>CM048744.1:213359637-215859637 GCA_026315105.1 Locusta migratoria | reverse complement strand
ATGCAAAGGTTTAAACGATAGCATATTTCAGGCTATCCAGGAAAATACCCTGTCTTTAAGAGCTAAGAATCCACTGCTGGAAATGCCATCAATTCCATGTGACCTTTTGCTGTCGAGAGAGTTTATTATTTTCCTAATTTCTGAAGGAAAGGTGGGTGGAATTTCAATTGTATCAAATTGTGTAGGTTTGGCCTCTTCCATTAATTGCCTTGCTCCTTCTAATGAACAATTATATCCTATTTTCTCTACAACATTAAAAATGTTATTATTAAAAATGTTTTCAGCTTCTGACTTTATGTTACTAAAGTTTCCATTTGTTTTGATGGTAATACCCTCTTCCTGTGCACTTGGTTGCACTGACTCCTCTTTGATAATATTCCAAATTGTTTTAATTTTATTACCAGAGGAACATGATGCACATGCTTCTGGATTTTTTTTAAACTTCTCTTAATGGAGCACAGTAGTTTTTATAATATTTGATTTTTTCTGGGTTATTACTCTTTCTTGCAGATAGATACAGTTCCCTGTATTTGCTTACAAGATATTTTTATTCCTTTAGTAAGCCATGGTTTTATGTATGGTTTATTACAATTATATTTAACTAATTTATTAGGGAACTATCATCAGCAGTTTAACTGCTGTAGACTTTCTTTGAAATTTCTAGTTGTTAGGTCATTAATCGAGCCTACAACTCTGGAGAACTGTTTCGAATTACTGAATGAAGCTATGTCATATACTGTTACTAGCTGTCCACCGTGATCAGAAAGACCATTGTCAAGAGAACAAGCATTTACGTTGTTAAAATTATCTTGGTCTTTGAAAAAATTATCTATCAACGTACTGCTGTACTTTACTACCTGAGTAGGAAAATCAATAACGGATGTCAGATTGTACGAGCCAAGTAAGACTTCCTGGTCATTCTTCCTATTACACTCTTTCAGTAAATCAACATTGAAATCACCACAAACAATAATTTGTTTCCCCCTATCTCTCAGAAAACACAAGGCATACAAGTTATCAAGAAATAACTGGAAGTTTCCTGAAGGGGACCTATATACTGTGATAATTATAAGAGAGTCATCATTGAGCTTATGCTGCCAGGCACATGTTGCAATATGTTGCTCTGCACAAAATGGTTTTGTTTCTAAATTTTTTACACTGTGAAAGCTTTTGACACATTTGGCAACTCCTCTTCTTACCTTATTATCTCTACTTACATTTGCAGCTAATTTATATCCACTGACATTCACATTTTCCATAGCAGTGGCAATGTGATGCTCAAACAGGCATAGTATAGCTATTACGTTATCAGTTTCTATATCATCTAAACAAACCAAAGGCAACATGTTTAGTTATGAAACCCATAAGGATAGAAACCACTCCATTAGGATCCTTCTTACCAGTTACATAATCAAATATATAAAGTTCTTCCGTGCAAAGTAGAAACTTGTCTCTGTGACAAATCCTCTTTCTGGACCGAGCGAGGTGACGCAGTGGTAACGCACTAGATTCGCATTCGGGAGGACGGTCACCTCCGGCCATCCAGCTTTATGTTTTCCGTGATTTCCATGAATCACTCCAGGCAAATGCCGGGATAAGTTCTTTTCAAAGGGCGCGGCCGATTTCCTTCCCTATCCATATAAAAAACTCCGAGCGTTGGCTCCGTCTCTAATAACCAAGATGAACACGGGACCCTAAGCTTCCTTTCCTTCTGTTAAGTCCTCTTTCTTCACGAAACATAATTTTAACATCGGTTTTGACAGAAAAAAAACAGGTCCCATTTTAGAACCAACAGATGCGGAATCGCGTGAAAATAACAACTACAGTAATAATAAGTCATATACCTCAAAAATTATAACGCCTCAGTTGTAGCTTATAGTGCCGTTGCTGAGAAAGGGCAGGTATTGTTTTTGGGTAGGGCAAGTACAGAACTTTTGTTTCAGTAGGAGCATTTTTCGCTCTGGTTGATAATTATACGACCTCACACCGAAGCAGCAGGCGATGTGACACTATCAGAATCAGTCGAGTTTTAGGACAAAGGTGTTAATGACAATGGCAGCGGTATGAAAGGAAAGAATCCCCGCGCTAACGAGGTGTCTGGCTGTTGCTACTGCGGGAGACCACGCTTGGCGGGTTGCGGGCCAGGGGCTCTGCAGGCGCTACCTGTGCGTCGATACGGAGGGGCGTGCCCACCTCTGCTAGCAGCAGGCCGACTGCCCGGTTTGAATTGTTGCCAAGAGGCCGCGTCTACTGCACACGAAACAGCTCCCACTGGTCCCATTCTCTTCACTTGTACCTGTTTGCAGAGCGAGTTGCCACACGGGCAAAGTACAGTTTTTCATCGATCCAGAAAACATACGGAGATGGTAAAGGTAATGGCATACCTCCTCCTCTGACCTCCTTGGGCTCGGCGATGTGCAGTGACGTGGCACGGACTCAGCGAGACGTTGGAAGAGCCCTGCAGGAATATTTAGACGTGCTGCTGAAACGTTCCTCCCTTAATTTTAGTATTTTAATTTTATTTTTTTTTTTTTTTTTTTTTTTTTTTTTTTTTTTTTTTTTTTTTTTTTTTTTTTTTTTTTTTTTTTTTTTGCAAGTAAATATGGGCACGAAATAGAATAACTGTAAAGAGAGGTTGGGGGAAATATTTCAATACTGGTTACGTAGCAAAACCATCTATCTATTGAAATAAATCTACTATGCTGTACTTTTAGAGAAATTAATGAGCTACGCACCAAGGAAGTAGTTAAAATCCTTTTCATCTACATCTACATAGATACTCTGCAAATCACATTCAAGTGCCTGGCAGAGGGTTCATTAACCACTTTCATAACTTTTCTCTAGCGTTCCATTCTCTAATAGCGCGCGGGAAGAAAGAACACCTAAATCGTTCCGTTTTCGATCTGATTTCTCTTATTTTATTGGGATGCTCATGTCTCCCTAAGTAGGTGGGTGCTAGCAAAATATTTTCACATTCAGAACTAAAAGTCGGCGATTGAAACTTCGCAAACAGATCACGCCGCAATGAATAACGTCTTTCTTTTAATGATTTCCACCCCAATTCATGCAACATTTTCGTGACGCTTCCCCCCCCCCACCCCGTAACGTGATAAAACAAAACGAGCTGCCCTTCTCTGAACCTTCTCAATGTCTTCCGTCAATCCCACCTGGTGAGGGTCCCACAAGGGGCAACAGTACTTCAGGAGAGGACGCACAACTGTGATGTAACCAGTTTCTTTGGTGGAGCTGGTGCATCTTCGAAGCGTTCTGCCGATGAAACGTAACCTTTGATTCGCCACAATATTTTCTATGTGTTCTCTCCAGTCAAAGTTGTTTGTAACTCCTAGGTATTTGGTAGAATCCACGACCTTAAGGTTTGACTGATTTATCGCGTAATTGAAGTTCAGCGGATTTCTTTTAGTGGTCATGTGTATTACTTCACACTTTTCTTTATTTAGTGTCAATTGCCAATTTTCGCACCATGCAGAAATTTTGTCTAAATCGATTTGCAGCTGCTTTTGATCCTCTGTTGACTTCACTAACCGATAAACGACAGCATCATCTGCGAACAATCTAAGGGAGCTATTCAGACTGTCTCCTAAAACGTTTATAAACACGAGGAAGAGTAGGGGACCTATAACGCTTCTGTGTGGAACGCCAGATATCACTTCTGTTTTACTCGATGACTTACCGTCAATTACAACGAACTGTGTTCTTTCTGATAGGAAATTGTGAATCCAACCGCACAATTGGGGAGATATTCCATAAGCACGCAATTTCATAAGAAGCCGCTTGTGGGGTACAGTGTCAGAAGCCTTCCTGAAATCCAAAAATATGGAATCGATTTGAGATCCCTTGTCGATGGCACTTAACACTTCATGTGAATAAAGGGCAAGCTGTGTTTCGCAAGAGTGATACTTTCTGAATCCGTGTTGACTACTGGTTAATAGGTTGTTCTCTTCGAGGTTGTCACTGATAAGCAACGTGAACCTAACTGTTGGAGACATTATCACTATTGCTGATTTTGTAACTAAGTTTCCGGCTAGTTGATCTGTTACTAATCGAAAATGGTAAGTCGTTCGTAATCTCAGGGTCGCAGTTAGAATAATTATTTAATAAAAGAACGTGATAAAAATGGGTCATATTGTACACATCTCCAACAATTGGATTCGTAAATCAGTGTAATTCATTACTCTTTTGTACTGAAAAATAAATTGCATCACAGTTAAATGAAAAATGTGAAAGGAAATGTCTTTAAGAATTTAGTGACACATTGAAAATGATACGAAATTACAAGAAAAAATATACAAATATAAGCATAATTAATTTAAATATGGACAAATAAATATTGTTTTGTATATGGAGGCGCATGTAAGACTACACTGCCTCTGTAGCCATCCATATATCCAGGGGCGTGGATAACGCCGTTTCACCGTTTCAAATCTAAACACAGGTTATGTTGTGAATGAATTTAAAAAATATATACACTCCTGCCCATTAAAATTGCTACACCGCGAAGATGAAGTGCTACAGTCGTGAAATTTAACCGACAGAAAGAAGATACTATGATATACAAATGTTTAGCTTTTCAGAGCATTCACACACGGTTGGTGCCGATGGCGACACCTACAACATGCTGACATGAGGAAACTTTCCAACCGATTTCTCGTACACAAACGGCACTTGACCGGCGTTGCCTGGTGAAACGTTGTTGTGATGCCTCGTGTAAGGAGGAGAAATGCGTACCATCACGTTTCCGACTTTGATAAAGGTCGGATTGTAGCCTTTCGCGATTACGGTTTATCGTATGGCGACACTGCTTCTCGCGTTGGTCGCTATCCAATGACTGTTAGCAGAATATGGAATCGGTGGGTTCAGGAGGGCAGTACGGAACGCCGTGCTGGATCCCAACGGCCTCGTATCATTAGCAGTCGAGATGACAGGCATCTTATCCACATGGCTGTAACGGATCGTGCAGCCAAGTCTCCATCCCTGAATCAACAGATGGGGACTTTTGCAACCTTTATATAGTATCATAACAATTACACTAGTTATGTTTAATTAAACAATTCAATTAGTATTATCACAGATAATTTCAAGCAGATTTCGATATGCAATAATAATACAGTTCATCAGTTCGTTTCAGTTAGTAAATTAGCTTTTACATGACTTTCATGTCGCAAATATCATTTAAATATGAGGCACAATTTAATTCGTCTAATTAGCCTCAAAATTACATTATTAATTTATATATTTGTAATTGAGTGAATTTACAAAGTTAGTTTGCGTATGATATATAATCTTTAATTTGCAATTGCTTAATATTCACGGTTGTTACCCGGCAATCAGTCCATTTGTACTAATATTGACAATGAGAAACAATAGAGACTTCTAGAAAGTTCCACATTGTATAATTAGTTTATTATTCAAAATTTATGATACTACTCGTTGATAATTATTTTGTTTAGTATAATATGACATCTTGAGGTTAATTAATTACATATAAATTCAAGTCATGCCACAAATACCATGTAATAGTGGAAATGGAGTAGTTGGACTAAAAAGGAATGGAAGTAGTATCGGTCTGTAAGGTAGGAATATGGTATCCTGCTCTTCACTAAAGAATCGTATCCTGTACTACACTAATGCTCTACTCATGCCGTTACATTACACATTAATATCATTCCGTTCTTTGCCGCTTATATACAGTTTTTGAATGACTGTTGAGGACAGACTATTCGACCACGTAATAGGTGTACATAGCTTGCAATGTGATACTTTCAGTTTTAATATTGTTATGAATAGACGCTTGTCTCCAGTTACGCGGTCATCACATTATGTGTTCACTATCTTCAAACTGATATCACAAAACAAGACAAATATGTATGAAGATGGAAAGACTCTATGTATACATTAACAGATTCGAGAGTTTTTGACAGAAAGCTATAAGAACACCACCTGATAAAAATATCACATGAAGAAATGTATTACCTAAAATAATGAAAATCAACTTTTGCAGTAGAAGTATGAAAGAAAAAGAAATTTTGACAATTACGGAGAATTAAAATGTCTGCACTTGTTGGAAATCGGACTCGGGACCATCCACTCAACAAACTACAAAGCTACTGACTGAGCTATACTGCACTTAGAATCGATCTAATTTTTTGTACTTCCTGAATCATATAAGGCCATCGTGAAACTTTTATTAATAATTGTACCTTTACACAACTTTTATAATAACAAACTCGTATTAGAAAACTTTGATTGAGGCTTATATTCAGGGAATTGATATTGGGAAACAGCATCCTTTCGTGGTACGCAAAATACACTACCAAATCAAACAAAGATTCATCACCAAAATGGCGTCTGCTCAATTCGACATGTCCAACCGGAGGTAGCCGGAGGCTTCGAATGAAATGGCGAGAAATCTCCGCCTCAGGAACAACCGCTCCGTTTCCAGCACTAGGAAGAACTCTCAGACCTTTCGCACACTGAAATTAAATTCCATAGAGTGGCTAACACACGTGGCCGAGGTGACTGCGGCGCTCCAGTCACGGTCAGCACGGCCACTACGGTCGGGGGTTAGAATCCCCCTCGGGCATGGATATTTGTGCCGTCCTAGTTCGTAAGTAGTTTGTAAGTTTAGGGACTGATGACCCCGTAGTTAAGTCCCATAAGCTTAACAAACATGTGAACATTTTGGCTAACACACGAGCTACAGAGCTCTTTGCGGCAGCCTGCGTAAACTCAGCCGCCATACTTGTGGTGGTCAGTAGACTTCAGTAGTCTACCGTATGTTGTTGTTGAGCATGAAGTGTTGTATTTAGTTTGTTGTTGTTATGGTCTTCAGTCCGGAGACTGGTTTGATGCAGCTCTCCACCCTACTCTATCCTGAGCAAGCCTTTTCATCTTCTCATAAGAACGGCAACCCACATCCACTTGAATCTGCTTTCTATACGCGTCTCTTGGTCTCCCTCTGCGATTTTTACCCCACACACTTCCCTCCAATGCTAAATTTACGATTCCTCGATGTCTAAGAATGTGTCCTACCAAGCGATCCCGTCTTTTGGTCAGGGTATGCCAAAAATTCCTTTTCTCACCAATTCTGTTCAGTACCTCTTCATTAGTTATGCGATCTACCCACCTAATCTTTAGCATTCTTCTGTAGCACCACATTTCAAAAGCCTCTATTCTCTTCCTGTCCGCACTGCCTATCGTGCATGTTTCACTCGCGTACAAGGCAACACTCCACACAAATGCCTTCAGAAAAGACTTCCTTATATTAATATTAGATGTTAGCAAATTTCTCTTTTTCAAAAATGCATTTCTTCCCATTGCCATTCTGCATTTTATATCCTCTGTACTGCGACCATCGCATGTTATTTTACTACCCAAGTAACAAATCGCATCTACCAACTTCATTGTTTCGTTACCTAATCTAATTCCTTCAGCATCGCCTGATTTTCTAAGACCGCATTCCATTATTTTTGTTTTGCTCTTGTTAATGTTCATTTTATACGTTCTATTCAACACACTGTCCATTCCATTCAACTGCTCTTCCAGGTCCTTTGCTGTCTCTGACAGAATTACAATGTCATCAGCAAAACGCAATGTTTTTATTTCTTCCCCCTGAACTTTAATCCCTATCCCAAAATTTTCCTTGCTTTCCTTCACCGCCTGCTTGATGTACAAATTGAATAACATCGGAGAAAGGCTACAACCCTGTCTTACTCCCTTCCCAACTGATGCTTCCCTTTCATGCCCTTCGAGTCTAATAACTGCGGTCTGGCCTTTGTACAAGTTGTAAATAACTCTCCTTTCCCTGTATTTTACCCCTGCTGACTTCAGAATTTGAAAGAGTGTATTCCAGTCAACATTGTCAAACGCTTTCTCCAAATCTACAAAAGCTAAAAATGTAGGTTTGCCTTTCCTTAATCTATCTTCTAAGATAAGACGTAAAGTGAGTATTGCCTCCCGGGTTCCTACGTTCCTCCTGAACCCAAACTGATCTTCCCCGAGGTCAGCTTCTACCAGCTTTTCCATTCTCCTGTAGATAATTCGTGTTAAAATTTTGCAACCATGACTTATCAAACTGATGGTTCTGTAATTTTCACACTTGTCTGCGCCTGATTTCTTTGGAATGGGGATTATTACATTTTTCTTAAAGTCTGGGGGTATTTCGCCTGTCTCATATATCCTACACACCAGTTCAAATAGTCTTGTCATGGCTGGCTTTCCCAGAGACTTTAATAGCTCTGCGGGTATGTCATCTACACCTGGGGCCTTGTTCCGACTTAGGTCTTTCAAGGCTCTGTCAAATTCATCTCTCAGTATAGTATCTCCTATTTCATCTTGATCTACTTCCTCTTCCCTTCCTACAACATCGTCTCTAAGTTCATTTCCTTTGTAGAGCTGCTCTATGTACTCTTTTCACCTTCCAGCTTTCCCTTCTTTGCTGAGAACTGGTTTCCCATCTGAGTTCTTGATATTGGTAGCATTCCTTTTCTTGTCCCCAAATGTCTCTTTTATTTTCCTGTAGGCTGTATCTACTTTTCGCCTTCTTATACATTCTTCTACAGATTTGCATTTGGCGTCTAGCCACTCCTGCTTAGCCATTTTGCACTTCCTGTCAATCTCATTTTTTAGTCGTCTGTACTCCATTTTGCCTGTTTCATTTACTGCATTTTTATATTTTCTCCTTTCATCAATTAAATTTAGTATTTCCTGTGATATCCAAGGATTTTTTGTAGGTCTTGCGTTTCTACCTATTTTGTCCTCTGCTGCCTTCAATATTTCATCTCTCAATGCTACCCATTCCTGTTTTATTTCCCCCTGTTTCTGTCAGTTCTTGCCTAAATATCCCTTTGAAATTCTCCAGAACTTCACGTTCCTTCAATTTATCTAGGTCCCATCTCCTTATTTTCCTACCTTTCTGCAGTTTTTTTCAGTTTCAGCCTACAGTTCATGACTAACAAGTTATGGTCAGAGTCTATATCTGCCCCTGGGTATGTCTTGCAGTTTATAACTTGATTCCGGAATCTATGTTTTACCATTATAAAATCTATCTGATACCTTCCCGTGTCTCCTGGTCTCTTCCAAGTATACAACCTTCTTTTGTGATTCTTAAAGCACGTGTTTGTTACGATTAAATCATGTTCCTTGCAAAATTCTACCAGGCGGCTTCCTCTTTCATTCCTTTTGCCCAGTCCATATTCACCTACTATTTCTCCTTCTCTTCCTTTTCCTACTACCGAATTCCAGTCTCCCATCACAATTAAGTTTTCCTCTCCCTTAACTGTCTGAATAATTTCCTTTAGCTCCTCATATATTTCTTCGATCTCCTCATCATCGGCAGAGCTAGTTGGCATATTGTATTTAGTATATATTGTATTTAGTGTGTATTGCCTGTACAATTTTTGCTACTGAAATACTCCAGAAGAGTGTTAATCATTTAAATGTACAAATGCAATAAAGTGACAAGTAGTTCGTGCTAGAAAACCAATTGTTTTGCCTTGATTGATCTGTCTGTCTAAAGTCAAACTAATCGCATTTAGCTGGCCTAAGTTTGAAGCTTCAGATGATCTATCCTGCAATTACCTTGAAGTACACAACATAAAAAAAATGGTTAGGTTTCTGCCGAGTGTTGGTGTTTTTTTGAGATATTTCGTCTTCTGTTGCTCCTGTGTTTCATGAAACCACACTTTTGAATGTCTACACCTTCTTTAAAAATCTTTTCATTTGTTGTTGACAATACCTGATCGAGCATGGTTGATATGCAACCAGTGCAAAATGTGGAAGCAGTAGTGACAGCCAGAATTTTTTCACTTGTATATGTCTATGTTCTTTGCAACAAATATGTACTAATTTCTGCATGGCAACAACAAAAGTAATTAATGATACGTTATTTCAGGGTGGAATGCTTTTGTGGCAGCTCACCAAGGTACATTTTTATTGAAATATTCTGTTGTCACTTTCGTCTTTGTACTGAAACCTCGTATACCAAACGTTACATGTTTCACCATGGCAACAAGGAAAGTTATTAACGACGCCTTATTTTGATGTAAAATGCTTTTGCGGCAGCTGACCTAGCCGCATTTTTAACTGCAGTATTTTGTTCTCATCTTTGTCTTTGTACTCAAATTTCGACCACCAAGGTTTACAACCAAACTCTTTAACAGCAATATTACAGTTTTTAGACTTAATACGAGGGTAAGTCAATTATTTCCCGCAAATTAGTTATAAAATTTTATTGTAATAAAATACGAAACTTACAAGAAGCTCCATTTTTCGACATAGTCTCCTTTTCAACGCACTTCGTCCATCTCTCTACAAGCTTCCTTATGCCCTCATAAAAGAAGGTTCTCGGTTGAGCTACGAGCCAGGAATGCACCGCTTCCTTCACTGCTTCGTCCGAGTCAAATCGACGGCCCCTTAATGCCTGTTTGAGTGGACCAAACAAGTGATAGTCAGAAGGGGCAAGATCGGGGCTATATGGAGGATGATCCAGTACTTCGAATTTGAGTTTATGGAGCGTTTCAGCAGTGTGGACAGCAGTATGCGGACGGGCATTGTCGTGCAACAACACAACACCTTCTGACAGCAATCCTCGGCTTTTGCTTCGAATTGCAGGCTTTGGCCTGTCAGTAAGCATTTCACTGTAACGTACACTGTTTATTGTTGTGCCCCTTTCACCATAATGTTCCAGTACAGGACCTCGTGCATCCCAAAAAACCGGAAGCATCAGTTTTCCTGTGGACGGTTGGGTCTTGAACTTTTTCTTTCACGGTGAATTTGGATGTTTCCATTCCATACTCTGCCATTTACCCTCCGGCTCGTAATGATGGATCCGTGTTTCGTCACCAGTAATGATTCTGTCTAAGAAGTTGTCGCCCTCGTTACCATAGCGATCCAAATGTTTTTTTGCAGATGTCGAGGCGCGTTTGCTTATGCAACTGTGTGAGTTGTTTTGGGACCCACCTTGCACAAACTTTACGAAACCCAAGTCTGTTGTGAATAATTTCGTAGGCAGAACCATGACTAATTTGACGACATGAGCCACTTCATCAATAGTTCATCGTCTAAGAGAATAATTTCACGTGATAGTTTCTTCATTTGTGGCGGTAAACGGTCGTCCGGCTCCTTCATCGTGCTTAACAGTCGTACATCCATTTCGGAATTTTTCAATCCACTCGTACACACTTAGTTGTGGAAAAACACTGCTCCCGTACTGTACTGAAAGTCTTCTATGAATTTCGGCCCCTGATACACCTTCCGCCCACAAAAAACGTATCACTGAACGTTGCTCTTCTTTGGTGCAAATAGACAGCGGAGCAGCCATGATTAACAGCACGGCAGCAACAACGAAGCTAACGTAGCAGCTTGAAAATTGCAAATATATAACAACACCTAAACAAAGCATGCATCACCAACGTAAAACGACAGTACTACCAACATAAACAAAAATATAACTAAATTGCGGATAATAATTGACTTACCCTCGTAGGTTTAGTTAACACCAGATAAGTGTATACTATATGAAAGCAATTGTTACAACATAACGGCATATGAAGATCCATGGTCATGATTGTTTGTCATAACGATTATTGTTCACTGTATTGTTTAGCAGCTCGTTAGGACCATGTACGTGCATTATAATCCACAGAGATATTTTCGCAGCGGCACTTTCGTTGTTATTGCAAAGCTCAGCTAAGTGTTATACTTTGAAATGGTACTGTAATACTGACAGGTTAGTGATGTTACATTACCGCATTTTTAGGAAATTTACTACCTGGCTCGTCAATTCGCAGTTTCGAAAAAGTCTGACGGAACTTGATGCAAATGTGTATTCAATAGTCGATCTTTATTTAGAACGTGGAACTGTAAATGGGTAAAATTCTCTAGCGGGTGTGGCATACCAGCTTGCAGCCGATACCTCAAATAACATAGCGGACGCCGGTTAAATTTGCATCAAACATGGCGGACCTATCGCCACTCTATGAAATTTAAGCTACTTGCGCCGCCAGTCGCCATTCGGGGCAACTAGCGCCACCCGCGGGACAAATGACGAACCAAAAACTAGCCGCGCCACCAGTGAGCTCAAAGATAATCTGGAGTCAGTACTGTCTGTATTACGAAAGCGCGACGCCTCGACGCCACATTGGTGAACGTATGTCTGTCTCTATCTAGTTGTTAAGAGTATTTGCGTACACCGAATATAACGTTATGACCTCTGTAATCTTTTGTTCTAGTTGCTTTCCGAACAAAGTAACTCAAATACAACGGCAGCTACCTATGAAAATTTTAACACTATTCACAAAATAGTTGAGAAATCGAATAAACGGTATACTCATGAAACGAAAAAGCAGAAAACAGCATGGGTTTTTTAAAACGTGTACGTCAGTTATATTTTTATTCAGAAGTAGTGTTTCTACCATATTGCGTTAAATGGATTAAATTGTTTTACTGTAGAAAGATAAATAAAGGTGTAAAAACGATCAATTCGAGGTGTATGATATAAGCGTTATTTTTCATCCAGTAATTTCCAGTCGGTGGGCTCAAACGGAAAGCATTATAAAAAAAGAGGGAAATAGAGAAACGAACACGAGAAGTAGCGTCTGCAACAGTGTCATTTATTCATTAAATTCAGTGTGATAGGAACTAGTTAAAATATAGTTAATCTATGGATTTGAACTCTACTTCATTTCCTTTGATATGTCTTCAAGCATAAATGACTCTAACTTTAGTATAATGTATTTATTAAAGTAATTAATCATTCATATCTTATTTTCAAAGGACGCAGAATACAAAAGAACAACACGACGTATACGTACGGAGTTGCCAACCTAACAAAAATATGTTTCACGATTTTCACAGATTCAAAACACTACAGTTGTGTATCCATTGTTAATCATTGAGATGACTGCGCGCCACCCACGGTTAAGTATCGAGGAACTATTCTTAAGCGAGTACGAGCGACTGGTAACTGGCGTCAGTGCATAGTCAAAAGAAATACGACGAAAATCGAACTAGCGCGGCTCAGTATGATTACAAGATTAGTGCTACACTTTAGAAATGTTAACATCGTTCAATATGTAGTGGTAATATTAATAAGCGATATCCCGTGAGATTAATAGTAGAGCGCAGTAGTACGGAAACTGTGCGGAAGAGACGGATTTGGTAGATCGGTTCTGTGAAAGTGCAGTGCAATCAGAACGTAAATGCGTGCAAGGCATTAGTGATGTCTACTCTAGAGAATTCCTAAAGAAATATTAGAATCGTAAGATGACGTTGTCTGCTGTACAGTCTTACACGTAATCAAAATCCAGTAATTATAAATGACGTTTATACCTTTCACACTGCTGTTATAATGCTTTATTTATTTACTAGCTGAAAACCTGGCGTTGACCGGGTATTTTTATTTATTTATTCATGGCAATTTCAGGTATATATTCATTTATATAAGGACTGTATGTCTGTAAATTTCTTGGAAATACAATTTATAATAAAGAAGTAATAGATTAAAACTTGTTGCATGATTGGGGCGCTTTTCCATAAAAGTTACTGTTTATGTGCCCATATCCCATGAACTACATGTATTGTGATACAATTTAGAAGGTACACTCAACTAAATGCGTGTATACTGTCTATAAAATTTCCTGCGGCTACAATTTGTAGCGTAGAAATTATAAATTGTAACGTCATACCGAGAGCCGTAGTTTTACTCCATAAACAGCGGATTAGTAGTAAGCGATAAACTTTTTTTCCTTTCATCATTTTACTATGGTTGCCAGCGAGTAAAAGTTTAATAAAGGTTTGAAATTATGTTTAAAGTTTGTTACAAGTCGCTAAGTACTGTCATTCCCATGCAGTGTATTTCGAAAGTCTCGCCGCATTATACGGCATTTTTTGCGATTTCTATTGGTTATGACGTAATATCTTTTGAACCATGTGCCGTATGTGATTATTAACCATGCAGCAATTGTTATCTCACGGTAAGGAATGTGTGTTCCACATTTGGTTGAAATCGGTCCAATGGTTTAGGAGAAAATGATCAGCAGTGTCGCAAAATGCAGCAGTTTTTCGCGCATCTCATTGTTTATGACGTCATATCACGTGAACTATATATCGTATGTGATTCTTACACTTACGGCGACCGTCCTCATGAAATGAATCTTACGTGTACAAAATTTCACAAAGATTGGAACAGAACTGTAGATTTGTATGCAACACGTACAAACATACGGACACTCTGCTTTATATATTAGATTTATTTACTATGAGCTCATCTAGGCTTTATATTGCCATCATCAGGTTTGATGTAATATGTAATATAAACGAGGTAATTTATAATCAGTTACATAAGCTGGTACGCGTTTTGGGTCATAATCGTTTTTAATAGCTATGTATTCTGATATTTTCATTTTCTTTTTAACTTCATTTTCCTCTAGAGTCAAATTTATCAGTCTGTTAAGCATTGTGTACCACAGCAAAACACAACCAGAAAAGGTTAATGTACATAAAGAAATAACACTAGACAGACAAATAACGAAAAAGAAGAAACCAAAATATGTAACCACACACTATCTAGGAAACATTTCTAATAAAATTAATAAAATGTACTAAATCCTAACATCACATTTGCATACGAAAATAGATACCGCCTCAAACACAACATCTATAAGGGAAACACAGTAACTCACCTATATAAAAAAACCTTGGAATCTACAAAATTGTATGTAACGCTAGTCACATATTTTATGTAGGGCAGACTGGCAGAAACTTCAAAATTAGAAGTAAAGAACACACCAGAAACACCGAAAACAATCCATCTATTTTTTATCATCACCTGCGAACTGAAAAACACGAAATAAGAGTCAGAAATGAAACGTTGAAAATTCTTCACATCACGGAAAAGGGACCAATCGTAAATATCCTTGAAAAAATCGTATTATATTCACATGACTAAATAGATCCCATAAATTTACTCAAAAAATTACTAAAATACAAAAAAATACATTGAAAATTTCATTCATATTTTCAGCCACGAAAATGGATAGCTACAAACATGCCATAGATTTTCACTCCATAGTAACAACTTAAACATCAACCACCAAAGGTATAATATCAATGGAAATAAATTAGCTGATAACTACAGTGATCTCTGGGTAACTATACAAACATATAATGTCGTTGAAACAGTTTGAATATATCTGTCTTTTTATTCAGGCAGGAAATAAAAAGTCTGTTACAGGCACATAAGCCAGTCATAATTAAATAAAATCAATATCATCTTAAACAGAAAGGACAGCAATAAAAACGACATTCAATGTAAGTAAATTAAATGTATTAGACATAAAAAATATATATGCCAGCTTATGTAACTGTTATTATAAATTACCTCGTTTATATTACAGAAAACCCGATGATGGCAATGTAAAGCCGAAATGAACTCATAGTAAATAAATAAATAAATCATTACAACAGCAGTGTGAAAGATTTAGACGTCATTTATTATTATGTCACCCAACGACATATACCACACTGTGGGCCCCAAAGTAAGGAAAGAAAATCCCAGTAAGTTCACGTTTTTCTAAGGAACATCCCACAAAATTCAATCTGTATGGGTGTTTAATTATAATACCACTTTTCCTTTGAAATGTCTTAATTTTGCACAACGTGTGTCATGTCCTACATTTCAGCTGTCACTAGTTACTAGTGAAATGTCTTCTGCTGCTAGCATATTACATCTGAACATACCATTTCATTGTTCTCGACCTTGAATTAAGTCAGAGTACGGATGTATATGGTCATGGTCCTAGAGACCTGGAGCAATTAAAGATATACCACGACCTTAATGATTATTCATGAGGTTTCACTGCTAATATGCATAAGTGGGCGGAAACTGCCTGGAGATAATGTCCACGTCTGAGTAATCGTTCTCGCCTTTCTGCATGAGTCACGAAACATATCAGTACAATGAGATATACAGCAATATTTTGTAGAAACAGTGTATACACTTCTACTCTTTTTGGCTAGCTGTCGCTATCAGAAGTATCTCAACCGGAAAAAGGAATATAACAACAAAATTCTCCAGTTCGGGATAGTGACGTGAACCATATGAATGTGTAAAGGGAAAATAAACAACTGACTGACTCAGTAAAAATTTTCATTTTCGAAATTAAATTAATTGCGACTTATCTGATATTATTAATACGAATGGCAACTTTTCAACTTTGCTCATCATTTTTCCACTCATCAAATCTGGGGTGTTCGATTTCTTGTTTTTGTCACTTTAAGTTTTTATATCATTCTGCGTTTTTGACTGAAATGGAAATTTAAGGAGCGGAAAATGATTAAGCAAAAAGCATTACTTTTCATAGCTCTTTACAATGAAACTGAAAAAATGATTGCTTGACTTGCCTTCGAATGTTGTGTTATTAATTTACATTGACAATGTAAATGTCAAAAACACGCTGACACATTAATATTGTAAGTTAACAAATTTCGCATATCCGTAGATAATTCTCTGTCCATTATCATTCCTTATTCCAGTATCTTCTGTACTCCGACCATCGTTAAGTTATTTTACAGGCCAAGTAAGACCACTCATCTACCGCCTCTATTGTCTCGTTCGCTGAACTAATTCCCTCAGCAAAGCCTGATTTATTTCGTCTGTATTACATTAGGCTTTGTTTTGATCTTGTTAATTTTATACCATCCTTTCAAGAGAATGCCCATTCTGTTAAAATGCTATTGCTGGTCCTTTTATGTCTCTGAGAGAATTACAGCGTCATCGGCAAACCATTAAGTTTTTATTTTTTCTTCCCGAACTTTAATTCCTTCTCCAAATGTCTCCTTACTTTCCTTCACAGCTTGCTCAATGTACAATTTAAAAAACATCGGGGAAAGACTACAGCACTGTCTTTACTCTCTTCCCAACCACTGTATACCTTTCATGCCCTTCGACTCTTACAATTGCTATCTTGTTTTTGTACAAATTGTATACAAATTTCTTTTCCCCCTATTTTACTCCTGCCGACTTCAGAATTTATGTATGTCACTCGGAAAACGATTCAGCTTTTAACCTGTTTTCTCGTACCACTGTGCGTGTCCATTAGCATCGTAGCCAGAACAACTTCTGCGTGTGTTGTAGATTACATTAGATTAGTAGTTCGTTCCCTAGATTCGTTTTGAGGAGATCCTCTTGGATGTGGAACATGTCAATTTTTTTATTACAAGCTAATAATATAATAATACTAATACAGGTGCATACAATTTTTACAAGTTGACAATATAATAATAATAATAATAATAATAATAATAATAATAGTATGAAGACAGATACATGCATCATTTGGTTCTGTTTAAAAATTCTTCAGTGGAGTAGGAGGAGTTGTCCACTAGGAAGTCTTTTAGGTTCCTCTTAAACTGATCTTCATTTGTAGCTAAATTTTTTATGTTTGCTGGTAAATTATTGAAAATATGTGTTCCTGAGCAGTGGACCCCTTTTTGAACTAAAGTAAAGCTTGTGTAGATCATTTTTGTTCCTAGTATTGTAGGTATGAACTGAGCTGTTTGTTTGGAAAAGGGATATATCATTTATGACAAATTTCATTAAGGATTAAATATACAGAAATGCAGTAGTTAATTCATCCAGTTCTTTGAAGAGGCTTCTGCAGGATGTCCGTGAATTTACACCACAAACAATACGTATTACACGTCAGTGGCGTAACTACGGGGGGGGGGGGGGGGATGAGGGGGTAGAGCACCCCCCCCCCCCCCCAGATCTGGTAAAGGTAAAGATTGGAAACTCGGGGTGTTTTACCAGAAGCTTTCATTGGATGGGAGTGAATTAATCTTCAACGGGAGTGGTACATGGTAGTCTGTCTGGAAATATCTTACATGTTCTGAACTGCATGTAGTGAGTCTTTTCAAAGTTTAATGTCAATGAGTTGGCTTTAAACCATTTATTCATGTTAATGAAAATATCATTAGTAGACCTTTCTAGAACTATGGTCAACATGCTATTTATTGCAATATTTGTGTCATCCGCAAACAAAACTAACTCTGCTTCTAGCAGTGTAACTGATGAAAAGATATTAAGTACACAAGAAGAAGCAATTGCCCTAAGATGGAGACACCACATGCAATTTTTTCCCAATCTGATGATGACAGTTGGCTTAATTCACTAGTTCCTTGCAGTGATACCCTTTGTTTCCTGTTAGCGGGGTACGACTTGAACCATTTTTGCAGCAATACCCCTGACACCATGGTTCACACAATCAAATGCCTTTGATAAATCACAGAAAATTCTCTGTTAGTTTCTGTCCTCACCAGTATGTTAATGATTCGTTCTAGCGCTATGACGCTATATATTTGACGGCATTTATTTATCTTTTATATTGTTAACGTAATACATTCAGCTTATTCTCATTGGTGCACATGTCTGCACACAACGAATGTTGTAGCAGAAATGAGCAGCGAGCAGTACAAACAAGTAGACAGTCAAATACGTTGACAATCTTACGCAGCGTAACACGAGAGCTCTGCTTCACAGTGTCTGATTTGCTAATACCGAATCGAGTCACCGTTCTCTAAAATTCTAGGATTTTTTCGATTTTTAACGACATGTTTCAAACGTAACAATTACAAACACGAAAGAATGTTCCAGGAGGAATCTAATCTACAAAAACAAATGTATTTTTGTGAATAATTAAATGTCAAGGTCGCCGTATTTCGTCTTTATTTATAACAGACGACCGGTTTCGATGAACATAGACATCATCTTCTGGTCTCTAAGGGCGAACATAAAATGTATGGTTACAAAAAAACCAACAAAGGAACATGCCACATAACTGTATGCATAGGTAGTCATATGTCAACAGTTATTCACATACCTGCATACATTATAACAGAAATGCATATTGTAGCTAGTTGGATAGTACTGGTGAGTCGTCACACTTTAAAATATGCCGTTTGGTTGTCAGATATAAAACTCGTGTAAGCATATATACATTAAGAACCACCATATTGTACAGTTGTGAGTGACAACAAGCTACTTACAGGCGGCGTTGTGGTCACTATAAAGTTACCTTGACATGCCGCTAGAGTGCACTATTGTATGTGAAATCCTTACAACTGTTACCAATTGTCGATAATAAAATTTAAAATTGCATGTGTTTCTACTGAGGTTTTGTCAATTTACATCTGTTGCATAAAATTTTAATTTACCTATAACCAAGAAAAAATTTCGTTATTTAAAATTACGACAAGCTGAAGAATAAAAACAACACACAGAACACACAGGGCAATTACAAAATACAGCACATATAGTATTTACCACTGTGAGGGAACATTTACAACTGCAGGTGTATCTGCTAGGGATTATATAGAAGTTCAGACATGGAAAAATACATCAGAGTTGGTGTACAACTGCCAGCACCTACAAACTCTTCGCATATTTGTCACTACAAATGGGGAATGAGGGGGTTGAGGCCTTGGTGCAAAGTTTAGGAGTTGCGTGAATGACAGTAAGTAATTTAAAGCAATTTAGTGGGTAAAAGAGGTCCTAAGTGAAGTAGATAACTGTTACTGCTCATATAATTATTGTTACATATACAGCAGTATGAACAGGGCAATTTTTTTGTAAATACAAAGGTTAGCATCTATGCCGTTTCTATATAATATTTCATAAAATAATATATCGGGGTGGACGTACAGACTGTCATTACATTCATACACTTGACATTATATAATAGTACACTGAGGAGCTAGGGTGTGTGAGTTTACATACATTGTAATATCGTAGCTTATGGTATAAGTAGCAACTATAATAATTAATGTCAGAGGTTTCCATCTGTGTCGTTTCTATTAAAAAAAAAAAAATTTAATCACTCGAAATGAAATAATGTATGTGTCGTTGTATGTTCCCTGAGGATTCCAAAACAAGTGGAAATATTCAGTTAGTCAAGCGGGTGATTTAATGAAGTTTGGTAGCGATCAGATCATGATATTTATTAACGTAAAAATTTACGTCCGACTTTTGGAACGGCATTAGGACTCCTCGCGAAGAAAGAGCGAACCGTTTGTCATATCATTCATCTGTTTCTGCAGTGCTGCCACTTGGAGCGCTAGCGTCGGTTCAGTGAGTGTTCGTGTTAGAGTATGCATTGATAGTGCCGGTATGTTTCACTTTTTCTCCGCCAGGGGTGCTGCTGTCGTTCCAAGAGCCACACGTGAGCTTTTACATATACGTTAGACTGTGATATTAGTATGTAAATATAGATTAAACAAACTGAGAATTGTATAAGCATGTCATTCATATTTACAGTCATATTTCGTAGAACATAACAACCATTAAAAACATACACTCATTGAGTTTTAAAATAGATACAGAATATAAATGCCGCCCATACGAATCCGCGTCAGGTCGCTAGTAGGGACTAATTGTGTCCAATTTTTATTGAGTACAGAGATAAAGTTTTTAGCGTGTAACTCAACCAAACTTAATACAAAGGCAAATGAGGACGTTGACGGTTGATTTTCAAAAATTGCACCACCAACTTGAATGCACTCGTGATAACACCACATATAGCTATTTCGACGTGTTCTTTGTCTTCGTTTGTGAGGGCAACACTATTCATTATCCGAATGATCAAATCGGCTCTTGTGTATACATTTTTTTGGTGACTTGTTGAAGGACTAAATTTTACCGACTGAATAATGTCTTCTACTTCTGTTCGTTGACACGATCAATTGCAATACGACTGCTGGACGCTATACCTTAGCACTTTATAAAGTTTGTACACATGTTGTATGGCATTTGGCGCTCTTTAGGTTGTTGTTGTTGATGTGGTCTTCAGTCTGGTTTGATGAAACTCTCCACCCTACTCTGTCCTGAGCAAGCCTCTTCATCTCCTGATAAGAACGTCAACCCACATCCATTTGAACTTCCTTACCATGTTCGTCTCTTTGTCACCCTCTGCGATTTTTACCACACAAACGTACGTCCATGGCGAAATTTACGATTCCTTGATGTCTAAGAGTGTGTCCTGCCAATCAGTCCCTTCATTTAGTTTAAGTGGCACACAAATTCCATTAATCCACAGATATTTTCAGTACCTTCTCATTAGTTAAGCCATCTACCAACGTAATTTCCAGCATTCATCTGTAACACTATATTTCAGAACGTATTATTCTCTTCCTGCCTGGCCGGCCGCTGTGGCCGTGCGATCAGCGGTGCGCCAGTTACAGTCTGCACGGCCGCTACGGTCGGGGGTTCGAATCCCCCCCTCGGGAATGGATATTTGTGCCGTCTTTAGTATAAGCTAGTTCATAGGTAGTTTGTAAGATTATGGACTGATGACCCGACAGTTAAGCCCCATAAGCTGAAACAAACATTTGAACATTTTTTCTTCCTGCCTGTACTATTTATCGTCCATGTTTCCTATCGTACTTAAAACGCCTTCAGAAAGCACTTCCTAACAATTAAATTGATATTTGATGTTAACAAATCTCTGTTTTTCAGAAACGCTTTTCTTCCTGTTGCTATTCTGCATTTTATCTTTGTGCTGCGACCATCATATGTTACTTTACTGCCCAATTAACGAAACTTATGTACTATCTTTATGGTTTCCTTAATTAATCTAATTTCTTCAGTATTGCTAGATTTTCTTTTCAGACTAAATTCCATTAGTCTTGTTTTGCTCTTTTTTAATGTTCGTCATATGACAGTGTCCATTCCATTCTATTGCTCTTCAAGGTCCTTCGCTGACTGCGATAGAATTACAATGTCATCGGCAAACCTGAACTATAATTCCCTTTCCCACTGGCATTTTGGCAGCTCGAAAATTAATTGCAAATAACGCCTTAGGAGCTCATTTGAGACGAAAATGGAATAAACATATATGTAGGGGAGAATATTTTCTACAACTTTCCTCCCTTATGTTTTTTCGGTATCTAGCACCGTTTCAAAGGTATTTGCGAAAATAATGGCGGATTCACACTGCGTGTGTGTGTGTGTGTGTGTGTGTGTGTGTGTGTGTGTGTGTGTGTGTGTGTGTGTTTCAGTGGCTGTCTGTAACGTGTTTCCCACTTTTTAGGTCACGCCGTTCAACCGATCCCCACCAAATGTTACAGAAATTTGTATACAGGGACCAGAACCTCCTCTGGAGGGGTACCGGGCGCCGCTATTATGAGGCGGATCAAAAAATTATCAAGTACAAGTAGTCCACAATTTAATTTCGAGTCACTTTTGTTTGAAAGGTTTTTCGTATTTTTTCTGTGAAAGTTGGTGCACACGTATAAAGATACAACTATCCACGTGATTGTACAGCAGTATTCCTTTGCTGTAAGGCATTTAATGGATGTTTAAAAAAAGTGTTTGAGGTTGATATTACATCTAGGGATGAATATATGGCAGGAAAATACGATTCTAAAAAGAAAAAATTAACAAATACGAATGATAATTAATAATTGCGGTTCTTGATTATTGGATTCGTTTCGTTATTTTTGAACGAAACGGTCTTCAAAAATGGCTGAAAAATAAGATAAATTATAAAATAACAAATCGCAGTGGCCTGTATTTTAGTTCACTTTTAAAAATATTTCGGCCAACAATATACACTCCTGGCCATTAAAATTGCTAAACCACGAAGATGACTTGCTACAGACGCGAAATGTAACCGATAGGAAGAAGATGCTGTGATATACAAATGATTAGCTTTTCAGAGCAATGGCGCCGGTGGCGACACCTACTACGTGCTGACATGAGGAAAGTGTCTAACCGATTTCTCATACACAAACAGCAGTTGACCGGCGTTGCCTGGTGAAACGTTGTTGTGTTGCCTTATGTTAGGAGGAGAAATGCGTACGCTCACGTTTCAGACTTTGAAGAAGGTCGGATTGTAGCCTATCGCGATTTCGGTTTATCGTATCGCGACATTGCTGCTCGCGTTAGCAGAATATGGAATCAATGGTTTCAGGAGAGCAATACGGAACAACGTGCTGGATCCCAATGTCCTCGTATCATTAGTAGTGGAGTTGATAGACATCTTATCCGCATGGCTATAACGGATCGTGCAGCCACGTCTCGATCCCTGACTCAACAGATGCGGAAGTTTGCAAGACCACAACCATCTGCACGAACAGTTCGACGACGTTTGCAGCAGCATGGACTATCAGCTCGGAAACCATTGCTGCGGTTACGCTTGACGCTGCATCACAGACAGGAGCGCCAGTGATGGTGTACACAACGACGAACATGGGTGCACGAATAGCATGCCGGCCGCGGTGGCCACGAGGACTGAGGCGCTTCAGTCACGGTCTGCACGACCGCTGCGGTCGGGGGTTCGAATCCCCCCTCGGGCATGGATATTTGTGCCGTCCTAGTTCGTAAGTAGTTCATAAGTAGTTTGTAAGTTTAGGGACTGATGACCCTGTAGTTAAGTCCCATAGACTATACAAACAAACATCACACGAATAGCATAACGTCATTTTTTCGGATGATGCTGGTTCTGTTTACAGCATCATGATGGTCGCATCCGCGTATGGCGACATCGCGGTGAACGCACATTCGAAGCGTGTGTTCGTCATCGCCATACTGGCGTATCACTCGGCGTGATGGTATGGGATGCCATTGGTTAGACGTCTCGGTCACCTCTTGTTCTCATCGACGGCTCTCTGAACAGTTGCCGTTACACATCAGATGAGTTACGACCCGTGGCTCTACCCTTCATTAGATCCCTGCGAAACCCTACATTTCAGTAGGATAATGCACGACCGTATGTTGAAGGTCCTGTACGGGCGTTTCTGGATACGGAAAATGTTCGACTGTTGCCCTGACCAGCACATTCTCCAGATCTCTCACCAACTGAAAACGCCTGGTCACAATACGCGAGTCACTACTCTTTATGAACTGTGATATCTTACTGAAGCATCTGTACCTGTACACGCCATCCAAGCTCTGTTTGACTCAATGCCCATGCGTATCAAGGCAGTTATTACGGCCAGAGGTGATTGTTCTGGGTACTGATTTCTCAGGACCTACGCACCCAAATTGCGTGAAAATCACATGTTAGTTCTAGTATAATATATTTGTCCAGAGAATACCCGCTTATCGTTTCTTCTTGGTGTAGCAATTTAATGGTCAGTAGTGTAATTAAAGTATAAATTATATGATATTTAATTTATGTTATTTATGTTTTTATTAACTTTTTGGCCGAGATATTTGTAAAAATCATAAACAGCAGGAAAATCTGAATTGGGTGCTTAAACATACCAGTGCGATTTTTTTAAATTGTAATTCGTCTATACAGACACCTACCACAAACGTTACTAGTCCCTCTGAAACCACCTTTACATGAGTCATTCATCTCGCGCACTGACAATATAGTTGCACACCTGCTTGGCATTCACCATCCACAGTATAAGGTTATCAATCAGCTCTTGAGGGATTTTTGGCCACTCTACCATGAGTGCAATATCACATCCTCGTCGCCATGTGTTTTGTCCTCGTCGGCCTATCTTTCGGGAAAGGATCTGCTCAGGACGTGTGGGATGCTGGGACAGCTAAAACAGCTATCCAGATTAGTAATACAAGTTTTATTTATTATGGTATAGAATATACTCAACTTTGGGAGAGTATGTCTTGTCTATTCTCGCGGCGGCGTCTTCTTGCACGATGCTAGCTGCGCTGTTTGTAGTAACTGCCTAGTTCGGAGTCGAGTTCGGAGTGCCCTTCCAGACGCATGTCGGTCTAGGTATAGCCGCTTGTAGAGGGCGCACTTCTCGGTTGCTCCCTCCAGGAGGCGCGGTGCCGGCGTGTGATTGGCTGCCGGTCATCTGCTGTCTTCTTCACGATCGTTTCCGTGCGTCTGGCGTGTGGCGCTGACTTTACGCCACTGCAGAGACGGAGACGTCGAACCATTTTACTTCATTCTTCACTAATCCCGAAACTGTTTAGACCAGTGTAGATATGCAACATTGAACATAATGCCGTGGCGTCTTGTCTCTGCGGTGATGATGACGGACTACGATGCTAGAGGTCCTTGCTCAAACCTCCTTCAGAGTATGTATTTGTACTTTTTGTTTTTAACAAAATTGTCAACTGCCAGTTCGGTACTCCAATACCTATGGTGCATGGCGACAGGCGCATTTCAACAGAAATATGCGCGACCACGCTTGGAACGTAGTGTTTCTCGTCGCCCGTCGGATTGCATTGCTTCCGTGACCTGTCTGTTGTCCTCATCTCTCGGCTGTCGAAGAGATTAAAGTGATGACTGCTGAATGACTGGTCTGCTGCTCCACCAGATCAGCTTTCGCCAAATGTGGAATCAGCATGAACTGCTCTGCCCCAACAACATATCCAGCGCC
Organism: Locusta migratoria; assembly: GCA_026315105.1. NCBI lineage: Eukaryota > Metazoa > Arthropoda > Insecta > Orthoptera > Acrididae > Locusta > Locusta migratoria. Next base: position 215,834,266 of record CM048744.1, on the reverse strand, counting down.
CCTTCCATTCAGTACCAGTAGTAATTATAGCCAGTAATATCAAAGTACCCAATACTAATTTCATCACCTTGCGCACTTCCATGGAGTTGTATTATCAGTCAATGTAATCTTTGTACAAGGGATTATCTGCCAAATAAATTTTGTAGTGGTGACTTCATATTGGTTCTGTATTTTGGTTGGACAGTAGTGTATTTCGTAAGTCATAACATAGCGCCCTGACTATACAATGAAGGCTTTTAAAGATGCCGTGGTCCCTGCATTAAACTCTCCCCTGACGTTTCGTCTTCACCCTCGGATGGCATAAACGTCGGGGGTAGTTTAATGCCTGGAACAAGTCATCTCAGCCCCAATGATAGCGCCTAAATTTCGTATCCATATGTCAGGGCACTCCACATGTTTGAGTTTCTCCATCTTCATTAAGGACCAGGGGCTTCAACTGTATATCTTGTAACGAAAAGTAATACCATTAGCTGTGTTCAATATATTTATTTAGCAACCAGTTTCGACTGTCAGTGCCGTGATCTTCAGGCTCTTAAAATAAGAAACCTGCATATTGCTGGATCACAGTCAATATAACTGGTATCGCACATTCGTCGAATACTGGAATATGCGATACCAGTTATATTGTCTTTAATCAAGCAATAAGCAGGTTTCTTATTTCAAGGGCCTGAAGAAGACGGCACTGACCGTCGAAACTGGTTGTTAAATGAATATATTGAACACAGCTGTTGGTATTATTTTTCGTTACAGTTCACATGTATTTTCTTAGTATGAACGCTGATGTTCTTGTTCTGGTGGTGTTTCGTCTTATTCTGAAAGGTGCTTTCGGCTAGTGCTGAACTACTATTAATTATCTTGAGATTTTTTACAATGCCACCGAGATAGCAAAATTGGCTACATCATTGAGTTGCGCACTGTTCATTTATTATTTCAGCCCTCCCTTCAAACCTGTTGTCGTCAACAACAAGAATTTTTGTCAATAAACTACTTCTGGGCATTAGGATAGTCAGTATGTTCTTCTGGCCGTTTTCAACAGTGGCCCAAACGTGGTGAAATTTGACATATTGACTATGTAGTCCAATGGCCAGAAGAATGTTATTGACTGCAAAAACGGTCCCAGAAGCCTTCGTTTTTGTCTTTTTCATATTTATTTGTATGTTTAATTTTGTTATTTCGTGTTTGAAGACATTCATCATTTCATTAATTTCTTTTTCTTAGTGTTGCTCTATTACACTGACAATTGTATCGCTTATGCATTGTCTGTGAATATGCAGCAAATATGACAGAATCTAATGATGTAGTCCCCTGTCAAAGTTAGACTGATGACCATGCAGTCTAGTCCCCTCTAAACAACAAGAACAACCGTGTCAAAGTTAAAATTTTTCTATAGTCACTACGTTTTGAAATTGGATAAATATTTTTGAAACACATTGAATATATCAACATTCGACATAGTCGAGTATGGGGAGCAATCTGTAAACGTTATATAGACTTCACATAGAAGAACGCCTAGATCATACTTTATTACTTGACTAGTTTCGACAACAAGTTGTCATTTTCAAACGTAAAATTATAAATCTGTTTTTATGCACCAGTATACAACGAGTCTACAACTCTCTCTCTCTCTCTCTCTCTCTCTCTCTCTCTCTCTCTCTCTCTCTCTCTCTCTCTCTCTCTCTGCTCCCCCGTCTCTCTCGACATCAGAACCAGACTCTATTAAAGCCGTCTTCCTCCCATGCGCGCCTTCTCGATGCCAAAGATTCTGTAAGAAGCTTACAAGTTCTTGAAAAGGTAAGCATGACGGGAACCCTGTCAACGGTAATTCTCTACATCTTTTCCTTTGCGAAAGGAAATAACTGGCTCTGGTAGAAGAAGTTTCAACGGCCAATCATGCTTGTAATTTCAGCGCGACGACAAATTCTTAACTTATTCAGAAAAAATATCTGCAGTTGAACTTCCTATTCTTTTCAATATCGTATTCCTCACGATCAGTTTAAGTAGAATAATGTATCTCGCTAATAATTATTTTTAGGTTAGGTTGTTGAGTTACTAGTTTTATTTGTCCACGTCAAAAAATGTTCAAATTAAAATTCTTTTGAGTTATTTATAAAATATTTCCAATCCTGAGGTAGGCTCCTGTAACCGATCCGAAACGTTGGAAAAATTTTATCAGCATGAAAGCGGTAAATAGCTCAAACGAATTTTAATTTTGACAATGATAACCGCGAAAGCCTACGTTCTTACATAAATATACAAATGTTTGTAAACCTCAGGGACCAAACTACTAGGATCATCTGTGCCTGGACTTACAAACTACTTACACTAATTTACGCTAAGGACAACATACATGCATATACAGGCATGCACACACACACACACACACACACACACACACACACACACACATACACAAACACACATACATACCAGAGGGAGGACTCGAACCTCCGCCCGTTGTTTTCATTTCCTGGCGAACGTTTGAGTGTGACCAGAAGACAGTATAAAAATTTTAAAAATAAATTTTGGCTGTGCATCTTATTGGGTAATAGGTAATCAACACAAAACCTTCGAAACAACAGAAGAAATCTTAGCTTTTGGTCTACACGTTCTAAGCCAGTACTTCCGCAAATGGAGAATACAACCAAACACAAACAAAACAGAAGTGGCGTGTTTCCATCTGCCGAGCAGATTGGCACATAGAACCTTGATGTTTATTTTGAGGGAGACAAACTCCAAAATATCGAGCATCCAAAATACGCTGGGATTACCTTGGACAGGATACTTTCCTGTAAGAAGCACTTGACTCGAACATCTGCTGAACTCAGAAGCAGAAACAGTATCTTCCATAAACTCTGAGGTACTAGTTGTCATCTGTAGATACAATTCTAATATCTTTAGAAAGATGAACAGGTGTAATATAAACAGACCCCCCCCCCAACTTAACGAAGCCATGCGCATTGCCAGTGGGGCAATATGATCTACACCCACATACTGATTATCCATTTCAAACCACATTCTTCCTCCTGACATAAGACGGAAGGGCATGCTACTACGAGAATACCAGAAGATTATTCACAATTACGACCTCCCAATATTGAATGGTGTGTTTCCTGTGGCGTTAAAAAGATTACGATCAAGACGCCCCACCCTCATTACACCCAGCACTCTGCCGCAAAATGGATTCAAAGCCATCGAGGAATGGAAACGCAACTGGAAGGATAATTGCCTCCACAGTGCACGAAACTACCCTGCATCCAGGAGAAACCCCCCTGGATTTGATCAATCTCGGACAATTTGCACTACCATGAACCACATCCGAACAGGTCACGAAAGATTTGCAGGCGCTCTCCACAAGTGGGGCAAATCTTCATCGCCATCTTGTGACTGTGGTGCGGAACGACAAACACTTTTGCACGTGGTAGCATACCCCCACACGTTCCTACAAGGATTATTTTGAAGACTTCCTGACAGTGACGAATGATGTGATACATTACGTAAAACATCTTGATATTCAGCTAAAGCTGTGTAGTATAAAACACTGGAAAATTGTGTTGAAATTTTGACATATATTCCTTTAATAATTTTTCTTTTGTATGTCATACGACAAATAAATAAATATTCTTATTAGTAATTACTTAGCAATGATATGTGACAGATATTTCTGAATAATGCAGTGGTCCCGTCACTAGGAGGAACGCATTGTATCTGTGAGTACATGGTCGATATTGCATCGTTACTTTCAATTAACCTCCGATGTTTCTATGAATAAGTAAAGAATACGAGAGAAAAAAACATTTAAGTATTACAATAGTAGCAACTGAACATTTGTTTTATGAAAATTAACAATAGAAAGTTAAGGTCTGCTGACGTACGGGTTCCCTATTCCGGGAATATGTATCTGTGAGATCTTACGGGACCTTTCTAGTGTTAAATTTGCACTATATGATATTTAGTACAAAAGGAAAACATGATACACCTACAGTGGTTTTATGTCAAATTAATTAACATTACTAGTATGGTATTTAAATAGTTAACATTAAAATAAATCTTTTAATACAAATTTCAGTTTATTATGCAGTAAAACCCCTAACAATACGCGGTACATCAAAAGAGAATGCCTGTGAGGCAATATCGCTCTGATGTTCCGGATGCAGTAGCCTTGCGTTTAACGCAAATATAGGAAATAATTTAAAAAAAAATGCAATGGAATCGTCTGAAAATGATTTTGTTATTGTCAAATATCGGGGCGAAGTCTTACCACGAGTAGTCCTTATAATTAGTAAACTAGGGGTAGTAGTGAGTCTTATTGCAAAAGAAAGACATATTAGCTTTGTTTCACAACACTATTTATTAGAGTAAGCCTTATGTCTGAGTTTCGGCATAGAAACTCAGTTTCTAGAACTTTATTGATCATAAAGATAATATACAACCAAAGAAGTTGCTATGTTTATCGTTGCTTGGATCTGATTAATGTACTGTAAAATGGGCTTATGACCGAAAACATAGGTCATACTGTAATATAAACGTTGTGAAATAAAGCAAAAAGTGTATCGTTTAGTTAATACATTGAATATTAGCTCAGATAATACTTGAAAGTAAAAAGTGGAGTAATAGTAAAGTTTATTTTGTTTCCCTGAACACTTGAGGGAAAAATAAGAATTAATTTGAACATATGAAGAGTGGAAATAGAAAACATAATTTTTATTTTTTACCAAACACGTTCCAGTGTTGTTGTGTTCTCGGTACTCTGTGCCATACTCCTAAACTTTTTTCGAGTGTCATTCTCACCAGACGGTGCTTGGGATGAGCAGTGCTTTCGAATAAGAATACCACATACTATGGATCTGGGTCACCTGTGTTTATGCTGGAATGGTTTTGTTGGGAGCTGTAACAAAGACTTTTTTTTTTTTTTTTTTTTTTTTTTTTTTTTTGCTATAGAGAAACAAAGAGGTTAGGAAAGATTTCTGCTCTGCAAGATTTACACAAGGTTGCTGAGTCACCTAAAACTATGGATCTGTGCCATATAATGCCAATAAATGAAACTTATTTGATTTTAAAACTTCTCAAACATTGTTGCGGATGGTTGTTGCCATTTCTCCCTCAGGCGCACAGGGAGTTTAGCAGTAATTTATCAGTGTTGGGGCAAAGAATGTGGTTATGTAGGAAAAGAAGTTGACATTAGTAGACTTTTTACGTTAAAAAAACCTGGGTTCAAATGTTCAAATGTTTGTATAGCTTATGGGACTTAACTACGGGGTCATCAGTCCCTAAACTTACAAACTACCTATGAACTAGCTAAGAGTAAGGACGGCACAAATATCCATACCCGAGGGGGGATTCGAACCCCCGACCGTAGTGGCCGTGCAGACCGTGACTGGAGCGCCTCAGTCCCCTCGGCCACCGCGGCCGGCAAAATCTGGGTACCCATTTCTAGTAAAAACATTAAAATAAATAAAAAAACTGTTTTTAGTGATTACAACTGTAATATTAATTCAAGTGACAAGGCAGTCTAGATAGCAATGTCTTTTTTTTTTTTTTTTTTTTTTTTTTTTTTTTTTTTTTTTTTTTTCCACTGGTAACCTGTTTCAGTCACTTACATTACCGTCATAAGACCACAACCGTAATGTTGGCCGCCGGTTATTCTCAGCTGGAGGTGCCTAAAGGTTTAATGTTGTCTGCTGCAGTGTCCAACATTATGGCTGTGGTCTGATGACGGTCATGTAAGTGACTGAAACCGGATATCAGTGAAATAAAATAAATAGCGATCTAGACTGCCTTGTTAATGGAATTAATAATTACTTGTAAGGTCGCCATTATCTACAATGTTCTCAAAAGCAATTCTAATAGTCAGAATGTTACTCTTGTTTTTATGTACTTGCATTATCAGAAGATACGAGTTTGTATTTATACTTGGGACAAGTCAGTAACCTGCTATTGCACTTAAATATTCTTCATTGTCTACTTATTTCCTAATTTGTCACATTATTTTTTGCGCTGAGGGGACATCATAAGTAGTTGGTATCAATCGGAGAATTTTTTTTCCTTAGAAATATGTTACAAAGAGAGATATATTGTTTCGTTATTTTTCTGGAAAAAGTGATATACATGATCTGTCTGTCTGTCTCTCTATGGCGCTTTTCCCGCTCATGCAGGGTCGGCATTGTATTAAACGCGGATCCGGCATGTGTTAATATTTACAGGGTGGCCGGATGCCCTTCCTACCGCCACCCCATACTCCCCAGGAGGAAATGTGTACCCCAAATGTCTGCGTAAAGTGTATGTAATAGGTTAAAGTGTAAAGTGCTGCGAAATGTTTGCGAATTTGCGAATTGTGTAACTGAGGTGGGACTTGGGGACCAGCCCGATATTCACCTATGGAGATGTGGAAAACCGCCTAAAAACCACATACAGGGCTGGCCGGCAGTCCGACCCCTTTCGTTATTCCGCCGGGCGGATTCGAACCGGGGTCGGTACGCCTCCCCGTGTCGGAAAGCGGTGCGTTAGACCACACGGCTAACCGAGCGGGTATTCTTCGGATACATGATCTGGAGACAGTAAAAAAATCCTACTACAGAAATTGGACCAACGTTATGTTAGATAACGATAATGAGTTATTAAAGTGCCCACATCGCATTGCTAATGGAACAACACAACAGATAAGCACTGTAAGAGCGCTTTTGGGATTTTGGGCAGCCTATAGAGCTCCAGAAATCATGAGCATATGCAGGACAGCTGTGGACGAGCAGCCTTAAAGCACGAGTGACATTACTGGACAAAGTGAAGCGTCATTTCGCCACGGTAGCAGCACCGGTGTGTTTCTGCCCGAGGAGCAGGGAGTGGGAAGCCTGTGGTACACTTCAGAATCCCTGCAAGTGAAGCAATACCAATGTCACAAGCCGCCAGTATGTTGCCACATTCAAACACGACACAGACTGCAGAAGACCACAAGCTAATCCCGAAATCTGGTTCCTATGTTTGTTGTCGTGTTTACGTGTTAGACTTACAAATATTTTGCTGACCCGATCAACAGAGTATGTAAATCTGCTATTCTGATTTCGTGACTCTGTGGGAGGTGATATTATAAGCGCCTCTGCAGTTTATTTTTCTTTCTTTATTTATTTTTCACTTGGGGTTAACAGAGAGATAAGGCTATTTGAAAAGAGATGTTTAAAAAAATCCCTGCGAAACTGTTTTCTTAATCCCGCCAGATCACGACCAGTATCAAAAATAACTCGAAATAGTCACTCGTTGAACATGACGTCATTATAATCATACAGTTTGGCTACATAAATCGTTATAAATATGCGGAGTAAGTAAGACATTAATAGCAGTTAATAATAAGAATTGCATGCTATACTGTACGCAATATTAAAATTGTCGTTATGTTCTTGCATAGCAAAGGTCATTCTTTTTACAATGACGACTGGAATACAGTCTTTCAAGTTCTCAAGTCATAAGAGGTACAATATATGGAATAAGAAGTTACATACAACTTGTACAAAAGCAGACAGCAGTTATTACGGTTGATGGGTATGAAAGGGAAGCATTGGTAGGGAGGGCAGTAAGGCTATCTCCAGTGTTATTAAGTTTGTACAATGAGCAAGCCTTGAAGGAAAGAAAGGACAAATTTGAAGAAGCAATTAAAGTTCAAGGTGAAGCAATTAAAAAATTACGTTTTATTGTAGACATTGTGATTCTGTCAGACAGTCATGAACCTGGTAGAGCAACTGAACGGAATGGGCAGCGTCTTAAAAGGAATTGAAACAAGAGCAAAACAAGGGAAGTGGAATGCAGTCTATGAAAAGCAGGCGATTCTGAAGTAATTAGATTAGGTAGCAAAACAGTAAAGGTGGTAGATGAATTTTGTTACTTGGAGGAGGATAGAGGCTTCTGAAATGTGGTGCTAGAAAAGAATGCTGAAGATTAGGTGGGTGGATCGCGTAACTATGAGGGTGTCGGCCACGGTGGCCGAGTGGACTGCGACGCTCAAGTCACGGTCTGCACGGCCACTACGGTCGGGGGTATGAATCCCCACTCGGGCATGGATATTCGTGCCGTCCTTACTTGTAGCTAGTTCATAAGTAGTTTGTAAGTTTAGGGACTGATGACCCCGTAGTGAAGTCCCATAAGCTCTACAAACATTTGAACATTTTAATGAGGATGTACTGAAGATAATTTGGGAGAAAATGAATTTCTGGCGTACCTTGACTAAAAGAAAGGCTGGGTTGGTAGGAGACATACTTAGACATCAGGAAATCGTGAATTTAGCATTTGGGGGAAGTGTGTGGGGTAAAAATCGCAGAAGGAGACCAAGAGACGAATACAGTGATTCAGATGGATGTGGGTTGACGTTCTTGTGGTGTTATGAAGAGGCTTGCACAGTATAGAGAAGGTTGGCAATTGCATCGAACCAGTCTCCGGACAACACTTACTATGAACATCTTGCTTCCCATTCTTTGGATTACAAACTGAAAATTTCATCTGCAATTCCGTCTCTTTCTCATCGTTAAAACACTCAATAACAAAGTAATGATAAAGGAGAGGAAGGAAGGAAAGGATTGATAGTGGCTGCTTTAGGGCACTGAAATGAAACAATGGCGACAAGTGAAAATGTGAGCTGGACCGGGAATCGAACCCTGGTCTCCCGCTTTGGGCCGAAAAACAGACACCACACCAAAATAATAAACACTCAATAACGTTAACCGCAAACCTTCGCGCCTCTCAACAAAGACATTTTCCGTCTATACCTTGCATGCACGCGTGCCACTTTTAACAGGAGCTTGGCTGTACCTGGTCACGTGACCAACGAAGTCTCCGCTGCGGTCTAATTGCCACTTGGCCTTGTCAGGCAATAACTGAAATCCCGAATCGGAGCGGCAACATGAATAGACAGGGCGTTAACGGGATCCAGACGTCCTACTTAATTGCAGCAGTTATGGAACTGAAGGTCGGGTGTGACTGACTTAACAAAAGGTGCACGACCAACTGGCACCGTCTCTGTGCACCTATAGAAACTGCTCTACGAGTTTATAGATTATTGCATTGAGTTGGTGTCTCGCTGAATTCGCATTACCCACGAATATTCTGCCTTACATCTCCCCTCTCTCACCTAGCATATTGGACTCAATAAAATGTAAGAACCCATTAAGATCAGAAATCTTACCTACATCTTTAGCAATGTGACATACTTTTGCAAGCACTGAGTCGCAAGATAAAGTACTCTGCGTCCTGACGAAGGCTGATCTAATGCGGCCGAAAAGTCCATTAATTTACTATTTTTAAAAGGTTTTTATAAGATGAAACTGTTGTACATTCAGAAGAATATTTTTGGAGAAGTCTGGAGAGGGAAATAAAGTCCAGGGAAAGGGAAGTAAACCTTGAGGTTTGCTGACGACATAGTAATTTTCTCAGAGACAGCAAAGGACCTGGAAGAGCAATTAAATGGAAAGGACAGTGTCTTGAAAGGAAGATATAAGATGAACATTAACAAGAGTAAAACGAGGGCAAAGAAATGTAGTCAGAAAACCAGACGAGGCTGAAGGAATTAGATTAGGTAATGAGACGATAAAAGTAGTAGATGAGTTTTGTTATTTGGGTAGCAAGATAACTTCTGATCCCCGAAGAAAAGAAGATATGAAATGCAGAATGGCTATGGGAAGAAAAGCGTTTCTGAAGAAACGAAATTTGTTGACATCCAATATTAGTTTAAATATTAGGAACTCCTTTCTATAAGCATTTGTCTGGTGTGTAGCGCTGTTTGGGAATGAAACGTGGACGATAAAAAGTACAGACAAAAAGATGATAGAAGCTTTCTAAATGTGGTGCTACAGACGAATGATGAAGATTAGACGGGGAGGTGCTCAACAGAATTGGGGAGAACGGAGTTTCTGGCGTGAGAAGGGAGAGTTTGATGGGACACATTCTGAGACATCAAGGAATCGTGAACTTAGCATTAGAAGGATGTGTGTGGAGTAAAAATCGTAGAGGGAGACCGAGGGACGAATACAGTAAGCAGATTCAAAAAATGTAGATTTTCGAACTTATTCTGAGATGAAGAGTCTTGCACAGGACAGGGTAGCGTGGAGAGTTGCATCAAATCAGTCTGCGGACTGAAGACCACAACAACATTATTATTATTATTATTATTAGCGAATGTCCCCAAGGGAGAACGATATATAGGCGATTTTCAATATTTCTTAAGATTCTTCTTCTTTTCCCAATATTTCTACATTTTCTCCTCAAAGGCCTTCATTCTTTCTTCGGTCCACTTGGACCGGTACGGTTTTGGCCCCGCGTCTGGAGTAAACTTCCACTTGTCAATTTTTCTTTTGAATGTATTTCTGTCTGATGTGTTTGTTATATATATTTTTACTTGTGTCAAATGATTATTAACTTCAGTTACCAAAGGTATTGTTGCTTTAAGTGATGTCATATAGTCCAGCAGATGTCAGATGTCCTGATGTCAGATGTTTGATACTTTATCGGTTGTCTCGATGGTCTGCACTCTGTATCCATCTTGTGAGTATCGTGGGACCAGAATTTGCCTAAAATTTGTCTACTTTCTATTTTCTTAATACTTGTAAATCTGGTTTTCTATTCAGTGACACTGTTTTACTCGGATATGTGACTGTAGGTTTGATAACGGTGTTAAGTGTGGCTTTTCACAGACTTTTTTGTTATTTATATTTTGAACAAGTCCGAATGGTTTCTTGACGAGTCCTGTTGGTTGAAAAACTTCGCCGAGATACTTAAAGTGTTTGACTCTATTGCTTTCGCCATAATTTGTTTTGAGTTTCGGAATATATAATTTGGAGCAGATGAATTCAGTCTTGAGACAACCTTCTCTGCACATTATTTGAGGATTTTTTTTTTATTTGCCGTTTTTTTCACTGTCAGTTCTAGGTCATTTGCAAACGTTAAAAATGGATGTTCAATTTTCATTTACCTATTACTAGTTCAGTTGCTTTCCAGCAGTTCTGTTTACTTAGTTCCATTTCCCATCATTTCATTGGTTTGTCTAAATCTAAGTTTCATAATAAAAGTGGTGAGATCATATCTCCTTGTCCTACTCCTACTTTAATTAAGAATGGTTCTGAAATTTCATCTATGAATTAATATTTTTATTTGATCAGTGTTTGTTCAATTAGTTTTCGGGATTTGCTGTCTACTTCACGTTCTTCGAGAATGTTAAATAGAGACGGTCTGTCTATGGAGTCATATGCTTTTTTTAAATCAACGAAAGCGCACACTATTGGTTTCGAACTGATTGATTTTTTTTTAAAATAGTTTTAAGATGAAGTTCTGATCCGGGCATGATCTATTAGGTCGAAATATTGCTTGGTAGTCTTGGTAGTCTGGTAAAACTGAAATGCCTCTGTAGTTGTTTACATCTGATCTCTCTCCCTTTTTGTGTAATGGATGAATTAGTGCACACTTTTAATCCTTTAGAATATATTTTGTTTACCAAATTTCTTCCATGATCAGAGTGATATATTTTAAGGAATTTGGACCAAGGTCCTTCAGTGGTTCAGTTACAATTTCATCTTCTCCTGATGAGGTTTTTTAGGTTTTTAATGTGATTATAAATTTCTACTTAAGTTAGCGGTTGTGAAGTTTTATTCGTATGTTCAGGATGTAATCTGAGGAATCTTGTGTTCGGTTGTGGTTTATTTAGAAGTAATTAGTTCTTGACAATTTTCATTGTTAGCTAATGCTAATTTTCCATTCTCTTTCCTGAAACAGAGGTTTTGTGGACTGTATCCTTTGATTTGATTTGCGAACATTTAATGAAAATCTTGTGTGTTGTGGTTGCTAAAGTCTTCTTCAGTTAAGTTTGGCTGTTTGTTAAGATATTTTCATTTAGTTTAAGTATTTTAGCTGTTGGTTTTACACTTGTAAAATTGTCTGTTGCGTGGTTTCCATCACGATTGTAATTTAAAGAGGCACGTTTTCTCTCTCAAAATTGACCACGGGTGTTGAGGTTTTTTCTTGAGCGGGATCAGTCCTCTTGCTTTCTGTATAATTCTCTCCAGCTGTTTGTAGGTTGTTTATCCCATATTTCTGTAATTTTTGATTCTTTTTTTCAAATCAAATTTGGAAATTAGTGGCGTTTACCTTTGGCATTTCCTTTTTTGAGTAAATTTAACTTTCACTCTGATAAGGTATTATTCAGAAGCTATATTTGCCCCTCTGCGAAATTGAAAGTCGTGTATTTCTATCTGGGAATCATAGGAGACCGCAGCATGGTCCATTTGAAATTCCCCTAGCTAAAGGATTAGAAATTGCCACTCTTTTTGTTTTTTAGGGTCTTGTGTTTTGCTGATGACATTGTAATTGTGTCAGAGACAGCAAAGGACCTGGAAGAGCAGTTGAATGGAATGGACAGTGTGTTGAAGAGAGCGTATAAAATGAACATTAACAAGAGCAAAACAAAAATAATGGAATGTGGTCTTAGGAAATCAGGTGATGCTGAAGGAATTAGATTAGGTAATGAAATAATGAAGGTGGTGGATGAGTTTTGTTACTTGGGTAGTAAAATATCATGAGATGGTCGCAGTACAGAGGATATAAAATGCAGAATGGCAATGGGAACAAAAGCATTTTTGAAAAAGAGAAATTTGCTAACATCGAATATTTATTTAAGTGTAAGGAAGTCTTTTCTGAAGGCATTTGTGTGGAGTGTTGCCTTGTACGGGAGTGAAACATGGACGATAAGCAGTGCGGACAGGAAGAGGATAGAGGCTTTTGAAATGTGGTGCTACAGAAGAATGCTGAAGATTAGGTGGGTGGATCGCATAACTAATGAAGAGATACTGAACAGAGAAAAGGAATTTTTGGCATACCCTGACTAAAAGAAGGGATCGCTTGGTAGGACACATTCTTAGGCATCGAGTAATCGTAAATTTAGCGTGTGGGGTAAAAATCGCAGAGGGAGACCAAGAGACGCGTATAGTAAGCAGATTCAAGTGGATGTGGGTTGTCGTTCTTATGAGGAGATGAAAAGGCTTGCTCGGGGGTAGAGTAGGGTGGAGAGCTGCATCAAACCAGTCTCCGGACTGAAGACCATAACAACAGCAAGGTGTTTTAGTAATGATTTTGACATGATTATTCGGTTGTTTTCCTGGCATAATTCGATGAACCTCATGCTATTCTTGTTCGTGAATTTATATGTAGTGTCACTGCCGACTGGTATTTATATTTACTCTCTTTGCCAGTTTGTTATTTGAAATCACCGACAATAATTTTTACGTTCGACTTTGGAATTCTGGACATAACACGTTATCCTCAAAATTTTTCTGTCTGGTCAGGTTCTTTTTTATTGTCAAAGTTGCTAGGTGCATGAACATTAATAAACATATAGAAACTTATGGTCATTAGTCTGTTACTGATTTGATTCACATCTATAACGGAGTCAAAGGTGTCCTTATTCACAATAAAGGTCATGTCAAATAATGCAGCTCCTTTGCAGTCTATTGTTTCGGAATCGGTGAGTCTAGTTTCTTGGAGTGCAAGGATATAAATTTGCTGTTTGTTGAGTCGTAAGATTATGTAACTTGGCTTTTTGAATTAGTATTTGGATGTTTAAAGTGACAAAAAAATGTATTACACCTTCGTGGAAGTTTAACAGAGAACTCCGACATTCTCTGTCGTACGAGCCCAAGCTCCCCAGAATCCGATAGTTTGGTTGTTGTCACAGGGCGAGTGGATTGACCATCTGGGATAATATTACTTGTACGAATTAGACTGCTAGTAATTCAGTTCCAGGTAATGCTAGGTGGTTAGAGCCAGGGATTGTTGGTTCCTGGAGCTTTGTGTTCAGACGTAGCTAACATGGTGAACAGACGCTGGCCAGAGAACAGGTGGTTGCCACACAGACGTGTCTGGACTTTTGAATACGCTTCATCTTTTTTGTAAAGCTTGCCTCTTCCGCCTTCGCAAGGGGCCCTCACAAGGTGCTTTCACCTGGCCCAGGTGAACCAAGATTTTTTACGAGGTGTGTCCCCTCCTGCTTCTTTTGCACCCGGCCTTGCACCGACTTAGGCAGAGTTCAGAAGAATGTTAATATTAATTTCATTGCAGATCTTAACAAATATAAATTTCACATGGGAATTTTTTTTAAATCAGAAGAATATTAGTATTAAAAAGCAGAAAAAATACCAACTGAAATCTGTATTTGTTAAAAACTGCAATGAAGGTGTGTACGCCAGACAGATTAGTTTTGTATAAAGGAAACTAATTTCCTATACGAGTCCGCGTTCTTCATACAATTTTAGCGATCTAGACGGTTTTTTATTATTATTAAAGAAAATGAAGATAGCTGACTCATATAGTAAATTCGTTTCCTTTATACAAAAGTTGATGCCAGGTCAGACTGCACACAAGTTTGTTTTTTAAGATGAAAAGGGACGTTATAAATAAAGAAATATAATTTAAGAGCTCTAAACAGTTTTTATTCTTGTTAAACATTAGATCAGTACTTGGTCCATAGTTATTGACTGTGACATTGATGTGGAACATGTCAGTGTAATGAAAGGTATCTTTACACGACATTACAAGACCTTATTTATAGGTAAAATTACTAATTTATATCAAAATTTATATATGGAGCAGAAGGGGTTGTTCATTCATAAACTCTTATAGTTAATTTTTAAATGGTAGATGGCTATCTGTCAACCTTTGATGCTGTTTGGTGAATGCTGATGGCAGCATAATTCACTCCTTTTTGTATCAAAGTTCGATCTATCCTTGAGTAGAGTTGTCCATCATGTCTCCTAGTATTGTAGATTTGCACAGTGCTATTACTGTTGAATTGAGTTCGATTATTAATAACAAATATCATAAATAAATATGATGCTATTGCGAAGGTCCCTAGATTTTTAAGGGAGGACGTGTGTGAAATGCATACTCTCGTGTTAGCAAATAGTGTGCTAAACATATTAAAGATAAACAGTAAAATTAAGATTTCAAAACTTTTACTCGACTTCTAAATTTATTACAAAATTATAAATTTTAATATCTCCTTCATTATATATGTTGCTGCAATAATTTAACTGTGTTATGTTTACATCCATACAAACAATTTTGAATATTTTATACAGAAATTTATATACAACATTTTACATATTTTTGGTGCAAATCTTTGTAAAAGTTTCAATAAATTATCTATATATTTCAACATTTAGCTCTGTGTGTTTGTTTGTTGCACTATGAAAAATGTATGGACCAAATGTGAAGGCATTATGCCTGAGATGAACTGCAAAAAAGATACATAATTGTCGGAATATGTAGTTTCTGGGAAAATGAATTTAAAGATTAAACTCACATTTCTTTAATTATACCCTCCAACAATGTTCCAGGACTGTACTCAGGATCTTCTCAAGACTGTTCTCAATACTTGTCCTGTAACTACATTTCTTTTGCCTGGTCTCTTTTGCAATGTCTCTTATAGACATTGCACCTTTTGCCATACTATGACGGACAATTTCCTTAAGGATGTGTCAAGTGAATGCACCAAGTTTGAAGGCCAAACACAGTAATACTTTCACTCTCCCTATGTTTCCATCATAAAAGACAACCACAGCAATTTGGACAACTGCAGATGAGGAAAATGTTGTCTTGGGCCAACGCTTCCAGATAAGCATCCAGATTTTGTGTTTTGCCATGAACACACTTCCTTAGGTCAGGAGTTGCCAGGATCCTAAACGTGGACTTGATAGCATTCATGATAGGCCTACATTCAGGAATCATTTCTTATGCAATTGTTATACCTCTGAGCCTGCCATCAGTAATTCATTATTCATATCCTTGAACCTATGGCGAGGTGGTGGCATATTCAGTAACTCACACAGCTAATTTCGTACTTCCCTTCCACAACAATACACCTTAGACCATATTATGACAGTAACGAACATCATGCATACAGCCGTTTATGTTTTTAAAAGACAAATCATAAGAATCAATTCCACAGGGCACAGATATTGGTAATAAGCTGATAAGTGATGGCAAACAAGAGCAGAGTTATACAGCACAGCCTTCTCGTCGTTTTGCTCGAAGTATTGCTTGCCAAACGAACATAAAAATTACCAAGGTTCAACTAAGCCAACGGAACAAAAAAAGTTACGACAAAACTTCAAGCAACATAATTTGTTTTTTCGCCACTTCCCATGAAATTTCGACCGCTAAACCTTGGGAAACACTTGTCTATAAATTTCATTACTAAATGCATATAAAATCAAAAAATGAAATTACTCGTCACTTTTGGACACATCCCCCTTAAATAAATGCCTGCGGGATGATCTTTAGTGGGCTCCAGCAACTATTTTGCTTACATGCTCTTGTGCCAACTCACTGATAACATACGACAGAAGTGAATGAAAACAGACACAGTAATCTAATTAACTGAGATGTTTATCACCAAAATTTACAAGTAGCTGAACTCAAAATGTTTCAGGAGATCATCAATGTTTTTCTTCCAATTTAATTTCACATCAATGCAAACACAGACGGTTAGGACATTCCAGACAGGACAGTGAAGAAATTAGAAGCTGCAACACCGCAGGAATTTGGTTTAAACTTCAGGTCGTTGCTAGCATTAGAGTGTGACTAGCCTCGAGAGGGGAGAGGGGGGGGGAGCAAGAAACTTTTTAACTGGAAACTCTTTACGTCGTGAGGGGTAGAGTCTTACACTCTAGGTTTCGAACGGAATATGCGAGGAGAGACACTAGTTTGTAATTACCAAAGGGTAATGTGAAAATGGAACTTTTGCGTTCTGCAGGGCTGTGGAGAAAATGGTCCATATCTTAGGTCGTAATAATCGCGCTAATTAGATCTATCTACAGATTTTGTGACCTTTCTTATTTTCTTAAATTACGGACAGAGAAAATTGCAATACGAAAACGCTTCTACTTAGAAGTCCAAAGTTCCTTACTCATAGATACAGACATTTTGTAACTTTTTATCTGGTGGTGGTGAACAATACCAACGTATGTGATAATTTTCGAAATACATGTATCAGTTCTACCGATACCTGTAGTAAACGCTTTTAACCCAAGGATAACTGCTTGATCTTCTACGGTGAATCACCCGTTATATTTAAAGTTGTAGGCCTGTACATTTCGCGGAATGGGGGCGACGAGAAAATTAAAGAACTAATCTGTCATACGGACGCACACGGCATTAGCGAACAAACAAGGAAAACAAGAGACGGTAGGAATACCAAAAGTACCGTTTACAACGCTCTGTAAGAGGTTTTCAATTGGGTTTTAAGAAGAGTATCATTACGGAAGAGGACATCTTAAGGACAGGAGCAACTGTAGCACAAGGCAGGATACTCTTCATTACAGGTAGGCACTGACGCAGAATTTCGAATCATTTGAAGAAATATGGCGATGGGAAATACTTCTTCTGAACAAATTTTTATTAGGTATCTTTTCTGTTTGATCTGTACTAATTTTACAATTTATATTAAACGATGTTTCAGGTAAGTTTGAGATTTGAAAACCAACTTTGGTGGACCTGGAAGACAATCAACTATTAAGTGAATTCCGTTGTAAAAACGGTTGCCGGGAAACCGCCGCATGATCTCGAATCTCTCTACTTTTTACCTTTACGGTATTTTCACGAGTTCCTCGTAGGATGAAGCAATTTATTGGTTGACTCAGGTGAAAAGGGACTGAAACCCACTTGAAATTTCATCGAACAGTTTGAAATCGATTGATAAATTGCATATACAGAAGACTAAAAAGTGGCAAAAAGTTAATTAAACGTATACAAATATTTTAGACCTGACTAAAAAGTATGAAATATAAATGTCTTAGACATGACTGGAAAGTATAAAGTAATTTCTCCGGGCCCAATACTGATTGCAAACGCCACACAAGTAGTCCTAAAACTTGTGAATCCTTATGAGAGTGAGTAAGTGTGTGTGTGTGTGTGTGTGAGAGAGAGAGAGAGAGAGAGAGAGAGAGAGAGAGAGAGAGAGAGAGAGAGAGAGAGAGAGAGAGAGAAAGGGAGAAAGTGATTAAGAGAATAGCACTCCCTCAATTAATAAACACAGATTGTGTGATTCCTAAATTAGCCGTACTACCTGATACCATCATCAGTTCAACGAAAACTCTGCTTCGTTACCACTCATTTTATTTACAGTTTTGATATTCAGGGTCAATGACTGTCGGAAATATTCAATATTTTACAAAAACTCTGTATCTTACCTATTTTACCTATAAGAAATTGAAACATTGATTCTATGATGAATAACTGTCTCCTTATAAAATTTATCATACCATATACCCCACCTTGTCACTTTACACAAAATGTCACTTTTATTATTTCAATTCAAATGTTCAAATGTTTGTATAGCTTATGGGACTTAACTACGGGGTCATCAGTCCCTAAACTTACAAACTACTTATGAACTAGCTAATCCTAAGGACGGCACAAATATACATGCCCGAGGGGGATTCGAACCCCCGACCGTAGTGGCCGTGCAGACCGTAACTGGAGCGCCTCAGTCCCCTCGGCCACCGCGGCCGGCTTTGTTATTTCCGTAGTAGCTATATTAAAAGGTGTCATTACTGAAGACCTATCAACTTAATAAGTCATTATTGCAAAATAATATACATAATTACAGATGACTGTAAAAACCGACTAAAGCCCACCTCAGCAAAAAATGCATTGGCATTTAGGAGAAATGTAGGAATATACAAGGAAATACTGATACTGCGAATTAACCTACTAGACGGATACTTGTAAAACTTAAAATGAAGAACATGTTGTTCTGGCAGCAGATAATAGTAAATAATATAGAGAGTAGATGTTGATGACAAATATTTAATAGTTCATATAATTTACTGTGCAGTAAAATTGATAGTAACGTAGGTGAATTATCTTGATCATCTGGACCGTTATGACTCTCCTTCTACTATCGATGTAGCCCATTCAGTCGATAGCAACGGCACCTGACGAAGAATGATTGCTCCTCAGTCACACGAAGGGTGCATGTAGTAACAGAACGATTAGAAACGGGGAAGGCCTGTGCTCAATCTTGTTTTTGGGTGAGGGTAAATTGTGATGGCCTAGAAACTGCAAGGTATTCCAGGAGTGCTGTGGTATGTGTCTTCAACAAGTGGCCGAACCAAGGTGAAACCACATCTGAATGTCAAGGATTCGGACGTCCATCCCTCATTATAGTCTGACCCTGTAGGCTGGACAGACTGAGAAAACAGGACAGGCGATGAACTATGGTGAAAATAACATCTGACTTCAATGCTGGTTAGAGTGTCAGAACACACAATGCACTGCTATGACTGGAATGGGCATGTACCACCGTCACGGGACGTTGGCACAGTAGGAGCACGTTATATGGTCTGTTGAATCTCCATACCAATATGCATCAGTCATCTTTCAGGGGAACATCTCCTTGACACCTGTACTTCGGGACAGAGACCAGCAGATGGCACCTGATATCTTTGAGAACATTGATGCAGGCATTGATGTGTCTAGTGCAGTTAGTGGAAGGTACCATGGGAACCAAGAAGTATCGTACACTGGTTGCAGACTACGTAGAGTGCATGCAGGATAAATTGGACGGTAGTTGCGCAGATGGCTGGGCAAGCATGGGGAGAGTGGTATGGTGGGCGTAGCGGCCTGAGCAGTGATGAAGCGCTGGAGGTGATACGCCTGCCTCACTGGCCGGCAGGCGCAAGTGGACTGACGCGGCCTCCCCTTCCGAACGAAGGAATGAACTCGTCCGGAGCTTCAGGATGAAAACTCGTCTCTGCGCATCGTCCTCCTTATCCTACATCTACGTAGACTCTACACAGCTTCACGTCAATAATATATTTAAAAACGGCAGTGGTATTTTTCAGCAAGACAATGCGCCCTTACACGAGGCCAGGAACGTGATGGAGAGGTTAGAGGAACACTGTGACGAGTTGTAAGTGATGTGCTGGTCCCCCAACTTGCCAGATCTGAACCTGATCATACACTTCTGGACTGTGATTTAACATAGCGTCAGAGCTCAACGCCTCCATCCCAAGATTTTATGGTCTTTCGGTGACTTGTGCGTGCAGGTGTGGTGTCTTATCCATCTAGCTTCCCAAAGAGACATGATTGCTTCCATGACAATTTTTGAAGCCGCTGTAATACGTATAAGAGGTGCACATACCTGCTATTACATAGATTGTCATAAAGTTTTGGCGGAGCAGTGTTGTCATGTATCAGTTATGTGTGGAGTGGTCTCCAGTATTTTTTGTAGAGGGACCCACAGTCATTCTGGAAAAATTTTTGCGATCAATGTATATACAAATACAAGATACCCTGAATGAATAGCAGAAACTGTAGTTTCTCCCACATGTGCACTTTAAATTATAAAGAATGCCGATGTAAATTTAAAAAAAATTAATTCGGTACATCTCACTTACGAGCCCTTAAAATATATATTGATTTCCGTACCGCAACCCGCATCTCCGCAGCAAGGCGCCTTTGAGCGCTCGGGCATTCCATCGACGAAATTGTGGATTTAATTCCTCGCCTTCCCAATTCAAATGCGACGTTGAAATCTTAATCAAACGCCCATTAGCAAATAAATAACATGCATAAATCAGGTTTTACGAAAATTGTAAGTAATAAAACTCGCTATGGAGTAGCCGATCGGTCTTAGGCGCCTTGGTGTGGAGCGCGCGGTTGCTCCCGTCGGAGGTTCGTCTTCCCTCGGGCATGGGTGTCTGTGTTTTCCTGAGCATCAGTTAGTTTAAGTAGTTTGTAAGCCAAGGGACTAATAATCACAGAAGCTAAGTCTCTTAGATTTACAAACATTTGAATATTTGAATAACATGAGAATATCATTAGCATACTTAGATAACGCGCCAGAACTGTTATTAACCTAAAATACCGAAAACGTAAAAAAAGGAAATATTGTAAAATGTAATAATGTATGTATTCAAGGCCACTGAAGATGCTTTGCAAATAAAGGAGTAACACGTAAGGCAAAATGAGTAGTCTTATTTCACTTGCATACACGGTTAATATACATAAATATCTGCATATTAATATAAAAAAAAAACAACAAGGAAAAACAGACAGGAAAGAACTAACAGTGTAAAGATCATGGTTCACACTTCATTTACGACTAGGTAGTAGCGAACGACGCACGAGCTCGGTCTGAACAGGAACTGAAAGGAAATCTGCCTTGTCCATTATGACATGCACCTTAAAGGGTTTGAAAATAGAATGTCTAAAATAATTAATTCGACCTCGGTTTTTGTTGTGGAAAGCTTTGCCTGTCCTGCCGAGTGGACGAAAAGAAATCCGTGAAACTTTGTTTACAAGATAAATCAATCAAAAGTGAAGGCCGTAAACTCCACAAAATTCCTAGGAATTACTATTACTTCAGACTTAAATTGGAAAGAACACGTAGATAATGTCTTGGGAAAGGCGAACCAGATACTGCGTTTTATTGGCAGGACCCTTAAAACATGCAACAGAACTACGAAAGAAACTGCATACACTACCCTTGTCCGTCCATTTTTGGAGTATTGCTGCCCAGTGTGGGATCCTTATCAAGTGGGTTTGACGGACGACATCGAAAGAGTCCAAAGAAGGGCAGCTCGTTTCGTATTGTCACGATACACGGGAGACAGCGTTACGGAAATGATACAGGATCTGCGATGGGAATCATTATAACAACGGCGCTTATTGCTGCGGCGTGGGCTACTTACGAAACTCCAATCGCCAACATTCTCCTCCGAATGCGAAAATATACTGTTGACTCCCACATACATTCGTAGAAATGATCATCAGAATAAAATACGAGAAATCAGAGCTTGAACGGAGAGATTCAGGTGTTCTTTCTTCCCTCGCGCTATTCGAGAATGGAAGATAAATAGTATAATGGCGGTTCGAGGAACCCTCTGCCAGGCACTTAAATGTGATTTGCAGAGTATCCCATGTAGATGTAGATGTTCCATATTTGGTGTTGTCCAGTAAACGTAATTTGTTTCTAGGTTGTCTAATGTTTGCACAGAGACACTATCAACATTTAATGTAATTGAATTTAAAAAATCTTAAAACCATAAATAAATAAATATATACTTCGATTTACGCAAAGTCGACCGTGACGTCATTAATAACGAACTTTGACATTTGTACAGCCACAGCTCTTTTTTTTTTTTTTTTTTTTTTGGAGGTTGCTGCATACATTTTTTGTTCCTTCGCTGCAATAACGCATGCTGCTGACGTATATGAAAGCAATTACATGGACTCGCAGTACCGAGACTAGGAATGTAATGTAATCAGAGGGGCAGTAATTTCGGGTTGCCTGTCATAGTGGCTCAATATTGAGCTGGGCTGGCATCTGTCGCGACTCGGTGGCTCAATCCGTTCTAGCTGCGCCGGCGAACCAACGGCTGCGACGACGCCATCGTGCTATACTTCAAACTCCCACCCCGCTGATGTTTCGAACAAGGCAATGAAACCGTGACTGCAGCGCTTTGTACATCGATAATAGTTTTGCGTACTAATTTCCTAGTCCAGTCGGACACCAGACGATTCTCCCAGAACCTAATGCAGAATATTCCTCTTTTTTTCTTATTAATTAATTCTTCCTCCAAGCTTCAGACATTTTGCATTTTCGTCTAATGTTTTTTTCGCTTTCCTTATCTAGCGATTCAACTTTCAGCGGGTGTTTCCTGTAAAACAAGATGTTGCTTCTTCCAGGATCCATTGAACCTACCACTTAAATCCTAATTGTTTTTGAATATGTGTTCAAAATTCTTATAGTTTTTTGAATGGGTCTTCGAAATTCTTAGCATTATTATATGAAGTTCAGAAAAAATATCTGATTGTCTAAAGTTTCGCATCTACAGGGTGTTACAAAAAGGTACGGCCAAACTTCCAGTAAACACTCCTCACACACAAAGAAAGAAAATATTTTCAGTCGACATGTGTCCGGAAACTCTTAATTTCCATGTTAGAGCTCAATTTAGTATTTCTCTTTAAATGTAAATTGAAATAATTCGTGCAGACAATTGTCAAAATACCCAATTGTTTCGTTAGTATGTACTGTACTTCCTCGGTTCACCGTCAAATCAAATCAAATGTTTGTATAGCTTAAGGGACTTAACTACGGGGTCATCAGTCCCTAAACTTACAAACTACTTATTAACTAGCTAATCCTAAGGACGGCACAAATATCCATGCCCGAGGGGGCATTCGAACCCCCGACCGTAATAGCCGTGCAGACCGTGACTGGAGCGCCTTAACAGTCTGGTTTTTGTACAGGTTGTAAATAACCTTCCGTTCCCTATACTTACTCATGCTGATTTCAGAATTTGAAAGAGTGTATTCCTATAAAAAAATGTCAAAAGCTTTCCTCAAATCTACAAAAGCTAGAAATGCAGGTTTGCCTTTCCTTAATCCATCTTCTAAGGTAAGTCGTGAAGTGAGGATTGAATCCGTGTTTCTACATTTCTCGTGAAATCAAGCTGGTCTTCGCCGAGGTCGGCTTCTACCAGCTTTTCCATCCGTCTGTAAATAATTCGTGTTAAGATTTTGCAACCACGACTTATTAAGCTGATGGTTCTGTATTTTTCACACCTGTCTGCACCTGCTTTCTTTGAAATGGGTATATTACATTTCCTTAAAGTGTGAGGGTATTTCGCTCGTATCTTAGAATGAACAAAATCCAGAAACTTATACCATGGGAACACAACTCTTTACGAAGAAGTTAAGCGTTAAACAGTTATTGTAGATCAATTCCTCATTACACTCCAAACATGATTTTCTTTAACAGACGTATCTATAAAAATATTTTTTTTTTTAGAATTTTTTCAGGTTTTTTACCTATTGCGTTCTAAACTTGCAGATTACTGAGTTATAGATAATCCAAGTTTTAACGGTTTATATCGGTTTTTTCGATGTATCTCGACACGTTATGAAGCAAAATACTCCTAAAAAAGCTCTTGATAGGGGGTTTTAAGCCCAACATTTAATTTATATAGTCTCTTACTGTAGTCTTTCGTTTTTCCTATTTATTAAGGATTTTTTTACAGTGTTCGCTAGTTTGAATCTAGTTTCAAGAAATAGAAACTACTTGACATTTAACGATATGGTATAAATTAACTGCCACAATAACATTAAATTACGTTAACAACGAACTGTAAAAGAAATTTAAGTCTGATAGAACAATTAACTATACTGCATGGAAGAAATGATTCAGAAAGTACGCAAAATCTAATTATACATAAAACATTATCGTTATCTTCTCATGTTTTGTATTATAACACTCGACATTCGTATCGAACCATTTCAAATAACATGAAAATGGCACTGTAGCCGAAATGGACATAGTATACATATTATAGCACCGAAATAGTTAAAATATTAATATTAAGGACTTTCACAGCGATTCAGGGCCCAAAGATTACAAAATTTTAAATTTAGTTTCCTATACTCCCATATTAGTTCCAGGAATTTTTTCTGTAAATTAAAATTAGGCCATCACAAATGCACTCTCTCGAGAATTAAGTTTAACTCTTAAGCGCAGATATGTCAAAAAATTTTTATTTAAATGTTGTTACGTGTTGGAGCGCGCCACTGCAAGCCGCGTACGATCCGTCCGCGGCTTCTAAAAGACGCGCCACGGCCGAGTCCACCGCACGATGGCGCCGCCTCTGAGGGCCTGCAGCGCCGCCACGACCGGTGTGCGAGGCGTGCCTGTCTTGTTGTAGTCCTCGCCGGCTTCACATGAAAACCTTAGCTGTGTCCGTTACTTGCCAACTCAGTTCTGTCGTTCTTGTATATGTTGTACCGCCCCAGGTGTACAATAAATTATACTGTTACAACATTACGCACCAGATGAAATAGCTTTGTCATGGCTGACTCTCCCAGAGACTTTAGTAGTTCTGAGGGAGTATCGTCCACTCCAGGGGCCTTGTTTCGACTTAGGTCTTTAAGTGCTCTGTCAAACTCTTCTCTCAGTACAGTATCTCCTATTTCATCTTCATCTACATCTACATCTACATACATACTCCGCAATTCACCGTAAGGTGCGTGGCGGAGGGTACACCGTACCACTACTAGGCATTTCCTTTCCTATTCCACTCCCAAATTGAACGAGGAAAAAAAGAATGCCTATATGCCTCCGTACGAGCCCTAATTTCTCTTATCTTGTCTTTGTGATCTTTACGCGAAATGTAAGTAGGCGGCAGCAAGATCGTACTACACTCAGCTTCAAATTCCGGCCCTCTAAATTTACTTAACAGAAATTCACGAAAAGAACGTCGTCTTTCTTCCAGCGATCCCCAATTGAGTTGCCGGAGCATTTCCGAGACACTCGCGCATTGGTCGAACCTACCGGTAACAAATCTAGCTGCTCGCCTCTGAACCGCCTCTATGTCTTCCTTCAAACCGATCTGCTGCGGGTCCCAAATACTTGATCAATACTCAAGACGTGGTCGTACAAGCGTTTTATACGCGGTCTCCTTTACAGGTGAAGTACATCTTCCCAAAATTCTCCCAATAAACCGAAGTCGGCTGTCTGCCTTACTCACAACTGTCCTTACATGCTCGTTCCATTTCATATCGCTCTGCAATGTTACGCCTAGATATTTGAACGACGCGACCGCATCAAGAAGCTCACTACTGATGCTGTATTCGAACATTATAGGATTGTTTTTTCTACTCATGTGCATCACCTTACATTTTTCTACATTGAGAGCTAGCTGCCATTCTTCGCACCAACTAGAAATTTTGTCTAAGTCATCCTGTATGCTATTACAGTCAGTTACAGACGACACCCTCCCATACACCACAGCATCATCAGCAAACAGCCGCAAATTACAACTTACTCTGTCCATCAGATCATTTATATAGATAGAAAATAATAGCGGTCCTATCACACTCCCCTGGGGCACGCCTGACGATACACTCGTCTCTGATGAGCACTCGCCGTCGAGAACAACGTACTGCGTTCTATTACTTAGGAAGTCTTCCAGCCAGTCACAAATCTGTGAACCTATTCCATAAGCTCGTATCTTCGTTAGCAGTCTGCAGTGTGGCACCGTGTCGTACGCCTTTTTGAAGTCGAGAAAAACACAATCCGCCTGTTGCCCTTCGTCCATAGCTCGCAAGATGTCATGTGAGAAAAGGGCAAGCTGAGTTTCGCATGAACGATGTTTCCTAAACCCGTGCTGATTCATGGAAAGAAGCTTTTCCGTTTCAAGGAAATTTACTATATTCGAACTGAGAATATGCTCCAAAATTCTACATGAAACCGATGTCAACGATATTGGCCTGTAATTGTATGGGTCAGTTCTCTTTCCTTTCTTATACACTGGAGTCACCTGCGCTTTTTTCCAATCACTAGGAACTTTGCGCTGAATCTACATCCTCTTCTCTTCCTACAATATTGTCTCTAAGTTCATTTCCTTTGTAGAGCCCCTCTACGTAACTGTTATTTTCGTAAATTTTTTTGTGGATGGTGTTTGGCCTCCTGCCTTACTGTACTAAGGTTCCTGCTATTAATAGTTGTTACCCGGCGGATTATCCGTTCGCGCTTGGGCGCCTTGCTGTGGTGCGCGCGTTTACTCGCCGTCCGGGATTCGAGGGCCCCCTCGGGCATGGGTGTCTGTGTTCTGCATCTACGTGGGATACTCTGCAAATCACTTTTAAGTGCCTGGAAGAGGGTTCATCGAACCACCTTTATACTATTTATCTACCATTCAGTTCTCGAATAGCGCGCGGGAAGAAAGAACACCTGAATCTCTCCGTTCGAGCTCTGATGTCTCGTATTTTATTCTGATGATCATTTCTACCTATGTAAGTGGCAGTCAACAATATATTCTGGCATTCGAAGGAGAATGTTGGTGATTGTAGTTTCATAAGAAAACCACGCCTCAGCGATAAGCGCCTTTGTCAGATCCTATATCATTTTCGTAACAACACAAAACGAGCTGCCCCTCTTTGGGGCCGTCAAACCCACCTGATAAGGATCCCACACTGAGCAGCAATACTCCAAATGAGGACCGTCAAGCGTGGTGTATGCAGTTTCTTTAGTAGTTTTGTTGCATCTTTTAAGGGTTCTGCCAATAAAACGCAGTCTCTGATTCGCGTTTCCCACGAAATTATCTACGTGTTCTTTCCAGTTTAGCCGGCCGCGGTGCCCGAGGGGACTGAGGCAATCCAGTAACGGTCTGCACGGCCACTACGGTCGGGGGTTCGAATCCCCCCTCGGGCATGGATATTTGTGCCGTCCTTAGTATTAGCTAGTTCATAAGTAGTTTTTAAGTTTAGGGACTGATGACCCCGTAGTTAAGTCCCATGAGCTCTACAAACATTTGAACTTTTTTTTTTTCAGTTTAAGTCTGAAGTAATAGTAGTTCCTAGGTATTTTTGTGGAATTTATGTCCTTCACTTTTCACTGATTTATCTTGTAAACAAAGTTAACGGATTTCTTTTCGTACTCATGTTGCCGACTTCACACTTCCCATTGCCGATTTTTACACCATAGTGATATCTTATTTAGATCGTTCTGAAGTTCGTTTTGATCTTCAGAAGATTTTATTCGACTCTAAATGATGGTGTCACCTGCTAAAAAGCTAATAGAGCTGCTTAGATTTTGTCCCAAAAACGTTAATGTAAATAAGGAACAGAAGAGGACCAATAACACTACCCTTTGGAACGCCCGATATCACCTCTGTTTTAGTCGGTGCCTTACCATCGATTACTACAAACTGTGTCCTCTGACGGGAAATCCCCTATCCCAGTCGCAAATTTGGGGCGATATACCATAACCACGCAATTTGAATAAAAGCTGTTTGTGAGTTACGGTGTAAAAAGCATTCTGAAAATCAAGAAATACGGAATCAGTATGAGATCCCTTGTCGATAGCACTCATCACTTCGTGTGAGTGAAGAGCTAGTTGTGTTTCGCATGTTGTCGTTAGGTTAGTTTACCTTAGTTTAAGTAGTTTGTAAGCTACTAACTAATGACCGAGAAGTTGAGTCCGAATGATTTACTAACATTTGAACATTTTTAATGGGTATTACATTTGTATTCACGAACACTATTGGTGTCGGATTTGTTTTTGGCAGCAAGTAGGATCACTGAACCGCCTGAAATCGGACAGTTCGCAAACAGGGGCACATTGCTTAGGACTCAGTGTAAGGATGTGTAAAATTTACCACGTTAAGCGAAGTTTGTGAATTTCTAGGATGCCAATTTTCCTGTCTCTTTGCTACTAAAAAAATAGTCAATAAAATTTGTTCTTCGGAAAGTTCATCGTTATGATTTTAGACGGTAGCGGGAAGGAAGGGATACCGCGATTGTCATGCTCTTCCACCGCTGGAACCACGCCTGAGATAAACCGGAATGCCCTTCAAATAGTATTTATACCGTTGACAGAAATTCTGTAAATTCCATTTGACTTTACGATTCCAGTTTCGAGAACAATTAACATAGGTGAGGCAACATACGAAAACATCCTTAGAGAGTTGATCATGTACACTGCACTAGTTCAAACAAGAGATTTTAGTGAATGAAAATATCGTTCGCAGTCTCCATTAAAAGACTCATCAACAACACTTTCAAGAAGAAGTCTTATGACCACTTGGCAACACAAGGGCAAGAAAAAACATGGCTTCTACTGTTAGAACAGAAGAACGCACTTTCCAAACACCCAGGAAGGGAAACTGTGGCAGCATTTCGTAAAATTACTGGCCACGACTGCCTTGTGGAACACCTGCACAGGATTGGAATCTTACCGTCACCGAAGTGTGTTACATTTGAAACAGAAGACAACATTATGAATTGGGAGCATCTCAGAAACTGTGAAAGACTGCAATATTGTGACGGGATGTCAGATGGTCAACTGTATTGGGAAGTTGGAAGACTAATGACTATGTATCAAATGTCTGAGCATTAAATAAATGGATAAATATCGTTGGCAGGATTGGTACAATGGATATGGCTGCCTATCCGGAAACAGGTCATTTATCACCTAGGTATCAGTATGTATAAGTTTCGCACACCCGACATTCACCCCCCTAAATAAAGTGAAGCTCTAACGTCAGCATCGAAATTCAGCCACAAACTATTTCTAGACGGTAACAGACATCAGGTACGGATCTGACAGTCCAATTCACACATCAAAGGCGAAGAGTAATAACAGAACCACAAAATTAATAATCCTACGTATATTCTGATGCTGATTTTATTACAGTAATTTTTACGTAGCTGTTTGAAAGAGAAATCGTGTTACTCATACGGTTATTTCGTTTAAAATATGAATTTAATATGGAAATTAATGGATGAAATAAAGAATTTTTAAACCATCTTATTGTGTTCGACTATAATATAAAATTAAACCTCAACCGTGCCCTCCCATTCCGTTACACAGTCAGATGTTCTTTCTTTCTTTCTTTACAACGTACCTGTTTTATTATCTAGTTAGTCGTTTATAGAATAAGATATTAGCGGATCATATTGCAGTCGGTTCGACAGAGCAAGTTGTAATCAAAATCTCATAATTGATACACAGATCACAAAAAAAACAAGTTATATTTATTCTGATGATTAAGAATCTTACGTTGACTCTTCGTGACATCGGTGACTACGTTACACTGCAGCTATTTAGAACTTTATCTGCACCTTGCACCTCATGTCATTTGTTTTGTAGATGCTGTTGTTCGCTTTATCTTATCTTCAACGTAACTACGGAAGAAGCACTAGCAGTTAGTAATCGGCTGCTAGAGAGGTAAGACGTATTGCTTGTGTCGTGAATCCCCTACAAATATTGCGAAATAAATATTCTGATGTCATGAAACATCCGTATTACAGATGAAATGATGTGAACGCCAGCATCCAACTAGTGTGCCTCATCTGTGTAACCTTTATGAGACAATTGTAACTTACGTTGCTAGACAAGAATCCTGTCTGCCTCAGAAAACTGAGAGTATTATCTGTTTACGAATACTGCACCATGTCATTCGACGAACGACAGAGGTAATTACGTCTTTCAAACTACCTTGAAGTAGTTGTTTGATATTAGGTAAACTGGATCTTGAGATTGCTTGTGGTCCGTTAAGCAAAGCCAAGAAAGGTAGATTTTACTAATAATTGAAGAGGAGAAACAATTTCTTTCCGTTGTTTGTTACTTTTTGTAACTGTTACATTGCATATCTCTGTTTCTTGACAATACATTGCAACTTTTCAGATTAGTCCAGTACTGCAATGCTCCTTCCGAAAGGACAAATAACGAAGAACTTCACGATCAGATGTCTTGCACTCTAAACGAAACTGCTGTTTCAACCACAAGGTACAGGTTCTCATGCGTTTCATTTACATTACTTGTAGTTCTAAATGAGTTTTATCTTGCAGTATAATACCCACAGAAAATAACGGTGATCTCGAGTATCTTTATCGGGATCTGACTGTATGGTTCTTTCATTCATAATAATAAGTCAATGACTATGAGATTCACCTAATTGGGTTAAAGGTGTTAGGTAGAAAAAGTGGATGTAAAGTTATTTCTGTTTAAAACAGTCGTTAGATTTTCTTCAACTGAACCTTGAAGCACCGCCACGAAAAGAAAAACCACGTAATATCGCGTAGGTTTCAAATGCATGTGTGGCACTTAAAATACAAAATGCAAAATCGCGGATTTTTGGAGTGTTATTACTCGGCTCCTGTTGGAGGTGTTGGCACCATTATTATGTGAACCGTTAGGATTTAATTTTATGTGCGAGAAACCTGTTTTACGAGAGAGCTTATGGCGCGTCACTTCTATAATTTACAGATGGAAGAATCACTTTAAATGTTGCTCGAAGATAAATAAATAGTCAAAACTAATTCCGTTGTCGAGATATCTTTTAAAATCAAGCTAAATTCAGCACGTGCTAAAACTTGTTGAACGGTAGCAGTGTCAATTATCGTTTCGTTGTTTTTACGATAATTCATTTTAAGTGATCATAGTAAAATAATCTTAAAGATGAAGTATCTTAATATTCCGTAAATAAAATTTTAATTTACAACTGCTGTCGTCTATAAAAGCTAATGAAAGATGATAGCATAGCAGTTGGAGAATATCCTAACAAAATGCGAATCTGTCCTGAACAGAGTCAAATATGCAAAAGAATTAGCGTCTCGTCTTATCTGGCAGGTCCATAAACATTTAAATAAATTTTTTTTGACATATCTGCGCTTAAGAGTTAAAGTTAATTCTCGAGAGAGTGCATTTGTGATGGCCTAATTTTAATTTACAGAAAAAATTCCTGGAACTAATATGGGAGTATAGGAAACTAAATTTAAAATGTTGTAATCTTTGGGCCCTTAATCGCTGTGAAAGTCCTTAATATTAATATTTTAACTATTTAGGTGCTATAATATGTATACTATGTCCATTTCGGCTACAGTGCCATTTTCATGTTATCTGAAATGGTTCGATACGAATGTCGAGTGTTATAATACAAAACATGAGAAGATAACGATAATGTTTTATGTATAATTAGATTTTGCATACTTTCTGAATCATTTCTTCCATACAGTATAGTTAATTGTTCTATCAGACTTAAATTTCTTTTACAGTTCGTTGTTAACGTAATTTAATGTTATTGTGGCAGTTAATTTATACCATATCGTTAAATGTCAAGTAGTTTCTATTTCTTGAAACTAGATTCAAACTAGCGAACACTGTAAAAATATCCTTAATAAATAGGAAAAACGAAAGACTACAGTAAGAGACTATATAAATTAAATGTTGGGCTTAAAACCCCCTATCAAGAGCTTTTTTAGGAGTATTTTGCTTCATAACGTGTCGAGATACATCGAAAAAACCGATATAAACCGTTAAAACTTGGATTATCTATAACTCAGTAATCTGCAAGTTTAGAACGCAATAGGTAAAAAACCTGAAAAAAATTTAAAAAAAAAATATTTTTATAGATACATCTGTTAAAGAAAATCATGTTTGGAGTGTAATGAGGAATTGATCTACAATAACTGTTTAACGCTTAACTTCCTCGTAAAGAGTTGTGTTCCCATGGTATAAGTTTCTGGATTTTGTTCATTCTAAGAATCGAAAAATGACTTCCAACTTACGTTGGGCATGTATTTGTAAGCTGGCTATTTCAATTCTTTGTTACGAACATGATATTTAAGACGTAAACTGCTGACATTTTTTTCCCGAATTTATGTAAAATTATTTTTGTACAACTCTCTGGAACAGGGAAAATTATGTCCTCAAAATTCGTTATTAACATTTTAGAACAACATGCTTGAAGGTTAATACTGAAAACTCATATGTTCAAGAAAAAAACTGACACGTTTCATTTTTTTTAACATCAGGAACAGAGTAAAATGTAAAAGAAAAGCGTTACGTCGAGTGGGCGGTGGAGTCAACGCCACCTAGAGACAAGGCCTCTTAACAGTCTGTGTTATACAATACCGATTGGGCCTGAGGCCAACGAGAAAGACAGGCGCAGAATACATGTCATGTCAGGTAAGCAAGGTAGTCCTGAGCCAGCGCGATCACCAGTGGACTGGCCGGCCACCTGGGCACAGCCCACTGCCTCATAGCGGCCAGCCACTCATCTGGCTGTCGTGGCCCAATCCGAGGCCAACGAGAAAGACAGGCGCAGAATACATGTCATGTCATGTAAGCAAGGTAGTCCTGAGCCAGCGCGATCACCAGCGGACTGGCCGGCCACCTGGGCACAGCCCACTGCCTCATAGCGGCCAGCCACTCATCTGGCTGTCGTGGCCCAATCCGAGGCCAACGAGAAAGACAGGCGCAGAATACATGTCATGTCAGGTAAGCAAGGTAGTCCTGAGCCAGCGCGATCACCAGCGGACTGGCCGGCCACCTGGGCACAGCCCACTGCCTCATAGCGGCCAGCCACTCATCTGGCTGTCGTGGCCCAATCCGAGGCCAACGAGAAAGACAGGCGCAGAATACATCTCATGTCAGGTAAGCAAGGTAGTCCTGAGCCAGCGCGATCACCAGCGGACTGGCCGGCCACCTGGGCACAACCCACTGCCTCATAGCGGCCAGCCACTCATCTGGCTGTCGTGGCCCAATCCGAGGCCAACGAGAAAGACAGGCGCAGAATACATGTCATGTCAGGTAAGCAAGGTAGTCCTGAGCCAGCGCGATCACCAGCGGACTGGCCGGCCACCTGGGCACAGCCCACTGCCTCATAGCGGCCAGCCACTCATCTGGCTGTCGTGGCCCAATCCGAGGCCAACGAGAAAGACAGGCGCAGAATACATCTCATGTCAGGTAAGCAAGGTAGTCCTGAGCCGGCGCGATCACCAGCGGACTGGCCGGCCACCTGGGCACAGCCCACTGCCTCACAGCGGCCAGCCACTCAGCTAGTGATCGCGCCGGCTCAGGACTACCTTGCTTACCTGACATGACATGTATTCTGTGCCTGTCTTTCTCGTTGGCCTCGGATTGGGCCACGACAGCCAGATGAGTGGCTGACTGCTATGAGGCAGTGGGCTGTGCCCAATAGCCAGCCACTTCATCTACATACATACCCCGCGATTCACAGTAAGCTGCATGGCGGTGGGTACACTGTACCACTACTAGGCATTTCCTTTCCTATTCCACTCCCAAATAGAACGAGGAAAAAAGAATGCCTATATGCCTCCGTACGAGCCCTAATTTCTCTTATCTTTACGTGAAATGTAAGTAGGCGGCAGCAAGATCGTACTACACTCAGCTTCAAATTCCGGCCCTCTAAATTTCCTCAGCATAAATTCACGAAAAGAACGTCGTCATTCTTCCAGCGATCCCCAATTGAGTTGCCGGAGTATTTCTGTGACACTCGCGCATTGGTCGAACCTACCGGTAACAAATCTAGCTGCTCGCCTCTGAACCGCCTCTATGTCTTCCTTCAAACTGATCTGCTGCGGGTCCCAAACACTTGAGCAATACTCAAGACGTTGTTGTACAAGCGTTTCATACGCGGTCTCCTTTACAGGTGAATTACATCTTCCCAAAATTCTCCCAATAAAGCGAAGTCGGCTGTCCGCCTTACTCACAACTGTCCTTACATGTTCGTTCCATTTCATATCATTCTGCAATGTTACGCCTAGATATTTGAACGACGCGACAGCATCAAGAAGCGCAAGGCGGTATTACACGACGATTCGCCGCGAAAGGTATAGGTCTGGCGCGACAGCCATCTAGCGGCAGAACACATGGAACTACTACGGAACCATAATTATTAGCACTTTATCCGCGCGCTGCAATAGAGGCCATTTCTAAACTCTCGTGAATTCGCGCAGGCGAACTAGGTAGCGCAAACGCGCGCATGCGCACGAGTAGCAGCAGTAAGCTTTCTGATATTTATATATGACATTCGTGGTTACGACTGATTGCAGACTTTTCGTGTAACGGATTTTGCCCTTTTTTCAGTTAGGTTTTCATAAATGCGGTAATTAAAGAAAATATATTTGTTTGCAGCAGACTTTAAACTAAATGTTTATGAAAAGGAATTCTTGCGCTGATTGCTTCGTAATTTAGAAATGAAATGAAATAGAGCCATACAGGAAGGAAGGTTGTTTCTATAACCTACACGATCTCTTTCATAATAAGTTACGACAACAATCGTTTATTTCTCAATGATATGCCTACAACGTTACAGGCAGCAGCTCTCCAAAACAGGTTATGTCTTCTCCAAAAATGTGTTTTGTGCGCAAAATGTAGTATAAATGTAAATTTAGACAGGCATATACTTTGGTAGTAATATAAAACTGCCGTGTGGTCTGAGGCTCCATGTCACGAATTGCTCCTGCCGGACGTTAAGAGGCCTGCGTCGGACATTTATGTGCATGTTGTCATTCGCGTAAGTTAAGTAGTGTTTAAGTCTAGGGACCGATAACGTAAGCAGTTTGCCCCTTAGTTCCACAAACTTTGAATTTAAATATAAAACGAAAGTGTTGAGTCTAACTGAAAGCAGTAGAACTCAATTCCAAGCGAAATACATAAGAGAAAAATAAATAATAAATAAAAAATGACAACTTCACATTAAATAGGAACCCTGAGCTCACAGAAATAATTTAAATGAATGACGTTCCACGAAATCAGTTTACATCGGATTCTTATGTGGTTTTAAAGGAGCTCAGTTTTCTCCGCTTTTCATGCGCGCTATTGCTGTCTATTGCGCAAGCGCGGATTCGCACCGAGGAAATCCACCGTGCATCTTGTTAATAGTTCCATGAGAAGCAGTACGTAGTTCCAGATAATCACGCTTGTAGCGCTGTTGCATAGGCGTACGCCTCAGGTGTATCGTGTAATACTGCCTTTAGCAGGCAGTTACGCCCTGGTCGGTGTGACGTAACATGGCTCATTGAGGCCTTGTCTCTAGGTGGTATTGGTGGAGTGGGGATATCCGGGATGTGCACAGTCTGAGAAGTCGTTCTGTACGACTGTGGTTGCAAAATCTCGTATATCTCGGCTTCTGGCAAAGTGACAATGACCTGTGTTTACTCAAACGTAGCTTGATGAGATGAATGTTAATATTAGCTGACTCACAAGCGAAATAAAAAAAAAAAAAAAAAAAAAAAAACGGTGAAATTGTACTTAAATTTTCCTAAGTTTATCGCCAGTTTAATTTGTATGTGGCTAGAAGGCAACATGCAATTTTCCAGTTCACAGGTTATAATGTTTTGTAGGAGAAAGGTGTGGTGTAGTATTAAACCGTTTTTTCACGAATGTAGCCAAAGCTATTAAAATGTCGATTACCCTATGAATGGATGGTAAAGAAAGAAAAATAGTACATTAAAGCACATCAAAGCATTGCAGAG
Source organism: Locusta migratoria (assembly GCA_026315105.1). Lineage (NCBI taxonomy): Eukaryota > Metazoa > Arthropoda > Insecta > Orthoptera > Acrididae > Locusta > Locusta migratoria. The sequence goes on along the minus strand of CM048744.1, from coordinate 215,798,461 downwards.
CGCTGCTGATCTGACGATAGCATATCTATCCAGGTTGTTACCACGTTCAGGACGGATGTCGGCACTGGGGCGTGAAGATAGCCTTGACCAACACCGCCTAGAACAGTGTTCTTGGACCTGTGGGTCCCGACCCACAGGGGGTTCACAAAGACTTGCTTGGAAGGGTTGCCGTCACACTAGGAAGTACAGTTGCACCATTGATCAACCAGCCGAGAGCACCTCGGACTACGAAGGGTTCCGTAATATAAAATATAGGCCTAATAAAAGAGAAATTTAGTTTTTGTTAAAATTACGTAATTCCTTCTTAACATTGATTCCGAATTCGATAGCACGTAGATGTCTTTACCATGTGTTTTAAATGAATAAGCGCAAAAGTCTGAAAACTGGAATCAGGAACCATACGTTCGATAAATGTACAAGATGCAATAATTGATTCTAAGAAATTAAAACATCTACTTCTTTAAAAATTATCTATATAGTGGGAGCTTTCTTAATCAGCATAACTCGGTTCTCAATCCTGTCTATGTTCGAAATACTCGTTATGCAAACTATACATTTGTCGGAGACCATGTAAAAATGTCTTCCATTCAGAAAAATATTTATTAAAAACAGCTTACAGCAATTTACATCAACAGATTTACAAATTAAATCTGCTTAAAAGCTGTCGTTACTGTTCGGGAATGTGATCTGACGAGGGTTTCGTTTTAGCTGATACTTTTAGAGGACGTATTTTAAATGACTGTTTTTACGATACCTGTGTCCTGAACCTAACTTTCGTTTTCTTCTGTTCCAGGTGAGTACCCAGTGTTGAATGCCTCTGCACCATGGACGTCTTACCTGGTGAGTTGTATTTCTTTGTCTCATCGTTCCACGACGATTTCCAAAGTCCTATATCTAAAAATGGTGCAGAAAACTGTACCATGGTTTTGAATACATAAGAACTTTACAGTTAAATGTGAAATTTAAAAACAACTTTCTTACGAGATGCAGAACTTTGTTCATATTCACATTTACATTCAGCTCTGAGGATATCCCATTTTACGAAAAGAAAAATGGGAATGTTGCTAGGCCTATACCGGCAGAAAGTAGTCTGTCAGATGCCAGGCTTTTACCGTATATACGTAAAATTTATTGAAACTGCAGCATTTTACGGTATTACGGGTGGACTGTGTTGTTTCACGCCTTCGAAGGCAAAAATTTGAAACGTTAATATTTGATAATAACCCCACTTCAGTACAATCGATTGTCAGCGTGGGTCGAAGGCAAGGATAAGTAGTTCCGTGATAATTGATGCTTTTAAGAGTTGAATTTAAAGTTGGGATAACAATTCTTCTATGGGAATCTTAGGTTTCGACAGGCTCTGCACCGAAAACTCAAAGAAGCGATCATGAGTTAGTTGTTGGCATTCAGAACTAGAACATAGTGATCGATATCCAGAATACAGAAAAATTCCTTTTGCTTTTCGTCGATGAGGAAGTACTTTTATACGTACTGGCTGTGACTACATCAACAAGTTGGCACTCAAAGTTTGACCAAATTGAAGATATTTTTCATCCATTCGTGTTTCCTTGGAAACGTTCCCTATATTGTTATGTAAGGAAGAGAATGAAACTACAGATGAGGTGCTGAATGAGCTTCTGAGGCAGTTCACAGCTCTTCACGTAGGTGACAGTTTGGTTGTAAATCAAGGTGCTGCAGACGATTCCACTTGGACACTAATACGAAGAATTCGTGGAACCGAAGGACTTTTATGGAAATTCGGTTATACTTAAGTAATGCTCTATATTATCACCACAGCCCATAGCAATGAAAAATGTGAACGTGTTGTCAACCTTGTGAAGGAAAACAGATCAGATTTCAATTCATCCATGTCCAATCAATCCCCCGAATCTTTGTATTTTGGAGAGGAATAGTTCTGGTACCTGTCAAGACAAAACACTTTCTCAAGACATCTTGCAAGAAGCTAAGAAGAATACAAATATGACTTCAAAGTCGAACTAGCACGTGATTTGCAGTGTGTTTGCCTATGTTAAACTAGTTTCATTGTGTAAGTCTTTTTCAGCTATCGCATGTCTACTTAGTTTATCAAGAAAATCTTGTTATGTATGTTCCAAAGCAATATTCACCACGCCTGCTGAAATTTAACACGGATTTCTTCTCGATTGTTAAATTTCATCTAGAAAGTTGGCGTAGTTTGTAAGTGGATATGACCCAGAAGTATTATCAATATTTTGATAAACCGTGTATCTTGAAATTTATCAGACTTTTTGTAGCGCGTGATTTTTACTGACAGCCCTTTTCAAAAGCTGACAAGTATTATCATGATAATGAACTCATGTTCGGAAATTAATCTTTTACTCATATATGGATTGGAGAAAAAGTAATGAAAACTATTGTTTTTTTCTCGGAGATGACATTATTGAGAGAGATGCTTACCGATATTCACTTTCATTATAATCAGCCCCGTTTATTACCCTTTGCCGACTGTCTGGAAGGCGTTGTATACCATCTGCGCGTCTACTTTTGATGACGTCGCGTATTGCCTGCCTTATGGCGTAGACGAGTGTTTTTCAACCTGTATGTCGAGACCTCTTGGGGGGGGGGGGGGGTGGTCGCAGGAAGATGCAGTAGCGGCATGTTCGATGGGAAATCTAAGTTTCGTGACGTTCAACTACTGTGGCAGAGGGGGCACACTCAAGTGACAAGATTTCATAAAAGTCGCTTAATTAACAAGTCATCCATAGGTGGAAATTTGCCGTTGTTGTGGCACGTTTCGGGTGAGCATGAGACATCGAAAGAGTGACAGATACAAGATGTACCTATGCCAGTTTTGATTTCTGATGTTAATCCTACCGAAACGTGTAACATTGACGCCTTTTTTCCATATCATGATGAATTGTTAATTAACCGACTTAACAGCTCTTATGCAGTACTGCTACAGTTATTTACAATGGTCGCAATCTTCTTGTATGACTGTCACATGCCCAAGTACTGTTATGTCAGAGTCCGCCTCCGTAGTCTAGTGGACAGCGTGATGGGTTAGCACGCGGGGGGCCCGGGTTCGATTCCCGGTCGGGTTGGAAATTTTCTCCACCCGGGGACTGGGTGTTGTGTTGTCCTCATCATCATTTCATCATCATTGACACGCAAGTCGCCGAAGTGGCGTCAGACAGAGGCGTGCAGCGAGCCTGCGCTGCTCGCCCGGGCTCGTAGCCACGCCCCCCGGGCGGGCCTGGCCACGCGCTGCCCGCCCTGCCGGCACGAGCTCCTCCGGACGGTGTCGGGCAGCGCGGGTACCCGGACTACCCGAAGAGTGCCGGTCCGCCCGGCCGCCCGTGCCGCTCTGCTGCTAGCCGGGGCACGCGCCCGCCAGCCGCTACGCTCTTAGCGGGAAATACACTGTTCCGATTTTCACACTGTAAAAACTGTTGACATTACAAACGAACATCCCACATCGGCTTATCAACTTAGTTTTTCCTTACAAACTTTACTTTCCTTGGAAAAAGTAACATGTCTGCGTTTCATTCCGCGTGAGTTTTTAGTTTCATAATGCTTTTCACTCGATTCTGAAGAAACTATAGGGTTAAAAAATCTGATTTTAGGACATCTGATAGTACAGCAACTTAGCTTTCTAACAAAGCATTAAACTTTTCATTTACAAATCATGTATTGAAAAAGTTAGATATCGGGCAGCTTACTGACCGATGCATTTTAGAACACACATTAACGCGAGTGCAATAGAGCTGTCTCAAATCATGAGTAATTGCTAGTTAATGAGCAGCATCAGTGCTACGTTAGCAAGTATACGCATTCAGCGCGTGTTCGAACAGCGTTTCTGTGGACATTTCGCAAAATTACTTGATGTTTCCTTGCTGCTAAGAAAAAAATAAGTAAATAAATAAAAGTAAGAACAAACGATCAGTTGCAATCGAGGTCATTAGAAACGATTAACTGGTAGAATGTTAGAAGATACAGCTTACGCTTAACCACTCCAAGGAAAGTAAAATAATTACTGTTCCACGATCAGGCGTGTGGACCATTGTTGTCGTTTTACTTTATTTTATATTTCCCCCTTTTCCCTTTGGCTGGGGGTAGCTGAAACACAGCCGTGGTGGAGTAGCCGAGCGGTCTAAAGCGTCTCGTTGCGGAGCGCGCGGTTGCTCGCTGTGGAGGTTCGAGTCCTCCCTGGGGCATGTGTGTGTGTGTGTGTGTGTGTGTTGTCCTTATATTAGTTTACCTAGGTTTAAGTAGTTTGTAAGCTACGGACTGATGACCACGCAGGTTGGTCCGATAGATTTACAAACATTTGAACATTTTGTAGCTGCAGCGCCAAGGGAGTCACCACTATTCGAGAGGTGACATTCAAGGTCGCAGTTATCAGTTTTGTATCGCTGTACAGTCTCTCGTATATCTTGTAAACACTTGGGATTTTTCCTCACTGACTTAATTGTCAGTGTACTATCAGTTGCGAGAAAAAAAAAGTAGACGTGCGCATTAATGCACCTGGTAAGAGCAGAACGTCCAATTTTGTGGTGCAGAAGCAAAACGGTAGCCGAATCGGCTCGCGCCTGAAATATTAAACATGTTGAAAGTCGTTGGCTTCGCGTTAGCCGGCTCCAGCAAATTTGTAGGTAGTTTTATACTTTGCTCAGTATTTACTTACACTGTGTTTCACTTTCACTTCATGTTAAACTAAGTGATGGCTCTAACATAAAGAACAAGATTATTCCTTAAATCTCTTCAGTCCCTTGTTGCTAGTAAATCTACGTATTTCATGTATGTGACAAAAAATTATATGCCCTACGATGATGTGATATTTAATTTTGTTCAAGGTTGTCCAACTAATAATCTAGCTAAAATTCTGCCAAGGTAAACAGGAAATCTTTTAAAAAGCCAGTAGTCTGCGAATTGTATTCGTCTGCTATTCTTTTTACGTTCCTAGAAACTGTTGGAGGATGAGGAAGAACCACTTTGGCACTTGCAGTGGGGCACTGTGCTTCTATCTCCATCAAAGTCTGTGCGAGGTCTCGAAATCCTTCTCCCGCAACTGTGCTGAAGGACCGCAAATCTATTGCACACATTCTTACTTATTTCTCCAGCACAAAAGATTTTGATGACCCTGGATTATTGCTACAACCGTTCAAATCAGTACTCAGATAAGCTTTGCAGCTATTCAGGTGCCATAACAGCGTAGTGGTACTGCCATCACGGAACGACAATAATTTACGGCAGCCATTACACTCTGCAAAACCCACAGTTTTATTTTCATTACCTAGAATCAACATAAAATACTCCCATACAATGCTGTCTCCAGATATCTTTAAACGCGAGTTTCCTGGAAAGGTCTTTTTTTTTTTCTTTCTCGGATCGTCTACTTCTTGCACGTTGGTACGATCTGTCCTGTTCGCTATTTATTTCAGACATAACGATCGATAACTTATAAATTGCTATGCAGGTAACACAAAAGGAGCGTGAAGCCTACGCTGTATTACAACGTCTTGCTCAGAACTGACTGCATTCCCCCGCTCGCAGCGCCTTGTGTAGCGCTGTTGCACGGGCCCGGCGGGTACCCGCTCGCCCGGCAAGTGTCGGGACTCGACGGCGCATCGCAGCTCGCTCGCTGTGTATAGCGGTGCAGTGGAGCTCGACTACCCGCGGTGCGGGCAGCAGAGCGCAGCGGCCGGGCGCAGGCGAGCTCGGGCGGGTAAATGTGGCGCGCTGCACGGCTCTGGCGTCAGATAAAAAGACTTGCCACAGGCAGGCTGAACACGACCCCAGTTGGGGTCTAACGGTCATTAATGCCACACGATCATCATCATCATCACTGTTATGTCAGAAAAAGAAGTCACTAATGTATTATTATTATCATTATTATTAGTCAATACATAACAATACCTTTTTACTACTGGATTAATAGTATTTCACTGCTGGTAATGAGTTTTCAGTGCGGAATTTTTAATCAACTAATATCAATACTTTACTGCTAGTTCAGGATTTCAGTACCTTTTCGAAGAAGTCCAGTGTTTATGAGCACCCATAAAATATTAAGAAGTGATACATCAGCTATGATTGGTGTTGTATTCGCACAATACACCACGTCGCCTCAAATTATGCAGCCGGCCCCTGTGGCTTAGCGGTCTGCACCGCGCGAGTCACGTTCTACACGGCCACTACCGCCAGGGGTTAGAATCCCCCCCTCGGGTAAGGGTATTGGTGCTGTCTTTAGTATTAGCTAGTTCATAAGTATTAGGTAAGATTAGGTACTAGTGACACCATAGTTAAGTCCCATTAACTCTACAAGCAAGCAAGCAAATTATTCATTTTGGTTTATTATTCTTGGGAGCAAACTCATACATCAAATACATGTAGTCACGAATTCTTTCTTTCCGTTTTTATTCGTTTCCCCTACTGCAGCTTTCACCGGATGTGAATGGCTGCGCAGATCTTAGATAGGTTACATCTAAGAAAGAACATTAAAATTGCCTTAGGAATCACTGAAATAGTTTTATTATGGGCCTGAGGGAGAGCGGGGTCGCTGGGCGTTTTACCTCGGAAAGGAAGTCGGGCGTTCAAAAAGGTTGAAAAACACTGGCCTCTAAGACAAGGCCATATCACAGAATAGGGAGTATACAGAAGGGAAAGTTAGGAGCGGCGCCTTTGATCTGTATGTTACCAAGCGTTACGCCTGGCTACCGAATAGTGCTAAGACTGCACGCAAGACGGTGCATTGTGTCTCTACACAGATGTACTTTTCGTTCCAGTAGTTCCGAATTGACGAAATCCTCTTGGATGTACAACATGTCAGAACAAAATACACAATATATACTTACAAAAAGAGAGCATGTGTGTTAATGTACTTACCACAGATCCTAAATGTAATTGCCCTTGTGGATGTGGAATTGGTCAGGAAAATCAAGTATCTGAAGAATATTTCATTTTATAGGACATAACACTTATTACTACATAGTAATATACTAGGTGCATATTACAATTCTTAACAATCTTTTGCAACACTGATCTACAATGATCACATTACTGTACAAAACTTGTACTGAAGTCACACTGAACGCAGTATTCATATTTGTGAATATTATATATAATAACTTACATCAATCACTTCTGGTAAAAAATTCATCAATGGAGTAGGAGTTGGCCACAAAACATCCTTTAGACTCTTTTTTAAACTGTACTTTATTGCCAGTTAAATTTTTTATGGCTTCTGCCATGTTATTGAAAATATGTACTTCTGAATAACTGGACACCTTTCTGAGCCAAAGTAAGTGACTTTAAATATTTATGCAAGTTATTCTTGTTTCAATTACTGATCCCATGGACTGGGCTATTGGTTTGGAAAAAAGATATAATTTTAGCAACAAATTTCATTAGAGAATAAATGTTTTGGGAAGCTGTAGTAAGTATCCCCAGTTCCTTAAATAGCCCTCTACATGATGTTCTTGAGTTGACACCACAAATGATCCGTAACCCACATTTTTGTGCTCCGAAACCTTTGCTTGCCCTGATGAGTTGCCCCAGAAAATTATTCCGTATAACGTTATTGAGTGAAAGTATGCATTATATGCTAGGTGACACGTATACGGGTCTGCGTCTTCAGATATGATAGGACGGCGTCACGACCAAGTCAATGAAAACTGCAATATTTTATTCTCCCTTTCGTCTTCGTACTCAAATTTCGTCAACCAAACATCACAACCAAGCCCTTTAACAGCAATTTTACGAATATGTGGACTTAATGCGTTTTTCAAGCCCCAGATAAATGTGTAGTAGACTTTATCAAAGCAGGTGTTACAATACATTAACACCAGAGCTAATCTATGATCATGATTATTCATCGTAACAAGCACTATTCACTATAGACGTTTCACAGAACTTTTGCACTATGAACTTATAACCAACACAAATATTTTCAAAGCGGCACTTCCATTGTTGAGTCAAACCTCAGCTAACTACGAGGCGCGTCCAGAAAGTAAGTTCCGTTTCAATTTATCTCCGCTGCAGCGCTGCGATCGCAGTTTCGCACATGCGCTGTAGACGATGTGTATCAAGGTGAAGAACGTGCGCCATTTAGAGATCGCTGTCAGTTACGTACGCTTTGTTGTGCTTGTTTGAAATGACGGCGTTGATTGAAAATCCAACCGCCTGTGAAATCAGGTCGGTGATTCGGTTTCTGAATGCGAGGAAAGTGAAACCAAGTGAAATTTATCGGCAAATTTGCTGCCGTCAAAAGGTGTTGTTTCGCTTCACGACAACGCACGACCACACACTGCAAATTTGACGAAAAACCTCCTACGGGGATTTGGGTGGGACGTGTTTGACCATCCTCCGTACAGCCCTGACCTCGCTCCTAGCGACTTTCATCTGTTCTTACATCTCAAGTCTTTCCTTGGCGGTCATCACTGACGTCATCAATGACGACGAGCTGAAAGATCTGTTTCCAACTGGTTGAAGACATAGGCGGCAGATTTCTATGAAGAAGGTATACAAAACCTGGTGCCACGCTATGACACATGCCTGCAAAATTTCGGCAGATATGTGGAACAGTAGTTTAAGAGTTGTAGAATTTTGTGCAATAAAAATTTCTTCTGTATCTATGTACAATTTCATTTTATTACCAAACGGAACTTACTTTCTGGACGCGCGTCGTATTTTACTTCGAACTATTATTTATTGAGTTATCGTATGGTTTACACGAGTATACAAGAATATAGCCGGCCGCGGTGGCCGAGGAGACTGAGGCGCTCCAGTCACGGTCTGCACGGCCACTACGGTCGGGGGTTCGAATCCCCCCTCGGGCATGGATATTTGTGCCGTCCTAGTTCGTCAGTAGTTCATAAGTAGTTTGTAAGTTTAGGGACTGATGACCCCGTAGTTAAGTCCCATAGACTCTACAAACATTTGAACAATTGAACAAGAATATATACATACAATTAAATGGAAATATCCGAATTTAACAGCCAGTCCAGAGCACTTTCTGTCACTTGATGTAAACTCTCCAAGTCACCATTAAATGCTCGCAGTGGACACTGCTTGACGATGTGCCCTACGGTTTGCCCCTCTGCCCCGCAGTCACAGTCAGAAGATGGAAGGAAACCCCACTCCTTCATGTTGTAAGCACACCTCCCTTGACCAATCGTGATGCGGTTGTCTCGACCAGGTTTGGCGTGGTAGATGGAATTCCTCAACCTTCTTGGGTGGATCTTGCACGAGGTGGCCGTTGTGCGGTGGATTTTCGTTCCAGCGTTCTTGCCACTTGGAGGTCACGTCGAAGGAAGTGGTGCTTTCTGTGTCACACCAGGGAGGTTTTCGTGATTTCAGACGACATGCTGGGGGATCCCTTAGAGCATCATACAAGGGAGAATTCCTGTGCGCCTCGACATTCTTTATCAATTTCACCATAGCTGCTTTCCTCCTCAGATCTTGCGGAGCAATGTTAGCCAGGACAGGTAACCACTGAATGGGCGTAAATCTGCCAGTGCCAGTGATAATCCTCATGGCTTCTTTAAGTTGGACGTCAATCTTTGTTGTGTGAGCGCTGTTTTCCCACACTGGCGCGCAGTATTCCCCAGCAGAATACACAAGAGCGAGCGCATCAGAGCGTAGGGTATTGGCGTCCGCACCCCAATTGCTGCCAGCAATCTTACGAAGCAAGTTCACCCTTGAGGCAAGTTTCTTTGAAAGCTTTAAGCACTGTTCTTTGAATGTCAAGGATCGATATAGAGTGATACCTAGGTATACCGGATTGTAGTTATGTGGCACTTCAATTCCGTCAAAAGTCACATGTAGCTTCCTTTGGGCTTCTTTATTATTCAGGTGGAATGCAGTAACCTCAGTTTTATTTGGGTTTGGTTGAAGTCTCCATTTATGGAAGTAATCACTTAATTCAATCAGGTCACTTGTCAGTACCTGCTCGCAGTGCTTGAGGTCGTTTCTCTGGAAGACTAATGCTAAGTCATCTGGATTTTCGTGGCGTTCGTGTCTGGCATGTCATGTATATATAGGTTGAAGAGGATGGGGGCCAGAACAGAGCCCTGGGGATGGCCGTTATTTAGCGTCCTCCATCTGCTAGTGTCCATTCAGGAATACCTTAAAGCGAACTGGAAATGTATTACTGACACGTTGGTGAGATTTCATTACCACATTTTTGGAAATAAACTATGTGGCTCATCAATTCGCAGCTTTGATAAAGTTTGGAGACACAGTCGGAACTTCATGCACATTTATGCTCAACAGTCAATCATTGTTTGCAACGTGGAACTACTTAAGTAGCTACAATTCACTAGCGAGTGTGTCATACCAGCTGTCTGCCGGTACCCCGAATAACATGGCGGACGCGAGTTGAATTTGCCTCAGACATGGTGGACCTACAGCCAGTCTATGAAATTCAAGCTCATTGTTCCGGCTACAGTAGTTCTCGTCAGTCGAACAGTCTGCTGTTTCCTGTTTTCTCCTAATCAGTTATGTGGGACGGATATATTTCCAGTGGGAAGGAACTTGTAAAATGGGAATATTGCCGGGAATATCTTTGTCCGGGAAGATTGCAAAAAATTGAGAAATTAGGAATTGTTTTTTATTTTGAAAGTTTTAACGCTTATTAACAGTTAATGATCCTTGTAACAAGGTTAACTAAGTAAATTCATATATTTTAATCTAAGATTTATCATTCTCTTCATTAATTTCCTTGTTAATTCCATGCAGAATATAATTTACTTTACGTATGGTGGAAAAAATAATTTAAAATATTCCCCAGGGCTAGAATTTTTCGGCAAGTTGAAATCCCACATTTCTCTGAATGAAACATAAACTTACAAAATATTTCTCTGGAGGCGTAATTCTCAACCGGTCGTCATATGTAGTATTTTCTAATTTTTCCAAACGAATGACTAGAGGTGTTTCACTTTCCGAATTCAAATACTCCTAAATTCCTGCGATGAATTATGATTTATAAAAATTTATTTTCTAAAATATCGGTATTAATTTCAGTTTTAGAATCATCACTAAATCAATGTTTTACGTTGTTCAATGTCAATAAAATCCCATGTATTTTCAAGTAAATCACAAATCTCGACTGGTTTATTTGCATAAATTTCCCCGAAATGCCATTGTCATTAACTAATTTTTATAAATTTCGCACCAGTTTAAAATACAATTTATAGCCTAATATATCACTAAAATCGATAGAAAACTTAACAAATCGAATAAACAAATCTCCCTGTGTATTCTGGTATTCAGTAGTTAATCACTTCATGGCATATCAATATTATAAATTCTGTTTTGCTAAAGGTTGATTATTTCGAGGTTGGCAGTTCTAGGAAACTTAAGAATCGTAAAATTTTCATTCTTGGCTGTTTTTCTGCACTTTGTTCAGTTATAATATTTTTTCAACATATGAGTGTTAGCACATTGACCTATTAACTTGAGCGATTTCGTACTTAAAATTATAAATTCCCAAGAAATGTATTTAATTACAATTTTTTCTTTAATCAAATAGAAAATCTGAAATTTATTTTAAACTATATACTTACTGCCTTAAACCTATTAATAAAGTTTTATTGAGCTATCTGGCTAATTAAATTCCTGGGAATTTTTGAAATTTGGAAATATTTCCCGCAATATTCCTTGGGAACATTTCCTCGATTTTAAATTGCCGGGAATTTCACTACAGTACTCCTAATTTTTGTCTGCGCTTGCGAAATGTATACTTCGGCATATATAGTGAAATTCATACTGAAAGGAGTGAAAGTGTAGACATGACAAGAGAAAAACACGAAGCTGCAAGAAAACCTGAGTGAATGCCAGAAGTGGTTAGACACGAAAGTAAATACGGAAGATTTCATTTGTGCAGTTGAGCAACACCCTGAAATTTGGGGCGCCAGTTCTAAGACAATAATAAGCAATTAAAATTACAAGCTTGCACTGAAATTATTTGCACATTCGTACCGGATTTTGAGCAGCGGATGTTGGCTGACTGGAATAATCTCAGTAAATATATGATGATTATGGTGAATATGGAGAAAGGGAATGCTTATACATTTACCTTTTTAGTGTACTTAACCTTTTTCTTGTACAGTACTTGTACAGCTTGGGGCAGTATCGGCCATTTTTATCGATATTATTAAGAAAAAAAAAAAGAAAGTGACTAACAAGGAGACCACATGGGTATCGGATTTTAGAATTTCTCTATATTTATGGTACGTGAAGTTCAAATGGAAATGAGCGTATGGCTTTCTTGGCCGGGAGAACCCTTGCGGGTTTGTTCGGCCGCCTTAGTGTAAGTCTTTTTATTTGACGTCGCCTAGGCGACTTACGTGCCAATGATGATATTATGATGATTAGCACAACATAAAACACCCAGTCCCCTGCCGGGAATCGAACCCGGGCCTCCTGCGTGGTAGTCAGCGACGCTACCGCTGAGCTACGGAGGCGGACACGTGAAGTTCAGAACTTAGATAACAATCGACCAAATCCATTCGACGCAACTCTCAAACGTTCTCGAGAAAATCGTCTCTGAAGTTTTGCAAGTACGCGGAAGTACAAGTAAATAAAACACTTGAAGCATTTGTCGGTGTAGCTCAGGTGTGCCGGGCGCCGTGGCTCAGCGCGCCCGGTCAGAGGGCTCAACGTCTTCTGTAATAAAAAAGCTGAACCGAGAACACGACGAACAAGAACGAACAAACACGATCAGCGCCCGAAACGAACAGAACTACCCATAGAGAGAAAAAAAAGGTGCTAGAGTTCTAGCCTTACAACCATGGAGTCGGTGGTTCGATACTCGCCGTGACTTTTCTTTTTTTTTTTTTTTTTTTCAAATTCAGTAACATAACATTTTGGGATCTGTAATTCCACGTGTTTTTAATTATGTTTATACAGACGAGCTGAACACCTTGTCACCTAAAACGGTGGTCGAGTAGGGTAGCTGCTTGAAAAGCCATTAGTAAATATAGAGATGGGTTTCCAAAAATAGCGTCGTAGCTCTTCAGAAACTAAACAGTCAAAGACTACCACCGTCAAGAAGTCAATAATGTAAAAACTACCATTATTTTATAAAATCAGAAAATTGCGAATAAATTTTTCATAAAAATTGCCATTACATACTAAAATTATGTAAGTACTGGGACACAACGGAAAAATAAAAATAAATTTGTCAGTACAGGATTCGAACCACCGACCCTACGGCTGTAAAGCTAGAACGCCACCGACGGAGCTACACGGACAGATGGTGCAGCTGCTTTAATTATTTGTACTTACATGCACTACAAATATTTCAAGATCGATTTTCTCAAGAAATTTTGAGAGTTACGCGGAATGGCTTTGGCTGATGATTTGTATTTTGAACTTCACGTACCGTAAACATAAAAAAATCCGATACCCTTGTGGTAGCCTTGTAAGAGTTACTTTTTTCTGGTGAGCTCCACCAAAGAGACTGCCTACATTACAATTGTGCGTTCTCTCCTGGAGTACTGTTGCCCCTTGTGGGACCCTCACCAGGTGGGACTGACGGAAGACATTGGACATTGAGAAGGTTCAGAGAAGGGTAGTTCGTTTTGTTTTGTCACGTTAGGGGTGGGGGAGGGCGTCACGGAAATGTTGCACGAAGTGGGGTGGAAATCATTAAAAGAAAGACGTTATTCATTGCGGCGTGATCTGTTTGCGAAGTTTCAATCACCGACTTTTACTCCTGAATCTGATTCAAATGAAATAAGAGAAATCAGATCCAAAACGGAACGATTTAGGTTTTCCTTCTTCCGCGCGCTATTAGAGAATGGAACGGTAGAGAAAAGTTATGAAGGTGGTAATGAACCCTCTGGCAGGCACTTCAATGTGATTTGCAGAGTATCTATGTAGATGTAGATTTTCGAATCTTTATCGGTAATATGTGCCTTTATTAAAGAGAATACTTCAAAGAAAGACGATTTAGACATTCGTAAATTAAAAAACTTGCTATCGTCTGAACAGAGGTCTTCAAAAGGAGTATAATACAACCCTTCAGATTCCTTTGAGGGCAGCATATGGTGTACAAGGAGCTTTCTCTCCCTTCGCCTTTTCCTTTTCATTAAAAGTACAAGGATGAGCATATATGGATACTCGTTGCCCGACATATTCCTTCATCAGCAGTGCACACTGCATAGTAGACTGACGACTCGATGTCCAAACCGTCTGGTGGGCGGTACTGGCTACGCCGCCTGGCAGCCCAGTGTAAGGCTGCGGCCACAGTAACTCCGATATCGGTGGGTTTTACCGACGACAGACATAAGCGGAAAGCGGCCGATTGTTTCAAATCAGTACTCCAATATGGGCACGGTCGCAGTGTAGCCGATCTCATCGCCCGAATTTAGAGACTTCGGAGACAGTCGGTGAAATTCGGATCAGTTTGTTTTCTTCGGTCAAATCGACCGACGTTCTCACATGCTAGATATGGACAGTGAGAAACTGATATGCTTTGTGAAAGAAAGAGATTGTGGCGCCCAGAAGACGATAAATATCACAATCGGGATATAATTCGTAATCTGTGGTCTGATAATATAGTTTATTGTAAACGCCAAGTTAGTTAAATCCTTTATTAAAAATTTTAGGCGTAAATTATAACCTCAAAAATTGTGTTCAATCTGGGATTGTGGCGTATCTTAATGTTGTTGTAGTGGCTCTCTGACGTTGTTTTGAACTGTGATAATCGGGTATTAGCTGTCCACAAATTATTCTTACTGGTTCTGGTCTTCTTTAAAAAGGTGATGAGTCTGTTCTGTGAAGTGACCTGCAAATGTGGTGCATGCGTACGTATGCTTCCGCTTTTCAGTGGTTTTTGTGTTCAAAATTATTCTTAATTTCACACTTGTTTCACAAATACGTTTTATTGAATGACAATCATTGAAGTCCATTGTGCTGTAACTTCATTTCGTTCATCATAATCGGATGTTTCTGGGTGGCCTTTAACTGTGTTCTTCGTGGATTTAAATACGGAAAACTGCATTCATAATGTATTTTTATGCTTAGCACAACGCATTTCGAGAATAAAACAAACTGAATTTTCGGGAAACTTCTCTCCTTCCAGTACTTACGTGGCATCTGTGAATGGCCGTACAAATGTCTCGAGTGTTTTGGCCAACTTTAGGTTACGGTAGTAACACTAAAAGTGGGCCTTTGCGATCGTTTTTTGACAGCTCGAAATTTAAATAAAAATAACGGCTTAACCATTTACCTGACACAAAACTTGAACAACCGCATTTGTAGAGGAGAAAATTCTCTACGACTTTGCTCAGTTATGTTTGGTTCAAATGTTGTATCGTTTCAGAGATATTTACAAAAATAATGGCGATTTTGGGATGTATGTCTGTCTGTCCGTCTGTCTGTCTGTCCATAACGTGTTCCCCGTTTTTAAGACGAACCGTTCAACCTATCAACACAAAATTTTACAGACATAATTACAGACCGAAAGAGACCAGAACCTCCCTTTTCCAAAGTTTTCGGACAAAAAATACGGTAGTAATGCCAAAAAATGAGTCTGTAATATAATTGTAATTGCAAACGAACGGTTCATCTGACACGAAAATTGAATAACCTAATTGGTAGAGAGGAAAATTCTCTACAACTTCGCTCTGTTATGTTTTTTCATGTCTTGTATCGTTGCAGAGATATTTGCAAAAATAACGGCGATTTGACGATGTTACAGACATAAACGTTGGCTACCAGAGACCAGAACCTCGCTTTTTCAAATATTTCCGTCAAGAAATACGTTGGTAATATCAAAAAAAAGGTCGTTTGCAATGTATTTTTAGTTGCATATAAACCGTTCATCTGACGCTAAAACAGAATAACCGAATTTGTACAGAAGATTCTCTACAGCTTTGTTCCCTTATGTATTTTTCATGTCTCGTATCGTTTGAGAGATATTTGCAAAAATAACGGAGTTTTGACACCCTCCACCGACTTAACTAAAACCAGCCGTTCGCAGATGTTACGTGACATTCCTCGCCCAGAACTCTCTCTGGTATACGTCATCTTGCGTTGCGTATTTGATGATTTTCTTATTTTAACTTACACATTTTCATTCCAAAGCAATGGCGCACTGAAGAATTAACAAAAAACACGTTCTTCGTACGATAAATGATAATCTAGTGTCTCAAATGTCATATTAGCATTACTTAACAACGGCCATTAATAGTATGAGATTAAAGAACGCAATTCCTAACTGTTAGCTGTAGCGCAATGGGCAATGTGTTGGACTGTGACGCTGAATGTCAGTGGTTCAAAACCAGCCACTAAAAAGGCTTTCAGACATTCTTAGTAATTAATTTTTTGTTGTTTACATTATTATTTTGGTCCAAAATGTTTGCTAAAACTTATAACACTACAAATCTAAAGTGGGCTGTAAAACACGTCAGTGCGATTTTTGCAATCTTATTGTCGTAACCGCGAAGTTTATCAGAGGCGGCCTTCTTTGCAAGTATTTCCCAGATATGATCATACTGCCTAACAACAGAGCCTAACATTCTGAACAAGCTGTTTCATCTTGTATCCGTTTCTTGCTTCGAGCTAGTTGGAAGTGCATTCACACCACCCGTTATCTTCATGAAAGATACTCACGGTCATTTGATACTCCGTAACAGATCGCTGGAAGTCAATACCCAGTTACATCCACTAAGCCCTTTCTTAGAACTGTGATGCAGGATTTCTCCATTTACTCGCCAATGTTAATTATTTTACTTGAAATACTGTTTCTGAGTCAGATTGGAAAGGCGCTGAGCAAAAAGTTACTATTACGGCATTTTCCTCTTAGTAACTGTAATTTATAGCCAAGTTATCGCTACCACAATGATGATGATTGATTCGTAGTTCTTTTCTTCGAGTTTTCCAGGATTTACCGTGGCTGCTACGTGTTCTTTCTTGATCTGGCACGTAATTCACTGGCCACGTGACCTGTCACCAGAACATAAATTGTGCATAAACCACTCTCACTTCTTCTTTTAAATAGTACTCATCGAAAATGTGTTTCAGGACAGTGTACAAAAGATGTGAAATGCAAGCGTAATGCGGAAAGGATTCCAAGGCCTTGCATAAATTAGCACCTCCGTCCGTGCTGTGGATTTACTCATAAATTAAATGTGCTTCCTCAATATGGTTCTTAATATATTCCCAGAATTTCTTCATATCAGAAAAGAAGTTGTTGCCAAAACAATGTTCCTTAATGTTGATCAACAGATACAGATCGGTCCCCAAATCGGCTGTGCACGCACATGCATTTGCGTCTACAGCATGGACAATGATGGGCATAAAATTTGCCCTCATTTCATCGGTTTGCCTTTCCACGTTTCGTGTCACTGTCATAGGATGAGGCAGAATGTTAGAGACGTCCACCTGTCCAAATTCCGAACCAATATTTAGAAGCTTCTGCCAAAAAGAATGAAATCCATTTCCTGAAATCATTGTAAATTGACGAAGATCCCTGGCAGACATTTCGACACATTTTTCAGTGACAGTATCTTTAACTGAAGCCGGTAATGCTTTAGCACCTCCTTGTTCTTGTTGTGCTCTGCAGACATGTGCTTTCAGGTGTGTTGTGTTTCGATAATAAACACAATAAACGTAGCCAACATAATTTCCCTCCTTATCTTTTACTAATGAAAATGTTTCACATACACTACTACGATCACTATTTTTCGTACTGATGATATATTCTTTCGAATCAGTGTTCGCTTTCACACTGTCCTTAGTCTCGTGTTTACGCGGCACGATCTCTCAGCCGGTGAATGAACGGCAACCGCTTAACAGAGTAGACAGAGGGCAAGGCAAGCATCGAATGCTTGCAAGCATCAGGAAAATCAAATGCAGTTGCAAGTAACGGGGAAGCGGTTACATTGACATCTACCGGACTATCACGGAACTACGTGCTCGAGCAAGCATGACCGCTAAATGGGACCTTCGCCTACCGCTGGGAAGCGCTCTACTGAGTGAGCTATCCCGATACGACTCACGATGCCGCCTCACAACTTTACCTCCGCCAGTACCTCGCCTCCTACTTTCCAAACTTCAAAGAAGTTCTCCTGCGAAACTTGCAAGACTGGTCTCCACCATATCCTTTCTTCCAGGAGTGCCAGTCTTGCAAGTTTCGCAGGAGAACTTCTGTGAAGTTAGGAAAGTAGGAGGCGAGGTACTGGCGGAAGTAAAGTTGTTAGGCGGCATCGCGAGTCGTGTCGGGATAGCTCAGTCGGTAGAGCGCTTAGCCGCGAAAGGCAAAAGGTCCCAGGTTCAAGTCCCGGTACCGGCACACAATTTTAATCTGCCAGGAAGTTTCAACCGTAGTGTTGTCGGACCTGGAATATCTATGCCGGCAACAGGGCTTGCACATAAACGTCATGAACCTTCAACCCGAGGTATCTCTTAACCTTTTTGTCACAAACAAAATGAAAAAATTACCATGAAGTTCTATTGTGACGATTCGATGGCATGTTCTATTGTGGCGGCACGCGACGCTGGATAACGAAGTGTCATACGCATTTCTTTGTGAAATATGCTTGTTATGACACATTCTAGCAGCCCTCTCATTTTCTATATTCATTTAAGGTATTCATTTAATGGTATGCCTCTGACTAAAAGGTGGCGTGCAGGTTTGAAAATCAAACTTAAATGTATATTGCCGGCCGCGGTGGCCGAGGGGACTAAGGCGCTCCAGTCACGGTCTGCACTGCCACTACGGTCGGGGGTTCGAATCCCCCCTCGGGCATGGATATTTGTGCCGTCTTTAGTTGTAAGTAGTTCATAAGTAGTTTGTAAGTTTTGGGACTGATGACCCCGTAGTTAAGTCCCATAAGCTATACAAACATTTGAACATTTGAAATGTATATTCTAATATGTATCAGAAAATTGCACACGGAGGTGGCAACGATATTTCTTTTAACAAATAGTGTGTTCATAAAGGCATGGTGCAGTTTTAACAGGTCACACAGCTATATTGTTATATATAAATGTGAAACCAACACCACATGAAAGAAAAACTTTCGAAGTTGCATACCTATTCAGTGCAGTCTGGTGTGGTTTCCATTGTCGCTCTACACACACATAACGATATTATAGTTAAATCCACATACCCAGATGAAGGCCACTGTAACGTTGGCCGAAACGTCGGTTATTTACGTAATAGCCTTCTTACTTCATGACGCGGTACGACACCCAGAAAACGTTTGTCAAATCCACATACGTTGGACAGGTGTAGCGTCTCTGATTCTCTCTAAATGATCACTGTCATTGATATGAACACTGTCCATACATTAACACCACCTCACAAGAAAACGTCTAGGGACGTCAAGCCGGGGGTAGTAGTGGTCATGCTTTGAATGCACCATTTCGTATCCATAGTTGGTGGGGAAAGGTACCCAGTAATTTCCGAACAGTTTTGATGTAGTGTAGGGGAATGCTGACTTGGTGAAGGTGACACCTTAAACTTGAATTTGTGGCACTACAAACAATTGCAACATGTTGTAGTTGTTAGCTGTTAAATTGTTCCCGGATAGAAATACGGACCTAAATAATGTTCATGCATGGAGGGTATAACAGATTCACACCTTAGGGAAGTTACGTTGGAACTCAGTGTAGGTAAGAGGATTTTGCCGGCCGCGGTGGCCGAGGTGACTGAGGCGCTCCAGTCACGGTCAGCACGGCCGCTACGGTCGGGGGTTCGAATCCCCCCTCGGGCATGGATATTTGTGCCGTCCTTAGTCGTAGCTAGTTAATAAGTAGTTTGTAAGTTTAGGGACTGATGACTCCGTAGTTAAGTCCCATAAGCTTTACAAACATTTGAACCTTTTTTTAACAGGATTTTCAGCAGCCGACAATCTGACGTCATAGCGATGAACATGACTACAGATATTAATTCTGGACTCATCAATAAACACTGCCATCTATAGAAACTGTTCACCGTTGTCTTTGTCATCAGATATGAAGCCAATTCAAATCCTCTTCATCTCTCAGATGGGCGGTTTGCGTATAACAATTGCAGGTTTTAACCCGTAAAACTGAGACGTTACAAAACTGGATGGTTTGTAGTCTTCCTTAAACACATATGTGCATCGATTTCTTGGGGCTACTCAGTTAGGTCTCCCGCAGAGCTTCTACAGTTTCATCACTAACAAAAGAGCTACTGGAATGTTTTTTGGTCCAACACTGTCATTTTCCTCAAACTGCGAATACCACTGCTTAATGTTGTATCTATGAGGCAGGACATCATTGTACACATGAGAAGAACAATTTCGAAATAAAAACCGCACTTCTTGCAGACTGAACCAAGACTGTTTTTATTTCAAAATAAAATTTCATTGGTGCTGTACAAACCACACCATGGATTTGGAAACGTTTTCGTCGATGCTCATGTTGAACACATGTCTCGGAACAAATTTGGTAGGCCTGAGAACACAACTTTCCTCTGCACCGTCCTTATCTTGACTGAAATGGCTGCAGCTACGTAATTCGCTCCATTATTGTGTCATGACTTACTCTCGCGCATAACGATGAAAATTACGTAACAAAAATCGCACTGTCGTATTCTACGGCCCACTTTATATTAGTAGTTTTATACGTTTTTGCAAACATTTTGGACCAAAATAATCTAAATAATGAAAAATTAATTAATAAGAGTGTCTGAAACCCTTTTAGGAAAAAGAAATTAGGTAGTGGCAGGTTCCGAATCACTGACCTTCGGCGTCACAGTCCAATGCATGCCCACTACGCTACACTTAACAGTTACAAGCTGTGTTCTTTAATCTCATACTATTGATGGCCTTTGTTAACTGATGCTAATATGGCATTTGTAGACATTAGATAATCATCGTACGAAGAACGACGTGTTTTTGTTAATTCTTCAGTGCGCCATTGCTTCGAAATGACAACGTGTAAGTTACAGTCAGAAAATCATCAAATACGCAACACAAGATGGCGTATGCCAGAGGGTTCTGGGTGAGGAATGTCACGTGACATCTCCGAACGGCTGGTTTTTGTTAATTCGATGGAGGGTGTCAGATCTCCGTTATTTTTGCAACTATCTCTCAAACGATACGAGGTATGAAAAAACATAAGGGAACAAAGTTGTAGAGAATTTCCCCCTCTACAAATTTGGTTATATAATTTTCGCGTCAGATGAACGGTTTATTTGCAATTAAAATTACATAACAAAAGGCTTTTTTTTGTAAGATTTGGCGCTGATCGGTTGAACGGTTCGTCTTTAAAAACAGGGAACACGCTACGGACAGTCAGACAGACAGACAGACAGACATCCCAAAATTGCCGTTATTTTTGCAAATATCTCTGAAACGATACGAGATTTGATACAAACATAACAGAACAAAGTTGTAGAGAATTTTCTCCTCTAGAAATTCGGTTATTCCATTTTCGTGTCAGATGAATGGTTAAGCCTTTATTTTCATTTAAATTTCGAGCTGTCAAAAGACAATCACAAAGACCCACTTTTATTGTTACTACCGTAACCTAAAGTGGGCCAAAATAAAAAGTTAGGTTAAGATTTCTTATTTGTCTCCTTTTTTCCTCGCCTTTCTGTGGTGTGTTAAAACCTACCGTGTCTTCAGGGACACTATTTTATAACAATGACATTATGTGTAGAACCTCATAATTCACCACCTTGAGGCTTTGTCATTAATGTAAGGAAACACGCAAACATCGTATATAACGCACTACTAAATGAGAAAATGTCGAATGACCTTCGGGAGCTGCTCTGGACTCCTGCATAGCGTGAGTGCGAAACACTCCCACGAGGCCTGGAGCGGTGTGAAAGTTTTTCAGTATATTTTCTCGACGGCGAAAGTTGTGACCTACAGGTACTGAAAGTGTTGGAACTGAAGTGCATACGAGCTCAAGGAAGTCGGAATTACACTGCCTTAGAGGCAGGATACAAGGAAAGAAGGAAGTACGATGTTCGTCCTGTCGACAACGCGTTCTTAGAAATGGAGCACAAGCTCAGACCGTTTATGGGTAAGGACGGAGAAAATAGGCCGTGCGATTGGATTTCACGATTTCCTATCAGAAAGGACACAGTTCGTTGTAATTGACGGTAAGTCATCGAGTAAAACAGAAGTGATATCTGGCGTTCCACAGGGAAGCGTTATTGGTCCCCTACTCTTCCTCGTGTTTATAAACGATTTAGGAGATAATCTGAATAGCTCCCTTAGACTGTTCGCGGATGATGCTGTCGTTTATCGGTTAGTGAAGTCAACAGAGGATCAAAAGCAACTGCAAAGCGATTTAGACAAAATTTCTACTTGGTGCGAAAATTGGCAATTGACACTAAATAAAGAAAAGTGTGAAGTAATACACATGACCACTAAAAGAAATCCGCTGAACTTCAATTACGCGATAAATCAGTCAAACCTTAAGGTCGTAAATTCTTCCAAATACCTAGGAGTTACAATTACGAACAACTTTGACTGGAGAGAACACATAGAAAATATTGTGGGGAAGGCGAACCAAAGGTTACGTTTCATTGGCAGAACGCTTAGACGGTGCACCAGCTCCACCAAAGAGACTGCCTACATCACACTTGTGCGTCCTCTCTTGGAGTACTGTTGCCCCTTGTGGGACCCTCACCAGGTGGGACTGACGGAAGATATTGAGAAGGTTCAGAGAAGGGCAGCTCGTTTTGTTTTATCACGTTACGGGGGGGAAAGCGTCACGGAAATGTTGCACGAATTGGGGTGGAAATCATTAAAAGAAAGACGTTATTCATTGCGGCGTGATCTGTTTGCGAAGTTTCAATCACCGACTTTTAGTTCTGAATGTGAAAATATTTTGCTAGCACCCACCTACTTAGGGAGACATGACCATCCCAATAAAATAAGAGAAATCAGATCGAAAACGGAACGATTTAGGTGTTCTTTCTTCCCGCGCGCTATTAGAGAATGGAACGATAGAGAAAAGTTATGAAGGTGGTTAATGAACCCTCTGCCAGGCACTTAAATGTGATTTGCAGAGTATCGATGTAGATGTAGATGTAGAAAGGAGTCACCGCCGTATTGGCCAGGAGCGATTTAGGGTAATCACAGATAACCTATATCTAGGTGGCCGGAGGCGGTTTGAAGGGACATCCTCCCGAATGAGTCGATAAGGGGGATTTAATTGTACTGCTGTAACGACAGCCTTCTGTCAGGCTGTACAGTAATGATTTTTAGTTGTATAAGGCTTCACTCGAACCAAACGATCTTAGGACTTATTAACATAGTTTAAGTAGATCTGCGGAAAGTAAAGTGATAATATTAAGAAGTTTGTCCGCATTGTTAGCGAGTAACAATGCAAATAGCAATCAAGTAGAATGAAAACAGTGAATATCGTTCCAAGTGATTAAAGCTTTCATCAAGGAAAGAATACGTTAGTATCAATAATATACGGCCGACTAAACTAGTGAAGCATTCAAAAGACATTGTCAGATGTGAATATATAAGTTCGTACTGAAAGGGCATTCCCACGTGTAGATATCTTTCGAAGTCTGATTACCATACAAATAAGTTATTTGTTAAGAATACATATGCAAATTTTGCTTTTTGTATATTTTATTTTAGATGACCGGTTTCGACGATCTTGGTTCTCATCGTCGTATTTGTAACTGTTTATTTAAAAAGTAGCACCTCATGTGATATGGAGCTTACTAAGTTAAAAAGTCACATATTTTAGACTTTCTGCTTTAAGGACGTATAAAGTAGCCGTGACAAATTTAAAATCATTTCCTATAGATCCTCACTTATTAATAAATCAGACAATACATTACTTTCACTTGTTTACTCTGTGTAAACAAGTACGAAATTTTATCTGATTTTTAAAGTAACGAGCTATGACAAATAATTTTAGATATTAGACATTAACAAGTAATTTAGATGCCCCCCTCGCTTGAAAAATGTCAAGCATATACAACAAATCAATTAATGCTAACTACTTGACTTCAAGTTTGTAGCCGGCCGCGGTGGCAGAGGGGACTGGGGCGCTCCAGTCACGGTCTGCACGGCCACTACGGTCGGAGGTTCGAATCCCCCCTCGGGAATGGATATTTGTGCCGTTCTTAGGATTAGCTAGTTCATAAGTAGTTTCTAAGTTTAGGGACTGATGACCACGTAGTTAAGTCCCATAAGCTCTACAAACATTTGAACATTTTTTTTTCAAGTTTGTAATCGAGAAAAAGTTCAGAAATGGTTTGAAATAGTGTACACAGCTTGCTGGAAGTCACCAAGTGGTCTTACTATCAATCAGTGGTTGAATACAGTGTATCCGGCGCTCTATCTTAGGCAAAAGCTAGTTTTTCACGCATATAATGATTATAACGTCATATCTCCTGAATTATGCGTTGTACCATGATATTATATAGAAGGTATATTCAATATCAGTGTGTTCGATCTCAGAAAAATTTAAAGGGAGTACCAAATTAAGTCATACGTGACTGAAGGCTTAGTGCACCCAACTGTAAGAAGACGACAGTTCTCGATGTGTTTACGTATCTATGACGTCATGTCTCCTTAACTATGTGCCATATAGTGATACAATTTTTCACGGAGATTGAGTGACATACGTAGATAATATCTGTAAATCTTGTTGTGAGCCAGGGACAGACAATTTGTAATATGTTGCAGTTACATGTGAAGTTCGTTGGAAGTGGCTAAATTTCATCAGCTAAAAATATTTCAACATGTTGGTTGTTTCAGAGCGTCGAATATTCAGTGGCAGTTGAAAAATTTTTGGACCGAGAAACGAACATGGATTCCCTGTTTTCGGACAGCTGTCGCCTTAACTCTTTAGGCTGATCGTATAAGGGTCTCGTGTTACAGAAATAGTCAAATTTACGCAAACTACGATTATAGTGGCTTCTGTCCACTATTTTCCTCGCTCCCAGCTTCGTCTTTGCCTACAAGGGATCGAAATGTCATTTTCCTGTTTGAGGGGTATTTACAAACATGGTGTCTGTTCTTTCTGAAAAATAAAAAAATAGTTTGGAACAGAACAGATATAGGAGCCCTGGTAGATGGCGTTATTCTTCCTTGCAAAATGCGTTCGATACGAACAGAAACTGTCGTCTAATGAACAAAAGGTCAACGTTCGGAATCTAAAACTACACTACTGGCCATTAAGATTGCTATACCAATAATAAATGCAGATGATAAACGGGTATTCATTGGACAATTATACTAGAACTGACACGTGATTATATTTTCACTCAAATTGGTTGCATTGATCCTGAGAAATCAGTACCCAGAACAACCATCTCTGGCCGTAATAACGGCCTTTATACACCTGAGCATTGAGTCATACAGAGCTTGGATGACGTGTACAGGTACAGATGCCCATGCAGCTTCAACACGATACCACAGTTCATCAAGGGTTGCGACTGGCGTAATGTAATGAGCCATTTGCTCGGCCACCATTTGCTCGGCCACCATTCAACTGGTGAGAGATGTGGAGAATGAGCTGGCCAGGGCAGCAGTCGAACATTTTCCGTATCCAGAAAGGCTCCTACAGGACCTGCAACATGCGGTCGTGCAGTTTATTCTTTTATTTATTAAAAACTGCAAAAAATACGCTCGCATAAGTAGTCGTGAATCCCATTAATTATTTCAAAGCTGTATTTGCGAAGATTCCTTACTATCCCTTTTATGACTAAAAATCAAATGATGCTTGATTGTTTATTAAAGTGTTCAAATAAGAATCACATAACAGTTCTGTCAGGAAGTCTTCCTCAGATGCTAATAGTTTTCGCTTTTTAAGGTTGTATTCTACAGACGTTTCCATACCGGTAACAAATCATAAGGAATTCTCGAAAAGTAAGTACTAAAACAATACCAAATATTTAGAAGTAGTCATACCAAAAAATAATTTCATGGGCTTAAATGAAAATATTAGTTCATAAGAAACTTTAAAAATTAATCCATTGCATTATCAATCTAAATAAAGAGGTCTTTTCTTAATCGGATGAAAAATATCACGAAGCTAATAAATGTTATAAAATACACAGCCTTTTTAGTCCATAAGGTATTTTACTTCGACATTTTATAGTTGTCCTGCGACAGTTTGGAAACGAATGCCATAAACCATGTTAAACAGTTGTACGAGTCTCTTTGGCTCTTCAGTGTAACTAAACTACTATATATCGTTGGAAGCTTGCCGAAGCTTGTCACGGACTATGCTGTAAAACAGGGATGGACAAATGACGACCAACAGATCTCATATGCCCCCTGGTGGTTCTTTCGTGGTCCGCCAGTACAGTGAAAAAAATCCGCAATGAACCGATATTTACTTTCCGAATGCGACAGAATATTTCCACGATACTGACCGCGTCAATATGCAAGCGCAGTTTAAATACTATTCCGCAGAAACCAATTTTAAACTATACATTGTGACTGATGGGAGCCGGGCTATAAGCCAACGCGCAGTCGTCGGATACAAAGCGATTTTTCTGTTGATTGGGCTTGTTTCTGCAAACGGGAAAAACAAAAATTTTCAATTTAGTGGGATCATGAAACCTTCAAATAAACAGAAAAATGCATGAATGTCGCATGTTAATAAACAATGGACAAACAAATATTTCCTTGTTGATACAGGGAATGAAACGGCTTGTTTACTGAGTCATGAAATAACAGCAGTGGGTTTAGCAGTACAAGCGAATTTAGCTGCAAACATTACGAGTAAGGACGCTCATTAAAGGTAGCAGAAAAGGTCGAAGAAGCAACGAACATTTACAAAGCAGTCGGCGTTTCAAAGTAGCACTGCGTAAGCGTGTTTCAGGATAACCTGTTTCGAATTAAGACTTTATTAAGTAGATTATGGTAGAGTGCGTAAGCATATTGTGTATCGATGTAAGCAAATTTCAAAACAGTTCAATGTCGGGTATATCGGTAGTGCTACGCATTGACTTCAAAAGGCAGAATATCACATACTAACCTAACGTCTTTGGATTTTTGCCTGTGGGGATGGTGGAAAGGCGAAGTCTACAAAGAAAAAATAAATACAGGAATTGATAATATACAAACATGGAGATAATTTTAATAGAAAGGAAGAAGCAATGAAACTTAATGACATATGGACTGTGGCTCTTCAGAGTAGGTAGTTAGGCTTTTATCTTTGACCATCAACTATCGAAAGTTACGTTTTATCTTTGACAAGGCTTATCTCTGCTGCGCACGTGAACACTTGACCACGCCCCCTTTTAGACAGCATTTCTCACCGCTAGCAGAAGCACCTGTGGAGATGTCCAGCGCAGCTCTGAACGAAACGTCAGGAGCAGATACGTTTCTTCGACCACGACCTTATAGCCCGGAAGATTCAACAGCAATTGAGTTGATTGTTCGGATTATGCATAGTGCAGCTCTAATTAAAGAACGCAAGAACACTTCAGAAAATGGCACTGAAATTGGTGGTGGAATTTCTAAAATCAACTTTGATCGCCTTCGTTTGCCTTTTTCTTCGTGATACATACCAAAAGCTGAATCTCTGTACTCCACAATAATTGGACATGTGTTATGTGGCAGTTTTATTGCAATTTTTGTGTATTGCCATCTCTTGCAATATTCACCATTCTTCCTGAAACTCCGTGTATCTTTTGAGTTTTGTTAATGGACGCAAGTGCTATTAAGGTAACTTACTCGTGAATCATCTTAAAAATCGATATTTTGTTTTTCATCTTAAAGTTTAGACTTTCTGAACACAATGCTGGTTAAAACATTTAAATTGGACTACGGGAAGTTGTTTAGATATCAATTCAAAGATCACTTTTTGTGCAGCCATGCCCGTTTTCCCGCTACTCTCACACGTCAATTGTCATTAACTTCTCTCCCAAAAACATAAGAACAATTGTTTTTCAAGTTTCCAGCGCTGTTGGAAGACATGCTTCGATTCTCTTATGTTTTCTCTTGTATATATTTGGTCATCGAGCGGTGTTTTGTTACTAACGTTTCCGCAGTTTCATTTAGTGCTACCTTGACTTTCTCGGAAGTTGTTATGCCTGCTAAAAAGGGTTTTGGTTCTGGAAAACGTATGTTTTACAGCAATCAGTTTGGGCTACCTTCTTCCACGAAGCCTGAACTACAATCTGCAGCATGCTGGTTTAGGCTCGTGGTGTAGGAACAAAAAAAGTAAAAGTAAAAAGTGAGTTAGGGGGTTTTAAGTTACAGCTGTGTAAACTTTATGAAAATCTTTCGCATTTTTCCAGACGCTCACAGGCAGGTTACCTTAAAAGGTGCTGCCCTTCACCAACTTATTTATAAAGAGGGCCTCGAAAACAAATGCAAATCCCTGCTGTTGTATACCGAGAAGTCGCTACTTCAGAAAATTGTAGCGAAATGCAGGACTATGTTCAGGGGATTGGTCGACGCTTAGTGCAGGGAGCGGCAGTTGACCCCAAACATATGTCACTCATTGTAATCTTAGACACATCCTTTATTGTATAATTACACGATTGGAGTACAAACATTCCATAAAATACATTGTGATCAAAAGTATTTGGACACCCGCAAAAACGTAAGTTTTTCATATGATGGGTAATGTTCTGGCAGCTACTGCCAGTCATTTCATATCATGGATCTCAGTAGTCATTAGACATAGTGAGAGAGCGGAATAGGCCACTCCGCGGAACTCAGGGACGTGGAACATGGCCAGGTGTCACTTGTCAGAAGTGTGTACGCGAGATTTGCACACTACTAAACATCCCTAGGCCCACTGTTTCTGATGTGACAGTGAAGTGAAAACGTGAAGGGACACGTACAACACGAAAGCGTACAGGCCGACCTTGTCTATTGGCTGATAGAGACCGCCAACACTTCGAGAGGGTCGTACAGGCATCTATCCAGACCATCACACAGGAATTCAGAAGTGCGTCGGGCTCCACTCCAAGTACTATGACATATGGGCGGGAGGTGAGAAAGATTTCATGGTCGAGCGGCTGCCCATAAGCCACACATAACGCAGTTCATTGCCAAACAACGTTTTGCTTCGTGTAAGGAGAGTAAACATTGCACTAGTATACAGTGGAAAAACGTAGTGTGGAGTGACGAATCACGGTTCACAATGTGGCGATCCGATGGTAGGGTTTGGGCATGGCGAATGGTCATATGCCAGCGTGTGTAGTACTAATAGTAAATTTTGGAGGCGGTGGTGTTGTAGTATGGTTGTGGTTTTCATGGAGAGGGCTTGCACCCCTTGTCCTGTCTGACACTCTCACAGCACAGGCCTACATTGATGTTTTAAGCGCCTTCTTTCTTCCCACTGTTGAACAACAATGCAGGGATAGCGATTGCTTCCTCCAACACGATCGAGCACCTGTTCATAATACAGACTTGCAGACTCCTGACTTGAATCCTATAGAACATCTTTGGGGTGTTTTGGAATGACTACTTCGTTCCAGGCCTCAGCTACCTACACAGATACCTCTCCTCAGTGCGGCACTTCGTTGGGGTGCCATTCCCCAAGAAACGTTCCAACACCTGATGGAACGTACGCCTGCGAGAGTGGAAGCTGTCAATGCGAAGGGTGGGCCAACACCATATTAAATTCCTGCATTACCGATGCAGGGCGCTAAGAACTTGAGTCATTCTCACTCAGCCAGGTGGCCGCACACATTTGATCACACAGTGTACTTGGGTATGGATACATAGCAATTTGAAGTGGGACGACTACATAAATTTTATCAGTTCAGATGCCAGACTGAGCTCAAGAAAGCTCAGGAAGCGTAGTCCATCAACACAACAAGTAGTTCACAAAACAGTATTTAGACAACTACTTGCACATCGCTCGTCAGTGTGGAATTCTTATTAGGTGGGGTTGATAGAGCCGTGGTATTACATACGTGTTATTTCATTAAACGGTAAAGCGTGACGAAGATGATCGGCTGACTCCACAGCGACATATTTACTCTGAAAATCACATTTTAGTGTCTCACAGAGGTTTCATCTAACCGCTTTCATAATGCATTTCTTTGCCCCTCTGTTCTCTAATAATACGCAAATCTTTGTTCTTGATCTGATTTCTTATTTTTTGATGATTATATCTCACTACTTTCGTGAGCGCTAACAAAATATATTCGCATTCGCAGGAGAACGTTGGGCGAAGAAATTTCTTAAATTGGTCGCGCCGCAACGAATAACACCTTTGTTTTAGTGATTTCCACCCCAACTCGTGCATTTCTGTGACTATCACCTCCGTCGCGACAGTACGAAAAGAACTGCTCTTCTCTGAAGGTTTTGTGTATCCGCCGTTGGACCCACCTGAATAACATCCCAGTAGCAGACGCTGTAATAGATGCGTTATCACGGTATGTTCTAGTGTCATTGTTCCGAGAACACTTGTGTAGAAAAGTCAATGCACATACTGCTTCCTTCTGTGTGTACCCCGCAAAAAGAACCTGAAGATGGATTCGACCCCACCACGCAGAATTTTCAGAAATAATTCTTTCCATAAACCTTTCCTATTGGAAGTGACATTGCTAGTCTCTGCCACTTCGTAATGTATGTTGAGTGTAGATGTAGATCTAAAATAGAATACACGGCTTATGATCATCTAGGCAATTTGATGTGTTTCCCGAAAGCAATACGCCCTTATACGTTGCGTGTACATCCAATGGATACCACTCTGGCCAAAAATATTATAGCAGCAAATCAATTGTATCTGTATTGTAGTATATTTATCCGACGTCCATTACGCATACATGTCTGGCTGTGATGATGCTTAGAAGGTAAACTACACTTACGACAAAATAGACACTAGAAGTTTGAAATATCTCCATTAGCTAGCCAAAAGTTTAGTATTTCTTTACCTTTGTCATTCTATGATTTACATCAGGCACACGAAATTTATTTGTACGGATATCTTTGAGCGATCCCAATATAATGCTTCCAGTTCTGTTTTGTGTAAACGCCTAATAACATTAGCGTCTGCTGCAGTTTACAGCGTACATTGTTCGTCACGTAATAGGATTAACGGGGAGTTAGGTTGTTATGCTGCACCATTAAACTTGCTACACGGCAATCCCAGTCTATAATG
This sequence comes from Locusta migratoria, assembly GCA_026315105.1. NCBI lineage: Eukaryota > Metazoa > Arthropoda > Insecta > Orthoptera > Acrididae > Locusta > Locusta migratoria. The sequence continues at coordinate 215,767,441 of CM048744.1, read as the reverse complement.
CACTCGATGTCATCGGAACGTTAAACCCCAAGCTTCCCTCCATCTATGCGGTAATTTCGATACTTTGACCTGTGTACATTTGATTACATAGCATAACAGTTGGTGCGCTTGACGATGCAGTTGGTTAAACTGTATCGTCAGAGGCTTCTGAAAGCAAGTAAAATGCTGTACTGTATACATCACTATGGAAATTTAGTTTATATTTTAGATTATTTGCTTCAAGAACTTTTCTAATATGCTAGTGTAGATACTGGAATGGATCGTACATTTTAGAAATGACAACTATCATAGCTGTATAATGTTGTTATGCTCTTCAGTCCGGAGACTGGTTTGATGCAGCTCTTCACCCTACTCTATCCTGAGCAAGCCTCTTTATCTCTTGACCGAGCGAGGTGGCGCAGTCGTAATACACTGGACTCGTATTCGGGAAGACGATGGTTGAAATCCACCTCCGGCCATCCAGATTTAGGTTTTCCGTGATTTCCCTAAATCACTCCAGGCAAATGCCGGGATGGTTCCATTGAAAGGGTACGGCCGATTTCCTTCCACATTCTTGCTCGAAAATCTGAGCGTAAGCTCCGTCTCTAATGACGACGCTGTCAACGAGATATTGAAACCTAAGCTTCTTTCCTTTTACTTTTCTTCATACCTTCATAAGGGCGGCAACCAACATCCAACTGAATCTACTTTTTGTATTCGTCTCTTGGTCTCCCTCTGCGATTTTTCCGCCACACACTACTATCCTATGCTAAAATCGCGATTGCTTTATATCTAAGAATGTGTCATACCAATTAATCCCTTCTTTCTGTGACGGTATGCCAAAAATTTCTTTTCTGCCCAATTTCGGTCGGTACCTCATTAGTTACACGTTTTAGCCACCTAATATTCAGCATTATTATGTACCACCACATTTCAAAAACCTCTATCCTCTTCCAATCCTTTTTCAAAAACACTATTCTTCCCATTGGCATTCTGCATTGTATACCCTTTGTACTGCGGCCATCATATGTTAATTTACTGCCCAAGCAACAAAACTCTTCTGCCACCTTTATTGTTTCCTTATCTAACCCAATTCTTTCAGCATCGGATGAATTTCTGACTGCATTCCATTACCCTTCTTTTGCTGTTGTTTAAGTTCATCTTACATTATCCTTTCAGCACACTGTCCATTCCGTTCAATTGCTACTCCAGGTCCTGTGCTGTGCTGTCTCTGCCAGAATTACAATGTTATCAGCAAAACGCAATGTTTTTATTTCTTCACCCGGACTTTAATCCCCTCTCCAAATTCCTCTTTGCTTTCTTTCAGAGCTTGCTAAATGTACAAATTGAACAACACTGGAGAAAGGCTCCAACCCTGTCTTACTCCCTTTCCAACTACTGCGTTCCTTTCATGCCCTCAACTCCAATAACAACTGGTTGGTTAATGTACAACTTGTAAATTACCTTCCGTTCCCTATATTATACCCCTGATGACTTCAGAATTTGAAAGAGTGTATTCCAGTCAACATTGTCAGAAGCCTTGTCCATATCTACAAGAACTAGAAATGTAGGTTTGCCTTTCCTTAATCTGTCTTCTAAGAAAAGCTGTGAAGTGAGTATTGCCTCCCGCGTTCCTACATTTCTCCTGAATCCAAACTGATCTTTGTAGGTCCTTCCTTCCCACCTATTTGGTCCTCTGCTGCCTTACACTGCAACTTCTCACAGCCTGTAATACAATTTATAATTACGTAATATAAAATACTTGAACAATTTGGAAAATTGAAGATCGGTAACTAAAAGGGAACAGGTAAAAGAATGAATAGGTGTAAGGAATAATACAAGAAGTCCTCATCGCAGCCGACGCGGGTTAAACGACTTTTACAACTATAATACAACCAAGAAACAACCCTTATTTAAACAACTTTAAATTTAAAGGGGAATGTCTTCATGCAGTCCCATTTAACAAGATATAAATAGCGACCCATTTCTAAACGTTCCTTGCAGGTGTAATACTAGACTGCAACAAAAGATGGTCGGCATAACGGAGAGAACTGAAAAGACTTAAAACAGGAAAATGTCTACAGAGGTTGTGCTAAACGGTCATATATCATTTTCATTCCTCCTCCATGTGGCCATGGATGACGCACAACAGTTTGCGTTTGTACCGCAATTACAGTGTACGCAAGGGTTGTAGTTACTCCCCACTGTACTGTGTGAAGAATGGAAAGTCTTAAAGCTAACCAACCTGACGTCTTTTATAGATGTCCGCACGCAGATGATTGCACCAAGGTCGGAGTTCTTGAAGAGACTGGAATTATGAAACTATTGGCGGGAACTCATCTAATTACGGAATAAAACTGAAGTCCTTTGGATGCCAGCTGATTTATTTAAAGAACACAGAAAACCAACAAACCGCATAATAACATCCACTTGACACACATTGTCTTAACTGAAAGCTGAATATAAAGTCATTTCGCATTGTTCTAAGATGATTAAAGAATTTCTTATGACCGCCTATGTATGCGACGTGTTACTCCTGAGTGCGTGTTCTGGACTGAAGTGTGGCGGCTCGATGCAAGGCTGCCTCCGCTCCACAATTTGGCGGTAAACATGGCCGCCGTGCATCGTCCGTCTTTTATTGTTTTGTTATTAATTTAACAATAGTTAATGTTTTACCTACTCAGGGCATAGCTTGTCTTTGAGGGGTTTCCTAACTTGAATTTGCAATATAATAAATAATTAGTTTATTATATATTAGTAAAAGTATGATCGCGTTTTGGCGCGTGACCGCCAGTACTACAGGCAATCGGCGTCCAGTGCCTGCCGCTCGGGAACTTCTCTAGAATTCGGGGAAACTTGCCAGTGCTCTTCCGCATTGTACCACCTGTCGTGGTTCTCACCAACTTTTACCATCTGTCGCTTACTTGTTCTAACCGGCTGCTCTGAAGCAATACTCAGATATTAATGTGATGGCTTTAAGCCAGAAATATTACAGACTCCATCACGCCATGAATCTTAAGAATTATCTCTCCAGAAGCTACAAGAATTTTATTCGACAGGTAACAAAATTGTCATGTTTGTTCTTACTGACGACTAAAAGCCGTAACTGCTGAATGAGATATTACATTTCATTCCTGAAAAGTAAATCGGCCAAATATTTCGGAAATGATTGTCTAAAAACAAGAAATAAAATATATTAGAGGAACTTCCGGAATTTCACTAGATGTGATCAACTGAAAATGAATTTGATTTATTTTAGATAAATCAATTTTTTCTGTGTTGAACGTTTTGAAAAATAATGAAACATTTCAATATTGTTGTTGTTCTCATGGTCTTTAGCCAGGAGATTGGTTTGATGCAGCTGCCCACCCTAATCTATTGTGTACAAGTGTCTCCTCTCGCCATAGGAATGGCAACCTGCTACTCTGTCTCTTGGTATCCATCGGTGAAAATGTTCAAATGTTCGTATAGTCTATGGGACTTAACTAAGGGGTCATCAGTCCATAAACTTACAAACTACTTATGAACTACTTACGAACTAGGACGGCACAAATATCCATACCCGAGGGGGGATTCGAACCCCCGACCGTAGTGGCCGTGCAGACCGTGACTGGAGCGCCTTAGTCCCCTCGGCCACCGCGGCCGGCTCCATCGGTGACTTTTACCCCCACACAATGAGCTACAATGCTAAATTCATTGATTTCTAAGAATGTGTCTTTCCAATCGGTTCCTTCTTTTAGTCAAGGTATGTTTGAAAATACGGGTCCCCATAATTATATTCAGTACTAGATCATTAACTTCGCGATTTACCCACCTAATCTTCAGCGTTCTTTTTTAACACCACAGTTCAAAAGCCTATCCTGTTTCCTGTCTAATATTTATCGTCCAAGATTCACTACTGTACGAACCAGCACTCCAAACAAATGGCTTCAGAAAAGATATCTTAACACTTAAATTCGATAAAAATATGAAAAGCAGCTTTGGTCCCGTGAAATCTTTGTTTATTGCAAATAATTTTTGGTCACAGTGTTCATCTTCAGTGCTAGATTCGATACCCTGTGGGCCCTCATAGAATAGCAGTTTGCATTTTAACATACAGTCAATGTCAATCATACTACTGAAGACGGCCACTCAGTAACCGAAATCGATTTGCAATATTCAACTAGATTACGTGTGACCAAAGCTGTTACTTAAATTTTTAATGTTATTAATGTGGTCGCTCTGCAAGTGTCTCCACATGAAGTCGTCTGTACTTAAAATTTCGCCGTTAACCTTTTTTTTTATTATTTATTTATTATTATTATTATTTTTTTTTTTTTTTTCAAAACAGATTTTCTTCCCATAGCCACTGCGACTGTCCTTCCTTGAACATCATCCGGTTTTCTTAGACTACATTACATTCCTTTTGTTTTGCTCTTCTGAATGTTCATCTTACATAATATTTTCAAGACACGGTCAATTTCATTCAACTGCTCATTCAGGTCCTTTTCTGCCCCTGACAGAATTAGTGCCATCAGAAAAATGCAAAGTTTTCATTTTTTCGAATTTCGCCTTGCCTTTTCACAGCTAATTAAATGACCAGATTGAAAAACATTGGGGAAATGCTACTACCCTGTCTTACTCTCTTCCCGAGCAATGCTTTCCTTTCCTGCCATTAGAGTTCAATAACTGCTGGTTTTTAATTTGAAAGTGTTTTTCGGTCAACTTTGTCAATAGCTTTCTCTAACTAAACACTGTGAAACAATTTCACATAAATCGACTGAGTTGAAATGGCAAATCTGCCAGTGCAACGCCTTACTAAACTTCGGGTATGCATTACTTACCCTAACCGTGTCATATGACATTAGTCACCTCATTGTAAGTTACTAATCACTGTGCTTAAAGTTACATTAACGTGATTCTCCGAAATAAAGTTCCTGCGGTTTAGCCAACCGCAGAGACCCTTTGGATTTTTGTTCTTAGATTGTTCTAGCATGGTATGCTTTCTATCTGCTACTTTTGGCAGAAGACGTACCAGACGTTACTTTCCTTCAGAACGGTGCACCAAGATCCGGAATACGTACCCCGAACCCATTAGACATATGTTTTTAATATCACTAAAACGTTTTTGTGATTGATGATCTCGTATTTCAATAGTCTTTCTTCCTCGCCAAACATTTCCGTCTTTCACTAAACCCCGGATGATTCTGATGGTCCCTTTTTTTGCGATCGATCTTTCTGGACTATTGGCGACAATGGACCGTATAACAACATAGATTTTAACTTTATTACACTCTGATACTATTCCAGACTTGATCGTAACCCTGAGACATATAGAGGTATGGAGCGAGAAGAGAATCCATGTACGTTATGGGGTATGTAATTGCAGCAATCGTACTTGCCTGGTGCAGGAAGTGATCATCAGACTTGAATTTCTCTCCGTCAACTGCAGAGTTGCTGCTCTGCATATTCTGGCCACGTACATACTCTCAAGTTTTTATTGATCAATAGTTCAAAAAATGTTAAAATGTTTGTAAAGCTAAGGGACCAAACTGCTGAGGTCATCGGTACCTAGACTAAAAGTAACTTAAACAAAGGACAAGACTCACATCTATGCCGGTGGGATGACTGTAACTTCCACAGGCCGTTGTCACGAAATCTGTAGCATCGCGTTTTAGACCGCGTGGCCATTCCCGCGCGGCGTTGACCAGGAGTCTTTCAAACTCACTACTATAGTTACCCTTCCGTATATCTCTTCTAAATGTTGTTCACTTTAGCTCACTAACGCTATGTCGCCTAGATAAGCTAATATCTCAGAGGTGCAGCCTTCCATTCGTAGTTCATCAATCTCGTCAATTCCTATCTTTTTCCCTACGGATAGTACGCGACAATCTTTGTCTTAATGGAATAAGAAAGAGGAGATGTTATGATTAAATTATTCGTTATTATATCTTTCGATTTAATAATACATAAATTATTTCTAAGATATCGAATTTGAGAGGCACTAAATTAAAATTTGTGATTGGAATCCGGAACTCCTGCTTACTAGGCGAGTGCTATAGCCGCTAAGCCACCAAGACCTAATAAATATGGCGATTGCACGGATTCTCTTAAAGCACGTCTCCTCCACAACACAAACTTCAATTCTGCCTCGTGTTCCCCTGTTTGAATACGAGGCGTGTTTTTAAATTATGTACCGTTTTGAAATTAAAAAAGATGTGCAAAGATATCTCAATAATTTTATTTTTACATGAAAGCCTGTTCGTCAATATTGAGGCACTTGTCATAACTTTGTACCAGTTTTTGAATACCCTCGTCATAGAAGTCTTCCTCCTGACTTGTTAAACACTGCATCACAACTGTTTTGACTTCGTCATCGTCTTGAAGTCCGCCCAGGGATTCTCATGTGAAAGAGCACTGGCAAGTTTCCTCGAATTCTAGAGAAGTCACAGAGCGGTAGACAGTGGACGCCGATTGGCTTTAGTACCGGCGGTCACGCGTCAAAACGCGATCATATTTTTATTCATATTTAATAAACGAATTATTTATTCAATGTCAAACTCAATTTAGAAAATCTCTCAAAGCCAAGCTATGCCCTGACTAGATAATATATATCACTCATTACAAAATAAATAAACAAAGCCGACCGCGGTGGCCGAGGGGATTAAGGCGCTCCAGTCACGGTCTGCACGGCCACTACGGTCGGGGGTTCGAACCCCCCTCGGGCATGGATATTTGTGCTGTCGTAGTTCGTAAGTAGTTCATAAGTAGTTTGTGAGTTTAGAGACTGATGACCCCATAGTTACGTCCCATAGACTATACAAACATTTAAACATTTTTGAAATAAACAAAACAATATAAGACGGGCAATGCACGGCGGCCATGTTTGCGCGCCAAATTGCGGAGCGAAGGCAGCCTTGCATCGAGCAGCCACACTTCAGTCCAGAACACACACTCGGAGGAGTAACATGTCGCATACGTAGGCGGTCATAAGACAGTTTAATTATTTTAGAACAATGTAAAATAGCAATATATTGAACTTTCAGTTAAAAAATGTGTGGCAAGCGTAAATTATTATGCGGTTAGCTGTTTTCTACACTCTTTAACTAAAAGTAGCTGGCATCCCAAGAACTTCAGTGTTATTCCTGCCAATACTTTAATAATTTCAGCCTCACCTCAAGAACTCCGACCTGGGTGCTATCATCTGCGTGGGGACGACATCTATAGATGACGTGAGGTTGGTGAACTTTAAGACTTTCTACTCTTCACACATTGCAGTGCGGAGTAACTACAACCCTCGCGTACACTGTCATTGCGGTACAAACACAAACTGTTGTGCGTCATCTATGGCAACATGGAGGAGGAAGGAAGGAAGCTTAGGGTTTAACGTTCCATCGACAGCTTGGTCATTAGAGACAGAGTTTTGGGTATGGATGGGGAATGAAATCGGCCGTGCCCTCTGTCTGGATTGATTTTAGGGAAATCACGGAAAACCTAAATATGAATGGCCCGAGTTGGATTTGAACCCCCATCCTACCGAATGCGACATGGAGGAGGAACGGAATGATACAGGACAGGTTAAACACAACCCCTGTAGACATTCTTTGCTGCTGTAATTTTTCCCAGTAAGTGGAATAGATTCGTCACTGCTGTTATTCCGAAGAATATTAGCAGTTCAGAGGGAATGTCCTCTCTTTCAGCGGCCTTGTTTCTGTCGAAATCTTTCAGTGCTCTCTAAAATTCTTCTCGCTGTTCCTTTTCCCCTAGCCGACCGCAGTGGCCGAGCGATCTGCGGCGCAGAAGTCACAGTCTGCACGGCCGCTACAGTCGGGGGGTATGAATCCCCACTCGCGCATGGAAGTTTGTGTCGTCTTTAGTATAAGGTAGTTCATAAATAGAATGAAACGTTCACTGTGCAGCGGAGTGTGCGCTGATATGAAACTTTCTGGCAGATTAAAATTGTGTGGTGGAACCGGGACTCGAACCTGGTACCTTTCCAAAGGGTGAAAGTATTATTCTGGAAACATCCCTTAGGCTGTGGCTAAGCCATGTCTCTACCATATACTTTCTTCCAGGAGTGGTAGCCTTCCAGGAGAACTTCTGTGAAGTTTGGAAACTGGGAGGCGAGGTACTGGCAGAATTGAAGTTGTGGGGCGGCACCTTGAGTCGTGTCTGGGTAGCTCAGTGGTAGAGCGCTTGTCCCCTAGGCATAGGTCCCAGGTTCAAGTCCTGGTTCCGCCACACAGTTTTAATCTGCCAGGAAGTTTCAGTTCACAAACAGTTTGTAAGTTTAGGGACTGATGACCCCGCAGTTAAGTTCCTTAAACTTAACAGAAAAATAAAAAACTTTTCTCCTATCCGCATTTACTTTCTACCGTTTCTACAACACTGACTTTCCAATATATCCACTCCACGTACTCCTTCCTGCTTTCAGTTAGTAGGTGGTGTTCGGTGTTGCAGCTTCCCTCGTATGTGGTCATACTTGCCACTTCTTAAAAACACCACCTGCGACCATGCCGCAGGATGGCACCTAGGGGAGGCACCTGGAAGACGGCTGCTACAGCACGTACCCTGCAGCTGGGCCAGTAAGCGGCCACAGCAGGGACGGCGCCTGCGCTAAAAGTGCCCCGGGGAGCCGTAAATAGAGGCGGCCGCGGCTGCGAGGGCGATAGCGGCGCGGCCATGCGTACTACCCCCACCTCTCTCTCTCTCTCTCTCTCTCTCTCTCTCTCTCTCTCTCTCTCTCACCACCTCACCACACCGCTCCACAGCCTCCAGTGACCGCGTCGCCCGCCCACCGCCCACGCCCGGGCCCAGCAACTGGTGACCGGTGGCCACATAAAAATAATCGCCCCGCCGCTGCAGCCATTTAACGCCACTTTTATCACGCCATCAACACTGATTTCACGCGGGCTGCTTCCGCTGTTCTGCCGATTACGAGGCACAGGTGAACCTTCTATTTTTTTTTTCTTTTCAGTCCAAGTGTGGTCGCCACTGGCTGTACACGCCCCACCCCCCCCCCCCCAGACTTGCACCATAAAGGTCAATTCACACTGTCCGTCACGTGAACGTCACATCACGGCACCGTCACGTCAAGTTGTAATCACACTGTCCGTCAGTGTCCGTCACGTCAATTCGCCCATCTCAATATGCAATGTTGAAAGCGATGTTATGAGTGGCGATCTGTTGTGTAGAAAGTCACAGTTTAATACTAGAAATGAGGGAACAACAACGCTAAATGTTTTTGACGGTCAAGGAAAACTTTACAGTGTGTGTTTTTGACCAACTTACTGGGAACTGAGACAACATTTCGAAACGTCGTTGCCGGCCGCGGTGGCCGAGGGGACTGAGGCGCTCCAGTCACGGTCTGCACGGCCACTACGGTCGGGGTTTCGAATCCCCCTTCGGGCATGGATATTTGTGCCGTCCTTAGTGTTAGTTAGTTCATAAGTAGTTTGTAAGTTTAGGGACTGATGGCCCCGTAGTTAAGTGCCATAAGCTTTACAAACATTTGAACATTTTTCGAAACGTCGTTATCTATTTTCAAACGAAAAACTAAACATATGAAAACATCAAACAATACTTACAACAGCATACGTAATACCTGTGTACTTTATCCATTACGATTTGCCCGTTGGCATTGTTAATAACGTCGTAAACAACTGATTTTTTGTTTTCATTAGAACTGACTTTTTCATTTAAAATGTTGTTTAATGAAAAATACGTAATCAAATTACAATCTTATTCAAATAAACAGTTTTCTTCAGTCTTTTCTATTACAATGTTGCGTAACATAAACCATTTTCTTATTTCAGATATCCGACCTCGATTTTAGGGGGCCACTCAATTGATAAAAATATTTTAGTCGTCATGAAACATTTGAGATTTACCCCTAAAACGAAGTATAACAACAACATAAAGATGAATAAGACACTTTTGCATATAAACAGTGAAATAGTCGACTGCAACATGTAATTCGCGTGACGAAAATAGGTTAACTTCCTATGTTAGCAGACGCCCGTTCCGTCAAAAGCTTCCGTCGAAAGAACTTGACGTGACGTGACGGTCCGGTGACGGACAGTGTGAATGCCGCCATTAGAAATTCATTGCGGAATGTTCTGACGGACGGTGACATGACGTGACGAACAGTGTGAATTGGCCTTAAGTCCGCGGTCACCAATCAACTTACATGAAAACCCGGCGTTGCCCGTTTATTTTTATTTACTAGTATTGCTAGTGGTCGAAATGCGACTAATTGTGTTTGCAAAGTCATGAAAATAAGTAAAAAAGTATACTTAAATGTTAAGAATTCAACTTTTTCAAGAATTAAAAAATTGAGGGGCGGGGGGTGTGGGAATCGAACCCAGGACCTTAAGATTGGAACTTCAAATGCTAACTGACTAATTTCACCTACACCAATATGCCACCTACATCGCGTTATAATGAAAGGTGTCTTATATCTCTCTAGGTTGTTTAAAATATATATACTGGTTGTTACAAAAAGGTACGGCCAACCTTTCAGGAAACATTCCTCACATACAAACAAAGAAAATATGTTATATGGATATGTGTTCGGAAACGCTTAATTTCCATGTTAGAACTCATTTTAGTATTTCTCTTTTAAATGTAAATTGAAATAATTTGTGCAGACAATTGTCAAAATACCGAATTGTTTCGTTAGTATGTTCTGTACTTCCTCGATTCACCGCCAGTTGGCCCAATTGAAGGAAGGTAATGACTTCAGTGCTTGTGTTGACATGCGACTCATTGCTCTAAAGTACTAGCATCAACCACATCAGTACGTAGCATCAACTGGTTAGTGTTCATGACGAACGTAGTTTTGCAGTCAGTGCCATGTTTACAAATGCGGTGAATCGAAGAAGTACAGTACATACTAACGAAACAATTGGGTGAAACTTCCTGGCAGATTAAAATTGTGTGCCGGAACCGGGACTTGAACCTGGGACTTTTGCCTTTCGCTGCTAAGGGCGCTACCGACTGAGCTATCCCGACCGGACTCAAACGATGCCGCCTCACAACTTTACTTCCGCCAGGACCTCACCTCCTACTTTCCAAACTTCACAGAAGCTCTCCTGCGAAACTTGCAAGACCAGCACTCCTGGAAGAAAGGATATGGCGGAGACATGGCTTAGCCACAGCCTAAGGGATGTATCCAGAATGAAACTTTTCACTCTGCAGCGGAGTGTGCGCTGATATGAAACTTCCTGGTAGATTAAAATTGTGTGCCGGATTGTTTCATATTAGCGCACACTCCGCTGCAGAGTAAGAGTTTCATTCTTGCACCATGAAGTTCGCAATCGCCAATCGACCTACATGAAAAGCCGGCGTTGCCCCGTTATTTTTATTTACTAGTATTGCCTGTGTCGAAATTCGACTAATAGTGTTTGCAAAGTCATGAAAATAATTTAAAAACTGTATTTAAAAGTTGAGAATTAAACATTACAAAGAATTAAAAAACTGAGGGGGGAGCAGTGGGAATCGAACCCAGGACCTTAAGATTGGAACTCCAACCGCAGACTAATTTCACCTACACCAATGTGCCACCTACAATGCGTTAAATTTGGAGTATAATCCTAAAATTTCTTTTTACAACTCTTAACGGTTACCTGCACACACAATTTTCAAATTCGCATATTGTATGACAAACGACCTTTCAATTATGTACGTTTCATTTGCCTTCTTGTATCTATCTAATATATACAGCAGTGTGTCCGTATATTTGTACGTGTTGCATACAAATCTACAGTTTTCATCCAATCTTTATGAAATTTTGTACACGTAAGCTTCAATGCATGAGGACGGTCGCCGAAAGTGTAAGAATCACATACGATATATATCGTTCACGAGATATGACGTCATAAACAATGAGATAGAGGAAAACAACTGCCATAAGCGACAATGCTGTTAATTTTCTCCTAAACCACTGGACAGATTTCAGCCAAATTTGGTACACACATTCCTTAAGTGAGATAACATTTAGGAGTACGAACCACATACGACACATGGTTCAAGAGAAACAACTCCATAAACGATAGGACTTGCAAGAAACTGCCATAATGCGATGAGACTTTACAAATTAACTATATGAGAATGAGTACTTAACGACTTGCAGCAAACTTTAAACAAAATTTCAAACCTTTATTAAACTTCTTCTCGCTGCCCACCATAGTAAAATTGTAGCCGCGGAAAGTTTATAGGCAATGTACACACATGTCGTTGAATGTGCCTCCGAAATTGTAGTATAGTGCGACCTATAGTTCATGAGGTATGAGCACATAGAACAGTAACGTTCACAGAAAACCGCCGTATCACGCACCAAGTAGTAATCTATTACTTCTTTAACACCAATTGTATTCCCAAGAAATTTTACAGACATGCAGCACTTGTACAAATGAATAGATACCTGAAAAATTATACAATTGTACCACTTATAACTGAATAAATATGAGATCGTTCGAATTTTATATGTCATTTGTGTTTTGACTTCTATCTTTCTTTGTTTGAATAATGCGCTTATAATTTTGTACATTATCCAAGACAGCGTTATTTCTTATATGTTCTCCGATAAAGATAACAATTTTAGAAAAACGATGGACAGAGAGAGAAGGGTAGGAGAAGTACTAAACTCCAGGAAGGAATAAATACCCGGGCAACGCCGGGTATTCAGCTAGTGATTAATATTAAAAAATCTGTACCCCCAGTTTCGTGTTAGCGTATTTATATAGTGATTTATTCAAGCCTTGAGTTCGTACTTCTCCTATCCAGTGGCGGACTAAGGATTTTGGATGCCCGGGGCGGCAGCAAAACAATATGAGGCCTCCCATCCACTTGGAAATACATGTATCATTATAAAGAAAGTTTTTTTTATATCTGGAGGCCCACAGGACGAGAGGCACGGACCATTCTAAAGAAAATAGCTTTCGAGAGGCGAAAGGCGCTAAAATGGGTTTTCGAGGTATTCGGGGGTCTCCCAAGAGAACCGTCTCTGTCTCTCTCTCTCTCTCTCTCTCTCTCTCTCTCTCTCTCTCTCTCTCATATTTATGGGATAATTTATAAAAAAATAAAGCTGTCTTGCGTAATACACAAAATAGTAATTACCGTATCAGAAGTTCAGATGTTTGTAAATCATGGGACATAACTACCGTGGTTGTTAGTCCCTAGGCTTACGAACTACTTAAATATCTTGAATTGAAGACAGACCCCCCCCCCAAACACACACACACACACACACACACACACACACACACACACACACACACACAAAATACCCGAGGGAGGACTCGAATATCGGACGGCGAGTAACCGCGCGCTCCGCAGCGAGACGCCTTAGAGCGTTCGGCTATTCCAACGTGGCCATACATGTAGCATCCACATTAAGAAATGTAGACCTAAAATTACAAATGATGTGAAACATTCATAAATTCATTTGATTCAAAACCTGACTATAAACAATACTTCTTGTAGCTCACTCTGGATCTACCATGAATAATTTCTTTTGTGAGCCCACCCCTAAGCAAGCAATATCAAATTACCCAGGTAAGAAACATGGAGTTGTCAAATCTACTTTGCAGTGTTTAATAGCTTGCCTTGTGATTTATTAAGCGTGGCAGAAAATGAAAGTCTCACTAGAAACTGCAGTCTGTTAAAGTGAAAACGTAATGTCAGATGCATGTACACTATTTCATTATCTTCCTTTTCTTGCAGCTCTAAGGAAGTAAATTGCTTTCGTCTGCAGCCGTGTGTGCTTCACAGTTCAAAGTTAGCACTCTCAGCTTTGAGGAAATTTCCGTAAGGGGACTGGAATACATGGTTGTCTTCGTAGTAAACAATTAAATAATTACTTCGTGGTTACTGATGGGGCACGTTTTCGACCCTTTGATGTTTTATGATCTCATACTTAATGAACTGTGTTAAAGACCTGTATAATTACAGAAGTATATATGCATTTCTGTAAGTGCTGTACGTTTATAAAATCTATTACGAATACAGTCAGTAGTAAAGAAAGTTGAAAATGTGATGGGTGATGGGGCGGTTTTCCGTGAACGTTACTGTTTGTCTCCAATCTCATGAGCTACGGGTCATACTGTGATACAATTTAGAAAGTACATTCAGTTATGTGTGTATGTACTGTGTTTGAAATTTCCTAAGAGGACAATTTGTAGTGTAGAAATTATAAATTGTAACGTCTTGCCGAATGTCGTAGTTTTGCTCCATGAACAGCGGAAAAGTCTTAAGAGAGTAATTTTTTTCCGGTCATCATTTTTGTGGGTTTGTAAGACAGAAAATGTGAAAAATTCGAGTATAAAGTTTGTTCGCAAGTCTCTAAGTACTCTCATTCTCATACAGTGTCTTGCAACTCCTATTGTTTGACAGTGGCTCGATAGCACAGTGGTAGAATGCCAGACTACGATCGATCACCGCCAGGTCCTAGGAATTTTATCTTACACTTTCCACTTCTTTCACCTCTGGCTGATACGAAAAATGTCGAGTAGCACCGTGGTTCGCAACGCACGTTAAACGGTAGGTGAGTAACTGTTCTCGATTAAACAAGTAATTCATGCTGTTCCCGCTCTACGGTTGACACGTAGGTAACCTGATCCGGTCATTAAATTAATTATACTAGCGAACATTTCATTGAAGTAGTAGCAAGTGCGGCGACAGATGGGACCAACGGTAAATGCCTCCTATCAGCCACCGCACCGATTATCAACTTAGTTTATGCTAATCGTATGAACTGTGAAAATATTTAAGTACCCGCCCCTTGGAAATGAGTTGTTATTCACACTTCTTGGAAGTGAAGCTTTCACTATAAACGACTGTAATGACCTACCTACCACTAGTTAACAGGACAGTGGTGGCATGTCCATGGCGGTGTGGCAGCCGCGGCAGAGCGGGCGACGAGGGCATTGAGGCGCTATGCTACGATGCGCGAAACCGTTCCCCGTCGGGAGTTCGAATCCCCCCTCGGCCTTGAATATTTGTGCTGTCTTTAGTGTTGTTGTTGTGGCCTTCAGTGCGGAGACTGGTTTGACGTAGCTCTCCACAATACCCTATCCTGAGCAAGCCTCTTCAGCTTCACATACGAACGGCAACCTACATCTGTCTGAATCTGCTTACTGCATCCATCTCTTGGTCTTCTTCTGCGGTTTTTACCCCACACACTTCCCTCCAACGCTAAATTCACAATTCCTTGATGTCTAAGAATGTGTCCTAGCAATCTATTCCTTCTTTTAGTCAGGCTATGCCAAAAATTCCTTTTCTCCCCAATTCTGTTCAGTACCTCTTCATTAGTTATGCGAACTACCCACCTAATCTTCAGCATTCTTCTGTAGCACCATATTTCAAAAGCCTCAATCCTCTTCCTGTCCGCCGGCCGCGGTGGCCGAGGGGACTGAGGCGCTTCAGTCACGGTCTGCACGGCCACTACGGTCGGGGTTTCGAATCCCCCCTCGGGCATGGATATTTGTGTCGTCCTTCGAATAAGGTAGTTGATAAGTTGTTTGTAAGTTTAGGGACTGATGATCCCCTAGTTAAGTCCCATAAGCTTAACAAACATTTGAACGTTTTGAACACCTCTTCCTGTCCGCACTGTTTATCGTCCATGTCTCACTCCCGTACAAGGCAACACTCCATACAAATGCCTTCAGAAAGGACTTCCTTAGGCTTAAATCAATATTCGATGTTAACAAATTTCTCTTTTTCAAGAACATTTTTCTACCCATTACCATTCTGCATTTTATATCCTCTGTACTGCGACCATCATTTGTTATTTTACTGTCTAAGTAAAAAAACTCATATACCTCCTTTATTGTTTCGTTACCTAATATAATTCCTTCAGCATCACCCGATTTTCATAGACTGCACTCTATTACCCTTGTTTTGTTAATGTTCATCTTACATGCACCTTTCAGCACACTGTCCATTCCGTTCAGCTGCTCTTCAAAGTCCTTTGCTGTCTCTGATAGAATTACTATGCAAAACGTTGGTGAAGTTTCCTGCCACGTTACATCTTGTGTTTGCACGAGTTTTAGAAAAATGTTCAAATGTTTGTATAGTCTATAGGACTTAACTACGGGGTCATCAGTCCCTAAACTTACAAACTACCTATGAACTACTTACGAACTAGGACGGCACAAATATCCATGCCCGAGGGGTATTCGAACCCCCGACCGTAGTGGCCCGAGTTTTAGAGCAAAGACGGCAGCGGATCTTGCTTGACCCCGCTTTAACGAACCGTACGACCACCTATATCGCATGTGCTGTAATTTGTTACAACCAATAGCTTTTTAAAGGTAATTCTTGGTATTGGTTTACCTGTGATGTTACAAACCTATCGCTGCGTCTCCTTCGGTCACAACCGCGTATAATGAAAACTGCTAACAGTAACAGAAGTTTTTTCACATTAACCTATGCTAGTGACAAGTTTTCCGACCAAAAATATACGTTCATTTGAAACATATTCGCATACAGTTGAGTCTTGAAATAAGGCAATTAGGCCTTTGAATTTAAGAGACATAATAACAACTTTGTTCCTGATTTTACCAAGTGGTTGTAGAATATGGACACCATATTCTGTCCGAAGTGATTGTTCATGAGGGGCCTTCGTAAACTCAGGGAAAGGGCTATCAGTGATTCACTACCCTATGCTAAATGTAGTGGTCGATGCCTGTTCGCAGTATGATAGTTTCGTGGATGTCGGGTATTTTACAGCCAGTCTGAAGAGACTACCAAAGAAGTGTTATCGTCAGGAGAAAATAAATGGCCAACGTGAGTGTCGAAGTTTCATGCAAAAGCCATTCATTCTGTACGTCACAGCTCAATGACTGAAAGTTTGGGAGTTTCTTGCGGCTTTCAGAATCCAAAGATCATTTTGGCAGCCATTCTTGATGAAAGAATGAAGTTGGGTGGCGGGGGAGGAGGCCACGTTTAAAAGTGTTAAACTCTCTGCAGACGCAAGTAAATCTTGCACAGCGATCGACGAAATTGCGTCTTCGGCAGTAACTAGCTTCGCTTTAAAAGAGCATTCCCAAGCATGGGACAGAAGTTTTCAGATGTTTGGCGAATATTGCTTACATACGTGATAGCTCGTCGGAGCTAATGCATTACTTCGGGGAGCTATAACGAACTTGATGCAGGTCTTTATGGAAATTAATGAATAGGTTAGATTTAGTGAAAAAGACGAACGTACAGTCCTTTCCGTTTAAATTCATGCTTTTTGGACAGTCGTGCTACTTTTAACCTATACTGCATTTAATTGAAACGCACTTTGCCCTTGTGGCGATTTCTGTAGATTGTGGAAGTTGTATTTTATTTTACGCGTCAGGAGAGAAAGGATAAAACTAAATGGTCACTTTAGCGGTTGTAGAGGGTCGTTATTAGTAACGACTTTTCACGAAATATTCATTTAAAGGACAATTAATAGATTACAAAACTGAAGATACCAAACAAACTGTAGCTCGCCTGCAAGCTTTAAAATGTGATGCTGGAAAAGTGAGGGCTTAAATGAACGGGGGCGGGGGTCTGAAAGGGGGTGGGAGGCTGAAGGGGAGCAGCTTCACGAGGCTAGCATGTAGTGGCAGGTAGTGCAATACACAAGATTACTTTTCCACGAAGTGTCAATTAGTATAATTAACATTAAAGCTAAGAGTTGGTATGAAGAGTGGCAAAATTTATCCTCTCATTACCATTACAGGCGGAAGCACCTCCATAGGTAAAATAAGATGCAACCTAAACAGTTTTTGCTAACATACAGGAGCATCACAGTAGTTTATTTCATGATGGCACTTTAGTACGGTAATAAAATTAAATGGAGGTAAAAACACATATGAACACATTAACAAACGTTCTTATAAAAATAGAACTGAAAAATTATTCAGAAGCATTTGATCACCTGCGTAACCATAATGAGACTTGTTGTATGGAATGCCAGATCGTTTTGTTGAAACTTTTGTTTCAATTCACAACCAGTTTCAGCAGACGTTGCTGACATCCTCAGATACTCACTCCATCGTCGTCGAGATGAGACTGTGCTCATGTTATGAAATATTACCATACTGAGTCGTCAGAGTGATCAAAACAAATAAATTTAAAACGTCAAAGATAAAATCACGAGCGCACTCCGTCCAATTCTTGTCTTCTCAAACCGTCGTTGAGAGTAAGTGTACAAGAATAGGAACATCTGTGCTCTTGATTTTACTTTTGACGTAGTCAATATTTTTGTTTTTATCATTGTCACGAGTCAATATGGTACTATATTTCATAACTTGAGCACAGTCCCATCTCAACGACGATAGAGTGAGAGATTCTAAGTATGGCAGCAAGGTCTGCTGAAGCTGGTTATGAAATGAAACAAAACAGTTTCAACGAATAGATCTTTGTTTTCCACATAGTCAAATCAGTTCGCCTAAAAAGATCTAATTAACACATAATGAGATTATTAGAAACATGGAGAAGAAATAATCCTGTCGGAGACCGCAAAGGATCTGCAAGAGCAATTGAATGGAATGGACAATGTATTGAAAAGGGGAATAAGATGAACATCTACATCGTCAGAAAATCAGGCGATGCTGAAGGAATTAAATTAGGTAATGAGACAATAAAAGTAGTAGACGACTTTTGTTACTTGGGTAGCAAGATAACTTCTGATGGCCGAAGTAGAGAAGATATAAAATGCAGAATGGCTATGGGAAGAAAAGCGTTTCTAAAGAAGCGAAACTTGTTGACATCCAATATTAGTTTAAATGTTAGGAAGTCCTTTCTGAAGGCATTTGTCTGGAGTGTAGCGTTGTATGGAAGTGAAACGTGGACCAAAAGATGATAAAAGCATTTGAAATGTGGTGCTACAGACGAATGATGAAAATTAGATGGGTAGATCACGTAACTAATGAGGTGCTCAACAGAATTGGGGAGAAAACGAGTTTCTGGCGGATTCTGACTAAGAGAAGGGATAGGTTGGTGGGATACATTCTGAGATATCAAGGAATCGTCTACTTAGCAATAAAAGGAAGTGTTTGGAGTAAAAATCATAGAGGGAGACCGAGGGACGAATACAGTAAGCAGATTCAAAGGGATGTAGGTTGCCGAAAGTATTCTCAGCTAAAGAGACTTGCGCAGGACATGGTAGCGTGGAGAGCTGCATTAAACAGTCTGCGGACTGAAGACCACAACAACAACAGAAGCATGGTTATCGGGGTGTAGTGATTGCACCTGATACAAGATGTATCCTTACTCATGTAAACAAGCCAGCTTTGCGATATCAGAAGGTGTAGTAAAAATGCAGATAACGTTTAGTTCCAGTAGCCGTTACGTCTTCCTGTGCAAATTAATTTGAAAATTAGAATCCAAGTTGGAAAACCACTGACGGTAACTTGTAAGGAATATTCAGAAGTCAACGAAGACTATCGTACTAACACCTCCAAGTAATTACTGTGCGGAGCCAGTAACGGCAGAGTTCAGAAGAGTCTACAACGTCCCACACCACTTACACATGTCAAACACAAGACTGAGCTCTTGGGCGATCATAGATTTCGTCGTCAGTCACTCACTATCCGTACTGGATCTCGACAAATGATGTGCGGTGGCGGCTGTCTATTTGTGGATAGCATTTGTTCCTGCAAATATTTTTGAAGATTTTGGACGGGTGGGATGATGGAATTTGAACTGGTGGCGGGATGATACTTTCTCTCTTCAGTGAGAGCCGGCCGCGGTGGCCGAGGGGACTACGGCGCTCCAGTCACGGTCTGCACGGCCACTACGGTCGGGGGTTCGTATCCCCCCTCGGGCATCGATATTTGTGCCGTCCTAGTTCGTAAGTAGTTCATAAGTAGTTTGTAAGTTTAGGGACTGATGACGCCGTAGTTAAGTCCCATAGACTATAGAAACATACATTCATTTCTTCAGTGAGTGGGTTATTAATATAATAGACATGATAAAGAATTAAGTATTAGTTTATTACTGGCAATGTTCAAATGAAACGCGACTTACAGGTAGAGGATCTGAAGGTAATGGAATAAGGGCGTGTCTGTAGCAACTCCGACCAGTGACACAAGAAACTAATACAGAAGTAAAACCAATTATGGAACTTTTATCAGTCGTAATGGTCAATATCAGTTGTCTGACAGAAGCGGGCATTATGAACAAAATTGAAGATAAGCTTGCTGTTTCGTGTAGCCTTGAACAACAGCGAGACGTGGATTATAGAAACAAATGATACTACAACTATTGCCATAGAGAGGTGCTGATCGGTGGAGGATTTAGCGTACAGATGTAAACAGAAACACTGCTTACATTACAAACGCTTATTTTCCAGTATAAGTCAAAGCAACTTACAGTTCACTGGGAATGTTTCGAGACGAAGGTAATTTTCAAAACCACCATTAAGACGAACAGCTGATAACTAGATCAGCCAAAGTGGATTACAGGTTTACCTCGTCACGCTATGTTGAGAACAGCTACTGACTGTTTTGAATGGAGACGTCTACTCAAAGATTGTTACTTAAGAAATGGCCGGAGAACCTGAGGCAAGGCAACTGACCTCTATATATTGCTGATAATCGGCTTCCGGTGATACTCTTTCCTTCGGTGGGCCTCTTCCGGTGGAACGGGAGCTACCCGGAGATACTCCAGTCGTAGAAGAAATAGAAACATAAGGAGCACCCGAGTTATGTGGGAGGAATATTAGATCGATCTCTCAATTCCAAGAGCCTCCTGCAAATAAATTTACTACCAGGAATAAGATTTTACAACAAATTGCTGCATCCTGAGGAACGAATGAACAACGCCACACAAAGAACTTAGACAAACATTGTACAGTTGTATCTTTGATTGGTGCTAACATCTGGTGTCACACAACATGAATTCTGTGAGAAATATAGAGAACGCATAGAAAACAAATGATACAAGTTCGTGTGTCATCTACAAGATGGAGAATAAAGGAGGACGAAAGAAACTATGTTTTTCATGGACTGAATCAATTATCTCCCGTGGCTATCAAGAAATCTCTTCCTGTTGGAACTTGTTTCTGCAATACCACCCAAATGCTTAACATCTCATCATGCTGTGGATGGAAGAACAGGAACAAGAACATAGCAATATTTTGGAGTGAGAAAGTGAGAAATTCCGGAGAAGACTGATGACAAATTTTTTGTGCGCAGGCCATACTTAAATTGAATGTGAAAGCGGCTTAGGGGTATATGAGAAATTCAAACAGAAAATTGAGTATGTTTTTGTACCTGATGAATGGGTAGACGTAATTTCAAAAGCTAGCAAAAGCTTTACCGTGGTCAAAATGCAGTAGAGTGATTTGATTTGCACTGACGCAATGAACGCCATTTTTGATACGAAGGCACCTACATGCGAGGATACATCACAACACCCACTGAAATGTTCATCTATTCACTGGATGCGCTTTGAGAAACGGAGACTATTAGTTCATTACAAATGATGGAATGGAAAAAAAACTACTGCAGCTACCAGGGGTAGAGGACGTAGACGTGGATCTAGTCTGGGGAAGGGAAACGTAGAGCGTGTCTTCTATAGCTACATATAGCGCAAACAGTATCAACAAGTTCATCGCTCGGCAAAGGAGGTTCAAGTACAGCAGTCAAAAATAAACATGATCCTACTTTCTTTCATTTTGTGCACCTGTACCATAGTTATTCCCAGCAGCTACAATTAACGTGCACTAATGATTGTGTTAATATGTAATTATTATAGTTTTACTCAATAACAATTTAGTTGTGAGAAGACGCGGCGGAATAGCCGTGCGCACTGAGACGCCGTGCAGCGGTGCGCGCGGCCGGCCGTTCGCCGTCGGGGATTCGAGTTCTTCCTGGGGCATGGGTGTATGTGTGGCCGTTAGGTTAGTTTAACTGAAAGTAGTTCGTAATCTAGGGACTAATAACCAAGCAGTCGAGTCCCATAGATTTACAAACATTTGAATCTGAACCTGAGAGGAGTGTCAGACAATCTGTATTTGTGTTGCACACAAATATAATCACTGAAATTAATTTACGCAGTTTTGTGATTTTTTTAAAATGTCACGGTGTACGATGTACATTTCCCGGTATATACAGGGTGTTACAAAAAGGTACGGCCAAACTTCCAGGAAACATTCCTCACACACAAAGAAAGAAAATGTTATGTGGACATGTGTCCACTTCTTTTCAAATCACATTAACCATGGAATGGAAACACACAGCAACAGAAGGTACTAGCATGACTTCAAACACGTTGTTACAGGAAATGTTCAAAATGTCCTCCGTTATCGAGGATACATGCATCCACCCTCCGTCGCATGGAATCCCTGATGCGCTGATGCAGCTCTGGAGAATGACGTATCACAGCCTTCCACAATACGAGCACGAAGAGTCTCTACATTTCGTACCGGGGTTGCGTAGACAAGAGCTTTCAAATGACCCCATAAATGAAAGTCAAGGGGGTTGAGGTCAGGAGAGCGTGGATGCCATGGAATTGGTCCGCCCCTACCAATCCATCGTTCACCGAATCTGTTGTTGAGAAGCGTACGAACACTTCGACTGAAATATGCAGGAACTCCATCGTGCATGAACCACATGTTGTGTCGTACTTGTAAAGGCACATGTTCTAGCAGCACAGGTAGAGAATCCCATAAGAAATCATGATAACGTGCTCCATTGAGCGTAGGCGGAAGAACATGAGGCCCAATCAAGACATCACCAACAATTCGTGCCCAAAGGTTCACAGAAAATCTGTATTGATGACGTGAATCGAGGAAGTACAGCACATACGAACGAAACAATTGGGTATTTTGACAATTGTCTGCACGAATTATTTCAGTTTACATTTATAGAGAAATACTAAAATGAGCTATAACATGGAAATTAAGCGTTTCCAGACACATGTCCACATAACATATTTTCTTTCTTTGTGTGTGAGGAATGTTTCCTGAAAGTTTGGCCGTACCTTTTTGTATCACCCTGTACATAAATGTCACTTGTACAACTTTTTTCTTGGCCCTTTAATGAGTAGTACCCTCATGGCTACACTTTGGTCGTGGCTCCCAGCTCTGTGTGGTGTATGTCCCCCAGAGATTCATCAAGAGACATCAGAGAGTATAAGAAAATATTATCAACAGCTCCTACAAAACGTTTGCCAAGTCCAGAGAGCCGTTCCTGCTTTATTTTCCAGGTGACAGCTGAGAATTTCTCACTTACCACCTGGACAGTCTTTTAGGACTACATATATAAAGTGCGAAACAAACGTCTTATTTCCAGCCCTTTCGCTGAAGTTGGTGGCATGAATCTCCCTCACAGGATGTTTACTCCGCTGTAACGTCTCCTTGCAGGAGTGGCTAGATGCAATTATTAGAGGTGCAAATGGAGACTGACAGTCACGTGATTTCGTAGCAGATGTTCAAACAATGGACTGCCCTGAGCATTCTTTCTCCTAGGGGTTGGCCACACATGAAACAGGACTTGAATGGCTAACCTCACTGGACTTGGTTCTGTGACGGGCGATCCCAACTACACGTCCTTTTACCCCTTCGTCGCAAATTGTTTGTTTGTTTGTTTGTTTGTAAATCTGTCGGTCTCATCTGTGTGTTGGTCGCAAGTGCCGTAGACACAGTAGTTTGATACAGTGTCTGCCAAAAACTATAATAATAGTAATGCGTGTTGTAAGCTCAACATTTACTGGAGTTACAGATAAGTAGATATATCACAGCTCTAAGAGCAGTAATTCGACAACACAGCTCCAGAACTTTGAGAGAACAATGTTGTAAAAAAGGTAAAGCGACGAAACGACCGAGGGTAGTTCATAAAGGTTCGATAGAGAACAGTGAATCGACGCTTAGCTAATTAGCGTAGCAGGCTGTCACAGGGCTTTGGTAAAAAAGAAAAAAAGACGCCACAAGAACAACTCTCTAATTAACGTCTCTCACAGAGGCGCTGGAAACGAGTTTCTCGGTTGAAGCCGAAGTTGTAAAGGTTGCATTGCATTTCCTGGCATTGTGGTCAAGTTTCTCTCATATTTTGATAAAATACCTGTTTCAATTCCTTCCACAGGCCTCTGGAACTGTAAGCAAGGGTCTTCGGTTGCGAGACACTTATTGCTTATATATACATGAGGCGTCTGTTCCAAAAGAACAAACGTCGCTATTGATCCTGCAGTTGTTATAGGCCCTTAGTCTTACTAGCTTGAGTACTGTGGGCAGGGTAAAGCTGGGAATTTGTGTCTGACGGAAGGTGTGCTTAGGTAGTCCTTGCAGGCTGCGGTGATCACTGTGTCCCCAGTAGTGTAGTGGTCAGCGCAACTGCCTAGAAAGCAGGAGACCTGGGTCCGAATCCCGGCTGGGTACACATTTTCAGCTTTTCCCATTTGCAGTTGGTCATACATTCTGTGAATACTTACTGCTTAGTTGATATTTGAAGCATTTTCAGTGTCCTGAAACAATTTTTTGTTTTAGATATCAACTAAAATCTGCAGTTGTTCGTCGTAACGTTTTTGACGGTGTTTAAGTACAGGAATTGCCTCAAAGATTGTAAGTTTTTCGTTCCACAAAGTATGTGTTTTGAATTTTCAATCATAATGTAAATATACCAAGATATCTTAATGATAGAAGTCTCATTTCCATAGATTTGGAAATTTGATTAAAATATCGTTAAATGGCCAAAATTAAATATTTTTAGGACATAGCTAGTTTAGAAAGCCAAACAAATCTCCCAATAAAATTAGAAGAGAATGACTCTCGAAGCTGTCTTTGTCCAAAAAAAGTAAAACGGAGGCTGTTTAAAGATGTTATGATAGAATTTCTCACTTACCCTGCTTCCAAGCTAATTTAAGTGACAAGGTTATTACAAATCTATCGTGGATGGGTACTTCCATGTACTTTGTACACCCGCGTATTTCCTGGCTCCGAGGCGAGCATCTGTTGAACAATTGTATCGTAATTTTCTATTGTGTGAATCCATATATGCTCATGCTTCTAGAGCTTTGGGACACGGTACAAACACGAAGATGTGGTGATCCAAAGGTGAAACACCGACTTATGGTAATAATTTACTCAAAATTAGCGATAGAACTTGCATGTAATTTGATTACTAATTTCGATTCTTTATGAGTACACATTCTTAGCACTTGTGACATTCAAATTACGTGGTCCTCGTTTCACCAAGCTGAATAAGTGCCGTAGATACGATTACAATGTCACCTGCAGAATCAGCTCAAAATGAAGGATTAAGTATGAATATCTGTGTGATTTGTCTGTCTCTTAGCACAAACCTTTACTACATTCAAAAGGTGTATAACCATCCTGTTCTTGGAAAGAAAGTTTACAAAGGTCTTCATAGGATAACATCCCTTATCAGGTTGCCGCAGGAGCTCCGAAACTGAGAAGGAAAAACTCCCTTCCGTACCCTCCTCGGGTTTAGTGGTACCTCAACAAAGATAAGGTATAAAAACAGGAAGAAGGTATGAAACAAGAAGCAAATTGAAACAGTGAACGCACTAATATGAAGATGCACAATTTATTGCGAAAGAGTGGTTATATGGTTAAGATGTTGGACTGCGAAGCGAGAGATCCGTATGAAAATTTGCTGCCTATTCATTTTCTTCATAAAATGGTCACACACACATACGTCCACTTCATTCAATGGTTTCTTTCTGTCGTGCAACAGCGAGGTGTAAGGAAGTCACCTATGTTTTATTCTACCACTGTACATCATATGACACTTGGTCCCTTTTGGAGGTTCTGACTCTTAAATTCCTATGTTGTTAAAAATTGTTCAAAGCTGTTTCATTTGTGAGACGTCTGGTCTGTCAACATCATTTACATACAACGAGAAAATATTCTTAACAAATGTCGCGTATTGTTTAACAAGTGTACGGGGTGCCACAAAAGAACACAGACAACGCTTAGTATGTTGTGTGGGACGGCAAAGTGAAAGGTTTTGAAAAAGGGACGTTCGGCTTAGGCGCTGTAGACCATTCAAGTCTGAGAACCCGGATCGGATCACAACATTTCGTTCTCAGACTTGAATGCTATGCAGCATGCAGCACCTAAGACGGGCGTTTCTGGCTATGGGTTCCTTCTTGAAAACCGATCACTTTGCCGTCCCACGCAACATACTAACAAGGAGAGTACATCTACTCGACATCGCCGAATTCGTTCAATTTTATGGTACATTTAGGGCGTGGTGAGACACGAAAGTGCCCCTAGTGCGAATTCCAGATGACCAAGCGTATAGGAAGTAAAAGGAAGTTTGATATGGATTTATCACCATATGCATCTTATCAACTGTCCCTGTGACGGCACGTTCAGGAAGCGGTGCTTGGCTCAGCGGTAAAAGATGGGATCGTTGAGAAGGTCGCGGTTTCAACTCCACCCGGAGGCAAAATTTTTTCTTCTCCTTGGCAATAGCCGGCCGCGGTGGCCAAGGTGACTGAGGCGCTTCAGTCACGGTCAGCAGGGCCACTACGGTCGGGGGTTCGAATCCCCCCTCGGGCATGGATATTTGTGCCGTCCTAGTTCGTAAGTAGTTCATAAGTAGTTTGTAAGTTTAGAGACTGATGACCCCGTAGTTAAGTCCCATATGCTTAACAAACATTTGAACATTTTGAATCCTTGGCAATACGTTCACCTACATATTGTTCCCGTAGGGATCGTGAGGACAAGATTAGATTAATTACAGCACGCACGGAGGCATTTAAACAATCATTCTTTCCACGCTCAATACGTGAATGGAATCGAGGGGGGGGGGGGGAGAGACCCTAATGACTGGTACAGTGGGACGTACCCTCTGTCATGCACTTCACAGTTGTTCGCAAAGTATTGGTGTAGATGGAGACTGACGTCACAATTAACCGCAACATCATACTGGTTATTTTATTAATTTATATAAGCAAGGAAAGAAAAACAGAACAAAAAAAAAAAAAAACAAACAAACAAACAAAGGGCATTGGATGATATTAGAGACTACAAACATTTAAAAAGGGACTGTTGTTGACGCGTACTTGGGGACGCCTTTGCTATTGATCAATTACATGTACCAGTGTGATATTCATAAAACTCCCGATTATTCGTGTTTGCACCTTAAGGACAGTTCACAACCGCAGGTTTGCAAGATAATGTGCTTGTTTTAAATAATGACATCGCATGCTGATGTTGTGCATATATAAATACAAAAATATATGATGTTGCGGTTAATTGTGAAGTCAGTAGCGCACGCATTGCCAAGGAAGAAGAAATATTTGCCGCCTGGCGGAATCGAACCCACGAACCTTCCAATAAAAACCCGATCTATTACCGCTGAGCCAAACACCGCTTTCTAAATACTCTTTCAGGGACAGTTGGTAAGGTGCATATGGTGATAGATCCGTATCAAACTTCCTTCCATTTCCTAAACGCTTAGCCATCTGGAGTTCCCACTTGGTGCACTTTCATATCTCACCACGCCCTACATGTACCAGAAATTTGGACGAACTCGGCGATGACGAGTAAGCGTTCTGTCCCTGTAAGCGTTATCAGTGTTTTTTAGGCACCCCGTACAGCACGACAATTGGCAGGTCTACAAAAGAAAACAGATATCAATTTCAGGATAACGTGTTCATGATTAGGAAATATATATTCCCGAAGCAGTTCCCTACACGGTTTTCGCTTAAAGATACGCTGGAACGTTCGCTCTTCCTATTTTTCACATTTCCGCACACATTCTTCATGTTTTCATACTTGGTATGTACTCAGTTTTCGACGGCCTGCCCACTTGCATATATTACCATAAAATCTGACCGGCGTAGGGTACAGCGCTATGGGGAATTTCCCTCGTAAGAAATGAAGAACAAAGTTTTGAGCTCAATTAGGGAGCAGTTTCATTAAGGTAACTCCAGCCTCTGAGGAAATGCAGACTCGAAAATAAAAAAAATCATAGCGAGAGCTTATAAAACGAGCCAAAAGTAGAGCACCAATCAAGGGGGAAAAATGTAGATTTATTAGTTTCAATAAGATTTGCAACTGGGCTAAACGAGTGAGGCGACATTATTAGGGCGTGCTCCGCGGGGACTGGAAAGGGCAGCTCGTTAGTCAGCCAGTGGCGGGACCGCCGCAGGCACCGCTGCAGCCGCCGACTGTTCATTCAGGAGGAGTAGGAGGGGGGGGGCACTCTTTCAGGTGGTAGGCCGCCGCCAAATGCCAGGGGTCACTGCATAAGGGATGCGCGCGCCGCGGTCGCCAGCCTCACGCATCGGGAGCTGGCAGCCAGTGTTGTCAGACGTACGAAATTTTCCCTACACGTACGTACTTTTAAGCATAAAACTCACATAGGGAATTTTCATCCAAAAGTCCCCAACGCGTAGGTACTTTGGTAAAATTTGACAACCGCCGACACAGACCTAGCGGATAACGTTGGCAACAGAACGGTTGTCAGCGTGCGGTAATGACGCCGACCAATTATGGCAAAGTTTGAAAACTTAGTTTCGGAGATATTAAAATTGATGCGAAATATGATTTCAATGTATATCAGTGGAATGAAGAGTCGGTTTGGAAATAGTCTTAGAAAATTTCAGTACAAGAATAATGCATTGTTTCAATGAATGAAAGACGTTTCATTACCTTGACTAGACTTATTTATTTACGTCAGGACGATATACTAGTTAGTATTTGTAAATGAGAAGATCCTGACAAGGAAATGCTAAATCATTATACATTATTTTACATTTGTAGTGCCAATGGTGAACATTTAGAAAACATTGTGATGCGATTGTTTGCAAAGAGTGTTTTCATACGATTATTTCACTTATGTATGTTGATATGAGCTGTACAGCGTACAGCGCCGACTGTTAGCAGCTTTTGTAACTATTATTTCAAACTGCTGTATAAACTTCTTACAGCTTTCACAATAAACATACCGTTTACTGCATTCCTCTATCGATCTTTGTTTTCGAGGTATTTAATTTTGAAATCAGGCAGCCCTTTTCTGGACACCCTGTAGCACGAATATTAGCATTTTTAATGCTGTAAGCCAAATACCTTACAGTAGCGTAAACTGCTCAAAAGTCATCAACTGTCATCATAGGGTTGAACTTCACAATGTGCATCACATGTGCCTATGTGTCATTCATATATGGAACTATACACAGGTCTGCAAACCCCTTTCAGTTGTTGTACCTATGTGTAAAGCAGATGACCATTAAATTCTATGTTACAAGTTGCTAATATTTATTTCACAAACAAAAATTCAAACTGCATTGAGGTAAATGATCTCGTATTCCCAATAATAATTTTACACATCATAAAATGAAACATTTTTTAACTTCATGTCCACCAATACTGCCTAAAGTAGCTCACTTCTAAGAGCTATCAATATTGTAAAAGCCTGTTATTTATTTCATTCAAAATCCCATATTGTCTTGACTGACAGCCTGTTCAGCAAGAATATCTCTGAACACATGTAATAGGGCTACTTGCATTCCTGATAAATATAAATGGGAAGAGATTATTCCTTCTTTTAATTCCTTTCTCAAATCAATTTGTGCATTTAAACGCTGAGCAGCTCTTCAACATCGTACTTCATGTACACTTCAGTAGTCAAACAGTGCAGATGTGACTATCAATTTTATATATATCCCACAGTAGCTAGAAAATGCTAAAACATTTGCGACAGCCAACGTTATAATGAACAAAGCGCTAGATATTCGTTGTCTACATAGCATTACTCTTTGACAATCGAATCATGCAGAGTGACAGACTTTCTTTTTTGTGCTGACCGTGAACTAAATTACTGCTGTTCCTTCTCTGCAGTTGATAGTGTCTCGATGTATCCTTGTCCGGTCAATAAATCAGCTGTCCTCGTGTAACAGCGGCCTCTATGGTTGACATGTTCTTGATGTACCCTTGTCCAGTCGATAAATCAGTAATCCTCTTGTAACAGAGCACTTGGATTTCGCGGCATAATCTACATTTTATCCATCAATAAGTTACGATCAGTTACTGGAAAATCATATCTAGCAAGAGAAGCATGATGCAAAATATTTAAAGTTTTTCAAAATTGTAACACATCACATTAATGAACTGGTTAACCTCTGTTGGCTGGACTCCTGGATTCAGCACCTCCCAGACCCAAATCCTGGCTACGACCCTGATGTAGGGGCATTAATGAAGTGGTACGGAGAAAGTAGAGAAAACGTAGGTACATTTTGTGAGACTGCAGGTATTTTCTCTCTCTGCCATCTGGCAACACTGGGCGTGACCCACTGGTAACTGCGCCAACGCTGGCCGACTGCCGGGCGTATCTTGCATCGATGTCGCTAAGGCCGGTATTACACTAACAAATTTATTGGACAAAGAATTTGAATAAAATATTGGTCCAATTTCTTTGACAAAGATATATGATGTGACGCCGAAAGGAGGTACTACACTATCATCTAATACGAGGCGCGTCCAGAAAGTAAGTAAGTTCCGTTTGGCAATAAAATGAAAATGTACACAGATACAGAAGAAATTTTTATTGCACAAAATTCTACAACTCTTAAACTACTTTTCCACATAACTGCCCAAATTTTGTAGGCACTTGTCATAGCATGCCACAGGTTTTAGCATGCATCCTTCACAGAAGGTTGCCGCCTGTGTGTTCAACCATGTGGTAACAACTCTTTATCATCGTTGAAGTGTTGACCACCAAGGACAGATTTTAGGTGTAACAAGAGATGAGTCACTAGGTGAGAGGTCCGAGCTGTATGGAGGGTGATCAAACAGGTCCCATTGAAATTTCCGTAAGAATTGTTTGGTCACATTCGGTGTGTGAGGTCAGTCATTATCGTGAAAAAAAAATATCTTTTGACAGTAATCCTCTTCTTACACCTAAAATCCGACCTTGGTGGACAACACTTTAACGATGATGACAAGCTGAGAGAACATGTTATCACATGGTTGAATACACAGGCGACAACATTCTATGAAAAAGGCACACAAAACCTTGTGCCATGCTATGACAATTGACTACAAAATTTCGGAAGCTATGTAGAAAAGTAGTTTAACAGTTGTAGATTTTTGTACAATCAATATTTTTTCTGTATCTGTACCCGTTCGTTTTATATAACCAAACGGAACTTACTTTCTGGACGCGCCTAGTATTTGGTCAAAGTTTCTACAGAATAGCAGACAGTTAACTCAATATGTTCGGCAAGTGCGTGTTTACAAGAAACTGAAGAATGACGTAAAAATTGTAAATTTAGTAGAAGCCATAGAAATCATCCCGAGATAATGAACATACAACAAAATTTGTGACGGGAATTGCGAGTCGAGGACGTAAAGGCACACAGTCATATTAAAATTACATGTGAATGGACGATATAGTACATTTAAATATACGAGGCGCGTCCAGAAAGTAAGTTCCGTTTCAATTTATCTCCGCTGCAGTGCTGCGATTGCAGTTCCGCACATGCACTGTAGACGATGTGTATCAAGGAGAAGAACGTGTGCCATTTGGAGATCGCTGTCAGTTACGTACGCTTTGTTGTGCTTGTTTGAAATGTCGGCGTTGATTGAAAATCCCGCCGCCTGTGAAATCAGGTTGGTGATTCGGTTTCTGAATGCGAGGAAAGTGAAACCAAGTGAAAATTCATCGGCAAATTTGCGATATTTACTGACCAAATGCGATGAGTGATTCGATGGTGAGAAGATGGGTCCGACAGTTCAATGGCGGGCGTTTTGGTTACAGAAGAACTGGTTCACGCAATTGATGACAAAATCCAGGAAAACAGTAGGTTTACCATTAGTGCTCTCGCTATGGACTTCCCCCAAATTTCACTGTTTCCAACTGGTTGAAGACACAGGCGGCAGATTTCTATGAAGAAGGTATACAAAACCTGGTGCCACGCTATGACAAATGCCTCCAAAATTTCAGCAGTTATGTGGAAAAGTAGTTTAAGAGTTGTAGAATTTTGTGCAATAAAAATTTCTTCTGTATCTGTGGACAATTTCATTTTATTACCAAACGGAACTTACTTTCTGGACGCGCCTCGTATAATGAAATAGTTTTTCCTGTTCCTAATATTACAAAGCAGAAAATTCAGCCGGCCGCGGTGGCCGAGGGGACTGAGGCGCTGCAGTCACGGTCTGCACGGCCACTACGGTTGTGCCGTCCTAGTCCGTAAGTAGTTCATAAGTAGTTTGTAAGTTTAGGGACTGATGACCCCGTAGTTAAGTCCCATAAGCTTAACAAACATTTGAACATTTGAACAGAAAATTCACCTCAGAAAAGGCATATACTCAAATGACAGCTAAAGTTACGCTCCGATTTCTTGCAACAGCAGAAAGCTAGTTTACAGCCGGCACTATAATACTGCAGTGCACATTGACGAAAATAACACGCAATATGTAAAGCACTTAAGCATGAATATTAATGTTTATACTGTTTGATACGTATATTGTCATCAGGAACTATCTTTATTTAGGTATTTATTTTGAAAAAATTTTTCATTAACTACACATTTGACGCAAATTTACGATGGAGATAAACACGGCATCTCGAGTACAAAAATGCAAGAATCGAGAAGTACAAAAAGCATTTAACTACGAGTATACTGTGTCTGCCGACTCCTCTTCTACGCCCACTTTTTAGAATGCAACTTCGTAAATTCAGAGGCAGATGTGGACGCCTGTGACAAGACGTGGAACATATCCCAGCTACCCAATCAACACACAATTTATTTCTTGCAAAGTACTCCAACTCCAGTTGTAAATTCCCTGAACGCCTCATCTGCTTCGTACATTTCTATCAATTATGTAACCAAGAAATACATCTAGAAAACTTAGCAGCCATCAGGCATGTCTTTCATTACATAATACAGAATGCAGTGATGCTAGCGCTCCAAGCGGTGACATTTCAAACTGCAGTAAACAGACGACGAACGCTTTTTTTGATCTAATCTAAGGCCAGGCGCTAGATTTGATCGGAGAAATTGGACGAAAGGCGAGATTGGACAAAAGTGACCTATTACACTACGTCCAATATATTGGACAAATCATCTTATTCCAATAAATTGGATAGTGTATTACCGGCCTAAGTGACGGACGTCCCCCCCCCCCCCCCCCCCCCCCACACACACACACACAGCGGCGGATCGAGGGTTCGATATTAGAGGGGTCACAGATCACTGTTCCTGTTTTCAGCCCCGCCCCCCTTCCCTTCCAGAAAAATGTACCTTGGTATCATTCTCCCTTTCAACATATCCTATACGTTGTAATATTACGTAGCAAACGTTTATTTTCCGATATTTTAATATTAATTTAATTTCATATTTGCATATTTTATTGAAATTTTTCGTAAATATTACTCAGTCATATAGACTTAATATTCGTTGAAGTTTAATACATGAAACCTCTGTGCAAAGAATATGGAAACAATAATAACGTTCGATTTTTTCCCATCTATAAAGACAGTGCATGCGTCTCCATTTCCTTATTCTTGTTAGAACATTGAGACAGTAAATTCGAAAATGATTAGAGCTGTTTAATTATTACGAATTTTCCTGGATACACATGATGTTTCACCCCAGATATCTCTGAAACAAGAGATACTGAAAAACCACTTTCACGGTCAGGAACGTAAGGCAGGGGCTTAAGAAAGTAGGTACTATGAGACACTCGAAAACGTGAAGAAATATTTTCAATACGAACTTATCTTCTCTTTTTTTCTAATTGATACCCCATATTGTTACTTAAGCAATCGATAGGATGAAAAATCACAAAAAAGAATGGCGTTGGTTGCATCGCGATGCGTCAACTATATCCGGAGAAACTGCGATGCGAAGATGACTTTTGAAATACTTGAGGCGTGCTGCTAACGCGTGTCCGAGACTCAAGCGTGACAACTTCGCTTCTCAGTTTCTCCGGAGGTCATTGACGGAATGCGATGCAACGAACGCCGTTCTTTTTTGTGATTTTTCATCCTATCGATTGCTTAAGAAATAATATGGGGTATCCATGTAAAACAAACAAAAAACATGAATTGGAAATAATATTTTTTCACGTTTGAGAGTGTCTCAAAGTACCTACTTTCATAAGCCCCTACCGTACGTTCATAACCATGAAAGTTGTTTTTCAATATCTTTTGTAGTTTCAGAGACATCTGGGTGAAACAGTTGAGTGGGACACCCTGTATATGAACCACGTGATGTACTATTTATTTAGATATGCTGCTTTTTAATGCAATTATAATGTCTGCAGTTTAACTGGACTTCGAATGTGTTCTCATTTAGTAGAAAACTGATTCCTTTATTTTTTCCTTCTCACATTTTATTAATTGTAATGCAATTTATTTTTCAGGACAAAGGATTCTGCCCTTACATCTAATTGCGAAGTTAAAATTTTTTTTAGACAAGTTAATAACGGGCTGAGGGCCCGAAATACAATGCAAACAACACAATATAAAGGAGCTTTAAAATGTAGGTAAAAGCAGCTCCTCCAAATTATCAGGCAGAAAGCCAGGCCAATTTTTATTTAATTTTTTTTTCATTTTTTACATGGACTAATAACGGGCTGTGGGCCCGAAGCAACCTTTTACAATAAGTAAGCAAAGGTGAGCTCCAACATTTAAATGAAATCAGCTGAATCGGCCTTCAGGCCGAAAGAAAAAAAAGACAAAAAAAAAGTCACAATTTAGTAAAACGCTGAAGGCCCGAAACAGTGCTTTATCTTACTTATACAATAGTAAGTAATGTGCGGTTCTGTAGCACAGTGGTAGAATGCCAGTCCACAAAGCCGACGGTCGCGGGTTCGATGCCCGCCAGGTCCTACGATTTTTATCTGTCACTTTCTACTTCTTTCACCTCTGACAGTGTTGCTGATGTGAAAAATACTGGGTAGCACCGTGGTTCGGAAGGCACGTTAAACTGTAGGTCCCCCTATAACTGGCTGGGCAAGTCAGTTCGAAGGTTGGAGGAAGGCAACGGCATAGCACCTCCAAACAGGATCAAGCCTAGTAAAGCACTGTGGTGTTCAAACCAAGCTTCGGATTGTTGACTGCGTTACTTTTTTACCCTGAAAGCAGGAAAAAAAAATCCGGCTCAATGATACTACAAGACAGAAGGCCCAGGTAAACAAATGATATATCACAGTAAGAGAGACCGGACTTTGCGGAAAATAAGAGCTCAAGCAAGGTCACCTAAAACCAAGGCAAAAACACAAGCACTCGGGCCAGACTATTAACATAACAAGAGACACATGTTTAAGACACTCCATAACACTTCCAGTGTAATATAAAATTAATTTAAGAACAGGATTGGCTACTCGTTAACTTAATACACACTCCGACATACAAAACAGATGACCTGACTCCAGACGGGAAGGAGAGGAGGTAGGGTACCCAACAGTCCACGAAAATTAGAACCCTGACACGAAGAGACATACTAACACAAACTCGGCGCCAAATTACAACTGTCAGTTGCCGATGCCTCACGGAGGAAAATGGTATACAAGCAGAAGATAAAAAAAAAAAAAAAAAAATAAAATAAAATAAAAAAATAAAATAAAAATAAAAATAAAATAGAAAAATAAAGCTATACAACTACCGCCCGTGCAGATGCGAGCTAGCAGAGGGGCACAAACAAGATAAATTCCCCAGTGGTGTTAACCAAGTTAGTGAAAATTGAATAATTGCTACTCAGAGCAAAAGAGAGAATAAATCAATTGAGTCGAACTAGAAGTGCGGCACAACACATAAGTAGACATCAATAGACGTAGACATAGGCAACGACGGTCCCTGGGGAACGACCCCACACACAAATTTGCGGAGCAGGAATGTACAGTTCACTTAATTTCCACACTCCAGGATAAGTGTACCCGCCCTCGCGATGGTGTAGGATGATGAAAGCATTTAATGGATCCCAGGAGCATTTAATGGATCCCAGGTGGAAAGCATAGCCGGGGAGATGAAGTAAACAGCCCCGGCCGAGCTGAAGCTGGAACTCAACACAATTCCCTCTCTATGCGCAGACGTCTTCAGCTGTTCATATCGTCACATATATTACCCAAACAGACTGACAGGATGCCACTGCCGAACTACTACGGCGCACGCGCAGGGCCCGGCCACAACCGGACAATTAATGTAAATAACCCGACCCTAGCAGCGCCACGCAGTGTATCAAATTGACACTGCACGATACTGGCACTCAGATGTTTCCCGCAGCGACTCTCACCACTACCATCACCACCTTGAGAGAAGGTCGCGGCGCTCTCGTGTGACGTCAGGCAGTGTTGCGCGCGCATAGCTGATTAGGTCGCCGCTGGGGCATCCATGGTTCGCAAGATGTCATGTGAGAAAAGGGCAAGCTGAGTTTCCTAAACCCGTGCTTATTCACAGGAAGAATCTTTCCCGTTTCAAGGAAATTTACTATATTCGAACTGAGAATATGCTCCAAAATGCTACATGAAACTGATGTCAACGATATTGGCCTGTAATTGTGTGGGTCCATTCTGTTTCCTTTCTTATAAACGGGAGTCACCTGCGCTTTTTTCCAATAACTAGGAACTTTGAGCTGAATTAAAGATTCGCGATAAATGCAAGCTAAGTAGGGGGCCAATGCCGCAGAATACTCTTTGTAAAACCGAACTGGTATTCCATTATGTGTTGTTAACAGTAACACTTGTACTTCTTTTCGGTTGTTCTGTCTTTCTACTCTGACTTCACGGCATTCAGAAGAACCTGTCTTGACTACGTCGATGCACTTACGCAGCTTATAAGTAGGGGCCGCATCTGCCTTTAATACACATTTCAGTGGAAGGTTTAATATTTCATTTTTCAAGTCTCGAACATTATAAAATGTTCTGAACATACACGAGCAGTATCAGGGTTGAGAGCATCTAGTCGCTTACAGGGGTTTATCCACTTTAAGCTCACCTCTTTAGCTCTCGGAAATCTGTGAAATATCGCATTCTTCTGTCTGCCGTGGTTCGTACAGCACGCAACAGCACAACACACCATCTTCACTAATAAGCCATCACTTATCACTTCCAACACAAAGTACAAAATGCCAGCGAGAGACGATATCTGTGGTGATACACTTGTGGTGTCGCACAAGTATGAAGTGCGCGCCACGTACTTTCGCCGCGCGCCGCCATGCACTCACGGCGCGGCGTTCTTACGACGTCGGCCACGAGCGTCCTCTGCTGCAACCCCGCTCGTGGCGACCACGGACCTGCATCGTCCACTTGGGAATCAGATAGGCATCAGTTAAGACTTGGGTATCGGATAGGCACTACGAATCATCAGTAAGCAGGCCTCTATCTAAAATATCTAAAACATTCTACTTGTCTGCTGCTCTCCAAGTTAAGTAATGTATTATTTCTTTGAGATATATCTCTTATACTAATTAGCTTAGTGTTTCTAGTTTCTGCTGTCCCACTGGCTGGTCACCTCCGTACCGGCACACGCGTGCATTCTATTTTCCTGTGTCGGTCTCTCTCTACTCGGACACCGACACCCAGGACAACCGGCGGAAACGAGACACAAAACCACTCATAATAGCAACGCTATGGTCGCGCGGGACAACTGTATTGGTCTCCTGGTGACGTCAGTGGTGCGGCATACTACTACGCATCCGGCGCTTGACCCCTACCGTCTATTTCAGTATCCGTGTGCAAAACGTTCGCCAAGCAGAGAACCAAGATAACGGGACCGAATATAAAACGTCCAGGAGCGGTCACGACGGGCGAGCATCGCAGACGGAGCGCTACATTGCAGATGATCTCAGAGGCGGGTATGACAGGCGCGGGCCACAGGGAGAGCACCGAGGACGGCAGAGGACGAAAGACGGAACGTCAACGCCCCAGAACATCTCACGAGCGGGCGCCGACCGATGGAACGCTCAGAGGCGGGTCTGAAGGGCGCGGACCACAGGCTGTAGCATAAGAGTATCGAACAAAGTCGGCGAAGAATGAAAACAAAACTGATGTACAGAACACACCAAGAAAATAAAATTGAATCGTCCTACGATGATGTGAACCGACTGTGTCGTTAAGGATACTCAAATCTTCGTTTCAAACCTTAAACTGTCGGTAGACGAGCACACCAAGTGGTTTGAAGCAAAGTGTGCACCACCGAGGGAAAGATCCTGACTGAATACGCCATGCTTTGAGGTCGGATAGCGTAGAGGTAAGTCCTGTAACGATCTGGTCCGAGTGAATCAACCTAAAGATGATTATCCTACGCTGCATACGGCACGAATTTCTATCTGGGAGTGGAAAGGAAATGACTGGTAGTGGTACGAGGTACCCTTCGCCACGCCACTTGCAGAGGATTGCAGATTATGCACGTAGGTGTAGATGTAGAACTCAGTGTTCTTTGCTTTCCGGATGTTGTATTTTGTTTGTTGAACTATGTAGAGGCGTTACGTTGACGAGTGGTGATTCCTGAAGCCGAATTTGTCCATTTTCAGGGTGTCGCTGTTGATGCAATATCTACAGATTTCTTTGTAAAACTACCTGCCAAACAATTTCGCTGAGCAAGCTCAGCGGGCCGACGAGTTGGTAACTTGGTGTGAGCGAGTGGTCCTTACCTGGCTTCCGGAACAGGGAAGTGGTGGCGTCGTTGGATGGCATTTGTGATGTGTGATGGAAAATCTATAAATTCCCTAAAGTGTTTTTCAACACTAACCCACGATACTTCAAGGCTGCTAGTACGTCTAATTTCGTCGCGCACAGACTGGGGTACAAGCCATGTTACCACCTAGTCTATTTCAAGCGTGAATACTGGATCTGCGGTGGTGGTGATAATATTATCGCATTTGTGGCCGTTAGACCGCAATTGGGGTCGTGTTCAGTCTGCCTGGTGCATGTCTTTTTATCTGACGCCACTTCGGCGTCTTGCGTGTCAATGATGTTGGAATGACGACTAGACACCACACCCAGTCCTCGAGTGGAGGAAATCTCCGACCCGACCTAGAATCGAACCCGGGCCCCGTACGTGGTAACCCTCCATGCTGTCCACGCGTGTGCGTGCGTGCGTGTGTGTGTGAACGCGGTTGTTTGTTTTTGTTTGTTTGTGTGTGTGTGTGTGTGTGTGTGTGTGTGTGTGTGTGTGTGTGTGTGTGTGTGTGTGTGTGTGTGTTTCTGTGTGAGTGTGTGATGTTGCCTGGGTTCTGCTCATTAGGTCTATCTAGTGCTCACTGGACTACACAGATTCCTATTGACCTTATGAAGTCAGTGTGCACTGTCGTTCCTTGGTAAATTGATGACCTGGATTTCAAATTCAAATGATTGTAAATATATGGGATTTAAATTCTGCGGTTACAAGTCTATAGGCTTACAAACTACTTAAACGATTTAAAACAAACTAAGAAACACACACACACACACACACACACACACACACACACACACACACACACACACGAGGGAGCATTCGAACCTCCGTCGGGGAGTAACCGCGCACTCCGTAGAAAGGTGGCTTATAGCTATCGGCCATTGTACCGCGGTCCTGGATTCCTCACCTGATGGTCTCTCCTAGAAGGACACCTTGTGCGTTTTTAAATATTTGTATTCCCTTCCTTTTATTTTCTGATCTATTAATGAATTACTTGTACTTGCTGCCAGTATCTCTTCACACGGTTTCCCATTGATATGACACTGGACGCAGACGTGGTGTTAGAACTGGTACAGGGTTAGACTTTGTTTCCTGAACCGCAGTATTGAGTGCTTCAAGGGTTACATCAATTTGTCCCACGTGCGTAATTCCCTTGGCGTATGAGATACGACGGTCAAACGTCTCCTTAAAGTGTGTCCAGTTCGCGGCTTCGTAGTTTACTGTCTGGTATGGATCGATGCTAAGCAGTATTTATTTCATGTATAACATTATGGATGTGTGATATGAGAGGAGTACATCTCCACAGCAACGTTGACGATGGTTATGTCGATAAGGTGTGGCCTCTGTTTCCTGTAATAAAGTATGTACGTAGAATCGACTTAGATACTGTGGCATTAAGATTTTGCTACTGCCGTCATGATGGCAGTGAAAAAAAATTTCCGCTATTTTTGTAGTGCTGTAAGACTCTGTGAATTCCGAGCGCGAAACATCTCCCGATTTCACTTTTCTGGTAACTTCTC
This sequence comes from Locusta migratoria, assembly GCA_026315105.1. Lineage (NCBI taxonomy): Eukaryota > Metazoa > Arthropoda > Insecta > Orthoptera > Acrididae > Locusta > Locusta migratoria. The sequence goes on along the minus strand of CM048744.1, from coordinate 215,727,390 downwards.
GTGACATGTATGCATACTTGGTGCAACGGTTTGCCATTTCAGGTGCAGTTGTAAAGATAACTGTACGGTTAAAGGACCCGAAACTAGTTCACCACGTGATATTTCGCGCTACTTCAGATAAGCAAGATACTTCTTAGCCCGTCAGAGGCCGACTATTACATTCGAGCATCATGTAAACATCAACAAGTTACAGTAATAAGTTTTTAATTTCGAAACAAATATATATATATATACAGTATTTAGGAAAAAAAAAAACACTTTATTCGTAGCAAAATGCACTTCAAAGGGCATCTTTACAAATTAGTAGCTACATGTATGATAGTCACCTGAAGGTGGCTCAACAAAAGACCTTGTAAAAATAACTAGACTCCCAAACGGCGCTGCTGACGCGGGATAATTTGAACCTTCTCCCGGCCGCTATGATAGTGGCAAGCGACAGATAAATACGAGTGTTGTAAGCAGGTAAATAGTGTATTAAATAGCTACTGTGGTATATAAAGACACTCGATAGTCACGTCTACATTGTTTGACTATTGCAGTGTACATGAAGCACGGTGGTGAAGAGCTGCTCAGCGTTTAACTGCACAAATCAATTTAGTACAGGAATAAAAAGATCGAATACTGTCTTCCCATTTATATTTCTCAGGAATACAAGTAGCCCTACTACTTGTGTTCAGAGATGGTTACTCTTGCTTAACAGACTGTTAGTCAAAACAATATAGAATGAATGAAATAAATAACAGGCTTTTACAATACTGGTAGCTCTTAAAAAGGAGCTACTTAAGGCAGTACTGGTGGACAGGCAGTTCAAAAAATTTCATTTTATGATTGTGTAAAATAACTATTGGGGTCACGAAATTTGTTGCTTGAATGCATTTCGAATTTTTGTTTATGAAATTAATGTTAGCAACTTGTAACGCAGAATTTAAAGGTAATCTGCTTTAAATATAGGTATAACAATTGAAAGGGGTTTGCAGAACTGTGTATAGTTCCATATATGAATGACACAAAGCCACACTGGATGCACTTTGTGAAGTTGAACCCTATGACAATAGTTGTTGACTTTTGAGCAGTTCACGCTACTGTAAGGTATTTGGCTTACAGCATTGAAAATGCTAATATTCTTGCTAGACACTCTAATGCTAATGTTAGATGCATTAGTTAAGAAAAAGTTAGGGCATACTTGGTGTTCTTAGAAGAATTTGGTAGTGGCTGGTTGCTGTATTCACAAAGTAAGAAGCAATTTTTCAGTTATGTATCTGATGGCATATTTCAGTTTCACAATCGATTTTTAACAGTAGCTGTTTCAGGCAGCCCTGTTTGATTTTTTGATGCTATGAAATATGTAAATATTGGGGAATACAGCACTAAAGCAAAGACATAAAGTGTTAAACTCCTTCGAAATTAATGTTTGTACAAAAGTTTCACAATCGTGAAATATATTGAGAAAGTGCTAAAAAAATCGTATCTGACGATAAATTCCGTTCATATGCTGCACTTAGCACGCTAAAATACTACATGTTATAGTTCGGTTTCGTTAGGAAGAGGAAACGCTATTGGCGAATTTCTACACCGTATGTGTAATAAATTTACTCACAACCAATAGTTGCTGTATATTCAAGGAGTCTGAAGCTGTTTCGTAATTATATATTTCAATTAGACATAGTTTTCGCGACCTAACTCAAATGAAAGCTCTTTCTAATCAAAAGAAACTTAAGCACATTTAAAGGCGCGCGGAAGTTTGCCACCACAATGGCCGCCGAGGCGCTGTTCAATTTGTCCGCTGTTCGCAGTCGGCCGCTTACGGGATTGTAGTTGCTTGGGCTCAACCGAGGTGGTTGATACTTTTAATGCGTTCGTATTTGTTTGGACGAGGTTTATAAGAGAAAAAAATGAAAAATCTCTGGAAAAATTGGGAATTCCATGAGAAACGGAAAGCTTTCTTCCTAAGGACTTGTTTATGAACGCATTACCGTACTCCATGACTGCAACGATGGATATGTATAATTCTTGTTTCGTTTTATTCATTATGGCTCATAAAAGTTTTCGGAGAAACAAAATTCAGAACAATTATTATGAACCAGAATGAAACTTTGACTCTGCAGCGGAGTTTGCGCTGATATGAAATTTCCTGGCAGGTTAAAATTGTCTGCCGGACCCTGGACTCGAACCTGGGACCTTTGCCTTTCGGCAAAGGTCCCAGGTTCGACTCCCGCGTCCGGCACACAATTTTAATCTGCCAGGAAGTTTCAATTATTATGAAAGTCGGGAAACTCTGACGAGTTGAAAAAATTTGCATTTTTGGATGTAATTTAGATCATAACTGACGATAGGAATGACTTATATGACAGACCACCACCATGTAGCACTTCTATGCTTTTTTCATTGGAGACGGTTTTTAAACTCCACAAGACAGCATATAGTGCGTGACGAAGGGTACTGTAGAATAGACAACCGTACCGTTTCGTCTATCACTAGGAAAGGCGTCGGATATTTGTAATTTCTTGTATATATGGGAGAGGAGAAGACGGACTAAGAGAGAGAGAGAGAGAGAGAGATGAGGGAGGAGACATAGGAAGAAAACAAGAGAGAAATTGAGGGGGGGGTGGGAGTTTGACACAAAAGGGAGGGGTAACGGTAATGTTGAAGTAAATGCACAGTAACATTTACTACATTATGTCTTACACGTAATATCATGTATACCAGGAGGGGGGGGGGACGGAGAGAGGAGGGAAGAGGAGATGTAAACAAATTATTTTTTATTTTATTATTTTTATGTTTGTTTGTTTGGCCAGTTAAACATATTTGGAATGGAAACTGAAAACTTGAAACCCATTTGTGCAAATTCACAACACGTCACAGAACAATGTGATCCATATAATTTAAGACAGTGAGTGGATGTACTAGAAGATTAATGTAAAGGAAAAGTTTAAAGCGAAGCGTCTGATGTGTCTGAAACGAAAAGTTCAGTCATTTGTATTATCAGTTACGTATAATGTCAGTGAGACGTTAATCGTTAATGTGAAAAGACTTCAGAATCTGAGGATTATGGAGCAGGCAAAGGAAATGAATACTTCGGGAGCTGTTGCACGATATGTTGGTAAATAAATGTATCTGTAAAAAAATTGGAGATCACTTGTGATTGTAGCGAAATTGGTATGAAATGTAGATTATACTAAGAAACATACAGAATCAGCAGAAATAGGTAGGCCTCTCTCTGAAGGTTGTAATGTTTAAACACACACACACACACACACACACACACACACACACACACACACACACACACACACACACACACACCTCGAGTACTAAAGTGGAAATTCCTTGATGCCTCGGAATGTGGCTTAACTAACCCGTTATTCTTTCAGTATGTGCACTATTCTCCTAAGCAGAAACCTAGGTTTGAATCGCGGCTTGGCATAAATTATATTACATTATTCTTCTTTGTGTTGTGGCCTCCTCCACCGCAGTTGCCTGCAGTTTGTATAGGTTACCGTCTTTAGCAACTGTAAATCTATCTAATATAGGCTAAATTAGACTAATTTACAGTTGCAAAAGACGGTAAACTAACCTATACAAACAATATACTGCCAAAACTTCGAAACTCATCTACTACTTCCAGTAGCTAATATCCTAATTAGTTCATCGCCCTAATTCATTCAACCACATTCCATTACCCTTTTTTACTTGGGTTAACGCTAATCTCCTAAGCGCTTTTTAAGATGCAGACAGATATGAAAATCACAGAACTATCATTTTAATAAGTCGTGGTTGCAAATTTTTACCACGAATTATTAACAGATCAGTGGAAAATCTGGTAGTAGCTGATCTCGGTGAAGATCAGTTTGGATTAAGGATAAACGTAGGGACACGGGAGGCAATATTCACATTAAGACTTATTTTCTAGATTAAGGAAAGACACAACCACCATCCTAAATTTTGTAGATTAGGAGAACGCTTTTGACAGTATTTATTGGAATAAGCGCCTTCAAATTCTGAAGTCAGCAGGGGAAACGTAGGGAACAGAATGTTATTTATAAGTTGTACAAAAACAAGACAGTGTATCAGAGTTGAAGGGCATGAAAGGGATGCAGAGGTTGGGAAGGGTGTAAGACCGGGTTGTAGCCTTTCTCCAATGTTATTCAATTTGTACACGAACAAGCTATAAAGGAAAGCAAGGAGAAATTTAGAGAAGGAATTAAAGTTCAGGGTGAAGAAACAAAAGCGTTGCGTTTTGCTAATGACATTGTAATTCTGTCAGACGGCAAAGGACATGGAGGAGCAGTTGAACGGAATGGACAGTGTGTTGAAAGGAGCATATAAGATGAACATTAACAAGAGCAAAAGGAGGATAATGGAATACAGACTCAGAAAAATCAGGCGATGGTGAAGGAATTAAATTAGGTAACGAATCAATAAAGTTGGTAAATGAGTTTTGTTACTTGGGTTGTAAAATAAAATATGACGGTCGCAGTACAGACGATATAAAATGCAGAATGGCAATGGGAAGAAAAGCGTTTCTGAAAGAAATTTGTTGACATAGAATATTTATTTAATCATAAAGAAGTCCTTCCTGAAGGTATTTGTGTGGAGTGTTGCCTTGTATGGTGAAACATGGCCGATAACAGTGCGGACAGGAAGAGGATAGACACTTGAGTCTTTTGAAATTTGGTGTTACAGAAGAATGCTGAAGATTAAGTGGGTGGATCGCGTAACTAATGAGGTACTGAACAGAATTGGCGAGAAAAGGAATTTTTGGCATACCTTCACTAAAAGAAGGGATCGATTGGTAGGACACATTCTTAGACATAAAGGAATCGTGATTTTAGCATTGGAGGTAAGCATTTGGGGTAAAAATCGCAGAGGGAGACCAAGAGATGAATGTAGCAAGCAACTTCAAATGGATGTAGGTTGCTGTGCTTATGAGGAGATGAAGAGGCTTGCACAGGATAGAGTAGGTTGGAGAGCTGCATCAAACCACTCTCCGGACTGAAGACCATAACATCGAGTGGCATGGAAGGGACGCAGTGATTGGGAAGGGAGTGAGACAGGCGTCATAGCGTTAATTCAATTTTACTCAATTTTTATATTGATCAAAGTGTAAATAAATGCAAGGAGAAATTGGGAGAAAGAAATAAAGGGCAAGGCGAAGGAATAACATTGCGTTTTGCCAATGACACTGTAATTCTATCATGGACAGCGAAGGACCTGGAATAGAAGACCAGTTGAACGGAATACACAATGTGTGCAGTCTAAGAAAATCAGGCGATGCTGAAGGAATTGGATTAGGTGACGAAACAATAAAGATGGGAGATGAGTTTTGTTACTTGGTCAGTAAAATAACATATGACGGTCGCAGTACAGAGAATATAAAATGCAGAATGGCAGTGGGAAGAAAAGCGCTTTTGAACAAAACAACATATTTGAACATCGAATATTAATTTATGCGTAAGACATGTGCATGGAGTGGTTCTTGTACGGGAATGAAACATGGACGATAAATAGTTCAGACAGGAAGAGTATAGGGACTTTTCATATGTGGTGCTACAGAGGAATGCTGAAAATTTTGATGAGTAGATGGCGTAACTAATGAGGCACTGAAAGAAATAGGGAAAAATTTCTAGCATACATTCATTAAAAGAAGGGCTAGATTGGTAAGACACTGTCTTAGACATCAAGGGCTCGTAAATTTAACGTTGGAGGGAACTGTGTAGCGTAAAATTCGCAGAGGGAGACCAATAAACGTATACAGTTAGTAGATTGAAATATGGGTTGCTGTTTTTATGAAGTGGATTGCTCAGGATAGCTTAGGGTGGAGAGCTGCATCAAACAGTTTTCCGGACTGAAGATAAAAACGCACAATCCTTTGCTGTATCTAACAGAATAACGTCAGCAGCGTGCACTGACGAATATGGGAAAGAGTTTTTCAGTCTAGTAACATATGAAGTCAGTCATCTTAAGCGGTGCTAAGGCAAATGTCTGTCTGCCGCCGGCTCTCGCCCCGATAGCACGCTCCACGCTCTGCAGGAAATGTTTCAAATGTTTGTATAGCTTATGGGGCTTAACTGACACGTCGCATACTATTTGTTCTTAGATTAACTGACAGGTGTTTGATAATAGCATATCTCTGTACAATTTTACTTTAACCCTTTAATGCATGACTTATTTGAAGCTATGAAAACTACGACGATTAATGTATAATGGGACTTAACTACGGGGTCATCAGTCCCTAAACTTACAAACTACTTATGATCTAGCTAACACTAAGGACGGCACAAATATCCATGCCCGAGGGGGGATTCGAAGCCCCGAACGTAGTGGCAGTGCAGACCGTGACTGGCGCGCCGCAGTCCCCTCGGCCACCGCGTACTGTCCGCTCTGCAACCTCCTGGGCTCGCTCTCCTACTTGAATCATCACAATGATTACTTCTGTTGCACCACTGGTGGCTCTCCTCAGGCCGTAATCTCAGAAATTGTATCCCCTTTTCTGAAATACAACCATTTCGTTACACCGCAACACTCGTGTCCGAGTATGATTTGCTGGTCCTGTCAAACCCCGTCCGGAAAACGCCCACAGCCTGTTCCCGTTCGTGCCGTACCGGTACACCACATTCCACTTCTCAGTCTAAAAAAGTTGGGTAACAGACGGCCTCGCGCAAATTTTTTTCTGTGCAAACGCACCGTGGAAATTAATGCTTGCCTTTTAATATTACGATTTTAATCAAGCAGATTAAATTCGAAGTGAATTCTGAAAAATATATTTTGATTATAAACTTTATTTCGTGTAACTGGTTGTTTTGCCACACGTGTATCGTGGTAAAAAGAAAAAGGCCAACACCACTGGAAATCCAATCAAGGGACTGACGCCAGAGCAATAATTTATCAAAATACGAGAAATTTTCCATCTGCGCAATATATTTATAACCGCTAATAATTTCCTTTATTTTATCATCAGTTCATTTGGACATGATTGCAAAGTACACTTTGAAATATTACACTATTTTTGCTAATTTTTTTCTGTATTCAATTTCCTTTGTATGACGCACTTAATGTTGTACGACACGTTTCCTGATTTTCCAGTGAAGTTCCCGTACTTGCTGTTTTCCATCAATCTAAAAAATTATTTCAGTTCATCATAGTCTGCTCTGAAATGTGATTCCATATGTTTTATATTTGATCGTTTAGTATCCCATAATGTGAAGAATTTACTTCGAATATTACCTTAGCCAGCCGCGGTGGCCGAGGGGACTGAGGCGCTCCAGTCACGGTCTGCACGGACACTACGGTCGGGGGTTCGAATCCCCCCTCGGGCATGGATATTTGTGCCGTCCTTAGTATTAGCTAGTTCATAAGTAGTTTGTAAGTTTAGGTACTGATGACCCTGTAGTTAAGTCCCATAAGCTATACAAACATTTGAACATTTTTTAATGTATGGTGTAGAGTTATGGGAGAAAATGTAACTGGCGCTCGTTTTGTCGAAGGCAGTCCAAATAGTGCAATGTAGGACGATTTCTAGATTAATGTTAGAAGGAATTTACAGCAAAATGTTTCACGTCATAGCGATGTAATTTCAACGTTGTGGATGTTCGGCACTTAGCTCGTGTTCAGTTGAAGCGGTATTGAATAGTATATTTAATGACAGGTTAAGTGTTCGTACGTTCAACGATTATTACGTCTCCGGATTTCTTTCTCTCGGGAATATTGACCGACAACGCCGATAACTTGGGTCAGCACATTTTCAATACATCAGAGGGAAACTTCTTTAAGAGTAATGCCAAATGCATTGATGTTAGAGGACATAATTTTGAGCATTTATTAAATTAGTGACGTTATGGCAGTCGATCACGTAATGACAGCATGCTTCATAATAATTTATGATAAGTTCTCAAAAGCAAATGCACTACACTGGAACAACTGAAATAAAAGTCCTTGTTTTAATTTATAAAAACCAAATTGTTCTTCTAAAACTGTGAGAAATAAGTTAGCGGCTTCTATCACGAAGCGAAAAAATTTCTTAATAGAACTTTCATATGTATTTACGTACTACTCGAATCTGCAATAGAACATGGAGATACCAATTTTAAAAAATAGGTCAAATTCAAATAAACTACTATGGCAGCCCCTTACATCTCGAAAAGTATTACTATTATTATTTATTCGTATGATGCTGATTTCTTGAGATACTTGGCCCGCTCATTATCAATGGACCACCCTGTATAACAAAAATGTTCCATTCTTTAGCAAAAATGTGCATCAAAGCAGCCTCGTACTTCAAACATAATGTGGAACAATTTTGTCGTTGTAGCTCTCCCAATCGTATCAAAAATTCTTAGGAAATGTCGTGTACTACAAGGACTTTTTTCAATGAAGGTCTTCCAGTACTCTTAAATTATTCAGGCAGTGTCGTGTCTACTCATTTATTGCCTGTTTCCCTTAATATTTTATTTCTCTTGTGTGGCCTCCCTTCATATTTCTTAGCTCTCGCTTGGTATGTTAATTCTTTTTTTCTCCAAAAGAATTTTCTTGTAGGCGACATTTACGATTTCATCAGATCTGCATGTTACTATCAATTTGTACTTTAACTATATTTTACGTGCTTTCACTCTTTTGGCCTGCTTCATTTAATACAAGTTCGTATTTTCTTTCCTTGTCCAGTAGTTCCATACCTCGTACGCTACCCAAGGAATCCTCATGGGCCTTCTCGTTTGATATTTGTGAACTTCTGCAGCCTTCACCGTTTCATCATGATGACCATCGTTCGTCATCTGTTGCGTTCTTTCCACTCCCCCCCTCTTTCCTTGTCTGTCAGTCGTTCACTACTGATCCCTTTGAAAACGGCAACAGATTCTCGTACTTTCGACTTATCCAGGTATTATCTAAATTTTATCCGTAATCCGCTGCTTATCAACCGAGCCCCACTCGGTTCCTGCGAATGTCTTGTAGTAAAAAATATGCTTTTGACATCTCAGCCTTCTATTAATATTTGCTTTTGATTTTTCAATATGCGGTAAGTTTCGGAATTGTAGATAGAGATGTACAAATTAAATTGTTTTAAATCAACAGGAGTTTCCCTGAAACCAAGAATCACTGCGTAAACTGGCAGACAAATTGCACTGGGCGACTACATTTCATGGTCACAGGTGCGAGTTAAACCGATATGTTAGAGTTGCATCATCCCTAGCCTGACCGATGAAACACCCAATGGAAGGCACAAATTTCATGTTTAATGTCGCAGTGTCCTTTATTGCTACACATAGTTTGGGGAGCTCTTCAAGTTGAGCTGCCACTTCGTCATGCTTTGGCTCCCAGACCTGAGAGTTATAATTAATTGTGGATTTACCGGAAGTTGTAAATTTTCCATGACTATCCGATGTTGTAAAACACCTGGCGCCAATTTCTCACTGTATCTACCGATACGTTGTTCAGGCCTGTTACCTATGTTGTCCCTAAACTATAAACATTGTTGATCAATGATGGCAGGCATGTTATCTTCCCAGAAGTCTTGGCACCCAGGGCTACGATTTATATAAATTGACTTACTCTTGAAAAAGCTGCTAAATCATTGCCTTTGTGCATGAACCGCACTCGATTTCTCCACAAAAATCATCTTCACGTTGAGTTCACTATTATGTGAACTGTAATCTGCTAACACGTACTGGCACCTCAGGAAAAGGTCTCCAAATAAGGAAAAGATGAAGCAGTTAAAAGCTTTAGGTTCGTCTGACGATTGGAGGTCACATCTTTCTTACAATACATAATTTTAAATAGGTTCCATTATATAATAAATATGCTGAATCCGAAGTTAATCTTTCTCTCTCGCGTTTAGCAGTACTCGGCTCGTATTTTGCGGAGTACCTTAACTTTGTAGAGGTCAAACTAGAACTTGTGAGGAATTTCCCGCAAAGGGAAAAAGTTTGATCGTCAGCAAGAGATCGAAGTTCGTTACACATTCAACTGTTGGGCAAGGTAGACCACTGAATGATAAATGGGTTAGCAGAAACCGGGTTTGTTGCGACATTATGATACTGTAATGGTTTTTCTGCATTTGATCTAAGCTGAATTTTATTGCATGATCGTATACATAAATGAAATACTTACACTGGAATCTATAATACTAAGCTCTGATCTGGGTTGGGGGTATCTGCTTCGGTACAATGTTACACTGTAAAGATATTCGCAACAAGAAATAATTACTTGCATCAAACCGTCGTGTCAGTTCCATTTCGAGCCATTTATTCCAAAAGTTCGCCCACATTGCTGGAAACATTTTGCACAGCTGTTAAGACTTCACGGACATTCCATAGGCCAAAACGCCACTAAGTACCCAACCAACCTTGGCGCTACAGCGCAAATGTATATACATGCATGCAAACAAAAATTATGATACCAGACATTATTGAACAACACATGAAATGTTACATTCACCAATTACCAAAGTAGGATAAAATAAATCAAACAAAAGTTAGATTACTTATATATATTGTACATTTCTTTTCGGTGACTTTGTGAATCATAACACGAAAAATTAACTAACAATACCCATTTCAGGAACTAATTAAACTAATTACAGAGACATTAAATAATCTATTTATTCGCCATTCCAGAATTGAGACAATAGCTGCATTACGAAAGATATTCTGTTACTTGGTGACAGAATATCTTTAGTAATGTGACTATTGTCGGCAGAGTTCGGAAATGGCGAATAAATAATTGATTATTTAACATAATGTATATGGCTGCGGTACCACCAAAAATATCTGTTTCCTTGGAACATAGTAATTACAGAGATTCTGAAAATTCTTACTAACCTTTACGCAGGTTCTATTCACAAAGTTTTGCATAACCACGAGCTTAGTTACTTACAGAAGGCAAGATTACGTAATTAAGAGATGTCATGGTTTCACTAATAATTGTCTTTTATTGCTTACATCAGTTATGACAAACAGACGTGCACTTCTCACATAATGTTCGGAAATAGTTCATGTTTGCAAACTGTAAAGATATTTCTTAAAAGCACACGTTTCATACATTGACGGAATATTCTAGTTGGATCACGCATTGTTTATATAGTCACAATTATAATTAATAGCCCTTTCTGCTTAAGTAAACATGATTGTTTTATGTATTTTATCACCGTCATTACAGCTGTACTACTGTTGTTGTTGTTGGTTGTTTAGAGGGTACAGCTGTACTGTTAGTTTGTAAAAGATATATTATTTCAGGAATCATGATATCTCATTAATCATGATAATCCCCAGTACTTGTTACTCAGTAATTATGCAAATCACCTCATAAATACCGCACACTAATACATATCGTGTAGTTTTACGCTGTTCTGTTTAAATCAACTAGTAAAGTTCCTACAGCGCTAGTATCGTATACTTCAATAGTTTTCTTAGTTTCATCGAAAACTCGATAATGCTTGTGTTAATCGCTGGATGAATATCATTAACCACGCTACCATACTAATAGTATGCTTCATGTGTGTGATACCACCCAATCAGTATCCTATCATGTAAGTGGTTAACCCGTTCTCTTGCTTATTACCTGCATCTGGTTTCATATTCTATGTTTTACCGAATAAGACAAAAGGGGCTGCTGCTGATGTCTTTTACCGTTGATAGTTTTTATGACTTTTTATGATCTGTTGTACATTTCACCATTATAAAATGCTTTCATATAAAGCATTTGATAATGGTAAAATGTGGCTGGCATGTAGATGAATGTGCTTACAAAGATAAAGGTGCGCAAAACTGCACAGTATATCTGTTAGCGATCGTCGAAAAAGAAAACTCAATACTACAGCTTTATGTCACAAGTTGAACTGTTCGTTTGCTTGCACGTGGCATGCAATACTCTACTCTGCAATATACCGCCTTCGCGTTTCTTGAAAAAATTACAATTTTACAGTATTGCATGCCACGTGCAAGCAAACGTACAGTTCTGTGACATAAAGCTGTAGTATTGAGTTTTCTTTTTGGACGATCGCTAACAGAGATAGCGTGCAGTTTTGCACACCTCTATCTTTGTGAAGACATTTATCTACGTGCCAGCCCGCTATGGGCGCTGGAGAACGCTGCGGACGCAAATAACGATGTGCAGCACGTTCCGTGGGATGTGGCGGATCGTTTCAGAGCGCACAGTAGCTACATAGCACGTCTGGCGTGCGACACGTACAACACGTCCCGTGTGAGGACGGCTTTACGGTTTTACGTGTGATAGTCCAGCACTGGGCTTCACGACTGGATACTGTGTATTTGCCGCCGCAGTGTAGTTTCCTCCCATCTGTTATATCACGCGTTTTCGTTTCCGTAACTACTGCATTTTGTGTCTTTACTCCTCCGTTGTAGAATACTACTGTTTTATTTGGGACTGACGGTAGACTTTTTTCCTAATGGTTTTATACCGGGTGATTAAAAAGTGAGTATAAATCTGAAAACTTAATAAATCACGGAATAATGTAGATAGAGAGGTACAAATTGGCACACATGCTTAGGGTTTTATTAGAACAAAAAAATGTTTTATTAGAACAAAAAAAGTTCACAAAATGTCCGACAGATGGTGCTTCATCTGATCAGAAAAGCAGTAATTAGAATAACAAATTAAGACAAAGCAAAGGAAATGATCAATATGTTCAGCATCGTTCCTCAACAATAGCTGCAGTCGAGGAATAATGTTGTGAACAGCACTGTAAAGCGTGTCCAGAGGTATGGTGAGGCATTGGCGTCGGATGGTGTCTTTCAACATCCCTAGTGATGTCGGTCGATCACGATACAATTGCGACTTCAGGTAACCCCAAAGCCAATAATCGCACGGACTGAGGTCTGGGGACCTGGGAGGCCAAGCACGACGAAAGTGGCGGCTGAGCACACGATCATCACCAAACGACGCGCGCAAGAGATCTTTCACGAGTCTAACAATATGGGGTGGAGCGCCATCCTGCATAAAAATCGTACGTTCCAGCAGGTGTTTATCAGCCTGGCTGGGGATGATGCGATTCTGTAACATATCGGCGTACCTGTCACCCGTCACGGTAGCAGTTACAAAACCAGAATCATGCAGTTCCTCGAAGAAAAAAGGCCCGATTACGTTAGATGTGTTTCTAATAAAACCCCATGTCATTCCCGTGTGAGGACGGCTTTACGGTTTTACGTGTGATAGTCCAGCACTGGGGTTCCCCACTGGATACTGTGTAGTGTCCTCCCATCTGTTATGTCATTCCAAGCATGTGTGTCAATTTTTACCGCTCTATCTACATTATTCTGCCATTTATCAAGTTTTCAAATTTATATTGACTTTTTGATCACCCGGTATTTTCACTCTGGGCAGTATGGACAGATGATAGTTCACCATATTTTATGTGTCTAACATACAGAATTACTTCACACCCACCCTTTTTCAGTACTTTTCGAAAAATTGTCTGCAACAGCTTCTGTGATACGCGTCACCTCACAAGTGCCTTGTGACCTAGATAATTTTGGCCCATTTTTGTTTACTGTCTTTTTCCTGGCGTTGTTTTCGCTTAATCGCACCACTGGGTTTCTTTTCTTTTCCATGATTGTATTCACGTCTACAAACACTTTGCAAACTAAACAGTCCGAATGCTTCGTTAACCGTTTGTGCTCAAGTGAAACACACTGCGCTACTATTTGACCACGATAACAATAGGAATCGCGCGGTGATTGCTGACAATGACCCTGCCCTCGCATGACGACTGCGATGGAGAGATAGAGGTGAGGGAAGACAGTGTCTGCTGATTGCAACATTGTTAACACCATTAACCTAAGGGCGTTATTACACTGGGCAGTCAGGCGGCGCAGCCGGTACCGCCACCACGTGGTCGGTCTACCGTGAAGAGTGCACTAATGATGAGGGCAACGAGTATTGCAAGATTCCCCTCCTTGGACCAAATCTATTGTACTGTGTAGTCGTAGTCCTGTCGGCCGCGATGGCCGAGCGGTCTGCGGCGCGCCAGTCACGTTCTGCACGGCCATTGCGGTCGGGGGTTCGAATCCCCCCTCGGGCATGGATATTTGTGCCGTCCTTAGTATAAGCTAGTTCATAAGTAGTTTGTAAGTTTTAGGACTGATTACCCCTTAGTTAAGTTCCACAAGCTCTACAAACATTTGAACATTTTTGAACATTAGTTGTAATCCTGAGTCCCTAGAAGATGGAAAACAGGGGCGTACAGATTTCCTGGCCTACACTGTCCATTCGGGACCTGCATAAGTAAGCCAACCCGTTCTTGAGTTGACTTGGTGAGCAAACTATTAGGCCCTGCTTCTACCTGTTTTTGTAGAACCGCTCTCGTTGCTGGCGTCCCCTTTGCAGATTGATAGCACACTGTATTATCAGTGTAAGTGCTAGAGCTGAAAGTCTTTACGGGTAGGTAGCTTCTTGAAATAAAAATGTAGGATTCCAAATATGGTGTTTTATTAACGATGTCACCATAATACAACGTCCAAAAATGTATAACTTTTACCCTAACCAGTACGAATTAATAACGACGCCGAGAGCATGGCTGCTACTTGTACAGTACAGAACAGGTCCTTAACAGCGACTGCCTACCGTTGGCTCGCAGCCGAGGCCTCCTCACTCTTTCGTACCTTGTCGGCATTTCTCGTAATAGTTCGTGTACCAAGTCGTGATTCAATTGTTACTCTGTTAATACTCAATTAAACAAAATGAAATGACTAATAAGCAAAACTAATAACCCTTAGACCGCTACTAACGTCTGTATGCCACCAACAATTAGTTATAAACAATTATTAATAAATAAAAAATTGCCCACTTCGCGCCATATCATCGGTGCTTCCTCAGTTAATCTGCTGCCCAGCGTATCGGCTAGTCTCATGCAGGTGCTTTCCAGAATCTTGTACCCACCCCACTCACGCCATATGGCACTTACTGCGACTCCTATCGTGGGAACTATGACGCCTCTGCCTGACAGCTAGCTGTTAAACCGATCGCCACTGCAAAACTCGTGTTACTGTGGGCGCGCATATAAGAATTGTAATCTATATCTATAAGTGTGAATGTCTGTTCGGTGTACGTTTATCACGTCCTAACGACAAGACGTAGAGATTTAAATATTTGTACAGTTACTATTTTATACCTGAGGAAGGTTTTAGGCACGGTTTTATAGCGATCTGATAGATATTTAGTAATTTGAAGAATATAACGCGAAATGCGAAACAATAATTACTCTTTGAAAATGGTTTTATTGGTTGCATTGTTGCTTGAGGGTTGATAATGATAATAGGGTAGAGTATATTTGGTTGGAAAGTTATCGGCGTATATAAAATTCTACGTGTGTGTGTTAATATTTCGCTCTGTAGTGAAAACTACAGAACGCAAACGAATGATCTGTGTGTAATTGTTGTCTGAAGTCTCCCGTTGAACACGATAGCAGTTCCATGCCGATAGCTATAAGGGGGTGGAGCATATGATGGTGCCGATAGCTATAAGGGCGTGGAAGATATGGTGGTTGAAAGTCGTCAAATTATAAATTATTCGGACTGAAGGCCAGCGATGGCGTTTGTGGCTCTATAGCAAGGAAGTTACATACAGCGAAACGTGATGCCACAGACCATATCTTTGGTCTATGCGTGCTACAATATCTTCAGCTCTTTCTCTGTAAGATAAGCATACGAATAAGGTAATATAAGAATAAATAAATAAGTTAATAAAGTAGTAAAAAATTTCTTTTAATAGATCTCTTTAAAAAAGATCGATTTGACGTTTCGCGCATTATCTATCAAATCGACCAACATGCGAGCGGAGCCGCGGGTTTAACGTAGTAAAAATATAAAGCTGACAATGAAATAAATTTAACCCCATACTGGAACTCTTACAGTATTCATATATGCTCCTCCTTGTACTTATAAAGGAGAAAACGAAGGAAGAGAGAGATGCATGTACACACTATGCTATCATTAAGGGAATCTAAAAGGTTGTACTATACTCTTTTGATGAACTATGTTCGAACGACAATAAGTTTTTAAATTTCTTACGAATATCTAACTCGTCTTTCTTTGAACTATTGTGGTTAATAAAGATAGATATTACTGGTAAAGATTCTAAAATGAGAAGTGTGTCTCACCAGGAGGAAAATTTGTAGTCACTTTGAGGTAAGTAAACCGATAAATTGCTTTACGACATATTGTTGCGTTCAAATGGGAGGAGGCTTGACTTCGAAGGCAACTGAACACAGCACTTATACTGAAAGCACGTTTATTACGAACTTAACGTACACGCAGCACTGACTGCCTCTCGGGCAGAGTGCTCTGCTATTTATACACAGACAGAATGTACCAGAAATTAGAACAGTTAACATAAGAAACAAGTATAATTTACAAGTGAACATAAGAAAGTTGTAGAAACTTCTGGAATTGTTAATTACAAAGAAATAAAATTTTGCAAATGGGCGGGAATGAACTGACGACCTTTAGCACGGCAGTCGATGACGCTACCCCCTGTGCCACGCTGGCAGTCGGTGTATATCGTGTCTTGCGGCAATATTAATTACCACTCCAAACGTTTGAAACTTATGAATATTTTAGTTCAATATTTATATCCTAATACGTCGAAAGAAAATTGATTCAAGGTATAACTTCGAGCACTTCATTCAGGCTTCCTTGCAGCTTGATGTTTTTCTCTTTCGTCATGTCTACACTTTCCCTCCTTTCAGCACTAGACACTTCACGAGCGCAGACAATAATGAAGGGACAACAGAAAACAGCAGACTGGTCGGCTGACGAGAACTACTGTAGCCAGAACTACTACTACTGCGCGGCCTGGCGGCGTAGTGTGAAAAGGACCGAACAATGTGTGCTGCAACACGTCGCGTCTACAGGCAGCGTAACGTTGCCAGCACCCTGAGACAAATGAATATCATTTTGAGCTCATTTTCTCCGCTTATGTCAATACAAATGTAACCGTCAAGTTAAGGTGCCATGAAAGTAATGCTTCAGAATAAATCTAACTTAAACATAGCGCTATATCTATTTCCATGTTTGCCGCGGTGGAATAGCCGAGCGGTGTAAAGCGCGTCGCTGCGGAGAGCGCGGTTGCTCGCCGTCGGAGGTTCAAGTCCTCCCTGGGGCGTGTGTGTGTGTGTGTGTGTGTGTGTGTGTTTTGTCCTTAGCGTACCTTAGTTTAAGTAGTTTGTAAGCTACGGACCACGCAGTTTGCCGGCCGCGGTGGCCGAGGGGACTGAGGCGCTCCAGTCACGGTCTGCACGGCCACTACGGTCGGGGTTCGAATCCCCCCTCGGGCATGGATATTTGTGCCGTCCTAGTTCGTAAGTAGTTCATAAGTAGTTTGTAAGTTTAGGGACTGATGACCCCGTAGTTAAGTCCCATAAAAAAAAAAAAAAGACCACGCAGTTTGGTGCGATAGATTTACAAACATTTGCACATTTTTGAATATTTCCATGTTTACTGTTACGTCATTGGCCTATCGGTCACGTGGAGTTTAAAGCAAGCCCTCTCGACTACACTCAAGTAAGATGACGATAAGATAAACTGTGCCTTAATGTGGGCAATAATACCGAAAAAATGTCACAACCGCACAAATGTTAGCGTGTAAGAGTCCCTTACGTGGGAAAGGAAGTGAAGGTACTGAAGGCAGTAATTAATGTGATTAACGAATCAGGTAATCTTTCAATTCCCTCCATATATAAATCAGATGGACACAGACAGCCATCCATACATATTACAACTTGAGCTGTATTTCGCTTCACTGATGCCCCGATCAGTAATACAATCCAGAAAAGCATCCACGATCCATATTTTCTCTTCTTGTTGTACAAGTGTCAGAGTGCAGTTGGTTGCAGCACTTCATTGGGTTCTATGATTAAGGAGCACTCCCCCTGGTGGAATTCACTAGACAAACAGTTGGGTTACCATAATAATACCGTTCTGTAATAATATATCGCAGAGACTTCAAATGTGGACACACCGTGTATTGTCAAACATACTGCTAGTAATTCAGCGCCATTCACTGTTATTTCGCGAAGATTTGCCAGCCATTGCAACTCTGATTTCAACTGACAAAACACTAACGGTGGCAGGGTCCACGTCTTACCGGACAAACAATAGACATTTTTATCAGAATGAAACTTTCACTCTACATCGGAGTGTGCACTGTTATGAAACTTACTGGCAGATTAAAAATGTTTGTCGGGACTCGAACCTGGGCTCTTTGCCTTTCGCGGGCAAGCGTTCTACCACTGAGCAATCCCGACGCCCACTACTTCAATTCAACCAGTACCTCGCCTTCTACTTTCCAAAGTAGGGGGCGAGGTACTGACAGAAGTTGTGAGAACGGACCGCGAGTCGTATCGGGATAATTCAGTGGTAGAGCGCTTGCCCGCGAAATGCAAACGTCCCTGGTTAGAGTCCCGGTTCCGGCACACAATAAAAATTTTTTGATTTCTCTTCGTGTGTTTGAAATTTGTTGGTCAGGTTTCAAAAAGATAAGAAGTCGAAATTCCTTCATTCAACTAAAGTATTGTATACAGTACATCGTCGATTATCCGAAGTAATTGGGGGAAGTGAATGTTCGGAAAACTGGTTTAGTCGGATAATAGAACTGTACACTTCTGTTTGGCAATATGAAGTACTGTACAGTAAATGTATTTGTAGTTCATACAGTATTTGGAAGCGCGCGGTCCTTCACGCTGCATCCCTTGGAAGGGACAGCATTGATGCTGCCGCTACTTCTGCTGCTACTATGACTGAAGTTCACCGTTTGCTGCTTATAGCGACTGGCGGCTTCTCCGGTCAGCAACGCTACCGAGCGGCGTCGTGTGAAGGCCCCATTAGAAGCAATGTTCCGCCATCCGTTGGCCCAGTGCAGCTAGCGTGGGAAAACTTCAGTAGAGGGAGAGATGATGGACGGTAGGGTGCGAGAGTAAAAAATTAAAAATAAAATTTGCGATGCTCCTCTAACTTTTTCGACTGTCGCTCACGGACGCCGAGGGTCCCCTTGAGCTCGGGGGCACTGGCCCGCTTAGCCCTATGATAGCAACGCCACTGGATATAGGGTATATAAAAGCAGTTGCGTCAGTTCGGGAACAGGGATGAATTGCTTTATGGCATAAAGCTAATCACTATATATGAATCGTCGTTATGGGGGAGGAAGAGGAAGGTACATATATAGCCGGCCGCGGTGGCCGAGGTGACTGAGGCGCTCCAGTCACGGTCAGCACGGCCACTACGGTCGGGGGTTCGAATCCCCCCTCGGGCATGGATATTTGTGCCGTCCTAGTTCGTAAGTAGTTCATAAGTAGTTTGTAAGTTTAGGGACTGATGACCCCGTAGTTAAGTCCCATAAGCTTTACAAACATTTGAACATTTTTTGGTACATATATATTTGTGTGTGTGTGTGTGTGTGTGTGTGTGTGTGTGTGTGAGAGAGAGAGAGAGAGAGAGAGAGAGAGAGAGAGAGAGAGAGAGAGAGGGAGGGGGGGTAAGGGGAGGGGTACATATTTTGCACGTAAGCAGTTGATAAATTTGTGGTTGAAAATTTACTAATTTTCATAAGCGATAGTTACTGGGTGTCGTATTTTTGCCCTTTCGTCCTCAATGCTGCAGTTCTTGTGTAATCTTAAAAGGAAAGTTCATTTCTCGTTCCGTTATTTATGTAAAATTTAGAACTGAAAGTGGTTAGACAGTAGTAACCAATCTGGAAAAAAATACAGCGCCGAATAAGGTGAAAACGCCGAGTCTGACAAAATATAGGATTGGAAAAATCGTCCAAGACGTCAGAAAACGACAGACCTGTTCAAATGTTCGTAATCCTAAGGGATCGCAAGTTCCTAGAACTAGAGACTACTTAAACTAAGTTTTGCTAAGCACAACAGACTCAGACAGGTCCGAGAGAAAACTGGAACTTCTGGCGGGAGCCGCTGCGCTATCCGCGACGTGACGCCTGTGACGTTCAACAAGGTGCAACACTCATTTGGAGCGCAAAGCGCGCTAGTTTGACATCGGAGACCACTCGTCCGCTGCAAGGAGGTTAAATCCGCCCAGTTTCCCAACGGTGGAACATCTCATTTGATCCACCCCAACACCAGTTTCACAATGCAAGTGGAAAAGAATGGTTGCCTTCCCTCCCTTGATGTGCTGGTCAGGAGAAAGACAGATGGTACGTTGGGACATGTTTATAGGAAGCCAACGCATACTGATTTATATTTGCAAGCAGATAGTTGCCACCACCCAGCTCAACGTGAAAGGGTTCTTCCAACCGTAGAGCATAGGGCTCACGTCATTTCTGACCCGGAAAGTTGGCCCACAGAGCTGTCTCATCTGGAGGTAACTTTTCGATAGAATGGCTATGGTGAAGGATAGATTAAAAGAGCGTTGCGCTATCGACCACATGTGCAACGGGCTAGTGATGATAACACTGAGTCGGCACCCACGTCAGTGGCCTTTCTGCCATTCGTTGGCAGCACTTCCAAAAAGATTTGCTGCATTTTGCGTAAAAAACAATGTAAAATGTGTGTTTCGTCTACCTTCTAACATTGGGGCACTGTTGGGATCCATTAAAGATGATCTCGGTTTGCGCAAGGCGGGTGTCTACCGTATGCCATGTAGCTGTGGCATGTCATATATTGGTCAAACTATTAAAACCATTAAGGACCGTTGTATTGAGCATAAACGTCACACACGTTTACAACAGCCAAACAAATCTGCTGTGGCCGAACACTGTCTTGACACAGGTCACCCTACGGAAAACAACAAAATGGAAATTCTGCCATGCACTTCCAACTACTGGGACTGTGTTATCAAGCAAGCGATAGAAATAAAACTAGGCGACAATCGTATGAATAGGGATGGAGGGTTCTGCTTTAATTCCGCGTGGGATCCTGCTCTCTCACTAGTCAAAAACAGAGGGACAAAAGTAATCAGACCTCATCCGTCGAGAACTGATGTTGATTGTTGATATTCTGACCGGTTTCATCTTTGATCGTGTTGGCGCAGTGTGCTTGCTTGCTCGGTGTGTGTTGTCTTTCCTGTTTACGCATTGAAAACCGAGGTCTTAAAGATCGTTGCACACTGCTTCCTCACTGCAGTGTCGCCTTGAAAATGGCAGGGTGGTCTCCTGCCGAAATATCGGCAGTCGTCGATTTTGATACCTGGCAGCATACCAGTAAGTTTCTTTCGACTACATCATGACCTGTTTAGAAAATACTATTTTTGTTTATTTTAGTGTGACGTCTTTGAGTAAACTAAATTACTTTCTCGATCTAGTTTGTTGAAATTTGTGAGCACAGTAATTCTGTAGAGTGTATTGGAAAAACGTTCCTGAAAAATACTTTATCTAAGTGATTACTTCTCTTCATTGCGCGACAGCCGAAAGACTTATCGGTCATACTGAAAATATTAATTTGTTTAAACGGAAGATTTTTGAGGTATTATTAATGCTAAAAATTAAAGTATGTAATTGCGTTAGAAGCTCAGTGCGCGTCTAACGATTTCGTCATATTAACATTTCAATCATTATTTAAAAAGTTTCGTACACTACTGCGAGAAGCACTGAACGTCGTTAAATGACGTATGACTGGAATGACGTCACAGATATGAGTGGCTGCGAGAAGCGGCCGGGGTATCAGTCTACCGCAGTTGAATTTTGATGGCAGACATGTGTTGCGAGGGCAGTGCAATCCAGTGAGACGACAGGTGTTCAACATAGTCGCAGAATCCGACGCGTAGGACCCTGAAATATTTTCGGACGTGTGTGGACTTTTACAGTACTCGGATCTCAGAAAGTATTCATCGCATTCTGTCTTCGTTTGTTTTGTGATAGAACAATGAACTTTATTTTGTATCCTATCCTCGTCGCCGCTTTTGTGTTTCGTTTCCGTCGTAGGTGTCGGTGGCCGAGTAGGAAGACCGACACAGGAATAAAGGTAGCACGCTTGTGCAGGTACGGAGGTGAGCAGCCAGTGGGACAGCAGAAACTAGAAACACTAGAATAAATTAGAACGAGATACATATTCCACAGAATTTATACAATACTCAACTTTTACATAGCTCAGTACTGCAGAATGCTGATACATAGTTGAGTTAGAGGCCTGCCTAGTGCCTATCCGATAGCCAAGACTTCACTGGTGCCTATCTGATTCCGAAGTGTTAGCTGGTTCCTATCTCAGTCCCAAGTGAACGATGTCGTTCAGTGGTGGCCACGAGCGGGATAGCCGCAGAGGGCGCTCGTGGCTGACGTCGTAAGAACGCCGCGCCGTGCGTGCATGGGCGGCGCGCGGCGAAAGTAGGTGGCGCGCACTTTCGACTTGTGCGACACCACACCCCTCCCCCCCCAAACCGCCGCGTCGTCGTGGCGTAGGGCTCAGGGCCACTGCGACGGCACTGGGAGGAGGTCCTGGGCGGTGGCGTTACTGGTGGGACGGGCGTCGTAGCTGAGGCTGGGATCGAGACGCCGTCCGCGCCCCGGTATACACCTTGCGATACCCCGGGAAACCCACCAAAACCAGCGGAAGGGCGCCCAACTCCGCCCAGAGGGAGCAGGTCATCTTCTTCTGAGGTGCGTGGCTCAGGCGGCGGCGGCACGCACGGTCCCGGAGTCCCTCTCGGTGACTCTGTCATCTGCGGCGGCGACGGAGGAGCGTCGATCTCCATCGGGACGATCTCGTAGTCCGAGGACGCTGGACCCGTCGGCGGGCGATGTGGCTGTGCTCCCTGGCGGTGAACTGGGTCTGGAATCAAGAAACCCGAGACAGGATCGCGCGGCCTGTGCAGGCGCAATTGGTTTGCGTGGCGCCGCAGCTCCGACCCTGTGGAAGAACGTACGACATACACATTGCGACCGAGCACGCGCTGAATGGTGCCTGGCAACCATGTCTTCTTGTTGCCAGCAAACACCCTGTACAGCACCGGCGTGGAAACCTGAAAACGCGTAGCGCCATACGAACCGACTCGGTGCGTGGGAGGCTGCAGCAGGCGAAGGAGAGTGCGGTGACGGCAGCCGTGTAGCAGCTCGGCAGGGGACGGGCAGTCACGTGGCATGCACCGATACGTAGACAGGAAAATTTGAAGAGCTTGCTGCCTGGAGTGCTGACTTTTCATCATTTCCATTTGAGACTTGAATGGTCGAACGAAACGTTCTGCTTCACCATTGGACTGAGGGCGAAAAGGTGCGGTGGTGATATGCTGAATGACATTCACACGACAAAACTTGAAATTCCGCACTAACAAACTGAGGTCCATTGTCACTGACGATATTTTCAGGCAAACCTTCGATGAAAACACTGATGTTAAGGCACTAATTGTACTAGACGCCGTTGTTGAGTTCATGGCAATCACGAAAGGAAACTTGCTGAAAGTGTCTAAAACAATTAACCAGCGCGTATTCCAGAAAGGTCCGGCAAAGTCAATGTGTAAACGTCCCTTGGGGCGTGGCCAGTCTGAGAAACGTTGCGGAGGAGCCGCCTGATGCTCCGCACAAACAGTACACTGTGACGTCATGCTCTCTATCTGGGCGTCCATACCAACCCAGTACAATGACGTCTGGCCAGTTACTTTGTCCTAACAATACCCCAATGTCCTTGATGCAGGAGGCGTAACACTCCTCGTTGCAGGGAACGAGGAACAATCACTCTTGTTTGGTCGTTGTCCGTATGTAACAACAGAACACCCTGACTTAAAGATAATGCATGTCGGTGTGCAAAATAACGTCGAACCAGAGGCCGATCAATGTCTTTGGCTCTGGCAGGCCACCCTGAGCGAACAAAACATGGTACCACACTTAGGTCTGCATCCGCAGCTGTTTCCATTGCAACCCGACGAGAGTTTAAAGGAAAGTCTGCGACAGCGGAAGCATCTCTGGAGTCTATCTGACAACATGCCATTTCTGAAGAATAAAATGACACATCCTGGCCAACCGGAAGTCGGGAAAGTGTGTCCGCGTTGGCGTGTTTAGTGGTAGGTCGGTACAAAATCTCATATTGATAATTTGACAATATCAAGGACCATCTCTGAAGCTTTTGTGCCGTTCGTGGCGGAATTGGCTTTGTGGGTGAGAACAACGACGTGAGAGGCTTGTGGTGGAGTCAACAAGTAGAATTTTCTGCCATAGAGATAATGATGAAACTTTGTGACGCCGTAAATGATTGCTAAGGCCTCCTTTTCTATCTGGCTGTAATTCTGTTGCGTTGGCGTCAGTAGCTTGGACGCAAAGGCAGTAGGACGATCGTGAGATCCAATATGATGCGACAATATTGCACCCAGACCGTATGACGAGGCATCAACTGCTAACACTACAGGCTTCTGTGGGTCAAAGGGAATCAAACATGCATCACTGAGTAGTGCAGACTTTAGTTTGTCAAAGGCAACCTGGCAATCTTTAGACCATACAAAAGGAACTTTCTTCCTACGTAAGTGATGCAGTGGAGCTGCAATTTGAGAGGCATTGGGAATAAATCTGAAATAACAGTTAAGCTTTCCCATTACTGCTTGCAATTCCTGCACATTCTTAGGAGGAGGCAAGTCTTTGATTGCTCGAAGATGTGATTGTAAGGGATGGATTCCTTGGGCATTAATCACATGGCCTAGGTACTCTATTTCAGTTTGAAAAAACGAACACTTGCCTTTATTACAACGTAAGCCTGCTGCAGTCAACACTTTGAAAAGGCACTCCAGGTTTGATAAATGTTCTTCAACTGTACATCCGGATACCACAATATCATCTAAATAGTTCGAGCAACACGGTACAGAAACTGTCAGCTGTTCCAAAAAGCGCTGAAAAATAGCGAGAGCGGAAGAACTGCCAAAGGATAGGCGTTGAAATTGAAAAAGGCCCATGTGAGTATTAATGACAAGAAATGTTTTTGACTCGTCATCAAGTGGAATCTGTAAGTATGCCTCTGCTAAATCAATCTTGCCTACTGTTCACTGTCTGTTCAGCACGGCCGGTAGAATTTGAAGAATCACTAGGGCTAAAATGAGAACTATGGCTAGGAAAGCGTCTGTTACGGCACACTGAATTAACACTGTGGCTTTGCATTTCTACATCTGCTAAGTCAAAAGTATCATGCGCTTCTATAAGCTGCAGTACACTGTCTAATGAAGGATCAGACTGTTTTAGAATCGCTGCCCTAATTCTGGGGTCCTGAATGTTCTGCATAATTGTATCCCTCAACATAACGTCACTATAAGAAAGTCCACAAGAGCAAGTAAATTTACATTTGCGGGTTAAGCCCTTCAATTCCGTAATCCATTCCTGGTGTGACTGCTGTGGTAATTTTTTAAGTCTGAAAAATCGATACCGTGCAGCGGCTACAAGAACTTTTCTCTCATAATGAGCATTTAGTGCCTCTACTATTTGTTCAAAGTCTACATCACGAGGAGATGCTTGCGGGAATAGTTTCTGCAGTAATACGAAGGTTTTGGGGCCCACCACGGACAATAAAAGATGCTTAACAGTCTGACCTGTAAGTTGATGAGCCGCGACGAGTTCTTGAAACTGCGCCAGATAATCACTCCATTCTTCCTCACATTCGTTGTACTGGCGAAAAGTAGGAAGCGGTGCAGCGGCAGGTGTGGGCTGCTGAAGCGACGGCTGTTGTTGGCTAGCTGCTTGCGCTGTTAGCTGGGACACTGCTTGGAGTAGTTGCGTGATTTGCGCCGTCTGTAACTGAATAATTTTCATTAAGTTTGGGTTCGGGGTAGTGGCCATGCTGACCGATTAGGCGCCGCGCATACAAGTAAATTACAACAAAATACAAATGCAAGGTAAATGAGCACGCTCTGCAACAAAAAAGTCCACAAAACACGTAACTGAAAATGTTCCCCCAATAATCTTATAATAAGGGTGGGTGGGCGGGAGCAATTTCTGCGTGCTCCGACTGCTGCTGTCTGGCTGCTGCAAGCGGGCTGGTCCACGGTTCTTCTATCACTCCTCGTCGCCACTTTTGTATCCCATCCTCGTCGCCGCTTTTGTGTTTCGTTTCCGTCATAGGTGTCGGTGGCCGAATAGGAAGACCAACACAGGAATAAAGGTAGCACAGTTGTGCAGGTACGGAGACGAGCAGCCAGTGGGACAGCAGAAACTAGAAACACTAGAGTAAATTAGAACGAGATATATATTGCACAGAATTTATACAATACTTAACTTTTACATAGCTCAGTACTGCAGAATGCTGATACATAGTTGAGTTAGAGGCCTGCCTAGTGCCTATCCGATAGCCAAGACTTCACTGGTGCCTAACAGATTCTGAAGTGTTAGCTGGTTCCTATCTCAGTCCAAAGTGAACGATGTCGTTCAGTGGTGGCCACGAGCGGGATAGCCGCAGAGGGTGCTCGTGGCTGACGTCGTACGAACGCCGCGCCGTGCGTGCATGGCGGCGCGCGGCGAAAGTAGGTGGCGCGCACTTTAGACTTGTGCGACACCACACTTGAATAGCAATCATTTTACGAATATTATCCAAATATACCAAACGGAGTCTAGCTGATTTAGTGGTTATCGCCAGACGTAACATTGTAATGGGAAATAAACGATTTTAGGAAAAACGCAACCCACATGTTGTAGTCAGTTCAAAAATGTTCAAATGTTTGTAAAGCTTATGGGACTTAACTACGGGGTCATCAGTCCCTAAACTTACAAACTACTTATGAACTACCTACGAACTAGGACGGCACAAATATCCATGCCCGAGGGGGGATTCGAACCCCCGACCGTAGTGGCCGTGCAGACCATGACTGAAGCGCCTCAGTCTCCTCGGCCACCGGGGCCGGCGTTGTAGTCAGTTATTTAGTAGATGCCGCCATAGTTGAAAATTCCCTGACTTCTAAATTGAAAGTTTAGTTTCTCTATACTTATAAGACGCATTTGTTGTCTGTCAGTTCTCTTATAACTCACGATCCAGACAACCAAATAATGTGAAATTTGGTACACGTACACAAAATTACACGAGAAAGTAATTACATAGGCTTCCGCGGCCAGAGTCAGATGACATAAAAGTTTTCTGGGTGATACCTAGATGAAGGCCACTGTAACGTTGGCCTAAACGTCGGTTATTTAGTAATAGTCTTACATCATGACGCGGTACAACATCCAGAAAACTTTTATGTCATCTACATGAGGAAGGTACTTGAAAAGGTTTTTTTTCCATTTTTTTGGAAAACCAACCGGAAAATTTGAGAAAAAGTGAAAATGCGTTTTCAATGTGGCCGTGTAAATTTATATCTTCTCGCTGATTTTAATAAAATTTTGCACAATTGACCTTCAAAACAAGAGGAAGCTTACTGCCCACATAAAATTTCGATCGGTGCTTTACTTACAGACTTCGATTGCAATCTCTACTCCAAAGGGAACTGCCAAAAATGTTTTTATTACATTGTTTTAACAAAAATATACCCTTTTATTACATGCAAATAAACGTTTTTGTACGCTTATACAGAAAACCTTATTTTAAACCCGGGCAAAGCCGGATACTTGCAGCTAGTTACAAATAAATGTATACGTATATGAACAGCAAGGATCCTAAGATTTCAGGAATAAGTCATCCCCTAAGACAAAGTTAGTTCAATTAAGGATCCGTCCCGTTACACGCAACACACCGCTCGCGGCAAAAAGACACCGAAATTGTGAGAAAGCAACAATGAAAATTGCGAGAAAAAAAAATCATCGAAAACGCAAAAACTACTTGGGACAAAGCGGCGACAAAATTGTCGAGAAAAGAGCATCGAAAATGAAGAAAGAAAAAAATCTAATATGGCCGTAATTCAAAATGTTTTCTTTCTTCCTAAACACACCGTCTCAATGGTGTAACTACGGGCAGGGTAAATCTAATATATAAAGCAGAGTGTCCGTATGTTTGTACGTCTTGCATACAAATCTACAGTTTTGTTCCAATCTTTATGAAATTTTGTACACGTAAGCTTCAATCCATGAGGACGGTCGCCGTAAGTATAAGAATCACATACGATATATAGTTCACGAGATATGACGTCATAAACAATGAGATGCGCGTAAAACATCTGCATTTTGTGCCAATGCTGCTCATTTTCTCTTAAACTATTGGACCAATTTCAACCAAATTTGGTACACACATTCCTTGCCGTGAGGTACAATTGCTGCAGGGTTAAGAATCACATACGGCACATGGTTCAAAAGATATTACGTCATAACCAATAGAAATCGCAAAAAATGCCATATAATGCGGCGAGACTTTCGAAATACACTGTATGAGAATGACAGTACTTAGCGACTTGTGACAAACTTTAAACATAATTTCAAACCTTTATTAAACTTTTTCTCGCTGGCAACCATAGTAAAATGATGAAAGTAAAAAAAAAGTTTATCGCTTACTACTTTTCCGCTGTTTACGGAGTAAAACTACGGCTCTCGGTATGAAGTTACAAATTATAAAAATCTTCAAATGTTTGTATAGTCTATGGGACTTAACTACGGCGTCATCAGTCCCTAAACATACAAACTACTTATGAACTAACTAAGACTAAGGACGGCACAAGTATCCATGCCCGTGGTGGCCGTGCAGACCGTGACTGAAGCGCCTCAGTCCCCTCGGCCACTGCGGCCTGTTAGAAATTATAATTTGAACACTACAAATTGTAGCCGCAGGAAATTTTATAGACATTATTCACGCGTATAGTTGAGTGTACCTTCTAAATTGTATCACAGTACGGCCACGAAGTTCATGAGATATGAGGATATAAACAGTAACGTTCATGGAAAACCTCCCCTTTCCGCACCAAGTTTTAATTATTTCTTTACTACCAACTGTATTCCCAAGAGATTTTACAGACATACAGCCCTTATACAATTGAAAATATGCCTGAAAAGTGGCAGGAATAAATAAATAAATAAATAACCGGACAACACCGGGTTCTCAGCTAGTGTTAATATAATCAGTTACAAAGTGAGATTAAAAAAATCTCTCCTCTACCTACAGACGTGGTGTCGAGTGGCTGCATCGACGCGAGTCTCAGCTCCAACACTTGCTCCGTTCTATTGTTCTGGATAATTACGTTCTCTGATCGTAAAACAAGTCCATTTGGCCACGCGTGAACACGTTCGCCAGATGCGATTCGACACCGTAGGGGGGAGTAATTACACGAGAGAGAGATAGAGAGACCTAGTGGCTGCGACGGGTTTTAACAGCGTTAGCGAATCTGGGTCGCACCTGCGCGTAATGAACAGCTGAGGACTCTGTGACGGCTCGCGCCAAGTCGGTTTGCGCGCGTCTGTGTGTGGGAATGAGGAAGCGGCACGGACACGAGGCTATCGACCGCGCCGTGCCGCAGACTCGCCAGGCATCCGGCGTGCAGGCAGGCAGGCAAGCAGGCGTGCCTGCTACAGAGCGGGCGGGCGGGCGCGTCTGCCCGGCTCCAGCGCCAGCGGGCAGCAGGCAGTGGGCC
Organism: Locusta migratoria; assembly: GCA_026315105.1. NCBI lineage: Eukaryota > Metazoa > Arthropoda > Insecta > Orthoptera > Acrididae > Locusta > Locusta migratoria. The sequence goes on along the minus strand of CM048744.1, from coordinate 215,697,985 downwards.
GCTCGCTGTTGAGGCTCTGCGCTGTCAGCTCGTCTCTGCTTCGGCCTGAGGGCGGCCGAGCGGTGATGAGACTGGTCGTAGCCAGCGGCGACCGTCAGCCGCAGCCCACCAACTTTGCACGCCCGTGGCAACTGCCGCCACACGCGTGCTGATGAGTACGCACTGTGCCGTGGAGTGACTATTTCACGCAGTTTCAAGAACTCGTCGCGGCTCATCAACTAACATGTCTGACAGTCAAACATTTCTTTCTCGCCGTAATTGGCACCAAGACTTTCGTGTTACTGCAGAAATTTTTCCCCCATGCATCACCTCGTCATCTAGAATTCGATCAAATAGTAGATGCACTGAATGCTCATTATGAGAGAAAAGTTCTTGTGGCCACTGCACGGTACCGATTTTTCAGACTTAAAAAATTACCACAGCAGTCACACCAGGAATGGATTACGGAATTGAAGGGCTTAACCCGCAAATTTAAATTTACTTGCTCTTGTGGACTTTCTTATAGTGACGTTATGTTGAGGGATACAATTATGCAGAACATTCAGGACCCCAGAATTAGGGCAGCGATTCTAAAACAGTCTGATCCTTCATTAGACAGTGTACTGCAGCTTATAGAAGCGCATGATACTTTTGACTTAGCAGATGTAGAAATGCAAAGCCACAGTGTTAATTCAGTGTGCCGTAACAGACGCTTTCCTAGCCATAGTTCTCATTTTAGCCCTAGTGATTCTTTAAATTCTACCGGCCGTGCTGAACAGACAGTGAACAGTAGGCAAGATTGATTTAGCAGAGGCATACTTACAGATTCCACTTGATGACGAGTCAAAAAAATTTCTTGTCGCCTCTTCAAAATGATTCTCTCATGTATATATATATATACTAGCTGAAAACTCGGCGTTGCCCGGGTATTTATCTATTTATTCCTGCCATTTCTCAGGTATATATTCATTTGTATAAGGGCTGTATGTCTGTAAAATTTCTTGGAAATACAAGTAGTAAAGAAGAAATAGATTAAAACTTGATGCGTGATGGGCCGGTTTACCATGAACGCTACTATTTATGTGCTCATATAGAATGGACTACGTGTCGCCGGCCGCGGTGGCCGAGGGGACTGAGGCGCTTCAGTCACGGGCTGCACGGCACCACGGTCGGGGGTTCAAATCCCCCCCCCCCCCCACGGACATGGATATTTGTGCCGTCCTTAGTTTTAGTTAGTTCATAAGTAATTTCTAAGTTTAGGGACTGATGACCCCATAGTTAAGTTCCTAAAGCTATACAAACATTTGAACATGTAACTACGTGTCGTACTGTGATACAATTTAGAAGGTACAATCAACTGTTTGTGTGTATACTGTCTGTAAAATTTCCTGAGGCTACAATTTGTGTAAATCATAAATTCTAAAATTTAGAAGGTACACTCACCTCCATGTGTGTATCCTAACTGTTAAATTTCCTGCGGCTATTATTTGTAGTGTTCAAATTATAAATTGTAACGTCATACCGAGAGCCGTAGTTTTACTTCATAAACAGCGGAAAAGTAGTGAGCGAGAAACTTTTTTCCTTTCATCATTTTACTATGGCTGCCAGCGAGAAAAACTTTAATAAAGGTTTGAAATTATGTTTAAAGTTTGTTGCAAGTCGCCAAGTACTGTCATTCTCATACAGTGTATTTCGAAAGTCTCGCCGCATTATGACATTTTTTTGCGATTTCTATTGGTTATGACGTCATATCTTTTGAACCATGTGCCGTATGTGATTAATCATGCAGCAATTGTTACGTCTCGGTAAGGAATGTGTTTACCAAATTTGGTTGAAATCGGTCCAGTGGTTTAAGAGAAAATGAGTAGCATTGTCGCTAAATGCAGTAGTTTTTCGCGCATCTAATTGTTTATGACGTCATATCTCGTGAACTATATATCGTATGTGATTCTTACACTTACGGCGACCGTCTTCATGGATTGAAGCTTACACGTACAAAATTTCGTAAAGATTGGAACGAAGCTATAGATTTGTATGCAACATGTACAAATGTACGGACACTCTGCTTATATATATATATATAAAATTTCGTTTTCGCCTACTAGGGACCACGACGCTCGTCTTCACTCTCAGCTAGGGTCTTCTGCTTTTTCTTCTCCCACTACGCCTTCATCTTCTGGCTGAGAGACTGCTTCCTCTCATTCGTCCATTTAGGTCTGGTGGTGCCTGTACACTTGTTGCTTGTGAGAGATAGTGGGAAGACTCCATGTCGGTTCTCGGTTATCTGTAATGGGATATGCAGTTCTTCTAAGTCTGAGCTAAGAGGTGAATCACTAGGTTTTGGACGCCTTTCCCCTGCTTGTCACTGTGAGAATCTTCTTGGTGAGCCTTGACTGATTTAGGCGGGACATGGGCCCGTACGTCAGTTGCCTTTTCCTCATACATGTGACTCTCTCTTCCTGGTGTTCATACAGTTCGTTTTTGTGCCTGATTCCGTAAGCACCGTCTTCCTCTCTTATGGGTCCTAATATTCTCCTCAGGATCTTCCTCTATTTAAGTTCTAGTTTCCTGAGTGGGCACTTTCGATTCATCAAGAGGCACTCGGAGGCATAGACTGCAGAGGGTCTTACTACCGAGTTGTAGTATATATATTGTGGGCTTTCACAGCCACACTTCTACGTTCCAAATGAAATGATCCACATTTGGTTGGAGTTGGCAAAGACGGTGGTTCAAATTTATCTCCGACCATTCGGATTTAGGTTTTCTGATTTCCCTAAAATCACTCCAGAAAAATGCCAGACCGGTTCCATTGAAAGGTCACAGCCGATTTCATGCCCCCATCCTTACCCAAACAGCCGAGCGTAAGCTCTGTCTCTAATGACCACACTGTGACATTTGTCGCGGAATGACTGCACTGATGTTCTTTGAAAAAAGCTATGTGTATAATCCTTTTTGTAATGTGAATATCTCTGACTTGTTTGTATGTAGTTCTGTGAGATAAATAAAGTTTGTTGTTGGATACAAGACATCCACCTTTACACTACATTTTACGACACAATACATTTCTGGGACCGTCCGACCACGATAATCGAGGAACAGCTGATACGAGACGTTCCCGAATTAAGTGACGGATTGGATAATGGCAGACAACTCCGAAGCACAACTACACAGCCTAAAGAGGAAACTCACGAGAGAAAGAGCGAACATTACGCGCTTTTTCGCAGAAGTTGAAAGGTTGTCACACTGCAGGGCTTGTGAATTGTAAATACTATAAGGAAAGACTTCAAGAAGGTGTGCAGCGACTCACCAGTTTCGATTTGTTAGACGACAACGAATACGAGACAAATGTTCGTAAATGCGAAGATTATTCAGACGCCGCTAAACGCGCCATTGCTCAACTGTCGCACGAAGTAGACTCTACAGCTTGCAAGATCTGTAATAAACCTGAAAACTGCCGATGCCCCCCGTTGCAATCTGTAACACAGACGGCTCCTTCAACCTGAGTAAAACTTCCGCCGATCAAGCTTGAGCCATTTTTTGGTGATTTGGAGACATCGGCACGGTTCTGGGAGCAGTTTGATCAATCAGTCGACAAGGACCCGTCGATAACTACCGTGAATAAACATATATTTCTTCGTGGCTATTGGGAGGAAGAACCTAAACATTTAGTAGACGGTATTGCAGTGACAGTTGCGACATACGAAGAAACGAAAAAGATTATACACATAGCTCTCTTCAAAGAACATCAGTGCAAAGTCTTCTCATTCCGCGACAACATTAAACCCAAAGCTTCCTTCCTCCTTGTTCGTAGAACAGCTTTATTTAAGTCACGACCGAATTCGCGTCAGTCAGTGAAGCATCCCCAGATAATCGGTGTACAAAATTAATGAAATAAAGGATGTTATATCCGCAGTGGCATAGCTGCGGTGTGCTCTGCTGTTCGCCGTGGGAGATAAGATTCCTCCCTCGGGGAATGGTGTTCTTAGAACAAGTTATGGTAGTTTAAGTTTAGGGACCAGTGACAATTGTAGTTACGTCCCGTAACTTTACAGACGTTTCATTTGAAGAACATCACAAAAAAAAACCTTTGGGGAGAGAAATAAATGAAATGAGTGTGGCTAGAATCAGAACAGACTATATCCAGATAAAGCACTTGACAAAAAATTCAAAATTTTACACATTGTTAAATCACCGCTTTATCCCATTTGAGTGTGAACAAAATGAAGTTAAAATTGCGTCCTAGAAAATAGAAGTTATTTATGGTAAAGATACAGGGCAATACTGTTTGTACACGGCAAATTTTGATAGAGACGTAATCAGTTCTGTTTCTTATGTAGTTGCAAATAGTTTCGTTACACAGCAAGTTCCATGTTTTATTTCCAGAGACCTGTTTCTTAACCACAACTGAATTGCTTCCAGTGGATTACAGTTGGAAAAGATTAGACTCTCACAAACAAGACGTCTACAACTCTGACAAAGAAATTCGGTGAATACTTCTGTAACATTAACGTAGATGAACTATGAACAACAGATAACCTACCGTCCTTCGAAATGATCACTTCCCGTAACTATGCACCGCTGAGCTCTGCAATACATTTCCTGCAAACTTTGCACAAAGTCTTCGTTTAGGATGGCGTTAAAAAGCCTCGTCAGGTTTCGTTTGATGTTAGGATTGAGTCGAGGGATTCCGAAAAATTCTTGAGGATTGAGATAGGCGAGTATGGTAGATGTTAAAGTGGCACCATACCCTTTTTTTTGGCAGGAACTGTTTGATGCTATTGGTTGTATGTGGGCGAGCTTGTACCATGCGTAAACGTTGTTTGAACTGGGTCAAAATTTCAACGTTTATGAAATAAGCTTAATTGAGGTGGCTTGTTTATTAATGCCTGTGTGTAATTTCGTGCGAGCTGCTATGTATAATGGCCACTGTATCGTTAATGTCCTGTTAATAGAGTAATTTGAACCAAGTCAGTTCTCAATTTGGGACAGGGAACAAGATTTTGTAGCAGGGAGTAGCCAGTAATTCACACGGACCATTTTGCTAATTTTACTGCTAAAATTAAGCTTTTTTATAACAGTAAACTCTTATCTGGATACCTCCTACCAGAATTAAGCTTCTATTACGTACAGTGGTCCACTTTTATCATTAAACCGTGCATCCACGAATGGTACTTTCGGCCAAACCGAAGATAGAGCTGAATTTTTAAAGTTTATTTATATAGTTGCCTGAAACTACGTAATTGTACGTAAGTATTTTATAACGATTGGATACTTGTTAATTACCATACATTAAATGAAATTTATATTTAAATGGCTTACGTATTGGATATAACGGAAAAAATTATAAGGTTACAGCAGGACTTGTTCTACATGACCTACGTTCACGGTTTTGATAACCTAAAACACTACTAAATGAGCTACGCTGAAGGCAGAGATAATTGGTATCATATTTATTTATATCCGCTTGCAAAACTTCAAATATTTTATCGAGAATTTTTGAAATTTGAATCGAATGGTTTTGGCTGGTTATTATTGTAAGTCCTAACTTTACGCACCATAAATATTTAAAAAAGCAATACCCATTTTGTCTCACTTTTGGTATTCTGTTAGAATTATGCCGTCGCAGACCAGAAAGATTCGTGAACGAATCTTAGGAAAAGATTCACGTGGTTAGATTCCAATGCCATCTATGAGCGGGATGTAGAACTTCCGGCATTTTGTAAGATTCGTGCCATTTCAGATTATAAAGAAGCTTACAAGAGTCGTGAACGAATCGTAGGAATCGATTCACAACGTGGAATTGAAACGCAAGGTTCGATTACTGAAAAAGAATCGGTTGCCCAACTCTACCACAGACCCAGACGATTATTTTATGGTTTGTTCCCTGGTGGAACATCACCCCCCCCCCCCCCCGGCCAGACACACACAGACACACTCTTCGTATATTTCCGTTTTTCGATCCGCTCCGAGCCTGTATACGGGCTTAGATGAGGGCATAGAGATCGCCACAGATAGTAGGTATTGGGTACGGTATATCAGTCTCATCGGAATGCATTAATTATTATTTTCTGTTTCAGTTCAGCGTTTAACATCGGATGGCCGTTTAGGTACGAGAGACATGTGAACTTTGTTGTTGACTCAGCCATTCGCGTCTATTTTCCACGAATATGGAAATGTCATCCTCCGTGAACATTCAACTTTACTGCACTGCCTATGTGTCAGTTTCGTTATTTTGCTTCGCCTGCCGTTTCCATCAAAAATCCTATACAGCTGTAAAAATAAAAGATTTACCGCACGGTAAGCTTATTAAAATAATGCACAAATGGTGTTTACCCACGAGCAAATGAGTAGGAAAGGCTGAAGATGTACAATGTTCATCGCACGGCATTGTCGAAGCGTATTCATAATTAAATTGTCGGTGTCGACAGTATCCCCATTAATACAATCGAAGAACAATTAAACTTAGCGAAAACACTTGTAAGGGCATGCGAAAGAGAGATGACAAATTTCTCAACCACAGAAATGTTTCCACTTGAGGGGATAACATTTGTTAAATCCGTAAAACGTTGATGTTCCAGGTTCTAAACGTTGTTTATTGTAACGACGTACGGGACTGCCTTTGATACCATTTAACGGTTGTTCGCAGTACTTTTATAAATGTGGACTAGGGAACCTTCAGGTGTTGTGACACGGTTCGTGCAAAGTTTGCAGATAGCACATTGCGTCCATCATTCTCAGCCGAGGACACATTGACCTCTTAAACAATCTGATACGCAATGGTTCGTCGGTTTTTCCAGGAGCAATTCACGACTCGCCAGTTAATATTAAGAACGGGATGACACGGCTATGGCTTTTGTTTTTTATCTATTTGTTATATATTTAGTTGAGAACACGAACATAAATCAGACATTCGAAGCGAATATCAAAAATAATGTAGAATATGGACTTTGTTGCTTTCCGAGGACTTTTAATTACCCATTGTAAAGACAAAAATTTCCGCATCCGTTGTGGCGCGTTCGGTAGCATTGTACCGGGAGATCAAAAAGTCAGTATCAATTTGAAAACTTAATAAATCACTGAATAATGGAGATAGAGAGATAAAAATTGACACACATGCTTGGAATGACATGGGGGTTTTATTAGACAAAAAAAGTTCAAAAAATGTCCGACAGATGGCGCTTCATCTGATCAGAAAAGCAATAACAAGCATAACAAATTAAGACAAAGCAAAGATGATGTTCTCTACAGGAAATGTTCACCATCATTCAATAACAATAGCTGTAGCCGAGGAATAATGTTGTGAACAGCACAGTAAAGCATGTCCGGAGCTATGGTGAGGCACTATCAGTTCCGATAGGAAGATTCACTTGAATGCCAGTCTTGTTTTAACAACTGTATTACAGCACCGGTGCATACAGTGTTACCGAAATATTCAACTCCGGATTAATCGAGGGTAAAACTTGTGATCTAGAAGGATTTTAGTAGTGAGAGCTTGTCATCTGCTGCGACTTTCATTGTTTTTATTCCGTCATTTTTTAATTCGGGGTTTTTTGTTATAATAAAACCCCGTGTCATTCCAAGCATGTGTGTCAATTTTTACCTCTCTATCTACATTATTAAGTGATTTATTGAGCTTTCAAATTTATATTGACTTTTTGATCACCCAATAGATAGCTAATCAAGGGATTGGTGGTTAAAATCCCAACATTTCGTAGGTGTATTTTTACTTCCAAGTAAGATCCTTCGTCGGGCTTAAGAAAAATTCCACCTCTTCCTCCACAATTGAAGTAGGACGTGAAGTTAGTGATGGATTGCATGAAACCTCATTATTCAATACTCGCTTCAGTTATGAGATAATGAAGTGTTTTCTTCTAAGCTGTGCAGTAAAACGGAAATTTTCTCGAGTGTAAATGAAGATTACTTCGCAGTTGAAACATGAAGAAAATATAATAATGATAGTAAAAATGTGAAAAAATTACTGCTGTAAAATGGAGTGTTCGTACGAGGAAATGATAGCGTAACAATTTCTGCACAGTGGTGATTAATATTTTGAATAATGGACTACTCACACAGATAAAAATAGACTGAATAGACCCCATATATGTGGCACCAAACGGATAGATGTTAAGATAATTTGAAAACATCCAGGGTGTCTCACGAAAGACGCCTGCCAGGCGTCCGCAGATCGCACAGTACGGCTCCCGGCCGCCGCCACCGCATCCGCCGGCCACGGCAGCGCCCGATTATCGGACTCTATTGGGCCGCGGGCACATACACTGAGTTAAAGTCTTAAAAACATTGCCATCTGAGTAACTTCAGCTTAACTTTATTTACAGCAGATGTTCAAAATGATGTCCCTCTATGGAAAGATCGGCCTGACATCTCTTGAACACATTTGCGGTCACTCGACGAATTTCGGCTGCCGAAATCTGGGAAATGACTAACCGAATCCTGTCTTCCAACTCTTCGAGTGTATGGGGATTGCTTCCATACACTTGGTCTTTTAACATTCACCAAAGATAAGTCACAGGCATTTAGATCTGGAGAGAGAGGAGGCCAGTCAACTATCCTCTCATCAAAAACACTTTGTATTGCTGCCATAGATGCATTGGCAATGTGTGGTCTTGCATTGTCCTGCATGAAATAACCGTACATCTTTTCGTTGGGTGAAAGTTCTTGAAAAAATGGATGCAGGCTATTGTTGACATACCTGTCAGAATTTGTTTCATGAAAAAAGATTCGACTAGTCATTTCCCAGACTCCAGTAGCCGAAATTCGTCAAGTGTTCACAAATGTGTTGAAGAGATGTTAGGCCGCTCTTTCCATAGAACGACATCATTTTGAACATCTACGGTAAATAAAGGTTAGCTTAGGTTAATCAGATGGCAGTTTTTTTAGACTTTAACTCAATGTATGCACCTGCGACACAATACAGTCCGAGAGTCGGGCGCTGCCGTGGCCGGCGAATGCGGTGGCGGCGGCCGGGAGCCGTACTGCTCGATCCGCGGACGCCTGGCAGGCGTCTTTCGTGAGACACCCTGTACTTCAACATAAGACCAGCTCTTTAAAAAGAGGGGTGTTTGCGGGCAACTGTGCTATCTCCCAGGTTTTAGGTGGAGGTAAAATCATAATTTAAAAAATGGATTATAGTAGGATGAATTAAACAAGACAAAGATTTTCCATAAATGAAGAAAAGTGAGAATAAGTAGTAGATACAAATACGTCATAAAATCTAATGTTTATTGTAAATTATCCATGGTATTGTGAAAGAGACGACGGGTGAAGAGATACAGTTGGTTATTTTAAATGTGTCTTTCAAACTAGCAAACCTTAGTAATTCCGCGTTCATAGGTCAGTTAGTTGCAACAGAACGCTTAAAGTGTATTAAAATCGGCTTGAGAGCATCCTAAGCTAGGAAACATCTTGATTTAAAGAAATTAAAATGTCATTTATGGTGGTCTAACAGTCCCTATACAGAAATCTTAAACACTTCAGCAGTGCCGACGAGCAAAATACTTCGTAATAAACAGATTAAAATATGCATGGCGTCTTACACTGAGATTTGAATGAAGTTCAAGTGGCGTTTACATCCATGGCGTTCTTTCCCACTCTCCCTTTTCTTCTGATCTCCCATTACTAACATTTGCATTGCTCTTCTTGTCGCTACGAATCCTGTAAATTAATATTTCCTGCTTCGTTACTGCTATATCTATTTTGTCTCCTTTTTGGCATTCTGTTAGAATTATACCGGCGCAGACCAGAAAGAATCGTGAACAAATTTTATGAAAATGGAATAGAACGAAAAAAAAAATTATAAGGTTACAGCAAGACTCGAAGTACATGACCTACGTTGAAGGTTTTGATAATCTACAACGCTACCAAATGAGCTACGCTAAAGGCAGAAGTAATTGCTATCATATGTATTTATATCCGCTTGCAAAACTTCAGAAATATTGTATCGAGAATTTTTGAAATTTGAATGACTTTGGTTATTAAGTCCTAACTTTACGCACCATAAATATTTAAAAAAACTGATACCCATTTCGTCTCCTTTTTGGCATTGTATTAAAATTAGGCCGTCGAAGACCAGAAAGAATCGCGAACGAATCTTAGGAAAAGATTCACAAGGTTAGAAGAGTCCGATGTCATCTATGAGCGGGATGTAGAACTTCCGGCATTTTGTACGATTCGTGCCATTTCAGATTATAAAGAAGGTTACAAGAGTCGTGAACGAATCGTAGGAATCGATTCACAACGTGGAATTGAAACGCAAGAATCGATTCCTGAAAAAGAATCATGTTGCCCAACTCTACTACAGACCCAGAAGATTATTTTACGGTTTGTTTCCTGGTGGAACATCACCCCACTCTGCCCCCACCAATCCCAACCCTCCCCCCCCCCCCCCCCACACACACACACATACGCGGGGTTGGAACACTTGCGCGGAGTGACGTGACACTTGCGCGGAACCCGGGGCCCTTGGGGCGGCTAATGGCTTTTCCTGTTGTCAAGTTTCCACACTGTCAACACGAAACTCAGTGAAATTGCACAACCCTTTGCAAGCTGAAGAGCAATATAGTAACTTGTTCTAACTACATATTAATCCGTTGAGTGTTCCTCCTGTAAACAAAAAGGTATTGTAATAGTGATAATGTTTGGAGAGTTAGTCTCTGCTACTACAAGACTATGACTTTCTACAGTCATACCTCCTTAAAGCATATTATTCAGAACACTAAGCATATCAAGGTACCTGTGCAAGCAATAAATATATTAGGCATCCTGCACAGATACGTTGATGTAATTGACCGCTATGTAGTTAACCCCACTATCACGCAACTTCCATCTCTTTAAAAATAGCTACGATGCTTTTTAATAGGACATGCAAACCTTAAACCTTCAATTAAAAACGTTAATAATAAGTCAATGAGTATTTTACATACTTGAAGCGTTTATTCGTAGACCCCAAAACGTTTGGCTGTATTCGAATTACAAATACATCTAAGAAATATATAAAATACGGAATGTGTAAGGGAATGTCACACACCGAAAAATGCTAAAGATAAATTCTATTTTCCATCACCGTCATATAGAACCATTTTTACTCCGAACTTGGCATAAACCAACAGGGAGAAACAAGTTGCAAGACGTCCAGGAAAAATGAAGCGAAATTGGCAGTCAATAGTTGGTTATAAATTACATTGCCTGTTAACTGTATAAATATAAATTACGGAATACGCGGAACTACTGTTCAGTACAGTCAAAAAGGTCTAAGGTAATAGGCAGTGGTTTACAATCAGATATCCGTATCACTCTCCTCCTCAAGAAGTCTGTGTGAAGATTTATATTCAGAACATTCAAGAAAAAGGTGTTGAAACTATAAGAAGCAGCTCATTTACTCAGTCAGGGAAAACGTTATGGTGCCCGTAAATTTGAATGGCTGTATCTCTTGTAGTAACATTTAATTTTTGATAAAATCCAATATCCCAGAATTTTGTTTTTCTAAACTCAGTGCCAACTTTTTTTTTGTCGAAATTTTTGCAGGAAGTAGTCTTGACGTGATTTCATACTTCTATGTATTAATATTATCAAACATGTAATTTGTGTCACAAATTGCGCGGCCGGTCCGGTCGGAGGTTCGAGTCCTTCCTCGGACATAAGTATGTTTGTTTGTACTTTGCCTAAGTTATTTTAAGTAAGATTAAGAAGTGTGTAAGTCTAGCGACCAATGATCTAAGTAGTTTGGTCGCATAAGACTACACAATACACGTAATTTATTTATTTCATAACCACATTTAAGTACTAATAATTAAAGAAACTTAAAAGAGAAATTTGAAGTAAACACTGAAAACAAATGATTGATATTTCTCATAAGATGAATGCATATAACCGTTGACTTATGTCTTGTGAATGTACCTACAAATTCTGCCATATGAAAATTGTAGTGTGAGTCCCAAATTTGTTTTTTATGTAATAACATTAAAACCATATTAAAAATTCAGAACTCGAAAATAAGTGAAGTTTTGGACTTGAAGCGTTTTGTGTTGCTACATCTTTACATAGTAGACACGATTTTAAAATTTGGTTGCTATCGCCAAAGTAAACGAAACGTTAAATTTTTTGGTGTAATCTTCGCCTTGTAGACAGTATGTTGTAGAAGTCTACGTCGTACCTAATCATACCTCTGAGGAGAGAACGTTGTTTGCACTTCTCCTGCGTTTCCAGTCGGCTGTGCTGTGCTACGTAACGACATCGTATCGTTCCACTTTACCGAGAGCTATATATGTATTGGTGTGATGTCTGTTCTTTCGAAATAAGACATCACACCAATATATGTATCATTTAGACGCAAAGATTCTGGGTTCTGTTTTCATCGCTAACGCGATTAACAACGTTAGACCTCGTGTGTAAACAAAATGTTCAAATGTTTGTATAGTCTATGGGACTTAACCACGGTGTTATCAGTCCCTAAACTTACAAACTACTTATGAACTACTTACGAACTAGGACGGCACAAATATCCATGCCCGAGGGGGGATTCGAACCCCTGACCGTAGTGGCCGTGCAGACCGTGACTGGAGCGCCTTAGTCTCCTCGGCCTCCGCGGCCGGCGTGTGTAAACACTTAAAGGTTATGAGTGCCACTGGAAAAATGCATAAGTAACAACTCTTGTTTGAGACTTGAAGATGACCTGAAATTAGTCGAAATCGATATCTCATAATAAACATAAGGTGTAGCTGTCTATATATCATAATGCTATTCCTAACATATTTAAAAGCTGCTCAAAACCACCTACAAAAAACCTTTATAATGAGATTGTATATAATTCCACAATCAAATTGTGTTTTAGTTATTTTTAGTAATACACCCAAAGATCTGCCCTTGCTTTTAGTGCCTTGATCAGCTGTTTTTAGGGCCAGGAAAATTCGCATTTGCGATAAATGCGAATATAGATGCGAATTCTGACTCAAAATGCAGTAAATCCGAAATTGTAGTTAGCAACGGTTGCGCTCAATTCCGATTTCATCACATTCCTCTTCACATGGTGCTGTATTGTAAATCGAGTGATATTTGAATGACGTGTTATCTCCCTGTTTAATGAGGCTGTGATATCTCCGGGCCGTTACTACAGCTCCACCTCGCTCGTTGGGCCTTTCCCTGAATACGGCACAGGTAGCGGCTGGAGGGCGAGGAGTAGGGGTGGTGTATCCCTGCTTCTGGAACACCCTGTTCACTACCTGCAGCGTCCGGGTCTCCGCGCAAGTGTCTACACATTCCCTTTCCGCGCAAGTGTCACTCCCCGCAAGTGTCACAAACTCCACATACGCGCGGGCGCGCGCGCTCACACACTTTATGTATTTCCATTTTTCGATCCGCTCCGAGCCTGTATAAGGACTCAGATGGGGGCGGTATGTCAGTCGCGTGAGGCATCGGAATGCATTATGATTTTCTGTTTCAGTTCAGCGTTTAACCTCGGATGGCACGACAGACACGTGAACTCTGTTGTTGACTCAGCCATTCGCGTCTATTTTCCACGAATGTGGAAAGGTCAGCCTCCGTGAACTTTCGATTTCACTGCACTGCCTACGTGTGCGTATCGTTATTTAGCTTCGCCTGCCGTTTCCATCAAAAATTATATACAGCTGTAAAAATAAAAGATTTACCGCACAGTAAGCTTATTAAAATAATGCACAAATACTGTTCACCCACGAGCAAATGAGTAGGAAAGACAGAAGATGTACAACATTCATCACACGGCAGTGTCGAAGCGTGTTCATAATTAAATTGTCGGTGTCGACAGAATCCCCATGAATACACTATCGAAGAACAATTAAACTTGGCGAAAACATTTGTAAGGACATACGGAAGAGAGATGACGAATTGCTCACCCACAGAAACCTATTTTTGTTTCCACATGAGGGGATAACATTTGTTAAATCCGTAAAACGTTGATGTTCCAGGTTCTAAACGTTGTTTATTGTAACGACGTACGGGACTGCCTTTGATACCATTTAACGGTTGTTCGCAGTACTTTTATAAATGTGGACTAGGGAACCTTCAGGTGTTGTGACACGGTTCGTGCAAAGTTTGCAGATAGCACATTGCGTCCATCATTCTCAGCCGAGGACACATTGACCTCTTAAACAATCTGATACGCAATGGTTCGTCGGTTTTTCCAGGAGCAATTCACGACTCGCCAGTTAATATTAAGAACGGGATGACATGGCTATGGTTGTTTTTTTTTTTATCTATTTGTTATATATGAAGTTGAGAACACAAACATAAATCAAACATTCGAAGCAATAATCAAAAATAATCTGGAATATGGACTTTGTTCCTTTCCGAGGACTTTTAATTACCCATTGTAAAGACAAAATTTCCGCATCCGCTGTGGCGCGTTCGGTAGCGTTGTACCGGGAGATCAAAAAGTCAGTATAAATTAAAAACTTAATAAATCACGGAATAATGTAGACAGAGAAGTAAACATTGACACACATGCTTGGAATGGCATGGGGTTTTATTAGAACAAAAAAAGTTCAAAAAATGTCCGACAGATGGCGCTTCATCTGATCAGAAAAGCAATAATAAGGATAACAAATTAAAACAAAGCAAATATGACGTTCTTTACAGGAAATTCTCAATATGTTCACCATCATTCAGCAACAACAGCTATAGTCGAGGAATAATGTTGTGAACAGCACACTAAAGCATGTCCGGAGCTATGGTGAGGCACTATCAGTTCTGATAGGAAGATTCACTTGAATGCCAGTCTTGTTTAGACAACTGTATTACAGCATACACTATTACCGAAACATTCAACACCGGATTAATCGAGAGTAAAACCTCTACCTGCAAGGATTTTAGTAGTGAGAGCTTGTCATCTGCTGCGACCCTCAATGTTTTTACTCCGTCATTTTTTAACTTTGTTTGTTTTGGTTCTAATGAAACCCCATGTCATTCCGAGCACGTGTATCAATTTTTACCTCTCTATCTACATTATTCAGTGATTTATTAAGCTTTCAAATTTATATTGACTTTTTGATCACCCGAGGGATTGGTGGTTAAAATCCCAAAATTTCGTAGGTGTATTTCTACTGCCAAGTAAGATCGTTCGTCGGGCTTAAGAAAAATTCCACCTCTTCCTCCACAATTGAAGTAGGACATGAAGTAAGTGATGGATTGTATGAGACGTCATTATTCAATACTCGCTTCAGTTATGAGATAATGAAGTGTTTTCTTCTAAGTTGTGCAGTAATACGGAAATGTTCTCCAGTGTAAATGAAGATTACTTCCCAGTTGAAACATGAAGAAAATAATGATATTAAAAATTTGAAAAAATTACTGCTGTAAAATTGAGTGTTCGTACGAGGAAATGATAGCGTAACACTATCTGCATAGTGGTGATTAATATTTTAAATAATGGACTACTCACACAGATAGAAATGTACTGAATAGACCTCATATATGTGGCATTTGAAAACATACTTCAACATAGGACCGGTTCTTTGCAAAGAGGGGTGTTTGCGGGCAACAGTGCGATCACCCAGATTTTAGGTGGAGGTAAAATCAGAATTTCAAAAATGATTATAGAAGGATGGATTAAACAAGACAATTTTCCATAAATGAAGAAAAGTCTGAATAAGTAGTAGATACAAATACGTCATAAAATCTAATGTTTATTGCAAATTATCCACGGTACTGTGAAAAAGATGACGGGTGAAGAGATACAGTTGGTTTCTTTGGGCGTGTCTTTCAAACTAGCAAACCTTAGTAATTGTGCGTTCACAGGTCAATTTGCTACAACAGAACGCTTAAATTGTATTACAGTCAGCTTGATAGTCTCCAAAGGTACGAAACATCTTGATTATAAAGAAACTAAAATGTCATTTATGGTGGTCTATCAGTTCTTATACAGAAATCTTAAACACTTACCCAGTGCCGACGAGCAAAATACTTCGTAATAAACAGACTACTTAAAATATGCATGGCCTCTAACACTGGCTTTTGAATGAAGTTTAAGCGGCGTTTACATCCATGGCGTCCTTTCTCCACTCTCCCTTTTCTTTACGCCACGAGTGGCGTAAATTAATATTTCCTGCATCGTTACTGCTTAAATGTTTGCCTCGTTGCCTTTTCTTTCTCGGCGTAAAAGCTTTGATCAGAAAATATTAAGATTGTATGGATAAAACCCATCAAATCTAATTTTGGCGCTGCAGTAATTACACAGGAGCCATCCATTAGTTACTCAGTTTGGTTGTGTTTCACACAGTCTGCTTTCAAAAATATTCAGTTATATCTGTTACTTTCCACTAAATTATATTGCTCTCAAGCCTGTGTTTTGATCAGTAACTCATAGTTGTGGCATGTTAGAAAAATTCGTCTTTCCTGGAAGTACTACGAACTTACAAAATGGCGTACAGAAAACGAGAAACATAAAACGTTTGAAATATAGTGAAACTTAGGTGCCTTGGTGGAAAGCTACTGAGACTTTTAATTTGCTCTGCTCCATGCAGTTAAAAGTTTATTTACTGAAACCGATGTTAAAAGTTGGAATTGTCGCGCTAATCAGTTTTTATGTCTGTGTGTTACAAACTGTGGCCTGGTTTCTTATTAGAAGGAAACGAACAAATTAGATGAATCTGTTAATCTCTCTCAATTTCTTCCCTGGGGATATTGGATAATTGTTAACCTGTGTTCTGGAGAGCGCGCTTGAAAATAAAATTCATGACAGACGTTTACGGTTGTTTTGTAGACTAAAAGCTCAGTAAAAATCTATGCGAGTACAGACGTGCAAAGGCATCACCGCATTAGCAAGTTTTCTAAAGGCTAAGTCAAAAAATTAATCAAAATTTTTACTGATTAGTGCAAAAGTACTCGAGAAGATGCAGAATACACAGTCTTACTTCAGATATTGATGAGAAGAAAAAAGTCTTTAGAAGAGACGTATGAAGGTTACTGAAAGACCTTCAAAAATCCGAAGCTGGTCAACCCAAGATCTTTTCTGGCCTAAGCACAAAGGTTATAATTAAGAAGAAATTGTCAGAGGTGAGATGCATGTCATAACCACTGTAGATATTGAAAATAAACTTAATTAATGCGAAGCTAAATCACGTGGTTCAAAAATTCGGGCGTAAACATGGAGAAATAATCATAGGTAGGCAATGTATACAGTGTGTCATGATTTAAATGGCGTTGCCGTTTTGTAGCATATTGTTCTACCTTTTCATATAACTGTACCAAGGTAAAATGAGCTCCATTAATTGCATACCGCATTACTGCGACAACAGTTTTCTTAAAGGGTTGAATATATATTTCAGCTCTGCTTCGCTTATGTGCTAACTATCACATAAACATTTTAGTTTCATTATAACCTGTTACAATAATCGTGAAGCCAAAATAGATTGTACAGGGTGCATAGGATAATTTCCTTTTCTCAAAAATGAATCAAACGTAATGAGTTGGTCAAAAAAACTATTTTTGTTTCTAAGGTGGGCGCATACCTACGTTTGTTTTAAACCGTTGTGAAGATAAATTCCAGTAGGTGACGCCCCACAATCTCCACATACTGAGTAAACAGATTTCTGGCGTTCTTCATGAGTCTTGCCACCATAGCAGGCGTTACGAAATTTCTTCCTCATGGTCTCATGTAGTGTCTTGACGATTAACATAAATAAGCAAGGAATTAAAAAATAAAACTCAAAGAAATAAAATCACAACAGCTCAAATCGGGAGAGCAACAAGGGCACTCCAAATCCCTAAGAATTGAGATTAGGCACCCTGGAAAGTATTCCCTCAAAACAGCCTTCGATGCTCTTGAAGTGTGTGCCGTTGCACCGTTTTCTATCAATCAAATGTCTTTTAAGTCAAACTCATCCAGCCGTGCGAAAAAGATCTGTAAGAAGTTTACATACCCGTCAGACTTCACTGTCACGGCGACTTCATTTTTCTCAACAAACCGGAGAACAATATTTCCAAATCAGGAAATTGAACAACTCACTGTGACTTCAGGTAAATGAAACTGCCTTCGCAATTGTCGAGGAGCGCATGTTTTGTATGTTGATGACATATCATGGAAAAAAAAAAAAAAAAAAAAAAAAAGCTCGAAAAGTAGGCCTCAACAGCAAACGCATCCATCTCAAGCTTCCGACGCATCAAATCAGGAAAAAATTAAGATTCACGCCATTCGACCAAGACCACTAGCGGCCGGCTAAGACGTCAACCGACTGAAGCGCGCACAGTTTAATACAGGAAGTTATGCTGCCACACCCTGTAGATGTAACTGATCTGATTTATTGCATAAGAAATAAAAACGCGAAGAACCTCAAGAAATTCAGCACACTGTGCAGGGTCACTTCAACTCTGGTTATCAGCTGGCTTCTGGAAATATATAAATATTCCACATTTAGTGATATGTGGGTGTCCTTCGATAATTGTTTTTAATTTCCGTATAGTTTCTGCATTTCGCGTACACTATGGGGCAAGGGAAGGGATTTCATCACATAAACTGCGAGACAGTGCGTATTAGATATTTTTTCCTATTCTCTTTCCATTGTTGCAATCCTAATTCGAGCGTGAGTGATTTTAGTTAAAACTGGTAACCATATAACAGGGGCTGATTTTATATATACAGTTATAACACTCATTGTTTCGTGGGTATTCTAGCTGTTGCACCATGCTAGCTCACAGTGCTCCGCTACTGAATAACAGTTGTAGAGTAGCAGTTACAATTATGCTCCCATCTATGTAAAGTCTTATTTTAGCTCTTAACTATTTGGTTGTTTCGGTTAAGGGTTAGATACCTGACCAGTATTACACCCAGATGATTAGGGTAAGGGGTATGTCTGAGACTCTGGTCAACAAAGAGTACATAAATTTACTTTTGAGCGTAACCTCTGATTTTGAAGGGTTAGACTGTAGACACGATTTATTTTAGTAGTTTGTGTAGACAATGAAAACGAGGAGTACCAAGACCTAAACGTGTGCAAGACGTTTCTTCAAAGTGAAAGGACAGCTTGTAGCCTGTTGTTGACGTCAGCTACAGGATTTTCTGAGAAAGTCAGTAACCTTTCTGCATCGTATGACCCCCCTGAAACTTATAAATCAGCTATTCTCCCCCACTCAATGTAAAAAGCTGACATACGGTTAAAAAAAAAACAACAAAGAGGTTTTTATCCCTCTATGGACACATGCTTCAATGTGCAACATAGGGTCAAAAACCTGATCTGTACAGCTACGCCCTGCTCTAAAAGCAGCTTGTTCAAGATGTTTTCAGTTTAAGGGAGATTCCGTTACATACTGAACGTTGTGACAAACAGTGGAATAGGTCTATTGCGCACAACTGAAAACATTGCTTCGTGTTGCAAATTTTATTATTACTTTATTTATTTTTGCAATGAGTATGCTATGTGGGAAACTGTACGAACATATGATACGTAAACAAAAATTAATAGCTGTGTGTTAGTCTTGCTACAGCTCAGAAATGGCTTGGCCTATTTAATTAACATTTTTTATTCGATTTAACACTGGAATTGGTTAGAAATAAAAAGGAATAGGAAAAACATACATAAACTGAAAAATCCAGAAAATCTGAAATCTGACAATTACCCCTCGAAAGGTAACCAGTGATACACAACTGTTAGCGTGGTACAGGCATAGGAGGCAAAAGGGGCACACTGCATTTTTGTTATGTGAACACAATAATTGAAATGTAATGTTTAATCTTCATGTTAAAAACAGTTTGTGTGTGTGTGTGTGTGTGTGTGTGTGTGTGTGTGTGAGCATGTGTGTGCGCGCACGCGCGTTTTTGCAATTCATACAAATCTAATACTTTATTTCGATCGTGATGAAATTTTGTACGCTTGACCTTGAACCCACGAGAAACGTTACGGTCTACATAAAATTTTATATGGTGGATGGCCGTGGGTACTTCACTTACAGATTTAGATACATATGTACAGTTTTATTCTCATCCTGAAAAAAAAATTACGCACTTTACCATCAAACTAGTGGGTCCTTTATAACAGATACCGTTTCACAGGTTATTCAAAAGCTCGCTCATGTATGGATGTTTTCAAGGAGACGGTTATTAGAAGCCGAAAGTCAGCGTATGGCGCATAGCAAAGGTAACTTGACATAAACTTGACAGTGTTTCACTGATCCCCACGAAAGCTGAAAGATGAGATTTCACAAATAGCGGGAGAAGGCGATGAACTGAAGACGCTAAATGGACAAAGAGAGCACGAGGAAATGGAGGACGGTGGGCGGAAGAGACTGGCCGATATAGAGGAAGGAGGAGATGGTAGAGAGCTGAAAGACGAGGTGAACAGCTGTAAAATATTTTCATTTCTACACTCTACAGGTTCCGACAATGACAGACATGAACAGACGATTGAAAAGATTTTGCACATCTAAAAAAGTTGAAACGTGTCCATATAAAATGTATATTGCTGAATTTGTAAGAAAATGTCTAATACTGTACCTCCTGTTTTGTGTCGAGCAACTTGCTTGCAAGAAAATGTATAATATTGCTTCTACTGTGTGTATCAATATGTGTACATAAATCTGTGAAGTTTCATCTTTGGCAAAGATTATGTATCGCAAAGCATTTGCAGCTCGTGCAGAGAGACAGTCAGACTTGTGGTTCAGCTCGCTTAGAGAGCAGTTGTGTTGTGTATGTGGCTCCGATGTACAGCAGAGGCTGCTGTGCCAGCAAGTTGATTTGATTGTATTTGGAATATATTGTATTTCTTATTATTGTGAAAAACGTTGTACCACCGCTGGATAGAAGGTAATTGCATTTCATGTCATTATGAAAAGGTTGTATTATTTAGGTAATGTAATGGTGATTATTAATAATAAGTAACAAAGTTGACCTTTCTTTCCTGTTTCACTTACGTAGTTAGGAGATTAACCTACTTTCTTTATTTGATAATTAGTTATTTGTGGATTTAAAGTGCAGTATTGGTTTTGGTGATCTCGTTGAACAGATTTCGTTGTTGGTACCGTAGTAAATGATTGTTATGCAACACTGCAGTTAATTGAGTATGATACTGAATTTTGATAATCAGGTACTGATATGTATAAAATTCTCGTAGTCAAACATTATGAAAGTGTGAAAGTGGTTTGTGTTTTCAATATCTTTCTCGCAGTAATATTTTTTTTTTTTTTTTTTTTTTTTTTTTTTTTTAGTATAGTCAGTGTGTTTCATGCAGGTTACGTGTCACAGTCGTTCTGTTGAAAAATTGGTTGCGCATAATCAGTTTAATGCACTGTTTCTTATTTAACAGTATATACATCAACATCAGGGCCATAATTAAACCAAATGAATGTGTTAATGAATAATGTACGTGTTCATTTAAATTTTGATGAAGTAATCTGATGACTTTGTGATCTTGACTGTTAAACATTAATATATGACACCTATTTGGACTCCAACTAATACCAGATCAGGTTTTGAATGAGTAGTTTTAAAATAAACTATTTTGTTGTCTCATTAAACGATACATTCAACTTTAAACAACGCACATACAACTTTTAAAGTATATTTTTGCCAAATATGGTAACATTAGAATCAGAATTAGGATTATTCGATGGAAACTGTCCTTCATCGTACATGTGTGTAAAACTAGTGGCAATGACGCTATTATTCATAGCCGCGGTGGAATTGCCGATCGCCCTGAAACGCCTTGTTGCGTAACACGCGGTTTCTCCCCGTCGTAAGCTTGAGGATTTCCGTGGACGTGTGTGTGTGTGTGTGTGTGTGTGTGTGTGTGTGTGTGTGTGTGTGTGTTTCCTTCGGTTAGTTTCAGTTAAAGTGGTTTGTGAGTCTTAATCACAGTAGTTAAATCCGATAGATTAACAAACAACAGGTTGATTATCATTATTCATAATTGAAAGCCATGTAAAGTTACAAGTGTTAATATAGTAAGCTTACACAGCTTACTAGTTAAACAGATAGTGATAAAACAGTACATACACCAATGCTTCTTACATGGATTTCATATTATGAATAATAGCGTCAATGTCACTACTTTTAAACATGTACAGTGAAAGACAGCTTCCAATGAATAATGTTACTACAAATTTTAATTTTAATTTACTTCAGAACAGTGATCGCTTGTAGTAATAGATGTGGAATATCTATTCAATGTCTTGTTGATAGCGGAAAAGAAAAACATGAGAAATGAATTCATCTGTGGCGGACCCGAGTGTTAAGCTATGTAAATTATATCTCTGAACTTCATTCAATTTTTATTACTTCAAATGTTTTTATTTCGTTTTTTGTTTTTGTTTTTGTTTCTTGTCTGCAATGTTTTGAGTGACAATTATAAGTTATAAAAACATCATTTCTCTCATTTTATGAACCTTGTACATAAACATAAACCATATTGGTGACGCCGACGTGATTAATACGGAGTGGAACGCATTTTTAATTTGTGAAGTGCAAAAATGACCGACAACGGCAACGACGCAAATTCACGGCCTACATCAGCATGGGACGAAGCGGGTATTGCTCGTGTTCCGGTGAAGATTCCGCCCATCTGGAAGAAAAACATAAAGGTATGGTTTCTTCAAATTTAAGCAACACACGCCCACAAAAAGATCTTTATTCACCCTCAACTGATGACAAGCAAGTTTGTTTTTGTGCGACATGATGCTATCCAAACACCGCTTCAGCCAACATATGACAGGCCATATCCAGTCTTGTCTCGCAGTGACACGCACTTTGAGGTGGAGATGCCAACAGGAAAACAAACTATTAGCATTGACAGATTGAAACCTGCCTTTCTTCTGACAGACGATTCATCGAATAACATGGAAGACAGATCAAGAGAAACCACTCCGGACATTCCGTCACATTCCATCCCAAAGACTATCAACCTTCAGAAGACAACAGACAGCAATCAACCCAGTGCACCTTCACCACGGGTCACCAGATCAGGTCGACAGGTCAGCTTCCTTGGAAAATACATGTACGCTGTCACTGCGGAGGGAGTGTGTGGCGGACCCGAGTGTTAAGCTATGTAAATTATATCTCTGAACTACATTCAATTTTTATTACTTCAAATGTTTTTAATTAGTTTTTTTTTGTTCTTGTTTCTTGCCTGCAATGTTTTGAGTGACAAATAAAAGTTAAAAACACATCCTTTCTCTCATTTTATGAACCTTGTACATAAACACAAACCATACATCTCTATATATAAAAGGAAGTGTCCCGATTGACTGACTGACTGACTGATTGACTGACTGACTGACTGACTCATCAACGCCCAGCCCAAACCACTGAAGATATGAACTAGAAATTTGTGGAGGGTGTTGATTTTACTCTGTAGGCGTCATTTAAGAAGCGATTTTTCGATATTCCCTCCGTAAGGGGGTGAAATAGAGGATGAAGCGTTTTTTTTAAAATATGTAGCTATTTAGGCAATTTTGAAGCTAGAACTACAAATTTTCGGATTTGGATTCGGGGTTAGAATTTAAAAGACACGTTTTTCGGCATTTTTTGAAATTCAATCAATAAGGGGGTAAAATAGAGGGCGCAAAAATTGATTTTCAAAAATATGTTGCTGTTAACTCAAATTTCAAGCTACAACTACGAAACTTCGGATATGGAATCTTGGTCAGGATTAAAAATCCATGACTTTTAGTGTTTTTGGAAATTCAACAATTAAGAGAGTTAAATAGAGGATCAAAAATTCTTTTTGAAAACACGTTGCTATTGATTCAATTTTGAAGCTAAGGCTGCATAAATTAGTATTTGTATTGTTCGTTATGATTTTTTAAAATACGTGTTTCGGTATTTTTGGAAATTCAACCATCAAGGGGGTTAAATTGGAGAGGGGGTGTTCTTCGAAAATCTGTTGCTATTTACGCAATTTTCAAGTTAAAATTACAACTTTTCGGATTTGGATTCGGGCTTCAAATTTAAATGATACGTGTTTCGGTATTTTTGGAAATTCGACCAATAAGGGGGTGAAATACGAGATGCAAAAATTTATTTTCAAAAATATGGTGGTGTTGACTCAAATTTCAAGGTATAACTACGAAACTTAAGATATGGATTGTTCATCAGGATTAAAAAGAAACAACTGGTGCAGACCAACCAGCCTACGCATGCGAAGCAGCGGGGGTTCAGCTAGTCTATCATGAAATGCAGTTTCCTCCTCGTATTAAACGCAGACTACACGTGGACAGAGTCGTGGGTGTTTTCGCAGGGCCCGGGGCAAACTAGAGAGCGCATCAGCGAGTCAGGATGGAAACGGGGAGGGGGGGGGGGAGGAGCGTGCTTGCATGCGTGGGCGACGTGGAGCCCTTTGCCGTCAGCCGTTTTAATCACGCGTGCAGCGCAGCGCCGCGGGCTGTGACGTCACGCAGTGTGGGCTGTTGCTGCGTGCTCTCTGCCTGCACCTCTGTGTTGCTCCACTGTGCCATGCGCTGCTCTGTTCTGATCCATGTTCCGCTACCTGCTGACCCGTACTGCTGAAGGCTATGCGGGCGTTCCACAGCGCTCCCAGACGCACCACTAAAGTCCCGTTACCGTTTCAAATTACCTCCTACAATGCACTCTTTTTACTCTTTTTGCAGCAGTGGCGTACGACCATACCTACAGTTGATTTCGCAACCGCAGTTCACGGATTCGTATTAGACGAGCAAAAGTACGTAATTTGTACTCATTAAATCTACAGTAGTATTCAGTACTAGCTGAAAACCCAGCGTTGCCCGTGTATTTATTTATTCCTGCCATTTTTCAGGTATATATTCGTGTAAGAGTTATTTGTCTGTAATATCTCTTGGAAATAATATTAGTAGCAAAAAAACTAATAGATGAAAACTTGGTGCGTGATGGGGCGGTTTTCATGAATTTTACTGTGTATGCGATCATATCTCATGAACTACATGTACTGTGATATAATTTAGAAGGTACATTCATCTATATGTTTGTATACTGTCTGTAAAATTTCCTGATGTTACAATTTGTAGTGTTCAAATTAAAAATTGTAACGATACCGAGAGCCGTAGTTTTACTTCATAAACAGCGGAAAAGTATTAAGCGAGACACTTTTTTCCTTTCATCATTTTACTATGGTTGCCAGCGAGAAAAAGTTTAATAAAGGTTTGAAATTATGTTTAAAGTTTGTTGCAAGTCGCTAAGTACTGTCATTCTCATACATTGTAGGTCGAAAGTCTCGCCGCATTATATGGCATTTTTTGAGATTCCTATTGTTTATGACGCTGTATGTCCTGCACCATGCGTCGTATGTGATTCTTAACCCTGCGGTAATTGTTAATTCAAGGTAAGGAATGTGTGTGCCAAATTTGGTTGCAATCGGTCCAGTAGTTTACGAAAAAATGAGCAGCATTGTCGCTAAATGCAGCGGTTTTTTGCACATCTCGTTGTTTATGACGTCATATCTCGTGAACTATTTATCGTGCGTGATTCTTACATTTCCAGCGACCGTCCTCATAGATTGAAGCTTACATGTACAAAATTTCGTAAAGATTGCAACAAAATTGTCCATTTGTATGCAACACGTACAAACATACGGACACTCTGCTTTATATATTAGAAGACAAACATACCTACGCCTGCTGGATCATATTTTCGAAATAGCTTTTTTTCGATGCTGGTCTTCATTTTTACCTGTGAGACAGGGTGTCACAAAAGGTATGCTTCATCTTCATTGTAATAAAACTCCACTTATAATTATATTACCTCCGGGAAAAAAGGAAAATTAGTCTGATGCATAATTTGAATTTCTCTTTCAGTTTTTTACTGTATTACTATACATATTTCGTTACATAAAAATGTTGAAATATTTGTAAACCAGAGAGACCGAACTACTCAAGTCAGTATATTTACAAACTACTTGAATTAACTGCTGCTAAAGATGATACATGCCTATGCCCAAGGAAGGACTCCAACCTCCGACGAGAGCGCCATAGACCGCGCGTCCATTCTCGTGCGGCTTTTTTACATACTAGCTGAAAACCCGGCATTGCCCGGATATTTATTTATTTATTCTGGCCATTTATCAGGTATGTATTCCTTTGTATAAGGGCTGAATGTTCGTAAAATCTCTTGCGAATACAATTAGTAGTAAAGAAATAATAAACTAAAACTTGGTGCGTGATGGGGCAGTTTTCCATGAAAGTTACTGTTAATGTGCTCACATCCCATGAACTACATGCCCAACTGTGATACAATTTAGAAGGTACTTTCAAGTATATGTGTGTATAGTGTCTGTTAAATTTCCTGCGGCTACATATGAGGAGCTAAAGGAAATTATTCAGACAATTAAGGGAGAGGAAAACTTATTTGTTATGGGAGACTGGAATTCGGTAGTAGGACAAGGAAGGGAAGGGAAGATAGTAGGTGAATATAGTCTGGGCAAAAGGAATGAAAGAGGAAGCCGCCTGGTAGAATTTTGCACAGAACATAATTATAACAAACACCTGGTTTAAGAATCACAAAAGAAGGTTGTATACGTGGAAGAGACCAGGAGAAACCGGGAGATACCAGATAGATTTTATAATGGTAAGACATAGATTTCGGAACCAGGTTTTAAACTGTAAGACACACCCAGGGGCAGATATAGACTCTGACCATAACTTGTTGGTTATGAACTGTAGGCTGAAACTGAAGAAACTACAAAAAGGTAGGAATTTAAGGAGATGGGACCTGGATAAATTGCAGGAACCTGAGGTTCTTAAGAATTTCAGAGGGAGCTTTAGGCAACAATTGACAGAAACGGGGGAAAATAAAACAGTAGAGGAGGAACGGGTATCATTGAGAGATGAAATAGTGAAGTCAGCAGAGGACAAAATAGGTAGGAAGGCGAGACCTACAAAAAATCCGTGGATATCAAAGGAGATACTAAATTTAATCGATGAAACGACAAAATATAATAATGCAGTAAATGAAACAGGCAAAATGGCTTACAGACAACTAAGAAATGAGATTGACAGGAAGTGCAAAATGGCTAAGCAGGAGTGGCTAGAAGGCAAATGCAAGGATGTGGAAGAATGTATAAATAGGGGAAAAATAGATACAGCCTACAGGAAAATAAAAGAAACTTTTGGAGATTAGAAAAACAGCTCTATGAATATCAAGGACACTGTTGGAAAACCAGTTCTCAGCAAAGAAGGGAAAGCTGAAAGGTGTAAAGTGTATATAGAGAGGCTCTGCGAAAGAAATGAACTTAGCGTCAGTATTGTAGAAAGGGGAAAAGAAGTAGATGAGGATGAAATAGGAGATACTATACTGTGAGATGAATTTGACAGAGCTCTGAAAGACCTAAGTCGAAACAAGGCCCCTGGAGTAGATGATATTCCCTCAGAACTACTGAAGTCTCTGGGAGAACCAGCCATGACAAACCTGGTGTTTAAGATGTATGAGACAGGCGAAGTACCCTCAGACTTTAAGAAAAATGTAATAATCCCCATTCCAAAGAAAGCAGGTGCAGACAGATGTGAAAACTACAGAACCATCATATTAATAAGTGATGGTTGCAAAATATTAACACGAATTATATACAGAAGGATGGAAAAGCTGGTAGAAGCCGACCTCGGGGAAAATCAGTTTGGGTTCAGGAGGAATGTACGAACACGGGAGGCAATACTCACTTTACGGCTTATCCTAGAAGATAGATTAACAAAAGGCAAATCTACATTTCTAGCTTTTGTAGATTTGGAGAAGGATTTTGACACGTTGATTGGTATAAACTCTTTCAAGTTCTGAAGCAAGCAGGAGTAAAATATAGGGAACGTAAGGTTATTTATAACTTGTACAAAAACCAGACAGCGGTTATCAGAGTTGAAGGGCATGAAAGGGATGCAGTGGTTGGAAAGGGAGTAAGACAGGGTTGTAGTCTTTCTCCATTGTTATTCAATTTGTACATTGAGCAAGCTATAAAGGAAAGCAAAGTGAAATTTGGAGAAGGAATTAAAGTTCAGGGTGAAGAATTAAAAACATTGCGTTTTGCCGACGACATAGCAAAGCAAAGGACCTGGAGGAGCAATTGAACGGAATGGACAGTGTGCTGAAAGGTGCATATAAGATGAACATTAACAAGAGCAAAACTAGGGTAATGGAGTGCAGCATAAGAAAATCAGGTGATGCTGAAGGAATTAGATTAGGTAACGAAGCAATAAAGGAGGTAGATGAGTTTTGTTACTTGGGCAGTAAAATAACAAATGATGGTCGCAGTACAGAGGATATAAAATGCAGAATGGCAATGGGTAGAAAAGCGTTCTTGAAAAAGAGAAATTTGTTAACATCGAATATTGATTTAAGCCTAAGGAAGTCCTTTCTGAAGGCATTTGTATGGAGTGTTGCCTTGTATGGGAGTGAGACATGGACAATAAAAAGTGCAGACAGGAAGAGGATTGAGGCTTTTGGAATGTGGTGCTACAGAAGAATGCTGAAGATTAGGTGGGTGGATCGCGTAACTAATGAGGAGGTACTGAACAGAATCGGGGAGAAAAGATATTTCTGGCATACCTTGACTAAAAGAAGGGATAGATTGGTAGGACACATTCTTAGACATCAAGGAATTGTGAATTTAGCATTAGAGGGAAGTGTGTGGGGTAAAAACAGCAGAGGAAGACCAAGAGATGGATACAGTAAGCAGATTCAGACAGATGTAGGTTGCCGTTCTTATGTGGAGATGAAGAGGCTCAGGATAGGGTATTGTGGAGAGCTGCATCAAACCAGTCTCCGGACTGAAGACCACAACAACAACAACACAATTTATAGTGTACAAATTATAAATTGTAACGTCATGTCGAATGCCGTAGTTTTACTCCATAAACAGCAGAAACTTATTTCCGTTCGTCTTTTTACTATGGTTGCTAGCGAGAAAAAGTTTAATAAAGGTTTGGAATTATGTTTAAAGTCTGTTGTAAGTCGCTAAGTATTGTCATTCTCATACAGTGTATTTCGAAAGTCTCGCCGCATTATATGATTTTTTTTGCGATTTCCTTTGGTTATGACGTAATATCTTTTGAACCATGTGCCGTATGTGATTCTTAACCATGCAGCAATTTTTACCTCACGGCAAGGAATGTGTGTACCAAATTTGGTTGAAATCTGTTCAGTGGTTTAGGACAAAATAAGCAGCATTGTAGCTAAATGCATTAGTTTTTCGCGCATCTCGTTGTTTATGGCGTCATATCTCGTGAACTATGTATCGTACGTGATTCTTACACCTACGGCGACCGTCCTCGTGGATTGAAGCTTACCTGTACAAAATTTGAAAAAGATTGGACAAAAACTGTAGATTTGTATGCAACACGTACAAATATACGGACACACACTCTGCTTTATATATTAGAAGATAAAAGGTTTTGAATAAATCACCCAGTGTACACGCGTTCCCAAAAACGGATTTCGTAAACTGATTTTCGAAATCAGCGTTTGAGTTCTCATGTAAGCACTCCAAAATCTGTTCTGAAAATGCACTTCAGTAAAGCGGTATTCCAGTTCCACAATCGATTTTCGTGCCCATGGAAACGCAACCGGTTTTGAAACGTTCTTGGCTTGTCAGATTGTGTTTCCTTGTTAAGAACTTTCTGCACATATGGACAGGGTGACATTTTCTACCGTAAAATAAAAGTATAAGTATTAGAGTGATCATGAATCTATTTAAATAAAAAACAGCGAATGTGCTGACTACATCGGGACGGAATCAGCGTTTTTCAACCGTCATATAAAGTGGGCTAGGAAATCCGATTCAGGCTATAACACATAAACACTACAACGAAAAACGGTTCATGAAATTCGGTTTTCGTCTTCCGGAAGATGTGTTCCGTTTAAGTAGTGAATGATCCGCCTTTCCAGGTGACGAGCAACGTAACTGAAGAAAGTAGGTTCTTGATTATTGCTGGACGATAGGAGCATCCTACATGAGTCAAAGAATGTCTGCACAAGCAATGCTGTACACACTACTACTATTGTTAATCAATTCCCAAAAATAATCAGAAAATTTCTTTAAAATATTTCTTAACAAAATTTGTAAAATTAAAATTATTCCGTGCCACATTAGCTGTATATACATCCTTTATTAATAGGATCTATAAACGGATTCGCAACATCACAGATGCATTTTCACGTGGATAGTATTTGTATCGTACGGCCAGAGGAAATTTACGAAGACCCAACGTTGAAGTTCAAGCCCTTGAATAAGTTTTAAAATCAATTTGATAATGAAACCGTATCCTTATTTAGGGTACAACAACCGTTTTAGCCTTTCGTTATCCTTCAGTGATATTGCTTCAAATAAATGTACAATTCCATAGTCTCGTATCTGGTTCAAATAATATTCTTCTATAACAAACGGCTGTATTTTTCCCCAAAGGGACGTATTAATTTTTTCTGACTGACTTACGTCTTCAATTTCAAGTCTATCGATGTCAAAATTCTCATAAAGCAGCAAACGATCAATAATAATTGTAAGGAAACACATTCCTTTGAGAGGTAACAGAACTGATAGATCGATAGTAACGTTAACGTTTTCGCACTCTATTCATTTGATATAAGTTAATAAAATACTCTCCTGATATGAGAAATCTTATTACTGTCATGTGATGTTCCCATCCCATTAAGATAAATATGCGACTACGCGAATTTTTGACGGTAAAACTATCTTACGCAGGTCGAATTCTTTTTCTATTATCTGTACATCGTCTTGCCTTTTTTGCACTATCGCTCGAAAGTATCTGGCTACTCACATAAAGCCATTAGATACTAATGAAAATCCTATCTTTTATGGTTCTTTAATTTATTACGCAATACTTCAAGTGATAAAACGCTATAAAGGATCTCATTCGCACGATTTCTTTTTTCCATTTGTTTTCAGAACTAAAACGAAATTCGAAATTTACGATTTAATTTCATAGCATCTAACTTACCCAAAGTAATAGTGCTACACACTACATCTGGTAGCTAAATTTCGGTTATCAGACAAATAAATTTTAAAACTGTCCAGCACGCGTAGCGCTACGCTTAATTCCACGTGGGAGAAGCACGTACATTTTTAAACTGCATATAGACTCCTGCTTCCCAGCGTAAGCCACAGAAGGGCAGGCGGGAAGTATTCAATACTTCCGTGTGTAAAGAGTAAAAATTTGTTCTTCGTAAGTAGTAATTAAAATATGAATAAAAGGCATTGAAAGAAGAAAATATCTAATACACAAAGCTGAATCAGTAATTCCCTATACACAAAAAAGTAAATAATATAATAAAATTTTTCTTACACTGCTATATTATGCCTTATTACATTTACACTACGAATTCATTTCGGTCCTTGACCATCTTCAGGTGATTCTGTAAATACAATAAGATTTTATAGGTGGTGTCTTACACACATTCGTATTTTTAATTTGCATTTGTTAAATATTTAACTTACTTGTAATACCGTTGTTTATACTGCTGTCAGGTTGCACTGTTTATTTTTGAAGATTTCCATATGTTTATTATGTATAACGCTTTTATATTATTGTTGTAATTTTAGATAACTTGCAGCAGCACTCACAAGATATCACAAGTTTACGTAGTAAACACATAATGTAAGCGGTAATGTCTGTGGGTTTTTATTATTTTTGTGTGTGAAAAGTGTACATTGGATTTGGTACTATTTTTTCTTTCTCCTGTTTTTAGTAATAAAATAAAATTTACCATAGAATACGAAACTAACAAAAAAAAATTAACTTTCTAGATCTGACCATTAAGAATGTCAACAACAAACACGAAATTTATAGAAAACCAACCACTATCTATACTGTTACAAATGTACATTCATGTCATCCAAGAACACACAAAATGTCTTTCTTTAACACTATGATCAACAGGTTAATGAATTTGCCACTACAAGACGATGACATTCGAAAAGAAATATAAAACCTACAATATATATCACAACAAAACAATTATGATTCCAAATTATATTGAAAATATACCTCCTAAAACCCCATCCAAGAACATCCAAACTACACCCTGAAATTAACAAGCGACATAACACCAAAGAAAAAACCAACATACCTAAATAATATATCAAACAAAATTAGTGAACTATTCAAGAACACAAATGTCAGATTTAACTACCAAAAACCCTAAAAACCACAAAGAAAAAACCACACACACACACACACACACACACACACACACACACACACACTGGAATCTACAAAATTACGAGTGACAAGTGCCACAAATAATGAATACGCCAAACTGGTAGAAATTTTAGCACGAGATACAAGGAACACACCAGAGACAGAGAAAAAATCCATCTACGTTTTATCAATTCCTTGTTACTGAAAAACACGAAGTGAAACCAATAGATAACGCACTTAAAATCTTACACATTATACAGAAATATCCAACATTGAATATTCTCGAAGAAACAGAAATATATTCACATATGCAGAACAACTACAAACTACTACGATATATTAAGATCTTCACCATAAAAACTAAATCGAAAATTTTATCAAAATTATAGACAGGCATGAAAATGGATGACACACCAAAGATAAAATAATAATCCAAAGTAAATCTTCCGTATACAAAGATAATAGTCAACAGACATTAAAGGTATAAATCCAAGGAGGTTAGAATAAAGAGAGGTGATATTCATTACTTAAAGCTTCCGGGCTGAGATGCCGTGGTCCATACATAAAACTTTCCCCTGACGTTTCGCCCTCGTCTGCGGAAGGTATCCTCGGAGGTAAAGCGTCGTACTACAACGACAGCGCGAGTAAGCGTCATTAATATTACCATATAGCAAGAGCCCCATAAATAACATATTTTGAAGTCATTTCAAATATTAAATCAGATAAAATGTAATTAAGATAAATATTCAATTCATTTGTTTTCCTTGGAATCTATAGGCTACGTAAAAGATATACAAAGAAACTCTAATTATAATATCACTGTAACTAATTAAAATGTCTGACTTTCACTATAAAAGTAATAATCCCATAGTACTCGCTCTCTGTTCTATTGTCTGCTCTGTTTTGATTGTTCTGTTGTCTGAATTTTACTGATAAGATCTGCCACTACAATATGCTGAAACGAACATGGATACTCAGGTACGAATTATATGCTTTCTGTTCAAATTAATAAATCCCCTTATTTAAAGTTAACTTCAGTCAGTTGGTCAGTTATTTATTTTTTCAGTCCCTCCATTTAGTGATCATTGATCACTAAACTGATTAACTGATTGTACAAAATCTTCAGATATAAAATGGATACTCAGGTACGAATTATATGCTTTCTGTTCAAATTAATAAATCCCCTTATTTAAAGTTAACTTCAGTCAGTTGGTCAGTTATTTATTTTTTCAGTCCCTCCATTTAGTGATCATGCTGTTTTCAGGTATAACTATTACGACTTTGGATGGTTCGGTAATTAAACATGTTAAACTTACTTATCTCGTGTAGCTTGCCATAGTACCTTGACTGTAATTAAACATTTTGCAATATTTATTGGCTTAGAACCTACAATCACTTTTATGTAATGAACAGTTCGAAGTCTGATTAGCCATTAATCTGTATCAATTATTAATTTTCATTCACTAAATTACCTTCGTTCAAAATTATGCTACACGGGGATTGAATCTTAATATTCCGAACCTCCATCCAATGTCGGCGGATAGTTACGCGGATTACAACCAATCTCACCACAGCTTATCAACGAGATCAACTACACCGCTGTTTAAGGTAACTATTCGTCGAATTCTGTAGGTTGCTTGCTCTGCAAGATGTTTTAAACTATTAAATGTTTGGCCATTTCACTTCATTTCATTTTTTAATTAACAGTTCGTCTAAATTGAAGGATTAGTCACTGATTATTATTTTAAAATAGTTCAACAACTTCTGTACGGCCAATTTTTCAAACCTAAATAGTCAGGCAAGCAATTACACTACACGTCGTATATATAGGCAAAACAGGGGGCGCTGCTGTCAGTCACGTGGTGTCTGCTATTGCCAACCTCCTCGATTGAAATTAATCGATTGTCATGCTGTTGCTGCAGTGTTGACATCTATATCTTATCAAGTTTGAGACCTTTCTCTTTTTTGTTAAAATTATTTTGATGTTTAAAAATCTCAATGGCCTCTCTGTACAAACGCGCATAATAATGCGACGTCTTTGCTATGACGGACGTCTCGTAAAATTTTATTTCGTGGTCACTTTCTTGATACACGTGTTCCGCTACAGCCGATTTATCAGTATGTCCGAGGCGGCAGTTCCTTTTGTGTTCGCCCAGACGAGTGTTGACACTTCTTTTAGTTGTTCCTATATTTTATCGGCACCTGGTGTAGCCAGGGGATGTCGCTTATCTTTTGCATATCTTAAAAATTCTTTTATTTTCGTGGTTGGTCTGAAAGCAGTTTCCACATCGTACTTGTTTAAAATTTTTGCAATACGATCAGTGACCTTACTGATAAATGGTAGAAAAACTTTCCCTTTGGACTGTTGTCGTTACTCGTCAGTCCTGTTTGTCCGTCTAGGGCGTAGTGCACGATCTATCTTCCTGTCTGAATAGCCATTTTTCTTAAATGTCACTGTAAGATGTTCAATCTCATCGCCCAAGCGCGCTGGTTCACAAATTTTGTGGGCCCTGTCTACTAATGTCTTAATCACGGCTCATTTTTGTCGTGGATGGTAGTTAGAATCTTTTTGAAAATAACGATCAGTGTGTGTGTGTGTGTGTGTGTGTGTGTGTGTGTGTGTGTGTGTGTCTTTTCTATAGACCTTATGACCCAATGATCCGTCCTCTGGTTTAATAACTGTCACATCTAAAAAGTTCAGTTGACCATTGGTTTCCTTTTCCATAATGAATTGAATTCTAGGATTGATGTTATTCAGATGTAACAGGAAGGCACCCAGCTCCTCTTCGCCGTGTGTCCATATAACAAATGTATCATCAACATAACGATACCATTTGGCTGTCTGCAGCGGTTTCCTTTTCCATAGTGAATTGAATTCTAGGATTGATGCTGTTCAGATGTAACAGGAAGGCATCCAGCTCCTCTTCGCCGTGTGTCCATATAACAAATGTATCGTCAACATAACGATACCATTTGGCTGGTCTTTTTCTGGCTGTCTGCAGCGCTCGTTGTTCAAAGTTCTCCATGAACAAGTTAGCAACAGTCGGACTAAGAGGACTGCCCATGACCACCCTGTCAATCAGTTCATATAAAACATTCTTATACTGAAAATAAGTTGTTCTTATGCAGTGTTTGAATAATGCCACAATGTCACTAGGAAAAATATCCGCTATGTATGGACCGCGGCATCTCAGCCCGGAAGCTTTAAGTAAGGAGGAGGTGACATATATGCCAAGCACATACGTCAGTTGAAGCCTGTCCGCCATCTTGGTCAGTTTTGGATGCTATTTATCTGTTAAAACTATGCGTTCAGTCGACTCTCTTCCCGTTAATGCATTAAACTGACAGTCACTGCAAAGTATGTAGTTTCAAACAGTATACTTTCTTCCATAAATAGTAATAAATACACATCATAATATATTTGGAAACTTACTTTTTAACGCCTAATTTGCACTCTTTTAACACGTTGTACATCACGGCCAAATCGTCGGACGGTTTATCCCTCTTTTAAGTGACATAAAACATTAGCTCTACAATATGAATACTTCTAAAAAAACTTAGGAATATGGCGGAGCAGACTTCACTTACTCAACGTAAGGTCGTCTCCCTGTATTCTAACCTCCTTGTATAAATCATCTGGTTACCACGTAAATTCTTAAACACAGCAAAGATAAAATAGTGCCAAATCCTATGTACACTTATCACATACAAAGACAATAAATAACCCACAGACATTACCACTTACGTTGTATGTTTACTGTGTACACTTGTGATATCTTTCGGTTGCTGCTGCATGTTATCTAAAATTACAACAATAGTATAAAGCAGTATACATACAGCTAATAATAGCCGGCCGCGGTGGCCGAGGGGACTGAGGCGCTCCAGTCACGGTCTGCACGGCCACTACGGTCGGGGGTTCGAATCCCCCCTTGGGCATGGATATTTGTGCTGTCCTAGCTCGTAAGTAGTTCATAAGTAGTTTGAAAGTTTAGGGACTGATGACCCCGTAGTTAAGTTCCATAAACTATACAAACATTTGAACAGCTAATAATAATGAACATACGGAACATCTTCAAAATAAACCGCACAAGCTGGCAGCAGTATAAACAACGATATTACAAGTAAATTAACTATTTAACAAATGTAAACTAAAAATACGCATGTGTGTAAGAGACCATCTATAGCATCTTACTGTATTCACAGAATCACCCAAAGATGGTCAAGTACCGAAATGACTTAATACTGTAAAGGTAATAAAAATAATAAAGCCGTGCAAGAAATATTTTATTATAGTTATTAGATATTTCTCAAACATTTCACGTTGCGAGCCTCACAAAAAACCTAAACAAGTAAATTCAAATTTTTATTCATAAAGAAGTGGCTGTGGCCCTCAAATTTGTTCTTGATGTAAACGTTGGAAAATACCAAACTAATTCATTGTGACCTAAAAACACTAACATCACCATCTATTTGTTCTTTGCTGTAATATGTATTTAAAACCAGCATGTAACACAAAAATTGAAGTATTCCATTGTGAAGTTTACATGTAGTGGCGTTTCACCATTTCATCGCTGCGTTACTTGTCGAACTACGTCTTTTACTGTAGTTAAAATCCTTGAGTCATATGATCATTCCTTGTTAACGTACATTATCTCTTTGAATGGTTACACTTTTTCGATGAGTTGCTCCTTTGTCTTTCCCACGTTGCACAATTCGAAACTCGATTTTGCGAGAATGAACATCGGTAGGATATATACATTTGCAAACAGTATTGCAGAACATTCTACGGATTGAATTTCTTTTCCGCGCTCACCGTTGCAGGCACACGTATCGTCAAATATTTTCAGAGCTCCATTGCAGTTGGCCGTTATCGGGTATCACCATCTTCTGTCGCTACAGCCCTTTGGTTGAATACCGGTTCTCCCCCCTTCCCCCTTCAAACACCGCAACCCAGGTAACATTCAATTTTCACACCCTCCCTTTTCCGATTTAAAACGTTTTCGTGTTCAGTAATGCATGTTATGTATTGTATTGGCTTCCGGGAAATGTCTCATCAAATCGGTGACAACGGTGTTTCGCTGTTCTTAATAAGCAATTAGTTTCTCTTGCTATGGTTGCCCGCATGTCATTGTAGTAGTTTAAAAAATATCGATGAATATATTTCCCAAGTATAAGTGTCGTACATGGTACACTATAATTTCAGTGATTTGCGAACGATAAGACTACTTTCAGATGTTCCTCTTTCCGTTGAGAGGCTTCATGAAATTTCGCACTATTGTGTTTCTTTAATACCTTGCATATTGCAGTAAATAAAGTTCGTAATATTTGTCTCATTACGTTGAAACAGTGCATTTTTAATCACATGGACCGGAGAGGTAAATACTAAACTTCCAGCTGCATTATTTTTGTCTGAACCTGCGTTTTTAAACTTTTACCAAAATATCATCCTGCAAGAATAAATACCTTATTTGGGGACAAAAAAATTACAATCTAGGATTTACGCCAACATCAGACTAAAAGTGTGCAGACTGCGTATTTATTTACCATCACGAGTAACAGGTCTGGCGTTCAGAGTTCATACTGACCACTTTAAACACTTGCTAAATAATGAGCTGGGAGGAAGCCTGTCATTTATGCCCGACGAGACTATAATAAATTTGGCACATAATTCATTACGCAACGTAACATACCTATGTACTTCTCTTTGACCTCAGTCCTTTCAGGAAGTATTTACGAGGAAATTTTAAAGGTTACGGTCGATAGTGGTAATAAGAGTGCTTGCCTGCATATTTAACCATAAGCTTCTTCCTTAATAAACTTCAGCAGCGAGTTTCAGTCGTAGATCATCAACGGATCCAAGATTGTAAAACAGTTCAGGAAAACACGCAATAAAAATCGTGGCTTGGTGATATCAGCGATAATCTATAAGAAATAAATTTTATGCATGACGTTACGCATACATTTTAATCTTAACCTTTTTGCGGACTATCGCTGTTATAAAAAAACACATGTTTTTTTATTATGCACTTCCAGAAACAGTTTTAAACACTTATATCCATTGATGATGGTTTAAGAATTAAATATGGTTGACGATTTTTTGAAACAGCTAATTGTTAAAAATGCATTTTATGAAACATATTAAAACTATTACGTAATCCATCTAAAGCAATGATACTAAACATTGTTTTTCAGATTATGAACTGTGAACTTTGTGAAACTGGGCTCATTTACTGCAGTGAGACACTCCTCACCATATTGTTTGTTATGATAAAAAAAATTCGTCACAGTAGCGGACTAATAACTGCTACGAATACCCTTTTGTTACCGCAACAAAATGAATCACGTCTGCACCACTAGATGCCTTATGCTCATACCATTGACATTCTTTTTAGGTTGCTAATAACAGTGCACGGTATTAAGAGTGACTTCACGTTGTTTTAGATGCCTAAAACAATAAACCAAACCACAGGATTTGTAACAAACTGAACAAGGACAAGAAAGTGCTACAAAACAAGTAGCTCAATAAACAATTACAATACCAGGTGCACCGAAAAGTATGTTTATTTTTAGAAAACAAAAAAAAACATAGCAGGTACAGTACAGCAATGCGTGAGCTATTTTCCGGCGCGCGGGAATGGCCTTCCTAAGGAGTGTGCAGCTATTCCCCGTCGGAATAGCATGGATGTGTTCAAGTAGTTCGCAAGTCTAGGAACTGATGACCACTGCAGTTGGCTCTCATTGCTTTATACACATTTAAGTTATTTTTCGACAGTTGCCAAAGAAATTTGCCACTGGTCGTGTCGTGGGATCAACGTTTGTATTCCTGTGTCGAAGAAGTCTGTCGCCTAGGAAAGGAACCAGCGTGGACAGCCGTCTTCAGCTCTTCGTAATCTTCAGAAAGTTTGCCAGACGACGGGAGGTTGTTGTGGGGCAAGTACAGGTAAAAACGCCAGTCGCGGTGGCCGAGCGGTCTGCGGCATGCCAGTCACGGTCTGCACGGCCGCTGCGGTCGGGGGTTCGAATCCCCCCCCCCCTCGGGCATGGATGTTTGTGCCGTCTTTAGTATAAGCTAGTTCATAAGTAGTTTGTAAGTTGAGGAACTGATGACCCATTAGTTAAGTCCCTTAAGCTCTACAAACATTTGAATTTTAAAGATAGCAACTGATGATAGAAGATCACGATTGTTTGCCGGATGATCATACAGCGTTTAACCGGCCAACTGCAACTGTCCTGTATAAATACAGCTGAAAGTTCTTTGATCAGCCGGCATACATTCCTGATGCTGCTCCCAGCGATTTCCAGATTTTCTTGTGCCTAAAATTTCTCAGGCCATATTACAGTGACGAAGAGGTTAAAACGTCAGTCAGACTCCAGTCCAATCATAGTGGACAGATTTCTGCGACATGAAAGGTGTCTCAATCCTCTTCGTGGCGATGCTAGACAGCAGCTAAGTCACTGCTGTACCTATCGTCAAGAAAGTCCTTCATGTAACAACAGTTTGTCTGCAAAGTCACTCCGCAGCGCCGAGCTCCGCGTGTCTTGCCTTGCGGGGCGCATAAGGTTGGCAGCACATACATGCAATACCGTATGAATAGAAGGCCCTGTTGCTGCCGTGCCACGTCACGCAGAGTAGGCCGCGATCGCGCAGCTCACTGGCTGGCAGTGAGAGGCAGTGGGCGGTGCCCCAGCGGCCAGCCAGTGAGATACGCGATCGCGGCCTACTCTGCGTGACGTGGCACGGCAGCAACAGGGCCTTCTATTCATACGGTGTCGTAGTATAAGCTAGCGGCCGGATTTCACTGCTACGGACTGCAATTATGTTGCGAGATGGTTTTCAACATTATTACAATTTACAGAATTAAATTAGTTACATTTATTTTATACTAGCTTAAACCCGCGGCTCCGCTCACGTCTTGGTTGACTATGACGTTATATTCTATCAGTAGTGTCCTATGAGACTGGTTTTGAAGAATGAAATGAAATACAATACCTTCTTTAGAAACAAACATTTTTAATCAACATTCGAATAAAAAAATAAAATTATGTGAAGTGCTTAATGATTTACAATAATTAATACATACATTGTTCCTTATACCCAGTGTTGCAATATCTCAACACGTATGGTGACAGGAATGTCCAAATTCATTTTAATTTCAGTTTAGGGCATTAAGGTAAACTACGTTATTTTTAGTATTGTTTGGAGCGTAAAAGTAGAGATTTTTTGGGTTGCCCATCCTTAAGCAAGCGACGTATAATTGACCATGTGAAAAACATGTGGGCTGTAAATGGATTTCTTTAAAGAGATGTATTAAAAGAAATTTATTTCCTACTGCTTTATTTATTTATTCTTATATTTCCTTATTCGTATGCTTATCCTTACAGAGAAAGAGCTGAAGACATTGTAGCATGCATAGACCAAATATATGCTATGTGGCATCACGTTTCGCTGTATGTAACCTCCTTGCTATAGAGTCGCAAACGTCATCGCTGGCCTTCAGTACGAATTTGTTTATAATTCGACAACTTTCAAAATGTTTGTTCAGCTTATGGGACTTAACTAAGGGGTCATCAGTCCCTAAACTTACAAACTACTTATGAACTACTTACGAACTAGGACGGCACAAATATCCATGCCCGAGGGGGGATTCGAACCCCCGACCGTAGTGGCCGTGCTGACCGTGACTGGAGCGCCTCAGTCACCTCGGCCACCGCGGCCGGCCCGACAACTTTCAACCACCATATCTTCCGCCCCCTAATAGCTATCGGCATGGATGTACAACGCGAGACTTCGAACAACTATTACACACAGAACATTCGTTTGCGTTCTGTAGTTTTCGCTGCAGAGCGAAATATTAACACACAGGCACGTAGAATTTTATATACACCGACAACTTTCCATCCCAATATACTCCACCCTTTTATCATTATCAACCCTTAAGCAACAATACAACCAATAAAACCATTTTCAAAGAGTAAATATAATTTTCAAAGAGTAATTATCGTTCCGCATTTCGCGTTACATTCTTCAAATTACTAAATATCGCTATAAAACCGTGCCTAAAACATTCCTCAGGTATACATTAGTAACTGTACAAATATTAAAGTCTCTGCGTCTTGTCGTTCGGAGTTACAAGCGTACACCGAACATTCACATTAATATATATATATATATATATATATATATATATATATATATATATATATATACTCGGATCGCCATTAAACCATGCCTAAAGCCTTCCCCGGGTAGACATTAGTAAAAGCAAACATTTTTAGCTCTTTATGCCTTGTGGTTCAGACGTGATAAACGTACACCGAACAGACATTCATATTTATATAGATATAGATTTTTACTATTTGAAATGCACCATTACTTAGTAATATTACATGTTTGATGGTTAAATTCAGGCGGTTACATAGGTATTTTAGCAAACACAAATAAAGTACATAAGTTGACAGGATTAATTACAAGAAAATACACTGTACTCATCTTTATCACAGTAGGTGCTGGAAATATTTCCTCTATCTTGAAGGCGTAGTTCAACACGTTCACATTTATTTTCGAATACCTTTACCAGTGTTTCACGTGTAATCGAATGCAGATATTCAGTTATCACTGTCTTAAGTTCATGTATTGTCTTTGGGTTATTTTTATAAATATTTTAGCCCCACCCCAGTCGGGAGGAAATAGTCGGGAGGAGACAAATCGGGTGAGCGAAGGGGACAGAGACCTTTTGTAGTTATTCTGTCTCCAAATATTTCATCCTAAAGTCGTAGGGATTAGTGTGCTGTATGAGCAGAAGCGTTGTCCTGCTGGAAAAATGAATGACTGATGTCATCTTCATTCAGCAGTGCAATAGATGGATAAATTAACTGGGAACAATAGATTTTGAAGATGACGGTAATTTCGAGAAATATCGGCCCTATAATGTGCGCTTGTGTTTCGGCAACCTCCACGCTAGAGGTCTGCAAATCACCGGTTTCGCTCGCTCGTACTCGGTCGAGTGCGCAACGCTCGGCGGTGGCGCGGCGAGTGTGTACGCTCGCAGCGAGCGTGTTGACACTCGAACCAGGCTGTGTGGGGCGGGGCGGGGCGGGCACAGGCCGAACAGCGTATTGCTGCCGCTGTACTCACAAGGAAACCTACACAAGTCACTCACCGATTTCTAAGAAATTTGCATATAATACATGAAAAACTATGGGACACGTAATTTTTTTAGCGGCGGAAAAACATATTTAAGGGGTGAAACGGTCCCTCCAAAATTGGGCTTGAAATAGAAAAATGGCGATAACTTAGAGATTAGTGAAGCGATGAAAGTATAAAAGACAAATTTCATAGATTCAACTTCTATTAAATAAAAACAATTATTTTAGCACAAAAAATTGGACACTTTAGCGGTAGCTGCCCCCCTAATTGTCACTTCCCCTGCAATTTACCTAGACCGACCTCTTATCCCGCCATTCCGAAAACATGCAGTTCATTCTTTTGGCTGGTGCATCCGGGTGACATTCTTCAGACGGCCCTAAATAAATATAACAACACAGATATCACTGAAACACAAGGAGCACCATAAATTCGTACAGATGTGTAAAGTAAACAATTGGAATAAGAGGATTTAAAACAGGTACAGGATATATGAGCATTCGACCAGCATATGACCCTGACGACGGAAGAAAGGGCGGATCCTATATATTGTACAAAAGCTTACATGCATTCTTTATTATGTAGATAAGAAAGTCGACAGTGGCAGTGGGGTTATATGAATTTTGCAATTGGAAAAATTCTCGTTAAGGACTCACTTGGAAAAGGTAGAGGCGCAGCAACCACGCACAGTGCCAAAATGCTACGGGATTATGTATTAACGGGGTGCAACAGAGAGAGAGATAGATGCACAAACCTAACCTAACGGGTGTAAATCAATATAGGAGTATTTAATATCAATATAAAAGACGCACAAAGTATTCCAGGACTTGAGAGTGATGAGAGGACTGGATATTAAATACAATCATATGCTCGTTAAGTTACACCTACCACTAAACAGGCACTAACAGTCCACAAAATGGGAAGAAGGAAGATCATGGATAACTCATTTAGTAAATGATCTTAGCACAGAAACTTTATATTAATCACGTATGATAACTTGTATCGTAAAGTACAAAATGCGAAACTGAATGGCAAGTTCAAGTGGATCGAGAGAACAGCTTTCGAAGCATCCGGAAAAGGAAATAATTCCAAATTTCGCAGTCGGGATTTATTCTCAGGCGTCTAGTTTGCTCCCGACACTCGCCTCGGACTCGAGTGGCGCTGCGGTGGGCGACCGAGTGGCGAGCGGGCAGTGTGGACGGTCGGGTCGGTCGAGCGTGCCCCGCTCGAACGAGCGTGCAGAAAGTCGAGCGCAGCCACACGCCTTGTCGCAAGCTACAGTACCGACACCTGCCGGACTATCATAGAACGACATGTATCACGCGATTCGATCGAGCAATCGAGCGACGTGCAGACCTCTACTACACGCCAATTTTCTCTGCGTGCAATAGCGTTTATCTTTTGGCATGTGGATTTTCGGATGACCAAATACGTGAATTTTTAGAACTAATGTAGCCAGATAGGTGAAAAGTGCAAAATATTCGCCGCGGCGAAACGGCCGAGCGCATTGAGGCGCAATGCTAAGATGCGCTAGACCGTTCCTCATCGGGGGTCCCAGTCCTCCCTCGGGCATGGATATTTGTGCCGTCCTTAGTGTTAGCTAGTTCATATTAGTTTGTGATGACCCCGTAGTTAAGTCCCATAATCTCTATAAACATTTGAACATTTTTTTGTAAAATATTCGATGTAAAACACCAACACACAACTTCATGTCTATTTAATAAAACGCTGAAATCATTCCCAATATTCATATGGTCCATACAATTTAATTGTTGCACTGCAATCATTTCATACGGATACAGCCCCAGTTCTTTGTTTACGGCATTCTGCTGTCGTACGACAGACTTTAGCCCTTGTGATAATATCCTTACTGATTTTGTTGGACTCCTTAACACAATGTCCGAAATGTCGTCCAGCTTCCTTTCTGTTAAAACCGTGGGCCTACCAGTTCGTGGTGTACCACGAACTCAACCTGTTGCTCGGAATTTGCGAATTAAATCACGTACAGTTTCGCGATGTGGACACCTCAACGCAGGGAA
The DNA here is from genome assembly GCA_026315105.1 of Locusta migratoria. Lineage (NCBI taxonomy): Eukaryota > Metazoa > Arthropoda > Insecta > Orthoptera > Acrididae > Locusta > Locusta migratoria. The sequence continues at coordinate 215,653,717 of CM048744.1, read as the reverse complement.
AAGCAATCTAAATTGTCTTCGCACATGCTCCATGAAGTTTGCTCCTGCCGGGAAAACTTCTTCCACTAGAAAAAACTCTCTGCAACAGTAAGAATTCTCATTACACTCGGACAATGACAAGTAACAGCTGTAGCGCACAGGCAACACTACCCCCACCCTACCACCACTGCAGGTCCACGGAACACGTGCAGGTGTGCTTTGTCTGTGCTGCCAACCTTACAGGCCCCACAATGCGAGACACGCGGAGATCGCCACTGCGGAGAGACTTTCCGGACACACTGTAAGTTGTCTGGGCCATACAGTACACTAGGGATTAAGAATCAGTTCGTGACACGGGCCATTAATAAATAGTAAGCGTTTTCGTCATAATGACAATTCCAACATTATATTCTTATTCTCACTTAATATTTCAGGTGTTACTCAATAGGAAAATGATGGGAAGCCAAGGACAATGGTGAAACAGCGTTGTAATAAGTGTATACAAGAAAACGGAAATTGTTTTACTCAAGAGGGAATACTTTCAAAGCACATTTGTTTGTCGAAATAAGTATGACGTCAGCCTTTAACGTAAGGTAAAAATCAGTAACGATTGGCGACAGGAACTGACAGAGAATTTAAGTGCAACCAAGTGTGCCGCGTTTTCGTCAGCTGTCATGCATTATTCAGCCATCAGGAGTTTCCAGATGGAAGCACATTTCGTTCCGCCACTCCCTCTTCTTGGATTTTATCGGCGGTGCGTCTGAGGGTCAGCCGCGACGCAGGCAGCACAATTTCACACCCCAGTGGTTCGTTCACTTTCAGCTTCGTTCGCTGTCGGATGAGCTTCCAAGTCTGCAGTATTGGAGAACACCCTCGTGAGTGCACTCTCGATCTCAATGTGCCTTTTTACGAAACGGAATTTCCGCTATAGGTTCTTTAGTATCGGTTAATTATCAAATGTACGACACTACTTGACGAATCTGCTCTTTAAAGAGCTCAGTAATATAATGGACCATCGGTAGTAGCGAAACACCTCAAGAACTAATGTTCAAATGTTTGTAGAACTTATGGGACTTAACTACGGGGTCATCAGTCCCTAAACTTACAAACTACTTATGAACTAGCTAAGACTAAGGACGGCACAAATATCCATGCCCGAGGGGGGATTCGAACCCCCGACCGTAGTGGCCGTGCAGACCGTGACTGGAGTGCCTCAGTCCCCTCGGCCACCGCGGCCGGCTATGGAGTATTATACAACTGTATACAGTCAGCGTCATTTCAAATACTAAACTGGTTCGTTGCTTACCTTTCTGCACAAAGTGTGTGTGCAGACAGTACAAAGCGCCTTTTACACAGAGTACGACATACCATTGTATAAGTAACATTAGAAATTGAAAATACTTACATCAAATCTAGGTAGGATATAGGATGCAAGTAACAAGGAATGAATTCGTATAAAATAGTATTAAAAGGCCATAATATTTCAAGCCAAGTATCATGTATTTTGCCTAGTACATTTTTAATATACTATTTTATAGGAATTCATTCATTTTTTGTTGCATCCTATATCCTACCTAGATTTCATGTATGTATTTTCAGTTTCTAATGTTGTCGTAATCTGTGCAGAGGGCGCTTTGTGCTGTGTGCACACCCACAGTTATACAGAAAGGTCAGCTAGGAACCAGTTTGGTATTTCACATGACGCTGACTGTGTAGAGTTGTATAATATTCCACATTCAGATGCAATTTGCTAGTTCATGACGGCCCACATGGCTTATTTTCTATGTATAATAAGAGTCCCTCCTCTCCCTCCCCCCCCCCCCTTCAGGGGGCTCGCGGAGTTAGTGCGTGGGGATCAAGTGGCCCCGAGCTAATGCAGTCTTCCTTCCTTCTTTACTTCCTGGACTGGATTTCCTTTCCCCCCTCACCTCCTTTCCTATTCTAATTCCTTCCCCTCCCCACCGGGAGACTGATAACCTTAGCAGTTGAGTTCCATTATCGCAACCAAACAACCCAACCCAATAAGATTTTTAATTATTGTTCTTGAACTGTAAGGATATTTGCTTTTACATACGTTAATTTGAGATTTGATTTTATTGCATTACAGCAATAAAGATGTTCACTCAGTGACCGAATCTAACATGTAAAAGTTCAAAGCACTAATGATTTCACTTGATAAAGCTGTTCCCTGTATTATAAATTTATAATAGCCAGCCGTAGTTGCCGAGCGGTCTGCGGCGTGCCAGTCTCGGTCTGCACGGCCTCTGCGGTCGGGGGTTCGAATCCATTTCGGGCATGGATGTTTGTGCCGTCTTTATTATAAGCTAGTTCATAAGTAATTCGTAAGTTTAGGGACTGATGACGCTGTAATTAAGTCCCATAAGCTCTACAAACATTTGAACATTTTGTATTATTATAATTTCTTTAGTGTGGTGGCTCTGCACTTAGCTCGAGATTAAGACGTCTGTATATAAAATAAATGCTATGCTTCACGCAGCAGTTCTCAGAGAAATTATCGAGAATCGTTACTTTCTAGCAATATCTGAAATAGTCACAGGGAGTAGAAAAATTGCACCTTCGTGATATGATGTAGAAAATTGCATGGCGTTGTTTGTAATGTACTTCTATATACATACTCCACAGTCCACCCAAAGGTGCGTGGCGGAGGGTACCTAGCACCACTGCAAATTACTTGCTTTGCTGTTCCACTGCCACAGAACGAGAGAAAAAACGAATGTTTGTATGCATCTGTAGGAGTCCTAATCTTTCTGATATTATGTTCTTGGTCTTTACGCGAGATGTAGGTTGGTGGTAATAGAATCTTTCTGCAGTCCTCTTTAAATTCCGGCCTTATACACTTTTCCAACAGTGTTTCTCGGAAAGAACGTCGCCTTCCCATTTGAGTTCCCGAAGAATTTAAGTTAACGCTCGTGCATTGATCGATCGTATCAGTAATAAAAATAGCCGCCCGCCTTTGAATTGCTTTTATCTCTTCCTTTAAACCGATCTGATAGGCATCCCAAACACTTCAGCATTACTCAAGAAGGGGTAGTACTACAAATGTTTTATATGCAGTATCCTCTACACACGAATCACACCTTCCGAAAATTTTACCAATAAACCAAAGTTGACAATCCGTCTTGCGCACGACTGTCCTTATATCCTCGTTCAATTTCATATCACTGTCTATCGTTACTCCTACAAATTTAACTGACGCGACTCTGTCAAGCAGCACACTACTAATGCTGTATTCGAAAATTAAGGGGTTGTTTCTCCTACTCGCCTATATCGCTATACATTTTTTACCATTAGAGGTATATGCCATTCCCTACACCACCTAGAAATTTGGTCAGTCAACCTGCATCCTACTACAGTCATTCATTGTAGACACCCTCCTGTACATCAAACATCGCCATATATATATATATATATATATATATATATATATATATATATATATATATATATATATTACTTATATATATATATAAAATCTCACTGACGTGTTTTACGGCCCACTTTAGATTTTATAAGTTTTTGCAAACAATTTGGACCAAAAGAATAATCTAAATAATAAAAGATTAATTAAAAAAAACCTTTTAGGAAAAAGAAATTAGTTAGTGGCGGGTTCCGAACCACTAACCTTCAGGGTCACAATCAAAAGCGTTGCCCACTACGCTACAGCTAACAGTCAGGAGGTGTGTGCTTTAATCTCATATTATTGATGGCTGTTGTTAGCTGATGCTAATATGGCGTTTGTAGACACTAGATTATCATTTATCGTATGAAGAACGACGCGTTTTTGTTAATTCTTCAGTGTGCCATTGCTCTGAAATGACAACGTGTTAGTTACAATAAGGAAGTCATTCAAATACGCAAGATGGCGTATGCCACATCGAGTTCTGCGTTAATTTTGCAAATATCTCTCAAACGATACGAGATATGAAAAAACATAAGAGAGCAAAGTTGTAGAGAATATTCTCCTCTACAAATTCGGTTATTCAGTTTTCATGTCAGATAAATAGTTACGCCGTTATGTTTATTTAAATATCGAGCTGTCAAAAGACGATCGCAAAGGCCCACTTTTCGTGTTACTACCGTAACATAAAGTTGGCCAATAATAGAGGTCCTATTACACTTCCCTAAGACTCCTCTGGAGATACCCTAGTCTCTGATGCACTCGCCATCGAGAACAACGAACTGGGTTCTACTACTTAAGTAATCTTCGAGCACTCACATGTTTGGGTTCCTATTCCTGATGCCCGTGCCTTCGTTAGGCAGTCTGCAGTGCGGCATCGTGTCAAACGCCTTTCGAAAATCGATAAATATGCAAGCTGCCCCATTCATCCCATAGCACGCAAGATGTCATGTCTTGAACGTTAGGTTTAAAAGTACGACATTCATTTTTCTAATATCCCCAACACAGAATGATGGAACGAGTGACTGGATCGAGGCCTTTAATATCCTTTTCGATTTTATATAGAACCAGAATTTTCTCGAGTTCTCGGCAAGATCTTTTGCTGAGGTAAGACGGTGGTAGCTATTCTATGCTACTCGCATCGATCTTTTTACAGTTAGGCTAATCTCTAACTATAGCATGTTTTAGTTTGATTTACCTATTTTGAACCGAGAGTGCAGTACCATTTGCTTTCTGAGCATCTTACCACAGTGGGTCTTCCCCATCCTTAATCCAATGTGTTGGCACATATTTCTCCAGCGCTTCATTTGCAATGCATTTAAATTTTGCCGACAATACTTTACACACACTGTACGGGAACTAAAATATATCTATTCATTCACATAGTGGGATGCTAACAATTGCTTATCTGCTGTTCTTGGCACAAACACTCTCCTAGGCGTCTTGACCGGTTTATTAACTTTGATGGCTATTGTCGCTATAACACCATGATCACTAACCCCTGTCACTACAGGGTCATCATTGATACGATTTTGGCCTGTTTATAGCTACAATATCAAAAATACTTCCATTGCGTGTGGGCTGACGATTTAGCTGCTCATAGCAGTATTCGACAGACGTGTTCCACTAGTTCAACAGTCTTTCTTACGACTACTTGTTTCTGCTCCATTTAGTGACGCTATAGATGTCCTAGTCAATACTCGCCAGGTTACATTCGCCGCCTACAAATAATGCATGGCCCGGGTGCCTTCGCGCCACTGGACTACTGTTACTGTGGAACTCCCAACAATTAACTTCATTTTACTATACTGTTCCACGTTCGGATAATATCTCTCTCTCTCTCTCTCTCTCTCTCTCTCTCTCTCTCTCTCTCTCTCATATAACCTCAGTGGGAACAGTAGTCTTGTAGACTCAAATGAATACACCATCTCCAATTGTACATCATCTTTCTTTGCGTAATACATTTTACTGTTCGTTAAATATTTCAATGTTTCCTACATCGGTACTCAGCCAACTCTGTCCCGAAGATTATTTATAAAGGCCTCCCCCTGTTCGGGGAAAATGGATGTAGAGGAACGGCCATTTTTGTTATCCAAGTGTGTGCAATTACAAGTGAAACAAGAAAACATGGTAATTCTGTACTTCAAGGTATTTTTGATCGTGACAACAAACAAGCTGACGCAGGTTACACAGACATGGACGTAAATTTAAAGCAGATTTGAACCAACTCTCAGATGTCTCAAGACCTATTTCGCTGCAGAAATGTGATTTAATGGCACTCTTGCCGTATATCCCTCCTGTTTGTCATGCATTTTGTAAGAACCTTGAACATACACGTAATACAAACATAAGTTATCCAGAAGGAGTAATAGACGTGATTGAGGAGTAAATGTGACATTTATGTTCGTACAGCAAGTTGTACCACAATGTGAGTAATGTTCTGTTCATGTAATACATTCTTACAATAAAATTAATGGGATTAATATTATTCGTTAAATAGCAAGAGCATTATGCCACACAATGCGACATGTTCATGAGAGGTATACAACACCCTGTTGCCGGCCGCGGTGGCCGAGGAGACTGAGGCGCTCCAGTCACGGTCTGCACGGCCACTACGGTTGGGGGTTCGAATCCCCCCTCGGGCATGGATATTTGTGCCGTCCTAGTTCGTAAGTAGTTCATAAGTAGTTTGAAAGTTTAGGGACTGATGACCCCGTAGTTAAGTCCCATAGACTTTACAAACATTTGAACAACACCCTGTTCATTATAATCTGCAAAACTGGTACGAAATGAGAAACTGCTTTTACGTGTGAAGCAACATGATACTATTCAAAGTGTAAACTGACCACATTTATTTACGGTGATGGTAGCAATAGGCAAGATATTTAAGGGAGAACACGTAAAGCACCTTCAAAATGGTCTCCTGTAAAATTTAGTAAATGTGACATAATGTCCTTTACCTCCGACCCACATACATAAGAAGCACTCAGCAATGTCAAAACATCGCGAAAGCGCGCAATAGCTTGCATTCTGTTAGCCAACATCCGCAGAAGAATGCAAACCCATTTTATTTACACAGTGTAAATGTTTCTAGTACAATTAATGTCATTACACATTTATCCAAATTGTCAGCGGCTATGTCACATTCTTCAATACACTCAAACTTCTTTTTCTTCCTCATAACGTATTCCATGAGAAAGTGCATTATGTCAATGTGTTTAACTTCGCATGACAGCAGTCTGCAGACGCCAACTTCATTGCGCTTTGTCAGAGTTTAAATAGCGCGCCTTAGACTCTTGTTGACAGTTCTGTTGGCAGCTGCTGAAGCCACAAAGCTTTGAACTGCTGCCGCCATCGCCATATTTTCTACTTCCACCGTGGACAGAGCTAATATCGCTGTTTGCACCAATTCCAAGCAATATTGCCTTTCTGGAATAGAATCCTCTAGTACAAGATTTTCTATCTGTAGAATCACTGGACCATTCTGCATTGCAGTATCCAGTTATTTCTGTGTTCTTTCACCAGATATAGTTTCGGGTCTTTAATTTCTTAACATACCTGAGTACTTGTTTCACATCAAGCAGGTGTTCAATCTGTGCATCGTTACTTACTTGAAATGTTTAAAGTATGTGAGATATACGATTTTGTAACTTGTGCAAGATACAGCAGACATCCTGTTCACTATGTTCCCTTGTTCACAATAATATTCTTATCGAATTTTACACTCACTTCAGTATGTGTTGGAACAGGTTTGCAGTTTATTTCGAACAGATTCTTCATTTATCACTTCTTCTTAGCCTAACCAAACCTGTTTCATAATCTTATAGTTATGTTCATTCGAATACACAACTTCCCTTTACGAATGTCTTTCTTTGATTTTTTTGCTGATAACTAGCAAAGTTAGTGTAACATCGACCCACACTTGCAGAAATAACTTTACTGACTTACCAAAAGAATAATATACACAGGCATGTATTTTTGATGTTTTCAGTCCTATATCGAGCATTATACTACTAAATTTTGGATTCCACAATTGAATATCCTGCGTCAAACCATACAGAGACGTAGGTAATAAACAAATTTGGTTGGCTTCTCAGTACATCTCTCGTTGTGACACACAAATTTGTGTCAAATGTTTGTGTAGTTTATGGGACTTAACTACGGGGTCATCAGTCCCTAAACTTACAAACTACTTATGAACCACTTACGAACTAGGACGGCACAAATATCCATGCCCGAGGGGGGATTCGAACCCCCGACCGTAGTGGCCGAGCAGACCGTGACTGGAGCGCCTCAGTCTCCTCGGCCACCGCGGCCGGCAAATTTGTGTCAATATCTGCTTACAGAAATGCACTTATTGCATCAAGCTGATCAAAGTCTCGGTCGTATTTGGCAACCAAACAACATACGAGATAACGAACCGAAGTGTACTTTACAGATGGCTAGTAGACTGAATCGTAATGAGCACCTTTCACAACTAATCTTACCTTATATTGAACAATTCCTCCCTTTTCCCTTCCCACTTGTTTAAATACCCTTACAAGGTGAGACTCTACTCCACGGGAAAGATCTAATAATGACAGTTTCATTTTTCATTAGAGAATTAAAAGTTGACCACTGTATGTAATAACAGCTTAATTCTCCTGGTAGGAGGTACCCAGATAAGAGTTTACAGTTCTAAAGAAACTCAATTTAGCAGTAAAATTAGCAAAAGGTCCGTGTGAGCTACCGGCTACTCCCTGCTGCAAAACCTTGTTCCCTGGCCCGAATTCAGAACTGACTTGGTTACAATTACTTTAATAACAGGACGTTGACGATACAGTGGCCAATATACATAGCAGCTCACAGGAAATTACATACAGGCATTAATAAACAGGACCCCACAATTAAAGTTACTTCATAAAGGTGGCTAAGAAAAACATTTATGGCGCAACATAACTTAAACATAAAACATTTGCATCTGAATTTGTTCTCAGCACTGTTGAAAAACAGTGTTAAATAAAAGGGGGAAGGTGCTCGAAAACTAAAATTTATATGCAAGTCAAAATTATACTGAACATAACTTGTTTATTCAGGTCGAACGCAAGCAAAATGGGATCTAATTTTGTTAATACAATAAAAAGTGCATTACATTTACAGGGTTTAATAATGACGATGCCCAGCATTGAGTTTAACAATAAATTACACAGAACTTAACGCTACTGGGGAGAAGATTTACAAACAACACTCACTCGCTCATACACAGGCAATGCAACTGCGAAACTCACCAAAATCAGCGTGCTGAAACGAGGCAGAAGCAGGCGCCGCTATCGTAGTCGAAATTCAGCATAGCTGGAGGTACCACACAACAAAATATACAATCAAACTGATGTCTCTAATCTGTCATGCCTGATTTGATGTGGTGCTTGGGTATAGCAAAGTAAAGTTGCATTTAGATCAGACCGCGGGCACACACGGCGATACACGGATACGTTACATGAACGCACTTCACTGAAGGTGAAATAGTTGAAAATCGGATTCATTGCACAAAATCACGGCGGACTATTAAGTTGCAATGTTAGAGTAAACTATCTAGGCACTGGTTTTATGAAACCTGGCGTGAATTCAGGTGACAAGCTTCAAACCCCTGAAATTGGAGATCGGACCCACGTGATTCCGAAAACCGATAAAAATGTATACATTCAGTTTCCGAAAAATAAAGACAATTAACTACAGCATGCAATCCCTGGAACTGCGTAGAATTTCATAAGAAAGCTACTGCAATGCAGCAACATGGCGGGAAAGCTACCGGAAGCCACGAAAAACTAGAGTACAACGGGGGTGGGGAGAGAAGATAGTGACTCGTCCTGGAGAAGGCTTGTCAAGTAGCTTATAACCAAAGTGTGTCGAAATCTCTTTGGTCGCATCAGCAGCAGGGGTTGGTAACGACTATCTGAGCCAGAGAGAGAACCATGCAAAGCGAGCTATCACTAGCCACATTCAGACAGCCATTAGAGTCTCGCACATCCACTTAAAAGTAAAAAAAGTACACATTATCACAGGGACAATTTCAGAAATTAATATTTTAAAACATGAAATAAAAAGCTATTCCTCATGCCTTTAAAAGAGGGGTTCTAGTCTTAACAAAATGCTAATCTAGCGACATCAAATAAATTACAATTATATAACGAATATATGGAAGACGACAGACGGTCGTCTTTCAGAATCACATTCTTCATCGACAGCTATGCTCCACATATCACCATGCAGCGTCAATATTCTGAGGCTCATCCACACATGGACCTCGATAAAATAAACTGAACTCTTCCTTAGAAGTCAATTCTTTTTCGCCGACATAACTCGTAATCTTGTATCGGGTATGTAATCATCATAAGGTAATTAAGCACTTTAGAAATGGGACAGCCACGCGCAAGCCACCCAGCACAAGTTTGCGGCACAAGTTGGTCGCGCAAAGTACTTGTTACACAATACGTCGAGAATGTGTGAGCAGAGGCGCTTCGCGGAAAGGGGCGGGGTGATTAATGGTTGTCGGCCAGACAAGCGAGCGAAAGCACGCCGCGCCCGTCGGGTTTTGCATGGACGGATGGCCCACTGTTGTACGCCGCGGCGACAAGCGACCGATGCTGTCGCATTGCGGCGGGTCCGAAACCGCTCCACGCCGCAACCACCGCCTATTACCGTCCGCTAAGTGGTGTGGTGGTGCGCGGATGCAGTATTCATTGCGCGGGGACGATAGCGGTATCGTGACACGTGCTGTGACGTCAGACCTACAGGAATAGATGTGGGCCCTCGAAGGAAACGCAAAAGAAATTCATAAGGTAATTTGCGAGCAGTATATGTAACTAGCTGAAACTCCGGCGTTGCCCGGGAGTTTGTTTATTTATTCCTGCCTTGAGTTAGTCAAAATCAATCAGATGTTTGTATAGCTTATGGGACTTAACTACGGGGTCATCAGTCCCTAAACTTACCAACTACGCATGAACTAGCTAACACTAAGGACGGCACAAATATCCATGCCCGAGGGCGGATTCGAACCCCCAACCGTACCTCCAGTTGGTACTTAGCCATTCTCTCTCTCTCTCTCTCTCTCTCTCTCTCTCTCTCTCTCTCTCTCTCTCTCTCTCTCTCTCTGCCCATCTCCTTTTTTCTAAAAAAAAGTCTTATTTATCAGAGTGTAAGGAAAGGAAGATAGGTTGGTGATAGCGTTATTGAAATTAATTTTTTGATTTGATAAGTAAACGTGTATAGTATATAAAAATGGTTGTGTAACGTAACTGACCTGATCTTAAACTCGTTGTTAGCTACGTTTAAACTCGTGAATTAAATGTCAAGTGAATGATATAAAATTCTGATTAATTTGCAAACCAATTAGTGTAATTAACAAATCTATTGCCCGCTCTGAAAACTTCACAAAAGATTTCACTGACCTTCACCTTTCTTACGCACACACCAGATAGCTGAAAATAAATGTAACGGGTATGTGCAATGCGTTATTTTTTAATTTGCATGCGTATGATCGCAATAATATTGAATAATGACTTTCTATGATAATCAAAGCGACTTAGTTGGGGGGTGCAAACCAACCACTAACCTTGCTGTTTTATAAATATCACTTCTTTTGCTTAAATAGCAAGTTTTATGAAGGTTAAGCTTTGAAAATATTTGCATTTGTTAATTGAAAAATGATTGGTTCTGGTAAGATTTTGGCGGTGCAAGAATTGTTGAACTCAGCTTTCAGAGAGCCTTTAATCATTAAGTTAGGTAATTAATAAAATTTGAATCGTTATTATTTTGAAATAATGTTTGATTAATATTAGTGATTATCAAACTCTTACGATAGTTTATCTACTGAAAATAAATAGGTATTGTAATAATAATGTCTGGCATTCTAATTTCAAGTGCAGTAAAGTTAATCAAAATTCACAGTCAAGATAATTATTCATTACTGAACCTGCATTCAAGTCTCTCTCTCTCTCTCTCTCTCTCTCTCTCTCTCTCTCTCTCTCTCTCTCTCTCTCTACAGAATTAATTATTTCATTGTTAGGCTTGATTGTTCTGTTATCTTTAATGTAGTTTGTTACTTAGATTAAGTTCAAATGTTTGTAGAACTTATGGGACTTAACTAGGGGGTCATCAGTCCCTAAGCTTACAAACTACTTATGAACTAGCTAAGACTAAGGTCGGCACAAATATCCATGCCCGAGGGGGATTCGAACCCCCGACCGCAGTGGCCGTGCAGACCGTGACTGGAGCGCCTCAATCCCCTCGGCCACCGCGGCCGGCCTTAGATTAAGAATGGGATTACTACTCATTACAAAAAGAAGTTACATAACTTTATATTCGATAATATTCAATTCAGCAACCAAAGTTACATTTGACATTAATTTCAAATAGAAAGCCATATGCAGTTGCAACTTATCTTGGTTAATTCTCCAGCGATGTCTATTCTAGTTTCATTGGCAATGGTTTGTCTCCAATACAATCACAAATTTACAAGCATTTTCTATTACACAGCATGTTCTTTTTTCTCCTCCTTCCGCATGCTGATTTATTTTTGCATACCGCCAATTTACCCGCTACCGTTAGCTTCTGCGACGACGCTATACCCGTTCCGCATGACACAACGGAAACTGACTTTTGCACGCACGAATTCTGCCTTGAGCAGGACGAACGAAAAACTTGTTTATTGAATACATTTAATTTGTTTCACTTTTGACACTTCTAACTGTAATTCTTATCACTTTTAAAATAATACTGTTTCACTATCAACTTGAGCACTCCGCGAGCCGCGGTATGTACGTCCGACATTCTCATGGGGCGGAAGACACTTAAAGCTGCCTGCGCTACAACTAGCAAGCGCTACAGTCTAACATTGTCTTTGGTCAGAGAGAAGCTGCTTCATGCAACTATCGATCTTTGAATTTTCACACAAAGCAAAACTTTTACATTATTAAACAAGACATCAAAAATAAGTACAACTTGTACAGAATACATTTACCAAACAGTTATAAAAAATAAACGTTGACAAATACAACATACATTATACAGAACAGATAAGTCATTCCGATTACATAGGGCACATACATATTACACTGTACATCATCAAAGAGGTGACATTTATGCAACATAAAAATTTCGTAGACATTTCACTCATTTTTAAACGAATAAATTTCTCAAATATAGTTTTCATTCGCTTAACATTTCAGGGTTACTTTACAAGAGAATATATAAGACATAAGGTTGTCTTCCATAATGTACATAATTTCAAGCACAGTATCCAAACAAACAAAGATAGAAATCAAAATACAAATGATATGTAACATTCATACATTAATTTAATTCACAGCTTTACTATAAACAACAACGAGCGAGGTGACTGTAGAAATGGTAATACCCTGGACTCTGATTCGGAACGACGGCGGTTCAGACCAGCCTCAAACCATTCAGATTTATGTTTTTCGTGTTTTCCCTAAATCTCTCCAGGCGAATGCCGGGGTGGTTCCTTTCAAAGGGCACGGTCGATTTCCTTCCCCATCCTTCAAACAATCAGAGGGTAAACTCCTCCTCCAATGAACTCGTTGTCGACAGGGCGTTAAACACTAATCTTCCTTCCTTCCTGACTATTAAAAATATTTTTGTGACTTCTCCAGGATCTAATATGAATATTTTCTGTGGTGAGCGCATCCTTCAGCAAGCAACATAAAGCTGTCCATGTGATAAACATGGATATATCAAATTCACTCCACAGTATTGATTTCTCTGCGATTTATTAATAATAGTAGGAAATGCAAGTCTCACTGGAAACTGCAGTCTCTTAAGAGCCAGATCTATCGGAAATAAAGGGTATTCTTCGGATGTAAACAGTTTCATTCTCTTCCTTTCCTTTTAGCTCTATAGAAGCGGGAGGCGCTGCAGAGTTCAAAGTTGCTACAAAGTTCTCAACAGCACTGTCATTTTCCAGTAATTTCCTTAAGTTCACTGGAATATAGCAGTGTCTTAGCAGTAAAAGAGTAAATAAGAAATATAACAACACATGGTGCCTGTTGTGAAAAGTTTTTACCCATCGCAGTATTTAATCTCGTATTTATTGAGTTATATGTTGTAAAATTGTATAATTTTTCCGGTATATTTTCATTTGTATAAGTGCTATATGTCTCTAAAATCTGTTGGAAATACAATTAGTAGTAAAGAAGTAATACATTAAAACTTGGTGCTGGATATGACGGTTTTTATGAACGTTACTGTTCATGTGCTGATATCTCATGAATTACGTGTCGTACTGTGATACAATTTCGAAGGTACATTCAGCTATATGGGTGTATACTGTCTAAAATGTCCTGTGGCTACAATTTGTAGTGTAGAAATTATAAATTTCAACGTTTTTGTGTCCCGACTTCGTCGCCGCTTTTGTGTCCCAGCCTCGTCGTAGGTGTTCGGTGGCCGAGTGGAACGAGACCGACACAGTAACAAGACAGCACGCCGGTGCAGGTACGGAGGGGAGCAGCCAGAAACTATAAACACTAGAGTAAATTAGAAAGAGATATATTTTGCACAGAATGTAACAATACTTAACTTTTACATAGTACTGCAGAATGTTGATACATAGTTGTTAGAGGCCTGCCTAGTGCCTGTACAATAGCAAAGTCTTCACTCGTGCCTATCGGATTACGAAGGTCCTAACTCGTTGCTATCTCAGTCCGAAGTGGCCGATGTCCTTCAGTGGTGGCGTTGTCGCAGAGGGCGCTCGTGGCTGTCGTCGTGAGAACGCCGCGCCGTGTGTGCATGGCGGCGCGCGGCGAAAGTAAGTGGCGCGCACTTTGTACTTGTGCGACACCACACCCCTCCCCCCCAAACCGCCGCGCCGTCGTGGCGTAGGGCTGAGGGCCACGGCGACGGCACTGGGAGGAGGGCCTGGGCGGGGGCGTTACTGGTGGGACGGGCGTCGTAGCTGAGGCCGGGATCGAGACGCCGTCCGCGCCCCGGCATCTGCCTTGAGATCCTCCAGGGAACCCGCCGAAACCTGGGGAAGGGCGCCCGCCCCCGCCCAGAGGGAGCAGGTCATCTTCTTCTGAGGTGCGTGGCCCAGGCGGCGGCGGCACGCACGGTCCCGGAGTCCCTCTCGGTGACGCTGTCATCTGCGGCGGCGACAGCGGCGGCGTCGCGTCGATCTCCAGCGGGACGATCTCGTAGTCCGGGGACGAACGATGTGGTTGTGCTCCCTGGCGGTGAACTGGGTCTGGAATCAAGAAACCGGAGACAGGATCGCGCGGCCTATGCAGACGCAATTGGTTTGCGTGGCGCCGCAGCTCCGACCCTGTGGAAGAACGTACAACATACATATTGCTAACGAGCACGCGCTGAATGGTGCCCGGCAACCATGTCTTCTTGTTTCCAGCAAACACCCTGTACAGCACCGGCGTAGAAACCTGAAAACGCGTAGCGCCATACGAACCGACTCGGTGCGTGGGAGGCTGCAGCAGGTGAAGGAGAGTGCGGTGACGGCGGCCGTGTAGCAGCTCGGCAGGGGACGGGCCGTAACGTGGCATGCACCGATACGTAGACAGGAAAATTTGAAGAGCTTGCTGCCTGGAGTGCTGACCTTTCATCTATTCCATGTGAGACTTGAATGTTCGAACGAAACGTTCTGCTTCACCATTGGACTGAGGGTGAAAAGGTGCGGTGGTGATATGCTGAATGCCATTCACACGACAAAACTGTTGAAATTCCGCACTAACAAACTGAGGTCCATTGTCACTGACGATAGTTTCAGGCAAGCCTTCGATGCAAAACACTGATGTTAAGGCACTGATTGTACTAGAAGCTGTCGTTGAGTTCTTGGCAATCACAAAAGGAAACTTGCTGAAAGCGTCTACAACAATTAACCAGCGCGTATTCCAGAAAGGTCCGGCAAAGTCAATGTGTAAACGTTGCCATGGTCCCTTGGGGCGTGGCCAGTCTGAGAAACGTTGCGGAGGAGCCGCCTGATGCTCCGCACAAACAGTACACTGTGACGTCATGTGCTCTATCTGAGCGTCCATACCAACCCAGGTACAATGACGTCTGGCCAATTGCTTTGTCCTAACAATACCCCAATGTCCTTGATGCAGGAGGCGTAACACTTCTCGTTGCAGGGAACGAGGAACAATCACTCTTGCTTGGTCGTTGTCCGTATGTAACAACAGAACACCCTGACTTAAAGATAATGCAAGACGTTGTGCAAAATAACGTCGAACCAGAGGCCGATCAATATCTTTGGCTCTGGCAGGCCACCCTGAGCGAACAAAACGTGCTACCACACTTAGGTCTGCATCCGCAGCTGTTTCCTGTGCAACCCGACGAGAGTTCAAAGGAAAGTCTGCGACAGCGGAAGCATCTCTGGAGTCTATCTGACAACATGCCATTTCTGAAGAATCAAATGATACATCCTGGCCAACCGGAAGTCGAGAAAGTGTGTCCGCGTTGGCGTGTTTAGTGGTAGGTCGGTACAAAATCTCATACTGATAATTTGACAATATCAAGGACCATCTCTGAAGCTTTTGTGCCGTACGTGGCGGAATTGGCTTTGTGGGTGAGAACAACGACGTGAGAGGCTTGTGGTCTGTCAACAAATAGAATTTTCTGCCATAGAGATAATGATGAAACTTTGCGACGCCGTAAATGATTGCTAAGGCCTCCTTTTCTATCTGACTGTAATTCTGTTGCGTCGGCGTCAGTAGCTTGGATGCAAAGGCAATAGGACGATCGTGACATCCAATACGATGTGAGATTACAGCGCCCAGACCATACGACGAGGCGTCAACTGCTAACACTACAGGCTTCTGTGGGTCAAAGGGAATCAAACATGCATCACTGAGTAGTGCAGACTTTAATTTGTCAAAGGCAACCTGACAATCTTTAGACCATACAAAAGGAACATTCTTCCTACGTAAGTGATGCAGTGGAGCTGCAATCTGAGAGGCATTGGGAATAAATCTGAAATAATAGTTCAGCTTCCCCATTACTGCTTGCAATTCGTGCACATTCTTAGGAGGAGGCAAGTCTTTGATTGCTCGAAGATGTGACTGTAAGGGATGAATTCCGTGGGCATTAATCACATGGCCTAGGTACTCTATTTCAGTTTGAAAAAACGAACACTTTGCTTTATTACAACGTAGACCTGCTGCAGTCAAAACTTTGAAAAGGCACTCCAGGTTTGCTAAATGTTCTTCAACTGTACGGCCGGATACCACAATATCATCTAAATAGTTCGAACAACACGGTACAGAAACTGTCAGCTGTTCCAAAAAACGCTGAAAAATTGCGGGGGCGGAAGAACTGCCAAATGGTAGGCGTTGAAATTGAAAAAGGCCCATGTGAGTATTAATGACGAAAAACTTTTTTGACTCGTCATCAAGTGGAATCTGTAAGTATGCCTCTGCTAAATCAATCTTGGAAAAGAAGCGAGACTGTCCTAATTTGTCCATCAGTTCCTCAGGTCTGGGCAAGGGATAAGTGTCTACAATTGTTTGACTGTTCACTGTTGATTTGAAGTCGGACAGAGACGAAGTTTTCCTGACGGCTTGGGTATAATTACTATAGGCGAGGCCCACTGACTCGCAGAAACAGGAGAAATCACCCCACTGTCTTGCCAACGTTTAAGTTCTTCGGCAACTGTATCACGCATTGCGATAGGCACTGGTCTAGCTTTACGAAATTTTGGAACTGCAGATTCTTTTAAAGTTACATGTGCCACGAAGTCTTTTGCACAACCTAGTTCCGGCGAAAACAAGTCACTATATTTGTCACACAATGCATTGATTTTATCCTGAGGCACTATTGACGAAATTTGAAGCACATCTCTTTGAATTGATAAACCAAACAAGTCAAAAGCATCTAGTCCAAAAATGTTCTGTGTCGATTTGGCCTGAAGAACTACAAAAGCAACAGTCTTTGTAACACCTTGAAAAGAGGCAGGCAGGCTACACGTTCCTAACACGGGAATATTTTGACCTGTATAAGCTGATAGCACTTGCTGTGACGGCGACAATTTTGGCGAACCCAGAAGTTCATAAGTTTCTTTATTAATTAATGTAACAGCGGAACCAGTATCAAGCTGAAATTGCACAGTCTTATTTTCTATGGAGAGATTTACAAAAAGTTTGTACTTCTGGCGCACGACAGGTGCGCGAATGTGGGCAACGTCTGCTACGGTTTGTTTGCTGCACTTGGGCGGGCCGCGTAGTGAAGGAAGCGGCGCAGACTCGGCACGCGGCGGATTAACAACACTGCCACGAGATGGCACTACCGCCGGATCGGCGTCCTCGCAAGCTTGCGAAGCTACTACAGATTTACTAACTACTGCACTAAACTTTTGAGTAGCTACAACAAGTCTACTGTCTCTATCTACACAGTACTGGGCACTATTACAAGGAGCAGTTGCAGAAGGCACTATTTTCACTACAGGAATGCACTGTTCATAGTCATTTTGCTTGTCCCGAACCCTTTTCCGTTGCACTGTTTTACGCGCTCGTCGGCGCTTGCTACGTGGTGCACTATATAGATTTGCCATAGGCGCAGAACTACTTTCTTGCAATTGAGATCCAAGGAAAGCAGTGTTCAATTCCACAGCCCGTATAACATTTACAGAATGAACTGTTCTCGCACTCTGCGAAGCACTGTTTCTAACGTTACTGTTCTTTGAGTTTTTAATTTGCATACACACAGACTGCACATGTCCCAATTTGCCACATTGATAACAGGTTGCGTTGCGACTAGGGCAATGAGCACGCTTGTGGCGAGACACACACTGGGTGCAAGATTTACGACATTTTTCTGAAATGAGCGTTGGCGCCCGTTATGCAAATTACTGTGTCTAACACTACGGGGCGACCTTTGCGTCGCACTTTTACTCTGGCTACTGTTCACTGTCTGTTCAGCACGGCCGGTAGAAAAATAAGAATCACTAGTGCTATACTGAGAACTACGGCTAGGAAAGCGTCCGTTGCGGCGCACGGAATTTACACTGTGGCTTTGCATTTCTACATCTGCTAAGTCAAAAGTATCATGCGCTTCTATAAGCTGCAGTACACTGTCTAATGAGGGGTCAGACTGTTTCAGAATTGCTGCTCTAATTCTGGGGTCCTGAATGTTCTGCGTAATCGCATCTCTCAACATCACGTCACTATACGAAAGTCCACAAGAGCAAGTAAATTTACATTGGCGGGTTAAGCCCTTCAATTCCGTAATCCACTCTTGGTGTGACTGCTGCGGTAATTTTTTAAGTCTGAAAAATCGGTACCGTGCAGCGGCTACAAGAACTTTTCTCTCATAATGAGCATTTAGTGCATCTACAAGTTGTTCAAAGTCCACATCACGAGGAGATGCGTGGGGAAATAGTTTCTGCAGTAATACAAAGGTTTTGGGGCCCACTACGGACAATAAAAGATGCTTAACAGTCTGACCTGTAAGTTGATGAGCCGCGACGAGTTCTTGAAACTGTGCGAAATAGTCGCTCCATTGTTCCTCACGTTCGTTGTACTGGCGGAACGTAGGGAGCGGTACGGCGGCTGGTGTGGGCTGCTGAAGCGGCGGCTGTTGTTGTTGGTTAGTTGCTTGCGCCGTGAGCTGGGCCACCGCCTGGAGTAGCTGGGTAATTTGCGCCGTCTGTAACTGAATAATTTACATTAAGTTTGGGTTCGGGGTAGTGGCCATGCTGACCGATTAGGCGCCGCGCATACAAGTAAATTATAACAAAACACAAATGCAATATGAAAGAGGACTCGCTCTGCAACAAAAAAGTCCACAAACACGTAACTGAAAATGTTCCCCCAAAAATCTTATAATAAGGGTGGGTGGGCGGGAGCAATTTTTGCGTGCTCCGACTGCTGCTGTCTGGCTGCTGTAAGCGGGCTGGTCCAAGGTTCTATCACTCCTCGTCGCCACTTTTGTGTCCCGACTTCGTCGCCGCTTTTGTGTCCCAGCCTCGTCGTAGGTGTTCGGTGGCCGAGTGGAACGAGACCGACACAGTAACAAGACAGCACGCCGGTGCAGGTACGGAGGGGAGCAGCCAGAAACTATAAACACTAGAGTAAATTAGAAAGAGATATATTTTGCACAGAATGTAACAATACTTAACTTTTACATAGTACTGCAGAATGTTGATACATAGTTGTTAGAGGCCTGCCTAGTGCCTGTACAATAGCAAAGTCTTCACTCGTGCCTACCGGATTACGAAGGTCCTAACTCGTTGCTATCTCAGTCCGAAGTGGCCGATGTCCTTCAGTGGTGGCCACGAGCGGCGTTGTCGCAGAGGGCGCTCGTGGCTGTCGTCGTGAGAAAGCCGCGCCGTGTGTGCATGGCGGCGCGCGGCGAAAGTAAGTGGCGCGCACTTTGTACTTGTGCGACACCACAAACGTCATTCCGAATACTCCATGAAGAGCCGAAAAGTAGTAAGCGAGAAAGTTTTTTCCTGTCAGAATTTTGCTGTCGTTGTCAGCGAGAAAAAGTCCGATAAAAGTTGGAAATTACGTTTAAAGTTAGTTGCAAGTCGCTAAGTACTGTCATTCGCATACAGCGTATGAATAAAGTCGCATTATGTGGTATTTTCTTGCATTTACGATTGTATATGACGTTATTCCTCCTAAACCATGTGTCGTGTATGGTTCTTACCCCGACAGCATTGTTATCTCGCGATAAGGATTATGTGCACCAAATTTGCTTGAAATCGGTTTAGTGATTTAGGAGGAAATGTGAAATATTTTCGCATGATGTAGCAGTTTCTCTCTCGTCTCACTGTTTATGACGTCATATCTCATAAACTATTCATTGTGCGTGATCCTTACACTTACAATCCTCAGGATTGAAGCTCACATGTGCAAAATTTCATGAAAATTGGAACAAAACTGTAAATTTGTATGCAATATGTACATACAAACATACGGACACTCTGCTTTATATATAACAAAAACTGCAGATAGGTATTAAGTAAAAAGTTGAACTATAAAAGAGAGAAATAAGAGGTAATCATTATTTGATGAATTAATCTGAGCAGCCAAATACTTTTGCGTAAAGCGCAAAGAGATAAAGCGATGTAGAGGTAACAAAGTGAGTCAAATCTCTTGAACAGTGTGTTGTGCATGTTCATAATGCTTACGGCGACCGTCCCCATGGATTGAAGGTTCCGTGTGCAAAATTTCATAAACATCGGAAGAAAACTATAGATTTGTATACAATAGGTACGCACACGCACATATATAAGGACACTCTTTTTTTTTTTTTTTTTTTTTTTTTTTTTTTTTTTTTTTTTTTTTTTTTTTTACATATAATCATTTTCCAGCAATATACATAATTACGTGTGCGCATAAACTTCTCAAAAGAACGGTAATTTCAGCTTACCTTTCCTATCCAATATAATAACTGAAACTAAAGTTGGTTCACTGAGTGAATCTGTATGTAATAACTTGACAAAATTAATGACGGTGTTCATGATGACTGTGGACTGCGCCCGATCTAGAAAATGTTCAAATGTTTGTATAGTCTATGGGACTTAACTACGGGGTCATCAGTCCCTAAACTTACAAACTACTTACGAACTAGGACGGCACAAATATCCATGCCCGAGGTGGGATTCGAACCCCCGACCGTAGTGGCCGTGCAGACCGTGACTGGAGCGCCTAATTTTTTTTTTTTTTTTTTTTTTTTTTGCGCTATGGGTAGTTCTTATCCTTGCGGACGCTAATCGTGTTTGTTCGTGTTGGTTCTACTTGTTCTTTGGCTCAGCTTTTTTACTGCAAAGAGCGTTCAGCCCTCTGACCGGGCGCGCTGAGCCACGGCGCCCGGCCCCCATCGGCCACCGCGGCCGGCGCCCGATCTAGACTCTTCAGCCGTAGAGCTCCTAAAAACCCAGGCTGAATCGTCCGCTATTTTTGCCCCAACATGGGCGCATCTGACAACGTTTATATTGGCGATGGTTGACGTATTCACGCAGTTTTCAACAATATTTCTAATGAAATGTATTTAATATTGCACACACTAAGTGCACCAAACAGTAACTAATGTGTATGGCCCTACAAAGATTTAGAATGCGCTTTTAAGAAAACAGATTCTCGCCGGGCTGCAGTGGTTATGTTGGCACCAATGGTAATCACGGCAACTCAGATGACCAATAAATGTTTTTTCGTGACAACTTCAATTAAAACGAACATTATTTTTTTCCGAACGGACAAGGGTACATACAAGAACCTGTAAACCATAGAGCAGGTACAGTATTTTTGCTGCGAGTGAAACGAGCAGCAATACCATTTACTCTGTAGCTCGTGAAAAATATTAACGCAACTATACACTTCATTGTTCATCTGTTGCCAATATAAGCACTGGAGCCCGGCGAGAAGCGTCGTAAAATTTTACCCAGTGTCGTATTTTGGAGTGTGTTATGCGACCGTAAGAGATGCTTCGACCTTATATATAAGAAATTGTGTAAAGTACTATTCAGTATGTTGAAAACTAGGTATAAATTCACCACAATAAATAATGCTATCCACTTTGAAAACTGCGAAAAACTTCATTCAGTCACAAACATTCTGCAACAAACTGTTCCAGAATCATTGACAGGGAGAAGTAATGCAACTGTACATAACATATGTTTATAGGTACTTTTATTACATATACTTACAAGACACAATTGAGCGCCAGGTCCTGTTTCCCAGTTGCTTCTGCGATAATTTATAACACATCTTTTTCTTCGTTCTGGATTGCTGGGAAATTTGAACATGCGCACTCACATGCTGCAGTGATTTGTGCAGTTCACAGCTGAGCAGCCACCCATATTTTCCACAAATTCTTTAGTAAATTCGATTATAAACTCCCTTTCTGGTCGCGACTCGTATATACCCAAATACAACTGTCCTGCACATTGGGGCAAAACTGGCGGATAGTTCAGCTCGGATTATAGGAGCCTTATTCAGCCGTAGTTACAGTCAGGCGGACGGCACCCGGGTCTAATTCGTGCAACGTTATAAAAACAGTTCCAGCTGCCAAATCACAACCTGTCCTCTGCTGGTACCCACGTAAAACGGAGGAAGCATCTTTGCATTGTGCTGCCGCATAGTGAGTTGAGTTTTAACTATTGGTACGTAACAAAAGGGCTTCATATTTCCCACTCTCTGTTGAGCCCAACACTGCATTCGTCTGATATCCATATTGCTGTCTGACGAATGTTCGCGATCTGCATATTGTCGGCATAGTGAATTTAGATGAGCGCGATGTTTTCAGTGTCCTAGAGGAGGAAAAAGAGGATCCTAGTTCAGAAGAAGAAGATGATTATCTGAAGAAACGTATGTACGATTTTATGTATTATTATTATTACTATTATTATTGTTTTGGGAATACAAATATGATTTACTAAAGAATTCTATGTATCTGGAAATTTTAATATTTAAAAAATTGTTTTGGAATACATAAGGTTTCATTGATTCAAATGAGACAGCAAACACAATTGTTGCATTCGTGGTTACAATGCTGTGATTTTCGATAAACTAGTTAAAAAAAAAAAAAAAAAAAAAAACAAAAAAAAACAAAAAACAAAAAAAAAAACACACAGTCCGGCAGCCCCATCCAGGGTAACTTAGGCCAGCCGTGAACGTGGTAAACGACGTGTGTAATTATCCGCAGTAGTAAACCGGCTGATTGGAAACATACATGTAAGGAAAACTATTATTAGTAAAGGGTAGCGGGCATTAAGCACGTAGTACGGGACTCAGTTAGGCTTGAAAAGTTAGAGAGAGAGAGAGAGAGAGAGACTGACTACTGGAAGCAGATACGCAGCAAATTGAATGTGACGAGGTTCAGAGAAAATGATGTATTGTTTAAATCTTACAAAGGATGTATGGCCACAAGAAAGTAAAGTCCTAATACCCTTGAAACTTTGTCTAAATTACATATGCAGTTAGAGTACTTACGGTAAATCTCAGTATTTACTGTAGATAAAAGCGACATATTCAACAACGTATTTTTATGATTGAAGGTCTCTAGGGCATGCAGTCACATAGATTGACCGCTGTCGAATTTTCGACGGTGTAAGGTAGTACCATCAGGTTACTTACTCAGCAGAGTAACGTGATGGATGACGAAGGCACGTTATGCCGTCGAAAATACGTTCCACAACTTTGTCTATCCGGCTACATGCCCGAGAGACCTAGAGTCAGCATATTCGTCGCGAAAACTTACGAACACACAACGTATTTTCAGGAGGCAAACGGTGGCCGAGCGGTCTGCAGCGCGCCAGTCACGCTCTGCACGGCCATTACGGTCGGGGGTTCGAATACCCCTCGGGCATGGATATTTGTGCCGTCCTTAGTATTAGCTTGATCATAGGTAGTTTGTAAGTTTATGGACTGATGACCCCGCAGTTCAGTCCCTTAAGCTTAAAAAATATTTGAACATTTAAGTAGGAACAGAAAGGTTGCGCAGCTAGGGTGAGTGCGTGCAATTGTCCTAACTGTCAACAGTTGGCACAAGTGTACCGATAAATAGTTTAACTTACACTAAAAATTTTAACACGCAACATATTCTACAATACATTAATTTATGGAAAAGTTCGTTATTTATCACTGAGAAATGTGATGGAATGTCGTAGAATGATAATTGTCGGAAAATTCGTGTCCGGTCTAACGTGAAAATAAGGTACTTTTTATGAGATAATGACGGATCAATATAACACCACACAGTAATCAAGAGAAACAACTAAAAGGGGCCGCAGTGGAGTAGCCGAGCGGTTTAAGGCGACTCGCTGAGGAGCGCTCGGCTGCTCGCCGTCGGAGGTTCGAGTCCTCCCTGGGACATGGGTGTGTGTGTGTTGTCTTTAGGTTAGTTTACCTAGGTTTATGTTGTTTGTAAGCTACGGACTGATGACCACGTAGTTTGGACCGATAGATCTACAAACATTTGAACAACTACAAGGGAAGCAAACTATACCGTGCTCCAGAGTACGGTTCCTCCAGGGAGAGACTCGTCAGTTGCAATTTGGTCGATCTGATCTCCGCGAGTATACAAGAGTAACTCGGGCCATCAATTTTGGGATTTGAGGACTCTTGCGCTGTCCTTACAATTTTTGGTCTGGAACGTCTCAGAAGTAAATAAGCCCCGATCCTTCGGTTCAAACCAACGTTTTGGGAGGTTTCCACTGGTTGTAAGGCGTATGCCGGAACTGATTAGCCCTTCACACTTATTCCCAATTGGGATCCCCCTTTGCCCCACTATCAGCTTGTCCGGTGATGGGCTGAGTAGAACTCATGGGCCAGCTCTCGAATAGTCCACTCCACTCCTCAGCGCGGAGAATTAAACGGTGCAAGTTGTGTTTAACAATATTACAAATGTGCCCAACTGAAAATTTCTTTACATGCATATAATGATAAATACCAAAATGGCAATATCTTAAATATCAAATAATAAATCCATGTCCAAAGGCATTAAAGATAATGAAGGAGGAGCTTTAAGTTAAAATTTGTGCCGCAGCTGGTATTCGATCCCGGGACCTCGTCCTTCCTAGGCAAATGCTACAAGCAAAAAAGCCACCGCGTAGCGACGGATTCGGGGATTACACGGTCCTAAAGCATGTCTCCCTCCGCAACACAAACGTCATTTCTGCCTCAGTTTCCCCTGTATTGTATAAATACGCATCAATGTTGCCGAGGATTTCCAATAGAAAACAATATTGTGCTAGTGGATAGAGAAACATAACAATGAAATAGACATACAGTAATAACCACAGAGGTGCACATTGCTGGCTGAGGGACTACCTAAGATGAGTAAATTCTTTATATGATTCAACACGCTTGTATATTAGGTGTAAGTAACAAAAAAAAAAAAAAAAAAAAAAAAAAAAAAAAAAAAAAAAAAAAAATCAGTAATTTGTCGAGAGAAGATGACAGCTGTATAATGTCCAAAATTAAATATTTCACGTAATGTTTTTCTTAATTTGTAGTGGTAAATATATCGCACTGGCCATCAAGTCGGCTTCGACATAACTGTGCGCACCGCGCGGTTTCGTAAGCCGAATATGAAACTATATCTCGATAACACTACGACCATGTAAAATTATTGGTAGAAAACGCAAATTTTCAGGCGGAGGTACATCGGGAAAAACCTCAGGATGTGTAGTGCATCATCGAAGGTTGTTGGTTACAAAACCTTCGTACGATCGACATCTATTGTTTATCAAGCTGAGACAGGAAACAGTTTCTAGACGAAATAGAGGAAAACGGAAAAAGATTAGCGTGTTTCGTGATTGGTTCGTTTGCCAGTGAAAAAGTCACGGAAATGCTAATTCACTTCCCCTGGCAGGCGCTATTTTCCGTTTAGTATCACACAGCACTGCAGATACAGACCGGTTAGAGATAGCAGCTGCGCCGGTCTCTGTAACACACGGACGAAGCCAATCACTGCGTATGGAGAGACGCCACAGCGATAGCATCAGTACTCTCATCGGTGCTTCGGCTATGTAGTTTACCATTCCGATCTGATGGGAGCTCTCAAAACCGACGAATGCAGGTACGATACTTCGGTTTGTATCGCGGACTCTAGGAGCCACAGGAAAAGAAAGGGAGGACTCGTCTGCCTTACAATTGTTTTAATAAATTGCACACTTATTCATATCTCAGCTTAAAAAGTAAACAGTCTGAACAAAAAAGCCTGCTACTGATGGATAAAAATTATCCGTGGCAGTTGTTTTACGCCGCGGCGGAGCGACCGAGCGCATTGAGGCGCTGTGCTTCGATGCGCGAAGCCGTTCCCCGTCGGCATGGATGTCTGTGCTGTCTTTAGTATAACTTAGTTGATAAGTATTTGGAAGTTTAGGGCTGATGACCCCGTAGTTAAGTCACATAAGCCTAACAAACATTTGAACATTTTTGAACAGCTGTTTTACTATTGTTAAAAAAAGGACCTCTATGTTGCTTTGACTGCTTAGAGGTGTAGAGACATCCTTCGACCTTTCGTGTAGCTCTACACTGGTGCCATAGGGGTTCCTTCTGGTGGACGAGAACGTTCATCCCCCACAGAGCTACACTGGTGGACAATGTGCTTGTAGATGAGGGAATTGAACCAATGGTGTGGCCAGCTTGTTCACTAGAATTAAACCCGATTGAGCATGTCTCGGATGCACTAGGCAGACGAATTGGAGCCAGAACAGCAGTTCTGAGAGCACTTCACTACACTGAACAGACTACAATGTGGGATGAAAAATAAAAGGCCTTCGACAGTTACTGGTTGAACGCTGGTACCAGGTGAGTGGAGAGTCGCATCCCCTGCCTGCCAATTTGGCGAGTCGGACGTACCTGACATAGCCTTTGTGTGTGCAGTGGCGTAGCGCGGATTTCTGCGCCCTACCCCCACCTCCACCAAAAACATTTGTGAGAGACTACGTACCAATATTACTTCCGTGTTTATCAAAATAAAATATGGACGCTGCGATTTATTTTCCCTGAATAATATTTTTCCCTTCCGTTGTTTCGTTATGCTGAACAAATCCTACGATTATTTATACTACTAATTAGTCCAAATTTGTCTGCAACAGAGTACAAAACTTCATGAGTTTGACAATTTAAACTAAAACGTCTCACACTGAGCAATAAATACTTTGTCACATGCAGGGCTTTCATAGCAATAAGTTACGGTATTCTGATTGAAGTCGGGTGAATACTTTCACATGTATTAGGCGTGTAATAATTTCTTGTCAGTAGGACTTCGCTGCCCATTATATTAGGTGAGCCAATTCTGCGTGTGGACAGACGCACTCCACTTTTTAGGATTACGAGTTTCAGATTTTTTGAACCATTTCCAAATCAACTAAATTAAGTTATACAACACACATATTGTCCATATAGTTCTTTTTTCTGGGTTGCATGTGCATCTATCGAAGGCATCCATGTGTTAGTTTGTAGATCCGATAGTTTTGAAGGATTTTCACTGATAGAACACTTTGTCCGTAGGTAGGGAAAAGGGGCGAAGTAATTGTCACGAAATAGCCTTGTCTAGCAAATTCCGGGCGAACCCTAAAGTATTTCTTGAGCCACCAATACAAACTGAATTACCGCATCCTTTATCGATAGTTATGTAGTGAAGATTGCTTTACGTAACGGACTGCGTCTCACTTCACGTGGAGCATAGTAACAAGGAGAATGGACGGACTCGCCGATGTGGCGAAAACAATGTCACTACGTTCTGTTCCTCGGACGTTGACGAATTACAGAGGTCGAAATAATTTAAACCAAAAGTTTACACGCAATATCGAATTTCCAGATCCTGTAGCTGGTGTAGATGTACTACCTAGTGGAGATATAAGAACATTTGCGCCTAGCTGCTATCGAAGCCGGATTACCGCTATTCGATCGCTTTGTAACTTTCAGCTATCCGAGCACGTTCTAGGACCGACCGAAATTTCTGTGTACCACAGTGATCACATAAGCGACAGTCACTACGTTCTGCATTCGTTCGCCTCTAATGTCCTAGCTATGTCACATAATAAGCAACGAAATCAAATAAACTTTTGCTATTGATATAAAATTTAAGAACATAAGTATATAAAAACATAGATTATTTGTAATTTGCTTTTTCTTTACAGATACGATTTGTTACAGCAATCCAGACACTTCACCGAAATTGCTTCATGAATGCAGTCAGTCACTTACCTGTGACCATACCACACACCGATTTAGGAAGCAATTGCAACTGTTATTCACACTATACCTATGTCACTAAATTACAGCATGAATTGCTATGTTTATCAGCTGTTGCACTGATTTCCGCATGTTCACTAATACGATAAAAACAAGGAAAGAAGTTTATATAACTTGTTTTGGAATGCTTGCAGAATATATTACATTTTAAACTGACATTAAGTGTGCACTTCTTTCCAATCTGTAACTGCGCAATAAAATTCTATTGTTTAACAAAACTGAGTAAATAGCTGGACCTCGGTGAAGACTACCTCAAAATATATTCTTTTTTACAGATTATTGTTGCTCAGGAATGAATCTTAAGGCGATCTTATTCCAACAAGTTGTTCTTATTTAGAAGTGGGATGTATTTTCGTAGCGAAGCGAAAAATATTAGGGGAACTTACAAATATATCTGAATGCAACATAATAAAGACGCCTTTTAATCTAGTGGCAGATTTGTGTCTTTGTAGCCTCCTTTCTATGAAGCATCATTGATATCGCCAAGTAAGGCCCAGGTAGGTCGCTTCCTTTCACCCCCAAATATGTGCCGCCCGGGGCCATGGCCGACCCTCCCCCCTCCCCCGTCATCCCCCTTACCACCCCTCCACCCCTCCCACGCAACGCCAGTGTTTGTGTGTTATTCAAAATTCACCACAGTTGTCGCAGGTGTCCCTAGGGATGCAACATCGGTGATAGAAACATTGGTATTCAAACACGGCTATGAAAAAGATACTTACGTTTTCATAACTTCTAGAAATATTAGGAAAACACTGAAATTATTTTTCAATATCATAATAACTGATAGTAAGTTCTGTGGTCACAGATTTTTAAAATACAAATTATATGGGTTTCTTCACAAAACCCAACATACATCCACCTACACCAATCGAGGTGCCTATAACTTGGTATTAAAATGTGAAGTATGTGCCTGTATATGTTCTTTGACCAGGCTACGAATACACAGCGAAATGACTGATTAGAATGAAAACGAATTTGGGAATGAGGTTTCTCAAAATGTTATTAAAATAATTTAGTTCAGAATTACAAAAAAAAAAAAAAAAAAAAAAAAAAAAAAAAAAAAAAAAAAAAAAAATATATGCTTAAATTTTCAGCTTTGATCTGGTACATAATTACTGTTATGCGAATTGTTAGATGTCCACTTCTCAAGATTTCGAAATTTCTCCAGAGTAAATTAGCATTCACCTATGTTCAAAATTCAGTATGAATTCAATAGAATTTTTTGGGTTTTTGTCCTTACTGAACTGACACTGTCAACTAATTTACTCTTCGAAGCAAATTACAATAATGTGAACTTAATAATTCACTTACCTACTATTTCAGAAGGATGAAAATAGCGACGACAGCAGTAGCACAACAATGACCTGTCGCTGGCTGAGCAGCTAATAGGAGAGTTAACACGTTGTTGAACTATTGGACTACTGTTGTCGATGAGAGAAACATCGATCAGATTGCCTTCTGTAAGGTGTTTCATTGCGTCCACGACCGTACATAATATTCAAATAAGTGATTTGCAAAAATTAGTCTTTATTTTTGTAAAAACTGCTTTATTTTGCAGATCTAGATTTCGGCAAGTGACTTACCACGCTATGCATGGGCATTTTTAACCCCCGTAATCGCTGTAAAATTAAGTAGTTTTTTTTTTTACGAAAAGAACGACTGATTGCTGCAAATCACCTATTTAGAAACATCGGTGTTTTCCCATCGATATATCGTTTGCATCCCTAGCTTTCCCTCCAGATCCCGCGAGTTGCTACTGGGACGAAGCCCATCCCAATGTCGTTGCACCTTTTCTCAATGATGAAGTGGTCTGGGGATCTTGATGTGCACGGGAGGATCTCAGCTTGTTGTGAGCAGTCCTTAGACACACGCACTGTGTTTGGGTGTGCATTATCTTAAATTACTGTCACAGGGTGCTGTGCCATAAGAAATAGGACGTGAGGACATGGAAAGACTGTGACGTCTCGCTAATCCGTCAATTTTTGCCGAAGTACGATTAGAGGTGACCTGAACGCACGTCTATGGATGGCGAAATCACAATGCCAGGGATTACGTCTGTTTGTCTCCACAATACTGGCGAGATTGGCACGCTGCCCTTGACACCATCATACCCGAACACCATGGTCATCGGGGGTAATGGAGAAGCGGAACTCATCACTGAACTTGACGGGACACCATTTCTTTTTCTGCCTGCACCATTCCTAACGACTGTGTTGGTGTTTTGGTCTGTGGCAACAGACGCAGCGGAGGTAGGTTGCGACCTGTTGAGACCCTGCAGGGCCTCTTAGGGTGTTACAGGTTCTCCACTACACGTTCGTGGATGGCGATGCCTACATAATTGGATACCACATTGCTTGTCGCCCCATTATACGGTGCTACCTTGTGTTGGTAATTCTTTGGGGACCCGAACCTGCAAGACGTGTCAAGCTGTCTTAGTGTCTCATTGATTCCCACATCAAACGACTGTGACATCTGAATGGCCCACATTGAGGGAAATAGCATGACTCCCTCCTTCACGCAGTCCAAGGATGAGGCGTCTCTCAAAGGATGCAGTTGGCCGATAGTCTGTCCAACGCGTCCGGGAGGCACCGCGGGTGTTTCGTAGTGTACGTAAACGTCTTGCCTCACTGCCTGAGTCACGGCAGTTGATTGATATTAACTTCCTCTCAACATAGCAATAACGATTATATTAAGAGTCTTAATGATTTACAAGACTCGTACAACAATGGTATGCTTTAATTCCGCATTGGAGTTTATAACAAGTACTTGTCACGCCTCTCTACTAACGAGGCCAAAAATATCTTTTTATTTTCTTTGGGTATTTCCCTTAAGTAAACATGGAATTGCTACGATTAATATGTTATTAATGTGTTAACACTTTAATGAATAGTGTAGCTGATTAGCTACATACCTAATTTTTGCATTATCTCTCAAACTGATCAACATTTTTCCACAAATTCATTTTTAGCAGCTTGTATACATAGTGTTACGTATACTAGCATCTCGTCCTACAAATTGTAAATTGCAGAGTGCTACTGAATTATTTCGATAGTCAGCTGCATTGAGTTACTCCTAAGACGTGAGTTTGTTTACATCAGTATCCCTCCTTTGCCATGTAAAAGTACTGTCACATACTACTGTTGCGTTATGATTTACTTTCTGGAAAAATTAGTAGCATAATAGTTACGCCGGCCGCGGTGGCCGAGGGGACTGAAGCGCTCCAGTGACGGTCTGCACGGCCAATACGGTCGGGGGTTCGAATCCCCCCTCGGGCATGGATATTTGTGCTGTCCTTAGTGTTAGCTAGTTCATAAGTAGTTTGTAAGCGTAGGGACTGATAACCCCGTAGTTAAGTCCCATAAGCTCTACAAACATTTGATTTGATAATAGTTACATTTACTGCATCGGGTACACCATGGAAGCAGTATATAGCTGGCCGTCCTTGAACTTTCTGTTGCTAGTAGTTAATTATAATTTTAAGGACTTTTTTCTCAGTATATACGCGCTATACATTAATCGTCGTAGTTTTTATAGCTTCAAATAAGTCATGCATTAAAGGGTTAAAGTAACCAGTCAGTTAAACTAAGAACAAATAGTATGCGACGTGTCTACTATAAATAAGAGCCAGGCCATATTATTTAACTTACTATGTTGTCTGTTGCTGTATATACGTACATCTGTGTACTGAAAGATTTGTTACAATTTACGATGTGAAATTATTACGGCATGCTATTCCAGTTGTCAGTATTCAATGTATTTAAAAGTTGGCTTCACTATATTGATTTCGCGCAATATACTTAATGTGTCTGGCGACATCAAACATCATCTTAGACCAACTGAGCCTAAGGCAGGAAATATTAGTTAAATTATTGAGATGGTGTCTGTTCTTTTTCGGACATATTCGAAATAAGACACAGTTGGTTGATTGAAGCATTCTCTCACTGATTCTATATTCACATAAGTTACAGTATTTTGTGTTCTATTTATTTCCTATGAAAGTGAGCCACAGCGAACCGTGGCCGGGTTTAGCTAGTATCGTCGATTTTCAAAATAATTGAAGAAAAAAAAAAAGGGATCAAAATACATCCGAATGCCATAAGTGATATTGGACTATGGCCTCTCGGTGCATTATTTTTTGTCAGTAGATGCATGCTGGTCCATTACATCTTCAGAAGAAATAAAAGTAATATTATCGAAACATAGGTGAAAAACTGCTCCGAATTAACCGTTACGTAAAGCTATTCAGCTGATTATTGAACCTCTTCATATTTACTGTCTTACAGCCTCTCAAATGCAGCCTTGTTTATGATTTAAAACTTCAAATTAAACATATCTACATAAATTTCAATAATGGAACAACCAGCTTTTAATGTCATTGGTATTGCATTTAGGAGACCGGCACTCAGTCGTGTCATTACAAATTATAACACGTCATTACTCTCGCATTTTGTCAACCAAATTGTTTCCAACAGTGCGCACTGTCTCCCAGCAATATTAGCGCCATCGCATTTCCATGGACCACGCCCAGATCACACGAGCGGCTGCGTACGCCGCGTTTTCAGCGCGTTAACGCTGTTCGTTTCGGTGAATGGCAGGATTGGGGTCGCCATCACTCCATCCCTTTCCGCACTCGCAGATCCGCGAAAGCCCTGCCTAAGCGGACACAAGCGGCAATTCCATGGCGTCGTTAGAACTGAACCCCATCATACGGTGGCTTGTCAACCTAATTTTAGAGCGGCGCTTGTTGGCTCCGAAGTCTGAAGTAATCCACACTGCTTTTCACATCTACTTCTGTTTTCTAATCTCTGTCAATATAAAAGTGAAAAGACACTCACTCACTCACTAAACACGAAATCTCGAAAACTACTTAACCTATGAATCTGAAATTTGCCAGGAATGTATTTTATAGGTAGAAGACGTCAGCTAGAAAAGGATTTTGCGATAGGGCTGATAGTTCAGGAAATATGACGTCATAAACAATTAAACATTCCCCGTCTTGCGGCACATGATACTGAGATATCAGTCCACTATTCGACAAGGGGAGCATTAGCGAGTTGCACCAAACTTCAAACGTAATTGTCAACATTTAGGAAACTTTTTCTCGCTGACAATCCCAACAAAATGATGAAAGGAACAAAAAAAATTGTCGCTTCCTACTTTCTCGGCGTTCATACAGTAAACATGGGGCATTTGCCATCAATTTACAATTTATTACTCGTACACCATTAATTGTATTCGAGATAAATGTTACAGACAGTATACACACATACCATTGCACGTTCGCTCGAAATTTCATCATAGTACGACTTTCAGTTCATGAGCTATGGAGTCATGAACAATTAGGTTCATGAAAAACCGCCTCATCTCGCATGACGTTTTGATTTATTTTGTCTTTTCTACCAACTCTGTTCGCGAAGTGTTTTGCAGACATGTTACATACACACCACTGGATGTACCTTCGAGATATTATCGTATTACGATATATAGTTCAGGTGCCATGACGTCAAAGACAATGAAATGGATGAAAATTTACTCTAATAAGCATGAGGCTGTAATTTTCTACGTCTTCACTACGAACGTAATTTACAACACGTTTCGTTAGCAGTTTACTAATATTCCACTCTACGAACCTGGTAAATAATGTTTTTGTAGGACACACAATTCGGGAGATATTACTTCATAAACGTGACATCCGGTAAATAGGTACTGAATTATGTTAGATATTTTGTTAAGTCTGCTTTAATCTCTGTTCGCAGCAGACTCCGCAAGCAATATCCAAATATACCACTGAAAGGAGCTACAATATTATATCACTGAACGACACATTGATCAGCAGATACGACGTCGTAATATTAAAAATGGAAAGAAGCTCTGTTACGACTATCCCGCTTAACCGATGAAGATAGCTTGAACGGTGAATAGGCTACTTAAGAAAGTATGTAATTCAATATATTTGTTGATTTTAAGTATATAACTCGAAATATGGAGCAGCCAAACATTAAGGTTTCTCTTCAAGCTTCGGAAACGCTTGAAGAGTCCTTGGAAAAGCTGTTTATTCTTAGACGTTTGAAATTTATCCCATTTAAAAATAATTTCAATGGTCAACGTCTCAATACGTCCAACAGATTTCAGTGACATTGAAGCCTACGTAATATATACGTTTTGCAACGTATAGCGTCTGTAGTCAGCGTTTTACTTAAGACCAAAGCTGCGACATTAATTTCCTTCGATTGTCTTTGACGCGTATGCAAGGACATCAATGCGAGCAAATCCGCTGGTAACAGCTAGTATTGCTAATTTCCAAGAATGCCTGCAATCGAAGTACCAGGGCCTGAAACGATACATATCGAACATGCAACTCTAAATCGAATATACGCACATTGACGGGCGAAATGACAACATAATACGAATGTTTACGAACGTGTAATTACGTACAAATAACTCTCACAAATGGTAATCTAAATTGCGCTGATGCGAGTATTTTGTTAATTTGGAAGAAGCAGTGCCATTTTTAGCAGAATCGTGACACATTCGTAGGAACTGGCTCAATGTTTTTGACGAATTTCGGTGTAAATGTCATTTCTACAACTGTCATTGGCGTAAATTGAATGTGTGGTAGTACGTATCTACCTAAGAACACGTTCGGAAATCTTAACATTTTCGTAGACAAACTGTTGTTTCTGACGAGATGCATTGTAGTGTGATTTGGAATAAGCGTTAGATATCTGTAAAGTATATAAGAAGAGCGAGGACAAGACACCAATAGTTATATTTATACTAGCTTAAACCCGTGACTCCGCTCGCGTGTTGGTTGATTACGATAGATAATGCGCGAAACGTCAAATCGATTTCTGTAAAGTGATTTCTTTTTTACTGCTTTATTTATTTATCCTTATATTTCCTTATTCGTATGCTTATCCTTACAGAGAAAGAGCTGAAGACATTGTAGCACGCATAGACCAAAGAAATGGTTTGTGGCATCACGTTTCGCTGTGTGTAACCTCCTTGCTAGACAGTCGCAAACGTTATCGCTGGCCTTCAGTCCGAATTTTGTTACAATTTGATGACTTTCAACCAACATATCTTCCACCCCCTTATAGCTATCGGCATGGAACTGCTATGGTGTACAACGGGAGACGTCGGACAACAATTGTAAACACATACCATTCGTTTGCGTTCTGTAGTTTTCCCTGCAGAGCGAAATATTAACACACATACACACGTAGAATTTTATATACACCGATAACTTTCCATCCCAATACACTCTACCCTTTTATCATTATCAACCCTCAAGCAACAATAGAACCAGTAAAACCATTTTCAAAGAGAAAATATAATTTTCAAAGAGTAATTATTGTTCCGCATTTCGAGTTATATCCTTCAAATTACTAAATATCTATCAGATCGCTATAAAACCGTGCCTAAAACATTAGTAACTGTACAAATTTTTAGCTCTTTATGTCTTGTGGTTCAGACGCGATAAACGTACACCGAACAGACATTTACATTTATATAGACAAGGAAATAAACATTGTAGAAAGGACATTGATCGCATAATAAGCTCCTACATCTTCAGGGAAAAAAAAAAAAAAAAAAAAAAAAAAAAAAAAAAAAAAGAGAGAGAGAGAGAGAGAGAGAGAGAGAGAGAGAGAGAACAAGTCACATGGGCGTGACAGTTTCTTATTTCATTCCTTTACGAATCTGTGACCTCAATGCCTTTAAAATCAATCCGTCACTCACGACAAGATGAACTAATGATATGAGTTCACGTGACTACGAACATAACCCAATTCATAAGTGGGTCGTCGGTAGTCGCCTGTTGCGTGCTGATCTACTTCGATTGCAAGCATTCTTGGAAATTACCCAACTATTTGATATGAAGTATGCCCATAAGTAATCATCATGATGTTTCGCTACAGTCGTAGCATATTCGGTGGGCCTTTTATTACTTTAACTGAATAACAGAAATGTTTCAGCTTGTCCAGGTTATTAAAAGTTTTAAATCATAAAATATATGTATATGTATGGAAGGTGCAAATTGTGTTTGGGTGGGAAGTTGGAATTTTTACTTACCCCCCCCCCTCTCTCTCTCTCTCTCTATCCCCTACACGTACACTGTAGCGTTCCTGCATGTTGCGCATTCCACACATTGCGAATCCACATTCAGCATTGCCAAAGTTACAGACGCAACCAGCAGGGGGCCTGGGTGCGTTCATACCGCCGAACGGGCCGAGCCGAGCCGAGCCGGGATGTGCCGAGCCAGGCCGAGCTGGCTGGCGCTTAGTCGGCGCAAGCCGACGGCATGGGTTTTATTTTTTCCGTAAAAGCTTTGGCTTGCCTGTGAAAAATTAAATATCTTCTTTTCATTACACGTGAGCATTTAGTTTCGTAATGCTCCTCACTCGGTTTTTATGAAAGTATGCGGTTAAAAAATCCGATTTTTGGACACATGGTAGGACATCATCTTTGATTCGAAATAAACCATTCACATTTTCGTAATTGGAAGCAGTCGTTTTCAAATGTCGTTATTTGCGGACAGCTAACTGTTCTCTGTATTTTATACCATATATCACAGCGAGTGAAGTGTAGCTAAAAGTACAGAAAAGTATTTGAAATAGTAGTCGCACCGATATCTACCTCCTTTCACAAGTAATTGCGAGTTATCTGAGCGGCGTCAGTGCCGCGATTGCAAGCCTACGAATTCGGCGGGTGTTGAGCGTTATATTTTTTAAGGATTTTATAGGAATATTAATGTATTTATCAGCTCGTGTATTTATATTTGGGAAAATATTAGTGTATAAGGTTGCCAGGCTGAACTCGAGGAAAAAAAAAAAAAATAAAAACTAATCATCTCCTCCCTCCCAGCAAGTATCTGCCCCCCCCCCCCCCCCCCCCGTGGAACATTGCTAGGGGTGACCGGTTTCTCACATCTTTACCGAGAATGTTCCAACTGTAATTCGTTGTTACCCGATCATTTGTAGGGCCACAAGGAAATCCAAAAATCCCAGAAAAATAGAAACACCGCAATAACAACTTAAGGTGTCACACCACGGAGAGCGCATTTACCATATTGTGCGCCTCGGTTGCACAGTGGTAGAGTGCCAGACTACAAATCCAAAGGTCGCGGGTTCGATCCCCGCCAGGTCCCAGGATTTTTATCTGTCACTTTCCACTTCTTTCACCTCTGGCAGTATTTCTCATGTGAAAAATACCGAGTAGCACCGTGGTTCGGAACCCACGTTAAACTGTAGGTCCCCCTATAACTGGCTGGGTAAGTCAGTTCCAAGGTCGGAGGAAGGCAATGGCATACCACCTCCAAACGGGACCATGCTTAGTAAAGCACTATGGTGTTCAAACCAATCTTCGGATTGTTGACTGCTTTACCTTTTACCTTACTGTCTTCTTAACACAAAATAAGCCCATGTAGCATTATAACCGTTTGTAATTCCGCCTTGTAATTTTGTGTAAATTCTGTCACGCAGATAATCTGAAGATGCCCTGCTAAAGGGCGAAACGCGTCATTAATTAATAAAAAAATTTGCAATCAAGACGGTTTCAAGGAATACAAATAATAGACGTCGCCAGTTGACACGTTGTCGCAACAGTGTTTGCTTAATAATACGCTAGCCAATTACTACCGACGCAACAATGACACGTTTTCAGAGGAAGAATAGAAAAGTAGCGTTTTGTTGCAATAAGAAATTGACATTTATATAAAGTTATTCATAATTACTAGAGAGGAGCCGGTCGGGAATGGCCGAGCGCACTGAGGCGTATTGCCACGGTGCGCGAGGCTGCTCCCGCCAGAGGTTCGAATCCCCCCCCTAGGGCATGGATGTTATGTTCGTCCTTAGTGTAAGTTACGTTAAGTTCGATGTAGATCGTCGCTACATGAGCATAGTACTTACAAAGCGTCGTAAAAAAAGTTAAGATGAAGGTTACATTCAAGCCCGGAGATGAGAGTCATTGGCCCGTATACCAAGAGAATTCATTCCAAACCCGGGCGGCTCCAGGAGATCTGGCAACCCTATTAGTGTATATATGTAGTTATTTCGGTCATAAACAATATTTAAATGCAAAGTAAAAAAGGAAGTAACAGCATGGAGGATGCAATAGTCTCTGATAGGTTCTCTATGTTGCTATATATAAGCAATATTCCGGGATTGTTACAAAAAATCTATTACTTGCGGTTCGGTTCGGAAGTGCGTATTTGAGAAGCTTGGATCAAAGTTTTATTTCAGTTAGTTCGCGGCTGGTGAATGATAGAATAGTCGAAACCAGGTCGCGTCTTAAAAATGTTCAAATGTTTGTTAAGCTCATGGGACTTAACTACGGGGTCATCAGTCCCTAAACTTACAAACTACTTATCAACTACCTTATACTTAGGACGGCACAAATATCCATGCCTGAGGGGGGGGATTCGAATCCCCGACCGTAGTTGCCGTGCAGACCGTGACTGGAGCGCCTCAGTCTCCTCGGCCACCGCGGCCGGCGTCGCGTCTTAAGATCGATACGGAATAGCGTCAGCAATGTGGTAAACTTTATAAAACGCACGGACAGATTTAAATCAGATAATTTATGGAATTAAGTGACTCAGATAGCGTTGAGAACTTTAGATTTCCAAGGATGATTAGGCATCATTTCATCATCAGTCATTTCATCTGAAGAAACAACTGTTAAAATATACGGAAATGAACTTTTACTTACGGGTACAAACATTATTTCGCGAATGTGTCTTTGGTGCGAACATTATAAAAACATTTAAAACACGGAAATCTTGTTATGGGAATGTGTTATTATCCAGCATTATTAATTTCGAGTATGCAGAACAGTAAAGAACAGCGCATTTCGCCAAATGATAGAATTTAAACCGGACATTCACTAAATCAGAGCGTTCCAAACTGGGTATCGCGTAGTAGTATCAAGGGTGTCGCGGGACTAACAAATTTAGACTGTAAGCAAAAAACTTGTCATAAAATAAACCAAAATATCCTTCTCTTCATACTACCCTGAAGACTCGCATGCAGCTAATTGTCCTTCTCTATATTCAGTGCCCCACAGATCACGCATTAAAGGAATGATCGGTGCACATTAATTGCGTGCTCAGCCGCTAGGCGGCAGCTCTGCTTCAACAGCAGTAGACTCTGGGTTCGTTCAAGCAGCTGCCAGTTGCCAGATTCCAGCAAACTAGTGACGGGCAGTTCGGGTCATTTCACTGTTTCGAAACATACGGATCATCTGAGTCTAGTGAGTCGACTCACTGTTTCGGCACACGAAACATCTGGCGTGCTGCACAGTCGTGCGCCGCGCTACCTTCCCTGATTGACGTGAACCGCGACAGCTGCAGGGCCCCGCAGTGAGTCGGCTCACTGCTTCGGCACTCGGAACACTTGACGTGCCGCAGCCCAGCGTCCTGCTACCTCCGCTGATTCACGTGAGCCGAGAAAGTTGCAGTACGCCGATACAGCAAATACGAAACATCTATGGAATATCAGCATGGTTTTAATAAGTTATTCACTAGACTTAATTGAACGGCACAGGATTTGTTTACTACTACGATTTTACAATCGTGTTCAAGCGTAAATGTTTCCTACGTTAACTCGTATTTTCATACAAACAAATATTGTAACAAAAGAAGCACAAAATAGTAATGTTCAAATTCCAAAGTCCTTAAACTTATTCCAACCTTCAAAATTCCGTAATTAATTTTAAATAAAACAAGAAAGATCATGGTTCAAATGTCTATGTACATCCAGAAATGAATAACTTTTTAACCAATCAATATAAACAAAATATTTAAGATTTGTTCCTAAGACATATTTAATGCAATCAACAGATATTAATAAAAGTATTAACAAAAGGAAACACATATCAAAACTTACGTGATGAAAACACAAAACTGTACTAAAACATTTAAAAAAAAAGTTCAAATGTTTGTATAGTCTATGGGACTTAACTACGGGGTCATCAGTCCCTAAACTTACAAACTACTTATGAACTACTTACGAACTAGGACGGCACAAATATCCATGCCCGAGGGGGGATTCGAACCCCCGACCGTATAAAACTTTTCAATGTCCAGATAGGTATTCTAATAATCAGATTCATCTGCAGTCAGTCAGATAAAAGAGAATCAGTTACAGTTTCTTTATATTGAAATTAAAAAAAAAAAGGTTATTTTTTGACATCTTACTGAGAATGCGGTTTCGTCTCTCTAAAATTATTTGCCCTTGCTTCGAAAAGATGCGTTCACCTGGCACAGATGTAGCAATAATGCATAAAAACGCTTAGTTCAAGCGAAACTACTTCAAAACACCGAAGAACTTCTCAACTTCTTTCGGTGGTATCCCAGTTTTCAAACCTCAGTTGAAGGGTACTGGTAGCATAATTGAAAATCTCGCGTGACGCGTTAGCGGACTTCAGACCCGTTTCACGCCTAGGCGCTTTGTCGAACTCACCCAGGCAGACGGACAGCTAAACGCATGTTAGCGTCCGATACATGAATCGCATGATTCGTTGTTTCGAAACAGTGCCGATTCAAGTTTCGACTCGGTCGAACAGTTCGCTGACTCGATTCACTGAGTCGAAACATCCACTCAGTAGCCAACTCTACAGCAAACTGCGCATTCGCAGAGCTGCTGCTGATACTCGATAACAGTTCTTCCCATGTGCAGTTTGCTGGAACTGTCAGCCGCTTGAACGAACCTTCACTTTAGTCTGCTTTCCTTCTGAAATAACTGCACCTGAGCGTTTTTTAATGGATTTGCCAAAGCCACGTCACCCTCGGTACCGTTTATTACAATTAAATATCAATCAATGATACAGTAGCTGTAAAAGCTGTCAGAGATTGTAAAAGCAGTCACAATTGTCCATTGACTACAGCTATTCAGTGGCGATGTTTAGTACGGAGTATGGCTGGGTGATAAACGGACAGTAGTATTTTAAATGCAGTGATCGTTGGTTTGAACCCTGGTATGCGTTATTTTTTTTTTCTCAGTTTCCTGTATATAACAGATTCTGGGACCAGAAATGACATTCATATTCTTACTTGTCGCAAATATTATCCATTTTTCCGAGTATGTCGTGACTTCCGAGGTCGTGGTGAAGCAAGAACCTAACAATAGAACTTAAAGCATAATTCATCACTTGTCATAAATACATCCTCTTTATTTCTGAAAATAATGTGATAATTTTGAACTGAAAGGGAACAGCCACTGTGCTGTCTAAATCGGAAATACGAGCAGCTAATTTCCAGATACAGTTTTCAATCGATCCAGCAAAACCGTATCTGGCCCTGACATGTACACACGACAGCGAAGAACGGTTTCCGAAATTCAGTTTCGTGTTTCGGAAGTTGGGTCGCATGTAGAAGAAGCAAGTATTACTGTGTGAGTTAGGCATTGTTGTCTGCGGTGTTACTCTGTTGTACATCTCCGTAGTTCCTAATGTTTCCTTTTCTTGTGACGAGTGTACGTAATTGCTGCAGTCAGGATCAACATTAAACGTGTCAATGCATACGAGGATTTCAGTTTCGTTTACAAACTACATTTAAGTAATACTTTCTGTCCCCCGTCCGTCCGCCCGCTAGAACCACTAAATTCTTCCACATGTATTTATATTTGTGAAAGGGTGTCGCCATGAGGGAAAGCACTGCACTAAATTAGTGTATCGCCAGGCAACAATAAGCAATATCTTTGACTGAATAATACAAACAGAAACGGAGTTAAATTTTCTTGAATCAGAATTCTGATGAACTTTAATTCAGTGAAGAATCGTCTTGCCTAGTCCATCGCGTGTTATGACCCAAATCCTTGAAACTATAACTACAAAGCTGGGCATAAGTGCAGTGGAAAGGAAGGATTGAGGGTCATACTGGCCACGTGTGTAGGTCCCTCGCCGGCCGCGGTGGCCGAGGGGACTGAGGCGCTCCAGTCACGGTCTGCACAGCCACTACGGTTGGGGGTTCGAATCCCCCCTCGGGCATGGATGTTTGTGCCGTCCTTAGTCTTAGTTCAAAATGTTCAAATGTTTGTAATTCTATCGGGCCAAACTGCGTGGTCATCAGTCCGTAGCTTACACACTACTTAAACCTAGGTAAACTAACCGAAGGACAAACACACACACACACCCATGCCCCAGGGAGGACTCGAACCTCCACGGCGAGCAACCGCGCGCTCCGCAGCGAGACGCTTTAGACCGCTCGGCTACTCCACCGCGGCTACTCTTAGTTCATAAGTAGTTTGTAAGTTTAGGGACTGATAACCTCGTAGTTAAGCCCCAGAACCTACACAAACAAGAAATGTAGGTCCCTCGTGATGTCTTAATGATCCATAACCAGAAAACAAGTATAAACTAATTTTGCATGGTGACCGATTACAATGGAACACGATCTGCTACGGTTTTACATCAGGTCATACTTTCAGGAGGCATACAATTGGTTTATTTGACCATACCAGACAATCTCTATATATAAAAGGCAATGTTCCGACAAACTGACTGAGTGACTGACTCATCATCTCCCAGTCCAAACCACTGAAGATAGAAAGTTGAAATTTGTAGAGCGTGTAGACATTTAAGAAGCGGTTTTCCGATATTCCGTCCGTTGTTGTTGTGGTCTTCAGTCCGGAGACTGGTTTGATGCAAATGGATTTTCAAAGAATGTTGCTGTTCACTCAAATTTTAAGCTACGACTACGAATCTCCGGATACGTAATCTTGGCCAGCGTATATACCATGGGTTGAAGTATTTTCGGAAATTCAACAAGTAAGAGGGTAAAATAAGGATGAAAAAAAAAAAATCTTTTTGAAAACCCGTTGCTATTAAGATAATTTTGAAGCTAGAGCTGCAAAAATGGATATTTGTATTGGTGGTTGGAATTTTAAAAAATACGTGTTTCGGTATTTTTGGAAATTCAACCATCAAGGGGGTTAAATTGAAGCTACGACTACATAAATTGGTATTATTTCTTGGTCAGAATTGAAAAGATACGTGTTTCGGTATTTTCAGAAAATTAATCATCTAAGGGGTGAAATAGGGGATGAAACATTTTTTGAATATACTTTGCTACTAAGCCAATTTTGAACCCAGAATTAATTTTTTTTAAAAAAAGTTTGCGTAATTGGTTGGAATTTAAAAAACACATGTCGGATTATTTTTCAGACTTGAACTATTAAGAGGTGCCATAGAGGGTTACAAGTAAAATCAAATGTTCAAATGTTTGTAAATCTTTAGAGACTTACCTACGGGATCATCAGTCCCTAAGCTTACAAACTACTTATGAACTACCTAATACTAACGACGGCACAAATATCTATGCCCGAGGGGGGATTCGAACCCCCGACTGCAGTGGCCGTGCAGAACGTGACTGGCGCGCCGCATACCGCTCGGCCACTGCGACCGGCTTAAAAGTACAATTGTTAATAATGGAGTTAATAAGATTAGTATGTATAATATGTAAATTTAAAAAATCAAATGAATGCTTGTTATTTGCATATCTTGTTAAATGGAATTTCCGTAACCACATCCATCCATTTAGCCTCAATAATTAATCATTACGAAGCAAATGTAAGAACAAAAATTATGATCTAGTTAAAATGTTAATTTTGCATTATGCAGTTTATATATATGCGTCATTGTTTCCAAGTTTATGCAGTCATCACTCAAATGATTTGGTAGAAGCCATATTGAGTCTGATTTGTTTCGGCTTTGCTGTCGTTGAGACGTGACTATTGTTGTCTCTTAGGAGTTTTTCTTCACAAGGACAGAAATGGTTGAAATGAATGAAAAATATACATAAAAATCGCATAAGGTGTTTACTCCGTCATTTGATATTAGAAACTGATGGTTGCTGCAATTTTCCTACAATTGC
Source organism: Locusta migratoria (assembly GCA_026315105.1). NCBI lineage: Eukaryota > Metazoa > Arthropoda > Insecta > Orthoptera > Acrididae > Locusta > Locusta migratoria. The sequence continues at coordinate 215,609,742 of CM048744.1, read as the reverse complement.
TACTGTGTAGTACCACAAGATGTCAGACACAAACAGAGATGGTAAGACATCTTCCCAGAAGCTTTGAGGTACCCCTAAGTTGGTGGTAAATATGCTTCCTGAGGACCACAAGAGACATGGTAATATATGTATTTCCCAAGCCCCTTTCAGTATCTATGTTGTAGAAAAGCAGGTTTCGACCTATTGCAGGTCGTCTAACGGGTGATAAAAAAGTCAGTATAAATTTGAAAATTTAATAAATCACGAAATAATGTAGATAGAGAGGTAAAAATTGACACACATGCTTCGAATGACATGCGGTTTTATTACAACCAAAAAAAAAGTTAAAGTCTGACAGAAGGCGCTTCATCTCGTCACAAAATCAATAATTAGGATAACAAATTAAGACAAAGCAAATACGATGTTATTTACAGGAATTGCTCAATATGTTCACCATCATTCCTCAACAACAGCTGAGTCCAGGAATAATGTTGTGAACAGCACTGTAAAGCATGTCTGGAGTTGTGGTGAGGCATTGGCGTCGGATATTGTCTTTCAGCGTCCCTGGAGATGTCGGCCGATCACGATTCACTTCCAACTTCAGGTAACCCCAAAGCCAATAATCGCACGGACTGAGGTCTGGGAGGCCAAGTATGACGAAAGTGGCGGCTGAGCACATGATCATCACCAAACGACGCGCGCAAGAGATCTTTCACGCGTCTAGCAATATGGGGTGGAGCACCATCCTGCATAGAAATCGTACGTTGCAGCAGGTGTTTATCATCCAGGCTGAGGATTAGCGCTTCTGTATCATATCGGCGTACCTCTCACCCGTCACGGTAGCAGTCACTGACGTTTCGCTGTCCAGCGCCATCTGTCGGTCATTTCTTGGTTCTAATAAAACCCCATGTCATTCCAAGCATGTGTGTCAATTTTTACCTCTCCATCTACATTATTTCGTGATTTATTAAGTTTTCAAATTTATACCGACTTCTTGATCACCCGGTAGTCCATTTGTCAGTGCTGATGTATGCAGGGCTGCCGTGACCGCTGAGCAGTTACCAACGTGCAGCAAGATACCAGCCACGACCTCACCACCGGCCTCATGGGCTGTATATATATATATATATTTCTGAAGATGACCTGCAATAGGTCGAAACGTAAAATCAACTTTCTACGATCTAGACTGTTTTTCACAACATAAATATCAACAACAAAGATCGCTCTTGCTTCTTTGACAATGTTGTTCAAATTACTTTCAGTACCTACTTTCGTGGTAAGCATACTCCCCAAGAACTCCGGAAACACCGTTATTTCGTGATAAATATACTTCCCACAGCCCTAAAGCTATATTTAACAACAAACGGAAACAAGAGCTAGTGTAGCGGACTACCAGTAGGGCCCAGAAACGGACAAAAGTGGTAACACTTATTCGCATGAAAGCAGTAAAGGAATACCGTTAGTGGAAAGTGTATCCCCCACGGCCCGTGAAACAGCGATATAGTTCCATTCACAGTTTGCGATGTAACCCATTTTTCTTTGCGACAAAATACTCTTTTCCCTTTGAAGAATTTATTCATTCACTGTAAGACATTGTTTACATGTGACACCCATTCATCAATTTCGTAAACCCAATGATCCATCTCAACTATCTCTTAAAGTTTGTAAATGAACTAGCTTTTCCCTTTGCATACCGAGGCTATCTTATTCGCCCTTATAGTGAGTGAACGGGCTTCCGTACGGCCTTGGAAAGACCGCACTTCTGTAAATTTGTTATCCACGGAGCCGCTTCTGTAAGCTCGCAGATTCTCCATTGAATTTCACGATCAGTTAATGTACAAACTTTCGGTTTGCAGAGTCTCAGAGAGACAGCTTATAACAAGAAAGTTAGCGCTTGCTGCTAATAGAATACCTCGCTGTAGTAATTCTCTTGGAAATTCCCATTATAGCTAAAGATTTATCGTACCCTAATTACAAACGTCGGTTTCCTAACACTGTTGTGTCGTTGAAAGGAGTACTAAAACTATGTTCAGTGATCAGTAGCAACGAGTTATACAGAATTGTAAGTAAATAGTATTCGTATTTCGTAAGTCGACAGTTAAAGGAGATTAGATTGAATAACTAGGCCTACTCAAAAATAAATAGGGAATACTGCTTTGGTGTCGGTTATAGCGTTCCCTTTATCGATCGCAATCAAAGGGAAAAATGAGCTGTTTTAAGCTCAACACCTAATTTCGCCGATTTGAATTGTAATGAGGCCGGACGACTTTTTTGGTTTGGGGTTGTAAATTATACAAAATGAACGAATAAATAAACATTCCTAATGAACCAATGAAAAGTATCAGTACCCATGCAAAAGTTTCTGTGTATTCGGAATAAAAACACGTCGATGGACTGTAACTTAGGATTAAGCGTGCACTTTCCTCATTTAACGAAGTAAGTGGCTGTACCTGATGTTCTCGTATGAACACTGTCGGAGCAAATGTCCTGAGACTATGTAACATAGATGGCGCAGGTGTGTGCTTTGTGCAGAAGGCCCATAATCCCGTAAGTGGCCTTTTGCCAAAAGCGGACAAATTGAATGGCTGCCATTAAGATGGTAAACGACGGGCTATTGGTTATAACACACATTCATTTTGAGTTATGTCACAAACATTTAAGGAAGAACGAGAAGATATTAGTTTCGTATATGAACAAACAGCAATGACTCCCTTCTCTTTACGGACATATTTGCAGTAACTATTTGCTCGCAACTAACTGAAGCTTATTACGCTAACACTAGCGCGAACTGTTGCATTCAGGTGTCCAGGAGTCAGTGTTTCAGATGAAATATATGTAGCAACATATTTACAGCCTCAAGTGCCTTATGACGTCAAAAATAGTGACTAGCTACTTTTAAAATGAAAAATGTAAATTTAATGATGTATCACTTCTGAATTATGTTGGTATATAATGAAGTCGCTAATATTAATCCTCGGACGTCACACTAGGGTTATGGGAACCACGAAGTATGTTTTATTGTCTATCGCAAAGAAAATGTTGGCTACAATTTATAGAAACTGTCTATATTTTGTTGGAAACAGTACCTACATGTACACGATGTTTACCCTAAGATACGGAATGAAGTTGCGGTAGTCTCAAGTTATAAAAATTGTTGAATGTTCTTGGTGTCTTTATATCTCCAGTGTGAGAGCAATAATTTGTACCAAATGTACTTACTGCCAGTTGCAAATAGTAACATAGTAATTACAATTTTTCAGTTCATTCTACTAAACATCATTTCCAAATTTTTGTGCGTTATTTGCAAAAGAAAAACTACAATAATTATTTTGTAAACACCCTATACCTAAAACTCTTATGGAAACAAATAATCCGTTATACCACACAATAAAAATTCAGAATGCAATATACGTAACTTATGAAAAATTGAAAACTATTTTCACTGTGGTGATGATGTGTGACATTTAACATTCTTTTAAACACTCTGCTACCAACTGCAGTAACTAAATAAGGTGAAATACATAATACAAAAAGGTAAACCTTGTTTTGTTAATTCTTTTAACAATAACAGAAGCATGATAGAAAACAATTTAACTAATTGGACCTTTCTACATACACAACAAAATCAAAGTATCTATTAATTACAGCACTTGGTTTACGATGATATTTTTCCGCGATCCAGGAAAGCCTACTTCAGCGTACAAAGTTTTTAACCCTTAAACAGAAACACCGGTCGAAGAGACCGTTAGGGCTTTTTAAATGTGGCCTGTGGCAACACTGTTCTGCATTCGACCATCCCCTCCCCAGTACCTTCACATTGTTAGTCCAGTTTGTGGCTTCTGGCTGTCAGGTACGCATTTATTTTATAAAACTTGCAGGTCTGTCGGACCGGATTTTTCGGATTACATTTGCAATGGGTCGGTCTGTTAGACCGGATGCTTCGTATTACATTCATTTTATTTTTTCTATTGCGTATTTTCTTGTGTGATATGCTCTTTTCGTGTATGTTTAGAAGACAACAGGATAGATAAAGCTTCAGAAGGGACTCATAAATGTAAGAGAGGCGCAAGAAATGAGAGAATGCGGTGTGGTGATGCCACTTTTGAGGCAAAAAAACTTCCAGGGTGGTTGCAGGAGAGCAGTGATGAATCCAAGATGGCAAATGATTACTCAGGTTCTGACTTTACAATTACCGACGCAAGAGAAGACTACGAGAGAAGAAAGAACAATTGTAACAGGCTGATAGTGACACTAGTGACGAAGATGATGATGGTGACGATTGTTACAATTTATTGGAAGACGAACAAGAAATAATTGGTGACTATACATGTGCAGAACAAGACGACATGCCAGATATTTTTGTAGGGGAAAAAGAACAAAAACGATTTTGTATAGAAATCGGTGGAACAAACAAGAACAATAACCTCATTAATTTTTAACAAACAAAACTTATTTAATATTCAATTTGATGTTTCATTTGAAAATCACAAAATATTATCCTAAATACATTAATCTCTATATATAAAAGGAAATGTCCCGATTGACTGACTGACTGACTGATTGACTCATCATCGCCCAGCCAAAACCATTGAATATAGAAACTTGAAATTTGTGGAGGGTGTTCATCTTATTCTGTAGGCGTCATTTAAGAAGCGATTTTTCGATATTCTTTCCGTAAGGGGGTGAAATAGGGGATGAAACGTTTTTTGAAATACGTAGCTATTTAGGCAATTTTGAAGCTAGAACTACAAAACTTCGTATTTTATTTCAAGGTTCGAATTTAAAAGACACGTGTTTCGGCATTTTTTGAAATTCGACAAATGAGGGGGGTAAAATAGGTGACGCAAGAAATTGATTTTCAAAAATATGTTGCTGTCAACTCAAATTTTAAGCTACAACTACGAAACTTCGGATATGGAATCTTGGTCACGATTAAAAATCCATAATTTTTAGTATTTTTGGAAATTAATCAAGTAAGAGGGTTAAATAGAGGATCAAAAATTCTTCTTGAAAACACGTTGCTATTGATACAATTTTGAAGCTAGAGCTGCAAAAATTGATATTTTTTTAGTTGGTTAGACGTTAAAAAATACGTGTTTCAATATTTTTGGAAATTCAACCATCAAGGGGGTTAAATTGAAGAGAGGGTGTTTTTCGAAAATCTGTTGCTATTTAGGCAATCTTGAAGTTAAAATTACAAATTTCCGGATTTCGATTTGGCGTTCGAATTTAAAAGACACGTGTTTCGGTATTTTTTATTTTATTTTATTTTATTTATTTATTTATTTATTTATTTATTTATTTATTTTTTTTTGAAATTCGACCAATAAGGGGCTGAAATACGAGATGCAAAAATTGCTTTTCAAAAATATGGTACTGTTAACCCAAATTTCAAGCTATAACTACGAAACTTATTTTGTATCCCATCCTCGTCGCCGATTTTGTGTCCCAGCCTTGTCGCCGCTTTTGTGTCTCGTTTGCGTCGTAGTTGTCGATGGTCGAGTAGAAAGACCGACACAGGAATAAAGGATGCACGGTTGTGCGGTATGGAGGTGACCAGCCAGTGGGACAGCAGAAACGAGAAACACTAGAGTAAATTAGAACGAGATATATATATATTTCACAGAGAGTAATACTTAACTTTTACATATCTCAGTACTGCAGAATGCTGATACATCTACATCTACATAGATACTCTGCAAATCACATTCAAGTGCCTGGCAGAGGGTTTATTAACCACTTTCATAACTTTTCTCTGCCGTTCCATTCTCTAATAGCGCGCGGGAAGAAAGAACACATAAATCGTTCAGTTTTCGATCTGATTTCTCTTATTTTATTGGGATGGTCATGTCTCCCTAAGTAGGTGGGTGCTAGCAAGATATTTTAACATTCAGAACTAAAAGTCGGTGACTGAAACTTCGCAAACAGATCACGCCCCAATGAATAACATCTTTCTTTTAATGATTTCCACCCCAATTCGTGCAACATTTCCGTAACGCTTTCCCCGCCGTAACGTGATAGAACAAAACGAGCTGCCCTTCTCTGGACCTTCTCGATGTCTTCCGTCAATCCCATCTGGTGAGGGTCCCACAAGGGGCAACAGTACTCCAGTAGAGGACGCACAAGTGTGATGTAGCCAGTCTCTTTGGTGGAGCTGGTGCATCTTCGAAGCGTTCTGCCGATGAAACATAGTTGAGCTAGAGGCCTGCCTAGTGCCTGTCCGATAGCCAAGTCTTCACTGGCGCCTATCTGATTCCGAAGTGTTAGGAACCAGCTATCTCAGTCCCAAGTGAACGGTGTCGTTCAGTGGTGGCCACGAGCGGAGTTGTAGCAGAGGGCGCTCGTGGCTGACGTCGTAAGAATGCCGCGCCGTGCGTGTATGGCGGCGCGCGGCGAAAGTAGTTGGCGCGCACTTTATACTTGTGCGACACCACAACTTAAGATATGGATTCTTCATCAGGATTAAAAAGAAACAACTGGTGCAGACCAACTAGCCTACGCATGCGAAGCAGCGGGGGTTCAGCTAGTAAATTATATAAAATGATAAATATATAAAAAAATTATTGAGGAGGAAAAATCCGGTCTGTCAGACCGGATATTTCTAATAATGTACTATCGACCTATGTGTCCTTTTAAGGGTTAAATATCGCACCTGACACTTGATTTAATCATCAACATACAGGGTGCCCCATGACCGCACGCGCAGCGCACCAGATGCTGGAAGGCGAGCGCTCCGTTGCCCGTCGATTGAGGTGCCTCGGCGCCCAACTACTGCCGCACTGTCCGTTCGAATGGGTCCAGCGTCTCCCTGCTGATGTCCTCGGGAGCAAGTTGGCAACCTTGAGTTCACTGCCTGCACTGCGCGCCTTTTCATCCACTGAAGCAACAGGCGCCGTTCACACTACGGCGATATATCATAAGCGATTTATCGTAAGCGATATATCGCGACGATATATTGCCAGCAAGGTTCACAACAGCAGGCGATAAATCGGCGCGACGTGGGCGGTAAAAATGTGGTGGGAACACAGTTTTTACTGCTTCAGTTGCAGATGTAAGCTCAAGTGAGGAAGACGTTGTTGTGGCTTACTGGTTCAGGCGTAGGATGAGAAGAAAAAGGAAACCCTGGGTACATGCCTACAGTGTAACCAACGTCTGTAACCTGTTGTTTGTCGAGAGCTGTCTCTACATGAATCAATATTCAGGGAGTTCTATAGAATGTACCCTGAAAACTTTCATTTTCTGAAACACCAAGTGTCATCAACCCTTGAAAAGAAAAGGGTACACGCTTCAGGAAAGCAATTTCTCCCGATGAAAAACTTCTGATTACGATAAGGTAAGTAGATATGAATGTAAACAACAGTATTAATATAATTAAAGTTTTATTGTCATAATGTTTTACAAATTGTACCAGGATTACTATAAGGTAACTGTATAAGAAAATAAACAGAAGTGTTAACATAATTCAGTAGATTTACTTTTATCACTTTTCGCAAATTGAACCAATTAGTTCCACTTTCTTGCACTTTCCACACAGAATGGCTGGACCCAGCTGAAACACTGGATTCCACATTCTCTCGTTCGTCTTCCTCTAATAACTTATGTAAAAGAGACATCGTTTTTATTTTGAAAGTCCTCCTACGACGCAATCTAAGATTTTTCATATCAGGTAAAAGAGAGAGACGGAAATTCTGTTCAGCATCTTCGTCACTTTTATTGACAGATTTTTCATGTTAATCCATCCTATAAAAGCTTCGTCGACTTCGTCTTTTCCCTTTCATTTTTTGTGTGATTCACTTGAGCTTTTACGAGCGGGTTTCTCGAGTAATAGCACGGAAGAAGCTTCATCAGTACGAGCAGGTTTTTCGGTTAATTGCACGGAAGCAATTTCATCAGGCATTTTCTGTTCAACCAGTGTTTCACTTTCATAATTTTGATCAGTACTGGACTGCTCTACTGCTGTATCTTCAAGACTAAGATTGCCAGACATATCTCCCCCTTTCAAATATGGCTGCAGAAAAGGTAAATGCTCAGTCAAATAAGTTTTCTTTGAATTCTGGCTAGCCCCAGGTTTTGGTGGTTTCAGCGATCGAACATAAGCTGTTCGGATGTTGTTCCATCGCTCTCGATAGTTTTTTCCGAAACAAAATTAAATTTCTGCCTGTAGTTTCACCTTCCCGCACCTGAATATATGTCATATCTCATGAACAATGTATCCTAAAATAAGTTGCCAGGTACGTATAGTGTAATATTATGAAAATGGCTGCGAAATGCGTTGCGAATAGTCAGTAGTAACGACGTGATAATTAAAACCTGAAGGGGGATTGAACGGTTCATTAGGAATCTCACCGTTTATGACATCATATATCCTTCAGTAAGTGTCGTAGCTGAATCTTACTACCAAATCGATGATTCCGTGGTAGTAGGGAATACGATTACTAAATTTGATTCAAGTCGGTTCAGTAGTTTAGGAGATGTGGAACACCCCCCATATATATATATATAATTATTTAATAAAGTGAAACCACGATGTTGTTTACACAAATAAAAACAGACAGAAATTGCAGAACTATTTCAGATTTCAAACCCTCAATTTATTTAATGTATTACTTTTTATAGCTCTTTTTTTGTTTTGATGGTAGAGTTAAAAATATTGTCAATACACACACAAAATTGTTTCAACTCTTTCAGGTATCTAGTTACTGGAAACAGATTTCAAGATCTTTCCTTGCAATTTTACAGAGGTAAATCAACTAGCAGTTACATCGTTCATTCGACCTGTAATTCTATATGGTCCCACTTACAAACCGCTGTATATGCCACAACCGACAGAGAAAACTTGGAAGCAAATAGCAAAACGTTGTTATGAATTATGGAATTTACCTAACTGTATAGGTTCTCTTGATGGCAAACATTTCCGCATTCAGTGTTCCCCTAATACAGGTTCCACGGATTATAATTACAAGTGGTTCTTTTCAATAGTGCTAATGGCTTTGTCCGACGCAGATGAGATGTTCATCGCAATAGATGTTGGAGACTTTGGACGGAATAGTGACGGTGCTGTGTTTCGCAAATCAGCGCTCGGTAAATTATTGTAGAAAAATAAATTGAAAATACCAGAGGCAGCCCCTTTGACAGGTGAGGCACACGACAATCCTTTCCCGTTCTACTTTGTGGCAGATGAAGCGTTCCCCCTGCAGCAAAATATAATGCGGCCCTTCCCAAAAAGAGTATTGAATGATGTCAGGAGAATATTCAATTTTCGACTTTGAAGAGGCAGAAAAAGTGTGGAATGCAGTTTTGGAATGCTAACGTCAAAATTTCGTTTATTTGATCGACCAATTTACACCAACAGAAGTAAGGATGTGCAGACTATTAAGGCAGCATGCGTGCTTCTCAATTTCATACGCAGACGTGAAAGACAACCTTAAGTTCTACAACAATTTAATAAGTGTTCAGTAATACCAGAATTAACAGACAACAGTACGTTCAGTTACAACAACAATTTGAACGCAGCAAACCGCTTACGAAATAAACTAGGTGATTACTTTCTGAAACCAACAGGTGCAATCCCTACACAATGGAGATGTGAGGTTTACAAGACCCATCAATTTAGTACAAAAAGTTCTTTATGTATCAGTATACACCTGAAATAAAAATTTAAAACTACAAACATTTAAAAAGAAAGGTGTACTCCATTATTTGTTAAAATAAAATAATGTTAAATTTTCATTAATGAGATAAAATAATAGTTAATTTTGTCAATATATTATGTCCAATTGAAAGATGATTACTTTCTGAATTGTAATTGAGACACTTAATTCGTGTGTCAGAGTTCTAAATATTTACATTGTGAGTTAATAATATAACAGTGTGATTACTTCATTGTCTTTTACATATTAATAAAATAAACAATACACATACCTGTGTCTTTCATTTCTGCTGCAATTTCCCTCCATGCGGCACTAGTCACATCTGCCTTACTGTAAGCGCCAATGGAATAGTCCCAGAGGCACTGATAACCTTTAACTAAATTAATGAAAGAAAGCACAGAATTGTCTTCTCTTCTTCCCGCCATGTTTACAGCTCGAAATACCGCTCGCGACTAATCTCTCAAGAGACCGGCAAGCGCAATCGCCCTAGTGTGAACCCTTTTTATCGCCTCCCTCTAGATTTCACGTATCTGTCCATGCTTGTCGCGTATCATATATCGCTTACGATATAGTGTGAACGGCACCTTCTGTTAAGTCTGAGAACACAACGATGGCAAGACCTAATTATTCCGTGCCACAACGAGTGTTCATTTACGATTCGTATGTGCATATAGAGTCGGCTCGTATTCTCCGCAGACTGAACAGGTGTTAGAATATAACGAGTCGCGATGCATTTCAAAAATTAGTGAATAAATTTCGTGAAACGGGAAGTGTTTGTGACAAGAAGCGTAAAAGGAGACGTAATCTCAGAACCTCAGCTCGGTGATACTGCTTAAAAAAAAAAAAAAAAAGGTAAAGCAGTCAACAATCCGAAGATTGGTTTGAACACCACAGTGCTTTACTAGGCATGGTCCTGTTTGGAGGTGGTATGCCGTTGCCTTCCTCCGACCTTCGAACTGACTTACCCAGTCAGTTATAGGGGGACCTACAGTTTAACGTGGGTTCCGAACCACGGTGCTACTCGGTATTTTTCACATGAGCAACACTGTCAGAGGTGAAAGAAGTGGAAAGTGACAGATAAAAATCCTAGGACCTGGCGGGGATCGAACCCACGACCTTTGAATTTGTAGTCTGACACTCTACCACTTTTTTTTTTTTTTTTTTTTTTTTTTTTTTTTTTTTTTTTTTTTTGCTCTATCGGTAGTTCTGTTCATTGCGGACGCTGTTCGTATTTGTTCGTTGATGTTCGAAGTGTTCTGGGCTCAGCTTTTTTTTTATTACAGAGGGCGTTGAGCCCCCTGACCGGGCGCGCTGAGCCACGGCGCCCGGCACCACTGTGCTACGGAGCCGCACAGAAAAATTAACCCTCTCTTAGACGTCTTCAACAGCAGAAACAAATTTCTTGTGGCTCTGTACTAAGTTACTAGGCCTAAGCACGTATAAAGTAACAGTAGAACAAGAAATTAAACCTGGTGATAACACACACAGGGCTAGATTTTGCGAATGGGTCTTGTAACAAGTGAATTCAGTTTTCAGACAAGGCTTGGTTCCATTCACTCGGGTATGTTAATTCTTGAAACTCTCGACATTGTAGTGTCGAAAGACCAGTTCAGGTTCATGAGGAACCCCTTTACGACCAGAAAATACGAGTGTGATGAACAGTTAGTGCGGAAAGAACATAGGCCCAATTTTTTACTGACACGATTAACAGTGAAAGATATGTGCAAAAGATTTTGCAACTGTTTTTTAATGAACTTCGCGAAAGAGAACGAAGCTTCCAGTTTTTTCAACAAGATTCAGCAAGGGTTCATACAGCCAATGTTTTTTTGCTCTCAAGTGGTGAAGTGCCCCATGACAGTCATCAAAAATATCTGGCCAGCTCGAAGTCACGATTTAACCCCGTGTGATTGCTGTGGGGAGCACTAAAGCATGAAGTAAACGCAACAAATCCGCATACGTTAAAAAATCGAGGATAACATCCAGGAGTCTGTTCATTCCATTTTCGAAAGAGACTTAAAACGTGTGATAAACAATGTAAGTAGTTGATAGTTACGCATCGAAAACAACGGCAAACAGTTCCAGCATCTGCTTGCATGACATGGGTGAGTACAAAATTTACTGGTACGCCGCGCGTGCGGTCATGAAATAAATTGGGCGCCCTGTATATCCGAGAATCGTTAAAAAGTGTTACTGGTTCCTTTCCCATATTTATTCGTATAGTTAAACGTTGCAAAAATTATTAATTTTTTTCATCATACTGGTACGTGTAGATAGCAATGGTATGGCAAATATTGTAGAGGTATGCACCAACAGCTTTTCACAATGTCGACTGGAATACACTTTCCCAAATTCTGAAGGTAGCAGGGGTAATATATAAGGCGCGAACAGTTATATTCAACCTATACAAAAACCAGACAGCGGTTATTAGAGTTGAAGGGCACGAAAGGGACGCAGAGGTTGGGAAGGGAGTAAGACAGGGTTGTAGCCTTTTCCCAATGTTGTTCAATCTGTTCATTGAGCAGGCAGTGAAGGAATGGAAGGAGAAATTTGGAGAGGGAATTAAATTTCAGGGAAAAGAAATAAAAACATTGCGGTTTGGCGATGACTTAGTAATTGTCAGAGACCGCAAAAGATCGGAAAGAGCAATTGAATGGAATGGACAGTGTCTTGAAAGGAAGATATAAGATGAATATTAACAAGAGTAAAACCATGGCCGGCGCAAGCCCAAGTGCCGCCCCGTGCGAGCTGCTAAATTGCCGCCCCCCCCACACCCATTTTTTTTTTTTTTTTTTTTTTTTTTTTTTTTTTTTTTTTTTTTTACTTTGTGAAATTTTATTTAAGCAAATCTGTAGGAAAAGTCAGCAATCAATCGTTATTTTTGTTTTTACTTTTCAGATCTGCCTAGGTTTCGGCCACTGAGTGACCAGTTTCAAAGCTTTTAATATTTGCTCACATCTAAACCGTCATGTTGCCAGTTACGTTCACCACGACGATATAGATATAAACAAGGAGGTTAGAATCTAGGGACGTGGCGTTATCTATGCTGATAACAGGCATTGGTTGAAGCCACGGGGGGACCATGCTTTTGTGCCCAAACTTAAACTCTTGTGTGAATATTGCCCTCACTACGTAAATCCACTAAACTGTTAGTCATATCGGAGTATTCACTTAGATATGACATACATTTCAACGACTAGAAGTACTTTACCACACAGTACGGCCAATGTTTTGGGCACAAACAAATGCCGGAATGCGCATTTTGCTGGCTTCACTTTTTCAGTGTTAGGGCGTCTCCAGAGATTCTAACGTCCTTGGATGTAAACATAACTCAAAGCATTGAGAATAGCCACTCTGTGCCAGAAATCTATGAAGATCTGGAAAATAAAAACAGTTGAAACGGCCAAAGAGTGGGGCAGAGCCGGCCGCGGTGGCCGAGGTGACTGAGGCGCTCCAGTCACGGTCAGCACGGCCACTACGGTCGGGGGTTCGAATCCCCCCTCGGGCATGGATATTTGTGTCGTCCTAGTTCGTAAGTCGATCATAAATAGTTTGTAAGTTTAGGGACTGATGACCCCGTAGTTAAGTCCCATAAGCTTTACAAACATTTGAGTGGGGCGGAAGACAATGGAGAGAAGAAGAATAAGGAGATGAAGTAACATAATAATGCAATAAATCGGGTACTGATGCTAGTCTAAATATATTAACACACTGCACTGCGGTTATTCATTTCAAAGAACAGACACTCGCCATCTGTCTTAATTTGCATGTGTCAGTTCTGTCATGTCTAATTATGGAATAAGGGGTAACAAATTAGTCATCGCCGTATCACTTCACTTTTCTGCGCTTTATTTTCATTCTAGCTACTGGGGTGACGCGTGCTTATTTGCCGAGTTGCCAATATTTTAAGTAACAGATCCTAAGAAAAACAAATTTTCCTATTCTGCAATCTTGAAGCAGAAAAAAATCTAACTTATGAGTAACGTGCATGCGCACTAATCATTGTAGGTTATATGAAAAGCACTTACCTATTACCTCCCAAGTTACAAGAAATTCGGACGCACCAATTCTTCTGTTCTTATGAAACGCAATGAAAGTGCTTCTGACCAGTCTTGACTCTCTCGGCGAACTATCGACAGGAGTTCTGTAGTTTTCTCTGTAGAGAACGCAACAATACGTATTGTCTGGAAAGGCGAAGCGGTGACGCGGTAGTGCCAGGACCTAGGTCACGTGACGAGGTACAGCGAGGCTACGGTTAAACTAGCGCCCAAGAAGATGAAGCAAGAAGCTCACAATAAGTATGTGACCGATGATATGGATAAATGTATTAGCAGACAGCAATTTATATGGCATTACGAACAATAGAAAGAAATACGAACTTTGCGAAAACTGCACAACTTTTGTCAAACAGAAATGAGCTTCAAAGCTAGCAACGGAACCCTAAGCAATGTTCTGTTTATGGATTTTCGTTTTACAAAGTGTCAAAATTAACGTTTTGTGTCGCTTGGACGAGAAGTCATTGTTGCTAAAAGACCATACTTTCTCAGGTTTTCATCAGAATCAAAGCGACCAGTAGTTTACTTAGACGAAACACGGATTCACACGCATTATGCAGTAAATAAATTTTGGCAAAGTGATAGTGTGTGAGTAGTATTGTTACACAAAAGTACTGGTCAGAGCTTAATTGTGTTCATGCAGGCGGAGACAGGTGTTTCAGGGCTCAAAAACCAAAACGTCCGACTATCACTCACAAACGAATAGCTAACAATTTCAAAAATACGTCGAAACCCAACTAATGACAGGCTTACTATCAATGCCTTCATCCCTTGTAATTACTCGCAGCGTATTGACCCATTCGGAATACTTCTAGCCATTGTAGGTGTTGGACATGTTTTACTGTAGTGATGTTCAACATTTTTTTTTTTTCCATAGCGCGGGAAGAATAAAACACTCAACTGCCATTGAAGGGCTTAGCAAAATTGCTTCAGGCTTAAAATACAACCGTAGTTTCGAACATTGCATTCGAATTTCCGAATTAGATTTCGTCTCCTGCAAAATTAGTTGTGAGTAAAGGCACGGCGGGTAACAGGCTGGCAGCGCTCCATTCATATACTGGCGTGTGCGCCAGACTGCACAGACAAATATATACAGACGGGAAACCTCCGTAAGGGCCCGGTCCTACGCTCCGGGGTGCGGGGAGGGAGGGTTTTCAGCAGTTCCGTAAGATGTCCCATGATGGCGCTGAGGTCAGAAGCAACCGCCAGAGCAGGCGGCAGGTAGCGGCTGTCCCCACCAACACCTCCCCTCAAACGCCGGCACGCCGGACACAGCCGTGGCCTCGTGGCAGGCGGCACGAGCTCTCCCCTCAGCCTCCCCTCCACGCTACCCTCTGACGTGCGAGAGACACCCTAAGCCGGCGATCCGCCTGACACCTGCTAGCATCTTACGGAACTACGCGGGGAGCGTAGGACAGTGGCACAGAGTAACATATACAGAGACGCAGCCCCCTCTAAACCACTGTCCTACGCTCCCCTCGTAGTTCCGTAAGATGCTAGCAGGTGTCAGGCGGATCGCCGGCTTAGGGTGTCTCTCGCACGTCAGAGGGTAGCGTGGAGGGGAGGCTGAGGGGAGAGCTCGTGCCGCCTGCCACGAGGCCACGGCTGTGTCCGGCGTGCCGGCGTTTGAGGGGAGGTGTTGGTGGGGACAGCCGCTACCTGCCGCCTGCTCTGGCGGTTGCTTCTGACCTCAGCGCCATCATGGGACATCTTACGGAACTGCTGAAAACCCTCCCTCCCCGCACCCCGGAGCGTAGGACCGGGCCCTTACGGAGGTTTCCCGTCTGTATATATTTGTCTGTGACAGTGGTTTAGAGGGGGCTGCGTCTCTGTATATGTTACTCTGTGCAGACTGCTTCCTCCTCTCTGTTCCTCCGGTAAACACAACGGTGCTGCCACAGTGGCGACAAAAAATTAGTCCCCTTCCCTTCCCCTGTTCAACAAGGGCGGCCGGCAGGTAGCGGAGACGCCATGCCACAGTTCTCGAAGCCACTCCCTGCAAGGTTTGGTTTTGAATCCCCTCTTGGGAATGAATGTTGAGTTTTTACTACAGAAAAACTAACGAGGAGGTGCTTAACCGAATCGGGGCGAAAAGGAGTTTCTGGCATATCCTGACTAAGAGAAGGGATAGATTGTTTGGACACATTCTGAGACATCAAGGAATTGTCAACTTAGTATTAGAAGGAAGCGTGTGGGGTAAAAATCGTAGAGGGAGACCGAGGGATGAATACAGTAAGCAGATTCAAAAGGATGTAGGTTGCCGAACGTATTCTCAGATGAAGAGACTTGCACAGGACAGGGTAGCGTGGAGAGCTGCATCGAACCAGTCTGTGAACTGAAGACCACAACAACAACGTGCACTAACAAATATATGTTCGTTACGTGCCCGTACAAGCCACAGACTCCTCAACGCGCCTATAGCGCGTTCGGTAAGTGTAGTTACTTTTGCAAGTTCTTCGTGTAACACTGCATTGGGCCATCCGCAGCTGTATAGCAGAACGGATGCTGTTTTATATCATAAAGGTCTGGCGTTTTATATACGACGCCCTAGCTATCACACCACTGCAATAATAGAGATTACGAAATATATTTCATTGTAACATAACTGTCATTCTCAATTTATTCCGTCCAGCTTCTGGAATCAACGCAGTACGACAGTAGAAAAAACGCAGTTGTCAATACTTCAGCGGACAAAAGATTATAAGGGCAAAGGTCAGCTAGTTGACACCCCCTCCTCCCCGCCCTGGGAATAGCGCCACGGGTCTTGTACAGATCTTTATCAGAGAAGTGACGAACACGTGGCCCCTGCGTGTCTCGCTGATACGTCCTGCCGCTTGATGCCAGACCACTGATACATCTACGTTTGTCGAGTGCTTCTCTCTCACGCAAAGTCTCTTTTTGAATATCGGGCCGAGATCCTTGTCACGTGGAGTGGGATGTGTCGAGTCGTGTGTGTGGCGGTCAGCAGGGTTCGATAGCAGCCACCGACAGCTTTGTGCGAACGGGACACGCCACGTACGCTGCACGACACCTAGAGACTCCCGATATATGACAGGTTCCAATGTTTTCTCCCAGTCTGCCGTAGTTTAAAACTGTTGACCATTAGTACCCAATACCTACATTTCTAGCTTTTGTAGGTTTCGAGAAGGCTTTTGACAATGTTGATTGGAATAAACTCTTTCAAGTTCTGAAGCAAGCAGGAGTAAAATATAGGGAGCGTAAGGTTATTTACAACTTGTACAAAAACCAGACAGCGGTTGTCAGAGTTGAAGGGCATGAAAGGGATGCAGTGGTTGGGAAGGGAGTAAGACAGGGTTGTAGCCTTTCTCCAATGTTATTCAATTTGTACATTGAGCAAGCTATAAAGGAAAGCAAGGAGAAATTTGGAGAAGGAATTAAAGTGCAGGGTGAAGAATTAAAAACTTTGCGTTTTGCCGACGACATAGTAATTCTGTCAGAGACAGCAAAGGACCTGGAAGAGCAGTTAAACAGAATGGACAGTGTGTTGAAAGGTGCAATAAGATGAAGATTAACAAGAGCAAAACTAGGGTAATGGAGTGCAGTGTAAGAAAATCAGGTGATGCTGAAGGAATTAGATTGGGTAACGAAGCAATAAAGGAGGTAGATGAATTTTGTTACTTGGGCAGTAAAATAACAAATGATGGTCGCAGTACAGAGGATGTAAAATGCAGAATGGCAATGGGTAGAAAAGCGTTCTTCAAAAAGAGAAATTTGTTAACATCGAATATTGATTTAAGCCTAAGGAAGTCCTTTCTGAAGGCATTTGTATGGAGTGTGGCGTTGTATGGGAGTGAGACATGGACGACAAACAGTGCGGACAGGAAGAGGATTGAGGCTTTTGAAATATGGTGCTACAGAAGAATGCTGAAGATTAGGTGGGTGGATCTCGTAACTAATGAGGAGGTACTGAACAGAATTGGGGAGAAAAGAAATTTCTGGCATACCTTGACTAAAAGAAGGGATCGATTGGTAGGACACATTCTTAGACATCAAGGAATTGTGAATTTAGCGTTGGAGGGAAGTGTGTGGGGCAAAAACCGCAGAGGAATACCAAGAGATGGATACATTAAGCAGATTCAGACAGATGTAGGTTGCCGTTCTTATGTGGAGATGAAGAGGCTTGCTCAGGATAGGTTATCGTGGAGAGCTGCATCAAACCAGTCTCCGGACTGAAGACCACAACAACAACAACAACCTCTCACGTTTTCGAATGTCAGTGATGGCCATTCTTGACACGAAGGCATGCATCCTTCTTCCACGTTACAATTGCCGACGGCAGTAGAGCTGTAGAAAACCGTATGTATTCGGTATTGAGTAACGAATACTTTGGTTTATAAGTACTGAATCGTTACTCATACGTTTCCTTACTCACATCTACCGTATCGGTACTAATTTACCATAGGTGCCGACTTCTGAAAATCTTGGGGTATGCTCAGTCTCAGTGGCGTTTCCAGAGGGGGGGGGGGAGGCAGTCCTGCAGCCCCTCCCCCCCTCGCCAAGTTTTCTAATAATAATAATGATGATGATGATAACACTGACAGAAACCAAATCAAAAATTAAATTCATAGATGAAATTTCGGAACCATTCTTAATTAAAACAGGAGTGAGACAAGGAAATAGGATCTCGCCACTATTATTCAACAAAGTTTTAGACAAAATAATGAAAGAATGGGAAATCGGACTAAGGAAACAAAACTTGTGGAAGCCAATTGAACTAGGAAGAGGTAAAGGAAAATTGAACATCCCTTATTTAGCATTTGCAGATGACCTAGCAATTATAACTGACAGTGAAGAAACCGCAATAAAACAAATTGAGATCCTGAAAGAATGTGCAGAGAAGGTTTGCCTGCAAATCTCGTTTGAGAAGATTGAATTTATTTACTCCAAATGAGATATTCCGAAACTTAAAACAAATTATGGTGAAATCAACAGTCAAACACTAACAGGACTCTAAAAAATAGCACGAAACGTCCGATTACAAGCATTCGGACCGATTACAAGCATTCGGACTTGTTCAAAACATATATAACAAAAAATGCCTGTCAAAAGTAACTAAAATCAGACACTACAACAGCTATCAAACCTACAGTCACGGATGCAAGTGAAACGCTCTCACTAAATAGAAAACTAGAAAGTAGAGAGAGAAATTATTAGGAAAATTCTGGGACCACGATACACGCAAGAAGGATACAGACTGCAGACTATCGAGACAACCGAAAAACTATCAAATATCGAAACTGACATCTAAAAAAGACGAATGAAATTTTATGGGCACCTACACACGTAAAGACTATGTGACATCACTTCCAGAAACAATACCCTGGGTAACTGAAGTTAAGGGTTTGACAAAAGCAAAAATTGACATAACAAACACATCAGAGATACATTCAGAAGAAAAATTGGCAAGTGGAAGTTTACTTCAGAGATGGCACCAAAACCATACCCACCAAAGTGGACCGAAGAAAGAAAGGCCTTTGGGGACAAAATGAAGAAATATTGGGAAAATAAGAAGAACCTTAAGAAATATTGATGAATCACCTGCTTATCGTTCTCCCATGGGGACATTCGCTAATAATAATAATAATAATAATAAACCTCGTACAAAACATATTTTAGTGGTATTTTTTCTTTATCTGGTTTTCATGTAGGACCATTTTAATGTCTGAAAGGAGAAAAGTAATTTTATAATACACAGTAAAGAGATTAACAACCATTAACAACCATTGAGTTCAATTTCACGTTTTTTAACTACTGGGCGGGTTTGGCGACCATTTGAATCCGTTTTTCCCATTGTAGTAAATACTAAAATCATTTTCAGAGTTTTCGTCTTCTGAGACATGCATATCAGATGATGATGCGCCTGTATTGTGAATACTGTGTTCACTATCGCAAGCACATCGGATCGTCTTCCTGGATTCCTTCTTCTGTAGATTTATTTTCTATACAGTGTTACCAAAATAGTCCATAACCACTCTTGCTGTTATACCATGTCTGTCAGTACCAATAGGTTCACAACCCATTGTTACAACACATAGCAATTCTGTAAACAGGATGAAAATGGCACGACTTCTTGAAGGCAATTGACTTCCAAGAGAATACGTAAACGTTAAATTAGTAGTATAACCACTTTCGTCGTATCGTACCAAACCCACTTCATTTCTATTTATTTAGTACAACAATTAAAGATTGCCACCTCCAGTTTACAATATTGACGTAATAAGCGGCATTCCATTAACATTCGGACTCAGAATGAAACCTTCACTCTGCAGCGGAGTGTGCGCTGATATGAAACTTCCTGGCAGATTAAAATTGTGTGCCGGAACCGGGACTCGAACCTGGGACCTTTGCCTTTCGCGGGCAAGCGCACTACCAACTGTGCTATCCCGACACGACTCACGATGCCGCCTCACAACTTTACTTCCACCAGTACCTCGCCTCCTACTTTCCAAACTTCACAGAAGCTCTCCTGCAAACACGCAAGACTAGCACTCCTGGAAGAAAGGAAATGGTCTCCAGCATATCCTTTCTTCCAGGAGTCATAGTCTTGCGTGTTTGCAGGAGAGCTTCTGTGAAGTTTGGAAAGTAGGAGGCGAGGTACTGGCGGAAGTAAAGTTGTGATGCGACATCGTGAGTCACGTCGGGATAGCACAGTCGGTAGTGCGCTTGCCTGCGAAAGGCACAGGTTCCAGGTTCGAATCCCGGCTCCGGCACACAATTTTAATTTGCCAGGAAGTTTCAACATTCGGACTATTTAGAGAACGGTCATTTCACTCACATATGAACGTGGATTTTAATGCCTACGAATTCATTAGATGTTCAAGATAATCTTTTTGCATCGGTGTATTACAAAAGCCAGCCGCCAAGCAATGGGATGAGACAGTCTATTTTAATTACAGTTCAGAAATATTATGTAAATAAAAATAACACCAACATATTCAGTGGGGTACTCCGAGCATATCCACTCAGATTTTCGGGTATGCTTGAGAGACCGAGCATCCCCGTAGTCGGTGCCTATGGAATTCACTCATAAATACATTCCATTCACATCCACCTTATCGATAAGACCTATGTAACGAAAACTAATACGGCGAATGTTTATATTCTGTGATGCTGTTTATTACGAGATGAGTAATTTATATAGACATCTTTGGCGAAGTTTAATTGCATAGTTCAAGGATTACTTTTGTTTTTAAACATCTTTGATTATACTTCTTGGTCTATGTTTGCAGGTTAATTCACTATGATCTGACGTCCACTTTTAACGCAAATATACGTGCCATTGATTTTTTTTAGCAGTAGAGGTTTTCGTTTAATGGTTAATTGTTTTCGATCTTGTCTACTATAAAAAATTGTAAAAAGTATTAAATAGTTATCATGTACACATTTTCTTTAATAAGGGTATTGTCTTGATGTTTACTGTCACATAACACAGTACAACAGTTCCTCTGCTCGCATATGTAGTGCTACACTGGCATTCGTCACGAAATCGTAAGTAGAGTGCGATAACAATAATGAAAATGGAGCTCGCGGATGATACTTGCAAATGTCATCAATTTGTATGACATTTGCATTTTAATCACGAGTGGAAATGGACCGTACTGTCCTTTCCTCATTAGTATAATTACCTCCAAAATAAGGCATACAGTAGCTACGTGTCAACAATTACCTCATAAATAAGGTATACAGTAGCTAGCTACGTGTCAAATTTAAATGTTAAAGTAGTATTAACACCAACAGTTGAAAATTTTTTACGGTTTCAAAGACAGTGTAGAGGCCATATTTCTGGGTGGCAGTCGTAACTAGAGTAACGGTACGTTCGTAACGAGTATTATTTCTTTTAGTACCGGATACACATCTTTTCGATACTCTCACGGCTCTAGACGGCAGATGGCGGAAGTAAAATTTATGGCCAGATGAAGCCGACGGTCTCCGACAATATTCGACAGTACACGATCGACGCACGTGACCAGACATCGGGCAGTCACGTTATTGTCATAGTGCAGCTGGGTATTTATAGCGTCAGCGGAAATGGATATACATCGCGTAAAAATTCGTAGTCAAAGTACTATAACCCTTTCAGGCCCTGCACGCACAGTAATGCGTTTCTGGTTTTGCTCGATTATTTCTTTGTGATTCACGCTAGGATGTTCTGGGCCTGCATCACACTTTCGTGGATGGACTGTGGTAATGTGCACAACGTGTTTTAGTTCCATGTTTCTATACTGCCTGGCACCAGCAGTCGGCAAACTTCCAGTACACTTTAAACGGCGGCAAGAAATACTTGTTGTTATTTTGACACGTGAAGCCTTCATGTATGGCAGCCAGTTGATTTTGTATAAACTTGTGATGTTATTTCGTCATTTCTTTCAAAGGTATGTTATTGTAAGATGGTGCAGATCATAAAAATTTGTAGTGAAGGCCGAAAACAGGCAGTTTTGCAGGGTACAAAATTTGTGAAAATAAAGTTTTTCTTTTTTTGTAATGAATGAATTACTGTATGTATTTTGTGTCTTAAAAGTACCTCTCTATATTGTCACATCACCTACAATCTTGAGTCTAAAAGGGTTAAGGTGCAATAGTTATAATAAATAATGTTGAAGTCTGTCCATAAGAAAAATGGAATGAGTTGCTAGTACTATTACTAGTGTAAGGGCAGTGCATAATGTCATGGACCATGTTAACAAGATTAATTGGCTCAAATGTGATTTTTAGTTGTCGCCTTCTTTCACATTATTCCAAACATTGTATAACCCTTTCGTCATTGTGACATTGTTTATTCGGAACCCTTGTGTGTGTGTGTGTGTGTGTGATTCTATGTATTATCTGGGATTTAATATTATTACTACAGACAAAAAAATAACTGGGTAGGTAACAGCCAAAATGTTCTGGACACCTTGACATATTTCGAGGCTGCTCCCGCCAGAGGTTAAAGTCCTCACTGTGTGTGTGTGTGTGTGTGTGTGTGTGTGTGTGTGTGGTGGGGGAGGGGGTGTCTTAACGTTATTTTACGTAGGTTGTAAGCCTAGAAACTAATGACAGTAGTTTGTCCCATAAATTAACAAACATTTGAATTTCGAACGTACGCACCCTGGCACAAGAATCAGACAAAAAATCCGCTACTTTACATCAACTTCTATGATTAATTATCTTTATCAAAGGCCTAGGGTTTGAAGTAAAATTCCGAAATTGTTTTTGGGCCATTAATCGCAAACACGCACGTTGCAAGCCATCTGAAAGACTTCCCTGTTTTAAAGTTCCAGAGATTTGAGCGAAATTGTTTCATAGATTGCTCGCAACTGAGGATTCACCAAGATGAATGAAAAACCTACACGAGCGTATAATAAACGGTTTCAAAACGTTGATCCTACCAGTTTGGATCTCTTCACAATTATTAGATCTTACGCAGAAATTTCAATTTTATTTTAATTTATTAGGTTTCACTACAGAATAATTTATTAACAACTACTGTACTTTTATCAGCTTCACGCCCAAGTCAATAGATTGAAAAATATTTTCATGTTAATTTCATAAGATTTTCTGTACAGAAATACAAAACGGCAAATATATTACGCGGTTACTTCAGTTATTCGAGAGTAAGACAATATATATTGCATTTCATGCGTTTTCCTGTAGAACAATAGATAAAAACATTATGTACTGTTTTTTAAATGTGCTGCTGTATTGTTTGACCGTAGAAAACCAGTTTTATATTCTTATTAGCATCTGATTGCGATTGTTTTTCTTTACCAGATGAATTAACAGAAGGAACATTTGTTCCGTCTGCTGCACATATACTACAAAGCTCAGTTCAGGAACCGTGTTACATTTTAATTGAGCGTAGTTGTACCGCTCCTGCATAATTTCAAACAACAAACAGCACAGCAGGTCAACATTTCGCAGTGTGTTCAGCTAAAACGGAAACTGTACAGCGAGAGGGTAATACGTTTAGAATATCACCGAACAGCTATTCGCATGTGAGTGTTGAATCACAGCGTTGAAAGTAGTGAGTTACATGTGACCTCTTAAGTACACATCTGTGTTTATCAATGGCTTCTGTCGATGCTATAGGATATGTTCAAATGGGACAAAGCGTGAGGAGAGCTTTGTGTGTGTGTGTGTGTGTGTGTGTGTGCACGAGCGCTTTGTAGTGATACACGGAAAGCAAAATGAAAATTCATAATAGAGGCCATGACGTCACAGAGAAACGCACCGAGTTGCAATAATAATAATGGAAAAATTTAAAAAAAAGGCCGCGTCACTTTTTTGAATGTGTCGGGATAATGGATTATTCCTTTCTCAAAGGTAATTCTCATATCCCTTTATGTAATCACTGTGAAACAGAGCTTGTAAGCGGGACAGAGATCGAGATGAGACTACTACAGTAAAATTACTACAGCAGTTGAAATTGAATTTGACTCATCTGAAAATTTGCACTTCACGCTAATTTCATGTGTGGATATGAGAATTATATTTCACGGAGAGATAAACCAGTAATCTATTAAATGTCACCAAGTCACTGCCTTCGATCGCCATGAAGAATAAAACTAAGATTCCTATGAAACATTAAATTCCTTAATTTAAAACAACGCCATTTCACTACTATATTCGGTTAAGAAACATAAGCGGAATATGTTATATTATTTGTTATCACAGTTACTGGAATTAAAATTCATAAATTGTTATTCTGCAAGCGACATTTTCGACATAATGCAGTGACCTTTCTCAAGGCCTTAATGGCTACTACGGGTCAAGTTTCCATTGGGACAACAAAAACTTAATTTTCAATATTTCGAACAGCTACAGAATTATTTGAAAAATGTTAGTTTCTTTAAAAAAATGCTACGTAACCTTATTAAGTGCCATTAAATAATACATTTAGAAATTTATACATTTCTTAAGGGACTGTAAATAGGTCGAAACTTTTTATCCCAATATTTGATGACGATAACTCCAAACTGTTACTAACCACTCTCGGTTGCTGTACGACACGTACTTAAGATTTAACGTAATAAGTAATGAGAGGCTAGAAAAACTACATACGACAGACATTTCTGTGTGTCCGCGCCTAGAGACAGTTTGCCATGTTTTCCCACTGTCACCAGCTCGCAGTAGTGATGGTTGAGAGCCCACGGTGTCTTGCTATTAGACACAAAGGGATAAGACGCCACAAACCAAAATATACCTGGAAAACTCGACATAAAATGCAAAAGTCTGTATATGAAGACACACTATTAATTCCTGCTGTTTGTATCAGAGTTTGGTCGCTGAATGAGATACACTTCAGGAGATACGTCATCATAAACAAGAAGATAGCTCAAAAACTGCGTAGAAAAGGGAAATATGTGCATATGTATAAGACTCAAGTTTCTCCTCACAACTCAATCGATCTAGTGCTGGTTGACAGTCCACTGCGTTCTACCGTTAGTACTGGATTTTGGTCGCCGAACGAGGCATAGTTGGGGGATTTATGACATCACAGACAAGGGGAGATGTATGAAAAACTGCATATAACAGGCGAATATGCGTATGTAAAGGCATAGGCTTTCCCAAATTTAAGGATGTACCGTCGCTGTACAACACACAGTTCAGGAGATAAAACAACACACAAAGTAAGTGACGTGTATTTGCCACCGGCCTAAAAAATACAGTTTTATTCATTCTGCATTTTCTAGTTACCGAAAGAACTAGAAAAGAAATTTCAAACTATGTCCGCTATTAATTGATGAAAGGGAAAACGTTATTTGATTCCTACATCTTTGCTGGTCGTGCAATAAGGTTGACAAAAAACTATTTTTCATAGATGGTGTTTATGAACAATACTTACATTATTTTTAATTGCCAAAAGTAAAAATACAGTCGACGATCACGTGTTGAAAAATGAAAACATAAATTTGGATGTACGATATAAAAACTTTATTTAAAATAATTTTTTATTCTGACAATTTTATTTGAATGATAATTAGCCAACTAAACCATAAAAATTAAGTGTATAATGATTAATTTCTTATCTACTTCATACATCGTATATTCAATTCAATGTATTCTGATAAGGTTAATGGGTTAATGGTGCACTTACCATCAACCATGCGGTGTAGTGATTTCTGACGCAGTCGTGTCAGGTATTTTAGCTAGTTATACATATAATTTGTAAACTTTACGAAACTCTTTCATTGTGCCACATTCCATCTCTCTCTCTCTCTCTCTCTCTCTCTCTCTCTCTCTGTTATTCCGTTGTCCATGTAACAAAAATGCAGTATCTGGCATGACGTTTTTAATTTTTTTTTTGTCAACATAAACTTCTAAATTTACGTGAAATATTGTAGACTGTACTGAACGTAGGGATTTCCATTTTATGCAATTCTTTAAAGAATTGGCTTGAATATTAAATGATGTTTGGCTGTTTGCAGATTTTAGAAATTTACTGCTGGATTGAGGTGCTGCTAAGTCTAAAGTACCGGACTCTCATTCTGAAGAGCGGAAATTCAAATTATAGTTCGTCATACCGAATTACAATTTCTGGTGATTCTTATAAGTAAATTTGGTGATTGTCGTAATTGTTGTTTTTAAGCGCAGTAGACTAACTTACATCCCAATTCCAATCTTGTACTACGTGTTGAATGACCTCATCACTGTCAAGATAGTACACTCTGACCTTCTTGCATGAATCTGCCAATTTGCAGACCAGTGTGCGTTGTTTAGTAACTGCCTGACAGATTAATACTGTGTCTTGTACTCTGACACGAAATCGTCACCCTGTGTTTTACCGGCAGCGATTTCCAGGTTCATTCTGGGGATGCCATCGTGCATTTACTCCCATCAATTATCGAGCCTCTGATGAAATCGTGATAAAACAGCTGTTAAGTTTTGTGTCCGCCCTGGAAATGAAATGAGCGTATGCCTTTCTTGAGCGGGAGATCCCTTAGAGGATTGTTCGGTCTTTCTATTTGACGCCGCGTGGGCGACTTACGTGCCACCAGCCGCGGTGGCCGAGGGGACTGAGGCGCTTCAGTCACGGTCTGCACGGCCACTACAGTCGGGGGTTCGAATCCCCCCTCGGGCATGGATATTTGTGCCGTCCTTAGTATTAAGTAGTTCATAAGTAGTTTGAAAATTTAGGAACTGACGACCCCGTAGTTAAGTCCTATAAGCTATACAAACATTTGAACTTACGTGCCAATGATGATGAGATGGTGATGATAATGATTAGGACAACACACAATACCCAGTCCCCTGCCGGGAATCGAAGCCGGGCCTCCTGCGTGGTAGTTAGCAACGCTTCCACTGAGATACGGAGGCGGACTGTGTCCACTCTAAATAGCTGCGAGAAACAATGTTAAGATAATTCGGAGATTATTTCACCGAGGTTTTTTTTTTTTTTCTTTTTTTAAAAAAAATCTGTCGCACACAAGTGCATGGAAACAATGCAGCAACCTCCCTACTTGAGCATGTGTAACATGAAATCATGGATGCGCTAAAATACCCCTTCGTATATTCGAGTATGAGGATGCTGTATGCACTATAATTTATTCATAGTTCATTTGCATTGTGTCAAAGAGACGTGGTATTTCATGAGGCCTTTCTTATACCGCGCCGGCCGCGGTGGCCGAGTATGCGACGCGTCAGTTATGGTCTGCACGGCCACTACGGTCGGGGATTCGAATCCCCCCTCAGGCAAGGATATTTGAGCCGTCCTTAATATTAGGTAGTTCATAAGTAGTTTGTAAGTTTAGGGACTGATGACCCCGTAGTTAAGTCACATAAGCTCTACACACATTTGAACATTTTTTCTTATACCGCACTTATATACAAGCAACTAAGATGCTTTTGTATAAGGTACTTCATTTTATTTGGGAGCTCTGATCTTAATTTTATAGGCTATCTTGCTTAGTAGACAAACCGCTATTAAAAGGAATTTGTA
This sequence comes from Locusta migratoria, assembly GCA_026315105.1. NCBI lineage: Eukaryota > Metazoa > Arthropoda > Insecta > Orthoptera > Acrididae > Locusta > Locusta migratoria. Next base: position 215,582,122 of record CM048744.1, on the reverse strand, counting down.
AGAATATAATAAACTTCTTTCCGGTTGTCACCAGGTGATCCAGTCCAGCATTCTGGGCTATTGGACTGTTCTTAAAAGTACTAGCAATCTCCCGTCTGCGTTACAAGCACAATGTAGGATAAGTCGTGTGGTGGGGCTGCCACCTCTAGGTACCGCGACCTGCCTGATCCTCTGTCAGGGTTGTCTCCCTTCGGCCGTTTTTACAGCCCGCGCTTGCTCCGCAGCGGAGGTATCTTGGCGGTTTGGCAGTGCTCGGTTTCTCTTAACACGTTCGCTGCCGTTCACGCTCTTGCGCGTGTAAACGTTACTTGAGTCAGGTGCCGCTCACGCTGTGGCGCGTGCTGCGACCTAGCATCCTATTATGGCTTGTGGTAAACTGGCATCGCCTAATAAAGCTGTATACTCTGGTAGGCACTCAGGGAAGAGTATAAGTGATATGCACACGTACGTGGTTCCAGATTTCCGCGTTTGCATTACCGGCTACGAGCCACATACGCTTCTCATGATGTCATGATAGATTTATTGGATTCTTATGTAAACAAGCAAGCAAGCTTTTGATTATTTTAATTTTATTTCGATTAGTTTATAAAAAAAAACTTCTTAGTTTTGATATTACTCATATTGCTGATGATAAAGAAATAAGCATGTGTTTTATGAAATACCTTTTATTTACTGTTTATATTGTTCATTCGTTGTTTTCACAAAAAATACAAATGCAAATAAAAAACCATATCCATAAAACTGAAAACTAAAACCAAAACATTCAGTGGCTCAAAACTATGAAAAGATACTGTCAAAACACGATCACGCGCCAGAGCGTGAAGTGGCACCTAGCATCAACGCGCCAGAGCGTGAACGGCAGCGAACGCGTTAAGGCAGCGTGGGCCCTGTTTACAGACGCGGCTGCGGTAGCGGCACCTTCGCTCTTCCGCTGTAACGTCAAAATGCCAGCGGCTGCACTTCCAAACCGCTTACATGGCGGCTAATGGGGCTGTTCGGTGCCGCCAGGTGGGAACGGGGTGCTCAAGGTCACTGCAGCTTGAAACACCTGCTGTGTGAGAGAAGAGCGGTGCCTCCGCGAAATCACAGTGGTTGCTCAAGTGGGTTGGCAGTTCCTGTATTATCCTACTGAGGCGAAAGCTGGGTTACAACAAAATCGAAAGTGCAGAGGTGAGGTTTCTGAGAAAGACGAAGGGTTGCACAAGAAGAGACATGATCATGAATGATGTCAGATAATAATTAAATATTTTAAAAATGAACCATAAAATCACAGTAATATCGAGAGTACAGGTGGCAACACCTTCTTAGAATGCCAGAGCACAGAAACTCCCAGAAGATCCTGAGATACAAACTGAATGGTAAAAGGGACATTAGAAGACTACGGATAAGATGGGACTGATTGTTTGCGAGTTGGTAACAGACAACAGCCTAATCCTTGAAAGGAAGAAGAAGAAGAAGAAGATGCTGATGATCATGATCATGATGATACAGCTAAATTTACTCGAGAATAACGCGTCCTACAAATATCCCATGATTAAAAATAGAGCCTCGTATGCAGTGAGGAAGATGAGGAATTCAGTACTGAGTTGCCGCCACTTCGGGTAGTAACACTGCTGCCCTTGTTGCCTTCAATGAAAGAAGCTCACCATGTGTTGTTGAGGTATGGCAGTCCATGCAGCTTCAACAATGTGAAAAGTTGATTTGGTGTATCAGCGGAGGTGTCAGCTGGCTAGTCTCTCCGCAGTCGGCGCCAAGAGGTTTTCTATAGCCTACAGTTTGGAAGAACAGGGAGACTAAGGCAGCAATGGAGTCGGATGTGGGACAAAGAACTGTCAACACTGCGTGCCGCGTGTGTTGGCTCATGATCCTATTGGAAAGTGGCCATCGGCAAGCTCTGAATGTACGTGGGGACAACAGACCCACACTAAAAAGACAGCTCAGCTGTAGTTTCATAGTTCACTGCCCCAAATGTTCTTTTGTAAGGTATTCAGAAGTGTCTAAATATAGCCCTCATTCAATAGTGTAAAGAGAACTCAAAACTTAACGTTGTTTGCATTTATATGCGAGAAATTGTGCATTTTTTTTTCTCGGCTGCATGATACTGTTGTCGGCTCGCGCGGTAGAATGTTGAGGATAACGTCGTATAAGCGACACTAACACAGTAAAGTAACGAACCCGTGTAGAATTAATTAGCTACAAAACTGTAGTTTGCTGCCAGTCGTCAGAATGTAAAGGTCGAAACCCAATGTCATCAATGTCACTAGCGTGAAGACCATATATTTCTTCTATTTCATTTGTTAATACAAAATCAATTTCTGCAATAAGTGTGAAGTTGACCGGGATGGCTTAACTTTCGATGCAACTGAGGCGGCCGCCCCTCCGAAACAAAGGATTGGATTCGCCCAGCAGCGAAGACAAAAATGCGTTTCTGCGCGTTTTAACTTGGTTGACAGGGGGGTTGATTCGTGTAAATAACTGGTTTATTTTCTTGAGTATTTGATGTGTAATTGCCCAAAGATACTGGTAATAGCACACGCTTGGGCAACACTGATCATTATATAAAAAAGCTGTCATAACAAAAGAAAGTGCTCTTTTAGTAGCGGTAGCAAAAGCCAAAAAGAAGGACGAACTAAAAAGAGCGACCTACTTCGAGGCCGAGCTGCGAACTAAAATATGCACAATAATCGGTGGCAAACTAAAATATGCACAACAATCGGTGGCGAACTAAAATATGCACCACATTCGGTCGCGAACTAAAGCATGCGTTACCGGTCGCGAACTAAAGCATGCGTTACCGGTCGCGAACTAAAACATGCGTTACCGCTCGCGAACTAAAACATGCGTTGTCAGTCGCGAACTATTACGCCAAACGTATCTCCTTCTTAGTTCGTTGGATTCTTTTCCGAAGACCGACGGGAAATAGCTAGAGGGCGCGCAGCAGAATTAAAAATCACGTGTTTGCCTTCTGCTAAAAATGTTCAAATGTTTGTTAAGCTTATGGGACTTAAATACGGGGTCATTAGTCCCTAAACCTACAAAGTACTTATCAACTAGCTAACACTAAGGACGGCACAAATATCCATGCCCGAGGGGGGATTCGAACCCCTGACCGTAGTGGCCGTGCAGACCGTGACTGAAGCGCCTCAGTCCCCTCGGCCACCGCGACCGGCTGCCTCCTGCTGATGAGAGCCATTTCGAGGTGAGCTTCTGCCTGCTAGATTAATTAGTTCAGTGCTACAAAATTTCTGTTTTGATGTGTTCTGCACTCTGCAATATCTGAGTAATAAATTCCATAATTCCAAGATAATAATTATCCACAAACTATTTCTTTTGGTTTGCGTGATATCGTTAGCGGCTCAAGCAGCAAGCGCATGACGCAGCTAGGTGGGGGAACTTCTCCCTCAACCTGCATGAGCAGACCACGCCACTCAGCCGTCACTGGGAGCGAACAAACTAAAAGAACTAATTAGTTCGCGGCAGACCTTCGAACTAAAGTGTCCGCTCCCGATCGCGAACTATTATGCGCAAGTCTAGTGTTGACCCAGCTTTAGTTAGAGCAACGTGTTGTGACCTGTACTGTCAAGCACGGCTGCGGCCTCGGGTCATGAGCAGCTCGTGTCACGCGCACTATATGGCCTGCAGTACCATTATCGCTTCAGCGGTAATCAGCCATAAATCAGTCCAGCGGCAGTTTGCAGCTGCGACCCGGCGTTTCGCTATCTTGAGCGCGACGCCCTGGTGTGTGAAATAGCCAGCGACGTGAACCACAGGTCACCAGCACCTGATATGAATATTAGTTTCGTACGTGTCTCACGCGTCAGATGAAGCACACGATTACGAGTCAGTACGGTTTCCCAAGGGAACTTTTAACACGACGAGTTGTTCTGGCAGCAGATAAAAAGTGGTGTATCACATGTGGGAGAGTTTGCACGTCACTGTAACAACTTCTGCAACGAAACACTCTGGAAACCACATTCCTCTGTGATTTTGAATTTTCTCTTGCTCTAGGCGTATTTTCATGTGCGAATTTTATCGAGTAACTCCAGTCACGTGACCGAAAATGGAGTGGTAGTTCCAAGTAGGTGTTATTTGCGAATGAACCCGTTAGAGCTACGCGAAGTATGCAGAAGGCTTATGTTTTCATTCTCTCCCTGCGCGCTACATTTCTACCTTCCTCTGTTGACACAAGATATTCCGTGTTCCACAGTTTTTTTTTTTTTTTTTTCTTTTCTTTTTTTTCCATTTTGCTCAAACAGTCGTAATTTTTTGGCTGAAAAATCCGTCTTTGCAAGACGCTTTTTATTACCCAGACATGTTTTGGCACTGACTGTGGGTTTTTACTTTTTATTTTTTATTTTCTTGAATAACATGATACAGTGTTGTGATGATACAGGAATTTTGACTAACTGTTTGATTTGACAAATTGTGTTTGATATATTAGTTCTAATTTTTTTCCAACACTTAACACAATTTCATCATAGGATATGCATTCTCTTTTAATGCAGGAATGACAAGTTTTCACAGCTTGTTATCTGCAAACAAGAAAACCTGTTTATTTCGAAAATTTATCTATCTTACCCTCGCCTGAATGTTACGTTGCTTGTGCACTTTTTTGTTGGAAAATGGCTCTGTTTACATCGCCATTTGTCTTGTTGTAGTGGCTGTATCGTACTCATTTTTAATGTGAAATATATGTGACATGGCGCTCGATTTTTGAATTGCTTTGACAACAGGGATTTTTGCGCGCGCGCATGCATGTGTGTGTGTGTGTGTGTGTGTGTGTGTGTGTGAGAGAGAGAGAGAGAGAGAGAGAGAGAGAGATATTGCCGGCCGCGATGGCCGAGAGGACTGAGACGCGCCAGTCTGCACGGCCAGTAGGGTGGGGGTTCGAAGCCCCCCTCGGGCATAGATATTTGTGCCGTCCTTAGTATAGAGTAGTTGATAAGTAGTTTGTAAGTTTAGGGACTGATGACCCCGTAGCTAAGTCCCGGCGGCGGGGGGGGGGGGTTACCCGGTGTAATGTGGAGGATTCTTCACAAAATCTTTCATACCAAGCACGGAAAAAAGAGAGCTGCGCCATCACAAGATGGTTGTCGGGCGTAATTCTCGTAATTCTTTAACGAATCTGACATTCGTTTTGACCTTGCCAATTCATTTTGTTGCGTCCGTTTTGACATTGCGTCTGCTGTCATAATTATCGACTATTTGCTAGTCGACCTGTCTATGTTTATTACGTTAACGTGTCACCAAATTCTGAATCTGTTTCTTCAATGTGTCTAAAATATTTGTATATTGTTGGATTTCCTAATTACTTAAGAATCGGTTTTGTCGATGCCCAAATTCGGGAACTGTAATTTTTCTTTTTCTCTTGCTCAATATCTACAGAGGCTCTTTAACTTGAAACTTCTTGGCAGATTAAAACTGCGTCCCGGAAGCGTGACTCGAACCTGGGAACTTTGCCTTTCGGCACACAGTTTTAATCTGCCAGGAAGTTTCATATCGGCGCACACTCCGCTACAGAGTGAAAGATTCATTCTGGCTCTCTAACTTGATTATGGTATTGTTATGTCGTATTACTGAGTGCGCTTGGAGATCAATTGTTTTAGGTGTATCGGTTTGTAGATTCCATTTTTTTGGGTTCTAATTTTGATCCTTTTGTTTGAGTTGAATTTTTCTTAATAGTTTGAGAACTATTGTCTTACGCATCGCCGTAATGAACGTACACCCAATATTGTAGTTGGGGTAGTATTCGATTACACTCACAAAACGTTACTTACTTCCAACCGCCCCCCCCCCCCCCTTATTGCTGCAACTTATTGTGATCCAGTTGCTTCTGTGTTTACACAACACGCGCAAAAAGTAAGCAAGAAACTTCCGCAGTACTTTGAGGAGTAATAACTTGCAGACAACATTCACCTGTACTTTCAGTGAGAGCAAGTAAACTGAGGAGTAGGTAGGTCATGTATCTTTAGCTTTTATATTACAACTAGTTCCAAACCCGGCGTTGCCCAGGTATTCATTTATTTATTCCTGCCATTTTCAGGTATATATTCATTTGTATAAGGGCTGTATGTCTGTAAAATCTCTTGGAAATACAATTAGTAGTAAAGAAGTAATAGATTAAAACTTGATGCGGGAAGGGGCGGTTTTCCATGAACGTTACTGCTCATGAACTACGTGTCGTACTGTGAAACAATTTAGTACGCACATTCAACTATATGTGTGTATACTGCCTGTAAAATTTCCTGTCGCTACAATTTGTAGTTTTCAAATTATAAATTGTAACGTCATACCGAGAGCCGTTATTTTAAAAACATATAAGCGAGAAACTTTTTTCCTTTCATCATTTTGCTATGTTTGTCAGCGAGAAAAAGTTTAAACATAATTTCAAACCTTTATTAAAGTTTGTTGCAAGTCGCTAAGTACTGTCATTCTCATACAGTGTATTTCGAAAGTCTCGCCGCATTATATGGCATGTTTTGCGATTTCTATTGGTTATGACATCATATCTTTTGAACCATGTGTCGTATGTGATTCTTTTCGATGCAGCAATTGTTACCTCACGGTAAGGAATGTGTGAACCAAATTTGTTTGTTATCGGTCCAACGGTTTACGAGAAAATGAGCGGCATTGTCGCTAAATGCAGCAGTTTTTCGCGCATCTCATTGATTATTCTGTGATATCTCGTGAACTATTTATCGCACGTGATTCTTACACTTACGGCGACCGACGTCATGGATTGAAGCTTACATGTACAAGATTTCATAAAGATTGGAACAAAATTGTCGATTTGTATGCAACACGTACAAATCAACAGACACTCTGCTTTATATGTTAGAAGAACTAGAACAAAAGAAATATTTCTAGTTGAGAGGATGCTTAGATTGCCATAATATGAAGCCTACAATAATTTGTTGCTGGAAAATGACTTCGAGAATTTTAGCTCCGAAAACTTTTCAAGAATGCCCGTAAATTATCTGGGTCGTTCATTATCAATTGGACGCGTCATACCAAAACAGGACACACACTACGAAGTTATTTCAGCCAAGGAATGGTTGTTTCGCTACATTCTGAAGTCACTTATTAAATTTTACCATTGTTCTCTCAGTATGTGTGAAAATCGCGTCTCTGTTTTGCCACTTCCTAAAAACGTCCTTCACAGCGTTACCAAATGTAGAAAAAATTTTGTTAAGTTGATTGTGAGATTTATTGCAATACATTAAATTTACTAAACATGTACACTTGTTTCCTTTATTGTGTATTTAAAATCACTGTAAACATTCCTTACTTCAGGAAAATGCTCCACAGCTTCATTCTGTTTGGTATACTGCTTTCTTCATTCTCGTTTATCTTCTATTTGTTATTTATTAAATATGTGGGATGGTTGCATGAAAGTAATTGTGACATTCAATAAAAGTTTAAGTATGTGTTGATACAGACGACATACAAAAACCTTGAGAACTCAACTTGTAGAAAATAGAAATGAATCCTCAAAGTCGCAGATAACATGCAAACGTTTCTTCCACAGTGTTCACACTAAAAGTCTGAAACTTGCAGCAAGTCACTTGTACAATAAATTGCAACTGCCGCAAGTAGACTTGGTGACGTATTTACACTAGCAAAAAGTTCGGCAAGTTTCTATTCGCAAGTAAATTGCTGCAATAACTTGCTAGTGTAAATACATCTTAACAAATTGCAGCAAGTACTAAAACTATAGGAACTGCCTTCGAGAAAGTGAGAAACGTAGTTGTTTGTGAGTCGTATCCGTTTATATACACTCTTGTTAAAACAGTTTCATATGTTGGAATATTATGGTTCCGACTAAATTTATAGATTATTCAAAAATACTGATGTAACTTTGGCATTAACTACAGACAATCTCCTTCAGAATAAGCTTAATCATATCTTTGGTAATAATGAAGACAAATTTCTTAATTCTGGTGTCTAAAAGGCTCAATCCAATGACCCTAATAATCAGTACATCGGCCAAACAGGTCGCAATTTCCTCATTAGCTTTAACGACACACAACGGGTGTATCAGCTAGTAAATTTGTGTTTGGCCAACACCTACTATAAAACAAACATGATAAAGGTCCCATGGAAACGAATCTTAGTCTTACACAAGTTACCTAAAGGGCTCTTATTAAATGTCCTTGAAATATTTTCTCTTAATAAAGAACAACCATTGACGCTATTTATAGAGAAACATTTTTATGTTCTTTTCGACGACCTGCTATAACGCATTTCTGCTCTTTTGCTATCTTTTCTCATAAAGTGATTCATATTGCGGCTCTCCATTTACCTGGATGCGAGATAATTTATGGAATTTAACATTTTGTCTCACGTTCATCCATAACGTAACTGAGGCTAGCTGAAGTAATTTCTAGTCAAATTAGTGAAATATTTAAGAACTTTAACTTGGGAACTAATATTTAGAGAACACAGTTAATCACTGGGAATAGTATCAGTTCTCGTTTCATATGTTTTCAGTATACGTGGAAAGACGTTAACAGTGTTTCAAACAAAAATAGATTTTTGTTTAATCTTTCAGCTACAGTGACTTTTCTCAGAGCATTAGATATTTTGCTCCACTTAGGTAAAGTACATTACGTACTCAAGACTTAAAAACGAAATGTACTTGCATTACATTTTCATTCGAAGTAATTCATCAAACACTTAACCATTTACATAAGAGTAATAAATAATAAACATATGAAGGACGCCACACACCTTTTTTTTTTTTTTTTTTTTTTTTTTTTTTTTTTTTTTTTTTTTTTTTTTTTATGACGCTAAACGTGGAAAATAAAATTTACCTGAAGCCGTAATACAGGCCAACCGCCACAAAAAGTATAGCACACTGGAATTCAAATTTGATACTGTTGGGTGGATATAGATAAATGTTGTACGGAAGTGATAATGCGCTGGACCTATTCGCGTTAATTCTTTTTTTATGTTACTACGTATGGTGGCAAGGCTACTGACCGAATACGCCGGTCTGCCGTGCGGGAAACACTAATCTATAGGATATGCCACTGGTCCAAGCGCGCGGCTTTTCTCGTACCTTCTAAAACACTGACGGACTACAGAAGGGTCTGCTTCATATCGCGGATGGTTGTAGTTCGTCCCTCGCGGACGAAATACGTGGGAGAGAGTAAAGGAAAGAGAGAGAGAGAGAGAGGGGGGGGGGCATTGTACTCCGCCAGGACGCGTTTCCCGATATTTCCACCGCTCGGCTAGCCTCGGGTCTGCGGCTCATGACGCAGAGCGATGAAAGTTTTGCGAACTCCGTGAATACGCAATGCCATTTCGCCGCCGTTGCATTCGGACAAAGAGAAACACATTACCGTTCCGAACCGATTTCATCGGCCGTGTGCTCATGTGCGTGGTTGAGAGTGGAGGAAAGAACCCGCTTAAAGAAGATGAGGGCCGTAAACTCGTCTGTGGATCGTACCTGGCAACAGACAGACGTCATACACGACATTAGGACACCTGGATATAGACGGGCATGCGCATCAATTTCTACTATAGCGGCAGCTCCCGCCGCCATTTTGGTTCCAGGCGGTGATAGCGTGAGCATGTGGAAGGCGGAGTTTTTCTGCTGTTATTGCTTTGAAATATCGCTTGCTTCACTTCTGATACACATACCAAAAAGGAAATATATATTTAGATTAAAAATGTATCTCTTCATAATAAATTCTTATAATATGGTTTGACAAATAGTTAAATATGCTTTCTGGTATTTGCCCACCTGGGTCCGTCCTGTGAGCAACTTTTACGCATTCGACAGCTCAGGTTTACGGGATACCAGATGCACTACCAAATCTGCGCTTTAGTTTAGTTTAATACATTCTGTGTGCAAAAATCAAGCAAATGTATCGAGTGTCATCGAAGACGAAGGTAAAGCATATTCACATGTTTCAAAACACTTTTCAGCTAATGGAATTTTAACAGCTATCAGGGCTTTAATAAAATTTTGTCTGCGATAAAATTGGTCAATTTTACTTACGTCTTTGGCAACGACCTTTGAATGCTCTTTTAAAACTCGAACAGCAAGAATGAGAGAAAATAGTTTTTCATGTTTACCAGCTTCTTGTATGTACCCTTGTGGGACTTAACTACGGGGTCATCAGTCCTTAAACTTACAAACTACTTATTTATTTTTTTATATATTTATTTGTTTTTTCTGTTCCATAGGACCCACTTCAGGAGTAAGACTCCATGGTCATGGAACAAGTCAATACATTAATTGTTACACAATAATGGTAATAGAAAAATTTTAAGTAGTCCTTTGCACACGACAATCTTAAGACAAAGTGAAAAGAATCAATAAAGAAAAAATAAATTAGCTTAATTGTTTAACTTTTCTAGGAGTTCCTCGACAGAATAAAAGGAGTGAGCCACGAGGTAACTCTTCAATTTAGATTTGAAAGCATGTGGATTAGTGCTAAGATTCTTAAGTTTTTGTGGCAGCTTATTGAAAATGGATGCCGCAGAATACTGCACCCCTTTCTGCACAAGTGTTAAGGTGGTGTGGTGCAAATGTAGATTAGACATCTGTCTAGTATTCACCGAGTGAAAGCTACTAACTCGTGGGAATAAGCTGATATTATTAACAACAAACGACATTAAAGAAAAAACGTATTGTGACGCCAGAGTCAAAATTCCCAGACTACTGAAAAGGGGTCGACATGACGTTCGCGAACTTACACCAGATATTGCTCGAACCGCCCGTTTTTGAGCCAGAAATATCCTTTTTGCATCAGGCGAGTTACCCCAAAAAACAATGCCGTACGTCATAAGTGAGTGAAAGTAAGCGAAATAGACTACTTTTCGTGTTGAAAAATCACTTATCTCAGATATTGTTCTAATGGTAAATATAGCAGAATTTAGTTTTGGAACAAGACCCTGAACATGGGCTTTCCATGACAGCTTACTGTCTATATGAACACCTAGAAATTTGAACTGTTCAGTCTCACTTATCACATGCCCATTATGTGTAATCATAATGTCAGATTTCGTCAAATTATGTGTTAGAAATTGTAAAAACTGAGTTTTACTGTGATTTAACATCAACTTGTTTTCTATTAGCCATAAACTTATCTCTTGAACTGCATTATTTGATACTGTGTCAATATTACGAGCAACATCCTTCACTACCAAGCTGGTATCATCAGCAAACAAAAATATTTTACAATCACCTGTTATACTCGAAGGCATATCATTTATATAAATAAAAAACAGCAATGGTCCCAAAACAGACCCCCGGGGCACCCCATACTTAATTGTGCCCCATTGGGATTGCACGTCATAGCCATTTTCTACACTGCGGAGAATTACCTTCTGTTGTCTATTATTAAAGTAAGAGGTGAACCAGTTGTGGGCTACTCCCCGTATTCCATAATGTTCCAACTTCTGCAACAATATTTTGTGATCAACACAATCAAACGCTTTTGTTAAATCAAAGAAGACGCCTAATGTCCGTAGCCTCTTATTTAACCCATTAAGTGCCTCACAGAGAAATGAAAATATAGCGTTTTCGGTCGTTAAACCACTTCTAAAACCAAACTGTACATTTGACAGGAAATTATGTGAACTGAAATGATCAATTAATCTTGAATATACAGCCTTTTCAATAACTTTGGAAAAAACCGATGGCATAGAAATAGGTCTATAGTTGTCTACATTATCCCTTTCTCCTTTTTTATAAAGCGGTTTCACTACTGAGTACTTTAATCTGTTAGGAAACTGACCATTCTGAAAGGAAAAATTACAAATATGGCTTAGTACTGGGCTAACATATGGAGAACAGTACTTTAGAATTCTGCTAGATACCCCATCATATCCACAAGAGTCCTTAGTTTTTAGTGATTTAATTATTGACTCAATCTCACCTATGGAAGTATCATGAAGGATCATTTCAGGCAACAGCCTCGGAAACGCATTTTCTAAAAACGTTATATGATTACCTGTAGAAACTAGAGTTTTGTTTAGTTCCTCTACTATATTCAGAAAGTGATTATTGAATATTGCACATATATCTAACTTGTCAGTAACAGAAATATTCCTACTACGCACTGACGTTATATCTTCTACCTGCTGCTCCTGACCAGACACTTCCTTCACGACTGACCAGATAGTTTTAATTTTATCCCGAGAGTTTGCTATTCTTTTTGCGTACCACATACTTTTTGCATTCTTAATGACATTTTTCAGAACCTTACAGTACTGTTTGTAATGAGCTACTGCATCTTCATTCTGACTACTTCTAACATTTTGATACAACTCCCGCTTAGTTCTACATGATACTCTTATCCCCTTTGTCATCCACCCTGGCTGTCTGTTACTGAACTAGCTAACACTAAGGACGGCACAAATATCCATGCCCGAGAAAATTAACATCGCAGTAGCTTGAAACATCGCTACGAGACATATGAGCCATTATAACTAGTAAAAAACAGTGTGCATCATTTAAAAATAATTAGTATTGTTATTGTCTAAATGTTGATATTGTATGTTATCGCCAATATATATATATATAAAGTCTGTAACAATAGTTCGTAACTTCGGAACCTTCGCTAAAAAGGACACTATCGAAACCTGTCGTTTACAACGTGCATTAAGCATAACTACAAATGAATTAACCACATCGCATAGTTTCTAAAACCTTGACTCGAAGAGTTTATTGACCATATTTTACGCCTTTCAGGAGCCATTGAAAACGAAAAAGCACGAAAACCATTTTCTGAACGATTAGAACAATTCTGGGCTGCACAGCCCACCATGCTGAAAGCGTACTGACTGCCATATTCTACAATCACGGTTCGAATCGAAGGAACAAAAATGGCGGATGCACATGCCCGTCTATATCCAGGTGCCCTACACGACATAGTACCTGTGTTTTTCTGTGGCGGACTAAGGCTGTTGGAGGCCCGGGGCGGTGGCGAAACAAAATGAGCCCCCCGCCGTCCACTTGCAAATACAAGTATTGATATAAAAAAGAATTGGAGGCTCCCCAGGACGAGAGAGGCTCGGGACAGTCTAAAGAGTAGTTTTCGAGATTTGGAGGCCCCAGCAGAACTAGATGCCAAGTGCGCTCCAAAGAAGAAGAAAGCACACCAACTTGCTTTCGAGGTATTTGGAGCTCCCCCCCCCCCCCCCATGACCGGAGGCCCATGGACGTCCGCCCCCTCCGCCTCCGCCCCCGCCCCTTCCCCTTTAGTTCGTCACTGGTTTTTCTTACTGCTTGACAGCAAAAGCTTCTTGTAAGCCTGACATCTTACCTTTTAAATTTTCGCGGTAAACTGAATTTTACTGAGCGTTAATTTAATTTTAGCATTCATCGCTTTTTGTATTTAACTATTTTTGCGCATATTATGCCGGTTATCGCTGAAACAACGGGTCTTCGGTTATACCGGTCGTTCTCACCTACAGTTTAACCACAGTCTAACATATACAGTCACGACACTCCCACAGATATTTGTTATATACACTGCGACAGCAGCGCTCCAAGCGGCCGACAAGCTACATTTCTGAAATACGGTCTTGGACGAGTGCGAATAATATAGTTTATATTGATTTTAACATACGTTTTACATAGGGAAATTATGTAAAGCAATAGAAAAAGGTAACAATTTAAAAATAGCTCCACATTTGACTTTATTAGGGTACCTATGATCCGTGACAAGACAGGAAGCGGTACATTACAGCATATTTTATTTACAATTATCTTGCAACATATAGCTTTAACTACATAATTTCATTTTCTATTAAAAATAAATGGCTCGTAAATAGCAGAAGACCTGCTCTATAGCAGAGAGATGTCGCTTTTCTACTCAGGAACTTTCTTCACTACAATTCCAGTAGCCGCTGCGGAGTGGCCAAGCACACTGAGGCTCTATGCTGCGATGCGCGAGGCCGCTCCCCCTCGTGGGTTCGAATCCCCCCTCGAGCATGGATGTTTGTGCCATATTTAGTATAAGTTACTTCATAAGCAGTTTGTAGGTTTAGGGACTGATGACCCCGCAGTTAAGTCGCTTAAGCTTGACAAACATTTAAACAATTCCAGTAAAATCGGTGCGGGTCTAACGTAGGAAACGCAATAACTATAGTATTCAACGAAGCAAATCCGCCACTACAGCTGTAGCTGAAGGAAAGCCGCCACAGACGTGGTAATAAAATAACAAAAGCAATCGAACTGGTTTCCAGCAAGGAATAATCCAATTTCAGAATTATAGGTACAGCTGAACCACAAACGGCAAGAATCATCAAAACATAGGCCTTTTAAGCTAAAGTGATTACACTGGAAACAACCTACACGTATAAGAAAGATGAATGAGGTGTAAAAACTCCACACGTAATGGATACAAGTGAAAAAAACCTCCTGCCATAATAAGAACAGAACATTATAGAAACTTAGGATTCTCTTATTATTCTCCTTACTTCCAGCGGACAAAGCTGCAAACATACACATGTTCGTAAGTATTTGTTCATGACTAAGTTGTTCTTTATACTACTGAATCAGTTAAGTTCGGCTGTTTTTATATTAATTTCCGTATTATTTATGTCTCTTGGCGTTTACTAAAGCCTGTAACGCAAAAATTATACTATTACGTAAATTACGTACAAAAATAATTATGAGCAAATATCACTCCTTTGGTGGCTTGCTCACCGCTAGGAGCGCTAATGTCGTTGCAACTGTCAGTTGGTAACAACTGTCACAGCAGTGAGTATCGGGACTGTATATATTAGACTGTGGTTTAACATTAGCAAAACACCGCTCAAGGTAACTTGTGTTTTAAACAATCAGTCTTCGGTTGCTGTTATTTTCAGTAACAAATAAATGAATCAAAAGTTCAAAAATTCAAAAATTATACTACTAACTCAGAATTTTGCAATGCAAGAGTATATCAATAATTATAAATTAACAGGCAATGAGAATTTCAATGCGGACGCATTCAGAAGCTCCATCCCTTGCGGGAATCCAGTATAGGCTGCGAGCAAGAGGAATCAAATGGGCAGGGGGCACAACAACCGTAGTGTACTACAAGGCGAAAATTTGAGGTGGAAGGTAAGCGAGCCTGGATAGCCTAATTGGTTAAGGCGACCACTGGTCCTAAGCGGGAAATCCGGGTTCGAATCCCGGTCCAGCACAAAAATTTCAATTTGTCGCTGAAGTTTTTTAAACGCCCAGAAACGGCCTTACTATTTGAATATTTCGATTTCGTAAATTTACGCCTTTTATATCTACATAAATACTCTGCAGCTCACATGGAAGTATATGGCAGGAAGTTCATCTAAGCGCTTTCATGATGTTTCTCAACAGTTCCATTCTCTAACAGCTCTCGGATTAAAGGAACACTTAAATATTTCCGTTTTCGATCTGATTTCTCTTATTTTACTTTGATCATGTTCCTATGTAGGTAGGTGATAACAAAATATGTTAGCATTCGGAAGAGAGAGTTCGTGAAAAAAAATTCGCAAATAGATCTCGTCGTAAGAGTAACACCTTTCTTTTCATGATTTCCACCACAACTCGTGCATCATTTACGGGACACTCTCCTTGCTATATCGCGATAATACAAAACGAGTTGCTCTTCTCTGTACTTTCTCTAAATCGTCTGTCAATCGCACTTGGTGGGGATCCAACAATGCGGAACAATACTCGAAAATAGGAAGCAAAAGTTTAATGTAGTCGTTTCTTTAGTAGAACTGTTGGATCTTCTAATTGTTCTGCCAACGAAACGTAGTGTTTGGTTCGCTTTCCCTACAATATTTTCTGTGTGTTCTTTCCAATTTAAGTTGTTTGTAATTGTTACTTCTAACTATTTAGTTGAATTTACGGCCTATAGTTTTGAGTGATTTATCGTGTAAATAAACTTTAACGGGTTTCTTTTAGTGGTGACTTGACACTTCTCATCATCCGCGAACAGCCTAAGAGAGTTACTCAGATTGTCTCCCAACTATTTAAAAAAATAAGGAACACTTCCCTGGGAAACGCCAGATGTCACTTCAGTTCTGCTCGATGACTTTCCGTCAATTTCAACGAGGAGTGTCCTCCGTGACAGAAAAACTGAGGTTGGCGAATTCTGTCTGTCAATGCAGACGCAGCTTATTAAGGGAAATATTACATCGTACCTCCCCACCACCGTACTTCGTAAAATACTTCCAGACTGGGAGAGGTGCCATTTAAAACACCCCTCCCCCAAGTGCCACGGTTTTTTAGGGAGTATGTGTGTGGCGAGGACGGGGTCCCGAGCTCTGCAGTATTTCTTTCGTTTTTCTTACCTGGACTGCATTTTATTTCCTTTCTTACCTCATTCCTTCGCCACCTCACTGGGAGACGATGGCCTTTGCAGTTTGCTCCCTCTGTCCCCAACAACCCAACCAGCCAACATATATTCGCAGGTGGATGTCTGGGTGTATTCATATCCCACCGGGGGAGATTACTAGCTATGGTTGTTTTGTACACACGTATATTGTGGTGTTTTACTTCCGTGGAGAAAATGTATAAGCCAGCATTATTAAAACTACCATCTGAACATTGCCCTATTCTTCATTTATTTAGTCAACAAACTTCTTAGAATGAGGGTTATACCGAGGTAACAAATGCGTTTATTGAGATAGCCCACCGTGTAGTTTACATGAAGAAACTTCAGTCTCTCTTTATTTTTCATACTCACAAGGAAACGTCAACAACTCGACCTCATATTTTCTTGAGAAAAAATATGAGCTAGACATCAACCTTGGAAATAGATAACTCGTGATAATTTTGTCCATTATTCAGATATTACGCAGTTACGGCCTCCTCAGAGTACAGCTTTTAAACATTCGCGCGGTCGTACTTTTCCTCACTCGGCCAGCTTCACTGCGGCCGCTTAATGCCCGAACGTCTAGCACTGTGAGCAGAGTCTGGTAAGAGGTTTGCGTTCGCGATGTAAATTAACCCACTGTCTGTCGTGGAGCGGTATGGACTGGAGCGGTATGGACTGATGACTAATCTGCAACGATTAAATGTCAAAGAATTAGAGAGCTTTAAAGTAGTCACTGGTAATCATTTGGTATACAAGGAAAAAGAAAACACAAGGCGCCTTCTTCATGCTTTTCCTTATACCTTTTGGCTGCGTTGAAGATATCATAGACAACTGCACTGATGAAGACGTGTTGCATGTAGAAGAAAATAGCGGGTTGACGTTCGGTGCAGATTTACAAGAGGATGACGTCGACGATAACGACGCTGCCATTTCAGCACCGACAGGTTCGTCGAGCACTTTCATTGCTTCAACGCGGCTTGGACGTAGAATTGAGATCGTCAGTGATGGTGAAAGCTGCTTTGATTATTTTAAATCGTCGAATAACACTTTGTCCGTCTCCGTAACAGAAGAATATATCCAATGAGCCGTTCCGTTCTGGAAAAGTGGAAAAAAGGGGAATCTATCTTTCAAGACAATCAAGATGAACTTCAAATTATTAAAACAGAAAAAGGATTTGTACGTCTGGAACAAATACGTCGAAAACTGTGGTATGCATCATCAAATGCTTGCAAAAGTAAATTCATTGTGTTTCGAACCTCGGTTGCACAGTGGTAGAGTGCCAAATTATAAATCCAAAGGTCCCGGGTTCGATGCTCGCCAGTTCCTGGGATTTTTTTGTCACTTTCCACTTCTTTCACCTCTGGCAGAATTGCTCATGTAAAAATACCGAGTAGCACCGTGGTTCGGAACCCATGTTAAGCTGTAGTTCCCCCTATAACTGGCTGGGTAAGTCAGTTCGACGGTCGGAGGAAGGCAACGGCATACCACCTCCAAACAGGACCATGGCTAGTAAAGCACTGTGGTGTTCAAACCAATCTTCGGATTGTTGACTGCTTTACCGTTTTTTTTTTACCTCGATAAATTTAATAATACATACAGCGGTAAGTTGCCAATCCACGGCGTTAACATGCAGCAGTGGAGGTGTGCCTAAAGAATTTCAAGGCATCAGTTTGGGTGGATTTACGGTTTCAAGAAAATATGGTATTGTGTCACGAAACATAACTCATTTTACAACTACAAAAAAGTTACGTAACGTAACAGCCATAATCAATGCCTGTGAATAATTCATCACCGACACTAGAGCTGTTACTGAAATGGTCGGTACACGTAGTGTTTACAGTATGGATCAAAGGGGATTTAATTTAGAAATGACGTCAGGTCGATCTCTTGCAAAAAAGGGGGTAAAAGATGACGTCACAGTCGTGCAGTCCGTCAGTAATACGACCCATGGCTACACAATAATGCCAACGACATCTACAGACGAGCAGTTTCATTCACCTCTGTTCGTTGTTTTAAAAGAGCTGACCGGATCGTTTGGGTCGCCAGTCAGACAAAATTTGTTTCACGAGGACAGTATTGTCGTGGTTGTCTCATCTTCTGAAAAAGTGAACAAGGAACACTTAACAGCATGGCGAGCAGATGTATTTAATAAAATCATCAGATTTTAAATGTATTTCCGTCAACAGTTGCAATATAAGCGTTTAATAACATGTTTCGATCATTTGGATTATCTTCAGATCTTATAGTTGCGTCCACAACTCGTCTGGCTGAGTACTAATTGGTACTAATTAGTACCAATTAGTACCAATTAGTACTCAGCCAGACGAGTTGTGGACGCAACTATAAGATCTGAAGATGATCCAAGTGTTCGAAACATGTTATTAAACAATTATATTGCAACTGTTGACGGAAATAAACACATTTAAAATAACATAGTGCAGTTGCGGACACTCTCCAATCGATCATGTCGACTATAATAAAAATCATCAGAGATGGTAGCAGATCAGTTTTAATAGTGGACTCGTTTTCTGGTCATAAAGGTTTGACAGTGGATGAAGGACACTGAGTTGAAGACACCGCAGTTTCAACTGTTCAACTGTTTGTAGAGCTTATGGGACTAGATACGGGATCATCAGTCCCTAAACTTACAAACTACTTATGAACTAGGTAATACTAAGGACGGCACAAATATCCATGCCCGAGGGGGGATTCGAACCCTCGACCGTAGTGGCCGTGCAGAACGTGACTGGCGCGCCTCAGACCGCTCGGCCACTGCGATCGGCACACCGCAGTTTCCATATTAACAATACCACTCGGTGGCACAAGATACTGTCAGCCACTGGATGTATTTGGCTTCCGTGTGTTAAGGGTTTTGTCCGGAGGTTTAGCAACTCCGCACGACTTCTGGGTGTCATTATGAACTTCTGTCAGCGTAACACCATCCAGCAAATGAAGCCACTTATTCACAGGCAGTTATGTGCACCAGTGTTTGGGTCATTGTTCCAGTAAGCTTGGTGTGGTGTCGCACAAGTATGAAGTGCGCGCCACGTACTTTCGCCGCGTGCCGCCATGCACGCACGGCGCGGCGTTCTTGCGACGTCAGCCACGAGCGCCCTCTGCTGCAACTCCGCTCGTGGCCACGACTGCAGCATCGGTCACTTAGGAATCAGATAGGCACCAGTTAAGACTTGGCTATCGGATAGGCACTAGGAATTATCAGTAGGCAGGCCTCTATCTAAACTATGTATCAGCATTCTGCAGTCAAGAACTATGTAAAAGTTAAGTATTACCAAGACGCCACAAAATATATATCTTGTTCTAATTTAGCCTAGTGTTCTAGTTTCTGCTGTCCCACTGGCTAGTCACCTCCGTCCCTGCACAAGCGTGCATACTTTATTCCTGTGTAGGTCTCTTTCTACTCGGCCACCGACACCTACGACGACCGGCGGAAAGAGACACAAAAGTGGCGATGAGGTGGGATACAAAACTTGGTATCGAAGCGGCTACACCAGTGACCGGCCAGAACACTGTGAACATCCTGTGAAATACTGTTTTGACGCTGGTGGAGTGCGATGTTCACTATGTAAAAGTGCGCGATTTCTAACGTGTAGGTGGTGTCGAAGGTCTCTTTGCGTTGAACATTTTTATACTGCGCTTCACAACTGCAGTGGAAACGAATGAGACGGTTTCTCAAATAAGCAGTGTAATGTAATTTAATTTGTAATACCTTTTATGCACATCATTTTGTTATATGTAAAGCTGACACTATTGAAGTGAAGTGGGCAGTATATATGTTTCATTTTGTAATATTATTTCCTCCTCTACTTCCCTAGCTCTTCAAATTTCACCTTTCGGGGGACTCGCTGTTGTCCCTTCATTGCACAGCACTTCGCGTTCGGGCATTAAGCGGCGCAGTGAAGCGGGCCGAGTGAGGAACAACCCGAGCGCGCGAATATTTAAAAGCTGTACTTAATTATATCCATTATTGATATGAGGTCGTGGTTGTATGCTTAATTATTTTGTCAAGTAGGCTCAAGCACATAGATCGTGTATAAAACACTATAATATGACGCGTTTCAAGGGTCAAGCCCTCATCATCAGATAAAATATACAAGAATCTTTAAAACCCGAGACAAATAAAATCTCAAACATAATAAAAGAAAACGTGGTTACTTCCCTTGTAACCGTGTCTCCGTAGAAAGCTCCTCAGCATACTATGCTTCGTCAATACTAAAAACAGTCCCCAGCACTGGCGGCGCATAGCACTAGTGAAGCGCACTGAGTCAACAACACGAGTGGGGTGCATGTATGAACATGAAAACAAAGACCTCTAAATGCCAAAGATCATCCACAAGGCAGTGGGTACATTCGGGTGTACAGTAAGACAGAGGTTGAAATTTAAAATAAACGACTTTTGTTATAATATGACGAAGCATAGTATGCTGAGGAGCTTTCTACGGAGACACGGTTACAAGGGAAGTAACCACGTTTTCTTTTATTATGTTTTAGATTTTATTTGTCTCGGGTTTTAAAGATTCTTGTATATTTTATCTGATGATGAGGGCTTGACCCTTGAAACGCGTCATATTATAGTGTTTTATACACGATCTATGTGGTTGAGCCTTCTTGACAAAATAATTTAAAAGCTGTACTTTGGGGAGGCCGCAACTGCGTAGTATCTGAATAATGGCTCAAATTTTCATGTGATACCGATTTCTGCGGTTGATATCTAGCTCATGTACTTTTTTCTCAAGAAAACATGAGGTCAAGTCGATGATGTTCCCTTGTTAGTTCACTAAAACTCTGTCACTGCGTCTCCCTTTTCTTGAGAAAAAAGTACACGAGCTAGATATCAACCGTAGAAATCGGTATCACGTGAAAATGTGAGCCATTATTCAGATACTACGCAGTTGCGGCCTCCCCAAAGTACAGCTTTTAAACATTCGCGCGCTCGGGTTGTCCCTCACTCGGCCCGCTTCACTGCGGCCATATATATATATATATATATATATATATATATATATATATATATATATATATATATATATATATATATAGGAGAAAACTCAATAGCTGCTCCACTATTTAAAAACAGTACAGCAATTTTAAAACACTGAATTTTCTTGTTCAGTGCTTTTACAAAATACAATACAAATCAATTTTGCAAAATCTCTCACTTAATCGATTGTTAGAGTCTTTAAAGTAAAGATAAAATAGATTAATTCCACGTATTTATCTATCAGCACGTATTTACACCTTAAAAACCATTTAATTGTTTAGTAAATCGAATACATGCTGACATAATTAAAGAAAATGTCAGATTTTGTTATAAAATCAATTACTTATAGTTCACTGAAAGTGATTCTAAAAGAAACGATTTAAATACGAAGTCATGTCCTCATATAGTGCTGCACTTATGAATACTTTAATTTTCGGAATCAGCCTTGCCTGAGTATTACGTCAATGAGAGCAAATGGCACTACAGGCAAGTAGGTTGCGAAGTCTTAGCCGTCCATAAAGTCACAAAAGTGCTGCCACAATTCAGCGTCTGCACAAGGTCGTAATTCACGTGGGGACTGTCTGCAACCTTCACGTGGCTCGTTAATGAAACAGAAACAGCACTCTCCCAAATTAAATTCCTTCCGCCGTTCTGTATTTAATGTAATCAATAGATATCTCCACGTCTGCTTCTACTACTGCTATCCGATAATAAATTTGTGTAACCCTTTAGACACAGTTCAATCTCTAAGAGCACGCCACCAATGCATAAACCTCGGAATGAACCAAAGAGCTAAAAGAGGCAGCCGCATAAACCTGATATCAGTTGGAGGGAGGCTGTTTAATGTGCAGGATAACAAACGATACGGAACGATAGTGCTTCTCTGAAAGTTTTAAGTTGTTAAAAGAAGGTATTACAGAGTATCAGGTTTAGTGGTCATAATACACATATATTAATTTGCATATTTGAAAGGTTCCCGTCTGTAAGACACAACTAATCTATATATGCGAATAAACAAATCCTATGCTTACTCGTTGTCTTCATACTTTTGCATCAGTAAATTAGAATGCTCACTGTTGTATCACCTGACTTCACACACACTGTATAGAGGTAAGGCATACAAGCAGCAAAAATAAATAAATAAGTAAATAAATAAATAAAACAAAATAAAAATAAAATTGCAGTTAAAACTTTATCTGTGGCTTTTTGAATAAAACACTTTCCTAATACCAAAACTGAATCTTGCCTTTTACCAATTTGCAACAAACGAACTTTGGTGTCACAGAGAAACATTGATTGTCAACGAATAATTACTGCATTGCCCCTGTAAGCTTTAGCACTTACCTCGTGGATAACGCCTTTCTCGAAAGTGATTCAATTAGCCGTCGCAGCGCCGCGCTTGCTTAAAATTAATATTCATTATCGGAAAAGAAACAGGTGAGATTTCATACCTGTGAATATTCTGATTTAACCTCATTTACTCTGACAATGCCAAAACCCTACAGTAACTAGTATTGCCCCTGAGGTTCAGGGAGGAAACTTCTAACTATGGGAATAAATCTCAATAAAATAAAGGCAGAACAAATGGCACAAGGTTTGAATTTCTGTATTGATTCATTGTTGGACATAACTTACAGAAATGAGTTACAAAATTTCTTTACAAACGGCCTTCCTATTTCACAAAACAGACTATAAAACTGTACTATGCATGACTTCTTACCATCCACTTCACAAAAAAATTTACATATAAGAATTTGCGCAAGTTGTAACATTACCTCCAGGAGATCCTTCCCCTGTGGCGGCAGCTCAACAACTCTCTCTCTCTCCTACCACTGCTGTCGGTATTACCACTGGCGTCGCAGCACCAGAGATACCATTACACGCAGCATAGCTGCTCACAGATGTTACTGTGCACTTGTTACATCCATGTGTAATAAATATCGACTTTCTCAGTGAAATGTCAAATGAAGAACAATGTTTACAAAGGGCAAAAATGTTCAAATGTTTGTATAGCTTACGGGACTTAACTACGGGATCATCAGTCCCTAAACTTACAAACTACTTATGAACTACCTAATACTAAGGACGGCACAAATATCCATGCCCGAGGGGGGATTCGAACCCCCGACCGTAGTGGCCGTGCAGACCATGACTGGAGCGCCTCAGTCCCCTCGGCCACCGCGGCCGACTAAAAAGGGCATCTTATGTAGAATTTCTTATAATACATGAAAACCAAAACTTTACATATTTACATTACAAAAAATGCAAAAGTTTGTTAGTGCAAAACCTATAATTTCAGAAAGTTTTCGACCCATTGATTTGACGTTAGATTCTAATAAGGGAGCCTTTTTATGTACCCACTTCGTTTAATATACGAGAGCTGTTCGAAAAGTAAGGTGACTCCTCAAATTGCGTGGGCGATGTCATTTCGACTATTTATCTTCTTTGTTACGATATACACATGACCCTAACATATGTTCACTGTTTCAAATGAACACTAAATTTCGTTTGTTTTTGGCAGTTAGGAAGGTTAGACGTGTTCTAGTGTGTTCGGCTATTTTCTTTAATTATAAGAAATAAGAAAATAAAAAAAAAACATATTTAAAAAATGGAGCAAAGAATTTGCATTAAATTTTACGTGAAAGAAAGGAATCAAGCTCTCTAAAACAATTACGGTGTTGACAGTGGAATAAGTAGAGTCTGATGTAAGTAACAAAAAGGTTTACAAGTGGTACAAGTTCTTCCAAGATGACGGAGATGACATCAATGAGGAACCTCACCCTGGCCACCCCAGTACATCAACACCACATGATAACGTTGAAGTCGTGAAGAAATGATTTTGGAAGATCGTTGACTTACCGTAAGAAAAGTTGCTGAGAACGTTGGCATATCGGCCACGCAGTTTTTTAGACTATTTTTGGCATTTAGATCAGAAGAACCGTAGCTCAGCAGCTATAGATGGACGTTAATGATGATTCTAATTTGCTTAAAAGGGTCGTTGTTGATGACAAGCCTTGGTGGAGTGGTCCAGCGGTCTAATATGACATTTTATATGCAAATCGTCTTTATTACCATCTTCTAAAATATTTGCTATTTTTCCTGAAACATGCTGTAGTTAACAGATGAAATATTTGTATTTGTTGAGCATTATTTGAAGCTTAAAGTGAAAGGTCTATGTATAGACACCTGAGCTTATTCATCATATACATAGGTGCCATAAACCGCAGGGGCTGGAAGTATGTAATCGCATTTTATAACGAGGACGTTCACATGTGGGCGACATAGTTACGCATGAACTGCACGAAAACAAATACAGTTTCACAGTGTGTCCAATTTTTATTGGGTACAGAGATACAGCTCTTGGTATGTACAACAAACTGATCTGGATATTGTGACTGATTCTTTAGTCGGATCTTGGTAGATCACCATATTGATTTTTATTTAAATAATCGGTTTTCGACGTAGTTTAAAGTCTGAATATTCCCTAGAAAGTTGAAAACCGGGTAACTATGTGGAAATGAACGTGTAGAACATACACAAAATTCTACTTTTAAGTGTGATGTACTACCAAGAACCGACGGATAAATCAGTGAAAATTTCTTGATTTACATTTGCTCTACGTTTGTTTGGATTTCATATTAACAGCTATATCTCCGTATTCAATAAAAATTGTACACAGGGTATATTAAATTTTTAATGCAATTCCTGTATAGTATCACCTCCTAAAATACTGAGTCGAAAATCTACGTTCCTCTGAGCAGGAGACAAGTACACATTCTCAAACAAATTCCCGAATTGGCTTCTATTGTCAGCTGGGTTCCCCATTCGGTCGTCTGCGTATGCGCGAAGAACTTCCATACGCGTGGGAATAGGATCCATCCTATTCCGTCTACTAGCGATCGTATGTGTGCAACTTGTGCAAGTGGACGCGTCTACACTGTACGCGGACGGCGTTACCGGTGCATCATGGGTAATCTCGTAAGCTCTCACTTCCCGTATAGAAAGGGCTTAAGCTCGTTGGTCCCTTACGTACGTAGCTCTTACTTTCGATAGTGCGAGTGCAGTAAGTCGATTGTGTATGCGCCGAGTGCACCACCTGTGAGCAGTGGCGGCTAGTGGGCTGTGTATTAGGAGGGGCGGCATGTCTCTTCACTTGTACACGACATTTTGTCCCTTCAGAACATTTCTTGAACGGGGAGAATATAACATTAATTTTATTAGGTAGTTACGTAATTTAACCCTTCATCCAACATGACTTTTTCCTCCTATACCAAAATACGAACAAATTTACGCACAGATATGTCGGTTTTAATATTTTCTGCAGGCAATGAAAACCTTGTAACTCCATTTTATTAGATTTCACAAGAGACCCAAAACTGTACCTTAAAATAATATAAAGTAAGAAGTAAATTCGTTTTGTGTGTAACTATATAAGTGTTCAGGCCGGCTGCGGTGGCCGAGGGGACTGAGGCACGTCAGTCACGGTCTGCACGGCCACTACGGTCGGGGGTTCGAATCCCCCCTCGGGCATGGATATTTGTGCCGTCTTTAGTATAAGGTAGTTCATAAGTAGTTTGTAAGTTTAGGGACTGATGACCCCTTAGTCAAGTCCCATAACCTATACAAACATTTGAACATTTTTTAAGTGTTCACAGAACACAAATGCTTCCTCAGAGAAACATATGTTACTGAAATTAGAAGACTGTCACCAACAAATGTAGTAATACCATTGGTATGCTTATATATTGGTCTGTTTATATAAAGCAGGATTAAATTTCCTAGTGAAACTACTTCTGCTTTTGCACGCATTTTGTGTGTGTACAATGTTCAAATCATGTCTCAGTGGTCCTAAACTTTTTTATTCCAACTTTCCCTCAAAAGTCAATTGTTTACTACCAAATGTTAAAATGCAGTTTACGCTATTTATATTATTCATTCTAGATAGGAAACTAGAAAAACAGTTAGGCAATAACACGCACTTTGACACTAGTATCAGACGCACTGCACCTGTTAGAAACTGCCTGGCCGGTGCCGGTGCGCCTTTGTGCATTTCGCGCCCTTGGCGCGGACGCCGTCCTAAGCGGCCCTGTTCAGCACACTACCCCCACCCAACCCCCAGTACCCCCACTCACGCCAAGAGCCCGTAGCCAGCCTTAACACGGCGCGGACGGATCGCGTAGAGTCCGACAGTCAGCCCATTCTGAAAACATTCGGTGAGCCTGGCTGGCAGACTACCTAGACTAAAAATATTGGTCATTCACTTACACGGGTTGCTGCTATACGAAAATTATTCGAGTAGATTTGTGATTAACGATTGGTACGTATTCCGTGTTGGATATTTTTGGGAGGGCGCCGCCCCAGAGTCCTCAAGGAGTAGCCGCCACTGCCTGTGAGTGAGCAGGGCAGTTCGTGGGGGGACTCGGAGAAGTGAAACCGGGAGTGTTGTGTTCAGGCCGTGATGGCGGAGTAGTAAAATATTTCTCGGTGTATGTCTGTGTGTGTGTGTGTGTGTGTGTGTGTGTCGCAGTGGGCCCCCAGTATCGTTCGTATTTCAGTACGAAGTGTTACGCGTATCGCAAATCGCGACAACCGCGTCGTTACGGTAACTTCAATTTTGACTACACCAACAATGCATCAAGTGGATAACAACGGCGACCAGTAACATCAGAAAATATTGAGTGTAACTAGAAATGTACGACAAAAGCTGTGAACAGCTCACATTTGTGTTAATGGAAGAAAATACGGCCGGCCGCGGTGGCCGAGGGGACTGAGGCGCTCCAATCACGGTCTCCACAGCCATTACGGTCGGGGGTTCTTATCCCCCCTCGGGCATGGATATTTGTGCCGTCCTTAGGATAGGCTAATTGATAAGTAGTTTGTAAGTTTAGGGAATGGTGACCCCTAGTTAAGTCCCATAAGCTATACAAATATTTGAACATTTGAAATTTGAAGAATATATGCATATTTCTACCAGGGCAATTTTTTTGCTAGTTGTCAACACCACCCCTATTAACCACAGACATTACCGAGATGGGGTGGCTTGTGTGCCTCAATGATGCAGATAGCCGTATCGTAGGTGCAACCACAGCGGAGGGGTATCTTGGGAGAGGCCAGACAAACGTGTGGTTCCTGAAGAGGGGCAGCAGCCTTTTCAATAGTTACAGGTGCAACAAATGTCTGTAAATCTATCGGACCAAACTGTGTGGTCATCAGTTCGTAGCTTACAAACTACTTAAACCTAGGTAAACTAACCTACGGACAAACTCACACACCCATGCCCCAAGGGGGACTCGAACCTCCACGGTGAGCAATCGCGCACTCCGCAGCGAGGTGCTTCAGACCGCTCGGCTACTCCACCGCGGCACAGGGGCAACAGTTTGGATGATTCACTGTAACATCAGCTAATGTGGCTTTGACATACAATTACTGCGAACGACTTGAAAGCAAGAGGAAACTGCAGCCGTTACTTCTCCCGAGGACATGAATCTCTACTGTATGAATAAATGATGGCATCCTCTCGGGTAAAATATTCCGGAGGTAAAATAGTTCCCATTCGGATCTGCGAGCGGGGACTACTCAGCAGGATGTTGTCACCAGGAAAGAAAATACTGCAATTCTACGGATCGGAGCGTGGGATGTTTGATCCTTTAATCGGGTAGGGAAATTAGAATATTTAAAAAGGGAAATGGATAGGTTGAAGTTAGATATAGTGGGGATTAGTGAAGTTCGGTGGCAGGATGAACAGGTTTTCTGGTCAGGTGAGTACAGGATTATAAATACAAAATCGGTTGGGGGTATTACAGGAGTAGGTCTCATAATGAATAAGAAAATAGGAATGCGGATAAACTATGAGCAACACAGTGATCGCATTGTCGTAGTCAAGACAGATACGAAGCCAACACCGACCACAGTAGTACAGATTTATATGGCAAGTAGCTCTGCCGATGATGAGGAGATCGAAGAAATATATGAGAAGCTAAACGAAATTATTCCGACAATTAAGAGAGCGGAGAACTTAATAGTGATGGGAGACTGGAATTCGGTATTACGAAAAGGAAGGGAAGGAAAAATATGGACTTGGAAAAAGGAATAAAAGAGGAAGGCGCCTGGTAGACTTTTGCACGGAACATGATTCAATCGTAACAGACACCTGGTTTAAGAATCACGAAAGAAGGTCTTATACGTGGAAGAGACAGTGAGACACAGGGAGATACCAGATAGATTTAATAATGGTAAGACATAGATTTCGGAACCAGGTATTAAGCTGTAAGACATACCCAATGGCAGACACAAACTCTGACCGTAACTTATTGGTCATGAATTGTTGGCTGAAACTGAAAAAACTGCAGAAAGGTAGGAAAATGAGATGGGACTTGAATAAACTGATGGAACCAGAAGTTCTTGAGAATTTCAGAGGGAACTTTAGGCAACAATTGACAGAAACGGGGGAAATAAAACAGTATAATTACCATACGAAGACAAGTTGTAGTGAAACATTGTTAGCAAATACATCAAACAGTTGGTAACAGATTAGCTTCAGTTGTTACTCTAAGAAACAGTTGGACGGCGAAGGGCTAAAAGAGTTCTCCAGCGATTTACATAAATTTTTACACGATACTGTACTTAATTAATATTCATTGTGCAGGTTATCTTTCAAAACTGACAGCGAGAAAGAAAAATAATTTTCTTATAACCAGTCATAATCGCGTGAGATTTGATCTTCATTTGTAAGAAGACCAGATTCGATCTCAATAACGACATCTTCAGATCGTGAAATCACACGAGTGTGCCTTCGGCTCTGAAAGCCCATATCGATGAAGTTCCACTGAATGATTCGCACGCCGACACTTGTTGTTGGCTTTGCATTGAAATTTGCAGCAGTTTACGGAAGGGTTGCACTTATGACGGGCTGAAGATTCTCTTCACTCGTTGGTCCAGCTGTTATCGGATCTTCCGGCCACAGCAATGTTGGAGGTTAGATGTTTTACCGGATTCCTCATATTCTCCGTGTACTCGTGAAATAGACGCACGGGAAAATCCTCATGTCATCGATGACTCGGAGATGCTGTGTCCCATAAGACGACGTTGAAACTCATTCACATCGTGATAACTTCCCATTGTAATAGCGGGAATAGGTCTGATGGCTATGCCAAACACTTGTTGTCTCATACAGGGTGAATCTAAATTCGCGCTCTCCGGTTTCGCAGCGCGATTCCTCACATGGTAGTAATAAAAAAAATATCTGTCACAAAATTTCGTTCTGCGCATATTACCGACAGTAAATGGACGTCGAAGATTGAGAAGGGTGTGTGTGTGTCCATACGTCAGTGGGTTTCAGAATTACACCAACAAACTTGTAAGGGATGTATTAGGCATCTTGAGGAACAAAATGAGCATGGAAACCCATGCCCGGAAACACCATTCAACGACGCTACGTAGATTCCATAAAAGGCACCAGCTCCTGCCGCTAGACATCCCCTCCAGCAACAGGCGACGCTCTGTAGCGTCATTGGATGACGTTTCCGGGCATGGGTTTCTATGCTCACTTTGTTCCTCAAGACACCTCCCAATTACCTAGAACTTTGTTGGTGTAATTCTGAAACACACTGACGTATCGGACACACACACCCATCTCAGTCTTCGACGTCCTTTTACAGCCGTAAATATGCGCAGGACGAGATTTTGTGAGATACATTTTTTTATTGCTAGTATGTGAGAAATCGCGCTGAGAAGTCCAAGGGCGCGAATTTAGATTCACCCTCTATAGACGTTTCCGACCGTAGCGCCGTCCCCTGAGAGTTTACACGTCTCTTTGTTGCCTATACAAATTCCTTTGGCTCTTCAGTGAAATAACCCTGCACGCTATAGTGCTGCATTCGAACGAACTGTATATCTGGGCAAACAATTTTGTCTCCTAAACGAGCCCCGCCCAGAGATGTAAACTTTAATATGTTGTTATTCGTGGAGGGAAATGTGCATATTAATGAAAGCTACTCTCTGATTCTCCCACAATTTGTTTCTCCTGTGATTATACATTGGTGACGATATAGGTATAAAACTAGATAAAGAACGTGTTTATTTACCTACATTCGATATCCTACCTAAACCACTTACTCACTTGCTCGTTTCCAGTTTAACGACACCTTGAATATCAGAATATCATGTTTTCTATTACGAGTTCACTTTAGATAAATATCCTGAAAGGAATACTTCAACGTTCAACGAAGTCAATATTGTTATTAATGAATTAACAAATAGCGAAGGTAACTTTCTACTATCGATGCCCCGTTTACGCTCACATCACCACCTGATTAAGTTCCACCTCAGTCCACTTGTAACGAAGCATGTTGGCATTTATTCCCACCTGCTTGCATTACTGATACATCTGATACCAGTGTTGCGTAATAATAGGTACGAATATAATTACTCTATTATCATTTTCTTTCCCAAAGCTTTTGTTATTCTTTTTTTGTAACGTGACTAAATGAAGTTATTTTCTATAATTTGACGTCTCCAGAGGTTCGTTTAATTATCAAACATTAATAAGTTCATGCAAGAGGCGTATTGCTGTAGGTCAAATATTAGGCTAATTAGTATTTCTGTTAAGGCTAAGTAAATTATTTTTTCATGTCTCATAATTAATGCTAGGAATGTTATTCCCCCATACGTTTCTTTATAATGACCTTTTAATCTGCAATTATTGTTGAGAAACGAATTTCATTATATTAATAGATGAGGAAATTTTAATATAATTGTATATAAATTTTCTCAGTATTTTTTAGGCTGCCTGTTTCTACAGCCAGTTACATGTAATTGTTAACTTTTCCTTTATAATTAATTTAATAGACTCAATTAACAATACGTAATTTACAGAGTCATTGTAAAACTATTGTGAATAAAATGCTTTCGCGCCATGTAAAAGAGTCTTGTTTCTTATTGGTCAGGAGGCATAGTCCACGTCACTTTCAATTCCTGTTATGAACAACTATGTAAAAGTTCTTCAGTGTTAGTCGTGTGGAAAATGTTGTTATGAGTTGATTCTTAATATTCGTGCCACACTAAATGTTACACCTGCAACTTTTGTATTCAACACAGGAACTGTAAAAATTTGTATTTTTGGCGTGTGGAATGTGCGTAATGCGTTGCAGTGACTCTTATCAATGATACTTGTGCGCAGGCCATAAATGGGTATATATGGGCATTCATGATTAATCAATGTGTCAATGAACTGCAGTTGTACGTGCCGCAAAAAATGTTCAAATGTTTGTTAAGCTTATGGGACTTAACTACGGGGTCATGAGTCCCTAAAGTTACAAACTACTTATCAACTATCTCATCCTAAGGACGGCACAAATATCCATGCCCAAGGGGGGATTCGAACCCCCGACCGTAGTGGCCGTGCAGACCATGACTGAAGCGCCTCAGTCTCCTCGGCCACCGCGGCCGGCTACGTGCGGCACACATTATTTGTAACAGACTAGTTTTGCCACATTTTACTTCTACATCTACATGGGACACTTCAGCCAGTCGGCAGCGAGAGCGCCAACCAACGAGTACTTCAAGAGGCAACGAATTACGACCTGGCCACATCACACATTATGCAGCGGAACTACCTCCTCGTGCGGCGGAACGTGTGCTAAAACCTTACCTTCAAAAGCACTCGTCTTGTATGATTAGGCTTAAATGAGGCCGTGTCAGACTTCGTAATCCTTGAGGTGTCCTCTCGCCCATAAACATTTATATGTTCATGTAAAATCTTTATACGTTGCAATATTTCAAAATCAGATTTCTAAGTTCTATCATAGATAAGACTGTAAAAAGAAATTCTTCAGTTTGTGGTCGTTGCTATAGTCACAGATAAAAAAGATTTCTTCAATGATTATCGATCGATTTGTATGATCGATTAACCAAAGTTCTAAAGAAAACATAAATCGAAGTCTTCTTGACGTAACTTTCCCACCAATAAAAATTCATAAAGAAAATCTTCCTTCAGATTCAAGAATATTTAAATTAAATCATTTCCTCGTTTCATTAATATATTATTTATCGTAAAATAATTCACTTTCTTCAAGTTTAAACACAATAACATTTATTGCTTTCTATGACTTTACATATGTAGTCATTGACAGACAAAAGGGAACTGACTTTTAAAATTTGTTGTTTCAACACAAAACTTCGATAATAATGTCAACTCTTGCGACGACAACCGCAGAGATCAACATCTTCTTGCCTCGTGGCCGTCGACCCGCGACTTGATGTGGCCGGATATTTACTCCTTGGAATCGGCGTCGAAGATGTTGCCCTCGTAGGGTGAATCGCCTCACAGCACATGAAACATAAGAAACATACAAAAACTTCTTGAAGAATCACATAACATCAAATATTTACATAAAAATCATTTAAGAACACACATATAAGCAAGTTATCCTGCACAAACTGAGCTGACATGAGATATGTTGCGGAGACAGTAATCTGTCTCACTACAACTACCACTATTTTCCTGTGCTGACATTCACCTTTTCATTTTACGAAGCACTATCTATGCCATTCAAGTGATACTACTTGTTAGTTGCATGTTTGTCTCAATTATTGTGTCATTATCGACAGCGTTTAATTACTTCTCAATTAGCTTTAATTGTAATGCATTTGTATTCTCATTTGGCTCCGGTTACTGCATTGTCCAAATACAGCTGGAGTAACACTTCAAATAAGTGGCAACACTGTCTTCCTCCTTTATCTGTTACTGTCCCCTTTTCTTGTCGTTAGAATTTTTTAAGAAGTCACTTGGTGTACAAATTATATGTCGCCTTTCACTGACGGTATTTAAGACTGCTGCTTCCTGAATTTCGAGTACTGTATTCATCATAATCAACAAATATTTTCTCTAAACATGCAACTATTATAGAAGTAAGACCGATATTGAGGATGCAACCTAAACATGATCTTATTTGCTTTGTTTCAGGTATGTTCGAAAGGCAACAGTACGACACCTCCACAATACAAGTGACAGTAATTAAAAGAGGTAACTACATCTGTTCATTTCACTTCATATACACGCATCTGTCAGTATAGACGTTTTAAGTCAACGTATAACTATATGAATCAATTTTTCTTGTCATACATGTATGATATCTTAATGCAGACGACGTCAACAACTGAGAATTTGTTCCAAGGCTGGGATTCGAACCAGGGTCTGCTGCACGCTAAGCGGTTGCCATACGCGCTTCGCCACCCTGTCAGATTCGCTTCGCTTAACCGCTCAATTTATCCGGCAAGCATCCCTCCGCGGTACAAATCGTCATTTGCCCCACAGTCTGCATGATGTTAGCCCACACACTAAAAGTGGGCTCGAAATTTAATTGCAAATTACGTCTGAACCGTTGATTATTGTTGTTGTTGTTGTAGTTTAGAGGGGACTAGACTGCTCGGTCATCAGTCCCCTGAGCCGTTGATGTCGGACGAATATGGAATAAACAAAATTGAAAATGTTCAAATGTTTGTAGAGCTTATGGGACTTAACTACGGGGCCATCAGTCGCTAAACCTAGAAACTACTTATGAACTAGCTTATACTAAGGACGA
Source organism: Locusta migratoria (assembly GCA_026315105.1). NCBI lineage: Eukaryota > Metazoa > Arthropoda > Insecta > Orthoptera > Acrididae > Locusta > Locusta migratoria. The sequence goes on along the minus strand of CM048744.1, from coordinate 215,548,232 downwards.
CCAAACACCCATGACCGAGGGGGGATTCGAACCCCCGACAGCAAATATTGCAGAGGTATTTCGTAGTCGCCACCGAATTGGGTCGCGCGGAATGACCCCATGGTCTAAGGCGTCATGCTACGGACTGGGCGGCCGTTCCCGCCGGAGGTTAGAGTCCTCCTCTGGGCATGGGTGCGTATGTCCTTACTGTAAATTAGTTAAAGTGGTTTGTATGTCTAGGGACTGATGACCATGGAAGTTTGGTTCAATAGCTTTACAAACCTTCGAACCAGAAACGTGAAACTCCCATTGGCGGCATCACTGGACTCCCCTAAAGGGATGAATTATGCCCTATTTGGCCTATTATGCGTAGGAATGAAATTTTTTTTTAAGTGAAGTTAGTTCCGAATTTAGTATCGAGTAACATTTCTATGCATTTTTCTTCAGTATTTTGACGTTGAAAGTTGGTACATACGTCTAATATATATATACCGGTGGATCGTGAAGTCAGTATAAATGTGAAAACTTAATACATCCCGGAATAATGTAGGTAGAGAGGTAAAAATTGCCACACATGCTTGGAATGACGTGGGGTTTTATTAGAACCCAAAAAAAGAGTTCAAATAATGTCTGACAGATGGCGCTTCATCTGATCAGAAAATCAATAATTAGCGTAACAAATTAAGACAAAGCAAAGATGATCTACTTTACAGGAAATGGTAATTATGTTCACCATCATTCCTCAACAATAGCTGTAGTGGAGGAATAATGTTGTGAACAGCTAAAGCATGTCCGGAGTTATGGTAATGCGTTGGCGTCGGATGTTGACTTTCAGCATCCCTAGAGATGTCGGTCGATCACGATACACTTGCGACTGTAGGTAACCCCCAAAGCCAATAATCGCACGGACTAAGGTCTGAAATAAAACAAACTCCCACCATAAACATGAATATATACCCCAAACAACAACAACAACAAATCTAAAGTGCGCTCTCGCAGTCAGAGAAGACTAAATCAATGGAAGGTTACTCATATGTCTTTCTCGCATATGAAAGAGATTGTGGCGTCGCGTCGGTATGCCGGAATTACGAACGAGTATATTATTAGCCACATTTATCTGTTGTTTAGAACCATTTATATACATAACTTTTCAGACGATGAATCCTTGCTCTTAAAATACTTTCGCATTTCTTCACTCGCTCAAATATTTTTCTTATACATTTTAAAGGCGTCCGGCGACCCATAGTTCGGGTACCTTTGCTCGAATTTTTATTCATTTCGCGTCTTATCAGAGAATAAGTCTTAATGAAGCTACAAAAAAGGCACTATCCTGAGTTCATACGTATCAAGAATCTTCTCGTGAAATCAGATTCTTGAGCAACTACTGCTGTGACGTATTATGAATTGTCTCATGCTAACAGGAGGTCGTCAGTCTCTAGTTCCGAAAGTGTTCCACGAGCCGGGGAGTGTACGGATCAGAGAAGTTGTATGTGGGTCGACCAGTGCCGACCCTCAAGGACAGTGGAGAGGAGGGCTCTCCGCAAATCGTCTTGTTAGTGACGCAGATCGATATGCCGGATATGCTGAGTGGGCAACCGGGGAATAGCCCTCACCTCAGGGCATCGAAGGCGTCGTTCTGCGGGCTGGCCGCTACCTCAAAATTCCTGAGTCGTTATTTGGACCCGAGTTGCCGAAGTGTTGCGCGACGCTTGAGGCCATAATTTATGATCTCTTGGCGATGTAGAACACGAACTACAACATTTACTTTTTTGTAAACCAATATTTTTCTTAACTGTTAAATATATTTTGAAAAAGAAACATGATGATCGCTAGCCTCTTTTTTTTTTTTTACAAGCTACAGTGGCAGTTCAAATTATTCTACTCGTAATGTAGACACAATTGTTTTATTGTGCAACTTTATTTTGTAATTTTCTTACATCGTAAGTTTCATGTATTATCAATATTACATTTATGTAAGCTTTATCAACTGTTTTGAAGTACTAAAAGTTATTAAGACAGGCAATTTTATTGAAAACTATTTATTTATTTATTTCTGCCATTTTTCAGGTGTATATATATATATATATATATATATATATATATATATATATATATATATATATATATATATAAATGTGTGTATGTAAGTGTATAAAAAAGGTAAAGCAGTTAACAATCCGAAGATTGGTTTCAACACCACAGTGCTTTACTTGGCATGGTCCTGTTTGGAGGTGGTATGCCGTTGCCTTCCTCCGACCTTGGAACTGACTTACCCAGCCAGTTATAGGGGGACCTACAGTTTAACGTGGGTTCCGAACCACGGTGCTAAGCGGTAGAGACATAAAAGTATCGTACTGTAACACACACACATTGCAATAGTAATAAAATACGTTACCATATTTATATTGTTTATGTCACACCTGATCCCATAATCGTTCAGAGCAGTGTATGTTGTGAGTGAGCCCGCATTTCACCGGGCAGTTTCTGGTTACCCATCCGTATCCTATGAAACCATTGTAGTTGACTCAGTGTGTTGCCAGTTACACAAAAATAGCGAATGCGGGTACACATGGGTGTTAAAAGGACTTTATATGCCTGCTGTCGTTTCATTTGCTTCTTTTCACTGCTGCCACAAATACATCTCAATAAATCGAAATTAAGCAACGATATGAAACTTCCTGGCAGAACCGGAACCGGGACTCGATCCTGGGACCTTTGCCTTTTGCGGACAAGCGCTCTACCACTGAGCTATCCCGAACGACTCACGGTACCGCACCACAACTTCAATTCTGCCAGTACCGCGCTTCCTAAGTTTCATTCTGGAAACATCCCTCAGGCTATGGCTAAGCCATGTCTCCATCATATCCTTTCTTCCAGGAGTGCTAGTCTTGCAAGTTTCGCGGGAGAACTACTGTGAAGTTTGGAAAGTAGGCGGCGAGGTACTGGCAGAATTGAAGTTGTGGGGCGGCACCGTGAGTCGTGTTGGGATAGCTCAGTCGGTAGAGCGCTTGCCCGTGAAAGGAAAAGGTCCCAGGTTCGATTCCCGGTTCCGGCACACAATTTTAATATGCCAGGAAGTTTCATATCAGCGCACACTCCGCTGCAGAGTGAAAGTTTCATTCGAGATTAAGCAGTTTTACATTGAGTATTCAAGAAACAATTTTCATGCCTGTGAATCAATTTGAACTGCTTGTGCGTCAACCTCCAGGGTTTAAGTATTTAATTGTGAAAATAAAGGGACAAAAGGGGAAAACAGCAGACCACGATAACTACAAAGACATAAAGTAAGAAGTTAAGCACACTTATTGCAAAGGAACAAGCTGAATTCCACGTGAATGACGTTCACAAATTAAGGAACTGGGGAGATATTGTCCTGCTGCAAATATAACTGAAATCTGTTACGGACTTAATAATGAATGCTTCAATCACTGAATTGAGAGTTAGCGCACCGGGAGGTGCCTGAATTATGGACAGTAGTGATAACTGACGATAACGGCCCAGGCAGATGCGGGTAAGGTAGCTATTACGGATACATGGTACAATTCCCGCACCTGTGCACGCGTTACCGCGGCGTGCTATTACTGATTAGTTCACAGATACTGATTACCGACCACGCTATATTGAGGCACGCGATCAGTGGCCGCTATCAACATATCCAACATGCACACTGCGCATTATGACGTCAACTCACGGATAAGGGTGGCGAACTTGCTTGAACTTAGGACAGGCTTAAACTGGGTTTAAAGAGCGTTCCGGGTCACTGATACAGTCTATTTCCGCTGACAAGGAACAGTTTTTTGTCCAACAGGTGTACTTCTGCGATTTCGTTTTTGCTCGTGAAGGCATCACCCGCTCTCTCCCACAGTTGCAGTCCTGGGAAAACGTTTGTTGCTGTTGTTGTGGTCTTCATTCCGCAGACTGGTTTGATGCAGCTCTCCACGCTAACCTGTCCTGTGCAAGCCTCTTCATATGACAATACGTTCGGCCACCTACATCCCTTTGAATCGGCTTACTGTATTCGTCCCTCGGTCTCCCTCTACGATTTTTTATCCCACACGATTCCCTCTAATGCTAAGTTGACAATTCCTTGCTGTCTCAGGTTGCGTCCCACCAACCTATCCCTTCTCTTAGTCAGAATACGCCAGAAATTCCTTTTCTCCCCGATTCGGTTAAACACCTCCTCATTACTCACGTGATCTACCCATCTAATTTTCATCATTCGTCTGTAGCACCACAATTCAAAAGTTTCTATCATCTTTTTGTCTGAATTCCTTATCGTCCACGTTTCACTCCCATACAATGCTACACTCCAGACAAATGCTTTCAGAAAGGACTTCCTAACATTTAAACTAATATTGGATGTCAACAACTTTCGCATCTTTTTTTTTCTCTAGCCATTCTGCATTTTATATCTTCTTTACTTCGATCATCAGAAGTTATCTTGGTACACAAGTAACAAAACTCGTTTACTACTTTTATTGTCTCATTACCTAATCTAATTCCTTCAGCATCGCCTGATTTTCTGACGCTACATTCCATTATCCTTGTTTTACTCTTGTTGACGTTCATCTTATAACCTCTTTTCAAGACACTGTCCATTCCATTCTATTGCTCTTCCAGATCTCTTGCGGTCTCTGACATAGTTATTCTGTCATCGGCAAACCGCTACGTTTTTATTTCTTCTCCCTGCCCCTTTATGCCCTCTCCAAATTTCTCCTTGCATTCCTTCACTGCTTGCTCAATGTACAGATTGAACAACAATGGCGAAAGGCTACAACCCTGTCTTACTCCCTTCCCAACCACTGGTCCCTTTCATGCCCTTCGACTCTAATAACCGCTGTTTGGTTTTTGTATGAGTATAGCTCTTCGCTCCCTATATTTTACCCCTGCACCTTCAGAATTTGAAACAGTGTATTGCAGTCGACATTGTCAAAAGCTTTCTCCAAATCTACAAACGCTAAAAACGTACGTTTGCCTTTCCTTACCCTATCTTTTAAGATAAGTCTTAATGTGAGTACTGCCTCCCGTGTTCCACGTACCTTCCGACAAAACGGCGGCCATCGCGTGTGTCCTTCAGCAACTCTAACGGTTGCTCTGGTCTCCTAGGTATACACCAAATTGTACAAATTATGTAACTGCCGAAAAAAATAGTATATCTGGAAAGAAGACATCGATTTTGATGTAATGACAGATGCCACCTAGGTGATAGTAGATGTACTGATAATGGTTTCACTGTCCTCCGTCAGTGGATAGCATGTCGGGACTAGTAGTCTCGGGGTAACCGAAGGGTCGCGGATTCGAAACCCTGTCGGATCTCGGAATTTTTCAGTCTTCGTTTTACCCAGGCATCACCTCTCAACAATGTCAGGAGTCGCCAGAAACGGCACGTGGTTCGCATTCCACGTTAAGCTGTAGGTCCCCTTTCCCCGTTGGATAACTGGGGTAGGTTACGGACATGCAAGTCGCCAAAGTGGCGTCCAATCGAGAGACTTGCACCAGGCCACTCAGCCACAAGAAATTATAATGGATAGCATAGTGACATGGGCACCATAGTACCACGTTTGTGTGTACCATTTAATAGAGAATGTTTACAGCTATAATGCTTAGTGTGGCATGTATGAGTGAAGCAAACAGTCGCCATGCTACAGGTACCCACTAGTGCTTTGTACAGTTGTGGAACGATGCTGGCTGCAATGGTCACTTAAAAATTCTTAGTGCTGTAGGCCAGTTTCTGCACAGATTTTACAGCCACAACAGCGCAGATAAGAGTTTCTGAGTTGAGACGTGTCAGCACGAGCTGCTGGCAACGGCTTACTAGCAATGGGCTACGGCACCGACACCTCTATCCTGTATTCCACTTATTCCACAGCATTGACGAGCAGGGCTCGACTGGTACTGTCAGAGGATCACGTGGAATGCAGGCCCGATGAACCATGGCGACTCTCGGTCGCGTTTCGTGCATATTTTCTTCTGTATTGGCCCTTCTGCCAGCACTCGTGACTGCCTTGTTTCCCAACTTGCGGGATCGTAGTTGGTTTCCATGAATTCCTTTCTTCTAATTTTATCTGGCTGCTCATTGTTTTCAGATTGCTTTTCTGTCACAAGTGGCTTTCTTTTCTCTTAAAATTTATTTTACAGCGTATTCTGTCTTGGTTCTGGGGACCAGTGAGTTCTCTAGGCCTTTCAAAGGTTGTAGGTGATGAGACATTAATATAGAGACGGACGTGTAAGATACGGAATACATACAGTAATTCATCACAAAAAAAGAAAAGATATTTTCACAAAATTTATTATCCACACAATTTTTATTATTTATTATTATTATTATTTTTGCTTCACTAGAAGCACCATCTTACAGTAACATGCCTTAAAAATGTTCAAATGTTTATTAAGCTTATGGGACTTAACTACGGGTCATCAGTCTCTAAACTTACAAACTACTTATCAACTACCTTATACTAAGGACGGCACAAATATCCATGCCCGAGGGGGGATTCGAACCCCCGACCGTAGTGGCCGTGCAGACCGTGACTGGAGCGCCTCAGTCCCCTCGGCCACCGCGGCCGGCTAACGTGCCTTAGAAAGAAATGATATGTCACAAGATCATATAAAATCAACCGGCTGTGAGATATGATAGCTTCTTTTGTCACACGAAAAATATCAACATCTTGTCAACAAGCCTTTCTTGCCGCCATTGTAAGCGTACTGGAAGTCTACCGAATTTGCCGACTGCTGGTGTCACCCAGTGTAGAAACATGCAACTAAAACACTTTGCGCACGTTACCACAGTCCATCCACGATTGTGTGATGCAGGCCCGAATTTCCTAGCGTGAATCACAAAGAAATAAAGTGAGCAAAACCAGAACAGCACAATTGTGCATTCACGGCCTGAAACTACTACCCCGTACTGTCAATATGTTTCTGCTTGCTATCACTGACAACGCACTTCTCACTATCTGTGGGCATGTCTTGCACACATCAACTCCTTTGCGCACACACACACACGCACACACACACTGATAAGTGAGGCTTCCTACATTGGACAGGCAGTTTGGCAGAGTCAACAAAGCAGTGAGGCACTGGTGGTGGATTTCATTGTTTGCTGATCTCTACCTGTATCAGCACTTAGATGCGGATTGTGTTTCACATCTTTCTCATAACGTGATGGGTTGTTAAATTTTTGGGGGACTTGTGTGCCAATTCTTCCAGTATTGCAGTGACATGCTGGGCCGTGCTATGTTGATTGAATAGCTTTCCTCATTGTGGAACTGTTAAGTAGGTCTATACCCTTGGTCATGCCTAGTTATATGGACAGACCTCTTTCTTAAAGTTCTCGTTACAGTGTTGTTTAATAGTTTCTTTGCGTGTCTTGTAATGTGCGAGCGTCTTGTTTTCATTGCAATTTCTGAAGTGCATCCAGGGTTTCTTTCCTACTTATGCAGCCGTTGCCGGTCACTTACCTGCCCAGGCCATCTATGTATTTGTCAGCAGTGTTCTTTCCACCTCTCTTCGATTACTGCTTCGGAGAGAGTGTGTATTTGGCAGTATTAAGGAATTTGGGTAACTGCCCTGCCCAATCTTGTGTAGAATTTCTTAGTTTTATTGGTTACATGTTAGAGCGTTCACATTATTATGCCCGCTAGCTACTACCTCGTGTATTTGATTCATTGTGGTGTTTAACGGTTACTGTCACCGGTCTGTCTTAAGGACTGTGTCTTTAAATTTTAATTGTTTAATAGCGCCTTTCTTGTGGTAATATTTAGTTTTTAGTGAGCCTTGTCAAGAATTCACTTAAGGTTGATGCTTGCCTGATTAATTTCTTTGCTGATTACTGTGTAAAAATTTCCTTAATGTTGGCATCTTCGCTTTTTAAAACCTTTGTAAGATTCCATTTTTTGGTGCAGTTTTTACCTGCTCATTCATATTCATTATCCAATGACCTATTTCATTAGCCACAAACTATTTTATAATTTGGGTATCCATAGCTGAAATACATTATTGTTAAGAAATTCCAGAAGGTAACACAGACAAATAACCCAGGACTCCGTTCAATTAATCTTCATAATACGCCTGAGCTGATTAAGATGCAAACGACTGCTCAGGCGGATTATGATAATCCGTTGAAGGGAATCCTGGCTTAATTGTCAGTGTTACCTTCTGAAATATCTTAACAATACTCTATTTAATTTGGTAATTAATGTTAAGAATTCACTTAAATTAGGATCTCTGACTGTTAAAAACTATGTAAGATTAATTAGCAAATTAGTCACCTGCTGCTTGTCAAATTCTTAAGATTTACCCAATGACTGGTTGTCAAATTTTAAATTTTTAAGTTGGGTTTCACCTAATAATTATTCTAAATAAATTCATAAAATACCATTTTTTAATTTTTATTTATTTATTTAGACTTCACATAGAAGAACGCCTAGATCGGATATTTTACTTCATACTTTATTATGTGACTAGTTTCGACAGCAAGTTTTCATTTACAAACGTAAAATTAAAATTATAAATCTGTATAAAATTTTTCAAAGGCACGTGCATCTGGTGTACACAGTACATAAAATACTTCACCTGTGTGCTGATTACTTGTTGTCGAAACTAGTCACATAATAAAGTATGAAGTAAACTATGCGATCTAAGCGTACTTTTTTGTGAAGTCTATTTAACCTTTACAAATCGCTCCCCATAAACGACTATGTCGAATGTTGATTTTATTTATTTGTGCTAATTCTTTCAGCAATCAGTCGTAAAAAATATATATTTGTTTGCAAATCTAGATTTCGACCACTGATTTTAAGCATTGATAATACCACACAGTGGTCGAAATCTATATTTGCAAACAAATAAATATTTTTTACGACTGATTGCTGAAAGAATTACCACAAATCAAATACAGTCGTGGAGCACCAATTCCAACATGGAATCAAGCCTGATAATTTTATTTATTTATTTATTATATTTGTCTAAGGGCCAATTTGAGATCTCAGCCGTAGCCTTTAACGAAAAAGAGATTTTGCTTTCATGCAAGCGATTGTCGTTGTTGCTTATAAGACCAAGAACATGCAAGCGCTGTCTCGTAGAGTGCATTCATCCAAGACACTGGCTCATGCCCTGGCGATAATCTGAACCACTCGTTCGCCTTTGGTGTTTTAGGAGGGACCGCTGACCAGCGCTCTATACTTGCAGAAAGTTTTGTATCCATTCGTTTGCTGTTCATGTCACAGGAAGGTGATGCGTTGTTCCGACAGGGTAAAGCTCACCCACAGACAGCACCTGCACCCAACGTACTCTGTAAGATGCGCAGAAACTTAGAGGGACAGCATCATCTTCGGACGTCTGGGATATATGCGAATTGTCAACCCACAACCCCTGCAGAACTGCGTGAAGAGGTCGAGTAGGGGTGGAATAATGTATCGCGAGGCAGTACACGCCGCCTTTTTCATCGAATGGGTGACAAAATCAGCGCATACATAGCCGCTGTAGTGTGACGTGTCGTAAACCCTTCTCCTCAGTAAGCTCAGTTTCACAGTCGATTTCTTTACTAAATATCATATTAAATATAGATTCAAATACTCTGAGATGGTTTTTCGTCTCAAACATGTCCAACACATTAACGATAAATAAGAATCAATGAATTAAAATTAGTGATGTGGCCGGGAATCGAACCCGGACCTCTACGCTTACTAGGCAGAGGACTTACCATTAGACCACCGCACCAATAACGGTTAAGGCGCCTTGGAATTGCGCCAATTATCTATGGAACACAGAAGCTGAATTAAAGTTTGTGACGTGGAGGAACGTCTTAGATTATTCCAAGGCGGTAGTATAACGGTAAGACGTCTCCCTAGTAAGCATGGAGGTTCGGTTTCGATTCACGGCTACGTCACAAATTTTAATTCGTTGCTTCTTATTTATCTTTATTAAATATTAGTTTGTCATCTTTTTAAATTAATATAAAATGCTGTAAATATTTTCTGTGTGATATGTGTTGGGATTTTGCTTTGTTCTATGTATGTTGACGACGCAGTAGCACATCGTGGAAGTTTCTCCGACGACTCCAGGGAGGTATATCTGCCCACAGTCTCTTTATTGCTGAAGGCTCTCGGACGAGAGAAAATGCCGCTATATGCTGTTGCGAAATACAGCCGACAATTATTTTTTCGCCAATAGTGTCAGTATTAAATAAGAAGATAAGTTTAATATTATACTCTTGTCGAGCTCCTGTCATGATGTGACGTTCACTTGTATTGTTGTTATAGTAAAAGATACGTGTGTGCATTTCCAATAAATTTCCATATGCAGACAAGTGGACTTACTCGTGTGTGTGTGTGTGTGTGTGTGTGTGTGTGTGTGTGTGTAGTCAAAGTAGAACAAAGGCTACTTTAAATTGATGCAAACAGTACAGAACGTTTGTGCTGTCGTGTCAGTGAGAGATATTGAAACTCTTTGAGATAAACATCGATAAGATTTTCTGTCAAATGACATTAACACTTCGGAAAAACATTTTTTTTTTAAGATTTAGGTATTTAGGAAATAGTCAAGAATTTAATACACTTCATCCAAACTGCAAAAACTGGTCAGTAAAATTTTTGGACGCTAGAAGAAGACGTGTTCGTCAATTTTCTAGTAATTTTGTATTGGTGATAGTCCTCAGAAAAGTAGCCTGGATCACAAATGGTGATTAATTCTACTTCTTAAAACAGAGTGCCTCAATTATTGAGCATATATAACTACTAAGATAAGAGAATAATTTGAAAATAATGTGGATTACACCACCTCGTCGCGGCGGATTAACCGTGCGTACTGGAGCGCCGTGCTGCAGTGCGCGTGGCCATTCGCCGTCGGGGGTTCGAGTCCCCCCTCGGGCATGATGTTTGTGTTATCCATAGGTTAGTTTACCCTAGTTTAAGTAGTTTGTAAGCTACGGACTAACAACCTAGAAGTTGAGTCCGATAGATTTACAAACATTTGAACATTTACACCACCTCACCGCAAAAAATACCACGTCCATTATTGGTGTTTCAACCTGTATCGACAAACGGTACCTCATTACTGCTGTAGCTATTGATTCGTAAATCTTATTATGACATGTATTACTTATTTCAGTTACTATACAGTAGTCAAACCAGGCATAATCTGTCCAGCAACTGTAAACTCAATATTTATGCCAGCCTACGAATGTCCCTGATTACTACGTAAGTGTTTAATAAGAGGTTTTTAGCCAAGATGGCTTTCTTCTTTTAATTATATGACCGGTTTCGGCGCGCTAGACGCCATCTTCAGACATGTCATTTTTTACGCCACTGCTATAACAACAATTTCTAATATAGCACATTGTTGTTACAGCAGTGATGTAAAAAAATGACAGGCCTGAAGATGGCGTCTAGCACGCCGAAACCGGTCATATAATTAAAAGAAGAAAGCGAACTTGGCTAAAACCTCTTATTAAACAATTCTAGATCGCCCCAAAAATGTGTTCCTTATACTAGGAAAGTGTGTTTGATATAATTTAATGGCCAGTTAATTAAATCAGCTTCTAGAATGAAAGTTTCACTCTGCACGGAGTGTGCGCTGATAGGAAACTTCCTGGCAGATTAAAATTGTGTGCCGGAACCGGGAGTCGAGCCAGGAACCTTTGCCTTTCGCGGGCAAGCGCACTACCGACTGTGCTATCCCGACACGACTCACGATGCCGCCTCACAACTTTACTTCAGCCAGTACTTCGCCTCCTACTTTCGAAACTTCACAGAAGCTCTCCTGCGAACCATGCAAGACTAGCACTCCTGGAAGAAAGGATATGGTGGAGACATGGCTTAGCCACAGAGTAAGGGATGTTTCCAGAATGAAACTTTCACTCTGCAGCGGAGTGTGCGCTGATATGAAACTTCCTGGCAGATTAAAATTGTGTGCCGGAACCGGGACTCGAACCTGGGACCTTTGTCTTTCGCGGGCAAGCGCACTACAGACTATGCTATTCCGACACGATTCACTATGCCGCCTCACAACAAAGGTCCCAGGTTCGAGTCCCGGTTCCGGCACACAATTTAAATCTGCCAGGAAGTTTCAAATCAACTTCTAAACTACTGGAACGATTTGCCCGTGATCCTTATCAATCGCTGAAGCTAGTTCGGTATTCAAAACTATCGATTAAAGATTCCTGCGCGATCCTCCCTTTGTCAGCGGGCTGGTAAAACTGCTGCCGTATCCACACGGGCTCTGCGGTTAGGTATCACATCATCTTCCTGCTCCAATAAGACTGAAACGTCTTTGTGTGTCTTCGCGTGTGTAAGAAGAGATAACAGCACACAGAAGTTAAGCCCCTTCCGACAGTAATTTGTGGCAGTCGGCTCATCGATTCCGCACGACCGACAATGCTCGGCCGTCACTTGAAGCTGCGGCCGCTATCTGCGTCTTTACGACTGCCGGGAATTGTCGGGGAGACACTTTTCTCGTGGAGCAGAGGACGCAGTAAAAGAGTGACGGCGCTATAAAGGGGCAGCCATAAATAGCCATGAGCTGCTGGCCGCACAGCTCGCCGGTGGTAGCAGTCTGCGCCGCCTGTATGGGCGGGGCGCTGGCGTCGCGCGCGCGGCGGCTGAATAATTCAGGACCCAGGGCTGAGCCGTGGGGGCACGCCGCCGGCCTGGGAGCCAGCCGCCCGTCGCTGCTAACCAGAAAGCCGCAGCCCACAGATACCCACCAAGTCCCGGATTATGCCAGATTCTCCTACCTAACCCTCTCGCTTACTGATTTCTCGAATTACATCGCATCGGTTTATTGTCAATGGCTTTGTAAACAGCGGCGCGTCGTCACCTGTATCTGCGCATGCGAGGCATCTTCCTCAGCGGCAGTACTCGATATCAGAAATCACCAACGAATAAAAACTACTCATCAACGCACTCGCCTGAGCGCTAACAGCCAGGGCCTGCGAAAATTCTGTCCCTTCTTATGTCCCCAGGGGTGCAGAAGGTTGTTGTAGTCTGCACGCCAGCGCAGACGCACGCGGCTGAGAGGTAAAAAACGTGCTCGGCAGGACCTTGGACCTTGACCCAAGTTGCTGACGATACTTACTTACTCAATGTATAATACAATTTCATCAACTTTATTTAATACCCCCCTTTCACCCCCTTACACACATGAAAATTCAATCAAATTGTTGCCTCCTTGAGCAAATGGTTCTATGTGTACCTCTACAGCTTAGTGACCTTGTGAATATTAGGAATAGGTATAAGGCAAAGGGGGGTATTAAATAAAACACAATATATAGTTCATCATTGTTTAATGTCTATAATAATGGGTTACATCACCAGTCATTTTAATACTAGAACAAACACCAAACCCTTTAAACCATATAGCAACAGACTCCATCTCATTAATTTTACGATGGTTCATGGTACGTATAATAGACGACATGTTTAATACCGAGTACTGCCGCTGAGCCGGCCGCGGTGGCCGAGGAGACTGAGGCGCTCCAGTCACGGTCTGCACGGCCACTACGGTCGGCTATTCGAATCCCCCCTCGGGCATGGATATTTGTGCCGTCCTAGTTCGTAAGTAGTTCATAAGTAGTTTGTAAGTTTAGGGACTGATGACCCAGTAGTTAAGTCCCATAAACAATACAAACATTTGAACATTTACTGCCGCTGAGGAAGATGCCCCGCATGCGCAGATACAGGCGACGAAGCGCCGCTGTTTACAAAACCATTGACAATTTAGGTAATTGACAGTAGCACTAACATTGGTGCTCAAGTGATTTTGCAAGGACCGACCGTGTTTTGTGGTTGTGTAGTGAACTTCTGTATCATATCCAAGGAACCTAATCCTCAACCGGGAAATGGATGATTAACAGTTGCTGTTTTTCGATGTAATGGTGGAACAGTTAAAGCTCTTGCTGGATTGGAAAGTGCTAATAGCCGTGATGTTATTGCCTATCGTACGTGGAATGTATTTTCTGTGGCGAATAGGGATTATGGAAAATGTTATCTGTCTTCAAACGTGTCGTTTATTATACATACCATGAACCATCGTAAAATTAATGAGATGGAGTCTGTTGCTATATGGTTTAAAGGGTTTGGTGTTTGTTCTAGTATTAAAATGATTGGTAATGTAACCCATTATTATAGACATTAAACAACGCTGAACTATATATTGTGTTTTATTTAATACCCCCTTTGTCTTATACCTATTCCTAATATACCTATTTCTAATATAATCTGATTCACAAGGTCACGAAGCTGTAGACGTACATCTAGAACCATTTGCTCAAGGAGGCAACAATTTGATTGAATTTTCATGTGTGTAAGGGGGTGGAAGGGGGTATTAAATAAAGTTGATGAAATTGTATTATACATTGAGTAAGTAGGTATCGTCAGCAACTTGGGTCAAGGTCCAAGGTCCTGCCGAGCACGGGGCTCTTATCTCATCTGTGAAGGAGACCGCGTATAAAACGATTGTACGACCACGTCTTGAGTATTGCTCAAGTGTTTGGAACCCGCAGCAGATCGGTTTAAAGGAAGCAGTTCAGAGGCGAGCAGCTAGGTTTGTTACTGGTAGGTTCGACCAATGCGCGAGTGTCACGGAAATGCTCCGGCAACTCAATTGGGGATCGCTGGAGGAAAGACGACGTTCTTTTCGTGAATTTATGTTGAGGAAATTTTGAGAGCCGGCATTTGAATCTGACTGTAGAAGGATGTTCCTGTCGCCTACTTACATTTTGCGTAAAGATAACAAAGACAAGATAAGAGAAATTAGGGCTCGTACAGAGGCATATAGGCATTCTTTTTTTCCTCGTTCTGTTTGGGAGTGGAATAGGAAAGGAAATGCCTAGTAGTGGTACAGTGTACCCTGCGCCACGCACCTTACGGTGAATTGCGGAGTATGGATGTAGATGTAGATGTATCAGAAACGATACCTGTTACCGTTTCATAAGGCCAGAAGAGAAAGTGGGTAAAAAAAATCACTACATAAAGCTGTTTCAGCTTCCTATATCTACATACAGTGCCTGGCGAAGGGTACATTTCATGTTCCACTCAGAGACATAGTGAAGGAAATGCCACTTTTTAATACTTATCTGTGCGACCACTAATTTCCCTCCTTTTCCGCTTACGCGAAATACTTGGACAAAATTGTGGCAAAGTACCGTTCGTCAGTCAGCCTCAAAATTAGATCAAGTGTTTCTGAAAAGGTCCGTTTCCCTCCAGAAATTCCCATTTGAGTTTCCGATTCACGTTTGTAGCCTCTTACATTAACGTACATTGAAATACGCCTTGAAAGGACAAGGTAAGAAAAGGTTCACTGCTCATGTTTGTATTTGCTACATGTATTTCGGCAGTTTGTCATCATCAGTTGCCTGTGGAAATATAAGAATTATATGAATGATTTTTTTGTGTTACTTATGGTTCTTATCTATTGAAATTATGAACGCAAATTGACTTACTTCTACGTCGTCCTGACGTGCATATGTAACACCTGGTTTCACTGCCTCTGATTTGAAATTGTGTCTACGTGCTGCTATACTTTTATTCATACAAAGGCTAAGAACCGAAGATGAAATACTCTTACCACACGTAACAAATAATAATCTCTGACCAAGGTCTGTAATTATATAAACACACAAGTCTCTGGTGAAAACTGTGGAAAATTCTATGACAACGTATAAAAACGTTTAAAATGAACGTAAAATTAGAATCACATGAAATTATCCACAAGAAATCTTAACAAATATTTCGGTTGAAAATATTTAAAAAATCTAGTAATTTTTTAAAGACTGAGAACCGAAGCTGTGATACGACTACCACATACATCAAAGGACATTATTAAGTTTGACTATAGCCTATTATTCCGTAAATTAAAACATCTATAGTGCAAAGCTCATAAAATTCCATAAAATATATTATTTGTAAGTTGTAAATCCAAAATACGTTATGCTGCATAGAAGAATAGTAGCACAAAAACACAATGTGCGTGTGGAGCTGCTGTATATGTGCAACAACGGCGGATGTGCAGCGGTTTCAGTATATTGTTATTTTCCGCCACTGTCGAAATAGTGTTCTGTGTACATTTGTGTGCGCAGGTCTGAGTGCGTTATCTTGATACAAAGTATATTAGAACAGGAAACACGTTATTCGTGCATGCTGCCGTTACCAAGGTAGCAAATCTGTAGGTGTCAAAAGAGGTCTTGACGGAACAATTATACCACACACACACACACACACACACCACACACACACACACACAGGGGAAAAATTAATCCGTCAAGCCTACGGTTTTCCTGATGCTGCGGTTAGTCCTCGGGTTCATAGAACGCTCGTTGAAAAACTTTTACATTACTTGCTTCAGAATGCCATAAGATGGTTTTAAAAACCATACAAAACAGGTATTTATCCAATCTTCGTCTACCCAATGCCGCTTTGAAGGCCGACAGTTTTCTTTCACCGTAGTTGTATGGTAATGTGGTTTTCTCGCGTTTTTACATTTTAGTCTGTGAACTGAGTGAGACAGCCGGCCGCGGTGGCCGAGCGGACTGAGGCGCTCCAGTCAGGGTCTGCACGCCCACTACGGTCGGGAGTTCGAATCCCCCCTCGGATATTTGTGCCGCCCTTAGTATTAGTTAGTTCATAACTAGTTTGTAAGTTTAGGGACTGATGACCCCGTAGTTAAGTCCCATAAGCTATACAAACATTTGAACTTTTTTTTTCAGTGAGACAGCAGAGACGACGGACCCAATATTTGTTAACAATGATTAAATACGTCGAGGTGAGGATTTCACCAAATTATGATGAACAAGGTTGAAAGAAGCTTGTCAAATTTTTATTGAAAGATCTCTGGCACTGAGGGCCAAAATAGGCAAGTAAAAACGCTCACTGCTGCTCCAAATTAATTTGTGAATAGCCACAGTTCTTACATGGCTGGAGGCCGAAGTGATGACCGTTACGAAAGCACGTTGTGCAATCGGTGATACCAAGATAGGAAAGACGGAATCAGTCCAAAATTTCGAGAAAGAATTTATCATGCTCGCGGGAACATACACAGCACGAAAACGTGCAGCAAGGAATTCAAACATACTAAGTTTACGCAAAGGCTGAAGGCCACACACGTGTATTCTAACTTGAGAGAACAAGACAAAAATGATTCCCAGATTGAAAATACAAATAGTAAATTTACACTAAATTACTCGAGTTCTGTAAATTAAGAAACACTTCGCCTCGCTTAGCGAAAGAATTACTTAAGAAAATCTCTCAGCATTAACCCAGGAATGCCTGATAACAAAGTTCTAACAGCATGCCATACCCTCAGCATGATTCGGCGAAATACATCGGCGGTCACAGCAAGAGACAGTACTCAGGTCACGCGCAGAGCGTTCCATGGCGGTACCGGATGTTAGGGTGCGTTCGAAGTCTATTGTCTACCAACCCTCGATACCTGAGGGAGATAATACCCTCTACTACTGTTCCAGGGGGTCTCTTTTATTACCTCTTTGGTCCATGGTTGTTGGTACCACACTAAGAACAAGCCACCTCGCCATCTTCGTGTCTGGTTACATAGCAGACGGCAGTGCAGACGACAGGAAGCCATGCGTTTTTAACTGTAGTAAACAAGGCCTACGCGCGAAGCGGCCACTGTAAGCCATTGCGCGGCAGTCGGTCAATATTAAAAGCAACCTTTCACATTCATACGAACACACAAGTTCAATCACACGGGTGGAAACAGATATAAAGATGGGGCATTGTTCATTAATAAAGGAATAAACTAATTGATGTACAGCTAAACAAAATTAATGGTGGAGAAGCACTTAAGAATAATGAAAGTAGACCTTTTTTACAGTTCAAAACTCAAAATGGAACACTACCACACATTCAATGGACGTGTTTCAAGGTGGCTAATTTTATTAAGTGATCGAGAAATATTTAACGTTGGTACTTCTCGGTATACAATACAGACTTCATATTTTTTGTAAGACAATTCATTTATTTCTGTTCACGAGTGCAAACACTTTATATATAGTTACTTTTATACTTTGCACAATAAGTGCAAAGCCGCCCTAAGTAATTAATATACATAACCTTACGCGACATGGCGCCAATACACACCTTGTAATGCCACCTGGTGGCAAGAAATGTCTACCTGGACAGTACCGAATGTGTTAAAGTTTTTGTTTTTTTAATAAGAGGTTTTCAGCCAAGATCGCTTTCTTCTTTAATTATATGACCGGTTTCGGCGTGCGAGACGCCATCTTCAGACCTGTCGTAATTTTTTACATCACTGCTGTAACAACAATTTCTACTATAGCATATTGGTATACATCCACATTGATGTGTCACGCAAATAAAATTTACATGACAATAATAAAATCCATCCTTCTCAAGGTTTACGTTAGAGGCACTTCAGAATCAACCTCAGTACTGACTTATGTGAAGCACTACATTTTTTTTTATCTATCGGACCAAACGGCGCGGTCACCAGTCCGTAGCCAACAAACTACTTAAGCTTAGGACAACACACACACACACACACACACACACACACATGCCCCAGGGATGACTCGAACCTCCGACTGCGAGCAACCACGCGCTCCGCAGCGACACGCCTTAGACCGCTCGACTACTCCACCGCGGCTTAAAGTTTGTAGTCTGCTTTTGTATGTATATCAAACAACTTCTTACATCTGGTCACGTGCGCACATGACACGGAAGAGGTATAACACGACGTAAATCATTTTTATCATGAAATGTAACTTACTATTTTTTCTGTCATGTAAGAAATTTTGTTATTTTTTTATGTTTGTAGATGCTAATCTGATGATGGTAAAGCCGAAACGCGTCTTTTTTAGGGTACGCTATACATGAAGTGCGACCTATGATAAAGAATTTGCGACCTAACCAGCTTACAGCAGTCCTGCCTAATCACTTCAACTAAGACTAGGGAAAGACTCCGTGTGCTGCAAACTGGCGTCGACAGAGACCTTGTATGGGCAACGTACGCTTTCGCCCCGCCCTTCCTCCGTCCCTCCCACCCTCCCTCCCTCCCTCCCCCTCTCTCTCTCTCTCTCTCTCTCTCCCCTCCTCCCCCTCTCCGCCCTCTCTGAGTGGGACATTCCAGCCTCTGTTGCTGCAGCTGCTGTGTCGCAGGTTGCAGATCTAAAGGGGTTTGTCCCGGGCAACGCTACACACAGCTATGTGGAGAGCTAGACATAGGCTAAACTGTGACTCTCCGGAAGGCTTTTGACGCAGTACCTCACAAGCACCATCTAATCAAATTGCGTGCTTATGGAATGTCGCTACAGTTGTGCGACTGGATTTAAGATTTCCTGTCAGAAGTAACATGGTACCTAGTAATTGACGGAAAGACAGCAAGTGAAACGAAAATGATGTCTGGCGTTTTCCGGAAAAGTGTGTACAGTGCTCCTACTGTTCCTTATTTTTATAAACGATTTAGGAGACAATCGGAGCAGCTCTCTTAGACTGTTCGCGAATGATGCTGTCATTTATCAGTTAGTAAAGTCACAAGAAAATAAAAATAAAACTATTGCAAAATGATTCAGATATCTGTTGGTGCGAAAATTGTTCGTTTCCCATAAGTCATTAAAAGTATGAAGACATCAACATGAGCACTAAACGAAATCAGTCACACATAAATTGTGAGGATTTTCCGCCTTATACGGCGGAAAATCCTCACCATTTATCCAAACAATCGCGGAAGAAAGAAGAACAGCAACATCAAAAGATGATTATTTCAACAGTCACACATAATTTACAAGATAAATTAGTCAAATCTACAGGCCGTAAATTCAACCGAATACCTAGTAATTAAGTTTACAAACCAATAAAATTGGAAAGAACACGGTGAAAAAATTGTAGGGATTGCGAACCAAAGGCTAGGTTTTTCTGGCAGAACACTTACAAGCTGCAACAGTTGTACTAAACTACCTGTCCACACTTCATCTTATTTTTCAGTACTGCTGCGCACTGTAAGATTCAAATGTTCAAATGTTTGTAGAGTCTATGGGACTTAAAAAATAACTACGGGGTCATCAGTACCTAAGCTTATGAACTACTTACAACTAAGGACGGCACAAATATCCATTCCCGAGGGGGGATTCGAACCCCCGACCGCAGTGGCCGCGCAGACCGTAACTGGAGCGCCTCAGTCCCCTCGGCCACCGCGGCCGGCGCACTGTAAGATCCCCACCAAGTGGGACTGGCGGAGCACAGAGAATGACAGACAGATTTGTATCATAGTAATACAGGGAAGAGCGTATCACGTAAATAATACACGACTTGGGTTGGAAATCATTAAAAGAAGGGCGTCATTCGTTACCGCGAGATCTATTTGCCAACTGCTTGCATCAACTTTCTTCTCCTAATGCTTACAGCTTGAAATTTGAGTTAACAGCACCAAAATTGGCTTAGTAGCAACGTATTTTCAAAAAATGTTTCATCCCCTATTTCACACCCAAATTGATTAATTTTCTGAAAATACCGAAACACGTGTCTTTTTTATTCTGACCAAGAAAACATATACCAATTTTTGTGGTTGTAGATTCAAAATTGCCTTATTAGCAAAAGATTTTTGAAAAACATCTCCTCTCCAATTTAACCACCTTGATGGTTGAATTTCCAAAAATACCGAAACACGTATTTTATAAATTCTAACGAACAATACAAATACAAATTTTTGTAGCTATAGCTTCAAAATTGTCTTGACAACAATGTGTTTTCGAAAATAAATTTTGATCCCCTCTTTTAGCCCTTAGTTGTTGAATTTCCAAAAATACCAAAACACGTGTCTTTTTAATCCTGACCAAGATTCCATATACGAAGATTCGTAGTTGTAGCTTAAAATTTGAGTTAACAGCAACATATTTTTGAAAATCATTTTTTTGCGTTATCTATTTTACCCCCTTATTTGTCGAATTTCAAAAAATGCCGAAACCCGTGTCTTTTAAATTCGAACCCTGAATTAAAATCCGAAATTTTGTAGTTCTAGCTTTGAAATTTCCTAAATAGCTACGTATTTTCAAAAAAAAAAAAAAAAAAAAAAAAAAAAAAAAAAGTTTCATCCCCTATTTCACCCCCTTACGGACGGAATATCGAAAAATCGCTTCTTAAATGACGCCTACAGAGTAAGATCAACACTCTCCATAAATTTCAAGTTTCTGTCTTCAGTGGTTTGGGCTGGGCGATGATGAGTCAGTCAGTCAGTCAATCAGTCAGTCAGTCAATAGGGACACTTCCTTTTATATATAGAGATTATCAGCAGTGTAAATCGTCACCATACAGTTATTTTATCGACATTTTTGAAATTGAAGATTACCACTTTCACCGGGATCGGGCGTCACCTGTGTTCCCTGCCACATGAATAGGTCGAAGAGGAACTGCGGAGTTTCCAGCTCGGGCTCCTTAATTAAATCCTTTATCTGTAGGGTTGTCACAATAACAGAACTTCTAACGCGGAACTTGAAAGGAGTACGCAATATAATTTTCACATAATTTTTGCCTGTCATAGAGCATTGAGCATGTTTTGTTATAAAAACCAAAACTATAATTCTGCAGAAAACAAATTTATGTATATTTTGTACCATTTCACTAATCTATATAACATACTGTACTCTTTTTCATATCTTTGCTGTCAACCAAAGACTTTGTTTTATCTTAGGAGTGTGTCTTGCACTCGCAGTTGTTGCGTTTAAAGAGTCGAGGTGTGACCATCGTGTAGAGAGGAGTCGGTGTGTGACCTTCGTGCAGGATAGTTGATATGGTAGAGTTGTAGTAGTGGAACTGTCGGGTTAGTCTGTCTATGTGTTAGACTCGAAGAGTAAAAATTCAGTTTTGAAGAGTCGCAGCCAAGTCTGCAGATTGAAAATTTTGTATGGGAAATTTATGTCTCAAATAAGGTAAACTTGTACTTTTGTATTGTTTTGTATGGTAGCCTGTATGTAGCCTAAATTGTATTTGGTTTGTCTTTTGGGTAATGAATACTGTTTAATTCAGCTCGCATTTATCATTTTTCCCTGTGTCATTTTACCAGTTCCTCGTTCCTTTCACCAATTTGAATTGTTATCCGTTCTGATAATTGTTTCTTATGATAGAGTTGCATAATTATTGTGTTTGTAAATTTGTATGCTAATTAGAACAGCTCAGTGTAGGCATTTTGTGATGATCAGTTGGTCTCTTAATGAGAGCAGGAAGTAGTTTGTTCATAATTTCAGTAAAGATCATAGTTAAAAATTTTCTCAGTCTCAATGAAAGTTCAGATTGTTAAGGTAGTTAATGTTAGTAACAGTTAAAGTGATTTGTTTGATTAGAAGAGAAGTAGATCACGTAAAGAGATGAGACATATTTGCAGTGTGTGATACTTGAAATCTTTACCAGATTTGTAGAACATTTTTTATTACATTGAATTGTTGTACAAATAGGCACATTATCAAGTGCAGTGATCTTGATATCCAATTATTATCAAATATCCTTGTTTGGCATCCAGTTAATTCAAGTAGCAAAATTATCACTGTAGTAGCACTTTCTGTTCGCTCTCGCAGTCGAATTATACATGTATAGTCTGGCTGCTGGTATATGGTGCACGCTAACAGATATGAACATTTCATTTGCTCACATTGTTTTTCACACACGAGATTTATGTGTAGACCAATTACGAGTTTAATTAACTGTACAATTTAAAGTGTTATCCGTTGCGCATCAAACTAAACCACATTTACGTAAGATCATTGCATCCCATGTCAGTTGCAATTTATTCTAACAGGGCAAACGAAGGTACTAAGTCTCATTGCTTAGTCAAATTATTTTGTAACCGAAAACACAACAGAACATTTATTTGGGAATTTTAGCGGGACGGTCTCTTAACAAAAACAGTGACACGCTCGCCCCACTAACACATACTACTTTTCATTTCAAACACACACACACACACACACACACACACACACACCACTTTTAAATTACGAACAGATTGAGCAAGCCTGCGATAGTATTCCGTCAGGAAGAATACAGTTGTTTTGAGTCGTTAGCGGCGTATTACGGCGCGAAAAAGCCGTTTTTAACATTTATGAGCTCTAGTTGGACCTTATATTACGCCAAAGACTTTATACCTACAGCTGTCTTTTTTAATTAAAGAGACATTAATTCTCAAAGAGTCTATACATTAACTGTCACAGCGTAAAATACACTCGTGGCCAATAAATTTCCTGCACCACGAAGGTGACATGATACAGACGCTAAATTTAACCGACAGGAAGAAGATGCTGTGAAATGCAAATGATTAGCTTTTCAGAGCATTCACACAAGGTTGGCGCCGGTGGCGACATCTACAACGTGCTGACAGGAAGGAAAGTTTCCAACCGATTTCTCATACACAAACAGCAGTCGACCGGCATTGCCTGGTGAAACGTTGTGATGCCTCGTGTGAGGAGGAGAAATGCGTGCCATCACGTTTCCGAATTTGACAAATGTCGGATTGTAGCCTATCGCGATTGCGGTTTATCTTATCGCAACATTATTGCTCGCGTTGATCGCGAACCCATGTCGGATTGTAGCCTATCGCGATTGCGGTTTATCTTATCGCAACATTATTGCTCGCGTTGATCGCGAACCCATGACTGTTAGCTGAATATGGGATCGGTGGGTTCAGGAGGGCAATACGGAACGCCGGGCTACAGCCCAACGGCCTCGTATCACTAGCAGTCGAGATGACAGGCATCTTATCCGCATGGCTGTAACGTATCGTGCAGCCAAGTCTCGATCCCTGAGTCAACAGATGGGGACGTTTGCAAGACAACAACCATCTGCAGGAACAGTTCCACTGTAAAAGGTGGCCTCGTTGGAGGTCGTCAAAAAAGTAAAAAATCAGAATGCGTAATGATATGCTGTAGTAATAATTTCGTTATTAAATGTTGCAGCAAATCACAACTAATGTGTCGTAATAACACTTTCGTAGTGAAAGTTAAAATTTTGAATAAATAAAAAAAATTGCTATTAATTAACTTGAAACAGTCACTGTGGTAATTAATTAATTTTGGCCCTATCTGACTTAGCATTGACTACAGTCTCCAACCAGCACCTCTTACGATTCACGAACAGCACAACTTCACTAACAAATGTGTCAGAATTCATGTAGTGTTGATGGCGTGTTCGTGTTATAATCAAAATCGTAATAGCAGATAGACTCTGATTGCAATGATAATAGCTCAGTACTGTGAAACTCCGTGGTGCAATAAGCTTCACAAATACTACAATCAAAGTTCCCAATAATTTTGATAATATTGTTTAAAGCATTCAAGTTCCTTATAAAACTTTACGTGAACTATTTTTATTTATTTGTTTATTTTTTTTATGATTTGATAAATTGGTTCCAGGGCCTGGGTAGCGTACGCGTGTAACTGGCTGAGCATTGTCTGGTATTTAACGTATTTCATAAAAATTACTTTCGTAAGTCTGGTTAATCAGCTATAATACCTTTACTGTTAGCCTGGTTACTTTCTATATAAATGAAACCAACTTTACTTTACGTGCAAACTATCTCTTGCAAGTTAAAAGCTTTGGCATAATAATTGATTGCAAAACTTAGAACAGCACTGCACATTAATTACTAGTCTCTGTGGTTGTAACATGTTTAACAATTCTTTAACTCGTCTAGCAATTTCTTTAAAACTGATCGTGATTTCTTTGAAAAATGATTGAACTTTTTAGTCAATGTATAGGCTTGCATAATCAACATAATCTAATAATGGTGATAATGGGGTGACTACAACTACTTACAAAATTAAGACTGGTTTCAAAATAAGTCTTATATAATTGAACCAAAATTCTGATTGGCTTGACACTACAAATACATGCATACAAAATGTTACAAAAGTACTCATCTGTTTTCGTCGTCTTCGTCGTGAAGTCCATGCAAGAAAGATATGATTACAATCGGTACTCTTACTGCCTGGTTCAAAAATATTTTTATCGACAACTCTTTGTTCAGCTCATCTGGCTGAAATCTCCATGCATTGATATCACCTCGATACACCTTCTAACCTCCGTAATTACAACAACGATCACTCTCGGTGACAATAGACTTGATAACCAAACAATTACTTTTCTTGCACACATGAAAAAACAGTACACTGATCACTTTCGAGTATAAATAAACTTGTTTCACACTTCCTTCAATACATTAAACAGTACGCCTCTCAGGCTTATTGCAACTTTGCTACTTCATTAAACTCGGGCCACACTGCGCCTACCGTGCCTCTGCACCACCAACAAAACATTTGTGTGTTTACTTTGGCGAGTCCGCTCCGCGACTGCTTCAGCAGCGCGACACTCACAGCTACTACGTCTGTACCAAAGACAGTCTTTACAACAGGTTCAACATTTTCTCTGGTGTATTACCAACTTACAGCATAGGAATGTCCGTGCATTCATGTGGGTTTACACATACAGTTCATGTTTACACTAAATGATTCAATATAGGAAATGACGTTACATAAGAAATATATCTAACATACAAGAAAATGAAAATACGTGAAATGAACAAATTTAAGACCATATGTACATTAAGTTAAATCAAACTAAGATATAGCGACAGGTGTACTCACACCACGACGCTTGCAGCAGCATGGACTATCAGCTCGGAGACCATGGATGCGGTTACACTTAACGCTGCATCACAGACAGGAGTGTCTGCTATGGTGTACGAACCTTGCTGCACGAATGGCAAAACATCACTTCTTCGGATGAATCCAGATTCTGTTTACAGCATTATGATGGTCGATCCATGTTTGGCGACATCGCGGTGAACGCACACTAGAAGCGTGTATTCGTCACCGCCATACTGGCGTATCACTCGGCGAGATAGTATGGGTTGCCATTGATTACACGTCTCGGTCACCTCTTGTTCGCATCGACGGCACTTCGAACAGTGGCCGTTACATTTCAGATGTGTTACGGCCCGTGAGTCTACCCTTCATTCGATCCCTGCGAAACCCTACCTTTCAGCAGGATAATGCACGACCGCATGTTTCAGGTACTGTACGGGCCTTTCTGGAGACGGAAAATGTTCGACTGCTGCCCTGGCCAGCATAGTCTCCAGATCTCTCACCAATTGAAAACTTCTGGCCAATGGTGTCCGAGCAACTGGCTCGTCACAATACGCCAGTCACTACTCTTGATAAACTGTGGTATCGTGTTTAAGCTGCATGGGCATCTGTACCTGTAGACGCCATCCAATCTGTTTGACTCAATGCCCAGACGTATCAAGGCCGTTATTACGGCCAGAAGTGGTTGTTCTAGGTACTAATCTTTCAGGATCTATGCACTCAAATTACGTGAAAATGTAATCACATGTCAGTTCTAGTACATTTGACCAGTGAATACCCGTTTATCATCTGCATTTCTTCTTGGTATAGCAATTTTAATTGGCAGTAGTGTAGTAACAGACGAACTTCCGTGGTGACCAGGAAACAAAGTTTACTGGAAGTTACCCTTTGCTATGCAGCCTACAGTTAGTTACAGATTATAAAAACCATGAAATTGGAATGTATCATCACGAGAAAACTTACATGGTACTCGGGAAAAAAACATTTAAAATATGTTAAAAGGCGTCCTCTTTCATGCACCATATGAAAAATTATGTAGACAGTGCTATTTTTCTTGTGTTGAAACTCAAGTGCGTAAACTTTCTTACAAATCGGATTAGAATAGTAGGTATCTGTCGACGACTAATTAGTCTCTGATAATCCCAATACGAAACTGTAAGTAGACGGTGTCAGAGTCAATAAGAGCTAATGACGAAGAGGAAAACCATATGAAACTATAATAAAAGCTTCAGTGTAAGGAGTGTTAGTACGAGGTGTGTGTTTCTTTTGACTGAAAGGTAAGAGGTGGTAGAAGGGAACCAGTTAACTGCCACAACATGTTCGAGAAAACCAGTACTTCATCGGGATGAATACTTCCAAAAGTACCGCGAAGTCAGGAAATGCAGGGTATTAGTTGGAATGCAATAAAAGACATGACGTTTCATGTGTGTGTGATTTGTTGGTTGAGTTTATTGCTAGCATTGGCATAATTTCATTACATGTTATAGAGTTTATTTTCAGTACAAATATGCAGTAGTAATTTTGTTCGATTTAGTGACTTTCTATAAGCCGTTTCTATTGTCTGACCATGCAACGTTACAGTTTAATAAGAATTGGTTGAAAAATGCTAATAACTGCAAATGAATTAAAAATTTGTAGAATCAGACTCTGGGTAGGAATAATTTGAATTAGGAGAAACGTAGGAACTTGCGAGGCAGTGCTGATCCTATTACTTACTTTAGTAAGTAGGTTAAAGAAAGGCAAACCTACGTTAATAGCTTTTGTAGATTTGGAGAAATCTTATGATAATGTTGATTTGAAATACACTATTGCAAATTCTGAGGATAACAAGGGCGAAATATACGAAACTAAAAGTCACGTCTAAGTTCTACAGAAACCGAACTGCAGTTACAGATGGAATAATGCGGGTTTGTAGATCTTCCCCAGTGCTTTGAGTCTGTACATAGAGCAACGTGTGAAGGAAAGCGAGGAATAAGTTTGAAAGACAATAACAGAACAGGAAGAAGAAATAAAAACTTTGCGGTTACTGATTACCTGAACAACTCAAAGGAATGGACAGTGTGCAACACAAGCTAAATCAGTTGATATTGAAGGAATTTGACAGGCAAACAAGGGAATAAAATTAGTAGTGAGTTTTTTTTATACGGGCAATAATTAAGGCACGATCATCGAAGTAGAAAATATATAAAAACAATGTAAAGAAAATATATAAAAACAATATAAAGAGAAACGTTCTGAAGAAACTTTGGGAAATCAAGTAGAACAAGCAGTCAGCTAAGAAAAAAACGGAAGCTTTATAAATGATGAAAATGAGAAGGTTAGATAGCGTAGATAACACACACACACACACACACACACACACACACACACACACAGGCAGATGTATATGCATATACGAAATGTAAACAAGAAGAAAACGCACCCACAATACTGGTTCACCCCAACATTCCCCATAAACAGACGAATATAACACGACACTAACAGTAAACACTCGAATTTCGCGCGCAACTCATCAAAACAAAACAACCCGAGAACAAATGAACAGCTTTCAGCTGTATTCATACGTCGAATATTACCACTGGCGTAATGCATACCACTAACAAAACGGGTAAAACAAGTGATATCCACATTACAAAATTAACAGCAACAACCATATTCTAAAGAGAAAAGAAAGAAAGAATCTCAAGTACTAAACAGAAACGAGGCGTTTTTCTCTAACCGAAAATTAGAAAATAAGAAACTTTTAACTGTTTGTTATGTTTGCAGATAAATTTGTAAATAGTATTACCAAAAGAACAAATAAGTAGGCTACTTAACGAGTTTTATGTACCCTAATGTAAAAGGTATGTAAAAAATGATACTCGTATATCTAGGCCTAATTTTCATTAAACTGAAATAGTTATATCGTCAGATAACTTAAGCAAAAATTAAAAACGAATGAACCTACAAAAACATTTTAAAAGTATCTGAAAAGACTATTGTATAGACTATTGTATAATAAGTATAATTTTTCAGAACAAAACTAAACTATCCCACTGATGATAGCACAAAATGTGCTGAAATGTTTGGGAAAAATTAAAAAACAGGTGTCTTGCATACGGCGGAAAGTCCTCACTATTTATCCAAGTAAGCAAAAAAGAAGAAGAGGAACATCAAAAGATGATTAGTTGGCGATCTTGTCCCGCGTCCCATCTTAAGATGGAATTTGCGGTCCACGACCACTTCAGCGTCAGAATATCTCGTATCGTTTGACGAAGGTTTAACAGTCGTGATCCGTGTCTCAATACATGCAGAGAGATCAGCGAGTGAGGTCTGTTGGCATCGGCTAATCGGCACAGTCTAATCCGGCCCCCTCGCTCTTTGCTTAGCTTGCGTACAGAAACAAGCGTTCCTCTGTATAGCTGCACAGTCACAGTAACTGTCTGAAAATCCTGTGAGGGTGTTCGAGGGTAAGTAGTGTTGTGAAATTATCCTTAACAAAAACTATTTCGATACGTTGCACCGTTCACGCTGCATTTAGCACGTAGTTGGCCAAACGAGTCGTTGCGAGCGCAAACGCAGTCTGCCAGAGACAATTTTGCCACACGTGTTAACTGGAGGGGAACTAACGTAACATTCTAGCGCACGAAACCACTTTGGTGTTACGACACCTCCAGCCCGATCGGGTAATTTCATTGCAAATTCTATCGGAGACGGTACAGTCTAATTTTCTTCTGAACAGTGTTCTTTCTTTTATCAACAGAAGCTTACAACAATTTAACAAGTTTTTTGAACATCCTGCACACTTTTCAGGGTAGTCGCTTATCCCTCCTTGTAGTATTACATTGAAATTTTTATTCAGTAAACAATATATCTACGACGTTTGTCGCTGCTTTCTCTAGCAGCTGATTACGCTCTTCATATATTTTTGAGGTTCATCTATCTTTTACGAGCTGCCCAGAACGCGGTTGTGCACTTTGTCTTTCAAGTTTTATCGCTCGATGAGGACAGAGGCACATCAGGGATTTCTTCACTACCAATTGTAAGTGTGCGCGAGATCGTTTTCTTTGTGAAATATCATGAAAATGTAATCAGTTCAGTTGAAATCTTTTACTTATTTAAAATGACCCACCTTTTAATAATTCATGAAGTGTTTCCATTTTTCCAACAGTAATATTTATTATGTAACATGATGCTTGGAGCCATTGTTGGACTTGAATCTATAATTTACTAGAAACTTCTAGATATCATTATCTGTAACATTCATGAATGTGACTTTATAGCAATGCCTGCACGGAAATCTTCGAAATTAAACGAAATGCGATCGATTTAAAGTCTTTCGTCACAAATGTCAACTTCATTATTTTTTCACGGTCATTCAGTTACCACAATCCGCTCTAAGCAAACCAAGCATCATTTTATACAATGCAACAAGTGTTTTACAGCCTCATTGCTACATCCAGTAAACTTAATGCAAGTATTTCGATGAGGAAGGTAACAACGGAATCTGTTTGTTTCTTTATGTAATATTGTTTTCAGGTGTTGCTTTTATTCCAAATTACCACACTTTTCTTGTGAAACCTTCTTTCTTGAATTCGACAGTTATCGTTTGCGGTGGTGTTTGTCTACATGCCAGAACTTTCATACTTAATATTCTTATTTTCCTTACTACTAATATTATTTCAATAATTATGCTTATTATTTTCATTATTACCATTTCATTGATGTTACTGTTATTATTATTATTATTATTATTATTAGTTTCTAGATTTTTATGTTTCGATTGTATTTGATTATTCTGTGAAACTAAACCTTACAGGTATGCTTCTTTCAAATAAATAAAGGAAAAGCTGCCAGCTGATAACCCATTCCCATTAAACCTGAACCGTTCTTTTCATGTTAAGAAATCGTTGCTCTATGCAACAATTGACACCGTTCCGCAGTAAAAAAACGGGTGCTAGGAGCAGGACTTAAATCCAGGATCTTCGGTATAACTAACGCTCTACCAACTTGCCCACAGGAGCTAGACATATGCTATCACAGTTATGCTCTCTCTCACAAATAACGATTCTTCCTAAATGCATGAAGAATGGTATGAAATTACAGAAAGAGAAGACAGCTGAAGAAGAAAGTCTTGTCGATATTGCTGTGCGTCCCGACACACCGTCCACAATAATTTTGTCCCCAGTGCGGTAACGCGTTGAATAGGAACTCGTGTCCAACTACCAGGTGCAGCTCCACTGTGTGTCAAAATGGTTCAAATGTTTGTAGAGCTTATGGGACTTACTACGGGGTCATCAATCCCTAAACTTACAAACTACTTATCAACTAGCTACAACTAAGGACGGCACAAATATCCATGCCCGAGGGAGGATTCGAAACGCCTCCCCCGGACTGTGTGTCACACTGGGCTGCCTCTCAACCTGGAAACCTTCTTGGTTTTCCATCTTCGTGAAGTGCACAATATCTGTTGCTATTCTAGCTTCAATAAGTTGGATTTAATTCAATTTTTAATGAGTCTTTTGGTATTAATTATATCCATAATGGATGTGAGGTCCTAGTTGTACTATTTATTTTGTCAAGTAGACTCAACAACAATCACTGCCATCAGGGCATGTGTGGAGGAAAATTTGCATAGGTGCTACAAAGATCGTAGCATCTATACCTATTCAGACAGCTACTCCCTGCTGTAAAACCTTGTTCCCTGGCCCAAATTGAGAACTAACTTAGCTCAAATTACTCTAGTAACAGGAAGTTAACGATACAGTGGCCAATATACGTAGCAGCTCACACGGAATTACACACAGGCATTAATAAACAAACCACCACAATTAACGTTATTTCATAAAGGTGGCTAAAGAAAAACATTTATGGCGCAACGGAACTTAAACAAAAAAATTGCATCTGAGCTTGTTCTCAGCACTGGTGAAAAACAATATTAAATAAAAAAAGGGGAAAGGTGCTCGAAATCTACAATTTATAGGCAAGTCAAAATTATATCGAACATAACTGGTTTATTCAGGTCTAACGCTAGCGAAAGGGGAAATCAATTTTGTTAATACAATAAAAATACATCTACTTTACAGTAACTAATACTGACGAGGCCCAGCATTGAAATTAACATAAATTAAACAGAACGTAATGCTACTGGGGGGAGGATTTACAAACAATACTTACTCGCTCACACACACGCAATGCAACAGCGAAAGTCAACAAAATCAGCGTGCTGAAATGAGGCAGAAGCAGGCGCCGCTATCGTAGGCGAAATTCAACAAACCCGGAGGTACCACAACACAATATACAATAAAACTGCGAAGACGGCTCTGATCTGTCGTGCCTGATTTGAGATGGTGCCTGTGTATAGCAAAGTTAAGTTACATTTAGGTTAGACTGCGAGCAAACACGCTAACTGCGACACACGGCTACGTTACATGATCGCACTCTAGATGAAGTGGTTAAACATCGGATTCATTACACAAAATCACGGCGGATTCTTAAGTTGCAATCTGAGAGTAAAGTATCTAGGCACTGGTTTTGTGGTAAGTGGCGTGAATTCAGTTGACTAGCTGTAAACCCCTGAAGTCGGAGTTCGTACCCAGATGGTTCCTAAAACCGATAAAAATGTATAAATTCAATTTCCGAAAAATAAAGAAAATATTAGTGGAAATCAGAAGGATACACACATAGTTGCTTGCCTGACTGGCATGGAACAAACAATAGTGGAAGCTGAAGGCTTTGTTCTAAGAACCGACCATGTGGAACACATATCACTCAGGGAAGGAAATGATAAGAAAAATTTTACATGCACTGTACAAAAATGAACATATCGTCTGTTGGAAATCGGGCCCCACAAAGCTAGAAAGAATTTACACAGAGTTCACACTCCGCCACATAATCACAAAAGGTTTGAATACACCAGGCCTTATCAAACTGCAACTGGTAACACATATACCGCGTTTATCTTTGGGAAATCAGTGGATTGAAAAACTAGATTCATTTCCATGCACGATCCGAAAAAATATTCCGAAAAATGAATCTAAGTTCAAGAGTCTAAGTTAAACATGCTAGACAACGAATCACTACCATCTCCGCGGGCACAAGAGCAGTACCAAAGTTACCTCACCATGATCCTAGCACAAAGTGAAGTCCTAGCGGCCAGGAGGCGCGAAAAAGCTACCGGAAACTGGGAGTAGGCCACAGTGGTCGAGGGGACTGAGGCGCTCCCGTCACAGTCTGCACGGCCACTATGGTCAGGGGTTCGAATTCCACCTTGGGCGTGGATATTTGTGCCGTCCTTAGTATTAGTTATTTCATAAGTAGTTTGTAAGTTTAGGGACTGAAGATCCCGTAGTTAAGTCCCATAAGTTATACAAACATTTGAACATTTTTGGAAACTGGGAAACCCAAGACACAGTGGTGGTGGGGACGTAAGACTCGCCCTGGAGAGGGCTCGTCGACTAGGATGTAACCAAAGGGTGTAGAAAACTCTTTAGTTGCATCAGCAGCAACAGGGGTTGGTAACGACTAACTATCGACTCTGAGCCAGAGAGAACCATGCAAAGCGAGCTATCACTACCCACATTCAGCCATTAGATTCTCGCACATCCACTTAAAAGTAAAACAAGTACACATTCTCACAGAGACAATAATAAATTATAAAGTAACAAAATCCTAGCAATATGAACTAACATATCAGAAACTAATATTTTAAAATATGAAATAAAAATGCTATTCCTCATGCTTTGAAAAGAGTGGGGTTCTAATTTAACAAAATGCTAATCTAGCGACATCAAATAAATTACAATTTTATAAAAAATATGTGGAAGACGACAGACGGTCGTCTTTCAATGTTACATATCATTTGTATTTTGATTACTATATTTCTTTGTTTGGATACTGTACTTAAAATTTTGTACACTATGCAAGACAGCCTTATTTCTTATATATTAGCTGACCAAAATAAAATGTTATTAAAAATGAGATGATCAGAAAGAAAAGGGGTAGGGGAAGTACTAACTGAATGCAACGCCAGGTATTCAGCTAGTAACAAATAACACGGAAAGGTGGCCGTGTTACATATAAAATAGAATCAGCATATTGTGATAAGTTCATTCTTGTAAACAGATTCGGCGTAGCAGCTAAGGCTCAAAAGTAACAAGAAGATCCCATTTTGCGCAAGGTATCTTGTTCAGTGAGGAGTCAAATTTTTTGTCAATGAAATATTCAATTGCCACAAGCACATGTGACCAGAATCCGCACTGGATGGAACCATCAAAATTAATTGGTGATGTGTGATATGGAATATTGGGTACCCATGTAATAGGATCTACTTTCATTTGTCAGAACCTAAATGCTCAATGCTACCTCTAAATCCTGCAAGAAATTGTGTTTCCCTTAGTCCTGAATCAAGACGTCAGTTTGAAACACGTCCACATAACGTGTTCCATTTAATTGACTCCCATAAACAAATGTTGACGAAATTCAGACATTTTTTTTAGTAGACACTCCACTCGCAATATGCGATATACCAGGCATTATATATTGATTTAGTTTTATCTGTATGTAAAATTCTAAGTGTCTGCTGTACATGAGGCCCCAAACGTATATTAGTGTGTACTGTGATGTGCTCCCACTGGCCCTGGTTTCCACTGAATGAAAGAAACTTTGTATGTAAGAAAGTTTAGCAAGTTCTAGGCGTGCCTCATCTGTTTTGTGTCGTCGTTTCTTTCAAACTCTGGGCGTTGAATGTCTCTGGGCGAGAGGTAGGTTTGCCAACTGCTGAGCTGAACCCAGTCTTAGCAAAGATTCCTGATGTAGCTTGCTCTTAATCTCCTTGGCTGGGAGTTGGTCAGGTTACCTGCCTGACAAACGGTGACGCTCTCTGGACTCCCTTCCACTATCGTTCTCTCGGTAACGGTTAGGCAGTGGTGAGGAGAGCTATTAATTCGCTTCTTGGTTCCTGGTAGGGTAAGTACCTCTGGGCTTGGTTCTGCTGTGGCCTCGTGGCTCGACTTAGTTCAGGCTCCATAGTCGTACTTATGCCTTTTCGCGAGTTTAATTCCGGGAGTAGCAGCTACACTATGTGTAGTAGTAAGATTTTGCTTAATTTCCTACAGGATTGCTAATTTTATGCCGATTTTTGCTGGAATCTGATTCCGAGGCTCTGATGGTTTTTCGTTAGCATAGTTTTTGCACTTTATAACTTTAAAATCACTTCTTCGCCTGTTTAAATATGTTCAATATCTTTTGCGTTCTTATCGTAGTTGAATTCTAATATTTTCAGGGATTCGCGGTGCCTATACTGTTCGTACTTTGTCGACAGAACACGTGGACAATATCAGACTAAGCCTTCAGCTTTTCCATCATTCAGTGCACATGAGTGGTTAATAATTGTATAGCTAATATGCTAAGGTGTTTCCTAGTGATAATTTTTCCCGAAAATTGACCATTCTATCTTGTAATCTCTGTACTTATCGGCCCACGTGTGCGCCGATTAGCGTGTTCCCTGTCGTGGTTATTACCATTAAATAGATCTTTTTCCTCTGTGTAGAAAGAACCGTTGCACGATGTATGTCGTGTTTTTAATTTTCATGAAATAGAATTATTTCACTTACCTGAATTTTTGTTACCGAACTCTGTATTGTGCTGTAGCAATCTGTAACCTTGCTTATCTAATAGATATCATTCCTCTGATCAGAAAGACTGGTTACACGATATATTTCGCGATCTTATTCTCTTCGAAATTGATTTTGTTAACCTTTTGCATATTTTGTGTTCCGACTTAGTAGAACAAATTTAACCTTCTGTCGTTATCTTCTCCCTATGCTAAACGAACGCCAGAGCGATCGCTTTCAGATATTATATAGTGAAATCTTGATTTAATGTATAGTTATAAGTTCTAGGGAAACTAACTTCCGTCTGTACACCGCACTTTGTGGTCTTAAACCAAATGCGTTTCTTTCTGATAGTTTATCATGAGCCTAAGCCACTAGCTTGACACGTTATGGAAGCTAAGTACTATTTTATTGTGCGTGAGTGAACCTTCGACCTGCATTCTCCAAATTGCTTGGCTGTCGTCTTGGTCTATTGATGTCAGATGCTTGGTAAGTACCTGCATGGCTTGGCGTATGAATCTGTGTGTGAATGTGCTGTAATTCCTCCGTTCCCGCCTGTGAAATGTGACCATAATTAACCTGTACTCAACCTTGCAGGTGGGCAATTTTAGGGCCATGTAATTGTGGATATTTTGAACAATTTGTAAGGTGTGTTTTTTTATTGTAATTTTTTTAAAAATGGTTTTCCCCCTTGTTGTTCTTGTTTTGACAATAAATTAATTGGTTAAACTATAATCCTTATGTGCTAATTTAAATCTTCCCTTCATCTACATTTTATTTCCCTTCTGGAAGAGACAATATTTGAGTTTCCGTTGCCTACATTTATGATTTCTGATTTATATCCATGACTGCGGATCATTATTTAATTGTGTGCAGTTTTGCTCTAAAGATTGCAGTAAAGGTAGACTGTTTGCTTAACTTACAGAATCAGAGTTTTGCTTAAGGGAACTGTATACTTCCGCCGCTGTGTGAATATCGCCGTAATTAGATTTTTTGAGCAAGCAGTCAATTGTTAACTTCACAAACACGGCTAGTTAACAGACAAAAGAACAGCGGGCGAGTTTCAAGTTTTCTCTCTCACTCTCAAAAGGATGGGACTCACCACACTCCAGAGCAGTTGTTCATCAGTGGTTAGATGGTCAATTTCCTGGACACTCAGATTACCTGATCTACAACACTCGACTTTCCTCTGTGGTGACATTTCGAACAAATCGTATATGCTGAGAAAAATAGAAAAATTATGTTGGGTGTGTTTCAGTTTGAATTGCTTTTTGAATTGCGAGAGCTAGCTGTTGGTTCTCTCCCTACTTTCACCATATGTGAACATCCCTACCTATTGTCTTCTTAATTTTCTTTTAACTAAACCACCTCCATATTACTATAGACCCTTTCTCGGTTGTAACAATACTACGGAACACGTGAGGGGTCTAGTTCCTGCTACCTCTCAGAGTTGTAAGTATCAGTTCTAATAGTTATTTCACCTACCTGTCGTTTTCTTAAGTAATTGTCCCAGCGCAGAAAACAGCACGCAGATCGTTGGCTCTTGCTCTTGAGGTGGATACATCTATCTACATCTACATCTACATCGATACTCTGCAAATCACATTTAAGTGCCTGGCAGAGGGTTCATTAACCACCTTCATAACTTTTCTCTACCGTTCCATTCTCTAATAGCGCGCGGGAAGAAAGAACACCTAAATCGTTCCGTTTTCGATCTGATTTCTCTTATTTTATTGGGATGGTCATGTCTCCCTAAGTAGGTGGGTGCTAGCAAAATATTTTCACATTCAGAACTAAAAGTCGGTGATTGAAACTTCGCAAACAGATCACGCCGCAATGAATAACGTCTTTCTTTTAATGATTTCCACCCCAATTCGTGCAACATTTCCGTGACGCTTTCCCCCCCGTAACGTGATAAAACAAAACGAGCTGCCCTTCTCTGAACCTTCTCAATATCTTCCGTCAGTCCCACCTGGTGAGGGTCCCACAAGGGGCAACAGTACTCCAAGAGAGGACGCACAAGTGTGATGTAGGCAGTCTCTTTGGTGGAGCTGGTGCATCGTCTAAGCGTTCTGCCAATGAAACGTAACCTTTGGTTCGCCTTCCCCACAATATTTTCTATGTGTTCTCTCCAGTCAAAGTTGTTCGTAATTGTAACTCCTAGGTATTTGGTAGAATTTACGACCTTAAGGTTTGACTGATTTATCGCGTAATTGAAGTTCAGCGGATTTCTTTTAGTGGTCATGTGTATTACTTCACACTTTTCTTTATTTAGTGTCAATTGCCAATTTTCGCACCAAGTAGAAATTTTGTCTAAATCGCTTTGCAGTAGCTTTTGATCCTCTGTCGACTTCACCAACCGATAAACGACAGCATCATCCGCGAACAGTCTAAGGGAGCTATTCAGATTATCTCCTAAATCGTTTATAAACACGAGGAAGAGTAGGGGACCAATAACGCTTCCCTGTGGAACGCCAGATATCACTTCTGTTTTACTCGATGACTTACCGTCAATTACAACGAACTGTGTCCTTTCTGATAGGAAATCGTGAATCCAATCGCACAATTGGGGAGATATTCCATAAGCACGCAATTTCATTAGAAGCCGCTTGTGGGGTACAGTATCAAAAGCCTTCAGGAAATCCAGAAATATGGAATCGATTTGAGATCCCTTGTCGACGGCACTTAACACTTCATGTGAATAAAGGGCAAGCTGTGTTTCGCAAGAGCGATACTTTCTGAATCCGTGCTGACTATTGGTTAATAGGTCGTTCTCTTCGAGGTAGTACATAATATTCGAACAAAGTATATGTTCCAAAATCCTACTGCAAATCGACGTCAATGAGATAGGCCTGTAATTTTGGGGATCACTCCTATTGCCTTTCTTGAATATTGGAGTAATTTGGGCAACTTTCCAGTCTTTGGGTACGGATCTTTCGCTGAGTGATCGGTTGTAAATTATAGCTAAGTACGGAGCTATTTCATCAGCATACTCTGAGAGGAATCTAGTTGGTATACAATCTGGCCCGGAAGATTTATTTTTGTTTAGTGACTTAAGTTGTTTTACTACTCCAGGAACATCTACTTCTAAGTTTCGCATGCTGGCAGCTGTTCTTGGATTGAATACCGGAGTGTTCACTTCGTCTTCTTTGGTGAAAGAATTTCGGAAAGCTGTGTTTAGTAGTTCTGCCTTAGCAGTACTGTCGTCGGTAGTATTACCATTGCTATCGCGTAGTGAAGGTATTGTTTGTGTTTTGCCGTTAGTGTACTTCACATATGACCAGAATTTCTTTGGAACTGTTTTTCTATTAAGTGATGAACTAAAGATGGGATGCCAGCTAATTTGTCATAACCACAGAAAATTAGCAAACTGCACATATCTTTATTGTTCCTTGTATTTGCATTAAATTTCATGACTATTAAATAAAACATTAATCTGGTGTGATCATAAAATATTTCCGAACAGATGTGTTACGTGTTCTTAGTCTGACCGCAGAATCTGAACTGCCTTTGGCACCTCGACCCGCTAGGCGTCTCCTCGTTTTGGCTATCTTTTTGTTAGTATTTTGTTGTCACTTACAATTGTTTTATACGTTCTATTTTATTATGACATAGCTTAACGTTGAGGGGTTCACTACTAAAAATTTTACCTGTGTTCTACAATTACTTTATTTAAGGCCGGTATTGCACTATCAAATTATTGGACGAAAAAAATGGATGAAGCATTGCTCCTATTCTTTGACAAAGATATTGGATAAAACGCTAAAGGGGGTATTACACTACCAACCAATATTTTGGCAAATTTGCTTCAAAATGGCGGTGTTATGCTCAGAAAGCAGGTGCAGACAAATGAGGAAATTACAGAACTATCATTTTAATAAATCATAGTTGCAAATTACTTACATAAGAATGGAAAAACTTGTGGAATCCGACCTCAGGGAAGATTAGGTTGGATTTACGAGAAATGTAGGAACACGGGATGCATTACATTACGACGTATCTTAGAAGACAGGCTAAAGAAAGGCAAACGTACGTTTGTAGCATTTGGAGAAAGCTTTCAACAATGTCGACTGGAATACTCTTCAAAATTCTGAAGGTACCAGGGGTAAAATATAGGCAGCGAAGAGTTGTATTTAAGTTATACAAAAACCAGACAGCGGTTATCAGAGTCGAAGGGCAAGAAAGGGAAGCAGAGGTTGGGAAGGGAGTAAGACAAGTTTGTAACCTTTCCCCAAAGTTGTTCAATCTGTACACTGAGCAAGCTGTGAAGGAATGCAGGGATGTCGGAGAGGGAATTAAAGTTCAGGGAGAAGAAATAAAAAGTTTGCGGATTGCTGATGATACAGTAATTTTGTCAGAGACTGCAAAGGATCTGGAAGAGCAAGCGAAAGGAATGGACAGTGCCTTGAAAGGAAGATATAAGATGAACATTAACAAGAATAAAACGTAGGTAATGTAACGTCAGAAAATCAGGCGATGCTGGAGGAATTAGATTAGGTAATGAGACAATAAAAGTAGTTATTTGGGTAGCAAGATAACTTCTGATGGCCGAAGTAAAGAAGATATAAAATGCAGAATGGCTATGGGAAGAAAAGCTTTTCTAAAGAAGCGAAACTTGTTAACATCCAATATTAATTTAAATGTTAGGAAGTCTTTCTGAAAGCATTTGTCTAGAGTGTAGCATTGAATGGGAGTGAAACGTGGACGATAAGGAGTTCAGACAAAAAGATGATAGAAGCTTTTGAAATGTGGTGCTACAGACGAATGATGAAGATTATATGGATAGATCACGTAACTAATGAGTTGCTTGGCCGAATTGGGGAGAAAAGGAATTTCTGGCATATCCTGATCAAGAGAAGGGATAGGTTGGTTGGACACATTCTGAAACATTAAGGAATTGTCAAATTAGCGTTAGAAGGAAGTGTGTGGTGTAAAAATCGTAGAGGGGAAACTGAGGGACGAATACCATAAGAAGATTCAAAAGGATGTAGGTAGCCGAACGTATTCTCAGATGAAGAGACTTTCCCAGGACAGGGCAGCGTGGAGAGCTGCATCAAACCAGTGTGCGGACTGAAGACCACAACAACATATGCTCAGCTGTTGTTTACACTACAGTTGTGTTGTGTCTGCATTTAGGAGGAGGGGAAAAAAAGAAAAGGAAAGTCACTTGGATGTAACTGTAGGTGTAAGGGCGAGATAAAATTTATTACGGGAACGGAAGAATTTTTTTTCATGTCGTCGGCAGTCGAACCGCACTTCTCTGCTAATAATTTTGTTGCCCTCCATTCTTCACAACTTGAAATACAGTAACAGAAAAGGGTGACCTAAACAGTATATACTAATAAGATTGTAAGATGACTGAGCAAGTTTCCTTAAATAACGTTTAAAAGGAAAATGTCAGCACTGACAAAGAGGAAAATCTAAGTTGTTTATGACATTATTAACAATGCAAGGGGAAAACATATTTGCCGCGGTGGAGTAGCCGAGCGATCTAAAGCGTCTCGCTGCGGAGCGCGCGGTTGCTCGGCGTGGAGGTTCGAGTCCTTCCTGGGGCATTGGTGTGTGTGTTTGTCCTTAGGTTAGTTTACCTAGGTTTAAGAAGCTTGTAAGCTATGGACTGATGACCACGCAGTTTGGTCCTATAGATTTACAAAAATTTGAACACATTTTTTTGGAAACATATTTGACAAAGAAAATATGCTCTATTTATTTCCTAATAAAAATTGTCTGACGTATTTATATGTACATATTTTTGCTTGTAAACAGATGTCGATGTTACGAAATTTGTTCACCTCGGAGCACTTAGCACACCAAGTCGACCAAAATCATACATGATAAAGTCCGCTGGACTGGCCGTAAACAAGATTTAGGGGTATTACTTCTTCAATTCCGATAGTATATTAAGACTTTTTACATCATGGATTGTAACTCAACCTCACTTTCACCGCAGGGTATTGGGCTACGCGAATTGAAGTGACGGACAGTGTGAATTGGTCCCATCGTCTGTTCGACCCATCTGATTTACACACTCATATCAGTTGTGTTGTTGCTGGAAAACACTACACAAATTTGCAACTACTAGCCATGATTACGAATACGAACGTTATGACCAAGGCGGTTAAGTTACGTCATTTAAACCTTCAAATAAAACAGCTGTAGTCGACGAGCTCGGTTAAGCTCGATGGCTGTGGTGGCAAGGAGGCTGTACTACTACTAGCGCTTCGAGCGGTCACATTTCTCACTGCAGGAAACAGAAGACGAACAATTTCTTTGATCAAATCTAAGCTTAGGTCTCAGATTTGACAAAATATTGGACGACGTTTCCTGTGGTGTCGCACAAGTCCAAAGTGCGCGCCACCTACTTTCGCCGCGCGCCGCCATGCACGCACGGCGCGGCGTTCTTACGACGACAGCCACGAGCGCCCTCTGCGGCAACTCCGCTCGTGGCCACCAGTGAACGACATCGTTCACTTGGGACTGAGATAGCAACCAGTAAAGACTTCGGAATCAGATAGGCACCAGTGAAGACTTGGCTATCAGTTAGGCACTAGGCAGGACTCTAGCTCAACTATGTATCAACATTCTGCAGTACTATGTAAAAGTTAAGTATTGTATAAATTCTGTGCAATATATATCTCGTTCTAATTTACTCTAGTGTTTCTAGTTTCTGGCTGCTTCCCTCCATACTTGCACCAGCGTGCTATCTTTATTCCTGTGTCGGTCTCATTCCACTCGGCCACCGACACCTACGACGGAACGAGACACAAAAGCGGCGACGAGGCTGGGACACAAAATTTCCATTACACTACGTCCAATTTATCTTTTTCCAATACTTTGTCCAATAATTAATATTAATTAAAATGTCGCGTTTTGGCGGGCGACCGCCTTTTACATCATCCTATCAGCGTGAGAGGTAGAGACAACTCCGCGATCTTTGCTACATTCCTTCACACGGGAACCATACCTACTTGTAGCACCTGTTATGCTTCTCTCACTACCTGTACCATCTGTCGGCTGCTGGTTCTAACCTGCTGTTCGGAAACAATTCTCAAATCTGAATACGATAGCTGTAAGCCAGAAATATTACAAAATCCCTTTGCGAGTGCTCTTCAGCGCTTCCAAATGTGCGTTCACAATAGTCTTGTGTAGATCGCGAACGAACTACGCGAACTAGTTTGCAGATCCCTAGCCTCTTAGTTCGTCCGCTCCTTTTCCGAAGACTGACGGGTAACAGCGAGAGCACGCGAGAGCGCGCAGAATCGCGTGATTCCCTTCTACCAGTTACCGTCATTTCGAGCTGAGATGCAGCTCAGCTTAGTTGTAGTAGCGGCAGCAAAAGCCAAAACGAGCGGATGAACTAAAAAGAGCGACCTACTTCGCGGCCGAGCTGCGAACTAAAAGGAGAGCTACCGGTCGCGAACTAAAATATGCGCGATAGGTCGCGAACTAAAAGATGCGCGATAGGTCGCGAACAGAATTAAAAATCACGTGTTTGCCTTCTGCTGATAAGAGCCATTTCGAGGTTATCGTCTGCCTGCTGGATTAGATAGTTCAGTGCTATAAAATTTCTGCTTTGAAGTATGCTGCACTCTGTAATATCTGACTAATAAATTACATAACACCAAGATATAGAGAACTCTAAACTTAAACGCGAGAAATTATCCACAAACTGTTTCTTTTGGTTTGCATGATATCGTTAGCGGCTCAATCAGCAAGCGCATGCGCAGACCACGCCGCTCAGCCGTCACTGGGAGCGGAAGAACTAAAAGAACGAAATAAAGTGAGCGCTCCCGATCGCGAACTATTGTGCGCAAGTAGTTCACAAAGAGGGACAATATCTTGAACAAATTGAATGACTATTCATTACTCTTAATACTCCAGTGTTGTTATTTCTTGTCATCTACATTTTGGTTACGCTCATAATTTTGTCTTGCAGCGAACGTTCTTGGCTATGTAGTGGCAGCTCCATTACGTGGCAGTGTAGTTTGCTGCAGTTGCTGAAAGGATGGGCGCTTTTTGTATCGCTCATGTCACGTACTAGGAGCAGAGTAGCTTGATTCTGTTTCCATTAAAAACAAAAACAAAAATATACATTCAAGATGTCAGATTTCAAGATGACAGTGAAGTTGGGTACATACCGTACAAGTACTCATACTTACTTTTTACTTTACAGGTGGCAACGGCCTTATCGACCATATGCCTGCTCTACCAGCCTCTTCCACAATTTTCTGTCGAGTGCGGTGTGTGTCCAGTTGACGTCTTCTCGAATGTTACCTCGCCACCTGCTTCTGGGTCCGTCTCTTCCTCTCGACCCTGCTATTATTCTGTTGAATGACATTCTCGGTAACCTATCGTCTGTCGTTCTGGCTATATGGCCTGCCCTTCACTTCTTGAGCAATTCGACGGTGTGACAATGTTTGTATAGCTCTCTTAATACTTCAGTTTTTCTTATTCTCCACTCGATGTTATTTACATCGTATATCGGTCCAAAATTTTCCTTTGTACTTTTTTTCTTCATCTTTCTTTCTAAATGTTATCAATGTTTCAGAGGCATATAGCGTCACCGGGAGGTGGTTGATATAAGCGGACTTTGAAGTTGCTGCTAAGTGATCTTTTCCGTAGAATTTAGTGGAAACAAAAGCGTCTTGTTCGCTGTTGCTAAACGGGCATCTATTTGTTTTCAATGAAAAGACTCACTAAGTAATGTTTGTAAATGTATCGGACCAAACTGCGTGATCATCAGTTCGTAGCTTACAAACTACTTAAACCTAGGTAAACTAAGCTAAGGACAAACGCACACACTCATGCCCCAGGGAGGACTCGAACCTCCGACGGCGAACAGCCGCGCGCTCCGCAGCGAGGTGCCTTAGACCGCTCGGCTACTCCACCGCCGCCTACTCCCTATGTACATCTACAGTCAAAGCTGTCTTACGTACGACTAGATATTATGTTCTTTCCTCACTGACATGTGATCCTATTTTCTCGGCAATTTTGAAATAATTTTGCATCTTTCTCGCCGCGGTGGAGTAGCCGATCGTTCTAAAGCACCTCGCTGCGGAGCGCGCGGTTGCTCGCCGTGGAGGTTCGAGTCCTCCCTGGGGCATGGGTGTGTGTGTTTATCCGTAGGTTAGTTTACCTAGGTTTGTAAGCTACGGACTGATGACCACGCAGTTTGGTCCGATAGATTTACAGACATTTGGACATTTGCATCTTTCTGATCAATTCCGTTTTGGAAGTTCTTATTAACGCTACATCATC
Source organism: Locusta migratoria (assembly GCA_026315105.1). Classification (NCBI taxonomy): domain Eukaryota; kingdom Metazoa; phylum Arthropoda; class Insecta; order Orthoptera; family Acrididae; genus Locusta; species Locusta migratoria. The sequence goes on along the minus strand of CM048744.1, from coordinate 215,503,805 downwards.
TGCATCTGCATCTGCTAGTCTAGTAGTGTTACTGTCGGGTATTTGGATCCCTTGCGGACTAGTTTTGGTTAATTCTCTATCGATCTTCTCTAGGACAATGTTAAATAAAGTGTCTTTATGCGACGTACAGTTTCGTATACCTTACCGAAATATTTCGACTGCAAAGTTTTTGAAATAAAACGGCTCTCTGCAGCTTCTGAAACAAACTGTATTTCTCCGGACACGACCGTAGAAAGACAAACATCTGACGAACCTATCTGCGCCGGACGGCAGAGTCTCATTGGAGCTGTCGATGGACAGACGCGGTCAGTTACCGTAAAAGGAGGTGGGTAAGGTCAGGCTGTAACATCCCGTCGACAGCGTAATTAGATACGGTAATTACTGCGGTCGTGTGTACAGCGGTGTGAGGAATTGAAGCGGCCGGGATTAGTGGTATTTCTGCCAATATCTATCACCATCACCTGTTAGACTCTCGACGATATTATACAGCTTAAGCCAATCATCCTGGTAACATTAGGAAAAAAAGGCCGCCTTATTGAAAAAAAAAACCTTATTAGGTTTTTGCGAGTCGAATTAAAAGCATAACACTGTACAGAGTGTTCGTACAAGGTTAGCATGATTTTACAAGACGGTATTTTCTATATAAATTACAACGGGAAAATGTCTACAGGGGGTTGTCCTAACCAGTCGTACAACATTTTCTTTCCTCCTCCATGTTGCCATGGATGACGCACAACAGTTCGCGTTTGTACCTCAATGACAGTGTACGCGAGGGTTGTAGTAACTCCCCACTGCACTGTGTGAAGAGTAGAAACTCTGAAAGTTCACCAACCTGACGTCTTCTATAGATGTCCCAACGCAGATGATAGCACGCAGGTCGGAGTTCTTGAATGAAGCTGAAATTGCTGAACTATTGGCAGGAACTGATTTAATTACAGAATAAATCTGTGGTAGTTCGTAATGCCAGCTGATTTATTTAAAGTAAGCAGAAAACCAGCAAACTGCATAATACCATCCACGTGACACACATTGTCTTAACTGAAAGTATTTATAAAGTCATTTTCCTTGCTATAATATGATTAAATAATTTCTTATGACAGTCTGTGAATGCGACATGTTACTCCTCCGAGTGCGTGTTCTGAACTGAACTGTGGCGGCACGATGCAAGGCTGCCTTCGTTCCGCGATTTGTCGCGCATACATGTCTGCCGTGCATCGTCTGTCTTAAATTAATTATTTTGTTTATTGAATTGGCAATATCTTTTACCTACTCAGGACGTAGATTAGCTTTGAGGGGCTTTCTGAACTGAGTTTGACATTGAATATATTATTACTTAATTAAATATTAATAAAAATACGATTGCGTTTTAGCGCGTGACCGCCAGTGCTACAGGCAATCGGCGTCCAGTGCCTGCCGCTCGGGGACTTCCCTAGAATTCGGGGAAACTTGCCAGTGCTCTTTCCCATGAGAAGCCGACCTATTGTACCATCTGTCATGGTTCTCACCAGTTTTTGCCATCTGTCTCCTACTGGTCATGATCGGCTGCACTAAAGCAATACTCCGATCTTAATATGATTGATTTAAGCCAGAAATATTACAAAATGAAGCTACAAAGGTGATAAATTGTTACCCTTCGAAAATGTTATCTTCGCATCTCTTTGTAAATTGCCAGCTTGTTTGCTCTGCTGTCGGTTGTCACTCTCTCTTTTTTAAGTCTAGACAAATGTTCCTTCGAGAATATTAACAAAGTTTATGCCACGAAAGATGTGCACTCCCTCCGTTTCGGCATTGAATAAGACCCATTAACGACGCTATTTGCCATTTAACTGCATACAGTTGTAGTCGTACACTTATTTTACAGAGAAGGGAGTTAACTACCCCTCAGAAGTGACACAATTTAATATTAATCACATACAAACATTCTAGACTCAGTCCTGCAGGCGTCGAGAGACCAAAATGGTACCGGACAACTGACGTTTCATCCTCCGACCAAAGACATTAAAGGATGCGAAATTGAGGGGGGGTCTGGTGTCGATTTCGTTGACCGGAAACGTTACTTCCAATCAAGCAGTTCCTGAAGTGTCCTCGCCAGGGCTAAGTGGACCCCGCTGGCCAAAAGCGCTCGGCAGACACGGAAGATGAACCATCCAAGTGCTTGCCAAGCCCGACATTGTTTACTTTTGGTGTACACACTTCAGCACGGCCTTTGGCCCATTAAATACATGTGTATACTGCAAATTCCATATATATATATATATATACATATATATATATATATATATATATATATATATATATATATATATATATATATATCAATGGTTTCTCTAAGTCACTGAAGTTGCTGTTTAAACGAAATGGATATTACAAATAAGATTTGTCCTTTTGTACTGCTAATTATTTTATTTTTATTGCTACAGATGTTTCGGTCTTAAACCATTTTCAAGCAGTCTGTGAACCAACATATATTGCAAATTTTGGATTTAGATATTTCTACATAAAAGCGAGAGATAAATATCAAACTTTTTGATGCTACATTCAGAATTTCCCTATTATAAGCTTGCTGATCTTTCTGCAACACAAATTATACATTTGTACTTATTTTGCCTAGCTATGATATATGATGTTTGTATGTACTGTTATGACAGTTTCACTGCTGCATTTTTACAAAGATATCGCATTTCGTAAATTATCTTCGATCATGCAGTAGTGTGCCTCTGGTTTCCTAAAATTTTTTGTTAAAGCTATATTCCTTTGATTGTATCATCTATTATTGAAGTTTTATTCGTAATTTAGTGCTGTCTTTGTATATGAAAAGGTGTTTCTCTGGATTTACCCGTTAACTGACTTTATAACATCGTACATACCTAAAAATTTCGTAGGACACATATCTAACAAAATTAATGTACTTTTCAGGCAAACACAAAAAACTTTTTTGCATGCAAATAATAATTTAAATAATTATATAATTCTCAGTCTCTGTTGCAATATTTTTATTCTACAACTAGCTGAACCCCCGCTGCTTCGCATGCGTAGGCTGGTTGGCCTGCACCAGTTGTTTCTTTTTAATCCTGATGAAGAATCTATATCTTACGTTTCGTAGTTATAGCTCGATATTAGAGTTAACAGCAAAATATCTTTGAAAATCAATTTTTGCATTCCGTATTTCACCCCATTATTAGTCTAATTTGCAAAAATACCGAAACACGCGTCTTTTAAATTCAAACCCCGAATCCTAATCCGAAAATTTGTAGTTCTAACTTCAAAATTGCCTGAACAGCAACAGATTTTTGAAAAAAATCCCCTCTCCAATTCAACCCCCTTGATGGTTGAATTTCCAAAAATATCGAAACACGTATTTTTTTAATCATAACGAACAATACAAATACCAATTTTTGCAGCTACGGCTTGAAAAATGTCTTGACAACAAAGTGTTTTCGAAAAGCTGAAACACGCATTTTTTAAATGCTGACCAAGAGTCCACCTCGGAATTTCCAACCAAGTATGCAAATATCATTTTTTGTAATTCTGGGTTCAAAAGTGGCTTAGTAGCAACGTATTAAAAAAATATTTCATATTTCACCCCCTAATTGATTAATTTTCTGAAAATACCGAAACACGTGTCTTTTTAATTCTGGCCAAGAAAAAATATACCAATTTTTGTGGTTGTAGCTTCAAAATTGCCTCATTAGCAAAAGATTTTTGAAAAACATCCCCTCTCCAATTTAATCCCCTTGATGGTTGAATTTCGAAAAATACCGAAACTCGTATTTTTTAACGTCTAATCAACTATACAAATATCAATTTTTACAGCTCTAGCTTCAAAATTGTATCAATAGCAACGTGTTTTTAAAAAGAATTTTTGAAACTCAATTTAACCTTCGTACTTGTTGAATTTCCAAAAATACTAAAAATCATGGATTTTCAATCCTGACCAAGAATCCATATCCGAAGTTTCGTAGTTGTAGCTTGAAATTTGAGTTAACAGCAACATATTTTTAAAAATCAATTTTTTGCGTCACCTATTTTACCCCCTTATTTGTCGAATTTAAAAAAATGCCGAAACACGTGTCTTTTAAATTCGAACCCTGAATTAAAATCCGAAATTTTGTAGTTATAGCTTCAAAGTTGCCTAAATACCTACATATTTTCAAAAAACGTTCCACTCCCCCATTTCACCCCCTTACGGACGGAATATCGAAAAATCTCTTCTTAAATGACGCCTACAGAGTAAGATCAACACGCTCCACAAATTTCAAGTTACTATCTTCAGTGGTTTGGGCTGCGCGATGATGAGTCAGTCAGTCAGTCAATCAGTCAGTCAGTCAATCGGGACACTTCCTTTTATGTATAGAGATTACGCGTTTCGCGCTGTTAGCGCATCGTCAGACTGGAAGAAGACAAATGTTTTGTTACAGTCCGTGTACCTGGCGGGCAGCGAATCTAATGTGGCTAAGGTGAGTAAATTTACTTACATTAGATTCGCTGCCCGCCAGGTACACGGACTGTAACAAAACATTTGTCCTCTTCCAGTCTGACGATGCGCTAACAGCGCGATGCGCGTAATTGGAGAATAAAAATATTGCAACAGAGACTGACAATTATTTAATTATTCAACACTGTTGCTGCACCAGCCGCCGCCACCACCACCATCATGGAATGGAATGAAATGTAATAATTTAAACTTAAAAACAACTTAAAGCCATAACCAACACAGTAAAAATTATTATATTGGTGTGCTGTCTTGTTCTTTCGGATATGTCGTTCACAGGTTACTTGAAAATGGCTTATGGCCGAAACAGCCGTAGCAATAAAAATAAAATAATTAGTAGCATCAAAAGGACGAGCCTTATTTATAATGTCGTTTTACGATGTTTATTTTGCTGCGGGCCCAGTAATTGAAGAAATGGAAATCGTTTCCATTACCCACACGTTCGTAGTTCAAAAGTACAACGACGGAGTTCTTGAATGTAATAGATCACTGATGCTGTTAGACGTTTTAATCGTCAAACATAACCCTCTCCACTTGTTTCGTGATGTCCAAATGTGGTGTACAACGGTGATTCACCTCTAAAACGTAACAAACTCCTAACAAGACCCTGTGCTCCACTATTAAATTAACAAGCTTAATGAGAATTTAACAAGCCGATGAACTTACCCAGGATGCAGATTTAAAGTTTTCCTTTTTCCCAAAATATTAAAAGCGCAGGCCCAATCAAAGTTTAAAGATGATATAAAACAAGGTTTACATAACAAGGATAATTCATGTTTGAATTTAACACCAACAAAATATTGTATAAAACACAAGATGCACAAGTTCAATAAACAGGTTTCACGACGTTTCGACAGACACAACAACGTAGCGGATGGTAACACACGCTAGGAAAAGTCAGGTAACAATACAATGAAAGGCCCCTTAACGACTAGAAGTACAGCACCATATAAATGCTTCAGGAGGACCCAGTCGATTATACAAACAGGTGACAATATACCAGACAAGTTTTTAGCTTCGCAACAGGCAGGTGGGACATAAAACGACAAATGCTAAAAAACTCTTTCACGACTGCTGCCAATTTAAGGCGTCAGTGTATCATTACATATTCAATCAGCAGCTCCAAAACACTCTCTGTTTAAAGTATTTCTGATAGCTCAGAACACAAACTTTAGCAGTACCACACACCTGAGAGTGCTTCTATTAGTCCTCAAAGTCGATATGCAGGGTTTCGATGAAGCGGTTACAATAAAGTGCGAGAGAACAATGTGCACACCTCAGTAATGCCCCGTTATCACATTCCAAATCATTTTCGCACACACGCAATCCAGTACCAAAAGCACACTAAATACATTTTCAGATAATAATGTTGGTATGTCAATATCATACCACGGCTTTCGCGAAGCATATTGAAACATACACTTACACATAGGTCCAGCAAATTGATTCCAGAACACAGTGAAGTTTCACGATGAAATAACGATAATGTATGTACCTTCACTTGTGGTTTGGCACTTGCTATTCTCACATATTCAGTAATCCTTCTTATACAGAGTTTACATTTCTGAAAGAAGTAAACATCAAACGGTCGTCAATATTTTGTTGTTTTCGTTGGCAAGATCTTCGGAAACTTGCATCTGTGAAGGTACGATCTGTGTGACCCGCCCAGGAATCTCACAATAGGCTTTGTTACATGTTCGCCAAGAACTGAAGTTAAAAAAGTTGCATTTGTTATTCAGTGATTTTTCCACTTCTGCTTGCCTCCACGTGAATGTTTAGTGGACACTTTGTTCGAAGTTTCATTAAAACATTTGGACCGAAAGCGCCCTGAATCTTTGGAAAACAGATGTACAACTTGTTTGCTAGTCTGCCTGCTATTGATAGAGCCACATCACATTCGTAGAACTATGTACAGACTGCAACACACTACCTGTAGTTTTCTCCCCCCTGTAGGAAAATGACCATCCTGAAGACTTTTATGTTGGAATTGACTCTGCTCATTGTTCCAAACATTACCTTTCTCCACACCCTTCTCTGTTACAAATATGTTCATTCCCTCCTACATACTATTGTGCCTACAGACGTATGACATCGTCTCCTATATCCTTGCGTGTGACAAATGTGGTATTGTGCCTGGATGAAATGCCATGTTCAGCCTTGAGATGTTCGGTAAAAGAAATGGATTCTTTGAAATCAACCAAGCCAATCATTTTAGCCCCTTATAATGCTCACATCTGCAGATGCTAATAGTGAACTGTAGATCCACAACTCCTTGCAACATCAAATTGCGATATTAAATACTCTTATACTCGTAGTTCGTAATTGCGACGGTCTGTTTCCTTAGTAACGAGCACCTGCTACCCGTTTCCTAGACACGTAATTTAGAAATAATGTGAAATTTAATGTACTTTTGATGCACTTAGAGCGTTTCATTAGTTTGCCATAGAAATTGAAGCCGCAACTGTAGTAGTCCCCATAAACGGTCTCTAGTACGCTGTCATCAATATTTTTTAATTACAGTGGATATCATCTTTTTCGGTGTCGAGGGTTCGTACTCACTATGACTTCACTGTTCATGTTGCTCTGGAGATGAATGCCGTGACTGCCACCCTCAGTGGCGGGATCCTCGTGTCCTTCAATTCCGTATATCTCTCCAGCGTAATGTCGTGTATTTGTCGTCGCCATTACATTTCTGAATTACTATGTAACACTCCTGGACACTAAAATTGCTACACCACGAAGACAACGTGCTACAGACGCGAAATTTAACCGACAGGAAGAAGATGCTGTGATATGCAAATGATTAGCTTTTCAGAGCATTCACACAAGGTTGGCACCGGTGGCGACACCTACAACGTGCTGACATGAAGAAAGTTTCCAAGCGATTTCTCACACACAAACAGAAGTTGATCGGCGTTACCTGGTGAAACGTTGTTTGTGATGCCTCGTATAAGGAGGAAAAAAAGCGTACCATTAAGTTTCCGACTTTGATAAAGGTCAGATTGTAGCCTATCTCGCAGGCCGCGGTGGCCGAGGGGACTAAGGCGCTCCAGTCACGGTCTGCACGGCCACTACGGTCGGGGGTTCGAATTCCCCCTCGGGCATGGATATTTGTGCCGTCCTAGTTCGTAAGTAGTTCATAAGTAGTTTGTAAGTTTAGGGACTGGTGACCCCTTAGTTAAGTCCCATAGACTATACAAACATTTGAACATTTTGAACATTTGTAGCCTATCGCGATTGCGGTTTATCGTATCGCGACTTTGGTGCTCGCGATCCAATGACTGTTAGCAGAATATGGAATCGGTGGGTTCAGGAGGGGAATACGGAACGCCGTGCTGGATACCAACGGCCTCGTTATCATTGGCAGTGAAGATAACAGGCATCTTATCCGCATGGCAACGGATCGTGCAGCCACGTCTCGATACCTGAGTCAACAGATGGCGACGTTTACAACAACCATCTGCACGAACAGTTCGACGACGTTTGCAGCAGCATGGACTATCAGCTCTGAGACCATGGCTGTTGTTACCCTTGACGCTGCAGCACAGACAGGAGCGCCTACGATGGTGTACGCAACGACGAACCTGGGTGCACGAATGGCAAAATGTAATTTTCTCGGATGAATCCAGCTTCTGTTTACAGCATCATGATGGTCGCATCCGTGTTTGGCGACTTCGCGGTGAACGCACATTCGAAGTGTGTATTCGTCATCGCTATACTAGCGTATCACCCGGCGTGATGGTATGGGGTGCCGTTGGTTACACGTCTCAGTCAACTCTTGTTCACATCGACGGCACTGTGAACAATGGCCGTAACATTTCAGATGTATAAAACGACCCGTGGCTCTACCCCTCATTCGATCCCTGCGAAACCCAACATTTCAGCAGGATAATGCACGACCGCATGTTGCAGGTACTGTACGGACCATTCTTGATTCGGAAAATGTTCGACTACTGCCCTGGCCAGCACATTCTCCAGATCTCTCACCAACTGAAAACGTCTTGCCAATGGTGACCGAGCAAGTGGCTCGTCACAATACGCCAGTCACTACTCTTGATGAACTGTGGTATCGTGTTCAAGCTGCATGGGCATCTGTAACTGTACGCGCCATCGAAGCTTTGTTTGACTCAATGCCCAGGCGTATCAAGGCCGTTATTGCGCCCAGAGTTGGTTGTTCTGGGAACTGATTTCTCAGGAACTATGCAACCAAATTGCGTGAAAATATAATCACATGTCAGTCCTAGTATAATTGTCCAATTAATACCCGTTTATCATCTGTATATTTTCTTGGTGTAGCAATTTTAATGGCCAGTAGTGTATATAATAAATCATCGAACTCCACATCTTCGGCCCCGATGTCATTTCCATGTTCAGCACGACGCAACATGGTCCCTCAAGTTTTCTTCATGAAATCACCTAACTGTACAAAGTTTACACAGTCACTCGCTACCGAAGACTGAAAGAAACAAATAAGCACTAGAGCTATACCGCTCACGTAACTGGAGCTCTGGTTAGTGCAGCTACACTATGCCACCATATAATGGCGCTCGCAGCCAATTGGAACGATTTGCACGGAAATGACGCACACCACTGTTTTGTTTTTGATAGTTATTCTAAGCATGATTTCGCGCGGTTCCGTGAGTTCGAGGTCAAAGGTGTCCCTTGTTCGACTCCCGTACCGAAACATGAAACACATGGAGAGGCATCCATGCCGATAGACAGATCAGGAGGAGAAGAGCCAACACCAATATGGCGCGCCGGCGTGAGATTCTTATGTCTACCCCGTTACAAACTGTACAACAGGCTATAAATCGCAACGACGTCCGACCTCCGACCAGTAAAAGTTCTTGGGCTTGCGCGAAAAGCGCGCAAGAACATTCAATGATAAAACCGTGGACCACGTATCTTAACGACTTAAATCATTCGTCCCGGAGCAGTGGTGATTAATTGTTATAAAGTTCGTTAGTTAGTATTACGTGGCGGATCGCACTTCTACTGCATCCGAAGTAGTTATATTTCCCTATTTTTTATTTGCAGATTCGGATCAATCTTAGCAGATTTAAATGTGGAATGAATGTCTTTTCGCATAAGCTAGCTTTTAATCTTCGCCACAAAGATTGCTGTTTTTCTTCCTCTCATTCACCGTATTGCTGTGTCAACAATCAAAGGTCTAATGTCACTAAATTTTAATGTAGTACTGATCGACGGTTAACAAGCGTGGCAATTTTTTGAAATAGTCCATTAAATAAATCCTTCCAAGTAAACAGATCATTAACGTCCATTACATTTATGTAAGGTAAGTTTCTGTTACACGAAGTCGTCATTTAATTTCACCAGCGATTAGAGGCTGGCAATCCGCTAAAAATTGTTACCTCTGTAACGTAATGGTATTAAATTCGTGAGTTTAGAAATTAAATTAAGACTGTTCTTACCTGTTGAATATTTACTACCAAATGATATCTGCCAATGTGTCTGACCCCTCTGAAACCATTCACACGATAACACAATCATTTTACAGGTTTTAACTTCTCCACAAACCTGCCGTAAACACTGTATACCAGAGATAAGGTAGGTATATATCAGATCCGTTAAATCCGTCATAAAATGCTGGCATCATTGAATCGAAATAACTAACACGCCAATTTGAAAGCAGACAAGTCTGAAGTAAAATTCGAGTTCGCGATCAACCCCATGGTCAAATCCAGCCAAAAATATCTTTTAAGAGCTTCACATACAACAGCGGAATATTTTACCAGCAAAGATCGTATCACATATTTTCCATCACTAATTGTTGAGTTACATTTCACTTCAGCGTGAAAATTTGCCACAATGATCTCAAAATTCTTCATAAGTTAAAAAACTGAATTTGCTGCGTTTTCATTAAACACATTAACACATATGAACACAGAATACACATTTCTTGTACAAATGTTAACACTTCAAAGGTAAGTCCAAAACTTTGTTTCTACGAAACAAATGACATGTTTCCCCAATATTCTTAAAAACGTGAAACCCAAAGATCGCGAAATATTTATTCAATGACAACCGGTTTCGGAGGACTATGCCACCATCATCAGGTCATATCACATTTTATAAGTTGATCATCTTATTTAAAAACTGAGATCAAATAATACGTGCAAGTTAGCAAGTGTTTACATTTAATCTTGTAAGCTGTGGTTTAATTTATTTACTTTTATATTTAGACTAAGTGCTATGTTGCACGTATTATTTAATCTCCATTTTTAAATAAGATGACCAGCTTTTGAAATGTGATACAATCAGGCGTTGGTGGCATATTCCTCCGAAACCGGTCGTCGTTAAATAATTAAGTATTTCACAATCTTGGCGTTTCAGATCGCCTGCAAAACCTGCGTTGTCAGATATTGCCAACATATCTCTAATGAAGTACAGCCTGGATGCGTTGACAATTGTCGGCTACGAAGATGACCTTCGCGGGCAAGTTGCTGCCGTGTCGGTCAAGAAAACAATTTTTTGACATAAATATATTTAAAATGATACCTACTGTCTATATTAAATTTCATATAAAATAGAAAAGAAACTCACCATGTATCGCTAAAGGCTGGAAAGGCCAATATGACATCTAAAATATATGCTGGATCACTACAAACACAAAACCAGGAAAACATACTACATATTTTACTTAGCGCAATGAGTAGCCGCAGATGTGGAAAGGATTGATGACATCCCTACAGTAGCATACTACTAATAATTCAGAATTTGTCCCCGACGGAACATCCAATACTTCAACGTCAAAACCACCACACAAACGGAAGTAAAATATAAGCTGGAGGTGAAAGAGAATATCAAATTTGATCGACTAGCTACAGAAATATAAGATGACGCACAAGAACAGCAGGTCCGCGCTTAATCAGCACCTCCGGAGCGGCCGAGCGCATTGAGGCGCTGTGCTCCGATGCGCGAGGCCGTTCCGCGTCGGGAGTTCGACTCCCCCCTCGAGCATGGATGTTCGTGTCGTCTTTGGCATAAGGTAATTCATAAGTTGTATGTAAGTTTAGGGACTGATGACCCCGCATTCAAGTCCCATTTATTAAGATTTATTTTTCAGTTTTGAAAAATTCGGCCCCAGAGTAGCTTACAACATAATATTCATTTTCATCTACCTGAATTTTTAGAATAGTAATTTCATTAGACAGATTTGTTTAGTTTAATCTAATGCAGTAACTATTCATTCTAAGTTCTTGATGTCATTCCAAACCTGGCCTTACAATTGTCATATGTAACACCATCTATAATTATAGTGAGGAATTATTAACAAGGCACTTATATATATTTATTTATCAGCATTATCAGTTTGTTTGTAATAGTAAGTAGTTTCAGTTCCCAGGTTATATTCAATATTATTCTTTGTTTTATCCTTCACACATTGTATATTCTTGTATTACTGTTTAGTTTTTAAGTTGATAACTGTAATAACACAATGACAAAAAAGTGTTACAATATGTATGTCGATCTAAGTGGAGTCATTTGTCATCTCTTCCCATACTGTATCGAAACATTGTAGCCGGCCGCGGTGGCCGAGGTGACTGAGGCGCTCCAGTCACGGTCAGCACGGCTACTACGGTCGGGGGTTCCAATCCCCCCTCGGGCATGGATATTTGTGCCGTCTTTAGTCTTAGCTAGTTCATAAGTAGTTTGTAAGCTTAGGGACCGATGACCCCGTAGTTAAGTCCCAGAAGTTGTACAAACATTTGAACATTTTTTTTTGAAACATTGTAACCTCTTTGACACCGCAGTAAATACTCTGAAGATGGCCTAATAAGGCGAAAACCGGTTAAGTAAACAAAAATAAACTTGTACAACACACACAAAATTGTGTTTTGTAATTTAAGTCCCATAAGCTTAACAAACATTTGAACGGTGTCAGTATTCCCCTAGGAGCCTGCAAGAACTTAAACTTGGCCCGCTGGAATCGGCATTAAAGGACGCTGCCGACGTCCCCCGTTGTGTGTACTTCAGTCAGACTTACTGGATGTATAACAGGGTGCCTGATCATCAATCTGCAGCATGCGTGCACATTCATATGCTTTGCACGCGATTTCACATTGCCGGCCGTGTTTTAATTTCGCGAACCGAATTACATCCATTATTTCGTGTCAAATACTTGCTTGCTTACCACTTGATTTAAAATGTATGTGAATGCGTGATGTCATAGGTTGATATGGGAGTGGAACCTGAAGGAATATTGTTTTGTGCTATTTTGTCAAAAACTGACATTTTGAGCCCATGGTTGTGTATGAAATACAGGGTGATTCTTATAATAAAGAAGACAGCAACCAACCACTTTTGATTATGCTGTTTGTTAACTAAATAGCATAAAAGACATTTGCGTGGACATGAACAGCCGTCTGAAGATAAACGGAAAGCTTCGAAACCGGTAACGGCGCTATTTAGTTAATAAATAAATAGCATAATCAAAAGTGGTTGGTTGCTGTCTTCTTTATTATAAGAATCGCCCGGTATATGAATATTGTTTTCGTTTTCTTGTAATACTTCATGGCAGCTATATTGGAATTTGGCAAGAAACGAAATAAGAACATGTGTGATTGGCACGCTCAGACAACTGAAGTTCAACGTACAGCTAATTTAGAGACCAGCGACTTCAATACGCGGCTCGCTAGTCCTCGATACTGCCTCTCGCCCCCGTCGTCAAAGCAGAAGCAGAAGCAGAGGAGTCCGACCGCTGGTTAGCAGCACGTCTCCGCGAAGCTGCCTGCCACCGGGAAATGCACGGCTCAACTCCCTGGCGGCCAAACTCCAACTGTCAGTCTCCAGAGTAAACATCAAGGACCCAGAGCACTCAGCAGTCAAAGTACACCTGCCAACCCAACCGTGGGAAAAGCAGAAAGCAATCTATATCTGTAAATGTGAATGTCTGTTCGGTGTACGTTTATCACGTCTGAACCACAAGACATAAAGAGCTAAAAATTTGTACAGTTACTAATGTCTACCAGGGGAAGGCTTTAGGCACGGTTTTATAGCGATCGGATAGCTATTTATCTATATATTTATACTATCTTAAATCCGCGGCTCCGCTCGCGTGTTGGTTAATTATGATCGATAATGCGCGAAACGTCAAATCGATTTTTTTAAAGAGATGCATTGAAAGAAATTTCCTATTTACTGCTTTATTTATTTATTCTTATATCACCTTATTCGTATGCTTATCCTTACAGAGAAAGATCTGAAGACATTGTAGCACGCATAGACCAAAGATATGGTCTGTGGCATCACGTTTCACTGGATGTAACCTCCTTGCTATAGAGTCGCAAACGTCATCGCTGGCCTTCAGTCCGAATTTTTTTATAATTTGACAACTTTCAACCACCATATCTTCCATCCCCTTATAGCTATCGGCATGGAACTGTTATGGTGTTCAGCGGGAGACTTCGGACTACAATGACACACAGACTATTCGTTTGCGTTCTGTTGTTTTCGCTGCAGAGCGAAGTATTAACACACAAACACATACACACGTAGAATTTTATTGACACCGATAACTTTCCATCCCAATATACTCCACCCTTTTATCATTATCAGTGCTCAAGCAACAATACAACCAATAAAACCATTTTCAAAGAGAAAATATAATTTTCAAAGAGTAATTGTTGTTCCGCATTTCGCGTTATATTCTTCAAATTTTTAAATATCTATCAGATCTTCTTCGGGTATAAATTAGTAACTGTACAAATATTTAAGTGTCTGCGTCTTGTCGTTCGGACGTGATAAGCGTACACCGAACAGACATTCACATTAATATATATAGATCAATAGCTATCCGATCGCCATGAATACGTGCCTATAGCCTTCCTCGGGTAGACATTAGTAACTGTACGAATATTTAGCTTTTATGTCTTTTGGTTCAGACGTGATAAACGTACACCGAACAGACATTCCCTTTTATTGATATAGATTAATGTGAATGTCTGTTCGGTGTTCGCTTATCACGTCCGAACGACAAAACGCAGAGACTTAAATATTTGTGCAGTTACTAATTTATACCTCAGGGAGGTTTTAGGGACAGTTTTATAGCGGTCTGATAGATATTTAGTAATTTGAAGAATATAACGCGAAGTGCAGAACAATAATTATCTTTGAAAATTATATTTACTCTTTGAAAATGGTTTTCAAAATGTTCAAATGTTTGTAAATCTATCGGACCAAACTGCGTGGTCATCAGTCCGTAGCTTACAAACTACAAAACCTAGGTAAACTAACCTAAGGACAACACACACATCCATGGCCCAGGGAGGACTCGAACCTCCACGGCGAGCAACCGCGCGCTCCGCAGCGAGACGCTTTAGACCGCTCGGAAACTCCACCGCGGCAAATTGGTTTTATTGGTTCCATTGTTGCTTGAGTGTTGATAATGATAAAAGGGTGGAGTATATTGGGATGGAAATTTATCGGTGTATATAAAACTACAGAACGAAAACGAATGGTCTGTAATTGTTGTCCGCAGTCCCCCTTTGTACAGCATAGCAGTTTCATGCAGATAGCTATAAGGGGGTGGAAGATGTGGTGGTTGAAAGGCGTCAAATTATAAAAAAAATTTTGACAAGGCCAGCGATGACGTTTGAGAGTCTATAGCAAGGAGGTTACATACAGCGAAACGTGATGCCACAGACTATATCTTTGGCCTATGCTTGCTAAAATGTCTTCAGCTCTTTCTCAGTAAGGATAAGCATACGAATGACATATAAGAATAAATAAATAAAGTAGTGAAAAGAAATTTCTTTTAATACAAATGACGTAGTTAACCAGAATGCCTTAAAATGAAATTAAAATGAATTTCGACATAACTCTCACCATAAGTGTTAAGATATTGCAACACAGGCTATAAGGAATAATGTGTGTATTATTTATTGTAAATCATTAAGCACTTCGCATAATTTTTTTTAATTTGAATGTTGATTAAAATATTTGTGTCTAAGGAAGGTATTGTATTTCATTTCATCCTTCAAAACCAGTCTCATAGCAGACTACTGAAAGAGAGCTTATATATCATAATCAACCAACACGCGAGCAGAGCCGCGAGTTTAAGCTAGTATATACATAAATACGAGGGTTGGAACTTAGTGTTAGCTATTTCTTCACAACCGATATAAAAGCGTTATATGTTTGCACCTGTTACTGTCCAAAGTAGTCACCAGCGTTGTGTAGATCCTCTTGTCAGCGTTGTGGAAAGGTTAGTATGCCGTTAGCAGAGCCTGTTCTGCTGATGGTGTGAATGGAGCGGTCTACTGCCTGTCGAATCTATGGAACAGTTCTCAAACGAATGCCACGAAGTGGTTCCTTCATCCATAGAATCAAATCAAAGTCGCAACGACAAGTCTGGTGAGTACGGTGGATGGTACAGTACATCCCAGTCACACCGGCCGACTCTAAATAATGAGAAGTGTGAAGTCGCCCACATGAGTACGAAAAGAAATCCGTTAAACTTTCTTCACAAGATAAATCAATGAAAATTGAAGGCCGTAAACTCCACAAAATACCTAGGAATTACTATTACTTCAGACTTAAATTGGAAAGAACACGTAGATAATGTCGTGGGAAAGACGAACCAGAGACTGCGTTATATTGGCACAACTTTTAAAACATGCAACGGAACTACCAAAGAAACTGCATACACTACGCTTGTCCGTCCATTTTTGAGTATTACTGCCCAGTGTGGAATCCTTATCAGCTGGGTTTGAAGGAGGACATCAAAAGAGTCCAAAGAAGGGCAGCACGTTTTGTATTGTCACGATACAGGGAAGACTGCGTCACGAAAATACTACAGAATGTTGTTGTTGTGGTCTTCAGTCCGGAGACTGGTTTGATGCCGCTCTCCACAATACCCTATCCTGAGCAAGCCTCTTCATCTCCACAACCTACATCTGTCTGAATCTGCTTACTGTATCCATATCTTGGTCTTACTCTGCGATTTTTACCCCACACACTTCCCTCCAAAGCTAAATGTACAATTCCTTGATGTCTAAGAATGTGTCCTACCAATCTATCCCTTCTTTTAGTCAAGGTATGCCAGAAATTTCTTTTCTCCCCAATTCTGTTCAGTACCTCCTCATTATTTACGCGATCCACCCACTTAATCTTCAGCATTCTTCTGTAGCACCATATTTCAAAAGCCTCAATCCTCTTTCTGTCCGCAGTGTTTATCGTCCATGTCTCACTCCTATACAAGGCAACACTTCATACAAATGTTTTCAGAAAGGACTTCCTTAGGCTTAAATCAATATTTGATGTTAACAAATTTCTCTTTTTCAAGAACGCTTTTCTACCCATTGGCATTCTGCATTTTATATCCTCTGTACTGCGACCATCATTTGTTATTTTACTGCCCAAGTAACAAAACTCATCTACCTCCGTTATTGCTTCGTTTCCCAGTCTAATTCCTTCAACATCACCTGATTTTCTTACACTGCACTCCATTACCCTAGTTTTGCTCTTGTTAATGTTCATCTTATATGCACCTTTCAGCACACTGTCCATTCCATTCAATTGCTCTTCCAGGTCTTTTGCTGTATCTGACAGAATTACTATGTCGTCGGCAAAACGCAATGTTTTTAATTCTTCCCCCTGAACTTTAATTCCTTCTCCAAATTTATCCTTGCTTTCCTTTATAGCTTGCTCAATGTACAAATTGAACAACATTGGATAAAGGCTACAACCCTGTCTTACTCCCTTTCCAACCGCTGCATCCCTTTCATGCCCTTCAACCGCTGTCTGGTTTTTGTAGAAGTTGTAAATAACCTTACGCTCCCTATATTTTATTCCTGCTTGCTTATATCAACATTGTCAAAAGCCTTCTCCAAATCTACAAAAGCTAGAAATGTAGGTTTGCCTTTATCTTCTAGGATAAGCCGTAAAGTGAGTATTGCCTCCCGTGTTCCTACATTTCTCATGAACCCAAACTGATCTTCGCTGAGGTTGGCTTCTACCAGCTTTTCCATCCTTCTGTATATAATTCGTGTTAATATTTTGCAACCATGACTTATTAAACTGATGGTTCTGTAGTTTTCACACCTGTCTGCACCTGCTGTGTTTGGAATGGGGATTATAACATTTTTCTTAAAGTCTGAGGGTACTTCGCCTGTCTCATACATCTTACACACCAGGTGAAACAGGTTTGTCATGGCTGGTTCTCCCAGAGACTTCAGTAGCTCTGAGGGAATGTCATCTACTCCAGGGGCCTGTTTCGACTTAGGTCTTCAGGGCTCTGTCAAATTCTTCTCTCAGTACAGTATCTCCAATTTCATCTTCATCTACATCCTCTTCCTTTTCTACAATATTGTCTCGAAGTTCATTTCCTTTGTAGAGCCCCTCTATATACTCTTTTCACCTTTCAGCTTTTCCTTCTTTGCTGAGAACTGGTTTTCCATCAGTGTCCTTGATATTCATAGAGCTGCTTTTCGTATCTCCAAATGTTTCTTTTATTTTCCTGTAGGCTGTATCTATTTTTCCCCTATTTATACATTCTTCTACATCCTTGCATTTGCCTTCTAGCCATTCCTGCTTAGCCATTTTGCACTTCCTGTCAATCTCATTTCTTAGTCGTCTGTACTCTGTTTTGCCTGTTTCATTTACTGCATTTTTATATTTCCTCCTTTCATCGATTAAATTTAGTATCTCCTGTGATATCCAAGGATTTTTTGTAGGTCTTGCCTTCCTACCTATTTTGTCCTCTGCTACCTTCACTATTTCATCTCTCAATTTTACCTATTCCTCCTCTATTGTTTTATTTTCCTTGTCTCTGTCAATTGTTGCCTAAAGCTCCCTCTGAAATTCTTAAGAACCTCAGGTTCCTTCAATTTATCCAGGTCCCATCTCCTTATTTTCCTACATTTTTGTGGTCTCTTCAGTTTCAGCCTACAGTTCATAACCAACAAGTTATGGTCAGAATCTATATCTTACCCTGGGTATGTCTTACACTTTAAAACCTTGTTACGGAATCTATGTCTTACCATTACAAAATCTATCTGGTATCTACCGGTGTCTCCTGGTCTCTTCCTCGTATGCAACCTTCTTTTGTGATTATTAAACCACGTGCTTGTTCCGATTAAATCATGTTCCGTGTAAAATTCTACCAAGCGACTTCCTCTTTCATTCCTTCTTCCCAGTCCATATTCACCTACTATTTTTCCTTCTCTTCCTTTTCCTACTACCGAATTCCAGTCTCCCATCACAATTAAGTTTTCCTCTCCCTTGACTGTCTGAATAATTTCCTTTAGCTCCTCATATATTCCTTCGATCTCCTCATCATCGGCAGAGCTAGTTGGCATATAAATCTGTACTACTGTGGTCGGTGTTGGCTTCGTATCTATCTTGACAATGATAATGCGATCACTGTGCTGGTCATAGTAGTTTACCCGCATTCCTATTTTCTTATTCATTATCAATCCTACTCCTGTGATACCCCCAATTGATTTTGTATTTGGAATCCTGTACTCACCTGACCAGAAATCCTGTTCATCCTGCCACCGAACTCCACTAATCCCCACTATATCTAACTTCAACCTATCCCTTTCCCTTTTTAAATTTTCTAATTTTCTTACTCGATTAAGGGATCTAACATTCAACGCTCCGACCCGTAGAATACCAGTATTGTCTTTCCTGATGATCACATCCTCCTGAGTAGTCCCCGCCCGGAGATCCGAATGGGGGACTATTTTACCTCCGGAATATTTTACTCGAGAGGATGCCATCATCATATGTTCATACAGTAGAGCTGCATGTCCTGGAAAAATAACGGCTGTAGTTTCCCCTAGCTTTCAGCCGTTCGCAGTAGCTGTGTGGCAAAGCCACATTAGCTGATGTTACAAGGCCAGCTCAGTCAATCATCCAGACTGTTGCCCCTGTAACTACTGAAAAGGCTGCTGCCCCTCTTCAGGAACCACACGTTTGTCTAGCCTTTCCACAGATACCCCTCCGCTGAGGTTGCACCTACGGTACGGCTATCTGTATCGTTGAGGCACGCAAGCCACCCCACCTCGGCAATGTCTGTGGTTCATGGGAGTGGTAATACAGAATATGGGATAGGAATCATTACAACAACGGCGCTTATCGCTGCGGCGTGGGCTACTTACGAAACACCGATCACTAATATTCTCCTCCGAATGCGAAAATATATTGCTGATTCCCACTTACATAGGTAGAAATGATCATCAGAATAAAATACGAGAAATCAGAGCTCTAACGGAGAAATTCAGGTGTTCTTTCTTCCCGCGCGCTATTCGAGAATGAAATGGGTGATAAATAGTATAAATGTGGTTCGATGAACCCTCAGCCAGGCACTTAAATGTGATTTGCAGAGTGTCCCATGTAGATGTAGATGGGTAGATAGAGCCACAGCGTGGGCTATAGGCGCCTGCGCATTGTCGTACAAAATAATGCCTGGGTTGAGCAGTAGGTGTTGCCGCTTCCTTCGCATGGCTGGTAGCAGGTGATGCTGCAAACATGAATAGTAATACTGAGCATTAACGATATGCATTAGAATAACACCATTACATTCTTCGTACACGGGAATCAGCAGAATTCTCACCATACTGGGGCTCTCTCCCATTTTAGAGTTTCGCGCTGACCGGTAATGACGCCTTTCGTTTGATTGGCGTTTCAGTTTTTTGTTGTACAATATGTCCCATGTCTAATTCATTGTTAAGATACGGCGCAAGAAAGCCTGTTATTCGCGCTCGTGGTGCTCAAAGTACGCCTGAGCAGCCTCGTAACGCATCCATTTCTGCAGTTCCGTCGGTTCATGCAGAAGCCATCGTGATGAAATTGTTCGTATGCCCAGGTATTCTTTCAGGACGCGAAGCGGGGTCGTTTGTGCTAATCCGGGTTCGTAGGTGAGTCCACTAATCGTATGGCGTCAATCACAGTCCAGTAACGCGGCAACAGTAGGTACTTCTTCTTTAGAGACGCTAGGACGACCTGCCCGTTGCATGTCTGCCACAGTTTGCCGACCTTCGTTGAAGGGTTTTACCCAACGTACCACTGTTCCGTTAAGACCTTGATGACACTGTGGTGCTGTGAGAGTTCTGGTACATTACATCTTGATCCAAATCTGTTGTTCCTGTTACGAAAATATAGTGGCAGCGTTACGTTAGTCCTCTCGATCGCAAGTGACTGTGTTTCCCTCGATTGGACGCACGCCGGTGACGTGGGACGGGAGAGTCCATTTGCTCGGACGTAAGGTAGGTATGTCAACAACGTGTGCTGCCGGCGACAATAGTAGATTGCATTGCATGTTTGCGTGAGGCACTACGAAACCTACTCTGTGTAACTGCACACAGGAACCAAGAAACTAGACGACACGGCTCAGTAACACTGAAAACGTGGTTAAAACATCGAAAATATTTACTATTCGAGCTTACGTTGTTCTCTTCAGACGAAAAGACACGGTTCAACGGCAATATTTCTGGTGGATGTAAAAGGTCACTGCAGACCGCCTAGGACACTACTGCTCTCGAGCAAAGCTGAGCTCGAAGAGAGAAAGATCCGGAAACTGCAAGGGAGGTAGAGGAAAGGCACAATGTAATTTACCTGTAGGAGATGTCGCATGGCAGGAAACTAGGTTCAGCAGCGTCCCTCTGCAGCCGCACCGGAGAGTTAGTGACACAGCCTCTCTCCATCTCCTCCTGATTCAATTGATGGGCTGTGTTTCGTTTTGGTTGGGGTTCTGTGTTGCCCTTCGACTTCGGTCCATCGGTTCAGTAGCGATTCGACCTTGTCTTCACAAACAGTGTGAAAGTTCAGTGCAGAAATACCAGAATAAATGTTTTTAAGTAAGACAAGGTCAGAAATTTACTGGGAGTTTAGAAATTAAAACTCGTGCCGTTGCATGCGCAGGCTAGTGCGCAAAAAATAGTGTCGCATTTCCATTGAAGGGTACATGTTCAAATTTTCCTGAACACACAGTTTTGTTGCGATATTGATAACAGGTGCATCACAGTTCTGGAGTGAAATAACGTTGGAAATAAGAATTTATTCCAAGTTTGCGGGACAGTAACATTATTGTGGGATATCCATGTAAACTGTGCACAGCTTAGCGTGATTTTATGAGAGAATAGAGACTGTGTTAATAGTGTAACAATACGTGTTCAAACAACATACATTATGACGGCAGCCGACTTGGCAGGCAGGTTTATATACTAATGACACGGTCTAGTAATTGAGAAAACCACACACTTACCGTATAAACATAAAAATGAATTATTTACATAACTGGTTATAGTGTTTACATGGCAATCTAATATATAAAGCAGAGTGTCCGTATGTTTGTACGTGTTGCATACAAATCTACAGTATTGTTATAATCTTTATGAAATTTTGTACACGTAAGCTTCAAACCATGAGGACGGTAGTCGTAAGTGTAAGAATCACATACGATATAAAGTTCACGAGATATGACGTCATAAACAATGAGATGCGCGAAAGACTGCTGCATTTTGCTACAGTGCTGCTCATTTTCTCATAAACCATTGGACCGATTTCAACCAAATTTGGCACACACATTCCTTACCGTATGGTAACAATTGCTGCATGGTCAAGAACACATAAGGCACATGGTTCAAAAGCTATTATGTCAAAACCAATAGAAATCGCAAAAAATGCCATATAATGGGGCGAGACTTTGGAAATACACTGTATGATAATGCCAGTACTTAGCGACTTGAAACAAACTTTAAACATAATTTCAAACCTTTATTAAACTTTTCTCGCTGACAAACATAGAAAAATGATGAAAGGAAAAAAGTTTCTCGCTTATATGTTTTCCGCTGTTTATTGAGTAAAACAAAGGCTCTCGGTATGACGTTACAATTTATATTGAACACTACAAATTGTAGCGACAAGAAATTTTACAGACAGTATACACATATATAGTTGAATGTAGCTTCTAAATTGTATCTCATTCCGACAAGTAGGTCATGAGATATGAGCGCACAAACAGTAACGTTCGTGGAAAACCGCCCCATCACGGTTTTGGTCTATTACTTTTTAACTACTAATTGTATTCCCAACAGATTTTATAGACATACAGTCCTTATACAAACGAATATAAACCTGAAACATTGCAGGAATAAATACCCGGGCAACGCCGGGTTTTCAGCTAGTCTACACTATATAATTGATTTATAATTTTGATACGTTTCCTGGTATTCGTTGAAACTAATACACAAAATTCGATGTAACACTTTGAACTGACTTGAATTGACATTGACGAACTCTGAATGTAACGGTTTGTCACTATCATGTAAATTAAAACTGGAACGTGTTGCCCCCACCGCTGACTGATTAGTTCGATTTGTACCTTTCAAAGGACGACGATGGTGCGGGACACAGCAAAGAATACTCATGATAGTCAGAAACAATGATTTAGCGTTCTCAGTAAAATCCGACAGGTACTTTGTTCAAATAACAGGAATCTGGCTAACACTTTCCTAAACGGCAATTAAAAACCGTAGAGATCGGTTATTATGGTCTAGCAGAATTCAGTTCATCTGAAAGATTGTTAAACTTGGTTCTAGAAGCTCACTATTCCTGCCAATCATAATATGAAATGCAGGCAATAATTCTAAAATATATTCTTCATCAATAATAACACAGCACTAAGATGGTTCTAAGATAACAGCGGAGCCCACAACACTTTCTATTCAATTATAAGTGAAGTGTTTTTTTTTTTTTTTTTTTTTTTTTTTTTTTTTTTTTTGAAGTAAATCCACTATTGTGAAGGTGAAATTATGACTCGGTTCCTTATCTGTGAATAAATCTGAGAATATTTTAAGTTACTGTAATTCCATGTTTGTTTTATGTTCCTTTCGCAAACTATAATACACGTTAGCGCATTGACAAATCCAGAGTGCGCTATTCATAACTACGCAAAGTATTCAAACTTCCATACGTCTGGTATTTAAATATTATGTTAACAAGTTAATCTTCTGAAATAACAGCTACCGGAAGAGATTATACTGAACAAAGTGACCTGACCAAACAGATAGTGGATAATTTCTTTTTATATGGAGTAACAAACAAAAAGAAACGCTCGACATTACTCCATGTCGAGTGACCTTTACTACCTCTCAGTATTCCGTATTTACAATTTTATAAAACTTCGCGCGCGAAACAAACATTTTGATAATACAACAGCAAAATTTTAATTACTGGCAGGGGTCCAAAGCAATTTCCTGATATTAAATGTAGCCGCGTGGGAGTAGCCGAGCAGTCCGGAGCGCCACGTTGCGGATCGCGCGGCCACCCGCGTCGGAGGTTCGAATCCTCTCTCGGGCATGGATGTGTGTGTCTTGTCCTTAGGTTACGTTAACTTAAGGTAGTTTCTAAGACTAGGGACGGATGACCAACGTAGTGTGGTCCCATAGGATTACAAACATATTAAACGTAGAATGGCTGTAGTTACTAGACATACAATATTCTGCTCTTCAGCCTTGCGTATTCGTACACATAGGTTGAAGGTTGTTGAAAGATATGGTTTTTAAAAAATTGAAAGGAGGCAACTATAAGCTGAATATCATTATTGATGGATTTTTCTGTGACTTTTGTGAATCTGGACATGTATTTTCCTTACGGCTTTATTTTGTATGTAAAATTCATCTATTATATGCTTCGATAATTTTATTTGATGTTTGTAACCACTGCACACCATAATATCTTTGTAACTGCGATGTAGCATCTGCGCTACAGCAGCATCTTTGACCGCTGAGGCGGGTAGTGGAGAGTAGGCTAGTAAAAGAGACGAGTGGAAGATAGTTCAGAACAGTCGCATGGTAGTCACCGTGTTGTACGGTTCGGTTGATCGGCTATGATTCACGTGTCAAATTTGTTTTCGCTGATTGGTATAAGTACCTATGAATGTATTCCGCCAGATTGTGAAGAAATTTAATTTGATTTTGGAAGAGGAATTTTGTATTAAGAGGACGAGAATATTTATATGGAATGGTGTTGTACAACCCGATTGTAATCACCATTATTGACAAGTCAACAACAAAGGTATATTTCTTCAGAAAAAAAAAATAAATTTAATGATTACTAATTTCCTTATTTCATCTCGATCTAGTCCCTCATTTCCCTGATTGTGGCATTTTTCTATTCTTGTTGCATGGTACGTCTCGAGTTTGAGATTTTCTTTAAATGTAAAAAGTTCACGTGCCAGTAAAGTAAACAGTTCTTGCCACTGAAATCTAATTTCCAAACTAGTGCTCGCTCATTTTCTATTTGTAAATATAAATTTGAAATTCTCAAAATGTATATATAAGATGAAAAGACAAACAAGTACATGAGATACAATTGGATGTAAGACGATTTGTAACAAGATGATATTGAAAACCGCCGTCTCCTTTTCAAGTATGGATATATAAAGTACAAGAAAAATCAAACTAAGGATGAGATAGAAAAAAAGCACAATGCCTATTGATCCAGTAGACAATGAAGAACCTGAACTGCAGAAGGGGCCTGGGAAAGGAAGTAATGACTATGTGGAGATAATAAAATTGTGGCGAAAACTGGAAGGGGGCAAAGCACATCAACTTGAGTTGGGTGTATGAGTTGGGCTAGGAGAGCAAGAGGAGAAGGGATAAGACGTTGCGCAGGAGTTACCATATAGTGTGAGACGGGTTACATAGGAGGTTCCATATTGGGAAGACAGGTAAGATGGAAGGCAGGAAGCTTAGGATTTAACGTCTCATCGACAGCGTGCTCATTAGAGACACGATAGGATGGTAAAATATCGGAGAGGATTTCATTGTCAGGAAGGAGAAATAGCTTTTGTTGGGACAGGATGCGGAGGAACGATGGGATGTAGGTGTAAAGGCGCAGCAGTATAACAGGTTTGGTGGTGAGAGGCGAGACTGTAAGATTACTGAATTGTAGTTTCGGATAGTGTAAAAGATGCTGGTGTTCTGTAACGTTGAGGAGGGGACGGAGACAATGTCCACTGTGTTTTCTAACTTGGCCGTGGAGTCTGCTTTGTGGTGTATGGCGTCCATTGTAGTAGAGTGCTGTTACTAGTCGCATTGCTGTGAATCTGCTGTTGCTTTTTAGCTGCTAAACACTCAGGTCACTTTTACGATAGTTGCTTCATTGTAAGAGACGACGGCAGAACTGACAAACGTCATTTTTCACTTTAAGGCGTTACCGTGTCAAGACGGTGAGCGTCATACGGCAACGAGCAGCACTGCACCAATTGTCGAAAAATGATGAAAAATAATAAATGCAAATGTCCACACTGCTTCGAAAGTTTCCATACAAAAAGGAAACTGTAACAGTATGGACTCTAGACGTTCCAAGTCTCACTGTGTGCCCTCTAGTAACGGTATTTTTCTCTGCCTTTGTAAATTTGAATAAATGTTTGTAGTTGATGATTACTATTTTTAATATAAAAATCCATTTCAGTTTCTCCCCTCTTTTTTTCATAATTCATGCATCACAGGGATATGAAAACTCACGCAAAGTTATTATTTGGCGATGCTACCAGAAACGTGGCGAAGTAGTCCACTCAAGCGGCGTACCCATTGGCTGCTTGCGCGGCCTGTATTTGCATATTGCGGATGGGACCCAGACATGATTCATGACGTATCTGGGATGACTCGTAACGTGCTATTGAGAAGAGATCCCAAACCCCCTCGTAATGTTACAGGGTAACTCTGAACATCCACTTTTTTAGTGTTCCCTCTTTGCATGGTAGTTACTTGATACTGTGAACACTTTGGTACTGACATTCGCTGAATCTTAATATAGGTGTACTTAGAAGTAATTAACAATGTTTTCCTAGCTTGCTGGAAGTATTCAACTTGTTTTCCGAAAGCAACGATCACGTGAGACCCAGCCCGCGCTGTTCATCCACGACATCGAGAGAGCAGTATATACAGAATAGTAGGTAGATGGCGAGTGTCTTCAAGGGGTCGATACCGTTTCACACCGTCTCCTGATGAACAAAGTGAGAATATGCGGAATATCAGCCCAACTGTATCACTGAATTGAGGAGTCCCTAGCTAACAAAAAGCAGCATGTCATTGGCAAAGGAGGGAAGTGTTCAGACATTAAAGTGACGTCAGACTGGTGTTACAGGACCGCTGCTTTTCACAATGTATATAAATTACCTCGTAGATAACATCAGAAGTACAATGAGGCTTTTTGCAGATGATGCTGTAGTATAAAGTGAAGTGGCAACACTGGATAAAGGTAGCGAAAAGCAGGCTGATCTTCATGTTATCGACGTATGGTATATAGAATGCAACCTGACCCTGAGCATAATTAATTTAAGGTCTTGCGTTTACAAAGAGAGTATGATCCTTTATTAAAAATTTACCCTATAGGTGGAAGAACTTATTATTCCTGGGAGTAGACGTAAGGAGCGATTTGAAGTGCAACGACTTAAAATTAATCGGGTGTAACGTACATGACTAACATTCAGCACAAGAATTATCAGGAAGTGTTCTCCGCCAACAAAGGCAGTAGGTTACAAAACAATGGTTCGGCCAACGCTTGAGTGCTGTTCATCAGTGTGGGGTGCATACTATGTTGGGTGGGTAGAAGACGTAAAAATACAAAGAAGAGCTGCATATTTAGTCATGTGACGAAACAATCTGAAGGGGGACTGAGGCGCTCCAGTCACGGTCTGCACGGCCACTACGGTCGGGGGTTCGAATACCCCCTCGGGCATGGATGTTTGTGCCGTCCGTAGTGTTAGCTAGTTCATAAGTAGTTCGTAAGTTTAGGGGCTGATGACGCCGTAGTTAAGTCCCATAAGCTCTACAAACAGCCGGCCGCGGTGGCCGAGGTGACTGAGGCGCTCCAGTCACGGTCAGCACGGCCACTACGGTCGGGGGTTCGAATCCCCCCTCGGGCATGGATATTTGTGCCGTCCTAGTTCGTAAGTAGTTCATAAGTAGTTTGTAAGTTTAGGGACTGATGATCCCGTAGTTAAGTCCCATAAGCTTAACAAACATTTGAACATTTTATCTACAAACATTTGAACATTTTGAACATTCATGCTCGAGGGGGGGGGGACATTCGAACCCCCGACAGGGAACAGCCTCGCTCATCGTAGCATAGCGCCTCAATCCGCTCGGCCGCTCTGCCGCGCCAATCATTTCTTCTGCGAATAGGAGGAGGAGGTATAGACAATTGTACATAAATTTTCCTCCGCCACACACTCTTGAGGTGGCTCTCAGAGTGTGAATATAGATAGATCTAGACAGGTTATCCGCTGAATCGTAGAAGAAAGAAACACATGTATAAAAGTGACAGGTAAATCGGAGAAATAATTGATAATGTGTTAAGCCACCAGAGAATAATTTCCATCGTACGTGACGGAGCTGTAGAAGTTACAAGCTAAAGTCCAATAAATAATTGCTAAAATAGGTTGCAAGCATCAGCAAAGTAATTGATGAGTGGAACGCGCAAAACCAAGAAGACGACGACTGTGAAAGATATGGGTGCGTCAGGGGCTTTGATAACGTGTCATATTCGCAATTCACAATGCAATGCAATTATAGATTTTTAAATGGTTCTGAAAGTTCAGCTGCAGGTATTTTGGATACTGACCTGAAAGAATTAGGTAACTAACCCCCCCCCTTACTAGATAAATGTATTACCTAGTACCTACTCCCCTGGTATGTGTCATCCTCAGTCCGGATGCTTCAAAGGTTTTCATGATGCAGCCTTCCTCCATTCGCGTCTAGTATGTATTGAGATAAGCTATTGTTGTTGTAAATGTCTGATTAGCTAGGTGGTCAGGTGGAGAACTGTCCGGTGTTCGTCAGAAATAAGAATGAAGGCTTGACCTGAGAGTTATTATTCATTGGGATGACTCATTTTTCGCCACACAGTGAGTGTTTGTACCTAGATACTCTTGTAATTTGCCATCTTCGTTAAAATTTTGGAATAATAGTTCTATTGAGATTTATTTAATCGTGTTTAGCTAACAAGGAGACCACATAGGTATCGAAATTTAGAATCTTTCTGTATTTATGGTACGTGAAGTTCAGAACAGAAATAACAATCAGCCAAAGCCACTCGATGCAACTCTCAAAAATTTTCGACAAAATCGTTTTTGAAGTTTTGCAAAGTACCAATGTTTACATCAATTACAGCACCTGTCGGTGTAGCTCCGGTGGTAGCGTTCTGATCTCACAACCCTAGGTCAATGGTTCGAATCCTGCAGTGACAGATTATTGAATTTTTTTCGTTGTGATCGAATATTAACACCATTTTAACGTCTAATGGTAATTTTTACAGACATTCGCGTTTTTTTTAATTATTCGTAGCTTTCGATATTATTGAAGTCATTAATACTGGTTTCAATTTAAAAAAATGTTACATTTTTTACAGTACCTATTAGACTTCACTATTTTGTGGAGAGCTTCAACGCAGTTAAGCCAGCTAACTCAGCTAACCAAGTCAACCATCGTTTTATGTGGCAAGGTGTTCAGCTCGCTTATATGCACATACACAAAAATTGACACAACACGTAGAATTACAGATCTCTAAATGTTATATATATTGAATTTTAAACGGAAAAAAGTTTTTCTTACAGCAGGATTCGAATCACCGACTCTATGGTTGTGAAGACAGAACGCTACCACCTGTGCGATACCGACAGTTACCGCATCTCATTACGTTATTGGTACTTACCTGTACTTGCAAAAATTCAAAGTCCATTTTCTCGAGAATTTTGGAAGTTGCGTCGTATAGCTTTGGCTGATTGTTATTTGAGATACGATCGTCACGTACCATAAATATCAAAAAAATTCTAAAATCCGATAGTGGTCTCCTTGTTAAGTTCTGAGACATTAGTTTTGTTTGTCTGTCGTTCTACTTTGCATTGCATTTTTGATCGCTTACAGTGTCGTGAAAACAGAAATATTTATGCTCGTCACTTTCTCTTTCAACACTTTTAACAGGAGCAGTTATAGTAGCTGCCGGGATTCGAACCCGGGATCTCCTGGTTCTTAGGCAGACGCTTTAACCACTAATATAATGCCGCCTTACGGTTAATGCGGCTACACGAACTCTTAGAAAACGTCTCCCTCCACAACCCCCTATGAAATACGGTACGTGTCATTATTGCCGTGGCTCTCCAATATCAGAATAGCACCCCAGCAATGGACCGAAATAGGAACACTCCTGCCTTATACCTCATGCACGAGTGATATAAACATCAACAATATCATTAACATTGATATAGTGAGACAATATATGTCTCAGGGAATTGAATTATTGTTGATACTTATAACTACATCGTTAGAACATTAACTTTATTTTCAGTAATTCATCTGAACTCCCCTTTTACCTGGTCGTGAATCGGTGGTTCTCGATGTTGGTTGTTTCGTGTGGGTAAGAACTAATTCCCTACAAATAACGTAGGTAAGTCAGTCCGAAGGTCTGAGGGAGACAACGGCATACCACCTCCAAACAGGACCATGCCTAGCAAAACACTGTGGTGTTCAAACCAATCTTCGGATTGTTGACTGCTTTACCTTAACGTAGGCAACACACAGAATTGCAGTTCTTTAGCACTTCACCGATTTATTATTAGTGCCCAAATGTCCCTATTTATGGAAAGCTTACAAGTTTCATTAATTACAACGATTACGACGAGGTACGCATATACCACACATCAATAATACGAATTAACACTGTTCGTGTGTGGAATACAAAAGTTCGAGGTGTAAATCGTAATGTGGCACAAATATTAATTAATCGCGGTAGATGCACTTTCTGCACTAGTTATACTAACTTTTACATAATTGTTCAAAATTGAAGTTCCAACTGGCGTGGTTTCTGCCTCAGATTGCGACCGAAACAATACTCTACACTAGCATGGGTTGTGTCTCTGACAACTGATGAAACAATACTCTATTACATGCCGCGAACGCATTCTATTTATACTTTCAAACAATGGCACTGAAAACTACGTATTGTTAATCGAGATCATTACAGTAATTATAGTAGAAAGGTAAACAATTACATGCAATTGGCTATATTGAAAGATAGCGTAAATAATGCTGATTAAATTAATATACAAATCTCAGCTCAATTAATAGTATTTCATTTAACAAATTTAACAAAATTGGTTCGTCAACAATACTTTAGTAATTAACGGTCTTTATCCAGAAACTTGAGAGTACAAAACTTTCCTAACATTACTTGTGAAAAATAATAATTCCTGCTTTAATATTATGAGAAAAGAATTTACTTGGCTTTAACAGAAACACTCACTAGCAATACGTCTCTGGCATTAACTAATTAATATTTGGAAATTAAACAAACTTTTCCGGCGTCAAATAATATAAATTAACTTCAAATAGTTACATAAAAAAAAGAAAAACAACAGTTTGGAACAGAAAATATTAGATTACATTCATATCTATTATTATGCAACACTGGTATCGGGAGGTTCAGTGTTGCAAGCACATAGGAATAAATCACAATATGCGTCGTTACAAACAGTAGTCAAAGAAGGTGGAGCACTACTGTTATTGTTGCGCACTTCTTCGGGGAATTTTTGCAGAAAATAAGGCCCCTAGTTAACTTGCGTACTTCCACTATCCTGTGCAAGACTTTTTTTATTGTTTATCGACATCCAGATTAGGTAAGGTTTTCAACACTTTGGTATTTGTTACTTAGTGCGTCTAATGTTGAGATAAATATTGATCTTTCTTGCCTGTGTGTGTTGCGACACATGATGTAAGGTAATGTCGTGATAATATTTGTATTAAAATGAATAGTGTCTAAGCAGGCGTCATTCGTTTAACTATTCAGAAATACCGAAAGATACATAAAGCGAAACTGAAAATCGTAAGACATTAGACACCCTGTTAAACAGCTACTGACAGTGACAGTTCATTTAGTAATTATCGTTCTTATTGCAAATGATCCTCAGTTCATCAAATACATACCTGATAGATTTGATTCAGTTCTCGGCCATTTCCCGTATTAGAACATCGGTAATAAACTCCCACAAGAAAAGCGGTTTCATACTGGAGTTTCAATTAGTTCAGGTAAACTAATAAATATTTTGGTGGATCCTAAAGTGACCACATTTACCGTATAGATAGCTACATCTCTTAAGAACTAACCCTTTTTGAGAAATACACATTTGAGGGCTCAGTAGTAGGCGCCTGGTCTTTAGTCTGACACACAATTCGTTGTTTTCAGAGCTCTGCTACTGATCTACTAATGAGTTCATGTACAGGTAAAATTTTAATGCATCTCGAACGTAGCCCTCTAGGCTCAAACAGTGCATAAAAAGCAGGATAAATCATTTAGATTTTTTAATGTAAATTATTGGAATGGATAGTGTTCCATTCTGTGCTTAAGATCTGTGACTTTTTTTTCAAAACGAAACGCTCTTCAGGATACCACTAAAGAATCCAGTTCGTGTGCTATAAGTAGCACAAGTAATTATAATATTCATCTCACATTCAAATTAAAAGTTGCAATCTTCACTGAAAGATGGTGATGCACGAACAGCGTCAAATTTGACAAACATCGGAGTCCTTGTCCGGTAGTAAACAGTTACCAACAAAATTTCTTATTTGCTGAAATATTTACGTATCTGCTGGCGTTCTTAGTAAAGAGGGTTATACTAAATTACTTCATTCATTGGCAAAGCACGAATGTTTGTAAATCTATTGGACCAAACTGCGTGATCATCAGTCCGTAGCTTACAAACTACTTAAACTAAGTTAAACTAACCTAAGGACAAAAAAAAAAAAAAAAAAAAAAAAAAAAAAACACCACACACACACGCCCCAGGGAAGGACTTGAACCTCCGATGGCGAGCAACAGGCAAGCATGAAAAGAAAATTCCTCTTACTTATATTATCCATATTTAACATTACATGGAATTTGTAAACACGAAGGAAGTGCAATCATCGAAAAAAAAAATCCGTACAATATTTGTCATTAACCAGGTAATAAATACAAACAGCTTAGAGATGAAAACCAATATTTCTTAAACTATTTCACTGTTAAATGTCTTACCAATGTAAAGTAGTGCAAAGGAAAAGGTTGGATGCAAAAACATTGATACGGTTATTTCAAAAGACAGTGGCATAAAGAAAAATATGCAAGTAATAAAGACGACATATAATTTTTTTACACACACACGATTCTAGGGATTCGTGACTCTTTTCATTAAAATTGAATAGATGTATACAAATGCAAGATTGCAGCTACCTCTGTCGCTCATGAAAACAGACACTGACCAGTTTTACGATTGTAACCTACAAATTGTGAATTTGTTTTAGATTTCAGCATACACCAGTACCCCAAATATCCGGTAACTTGTCCACTTCCAGTGATGTATACCTCTTTTCGTCGTGGCATACTGTCCACTAGATCATCAAGGAACTGTTGGTCCAGTTTGTCCCACTTCTCAACGGCGATATGGTGCAGATCTTTCAGATGGTTAGTTGGTTGTCTCGCCCAAAATCTGCCCTTTTCAATGTATCCCAGGCA
This sequence comes from Locusta migratoria, assembly GCA_026315105.1. NCBI lineage: Eukaryota > Metazoa > Arthropoda > Insecta > Orthoptera > Acrididae > Locusta > Locusta migratoria. The sequence continues at coordinate 215,470,795 of CM048744.1, read as the reverse complement.
TAATGAATAGGATTCTTGCCTAAAGAACATGCTGGTCATTTTAATCTTGTGATGTCGTTATGATGAAATAATGTTTTCACAAAATGGGCACTATGAGTGTGAGAATTGTCGTATATTAACATGAAATACTCACCGGAAATCTGCCGATATGGTTCCACTTTACCTCGGAGAATTTCATTCCTGTACCGTATAGCCGTTTGTCTTCTACGACCACCATTTGGCGAACGATGGCCCCCACATAATGCTACCCCAAAACAGCAGAGGACAACTTCCCAGTGTGTCCAAGACGTTCAGACTGACCCTACTGCCTCCAGAAACGTCTCTGACGATTGTCTTATTGAAGGCCGGCGCGAGTGTCATCTGTGAATAACTCTCGAACCCAATTCTGACGTGTGCATTCAACAAGTTGGGGGAGCCCACTGCAATGTAACGGGGCAATACTGGAAAAATTCTCATTAGATACTTAAAAAATCATAACAACTCTCACATTCCCTCCAAAAGTCTCTCTAGAATCATTCCAAAGTCAGTTGCTATGGGGTAGTTACTAGGTTGCTAGGCAACTTCGTCAACGAACTTGGACCGTGCCGTTGAACTCGTTTCCGAAGTCCCCAACCCGCCAAATAATACAAAGAATTAGAATAAATTCTTTAGTATAAGTTAGTTCATAAGTAATTTGTAAGTTTAGAGAATGATGACCCTGCAGTTTTGTCCCATAAGCTTAACAAACATTTGCACATTACAACCTGAGGAGTATTTGATGCTTGTGAAACATACTTGACGTAGGATGCTTAAATACGAATTCATATTGAAACATTTACATGTTATTTAAGTAATTACATTTCATTCTACCACTTCCAAACATAATACTCAGCTTTTCAACATTTCGATGTATGGGGGTTCTGCTCGCTGCAACATTATTCTCCTGGGGCGTTGTGGTAGAAATAAATACTCGTTATGTAAAATTTTTCACTTCTTTAATTTAAAACCAAACTGCTTCTCCACCAAAACATTACAAACTCAAATTTGCATACAATAACAACAACACAGACTGACATAGATTTCAAAGCACTTTGCGAAAGCCAGAACTCTAACTCCGCCACGCAAGGCGGTGAGGCAAATATATAACATGGACAATAATGGCATTACATTATCCATTGTTCATAACAATTGAATATACTAATTTACAGTTACCGAACATACAAATAAAACATTTCATGTACACAAGAATAATCACAATACACAATGAAAACTATGCATACAATAATTTTAGATGGCGCATGTATTTTTAAGACGAAATTTCCGATCTTTCTGTTGACAACAAAGAGCGATGTTAAATGTTAATTAATTAGTTAATGAGTACATCATACATGTTCCTGACATACATTGAACTATCAAATATCTTCACAAATCTGAAAATAGGTTCAAAATCTCACGTCAGAATTACAATATTGGAATTTCGAATTTTACCTTAATTAACCCAATTAGCTGGTCAACACAACTTGTTTAAGAGCCTGACATATATGCAATGCTATTTATTTTAATGTCTTTATGTGGATACAAAAGTTTTTACCATTCGTCTGTCTATTGAAATAACATACAATGACAAAACTATTGTTTATAGAACTGCATATAAACAAATCTCTTAATTAATGAAATCTATCACTAGTTTTAATCACAGTATCACCGAGACACTGTGCTACACTGATTTCTAGGCTGGCTATTTCGATTGTAACTTCATACGCAACATTATTGAACCACACGATTCCGGATCCGACGCAGACGGTATCGTACGGTAACATTGAGATTGGAGGAGCAGGTAGACGGTATCGCACGATAACATTGAGATGAGAGGGCCAGCAGTATCGTCACAATATGCACGAAAACACTTTCAATTCGCAAATTATCAGTATGGTCAGATTATGATTGCAACTGACGATCTAGACTGGTCACCATTTTAACATTTATTCCGGTATAGAACGTTTTAAGATTTTGAGTACTTAACTTACAAGAATCATAATCGCTTTCTCCTATGCTGACAATGTCAGGCTTAACAAATAAAGCATATAATCTCAATAATAATAATAATAATAATAATAATAATGCTGATGAAAGAAAACAGGCAGAGGTGCCTTTCCCCTTAGCCAATGACTCGTCACCCCCCCACCCCCACCCCAAACTATGACCAACCCCCCCCCTCGAGATAGTGGGCGTGGATTCCTAGTTTTGCCATTTAACATTAAAATTAAATGTCTTTTATTTCATGTTTTGTAAATTGTTTTAAAAGAATATGTTTGACTGTCTTTTGCTGACTGCAAATAACGATAAAACTTCGTTTCAGACGCGTTTCGATTTCATTTATTCTAATTCAAATTCAATTCACAGTCAAAAAGCAAGTTCTGATACCCGTGGGAAAAAGGATTTTAGCACTTAAGTACGCTTTTAAATCTTATGTACATTGTGACAGTAATTTAGTCGCTGAATTAGAACGCGCACGTTGGTTGACATTCGATCCTATTTATCTGTACGACGGAACGGCTTTACTGTGACGGCCGTATTTCACTACTAGCTACTGATTCAGTTGTCACGTTAGGATCGCATCGTTGGAATTCCAACTGGGTTCGCCGTACACACTGTGATGGAAAATGCGTTCTGAGATGAAATGTTGTACGATCATTCTGAATTTGCAAAATGTAGCAAACAGTGCGACCGCATTGATGTCATTTAGTATTAGGTGAAACGTTTCATTTACAACCGTCAGAGATCAAAGATGTTAAAATTCATGATACACATTGTGAAGCATCATTAGCATCATTTCCGCGCCCTAATGTGACAAGCTGAATTACATAGGTAGTCGCGAGTAATGTGTGGTATTACACGGGCAGATCAGTCGTATAAATTAACCTGTCATTCGGTTCTCAAAACGGTGACACAAATCGGTGCTTTATTGGCAATCGTTACGGCACGGTAATAAAGATGTTTGAAATCGCACCGAGCTAAACCAGATTTGCAGCCAGAAAAATGGGACGGGAAAATTTTTCTTTTAACCCTGACCAACGCCCTTTTTGGTGCTATTAGATATCCCATGTCACCGTTCATAAGTAAAATTTCATCCGGAGCTGATGTTCACGCAAGTTGTACGAATGGATAAAATCATTTTTCAGAAAGATGTCAGTTACGCTGAAATTGAAGTTTAGATAACGGCGCCATCATTTGTTCGTGCAATGTTGTGATATTACGCGCAAACGAACTGTTTTCCCGTGAGGATTCTGAAGTAAGTCACTTCTACGAATTGGTTCAAATTATGCACGAAGTTGTAACAGTCAAAACTATATTTTGTTGCTCAACAATCATTATCGTTGTTCAGATATGATGGTTCAAAATGAACCTAAATTTAGCAACTCCTCCTACTACTTGAACGTACAAATAATGGTTGATTTAAATAACCCCGTCGGGGGTTCGCATACCCCCTCGAGCATGGATGTCTTTAGTATAACATAGTTCATAAGTAGTTTGTAAGATCAGGGACTGATGACACCGAAGTTAAGTCCCATAAGCTTAACGAACATTAGAACATTACAACCTGAGGAGTATTTGATGATTCTAAATCGTCCTTGACATAGGCTGCCTAAAGTCGCATACATATGCACAAAACACTTTCAATGCGCAAGTCTTGCAATTGACAATCTAAACTAGTCACCATTTTAACATTTATTCCGGTATAGAACATTTTGAGATTTTGAATAATTAACTTTCAAGAATCATAATCGTTTCTTCCTTTGCTGACAATGTCAGGCTTTACAAATAGCCCATATAATCTCAATAATAATGCCGATGAAAGAAAACAGGCAGAGGTGCCTTACCCCTTAGACAATGACTCACCCTCTCCTCCCCCCCCCCCCTGCGAGAGTAAAGGTCGGGGTGAGAGTTTAAAATAGGGAAAGATTAATTTTTAAAACTCACAACCACCAACTGCGAACCAAATTCCTAAACATGCAAAAACACTGGAAATGTGATTGCGACTGTTTGACTCGTTTTCTAGGGGATGATATCACACGTTCGCAGCTTTCCTTCCCTCATATGATTAACAAAACAAATTCATAATAAAATCAAGTTCATGAGAGAAAAGGGTGTACTAACTACTATTTTTGAAAACACGTGAAAGTTCACTTTATGTTGTTTATTTCACAATCTTAGAACCCTGTGGCTGATACGTCTGTACGTCGACACATTTACCAAATAAAGTTATAGCTCGTGAGCCCCCAGACAAAATGAATATTTGTCGCGAATTGTTTTCACACCATGTGGCTGTCTCAAACACCGTTTATGTTTATGCCTATGCGACGACACGTGTTACATTAACAAATCACAGTCACTTTAATTCAATGTGATGCACACCTTGTTCCACCGGCTAAATATTCACAAACACACAGTAGCACTCGATTTAACTTGGTGCAGTCTACGACGAGCAACCACACGTGGCGATTGCCACAGACAAATCTCAAGTCACCACCTCGAGATCCACATGCCGACTGCTGCAGAGCGACGCCGCCCGGCCAGCCACACCACGTGGTCCCGAGTCCTCACTTCCTGCCCAGGCGCGCGCGCGCGCCAAAAGCTCAACTGCCGGGGTTTTTTCCCCTACGTCATCAACTTCCCCGTGTGAGCTGTTCTAACCGATTTGCCAACGTACAGCGCTCAGCCAATACATTTCTAAAACTTTCCTTAAAATCAAAATAATTACACTACACATTAAACAAATTTCTTCTTAGGTTTTTATATTGGTATAAACATCCTTTGTACTGTTTATCATAATCGTGCAATTTCTTATGTCACAGATAAGTGATTTACCTGAATACTTCAAGATAAAATACAAAAGATTGATTGAAAATAAAATGAAAACTAGTTAATATATTATTTTTATAAACAAACATTGCCATGCTAGTTGTGTAACTGTCTTGTATTTATTGGTAATTTATTACTTTTCATTGTCAATTAAACATATTACGTCAGATGTGACTATATCAGCTAATGTATTGTTTATTTGTCAACAGGCTATTTTGTAATGAGGGCCTTAAAGGTTCCTAACTGCATCGTATTACTTCAAATGCCAGTAGTATTACAATATTTGTGCATGGCACTCGCCATTGTCCCTCTCTCCCCTCACCGGAAACGAACTGGAAAATCCTAAGTTGGAACAAGCCACCAACGTTGGCCTGCTCGCTGGCCTCCCGTCAGCTACAAGCACACAGCAAATATCAACGTGCCTAACTATAAATGTTGTCACCCAACTGTGTACATACATTGCTACCATAATTAATAAGATTAAAATTGTGTAACATTTAGTGCATTGGCATGGTCAATGTTTGCAGTGAACTTCATACTGTTTAATTATCAAATGCTATTAATTACCAGTATTTCTATTGAGCGGTAATCTTACAATACCCCCACTTGCGGCATCAAAACCATGTGCAGGATGGCGCAAGTAGCACCAAAATTAATACATTCAAATGAGCAAAATTTAAAATTACAAAAGTATTGAATCGGATTGACTCAAACACTATGCCAATTATTACCTCAACTAATGCAAAAAAAAAAAAAAAAAATAAATAGATAAATAAAATAAACAGGGCAGTGAGAAAATTTCCCAATATTTGTACCATTAAGACCACTTATAGTGTGTGCATATTTTTAAGAAAAGAATCCTTATAACTAATTACATCCATGAAATTTAAGTGTGCCTGTTGTTTATATACAGAATTGGCACCAAATTTATAATATTATTAAACTTTAGTCTTTAGAAAACCTTGTCCTACATGGAAAAACTAGAATTCTCACTATAAAAACTTTTGACGGTGTACACTCCACTTGTTTAAAGGAAATCTCTCACCACTTTGACACTGAGAACCCCAGAGTCATCGTTGCAGCAACTCTAGTCCATGGTGTACGGTCCTATGTCTCCATCATTTCAACCAACATGCTGTTGCAGCTTAGATTCATGGCACTGGATCAAGCGTTCTTGTTCCCACACGTCATATGCACCCTACATCGAACAGGAAGAGCAGAAGGCACTCATGAGTCAACATAGACAAAAGTTTGTCTGGACACCAGGATTCGGTTGGATTTGTATCCCACCCCCCTGCCATCCAGACTTGGTGCAATTGAAACTAAGCATTGAGACATGTACAGTAACATGTAAATCAACAGAATTAAGAACTGAAAGTGGCTGTTGTTAGTCATTATCAGATTAACCCAAACCACCATGCCTGCACTCTCATCAGCCATAGCTTCAGATGAAACAGACAAGAGAATATGTGGTCTACTTGGAGTATTACTCCATCAAATAAAAAAAAAAAAAAACCTGCCTGTGTCAAAAATATATCTTAAAGTTCAAATAATACTACCAAACGAATGCAATCATAGAGAATTTTCTCTTCTATCAAAATGACACCTACAAGTAGAAATACAAATCCTACCCCCTCGCACCGAAAACAATTATTTTTGCTGGTGTGAGATTTAATTGGCCCATACTAACCTAAGTTACTCCTAGCATGTCTATACTTCACAGATATATAAACAATTTAATTATCATTCATAGAATTACCTAACTAAATAGTTTCACTACTCATACATAAATTATGATGACACAATAAACACACTATCCCTCTCAGCTGCTGTTTCAGGAATGAGTCCTGGCAACAATTGCACCTTTCACCAGCACATATACATATTTATCTCATGTACCACTGTTGAACTGCAAATCTGATACGAGCACATGTTTTAACACAAACAACAACAAGAAAAAGAATATATAAAGAAAGCATGTAAACGTGACCCCAATGATTAAATCTAAAGACTTACATAAATACTAACACAGACCACAGAATAAATATACACAAATTCTTAACCTACTATCTACAATGCATTGAATCTCATACTTCACGATTTACACTGGTTTATGGCAGTTACTTGTGTAAACATGCCATTAAATCTTTATCATTTACAAAATTTTTGAATTTCACCCTCTTCATGCATCCCTCCAGACTTAATTATAACACTTTATACTTCAACTGAGCTTCATATTTGCACGGGAAATCACTTCCTAAAATTAGATTTAAACAAAGTCCCTTTATGACTAATAAAACTTGAATAAACAGCTTCTCCTCAATGATTACTTCAAATTCTGGGTTCCCTTTCATATAGTTTGGTTCGTTCAAGAATTCATTTTGTATCTTAGCTTGCTTGGCCTTCCCCCAATACTTATTTAAAAACAACTTTTCAAACGCCTCAAAAGTTACAAATTTATCAGCACACTGATTTGCCCAAGTTTGAGCAGAACAGTCAAGTATTCTCTTTGCTAACTTCACTTTACACTGGTCTGACATACCAAGCACAAATTGGTCCTTGCATGCAGCCAAAAAATCTACTGGATGATAATGACCCACTCCTGAAAACTTTCTGCCATTAGGTGTCTGCACCATGGACCAATTAGTGTTTCCTGATGCAGTACACAATTCTAGACTATTTATTCTAGTGTTCACCTTCTCAATCTCAGTATTGTTTACTGTCACTACTTGTTCTATATTTTTCCTAAAGTTAGATTCTGTATTCTCTAATTTTCCTGACAACAAAGTTTTTGTTTCCTCAATACCTGACACCATCCTCTTGTCAACCTCAGCCAACGCCTGCATAGTGCCCTCATTCCTGTGATCACATATTTATTTCACAGCATCTAACTTGCCTCCTACCTCAGTCTCAATAGCACCAATTCTGGCATGTATCTCCTTTTCCCTATTTTCAAACCGTTCTGTTAGATTTCCTATCTTTTTGTCAATGTCTGTGATCATTTCTGCCTTTAATGCAAACATTGAATTTTGTAGTGCCCCAATGTCTGCCTTAAAGTCTGCTTTCAATTCTGATTTTACAGTTTCTATTTCTTATTTTACAGTTTCTATTTCTGATCTTAAATTTGATTCTAAATGTAAGTTTGAATTTTCTATTTTTGATACTTAATTTGAGTTTGAATTTTCTACTTTTGATTCTAACTTTGATGCTAAATTTGAGTATGAATTTTCTATTTTTGATCCTATTTTTGATTCTAAATTTGAGCTAAAACTCGCTAACATGGCTGCGAACATCTCCGGTGTCAACAACATTCCCCCAGTATTTACCCTTTCTGGTATGCTACTCTCTGAATCTACGTCGCTTGTCGACTTTTTAAAAACCTGCTCCATTATCGGTATCACAAGAAAGCTTGATTTAACACACAAGAATTTATAGCGCCAGCTGCTTTATTTATCTTTTAATCCAGACGTTGCTGCAACGAGCTGCGACGTCTCCAACGCTCGCTGCCGTCTGTTGTAGAAACTGTGGCTGGAATATGTCCTCACTGCATCCCTTATCCTTTGTAGAATCGAAGCTGCTGGGCCCCGACGCTCCGTTGGCGACTTGCGAAGTCCCCACGATCACTGCCGTCCGTTGCAGAAGATGAAATTTGAGTGGGTTGAACCCGCGCGCCGCCGCTCACTGCTGCCGGTCCGATGCGACGTCGATCGCCGGTTACGGATGCCCGTGCCCGAACTCTGCGTCACCAACCGTCTTCAACCGCGAGACGCGATTGCGTATCTTCCGATTATGCTAACTGTTTTGTCCACTATCACTGTCCTAAGCACACCCTACCTCTCTGTCCGAGCAAGACCAGTGTGAATTTATCCCGCTCTCTGCTGCCAGCCGCCACACACACTTGGAATTGTCCGTCGCGTCCACGCACTTGTTTGCAACTGTTCGTAACTGTTCACTGTCCTAAACACACCCTAATCTCTCCGTCCGAGCAAGTCCAACGTGAACTTATCCCGTAACGAGAGTTTCTACCTATGGCCTAACTATAAATGTTGTCACCCAACTGTGTAATTAATAAGATTAAAATTGTGTAACATTTAGTGCATGGGCATGGTCAATGTTTGCAGTGAACTTCATACTGTTTAATTATCAAATGCTATTAATTACCAGTATTTCTATTGGGCGGTAATCTTACACCCCCCCCCCCAAAAAAAAAAAATTGCGACCAACCCTCCCCCCCCACCCGAGATATTAGGGCCTGTATTCCTAGTTTATTACCTAATAAAAATGGTTTTGCCATTTAACGTTAAAATTAAATGTCTTTTATTTCATATTATGTAAATTGTTTTATAAAGAATAATGGGTTTAACTGTCTTTTGCTGACTGCAAATAACGATAAAGCTTCGTTTCGATTTTATTTATAAAGCATCTTCAGTGTTTCTGTAAAGGTATACAGTGGATTGTACATATAGTTTTGTTTGTTTATGTTAGAAACAGTTTCAATCGATCTTTGTACGTTAAGAGTTTATGAAACTTAACGTATAACATTTTACTTAAAGTTTTGTTCTGTCTCCCTTGCATCCTACTGTTTTTTTCTGTTTTCTTGTTGGCTGGGTGTGTCACTTATAGTCGTAGTTGGCATTTTTTGCCGCGCGGGAGTAGCCGAGCTGTCTGGAGCGACACGTTGGAGATCGCACCGCCGCCCACGTCGGTGGTTCGAATCCTCCCACGGGCATGGATGTGTGTGTTGTCCTTAGGTTAGTTTATTTTGGTTTAAGTAGTTCGTAAGCTACGGACTAATAACCACGCAGTTGAGTCCGATAGATTTACAAACATTTGAACATTTTTTTGTTGAACCTTTCCGCTACTTCCGGTTTTTCTTCTTTTTCGTTTGACATAAACTACCATTTCATTTTTCCTTGTGCAAATACGATGTCACTTCACTTACTTTTTAAGGTATTTCACTTTTCTGCTTATTCTAAGCATCTACATCTACATGGGATACTCTGTAAATAACATTTAAGTGCCTGGCAGAGGGTTCATCGAACCACCATTATATTATTTATTTCCCATTCCATTCTCGAAAAGCGCGCGGGAAGAAAGAACACCTGAATCTCTCTGTTCTAGCTCTGATTTCTCGTATTTTATTCTGACGATCATTTCTACCTCTATATTTTCGCATTCGGAGGAGAATGTTGGCGATTGGAGTTTCGCAAGTAGCCCACGCCGCAGCGATAAGCGCCGTTGTTGTAATGATTCCCATCCCAGATCCTGTATCATTTCCGTAACGCTGTCTCCCCTGTATCGAGCTGCCCTTATTTGGACTCTTTCGATGTCCTCCATTAAACCCACCTGATAAGGATCCCACACTGGGCTGCAATACTCCATCAATGGACGGACAAGCGTAGTGTATGCAGTCTCTTTAGTAGTTCTGTTACATGTTTTAAGGGTTCTGCCAATAAAACGCAGTCTCTGGTTCACCTTTCCCACGATATTATCTACGCGTTTTTTCCAAATGTTCAAATGTTTGTACAGCTTATGGGACTTAACTACGGAGTCATCAGTCCCTAAACTTACAAACTACTTATGAACTACTTACGAACTAGGACGGCACAAATATCCATGCCCGAGGGGGGATTCGAACCCCCGACCGTAGTGGCCGTGCAGACCGTGATTGAAGCGCCTCAGTCCCCTCGGCCACCGCGGCCGGCGTGTTCTTTCCAATTTAAGTCTGAAGTAATAGTAATTCATATGTATTTTGTGGAGTTTACGGCCTTCACTTTTGATTGATTAATCTTGTAAACAAAGTTTAACGGATTTCTTTTCGTACTCATGTGGACGACTTCACACGTCTCATTATTCAGAGACAATTGCCAATTTTTACACCATAGTGATATTCATATCGCTCTGCAGTTGATTTTGATCTTCAGATGATTTTACTAGACGGTAAATGACGGCGTCATCTGCGAACAACCTAAGAGAGCTACTTAGATTTTCCCCTAAATCGTTTATGTAAATAAGGAACAGCAGAGAACCAATAATACTACCCTGTGGAACGCGCGATATCACCTATGTTTTAGTCGATGCCTTACCATCGATTACTAAGAACTGTGTCCTCTCTAACAAGAAATCCCCTATCCAATCGCAAATTTGGGCGATACACCATAACCACGCAATTTAAGAGCCGTTTGTGATGTACGGTGTCAAAAGCTTTCTGGAAATCAAGAAATACGGAATCGATCTGCGAACCCTTCACTTCGTATGAATAAAGAGCTAGTTGTGTTTCGCATGAACGATATTTTCTAAATCCGTGTTGACCTTGGGTCTGTTAGAGATAATTCATAATATTTGAATACATGATATGTTCCAAAACCCTGCTGCAAATTGACGTCAATGAAATAGGCCTGTAGGTTAGTGGGTTTCTCCGACTGCCTTTCTTGAATATAGGTGTGACCTAAGCACAGCAGAATGTCACTGTCACAATGTTTGTTCACTTGTTTCTCGTGATAGTGCTGAATATTGACAACTTCAATTTTTGTAATATATATATATATAGAGAGAGAGAGAGAGAGAGTGAAGCTAATATACAGAATTGTGTGTTTATTATGTCTGTCAGGTGTGGAGTTAAGTGTGTGTTAAGAAAGAAGAAAAAACGGGAAATAGCGGAAAGGTTCAACAAATAATACCGAGTACGACTATAAGTGACACACCCAGCCAACAAGAAATGAGAAAAAAACAGTAGAATGTAAGGGAAACAGAGCAAAACTGTAAGTAAAATGTTATGTGTAAGTTTTTTTTAACTCTTAATGTGCAACGATCGATTGAAACTGTTTCTAACCTAAACATACAAAACGGTATATACAGTCCACTGTATACCTTTACAGAAACACCGAAAATGCTTTATAAGTAAAAGCGAAACGCGTCTGAAACGAAGATTTATCGTTATTTGCAGTCAGCAAAAGACAGTCAGACCCATTATTCTTGATTAAAACCGCTGTCGCGGAAGATGGCCACACAACCAAAAATTGTTTTATAAAGCGCCCCCAAACCCCAGGTTGGCCAAAACAACTCATTTTTCACTCCTCCCATAAATTTCAGTGACGCAATTTGTGTCATGACCCCCCCATGTGGTCACCTCTGAAAAACAGGTAATTCCTCTAACGAACATTTCACCTTCGCTTCTGTAAAATCGCAGAAATCGTGTTACAAAGAAAACGTGCGCAGTGACAAAGGAATACGTGCACAATTATCACCATTGCAGTGCCGGCGTCCCCTTTATGAGACTTCGCACGCGCTTTGAAAGTCTCTCTCTCTGTCTGGGTACGCCCGCCAGCTGTGGGGCTTTTAATTCAGACCTCCCTCTCGGCACGTTAAGGCCCCCGGCTACCTCGTTGGCTCGTCCGTCGTCACCTGCAGTGCACGTGTTAAATCCGTTGCGTAATTAGGAACGAGCTCGGTAATAGCGCTAAGCCCTCGAGGCGACTGCTTCTGACTCCAGAGCAGCCTTAACTACACCTCCCAGCTTTGCCTGCGGTGAAACAGAATAATCTCCACTGAGACCCGCATTGCATTTCTCGAACATATCTGGTATAAAGCTGTCAAAAACAAATTACGAAAAATATATATTAGTATAGACCTCTGGTGACGGTTTTTAGCCTTCGGTCTTTAACATTTGTAATTCAGAATTTTATAAAACACCTTTCCGTCACTAATCTTAGCATTTCTGTATTCATGAATTTATATCTGCCGCCTGTCTCTTCCAGCTGTGCCGTTTGCTATTTTAATACAGCCCTAATGCTCGCTATACATTCAACCTAAGACAGTATTTATACTTCAAAGTTATGCGGTATTTCTTATAAAATTTTTGCAGGTTATTTTTTCAAAAAGCGATGAAGTAACGAGGCCTTCTGCAAAGGGAAATTCAGTGTCGTGAATGTTTCTATGTTTTCATAAAACATTCATTCGAATGCAATGAAACTTAGGTGAACTGTTCACCGTATGCCCACGAATATTCTTCACCCAAAAACAAAAGAACACGACACATAGCTCAGGAGATACGACGTCATAAATAATGAGAGGCCACCGCATGAGAATTCCCAGATTTAAGCGTCAGTTATTGGAAAATGGGAGTAGTGAGAGACCTGCAACAAAGTTGGCATGTAATTTCAGACATTTATGAAGTGTTTTATAACTGATCCAGTCCCCCACCCCACCACCCACCCACCCACACACACACACACACACACAATGAAACGAAAACAAGTCTACCGCTGTAGATACCGTAAAATTGCCACATCAGGCTTGGCCTTGTATCAGATAAAGTTAGCATTACAGATTTGCATGTTACTATTTAATTTTGTCTACAAGTCTCCCTTAATTCTCTTGCATCCAAAATTAGGCAGTCTGTTTTCTGAATCTCTATCTGTATAAAAGCAAAAGGACATTCACTCACTCACTCACAAAACTCGAAATCTACTTCACCTATGAAGCTGAAATTTCGCAGGAATGTAGTTTATAGGTAGAAAAAGGCAGCTAAGAAAGTATTTTCTGATAGGTGCATGGCGGAGCATACTTCTACAGACTCACAATAGCTACAATTTCATTCCGATCTTCACGAAATTTCCCACGCTTGGTCTTCAAAACAAGAGGAAGGTCACCGTCTACCTTAAGTTTCATATGGTGCATGGGGGAAGGTACTTTGCAATATAAAAATGGGTCCCTAAATACCTTGGTCGCGCCATAACTTGAGAACGGCTCGACCGATTTCACAGATCCTTTTTTTTTTGTTTTTTGTTTTCGTTATTCTCAGAACAAGGGTTGTATGAAATGAAACTGGAATATTTGAGAACAAGAAAGTGCGTTTTTCAATGTGACCCTGCGTTTCTACTGCATAGAAAACTATAGTTTTGTTCCGATATTGATGAAATTTTGCACACTCTACCTTAAAAACAAGAGAAATGTCACTGTCTATACATAATTTCGTTCGGTGGATGGTGGAGGGTACTTAACTTACGGAATTTTACAAAATGCATAGCTTTGCTCCAATCTTTATGAATTTTTGCACACATGACCTTTAAACCAAGAAAAAGATCACTGGGTACATAAATGTTTGCATGGTACCTGACAGAGGGTACCTTGCAGAAAACTTTGCCGCGAAAGGGAACGATGGAAACGAACGATGGGTGACAGAGGTTGATGCAGAGAGAGAGGGGGAGGGGGAGGGGATGTGGACTAAAAGAGTGTAGGGTAAATAAACACCCGGGCAACGCCGAGTTTACAGCTACTTTCTTATAAAGAAAGCCTAAATAAACGACTTACGACAGCCGTTTCCCTCTAAAAACATCGCTAAATTGTTTACTTCCGGTACATTCAAAGTGTGTTTACAGTGATGACAATACTTTGCATATAGCTAACTGATTCTTTTTACACACGCTTCGCTAAGCATTGTGGATCATCTTGCCCCAGTAGTACTCGGACTCTTATCCCTATTTCCTATAATGGACTTTGCAATTAGCCTACATTAAAGAATACCATGTAATTCGATATATGACCAAAATACGACACAATGAATTTTTTAGTTTTTTGGATATCGGTTAATGGTAATCAATGATAACTAAGAACTTCTAAAATTGTCAAATTATTTGTTATATTGATGAGTCAGAGTCATCAAACAATTCGTAAATGGTTTCCCCGCCATTTAAATGTGTAAATATTTTTATTCTTTTGTTGCACTATAGGGATTTTGACGTTACATTTTCAAGTGCCAACTTCCTTCCATCCAATATGTAAGTACTTACAGGTTCCCACGTCGTCATTGTCGAAAATAATTGCTAAATGCATCTGTGCTTTCTTATTTTTTCGATAATGACGACCTGGGAATTTAGGTATACCAACTGATTGGATGGTAGATAAGTTTCCACCTGAAAATAGCTCTAAAGCTGAAATACGGATAATGATCCAAAGAACAAACATACAGTCAAAACGCGTTAAAATCGTCTACAAATTCTAAAATTGTGATTTATAAACTACAAATCTGAAAATTACTGTGCAAAAAAATAATGATCGAAATCAATTCATAACGTTACTGTTCAACAGTTTTAAACGGTACTCTTCCGAAACATCCAGAAACGCCTCTAAGAAGCAGTAGTTGCAACCTTGGCGCAATTTCGCGTTCAACCCTGGGTTAATGATGTAAATGCGTTCTTCACCTCAGACTCAATGTTGAAGTAGCAGTCAGCTGACGCTTCAGTAGACGCGGTCAGAGGTCATCAAATTCAGTGAATGATGCCATATTGGCATCAAATTTCACGACATTTTGTTTTGTCAAATGCTGCCGTCAAACGTTTGGAAGGTTGTCATTGTTATCTATAATGTATAACATCCTTTTTATACAGTTGATGTATTGTTTAGCTTTAAAGGTTGCATGAAACGAACAGTTTTTACCAAAGTGACTGTAAATTACTTCGTTAGTGTTATTAAGCAATGTACGAAACAATTTCTGTCAATTTAATTCTTTTATACAAATTATGATTTTAATTTTTATATTAACTTTGAAGTTTACTAGAAAATGACAACGAAATTTTTAATTATGGGACGGGAGGCTACATTGCGGCAAGCTAGTTCGAACAATACGCATTCGGTATTGTCTACGGCTATGTATAGTTAATTTGCTGACAATAATGCAAGTAATTATATTTGCCTAGTTTGTCCGTTTGCTCTCTAAACTGCTGTCTAAATTATTTTAGGAAGTTAAACTTGGCAGTTGCAAGCGTATAAATATGTTAGAGTCGTACAAGATAACTAATTTTAAATACCGGACAGTCTGAAATTCAAAGTAGATACAGGTTCTGACACGTAAATAAATGAACACTTTACTAAACTGAAGGTAACTTTTTCAATTAAGGAAATAGCACAGCCTATCACAAACTCCGTATGAATGACGGCGACTATGCAAGCGGCGTAATGTAATCTAGTTCGCTGACATATTCAGAACAAATTCATTAGTCGTAAAATGAGAAAAAACTTACTTGTTTTAGAAATACTACTAATTATTTATAATGACTATAGTACAATCGAATCCAAAGGAACTGCAAAATTGCAGCGTCATAATCAGAACGAATTACATAGGTCCACAAAAGAGGAAGGTGAGAGCAGAACAAAAGGTCAATTGACATCATTAAAACATCGGTGGTCAATGGTATTACTTCAGAGGTTCCCAACCTTAATTTGCTCTGCGGCTCACCCATTGCGTGAAAACATCTAGGAGACACAGGAACAACTAAATAAAAAGTAAAAATCACCAACACACAAAAATACGTATACGCACGCACGCACACACACCCACACACATACACACACATACACACACACACAGTAGGCATTATTAGTAAATTATACTAATTTAATCTACAAGAGGGAACGTGCTTATATTTCTTAATAGAGAAAAGATTTTTATTGTACTCAATTATAAGAAGTATGTGAAAAATCAAATAAAAAAAAATGTTCAAATCTTCGTATAGCTTATGGGACTTAACTACGGGGTCATCAGTCCCTAAACTTACCAGGATTGAGTACATGTCATCGTGGGTGAGTTATATTTGTTTCTAACGAAATGGCAATTGGTGAAGAAGCATTGCTTTCGCGATTAAATATTGTTCATGCCGGCTGTCACATAATTCATTGTAAATTTTTGAAGGCAGAGATGGATTCGTTGGTGTCGTCCGGTGATGAGTTTTGGATGTATCGAGCGATTCGTCGGAGGATTTTGTTACGCCGTAAGAGGAAATTATTTCAAGACCTGCGTTTCATCTTATGTGTCGTTGGAGGGCGTAATTCACATCTAATGAAAATTTAGTTTTTAATTATGGCTGCATGGGTTATAATTCGCATTGGGTGGCTGTATGGCTAAGGGCTGCGTTCGAAACGTGCGTCGGGATCATTTGTAGGTAACCACAAGGCTCTATGTAGGGGTAATTCTGGGTGCGGACCTGACGTCAGCATCTACGTTGGTTTAGTCTCAATAGGCAGCGTGCACCGCGAACCACGATACATTCAGCGGAGTACGTGGTGGTAAATTAAAAATAACTTAAATACAAACCCAACGATACGAAGACATGACGTGGTCGTCCGATACGAGGGAATAGAAGAGACAAATATAATTCACTCTTGGAAGGCATTATCACATTAAAGTGATCGAGCACTCAACTTGTAGTTCTTGTGAAGACACATTTACGGAACTATTTACATTTTCAATAACTTTAGTAATTAAACTGTGAGGGACATGAAATTGAAGAAGTGATCAAAATCAGCATCTCTCATATTCTGAATTGCCTTTCGCGTAGTGATCACAAAGACAAGATGAGAGAAATTAGGGCTCGTACGGAGGCATATAGGCATTCTTTTTTTTCCTCGTTCTATTTGGTAGTGGAATAGGAAAGAAAATGCCTAGTAGTGGTGCAGTGTACCCTCCGCCACGCACCTTACGGTGAATTGCGTAGTATGTATGTAGATGGAGATGCATATATCTACTGCTGCATCAGACGTATTTGTGCACCACTGTTAACCTATGAGTTGATTGTTGAATCTCCTTAATTCTGTGGCCCTTTATGTAAAATGTGCCATATTGTTACCATCCGTATCTGGTATTCACAGGCCCATGTTTCTTTAAAAAGTCATTTAAAAATCATCAGAAAGGTACCTAAAGAGGAGCCCTCAGGACTTGAAATGCATGCTTCACTAATAAATTACGTTTTTGTGACTGATGGCAAATAAGTTTTATTTTGTAAATGATACAGATATTTGAAATGAACACGGACAAAATGACAGAAACGAGACTCGAGCATGTGGTTGTCAGTCTTGAACGATACATATTTACCGTTTAACGCTTAGCGAGCATTATACTATAAAGCTGTACTGTCCAGCAACACAGCAGTTTTTGGTCCCATTGGAGTAATTTTACATCACTAGAGCGCTGTTCCTCTGACATTACTGTTTTGTATGAGGAGCGTCATTTCAAAACATATTGTTCAGAAATGAAGAAAAACGTTTTACTTCCGAACTGGGAAAGGTATCCACAAAATTGAGATGTCAGAGTTTATATACTAGGGTAACGTTTGAGAATCCACAAAAACTGAAATTGGTTTTTCATTAAGTGGCCTTATATTTAAATTTAAAATTGTCACTTAATACGTTTTGAACCGATATACTGAACATAATACGTTCTGAACCGTTTAGTGAATACACATACACAGAGGAGATGGAACACTTATAGCTTTTCAAATCAGTTTTGCTGTAGTTTGTGTTTATTTAATGTTTTAAAATTGTCACAACAATACACAAAGTTCAGAGAAAGTAAAAAAAAAAAAAATGTATTACTAGCATTCGGTAATTTTTTCACAGGTTAAGATATTAGGTCATACTAAATTTACGTACTTTGAGATTACAAATTATGCTGTATAAATGCATATAGAATCAAAACTTGAAGTTTTGAAAGTCCCGTTTTTTCTTCCAAACAATTACAATCTTCAGGATCACAACACTCAGGTGCTGCATCGAAATATAGAGCTAATTTATACATCTGCAAACTATGAATTTCTCTCCAGTTATCGCCAAATTTTGCCTTCAAAAGTGTGTCTACGTCTAATTTCTTTGCATCGCTTAAAGCTCTCAAATGATCAAGCACAGGAGGTTCAAACACTTGCTCCATGTTTGTTCCTCGTTTCAGTATTGTTACAAAATGTTTTGATGGTTCATCACATCTATATGTTGGCTCCATCTTTACTCTGACGAGGGCTCCCCATTTATAGTACATTTCTTCAACATTACCCTCTTCATTTCCTTTATTCCATCCAATTTTCTGAATTGTTTTGCGAGTATTTTGTAGTCTCTGACAGCCCAGTCATGTCCAAGAGCTCTTACTTTTCCCGCAGATTTGTAAACTTCTCTATATTCTTCAGGAGTGAAAATGACGGAACATTTCCGGAGGGCCTTCTCTACAACTCCAAATAAGCGATCTGCGGGTAAATAAGAATGCCCTCTAACGGGAAATATTGCTGTAATGCTTTTGAGATGAGTTGGTGCTTTCTTTTGAAGCCAATAAACGAGAGCATGAATTGCGTGCATGTTTTTATTTTGGCCTCCGCAGCCATCAGCGAAAAGCCTAACAGTGGTGACCGAATCCTGAAAATGGGCTTTCTATAGATACGAAAGTACACCAGATGCCACCTCGTTTGCCCCTCTACCACCTTCAGTCTCATTCCATGTAAATAACTTAGCATTATTGATGCTGACGTCAGTCACACATAGCGCATAAAAGGATATTTGTTGAGAGTAGTATGCTTCGCCAATTGATAATTTTGGAAGGGGCTGCACCTGTTGCAAATCGAAGCAGAAGCTTCTTGTTTCAGCAGAACGCTCCCTCATTAATTTGTGGAACGTTGAATGCAGGTTGTCCAACTGAACTAGACGAAAGTTGCACATAACACACTTTGAATCGATCGTTCCCGTGCACTTAATACGATTTGATTCGATGCATCTACTTCGACATGGAAATTTTAAGGGATATAACACGAAATGTTTCAATCTGAATTAACAGCATTAAAGAGCGCATAAAAACGGGGGGAAATCGTATCAAAACGTATTTTGATCAAGAGTGCACTTAATACGTTTTGAAACGACGCTCCTCATATGTAACCAGTGACTCGCCTTAGCCTTGCATTGGTAACGCATTTACTAAATAAAATAGCAAGTTCGCCGTTAACATCATGCCATTACTCTGTTTCTGCTGTGCTACCGCTTGGAGCGCTAGCATCGTTGGTGATAGATAGTGTTATACTATGCATTGAATATGCCGTTACGGTTGGCTGGTTCTCCGCTAGGAGTGCTACTGCCGTTCCAAATGTCAGACGTAAAATGTTAAATACAGGGTATCCCACTCAACTGTTTCACCACAGATATCTCTGAAACTACAAGAGATACTGAAAAACGACTTTTACGTTCATGAGATACCTGCGGTGAAACAATTGAGTGGGACACCATGTATAGTTGAGACTGTTATATTAGTACATAATTATGGATTGAACACGGTGAGGATTCTATAAGCATATTATTCACTGTCTTTAATCAATAAAAGCTTTTTCTGAAATGTGGTAAAGTCGAAAATCAAAGAGTAAATAGCCTTTCCAATAAGTATTACTGTTCCATATTTCGCATTATATTCTCCATATCAATAATGATACACAGCATCACCCACAAGACTAATTTGAAGAGTTTCCGAAAATTTCATGAAAATTGCTCCAGCCGTCTTGCAGGCCATGGGGAACATACATACATGAATAATCGATTTATTTAGTTGTTTCTCTGAAGATCAGACCCGTATTAGGTACTAAAATAGTCAAATATAACCGTTAACTATCGCCCCAGAATTTATAATGACTTTTAATAGCGCAGCTTCCCCTCTCGACTCATATCTCTCGCCCCTCCCCAGTCTTCTCCCCGTCCCTCCTCTCCCCCCCCCTCGCAACCCTCGTTCTTGCCCCCGTCTCTCTCTCCCTCCCCCCCCCTTTCTCACTCTCTCTCTCTCTCTCTCTCTCTCTCTCTCTCTCGTATGTGTGTGTGTGTGTGTGTGTGTGTTTGTGTTTGTTTTAAATCTGCCTCTTCATCTCCTCCTCCCTGTATCTATAAATATTCGCATATGCCTGTCAGCTTTCGTGGTGATTAGTGATACACTGTTGGAGTTTTCAGCAATGTGTCCTTTGCTATGCACCCCACGCGCTGACTCGAGTTCTATAAAAACCATGTCTATAAAAACAATCAAACATTAGCGAACTAACAGTTAGTAAAAGACTGTCAAATCTGTTGTAACGTACCGTCTTGTTCAAAAATGTTCAAATGTTTGTATAGCTTATGGGACTTAACTACGGGGTCATCAGTCCCTAAACTTACAAACTACTTATCAACTAACTTATCCTAAGGACAGCACAAATATCCATGCCCGAGGGGGGATTCGAACCCCCGACCGTAGTGGCCGTGCGGACCGTTACTGGAGTGCCTCAGTCCCCTCGGCCACCGCGGCCGGCGTATCGTCTTGATTCGATGGTCAAGTATGGTTTTTTTTATCCTAAGTTTTTGAATAATATCCCTCACCATCGCCCAGACACACACACACACACACACACACACACACACACACACAAACAAGCAAAGAGACAAACTTATTTATAATAAGAAAGTTGGAAAGGCGGCCGTGTATACTTATTAATAATACGATGCCTAAAGGAGTTGCCTTTCTGTCTGCAGCTTCCAAATAGTTGTGTACGGCGGTTTGCCTTGGCGAGAGGGTAATAGACGTCGGGTTTCAGATTTTTTTATTATTATTTTCCAACGGTTCCTTTGGATTTTCCCTAATACTTCTGGCCCATTTTCGGTTACGGTAGCAACACTGTAAGTGGACCTTTGCGATCGCTTTTTGACAGCTCGAAATTGAAATGAAAATAACGGGTTAACTGTTCATCTGTCACGAAAATTAGACAAACGAGTTTGTAGAGGAGAAAATTCTCTACGATTTTGCTCTCATAAGTCTTTTTCATATCTCACATCGTTTCAGAGATATTTGCGATTTGAAGATGCCTGTCTGTATATCTAACGCGTTCCCACCTTTCAGAACGCGCCGTTCAGCCTGTCGGCACCAAATTTTACAGACGTAACTGTTGCTCACCAACGACTAGAACCTCCCTGTTTCGAAACTTAGGACAAAACATAGGTTAGTAACACTAAAAATACGCCGTCTGAGATGGCCTTTTGGCAGCACGAAATTGCAAATAAAACCTTAACCGTTCATCTGAGGCGAAAATAGAATAAACGTAGGCTTATTTGTAGAGGAGAAACTTCCCAATGACTTTGCTCTCGGATTTTTTTTCTTTAATTCTCAGTCACTTGCGTTTACATAAACCACTACGGATAAAATAAAAGTCACACTACCACGGCGAGACAAGTGATGATATTTTAACGAAAAAAATAATGAAAATAGGGAGGACATACTAAAATAATACTTTCAATAGGTTAAAGCTCAAATAAAGAGTATGTTTCTCATAACTAAACTCAAATATCAAATAATTTTAACTGTTCGTTAAAATACTACCGGAGACAATATTACGTGTTGACTGCATAGCTGTTGTCAGAATGTAGATTCTGTCGCAATCGTATCGTCCATAATTATTTATTATTTTTATTTTTATTATTTTTGTTCGAAATGTTTGGAAAAAATCATAAAACTACAGGAAAACCTTAAGTGGGCCTTAAAATACGCCAGTGATATTTTTCTAAACCCCTCCGGTATTAAAACGAACAAAAACAAATTGTTTAAAATTTGCAAACCCATTCCTGAGTTCTAGCGAGACTAACTCACAGCTGAGCATTATTATAAATGAAGATCCCTTTTTCCAATTTTACTGGTAGATATATTCAACAAAAATGTAAATATATACATTAGTATATTAGTGGTTTCTGGAAGTTCATAGCCGGCCGCGGTGGCCGAGGGGATTGAGGCGCTCCAGTCACGGTCCGCACGGCCACTACGGTCGGGGGTTCGAATCCCCCCTCGGGCATGGATATTTGTGCCGTCCTTAGTTGTAAGTAGTTCATAAGTAGTTTGTAAGTTTAGGGACTGATGACCCCGTAGTTAAGTCCCATAGACTCTACAAACATTTGAACATTTTTTTTGGAAGTTCATATCTCCGAAAATGGTGTGTCGCACGCACAGAGAGCTTTTAACAGACGTCAGCGTCCACGTTAACTGCTGTCATTTCAAATGTCATTCTCGCTGCCACCTGCTTTGTGATTTACTGCTGAGCGAATAAAGCAAGTGTAGCTAATTCGCCGACGTCCCTTTAATCTGAATGAGCGCGAGTTCACCCCAAATTTGCTTCACAGCTGTGCGTACCTGCCCAACACACTAAATTGTCACGCTGAATTTCGCGATTGTTATCAAATGCCTGACAGCGCAATGAAGTCACTCTGACATTAAAGGCAGCAACTGAATGAAACAGAGGGGAAAAATATCCTGAACACGACATTATACCATTCCGGAGAGTTATTCATCGTTTATTGCAACCGCTGATGTCAAATTATACAGGTTTTTTTCCCCAGTACTGAATGCTTTGTTTGACGTCAGCGAATTGCCTTAAAAATAGTGCGATGAACAAAAGCGACGTCAGAATCTCTGATGACCACAGTAATTGGAGCGGTAACCAACAGTCCTGAGGATGTTAACGAAGCTCATAGCAAATTACTTCCTCTACAATTCTTGCAGCTTCTTTATACTAAGAGTTTGTTGATGGGTAAAAAATTTATCATAATCTGTCATTCTTCGACTACCAGATATTTGTTGAACTGCCTTCCTTAATCCGTATTCTAATAAACATCTATCTACTTTCGATTCTTCCCACTGTACTAGTCCTAGGATTGTTATGTACACACCATTTCTGTTTGGGTAGATTAAAGCTCCTCGGAAACATACCACAAAGAGAAATTTTGCCTCCTGTTGCGAAAAGACACAGTATACCCTTTTACCACTTTTTTGAGATTATTACCCCGTTTTCTCTACATGTTTTAATGTGATTTAACTATGTCATAATACAGAAACTGCCAACAAGAACTTCAAAATATTAAATCACATCACTTGGTACTATCATCTTGTAATCTTTATTTCTAATTTGCTCCAGTTTTTGGGTCGTCAAAATAACTACAAAATGTTGAGTAACATTTTTATTGCATCAGTGATTGTTCACAGCGACAAATGATGTTGAAATTTGCAAATTAAGACAAAGACTGACCATGATTTCTGCCCGCGCATATAAATAGACAATCTTGGTTTCTAGTATGTTCTATAACAGACTTTATACAATAATGATACTTTATTAAACTTCCGTAAAAATAAGTGTAAATATTTCACAAATAATTAGCATAACAGATTATTCATCATCAATTAAAATAATTGTTATATATGTTTAAACAATTTTTGCAGCATTTGACACATTAAATTTTCAATGTAACGGAAAACTTTATTTTTTTAAACTCCCCATTGTGTGCCATCTTGGATTTCGAATTGGCTGTGTGGTCTGGGGCATCAGGTAACGCCATTACGGATTGTGTGGCCGCTCGCGTCGGAGGTTCGAGTCCTCCCTCAGAGATGGCTATGTGTGCTGTCCATAGTATAAAGTAGTTTGTAAGTATATGGCCCGATGACCAGAGTAGTTCGTTCCCTTACAATTACAAACATTTGAACATTTCAATTTGATTTCGAATTTCTCACACCACCACCACACTGATGACCTCTAACGACTGTAGCACCGACTGGTAGTGGTATCGGAAGTGTGAACCGGAAAAGTAGTGTATTCTTCTCTTCAGGATCTATCACAGATTACATATCAAGCTCCTGTCCGTGTATTCCTATTCTAATAAAAAAATGTTCAAATGTTTGTAAAACTTATGGGATTTAACTACGGGGTCATCAGTCCCTAAGCTTACATACTACTTATGAACTAGCTAAGACTAAGGACGGCACAAATATCCCTGCCCGAGGGGGGATTCGAACCCCCGACCGTAGTGGCCGTGCAGACCGTGACTGGAGCGCCTCAGTCTCCTCGGCTACCGCGGCCGGCCCTATTCTAATCATTTTCCTGTAGTTTAGTGAAGCTGACTTCATTATTATTATTACTAGTGTTATTATTATTGCTACTATTGTTATTCACTGCTACCTGAATTTGGAGCTGACAATCAAAACATTTAAGGCTTACAGCTAGTTACTTTAAGAATGAAGGAAAAAAAGTTACCTCAAATTTTTCTGTCGCATCTGAAACGTTTGTTGAAGGTATTCAACAAGTTGTGGTACATCCAATACACGACTAAGTACAAGTGTATGAGAGGAACAGAAACACTCTTTTTACTTTCATACAGAAAAAGTGAAGTGCTGTGATGTGCGGAGATGAAAAGGAAAAAACGTAACAAAAACACACGAAAAGTGCTGTACACAGCCCTGAAACACTCGCCAGGAGAAAACGAACTCCAGCCAACAAGACGGAGAAGCAGTAGTTACATGTAGAGAAGAGACATCAACACCGTGAGTAGACAGAATATAAAATTAAAAACACTTAGGCCTAACGTGAAAAATGCCTTTTAAAAACTGTTTTTAATCTATTTATCAAAAACAAATTGTACAAACCTTTGTATCATTTACAGACCACAGAAGATGCTTTAAAATAAAAAAGCGAAACGCGTCTGGTTTAAAAATAAACCTCTTAATTGCAGTCAGCATAAGACAGATTACCTCTATAATCAAGAAAACAATATTCTTTACTACGAAATCGTCAGATACATTATTGCGGCCAGTGCTAGTTTCATTGATGGGGATCGGATAAAAAAGTACAACTTTATAATGTAGTTATTTGTTTCTTATTGCTTGTTATGTGACGTCAGTTTGTCGTAATTCGTAGAAACTACAGAAAATTATTGTGAATAAGATTTTTTGTTATAATTATAACCGGCGAAATATTGTAGTTAATAATAAATTCTAGATATAGAAGTGAACACTGAGCAGGATACTTGGCACACGTCTCTTCTAACCCTACGTTATTTAATA
Source organism: Locusta migratoria (assembly GCA_026315105.1). Taxonomy (NCBI): domain Eukaryota; kingdom Metazoa; phylum Arthropoda; class Insecta; order Orthoptera; family Acrididae; genus Locusta; species Locusta migratoria. The sequence continues at coordinate 215,445,324 of CM048744.1, read as the reverse complement.
AGGTGTTAAAATATTGCATTATCTCGACATTCTATCGTGTCCAATAAAGAGAAAAACTGTATATAGGAGGACCTAAAATACGTGCCAAAAATGAAACAAGTAGAGGGCAACGAAATAAGCAGATTTCGTATATGAATGTGTGGTCGGTAATGATATATTACAGCGCTAGAGTATGCAGAAGGATAATAGAAAGGAAACTGAAAAGGTAAATAAAGACAAATTTGTTTATTGATAGCTTACTAGAGGTGCTCGAAAGAGCGGCGACCCACAGCGATACAAGATTCACCGCGACGGTGCATGGATCGTCGCACGGTAGAAAGACGTCAGGCATGTCGACACAGCTCCAGCAGACAGGCGGGTCACTAGATCTTCTTCAGATGTGACAGGCTTCTAATATTACCCCAAAAGAAAAACATTCACGCAGGATAAATCAGGTGAACAGGGTGACCAGGGATAACTGCAACCGAGCATTATTAAAAATATCGGGCTGAGAATCTTTACTGAATTTAAACCACATACCTCAACCTGAACTCAGTGAACAGATTGTTACAGAAATTACAAACACTTACGTCGAGAAGAAAACACCATGCAAACTGGTACGACAACAATCCACGATCAATAGAAAAAAATTACGTAATATTTGAATGAGATTGGATCACGGAAAAAATCTAAAAATGATTCTTGGTCACTGATACCCCTGTATATAATCTCATTGCCTAGTACCAAAGAATGTGAACAGACTGAAACTCGTGCTGCAAATCAGTGTGTGAGCAAACTTCCCATTGCAAAATATAAATAAATAGAAACAGATCAATTACATCACGGCCCTTACGTAACATCTTTTTTTCTCTTTAATTTAATATAGACAAATAAATAAAAAAAGATTAAAGGCAAAACTACATCTGTGCAATTGAAGGTGCACAACGGGTAACATTACTGTGCACTGCAAAACAATCAGTTAGCAAGTGGTGTAACTATATTCCTTAACAACACTCTTTTAATTCAAGTCTTGAGTTCTGTCATTTGCAGCACTCAAAGATATATAGAAAACAATGAACAAGCAGTATCAGAATTTCAACCGCGGGAATGAACCAACAGAGGGCTAATTCATGTATAACAAGAAAAGTAAAACTTATTGCTTCATTTCAAACCACCTTTTACTTTTCATATTTAAGATTTAATCATGCAAACTTTTACAAACTTTATTCCTCTTCAAAGTAAGTGAAATGAAATCTAGAAATTCTCCTACACTGCTTTAACATCGACGATAAGGATGAATGACTAACAAACTATTTTCCATTACGAAGTTATATTTACCTTAAAGCTTCAGCAACACATTTCAAATCAGAGAAAATCCAGTGCTTTGTAACAAAATACTCACTTTCAAATAAATCACGTAATACAGGTTGCAACACATGTTTGTAGCAAGAATCAAACTGACCAGTACTTTACACATATAACATTAGGTTGCCAACACGGCACCAACAAGGACAGCACAAGACTGAGTGAAGAATGCGCGAACAGGGGCCTTAGATAAATGTACTGTTTGGTAGTCACAGATTTAAGACAAAGAGGCTAACAGAAAATACAATATACATGAAAGGTAGGCAAAATGAAATTCAGTTACCGGGAATAGACTCCTCACATTCAGTCCGCTGACGGTAGTCTTTCAACACGTCGACGCAGCGTCTGCTGTCGTCACGAGAGACTGGCGTCGAATTTACGACAGGGTCGATGACCTGCTTCCGCCTAGCTTGGCTCGCAATTGCTTGAGCAGTCTAAGATTCTAACAAGTTTCTGTGTCACAATTTTGCGCTGTAACAGCACTGCAGCAAGATGACGCATACCCCCAACAGCACGCGTGTATTGGACTGCCTATAGTATGTAGTGGTCCCCGCATGTCCCGCAAGATCCCAGGACTTGTGTCACTGAACACGTGAGGTATGACATTGGAAGGACCTCCGTCCAACTACCATGCCGCGAGATCTGGAAGGGCAGCTGCAACAGCTGTGGACAAAATTGTCTCATGGGAGATTCCATACGCTGTTACAATGCATTGCGTCCAAAGAGGTGCGACACGTTACTGACCTGTTGACAACGATCCACCTGTAACTGTCATCGAAATCCTCTCTTCCATCCCATATTTTGATCAGTTCGTTAAAGTCACATATATTTTCACCATTCCTTTCCAACAATTATTTAACTTTCACTATCACTGTTCTTGTCAGACAATGTAGGTTATTTACTAGTAAAAGAAAGCCATATTACAGCGTTCAAAGTCCTAGGTATTAGTGGTTAACGAAAGGCTATTTACAAAAGTGTTCATCCACTCTTCAGGCATACATAACAATTTTTATTGAAAGCTTTAGATGCCAATTTTTTTTAGGATAAATGTGACATTACCATTAAGTAAAGATAATATTTGTAATTACTCCGGTACATTCTAACACAGCCTTGGCACTGAAGAATGGGCTGTAGAGACTGCCTTCCCTTCTGTTGGATAATTCTAGCTAGTCTTAATTCTCAACATGTAGGTACTTCTAGAGGCGTGAGTTTCTCTCCCGCAAATGTATAACTTCTGTAGCAAGTGGGTAATAAACTGAAGAAGAAAAGAAGAAAAAAAGGAATACTGCTGCTAACGGAATAGACGGGTCAACGATAATTTTTTTCGGTTCTGATTACCTCCTTCAAGTACAGTTGGGAAAAGAGAAGCACGAAGTCCACGAGATAAGCATAATTACTTTTTTGTTGGAGTTTCACGAAAGTTCTCGCGCTTTCTGTAGTTATACCGCCCCGGAAGCTACCTTCAGCAGCCTGCGAAATGCCGTTCTCAGTGACTAATGTATAGAGTTAGTTCTCAGCGTATCTGTTGATTTACGGGGAAGCAGAAACGAGCGAAGTGTAAATTTAAACATATGGCGAACGCTCTCATGAACTAGACATCCAACGCTCAGGGCAGTTTTTTTTCCGGAAATGACGGTGGCGTTGAGGTTGGTATGAAGCTGTGAATTTCATATTTTATCAGAGCTAGTGGTTAGAAAGCTCACGTGTACGTAGTCATAAGAAAAATAAAATCTATCTAATATAAAAGTAGCATTATCAATTGCAGAGAGTTGAGATACGTACGTAAATAAATTTGTAGCCTTTGACTTGCAACTTCAGTGTCGAGGTATCAGGAGTATGATTATCGTTATTTAATTATGTACTTCTTTTACTTTTTCATACTATTATTAGTATCTTATATTGTAACGGCCAGGGCGTTCTGTCCGACCAGTTTATTTTCGTTTCAAATGAAAGGTATTCATCCGCAATTTGTCATCAAGTAACGGAATTCACTTAACTCCCGCCTTCCTTTATCTTACATCTTTAATACAGCAATTCCTGTTTTTTTTTTCTTTTTTTTTTTTTTTTTCTTTTGAATTTTAACCTACATTGATGAATTTTCGATGAAAAAGCGATATATATATATATATATATATATATATATATATATCTGTCCCAGCTGTATTGTCCACCCAAAATATCTCTGGAACAATAACAGCTATTGGAAAACGACTTTCACCGGTATCAATGTACGGCTGTGGCCCATGAATGTACATATTTGGAAACATTCTAAAACGAAAGCAAATGTGTTTTTAACACAAACTTATGTTGTTTCGTAGGCTTTCCCGGCGTAATAGTTCTTCATAGTTTCTTCGGGTTTGCTGCCGGATTTTGAAGTCGAACTGACCCAATATTTCGGCGGAACACCTGTCCGCCATCCTCAGGGGAACTGCTGCTGCTGGACTCGCCGACAACTGATGCCGAGGGCATGGAACGCCGTCCTATATAGGCCTGCGAGTGATGAAGGCGCTTGCGCGGCCTGCCACAGGTACTGCACATAGACAGGTCTTGCGGCGCCGCCGGTGGCGGAAAGGCGGTGCTCGCGATATATCGCAGTCATGGGTTGTCTTCCAGCAATCTGGTGGGTTGCATAAAAGATCGATGTTTTTTCATGTGTGATAAAACCGGGTTCCACGCCCTGCTAAGCGGAAAACCCTTGTCTCTATTAATTAAATTTTCGGACCGCCTGATTTCAATAGACTCTTTATACACATTGTCCCAAAAACCGGACGTGCTGGCCACAATACGAGTCTCATCGAACAACATCCTATGTTGCTCGTTAAGACAATGTTCCGCAACTGCTGACTTTTCGGGCTGTAGAAGCCTGATGTGACGGCGATGTTCCACACATCTGTCATGAACAGTACGGATCGACCTGCCAATGTACGCCTTCCCACATTCGCATGGAATCCTGTACACACCCTGTTTTTTAAGGCCCAAGTCGTCTTTAACGGATCCTAAAAGTGTCCTGATCTTGGGTGGTGGACGGAACACACTCTGGATGTTAAATTTCTTTAGGATTCTGCTAATTTTGTGAGATATGCCCCCTGCATACGGAATAAAAGCAACAGATCTTTCTTCCTCTTCATGTGCTTCCCGGGATGGTCCAAACTGCATAGCTCGAAGAATCTGCCTCTCGGAGTACCCATTTTCCTTAAACACAGATGTCAAGTGTGAAAGTTCCTGTGGTAGGCTTTCTGCATCGGAAACTGCATAAGCTCTGCGTACCAGAGTCTTAAGGACGCCACTGCGTTGGTGTGGTGGGTGGCAGCTTCTTGCATTGAGGTACAGATCTGTATGTGTGGGCTTCCGATGAACACTATGTCCCAGGGTACCATCCTGTTTCTTGTACACCATGACATCCAGGAACGGAAGCTTCCCATCGCTTTCAACCTCCATGATGAATTTGATATTGGGATGGAGACAGTTGAAGTGGCCAAGAAATCGATTGAGAGAATCTAGTCCATGGGGCCACACAAAGAAAGTGTCATCAACATATCTCCAGAAACACTTTGGTTGCAGAGCCGAAGTCCTCAGTGCCATATCCTCAAAATCCTCCATATACGGGTTGCTGGAAGACAACCCATGACTGCGATATATCGCGAGCACCGCCTTTCCGCCACCGGCGGCGCCGCAAGACCTGTCTATGTGCAGTACCTGTGGCAGGCCGCGCATGCGCCTTCATCACTCGCAGGCCTATATAGGACGGCGTTCCATGCCCTCGGCATCAGTTGTCGGCGAGTCCAGCAGCAGCAGCAATTCCCCTGAGGATGGCGGACATGTGTTCCGCCGAAATATTGGGTCAGTTCGACTTCAAAATCCGGCAGCAAACCCGAAGAAACTATGAACAAACTTATGTTTTTTTTAAATGGATACCCTATATTTTTTCTTCAGAAATCCATAGCATGACAAATCACATAAACAATGCCGTTGATTGCATCGCATCCTGAGCAGCATGGGGTTCTCGCCTGAGTATCAGGACGTGAGCTAGACGCAAGTTTCGCGTATTTCAAGCGTCAACTTCGCGTCGCAATATCTCGGGATGTAATTAGAATATTGCGATGCAATCAACGCCATTGTTTATGTGATTTGTGATGCTATGGATTGCTGAAGAAAAAATATAGGAAGTCCAGTCTTAGCTAGTTCATAAGTAGTTTGTAAGTTTAGGGACTGATGACCCCGTAGTTAAGTCCCATAAGCTATACATACATTTGAATTTGAACAACATGGGCCCCAGCAGTACATTGATACCGGTGAAAGTCGTTTTACAATAGCTGTTATTGTTCCAGAGATATTTTGGGTAGACAAGATAGCTGGGACACCCTAACATATATATATTACAGGGTGTCCCAGCTATCAAAAATTAATTTCGTGTTTTCGTATCACAGAAGACATGTTAGCCTCGAAAACAGGGTGAGTAGTACTTGTACCACTACGTAACAGAAAAAAAAATAAAAAATTCTCGAGCAACGCTCGGTCACCCGATAGTTAGATATCCTTTTGCTCTTGCTGTAAATATTGTAATCGGCTTGTTTTACATCTTCGGTTCTAAAGATATGCAGTTCTTTTTGGCCTACGAAAGCTCAGAGAGTAAAACACTTCAAGCGCTGTCTGAGGTAGCTTGCTCGTCTTGATACGTCAAGTAGGGTCTTTATCTCGCGAGACACATGCAGTGCCTGGTAGCGGGTTAAGTTTGATCAAATGTTTATAAATCTATCAGACTCAACTGCGTGGTTATTAGGTAAACTAATCTAAAGAGAACGCAAACACCCACGCTCGAGGGGGGGGGGGGGCGGCTCGAACCCCCGACGACTAACGGCCACGCGTACCGTTGCACGGCACCCCGGCGGGTTAAGGATTCCACCGATAATCATAACGTTTAACAGCTAATCCAGGCACTCTTGATGTGTTCGAACGGTGGCCATATCACAATTATCGAACTACCCGTTCCCGGAATAGTAAATATTATCCCAGGATGCTTACTGTAGGCGAAACGCGCCATTAAAGAATAAAAATCAGCAACCAAGGCTGTTTATATCATTATTTAACTTCACTTATTTACAATTTACGTCACTTTCTACAACGGTGCGAAGTATGCACATGGGTCATCTAATTATTGGTTTTAATATTTAAATACTCCAAAAGTAGCTTACCAAACACGTTCGGTCGGAAATTACTTCATGCGTTTGAAGAACATCACAAATGTTTGATTTCTAGTGACTACCAATATATTAGTATTTCAATCTGTAACATTCTCTCATCTCATGATTTCAACTCTAGTTCACCAGAGTTGAGTTTCATTTAAATGCCCCATTATTTTGCGAAAGTAGTCATTTTGGAACTAAGTGCGTTCATCTATATTTCATATGCGACTTTTCCACCATAAATGCAGACTAGATTGATAGTCGCTGTTATAGTCTGTTGAAAATCGTCATCCTTTCTTTTCAAATAATTTTTTTAAATATAATTTCTTGTTTCACCTTGCCGTGCCCTGCCACATACGCAGAAATCTTGTTTTTCGCAAATTTTACCCACCCATATTAATGATTGCCAAGGAAGCACGAAAATTTATATTCCCAGATAAATTATGTTCTCAAAGCCTTGCCGCGGTGGAGTAGACGAGCGGTCTAAAGCGTCTCGCTGCGGAGCGCGCGGTTGTTCGCCGTGGAGGTTCGAGTCCTCCCTGGGGCATGGGTGCGTGTGTGTGTGTGTGTGTGTGTGTGTGTGTGTGTGTGTGTGTGTGTGTGTGTGTGTGTGTGTGTGTGTTCTCCTTAGGTTAGTTTACGTAGGTTTAAGTAGTGTGTAAGCTACGGACTGATGACCACGCAGTTTGGTCCGATAGATTTACAAACATTTGAATATTTTATCTCAAAGCATTCTAAATTTATGTTTGAGGAATTTGCAACTGCGATTTCCACTTATTCAAGTGTCTGAAAATATCGAAGGGATAAAGCCTTATTCAAGGGAGATGTTTGATAACGAAACTACTCCAGTATGTATGTCTTTCTACTTTTCTCAACTGGTAAGTACATAACTTGTTCTACGAGTTTGTTTGGATAGTACGAGGTTCGTTTAAAAGTGATATAACGGTGGACGTAACATAATGAAAACATGTACGAAGCCTTAAAAATTATACTTTTCCTCTATGGAATGGCACTATTTTTAGGTCTTGGAGAAGAGGTATGCTGTCATTCCTTCCACTGGTTCTTCCTTTCCGGATCATAAGCGAATCCCCCTCGGGCATGGATATTTGTGCCGTCCTAGTTCGTAAGTAGTTCATAAGTAGTTTGTAAGTTTAGGGACTGATGACCCCGTAGTTAAGTCCCATAGACTTTACAAACGTTTGAACGTTTTGAACGTCATAAGCGAATATCCGCGTTACATCCACTGTGGGCGGAACAAAGAAAAATATGTCTGCGCTAGCTGCAAATGTTTCCAGCTCATAGCAGAGTTCCAAACTTCTTTAAATATCGTGGATACCCACTTCACACACTCTTTCGAACAGCCTCAGTGTTTCAACATCTCATTCGCAGCATTATTGGTACAGTTAAGTTGTGCAGCAAGCCCACAAACTGTGATTCGTTTGTAAGCAGGAATGATTAATCCAGTCGTTGATACTGACGTCAATAGTCGCAGTTACTGGCCACCAACTTTGTTGTTTTTCTGTGTTGGTTTCTTCTTTTCTAAACGTCTTCATACACCGCTGTACACTGCTCTCGTAAATATTGTTGTCTCCTGTGGATGTGAGCAAGGCCGAGCCCTTCCTTTGTCAAGAACTCTATGACTGTTTTTGGTTCGAATCCGTTACGGAACATGAGTATTCTAATGTGCTAACCTGTGAAATGTGAACTGCATACCGTAATAAACAAGTTATGCTCACAATTGCATTACTTTCCGATCGACTCTCGTATTTTCTACCAATTTTTAAGTTCAACATTCTCAGAAAGTCCAAAGAGTCTTAGCACTTGCAAAATTTATTTCAAGAACGAATAATGGTTATCTGATAAAAATATTGGTTCTGACTTTATCCATTTATCAAATTTGGATTCGATTCGTACAATTTTTAAAGACCAGACGTTGTTTTACGTGTTTGTATAGCTTATGGGACTTAACTACGGGGTCATCAGTTCATAAACTTACAAACTACTTATGAACTAGCTAAACTAAGGACGGCGCAAATATCCATGTCCGAGGGGGGATTCGAACCCTCGACCGTAGTGGTCGTGCAGACCGTGACTGACGCGCCTCAGTCCCCTCGGCCGGCTAGCAGAAGTAACGAGCTTCAAAAATTTGTAAGGAAAAAACTGTTTTTCCTATATAATCCGAATGGTGTACATAAATATAGTAACATAAGCGATTCTTACAATTTTCCAACACAATAGTTCCAGTTCGTTATCAAAACCTTCTCTCTTGTGGGAGTGTAATATTGCAGGCTTGCTTATGAATACCTTAACAGAATAAACTTACGTGACACCTGAGAAATTACAATTAAATGAATACTTATAGTAGTACAGTGATAGCTGATAAAGTCCAGATACTGTGCGTTAAACTCAAAGGTTTCTTTCCCTGTCGGTAATTGTCGCTCTGTGAGCCCGTCTTGAGAAACTTTTCCGAGTAATGAGTCTTTTGTCCTGTATCGACTCAAACACTTGACGAACAAGTTGCAGACTCTAAACATGATGCGTAGTCAGTCTACAGTCGGGCCCGGTGGTCTTGGGGTAGAGCGCTCGACTGGAAACCGAAGGGCCGCAAATTAGAAAACCAGTCAGACCTCGGAATTTTTCACTCTGTGTTTTAACCCGTCATTCACCTCTCAACGATGTGAGGAGTCGCCAGAAACGACAAGTGTTTCGGATTCCACGTTAAGCTGTAGGTCCCCTTTCCCCGGTTGGATAACTGTAGTAGGCTAGGGACACGCAAGTGTCCAATTGAAAGACGTGCACCAGGCCAATGAGCCACACAAAATTATCATCTGTCTACAAGCCTTATGCGCCGACTATTTAACTATCTTCAGCCCATCAGATTTCAGGCGCTCATGTCAAGATGTATTATTAACTGTCTGACTGCTTTCGGTCAAACGCTCATCATTAGCACAGAAAATACCCTCAAGGTTTTCCGCAGTCTGTCCTTGCCAGCTAAAACCAAAGAGACAGAACGACATGGAGGGGCAATACCGTATGCAGAGTGAAGAAAAGTGAACTGCCCTGGACCGTGTTGTATGAAGTGCGAAGAAAGTGGCTTGGTACATTTTAGCTCGTACAAAAGAAACGTCAGGAAATAAGAAATTCATATTCACGTAAAGAGGAACCTGCGAAAGTTCTATCAGTGTTTGTGTGACAAAAATGCTTAAAGACACTAACATATTTTAAATGTGTTTATTTCCGTCAACAGTTGCTATAAATTGTTTCATAACATGTTTCGATCACTTGGATCATCTTCAGATCTTATAGTTGCGTCCGCAACTCGTCTGGCTGAGTACTAATTGGTACCAATTAGTACTCAGCCAGACGAGTTGCGGACGCAACTATAAGATCTGAAGATGATCCAAGTGATCGAAACATGTTATGAAACAATTTTATAGCAACTGTTGACGGAAATAAACACATTTAAAATAACGTATTGCATTTGCGGACTCTCTATAATCGACCATGTCGACTATAATGAACACTAACATATACTTTTAAACGGTAGTCAAAGTAAAATATATTTGCTGTTTTGTAGGTAAGTATTCACTGCGGAAATGATACACATTAATTCGAAAATACATTCGGTAGTTGTGTATTTCACAAGTTTGTCCGCGTGTTGTCTTTCAGATAACTACGAAATGACTTCCGAAAATATGGTGCACAATAGTAGAGCGTGACACCGCAGGGACCGCTAATATCATGCACAGTGTCTATTTTACAATGAAATGGATTATACATAATTTCTTATGCGCCACGATTATCGTTTTTCTTCTTTCCTGCTTTACTTTCTGCACATTTTTCGTTTCAGTTTTTCAATTTTTGCTTTTTTCTCTTTCCTCTCCTAGTTTCTCCTTTGTTCGGTTGACCCACTTCTTAAATAGCTTCAGTGGTTTTCTCAAAATCACTTCTTGTTTTACTCTCTTCCTGAAACAATTTCATCCCAGATATCTTTCAAATGGTCTCCACGAGCCTGTGGATCGTTACCAACACTTTTCTGTGTTAAAAATAACAAACGTCTATCCTGGTGGAGTATTTACTTAAAAATATTGCATACCGATTTCGTTCATGTATACTGAATAATATATTACAAAATTAATTTGTTAACACGCAATGGAGAGGCCTTTATTACTTATACATTTTATGGAATTGACTGCTGAAATGTTTCATGCGGTGTACATAAATCTTAAAGACTCGAATCTGCACTGATGACATTCAGTCATTTGAACGAAACTGATATGCAGTATTTTGTAAACAATTATTTTATATCACACAACCGAGCTGGAAGTTTGTTACTTACATTATATTATTCTGATGGTCGGACACACAATCCATTACAGTGTTCATAATAGAAATGTTCTGTAGATTTCATGTCTTCTAAGTTTTTCCTTCTTCACTCTGAAGGAATATTACCATATCCTTGGAATTGTAATGTTAGTCTTTAACTAATAGATTTTGTGTTCGTAGGTTTTCCCGGCGAATATGCTGAGTGAAGATTACTAGATTTTGGTTTTCTGGAAACAGTGCTGTAGAATTTAGAGCATCTTGTGCAGACGATATTGCTTTACAGATTTTAAACGTCTCTGTCCGAATTTCGACGTTATCGATATAATTGATTTTTTCTTAGTAATTCGTCATGCTGCTTTTTTATTAATCTAATTTATTGCTTTGACGTTCTCTTCATATTGTTATGATCTCAATGTACGTGTTTTTATTGCCACTGCTCTTATTGGATTAGTACAACCTGTGCCTATTACAAGGTAGCTGTTGTTGTGGTCTTCAGTCCGCAAACTGGTTTGATGCTGCTCTCCACGCTACCCTGTCTTTTACAAGTATCTTCATCTGAGAATACGTTCGGGAACCAACATCCTTTTGAATCTGCTTACTGTATTCCTCCCTCGGTCTCCCTCTATGATTTTTACCCCACACACTTACTTCTAATGCTAAGCTGACAATTCCTTGATGTTTCAGAATGTGTCCCACCAATCTATCCCTTATCTTACTCAGGATATGCCAAAAACTCTTATTCTCCCCAATTCGGTTAAACACCTCATTAGTTACGTGATCTACCCATCTAATCTTTATCATTCGTCTCTAGCACCATATTCCGAAAGATTCTATCATGTTTTTGTCTGAACCCCTTATCTTCCACGTTTCACTCCCATACAATGCTACACTCCAGACGAATGCTTTCAGAAAGCACTTCATAACATCTAAATTAATATTGGATGTTAACAAGTTTCGCTTATTCAGAAACGCTTTTCTTCCCACAGCCATTCTACATTTTTATATCTTCTTTACTTCGGTCATCAGAAGTTTTCTTGCTACCCTAACAACAAAACTCATCTACTACTTTTACTGTCTCATTACATAATCTAATTCCTTCAGCATAGTCCGATTTTCTGACATTACATTCCATTACCCTCGTTTTACTCTTGTTAATATTCATCTTATACCCCTTTTTTGAAGACACTGTCCATTCCATTCAATTGCTCTTCCAGATATTTTGCAGTTTCTGACAAAATTACTATGTCATCGGCAAACCGCAACGTTTTTATTTCTTCTCCCTGAACTTTAGTTCCCTCTCCAAATTTCTCCTTGCATTCCTTCACACCTTGGTCAGTGTACAGACTGAACTACATTGGGGAAAGGCTACAAACCTGTCTTACTTCCTTCGCAACCTCTGCGTCCCTTTCATGCCCTTCGATTGTAATAATCGCTGTCTGGTTTTTTCAATAAGTTGAATATCACTCTTCGCTCCCTATATTTTACCCCTGCTACCTTCAAAATTTGAAAGTGTGTATTCCACTGGCCATCATCAAAAGCTTTCTCCAAATCTACCTACGCCAAAAACGTATGTTTGTCTTTCCTTAGTCTATCTTCTAAGATAAGTCGTAATGTGACTATTGCCTCGCGTATTACTACATTCTCCTAAATCCAAAATGATCTTCCCCGAGGTTGGATTTTTCAAGTTTTTCCATTCATCTGTAAATAATTCGTGTTAGTATTACAAAATAAAATTGCCGTGACATACTGCAACGTTCTTAATGCTGCAAATATTATGATCCTGCAAGTACTAAAACAGTGGAGAACTAAACAGGAGTTTCATAAGAAAATACTTTTGTCGGTGGAGACAGGAGCTGCAGAATCTACTCACCAAATAATTTTAATTAGTGGAGGTTGCCTTGAAACTAAGCCTACCTAATAAGTCAGGGTTTCTCATTTTCCCTGACACTCTCCCAAACATTTCTAACAGTGGAATATCCGAAAGGAATGTCAATAATGGAGGATTGATAACAGCTAACCGTAAAGAGGCTCGCTGAGCTGATGACAGACACGAAAATAGACAATAACATTCACGAAACTTAAATGTTCGGTCATGGCCTTCGTCAGAAAAAGAAACACGCGTATTCACGCAATCAGTCAGACAACTATACACACACAACTACCATGTCCGTCACTCCAGTGCCACAAGCATCCTAAACATTTCTGTATGTCCTCTTCCGCCAGGGCCAAGAAAAGTTCGGCCATTACTTTTATTCGTAGTTAACCCACTCTTCGTAGATGAGCAGTTATCTAACGATACGGTAGGTCATAGCCGGAGTCGCAGTTTGTTCTCAAAGAACAAGTGCACACTAATGTATTCATTTTTATATGTTAATGTAGTACACACTACTGCTTGTATAGTATATTTTCTACTTTAATTCGTAGCACTCCAGTTTAATATATGGGTATATAGAGCACAAGATAGTGATACACAGTACTTAAGACGACAGGTTAAATGCTAACGCATAGCTACAAGACAGCCGTAGGAGGAGGGGTTCTAAATGATTTATTTCAGTGTTACGACAGTGTGGCGTTCCATTACTGACAATGAAAAACAAAAACAAAACAAAAACATATATAAGCAAAAAACACATACGTGATGGTTTAAATGCTGTTGTAATGTCGAGGGCTACCTGTTAAGGTACTGGTGCAGAGGAGAAAAAGATTTGTTTCACAGAAGAAAAAGCAACGTTAATAAATAATCACCGCGGCGAACTGTCGCAGTATCACGAGCAGCAAAGAAATAAATCTTTTACGGCTACCGTTGACACAAGCGTGACCACTATAGAGAAAGGTCCTTTAGAATTACCGCTGGAAAAAAAAGGAACAAAGAAATAGAGAGAGAGAGAGAGAGAGAGAGAGAGAGAGAGAGAGCGGCAATGGAGTAGAAATTCAAACGAAAGCAGTAATGCGAGCAAGCGTTCTGCAGTGAAGCTGACGTCTACAAACAGATAAGTAAATAAATAAATATACTGAAACATTTGAAAAGTAAACAGTAAACATCATAAATATCATGGAAAAATAACAAAGCCCCTGGGGAAGACGGGATCCTCGGAACTCTTGAAGTATGCGAAGGAGAAGATTATCAGTGTACTAACACAAATTGAAATTAAAATTTGGGAAGAAGAGAAGCTTCCAGAAGGTTGGACATTGGCACTAATTCATCCCATTGACAAAAAAGGAGACAAGACAGGATCTGGGAACTACAGGGGAATATCGTTAATACCAGTGACCTATAAGGTATTTTCATACGCATTGTTAGACGAAGTGGAAAAACAACTAAATTCACAGATTGATTTGTTCCAAGGAGGCTTCAGGAAATGAACATCATGCGCAGACTTCTGAATCTGAAAACAGAGGTGAAAGAAATTCGTGCTCATATTCGTAGACTTAAAGTGTATGATTCAGTAGACAGGGAAACACATTCAAATTCTAGAGGAGATGAAATTAGATAGAAAATCTATTGAACTAGTAAAACAGGTCAAGTTCAGAGGAAAGCTGTCGAAGTTCTACAAGATTAATACCGGAGTGAGACAGGGAGACGGAATGTCCTCTATGTCCTTCAGATTTGTACTAGATAAGGTGATAAGAGAGTGACGACAAAGACTGAAAGGAGTAGGTGTGATACGACTGGGGTGTTGGAAACAAGGAATACGAGTAGACTGTCTTGCATTAGCATATATTATTCTACTGTCCAAATCATTGGAGGGGCGGTTAACCAAACCACAAATGTTTCAAATGTTAGTATAGCTTATGGGACTTAACTACGGGGTCATCAGTCTCTAAACGTACAAACTACTTATGAACTAACTAATGCTAAGGACGGCACAAATATCCATGCCCGATGGAGGATTCGAACCCCCGACCGTAGTGGCCGTGCAGACCGTGACTGGAGCGCCTCAGTCCCCTCGGCCACCGCTGCCGGCACCAAACCACAGAGCTACAGAAATAAGCAGATAAATATGGCCTACAGACCTCTATCGAAAAGACTGTATGACAAACATCACGGCAGCTCCTAGATGGATGGCAATAGGAGGGGGGGAAAATTAAGAATGTGGATAAATTCAAATACCTAGGAGAAAGAATAGACAGTGGAATGACAGAAAAGGATGCAGTGGAAGCACGCATAAACATAACTGATTTAGCGTATAAACGTATCAGGAACATCTATAATAAGGAGAATATTTCTATTAATGCAAAACTGAAACATTACCAGACAGTGAACAAGGCAAGCAAACATACGGTGGATCCAAGAAGTACAAAGAAATGTGGAAGAAAGGGGAATACGGGAGCCACAAATACACAACAGGGTGATTTTTAAGTAATTAAAAAAATCAGGCCTTTGCAGTTTTCGAGGACAGAAAAATGCTTCTAACGAAGTCGTCATGAACAGAAAAGCGAAAAAAGATGCAAAGTATATTGGTAAAGGAGGAAGAACAGATAAAACGACGCTGATATGAATAACGTGGTTCTAAGACGACCGAAACAGAAGACGAAGAAGAAGAAGAAAAAGAAGAAACGGTCTCGTATGAATAGAAAGCACAAGACCATTCAGAATATGAAGAAAAACACCAGTACATTTTGTTATGCACATTACTAATGTAGCTTCATTGCCACTATCCAGACTTTACTCCCAGATAAAAGAAAAGGGTGAAATATTCAGAAAGGGAGCAGGAAACAAAATGAAAATTCGCAATTTGACGGGGTATGTGATGCTAATTCAGTGGTTGATAAAATCAAGTCAAACTGCCAAATGACTTGGCAGTGCGAGTTCACTTGGCAGTATGACATTTTACTCTGTATACAACACATGTACGCTCTGATCCATTTGTGAAGGGCGTCGCAGACCTGTTGTATCCTGTCCTACATCTACATACATACTCCGCAATCTATCGTAAGGTGCGTAGCGGAGGGTACACTGTACCACAGCAAGGCATTTCCTTTCCTATTCCACTCCCAAATAGAACGAGGAAAAAAAGAATGCCCATATGCCTCCGTGCTAGCCCTAATTTCTCTTATATTTGTGATCGCTACGCGAAATATAAGTAGGTGGCAGCAAGATCGTACTACACTCAGTTTCAAATTCCGGCCCTCTAAATTTCCTTAACAGAAATTCACGAAAAGAACGTCTTTCCTCCAGCGATACCGAATTGAGTTGCCGGAGCATTTCCGTGACACTCGCGCATTGGTCGAACCTACCAGTAACAAACCTAGTTGTTCGCCTCTGAACTGCTTCTATGTTTCCTTTAAACTGATCTGCTGCGGGTCCCAAACACTTGAGCAATACTCAAGACATGGTCATACTAGCTTTTTATACGCGGTCTCCTTCAGAGATCAAGTACATCTTCTCAAAATTCTCACAATAAACCGAAGTCGGCTGTTTGCCTTACTCACAACTGTTCTTACATGTTCGTTCCATTTCATATCGCTCTGCAATGTTACGCCTAGTTATTTGAACGACGCGACTGCATCAAGAAGCTGTATTCGAATATTATGGGATTGTTTTTCTTACTCATGCGCATCACCTTACATTTGTTTTATATTGAGACCTAGCTGCCACTCTTTGCACCAACTAGAAATTTTGTCTAAGTCATCCTGTATGCTATTACAGTCAGTTACAGACGACACCCTCCCATACACCACAGCATCATCAGTAAACAGCCGCAAATTACACGCTAGTCTGTCCACCAGATCATTTATATAGATAGAAAACAATAGCGGCCCTATCACACTCCCCTGGGGCACGCCTGACGATACACTCGTCTCTGATGAACACTCGCCGTCGAGAATAACGTACTGCGTTCTATTACTTAGGAAATCTTCCAGCCAGTCACATATCTGTGAACCTAATCCATAAGCTCGTATCTTCGTTAGCAGTCTGCAGTGTGGCACCGCTTCGAACGCCTTTTTGAAGTCGAGAAAAACACAATCCGCCTGTTGCCCTTCGTCCATGGCTCGCAAGATGTCATGTGAGAAAAGGGGAAGCTGAGTTTCACATGAACGATGTTTCCTAAACCCGTGCTGATTCATGGAAAGTAGCTTTTCCGTTTAAAGGAAATTTACTATATTTGAACTGAGAATATGCTCTAAAATTCTACATGAAACTGATGTCAACGATATTGGCCTGTAACTGTGTGGGTCAGTTCTCTTCCATTTCTTATAAACGGAAGTCAACTGCGCTTTTCTTTCCAATCACTAGGAACTTTGCTCTGATTTAGAGATTCGCGATAAATGCAAGCCAAGTAAGGAGCCAATGCCGCAGAATAGTATTTGTAAAACCGAACTAGTATTCCATCTGGACCAAGAGACTTTTTCGTCTTTAGCTCTCCCGGCTGCTTCTCTACACCGGAAATACCTATCACTATGTCCTTCATTTCGGAATTAGTACGTTGATCAAATGATGGTACATTTGTGCAGTCCCGCGTGAAAGATTTCTTAAAGGTTAAATTTAGAACTTCAGGTTTCTGTTCGCTTTCTTCTATTACTGCCCTGGAATGATCAACGAGTGACTGTACAGTGGGCTTTGACCCGCTTATCGATTTTAAATAGGACCAGAATTTTTTCAGGTTCTCGGAAAGATCTTTTGGAAAGGTACGACTGTGGTAATTATTGTATGCTTTGCGCATCGATCTTTTTATAGACGCATGAATCTCTGCTAACGTTTGATGCAAGTTATCCCACAATTTTTGTAACTTGACTTTGATGGTCCAGATGTTGGCAACTGAGATGGATGTGGCAAGGTGGCTATAGGGCTATGGGATACATAGTTAAGGATCTTTCGACCAAGGGAATGCCTCATAAATAAGCGCCATTATTGTTCAGCTCACCTTCAGTCGCGATTGGCGCTTAGGAAAGGACGAATAGAGTCGTTTCTGCCTCGGTGCCAATGATGGTCGTACGCGGGTGTGACGACGTTCAGGGGAGTGCGAAAATCTGGAGAGTACACGACAGAGGCACACGGGGCCGACACCCGACATCAAGGTGACCGTCAACGGAGCGTTGAATAATGCACGGTATACTGAAGCCTTCATGCAACCCTCCTCGTTACTGTTCATGCACCAACAATGCGATTTTCTTTTCCAACAAGACAGTGTACGTCCAGATGTATCGCGTACCACCCAACCTGCTCTTCAAGGGGGACGTCAACTACCCTGGCCAGAACGATCCCGAGATCTGTTCCTCAGTGAGCATCTTTGGAACAAGATGAAACGTGAGCTTGTAGGGTCTGGCACGACATCTGGCAAACTGAGGAACCACGTGGATACTGCACGGCAGGCCATTCCGCGAGACTACATTCGGCTTCTGTACGATCGTCTCCATGGAAGAATTTCAGCTTGAATTGCTACAAAATGAGGATATGGACGGTACAAGCCAGGGCCGGCGCAAGGCACGTGCGAAACGTGCGGCCGCACGGGGCGGCACTTTCCGAGGGGCGGCAAATCTGCCTCCGCCCTTTTTTAATATTTTTTAGGACAAACTCAACATTCATGTCCAAGAGGGGATTCGAAACCAAACCTTGGAGGGGGTGGCTTTGGGTACTGTGTCATGGCGCTTCGTCTACCTGCCGGCCGCCCCTGTTGAACAAAGGGAGGGAGGAGGACTAAATTCTTCCTCGCCACTGTGGAAGCACCGTCGCGTTTGCGCCGGAGGAACAGAGGGGAAAGCAGTCTGGCGTACACGAAACTATTCTTATGAGTGGAGCGCTGCCAGCGTGTTACGCCACGTGCGTTTACTCTCAACTAATTTAGCAGAAGACGAAATCTAATTTGAAAATTCGAATGCAATGTTCGATACTGCGATTATGCCTTAAGCCTATAGCAATTTTGTTAAGCCCTTCAATGGCAGTTTCCGAGTGTTTTATTCTTCCCGCATTATGGAAAAAAAATCGTTGAATATTAGTACAGTCAAACATAAACATGTCCAACAACTACAATGGCTACATGTATACCGAATGGGTAAATACGCTGCGAGTAATTACAAGAAATAAAGACATTGGTAGTAATCCTGACGTATGTTGGGTTTCGAGGTACTTTTCAAAATTTTTGATTTTGAGCCATGAAACACCTGTCTCCGCCTGCATAAACAACAATTAAACTCTGACTGACACTTTTATTTGACAATACTACTCGCACACTATCACTTTGCCAACATTTATTTACTGTATACTATTTCCGTTGAATACATTATCTGTTCACAACCATTCAAAAATATTTATTTGCGTTAGCTGTAAGTTCATACTGCGCGGGATTAAGCGAGCGGTCTAAGGAGCTGCAGTTATGGACAGTGAGGTTGGTTCCGGCGCAAGTTCGAGTCTTCCTTCGGCCATGCGTGTGGGTGTGTTTGTCCTTAGGATAATTTGAGTAGTGTATAAGCTTAGGGACTGATGATCTTAGCAGTTAAGTCCCATAAAATTTCACACACATCTGAACATTTTTGTAAATTCACAAGGCTTATTAAAATTAGCTAGATTTCTTCAATCAAGTTTGACTTCACTTTTGGGCTGGTGCCCAGCGACTGTTTTGTACAAATATGTAGAGAATGTCACCAATCAGTCGAAATTTTTTATTTTATTTTCCAGATCTAGATAAATTCCGGGCACAGTGTGGGTATTCTCAGTGCTTTATGTTTACATCTGTAACGTCATGTTGAACATTATTGTCAACATGGCGGTTTTGATGTAAGCTCATTTTAAAAGCCTTGAGACTGGCCACTCTCAGTGGCCGAAACCTCGGTAGATCTGAAAAGTAAAAACAATAATTGCGATTGATTTCTGACATTTCCTACAATTTTGTTGAAATAAAATTCCGTAATGCTTCTGAAAAAAAAAAAAAAAAAAAAAAAAAAAAAAAAAAAAAAAAAAAAAAAAAAAAAAACGGGGGAGGGGGGGAGCGGCAATTTAGCAGCTCGCACGGGGCGGCATTTTGGCTTGCGCCGGCCCTGGTACAAGCGTAAAATTCCACACGCTCTGGTGATTATACTGACGTTTATATGGCTTTGTTAGAGCGTAAGTTATATACATCCTACAGAAGGTGTCAATAAAAATTCTCTTTGCTTGGTCGACGAATTCATGGTGTCCGTTTTTCCTCGCTGTGTAACTGTGGGATGATGATGCTTGTGATATAATCAGAGGTTTTAATTTAATTATGGTATTCACGAATGTGCCTGCGTGACGGTGTCTAATGTTGACAACATAGAAAATTCGGAAACATTTAAGCTATTATTGTAAGACACCACGTCACTACATTGTCGTTTGCAATTTTATAACATAAACTCGATTTCAGTCATCTTAAGAAGTTCTGCATATGCGCGTTCATTATTTTTCGTGCACTTTTATTGTTTCCTAACAGTCTTCTGTGTAGTGTTAACACTAATTTAGTTTTACAACATTAAGTAGCTGAAAATCAACTGTTTTTGTCGTTTTGTAAGTGATGTGAATTTTAGGTAACAGTCTAATTAGAACGAAAGGGAACGAAGCAAATATGATACGAATGATTCGAGTAGTCAGAAAATGAAGTGAATAGCCACTGAGGTATGACTAAATATTTTACATGCCACAATGTGCCAAAATCGACGTCACAGGAATATAGGAAGCCTGAAGTTCCATCAGAAAAGATGTTACAGAAAATTAGAAGAGCTTTGGTGGCTCTGTTTTCACAAGGTCAAAAGTAACCGATAAGAATTAACTGCTTCTATTATACAATGCATGAGCTATAGTAAGCATGTGAATATCCACTGGAAATGGTTGTCACTGAGGGAAATAGTCCTGTGTATTTAAAGTTTTATGGACTTGGTCGATTAAAATCATTAGGGATTCCGATACCTAGTCGAGTTGTCATCGTTAGTAATTCGTTGTAGACTCCTTGAATGTTGACTCAATGTAATAACACGTATCTACTGACGAAAAACGACATATGTGTGTGTGTCACTACCATTTCAGAAACTCCTTATGCCCTTTTAGTTAAATTTCAAATTGTTCAAATGTCTGTATAGTTTATGGGACTTAACTACGGGGTTATGAGTCCCTAAACTTACAAACTACTTATGAACTACTTACGAACTAATACGGCACAAATATCCATGCCCGAGGGGGGATTCGAACCCCCGACCGTAGTGACCGTGCAGACCGTGACTGGAGCGCCTCAGTCTCCTCGGCCACCGCGGCCAGCAGTTAAATTCCACTCGCAGTATGACACGCATGTTAGTGATCAGTAAACTGCAGACTGTCACACTCCTTTGATCCTTTTGTGAAGTTTATAATGAATTATGAAAAGGTATATGGTTTATTAACAAGCGAAGACATCGCGGTAACAACTATATAAAAAAATATTATTTGCGCTTACACTCTTCAAAATCGACTCAGAAACGTTGTCCAATAAAATAATAACGTGGCATGAACATTAACGCTTTTCCTTTCTTCACAAGGAGACTAAATAATTTTAGTTAAAAGGAAGTTCATAAAACGATTTTGTGTAATCCTATATATTTTCAAGTGCTTTTAGAGAATGAAAATCGGAAAAGTAGATGGATCAACTTCGGAGAAAGGCATGGTCGAACGAATGTGAGGAAAATAGAATACTTTCGCTCTCACTGTGTCAACCATCTACATTGACATCTGCCGGAATATCGCGGAGCTATGTGCATCTTATAATTCTAGCGACCATTAATACCAGTTGCAGACCTTTCGTGTGATTCTATTATTTCAGAGACTACACATTATCAGAATAAATTTTTATTCCTTTAGCAATATTTATAAATACTTGGTACTCTAAACAGGTTTATAGCGTCTTTGATGTATACACTAATGGTAAGTAAATAATCTGTATTCAGTTTCTTCTTTCTTCGCACAATTTTAACATCCATAACGGAAGAAATCTCTCTGTTGATGAAATGGCGTAAATTAAAACAATTTGTACAAATCTACAAACAAGAAAATATTAAGATTACGTTTTGTTCGTGCTCAGCGTATTCGTTCATTGAACTTTGCCGGCCGCGGTGGCCGAGGGGACTGAGGCCCTTCAGTCATGGTCTGCACGGCCACTACGGTCGGGGGTTCGAATCCCCCCTCTGGCATGGATATTTGTGCCGTCCTTGGTGTTAGCTAGTTCGTAAGTATTTTGTAAGTTTAGGGGGCTGATGACCCCGTGTTAAGTCCCGTAAGCTATACAAACATTTGAACATTTTTTTTTCATTGAACTTTATTCGTCATTGGCTAACACACACATCTACATTATATACTTTGCAATCCACCGTAACGTTCATGGCGGAAGGAACAGTAGGCATTTCCTTTTCATATTCCATTCCCAAATAGAACGAGGAAAAAAGAATGTCTATATGTCTCCGTTCGAGCCCTAATCTTTACATCTGTAGCGCTAAATGTATGTAGGCAGCAGTAAGATCGTTATGCTGTCATCTTCAAATTCCGACCCTCTACATTTCCTCAATAGAATTTCTCGAAAAGAACGTCACCTTTCCTCCAGTGATCCCCATTGGAGTTCGCGGAGAATTTCTGTGACACTCACATAATGGTCGAACCTACCAGTAACGAACCTAGCTGCTCGCCTTCCTTTACAATGATCTGCTGCGGCTCCCAAACACGTGAGCAATACTCGAGACGTGGTCGTAGAAGCGTTTTATACGAGGTCTCCTTTAAAACTGTGAGTGGGCACTTCACCGGACACCTTTCACATTCGAAACACTAAAACACACAGCATAACTGTAAGATGGCTGAAGTCGACGTCATCTCCTAATAACAGTAAATGTTGCTAACGGGGACAATATTTAAAGAGATGTACTTCCAAGATCGTCAACCAACATTTCGTCAAATAAATAAGCTACATAAAGGTTTCCTTGCTTCACGCAGTTTACAAACGTAATATGATTTTGGCAGACACAGATAACAAGAAACTAACGACTTCGCGGTGTTTCTCATTTAAAACTGGGACGAAAGTTTGACAGCAAAGTTTGATGTTAGTTTTCGTTCAAAATCAAGCAAGTTGTCGATTTATTACACGCAGTATTAAAAGCAGATTTTGTGGTATTTTAATCATTCATTTACAATGAATCCTAAAAAATAGAAATGTGAGCAATTATTTTCATGTACTTAATTAAACTAAATAATGTAGAGCAATTTACTGTAAGTACTGGTGACAACACTAAAGTATAGGAATTAACTGTTCCACTACTGTTGCTATGTGGCGTCGAATCTAGTGCAAAGGTTTTGAAATGGGAAGCACAGACGTAGTCTTTCATCAGCTACCAGAAGGAAAAAAAAAGTCAGCTTTTGAGTCCAATCGTACAATGCGATATCGTTACACGTCCGACGCCCGGTCTTTTGTTGGGACAGCTCATTATTTAGAAATAGTCTTTTATACAGAAAAGAATACGGTGGCGCAAAATCCAGCCGAATAATTCAGTTTCACGCCTGGTATCTCACAGAGGTGAAAGAATCCAGATTTTGATAAGTATCTCGTTAGCGAACACGTTAATTGCGTCGTTGAGATCCCTGGCTGCGCGGAATGACCGCGCGGTCTAAGGCGTCATCCTACAGACTGGGCGGACGTTTCTGCCAGAGATTCGAGTCCTCCGTCGGGCGTGTGTGTGTGTGTGTGTGTGTGTGTGTGTATCCTGAGTGAAAGTTAGTTGAAGTAGGTTGTAAGGCTAGATGTTGATGGCCATATCTGCTCGGTCCAATAGGTTTACAAACATTGAATATAAGGATATTCTTACCGTGAAACCTCATTAAAGCACTGGTTTTGCGTTGGCAAGACGTTCTATTTCTCTCTCACTTGTCCTTTCAGATACAATATTTCGTTCCCTACTCTTGATATGCCAGGTCATGAGCGCGTACAGATTAGTTAAATGAGGCTTTAACAGTGTTCTCTGTAGGAAATTCTGTAGTGTTTCACTAGCGATAACGAACACGTCATTCATACGATTTTCAAGGGATGTCATTTATTTATTCCAATAGAATGAAGCATATTACATGCACGGAACATTTTTCTAAATTGCACAATATTAAACACTAATGTAGGTCAAAATTGGTAAAAATAGGTTTTTTTTATTAAATTACGTAATTTATTTATTAAAAATAGCATCACAGAGTTTCACAATCCAATTCTGGCCAGAAAAAATGTTATAAAACATTTTTTAGGCTTCTACGCCTGAGCCCCTCCCACCGCCCCCCCCCCCCATCCCTCCCGCTATTTCCAAGCTGAGGTCCACATTTTCTAACTACAGAAATTTTGTGTGTCTTAAATTTTCTTTAACACATTCAAAATGAACTGCATATAAAAGTAGAAGGATGTCAGAAAGATAATTTTTCCTTGTTAATTAGTTTCGTAACATATCTTGTTTAATAGCAAATTCTATAAAAATTCCTAGTTTTGCATATATCAACTCTTTATGCCCTAAATCGGAGTTACACTGGACGATTGAACGAAACTGTGAGATATGTCGAATTTCACGTGCAGAAGGTACAGGGTGTTTCTCCTAATTTTTGATAAAATCAGTGAATCATCAAAGAAAAAAATCTGTGGAAAGCCATACACCGACAAGTTCGATTTGGCACTTGTTGTTTTTTTCTAACCAGTCTTAAACTGCTAAGAAAATGTGTACATTGGAAAATACAAAATACAAATGAATACTTTGGTTTTTGTGTTCTCAAATGTTGTGAAGATAACTACGTGTGACGCCTGTCCAACATTTAAATGTAAGTAAAGTGCCTGCAGAGATTAGATTTCCATTCAGATACATTGGCACTGAAGATGCTCAGAAGCACCGATTTAAACCGACTTGACAAAGTTTAGGCGAAAACAGAAAGGAATGAAAATACACTAGAAACACAAGGAAGAGAATTAAGATGATGTAAATGGATACCATTAGTGATTAGAGATACGGTAATATTGCAAAAAATTGAACGAATAAACTTAAATATGTTTTCTAAATAAACTGATTTTTAGATGTATTTGGCACAGTTCTTAAGAAAGGTGTACTGAATAATATTGTGCAGCACATTCCCTTTATCGTTTCTATGTGAACAGTTATTTCTGTGTGAGGGGAATGGTGATACATAACAAAGGTTTCTAAGCTACGCGATACTTAAAAAAAATCTTATATACACGTTTTCTTACCCTAATATGCAGACGTAAACAGTAAATTTTATTGGTGAATAATCCGTTTCAGTTATGATTATTGATAACGTTAATTGTACAAAATCGTTCACGACCATTTTCGGGACATAGATACCATCTTAAAGTGCTTAGATATTCCGAAACTGGTCATGAACGATTGTGTAAAATAAAGGATCTCTATAATTAGATGTCGATCGGCTGAAAAATTTCAGAAGGATTTGGGGGACGTCACACAAAGAGTTACGTAAATTTTCAGTTACACTCCTTATTTTATGAGAGAAAATACACTATAAGAACAAAGGTAATTAAAAGTTGATATCATTGTAAAATTAATGTTCATGAATGTTATCGAACGAACATGGCACGTATTATCAAGCTATGCGTTTTAATTACTACCCCTTAGTATAAATATTTTAACTTTCATTATTGTTGGAAAGATCTCTGTTTATGTAGAAATGTGCATACTGCCCTACATCTGTACTTATTATTAAAATGTACTTGCTGGTATTGATAGGTCACTTCGTAAGGTTCGTACATTTAATGTTATGTTTTCGATTCTATGTAAATTGTATGTATCTAGGCAATGTTAGTATATTTAATTTTATATTTTTGATTGCATGTAAATTTCTCAGTATGTGTTTATACGCCACATCTTTGGAGATGCTACAATCTCTGTGCCCAGCAATAATAGTGAGTAGGATAGTGTCTCTGTAGCACTTAGCACAAGGAGTCTGGAGCAGTCGGTATGTGGAGTCTGTCTGTGGCAGAGGCAGTTATTATTCCACGTAGTTAGTTTCCACGCAGGAACTATCTATTTCTTTATTTCTTTGCCTTCTGCCGCTGCCTTCGGTGCTGTTTTTCCTGTGTTTCTGTAATTCTTGCGAGACAATTGAATGCGCTATCCAACTTGGAGGTAGTTGCAAGAACAGGGTCGTAAATACAACAAAAAGAGAGAAAAAACTTTCACCTTCTACTACTACTGCGCTCAATATCGTTACTTCATTCACGACTAATTAAATGCACTTATTTTTACATTTCAAAATAGTTTTCAGGATAGAATTTGGAAGACACCCATTTCAGATCTATTTTAGTTCAATTTTTATTCAAAGTAAATATTCAATTTTTATTCAGTCAACTTAAAGCAGATACCTTTCAACTTTAATCATATCGCACGCACACACACAACCTTCCTCAATATCATCTCGTGCCTATTCAATGATCAATACGGCTGTACGAAACAGTATGTATATGGTACCGAATAGAGCATACTTTGGATGACAGCAAGCCGCGTATCGATATCTATAAATATCTTAAGTCACTCGCATATATCGATACGATCTCTGCAACGAAAGCCAGTACGAGACATGGTTATTCTGGAATGCAGTGACGGCCAATGCGTAGGAATTGAATGTAGTTGCCACTTGATTCGACATGCGGGCTGAAATTCGTTACCGTACTATCTTTCTGCTCGTCTCGCTTGGTTCCTTTCGGCCGTTTTCGGAAGATTTAAAGCTGCAGACCCATCAGTGCAGTAGTTATTATTTAGAGAAAATGGTTTCTGATGTCGTGTCAACCGTGGCCACAAAATTTCCCTTCTTCGAAGTTACCGGTAGGATTCAACGTACGGCCAAAGACATTTAAATATATTTATTAGTTCAAATCTGAGATCCTACGTGAAATGATGGACGAATTCTGTTTCTAAGTTTATTTAATTGACTGAAGATTAGAGAACATTATTTTCATTTCGCTTATCAGTTATTTATAATGCATATGTAGTGTCTTAGATCCCTAAAAATTTATTTGTAAGTTTTTGTAAGTTTAGGGACTGATGACCCCGTAGGTAAGTCCCATAAGCTTAACAAACATTTAAACATTTGAGTGGCTGAATGCTTGTTGATTGTAAATCCCTCCCCCGATGATGTTCAGTTCAGATTACTTTAAGTTAATTTTTCAATGGGATGCATTTTTATTGTTTAACAAAATTGGTTCCCCCATTTGCTCATTTTTGAACTGAATAAATAATTTATCAGTGAAATTTTATTCTACTCATGAATATTAGTTAATAACACCCTCCCTTTTTTTATTCAATGTTGTTTTTGCACCAGTGCTGAGAACAAATTCAGGTACAAATAGTAATATTTTTAATTGCGTTTCGCCATAAATGTTCTCTCCGCCACCTTCATGAAATGGTTTAGTTCGCGATGGCTTGTATATTGATTTTGTGTAAGTCTCGTGATCTACTACTTGTGTCGGCCACCGTCTCTTTGTCTTCCCGCTGCTAAAGTAAATTTTGAGTCAGTTCTAAATTTTGGGCCATGGAACAAGATTCTGTTGCAGGAAATGCAGGAAATAGTCAGTAGTTCACGCGAACCCTTTAACTGGTTCCTACGGCCAGAATTATACGTTTGAAGTTGGCTCCTTTTAGCTAGAATTATGTTTACAAATACCGGTGGTCTTACAACCTCCCACAACCATTTCAGAGATGAAAGAATGGCCAGATATCCAACAAGAGGTGATAATGTCATACTTTCCATGCCACCAAGGTGCGTAACGGTACTGACCGTCCTAGGTGATCACACCCATCAGAGGTCAATGAGAATGACTTTTTCACTATACTTGTGCCTCGCTCTACGTAAATGTTATCTAAACCTCAAGTAAAGAATCGAGACAGCAAACTATCGTACTGTATCGCACGTAAATTACAATTGTAACCAATATCTGAAGAAAACAATACTTGACCATATGTATATTGTGTATATTTCACCTAATCGCCTAATTGTTTTGAGAAGTGTATTTTGATAACCAACATACGAATGAATTTGTGACGTTAGTGCTAGTGCATTGAAATCAATCTGTGACGAAAGTCTGAAAATTTGTTTCCAGGCAGGATCCGAACCCGTGTCGTTAGACATACTAGGCAGTCGCGCTGAGAACTACGCCACTGCGGCCACAGTGATCAGTACGGACGATCGAGCTACCAATGCACACCTTCCCTCAGACGAAAATGCACAACCTCTCCACACAATACTAAACGTGGTGTACCTGACCACAATAATTTTAATATTCAAGCGCTATTTAAACTTCCTATTTATCAGGCTCTAAGAATTTATGAAAACGGAGAAATATTGTCAGAGGCCGCCACTGCTCAACACCACATGACAAACTGTGGCAAAGTAAACTTCTGGTATCGATTTCAAAGTTAAGATTGCACTCTAAGTTTCAGGTTAATTCATCTAATCGACAGTCTTCTCAAACTGGCTATATATTCCCTCCATAAGGTAAGCAATGCATTTACTCTAAAAAACAAACTGTGTAATGTTGTTCAAATCAATGTTAGCCCACGCTGATCGATATTATGTGATATCCTTCAAACCCAGTGTGTTCTCAATAAGTAATATTCTCGATTATCCGATCTTCGGTTATCCGACCTTCCGTGTTATCCGACCCTTTCACCGCGCCGGGACTGAACGCAAAAGATGTTTGTATGAGCTCAGCCATTTTTAAAGAATCGTATTTTAAAGATTTCGTGCCACAAACTGAAAAGTTTTTGAAAGGCAACCAATTGCCTCGCAAAGCACAGTAGTTTCAAGACTTCTCATCGTAATGAGGATGAAATTCAAGATCAAGATCAAAGCCATGTTTTTACCTCCAAATGTTACATCCTTATGTCAGCCTATGGACGAAGGGACATTCAGGGACACTGAAGAGAAACTACCGCAGTAACTTGCTTACCTCTTTAATCAATGCTATGGACGAGAGAGAAGACGTGGTATAGAAGTTGCACCGTCTATATTTGAAAGACGTAGCTTATAACGTGGCCCAAACTTTGAAGAGTGTTCGGGCAATATATAACTGCAAAATCGTGGAAAATCTTACGACACGAAATCAAGAAAATTCTCCAGATAATGAAAATCTACAGCAGCCGACCTAACCCAAAAATACCACCCTGCTTTCATTGTACGAAAAGTTCGGGGATGCGCTGACGCCACAGAAGATGAAGTACGTGAATGGATTGTCCAAGATGAAGAATTTGAAGTGACACTTGAAGATTTAATCAACATGATAAACGAAAAAAAAGAGAAGAAGAAGACGATAAAGCGGATGTACAGGAGTTGGAGGAAACATCATCTAGGTTTTACTTACACATATTAAGTGATGTAGCGACAAAAAAAAAAAAAAAAAGGAAAGCAGTAGGCAAACAAAACACACTAACTTCTTTACACAGATTTAAATATGTTTTTTCAGTACAATGAAGTCTTTCACAAACATAACAGTTAACTACTTAATGTAAGTAAATACCTATTCAGTCCAATATTATTTGTAGGGTATTAAATTTTTAACTCATTAGGCCTACTTCAGTTTAATTTTTGTAACGTACTATCCTACCATATTTATTTGAGTGTCATTTATTGAATTTGAACGATATGTACAGTTCTTGTATTTACTAAGTTTTCTATGTTCAAATAAATTTTTCGAACTTCGCAGGTTTTTTCGCATTATTTTCCATGTTATCCGATCTTCCCGCTTATTCGACCTAACGGCGGCCTGTTTAAGTCGGATAAACGAGACTCTACTATATCAGTTATCGAGGATCGTTATAAACCTTGATCTTCTTTTATTTTAAATTTCAATTACTGTTATTGGATTCATACCAAAATTTAGGAGATTATTATTATTAAAAACTTATCAGTTATATTATCTGTATACATATTATGCCTAAAATCTATATAGAATTGTGTATACAGGATAACAGCTGAACAAGCATGAAAGGTACTAGCCAGCACGCAAGTGAACACGCACTGTTTTGCCAATAGTGCCGACAATAACGTTACGGATGTTTTGATGAATAGCTTCACAGAGGCAGAAAATTGAGAGAGAGAGAGAGAGAGAGAGAGAGAGAGAGAGAGAGAGAGAGAGAGAGAGAGAGATAGAGAGAGAGAGGAAGAAATACGGAAAATTTATAGTGACACATAGCTGTCAAAGCTGACTGGCCCTTTTATCAGTTTTTATTGTCCTGCTTCTATGTAGCCTTTGTTATCGCCTAGAATAAACTTGGGATTAAAAGAGTAACAGTTGCGTATTTTCCATCATCTATTTGTTCCGTATATTTACTAAATCATTCGTAACACTAGGAATCTTACTCATGCCTGACAGTTGTCGCTGACAACATAGAGAAAACTGCCTTCCTTTAGATTTGTCTAGTGCATAATTTTATATTTCGTAATATTTGAAAGAATTTGACAATTGTGTCACCATTTTGAATTCGTGTAAAATCAGGCGATAGTTGTGCAAGTATTGATCGTGGAGAAACGCATCATCTACGAAAAGACTGACATTACTGTTAATCTCTATATGTAAACATCTCTTGTCGTTTGTATTCGTACTCAGAGGAAACCTAATTTTTATGAAATTGTTTGTGTGTATGTGGCAGGTATGAGAATATGTCGTAAAGTATATTTCATACCGCTAGATGGTTAGGGTGTCACTAACCAGAACTTTATAGTGTTTTTCGATTTGACGCGGTTGGGAACCCGAGAGAATTTTACTGTATGTTACCTTCCCGATACTCTGCATTCTTACAAAATAAACGTTGCGCTATTAAATTTCGGGAATGCAGCCGCCTAAAATTAACTTCTTCAGTTCTTCTGAAATTTCGGCTGTACAACGTTTAGCGTCCGCGCCGTCTTTCTAACAAGGTGAGGACACCTACTCGTCATCGCCGAGATCGTCCACAGTTATGGTACATGAAGGGCGTGGTAAGATACGAAAGTGCACCAAATGGGAACTCCAGACGGCTGATGAAGGTAGGCAACTATACGCTAAAGATAATTATTTATGGATTTGTCTGTGATATTTTTGTGAATCTGGACAGGTATTTGCCTTACGGCTTTATTTTGTATGTAAAATTCATCTATTATATGCTTCGATAACCTTTGTTAATTTTTGTAATCACTGCACACCACAAAGTCTTTGTAACTGCGATGTAGCATATGCGCTACAGCAGCATCTTTGACCGCTGAGGCGGGCAGTGGACGGTAGGCTAGATGACGCACACAAGTGGAAGCTAGGCTAGAGTTCAGTCGTATGGTAGTCACCGTGTTGTGCAGTTCCGTTGGCCGGCTACCATTCACATGCCGAGTATGAATGTATATCGCCAGAGGGCGATGAAATTTCATTTGTGATTGGAAGAGGAATTTTGTACTAAGAGGACGAGAATATTTGTATGGAACGATATTGTACAAACCCATTGTAATCACCATTATTGTGTAGTCAACAATAAAGGTATGTTTCTTTACCAAGAATAAATAATTTAATGATTAATAATTTTCTTGTTTCAGCTCAACCTAGTCCATCATTTTCCTGATTGTGACATTTTTCTATTTTTGTTGCATGGTACGTTTCGAGTTCGAGATTTTCTTTAAATGTCAATGTTCACGTGCCAGTAAAGTAATCAGTTCTTGCAAATTTCCAAAAGTTATGCTCACAGAAGCACATTTCATTTAATAGTATGAAATTACAGGTGGACTGAGGCATAGTCGCAGCTCCCTTTGTTTTATTTTTTGTGTGTAGAAAATAGTATTATAGGGCCTTAGTACGTTGCGCATACATGTTTAAAAAGTCTGGTGATTTTATAGAGACTTAGACTATTCTAGGCAGATTTAATTAGAGCTTTTAAATAGCAACCTTCAAACGAGAAACTTTCGCCACTTTTAGATCCAGTTCTACTTGCTTGATTTAAAAACTTTCGCCTTTCAAAATAAATAAGAAACTTTCATTAGAAACTACCACCTCCCTTTAAATGAGAAACATTCAAAGTGTTTAGAAAATAAAAGAAAATTCAGTGCGGACCTATCACTATATGCACCTTATCAACTGCCCCTGAGAGAATCTATTTAGAAAGCGGTGTTTGGCTCAGCGGTAAGTGATCGGATTTTTTGAAAGGTTCGCGAGTTCGATTCCGCCTGGGGGCAAATAGTTTTTTTGCTCCTTGTCAATGCGTACACTACTGACTTCGCAATTAACTGCAACATCATGTATGTTCTTTTTTATTTATATGTGCACATCAGCATGGGACGTTATTATTTAGAAACAAGCATATTCCCTTGCAAACTTGGGGTTGTGAACTACAATCCATTATACATCACCAGCTGTCCTCGCAAGTATTCAGCGACATTTGGCGTTACGCGAGGTTCGCTGCTGGACTGTGCGATGAAAGAAGCTGTTTACAGAATGTCAAACAAGTTTGTTTTTCTGTGGAGACATTAAAAAAGCGATGTAACTGAAAAGGGCGCCGTTTATAAAGTGCGCAAGATGCGGTCAAAATTATTGCTTCCCCCGTTTCTTCGATGAATATCACCCCGGTACATGTAATTAAGTTGCAAAATAATGGAAGTATCAATTTACATACACAACGTCCCCAAGCACGCGTTAACTACAGTCCTTTTTTCAACGTTTGTAGTCGCAAATTTCATTCAATCCCTTTTCTTTTTTTGCTTATATAATTTAATAAAATAACGTATGTGATGTTGCGATTAATTCTGACGTTAGTGTACATCTACATTTACATCAATATTCTGCAAACCACTGTGAAGTGCATAGCAGAGGGTTCGTCCCACTGTACCAGTTATTAGGGTGTTTCCCATTCCATTCACGTATTGAGCGTGGGAAGAATGATTGTTTAAATGCCTCCGTGCGTGTTGTAATTAATCTATTCTTGTCCTCACGATCCCTACGGGAACAATATGTAGGTATACGCATTGCCAAAGAGCAGAAAAATGTTTGCCTCCGGGTGTAGGTGAACCCGTGACCTACTCAATAAGAATCCGATATTTTACCGGTCTGTCAAACACCGCTTCCTAAACGCGGACGGTTGATGACGAGTAAGCTCGCGCTCCGCGTCTATGCTCATGAGGCCACAGATAACACTCGCCAGCGAGGTTCATTGGTGACAGAGAAGTTATTTGACATTTTATTCTGCATTTGGTTTGTTTAACAGCGCAGTGAAATAATAAGTAATATATGTGTTTTATGATAGTAAAAAGAAAAAAGTTATACTTTTTTCATGTGTTGTGTGTTGTGGTCTTCAGTCCGGAGACTGGTTTGATGCAGCTCTCCACAATACCCTATCCTGAGCAAGCCTCTTCATCTCCTCATAAGAACGGTAACCTACATCTGTCTGAATCTGCTTACTGTACCCATCTCTTGGTCTTCCTCTGCGATTTTTACCGCACACACTTCCCTCCATTGCTAAATTTACGATTCTCCGATGTCTAAGAATGTGTCCTAGCAATCTATCCCTTCTTTTAGTCAAGGTATGCCAGAAATTCCTTTTCTCCCCAATTCTGTTCAGTACCTCCTCATTAGTTACGCGATCCACCCACCTAATCTTCAGCATTCTTCTGTAGCACCATATTTCAAAAGCCTCAATCCTCTTCCTGTCCGCACTGTTTATCGTCCATGTCTCACTCCCATACAAGGCAAC
The DNA here is from genome assembly GCA_026315105.1 of Locusta migratoria. Taxonomy (NCBI): domain Eukaryota; kingdom Metazoa; phylum Arthropoda; class Insecta; order Orthoptera; family Acrididae; genus Locusta; species Locusta migratoria. The sequence continues at coordinate 215,411,821 of CM048744.1, read as the reverse complement.
ACTCCATACAAATGCCTTCAGAAAGGACTTCCTTAGGCTTAAATCAATATTCGATGTTAACAAATTCCTCTTTTTCAAGAACGCTTTTCTACCCATTGCCAATCTGCATTTTATATCCTCTGTACTGCGACCATCATTTGTTATTTTACTGCCCAAGTAACAAAACTCATCTACCTCCTTTATTGCTTCGTTTCCCAATCTAATTCCTTCAGCATCACCTGATTTTCTTACACTGCACTCCATTACCCTAGTTTTGCTCTTGTTAATGTTCATCTTATATGCTCCTTTCAGCACGCTGTCCATTCCGTTCAATTGCTCTTCCAGGTCCTTTGCTGTATCTGACAGAATTACTATGTCGTCGGCAAAACGCAATGTTTTTAATTCTTCCCCCTGAACTTCAATTCCTTCACCAAATTTCTCCTTGCTTTCCTTTATGGCTTGCTCAATGTACAAATTGAATAACAATGGAGAAAGACTACAACCCTGTCTTACTCCCTTTCCAACCACTGCATCCCTTTCACGCCCTTCAACTCTGACAACCGCTGTCTTGTTTTTGTACAAGTTGTAAATAACCTTACGTTCCCTATATTTTACTCCTGCTTGCTTCAGAACTTGATAGAATTTATTCCAATAAAGATTGTCAAAAGCCTTCTCCAAATCTACAAAAGCTAGAAATGTAGGTTTGCCTTTTCTTAATCTATCTTCTAGGATAAGCCGTAAAGTGAGTATTGCCCCCCGTGTTCCTCCTAAATTTCTTCTGAACCCAAACTGATCTTCCCCGAGGTCGGCTTCTACCAGCTTTTCCATCCTTCTGTATATAATTCGTGTTAATATTTTGCAACCATGACTTATTAAACTGATGGTTCTATAGTTTTCACACCTGTCTGCACCTGCTTTCTTTGGAATGGGGATAATAACATTTTTCTTAAAATCTGAGGGTACTTCGCCTGTCTCATACATCTTACATACCAGGTGAAACATGTTTGTCATGGCTGGTTCTCCCAGAGACTTCAGTAGCTCTGAGGGAATATCATCTACTTCAGGGGCCTTGTTTCGACTTAGGTCTTTCAGGGCTCTATCAAATTCTTCTCTCAGTACAGTATCACCTATTTCATCTTCATCTACATCTTCTTTCCTTCCTACAATATTGTCTCGAAGTTCATTTCCTTTGTAGAGCCCATGTATATACTCTTTCCACCTTTCAGCTTTCCCTTTTTGCTGAGAACTGGTTTTCCATCAGGGTCCTTGATATTCATAGAGCTGTTTTTTTTTATCTCCAAATATTTCTTTTATTTTCCTGTAGGCTGTATCTATTTTTCCCCTATTTATACATTCTTCTACATCCTTGCGTTTGCCTTCTAGCCACTCCTGCTTAGCCATTTTGCACTTCCTGTTAATCTCATTCCTTAGTCGTCTGTACTCCATTTTGCCTGTTTCATTTACTGCATTTTTATATTTTCTCCTTTCATCGATTAAATGTAGTATCTCCTGTGATATCCAAGGATTTTTTGTAGGTCTTGCCTTCCTACCTATTTTGTCCTCTGCTACCTTCACTATTTCATCTCTCAATTTTACCCATTCCTCCTCTACTGTTTTATTTTCCGCTGTTTCTGTCAATTGTTGCCTAAAGCTCCCGGTGAAATTCTTAAGAACCTCAGGTTCCTTCAATTTATCCAGGTCCCATCTCCTTATTTTCCTACCTTTTTGTAGTTTCTTCAGTTTCAGCCTACAGTTCATAACCAACAAGTTATGGTCAGAGTCTATATTTGTCCCAGTATAGGTCTTACACTGTAAAACCTGGTTCCGAAATCTATGTCTTACCATTATAAAATCTATCTGGTATCTCCCGGTGTCTCCTGGTCTCTTCCACGTATACAACCTTATTTTGTGATTCTTGAACCAGGTGTTTGTTATAACTAAATTATGTTCTGTGCAAAATTCTACCAGGCGGCTTCCTCTTTCATTCCTTTTACCCAAACCATATTCACCCACTATCTTTCCTTCTCTTCCTTGTCCTAATACCGAATTCCAGTCTCCCATAACAATTAAGTTTTCCTCTCCCTTAATTGTCTGAATAATTTCCTTTAGCTCCTCATATATTTCTTCGATTTCCTCATCATCGGCAGAGCTAGTTGGCATATAAACCTGTACTACTGTTGTCGGCGTTGGCTTCGTATCTATCTTGACATTGATAATGCGATCACTGTGCTGGTCATAGTAGTTTACCCGCATTCCTATTTTCTTATTCATTATCAATCCTACTCCTGTGATACCCCCAATTGATTTTGTATTTCTAATCCTGTACTCACATGACCAGAAATCCTGTTCATCCTGCCACCGAACTTCACTAATCCCCGCTATATCTAAATTCAACCTATCCATTTCCCTTTTTAAATTTTCTAATTTTCCTACTCGATTAAGGGATCTAACATTCCACGCTCCGATCCGTAGAATGCCAGTATTGTCTTTCCTGATGATCACATCCTCCTGAGTAGTCCCCGCCCGGAGATCCGAATGGGGGACTGTATTACCTCCGGAATATTTTACCCGAGAGGATGCCATCATCATATGTTCATACAGTAGAGCTGCATGTCCTCGGGAAAGGTAACGGCTGTAGTTTCCCCTTGCTTTCAGCCGTTCGCAGTAGCTGTGTGGCAAAGCCACATTAGCTGATGTTACAAGGCCAGCTCAGTCAATCATCCAGACTTTTGCCCCTTTAAAAACTGAAAAGGCTGCTGCCCCTCTTCAGGAACCACACGTTTGTCTGGCCTCTCCACAGATACCCCTCCGCTGTGGTTGCACCTACGGTACGGCTATCTGTATCGTTGAGGCACGCAAGCCACCCCACCTCGGCAATGTCTGTGGTTCATGGGAGTGGACTTTTTTCATACGTAAGTAAAAAATATTGTTCATTTGTTGTGCGTATTACAGTGAATAATGTCAGAATGACGCAAGGAGGCTCATGTAAGTCGTACGAATAATGCAAGAAACATGCGCAACAGTAGAACAAAACGAACAATTGAACAAATTTAACAATACAATGAAAAGGAGCGAGTGCGCATGTGGCATTTGCGTGCATCTCTAACCACAAGAGGCTCGAGATGAACGAAATCAACATCGACAATCGAACGGAGACAAGCAAGCCGGTTCGTACTCAGTTGAAATAACAGACGACGCCAACAAGTATATCGAACATTTAGATTGGCTTCATTCCTCCGTATAGAACTCGAATACGAACCAGATATTGAGTATTCCGCTCATCCGAAAAGTGTTGACAGGCGCTATGGACATTGAATCTCCACGTTGTCATGCACTCTTAATTCAAACATGAGTCAGCCAGGATGTGTCGCGCATCAGGAAAAGTAAAACTACCAGAAACCTTTGAACAGTTTGCTCATCGGCAAGCGTCCAGATTAAAACCCGGTGCCAGCCGCGGTGGCCGAGGGGACTGAGGCGCTCCAGTCACGGTCTGCACGGCCACTACGGTCGGGGGTTCGAATCCCCCCTCGGGCATGGATATTTGTGCCGTACTTAGTCTTAGTTAATTCATAAGTAGTTTGTAAGTTTAGGGACTGATGACCCCGTAGTTAAGACCCATAAGCTTAACAAACATTTGAACATTTTTAAAACCCGTTCGTGAAGTCTAGTCGCACACTCAGTTCATGCATCCATTTAAATGACTTAATTCGTTGGAATAGAAACAGTTTACAATACTGCGACAAATGGTTAAAATTTCATTTCAACCTCAAAATTAAAGTGTACCACAAAGTAGGTTCATTGCTACAAATGCCAAACAAACCACATTAATTAATACCAAAATATGAATGAGTTACTGTGAACTACAAGAGAAAATTTATAGGAATTTAGAAAAAAATTAATTTTTAAATAATTTTAGTCACTGTAAATTCAGTGTTACGCATTCGTCATGTATTATCAAAGTTTGGAAGAAAACTTAATACCATTGTCTTTTTATAGCCTTTGATAATGACGTATGTCGAAACGCGTAAGGCTTTAATAAAGTGCAGTTGACACTTAGAAGACTGTGATAGTTGAAACAGTAGTAATATAGACGGCAGAACACGGTTTGCCTGGTCAAGTAGTATCCTATAAATGTTAGTTGGGATTTGTTGGGTAATTACACTCATGGCCATTAAAATAGTTACACAACGAAGATGACGTGCTGCAATGCGAAATTTAACCGGCAGGAAGAAGATGCTGTGATATGCAAATAATTACCTTTTCAGAGTATTCACACAAGGTTGGCGCCGGTAGCGACACCTACAACGTGCTGACATGAGGAAAATTTCCAACCGATGTCTCATACACAAACAGCAGTTGAGCGGCGTTGCCTCGTGAAACGTTGTTGTGGTGCCTCGCGTAAGGAGGAGAAATGCTTACCGTCACGTTTCCGGCTTTGATAAAGGACGGATTGTAGCCCATTCCGATTACGGTTTATCGTATCACGACAATGCTGCTCGCGTTGGTCGCAATCCAATGACTGTTAGTAAAATATGGAGTACATGGATTCAGGAGGGCAATACGGAACGCTTTGCTGGATGCCAACGGCCTCGTATCACTAGCAGTCGAGATGACAGGCATCCTATCCGCAGGGCTGTAACGGATCGTGCAGCCACGTCTCGATCCCTGAGTCACTAAAAGGGGACGTCTGCAAGACAACAACCATCTGCACGAACAGTTAGACGACGTTTGCAGCAGCAAGGACTATCGGGCTCGGAGACGTAGTTGCGGTTACCCTTCACGCTGCATCACAGACAGGAGCGCCTGCGACGGTATACGCAACGACGAACCTGGGTGCACGAATAGCAAAACGTCATTTTTTTTTTTATGAATCCAGGTTCTGTTTACAGCATCATGATGGTCGCATCCGCGTTTAGCGACATCGCGGTGAACGCACATTGGAAGCGTGTATTCGTCATCGCCTTACTGGCGTATCACCCGGTGTGATGGTATGGGGTGCTATTGGTTACACCCCGGTCACCTTTTGTTCGCATCGACGGCACATTGGACAGCGGCCGTTACATTTTAGATGTGTTACGACCCGTGGCTCTTCCCTTCATACGATTCCTGCGAAACCATACATTTCAGCAGGATAATGCACGACCGCTTGTTGCACGTCTTGTACGGGCCTTTCTGGATACGGAAAATGTTCGACTGCTGCCCTGGCCAGCACATTCTTCAGATTTCTCACCTATTGAAAACGTCTGGTCAATGGTCATCGAGCAACTGGCTCGTCACAATACGCCAGTCACTACTCTTGATGAACTGTGGTATCGTGTTGAAACTACATGGGCATCTGTACCTGTACACGCCATCCTAGCTCTGTTCGACTCAATGCCCAGACGTAACAAGGCCGTTACGGCCAGAGGTGGTTGATCGGGGTACTGATTACTCATGATCAATGCAACCAAATTGAGCGAAAATGTAATCACATGTCAGTTGTAGTATAATATATTTGTCCAATGAATACCCGTTTATCATCTGCATTTCTCCTTCGTATAGCCATTTTAATGGCCAATAGTGTATTATTTCGTCTGTAGGTATTCTGACGGCATTAGCGACGCTTGGTAGCGTGCAGATTTTTTAAGTCAGTGATGCGCAGCGCCATAGATAACGGGGGAGAACGTCCCCTGTATATCCCTCCTCCCCTCTCCCAGATCTCGCATATCAACGTAGATTTTTGTAGTTAATGGCGCCGCCTGTATTCCATTTATAGATGTTAAGACACTTATTACATATCATCTTAGGGTGGAATGCTGATCTGAATGTATATCTTGAACAGGACTGAACCCCACCACTCTCCAGAATAAAAAATATCTACGCCGGCGGCGATACGTCTCAGTTCTGTATTCTTAAAAGTTGGAGGCGATCTGTTCAATTAATTTGTTATGTAAAACACCCAATATGGCATATTACCTTTACTAAAATGACCGGTTTTGGCATCATCAGAACTGAAAGTGTACGTGTAATATCGTTCTTAAAAAGCTGTAATGAAAAGTCAGAAGTATATCCTTAAATATATTCACATTTCAAACCCACCTCTCATTTCATAAACCACTCAATTAAAATTGCAATTGCTCACCAGCATGTGATTGCTACAAAGTTAAAACAAAACTGACTAACTATGCACGTCACATTATGGTACCAGACGGTACAGCAGAACTAAAATTTGAGCATCAAAAATGTCCAGATGTTAAGAACAGAGTTTTTTAATACATGAAACGAAATTAAAATTATGAACATTCAGACGCACATTGTGTAAATCTATCGTGAATTTACCAATGAAATTATTTTAACTGTACACCAGATGTCACTTAATAAAGATTATACAATTAAAATTATGAAATATGATCTAAAATCTCTCATAGCTCAGTGTCTGGTAAGATACCTACTATCAAACGTAGGCAAATTAAAGTATGTATACAATTATACTTGACGTGTATTATAAATACAATTTTTTTTACTATGTAAGTCAGATATTTAAACTTTTCCTAGGACAAGTGGAAACTAGCTACACTTCACTTTTGAGACTCACTTGAGTTTAGTCTAAGGAAATTGTAATTGATTTCGTAACCACAATAATTACTGAATTATTTTGTTATATTAATTGTTCTATATGCATTACATCATCATATCTTTGTACAATTCATATTGGCTCTTTAACGTAACAAATATGTATTTTTAGTTAGTTGAGTCGCCTTGTAAATAATCCGCAATTTAAAGATCAATTAAGGTAACATTGCTATTCTTTGCTGATCAACATTGTCACAAATTTTGTAGCCTAATGCTATGTATGAATTTAAAGTTACGTGTAAAGCAATACTGCGTCAGGAAAAGAAAAAAAAATAGAAAACGGAAGAATGATCCTTGCGTGGTTATGGGAAATCTGATATTTTTATCAAATCTGTTAGTCCACGAAGTTTCAGTGATTGCAGTCAGCACTTAATTTCTCCTGTCATACTTTGTCAGTTTTGGATCTTTGTGTTAACTCGTTGTTTCGTTGTTTCAGGTGAGTTATGAGTTACGAGGCAAAGCCGCGATGCTTCTAATACGCAGAAAAGTCCAACGGTAAGTACCCAAACACACTGCTGGAAGTTCCGTTCACCCGTATGATGCTGCATTAGACATGGCTATTCTCCAGAGCCGGAAGGTCAACTTTCTGGCCTTCTCAACATGGCCACTCGATTCAACTACACAAATTATTTTAATATCTGACCCTCCAACATTAAATACAATTCTTTGTCGTGCTCTCTCACATACTGTTAGAAAGTGGTACCAGCTCTGACCTTTCTCTTATCACATTACGTTGAATAACTGATTAAATGCAATTTTTAGACTTTGTTTACAACAAAATTTCTAATCACTGAGCTAAAATAAAACTGAAACATATTTTGCAATTAACGCTAAAATGTTTCCTTCCACTATCTCCTATACAGTTTCCATTTCTGGTCAAACTAGTTAACGGTAAACTACTGCGTTTGATGATGCCTAAAACATATTAATGAATGTAAAAAAAAACACAAGGGATTAATCCGAATCTTCCATTTAGTAGTAAATTTTTTGTTGTCTTCCACATAATCACAGAACTTTATTGTTACATCGAAATGACATGAGTTTCAATTTAAAGCTACAAGCTGTTATACCTGTTACATCTAGGAACTTATATTGTAATTCCAGTAGTCTCAATACCAACACTTCAACAGAAACAAAAAATTCTCACAAATGCTTGTGTTTATGCTAATCTTTTAGAAAAAGTTGCAATAATAGTAATTTCTATTTCGGATGTGTTCTAATAAAGTTAATTTATTATATAAAGATATAACCAATTATACGAAATAGTGTTGAAATATTATATTATTTTCGTGTAGGTGATACATAGGTGTGTTTAATATAAACTACAGTTACGTTACAGATCATAGAACCAGAGTGTCGTGTGTGTGGGATCATTCTGACCTATAGATAAGTATGATGTTGCATTAGTCATCAAACGATAAACACAGTTCAAAATCATCTTATCTCGAGTGCAAGTCTACTCCCATCACGGAGATTTATCTACACGACAATTTCTTTTATCATTTTAGCACTTTGAATTCCAGCCATATATGCGAATCGACTTCCCCCAATGCCAGGCCATTTTCTCCTCCCTTCCTTCGGTGCCAGCCATTTATTGAGTAATTCCTCCTTATGGTGCAGATTCAGGAATAAAGCTGTTCATTTCTTTTCCAAATGCATGCCACATCCATAGCTTTATATAACTCTTGAACAATCAAAACAAAAGCTTTTGTTTTCGGATAGGGAAAATTGGACTTGCATATTATAAACTATTTTTATAAAAAAAAAAAATGTTATGTGTTGAGTCCCGCTGATGGTAGAGTGGTTAGGAGGTGGAAGTACTTAAAAGGATGTGAACATTGGTCTGTAACAAAAAGAATAGATTAGTCCAGATGAACTACTTACTAGATGAAACAAATACTTGGATGTGCTTGTGGTAGTACAAATTCGTCTCAGCTATACACAGTTATGCAATGTATAATTTGCTTGGGCTAAGATTGCTGATTCCTCTCTGTTTAACTTTTGGAACTATGGTATTCGTGGGGCTGCCTCGTACTGACTGGAACTCCTGTATTGTCTGTCGCTGCTGTAGTGCGCCGACATATCTAGACGACCACCTTTCTTCCTATTGACCGAGGCGCGAAGCAGGCAAAGAGGTAGCGAGACTGTGGGTGCCCCCGGCAGCCGAAGTACTATTACTGCTCTTCTTGAATTTGCGCGGGGACGTGTTCAGACCGCCGGCGTTGTGGCTCATAACGACGCCACAGCATTATGTATTTACAAAAAAAACTATCATCAATATTAAATATCAGCAAATGCTTTTCAGTTCAAATAGTTTTTATGGTATAGCTGGAAGCAAGGCTGAACTCAAAACCCCACTTCGCATACCGCACTCCTCGCTCTTTCTTCGGGCATTCTTTCCAGAAAGTGTGTTCATATGTTGCGTCCAGTCGTGAAAGTTCAGCACCACTACCAAAAGGCATACAGCAGTGATGAACTGGCTGCTAGAAATTTTACTGTTCGTCACCTTTGTGTACAACTTACAAGCATATGAAATTGCTGTCAACATAATGTGAAATTGATGGTAAAACTCTTCTGAGTATTGGACCGCATCTCAATATATCAAATGATGCACTGGCGTTTCGGCCACTATTGCAAGCGGCCATCTTCTGGGTGTTACGTAACACCCAGAAGATTGCCGCTTGCAATTGTGGCCGAAACGTCGGTGCAATATTTGATATATTGACGATGCGGTCCAATACCCAGAAAAGTTTTATCATCAATGACAACGGCCGCGGAAGCTTTCGTTTACATAATGTGAAATGATAGTTACCTCCACCACTAGACTGAACGATCATCAGATACCCCGTAAGACACCGGCCTTGATCTTATTGTAGGCAAGCTTTGCTGCTGGTCTGTTTGTTTTTTGCTCTCCCTCTTCTATCTACATCGAGTATCATATCCGACGACAGTGAAGATCAGTTCGGCTTTAGGAGAAATGTAGGAGCACGTGAGACAAGACTTAGCATAGAAGATAGGTTAAGGAAAGACAGACGTACGACTTCAGCCTTATAGATATCGAGAAAGCTTTTGACTGTGTTGATCGGAACACAGTTTTTCAAATTCTGAAGAAGGAAAGTGAAATGTAGGGAAAGTAAAGATGTATTCAACTTTTAGAAATTCAGACAGCATTTACAGGAATCTAAGGAAAGCATGAAAGGTACGCAGTGGATGGGAAGGGAATAAGAGTTGTAGCCTTTCTCCAGTGCTGTTCAGTCTGTACATTGAGCAAGCTGTGAAGGAATGCAAGGACCAATTTAGCGCAGGAGTCAAAGTTCAGGGTGAAGAAATAAAAACTTTACGGCTTGCAAATGACGTATTAATTGTGTCAGAGATACCAAAGGATCTGAAATAGCAATTAAAGGGAATGGACAGTGTATTGAACGGAAGGTATAAGATGAGCATTAACAAGAGTAAACGAGGGTAAGGAATGTAGTGTCAGAAAATCGTGCGATGCTGCGGGAATTAGATAAAGTAATGAGACGACAAAGAGGATGATTTTTATTATTTGGGTGGCAAGATCTGATGGTTGAAGTAAATAAAATGCAGAATGCCTATGGGAAGAAAAGCATTTCTGAAGAAGCATCCAATATTAATCTAAGTGTTAAAAAGTCCTTTCTGAAAGCATTTGTCTTGAGTGTAGCATTGTACGGGAGTGAAATGTGGAGACGTTCAGACAAAACGATGACAGATGCTTTTGAAATGTGATGCTACAGACGGATGTTGATGAATGAATGGGTAGATCACGTAACAAATGAGGTTCTGAACAGAATTGAGGAGAAAAGAAATTTGTGGCATCTGTATAGGAAGGGATAGATTGGCAGGACACATTATGAGACGTCAATTTAGCATTAGAGAAAATTTTTAGGGGTAAAAATTGTAGAGGGTGGTCAAGAGAGGAATACAGTAACAAATTCAAATGGATGTGGGCTGCAGTTGTTATTCAGAAATGAAGGGACTTGCACATGACAGAGTAGCATGAAAAAATGCATCAAACTAGTCTGCAAACTAAAGAGGCAGAAGACGACGATTTAGCTCTTAAACGCTTAGTGCTTTACGACGTAAACAAAGCATTTCGCTGGGTAGAAGCACTAGTCAAAGCAGTGCTTACAAGATGTGTACCTTTTTCTTCAACAGCTGTTTCCAGGCCCACACTTAAATATTATCGTTGGGTGTATAATGAGAAACGCTTGCATAGTAAATTATCAAGCATTCTGAACTCAACGTTGTTGACAACATTATCCTTCCCAGAGAAAACTTCAAAGTTCCTTATGTATCTTGACTATGCCACTTATAATGTATACTTATATAACGCAGCGGCCTTGTGGCACGTATTGTTTGAAACTACGGCGGCCCCGAAATGGACACAATCATTTAAAAATTGTAATACCACCACTCGGTTGATATCCATTTCCGCAACGCATTCGTATCTTGACATGCAATGACCGCACTGTGAACAATGGGTTAAACCTGATTCCCCTTTAGCTTTCATTTAATTCACCTAGTTGTGACATAAAGTCACGGAGGAGGCAGGCGACCATGATTAATAATAAATAAAGTCTGCAATAAGCTGCATAAGTCGCAGTATTGATAAGTCGTGAAGTGATTACAGTGTGTCTTTATTTGACGCGTTTCGGCCTAGGCCATCATTAGCATCCTGCATACATTAATTACTTCAGTACAAATGGAAACGCGTCAAATAGTCATATTGTAACCACTTCATGTCTTTTATCAATACAGCGACCTATGCAGCTTATTGCAGACTTTACTTATTTTCATTTAATCTGTTTATGCTTATGAAGTCCGGATAGAAACTGCACGACTCGCTTTTGTGCTCCAGTGATTTGCCAGTGAAGGCCGCTCACTGGCACTCATATTCGTAATCCTGGCAAGGAAGTTTCCTGCTGCTAGCATGTTTCTTGACGCCAGTTGATTCAGAGGTCGCATTTTCATTATTTGTTACCTGGAATACAAATTTCTTTGCTTTTCATGTTAGGCATTACTTCATTATCGAGAAAGTAATAGAAAAAACTGGCGATAAAGCTGTCACGGTTCAACCAGGAACCTTGTTCTGTGTACTGGGGTCATACACTGCATAGACGTTGCATGAAACGGGTCAGAATTACAACGTACCTTGCAGCGTTCGCCGGCCGCGGTGGCCGAGGTGACTGAGGCGCTCCAGTCACGGTCAGCACGGCCACTACGGTCGGGGGTTCGAATCCCCCCTCGGGCATGGATATTTGTGCCGTCCTAGTTCATAAGTAGTTCATAAGTAGTTTGTAAGTTTAGGGACTGATGACCCCGTAGTTAAGTCCCATAAGGTTTACAAACATTTGAACATTTGCAGCGTTCAGCGTCGTTCCCTCAGGTAGAAATTTCTTACGGATATTGCTTTGACTATCGAAAAAGGCGATGAGCATTGTTTTTCAGAAGGAAGGAAGGAATATTAGTGTTTTTAATGCCCCGTCGAAGGCGTGGTCATTAGAGGCGGAGCTTACACTCGGGTTGTGTGGATTAGGGTGCGTTTATGCTGCCACCTCGCAGCTGGCAACTCGCTGCTCGCTGCAGGCACCCCGCTGCTCGCTGTTCGCCGGGTGTGTTCTCCTGTAGCTGTTATATTATAGCCGAGTGCACAACTGCAGTGGCGTGAAGCGTCAAACATGTTCTCCACATCGTCTGACGACAGTGACAGTTATTCGTTCGCTACAAAAATGTTGTTATTGGAAAGGAGAAGGGAGGTATGCAGTGCATCCTTTGAATGCGGAACTTCCTCACTACGGATACTTTCACAAGTATTACTATCAGCTCAAAAACTATCCAGATAGCTTTTTCAGACATAATAATCATCTGCTTCAGATATTCAATTATTGTTGCTTTTGGGCACGAGAGTTCCACGCACGGAACAGTCAGACGTCGCTCTGCTAGAGTGACCTTGAAGCAACCAATCACAGTGCAAGTTTCAGTCCGGGCGGCAATGGTCATAGCGCGAAACCCAACCAGTTTGATATCATCGCCTGGCGAGGATCATAGCGAGCAGCGAGCTGGGTGAGCTGCGATGGTGCACGCTAAATGGGCCGGTAAGACTCTGTGGGTTTGATTCATCATCTCCGTGCCATGTCGGCGAGCAGCGAGGTGGCAGCATAAAGGCACCCTAATGATGTAAGGATGGGCAAGGAATTCGGCCGTACCCTTTGAAAGGAATCTTCACGGCATTTGCCTGGTGTGATTTAGGGAAATCACGGAAATCCTAAATCTGGATGGCCGGAGGTGGATTTGAACCACCGTTCTCCCGAATGCGAGTCCAGTGTTTTACCACTGCGCCACCTCGCTCTTTTTTTCTGGTTCCGACCTGTTGCAGTCGAGGTGATGCCGGAGCACTTCATTCCATGCTTCGCCGTTTCGTTTCAAGACCGTACCGAAGACACAAAGTTTCATCCTCAGTGACAATACGGTTCAAGAAATTGGCTGTCGCATCCGCCGTTTCGACAAAATCCTGTGAAGCCGCTAAACGATTCTGCTTCTGATAGTCAAGTGATGTGGTAAAAGCCAATACGTTTTCCTCTTCCCTAACTTCTGGGTAATGATTCGTCGCATGAATTCACTGTTAATCTGCAGTTCATCGACTATCATGCGCACATTTAATCGCCGATCGTACGTGGTTGATGTCCTCGCTTTCTTAATGTTTTCGTCACTGACGGCGGTCGCCGGTTGTCTGCTACGGGTATTCTCAGAAACACTTTCCTGGCCGTTAACAAAAACAGTTCAATGTAGAAGTTCTATAAAGCGTGTTTCGTTCCAAATTGGGACCAGCATTGCTCAGTTGCAGTCAGTCTGTAACGCCCCCCACCCCCACCCGACGGTTTAACTGAACACATCAATGCTTTTGACACTTATTTATGACCGACTTTTAGCATTGAAAGTTCGTATTAGTTGTACCTGCATCAATGGGGACGTTACAAAGGTTTTCCCCAAGGCATTAATAGGTGAATCTCACTAAAAGAGAATTTATTTTATTTAATTCATTCGTCGCCTCAGATGTAGACTCCCGAGATTATGTACGCGCTGCCTAGCGCTCTTCAACAGTTTCCCCGTTTCTAAAAATTTACTTAATGCAGCGTTATTTTTACACATAGGTAAAGTGCTTTATTGTTTACAAGTCCCATTCAAACTTTCAGATTCTTCCATTCAAATACTAAATCAGTTGCCAGCCGCGGTGGCCGAGGAGACTAATGCACTCCAGTCACGGTCTGCACGGCCACTACGGTCGGGGGTTCGAATCCCCCCTCGGGCATGGATATTTGTGCCGTCCTAGTTCGTAAGTAGTTCATAAGTAGGTTGTAAGTTTAGGGACTGATGACCCCGTAGTTAAGTCCCATAGACTATACAAACATTTGAACATTTGAAACTAAATCAGTTAATTCGTCGTATATCAGCACACGACACATTACGTCATAGATATTATTTAAATGAACCTCCAACACACATAACTTCAGTTTATAACGCGTATATTCAAATCTTATTCAAAATGATAATGTTAGCGAATGAAATATGCTTCCTGTTCCACAATTATTTTTATTTCGCGTATCCCACACTAACTTTATATTAATGTTCACTTCTCGTAAATGTTTCCTGCAGTTGTAATTATCGATTATTTGATTTAAAGTTCGTGACGATGCCAACTTTACAACACACTGTTTCTCTCAGTGCTGGAGCGGATTTAAACTTCGAAATGATTAACTTCAATAATATTTTATCGTACTTCTGACTGCTACCAAAAGAAACATGCTAACAATCCCAGTAATTTCCCTTTATATGCCCACACGAAATAAAATATGGCTGATGTTGGCACTCTGTCCTGGTACCCCCATTGTTACTTTCCTTCTCGGAATACTTAATATCATTCCCAGAAATAATAAAAATCTAAAATTTCCCACCAAATCTTCATTTGATGAAACCAAAACATTAAAATATAACACCCGGATTTTAACGAGAGGTTACTAGTCCAGCACAGATAGCTTTCGAGTGAACAGCTGTGACATTCGCACTCTTAAAATAGTCTGTCAGACAATTCAGTCTTTATATACTTCAACTACTGTAATTAGAATTCAAGTGTACGAAGATCATAGGCAGTATATGTCGCTTGTTGTTTCACGACATATAAATTAATATGAAACAACTGGGATCCTTATTTGAAAAATACGTACAAGCCCAGCGATCAAAAAGTTCCACAACACTTAAAGATAGAAGGATCAACGACCAGCTTCTGCTTGGGGACAACAATGGAAAAGAAGCAGCCAGGTTAGTGAACAGAGACTTTAACTGCATGCATTGACGATGCATGCATTCTACAACCCTCGAGTACAGTGCAACTTGGTTAAACCTTGCGACATTAGCACGCTTGGGGTGCTAACACTTCCGAAGGAAGAGAAAGTGTTAGATAAATTATATGACATTCCGAAAGTGTTAGACAGATAAATCATATAACATTCCAATCATTTTTATCAAACTCTCTATCGACCTTTTACCTCCATCCCCGCCGTACCTGTCAATAACAAAAGCAGAAAGAACCTCACACAGGCAGCTTTCTTTATTGATACTTGTTCCGTCAACATCAGCGTTCATTAAAACTCCACGGCCATTATGTGACGCATACAGTATTTATTAACGTCAAAGATTTACGTTGGTACTTATAAATAAGTCAAAAAGGATGTTATCAACTTGATTTGGAAATCATTGGTTTAACAATCAGATGACATGCATATATAAAAAAATCAAGCTATTTTATGTGTACATTAACAGCAGTATCGTCTTCTTTCAGTAGGTCTGCCCTCAGACAGGTTTCAACTGAACGCTCTGTTCTGGGCATCCTCCTCAATTTGCCTGTAGTTCCTTCCTTTCTTCAGATCAGTCAGCATTCCAAATCTTCTCCTTCCTCCCTCTCTTCTTCCTTCTACTGTTTCTTCCATTATCCTTCCTCTTATCCCAACCAAGATGTTTTCCTCTTCTGGATTGTCCTAATGAAGGGCCTTTCCTCTCCTACCTGCGCAACACCTCCTCATTTTTCATTCTGTCGGTCCACTTAACTTTTTCCATTCTTCTCCATAGCCACATTTCATAACTTTCTAAATATTTTTGTTCTTTCTGTCTGATTGTTCACGTTTTAGAGCCATATGACACCAAGCTCCACACGAAACATTTGGCGAATCTCTTCCTTAGAGTAATGGGAATACTTTTGGTTGTTTGCGAATCTTTTACTTTCCTGAAAGCTTTCTTTCCCATAGAGATTCTTCGCCTTTCTCTGTGCAACTTCCACTGGATGTTATCATGCTTCCAAAATATTGAAACGATGACATCTGTTCCAATACTCTTCCCTCTAATGATATTTTGAATGTGTCGTCTTTTCCATTTTTCATGCCTTTGGTCTTATCAATGTTTAACCGCATTCCAAAATCTTTACCCACGCTTACAATATTTTCCATCATTTCCTGGAGAGATTGTTCTGTTTCTTCTAATACAATCATATCATCTGCATATTTTATAGTGTTTATTTTTTCTCCTCCCACTACAAGTCCTTTTGCTTCTTCCAAGGCCTCTCCAATCATCGTTTTAGCATATATATTGAAAAGAGCTGGTGACACAACAACGTTCTCTCACACGTCTTTCGATACTGACTTCTTCAGTTTCATCTAGTAGAAGAAGAACAGCAGTATACCTTATCCATAATGATTGTTCATTAAGTGCGGTACATTCTTCAGTTCCCCACAGCCACACAGGGTGGTGGGTACTGTTGTTCGTCAGGTGATGGCTTGCTCTAGCTGCTGCAGTAATGAGACCATTAACGAGGTTCCGTTAGTTTGTAGCTAGGAGGGAACTCCTTGGGTTCATTTATCATCCTGTCTATCAGGAGGGTTTCCGATACGCGTTGCAGCTGCCTGGAGGTAGCTCAGCTCTAGTCTCTTCCTTAGCTGCTGTTTATCACCCGAAAGATGTAACAAGGCGCGAATAATCTCGATTATATACCGTAACATTCTGCTTCACGTGAAAAGCGCATTACACCAGATGCTTCTTCTTGTAGTGACACGGTGATGTTTTAACAGGTCTGCCTTAGTGCACGCAAAACACACAATGATTACAAATGTTCAAATGTTTGTTAAGCTTATGGGACTTAACTACGGGGTCATCAGTCCCTAAACTTACAAACTACTTATGAACTACTTACGAACTAGGACAGCACAAATATCCATGCCCGAGGGGGGATTCGAACCCCCGACCGTAGTGGCCGTGCAGACCGTAACTGGAGCGCCTCAGTCCCCTCGGCCACCGCGGCCGGCACACACAATGATTACACTCACAAGAGGACCATCAGAAGTGTAAGTAACGGATTTTGATGGATTTTGAATATGTTACAGAGGGTCATACCCTGAGTATGAGGCTATCCGCTCTTTTAGCAACGGGTCTTTGTTTTCCAGAAAAATAATGTTGAAGTTCACTGCGTGATGTAAGACGAGTAAATAAGCCATTTTCCAACCAAGTGAGCTTGGCGCAAAGGTTGTATCCAGCTACCACGTCGGAGGTATCATGTTAGGGTTTTTGCTTCCCTTTAAATCAGAATAGCCCAAAAATTTTCAGTTTTATTTTACAGAATATCAACAAACATTGTGTGAAATTAGTAAGAAATATTCAGTTTTGCCTCAATAATTTAATCTTCACGTCATTATTCCAAATTGTTACTCACTATCGCCTGCATGGCTTGCTTCGCCACAACAACAATCAAGATGATATATGTCGCAAGAGCAAACTGAAGCACAATGGTTTACAGCACCAAGCACATTTCATAAAAGCTACTGCCTTGCAGGTGCAAGGAGTTTTCAAGAGTTTGAGGAAATGCATACTGTAAACCATCAGCTGTTTATTATTTTTCAAACTTGTACAGATTTCGGTTATAAACCATCTTCACGGAAGACTATTAAATAAAACTACAGAAACAGAACTGTACACAAGCTGAACTACGAACTAGACAGAACTACGAACTAGACAGACTGATTAAACAGGTGCATTAAATGCCCCTTACGCATACTGGCATGCATGTCACACAATAAAAATAAATAAGACGTCACTAGGCATCAAGTCTTGATTAAAAACATAAAAGCAATGCCAGGATGTGTGATGGTAAACCAAAGTCTATTACAAGAGAACCTAACACAACTATTGAACACATGTCAATGAGATAAAATTAGCGATGATCAAAGTATACATTGTGTGAAAATGATATATATTTTGACAAGGTGTCATGGCTGCATGTTACAGAAAGCAGTATGTAAACATTACGAAAATAACGGGATGGATTATGAAAACAATAAAAATGTGTAACAACAACAATTATCTGTCAAAGTATAAAAGTGAACAAAGTATACATCAAAGACCTAATGTTAGGAAATAAAGCAAACCTAACCCAATAACAGGATCGTAAAATTGTAATTAGTTTATGTAGAGGTAGGCCAGAGGGTACTAACGAGCATAGTGGATAACACAATATGTCAACATTATAATACGTATGGGTACATCTTTCAATGAATAAGATCAGCCATATTATGAACAAGAACAAAGTAACATTAAATGAAGTAAACATGTAAACCTTTTCAAGAGTGATACCAGAAAACGTGATGTTTCTAAATCACTCCAGGCAAAGACCGATATGGTTTCTTTCAAAGGGAACGGCCGATTTCCTTCCTCTTCCTTGCCTAAATCTCCGAGCGTTAGCTCCCTCTGAGCAAGCTGTCGACGGGACATTAAACCCTAAGTTTCCTTCCTTCCTTCCTTTTCCATCTATATTAAAAAAGAGTTCTCTTTCATCCGTTAACCTTGATGAGAACCATACGTATTTGACCATCTTCGACAAAGCAGGCGTTCTGAATCGATACAAAATTAATGAGTGTATGCCTATGAAGAATATCATTCGGATTTCTGTTGTGACATAGCACGCGATGCATGCAATAGCGATTAAGATTTTGTAATAATGACGAAAAAATGAAGTTACTGCGGCAAAATGAAACATTTCGCACAAATGCCACACAATGTACACTGTTTGCTGATACTCTGTAAAATAAAATGTAAAAATGTCGATTCCTCTGCTTTAAATTAAAAGAAAGTCACGCTGAGGATCCGAACACGGTTCCTCCAGCATGGTAGCTGGAGACCTTAACCACTGCGCCACGCTCACTTGTTTGGCATGTGGTTTGCGTTGCACGTTTTAAAACATTATGGACCAAAATAATAATCTAAATAACAAAAAATTAATTCAAAAGAGTGTATGAAACCCTTTTAGGGAAAAAAAATTATGGAGTGGCGGGTTCCGACACACCCACCCCCACCCTTAGCGTCATAGTCCAACGCCTTGCCCACTACGCTACGGCTATCAATCAATAGATCAGTCTTTTAATCTCATACTACTGATGGCCTCTGTTAACTGATGCTAATATGGCATTTGTAGACACTAGATTGTCATTTATCGTACGCAGAACGATGTGTTTTTGTTAATTTTTCAGTGCGCCATTGCTTTGAAATGACAACATGTAAGTTACAATAAGAAAATCATCAAATACGCAACGCAAGATGGCGTACGCCAGAGTTCGGGGCAAGGAATGTCACGTGACATCTGCGAACGACAGCCACGAACTTGCGGAGCATTTCTAAAAACTTTGTCAATTACTGGGCGGCAGATATTTAAGAAATGAGTGTTCTTTAAAGTGCATTGCTCGTTAAGCGTGTCTTCCTTGGACTTTTTTTAGGTGAGTGTATATAGCAACCTCTTCATAAAAATCCATGAAATAGCCTTTCTTCATTGTATGGAGTATTGTCAGGTTGTTTTCGATACTGTCTACCTTGTGACTGTTGCGTATAAGGTGAGCAGCGAAGGTGGATCTGCTTTCAGCGTTTTTTCTGCCGAGTTCTGTGTGTTCCTTGTAACGCGTTTTGAAGTTGCGTCCTGTTTGCCCGATGTAGTATGCATTATAGTCGGAGCAGTGAATTTTGTATATGCCCACGTTTTGATATATGTCCTGCGTTGTATTTATGTCATGTATTAAAAGACGCAGAAGTGAGGGTTGTGATTTGCACGCAATTTGCACGTTACAATTTTTAAACAAATTACTTAGTTTATACGAGACCTGACCACTGAAGGGAAATGGAACAAAGTGTTTCTTAGCCGGTTCCATATTTTGGCTCACTTGGTTTTTGTTGAATTTGGCCACGTTAAAAATCTCGTCTAAGATCATGCTATGATAGCCGTTATTCCGTGCTATATTTCGGAGCTAGTTAAGTTCCTTTTTTTACTTCATTATTTTGTAGAGGCAATTTGAGGAGTCTATGTACTGCTGAACGGAAATAAGCCTTTTTATATTGAGCAGGGTGACAAGATGCAGCCGGGATAATGTCGTCAGCGGATGTTTGTTTGTGGTAAATACCAAAGGTGTGTTTGTTTTGAACCACGCTGATGGAAAGATCTAAAAATTTAATATTGTTGTCCTGTTGATGCTCAACGGCAAATGAGATGTTATTGTGCATTTCGGTAAAATCGTTTGCAAATTGGTTTATTTCTTGTTGGGAGCCACTGAATAGCCGGCCGCGGTGGCCGAGGAGACTGAGGCGCTTCAGTCACGGTCTGCACGGCCACTACGGTCGGGGGCTCGAATCCCCCCTCGGGCATGGATATTTGTGCCGTCCTGCCGTTCGTAAGTAGTTCATAAGTAGTTTGTAAGTTTAGGGACTGATGACCCCGTAGTTAAGTCCCATAAGCTTTACAAATCACAGCCACTGAATAAGACGAGAATATCGTCAACATACCGTTTATAGTACACTATTTTAGCGTTAATGTCAGGATGGTAATTAAAGAATTTGTTTTCTAAGTGGTTGACGAAAATATCTGCCAGTGTACCTGCCAAGGGAGATCCCATTGCTAGTCCGTCTTTCTGTGTGTAGATTTTGTCGTGAAATATAAAGTAGTTGTACTTTAGTGATATTTCCAGCAGCTCGATCATTTCAATGATTTCCCCGGGAGGAAGTTTCTTGTGCATCAGCAGATTATTTTTAATTACTGTTATTGTTTCGTTTATAGGTATGGTAGTATACATGTTTGCTATGTCGAGCGAGGCGAGCCTAGCGTTGGTCGGGATTGAGATGTGTCTGTTTCCACAAGTTCGTTACTGTTTTTTACAGAGTAATTATTTTCAAAGGTGTAATGCTCTCTCAGTAGTTTATTTAGTTTTTTTCTCCAGTAAATAACTAGGTTTGTCGATAACGTTAACAATTGGCCTAGGCGCGTTATTCTTGTGGGTCTTGATTTGTAAAGGTAAAGAAGGAGTTCTAGGATGCATTATTTTAAGCTGTCTTTTTCTTTTTGTCCCTGAATATAAAACAGTTCCTATCTATCTATATATTACCCCTGACACCTTCAGAATTTGGAAGAGTGTATTCCAGTCGACATTGTCAAAAGGTTTCTCCATTCCACCTTGCATCTATAAATTAGAAACTTTAAATAGCCGTTGCGCTTTCAATCAGTTTAAAAGTACTGTTTCTTAATTAACTGTGCAAGTATTAATATTAGGGCCATAACTAAACAGAGTTCTTGCCACTGACGCTCATTTTCAATAAGTCAGTAAGCTTTAAAGTGTTGTACCCGTGGAGCAGAAGCGTGGTGCACGCAAGTTGTGGGCAGAGAAGCGGCCAGTACCGCAGGTGTCTCGCGGTGACGTGGCAGCGAGTTGCGCCTCCCCCCCCCCTCCCCCTCCCCAGGGGACGGCGCTGCGTGGCGTGGCTGCCACACAGATAATGTGGCCGCCTCTTCAGGACAGCGGCTGTCACCGCCTGTGATTGATGTCACCGCCAGACTGCCTTTCACCACGACACTAGCCCATCCATGGCAATAAAGCCCTCCCGTCACTATCTCGTTAAAGCCGTCAAACCGCAGCTGTCTTCTTATATGAGGACGCTTATCTACGTGCACCGGAACGGAGGGGGGATTCGGTACCTCTCAAACGTTCTAGAGTAGGGTTGGGCAACCTCAAAGCCGTGGCGATATACAATTCCATACCATATAGGATCAGAGCGATCTACTCCCATTTATAATACAGTAGTTCCTCATTTTTTAATATCTAAGTATTGCAAAACAACTATATTCAACAATAAACTCTTACATCATCTATATATATGTGGCGTCTGTTACGAAAGAACAGACGTCCCTTCTGATCCTGCAGTTGTTATTATTTAATATTTACAGAATATATGACATCAACTGCGATTGGGCAAAGCTGAAAATGTGTACCCAGTCAAGATTCGAACTCGGGTCTCCTGCTTTCTAGGCAGTTGCGCTGACCACTACACCACTTTTTTTTTCTTTTCTTTTAGGGCCTCCTTCCTCCCCTTCAGCCCTGCCTTTCGCTCGCCATTATCGCCTTCTTCGGCGTGGGCTTCTTCCGCCATGTAAATGAATTCGTTTCTTACCCTTTACTTGGGTGTCTGTAATCATCGTCCTTGTTACAGAAAAAGGATTATAAACTCAAATTTTTTCTTTCTGTCTTCCACTCCATTATTTTCATTTTCAGTGGGCAAAATGCAAGTAAAACTAAAATTTGTTGTGCCTCTGTGGCATTAATATAACTTGTCTTATCTTCTATCATATAATGTATAACTAAACGTTTTTTTTTCCAACGAACTAAGTACTCCTTGCTCTAAAGTATTTTCTCCCTTTCTCTTCCGCAAGGAGCCACAAATAAAATGTATTTTTCGGCATCCTTCGGTTTTGATAGAACAGAAAAAAAAAAATAGCAAACCAAAACATATACTCCACTGGAAATGAAAACAACTTTAACTACCTATCAAAGGTATATGAATCTACATTTTTCAAGTTACTTATAATCCTTGGGCAATGCGTTTTCAGGGTTCTGCTGAGGCCTTCACGGCTACCGTAGCGGCCACGGGGCTCACGAAGTCCCCACCGTACTTCACCCTCAGCAGCAATCCCCTACTTAGCATTTATCCAACACATTGCTACTATACTACTATAAAAGCCTTATCCTATGCCTTGCTTTCGAAAAGAATTTTTAACATATTTCCGTAACTTTTCATGTGTCCTTTTTTTCTAAATATTTTATAATACTCCTCCTGCATATATTGTCTATATTCCTCTATACAGTCTTTCCCTTTTTTGTTAATTACATAATTTAAGTAATTACCATATATCCATAATAATACGTTATTCTTCTGCGGTGGGAAAACTATTTCTTCTGGAAAGAATAAATTGTTCAAAGTAATTTCCCGGCCATCACTCCGTTTAATAAAAGCGGCCTGTACCGTGCTCTCTTTCCATATATCTGCGTATCCTTCACATATGAAGCGGTGCTTCAGTAGATCGACATTTCCGCACTTTGAGCATACGTTAGTTGCTCTACGTCCTATGGAATATAATTTTTCGTTGGTACTTACTATATTATTGATGACTTTGTACCAAGCCGACTGAACGTCCGGTGTTAGTGTTCTATTGCTGATGTTTTTCCATATTTTTTCCCAGTTTTTCTCGGGATATTTTAATTCCATCCTGTTGCGTCCTGTAGTTGATTGTAGTTTATCCATTATATATTGGCTTTTCCATTTGTTCTTATCCCCGATGATACCTCTCATATAACTAATTTCAAGGTAGAACATTTGTATGTGCTTCAAATTGTCGTTAATTCTTCCGACATTTACTGGCGGTGACATGCAAACGGGCCTAAGTAGGTCAAATAAAGCAGCAGTGATGCTGTCTGGATGATTATCAATAAGTTGCAAGGTCCGTTTAATGAAGAGGGCCGTACTTTTTTTCTCAATATCTGCCAGTCCTAGCCCACCTTTCTCACGTTTCAGTGTTATTACATCCCGTGCTACTCGGAAAATATGACCTTGCCATACATAATTGCAAATTGTACGCATAATAGTTTTTGCTATTTCTCTGGGAACCGGTAATATCTGACCGACATATGTGGCTTTCGCAAGGACCGCGCAATTAATGAGTTTTATCCGTTGTTTTAGATTCAGATCCCTTGTTTGATTCAATTTTAAAATGACTCGAACTTTGTCCAGTATCTGTTTCCAATTTGAAGCTGCCGTTCTTAGTGGGCAACTGTAGAAGGTTACGCCTAAAGCAGTATGATGCTCCACTCGCTTTGCCCACGTCAGCTGTACCTCATCGAGACTCTGCAAATTTAAGAAAGAACTTTTGGTCTCGTTTATTTTCGCGCCCGTTGCGTCACAGTAAATTTGCAATTTTTCTGTCAACTGGACATGGTCTGCTTCGCTCCTTATTATGACGCCGACATCATCAGCGTATGCGTTTATTACCCGTTTAGTTCCACGTATTGTTATGCCCTCTAAAGTGGAATGCAGAATTCGTAAGAGGGGTTCAACTGAAACGACGTATAAAATCATTGATAACGGGCTACCTTGTGGTACTCCATTTAAGATTCTGATGTCTTTGGTATATTGACCATTAATAGAAATCCTAGTGGTTATAGAATTAATAAAGTTCCTTATTATAGTCAAGCTATTCTCCTTAAAACCAATATATTTCAAGGTATTATACAGATATTTGTGGTTCACCCTGTCGAAAGCCTTTGCGAAATCTATGAAGGCTAGGCCGCCTTTCGCCGATGAAGTCGAAAATATTGCAATTATGTCTCTATATTCACAGACCGTCTTAAATATGCTCCTTCGAGGAAGGCAAGTTTGGTGACTCCCAATGACATGTTCTAAAATAGGTCGCATCCTATCTTTAAGCACCCTCGCGATGATCTTATAATCTGCGTTCATTAAGTAGATGGGTCTCATTTTACCAAGTTCTTTAGTGTCTGTGGTTCTTCCTTTTGGGAGTAGTATAGTAACACTTTCTTTGAAAGTGTCAGGAATAGCAACACCACTTAAGACCTCGTTAACCACAGCGGTAAATGCATCGCCTATTAAATGCCAAAATTTTGAATAAAATTCTACTGGCAGGCCGTCCGGGCCAGGAGACTTATTGCGTGGCGAAGATTTAAGAATTTCCAAAACTTCGTCGTTTGTTATTGCTATAGTAAAATTTGAATTTTCGTCTTCAGTCACGAGGTTCCCTATTCCGGAGTTCTGCAGCAAGACTTGCATTAAGTTCTCATTATTACCATTATTCGCGGCATAAAGTTGCTGATAGTACCTATGAGCCTCGTTTAAAATATGCTTTTGTTCTGTCAGAATTTTGTTATCGTCCGTTCTGAGGCTGTTAATAAAATTCCTCCTCCTGTTTTTTGCTATTTGTATTAAGTGGTAGATGGAGGCATTTTCATCTTCCACTGTTGTCCTAGTGTGGGACTTTATCTTCAAACCCTCCAGCTGCGCCCTCTTAATACTGATCATTTTGGATTTAGTTTGCTTTACATCCAGAAAAACCTCTACTGACATAGGTTGGTTATATAACTCGCGAAGACAGGTGTAATAAAATTCCATTGTTGTCCTTGACCATCTTGCTCTCTCTTTCCCATATGCGATTAATGTTGTCCGTAATCTTTTCTTCGCTGCCGAAGTCCACCATTCAATGTGGGTTCGGTATTTATTTCGGCTTCTTAACACAGCCTGCCAAGTCTGTTGTATTTCTAAGGTTAAAGCTTGTTCTGGGAGCATACTTATGTTTAATTTCCAAAGCGGGCGGCCCCAGTATGTCTTTTGTCTTGTAAGGTTGATACTACATTTCACACCTAGGTGATCAGAAAAGGCAGCTGGTATCACTTCGATTCCACGTAGTTTGGCCTCTAAATTAGGAGTGATATACATTCTATCAATTCTACTTTGTGAATCACGAGTAAAATATGTAAATTTGACAACTGTTGGATACTTTACTTCCCAAGCGTCTTTCCATTTCATTTGTTTGACCAACGCGTCCAATTCGCGGGAGAAATTAAAATTTGGTCGTTGATCCTTTTTATTTAGGACGCAATTCCAGTCTCCTCCTATTAAAATTTCTGCAGGGTTGTCCTTGAGAAGAAATAAAATGTCACTCTTAAAAAATTTTGCCCTCTCTTCCCTGGCATTATTTCCGGAGGGGGAGTAAATATTTATAAAGGTGGTATTAAAAATTTTGCAGCTGATTCCCCTCCCTGATTCCAAAAGACTTACGTTGGTAAGTTCCAATCCATCTTTGGCGAGTATTGCGGTTCCGCAAGCCTTCTCAGTTGCGGTGTTTAAAATCTCTCTGTAGCCGGACATATAAAAATTCTTGATGTTAACTTCCTGTAAGAAAGCTACATCATTATCGGACTGATATAAAAAATCTCTGAGTGCGGCTACCTTCGTAGAATTTTGAATTTTGTTTATGTTCAAAGTGGTAACGTGGTATGTGTATTCCACTCTGAAGCTCTACTTAACAAAAGATGACATATGTAGGGCAAACTTTCGTCTATTAATTACTTTCGTCTTTTTTTTTTTTTTTTTTTTTTTTTTTTTTTTTTTTTTTTTTTGTCTTTCGTGTAAACTTAAAAATATGTTTCAGTAAAACACTCCAAAATATCATCCTCGTTCATGCGTTCCGTTCCTTGGGTCTGACAAGTTAAAAATCTTTAATAGAAGACGTCTTCCTCACTCTCCTGGTCCGTGTCCATATCGTCCGTCCGGTTCTCTACATCTTCCGCCCAATCACCGGTCTTTTCTGCTCTTTCACGACTAAGCCGGGATACGTCATCCGTGTCAGGGCTGTTTGTGTCAGGTGCAGTGTTCAATTTCTCTTGCGATTCTGCAGCATGTGCCGCACCCGTTGTTCCATCACTGCGCTCACTGACTCCTTCCGTTTGGAGTACGTCGTGCTGTCTTTCTCTTTCTTGGATATTCCTGAGCCGTTCCCTTAAAGAAGGGGCCAAGTTTTGTGCCGCTTCGTGTGCAATTCGCCTTTTCTTGTTCTTTTTACGCGTCGATTTCGCCTATCTACTTGGAGAAGATCCTGGTGAGGTGTCAGGGGACCCCGTAGGCGCTCTCTGACAAGGGGACTGTTCCTTCTTGTTCGAGGGAGCGTTCTGAACGCCTCCGGTTTGGTCATCGGTATTAAGTACCGCCTCCTCTTGAAGCCGCGGTGTGGTCCGACCTTCGTGATCTGCTTGTCGTTCATGATTTCTATCCTTTTCTTTGGTATCTGTCTTGTCGCCTTGTTGTTCTGGCGAAGTTTTGTTTGTGAAGTGATTCTTCCCTTGACTAAGTGGTTCTTGCATTTGAGCCACTGATGCTATTTGGCCTTCGTCATGGGCAACATCTGAAGAGTGCCCCGGGCGTTCAGCTTCGAGCAACATGTCTGGTACGTGTGAAGTGCTCGCAGTCACCTCAGGTACGTGCGTTTCGTCCTCAGCCGAGTGTCGATTTCCAGAGACGGGACTTCCTCGTCCGTTGTCCAGTTGCGCGCCCTCGCCGCCGGCCGCTTCCTGCCGCTGCTCCGCGGTGGTCAGTGGAACGGGGCCGCGGCTGTCTGCTGCGGCGGCGTATGTCAACTTCATACTCACTACCGGCCCCGGGACAGCCGCCTCGTTAGCCGGGATCTGCGGGACACGACGTCTAGGACACTCGCTTCGCACGTGATCAGGTGAATTACAGAGAGCACACGTCTTCGGCTGTCCATCGTAAATCACGAGGGCACGATATCCACCGATGTTTATAAAAGATGGTATGTCCCTCTCAAGTTCAATCTTAATTTGTCTCACTCCGTTCAACACGGGAAACATGTATTGCTCAGACCATTTCTCGGCAACATTTGAAATAACCCGGCCATACGGTTGGAGGGCGATACTAATTTGTTCAGCTGGCATTTCGAACGGTATCTCGAATATTCTTACTGTTCTAAGACCAGCATGCGACACAAGAACGTCACTAACTCGTCCGTCTGAATGATTAAACTTCATTTTACCCCCACTTCTTTCGATAATTCGACAACATAAGTCAGCAGATCGTAATTTTACGTAAACAAAGTTCGTAACAAACGAGAGATGTACTCCAATTACATCTACATCCGTAATTCCGACTGTTTCTACAAACCATCTCTTTAACTCGAAAGCCTTCGGTCTAATAAAGTCCCAATCGAAAGTAAACTTAATTGTATCTTTTCTTTGACAACTATTCAGATTCATTTTGTCTTCTGGTGAAACATTTCAAGTTACGAGGACGCAACTAGAAGGTTACAACTGACCTGCTGTACTGCCGCACGTCCGTTGTTTACGTCGGGCCGCCGCGCTGCCTCCAGACATCCGTCCCGCACTGCGGCGTCCACTCGAATGACACTGGGGACACAGTGATCACCGCACCTGGAAGGACTACCTAAGCACGCCTCCCGTCAGATACAAATTCCCAGGTTCGCCCTGCCCACAGTACTCAAACTCGTAGTTATGAAACTAATTCCCGTAAGAGTAAGGGCTTCAAACTTGCCCACCCCTCCCCACTAACGATAGGATCATTGCCCGTCACCGGCATATTACATATATACATGTGGCGTCTGTACCGATAGAACAGACGTCACTTCCGATCCTGCAGGAGACCCGAGTTCGAATCCTGGTTGGGTACACATTTTCAGCTTTGCCCAATCGCAGTTGATGTCATATATTCTGTGAATTTTACATCATCACGATTTCTTCAAAACATAAAAACATTATTCCATAATATTTTACAAATATTATTTTACATTTAACCTGAAACTTAACAGTGCTCTTTATATTTGGTGTATAACGTCGTAAGATACATGTTAGTACTATGTGTCACATATTTGTTAACGATGTAATTGTCGATAAAATATTTCGTTATCTTATAAATTAATTTCAAGGCTAATTAGAATGTTTGCTGTATTTAATATATATCAAAATTTACCGTAAAGTATTTTTCAGGACATATAGAATCTCCATATAATTGCTCTATCTTTGCTGATAGAGTTTAGAGTATTCTATAGGAGTATGTTGTTATTATTGGGATGTTATGGAAAGTGAATCGATATATTACAAACGCTCAATATATATATATATATATATATATATATATATATATATATATATATTTCAACTTAAAATAAGTTCTGCTATCGTCCACAATTATTTCATCTCTTCAATATGTAATATTGGTGTAGTAGAAAGAGAGTCTACGGGAGCTACCTCACCTGGAATTATGAACCTGCAGATTTTACACACGGAACTTTATTTGAAGCTAATTATAAAATTGACTGTTATATTAGACACGGATACTCCTGACAATTCCAGATTGGGCAGTGAATTTTCCATTCGGTACATAGAGTCCTTCTGTTATCCAGGAAATTAAATAAAAAAGTTTACAGGTTCACACATCATTGCAGACCATGCAGCAAGAAATTACGAGCTGCATCGAAAGCACAAAATCTACCCTGTGGTGGTAAGAAATAAAACTGTTCCTTTTCAGGAATTTCGCAGCATCTTCTCACAGACTGACCAGAGACTTTTAAAGAGATATTTAAATCAAAATAATTGATTATGTCAGACGTAAAGAATATCAATATTTAATATATAATTATTTTACAATGCGTTACACTTAATCGAATACAAAAATCAAGGTGTTCGACAGTCAACCTTTTCTGCGTTTATTTTTAATAAAATTTTATTTGAAATACCCTCAGGTATGGGTGTGTTTGTTGTCCTTAGGTTAGTTGAAGTAGTTTGTAAGTTACGAACTGGTGACCATGCAGTTTGGTCCGATATATTTACAAACATTTGAACATTTGAGAATATTTCTCCTGGTGCTTTAGAGCCCAACCGTTTTTGGGTTCTGTATTCTTCTGAGAAACAAATACTTTTTGGTATCAGAAAATTTTTGAATATCTTAGTCACAACATATCCGGTCCACATACTATAAAACGCAGAAGATCACAGTTCACCACACCAAAGAAGTTAATATTCTAAACCTACTGAATTACACGAGGTATGAAACGCGACGCCTTCTCCAAACAACTACCGAACTAATACTACACACGGCATAAGATGAAGCAAATAGTGTAGCAATGAATGGTGCGCAAGTAGTGGCTGATTGAACCAATGCGGAAAAACAGTTACAAAGGTAGATTATGCTAATAGTTCTACGCAATTGTTAATCAGTAAAATAAACTTGTATGTCGAAGAAAAGCAAATTCTGACTTTCTACGAAAAAATTTGTCAATTTTATTCAGCAATTTTTCTTCTGCGCTGTCAGTACTCACACTCAAGTGACAGAAGTCGTGCAATACCTCGTAATACCACGTCGGTTTTCCTATCGCCCATTAACGGTGAGCATTTTGAGTTTGCAAGGACTCGTTGGAAGTGCTTGCAGGAATACGAACCGATGCCGCCTCGATAGCCATTCATTATTCCGAAAGTGTTGAAATTTATCAGGGATAGTATAAATGTAGGATTAGGACAGATCTTCGCAGGTTTTACCAAACGAAAGGTGTATGGGATAATATCAATGTAGAACCAGACATTCGCCCGCCGCTGCGCCATAAAACAAGAGAACCGAGGAACGCCGAATGGTCTGCTCTGGACGTGCCCAATAAGATGCGAACATCTGTCTAGAAGTCCTCGCGGCTGGGGTCCCATAGGGACTCCGTGGCCCTCAGTCGACTCCGCATTGGTCACACCCGGCTGACGCATGGTCACCTCCGTCGAGAGGATCCGCCAATGGCCAATGTGGTGCTCCATTGACAGTGGCCCATTTTCTGCTTGGGTGTCCCATTGTAGCTTCTCTACGGCGTTCTTTCAACCTCCCGAACACACTACCTTTGGTGCTCGGTGACGATGCCTCTGTGGCTAATTCCTTCGTGTGGGGGAGAGGGGGGTTTACCAGTTGCTATGAGTTTTCTGGTTGGTCTTTCAGTTCCTTATCTATGTTCCTCCTGACGCATCTTCCGACTACAGCTTTTCTTGTGTAAGCCATGTGGTTGGCTTTTCCCCTTTTATCCTCATGGTCAGTCAACCACATCCACTCGCTCTGTTGTTGGTTTTTTTTTATCTCATGTGTTACTGTGTGTCTGGCGTCTTTTGTATCGTCTCTTGTTGATTTTGTCAATATTTTTTTCACAATGGGTCCTTTCATTCTGCGCCATTTTAAATGCAGTTCAGGCACTCTTATCAATGATTTAGTTTTTCTGCGTGTCGCCTAGTTACGCAATGGGGGACTGATGCCCATAGTAGTCTAGTCCCCCTAAAACCCTCAAACCAACCAACCAGTATCAATGTAAGAGAGGAGGCAATTCTGGAACGATTTCAACGAATGAAAGGTGTAGCTGGGAGAAATGGTGTGCGAGCACTTCATATCAAATCATAGGAGTGGCTAAACATCCAAAAGATAATTATGAGTGGGCAACCGTTTGCCGAAACTGCCCAGAACTGTTGTTGCCCAGTTTCCCAGCAGCCGAATACAGCCACTTGAAGTCAATGCATGCTTAGTTTTGACCAGAGGACCCAGTCCAATCCATGTAATATCCCACACCATTATGAAACCACCACCAGCTTTCATAGTCTGGTTTACTATTTGGGTCCATCGTTTTGAAGGAGCTGCATCACACTCTAACGGTATCTCCACATCTTACCAACTGAGATGGTTTACCAAAGGCCGGCCGTGGTGGCCGA
Source organism: Locusta migratoria (assembly GCA_026315105.1). Classification (NCBI taxonomy): domain Eukaryota; kingdom Metazoa; phylum Arthropoda; class Insecta; order Orthoptera; family Acrididae; genus Locusta; species Locusta migratoria. The sequence goes on along the minus strand of CM048744.1, from coordinate 215,380,547 downwards.
GGGGACTGAGGCGCTCCAGTCACGGTCTACACGGCCACTACGGTCGGGGGTTCGAATCCCCCCTCGGGCATGGATATTTGTGCCGTCCTTAGTTGTAGGTATTTCATAAGTAGTTTGTAAGTTTAGGGACTGATGACCCCGTACTTAAGTCCCTTAAGCTTAACAAACATTTGAACAACATTTACCAAACATCTAGGGTCCAACCGGTATGGTCACGAGTCTAGAAGAGCAGCAGGCTACAGATGATACCATGCTGCTATTAAAGGCACTCGGTCGTCTGCAGTCATAATCCATTAAAGCCCAATTCCGTTGCACTGTCCTAACGAATATGACCGCCGTACGTCCCAGATTGATTTCTGTGGCTATCACGCGAATTGTTGCTTCTCTGTCAAGACTCGCAACTCGATGCAATCACCGCTACTGTCGGTCATTAAGTGAAGGTCGTCTCTCACTATGTCCGTGGTGAGACGTAATGCCTGAAAATTGGTATCTCATCTCATCTTGGCAGTAGATGTCGGAATATTGGATTCCCTACCGACTTCCGAAATTGAATACCCTACGTGTCTAGTTTCAGGTACCACTTCGCTTTAAAACTCCATAAATTTCCGCCGTGCGGCCATCATCTGGCTGGTCAAATTCTCACATATGTCACCGGAGTACAAGTGACACTTGCGGGATTGCACCACCCTGTATGTCATTCTGCAGCCATGCATACATCTGCATAACGCTATCACATGATTTTCGTCACCTCAGTTTATATGAATCAATATAGCAAATATAACATATACTATTACCTTGGAAAATTAAATTTGAATTTACTAGGTGTATGCGTTTATACAGGGCAAGTAGCTGCGGTGGTATGACCGTGCGTTCTAAGGCGCCTCACTGTGGAGCAAGCGGTTAGTCTCGGTGTGGCACAGCGCAGTAGTTTTATATATCTTATTAATTAATTATGATTTTCTTATGTTCGGTCTGTCACGGGGACTCTGCAATTAATTGTTTGTTGCTGTGCATGATTTTATCTGCCGCTGCCTTTAATAGAACCTGAAAATTAATGTTATGAGCAGCCAGAAAGCGGTGGAGAACATACTGCTCGTAATCCTCAAGCAGTCCACACTTTACTTCATAGAAACTGTAAAGAATGTTTCTAATCTCTATGCAATTCAGGTGACTCGCGACTCGGGAACAACTAAGAAAAGATTTTAAACAAATCTCATATTCTCTTAAAAAAATCATGCGCCCATCAGATATTGAATTGTCAAGTAAACTATAGTCAGCTTAGAGCGCTATCTTTGCATTGTATAATAAAACTGAGCAGGAGTTTCGATACTGTTTGTATTAGACCGCGCTGATGATATTAAATGCGATATGAATGTCTGTTACATTTCGCGACTAAACTGCACAACCCATTTAATGAATTTAAATGCTGCTTAATTCCCAATCAAAGTTAGTTTTCCCATTACTATAAAAAAAAAAAAAAAAAAAAAAAAAAAAAAAAAAAAAAAAAAAAAAAAAAAAAGGCAAGGGCAAACAATTCAGGTACCATGGCTGTGTTTGGAAAAGTCATGCTTTTCCCATAGAAAAATATATTAAGCATTTCGCGCGTGTCCAAAGCTCAGAAATCGCATGCATTAGTGCCAAGTGGAAGAATATATGAAGGGCCTAGAAAAGCAGTGGTACAAGTAATATTTATGTATATGCCGGGAAAATGCAAACATGTTTACCGTGAAATTAAAAAAAAAATCACAAATTTAAGAAAATGAATTTCAGTTATCATATTTGATTGCAAGACAACTAAAGATTGTATGAAACACCTCACAAGTAACCTATTATTGAGTAAACCTATAATAATTATCTATTAACACGAACATTAGTGCAAGTGAATTGTAGCTACTGGGAATAAAATGGTACAAGTGCACTAAATGAAAGAGAGTAGTGTCATATTTATTTTTCACTACTGTACTTGAACATCCTGTGCAGAGCAATGAGCTTCTTGATACTGTTAGCACTGTGTCGAGCTATAGAAGACACTACTCGTTGATAGTTTCAAGTGGACTACTGCAGGACTCATAGAGTTCATTTGTGGCCATTCCTTCCCCAGTCTAGATCCACGACCTTTTTTTTTTCCTATGTCATCTGGTCTCAGGAATGTATAAAATTCTTGGTATACGGGAGACACGATAGGTAACAGTTCCTGAAGATTTTCCACTTTTCTTCCTTTATTTTAAAGGAGTTCTTCAAAAAGTCTATCTGATTTGATGGTAGGTGGCTTTCCTTTTAGATTTTCCTTTAAATATATCTCAAGAAATTCAAATTAATGATTAAATGTTGGCTTTACATTTTGGTTGGCCTCACAAACATGTAATTGACAAATAGCATTGGTTTATGTCCTAAATGTGCGAAAGAAAACTGCATCTGCGACATTGCCCCCAAAATTACTGCCAAAGATTAAACATTCTGCAGAAATCTAACTACAGAAATCGCCAGTGTGCTATGGGACTCAACTAACTATATAGAAACAAAATTTCTCCCTCTCTGCTACTTTATTTAAACGCATGAAATCGAAATAGAAGTTAATGATGGAAACAAATGATTGATGTTGTATTTTCGTCATAAGAAAAGTGAACGTGAAATAATTACAATTTTTTGTATTTTACAAGTTTACTATCGCAGAAAAATTGACATTTTCTTACTTATTACTTTTTTGCCTTCATCTTAAATAATTTTAAGCGTACATCTGCATAACGTTATCACATCACTTTCGTCACCTCAGTTTATATGAATCAATATAGCAAATATAACATCAACTTTTACCTTGGAAAATGAAATTTTAATTTGCTAGGTATATGCGTTTATACAGGGTGGGGCAAGTAGCCGCGGCGGTATGGGTGTGCGCTCTAAGACTCCTCACTGTGGAGCAAGCGGTTGCTCTCGGTGTGTAAAAAACCAGTTTTTTAAAGAAGGAATGTATAATCAAAAAATCCTCATCAATGTGCACCCTACTTTCCTTAATCAGGAACAGTTACAAAAAATTGTTGCAAACCACGTTAAATCTTTACAAATTCGTTTATTTAAAATGAATGTAAAAATTAACTATAATCCTTCATTCCGTATGTCCTTCAGAAATAACTACAATGAACGCCTAATAATGGAACAATAATTCTCCATACTATGAATTTTCACAATACCAGACCATCATTCATCATTAAACTCTCATAAACTGCTTTATCCCATCATTGGTATAGAGAAATATCTAATTTTTACACACAATAAGATTCATATTCTTAAAGTTCATACCCCAATTTTCAAAATTAGCTCCATAACTGCCTAGATAACAATACAAGCAATGGTGCGGAGAGAAAGATTGGCTGTGCTGCACCACGATTTTTCAAACAATGTCCTCTCGGAGTAAAGAAAAAAAATACCCGTTACACACATTCATATATGAATAACTTTGCCTCTTCCTCGAAACTTTGACAAAGGGATATGAGGACATAGTCATAAATTAGAGAAACGAACGTCTGCTATGTTTTCTCATGGACAATTGTATGCCGCATGCCCCAGAGGGGGTAAATCGTGTGATCTCTGTGTTTATCTAGAAAATAGAAGAAAACAATAAGTGTACTCAGTCCTCTGGCTTTGCAGTAAACAATTTTCTGTGAAAATATCTTTTTGTCTTGTTTGCCTTTCATGAAACAACGCCACAGCAACGCAAGGCATGGTAATGATTTGATGGATGTGTTTTCTCGTTTAGTTAATGTTCGCTCGAGTACCTTCCTTCACTTCGCCATTCATTTCTCATTAGACAGCTGAGCGTGTCTACAAGGTGGGTAATAAATTAACTTGCGTAGATATCAAGAAAGTGACTTATCTCACAATAAAGACAAGAAACCGTATTGAAAGGGAGAAATAAGTGGGAGTTCCAAACTCGAATTTCGAACTAGGACACACGTTCGTTTGTACACAGATTAGATATACTTCTCGTTCCAGCAGATCCAAAATTTTGAATGTAGAACATGTCAGAAAACAAAATACACAATAAATACTTTGAAAATGAAATCCACAGTTTCCAAGTGAAATTACTCTTGTGGATGTGGAATCAGTCAGAAAAATGTCTTACCAATATTTACATTTTAAATGACATAAAACTTACTACTACATACTAATGTTTAATATAATTCTTAATCGTTCAAAACAATTATTTACAATGATGACATTACTGAACAGAATTAGCGCTGAACTCAGACTGAACACAATATTCACATTTGTGAATATTATTTACAATAATATACATCCAACATTTTTCTCAATGGAGCAGAAGCAGTTGGCCACAAAACAAAAATCCTTCAGACTCTTTTCAAAATGAACATTGTGGATTAATTTTTTAGTCGCTGCCGGCATGTTATTGAAAATGTGTATTGCTGAATATTGGACACCTTTTGAGGCCAAAGTAAGTTACTTTTTCTGTGACAGTTATTCTTGTTTCTAGTACTGATCCCATGAACTGAGCTATTCGTTTAAAAAATGGTGCATTAGATAATAAAGTATTATGAACCTTTAGCTATTATCACCAGTTGCTAAAACAGCCCTCTTCAGCATATTCTTCAGTTGATGCCACTAATGATACGCATCGCACTTTTTTGCGCTCTGAAAACCTTAGCTTGACCTGACAAGTTACCCCAGAAAAGAATCCCGTATGACATTATAAATGAAAGTGCACAGAACACGCAAGCTTTTTTATTTTTCTATCTCCTGTGTCTGACAACAGTCGCACAGTAATCAGGGACTTGTTTAGGAGCTTAATCAGTTTTGTGGTATGCTCTGTCCAGTTAAATTTATTATCAAGCTGTAATCCCACAACATTTGTTTAGCCAAACAAATGTTGTGGGATTACAGCTTGTCCTTCTAAAGACACACATATTTATTAAACTGCATTTTATTCAGTTTAAATACCTACTCTAAAACTGATAATTGAGATATCTAAAGCGTTAGAGAACATAAAATGAATGTTACAATTTCTTTTATATTAAGCATTAAAAATCTCTAAGACAGCAAATAACTTTTTATAGTTATGATATTTGATGATTACAGCCACATTAATCGATGCGTCTTCTAGCGATTAAAACATCTTTGACTAGGAAATGTTATAACATTTAAATACATAGTTAAATTTTTCATTGAAAACATCTACAATGAATGCGAAGATAAAATAATACATCGTTCCTAGTAATCAAGTAGAACGAAGGTCCTAAACTAAAGTAAAACTTCGTTCCATCTTACTACTGGGAACGATACACAGTCATCTTCGCATTCTTTATGGATGTTGTCATTTAGAAAAACTAAATGAATTGGGTTAAGCCGTTATGCCATTTTACTGGTCATGTGTGTTTTTAATGATATGAAGATGGCTCAGTAAAACTGAAAAAAACCTCGAAAGATTAAAAAAATATTTGCAATCTTCACTGATAAGATTTTAATCTTTGCATCAAATTTACAAGATCCCAGGCTCCAACATTGACAATGTCAACTATCATGATTCACCATTTATCACAGCTTTAGTGTCGCACTTCTTTCCAGAACACAACTCCCTTATGCTTCTCGTCATCATTATTTAATAATGATTTGAATCTCTTTGTCCTCCTGGTAAGGCCTTACCATCCAGTATATGATTTCCGAATCTTTTTCTTACAATGACATCATCCAGCTAATATCTGTCCATGTTTGCACAAGAATATCTCCTTGTCTGCTGTTTTTTGAACAGTGTAATCGATATTAACAGCTGAAATTTACTATTAAGCTCTAGTACTCTTTCCAGCTGTTACTACCGAACCTATACTATACAAAACAGCGCCATCAGATCCTACATCTAAGACAGCGTTCCAATCACCCATGATTATTAAAGTTTCAATTTCCGATACATACTAAATCACGCCTTCGTCCGTCCAGATAGCCGAGCAGGTTAAGATGTCCGATTGTGTGTGGGTGAGGTACGCTGACCGCAGTTTTAATTCGCACAACGTATTAACGACCGTAGTTTTAATTCGCACATCGTATTAACGACCGCAGTTTTAATTCGCACTACGTATTAACGACCACAGTTTTAATTCGCACATCGTATTAACGACGAGGGCCACTGGTCCCCTGCCCTCTGTTTTAGCTGATGACGAGGCGCGTGTGACGAAAGTTTTCAATTTCTGTGAACTTTCTGGACTCATGCCTAAGCTTTTAGGCTGGAGGTTTTAGGACGTTAACGAATGGCTAGCCCACCACCCCTCTGGCACGGGTTTTTGAGTACGTCTAAGACTGTAAAACTTCGACAATCACCATCTATTACTATCTTGCCATGCTTGGTTGGGTCTTTGTTTCTGTCTAATCATCGTTTTGCTAGTTTGGTTACATTCCTTTCTGTTTCCTATGTGTGTTCATTTTATTTTATTCGGGTCACACGTATCGCCTAATTATCTTGTATGGGCGCTAAAGACCAAGTTGTCGTGCGCCCGTAACATCATGTCCATCCACATCCATCCGGCCTGGGTGTGTTTTTTAGGTCGTTTTCCGCATCCCAATAGCTGAATACTGGGCTCGTAACCAAGTCCAGCCTAAGTTATACGATTCACAAACATTTGGTAAAATGTCCACACATTTCCACATATATTACACTATACACAAAACGGGTGGGAACCCATATTTATTCATGGAATAAATAGGATGGTGAAAAGAAGGATGTTCGACGATCCCCACTAACCAACTGTGCCAAAACCACAGTATCCGCGCCAATATCGCTTCAATGCGGGGTACAGGAAAAGCAAAATGAAAGAGGAACTAGATCACATGCTTAATATTATCATATAATTTCTGTCTCTTCATTCTCTGCCTTTTACGTTGGCATACGAATCTAAAGTATTGTTAGCGGTACTGGTTTGACGGCGATTCTGATAAGATAAATCGCATTATGTTAACTCACACTTTGACCTATATTGTAATTTATAAAGAATCTTACAGCAGTAACATACCACATTCATTACTTAAATTTCACCTTCTTGATGCCAAGTATTTTTAGAGTGAGCTCTGCCTTCCAGATTTTCTAGTTATTCTACCACCTGCCGCTCCAGATCTTCGATTACAGTCGATATGTAATGTGGATCGTTTTCCATCATGCCCTTGTTCATAGCTGGTTGTTACACCTTGCAGAGGCAGTTTTCCTCAAGGGTAAGAAGTACCCTGAGCGTCATTTCGCCTGTCTGCCTTGTTTCACAAAGCTGTTAACTGAACCGGGTGACAGTTCGTGACCTTCCTATCAGTAGTCACCAATAAGAACTGGGAAATACATAACTCAGGGCAGTAAAAAGTTTATGGCTCGTTGTCTCTGTTCATAGGGATGAGTTACGTATGTCAGCTTCTATGCCATAAACAGCTATCCAATCTGTTTAAATAAGATCAATAATTAATCTGTAGTTTAAGCAGTTAATCAATCTGCAAGATGATGGGAAAAATATATTTAAGTAAACGTAAATTACTGTGAACAACCAACAAAATGGATTCTGACATACTGTTTGGAAGAGTAATTTTTATAAATGAGCTTTATTACTCTTTTTGGACGTGAAGATGCGGAGGTGGTCCTACTTTATACATCGGTAAATAACTGAATATTTCCCCAGCTATTGTTCATGAGAGCCACAATATGTATGACACGCATTCGAGAGTGAAAGTTCCAAATTAATCCGTGATTAAAGTATTTGTTATAAAACACAGTTTGTAATCACACAAGTACACGATTGCTGAATTATCACAGTTCCACAGCCCTGCTAACGTGCATAGTTTATCACTTTTCAACCAGAATCACATTCTGTAGTCACAGTCCCGTAAAGTCCACACATGCCTATCTCTTCAAATCACAAGTTCGTAACGCGGCTTCAGACCGCCCAGCGTCACAACATTTCACCACCACGTCCAAGTTACGAGTCCCTTCTCAAGCGTTCGAAAAGCGTACTCTCCCTGCTCCCAAAATTGTATCCTTCCGAGCATCCTAACGCCTCATCTTTAAAATACAATTTCCCTTCCAAAATATTATACATTTGAATATCACAGAAGTAATTGTTTTGATCACCTCCCTAGAAATGTTGTTTCCATTTAACAAACAACTATATATTTAACAAAACTAAAATCGGTTCAGACTGGAGTTCTTTGCTCAGGTAGCTATTAAGGGTGGTGTCTCATTGTTCAAATATACTGCCACCGTCGAAATATAGGTACACAATATTTATCATGGCGTTTTATACAAATATATTCAGTTCTTGTCTACAAATACTTATAATTGTTTATATACAAACTAGCTTAAGCCCGCGGCTCCGCTCGCGTATTGGTAGATCAAATCACACGTAAAATGCACTCGTTTGGAAGAATCCAGTCGCGAAATTCAACAATAATGATTGTAATAATATCACAGATGTAATGCGCGAAACGTGAAATCGATTTTTTTAAAGAGATATATTAAAAGAAATTTCTTTTTTACTGCTTTATTTCTTTATTCTTATATTTCCGTATTCGTACGCTTATCCTTACAGAGAAAGAGCTGAAGACGTAGCACGCATAGACCAAAGATATGGTCTGTGGCATCACATTTCGCTGTATGTAACCTCCTTGGTATAGAGTCGAAAACGTCATACCTGGCCTTCAGTCCGAATTTTTTTATAATTTGACGACTTTCAACCACCATATCTTCCACCCCCTTATAGCTATCGGCATGGAACTGCCATGGTGTACAACGAGACAACAATTACACACAGATCAAACGTACCCTCAGACTTTAAGAAAAATGTTATACTCCCCATTCCAAAGAAAGCAGGTGCAGACAGGTGTGAAAACTACAGAACCATCAGTTTAATAAGTCATGGTTGCAAAATATTAACACGAATTATATACAGAAGGATGGAAAAACTGGTAGAAGCCGACCTCGGGGAAGATCAGTTTGGGTTCAGGAGAAATGTAGGAACACGGGAGGCAATACTCACTTTACGGCTTATCCTAGAAGATAGATTAAGAAAAGGCAAACCTACATTTCTAGCTTTTGTAGATTTGGAGAAGGCTTTTGACAATGTTGATTGGAATAAACTCTTTAAAGTTCTGAAGCAAGCTGGAGTAAAATATAGGGAGCGTAACATTATTTACAACTTGTAGAAAAACCAGACAGCGGTTGTCAGAGTTGAAGGGCATGAAAGGGATGCAGTGGTTGGGAAGGGAGTGAGACAGGGTTGTAGCCTTTCTCCAATGTTATTCAATTTGTACATTGAACAAGCTATAAGGGAAAGCAAGGAGAAATTTGGTGAAGGAATAAAAGTTCAGGGGGAAGAACTAAAAACATTGCGTTTTTCTGACGACATAGTAATTCTGTCAGATACAGCAAAGGACCTGGAAGAGCAATTGAACGGAATGGACAGTGTGCTGAAAGGTGCATATAAGATGAACATTAACAAGAGTAAAACAAGGATAATAGAGTGCAGTATAAGAAATTCAGGTGATGCTGAAGGAATTAGATTACGTAACGAAGCAATAAAGGAGGTAGATGAGTTTTGTTACTTGGGCAGTAAAATAACAAATGATGGTCGCAGTACAGAGGATATAAAATGCAGAATGGCAATGGGTAGAAAAGCGTTTTTGAAAAAGAGAAATTTGTTAACATCGAATATTGATTTAACCCTAAGGAAGTCCTTTCTGAGGGGATTTGTATGGAGTGTTGCCTTGTATGGGAGTGAGACATGGACGATAAACAGTGCGGACAGGAAGAGGGTTGAGGCTTTTGAAATATGGTGCTACTGAAGAATGCTGAAGATTAGGTGGGTGGATCGCGTAACTAATGAGGAGGTACTGAACAGAATTGGGGAGAAAAGAAATTTCTGGCATACCTTGACTAAAAGAAGGGATAGATTGGTGGGACACATTCTTAGACATCAAGGAATTGTGAATTTAGCATTAGAGGGAAGTGTGTGGGGTAAAAATCGCAGAGGAAGACCAAGAGATGGAGACAGTAAGCAGATTCAGACAGATGTAGGTTGCCATTCTTATGTAGAGATGAAGAGGCTTGCTCAGGATAGGGTATTGTCGAGAGCTGCATCAAACCAGTCTCCGGACTGAAGACCACAACAACAAAACAACATTCGTTTGCGTTCTGTAGTTTTCGCTGCAGAGCGAAATATTACACACACACACACACACACACACACACACACACACACACACACACACACACATAGAATTTTATATACACCGATAACTTTCCGTCCCAATATACTCCACCCTTCTATCATTATCAACCCTCAAGCAACACTGCAACCAATAAAACCATTTTGAAAGAGTAATTTTTGTTCCGCATTTCGCGTTATATTATTGAAATAACAAAATATCTATCATATTGCTATAAAATCGTGCCTACAACCTTCGCCGGGTAGACATTAGTAACTGCACAAATTTTTAGCTCTTTATGTATAGTGGTTCAGACGTAATAAACGTACACCGAACAGACATTTACATTTATAGATATAGATTATCTGCCGCATATCTACTATTTTTAGTCGGTCATGAAATACTTAAGTGGCAGTTTAAACATAAAAACGAACGTAACTAGAAATATTAAATATAATAAAGTACATATCTGAATGTAATGCGCTTTGCTGGGTTCATGTTTGGTGTTTCTGTGGTGGAATCTATGTTCTGACACAAGAATATTACTATCTCAAGGAAAATCAGAATAAGAGAGGAAAACAAAGTTTATTGAAAGAATACGGAAATAACGTGGTGCGTCTGTAAAGATAGGGAGCATGGTGGAATGCTGCCCATTTGCTTCTTAAATTGTAACTGATAAACACTACATATCAATAATTGTAAATATAAGTCTTATATACTATTATTTATAGTACTGAAATTTATCGGCATTTTATCAGTAAGGGATATTGAAATTGTAATTCCCGCGTTTGATTCTCCGAAGTCTAATAAACCCATTGCCATAATTATATTTGCCGTATGATCATTCCCTGATTTTATATGGATTTTTAGAATAATGTGTGGGGCTATATTGTATTTCAATTGCAATCTGGGATAGCCGCCCTCGCTCATCCAAGAACGCCGTTTCCTATTTCCCAGCAGATTAGGGCTTTCCTATCGACCTGTATTCTATTCATTGGGACCAAACAGTTTGCCGGCCGGCTGGGGAACCCAACAGCTTGCCAAAACTTGCTTTTCACATGGTAATAATCAGCTTCTCCCTTTATCTACAATGTCACAAGTTTATGCCGAGGATGTTGTAACTAATACTAATGTATTTTACTCAATGGTTGGGATCTAATTTGGTTCTCATGGCGTTTTACTTACTATTCAAAGACACTGCTACCATAGCCTCGGTACTCAGTAAACAAATCATTAGCAGTCAGGTAGGAATAGGAAGGAACAACAGTCAGCCATTTAGGCTGTTTCAAGATGAAAGGTAAAAGTTCAAGTGTGATTGTTTCAGTTCCGAAGCGCCATCGACACAGTTCCCAACAGCATGCCTGTGTCTCTACTCGGTTGAAATACAGACGTCGATGCGCAGGAGGGCTAAACTCTTCCGTGGAGACGTGCGAGGCGCGACAGGTCCCTGAGCTATTTCAGTGATTCTTCTCTCCCATTTCCTTCGCTGTGTACCCTCCTTCTCATCCTAGTTCCTCTCCGTTCTATCTACACTCGCCACCACCCGCACTCCCTGCGGGTTTCGGTGCCAGAACTGAATCACAGATTTTATCCTTGCCTGCACCGATGGCGAGGTGGTAACAGTCTAAGTCGGAGGATGTCATACCTGTACCGTGTAGACATTTGGTTGCAAGTGTTTTAGTTTATTCTTAATTTATATATTTTATGGAAGGATGTTAATAATGATAGGCAATCAAAAACCGTAAGTTACATTTTTTACAGAATTGGCTTCACTATTAGTTGACGACGGTAGTCTTTCATGGTTCAGTTTGTGAAGAGCTGCGACACTGTATTTGGAAAGTCACCTCCCTAGCTGCTAATGGCTTCCAAGAAGCTACCCTTCTCAACCACCGTTTTACGTGGCGACAAGGTTTACAACTTGTCTACATTCACATAAACTAAAACTGATACAACAAGTACAAATTAATTGAATAGGAAAACGATATATATTCCAACCTCCATGGCTATAACGCCAATAGGCTACCACCTGAGTTAAACCGACAGATGCTGCAACCTTTTTAATTACTGATGCTTACTTGCACTATACAAAATTTCAAAGTTCATTTTCTAGGGAATTTTTGAGAGTTGTGTCGAATGGCTTTGGCTGATTGTTATTAAAGTTTCGAACTTCACCTACCATAAAAATAGATAATTACTAAAACCCAGTACCCATGCGGTCTCCTTGTAAGACGTTCAAGCCGGCGAGACACCCTCCAAAAAGTCTGCTTGCAGGCAGATGAGACTCATCTGCGAATAGCATTTTTTGCTCATTCTGACGATTAAATTTAGCTTGCTTTTGGACCCATCAAAATGTTCAAATGTTTGTATAGTTTATGGGACTTAACTACGGGGTCATCAGTCCCTAAGCTTACAAACTACTTATGAACTACTTACGAACTAGGACGGCACAAATATCCATGCCCGAGGGGGGATTCGAACCCCCGACCGTAGTGGCCGTGCAGACCGTGACTGGAGCGCCTCAGTCTCCTCGGCCACCGCGGCCGGCTTGGACCCATCTGTACCGCGTTACGTAGTGTCTAGATTTGGAAACTGGATCTCGTCATAAAGGTCGGCTGCGAAGTGCCATGTCATGCAGCCCGTTACATACAGTTTGTGTCGAAATGCGACGTTCTGTGGCTAAAATCATGATTGAGCAAGGTGGCGTTCCTGTCATGGATCCTCAGAGATGAAATCCAGAAGTAGCGATCATCATCTGCTGTGGTAGCTTTTGGAAGGCCAGAGCGAGGCAAGTCATCCTGTATTTCACTACCTCCACATGCCCAAACATCATCACTTTGATTCAACCCTAAACGTATGTAAACTTGACGTGAGTCCCTCCTGACACAATGTAACAATGCGGATACGATCAAACTTCGGATTGACTCTCGGCATGCCAAAACTACTGTCAATACAAGCACTGTGCATGCTTCACATTCTTGGAGGCAACAGGGCGATCTAAATTGTTATTTGTCGTGAAATATCTATGCCAAGATCGCTATATATATATAGAACTGATCGGCCGTCTTAACCCTCCCTCCCCCCTCCTTCGCATAGGCTAAGTGCCGTCTTCAGGTCTCTTTCTGCAAAAACATTTTCTGTTATCAATCTGTAGCCAAGTACTATAAAAATAAAATTTACAAAAAATGTTCAAATGTTTATTAAGCTTATGGGACTTAACTACGGGGTCATCAGTCCCTAAACTTACAAACTACTTATGAACTAATTACGAACTAGGACGGCACAAATATCCATGCCCGAGGGGGGATTCGAACCCCCGACCGTAGTGGCCGTGCAGACCGTGACTGGAGCACCTCAGTCCCCTCGGCCGGCTAAAATTTACATAAACAAAATGTACAGATTTTAATTACTTAGTGTAGTACATACGGTATTCAAAGGCTTCAACTGTTCTGACTACTTATGAGGTGTCCTTTAATATTTCCATTTACGAATTTTAGTCAGTTACCTGTTAGTCCTTAGAACACTGTACATTCAAAGAAAATTTCAAAGAGAATATACAAAAATTAATAGATATTGAATAATATTCGTTATTATTTCTGTTTATGTCATTATGTAGGGAATATGCTTAAATATTTTTATTAGAAATTTCGAGATTATATGTAGACGATATATTTATGTTCGACATGGTTTTCCTTATTTAGTCTTTGATTCACATTAGTATTATATTACGATCTTCGATCAGTGGTTAACTGTATTATCCTTTGTCCAATAAAATTATCGATGAAATTTTTCTGTTTAAAATCGGTTTCATCGTTTAATAATTTGCGTCGTTAGTTGCGTGGATACATACAATTTCTTCTAGAATGTTCATTTCATATCTCTTCTGTATTAAATGTAAAATTTATATTGTATTTTCTATAGTGGTTACTGTGTGAATTTCCGGTGGTAAGTGCTGGTAAAAAAGTGGATGGGTTTTTATCACACGCTCTAGTGTGTTCTCTATAACGAATTGTGAAATTACGTCACGGTCGGCCTACATAATATTTATTACACGATCTAAAAGAGATTTTGTATATACCAAGATTTAGAAATTTATAATATTTTGTCATTTATGTGACAATTTTGCTTCTTATGGCGTGTCTATTTTGGTATGCAAAAGTGTTTTTTAGACAACGTGATTGCAGTATATGTCCTTAAGGTTTTCGTTAACCTTGATTAACGAAGTACTGCAATCACATGTTGGACTACATTATAAAATGTCATATAGAAAGTGCCCCACGGAAGATCTTGGAAATGACGTATTCTATCTTCCACATCAAGCAGTGATTAGAGAGACCAGTCGAAGGAAGAGATCAGAAAGTTCGAACAGTACACCAGACAGTTCGTCCTGTTCAATGGTCATCACCCTGGAGGTTGACCAGGGTGGGGAGGATCTTAGGAATTGATAATATATTATTTCGCAATGTCTTTGTAAATATCTCTGGATTGATAATTCAATCTCGAGTCTGCGGTTTCTTTCTTTCTTTCTTTTTTTTTTTTTTTTTTTTTTTTTTTTTTTTTTTTTTTTTTTTTTTTCCCTTGCGTTCTGTATTTTGAAAGACAAAAGCTACAGCAAAGATTCAATTATCAATCCAGAGATATTTACAAATACATTGCAAAATAATATATTATGAATTCCTAACAATGTTTTCTTTGTGATTTTCCCTAGATATGTTGGACTGATACAGTTTTTTTTTTTTTTTTTTTTTTTTCTCTTTGTCATTCCTGCTTATGTTAGTGGAACATGATATTTCTTAGATGTGTATAATTCTTTTTTATTTTCTAATACTGGGCTTCAGGCTCACTCGCCCGTATGAGGACGTTAGTGGAAGATGTCAATGACCTAATGCATGAAAATTATTCCTCCCGCCCTTCCCGCCCCCTACCGCCTACCATACGTCATATATTATACCTGTTATCCTAGTTATATTCACCCTGAATAGATGGTGTCCTACGGCTTTGTGTCTGAGGAAGGACTTTATTAATATTCTAATGAGGTTCTAATTTTCCTTATTTGACCAAAAAAATACGCGAACAAAAGATCCAAAGATATTACTCTGCAATCGATATGCAAGTTTCTACATGAAAAGTAGACTTCGTTGACAAAGTATGACGTCACCTAAAGTGAAATTGCGGAATAGTCTTAGTAGTAATACTAGACTAGGATTGCTACAATAACCAAAGATAATAATGTCTGCTCCCTGCCCCCTGGCTGTACTGTCTTTACGGCGGAGCTGTTCGCAATAACCCGTGCACTCGACTATCTCAGAGCAAGCCGCAGGAAGTCATGTCTTATTTGCAGTGACTCCCTGAGTGCCTTGCACGCTCTCGAACACTGCTTCCCCAAACACCATTTGGTGCGATCCATCCAAGTCACGGTGTTTAGTCTTGGCAAGTCAGGCCGTTCTGTGGCTTTCATCTGGACCCCAGGCCACATTGGAATTCCAGGGAACGAACGCGCTGATCAGCTGGCCAAGCAGGCCATCACATGCCAGCGCCTGGATATCGGTACCCCAGATGGCGATATCCGCTTGGGTCTCCACCGAAAGATCTTTGAGGCTTGGAATTCGGAATGGGCAACGATGAGTAGGCCCAATAAGCTCCGTGGAATCAAGCCCATGACAGCAGCTTGGAAGACTTCCCTAAGGCTTTCTCGAAGGAACTCAGTCGTCCTCTGTCGCCTGCGTATAGGTCATACGTGGCTAACGCACGGCCACCTCTTGCGCCTAGAGGAACCGCCAGAAAGCCATTGTGGCGCTGTGTTGACTGTAGTCCACATCTTGTTGGACTGTCCACTTTTAGCTGCATTGCGGCAGTCTTTTAACCTGCCTACTGCCCTTCCTGACGACGCCTCTATGGCTGACTGTGTTTTAGGTTTTATTCGCGCAGCTGGTTTTTATCACAAGCTTTAACGGTGCGCCGTATGCCTGATCCTCAGGCATACACCGCTTATAGCTTTAATCTGTTGTCACTTTTGTCTTGTCAGTCCTATTTCCGACTGGCAGTTGTTGTGTGTGCAGAATGGCTGGCTCATCCATTATTATCCTAGTGATCAGCCAGCCAACAACATCTGCTGTGATTTTAAGTATAGTTGATTATTAGTTCCACCTCTACTGTGGTTCCCTTTTTCTTTTTATGTTGTAATTATGGCCAACACTGTCTTCCTGTACGTCTTCTGTACTGGTTGCAGGGTGCTTATTTTTAACTATACATGAAATCCTGTGACCTTTTAGCTGGGAACAGGGGACTGATGACCCGGCAGTGTAGTCCCCTTTAAACACCCAACACCAACCAACCACCTAATATTGTGTCCCAGCCTCGTCGCCGCTTTTGTGTCTCGTTTCCGTCGTAGGTGTCGGTGGCCGAGTAGAAAGAGACCGACACAGGAATAAAGGATGCACGCTTGTGCAGGTACGAAGGTAAGCAGCCAGTGGGACAGCAGAAACTAGAAACACTAGAGTAAATTAGAACGAGATATATATTGCACAGAATTTATACAATACTTTAACTTTTACATAGCTCAGTACTGCAGAATGCTGATACATAGTTGAGCTAGAGGTCTGCCTAGTGCCTGTCCGATAGCCAAGTCTTCACTGGTGCCTATCTGATTCCGAAGTGTTAACTGGTTCCTATCTCAGTCCCAAGTGAACGATGTCGTTCAGTGGTGGCCACGAGCGGAGCTGTAGCAGAGGGCGCTCGTGGCTGACGTCGTAAGAACGCCGCGCCGTGCGTGCTTGGCGGCGCGCGGCGAAAGTAGGTGGCGCGCACTTTAGACTTGTGCGACACCACACGTAATAATGTCTGTTTGAGGATAACAAAATAGGCGATTTTTTCGTTCGTTTTAAATGTCCACGAGAGGGTTAAGATAGAGCGGACCTGCGAAAAGAAGCGGTAGCCAGAGCCAGTGTCAGTGTCAGTGTGTCCGGCACGCCTGGGCTCGTTGCTGGGTGGCGTGTGGCGGCCCGGTGGGCCCCATAAACAGCCGCTAGCCGCTAGCCAGTCCCAGCCTTCTCTGCGCTTAGCTGTGTAACGGCCCCACGACACGCCACCCCGCCCTGCAGAAAGAGGCCAACCGCCCACTCAGCCTGCGCGCCGCTCACGGCTTAATTCCTGACACTGTGCGGGCCGCGGAAACCCTCTTTACTTCACACCCACTATTAAACTGTCCAAACAGCTCTCTCGTTCACAAATTTAACTCTTCTGATTCGTGCCAGAAACTTTCTCAAAATACTGCAATGTAACTCATCTTTGTAATTATATCAGTGTATCGAACTGTTCCACCTTTAAATTCGTAACTGATCTGTGTTCAGTCCTGCGGGAGAAAGGTGTTTCTATCCTAAGAGAAATTAATTCTTTATATCATAAGGGCGCTGTTTTCCCAAAGGAACAAAAATGTTTCCAAAAATATGGAGTGGCATATTTGGTTCGTGAGTCATAGAATGTGTGCTTTCTTCTTTTTCAGTACTGGAATATGTTTAATTTAGTCCCGAAACATGTCGCACTGTCAAGTTTTGTAATTGACAACTGAAGCGTCATATGCTTTAAAACTACTGTTAGTAGTTCCGATATCCAAGTCTTTTCCTATAACCAATGTACCAGCCAGTCCTGGATATTGTTTCATTGAAAAGGGATTGGTGTACCTAGAAATCGAACACACCCTCTAACGTAAAAATGATTTTAAAAGTGCTTTAGGTTACTGCAATAATCTCGTAGCTGTTGAATGGAGACATAGCCCATCTGGTGATTTGTCAGTGAAAATGCATACAATATCAGTAAGCATATACAGAAATTTTGTGAAAATTCGCATTGAACGTACAAAAAAAATATTTTTTAAACCAATAATGTTACAAATCTTTAGAATTACGCACCGAAATAACATATACAGTGTACACAGGCTATTTACGTTTGCCATGTAAAGGCACGAGATGTTAAGTGTTATATATGTTATGTGAAGCAACGTGAGACTATAGTCGGCGTCAGCTACGAAGGCGGCCCAGTTTTCAGCCGTTCTGCGCATCCCCCTCCATTACCGCACTGGCAGCCAATAACGTTCATTCTGTAGGCGCATGGCTGGCCGCGAGTTACGCAAAGTTTCTCCCGCAGGCGCTACTATTGGCACTCGGCCGTAGTTCCTCCCATCCTCCTTTCCCCTATCACTCCACCTCTAACCGCGGAAGCGCCTTCTTACGTGACGCCAGCTATAGTACTGCTGGGGCATAGTGTCAGGATGAAGCGTGGAACCTGGTGGAGCACCAGAGGACGCTAGTAAAACAGTATTAGAGTTTTCAAGTTTATTCAACTGAATACAAGATTCCGTGGTGTATGCGCTAGCTCTGCAGGAGCTAGATCAGCAGGTGACGCCGCCTTCGGCCGCATTAGCTCGCCGTCTCGCAGCGTCTTCTATGGGCCGGCTGCTGTACGGTTCGGATGGCTCTGCCTGCACCGCTATGCCTGGAATTCGAAGCAGAGACTGCGAGGTGGAATCCTCGGTCCCTCCTGTCTAGGCAGCTTCTTGTGGGAACCACGAGTCAGATGCCGTGGTGACGACCTCTTGTTACCTCTGGCAGGGTTAGCACCAGAGTGCTCGCGTGTAAGCAGGATCATTGGCCTGTAGGAAACCAACCAATGAAGACTGAGCTGGCTTCAGCAGCAGCCATAGTTAGCGATATGAAGACGGTAGACAGTGGTTCACCAATTCCCCGGATGACGGTCATTTCGAAGCGTAGTAGTTGTCTCCGGACTCCAGTTTCGCCGGCCGCAGTGGCCGAGGTGACTGAGGCGCTCCAGTCACGGTCAGCACAGCCACTACGGTCGGGGGTTCGAATCCCCCCTCGGGCATGGATATTTGTGCCGTCCTAGTTCGTAAGTAGTTCATAAGTAGTTTGTATGTTTAGGGACTGATGACCCCGTAGTTAAGTCCCATAAGCTTAACAAACAGTTGAACATTTGAACTCTAGTTTCTAGAGGCAACTAGTAGCTACTAGCCTGTTCTGCTTTATCTTAGACACAAGCTGAATACACAGATTCGATCAATGGATCGACGAATACCCTCTTGAGCATCTTCGATTTCAAAGACCAACTTCAACTGTTCAAATGTTTGTAAATCTATCGGACCAAACTGCTTGGTCATCAGTCCGTAGCTTACAAACTACTTAAACTGAGGTAAACTAAACTAAGGAACACACACACACACACACACACACACACACACACACACACACACACCAGGGAGACTCGAACCTCCGACGGCGAGCAACCCGCGGTCCGCAGCGAGGCGCCTTAGACCGCTCGGCTACTCCACCGCGGCGAAGACCAAGTAACTACACTTCTGAAAGCGGGAGTATTATGTGCAGAAATGGTCTCAAGCTGTGACGTATGGGACGGTTCGTAATGACCGAATGTGTCCTACTTGCGAGTGCAACGTTTACTCAATGAGCCCTTTAAGTGTTGACGTATCCTCGGTCTTACTCTTGCCGCGATGGAGTAGCCGAGCGGTCTAAAGCACCTCGCTGTGGAGCGTGCGGTTGCTCGCCGTGGAGGTTCGAGTCTTCCCTGGGGCATGTATGTGTGTGTTTGTCCGTAGGTTAGTTTACCTAGGTTTAAGTAGTTTTTAAGCTATGGACTGATGACCACGCAGTTTGGTCCGATAGATTTACAAACATTTGTCCAACTCTTGTGACAGAATTACATGTTGTTACGAAATGTTTACTATCTGAGGCCTATACCATCTCTCTCTTCTGGTCGTATGTCGCCCTCAGCAGACTGCTGTCTGTAGGCTTTCAACTCGCGAAACGCCGTTTGCCGGCCGCGGTGGCCGAGGTGACTGAGGCGCTCCAGTCACGGTCAGCACGGACACTACGGTCGGGGGTTCGAATCCCCCCTCGGGCATGGATATTTGTGCCGTCCTAGTTTGTAAGTAGTTCATAAGTAGTTTGTAAGTTTAGGGACTGATGACACCGTAGTTCAGTCCCATAGACTTTACATTTGAAACGCCGTTTTCAGTAGTCAGAACGATTAGCGTCGCTTTTACGACAGAAGCAATGAAGATTTTAAGTTTCTCTGTCGCAATTTTGCGCTGTAACGGTACGAAGGTAGCATTAGTTTAAAATATTTTTTCTTTTTCTTTAGCGTTTGTCCCGCCTGGTCTCAGAGTCTGATGGGTGGATTTTAATTGATTTACATTTTTTGTTTACTAGTCTGAATGTGTCGAGTGCATAATTCACTCATATAGATTTTTTACAAATAGTATTCATATTTTATGATTTCTTTTCGTCTGTTTCGCATTTTCCTCTTTTAATTATCCATGTTTTATTTATTGGAGTCAAAGCTAGAAACAAATTTTTATAGACATAATTAAAAAATGTTCAAATGTTTATAGAGCTTACGGGACTTAACTACGGGGTCATCAGTCCCTAAGCTTACAAACTACTTATGAACTTGCTAATCCTAAGGACGGCACAAATATCCATGCCCGAGGGGGGATTCGAACCCTCGACCGTAGTGGCCGTGCAGACCGTGACTGGAGCGCCTCAAGGTGGGTTGTCCAAGACACGGCTGTTACCTGCGATCGCGGCTCGGCCCCCCTCCCTTTTCCGGCCGTGGCGGACGGTGGCGAGTCGGCAGCACGACGCGAGCCGCTGCCGTTTACCAAGGCGCGGCTCCTGTTCGGCGACTCGGGAAATTCATGACGAAAATAAAATTTCCGATTTTTTTGCTGTAAAAAATACTGCATGTTAAGGGAGCAAAGCTACATCAGTTCCCACATTTAGTTTTTCCTTACAGATTCTCGTTTTCCTTTACAAAATTAAAAAGCGCTACTTCCGGTTGTGTGTGTTTCTTTCACTTTTATTACATCTATGTAGAGTTTGAAGAAACTAACACTAAAAAAAAAATTGGTTTTTGCCTATCTTGTAGTTTCATATCCCAGCTTGATAACGAAGTGTCTATTTTCTCAAAATTCCTCATACTTATTCAGATACTTAATTTTTAAGTAACCTATTGCATTAAACATGAAGTGTTTACATCGAAAAATGTAGTCGCTGGCTACTTTGCGTATGGTTCATTTTAAGTCATACATTATTGCAGTTGAAAAGAAGCCAATAATTAGAAATCATTTTTAAAGTTGAGAGCAGGACGATACCTGTCTCCGTTTTCGAGATTTTGGCTCGTATATCTACGGTACGGGAGCGTCGCGACTAACGCGCCAGTTCTCTCCACGTGCAACCTGAATTGTGCGGAGGTAACAATCATTACATCTTATAAACTGTTGAAGATAATGAACCCTTTTTTTAAATGATAGCCTGGGAAGGAATTCATGTTTTACACAATCATTAATATTCAACGCTTTTTTTTTATCTACAGGTATACAGAAATAACTATAGCTTTTTATGATGAAACGAGGTATTAATTAAACAATATTTAACATTTATGGAGGTTTATTTCCTTCTATTGCAACTAAATGAAAGGTATTTCGCTTCTTTATTTGTGAACCATCATCAATGACAGTTTTTTAGTGTTAATTCTATGTGCGACTTCATGGAGCTGTGTGTGTTTTCTCCCAAGGTATGGAAGTTTTGGTTCTTCATTTCATCACATTGCTGTGTACTTCACTGTGTCACTGCAGGTTTTAACTGTTAGGGTTTTCTATATATTGATTCTATTTTTGTGACAATGACCATGAAAGCTGTTAAAACAATTTTATTAACAGGCATCTTTTAAATGACGACACGACATTCATACTTGAGCTTAGATTAAATGTCAGCCAGTTTCCACATGGATTGGAATTTGCAGAGTGTGACATTCAGAGAAAATCATATAACCGATTCAACAAATCTATCAGTGCAGCTGAAAAAATAAATAAATAAAAAAATAAAAATAAAACGCCGTGACTCAAAGATAATTGTTCTTTTATTTTCTTATTTACGATTGTGGCGCTGTTTAAAAGACCAGGAGTGTATTTATCTGAAACTCCTGATGCAGCTTGCATCTCTGCCGTCACGACGTTTTGTTTTTTGTTTTTTCATTTTAACTGATTGGATTCACCTTCTGTATTGCCTTTGAAATAAGTCCCAGTTTTCGAAAACGTACAGTTGAAATTTTTTACAAGGGAGATCAAAAATAGCAAACACACACCAAACAAAAGATTTTTCTGCAGCTTGTTAAATGTATCAACAACAGTTGTAACACTGTTTGCTTTTTTGTTATAATTTATTTCATTCTGACCGGTTTCTGTCCTAAACCATCTACCAGAGAATATGGAAAATAAATAGATTTTAAAATATCGAAGATGTCATCCATACCGTACACGAGACATTTGAATCTAAATGGTACACCACAACATTTATCTTTGTTCATATAAACTAAGATAATTTTTATGGCACGCCACCAAAAGGGACTGTATTGGAATGAATGAAATTAATGAAAAGATTACATTAACGTAGTCATGCATTTCTTTACACCTGTGGAATCACCTAAACAAAAAAATTACTTACCACCGGTCACATTTTTTTATTTATCACTGATATTTTTTGAATCGGTTATAGGATTTTCTCTGCATGTCACTCTCAGCAAGTTCCAATTAATGTGCAAACTGGCTGACATTTAATCTAAACTCAAGTATAAATTTCGTTTCGTCATTTAAAAGGTGCCTGTTAAAAAAAATGTTTAGCAGCTTTCATGGTCATGTGTCACAAAAATAGAATCAATCTACAGAAAACCCTAACAGTTAAAATCTGCAGTCACAAAGTGAAGTACATGGCAATGTGATGAGATAAAGAACCAAAACTTCCATCCCTTTGGAGAATACACACACAGCTCCATGAAGTCGCACATAGAATTAACACTAAAAATTGATGATGGTTCACAAATAAAGAAGCGAAACGCCTTTCATTTAGTTGTAATAGACGGAAATAAACCTCCATAAATATTAAGTACTGTTTAATCAATACCTCGTTTCATCATAAAAAGCTATAGTTATTTCTGTATACCTGTAGATAAAAAGCGTTGAGTATTAATGAGTGTGTAAAACATGAATTCCTTCCCAGGCTATCATTTAAAAAAAGGGTTCATTATCTTCAACAGTTTATAAGATGTAATGATTGTTACCTCCGCACAATTCAGGTTGCACGTGGAGAGAACTGGCGCGCTAGTCGCGACGCTGCCGTACCGTAGATATACGAGCCAAAATCTCGAAGACGGAGACAGGTATCGTCCTGCTCTCAACTTTAAAAATGGTTTCTAATTATTGGCTTCTTTTCAACCGCAATAATGTATGACTTAAAATGAACCATACGCAAAGTAGCCAGCGACTACATTTTTCGATGTAAACACTTCAAGTTTAATGCAATAGGTTACTTAAAAATTAAGTATCTGAATAACTATGAGGAATTTTGAGAAAATAGACACTTCGTTACCAAGCTGGGGTATGAAACTACAAGATATGCAAAAACCAAATTTTTTTGCAGGTTAGTTTCCTCAAACTCGACAGAGATGCAATAAAAAGTGAAAAAAAAACATGCGCAACCGAAAGCAGTCCTTTTTAATTTTTTAACGGAAAACGAGAATCTGTAACGAAAAGCTAAATATTGGAACTGATGTAGCTTTGCTTCCTTAACATGCAGTATTTTTTACAGCAAAAAAATCGGAAATTTTATTTTCGTTGTGAATTTCCCGAGTTGCCGACCAAGCGCCGCGCCTTGGTAAACGGCAGCGGCTCGCGTCGTGCTCCCGACTCGCCACCGTCCGCCACGGCCGGAAAAGGGAGGGGGGCCGAGCCGCGATCGCAGGTAACAGCCGCGTCTTGGACAACACACCTTCACTGGTGCAGTCCTGCGATTGTCGCCGCATCAGCCGCTCGCCGCACTCCAAACTCAAAGTGCTCATGCGCGAGCAGCCAGCCTCTGACGTCACGAGCCGATCCATCGCAGCCGCAGGCAGCAATAGTGCCTTGGACAACCCACCTTCAGTCCCCTCGGCCACCGCTGCCGGCGTAGACATAATTAAATACACAAAAGCCATAAATATTATTTAATATATTATCAGTAAATAACAGTATCTGTAAAAAGTCGTGTAATAAAAGAACACTTACTATCACAATAATTACGAGGGTTGAAACTGGAGCATCACCTGCGACCATCTTTGTGAAAGATGCGCGGACGATTACAGTGCAAGCTGAGACAGCTGTGTTCGGTAGATAGGACTGGGAAGTACTGTACTATCTGCCATACTCCACAGACTTGTGTCCCTGTGACTTGGATTTGACTCCGAAGATGAAGGAACCATGAACGCTGGCAGAGGTGGAATGGTCGAACGCTCTAAGTCGCGTTGCTACGGAGCGCACGGTTGCTCCCCCTCGGAGGTTAGAGTCCTCCCTCGAGCATGGATGTAATTTTTGTTCTTAGTGTAGATTAGTTCAAGTAGTTTGAAATTCTAGGAACTGATGACCACGACAGTTTGATCCAATAGGTTTAGAAACATTTGGAAACCCGCTAATATTTGTCAAGAAGTGTAAAATAAAACAAGTGAAAAGCTGGTCACTGTTGTCTCGATGAAATATATTTCTCTTGTATAAGCCTTGTCATGTTGTAAAAGATATTTTTGTCGAGTTTAAATTATGGCAAATGATTCTTTGTTTCTGATTTCTAAAATTCGTATGTGAGGTAGAAGAATAGTGTAATTTGATAATTCGAAACTGCCTGTTTCAATAAGTAAAATTGAGATTTTGGCTTAAAAATCTTGAAAACCAATTTTATAGAATAAAAAAGTGTAAGATCGGTCTCCGTCAGGTAAAACATGCCAAGAAATTTCCTACTGCATTTTCCCCATCTGCGTGCGGCAAGCACGAGAGCAGACAGGAAAAGCCGCCCGGGAGTAGCCGAGCGGTCAGGAGCGTCACGTTGCGGACTGTGCGGCCTCCCGCGTCGGAGGTTCAAATCCTCCCTGGGGCATGGATATTTGTGTTGTCTTTAGTATTAGCTAGTTCATAAGTAGTTTGTAAGTTTAGTTTTTCTAACTAAGATGAAGCAAGAAGGGTTGCTGCCTAACACATTTCCTCTCAGACAGGAAGTTACACTCCCCTGCTGATCTGCTGTCCTTGGACCGTAAAGGCGTCGAACGTCATCGCTTGCCACGTGTTCAAATGATCAAATGTTACAAACTTCTTTGAAGTGTCATTGCGCCGCGAAAACATGAATATACTTATGAACTACCTACAACTAAGGACGGCACAAATATCCATGCCCGAGGGGGGATTCGAACCCCCGACCGTAGTGGCCGTGCAGACCGTGACTGAAGCGCCTCAGTGCTCTCGGCCACCGCGGCCGGCTTTGCCACGTGTTTCGTCGCCTTGTAGAAGATGCATTAATTGAAAAGACGACAGTTGGAAAGTTACAGAAGAAATAGGCAAAAGTGTGGTGAAATCTGTATTCATTAAGATATGACGAATTTGAGGTAGCCCTGTTGCATGTTTAATATTATTTCACAAATAAGACTATTTTGCCACGAAACCACCTTTCTGTAGGACAAGGAATTACTAACAATAGTCAAGAAATAATCACATTTTATACAGATACATTTGCAGTCCCTAGAGAGAGCGGAGAGTTGTTTAATCAGAGAGAATGTTGCTAGTCATGAAGCCGTAATATTAAAATCAGAGCAGGGGCCAAACGGCCAAGCTTACCTCACTATAAATTGAATGGTGTTAAGGGATGTTTACCCTCGCCCATCATTGTAACAGACGCGGACGGTCTTCAAAGTCACACTTTCCTAATACGGCGGTAACTTCCACCCTAGCCTGTCCGCGAGGTGGATACTTCGAAGCTCTGCAACCGAATGGCTGTGAGTGGTTGTTCGCCGGGCAACCCACCGCAGTGTGCTTCCGCCGTTCAAAAGTATTCCCTGTAGGCAACCTTACAGCTAGGGGAGAGGAACCGTTGGGGAAGCTTAGCCCCTGCGGCGGCACTGTGTCTCGGACACTCGGGTTGGGACACCTGTTTGGAGCGCGGGACAAAGCTGGTATGCCTCCGCCACTGTGTGGCTTCCGTTTGCTTTTAAATTTAACGGCTACAGGAAATTCTCCATTTTGAGCAATTTCTACATTAACCAAACGAGTAATGTAGAAATTACTCTGTCCCTTCCATTCGTTTGTCTAAGTAAGCAATCATTCTGTGATGCTCCTTGGTTGGTGAAAATTAATAAATCGCCGTAAATTAATCGATTTAATTTTGCTACTTTTTACTTAAGGATCCCTCCGGTCTGCTGATGGTATCAAGGAGTTCGTAATTTTACTGGCAACTCGAATCTGTGATCGGAATAAAATGATTAATTTTATTTTGCTCTGGTTCTTGGCTATGGCACAGCCGTTGCGGCCATGCATTGTGTGCCCTCAAAAAGTCTATGCGTTACAAGGCCATCAAAGGCTGACTGACATTCGAGGATGAAATTTCCAGGATGATCATGTCGTCATTCAGACTGAATAGTTCCATGTCCAGAACAAAGATTACGCGGTTGTGTGGATTTGACACCATTGTTTCGCACGTGTAATTCTCATTTCTTGCAATAAAGAGTCGTTAAAATAGTGGCATTCTTTTCCGGAAACGATGGAATGCGGCTATTCTACATATCAGCACAATAATAAAGAAGCAGCTTTTGATGTAATTATAAGGACGTATTTTCTTGACTATTTGAAACCTAACAGACGTTATATTCATTAGATGTTACCTGTAAAAATAACGTTGGCGAAATTTTGTAGATAACCGACTCTTAGAACCGACAGAACAAACAAAATCAAATGTTTGTAAAACTACACGACCGAACTTCAGTAGTCATCGGTCCCTAGACTTACTAATCAAAGTAACGTATTTTAAGGACACACATACACACACACACACAGAGAGAGAGAGAGAGAGAGAGAGAGAGAGAGAGAGAGAGAGAGAGAGAGAGAGAGAGACTCGAACCTCCGACGCGACGGGAACAGCAGCGAATTCCATTGCAAAGCACTTTAGAGCGCTCGGCCATCCCCACGCGGACCGGCAGAATATTTGGCACCTAGGGAGTCCTATACCTTGTTATCTGTATGTTGTAGCCGTGAGCATGTTAACTCAAATATCTATAGTTAGGATCTTTTCCCATATGAGTCTGAATTAATACATATTATTAAAAGGTCAGTGAGTTAACCTATCGAAGGAGCACCGACTAACATTGTTCCCTACCACGTCATTCACCTGAAGACTTTCGTTGCTAGGTCATTGGCCTTCGTTTCTTACAGTATGTATTTTGCATCCGAGTAAAACATTAGCTTAGAAAAGGGGATTAACGGAAATAGCAAACAATGAAAGTCGTAATAACCGTTCGTAAGACGTAGCCCTGTCACAATTCTTTCATAAAATATCACTCATAGTGTAGCCAGTGGGCGAGCAACATACTTTATTATTTATTTGATAAGCCCCATTATATACTGAATAGTCTCACAGCTAAAAGAGAGTATATGTGTTAATATACCTACCACTGATCCCAAATGTAATTGTGGATGTGGAATTCATCAGGAAAAACAATTATCTTAAGAATATTTACATTTTATAGGACATAAAACTTATTACTACGTACTAATATACTAGGTGCATATTACAAGTAATAGCAATTTATTTTATTTATTTATTTATTTACTTTTTTTACAATTGTGATTTACATTACTGCACAAAACTAGTGCTGAGTCAAACTGAACACATTATTCATATTTGTGAATATTATATACATTAACTTACATTAATCACTTCTGGTAAGAAATTCATCTGTGGAGTAGGAGGAGTTGACCACCAAAAATCGTTTACTCTTTTCAAACTGTACTTAATTGTGAGTTAAATTTTTCATGGCTGCCGGCATATTATTGAAAATGTGTACTGCTGAATATTGGACACCTTTCAGAGCCAAAGTAAGTGACTTTAAATCTTTAAGTAAGTTGTTCTTGTTTTTTGGTATGAAAAAAATATGTATTTTAACTATAAATTTCATTGCAGAAGCAGTAGTAAGTATCGCCAGTTCCTTATTGTGGTCCAGTTCTCTGAAATGTAATATATGACGAGCAATAGAGTTGCTGTAGGACAAGTCAGAAATACAAAGATTCACATATCCCAGAAATTAAATAACGGATGTCACGCTAGTAAGCTACAATAGCCATGGGTTACGCTCAGGATAACACTAACATTGGGCGGACAATGGTGCCTATCGAGCAATATGTCGGTCATGGAGCGACCGAAGCGATGCATAAACGAAACCGTCGCACTGGTGGAGTGGTTTCGAACTCTCAACGGCACTAGTAGTTCGTGACAAGTTGTACAAGACTGTTCACAATGTAACGGGAAGCACGTACCACGAAACGACGGTAACTGCAGAACGCCGTCCTCGCGATGTCGCTACCTCTAGGGTCTAGGCACTCCAACGGAACTGGGCTGGCGATCACCTCTCCAGGTTACTTAGAGACTCGTTCGACGAATTCCAATGCATACGAAAATGTCCCTGCAGCCAGCCGAACACAGCAGAGAGCGGTATCGGTAATTGCACTGCCGCCTGTAGTGCCAGAGTTCGGGCCTCTAAGTTGTGTAACCTACACTGGAGACAATTCTCAGGACGGAGGAAAACGTGTCTCTTTCCGCTACTACTTGGCTGCAACGATCATTTGAAATAACGGTCAGGACGTTTTCTTTGTTAATTAAATGCGGATTACTAAAATTATCTTGTCCCTCTCCCAACCGATGCTACTGTACGTGGACAGTACATCGGTATTGCCTGCGGACCTGGAAAATTTAAATCAGTATAGTCAATGGAGTAATTAAGTTAGACGAATCAATAATTAATGAATCGATCAGTCCGCAATGAGTTTAGTTGGATTTTGTTTTTGAGTAACAAGAAGTAAAGGTAAATATGAAAAGACAGACATTAATGATAAATACGAAGCATTGAATTAAAATTTGTTATGCGACCAGGAATCGAACCCGGACGTCCATGCTTACTAGGCAAACGTCTTACCGCTAGACCACCGCACCACTAGCGATTAAGGCAGTAGTGGCAATGTTCTATGGAACACAGAAGCTGAAATAGAGTTTGTGACATTAAGGGAAATCGTGCTTAGACTTTTCCGAGATGCCTTAATCGTTAGTGATGCGGTGGTCTAGCGATAAGACGTCTACGTAGTAAGCATGGAGGTTCGGGTTCGATTACTGGTCGCATAACAAATTTTAATTCAATGTTTCATAGTAATCATTAATGTCTTTGACATATTCGAGACGAAAATCCGTCTTAGGGATTGTTTATTTGTATTTACATTGATAAGAATTAAAGGATTAGTTTCGTAACTCTCTCTTCCTTTCGTTTACGAATGGTTTGGATAAATCTTGCATTCTCGCCAAGTGTCTTACTTAGGCGGTCAAAAATCTCAGGTTCGTGTGTGTGTGTGTGTGTGTGTGTTTGGTTTATGATTCCGAAGGAGGACTTACTGTACCGAAGGTGAAAACTATATATTACTTCAGTTGTGCCTGCAGTGACTCAACATTTTCTCTATTTCGAGAATAATAATCCGTGATGAACTATAGCTAAATAGAGTGCATTATAACTCTACGGGATTAAAATTGAATATTCTGTTGTACAACGCTGGCGTATAACTAAAATTGTCATGGTCTAGGACAGTGTCATCCTGAATATCATGGTGAGCCTCATGTTTCTTTTTCTGCTGACAATATGCTCTTTTTAAAGTAATGAAATGTTACCGATAATGAAACTAGAAATATAATGCAGGCTTTGCAATTCAAACATTTGGAACAGTACCACTACACGTATAAGAACGATAAGTGAACCACGCACCGTATTTCAACAGTGGATTGGCTAACACAAATCAAACTAATAGTAGAAAATATTACAAACAATGTTATTAATTGTAGTTCTTATTTTGTCGTGTTAAACGTAACATTGCATTATAATGAATGCTTCATGAAGAGAGAGTTACGTAACTAATCCTTTAATTCTTGTTACTCAAAATCAAATTCCGAGTAAACAAATAGCGCACTGATAGATTCATTAATTATTGATTCGTCCAACTTAATTACTCCATTGACTATACTGATTTAAATTTTCCAGGTCCGCAGGAACTACCGATGTGTTGTCCTCGTACAGGAGCATCGGTTGGAAGAGGGACAAGATAATACACGGGGGAATAACTGACAAGAACATTTTACGTTCGTAGATGAATTTCTTTCAGAATAGTCGATACAAGTTAATGCTTACGACAAAATACCGCATTAGAAATCATGAAAACAGTCTTCTATATCAGTTCACCATTTGTAATAGCACATAGTGGATAATTTGCAGTTGTGGACTAAATTTCATTTTGAAAAATTTACAGTGGCAATGTCAGACGTCGTTGATGCTGAGTCATTGCAATTATACCTGCCCAAGCAATATAATGAACTTGTAACGTTTAACAATACAGAGTGTATATTTATTTACAGCGCAGCTGACAATATTATCGTACAATGGCTTGCCAACGTAAGTCAGGTGAGACTGACATGACAGCTTGAAGGAATCATATCCGACACATTGCATCCTGTTTTTCACAACTTCGCATTCTTGATCCTTAATAAATCCACCGTCTCACTTAGCGAAACAGTCTCACATGATTTATTCAGCCATTACGTAGTTGGTCCACTTTAGTTTACGGCAGTAACACTAAAAGTGTTTGCGATCGTCTTTTGACAGCTCGAAATTTAAATGAAAATAACGGCTTAACCATTAATCTGACACGAAAATTTAATAACAACTTTGCTCTTATGTTTTTTTCATATCTCGTATCGTTTCAAAGATATTTGCAAAAAAAAACGGAGATTTGACACCCTCCTTGAATTAACGAAACCGGCCGTTCGCATATGTCACGTGACATTCCTCGCCCAGAACTCTCTGTAGCATACGCCATCTTGCGTTGCGTATTTGATTTTCTTATTGTAAATTACACGTTGTCATTTCAAAGCAATGGCACACTGGAGAATTAACAAAAACACGTCGTTCTTCATACGATAAATGATAATCTAGTGTCTGCAAATTCCATATTAGCTTCAGTTAACAACGGGCATCAATAGTATGAGATTAAAGAGTGCAACTTCTAACTCTTAGCTATGGAACAGAAGAATCAATATACCATTTTTTGTTATTATTAAAAAAAAAAAGTAGCGTAGTGAACAATGCGTTGGACTGTGATGCTGATGGTCAGTGGTTCGGAACCCGCCACTACCTTTTTTTTAATCCTAAAAGGGTTTCAGACACTTTCATTGATTAATTTTTTATTACTTAAATTATTATTTGGGTCCAAAATGTTTTTGGAAAAACTTATAAATCTACAAATCTAAAGTGGGCCGTAAAACACGTCAGTGCGATTTTTTTCCTGTGTGAATCATTGAAAACGTACTTTTATATCAACAGCAGAACATTACGGATAACTGTCAACAACAAATGGTGAGATCACTGAGTAGTAGCTAATATTACCGTAAATGGGACAATGGAAAGTATTCAAAACTTAGTCAACTAACTACTTTCTCCCTGAGAACCCACCCCCCTCCCCACCAAAAAAAAAAAAAAAAAAAAAAAAAAAAAAAAAAAAAAAAAAAAAAAAAAAAAACCACTGGGAAAGTAATAGATTGAATAATAACAGAGCGCTCCAAAATTTAAAGGTACGTAGTGTTTAATTAACGTCGTGGCAATAATCGCGATCAGGATTTAAATTTAAACTGATCGTTTCTACTCAGATGCATAAACTATGATTGGTTGTAGGGTCCATTCAAACTAGTCATATTTCGAATTTTTTATTGTTATACACCAACTTATAGATAATTAAACGGCTATCCCACATCCCTATGCGGTTCATTATCAACATTTCTCGCCGGTATAGATCGTATTTAAAAATATAAGGTGCTATCATTTTCTACTATTTAACGTCAAATATTCAACGTATCCACTTACTTGTAATGCAGTCAGAAGTTTGATGTTGTTTCATACATGGGTATGAGATTTTATTGACTAGTAATATGTTTTAAGTAATGCCTGTGCTATTTAAAGCAGGATTTGGTAAATGTACTTCGGGAAATAACGTGATATCGGCTTATGCGCAATACGTGTGTAACTTTGAACAATGTAAGTTAGTAACGAATGTTTTTAATCCATTAAGTGGTGGCAAATATTTGTATATGATAATTGCATTAACAGTATGAATTCCGGCCGAAGTCAGTCATGTTATATTGCCATATTTGCGCACTATATTAAACAAAAAGCACGTATTTGACGCCCCTCATTTGTAATAACCTCATACCTTCTTTTCATTAACTGATATTTATAGATACTATGTACGATATTTGTTGCGATTACCAGTAGCGGAAACTACGTTATAAATTTAAACGAAATGTCTGATGTTGAAGATTTACTGCATGTCAATATAAACAAAGTAATTTCTTGACGTGTCGAAGTTCGTATCAAATCTCATGAGGTATGTGCCGTATAGTGACATAATTTTGGTGGTTGCGATGAGACCAAGTCGATAAAAAGTAATAAACGAAAACATCATGGGGGAATTCTACGCATGAACAAAGATAATGTAGGGAACGACAAACTTTTCTCCTTTCATCACTTTTTGCTAGAAAAGTTTTCGTAAAAGCTTAAAACTACATATGAAGTTTGTTGCAGGAGGTAAGTGATACATTTATCAGTAATGTTTGAACAAGTTTGGAATATATGAGCGCTATTACCTTGAAGAAAAATACTGTTATTGTATTTCTGATATTGTCCTGTTAAACGTAACAATGGATTTTAATGACTGCTGTATGATAGCAATTTAGTTTTTCAATTCGTCCAATAACTACGATAAATAATCAAACTTTTGTTGTCCCTGTCACCCGTCAGACAGATCACTTGCGACGAAAAGTGCAGGGCACTGCAAATTTGATTCTATATTACAGCATTTTATTTTACTAGTATTGTCTGTAGTCGAAATTTGAACAGTTGTATTTGCAAAAGTCATGAAAATGAAAAAAAATCCCTTGCGAACCAGGTAATAACTTATATTTGCAGTAACATTGCTAAGCTGCAGCACTACGAAATTTCCCTATGCTCTATGTGTTACTCAGTACCGCTCCACGCCCGCTGAGGGTTAAGTCTTCATTCAAATTTGTACTCGTGATGTTTCCAACACTCACTTCACTATTAGAAAATCCTTGTTGGGTTACCATTTTTCAATAAATCTATGTTCTTATGGAAATTCAACGGAAACACTTGAAATTTATTACTGGAAACAATTGCTCTTGAAACACATGAATAGGATTTATTGTAATGAATCTGGTTATATTAATACTGCGTTCATAAACTGGATTGTTTAATTTTATTTAAAAAATATATTTAAATGTTAAGAATTGAATATTACGAAGACTTTCAAAAAATGGGGGCAGTGGAAATCGAACCCAGAACCTTAAGATTGCAACTCCAAGCGCTAAATGACTGACCTAATTTTACCTGTACCAATGTGCTATCTACAATGGATTATAATTTATTGCTAAAACTTATGCAGAATTAGGAGTATCATCCTACAATTTCTCTTCTTACCTCTCTTCACGGCTACGTGCACATACAATTTTTATATTCGCAACATCTATCACGAAACAACCTTTCGATTATATACGTTTCATTGATCATCTTGCATGATTAATATTAAAAATCTGCACCATTCGTTTCATGTTAGCGTATTTATATAACAATGATGATCCAAGAATCGCCATTCTACTCTACAAAATATATTGGCCAAAAGCTTGTCCATATGTCCCTCCCCCCTTTTCCGTATCATTTTCTTATTGTCAGTTTTGTGTTGTACCTTCTGTTGACATTAGATGTGTGATACACGTTTGAGGTCCATGTAGTGGTAACTTTCATCGTATTGTTTCTATAGTTCAACCTGCGTGTTTTGATATTGTAGGCTCTTTCCTTCCTTTTCTCAAAGCAAATATGTAGATGAATTACTGGGCAGATCCAAACCAATATTTATAATTCAGAAGTTTTGTATTCTAGATAGGGTTTGTTTATACATTAAATTATTTGCGTTAAACTGAGTAGGGCAAGTCAGAATTAAAGTCCCAGACGCCGGTAACTCGTAGTGGGGAAAAAATATGGATCATCCAGTTATGTCATTATCGTGGTATGGGGTACATCAGATACTGTTGAGTTTTGAAACATTATTTGATTCCAGTATTTTTTGCAATGCCTTAGGAATATCTTTCATTTTCTAGTATCAACGAACAAAACGAAAAAGAAAGAATTGATTTAATTCATTGCTCTTATTTCCAACCAAGCCATTCGCCAGGTGCTGTGTTTCAGGAGAAATTGTTTCGTAGAGAAGTCCAGCTTATGAATATTCACCTAACCACCCTTGTTCGACGTTAACACAATATCTTAAACAGTAACTTGTTTTGCTGGTGATCTACTGCAACTGTACATACTTCACAAATGAAAACATGGTTCGTAACAGGCTGTCTTATGAATTATTTTTATTTTGCAACTAGCCAATTTCGCCACTAACTCACCTTCAAGCTCATGTATTATCACTGTATGAACAGTATTGGTAAAACATGAGCTCGAAAATGACTTAGTGTAGAAATTAGCTAATCGCAGAATAAAATTCGCAAGACAGCATATTACGGACCATGTTTTCATTTGTGAAGAATATATTCAGGTGCAGGTTCGCTCGTAGAACATTAACATAAAAATTCCAGATATGCTGAATCTCTTCACAATTGATCGTTCATAAACAGTCAACATGGTTTCATAGTTTTCGCAGACGGATGAACAGAAATGTAATTGAAATTATACTATTTCGCTGTTAATTACCAAACACCCATTATTCTGCGAAGTTAGGCAAAATAAGAGTGAGAAATCAGGGCTGTAGATGTCGATTTCGCCGCAGAGTCGGTTATCGTCATGGAGGGAGCTTGGAGCATGAGGCGGAAACTGTGAGGGAAATGTCAGGTTTAAGAAATTCCATTTCCTCTGCGACACCTCGTTTCCATTTCTCTTTGCCTGTCAAATTTCTGAGTGCAAGTAAAGGGAGGATAAAATGCCTTCGCGCCCCTTCAAACCGAACTTTGGAAAAAAACGCGAAAATAATCGAAAACGCTCTTCTGTTTAATATGACATCTGTTAAGAAACGCTTCGGTACAGTTCCGTAGCCCAACGATATAGCGTATCTGTTTTATTATATGTGTTGAACTGAGTTACGCGCATACGTCTGATCGATAAACTTCTTTTTTGGTACGAAATGCGACATGTGTTTTTACTTTCAGTGGCAAAGGTAGTTATCGTCTCAACACATTTCAAAGATGCTATTCATTAATCCGTATTATGGTACTCCTGTACACCGTTAGGTGTATGTAGCTTATGCAACACACCTTTCTTGTGATCTGTCTATACAAACTGCAAGACAAGGCTTTGAATCAAGACATAAACATGTAGGAAAACCCGTGCAAAGGATAATATCTTAATATTTATGTATTGTAGATAATAATCTGTGCTTATCCTCGTAAATTACAGATAACAACCACATAGTGTACCATCGATTACAGGTCTCAGCCCAAAAATTCGCGCTCTTTTGGATCTCTTGTGCGGAAAGAAACCCTCTCTGTTAACCTATACCTCACAGTCAAGCTACAGTTCACGTTTTAAACACAAAATCTTAACCTATAATCTATGTTATTCTTGTAAACAAACTATCGTCTTTGAGACTGATGACCATTGTAGTTTAGTCCCTTTAAAAAACAAACGTGTCGTCTTCAACTTAGCGACCACAATTACTCATGCCACCTACCATAGGCCAAAGATAGCAGAGACTGCACATGACGTCGTTGTACTGAACCAACATCCAAATCAGGTAACCATTTTCGTCATTATCGGCCGAGTGCACCAACCTCGGTCAAAAGTTAATCGCGGTCAAGACGGCGTTTAACCGTCGTCAACTCAAGTTTTTGGTGCGCCGACACCGATCAAAGTTAAACGAGGGAGTTGATCGCGGTTAAATTTGATCGCGGTTGACGTTATGCAATTACATAAATCTGTCTTAGAGTGTGTTTTAATAATCATTTCTCTTTTCAATATGACTGAATTCGGTAAAATTTTACGACGCTTTTCGCCGGGCTCCAGTGCTTATGTTGGCAACAGATGAACAATGAAGTGTAGAGTGCGTTAATATTTTTCACAAGCTACAGAGTAAATGTAATGCTGCTCGTTTCACTCTCAGAAAATTTAATACTGTACCTGCTTTATGGTCGACAGGTACCCTTGTCCGTTCAGAAAAAATAATTTTCGTTTTAATTGCAGTTGTCACGAAAAAACATTTATTGGTCATCTGAGTTGCCATCATTAGCATTAATGCCAACATAACCACTGCAGCCCGGCGAGAAGCGTCGTACAATTTAACCCAGAAGCATTGGCTCCGACTAATTATAATGGAATATTAACTTCGAATTCGGAAAAATTCGGAGCACTCTTCTCCATATCTGCAAGACTGCAATTGTATACAGATTACAGTATTTGCAATCTTGTACATACAAATCACGTGGTACTGCCGTCATTCGCCAAAGATAGTCGAGAATACACAGGTAAGTAACCTCAAATAACACCTTTGCATCTCTTGGGCGCCCTCCATTGCGCTACACGGACTTGATCACGATCAAATGTACGATTGGCTGACGACGGTTTGCTGACCGGTGATGAACGTTGGTGCACCGCAGAGACGTTTTAACCGCGGTTAACTTTTGGCCGTGTTCTCGGAACCCTTGATTATCGTGCTTTTTGACCGAGGTTGGTGCACTCGGCCGTATGAGTTGCTGTTTTTCCATTTATAATTGAAATCAAGCCCAGATTTTAAAAATAAAAGTCGTATCGTATTCTTATTGCACATTTAGTATTACATTAACATTATTTCTCCATAATTCATAATATTATCGAGATGGTTACAATTTTACATGTACTTCGGTGAAACGTTCAGACAGTTCGTTTAGCAAACAACAGAATTAAATCTTGTTATGGTGTACAGCGAGTCCTTTCGTTGGTTCCTTCCACAGAAGTAGAAGACGAAAAATCAGTTTGACAAGTGACATTAGCTTTCTTACGATTCTTCAGCAATACGCGTGAAATGTTTTGTTACGCTTTTATAAAATTCGTAATCGCTTTGTATCCATAATATCCGATTTTTATACAGTACAGGCGTTTGAATTTGTTGACTTCCGCATACAGTGACCCGCAATATCTAAAACAAAATATGGGGTGTTTACATCATATTACACTTACGCAACATTTAGAACGGGTTTTAAAAGTATAACGAATAGTCTTATATTCATCTTAAGCTGTGTGCAAGACTATTAAAATCAGATCTCCACAATGGTTTGAAGAGGTATAAAATCATTTTACACCAATTGGGACAGTTGACCTGTCGATAATCACATTCATCAGAGGCAAAAAAAAAAAAAAAAAAAAAAAAAAAAAGTAAGAGTAATACTGCATCAAAAACACAAAGCATTTTTAATTATATATCTTGTAAAGTGAAATGTCAATAGGCCTATTTTCACTTGGTCACACGTAAATATGGTAATCATCTCATAATATTAGAAATTTTGGGGAAATTAGGTTACCTTTACTATTAAATGTGTAATAGGAATTCGAGAAGTCGTTTTATTGTTAGATTCTACGCTTGATTTCACCTGTAAATGATAAAAATTGTTGCTCTTAATGACGAAAACTGTCACGTGACTCTGGGCAATTTTAGATGTTGGTTTCAAACTATAACACAGGACAGATAGGGAAACGTGCAGTCTATGTTATCTTCGGTCTATGCCACCTACAAACACGCACGCACCTCAAAACTACCGCGCAGCGACGACTTCACACACAACACGCCTACGTCACGGGTCAAAGCCGGCGAGTGGAATCGCGTCTCTGAAATGACGCCGAAACGAAGTCCAAATACTGAACGGAGTTTCATACTCTTTTTACCAATGCTTTGTGTGTGATTCATGACGGATGTTCATTACGGTACGTGCTAGTGAGTGAGTGAGTGAGTGGGACGGGGAAAACAGAGCAACATATAATCGTACAAGGGAACCTCCCCATCGCACCCCCCTCAGATTTAGTTATAAGTTGTTACAATGAATAGGCCGTGAAAAACTGAACACAGATCAATCGAGAAAACAAGAAGAAGTTGTGTGGAACTGAGAAAAAAAAGCAACATATAAAAACTGAACAGTCCATGCGAAAGATAAGTAACGTAGAGCATATGTTGAGCACAGGAGTGCCGTAGTCCTGTGGCTATCATGAGGAGCAGGAGAGCGAAAGGTATGTGGACCGAGCCTTCCTCGGGTGAAAATTGTAATTTCTTCATTTTCAAACTGTGAAATTGTTGCAGTTTATGTCACAAACTCTTACGTTTTTGTCACTTTATGGGAGTCATTATCACATCGACAAGGAAATTCAAATCGGGCAAGGTAGAATCTCTTTACCCATTCACCAACTGTACAAGTTAAAATCAAATGTTTGTATAGCTTATGGGACTTAACTACGGGGTCATCAGTCCCTAAACTTACAAACTACTTATGAACTACTTACGAACTAGGACGGCACAAACATCCATGCCCGAGGGGGATTAGAACCCCCGACCGTAGTGGCCGTGCTGACCGTGACTGGAGCGCCTCAGCCACCTCGGCCACCGCGGCCGGCTGTACAAGTTAGGTGGGTCGACAAGAGAGTCCTGTTATACCACGCACATACCGTCACCAGTGTCGTAGAGAATACATCAGACGTGTGGAGGAATCGGTTGCCTATCATCTTGCGATCAAATGTTTCAGGTTCCCATTGGAGAAGCACTTCCTTTCGTCTGCTAATCGCAAGCCGGCCGCGGTGGCCGAGGAGACTAAGGTGCTCCAGTCACGGTCTGCACGGCCACTACGGTTGGGGGTTCGAATCCCCCCTCGGACATGGATATTTGTGCCGTCCTAGATCGTAAGTAGTTCATATGTAGTTTGTAAGTTTAGGGACTGATGACCCCGTAGTTAAGTCCCATAGACTATACAAACATTTTTGCTAATCGCACGCTTTTGCCGTGCGGTCACAAAACACAGACACTAAACTGTTTACAGCGAACAGAGACGTCAATGAACTGACGGACAGATCATAATTTTGCAAAACTAAAACAATTAAAATTTTCACTTGAGGTAAGTGTTGAACCCAAGGACCTAACATTCAACAGCTCCTCACGCTAACCACAGGTCCACGGCACTGCAATGACGACGTTGCCTGTCTTTCGTATGGACTGCTCAGTTTTTACATTTTGGTTATTTTTTCCATATTTCCACACAACAACTTCCAGTTTTCTCGATTGTTCAATTTTCCACGGCCTATCCACTGTGCCAACTTATAACTAAATCTGAGGAGGGTGCGTTGGGGAGGTTCCCTTGTTAGGACAAGCTGGTTAAACTTTAAAACTTGCCGCAATTGATTTAATCGCTCAATGTTTTTCACATGGCCAGTTTTCTACGTTACTCTGACACGTGTAGCATCTAAACGTAATATGTTCGTTTTTATGTCAAAAGATTTCAATATTGTATACAAAGAAGTATTTAAGAGGTCGACAGAAACAAAAGGATGCTTATATGCCGTGTAAAGCCGGGTTATTTCTACACTTCGAATGAAAGTACGTGTCAAGTGTGATGTACAGCAAGGAAAAGCCGATGAGATAGCAGTAACGCACACTACAATTTTCCCTAATCTGAAGGAAAAATTAGATATTTAAAGGTCACAATAGTGCCTCAAAGCCTCCGCCCCATTTCCACAGCCATTGCAATCATAAATGGCTTACGACGACAACAGAGTAAACTTTAATGTTGTGACAAAAACTATAATCTCCATTAATCTCTGGTTGTTCATTTTATCGAGAGACCTTTTCATTTACATGTACATCAAACAGTGTAACTTCTAAAAAAAAGTTCAAAACTTTGTAAATCGATGGGACTTAACTACTGTGGTTATCACTCCTACGCTTAGAAACTTCTTAAACTAAGCTAAGGGCAACACACACACACACATACACACACACACACACACACACACACACACACACACACACGCCCGAGGAAGGACTCGAATGTCTGACGGGATGCAACCGCGACCTCCGCAGCAAGGCGCCCTAGAGCACTCGGCAATTACACCACAGCTGTAGTTACTCTGAAATCTACAGTTAAGTGTCTTGCAGAGCATTCATCGAACCGATTTCATCATATTTCCATTCCGAATAGGTCGCGGGAAGAAAGTACACCTATATCTTTCTGTTTTACATATGTAAGTTGGTGGAAAACGCACTCGCATTCGGAGGAGAAAATTGGTGTAATAAATTTCGTAAATAGTTTTGCCGCAACTAATGTCAGTCATTTTATCATTCGTGGACGACTTCCATGACATCATCCCCCCTCCTCCCCCGCAATAATACAAAACGAGCTGCCCTTCTCTGAACTTTGCCACCCGTTATTCCCAGTTGGTGAGGATCCCACACCGCGCAGCAGTTTTCAAAAATAGGACAGACAAGTATAGTGTAGGCAGTTCCTTTACGTGAAATTTTTGCACGCAATGAGTGTTTTGACAATGATACTTGTCATTTGGTTTGCCTACCCCACAACATTTTAAAATTTAATTTGTTCGTATCTGTAATTTCTAGTTATTTGGTTGATTTTACGGGTCTTATATTTGACTCGTTTCTCTTCACACTTAAGGATTTCTTTATGTGATCATACGGACGACTATAGATTGACTCACACTTCTCAAATTTTAGGGTCAATTTCCAATGTTACGAACATACTGATACCCAAGTGGTTTTGCAGCTGCTTTTGATCTTCTGGTGAGTTCGCTAGACGATAAACGCACAAAAAGCCAAGGAAAGTTTATCATATTTTTTACAAACACAAGGTGTGGTGTCGCACAAGTCTGAAGTGCGCGCCACGTACTTTCGCCGCGCGCCGCCATGCAAGCACGGCGCGGCGTCCTTAACGTCAGCCACGAGCGCCCTCCGCTCGTGGCAACCACTGAACTGTATCGCTCTCTTGGGACTAGGACCGGCACTAGGACTCACCAGTAGGCAGGCTTCTACCTAGTTATACTATGTATCTGCATTCCACTAGTCTTCAGTTAACAAATTTAAGTATTATAATGTTTCTTCGAAATATATCTCTTGTTCTAATCTAGCTTAGTGTTTCTAGTTTCTGCTGTCCCACTGGCCGGTCACCTCATAATTTGTACCTGCACACGCGTGCATCCTATTTCCCTGTGTCGGTCTGTCTCTACGCGGCCACCGACACCCAGGACAACCGGCGGAAACGAGACACAAATGTGGCGACGAGGATGGGATACAAAACAAAGAACATTAGAAGCACTTCCCCGGGGAACGCATGGTATTACTTCTTTGTACTCGATGATTTTCCGTCAGTTACTGTGAACTCTGTCCTTTCTGACAGGAAAGCATTAGTCCTTTCAGAAAAATGTTACCAATATTCCTGAAAGTCCATATATAGAAAAATTACGTCATGTTACAAACTTGGTGCGTTAATGGAAACGGGAACGGGCCTGTCGGAGGTGCAAGCTGAAGTCTACCCAAGTTTCGTCTTAGTCTCGCGCGGCGCTCAAACTAATGGTCCCGAACTTGCGAAACCAGATTATTACATACAGAATTCCCCCTAATAGCGTCACATAATTTCCAGTTTAGTGAACTAACGGCACACGTAATCTGATCAGGAAGTCCGGGCCAGGTTGCAGCAATTATGGGTTACATTTGCCTACCTAAGTTTAACAAGATACAAAATAAACAATAGGCACGCGCAGACGCTGAGAACTCAGTCTTGGACTCGCCTTGAAGATGGCTGTAAGGTTTGCAGCCGAAATATTGGACGAAGAATTGTCGCTGTCCCGGATGCACTCCCGAAAGATGATGGAATAAACAATAGTTGTTAATATTCACAGAATATATGACATCCATCTGTGGGTTGATTACAGAGACATGTATCGTATCACACTTGTAAAAGCTTTGTGTATTTTTGTGAACTAATATTTTAGGTATTTCTTTACTTGTTCATTTCATGTATGTCATCTGTTTAATTTGTAATGCTAACTCAATATTTCTATTGCGATTGTACATATGTAAACTATGCTGTCAAAGATGTCGTGTATGAATGTAAGCAGCGCGCTCTACTGCGCCACTATATTGTTGATGCTGAGGCAGTCGGTAAGAGACGGAGTCTGAGTGTGGGTCTCGAGGCGTGCGGACGCTGTCCGCGTGTGTACCGCGTCGCGTGCAATCGCCGGTACGAAAACCGAGAAACGTTTATTCATGTGTACTGGAAGAAGAAGTATTCACAGTGAAAGTTTATTTTGAAAAGTGCGGGAGTGCCATTTATCGAAACAGTGTCTGCAAGTGTCAGACTCGGTGATCGCGTCGTATGTACACAATCGCGTCGCGCTTCTTAAAACGGAACTACGGAACGTGTCTCCGTCGTGAGACGATTCGTGTATTGCGGAACTGACCCACTCACGTGAATGAACATTAATGAACTTGTGTGAAAATACGTTTTGCCTCGCAGCATCATCATTGTCAACTGGACCACTGTATGGATGTATATGTCATTGCTGATAGATTCTTATGTGAAGAAACTAATGCTACAGATGAGTACTTTTTTGTAACTTTTATGTTAGAATATAAGAATGAATTAACCGTTAACAAAAGACTTTCTCTATTAATACCTAACAGACCTTATATGAACTAATTTGCAACAATAATTGAAAAGTAATTAGAAAATTTGATAGGAGTGCGAAAGTTTAACTGACGAGGACATATCACCTTCATTCAATAACGATTGAGTTTGAACTGAGAAAATTAAATATTGTGTGCACTATAAATAGAGATTAGTGATTATAGTTAGAATTTTGATGAAACAATAATAAACAATATCATAATAACAATCAGTTAGCCATTTTGACAATAATAAGAGTGAAAATTAGTAAAAATCATTAACAGACAATTTTTATAACAGTTAACGTCAATAATTTATGTCGTTACGTAAATGTACTTGTACACAGCTATTGTTCCAGTGTAACAAAACCCACAGCAAAGATCAAAGAATCAGTTATTTTCAAAAGAAAATTAATAATTGCATTTTTATATTACGACAAAAAGAGGGCATACATACTTTTTTATTTTTGCAAATCGATTACAGCTGTTCGTTAGCAGCATACATCCTCTGGATAGTTTATAAGACTAAATAGCAATCATATTCATTCAATTAATTAACAAGCCAAATAATTTGATTAATAGTGACAGGGCCCAAATCAGGAAAGTGAACTGTATGTGGTGTGTGTGTGTGTGTGTGTGTGTGTGTGTGTGTGTGTGTGTGTGTGTGTGTGTAGATCTAACTGTTACGAATTTTTTACCAGTGCGTTTCGAGCTAAAATCATTAACGAACCATTTTATTCTCATTTTTCAATCAAAAATATTTATCCACCACCACACCCCACATTATAACATCAACTGCAAATGAGCAAAGCTGAAAATGTGTACCCAGCCGGGATTCGAACACGGGTGTCCTGCTTTCCAGGCAGTTGCGCCGACAGGACACCCGGGTTCGAATCCCGACTGGGTACACATTTTCAGCTTTGCCCATTCGTAGTTGATGTCTTATATTCTGTGAATATGGAAGAATACCAACTG
This sequence comes from Locusta migratoria, assembly GCA_026315105.1. NCBI lineage: Eukaryota > Metazoa > Arthropoda > Insecta > Orthoptera > Acrididae > Locusta > Locusta migratoria. Next base: position 215,336,530 of record CM048744.1, on the reverse strand, counting down.
CGGAATCAGAAGTGACGTCTGTTACTTCGGAACAGACGCCACATGTATGTATATATATAAATAATTGTTAAAGATTGCGTGCCGCGGTGGAGTAGCCGAGCGGTCTAAAGCTTATCGCTGCGGAGCGCGCGGTTGCTCGCCGTGGCGGTTCGAGTTCTCCCTGGGGCATGGATTTGTGTGTTTGTCCGTAGGTTAGTTTACCTAGGTTTAAGTAGTTTGTAAGCTACGGACTGATGACCACGCAGTTTGGTCCGATAGATTTTCAAACATTGAAAGATTGCGTCTCCACTGTCAGTGCAGTCACGGCACCATCGTAGGACATTTTGGTGTATGCATTGTAATACCGTCGGGGTTACCTGAACAGTGCCACGGCGACAAGAATTTATGTCAGCAGATGCGTCTTGTACTCAATATTTTCCGTATGACTCCAAAAAAGGGAATCGAATAGGCTTAGGTGAGGTGAACGCGCTGCCCACGAAACACCACAGGACCTTACTTCCACGGAATGTCTACATTTAGGTCAATGCTCCTGATGCCACCGTATAGTGAGTGGACACGTCGTACTTACTTTCCTGTTCCAAACAGAGCTAGGCGAAAACGACTTTCTATATGCCTCCGTGTGAGGTCTAATTTATCGTGCCTTAACCTGGCCATATTCACAGGTAATTTAAGTTGGTGGCAAAAGTATCTTTTTGGAGTCAGATTTAAATTCCGGCCCTCTGAATTTCTTCAAAAGTGTGTGTTAGTTTAACCAGTAATCCTTAGAAGATAAGAGGCGTACAGGTTTACTGGCCTAAATTTCCGTCCGCCAGTTGCGATTATTAAACGAATCACTCCTTAAGTTGGATTCTGAGCCAGCATATACGAATACATCGCACCCATTATTAGTGAAGCTACGTCATTTTCCTTCGCAATTCTCGTAGAGTTTTGTATTTTTATAGAAAGTGCAAAGCAGAATAGCTGAATTATACTAAGTTATAGCGAGTAGTTCTTCTCCTTAAAGTTCATGGTATCAGTTACGATTCGTTTATCGCTGACGACGACGTTGTAATACATGAATAACATTTACACTTTACCCTAACATTTATATGTCATCAGAATTGTGGATCATGTCTCTTCACTCACTACAAGAATAATAAAACGAAAGAATGATCAATGTTCAAGACAAAGCAAAGTGGAGTACCAAAATATTTAGTACTGGAAACAACAAATTATTTGATGCGGTTGACAGTGGCGATCGCTGTGGAATGACCGAGCGCTCTAAGGCGCCTTGCTGCGGAGTGCGCGGTTACTTTCCGTAGGAGGTTTGAGTCCTCCCTTGTGTGTGTGTGTGTGTGTGTGTGTGTGTGTGTGTGTGTGTTTTGTGCTTAGGTTAGTTTAAATTGTAGCCTAGAGGTTGATAACCGCAGTAGGGGTGAAGTCCATTAGATGTACAAAGATTTCAACATTTTTTTGCCAGTGGTAGTTCAGGACAGAGCACTAAAGTAAATAATTCTAAACACCGCCCCTCCCTACCTGAAACGGTCACAACATGCGCATAATACAAACCTCTAGTGCTGTGGCTGTTGTTGGTTCTGTATGTAAGTCGGCTATGATCTTTGCTGGGCAACAGTTAATGAAAAAACACAACTTCGCTAATCGTCAGGGGTTGCTAATAAAGATAACTACGATAGACGTTAAAGCATTACTTTGCAGGGCATTTATTGCAATTTAATCGATAATGATCTATGTATTAATTCGCAAGGAGAACTGGCGCTGGTCAGGAAATTTAAATGACTAGGCTCTTACATGCAAAGTGATGGAGAACTAGTGGCTAAAATACGGTACAGTACAGTAGAAGTAGTTGATGGATCAACCAACACCTCCGCCGGCCGCGGTGGCCGAGGGGACTGAGGCGCTTCAGTCACGGTCTACACGGTCACTACGGTCGGGGGTTCGAATCCTCCCTCGGGCATGGATATTTGTGCCGTCCTTAGTTGTAAGTAGTTCATAAGTAGTTTGTAAGTTTAGGGACTGATGACCCCGTAGTTAAGTCCCTTAAGCTTAACAAACATTTGAACATTTGAACCAACACCTCCTATAAGACAAGGCCTTACAACAGGCCGTGCCTATGTCACGCTTATAGGCCGCGGCCGCCACCTCACTGGCTGTTGGCTGGGGCACGTCCACCAGAGCCGTGCAGCGCGCCACATTTACCCGCCCGAGCTCGCCTGCGCCCGGCCGCTGCGCTCTGCTGCCCGCACCGCGGGTAGTCTAGTGGGGCCCCACTGCACCGCTGCGGTGCGCCGTCGAGTCCCGACACTCGCCGGGCGAGCGGGTACCTGCCGGGCCCGTGCAACAGCGCTACACAAGGCGCTGCGAGCGAGGGAATGCAAACAGTTCTGAGCAAGACGTTGTAATAATCACAGCGTAGGCTTCACGCACCTTTTATGTTACCTACATTGCCATTTATAAGTTATCGATCGTTATGTCTGAAATAAATAGCGAACAGGACAGATCGTACCAACGTGCAAGGAGTAGACGATTCGAGGAAAAAAAAAAAAGTTTCCAGGAAACTCGCCGAGAGAATCTACAAGCGTTTAAAGATACCTGGAAACAGCATTTTATGGGAGCGTTTTATGTTGATTGTAGGTAATGAAAATAAACCTGTAGGATTTGCAGAGTGTAATGGCTGCCGTAAATTATTGTCGTTCCGTGATGGCAGTACCACTACGCTGTTACGGCACCTGAATAGCTGCAAAGCTTATCTGAATAATGATTTGAACGGTTGTAGCAATATTCCAGGGTCAGCAAAATCTTTTGTGCAGAGGAATAATTAGAATGTGTGCAATAGATTTGCGGCCCTTAAGCGCAGTTGCGGGAGAAGGATTTCGAGACCTCACACAGGCACTGACACAGATAGGAGCACAGTACCCCACTGCAAGTGCCAAAGACGTTCTTCCTCATCCTTCAACAGTTTCTAGAAACGTAAAGAGAATAACAGAAGAATACCGTATTCGCAAACTACTGGCTTTTTAAAGATTTCCTGTTTACCTTGGCAGAATTTTAGCTACATAATTAGTTGGACAACCTTGAACAAAATTAAATATCACATCATCGTAGGACATGTAATTTTTGTCACATTCATGAAATACATAGATTTACTAGCAACAAGGAACTGAAGAGATTTAAGGAATAATCTTGTTCTTTATGTTAGTGCCATCACATAGTTTAATATGAAGTAAAGTGAAACAGTGTCTAAGTAAATACTGACCAAAGTATAAAACTACCTACAAATTTGCTGGAGCTGGCTAACGCGAAGCCAACGACTTTCAACATGTTTAATATTTACGGCGCGAGCCGATTCGGCTACCGTTTTGCTTCTGCACCACAAAATTGGACGTTCTGCTTTTACCAGGTGCATTACTGCGCACGTCATTTTTTTTCCTTGCAACTGATAGTACACTGACAATTCAGTCAGTGAGGAAAAATCCGAAGTGTTTCAAGATACATGAAAGACTGTCCACCGACTACGACCTTGAATGTCACCTCTCGGATAGTGGTGACTCCCTCGGGGTTTCAGCTACCACCAGCCAAATGGAAAAGGTGGAATATAAAAGAAAACAACAACAACGGTCCACATGCCTGTATCGAGGAACAGTAATTAGTTCACTTTCCCTGGAGTGATTAAGCGTAAGCTGTACCTCCCAACATTCTACCAGTTAATCGTTTCTAATGACCTCGATTGCAACTGAAAGTTTATTCTTATTTTTACTTATTTACTTTTTTTTTTCTTAGCAGCAAGGAAACATCAAGCAATTTAGCGAAATGTCCACAGAAACGCTGTTCGAACACGTGCTGAATGCGTATACTTGCTATCGCAGCACTGATGCTGCTCATTAACTCGCAATTACTCATGATTTGAGACAGCTCTAGTACACTGGCGTTAATGTGTGTTCTAAAATGCATCGATTAGTAAGCTGTCCGCTATGTAACTTTTTCAATACATGATTAGTAAATGAAAAGTTGAATGCTTTGTTAGAAAGCTAAGTTGCTGTACTATCAGATGTCCAAAAATCAGACTTTTTTAACCACACAGTTTCTTCAGAATCGAGTGAAAAGCATTATGAAACTAAAAACTGACGCGGAATGAAAAGCAGGCATGTTATTTTTTCCAAGGAAAGTAAAGCTTGTGAGGAAAAACTAAGTTAATAAACAGATGTGGGATGGTCGTTTGTACCGTGAACAGTCTTTGCAGTGTGAAAATCGGAACAGTGTATTTGCCGCTAAGAGTGAAGCGGCTGGCGGGCGCGTGCCCCGGCTAGCAGCAGAGCGGCACGGGCGGCCGGGCGGACCGGCACTCGGCGGGTAGTTGGGGCACAGAATAAGGAGTATACAGAAAGGAAACTCCCGCTGCAGTCTGTCGTCCAAAATTTTGTGCGCATGCGCGGAATCGGCCATCTTGAAAAGCAGTAAACGCGTGGTCACTCCCTACTCTGTCGCGTGGTAATGCGCCGTCTTTGTTTGTTAATTGGGTATTTTAGCTGCCTGAATCGCATAAAAGTAAGCAAGTATTTGGTGCAGTGAAAAGAAAGAACTGTGTGTCAGTAGGTGTACCTGTTCCGTTTTTATTACGAGCAGCAATAAAAGTAAAGGCGGCCGATGGTGTTCAGCACCTAATTGCGGCAATAATTCTCATACAAATAAGGATATAAGCTTCTTCACCTTCCCAAAAGATGTTGAACGGTTAGTGAACGTCGCTATATGTGTGGTAAAAGTTAAATGTTATCAGTTTCCAATGAGAGCAATGTGTGCATAATTATTAAAAGTGCGTGTGTAGAAGGAGATTGGTCTCCCTATAACGTGCCTGAAATATTTCGCCTGAGTGGGCTTTAGGAAAGGAGAAAATGCTCTCGAAAGTTTCTCCAATAATACTGTACATATTATTTAGCTATCTGTTCGTGGCTAACGGCGTAGTGTAATGGCCAAGCGCATTACTTGCGCAACAGGCGCCATGGAATCAATCCCAGGAGCTTCCTATTTTTTTTCTTCATTACGCTACACCGTTTATTCACGAACAGAGCGCTGAATAACGTGTACAGTGCTATTGGAAAAAACTTTCGAGAGCATTTCCTTCTTTCCTAAGGCCCACTCAGGCGAAATATGTCATGCACGTTATGTGGAGACCCATCTCCTACACAAGTAACTTGGACGAAATCGGCGGGTCCCGATTGCCGACCTCCCCTTGTTACGATATTCAAACAAATGGAATAAGGGGAATAATCTTGCTGTTCTTGCTCTATGGTTGGCAGTTTCTTGTATCTACCTTTCTCTAGTCGGTAAAGTAATTATCCTCGTAAAAAGAACATTATATTGCCAACATTGAAACATTACTCCTCTACTGCCGTAAGTAAAAATGAACCAGTCAAATCGATGCCACTCATCCTGCTTCCTCCCCTGGTTCTACGCTGCTTAGGCAGGTAAAATTTTACTAACGGCAATGGAGGCGTAGTGTGTTAATGTTGGCAACGAATGCTCTTCGGATACTGGAACAAATAGATTAAGGGGAATAATTATTTTATGCTGTTCCTGCTCTATGGTTGACCGATTTTTCTATATGCCATTCTCCGATCAGTAAATTCATTATCCTCTTAAATCAAATACAACTTTTCCAACATTGAAACATAACTACATTACTGCCGTAAGTAAAATATAACATATAGGTATGTTTTAAAGGCAATATTTATTTCCAGTGCTAAGAAACGGACTGTGAATTCAATGAGAGCTGATTTACTTAAAAATATATTATCCAATATTTAGTAAAACTTTTTGTCAGAGTTATAATTTTCTATTTCTTGAGGTTCACAAACAGAGACTTGAAATATAAAACCAAAATGGAAAAAAAAAATTCAAGGAGATAAAAGTGACCCAGCGGTGAGGTACAAATGGTGTGTAATGTTCTAGTGAATGCATATTGACAAGAAAGACTAAGAGGAAAATGATGAACACTTTTTCCTTTGCTATAACTGAAACAATGTGTGCCACAATACGACAAGTACAGATTAAGTTTGTTATGTAGTTTTATGTTTCGGCTACCTGTCCTTCATTTGTGTGTAATTTAACAGTCTTATATATGCCCAGACATCATTACTTCTGTGTAATCGCGCTGTACTGCTAAGTCTGACTTGTGCAAATTTATTCGTGTCAAATAAAACCTGGCAGTTGTAAAGTAACTTTCTTGTTTATAACTAATTTCCCAAACGTAACTTCGCGTTACTCGGGATTTTTTGGAAACAAGCACCAAATAAAACGATCATTGATTCCATCGTACATTTTCGCAGTTGTATTAAAATTTAGGCCTACTTTTTTTTCGTTGGGTTACAATTAGGTGCAAGAACAGGGCGCAAAATAGAGGAGAGCATAATGAAAAGCCGTTTCCTTTCGTAAAAGTGGGTGAGGTTAGCTGCAGTTCGAAAAACGTCCATTTCCAGCCAAAGTACTAAGTGGCTATAGTTCCGAGTTTACTGCTTTTCAATATGGCGTCGAGCGCAACGCTTGGTAACATACAGATCAAAGGCGCCGCCTCCAGCTTTCCCTTCTGTATACTCCCTATTCTGTGGTTGGGGTACCCGCGCTGCCCGCAGCCGTCCGGTGGGGCTGGTGCCGGCAGGCCGGGCAGCGCGTGGCCAGGCTCGCTCGGGAGGCGTGGCTACGAGCCCGGGCGAGCAGCGCAGGGCCGCTGCACGCCTCTGACGCCCACCGCCGCGCAACGGCCGGCCAGTCAGATGGCGGCCGCGGCCTCAAAGTGTGACGTAGGCACGGCCTGTTGTAAGGCCTTGTCTTCTAGCTGGTGTTGGATCAACTGGAGGAAACTGAGCGGAGTACTGTGTCATAAGGATGTTGGCTGTAGTATGAAAAGAAAACTTAAGTCTGTGGTGAGACTTTCGATGCTGTATACTGCAGGAACTTTGCCAATTACAAAAGCCCAAGAGAAAAGATGGAAGTGATAAAAATGAGAATGTTAAGGTGGATGAGCGAGGTGACAGAAAACGATAGACTAAGGAATGACTACATCAGGAGAACAGTAAAAGTGAGGCCCATAGGGAAGAAGATCCAAGAACGTAGACTAAGATGGTGCGGACATGTGCAGAGAACGAGGGAGTATTGTGTGGGCAGAAGAGTTGAAGACCTAGATATCGAAGGATGAAGAAGAGCGGAAATGAGATTGAAAGACAAGGTAGCAAGGGACGTAGGGGAGAAAGGATGACTCAGAGAAGGAGCACTAGATAAAGGGATCCAGCAAAGCAACGCCAACTCCACATGACGTAGGAAAAGGCTGAGATGATGATGATGATGACGATGATGATGATGAATCGATAATTCGCAATAATAAACATTGTTGAGGGTGTGCTGAAAAGAACCAGTCAATAAAACGAATTACCGCTGCTTTAAATGAGAATCTCTTGGCGAAATTTCAGGACGACATGGAAGTAAAAATTACGTGTGAATCAGTATATGACGTAAGGTACCTCTGTTCCTTCATGAACATCAACAAGCTGAAGCTTTCGTCGCCGAGTGACGCTCGGTTAGGAGACGAAACGTATTTACCAACAGAGAAAAATCGTTGAACTTTTTTTTCACTGCTTCCTGCGATTATGGACCCGCTGCCTGTGTAATATAGCGGGTCGGTCTTCCACAACGGTCTCTTAGCCGCCACACCGATCGTCTAGACACATTTGGTATAGAGGACCAGTGCGCCGTTGCCCATGTCCCACCCTGTGGAGGTGGAACTGTGCAGTGAGAAGTCTGCAGTATTTACTCAGCAGCTACTATATACTTTATTAAATTAATTACAATAATAAAGAAATACATATGTTTACAATTATATAAAGAATCATTGAATTATAACATGGTTAATTATATAAAATTCATTACATAAAAAATGTACTTGATAATATAAGAAATATAATTTAACATTTACCTACATTAACATAAAGGTACTATTCATTATAAGAAAAACAGAGACATTACTTGCTGAAAACATAAAAGCTACAATTATGATTTGAATTTTTTCTATTTTCCATGTATCTTTCTTGTAAATAAATAACAAACAAAATATACTTAGTCATGTAAAAAGTATAATTAAATATTTAGCTACAGAAAACATAAAGGTACTCTTCGTTATAACAGGAAACAGTCAGATACGTTGTTTGCTAGAATCATGGAAAATTACGATTCTTATTTAAAATATATTCCATGCAACTGACTTATATGTAGAGATACAATATAATGCTAGTTTAATTATAATTTCTTACAATGAAGTAGATTAAAATACATTAGAAGTAAAAAGTGTGTAAAAATGGTAATATCAGTTAAATTACAATCAACAGTAAGTTTATAAATGTTCAATTTTAACTGTTATGGATTTTTTTTAATTTCTTCTAGACAAACTACTAGTAGCAGTTAAATATCTTAGTTCCTAAGCACATAAAAGATATAGTACAGAACTTATTTGTAACAGTAGCATATTTTAACAATTAATTGCCGTAGATTAATATATATTAGTTTGGAAATACAAAGTTCACATGGTTTTAATCAAAATCATAATTCATAATTTATGTTTAGATATACATGATGACATTCTCATGATATTTTGGATCTGAGAAGTATAATACCAACATAACTCATAGAAAATCGGAAATTACATTATTAGGACAATAAGTATGAGTGCAGGAAACAACTGTTTCACGCAACAACTTTTATGTTATTTACATAATTAGAAATTACGAGGTGTGTATAAGAATAATTTTAATTATAGTATGAAACAACAACAAAGTGATGCTGCTAGGGCATAGAATTTGGGTACAAGAGGATTCACAATTTAGTTACATTTCCTCCACTCCAAAGCCCATACTTGTATCTCCTTCAGTATCTGTATCATAATCTGTAGTATTAGCGGTTTCTTCATCACTGCTGTTATAATCTGTATGCACCTGCGGTCTATTAATTCGTACTCTGGGTCTTTCTGTGTCATATTCTTCTTGAAGTTTCCTTGATATCTTGCCTGCAGTTTCGTTAAGTTCATTCCACGCATCCTGATTTCTAATGGAATTGTAGATGTTGAACTGCATCATTCCAGGGTATAGTGGTAATACTGGTAGAAGTCTGTAACTTGGCCAGCTGCGTGTTTTCGCGCGGTAATTCAGCTGTCGCCATGAGGCACGATGCCGGGGATGAAGCACCTCGAGTCCGTTATTTATGTGCACTCAGTCGGAAAAGGTGCCGTGTTCCGACGAACACTAAGCACAAAAGAAAGTCTCTTCAGGACAGTAAACTGCCAAACAGTTTCTGTTATGTCTCAAGTTACTAGTAATTTAATTGAATTTTGTGGCAGTTTATATTGCAGAAAGTAATGACACAGTAAGTCCAAATTGTATGTATGTACATAGTAATTTATTGTGTGCATTGTATACTTGTCTTCAGTTTATCACCATTTAAAGTATAGTGTTAGAGTAATCAAAATGTTCAAATGTTTGTACAGCTTATGGGACTTAACTACGGGGTCATCAGTCCCTAAACTTACAAACTACTTATGAACTAGCTTATCCTAAGTACGGCACAAATATCCATGCCCGAGGGGGGATTCGAACCCCCGATCGTAGTGGCCGTGCAGACGGTGACTGGAGCGCCTCAGTCCCCTCGGCCACCGCGGCCGGCTTAGAGTGATCTTTGGTGCATCATGTCTTTAATGTAAGATTTCTCCTGTTAGAAATAAACAGAAATGGTGGTTGTCATTTGTTACATGTAAGTGAGGTTAGGACAATACAAGGGACCTGTGGTCACTGGAGGTATGATATTTTGTTCACATTTATCTTTATTTGAACAGTTGTAAAAATTTACATTCTGATGTAGTGTACTGTATTTTCTCTTGTAGACAGCGCTGTGCTTCATGTCATTCCACCTGATGACGGCGGTTTAAACCCTCGAAACGCGTTGTGGATACAATAAACTAAGTGACTGGTAACAGTACCACCCTGTGATTTAATCAATTTTAAACAACAGTCACGGTAAAGCCTTACCAAAAGTTTTCATTTAAAATGGCACACTACACTAAATCAAACTATAGCTTTAGTTTCGGTGCTATAAAGTCATTGCACTTTTTCTCGCCTGTCATAGGTTACTTGAAAGTTATGTACATTGCCAAACTAAGAGCAATAAAGAAATTCTGCGCCAATCGTCACTGACTATATTCTACACTACATCCAATGATGTATAAGTAAGTAGAGAAAGTTTACATAACCACTTAAGTGGGACTATTCATTTTCATTACATCCTGAGCTACAATTGGATTCCAGCACTAAGTGTCCATGAAAAAGCCGCTGTCAAAAGTACCTGAGCCGTAATGGCTCTTTGTTCGAATTTCGTGTTTCTTGTTATTGCCCATTAGCTACCAATAGCGACGGCTTTGTTTTGGGGTTTGTTGTTGTTCCAATTTTCATTCCGTAAATTCCTTCATTCTTATTTCATCTCAGCTTGCCATTATCTACTCCTATCACTTTTCTCTTTCATGCATCACTATCTCACCGATCGAAGTGGCGCAGTGGTAACACACTGGTCTCGCATTCGGAAAGATGGTGGTTTAAATCCACCTCCGGCCATCCAGATTTAGGTTGTCCCTGATTTACCTAAATCACTCCAAGCAAATGCCGGAATGGTTCCTTCGAAAAGGCACGGCCGATTTCCTTCCACATCCTTACCCAAACATTCCGAGCTTAAGCTCCGTCTCTAATGACCATGCTGTCGACGGGGCGTTAAATTCCAAGGTTCCTTCATCTATTTCACAGCATATTCTGTAGTTCTGGTGTAAGTAAGTTTCATAGTTTGTAGTGTCGATTGGATTTTCGCCTGCTATCACTGTGGGCGCACTTGTGACCATTCCAGGCTTGTTATCGACATTAAGCCTCTTTGGCATGCGCGTTGATAAATGGGTGGCTCCATGACTGACAAGTGAGGAGAGTCAGGCAGTGTGTCTGCGGAGCGAGCAGTGTGGGCCGATCCCATGCCTCTGTGTGTGTGTGTGTGTGTGTGTGTGTGTGTGTGTGTGTCTGTGTAGGTGTGTAGGTGTGGAGCCGGCCGCGGTGGCCGAGGGGACTAAGGCGCTTCAGTCACGGTCTGCACGGAGACTACGGTCGGGGGTTCGAATCCCCCCTCGGGCATGGATATTTGTGCCGTCCTTAGTCTTAGCTAGTTCATAAGTAGTTTGTAAGCTTAGGGACTGATGACCCCGTAGTTAAGTCCCATAAGTGCTACAAACATTTGAACATTTGTAGGTGTGGAGGCGAAACGGGTGGAAGAGCGGTGATGGATTTGTGGTGTTGGCTGATGTCTTCTGGCACCAAGACTTCGATGTAAATTGTGTTCCGCACCTTACCAACTGACATGGATGTTTCTTAAGTCCTTGGAGGAATCTTGGGCCGTTCCTTTCGGCAACATGGTGCCGCTCTGAGCCAAGCTATACTGATAGAACAAACTTTCGCATAAACCGGAACATCAGTACTTTCGACGCTGCAGAAATGATAAGTTTCCCCATACATCTTGTGGTTCCCTGCCATCTTCGTCTTAGCTGCGTGTCAGCGTTGTTTCATACTGAATTTGCAAGCGTCTTATTTCATCAACTGAATATTTCCCTTACGTGTAACCAAGGTATTTATCGGCTTATGAAGCCGTTCGTGAGTCAGTTACCTGCTCTGGCCGCCCATGTATATTGAGGAAGTGTTCTTTCGGCCCCTCCACCGATTACTGCCTCGGCGAGTGGGTTTATTGTGGCAGTTAAAATTCCTTTTCGATTTTCATGATAACCGCCAGATTTCAACCTTGCAAGGAGTTCCGCACTGTCATCCATCTTATGAAAAGTAAGTCAGACTACCGTCTCGTATATTTGCCCTACTGCATTTGATGCATGTAGGTGTTTAACGGCTGTTGCTACTGATGACCTCCATTGGTTTTGGGTATTGCATTTATATGCAATCCTTGGGGCAGGTGTTTTTAGAACATCGTCGGATCTTAAACGTCACTTTAGTGAAATAGGAGTTTATCTAGGATGAGCAAACCTGTTTGCGGCATATAATATGTGTGACTATTTTCTATGTGCTAATTGAATGAATGGCATTCATTTTGTGATGTGTGTTCAATTTTGATGTGGTCCTTTTATTTAAGGCAGGTTGAAGCCCGAGACTTTGGCTTCTCATGCCCTATTCATTATGATTTTTTAAAAATCATTTCAGCTTGCCGCCTTTTCTTGTTATCCAATTCTTTTTAATCCTGTTTGAAATCGGTTAAAGTTCGGGCTTTACCTGCTGAAAACTTTCTTGTATTATCTAAAGTCTGTAGACAGGGCTTCACCCACAGAAGTGTGGTTTGTTGTTGATTTTAAAACTCAAAATATTGTGAATTGTGAAGGGACAATCATTTTTTTCAGTTTAATACAAGCCTTTTGTTCAAATTCTGATGCAGTTAAAATACGGGCTTCACCAAATGATCAATTCCAGTTTTTCAGCTTAGGCAAAATAAATTCTTCAAAGTAGTAATAAATTTTATTCGTTACCCTACCTTCTGCAGATAGATATTTGCCAGCTACCAATTGTAATTTATTATTCTGGTAGTAATATTGGTCATACAAGGCAGTAACTATAATTATTTGAATTTTTACCCATATATTCACAGCTGTTTCACTCAGTTTATTTTCATCCTTCTTTGTTCCACTTGTTTGACCTGTTAAACTAAAAATAATTTGTTCAGCAATTTCTATTGTTCAATTTACTTTCTTAGGACAACTGTAGTGCTTTATATCTTGTCATACTAGGCTTCTTTATAAATTAATGTACATGTATTATCTATACAGCAACTTAAGATCTCCAAGCTGTATCGCGATATCTTTGTAGTGTAATATTTCGGTCAGGGACACTTTTGTTCGGTGACTTTGCCGATGGAAGCTTTCACGCACGCCACGCAGCCTCCAGCCCAGAGCAACCCAGTATCCCGCGGGCGCAAGACGGAATCCTCCCAACGACAGGTAGGCGAACAGGGGACAGGACTGAATCCTCCCGAACTACTCTAGCACAGTGGCACCTCCTGCAGGTACCAGGCCCCAGCCCCCACCCCCACCAACCAGTGTTCAGCGTTGATTCATACTGTCATCAGGTATGGTCAGTGTTGATTACATAACAAGTGTTGAAGTTTGGCACTATATATCTCGTCTCCATGCTTACGTTCTCTACTGCTTCTACCGTTTCTTTCAAAGTTGCAACATCATTCGTGCTGACGAATTTGGTGAGTTTTTGTTGTTGTTATCTTATGGAATGTTTACGTTGGAAGCTTTTTACCCAGGTACCACTAGCAACAAACCATTTTTTGTGAAAAATACGCGATTTTTTTTCTCGAGTTACCTTTCTCTACTTATTACCTCCAAATTTAAATATAGTCCTTTAATAATTTTATAATTAAAAGTTTAATATTGCAATAAATTTAATAAATTAAATTAAGATTCTAGTGGGAATCGAACCCGAGTCGCAAAAATAGCATGTTCGCTTACCTACAATGCCCGAACACCACATTTAAGAGTATTGTTCATAATACATACAATATCCGTTAAAGTTTTTCAGGAGTATTTCCTGTTTTCCGATTTCCTATTAAGGCAAGTTTTATTAGAAACTACAGAAGTTCATAACTTGCTTCTACTCACGTTAAGTCAAGCCAGTTCAATGAGATGTCCCGCCCTCCCTTTCCTTAGGGAGAAAATTAGCCTGCCTTGTCCTCTGTTTATAATTCGACGCTGTATCAAATAAACTTCTATACCAACTGCTCAAAATGTTGCACAGATTTATCAATTGCGAGTAAAACGTAATCTTTAGATTGTAAGATCCAGAGTGATATTACTGCGCGTTTACTCAGACTCTAAAGTTACCTGGGGCTTAATTCTCACTCACTACTTTACTGTACAATGTAGGAACAAATGCTAGATAGCTTTGCTTGCCTGGAATATTCATAAAGGTCTGGCCACACACTCTGGTCTCGGGCCGCCACCAACTACCTGCTTAAACAGGTTACGGGAGGATTCAATGCCGTCCTTTTCCACACCCTTGCAGGCTCGGGAGGATTCAGTCCTAGTTTTCTGACCGCGGGAGGAATGGATCCTGCGCTCTGTCCCGCTGGCCTAGGGAGCCGGACAAAGTTAGCAGGAGGCCAGGAGGCACCCCAACTTTCACCTTCAGCACCGCCACCGCCCTGCATTCTCCCGACTTTATGAGCGTCCAGATAAATTGCGAGAGGGCAGAGAAAGCCATTATCTGACCAGAGATACCAGAGGAGTCGTTAGCATAAAACAGCGACGGCATCGCAGATAAACCATGGACGCAGTGCCTGCAGTGCACATGTGCGCGAGTGGGCCAGGGAGAGAGACACCGATAAATGGCATACCAGACAGGCCTAACACACAGCGTAGTGCGACAAGTCTTTACTGTCGACTATTTTGTTCATAAAGCTCAATTTCGCAGTCATTCAGTACTTACGGAATATATTAGTTTTGAATGTTATTAATGTTTGAGAATATATACTTGTGTGAATTTTATTTGCTTTTGTTTGTTTTTATGTGTAACGGCGGTGCTGCAGCAGTACGCAGTGACGAGTTCTCCACCAACGTCAGCGAAAAAAAGCGGGTTGCTATCGTTTATTAGCGCAAGGTCGGCGCGCTGAACTACAAGACGTTGCCTGCTGTTGCAGACTGTGACAACTTTTTTCTCTTCTTTTTAATATTAACAATGAATATGACGAAAAATGTAAATGACAAAGAGTTAGTCGTGACTTGTATTCCGTATTAAGAGAAAGTCTCTTTGCAATCATAATTTGTATATACTGAATTGTGTGTGATAATTTACGTCACATATATATATATATATATATATATATATATATATATATATATATATATATATATATATATAAGTTTTAAAAAAAGTTACTGATGAGAATCTATGATTTCTAAAAAATTGAATCAAGATGTGTAAATGATTTTTTCTGAAGTGAAGTTTGAATGTGATTTGAAAGACTTATAAAAAAATTGTGTCCCTACAGTTGCACGAAAGTTGACATGGTTTTAGCGATCGCAGATATATACGAGTGCTGTGAAACAAAAAACTCTCGTGGATTCTTCAACTAAAATTTTATTCAGGGGTTTACGAACTTAAAGAATATGATGGTAGGAAGCAATCCTGAAATATTTGAAATATTCAAGACAAGAAATTTATTATAAACAATATGGAAGCTAAAATTATCGTCAGAGATAATTATTGTGAGTTGGTACTAGTTGACTTCGAGTACGAAGTCACAGTCATTTAAACAGTTTGTTAATGAAATCAAAGTTCATTAAAATCGTTAAAACTGGCACCACCATAACAGCTGCCACAAAGAACTGTCATTTCGAACCAAGAATCGAAAAGATAGACACCACGCTTGAAACGTGGGAAAGATGCCAGTTCGCGAGTCCCGTCTCAGCCCACAGAAAAGTTCCACCGGCGCGTGAGAGGGGTGGTCGTGAAAAGGGCGCTTAGCTATTGGATGGCATTAAAAAACCAATCCACGAATCACAGAACCGAAGAGACGCGAAATTCAAAGAGAAGCTGTAACTGGGGATTGTAGGGACTTGATGAGGAACCGCCAAACTCTGTCTGTCGCTGGAGGCGCAAAGAGACATGCTGGCAGCTCCCGCCTGGGCAAACCTGGGACTTCGACGACTCCGCTACGAGGCCGCGCCGCACATCCGCAGAACAGGGCAGCCGCGTGTGATGCCGCGAGCGCCGCCGACGCACCGCATCAACATCTACATCAACATAGATACTCTGAAAATCACATTGAAGTGCCTGGCAGAGGGTTCATTAATCACTTTCATAACCTTTCTCTACCTAAATCGTTCCGTTTTCTATCTGATTTCCCTTATTTTATTAGGATGGTCATGTCTCTCTAAGTAGGTAGGTGCTAGCAAAATATTTTCACATTCAGAAGTAAAAGTCGGTGATTGAAACTTCGCAAACAGATCACGCCGCAATGAATAACGTCTTTCTTTTAATGATTTCCACCCCAATTCGTGCAACATTTCCGTGACGCTTTCGCCCCCGTGACGTGATAAAACAAAACGAGCTGCCCTTCTCTGAACCTTCTCAATGTCTTCCGCCAGTCCCACCTGGTGAGGGTCCCACAAGGGGCAACAGTACTCCAGGAGAGGACGCACAAGTGTGATGTAGGCTGTCTCTTTGGTGGAGCTGGTGCATCTTCTAAGCGTTCTGCCAATGAAACGTAACCTTTGGTTTGCCTTCCCCACAATATTTTCTGTGTGTTCTCTCCAGTCAAAATTGTTCGTAATTGTAACTCCTGAGTATTTAGTAGAATTTACGACCTTAAGGTTTGACTGATTCATAGCGTTATTGAAGTTCAGCGGATTTCTTTTAGTGGTCATGTGTATTACTTCACACTTTTCTTTATTTAGTGTCAATTTCCAATTTTCGCACCATGTAGAAATTTTGTCTGAATCTCTTTGCAGTTGCTTTTGATCCTCTTTTGACTTCACTAACCGATAAACGACACCATCATCCGCGAACAGTCTAAGGGAGCAATTCAGATTGTCTCCCAAATCGTTTATAAACACGAGGAAGAGTAGGGGACCTATAACGCTTCCCTGTGGAACGCCAGATATCACTTCTGTTTTACTCGATGACTTACCGTCAATTACAACGAACTGTGTCCTTTCTGTTAGGAAATCTTGAATCCAATCGCACAATTGGGGAGATATACCATAAGCACGCAATTTCATTAGAAGCCGCTTGTGGGGTACAGTGTCAAAAGCCTTCCGGAAATCCAGAAATATGCAATCGATTTGAGATCCCTTGTCGATGGCACTTAACACTTCATGTGAATAAAGGGCAAGCTGTGTTTCTCAAGAGCGGTACTTTCTGAATCAGTTTTGACTATTGGTTAATAGGTCGTTCTCTTCGAGGTGATAACTGCACCGCGCCGATCCATCACCTGACGCCGATATCAAGTTAATGTTGATGAGACATGAAATTACATTTCCCTTCCTCGTCCATATCTGAGTCGTGTCCATGTCCAGTCAAATCGGCACTGAGAAATTATTGGTATCAAATTTTTTTAATAAATAAAAGTACATTACATGTGGTAACCCTCTGTGTAAACTGTTGTGTTCTCAAATCAATCACTTGAATCAAATGTCCCTACCAGCCTAGTTCAATAATTATTCATTATATTTTTATTTAATTTTACGGCAGTGTGGGAGTTATTCAGGGAGAGGTGTGATTTACCATAGTAGTGTTTACCTGATGATGGGGTAACAGCCGAAAAACGGTTAGAAAAATCAATAAACTAGCAGAATATTACACACTTATCTCGTGTGTTTCATTGAAACTGAATAAAATACTCCGTCAAGAACTCAACAGTCAGTGAACTGAAATGTGTTAATTACAACTGACGCTTAGGTTACGAGAGTGAAGGTCGGGGTGAGAGTTTAAAATAGGGAAAGATTAATTTTTAAAACTCACAACCACCAACTGCGAACCAAATTCCTAAACATGCAAAAACACTGTAACTGTGATTGCTACTGTTTGACTCGTTTTCTAGGGGATGATATCACACGTTCGCAACTTTCCTTCCCTGAATATGATTAACAAAACAAATTCATAATAAAGTCAAGTTCATGAGAGAAAAGGGTGTACTAACTACTATTTTTGAAAACACTTGAAAGTTCACTTTATGTTGTTTATTACACAATATTAGAACCCCGTGGCTGATACATCTGTACGTCGACACATTTATCAAATAAAGTTACAGCTCGTGAGCCCCCAGACAAAATGAATATTTGTTGCAACTTGTTTTCACACCATGTACCTGTCTCAAACACCGTTTATGTTCATGCCTATGCGACGACACGTGTTGCATTAACAAAACACAGTCACTTTAATTTAGTGCGATGCACACCTTGTTCCACCGGCTAAATATTCACAACACACAGTAGCATTCGATACAACTTGGTGCAGTCTACGACGAGCAATCACACTTAGCAACTGCCGCACAAAATCTAAAGTTTCCACCTGGAGATCCACATGCCAACTGATTCAGAGTGACGCCACCCGGCCAGCTACCCCACTTGCTCCCTACTCGTCACTTCCTGCGCGCGCGCCAAAAGCTCAACTGCTGGGGTTTTTTTCCCTACGTCATCAACTTCCCCATGTGAGCTGTTCTAACCGATTTGCCAACGTACAGCGCTCAGCCAATACATTCCTAAAACTTTACTTAAAATCAAAATAATTACACTAAACATTAGGTTTTTTTTATATTGGTGGCGATTGCCATACACAAATCTATAACCTCCACCTCGCGATCCACATGCCGACTGATGCCGAGCGACGCCGCCCGGCCAGCTACACCACGTGCTCCCGAATCGCCAAAAGCTATTCTTACGTTTTTATATTGGTATAAACATCCTTTGTACTATTTATCATAATCGTGCAATTTCTTATATCACAGATAAGTGATTTAACTGAATACTTCAAGATAAAATACACAAGATTAATTGAAAAAAAATGAGAAATAGTTAATATATTATTTTTATGAACAAACATTGTCATGCTAGTTGTGTAACTGTCTTGTATTCATTGGTAATTTATTACTTTTCATTGTCAATTAAACATATTACGTCAGATGTGACTATATCAGCTAATGTATTGTTTATTTGTCAACAGGCTATTTTGTAATGAGGGCCTTAAAGGTTCCTAACTGCATCGTATTACTTCAAATGCAAGTAGTATTAGAACATTTTATTTCACGCTGTGCACTGCACTGCACCTGGCACTCGCCATTGTCCCTCTCTCCTCTCACTGGAAACGGAACTGGAAAACCCTAAGCTGGAACAAGCCACCAACGTCGGCCTGCTCGCTGGCCTCCCGTCAGCTACAAGCACACAGCAAATCTCAACGTGGAGAATTTCTACCTTTGGCATAACTATAAATGTTGTCACCCAACTGCGTACATACATTGCTACCATAATTAATAAGATTAAAATTGTGTAACATTTAGTGCATTGGCATGGTCAATGTTTGCAGTGAACTTCATACTGTTTAATTATCAAATGCTATTAATTACCAGTATTTATATTGGCGGTAATCTCACAAGGTCCAATTGCTTAAGCTACGTGATTGCTTCAGTAGACAGCAAATTTAGATCTTAGACACAACAAGGAAAACAGCGATTTTAATGTTAAGTATGTGGTCCATAGTTACCTTTCGGCTGCGCAATCGCAAGCTGGTGATTCCAGCATACACCACATGTGCAGCGTATTTCCACATAATCCTAGACGAATCACCGCCGTCGAGTGGCGGAGCGTTCCAAGGCGCCTAGCTGCGGAGCGCGCCGCTGCTCCCCGTCGGAGATTCCAGTCCTCCCTCGGACATGAGTGAATTTGTTGTCCTTAGCATAAGTTACTTTAAATAGTTTGTAAGCCTAGGGACTGATGATCAGAGTAGTTAACTCCCACAGATTTCCAAACATTCGAACATCTTCGTCACGAATCCTAGATCAATGTAACCGTCTTCAGAACTGTCCTGGATGATCCATATCTAGGAATGACCAGATGTTGTTAATACAGGACGAATAAGAGATCGCTTCTGTCGATTATTCTTCGACACTCTGCTCTTCATCCTCCGGGTAAGTAGGATGGCGGGATATAAGGCGTCTAAGAGAAGGAAATTAACCAAAACTATTCAAATGTTTGTTAAGCTTATGGGACTTAACTACGGGTCATCAGTCCCTAAACTTACAAACTACTTACGAACTACCTTATACTATGGACGGCACAAATATCCATGCCCGAGGGGGGATTCGAACCCCCGACCGTAGTGGCCGTGCAGACCGTGACTGGAGCGCCTCAGTCCCCGCGGCCACCGCGGCCGGCGGAAATCAACCGTCCCATGAATGGAGCACCCTGCGTGTTCCATGTTTTTCCCCCATTCCCTTTTCGCTATTGCAGTCCTTCTAATTCGAAGGGGATTGATGTTTCTTACAACCAGCAGCCCTATCAATAGGATTAGATTTTATACATTGCTGGAAATTATTACATCTTCTTTCAGTTTTCCAATGTACTCAAGTTTTATTGGGCTGTTTTCCTTGATATGGAGTACATGAAAAGATTACATTTGCAAATAAATAGCTCAAGCGGTACTGAGTTGTCAGCTGTGGATCCATGTTGAAACACCGATATTAGTGTATCGTGTAGCCTCAACGGTCAGCAATGCAGGCGTTTATTTTGGCACTCTTTCGATCACTCGTTATGCTAGCCTGCTCCACCTGTTCGCATAACTTTGCAAGAGATGCGGGTTGACGTGTGGCATATGTCAGTTGTTGTTCCATCGTATCTCACACATACTCCATTCGAGGCAAGTTTAGTGATCGTGTTGGTCAAGTTCTACTTTACTTGGATAGTAGAATCAAGAGTCAGGGTAAAAGTCGTGTGTGTGTGTTTGAAATGAAAAGTAGTATGTGTTTGTGGGGCGAGCGTGTCACTGTTTTTGTTAAGAGACCGTCCCCGCTAAAATACCCAAATAAATGTTCTGTTGTGGTTTTGGTAACAAAATAATTTGACTAAGCAATGAGACTTAGTACCTTCCTTTGTCCTGTTAGAATAAATTGCAATTGACATGGTATGCAATGATCTTACGTAAATGTGGTTTAGTTTGATGCGCAACGGATAACACTTTAAACTGCACAGTAGTTGATAAGTTGACACTAGTTATAACTCGTAATTGGTGTACACATTAATCTCGTGTGTGAGAGACAATGTGAGCAAATGAAAAGTTCAGATCTATTAGCGTGCACCATATACCAGCAGCCAGACTATACATGTAAAATTCGACCAACAGAAAGTGCTACTACAGTGATAATTTTGCTATATGAATTAACAGGATGCCAAACAAGCATATTTGATATTAATTGGATATCAAGATCACTGCACTTGATAATGTGCCTATCTGTACAACAATTACCATACAGATTCAATGTAATAAAAAAAAATGTTCTACAAATCTGGTAAAGATTTCAAGTATCACACACTGCAAATATTTCTTGTCTCTTTACGCGATCTACTTCTCTTCTGATCAGGCAAATCACTTTAACTGTTACTAACATTAACTACCTTAACAATCTGAACTTTCATTGAGACTGAGAAAATCTCTATGATCTTTACTGCAATTATGAACAAACTACTTCCTGCTCTCATTAATAGACCAACTGATCATCACAAAATGCCTACACTGAACTGTTCTAATTAGCATACAAATTTACAAACACAATAATTATGCAACACTATCATACAAAACAATGATCAGAACGGATAGCAATTCAAATTGGTGAAAGGAACGAGGAACTGGTAAAATGACTCAGGGATAAATGATAAATGCGAGCTGAATTAAACAGTATTCATTAGCAAAAAGACAAACACCAACTACAATAAAGGCTACATACAGGCTACCATACATAACTATAGAAAAGTACAAATTCACCTTATTTGAGACAGATTAATTTCCATTCAAAAATTTCAATCTGCAGACTTGGCTGCGACTCTTAAAAATTCTCTGAATTTTTTTACTCTTCGAGTCTAACACACAGACTAACCGGACAGTTCACGACTACAACTCTACCATAATAAGACATCGACTCGCCTTCACGAAGCTCACACACCGACATCTCTTACACCGACTCTCTCAACGCAACAACTGTGAGTGCAAGACACACTCCAAAGATAAAACAAAGTCTTTGGTTGACAGCAAAGATGTGAAAATGAGTACAGTATGTTATACCGATTAGTGAAATGGTACAAAATATTATATAAATTTGTTTTCTATAGAATTGTAACTTAGATTTTTGTAACAAAACATTGCTCAAGGCTGTATGACAGGCAAAAATTAAGTGAAAATTATATCGCGTACTCCTTTCAAGGGTGCTTGGCGGAACAAATTTCATGTCAGCTAGTATGTCAGAGATGTAATCTGACGTCGACGCTTCTTAAATTTTAACAGTTTCAACTTTAAACAACACTTCCTTCATTTTTCCGTCCCCTTCCCCTCAATGGTGCTACCACGACCTACGTACACTTGGCGCTATTTGTACTTATTACTACCAAATTTATTACCAAATCTTTGTCATTCACCAGCCATTATGTGACAGACAGCGTCAAAAATACAATATTTCACCATGATAAAATAATTCCAACAATTGTGATAAGATTACAGATCTTTTACGACAGATTGAGCATATATATATGCACTTAAAAATAACCATATAATTATATTAATACAGAACAAATAAAGAACAGTCGATTCTTGATATTAAATTTTGGAGTCAGGTGGGCACTGCGATATCACTAGATAAGAATTCTTCAGTGCTGTACATTGGATTCTCTTTTAATTTAGGCAGGATAGTTCCTCTAAACTGATCCAGTGGTAAGATTTTTTTCCTTGGGTAGTACATTAAATAATTTTATAGTTACCTTTAGGAAGCTACTTTGTGTCTTAGTTAAAATACATCTTGGTCTGTCTGTATTTACTGCGAGTGCAGTGTTGATATATCACTCCAATGCAGAACCCCCGATGGGCGTCGTTGTCTTCCACCGCGTCAGAATGGAAGGCATAAACTATTTCATGAAGTTTTCCACTAACCTGATGTCTTCTCACGTGTTATCGCAGCACAGATTACATAGGGAAAAAGTCTACAGGTTTTTTTGTTACACCGGTCCTATATCATTTTCTTTCCTCCTCCATGTTTCCTTGGATGACGCACAACAGTTTGTGTTTGTACCACAATGACAGTGTACGCGAATGTTGTAGTAACTCCCCACTGCACTGTGTGAAGAGTAGAAATTCTAAAAGTTCACCAACCTGACGTCTTTTATAGATGTCTCCACGCAGATGATAGCACGCAGGTCGGAGTTCTTGATAGAGGCTAAAATGGTTCAACTATTGGCAGGAACTGATATAATTACGGAATAAAACTGAGGTAGTTAGAATGTCACTGATTTAAAGACTGCAGAAAACCAGCAAACTACATAATAACATCCACTTGACACACGTTGTCTTAACTGAAAGTAAATATAAAGTCATTTAGCCTTGATGTACGTATGCATGTTACTCCTCAGAGTGCGCGTACTGAAGTGTGGCGGCTCGATGCAAGACTGCCTTCGTTTCAAGATTTGCCGCGCAAACATGGCTGCCGTGCATCATCCGTCTTAAATTATTTTCTTTATTGAATCAGCAATCGTTAATATGTTTTACATACTCAGGGCATAGCTTAGCTTCGAGGGGTTTTCTAAAGTAAGTTTGACATTGAATATATTATTAGTTTACTAAATATTGATAAAATATGAATGCGTTTTGGCGCGTGACCACCAGTGCCACAGGCAATCGGCGTCCAGTGCCTGCCGCTCGTGGGCTTCCCTAAGAATTCGGGGAGATTTGCCAGTGCTTTTTCCCATGAGAACCCGACCTATCGTACCACTGTCGTAGTTCTCACAAACTCTTACCATCTGCCACCTACTCGTCCTAACCGGCAGCACTGAAGCAATACTCCGATCTTAATATGATGGCTTTAAGCCAGAAATATTACAAGATGGATGACGCTCAGCTCGCAGATCTGTTGAGCTGAATTGAGACTCTACATCTGAAGTGACGTTTTGTGAGCTCTGACATAAACTGATAATGAAATATGGTTTGTTCTTGGGGATGCAGTTACTCCACTTCTGTCGTAGTAAAGTTGCAAAGTACAAACAATTGCACTTGAATACAACAAGTATATCATTCACAAAATTGCGCAGCTACAACAAAACTTTAGTTACGTAAAATGGATTATAACGGCACATTCTCTGATATTAATCGAGCAGCCAAATAATAGAGAATATTGGTATTAAAAGAAAGTTCTGTCTGTTCATATTTAAAATCATAAGCATTCTATAGAAGTATACAGTTACAGACAATTGCTTTGGATAAAAATAGTCAGTACAGTTTCTCTCAGATATCCAGAAAAAAGTAAGTTCATTAAACATTTAAAGTACTAGAATTGCTACTTATAATAGGTAGTCAGTTCTTTGTGTGTATCAATCTTATTACATTTAAGAGTATTGTATAGTACAACCATATATTTTCTGATGTTATTAACCATCAACATTTATTTATCACAGTAGTGAGTCAATCTTAATCAGTAAAGTAAATTAGCCTTAGTGTTGTGCACATTATTGATTTTATCAGGTTTACTGCCATAATATTTTTCTTCGCATCCAAATACTTCAATAACAGTAATAACTATCGAATGCCTAAATTGGTTTAACTGATTATCCGTTATTTGCTAGGTATTTATTCCCTAATTCATGGTGGCGACCGTTTTCATATGTTATTACAGTTCATTTAACGCAAGTTCTAAACTGATTCAGGTAACGTTATTTCAGAAACATTTCATTATCGAAATAAAGACTTTTGAGACGAAGTTAGAAAACGGTGCCTTGTCTGTTAAACAGACGTCACGGTCAAATTAAAATACTGGAAATGTGTCCAACCTAACAGAGATGTATCGCGCTATATTTAGCTTATAGTGATTAGCAGGGCCGGCGCAAGCCCAAATGCCGCCCCGTGCGAGCTGCCAAATTGCCGCCCCCCAACCCTTTTTTTTTTTTTTTTTTTTTTTTTTTTTTTTTTTTTTTTTTTTTTTTTTTTTTTTGCAAAACGTTTATGGAATTTTATTTAAACAAATCTGTATGAAATACCAGTAATCAATAGCAATTTTTATTTTACTTTTCCGATCTACCTGGGTTTCGGCCAATGAGTGGCCAGTCTCAAAGTTTTTAATATGTGCTTCCATCTAACCGTTATGTTTACAGTTACGTTTAGCATGACGGTATAGATGTAAACATAACTCAAAGCCTTGAGAAGAGCCACACTGAGCCCGAAATCTGGAAAATAAAAATAAAAATAACGACCGACTGGTGACATTGTCTCCAGATTTGTCGCTGGGTACCAGCTTAAAAATGGAGTCAAACCTGATAAGGAATCTAGCTAATTTTAATAAGCCTTGTGAATTTACAAAAATGTTCATATGTGTGTGAAATCTTGTATTACTGTAAGATACACTGTTCAGGAATTGAAGACATGAGAATTGAGCCACGTGAAATTGCATTTCAGACTGAGTTTCACTACAGACGCAGGTGAAATGCTCAAAGCGTGGGGCGAAGACTATGGAGAGGAAGGATAAGGAGATGGAGTAACATAATGCAATAAATACACACCCGGGCATCGACGGGTACTAATGCTAGTCGAAATATGTTAACTCACTGCAATGCGGTTGTTCATTTCAAACAACTGACACTCGACATCTGTCGTAATATCTAGCTAGGTGTCAGTTCTTTCGTTTCTGATTGTGGAATAAGGGGCAACATACTAGTCATCGCTGTATCACGTCACTTTCTGCTCTTTATTTTCATTCTAGCTATTGAGACGATGCGTGCTTATTTGCCGACTTGCCAGTTTTTGAAGTAACAGATCATAAGAAAAATAAATTTTCGTATTCTGCAATCCGAAAGGAAAAAAAATTCTAACTTATGAGTAACATACATGTACAATAATAATTGTAGGTTATATGAAAAGCACTATCTATTACATCCCAAGTTGCAAGAAATTCGGACGAACCAATTCTTCTGTTCTACATCTACATCTACATCTACAACCATACTCCGCAAGCCACCTGACGGTGTGTGGCGGAGGGTACCTTGAGTACCACTATCGATTTTCCCTCCTATTCCAGTCACGTATTGTTCGTGGAAAGAAGGATTGTATGCCTCTGTGTGGGTTCTAATCCCTCTGATTTTATCCTCCCGGTCTCTTCGCGAGATATACGTAGGAGGGAGCAATATACTGCTAGACTCCTCGGTAAAGGTATGTTCTCGAAACTTCGACAAAAGACCGTACCGAGGGACAGAGCGTCTCTCCTGCAGAGTCTTCCACTAGAGTTTGTCGATCATCCCCGTAAGGCTTTCAGGATTACCAAATGATCCTGTAACGAAGCGCGCTGCTCTCCGTCGGATCTTCTCTACCTCCTCTATCAATCCCACCTGCTACGGATCCCACACCGGTGAGCAGTATTCAAGCTGTGGGCGAACAAGTGTACTGTAACCTACTTCATTTGTTTTCGGACTGCATTTCCTTAGTATTCTTCCAATGAATCTAAGTCTGGCATCTGCTTTACCGACGATTGATTTTATACGGTCGTTCCATTTTAAATCCCTCCTAATGACTACTCCCAGATACTTTATGGAATTAACTGCTTCCAGTTGCTGCCCTACTATAGTGTAGCTAAATGATAAAGGATATTTCTTTCTGTGTATTCGCAGCACATTACACTTGTCTACATTGAGATTTAATTGTCATTCCTGCACCATGCGTCAATTCTATGCAGATCCTCCTGCATCTCAATACAATTTTCCATTGTTACAACCTCTCTATATACTACAGAATCATCCGCAAAAAGTCTCAGTGAACTTTCGATGTTATCCACAAGGTCATTTATATATATCGTGAAAAACAACGGACCTACGACACTCCCCTGTGGCACACCTGACATAACTCCTATTTCAGAAGACTTCTCTCCATTGAGAATGACCTGCTGCTTTCTGTTATCTAGGAATTCCTCAATCCAATCACACAATTGGTCTGATAGACCATATGCTCTTACTTTGTTCATTAAACGTTTGTGGGGAACTGTATCAAACGCCTTGCGGAAGTCGAGAAACACAGCATCTACCTGAGAACCCGTGTCTATGGCCCTCTGAGTCTCGTGGATGAATAGCGCGAGCTGGGTTTCACACGAACGCCTTTTTCGAAACCCATGCTGATTCCTACAGAGCAGATTCCTAGTCTCGAGAAATGTCATTATATTCGAACATAATACATGTTCCAAAATTGTACAACTGACTGACGTTATAGATATAGGCCTATAGTTCTGCACATCTGTTCGAGGACCTTTCTTGAAAACGGGGATGACTTGAGCCATTTTCCAATCTTTCGGAACGAAATGCTGTTTTAGAGACCTACGATATACCACTGCGAGAAGGGGGGCCAGTTCCTTCGCGTACTCTGTGTAAAAACGAACTGGTATCCCATCAGGTCCTGCGGCCTTTCCTCTTTTGAGCGATTTTAATTGTTTTTCTATCCCCCTGTCAGTTATTTCGATATCTGTCATTTTGTAATCTGTGCGGCAATCTAGGGAAGGAACTACAGTGCAATCTTTCTCTGTGAAACAGCTTTGGAAAAAGACATTTAGTAATTCTGCCTTTAGAGTGTCATCCTCTGTTTCAATGCCATTTATGTCACAGAGTGTCTGGACACTTTGCTTTGATCCACCTACCGCTTTGACATAAGACGAAAATTTCTTAGGATTTTCAGCCAAGTCAGTACAAAGAACTCTACTTTCGAATTCGTTGAACGCCTCTCGCATAGCCCTCCTCACGCTACATTTCGCTTCGTGTTATTTTTGTTTGTCTACAAGGCTTTGGCTACATTTACGTTTGCAGTGAAGTTCCCTTTGCTTCCGTAGCAGCTTTCTAGTTCGGTTGTTGTACCACGGTGGCTCCTTTCCATCTCTTACGACCTTGCTAGGTACATATTCATCTAATGCATATTGTACGATGGCTTTGAACTTAGACCACTGTTCCTCAAAACCATCCGCACTTGAGATAAAACTTCTGAGCTGAGCCGTCAAGTACTCTGAAATCCCCTCTTTGTCACTTTTTCCGAACAGAAAAATCTTCTTACATTTTTTAATATTTTTATTTACGGCTAAAATTACCGATGCTGTAACCGCTTTATGGTCGCTGATTCCCTGTTCCGCATTAACTGTTCCGAATAGTTCGGGTGTGTTTGTCACCAGAATGTCTAATATGTTGTCACCACGAGTTGGTTCTCTGTTTAACTGCTCAAGGTAGTTTTCAGATAATGCACTCAAAATAATTTCACTGGATTCTTTGTCCCTGCCACCTGTAATAAACGTTTGTATCTCTAAATCTATATCAGGTAAATTAAAATCTCCTCCCAAAACTATAGCATGATCGGGAAATCTACTCGAAATATCTTCCAAATTATCCTTAAGGTGTTCTGCCACAACAGCTGCTGAGCCAGGAGGCCTATAGAAGCATCCGATTACCATGTTCGAGCCTGCTTTAACCGTGACCTTCACCCAAATTATTTCACACTTCGGATCTCCGTCTATTTCCTTCGATAATAGTGCACTTTTTATCGCTATAAACACGCCTCCCCCTTCATTGTCCAGCCTATCTCTGCGGTAAACATTCCAGTCTGAGTTTAGAATCTCATTACTGTTTATATCTGGTTTCAGCCAACTTTCCGTCCCTAGTACTATATGGGCGTTGTGATCGTTTATTATTGAGAGCAATTCTGGGACCTTTCTCTAGACGCTCCTGCAGTTAACTACTACTGCATTGATCAATTCCTTCCCTGTTGTGTTCTGCATACTGCTACCTTGTCGCAGCTCAGGAGGCAACTTGTCGGGCTTAGGGAGGGAATTCTCTAACCTAAAAAAAACCATGTGCACTCCACATGTTCTTGCGAAACGCAATGAAAGTGCTTCTGACCAATCTTGACTACAAATACCGAACGAATTCTGCAGTTTTCGTTGTAGAGAACGCAACAGTACCTATCGGCTGGAAAGGCAAAGTGGTGACGCGACAGTGCCAGGAACTACGTCACGTGACGAGGTACAGCGAGGCTATGGTTAAACTAGCGCCCAAGAAGAAGAAGAAGAAGAAGAAGAAGAAGCTCACAATAAGTATGTGACCAATGATATGGACAAAAGTATTATCAGGCAGCAATTTCTATGGTATTACGAACAATAGAAAGAAATGCGAACTTTGCGAAAAATGCACAAATTTTGTAAAACAGAAATGTGCTTCAAAGCTAGCAAGGAAACCCTTAGAAGCAATGTTCTGCCTATAGATTTTCGTTTTGCAAGGTGTCAAAATTAACGTTTTGTTTTGTGCGGACGAGAGGGCATTGTTGCTAAAAGATCATACTTTCTCAGGTTTTCATCAGAATCAAAGCGACCAGTAGTTTACTTAGATGAAACGTGAAGTCACACGCATTATACAGTAAATAAATGTTGGCAAAGTGATAGTGTGCGAGTAGTATTGTCAAATAAAAGTTCCGGCCAGAGTTTGTTGTTCATGCTGGCGGAGACAGGTGTTTCATGGCTCAAAAACCAAAACATTCGACTATCACTCAAAAACGGATAGCAAAAATGTTCAAAAATACGTCGAAACCCAACTTATGCCAGGCTTGCTACCAGTGTTTTTACCCAGTGTAATTACTCGCAACGTATTTACTCATTCGAAATACTTGTAGCCGTTGTAGGTGTTGGACATGTTTGACTGTAGTAATGTTCAACCATTTTTTTTTTTTTTTTCCATATTGCGGGAAGAATGAAACACTCTGAAACTGTCACTGAAGGGCTTAGCAAAATTGCTTCAGACTTAACATGTAACTGCAGTATCAAACATTGCATTCGATTTTCCAAATTAGATTCTCTTGCAAATTTAGTTGTGAGTAAACGCACGGTGGAGTAGCTGAGCGGTCTAAAGCGTCTCGCTGCGGAGCGCGCGGTTGCTCGCCGTGGAGGTTCGAGTCCTCCCTGGGGCATGGGTGTGTGTTTGTCCTTAGGTTAGTTTACCTAGGTTTAAGTAGTTTGTAAGCTACGGACTGATGACCATGCAGTTTGGTCCAATAGATTTACAAACGAATGCAATAAATCGCAATTTGCGATGTTATGGCTTCACTGTATGAGGTTTAGATTGAATACCAAACTGTGGCGAATGAAAATTTGTGCCCGGCCGTGATTCGAACCCGGGATCTCCTGCTTACTAGGTAGACGCGTTGACCACTCCGCCACCGAGGACACAGTGACCAGCCCGACTGCAGAGGACTCTTCCCTGCACGTCTCCCGCCACACAAAAATCTCCATTCGCCACGCTCTCTCTTTCCTATACCACAGACGTGCAGGGAACAGTCCTCTGCAGTCGGGCTGGTTACTGTGTCCTCGGTGGCGGAGTGGTCAACGCGTCTGCCTAGTACGCAGGAGATCCCGGATTCGAATCCCGGCCGAGCACAAATTTTCATTCGCCATAGTTTGGTATTCCATCTAAACCTCACATAGTGAAGCCATAACATCGCAAATTGCGATTTATTTCATTCATTTGAACGCTGTGTAATTCGTCAAAAATATATATAATTGTATACAAGCCGAGGCTAGGCTCCTGACGACAATTGTGTCTCGATACCTCATGGTCTGTTCTCGCTGATGCGGGAATACAGTATTGTGGCTGCGAGCATTATAGAATAAATAGGCTGTGGTATAGGAAAGAGACAGCGTGGCGAATGGAGATTTGTGTGTGGCGGAAGGGTCCTCTGCAGTCGGACTGGTCACTGTGTCCTCGGTGGCGGAGTGGTCATCGCGTCTGCCTAATAAGCAGGAGATCCCGGGTTCGAATCCCGGACGGGCACAAATTTTCGTTCGCCATAGTTTGGTATTCCATCTAAACCTCATACAGTGAAGCCATAACATCGCAAATTGCGATTTATTTCATTCATTTGAACTCTGTAATTCGTCAAAAATATATATAATTTAGATTTACAAACATTTGAACAAACAAACGCACGGCGCGTAACAGGCTGGCAGCGCCCCACTCATGAGAATACTGGTTACTAGCGTGTACGCCAGCTGCTTCCCCCTCTCTGTTCCTCCAGCGTAAACACGACGGCGCTGCCACAGTGGCGAGGAAGAAATTAGTCCTCCTGCCTCCCCTTGTTCAACAGGGGCGGCCGGCAGGTAGTCGAGGAGCCATGCCACAGTTCCCAAAGCCGCTCCCTCCGAGGTTTGGTTTCAAATCCCTCTTCGGTCATTAATGTTGAGTTTGTCCTAAAAAAAAAAGGGGGGGGGGTGTCCGGCAGATTTGCCGCTCCTCGGATAGTGCCGCCCCGTGCGGCCGCACGTTTCGCATGTGCCTTGCGCCGGCCCTGGTGATTAGTGTAGTGGAAGCTTGTGTACCATGTGATAGCCGCTGGGATGTTTGACCGTCGGAATTTTCATCTACGTTCTACTGCAATAATAAGACAGTATACAGATTTATAGAAAGAGGCTACTGTATGAAATATAGGCGTTATGCTGCAAACTGATGGAAAAAAACAGCAACATAAAAGGCGAAAAAAAAAATTAACAAAGTGTTACGGATATCAGGTAGGGCTGAAAAAAATCTACAGTGACGAGCGCGATATCGGTGTTCTCAAGGTATTCCGTAGGTTCCACCAGAGACTGCGTCAGAAATAAAAAAGGGAAAATAAAAAAGTTATGGGGGGAGGGGGAGAGACAGAGAGAGAGAGAGAGAAAGAGAAAGAGAGAGAGAGAGAGAGAGAGAGAGAGAGAGACAGACAGACAGACAGAGGGGGGGTGGGGGGGGGTTAAAAAGCCGGTAACGCCATGGACACTTGAAAGTCGTCGGGAAAGCTTCTCATTAATGCAGCCTTCGTTAATGAGGTTTTCCCCAACGTATGCGCCTGCAGCAATAAATAATGAGGCACCTCTATCCGTGGGAGGAGTGCTACATTACGCGTCGTGGAATTGCTTATTGACGCATGGCCTAAGGAACAGACTGTGTGTGTGTGTGTGTGTGTGTGTGTGTGTGTGTGTTTGTGTGCGCGCGCGCGCGAGGCTGCTCTGTTTCTATAGTACGAAGGGGATTAACAGCAGCGAGCAGAAAGTATTGGGGGTGGGAGAGTATTTACAGAGGCAGAGCTGAAGGGCTAGGTAATTAGGTTGGCAATTATTCTACTTCAGACTCGCATTTTCAGGCATTTCAGGTGAAACGCACATGAAAAGGCCGAGAGCGGTAACTTTCGCAGTGAAAACCAAGACGTGCAGCAATGTGGAGTTAACGTATAACGCTCTCGTCGTCTTTCTGAAAATGCAGCTCTACTCCGCAGAATCACTGCTTTCCTTCTGTGAGCCGCTCAGCTATACTCGAAGTTGTATAATTTGGCGAATACGGTATAACTGCAACTTAGCAACGTTCATCTTAAACAGCTAACTAAAAGAACACTAAATGAAACACTACACCAAGAGGTCTATTTGTAATTGGTGATACGTATCAGAAAATGCTACGCGGAATAACGTGATACTCATCAACGTAGTGCCTGGTTTGATGTGGATGGACGCCAGTGGCGTATGCTGGGTTTGTAACTTGGGCGATCATTACTCTCTCACTCTCTAAGGTTCTACTGAGAAAGAAATGCTAAGGAAAAAAAATCGATATATTGGACTGTGTCCGAGATATTGATAGTGATCCTGCCAAGTATCTCAAGAAATTAAGAAATTAGCAGCAAACGAAGAAACGGTTACCGGCAAATGTTAAAGCGTTGAGGGGGACATCCAATGACACTACACTACCCCCCCCCCCCAACCCCTACAGAAACCCGGGATGGGTGGTGGGAGGCAACTTTGAAATCTTTTATAGGAACGCCTACTTTTTATTGCAGATTTGGATTCTTCGTGGAAAAAAATGTGTTTAGTATGAAACATTGTTCTCGTTTTATGATAAATGGCGTTGTAATCGGCAAAAATGAAAGTGTAGCATATCTGTGACGAGCTTCTTCAGTATTTCTGTGGGCCCCATAGTACCAGGAAATGACATCTAGTCTCTCTCTCTCTCTCTCTCTTTCTCTCTCTCTGCAATCGTTAACACCGGGGAACAACTGCGTAGAGGTGGGTACAGTCAGAATCATTGAAATACAACAGACTGTCTGGCTGAAGGACATAGCACGATCATGGTTTGCGTTTCATTCGATTGTGGGAGATGTCACGAGATAGCATTAACAGAAACATGAAAAGCAGTATTCTGATTTTTCTGATCCGATGTGTATTTTTTTGAGATATTACCGTTTTTCAACAATTTCCACATTTTTAGTTTTGCCTATTACAGCGCCATCTATGATAAAACGAAAAAAATGTTTTATAAGAAAGTTACATATTTATGCACGGAGAAACCAAATAACTGATTTATTACACATTTCCCATCCATTTTGAAAAATTAGGATATGAACTTTCCAACTACACTACACACTATGGAATAAGTAACACCAATGCAGCTGTTGTGAAACGTAACAAACTCACAAACACGCTCTTTGTTACTTTAAACTGATGCGGAGTTCACAAGCGCGAGTCGTGTCCGTTCGGCACATTTCGGAAGCACTCGTATTTGTGTTGCTACGAGGGAAACCGAAACCTTGACGCGCTGTTGTCCACCCTACCCCACCCCACCCCTCCCTGCCCCCCACAATAGCGATGGCTGCGACAGTGAGCGTCCGAAGCTCTGTTTTCCCACCGTTGGAAGGAAGCGAACGAGACGTATTCCACGCTACGCGCTGATTCTTCGTGTCGGAAATTGGCTTCTGTTGCCATTTTTGTTAATATTGGTTCTTAATTTCTGGTTTGCATTAAATATGGGCTTCGGTGATAGCTTTGATAGCCCACAATATACGCCACCGCTGGACACGTTCTCTTGGGTCTATCTCAGGTAACACAACCTACGTCCTGAATTCTTTACTGAATAAATTAATATAATGATGTTACGCATCATGTCATAGGACACCTTCCCCTCTTTTTTTTACGATTTATAATTGCCTCCCTCCTTTCGGTGATTCTACGAAGAACCTACTAATTCTGTATCAGTCCATTTTTTTTTTCTTTTTACTTTCTTGTACCGCACCACATCCGAAACGCTACGTTTCTGTTCCTGGTTGCTTCCTCTTTTCTTTTCGGGTGTCTTCAATCAACAGTTGACCGCTATACGATTATGTGGTCCAAATTCATATTTACATCTGTTTCAAATGTTCAAATGTTTGTTAATCTAATGGGACTTAACTACGGTGTCATCAGTCCCTAAACTTACAAACTACTTATGAACTACTTACGAACTAGGGCGGCACAAATATCCATGCCCGAGGGGGGATTCGAACCCCCCGACCGTAGTGGCCGTGCAGACCGTGACTGAAGCGCCTCAGTCCCCTCGGCCACCGCGGCCGGCTACCTCTGTTTGTTATACTATGCGATTTCTACTAGCCAGGAATGTCTTCTTTGTTTGCGCTAAACTCCTAAACTATGGTCATGGGCTAGCTTCAGGTAAAAAACAAAAGCCGTACAAAATCCTGTTTCTCTCCACTGTCAACCTCTTCTGACATCTCGCTCTGAAGTGATCCTTGAAACGCACCTAGATCATTCATTTCACCCCTCTGAAAATCGAATACCATCACATTATAACCACGCACCACAACCTATGAACTAGACTTCCATCCCATCCTCCATGTCACCAACATATTCTTTCATCCTCGCGTATCATATGTTAAGTTTCTGTCTTAAAAACTTTTACTCGAAATCAGAAAGGAGTTTCCTTATCACAAATTACAAGAATGAATACCACGCAACGACTGCATAATCCTCTAGTCCTCTAATCCCGATTTCCAAACCCTCCTACTGCATAAATTACCTGCCAGAACCTTTGGTCCACATGCCTTCTTGGTTCCAGGTTCGAACGGGAGATTAATTCCAATGCTGACTTCCAAATCCGAAAAGCCCTCCGTATTCAATATCTCTCTGCTTCCTCAGCCATGTTTTCTAACAAGATCCATCTACCATAGACCACCTACTACTAGTTGGAACCTATACTGATTACCGCGAACACAGAGCTGAACCTTCTCGATTCAAACAAAGCGTTACCACTAATACTTCAATGATCACCTAACACTGCAGCTTAAAAATCCACTCACATGCTAATGTACAAACACTGCCACAACCTTCAATCCCCACCAATGTGTGATATGCGCTACCACCCTAATCACACATACTCTCAGAAGTACACTGCCAAACCCTGTCATAACTAAACCTGAACTGACGGTTCCAATGCCCCATCGATACCGTTCTTCATCAAAACAACTCTCTGCGTTCTGTTCCCACGGCTGAATACGTCATGTGATTCATCACTGCAGTTTTACGAAACATTCATACGTTTGAGCGGCTACATATTATGTATCAAGCCACCCTAGCTATCTCAGCGATTTCTCATTTAAATACCACTGCCGCCTACTCTTTAATCTACTTCCACCTCCTGTTTTCCCGAGAAGATTCCGCCTCCCCCCCCCTTCTTCTAGTGTTTTAAAAATAGGTCGGACATGATTATTAAAAGGGTGTGTAAAAACCATGGAAAGCGTCCTATTCAACGTGCTTCCGTGGATTCCGCAATAAGTCACTAAACACATAAAACGGATATTTATTAAACAGTAAATAATGATTTAGTGGACGTCGATTGCATATTTTTCATAAATCTAACTTTTTTTTCTTTAAACAATGTTAGAGACATTTTCATCATTGGCAGCATCTACATAATATTATCTACTGAGTGATGACTGTCGTCAGTTTGGCACTCACATGACAGTCACATTTCTCATTACTATTATATACTGTGAAGTAGTGATCGCGACGCCTAGCCAATGAAACCGACAATAACCAATCGTCCCCAAGGACTGACAGAAGGTCTAAGATGATCTTCATATTGACGGATGAAATAATTGGCGATGAAACCGGTGTTCATTGAAAAATTTTTATACCTTATTGATCGTGCCCTTTTCGAAGATCACTGTCCCAAAAAAAAAAAAAAAAAAAAAAAAAAAAAAAAAAAAAAAAAAAAATAATAATAATAATAATAAAAAAATCTACTCCGGTGTTGTTTTTTTAGGGTGATGTGTGTACTTTGCATGGTGGTTGTGCAGTATAATGTGGCTTTTGTGTTGTTACGGTTGACTAATACAAGGAAAAGCGTGCACTTTGATTTAAATATTGCATATCAAAGGAACTAGTTATGTCCATAAAATATGAGAGAGGGTGCATAAGGATCCTACCACTAATTTACGTTCAGTTTCTTTGGCATTCCGTCTCGAGTAAAATTTTCTCAAAAGAATACTTTCTTCCAATAACACACGGTGTTTGTGGAACATGATATATATTCAAGAACTTACGGGTATGCGGCCAGGTTTGAAACTCGACATCGCCCGGTATTTCGACAGGAGCACACCTTGCTATTCTCAAGGTAATACTACAATTAGGGCCGGCCGCGGTGGCCGAGTGTACTGCGGCGTGCCACTCACGGTCTGCACGGCCATTTCGGTCGGGGGTGCCTTCCTTAGTATTAGCTAGTTCATAAGTAGTTGGTAAGTTTAGGGCCTGATCACCCCATAGTTAAGTTCCATAAGCTATACAAACATTTGAACATTTGAACTACAAGAAATGTGAAACGGCGTCTAAAACCGGGTCTCAATGACAACAGCAAGACAACACACACCAAGCAATCACATGACCAAAGATGGACACCAACATGAATATCGATAATAAACATCAGGTTTTATCGGATGTGGTGAGATTAATTTTGTCCCTCTGTTTTTGGACAAGTGAGATAACAGGATTCCATGCAGAATTTAAACAAAAAAAACCTTCATCTCTATTCAACAGGTTATCCGCTATTTTTATTTCAATCGCTTCCTTGATAACACAATCCCAATTGCCGGAAGTGAATGCCAAAATTTCCGTTTTGTTGTATTCCATCGGGTGACCTGTGTCCAAGCAATGTTCGGCAACGGCAGACTTGTTTGTTAGATTGTTACACTTCAATTAAAATACGATGTTAACAAATTTGCTTTGTTCAGAAATGCTTTTTGTTCTATTGTTACTCTCCATTTCATGTATACTGTACTGCGACCATCCTAGGTTATTTTCCTGCCAATTAAAAAAAAAAAAAAACACTTGTTTACCATCTTTACTGTCCCCGTTTCTAATCCGATTCAATCAGCATCGCCTGACTTACTGGACTACATTCCTATACCGTTGCTTTGTTTTTGTTAATGTACATGTTACACCATCCTTGCAAGACAATTTTCGTTCCGCTTAATTAATCTTCCGGGTCCTTTAGTCTCTGACGGCTGGAAACAAGCGCAGGATGGAAATTGAGAGATGTTTTTGTATTGCATGTAGGTGAGGAAGCGCACTGCGAAGTCTGAATCGGCAATTTTTTCTTTATTCTGAATAGATAGATAACAATGAGATAACAAATAAGACGACCACCACCACCAACAACAACAACAACAACACTAAGCAGAAGAACAAGAAGATTAACAACGGAATGTGTTAAATCGAGGATTGGGGAAGGGAAGGGTGAAAGATGCAATAACTAGTTGTTAACAGTAACCATCTATATCTACATGGGATACTCTGCGAATCACATTTAAGTGCCTGGCAGAGGTTTCACCGAACCACCCTTATACTATTTTATCTCCCATTCCAGTT
This sequence comes from Locusta migratoria, assembly GCA_026315105.1. Taxonomy (NCBI): domain Eukaryota; kingdom Metazoa; phylum Arthropoda; class Insecta; order Orthoptera; family Acrididae; genus Locusta; species Locusta migratoria. Next base: position 215,299,012 of record CM048744.1, on the reverse strand, counting down.
TCGAATAGCGCGCGGGAAGAAAGAACACCTGAATCTCTCCGTTCGAGCTCAGATTTTTCGTATTTTATTCTGATGAACATTTCTACTTTTGTAAGTGGGAGTCAACAATATATTTTCGCATTCGCATGAGAATGCTGGCGATTGGAGTTTCGTAAGTAGCCCACGCCGCAGCGATAAACGCCGTTGTTGTAATGATTCCCATCCCAGATCCTGTATCTGTCGTTGTTGTTCATAATCAGAAAATAAAAATACTAGTGATCTTTGTTTTGAAGACTTTTCTTTACACCACATGAAACACTGTGCAACAGTACAGCTACCCGGTGATATACACCTGACTGTTCACGGTAAAAACTTTTTTTATCACTGTAATAGCTGCCATTTCTCGTACAGACGCGAACGATTTCGCCTGGAAATACTGCGTACACTCAATTAATCTAATTAGAAGTTAATCCTACAAAACGAATATCTGATCAAAGCGAGCTGACAAGGCAGCAGCCGTGTGGAGGAAATTAAGGATAAACGAGTCCACGGGGTTGCCGGTCGGCTGAAACGTCACGCCTGGCCGAGATGTCAGCCGTCATTGCGGACGCGAGCAATTTAAAATGCAGATTACGGAATTCGATTACACGTGGATTACACGCGCGCCGTTGTGATCAGATGGCAGCAGCGACAGCGCGCTGTCGATAGACACGCAACATCAATTTTTATGCCTCGGTTCCAGGAGAGCTTTCAGTTCCCGGCACCGCTCTACCATTCCGGTGTCCAGTAGCGGAGTACTATGCACGAATCTACTACAACATCTACATTATCCAGAAACAGACGTTGCTTTCAATGAAACAATGGCTATAAACTGTTCAAAACAAGTAGGGGATCAGGTGAGATATAATATACCTAAAAGGTAAGGCAGTCAACAATCCGGATTGAACACCACCGTGACTTACTAGGCATGGTCCTGTTTGAAGCTGGTATGCCGTTGCCTTCATCCGACATTCGCACTAATTTACGCAGCCAGTTATAGAGGGACCTACAGTTTAACATGAATTCCGAACCACGGTGCTACTCGATATTTTTCACATCAACAACATTGCCAGAGTTGAAAGCAGTGGAAAGTGACAGATAAGATAGGTCTGATACAACTGGAGGAGGAGTGTTCATCGCTGTGGACAAAGATATTGTTTCTACGGAGATCGAGGTTGAAAGTAACTGTGAAGTTATCTGGGCACGTATAACAGGTCTAAAAGAAGTAAAGTTAATAGTTGGATGTTTTTACCTGCCCCCCAGTGCTGCTGTAGCAGTTTTAGAAGCATTCAAGGAAAGTCTACGCCAGGTAGTGCATAGGTATCCGGGCCATGTAATATTAGTCGGAGGTGACTTCAACCTTAAGAGTATAGATTGGGACCTCGCTAGTTACATTTCAGGCGGTACAGACAAGCAGTCTTGCGAGCTACTTTTGGACACATTCTCCGAAAATTGTCTTGAGCAGTTAAACCGGCAACCCACGCGCAATGGAATATTCTAGACCTTATAGCCACAAACAGGCCTGACCTTATTAACGATGTCTGTGTAGAGACAGGAATTAGTGATCATGATATCGTCATAGCTTCGATGGTGACCAAAGTTCATAAACCAGTCAAGAAGGCTAGGAGCGTGTTTTTGTTGGGAAGAGCCGACAAGCAAATGTTACGATCGCACTTAGAGAATGAATGGGCATCGTTTAATTCCGGGACTATGGATGTAGAGGAATTGTGGACTAAATTTAAGTGCAATGTTAATAAAGGGTTAGAGAAATATGTGCCAGTAAAGACGATTAAGGATGGAAAAGATCCACCGTGGTATAATAATAATGTTAGAAAGCTGCTGAGAAAGCAAAGGCTGTTGCACTCTCGATTCACAAAAGAACACGCAAATGATGACAGGCAAAAGTTAGTAGAGATTCGTGCGTGAAACATACAATAATTATCACAGCCATACCTTAGCAAAAGATCTTTCCGAGAACCCGAAAAAATTCTGGTCCTATGTAAAATCGATAAGCGGGTCAAAGCCCACTGTCCAGTCACTAGTTGATCATTCCGGGGCAGTAATAGAAGAAAGCAAACGGAAAGCTGAAGTTCTAAATTTAACCTTTAAGAAATCTTTCACGCAGGAGGACCGCACAAATATACCATCATTTGATCAACGTACTAATTCCGAAATGGGGGACATAGCAACAGGTATTTCCGGTGTAGAGAAGCAGCTGAGACAGCTTAATACGAAAAAGTCTGCTGGTCCGAATGGAATACCAGTTCGGTTTTACAAAGACTATTCTGCGGCGTTGGCCCCCTACTTGGCTTGCATTTATAGCGAATCTTTAATTCAGCGCAAAGTTCCTAGTGATTGGAAAAAAGCGCAGGTGACTCCCGTGTATAATAAAGGAAAGAGAACTGACCCATACAATTACAGGCCAATATCGTTGACATCAGTTTCATGTAAAATTTTGGAGCATATTCTCAGTTCGAATATAGTAAATTTCCTTGAAACGGAAAAGCTTCTTTCCATGAATCAGCACGGGTTTAGGAAATATCGTTCATGTGAAACTCAGCTTGCCCTTTTCTCATATGACATCTTGCGAGCCATGGACGAAGAGCAACAGGCGGACTGTGTTTTTCTCGACTTCAAAAAGGCGTTCGACGCGGTGCCACACTGCGGACTGCTAACGAAGATACGAGCTTATGGAATAGGTTCACAGATTTGTGACTGGCTGGAAAGTAATAGAACGCAGTACGTTGTCCTCGAGGGCGAGTGTTCATCAGAGACGAGTGTATCGTCAGGCGTGCCCCAGGGGAGTGTGATAGGACCGCTATTATTTTCTATCTATATAAATGATCTGATGGACAGAGTAAGTTGTAATTTGCGGCTGTTTGCTGATGATGCTGTGGTGTATGGGAGGGTGTCGTCTGTAAATGACTGTAATAGTATACAGGTTGACTTAGACAAAATTTCTAGTTGGTGCGAAGAATGGCAGCTAGCTCTCAATGTAGAAAAATGTAAGGTGATGTGCATGAGTAGAAAGAACAATCCTATAATGTTCGAATACAGCATTAGTAGTGAGCTTCTTGATGCTGTGGCGTCGTTCAAATATCTAGGCGTAACATTGCAGAGCGATATGAAATGGAACGAGCATGTAAGGACAGTTGTGAGTAAGGCAGACAGCCGACTTCGGTTTATTGGGAGAATTTTGGGAAGATGTACTTCACATGTAAAGGAGACCGCGTATAAAACGCTTGTACGACCACGTCTTGAGTATTGCTCAAGTATTTGGGATCCGCAGCAGATCGGTTTGAAGGAAGACATGGAGGCGGTTGAAAGGCGAGCAGCTAGATTTGTTACCGGTAGGTTCGAACAATGCGCGAGTGTCACTGAAATGCTCCGGCTACTCAATTGGGGATCGCTGGAAGAAAGACGACGTTCTTTTCGTGAATTTTTGTTAATTAAATTTAGAGGGCCGGAATTTGAAGCTGAGTGTAGTATGATCTTGCTGCCGCCTACTTACATCTCACAAGATCACAAAGACAAGATAAGAGAAATTAGGGCTCGTACGGAGGCATATAGGCATTCTTTTTTTCCTCGTTCAATTTGGGAGTGGAATAGGAAAGGAAATGCCTAGTAGTGGTACAGTGTACCCTCCGCCACGCACCTTACGGTGAATTGCGGAGTATGTATGTAGATGTAGATGTAGAAAAATCGGAGGATAGGGTGGGTTTTGAAACCGCAACCTTTGCATTCATGATATTACACTCTACCACTGTGTACATATGGCAACATACCAGTATTTTATACAGATATTGCTTACAATTTATTTGTGTATAAGGAACTCATTGTTCGATGGGGCGATCTATAATTGTTTAATAATGATTTTGCAGCCAAGATCGCATTTTTCATTTATCATGTTACCGGTTTCGGAGTGCTCGGAGTGCTCGACCTGTCGTAATTTACATAACTTCACAACACTTTTTACATACTAAAAGAGTACATCCTGGTTGAGGCGTCACCAAACATAAAATTTCTAGTCACAAATAAAATATATACATCCATCTTCTAATGGTTCTGAAGCCAGGTACTTAAGAACCATTAGAAGATGGATGAGTATATTTTATTTGTGACTAGAAATTTTATGTTTGGTGACGCCTCAACCTGGATGTACTCTTTTAGTATGTAAAAAATGTTGTGAAGTTATGTAAATTACGACAGGTCTGAAGATGGCGTCGAGCACGCCGAAACCGGTAACATAATAAATGAAAAATGCGATCTTGGCTGCAAAATCATTATTAAATAATTAATTTGTGTGTGATACGTTACTATATTTTGCTGTCAATTGTTTTTGTTTGATGGTTACATCGCGTTTACTTAGAACGATGCAACATGGATGCATAATAGTGAAAAAGTCATTCCCAAAAAATGTTCAAATGTTTGTAAAGTCTATGGGACTTATTACGGGGTTATCAGTCCCTAAACTTACAAACTACTTATGAACTACTTACGAACTAGGACGGCACAAATACCCATGCCCGAGGAGGGATTCGAACCCCCGACCGTAATGGCCGTGCAGACCGTGACTGAAGCGCCTCAGTCCCCTCGGCCACCGCGGCCGGCGAAAAAGTCATTCTCGTTTCCCTCCTAATATGGTGTGTGATCATCTCGGATAGTCTGTACAGTTCCACGCCTGCGTGCCATTCGCAGTATGAGATAATCAGCTCTCGAATAATATTTGGCCATTCTTCCATTAATGGAATATCCATCTCTACAACTGTTGTGGTAGATGCTCGTCCGACTGCATTTCGTCTGCCAAGTGCATCCCAGACATGCTCAATCGGGTTTAAGTCCGGTGAACAAGCTAGTCACTCTATTCGTTCAATCCCCAGCTTCAAGTACGTTCTCCAACAGTGGAGTTCTGTGGGGATGACCGTTATCGTCCATCAGAGGAACACATCTCCTATGGCACCAGCATAGGGCACAACAGAAGGTCGAAGGAAGTCTTTATACCTCTGGGCACTGACAGCACCATTATGAACGACATTGAGGTCGGTACGTCCGCTAATACTGAGTAGTGTTTTAAGATTACTATATAGCAAAGGCCCCATAAATAATTTTCTTTTAAAATGAAATGAATAATTTAATCAAATAATATATTATATTATGTATAATAATGTATTATAATATAACAATTTTTGTTAATGTTCATTGGAATCTAGAGGCTATATAACAGACATACTCACAAAGCTAAAAGAATAATATGAGTGTTATCTTCAGTTATCCTTCGAATAATAACAGTACCGTACATAAAGAATGTGTTCTCGCTCTCACTGTCTTTCTATTGTCTGGCTTTGTCCTGATCGGAATTATTGTATTGCAATGAGCGTTATTAACTATTGTTATATTGTGTACAAGATATACTGATAAAATGGAAACTAAGGTACGCATTATCTGCTTTCTGTTCTTATTAATAAATCCCATCATTCAAAATTAATTTCAATCATTCTTTATTCATTTAATTATGTTACCAGTTCCATCCTCTAATTATCATGCTGTTTCCAGTTAAACCGAACTATTACGACTTTGGATGGTTCGCTTATTAGTTATATTGAAGTTATTTATCTCATGTAGCTTGCCAGTGCACCTTTGAATTTAATTTTTTTTTTTTTTTGACAATATTTATTGGCATAGAAACTGCCATCACTTTTACGTAAAGAACGGTCCGAAGTCTGATCAGCCGTTAGTACGTAGCATTTATTACTATTCTTTCATTCATTAAATCACTATGATTTAAAATTATGCTACACGGGGATCGAATCTAAATATTCCGATCCTCCATCCAATGTCGGCGAATAGTTACGCGGTTTACAAATAATTTTTATTGCTGCTCATCAACGAGATCTTCTACGCCGCTGTGAAAGGTAACTATTCGTCGAATTCTGTAGGTTGCTTGTTCTGCAAAATACGAGTACTTCAATCTTTTAAATGTTTGGCAATTCCATTTCTTTTGGCCATTCAATTTCTCTCTCTCTCTCTCTCTCTCTCTCTCTCTTTATCTTTTTTTTTAATTACCGGTTCGTTTAAACTGTATCTTTCATTACTACTTACTTCGAAAAACTTTTCAATTACTTTAGTACAGTCTATTCTTTCCACTACAGTGTTCACACCATTCCTCCAAGAATGCTGATGTTTCCTGCACATAAGGAGGATTATTCACTTTTTCTTCTGATAAGGGAACGACGATTGTCTGGCTGATCACACAATCTTTACTCATTTGTAAACAGTACCCAGCACCATTCGTTACTACCCAATCCTGAGGTTGCCCCGCCCAGTTCCTGCGGACTGAACGGTGTCGTGGTTTTAATGGGACACACTTTATAGGCCTGCGTGCGTAGAGGCGATTTGTGCTGATATTGTGCGTCATTTTTGGTGCTTATAGGGGTGCGTTGCAGCTGAGTTTCATTCCGTGTCCTGTCTCGACGGGCTGTTAACCCAGGGCCGGCTAGCCCATATAGGCAAACTAAGCAGCTACCTAGGACGCTTGAATTTGAGGGTGGCAAATTTGTCGTACGCGACGAACCCTCGTGCGATCGCGCTGCGGTTCCACGAGCCATGACTTCCCAGTTACTACAAATACAGCAACGGGCAAGAGACGAGAAGTAAGACAGTTTTACATGCATTCTCTTTGACCATAATTTTATTAGTAAGAGTTTAATGAATCCACGAGTAGACGTTTGCAACCAATCGTCCTGTGATCAAAGATGGCGCGCAGTCCTCGCTCTGCAGTCTCTAGTATACAACGGGCGCTATGACCTCGCCGCAGGACGCTATAAGACCGCACACATCGTCAGTGGCCAAAAAGAGTAGAAAGCTTAGGTCGAAAATAACACAGCTCGTGCCTTATATTTGTGCATAAACAAAGGGGGATCCTTTTTCCCCTTTTCTTTTACTGAAGTTCTCCTGTGTATAGCCATCAGGCTATGTTTCTTGGTAAGAAAGATCCCTTTCTATTTGTTAATAATGACGCTATAAATAATTATTCTTAGCTGCAAGCATGGTTTTGTTATGCAGAGAGACATTGTTTGTGCCTCTCTCATTGAAGAGGTAGGCTATGTCTCATCAAGTTACTTGTGGGGTAGGCAACTTTGTGAATTGAACGAGAAACAGCAGACAACTGATTTAAAGGAGATTGTCTCAGATTTTCCAAAAGGCAACGAAAGAAAAATGAAAATTTTGTTATTCTTGTAATAAAGCCTATAATTGTATCAATTATTGTAAATTATAAACCAAAACCTTTTTAAAAGACAAAATGTAAAAACCAATGAAAAAGTAACATTGTTGTGTCCCAATTATATGAGGAAATATGTTTGTGTAATATATGTTGTGATTGTGTATATTACACTGATATTTTATTGCGATTTTGTTAAATGGGGAGCTATTAAAATAGTTTGCGTAGGGCGTCGAATTTGCTCGGGCCGACCCTGTGTTAACCGGTCATCTCTTGCTGATATTTCCTGTGGTCGGCCGGCCGCGGTGGCCGAGGGGACTGAGGCGCCCCAGTCACGGTCTGCACGGCCACTACGGTCGGGGGTTCGAATCCCCCCTCGGGCATGAATATTTGTGGCGTCCTTAGCATTAGCTAGTTCATAAGTAGTTTGTAAGTTTAGGGACTGATGACCCCGTAGTTGTCCCATAAGCTATACAAAAAACCTGTGGACGACCTTGTCCTTGCCTTCTTTTAACGGTTCCTGTTTTCTGAAATCGCGTCCATATGGTGGTAATTACACTTTGGGACTGGGCTGTCCATCCAATAGCTTCAGATATGACAAGTAGCTGTTGCATTACACTACCTGACCACTAAACTATCTGAGCCCAGCTGCTTGTGTAATTAGTCTGGTAGAGTGAAAAAGTCAATACCAACTGCCCTTCACTCCCACCCCTACCCCTGCAGCTGCGTTCTATCACTATATCTGTTGCTGTAATGTTGTTCTCTCCAGTCCATAGAAACGACAGACATCGAACCATTTCAGTCCATTCTGCCTAGATATCTCATCCCCAAATTGTTTGACCAGTGGAACCGTAAATACAACGCCGAAAAGAAAAAATTATACATGGAAGGACGCTGTCGATTTTGGGCCTATGTTGGCAGATGCCACCTGTGGGATACTTGATGGACTGGTAATTGTTTCAACGTCGTTCGCCAGCAGTTGCGTCGTGAATAGCTGCCAGAGCGTCAGCTGTTTGTATCCTACAATAGCGACAGCTGTGATTCCACGTGTGAAGCCAACACCCACCCTGCTACGGATACGCATTCGTGCTTCCTACAGAACTGATAAAGTTCTAAAGATGTCAAAATGAGGCCTTTCGGATGGCGGGACGTTTCTTTCTGAAAATTTCCTCGCAGTGTGGACGTGCTGCGTCGATTGTGCAACAGTGTTACTTGCCATTTTCAGTCCCGTAGTCGAGGTTCTGGACGTTCGGCAACTTCGTCGTATTGTAAAGGCAGAAGCCGACACGGTTACTAGCTGTGGGACTACAAGCACGCAAACCTCTAGACTGTCCTCCATTCACGCCACAGAATGGACGTGCATGGATAGGTAAGTGCTGTCAGAGCATCAGGAAGATTAAATGGCAGTTCGTGGTATTCAGCGATGACAGCAGATTCTACCTGGACACGAGTGACAATGAATGCGCTAATGCGAACGGTAGGTTACAACAGGACAAACAATATCCAGCACATATAGAAAATAGACAGCAAGTTGCATTATTAGACACCCAGGTTTCTTGTTTCTTAACGTAATTCAGAAAACAAATTAGGTGTGATTTGATATTTCATCTGTTGTCTTTGTATTTTATTTAACTGAAACACTATTTTCTTCTCTTCCACTAACTTCATTTTTATTCTGTTGCACCATATTTCTATACTTTATCGCTCTTCATAATAGAGGTAACATTCCTACCACTAAGTGTTCAATGATAAAGGGAGGGGATCAACTTTATAACTTATTTAGGGTCAACGCTTACGTCGCCTTAATACTACAACTTTATTTCTTGTAAGTGTGGCCAACTTATCGTCACCTAAAGAGTCTCAGCATCTCCTTCACTGCTACCACTACTCTCACTTCATAAATGTAAATTGGTCGATTACTTGTCGCCATATAATGTCTTCAAAACTCCACAACTATGTACCTCACATAATTGGTCGATTTAATGTCTCCTTATATATCTCCTTGTAATGCCGCTACTATCTGTCATACGTAAATTTACCGACTTACTGTCGCCTTATCAATTTTCTCATTCTTTTACACCTAATGATCCCTTGTTCTTTAACATCTTACACAAAGAGCAGACCATCTACCTTCTCAATGACTAAAACCATAGTTTATTTATTTATCCACTTACCTCCTTCGAAAATTATACATACAGATTCAAATATCGTTTGTTGCTTTGCTTTTTATTGGTGTCTGTCCGTTGCTGTTCTTTTGTAATGGCTTTTAACCAATGTATTGGTGTCGTAAGCTCCAGCCTGCGTTTATTTTTCAATGTAGTGCTTTACTTTTGATTTTTTTCTTTTGATTTCATGCCACCATCGTTTGTTTTTGTTTTGTTGTCCAGTTCGTGTGACAGAGAACAAATTTAAAGACGATAGATAGTGGTTCTGAATGATGAAGATAAAAGAACAACGTGAAAAGAAATGAAGTAAGCTGTTAGTTAACTCGGGTTCCTGGTAGGCGTCAACTACCTAGAGATGTAAAGAATGGTATCGCTCCCTGAGGTATTTTCTTTCGTTCATAAAGTTTTATGATATTTACTGTGTTGTGTATTCCATTGATTTTTCTTCTTTCAGAGAACCTGAATTGATAATTTCGTCCCTCACAGACGAATGAAAAATACTCATGACAATTTCGTACTAAATGAACCTTCCAGAAGCAGGCTGTCCAGTCAATGTTTATCAATATCTTGACATCCTTGCACTCCTGAATATGTTCTTTCAGTACCTTTGTTTGATACATTTTTACTGGATTGACTTTGTTTAGTATACTGTAAACTAACATCTTGTGTAATGATACATCATTTCAGGTACCAAAATTTATTTTACTGGAACGTTTTTTCTGATAAGATCTACTATTTTTCCATTCCTGCTTTGTGAAGTGCACATTTATAGTGCCCTTTGACTGCCAAACAAAAGCAATTGGGTGTATATTATCATGACTTGAGTAATGATTGAATTTATAAGTATTTGCATGATTTACAGTATCAGTTACTTTGACTGTCCCATCCATCTATTCTTGTGCTACCCATGTTTCAAACTTTTGCGTCAGTTCACTTTCTGTGGAACTTAAATCTGTTGCAAGACTGCACGTTTTAGGTAGTTCTTGTACTTTTTGCTCAGTTTTGCACAGTCTACTTTGAAGCACATTTGTAATGTCTTTACTTGCAGAATCTACAAAAAAAAAAAAAAAAAAAAAAAAAAAAAAAAAAAAAAAAAAAAAATGTTCAAATGTTTGTAAATCTATCGGACCAAACTGCGTGGTCATCAGTCCGTAGCTTACAAACTACTTAAACCTAGGTAAACTAACCTAAGGATAACACACACACCTATGCCCTAGGGAGGACTCTAACCTCCACGGCGAGCAACCGCGCGCTCCGCAGCAAGACGCTTTAGACCGCTCGGCTACTCCACCGCGGCGCAGATTCTACATGTGATACCTTATGATTAAGTGAAACATAATCATCCTTTATTTTCTCTAAATTATTGTGTTGTAACTTTTGTCTGTCACTACATGCTTTGGCGACTTCTGATTGATCTTGTCTCAATTTATTGATATCACCATTAACTAATAATATAATATCCTGATACTGCAAGTTTTCATTTAATTTCTTAACCTCAGCATCTACCCTGTGACTAATTTCAGATTTGCAAACTTCTAATTTTTTACCCCATTCCCGTTTTTCCTTATCAAGCTTTTTCAAGCATTGTTCTGTTTTGGCTTCATTTATTGTTACCCCGTTTTCTAAATGCTCAAATTTACTGTCGATCTTAGCCATTTGGGTATTTATTTCATTTAATCTTTTTGAAGTTTCTCTCAGACCGTTTTCTAACTTGTGTGTGTTTTCTTTTACATGTTTTTCTAATCTTTTTGTGTTTACTTTTTGTTTGTGTGTGAGTTCAGCTGTGTACTGTTTTAACACTAATGTGTTTTCTATAAAATAATATAATTACACTTGGAACATGTCCCTTATTCTTTGATCTTGACTAATCTCTCTTTCTTTATTATTTTCTACCGGCAAAATATCTTTATCAATATTTTTTGGCAATAGCGAATTTCACTTTGTATCACTGTATAAGGTACAGATGTTCTACCAAATGGTGACATATGAAAATTTGTGCCTGGTCGGGACTCGAACCCGGGTTTCCCGATTTTCGCGAGCGATCGCCTTAACCACTAGGCTACCCGAACACGACTCCAGGACCGTCCCACCATTGGATAGAACGTCTATACCTTATACAGTGACGCAAAGTGAAATTCGCTATTGCGAAAAACCATTGATAAATATATCAACACTGTAAATCGTCACCATACAGTAATTTAACAGATGCCTAAGCGAGGCAATGACGATAACAGAGTAGGTTAATGCCTCGTTGTTTCCATTCTCCCTGGTGCGCGAATACAGATTAAGCTGCGAGTGCTAAGGGATGAATGTGGTTGACTCATAAGTGCAGTCCGTGTGGCATATGGAAGTTTGGACCTGAAGTCGTGTTCGGGTAGCATAGTGGTTAAGGCGACCGCTCGCGAAAAGCGGGAAACCCGGGTTCGAGTCCCGGCCCGGCACAAATTTTTATATGTCACCACTGGGTAGAACATCTATACCTTATACAGTGACGCAAAGTGAAATTCGCTGTTGCGAAAATATATTGATAAATATATCAACACTGTAAATCGTCACCATACAGTAATTTGGCAAAGTATCTCCTGAGGCAGTTCTATGGCTCACGTTACTTAATACTGCTTCCTGCTCATCTGAGATGCCAGCATTGGATTCCACTTCATCGTGGTCATCGTGGTTAAGAGCAGCACTATCTACATTTTGTGTAGTGATTGGTTATACGTTTTGGTTAGTTACAGTATCAACACTATCGGAGCCACTTGAAAAACTAGAATTTGAATGTTTTCTACATAATCAATTGCCTTGAAAGACTGATTGACAAAATTTAAGCCAACATTTTCTGTGTGGTCCAGTTGTAGCTGATCCGATGGATCGTTACCCGTATTATGGGCACAATTTCGTTCTCTGTTTCTCAGAGAATATTTTTTATCGCCTTTACTTGCCATCTGACTTTTTATACTTTCCATGGATTATGTTATTAATAATACTAAAAAGGGATGCAGTGGTTGGAAAGGAAGTAAGACAGGGTTGTAGCCTTTCTCCAATGTTATCCAATTTGTACATTGAGCAAGCTACAAGGGAAAGCAAGGAGAAATTTGGTGAAGGAATTAAAGTTCAGGGGGAAGAATTAAAAACATTGCGTTTTGCCGACGACATAGTAATTCTGTCATATACAGCAAAGGACCTGGAGAGCAATTGAACGGAATGGACAGTATGCCGAAAGGTGCATATAAGATGAACATTAACAAGAGCAAAACTATGGTAATGGAGGGCAGTCTAAGAAAATCAGGTGATGCTGAAGGAATTAGATTAGGTAACGAAGCAATAAAGAAGGTAGATGAGTTTTGTTACTTGGGCAGTAAAATAACAAATGATGGTCGCAGTACAGAGGATATAAAATGCAGAATGGCAGTGGGTAGAAAAGTGTTCTTGAAAAAGTGAAATTTGTTAACATCGAATATTGATTTAAGCCTAAGGAAGTCCTTTCTGAAGGCACTTGTATGGAGTGTTGCCTTGTATGGGAGTGAAACATGGCCGATAAACAGTGCGGACAGGAAGAGGATTGAGGCTTTTGAAATGTGGTGCTACAGAAGAATGCTGAAGGTTAGGTGGGTGGATCGGGTAACTAAAGAGGAAGTACTGAACAGAATTGGTGAGAAAAGGAATTTCTGGCATACCTTGACTAAAAGAAGGGATACATTGGTGGGGCATATCGTTAGACATCAAGGAATTGTGAATTTAGCGTTGGAGGAAAGTGTTTGGGGTAAAAACCGCAGAGGAAGACAAAGAGATGGATACAGTAAGCAGATTCAGACAGATGTAGGTTGCCGTTCTTATGTGGAGATGAAGAGGCTTGCTCAGGATAGGGTATGGTGGAGAGCTGCATCAAACCAGTCTCCGGACTGAAGACCACAACAACAACAATGCTAAAATTAAAATATGCCAGTGTAACACCTACACTAGCTCTCTCGTGGTGTGTGTGCAGCCGCAGTCTCTCGTAGACGCAGCTGTGCCGGTCTCCACTCTGCCGTTGTTTTGTTTTGTCTGGCAATCCACACTGCGCCTCTGACAGCTGCTGCTGTGTTGACACCTCCGGTTGGCGACCGCTGCTGCATCTGCTGCCCGCCTCGCCTGTTGTTTTGAGCGCTGCGCACTCTCGTTGCTAGGTAGCCAGCTGATGCTTCGGCTACCGCTGGTGAGCCAGTCGTAGCAGCTCCGCCGAACGCTGCTCCATATATCCACTAGAGATGGGAAAAGTGAAACATCTGACGGTTTCTAAACGAATGAAACCGTACCATCTGTGGTTTCGAAACAGTGTTTTGAAACCATGAAACCGTGAAGCAATGTATGTTTTGTCATGAAATCTTCGTTCTTGGATGGCAATATTTTTCACTATGTGGACAAGGGTACATACAAGAACCTGTCAACCATAGAGTATATATTTACTTCTTGGTCTGTACGGAACATGTTATTAAGATTTTCTCCCGTGTTGTTGATGTTGCCAACATAGTCACACGAGACCGCCGGTATGATAGGTAAAAGTTTACCCCGTTAGGAACTCACAAACTGCAATACGGTACGCATATTACAGTGATGGATCATAAATGCTAGTTTCTATGCATACTAAATAAATTATAGGGAATAAAGGGCAAACTAAATAATTACAAGTAATGCTATGGAATTACAAAAATAATAAAGTAAGAGGCAAGTTCACCACTTGTACATCTTGACCGTTACACCACCGTCGCAATTCTTTTAACATGAGTGTCGAAAAATTATAACGTTAGTAGGTAACTTCGTTTTCGCTCATAAGAAACCAACTCTTTAACACGAGATTAATTGTGTGATCTACCCTTGTTAGTATAAAAAAATGTCATTTCAGGCTTCATGTTGTATCTTATTTTAAAGATTGTAGTTTCACTCGTGCGTCTTTAATATGGTAGATAAACCTAGAATTTAACTGGTTTTTCAATGCAAATAGTGAACGTTGTTTTATTGTTCTTTTATTATAAAGCAGACATTATGTCATTTCGGAATACAGCAGTCTCTTGCAAACGAATCTTGATATCAGTAATCATAAGCTGCAGACTCAAGAGCGTCAACTACTATTTGACACTGCCTAAATGGTTTATATACTAGTAAGTTATATGTGTATCTGTGTGGAGCTTCAGTAAAATGAAACACCACATGTCGATACCATTAGTCTGTTCCGCGTTTTTTCATTAGTGGTTTGAAACACCGGTGTTGTGAAACCGACACGAAACCGTGAAACCGACCCGAAACCGTGAAACCGACAGAAAGAAACGGTTTCAGTGTATCGACAATCGACCGCGAATGTCATCCGAAACAGAACGGAATGAAATCGCATGGTTTCGAAACCGTGAAAGATGCCAGTTTTGAAACACTGAAACTGTTGTGTGTATCGAAACCTGGTTGCGAAACCATGAAACCGTAGCCAACTCTAATATCCAGTCTGTGCCGCGGTGCGCGTGGATGCTGTTCGTTGCGCCGTCTGGTTACAGTTTCCGCCGTGCCGTTCTCGTACACGTGGTTGGCGAGAAAGACAGGCCTCAGCGCACACATCATGCCACGTAAAGGGTATATTACACGGAGCTTATTTGCTCGCTAGTCGCTGGCGTCTGTTGTCGCTTACGGCGGGGCTTCTTTTTTTTTATATAAAAAAAAGAAAAAAAAGAAATAAATAAATAAAAAATAAAACAGGGGGGAAAGTGCATAGTTGATAAAGTTCCTAAAACACCTCCCCTCTTTCATGCCTTCCATCGGCGATGGTAGCACTGCACGAGAGGTTCCGTGTCGATATGCAACTTCAGTGCACATCTAAAAATCACTCTTTTTACTAACCTTGTGTCTTCTGTCGTAGTTGATGTCCCATTGCGCAGTTGAAGCACACAGGTCGCGCATCCATTGTACCTGAAGTGATGCTTAAAGAGGTGTTGAAATGTGGCTAGGAAGTACTGCACTACGAATAACTTTAGCCTTTGTAGGATGCCAGTGCTTGTTTTTATTGAAGAAATGCCAGTGTATATCCAAGCACAAATATACAGACTGAGTAATGTTAGAAATATAAACGTTGCATAACGTATAAACTGTCCCTGGCCCGCACTGAACTAACATGAATGTGCAAGGTATCGCGGTCGGCGCTCGACTGACTGCCGCCGCACCTCGCTGCGCGCCACAAGCCACCGTTTTGGCGCCAAGCAAAACGTCTAGACTAACATTGTTCAGCTTATTACAAAATATACAAAATAAATAAATCTTTGAATTAACCGAAATATAGCTTAGCACAAAAGCATTACAGAAAGAATACAGATAATTTTAATAAACATAGGAAAGTTAAATATTAATAAAAGAAGCTTAAAGTTTTGGGGGAAAACTAGTATAGGCGAGAGCCAATCAGATCTCAACTTGCAATAGGGGCAGAGCTTTCCCACGGGTTACAAGCTCATCTACTGTCTCTCTCTCTCTCTCTCTCTCTCACCATTCACACTATTGCGTTACACAGTTCTCCAACCGAGAAAACTTCTTTAACACCTAATATTTTGATATGCGACTCCATGTCAGCCCCCTCACACGCTCGGCGTATGGGCGAATAGCCAATAAATACTCAAGCAATGACGCGCAGCGACTTCAGACGATAGCGTCTTCGTAAAAACAATTGGAACACGACGTAGCATATGACATATTGTTTTGGAGGTTAGGTGATGCCAAACAGTTCTGTTTCTCAAGGTGCGGCGACATGGTCGGGAATTTATATCAGTGATCCATTTTGTAATTACTTTTAATACATTTATTTACGTAGATCATCACAAAACTTCTCGTAGTTTTGACGACCGGTTTCTGTCAGTGATGACCATTTTCAAGTCTACAGCAAATCATAACAGGACGACACAGTTAGTAACAGACTGCCTTATAAAACATAAATAAGGCATTACAATCATCAATATATAAAAAGTGTTTGAAAATAATATACATCATACCTGTTACAATCCTTACGCTGTGATGATGTCATATGGCTATATTACATGTATTGATGACTTTAAGTTAATGCATTGTTTATGTTTTCTAAGGTAGTCTAATACTAGATGTATCCTTCTGTTTCTCATTTTCTGTAGCCTTGATAATGGTCTCCTGGCCAAAACCGGTGGTCAAAACGACGAAAAATTTTGTGATTATTGACGTAAATAAAGATACTAAAAGTACTGTGTCACACCAAAACAAAATATGAAGTGGAATTGTAATCAAATTTCTGAAAATTTATCGAAGTTTTCCAGTATTATCGGACATTAAAAATAACGATTATTTCAATTTTATTCTTGGCGAGATCGCCATCCTAATGATGGTATTCTGTTTCCTTATTTTATCCTCTATCATTTACAGTAATCTATCAAAATTTTCTTATGTGATCCTCATTATATTTCTGTAGGCAGAAGGATCTTCACACGATAATTCACGCAATACTTTTCCGTTTTGGTTTTGGTTCATTAATTGTTCTTTTTAAAACTGTTGCGAGGAACACAACGCCAGCATTTACAATTTCCTTCGACATTTTGACTCGACTGGTAGCTACTTTAGACGCTCACGTATATGACACGGGGCGACCAAAAACGCCAGTGACCGAAAACGCCAGCGACCAGCGTCTAAAGTAGCCCACCCTTCAACTGTAGATGCTCGCGTTTCGGAGCAGTGACTTTGTTCGCTGTCCCTTTTTACACGGAGCTAATTCAGCAGCTGCGACTAGCGACCAAATTCGCTCCGTCTAATGTATTTCCTTGCCGGCGCGATCGCTAGCCGATAGGCCGGCCGCTGGGGCACACCCCACTGCCTCATAGCGAGCAGTCATTGAGCTAGCGATCGCGTCGGCTCAGGACTACCTTGCTTACATGGCACGACGTCTGTGCTGGGGCCTGTATTTCCCGTTGGTCGCGCTCGTACGGATAGGACGTAATCCCATGCGCCGCGCACCCACTATTGACACTTTACTGCTTTTAATATCACTTTCTCTGCGATTATTTATATATGAATATACTTCACACGGAACACCGTCAATATCTGCATAGGTGGGTCACTTTTATTGATTCACTGTTCAGAGTTCTCGGTAATTTCAAGCGTCATTTTTTTCAATGTACACACTGCAAGTGTGTACATTCTCCGCAAGGCATACCATGTACAACAGGAAACCTCTATTGGTAGTGGGCTAACCGTCTGTATGTCATTTTCTTTCCTCATCAATGTCACCATGGATGATGCACAACAGTTTGCGTTTTTACCGCAATAACAGTGTACGCAAGGGTTGTAGTTACTCCCCACTGCGCCGCGGTGGAGTAGCCGAGAGGACTAAAGCGTCTCGCTGCGGAGCGCGCGGTTGCTAGCCGTGGAGGTTCGAGTCCTCCCTGGGGCAGGGGTGTGTGTGTTTGTCCTTAGGTTAGTTTACCTAGGATTAAGTAGTTTGTAAGCTACGGACTGATGACCACGCACTTTGGTCCGATAGATTTACAAACATTTGAATTCTCCACTGCACTGTGTGAAGAGTAGATATTCTAAACTATTCCAACATGACGTCACGCAGATGGTAGCACACAGACAGAAATTATTAAAGAATTGACAGGAACTCATAATTCCGGAATAATACTGAAGTTCTTGGAATGCCAGCTGATTCATTTAAAGAATGCAGAAAACCAGCAAACCGCATGATAATATACACTTGCCACACATTATCATGACTGGAAGTTCAATATTTTATTTTGCATTGTTCTAAAATGATAAATCTATGCCTTATGAGCGCCTACGTATGCGAGAGCTACATGTTGCTCCTACGAGTGCGTGTTCTGGACTGAAGTGTGGCGGCTCGATGCAAGGCTACCGTCGCTTTGCAATTTGGTGCTCGCCTTGCATCATCCGTCTTATATTGCTTTGTTCGTTAATTTTGTAATAGTTGATATATGTTATCTAGCCAGGACATAGCTTGGCTTTGAGAGGTTTCGTAACTTGAATTTGACGTGGAATACATAGTTTATTAATTATGAATAAAAAAATATTCGCGTCTTAGCATATGACCGCCAGTACTACAGCCAGTCGGCGTTCAGTGTCTGCCGCTCGGGGAGTTCCCTAGAATTTTGGGAAACTTGCCAGTGCTCCTTTCCATGGGAACCCGGCCTACTGGTAGAACCTGACATGGTTCTACCAGCTTTCCCCATCTTTCGGTTACTGGTTCTAACCTGCTGCACCGAATCTCAAATCTTAATATGATGGCTGTAAGTCAGAAATATTACAAGGTTCGAGAGGTGTGCCGTCGCTAGCAACGATTGTGGACAAGGTATGCAAATGAAAGAAGTGGTTAGTTCACATATAATTTTATTACAATTGAAGATAATACTCAACTTCAGGTGTTGTGCTTGTGGTAGCTGCAAAACAGTTCTGTAATACATCAGTCAATAGTAGTGTTCCGGCTTGTGCTAACGTAGACTTGTGCTCGCTGTTGATGGATCTCCTGGAACAGTAGCACTGCTAGGTCTGCTTCGTACTGACGACTATACTCACTGCACTGGCTAACTCGTAGACTGAAGTGTCGTGGCTGTGGTGCGCCGCCATATCATAGTCTTAACATATACAGTCGCGACACTCACTGCTGTAAAAGTAGTTACCAACTGACAGCTGCAACGACACTAGCGCTTCTAGCGGTGGGCAAGCCACCGTATTAGTGACTTTTATTTATAATTATTTTTGTACGTAATTAACGGAATAGTTAGTACAATTTTTGCGTTACAAGCATCAGTAAAATATCAAGAGACGTACATAATACGGAAATTAAAGTAACAGCCGAATTTTACTGATTCAGTGGTACAAAGAACAACTTCGTTTTGAACAAATACTTACGAACATGTGTGTATTTAAAGCTTATTGCGGTGTAAGTAAGTGAACTATAAACATAAGAGAATAATAAATTTCTATTAGGGTTTTTTTTTTTTTTTTTAATAACAGGCAGTTTTTTTGACGTGTATCAGTGTGTATCAGTTCGGTATGGAGTCTAATGACTCGCGCAGTTTTACACCTCATAAGTCTGTCTTAAATGTGCATATTATGTTGAGTGTATTAATTTAGCTTTAAAAGGCAAAGTTTGGATTATTCTTGCCATTTGTGGTTCAGCTGTAGCAACAATTGTTGAATTGGCTTCTTCTCTGTTGGAAAACTATTTCATTGCTTTTGCCCTTTTATTGCCACATTTGTGACGTTTTTCCTTCAGCTACAACTGTTTTAGCCGATTTGGTACGTTATATATTGTAGTTATTGCTTTCTAAATACGTTTGCTATGTTCAAACTCACTGATTCGGCCGAAATTGTAGCGAAGAAACCTTAACGTTCGTGAGTAGAAAAGCGACATTTTTCTGCCAAAGGAAAAGTCTTCTGGTGTTTCCTAGCCATATTTTATTTTTCATAGAAAATGAAATTATTTAGCAGAAGCCTGTAGGTTACAAGATAGCTGTAAATAAACTATACCGTAATGTACCGTTTCGTACCTTGCTAGGGGCCTCAGGAAACTTAAGTAAGACAAATATGGAGCTATTTTTAAGTTATTACTTATTATAAGGCACAACATACGTTTCGTAATGTGAAAAGTATTTTAAAATCAATATAAACGATACTATTTGCACTCATCTAATATCGTCTTCATAAATGTGGCTTTCCGGCCGCTTGGAGCTCTACTGTCGCAGTGTATAACAAAAATCCGCGGGAGTGTCGTGACTGTACGTGTTAGACTGTGCCCATATCTACCCGAGCCCTCGTCCTCTGATTGGCCGGCGCGCGGAGCAGGCAGAGAGGTGACGATACTGGAGGCGAACGATTTGTCGCCTTTTCATGGAGTGGCGGGGCGACGTGTGTGGACCGTGTAGTGGGATACACCGGGTGATCAAAAATTCAGTATTAATTTGAAAACTTAATAAATCACGAAATAATGTAGATACAGAGGTAAAGATTGATGATCGTGTACTCAGCCGCCACTTCCGTATGCTTGGCCTCCCAGGTCCCCACACCTCAGTCCATGCGATTATTGGCTTTGGCGTTACCTGAAGTCGCAAGAGTATCGTGATAGACCGACAGCTCTAGGGATGCTGAAAGACAACATCCGACGCCAATGCCTCACCTCGACTACAGCTATTGTTGAGGAATGATGGTGAACATATTGAACATATCCTGTAAAGAACATCATATTTGCTTAGTCTTAATTTGTTACGCTAATTATTGCTTTTCTGATCAGATGAAGCGCCATCTGTCGGACAATTTTTGAACTTTTTTTTTGTTTTAATAAAACCCAATGTCATTCCAAGCATGTGTGCCAATTTTTACCTCTCTATCTACATTACTCCGTGTTTTATTAAGTTTTCGAATTTATACTGACTTTTTGATCACCCGGTAGTAGTCCATGCAGCACCCACATATTGGTCTAGCTGGAGGTGGAGTATCATGGCCACTCGCTCGGGTATCATCGGACAGTGTAATATTTCTGGCGTAAAGCCATCATATTAAGATCGGAGTATTGCTTCTGTGCAGCCAGTTAGAACCAGAGGGCGACAGATGGTAAAAATTAGTTAGGACCACGACAGGTGGTACAATAGGTCGGGTTCTCATGGGAAAGAGTACTGGCAAGTTTTTCTAGGGAAGTCCCCGAGCGGCAGACGCTGGACGCCGATTGGCTGTAATACTGGCGGTCACGCGCCAAAAGACGATCATATTTTAATAATATTTAATAAACTATTTATTATATTGCAAATTCAAATTAGGAAACCCCTCACTGCCAATCTATGCCCTGACTAGCTAAAACATATTAACTACCGCTAAATTAATAAACAATACAATTAAGATGCCAAATTGTGGAACAGAGGCAGCCTTGAGTCGAGACACCATACTTCAGTCCAGAACACGCACTCGGAGGAGTAACACGTCGCATACGTAGGCGGTCATCTTAGAACAATGCGAAATGACCTTATATTTAACTTTCATTTAAGACAATGTGTGTCAAGTGGATGTTATTATGCAGTTTGCTAGTTATCTGCATTCTTTAAATAAAATTTGCTAGCATCCAAGAACTCCAGTATTATTCCATCATTAGATGTTTTTCTTTTTTTTTTTTAATTTTATTTTAAATGTTTGTATAGTCTATGGGACTTAACTACGGGGTCACCAGTCCCTAAACTTACAAACTACTTATGAACTACTTACGAACTAGGACGGCACAAATATCCATGCCCGAGGGGGGATTCGAACCCCCGACCGTAGTGGCCGTGCAGACCGTGACTGGAGCGCCTCAGTCCCCTCGGCAACCGCGGCCGGCATCATTAGATCAGTTCCTGCCAATAGATTAACAATTTCAGCCTCACCTCGAGAACCCCGACCTAGGTGCTATCATCTGCGTGGGGACATCTATAGAAGAAGTCAGGTTTGTTAACTTCAGAGTTTCCATTCTTAACTCGGTGCAGTGGGGAGTAACTACAACCCTCGCGTACACTGTCATTGCGGTACAAACGCAAACTGTTGTGCGTCATCCATGGCAACTTAGAGAAGGAGTGAAAATGATATAGTACCGGTTTAGCAAAACCCCTGTACACATTTTCCGGTTGTACCAGACGTTTCCGCTATGCGATAGCTCCGGAAAACAAGGAGGACAAGACACCAACGGAATCTGCTGTAACAGAAGCTTGCAAATTCATACTACAATTCGTACCCCCATCTGTCTGTTCTTCATTAGTATACAACCTATGAAACGAATCGTTATCAACAAGATCTGTCACTAAACACCTGGATGCTCCAATTAGAATTGGAGAGTTTAAACAAATACGATGCTATACTGTGGATTCAGTTTTTTATGCAAAACTAGCTGCTAAATCCGGTATTATATATATATATATATATATATATATATATATATATATATATATATATATATATATATATATATATATGCATTTTTCCCCAGTTAGAAACGAAAATAAAAAATAGGAAACGATTTCATCTTCATGTATTCATGAAAACAGAAATTATGAATTAGTAAAACATAGAAATATGCATATTGTACAAAATTATAACTGCAGTGTCCTAAGAAAGCCGCCCGGGAGTAGTCGAGCGGTCTGGATCGCCACCTTGCGGATCGCGCGATCACGCGTGTCGGAGGCTAGAGTCCTCCCTCGTGCATGGATGTTTGAGTTGTCTTTAGTATAAGTTAGTTCATAAGTAGGTTGTAAGTTCAGGGACTGATGACCCCGCAGTTAAGTCCCATGAGCTTTATAAACATTGGAATTTTGTCCAAAGAAAGAAAAATGGCAATAAAATACAAATGACGTATGACATTAATGCTAAACTTCACAATAAACGATATTTCTTGTTAGTTGGCCAGGAGCTAGTATAAATATAGCCTTTCATGAGCCCACACTTAAGCGAGCGACATAGAGTTGTCCATTTGAAAAACATAGCGATGTCAAATATTTAACAGATTGTCCCTGTGATATAGAATAAAAGTGTCACTGGAAACTGCAGTTTCTTGGAATTAAAAGATAGATCTGTCGGAATAAGGGGTATTCGTGGGAAGGTTTCTGTGACTCATTGTTTATGTTGTCATATATCTTGAAGTGGCCCGTAGATAGTTTTTAACCCCACAGCGGTTGTTGTCTGATAGTAAGCAATATTTGGAATAAAAAAAAAAAATAGCGTGTGATGTAGCAATTATTCGGAAATTTCATTGTTTATGACGTCATATCTCCTGAAATACGTGTCGTACTGTGACGTAAGTTTGAAGGTACATCCATTGGTTCATGTGTCTAATGTCTGCAGAATGTGTCGTGAGTCGTAATAAGTCGAAACATCATGCGTGATGATGCGGTTTTTCATGACCCAAATAGTTTCTGACATCACATGAACTTCATGTCCAACTGTGATATAGTATCGAAGGAAGATTCAGTGGTGTGTATGTGTACTGTCTGCGAAATACCTCACGAATACAATTTACAGTGTAGAAGTAACAACTTTTAACGACATGCCAAACGCCGAAGATAAACATCATGAACATCGGAAAAGTAGTAAGCAATACTTTTTTTCCTTTCATCATTTTGTTGGGGTTCTCAGCGAAAAAAAAAAAATCGTAAGGATTTGAAATTATGTTTAAAATTTATTGCAAGTCGCTAAGTTTTTTCATTCTCTAACAAATATATATATATATATATATATATATATATATATATATATATATATATATTGCTGCTCGTTAGTCTCGCTAAAACTCGTGAACGGCTGAACCGATTTGGCTAATTTTAGTCTTGAAATATTCGTGTAAGTCCAGGGAAGGTTTAAACGATGATAAGACATGGAAAAGTTGTGCGGAAAAGACGAAAATCTGGAAAAACTGAAGCAGCTTTTTCCAGATCAATACTTTTCGTCCAATTGCGATAAAATTTTGCACATTTCATGTTGAAAGCAAGAGGAAGAATTTGGAAAAGTCGCCCGGAAAATTGGAAAATTTAGGAAACACAGAAAGCGATTTTTCTGTGAATAAAAATCAATTGCCACATGGTTGTAAGAGCATCACTTGAGTACGACTTGACAGATCAAGGTTTGTATGAAATAATTTTTTTGGAAAATTGGAATATTTCAGAAAAAACTGAAAGTGCGTTTTTCAATGTGTTTTTGATTGAATTCAGCACTATATACGCACGACGTAAAGGGGTATTTTCTTTTTGTATCAGTTGAGAACCGTACATTCGACTGAGATAAAATTTTTAACATTTGACGTTCAACAAAAGATGAACGTTCTTATGAACTAAAAATTTGGGAAAGTTACCCTGAAAATTTGTAAATCCGCGAGTAGGTGAAAGAGCTTTTTTTCAATGGGATATACGTCTGATTTCCATAATATTTTGCATATTTGACGTTCAAAGAAAGAGTAACGTCCTTATGAAATAAAAATTTGGAAAAGTTTGCCGGAAAATTTGAAATTCCAAAAAATAGAAAGATTATGCTATGAAATATCAATACCATTCATCTGATTGCGATAAAATTTTGCACATTTGACGCTCACCAATACATGTACTATCTGATGATGCCTTTATAAAGCTACTGGGTCTAAAATACATATGATTTAAATTAATATGTTTTATATTAAGTGGTAAGTGATACGAAGTTCACCGGGTCATCTAGTTGACGAATAAAATCACTTTATCACATGCCGCAAGAAGGGGGCCGTTTTCATTGTTTATTACGTGATACCGTATGAACTCTTTGTCTCTGTTCCGGAACATACAGGGTCGGGACTGTGTTAAAAGCGGATCTGGCGTGGGTTAATCCGTTAATATTTACAGCGTGGCGGGATGCCGTTCCTGCCGCCACACCCCCACAGATCTGTCCTTAATATAGGCATCCAATCTGCTGATGTCCGGTCAACATTACGCTGTAGATTTCTCCGTTTGTGGAGTAGTGAATGGCGCACCTTACAAGTGCCCAACAAATTGAGGTCTATCAAGGAGACAACCGACGTCTGGAGGTCCTCCATGCGGAACCATCGCAGGGACTCTGTTGTCCTCTGCTAGCTCCGTATTGGCCATACCTGGCTGACACACGGTCACCTTTTCCGTCGTGAGGACCGACCTCAGTGTTGGTGTGGCGCTCATTTATCAGTAGCCCACATTTTATTGGATTGCCCAATCGCCGGCCTCGGTGGTCGCGGGGACTGAGGCGCTCCAGTCACGGTCTGCACGGCCACTACGGTCGGGGGTTCGAATCCCCCCTCGGGCATGGCTATTTGTGAGTCTTAGGTAGTTCATAAGTAATTTGTAAGTTTAGGGACTGATGACCCTGTAGTTAAGTCCCATAGACTATACAAACATTTGAATTTGGATTGCCCAAACCTAGCCGCCCAGAGGCGGTGTTTTAATCTTTCCGACGTCATGAGCTTGGTTTTAGCAGACAATGCCTCAACAGTTGATTCGGTTTTAAGTTTTATTCATGCGAGTGGATTTTATGGTTCCATATGAGTTTGGGTGTCCACTATCTATGTTCTCCAGTTACCTACTACTTTCAGGTAGGTGGTTTTAAAGTGGAACAGAGTGACCAGATGTCCTACATTTATGTCTGTGGTCAGTGGTCACCCCGCCAAGAATCTCAGGTATCCTCTTTACACATTTTTCTTCTTTTACCAGTTTTTACTTTCTTTTATTTCTTGACGTTTTAAAATCTTTACTTGGTGCATTTTAACACATTGTTTTACACGACATTGTGGTGATTTTTACTGCATTCTCTACGATTGGAACAAGGCACTAATATCCATAGTCGTTTAGTCCCTTTGACAATCAAACCATCCATCCAAACCAACCGCCACCCCAAGCCCTCCAGCAGGAAATGTGTTCTCCAAATATCTGTATAAAGTATTATATGCGTGGAAGTGTAAAGTGTTACGTAATGTTTGCCAACCGTGTAACTGAGGCGGGACTTGGGGAACAGCCCGGTATTCACCTAGGGGCATGTGGAAAACCGCCTAAAAACCACATCCAGGCAGGCCGGCACTCCGACCCCTTTCGCTAATCAGCCGGGTGGATACGAACCGGGGCCGGTACGCTTCCCTGTATCGGGAAGTGGAGCGTTAGCCCACACGGCTAACAGAGTGGGTCACGTGATAACCGGCCGCGGTGGCCGAGGGGACTGCGGCGCGCCAGTCTGCGCGGCCACTACGGTCGAGGGTTCGAATACCCCCCCCCCCCCCCCACCCTTGGGCATGGATATTTGTGCCGTCCTTAGGGTTAGCTAGTCCATAAGTAGTTTGTAAGTTTAGGGACTGCTGACCCCGTAGTTAAGTCCCATAAGCTATACAAACATTTGATCACGTGATACCGTATGAACAATGTACCATATGTGCTTTTCGTCACCATAGCAAATGGTTCCTGACCTTAAAGAACATTTGATTGAAATCTAGCCATTAGTTTAGGAGCACATCTACAATTTTATCGTATGATGCGGCCGTTTTACACGACTCTCATTGTTTATGACGACATATCTCCTTAGGTATGTGTCGTAGGTGGTTTTTACCTCGACAGCGATTGTTTCCTGATAGTAAGGAACATGTGTACTAAGTTTGGTTTAAATTGTTCCAGTAGTTTCGGAGGTGTGGAACATACACACACACAAAAGAAAAGAAATCCGTTAAACTTTGTTTACAAGATAAATTAATCATACGTGAAGGCCGTAAACTCCACGAAATACGTAGGAATTACTATTACTTCAAACTTAAACTGGAAAGAACACGTAGATAATGTGGGAAACGCGAATCAGAGACAGCGTTTTATTGGCAGAACCTTAAAACACGCAACATAACTACAGAAGAAACTGCATACACTACGCTTGTCCGTCCTTTTATGGAGTATTGCTGCACAGTGTGGGATCGGTATAAGGTTGGGTTTGACGGAGGACATCGAAGGAGTTCAAAGAATGGCAGCTCGGTTTTTGTCACGATACAGGGGAGACAGCGTTACGGAAATGATACAGGATCTGGGATGGGAGTCATTACAACAACGGCGCTTATCGCTGCGGCGTGGGCCACTTACGAAACTCTAATCGCCAACTTTTTCCTCCGAATGCGAAAATATATGTTGACTCCCACTTGCATACGTAGAAATGTTCATCAGAATACAATACGAGAAATCAGAGCTCGAACGGAGAGATTCAGATGTTCTTTCTTCCCGCGCGCTATTCGAGAATGGAATGGAAGATATAGTATAATGTTGGTTCCGTGAACCCACTGCCAGGCACTTAAATGTGATTTGCACAGTATCCCATGTAGATGTAGACATACAGCCAATTTTACAAGATGTGTAGATGACGAAGAAACACTTTTCATTTGGTTGTCAAATTCACGAACTTAAAACAAGAAGGGAGAAAGGAAGTTAGGAAGGCATTAAGTTAGCGGTTGACATTATTTCGACAACGCATAAATATCAAACACAAGGCAAACACGTTGTTGGCCTTGGACCATGTCATGGGACCTGTGTGCCTGAAGTTATGAGAGCACTTTGTGGAGAGGCGTTGCCTGAGTGCATCGTTAGTGGCTTTCAGAGATGCGAGCCACTAGAGCAAACATGCGCCTTGCGGCAGTTGGCGAAGAGTTTCACGTGTCGTGGTAGTGGGTGCTCGTGCTTCTACCGGATGTCAGCAGAGGGCTCCACCGTGCCGGAAAGCCGTCTAGCCCGCAGTCTCCCCGCAGATGTCGCGTCGCGGCGAGCGGAACTTTTGATTGGACATCGCCTCCAGACACGCTCAGGGCTGCCAACTTGGTGCCACCCCAATTACTCCAGTCTCGGCCGGAAGCACTCGGCCGTGAGCTGAGGTCGGGTGACCGAAGATGGCTCTCCTACTTCTAGCTCTTGTTAACTCGAGCAGCAAGTCCACTAGGCGAAGACGATCGCACAATAACGTAGCACAGTCACTGAACAACACCTAGTGATTTTTATTTCTGCAGTACACACGACAAATTTGTGGCAGAGAGTGTATTAAAAATCATTGTAGTGCTATCACAGTCTAACATAAACAGTCGCGACACTCACAGCTGTGAAAGTTGTTACCAACTGATAGTTGCTGCGACACTAGCGCTCCTAGCGGTGGGCAAGTCGCCGAAGTGGTGATGTTTGTTTATAATCGCTTTTGTACGTAATTAACGAAATACTTACTATAATTTTTGCGTTACAAACATAATACGGAAATTAATATAAAAACAGCCTAATTTAAATGATTCAATGGTATAAAGAACAACTCCGTCATGAACAAATACGAATATTTGCAGCGTATTCTGCAGAAAGTAAGTTGCATATAAACATAATGGGATAAGAAATTTCTGTTATGGACTGGTCTTACTATGACAGACAGTTTTTGACGCGTATCAATTCGGTATGGAGTCTAATGATTCTCACATTTTTACACGTCACTTGTCTTTCTTATATGTGCATATTCTTTTTAAGTGTAATTACTTTAGCTTTAAAAAACCATCGTTTTGATGATTCTTGCCGTTTGTGGTTCAGATGTAGCAACAATCGTGGAATTGGGTTCTTCTTTGTTGGAAAACAGTTTGGTTCCTTTTATCGTCATATTGCCATGTCTGTGACGTTTTTCCTTCAGCTGCAGCTGTGATGGTTGATTTGGTACGTTAAATACCGTATTTATTGCATTCTATATACGTTTCCTATGTTCCAACCTCATCGATTTTACTGTAATTGTAATGAAGAATACTTAACGTTCGTGCGTAGAAACTGATGTCTCTCTGCTAAAGGGTATGTCCCCTGTTGTTTCCTAGGCATTCTTATTTTTAATAGAAAATGAAATTATTCATTTAAAGCCTGTATGTTACAGGATACTTGTAAATTAACTGTCCTGTAGTGTATCGTTTCGTACCTTGTCAGGGATCTTACGAAACTTAAGAAAGACAAATGGGGGAGCTATTTTTAAATTATTACGTATTTATAAGGCACTACATACGTTTCCTAATGTAAAAAGTATGCTGAAGTCACTCTGAACGATACTATTCGCACTCATCAACTATCGTATTCAGAAACGTAACCTCCCGGCCGCTTGGAGCGCTGCTATTGCAGCGTATAACAAAAATCTGTGAGAGTGTCGTGACTGTATATGTTAGACTGTGGTGCTATCTACAAACAATAACAAGAATATGGGAATGAATAAGAAACACATTTAATCCAGAAGTAATTTTTTTTGTAAATTAATAATAATGGTACAGAAGAGCCATAAAAATGAAAACAAAAAGCAGTGACCAAAGTAGTAGTTCGTGAACATTAGATCATAGTCGGCTGTCAATTATAATGAGTAGCTTTATTAAATCATATTTCGTATAATGACATATGTCATTTTATGTCATGATTGATACTGTTTTTTATTTATTGCAAATCTGTGGGCTTTGTAACTTTGGCCTGTCCGTTAGGCTTCGGCTTGATAATCATCTCAGATCGAAACTGTTAGCATTGAACGTATAATAAGCCTCTGTCAGTCAACCACGATGAATTTCTACAATCTTCTTCTAATGCTGCTTTCATATGAAAATGGGTGTTGCGAACTAAAGTTGAGGTTGGGGACCGCAAATGAAATTTTACCAGGTAGTGAAATATTTTTAAATTAAAATACAGAGCAATTTTGACAAGGAAGGGACAATTGAAACAAAATTATTGGATTCCACCATTATATGGTAGCGGTCGTAATTTCGGCAGCAAATACAACACCAGAAAGTAACATTACAGAAGAAGTCGGCGGAATCTAAATTTTACCTTATTGAGAGCTGCTGCTAATATTTCGGTCATATTCTGTAGTGATTCTAGCTGAGATGACTGGAATATTACTTCGATAAATTGATGCTGGGATTGTGCATTTCGTTTACTATTGTTCTATGACCATGTTGAAAATTAATCATGATAGTCGCCAAAAATTGCAAAATTATCGGACTTCACAAACATCGCGAAGATTTTTCTGCAGGCATTAAAATGTAATAAACCATTCATAGACACAAAATAAATAAAAGTTGCACAGAGAATGTTCTAGTACAATCGCGAAACAAATCGCAAAAATACCCGAGCATCACTTTATGAAGTACTGGATCTGCTGAAAATAAATCACTTTAAAATTAGTGAGATATTTCAAATTAACTGTGGGGGTATATTGAAATTAATGAAAAAAGTTCACACTTACAATAATTAGGCAAAATCCTGGGACACGTCCTAACAAATCAAGGAGAAGAAAGTAAGTAACGAACAGTTCCGCTCTCTCCATTCAGCTTGCTGCAAAAAAGTTGAACGTGACAAATGTCATATATTTATCGATAAGCTGGCAAAGAGAGGGCAGAAATCAGCGACAAATATCGCAAAAGTTATTTAAAAAATAAATTTATTAATGTATTACTACATTCTGACAGCTGTAAACACCCACCTCATCACTTATCTAAAATGAGTTTAATTTAGACTAATTTCTTAAGCACTTTAAAAACTTTTCCTTCCGGTTTGCCAAAATATTATTAGCGATTAATGAGTTTATAA
Source organism: Locusta migratoria (assembly GCA_026315105.1). Lineage (NCBI taxonomy): Eukaryota > Metazoa > Arthropoda > Insecta > Orthoptera > Acrididae > Locusta > Locusta migratoria. The sequence goes on along the minus strand of CM048744.1, from coordinate 215,268,533 downwards.
AGAATATTCAGTGTTCCGTAAAAAGGAATTAAAAATGACTGTGACATCAAATTGCATATAATTACTAAAATGAAAATACGCATTTATTCAGCCTCCAATAACTTTAATACAGCATATCGTATAAAAAATGAAAATGTTCAAATCTAGCCAACGAAATATGGTAAAAAGTTTCTGTTTTGAGCCATAACTAACAATTTATATTTAGAACCGTCTATAGAGCATTTTGTTATATTTTTTCCCATCAATGGAGCTTATTTCCTGAAGATGGTTTAAATAAGACCGAAACTAGTCGAAAAAAATTACACTCTAGACTGTTCTTTATATATAAATTTAAATAAGAGTGCTGTTTCCCATAAGTGAAACAAAAATGTTTCCAAAAATATATAACTAACAATGTTTCAGAAATATTGTGACGCAGCTTGATATGAAGTAAATTTATACATCAAGCGAGATGCTAGTTAGAGCGTCGTCACTAAATATTTGTTTGCAAAATACTATCCGCTGAGTAGATAGTAAAACTGCAATTAACTCTCTTTATAAATATCTCCCGGGAGAGATGGCACTTCGGACAGACTGTTCAGAAAGTTATTAAATTTGCGCAGTATTTTCATCGAGAGGGTTCTCGGTGAAGTGCTACATCAGGCAATGGAGTGCGCGCCTAATTCGTATGCATCTGAGGTCCCGGCAGAACGACGGTCGTAAACGTAGAATTTACGTTAGGGGGAGTGTCATGCAATCTAATTAGAACTGAAATTCAGAATATCTGGTTAGTGCTCCGGCGACTTCATAAATGCAGTAAAATGAACGGAACATAACTATGTCATAACTTAATCACAGTTCACCACGTCCCCGGATTGACATGCTGCCAGTTACAATTTCTAGTTATTTAGAACCTATACGTGACCTTACCTAATGACGATATCGAGAACAATTAAAATTCAAGAATCGTTCTAAAATGAACGAAAAAGAGTGAAAAACACCATGAATAAAGTATTATCAATTCTAAATTTATAGGAAGAAAACAAATGAATACAAAATTTCCATTACATAAACTTTCACTAAACAGATCAAAGTTAAAAAAATGCTTCCCGTCTGGTAAGTTACGGAAACATTTTCATTCAAATTTTCGTTCAGCAATGTTGGATGAAAACATTACTCGCATTTCCTGTGATGTATTTTCTTTTTCTCTGCCGTTGTTTTAATTTAGTCCACAATGTCATGAACAGCGATGAATCCTGCCTGATGAATAGTAAACACTGGAATTTTCAATACTTGTTGGCCAGATGCCATCGAACTGAAAATTTCCGTTGGTCATGTAATAAATACTGAAAAACTGAGGTACGGAATTCCGTTTTTGATTCTACATTTTATTGATTTAGTGAGTATTATGCATATCCTCATTGTTAAAACGTCTAAAGAAGTGGGAATATCATCACTTTCCTCGTTTATTACTCTAACAGTATTATGTTAGTTGAGAATTCAATTTTGTGTATTTTAGTACATAACAGCGTAACAAATACTTGTGTGTCACGGTCAAACGAATCGGAGATGATATATTTCGATTCTTTATTGCCGTGGGACATTTTCTCTGTTGAATTTATTATAATCGTCTGTGGGTGGGTTGGCGTTAGTTTATATCTGACAACATGGGCTGCTATGGCTAGTTTATAACAACGAATCGGAAACGGTTTCAGGCAAAAAATATACTTTGACGTTGACGTATAGTTGTTTACAAAAGTGCTTAACAAGACTGGTTACAATAGACGCATAAAGCTGCGGCGACAGTTACCGCATCTGTCAAGAATCAACAGCAATTCAACTGTGGTTCCGAACACCCCGTAGAAAATGAAGATTCCATTACTAATCGTGTGCTCCATGACCACAAGACCAGTACCAATGACAAGAGGGCTCTCAGAAGGTACATTCGCTAAGTGTCTGACCGATACTGAAATAATTTTAATTACAGTGGAACCTTAGGGTGTAATCAATAATTACTACACCAATTTTAGCTACATTTAGACTTACATGTGTTTTCGATGCGCCTCTGTTACTTGGAATACGGAACAATCTAGTTGCTCTAAATGAAGAACTGCATCACTGCAGTGCAAGTATGGTCGGTTATATTTTTGTCTGACAGATGTCGATACCAAGACCCACAAACATACTTCATAATAGGTATATTTAGCTAAATAGAATAAGTAAATAAATAGTTATTATTATATTATACTGGTACCTGTGTTTCCTGTCCTACTCATTATACACCACTGTAATACTGACCAACTTGTATCGCTTTGGGCAGCTAAAATTTTAGTAAAAACTGATTACATCCTAAGTCTCCACTTTAATTAATACAATTTTATTATATGTGAAACACTTTGCGAATTTGCGAATTTGCGAATTTATCTTGTCAGCATTGGTCAGTGGCACACAGATCTTTATTAATAAATACTAGTTCCCATGCAAATAATTCTCACTCTATCTTGATCAATCACAGATAGGTAAGATAATAAAGGAGAAGAGGCAGAAGCAAGTACATACGTATAAAAGATAATAAACTTTGAATAGTGGTAACAAACATTAGTCTCATTGTAAGAAAATTTATATAATTAAATAGAATCATGATGAACATTGAGGTGATTCTGTTCATTCTCGCAGTACACAACGCTTGCTTGAACAAAGTGAACAATTCCAACAGTTGTTGTGCATCGGCGCGTGAAACAGAAATCTCGTGATAAACTACACTTTCGTAAAGAATCTAAACAACTGCAAGAAGTGTCGTACCTGTCAGTTAAATTATTTGTGTATTTTTCGTCGTTACATTGACGTGTATAGCCGAAATCGTGTGATAAACTTTGCTTGCATTAGAAAAGGTCTTTTGCTTGCATAAAGAATGCAATAAACTGCAAAAGCTGTCGTTCATGTTAGTTAAACAGATTGTCCATAGGTGGTACCTTCTAATTGCTTTTATATCGGTCGCGCAAATTAAGTTGATACTCGAAGCAGTGGCTGATGGGAACAAGCGTAAATACATGTCATATTTACAATCGTTCGCCGGGCATCAACTTAGATTGTTCAAATGTTCAAATGTTTGTTAAGCTTATGGGACTTAACTACGGGATCATCAGTCCCTAAACTTACAAACTACTTATCTACTACCTTATACTAAGGACGGCACAAATATCCATGCCCGAGGGGGGATTAGAACCCCCGACCGTAGTGGCCGTGCAGACCGTGACTGAAGCGCCTCAGTCCCCTCGGCCACCGCGGCCGGCCAACTTAGATTGTACGAACAGTACAATTTTTTTTTTCAAAATACAGTTTCTTTTGTGAAAAGAATAACTTCAAACTATCTGTGTATTATTCGCCATTGATGGAGAACGAAACCTTGAAAATGATGCCTCAATCATTAATTTTGGATAAGTAATACGGGAGATACGGCGTACCCAGAAACACCTATGAAAAATAATACATATAATTGTACATAGTTACATCAACTTCATTACAGTAATCAAGTCTCAGGACGCATGTACACAGACTAAAGAGTAACAATAACCCTAGGTCAATGATACGTAGTCAGACTCAAATTACTTTACTAGCTTTTGAGTTTGACGAATCGTGATCTCTCCAGGGTAATTGTTATACAGCTTCTGACAAAGTTCAGAGAATAGTACAGTATACATTAACGTAGATGATGAACTACAGTTGCCTTACAGTCGTTCTAAATGGTCACCTCCCATAAATATGCACCGCTGAGCTCTGCGACACGTCCTGCACGAACTTTGCACGACGTCATCCTTTGGCATGGTTCTCAAAATTCTCGTCACATTTCTATGGATGACAGGAATATTGTCAAGTCTCTTTCCTTTCAAATCGAGTTTGAGTGGAATAGGAAGAAGGTTGGAGGATTGACATATGGAGAGTATGGTAGATATTTCAGTTGCACAACAACAGTTGTCCGCACACGTTCATCAAACAGCTTCTGGCAAAAAATGGGATGGAGAGACGTGAACATCCACCATACTCGCCGGATTTCAATCCTGGAAAGATATCCACATCGATGCCATCAACATACGTGACACCGTTACAATGATTTTTGTCACCTTAATGCTGCGCATCACCTAATAGGGACTTAATGTGATGCCTCCCAGTTTTGCTATTTTACGATACCTAGTTTTCTGCGAGGTGTTCTGCCACAGTTTTTGGAGAGAGTACCCCTTGTTGTCTATGGATGCGTGTGGTTTCAACACTTCGATGTCAAAGTCGCCGAGCATCTGATGAGCAACACATACTATCATCGCTGTATCATACACCTCTGAACGCCGGCCGCGGTGGCCGAGGAGACTAAGGCGCTTCAGTCACGGTTTGCACGGCCACTACGGTCGGGGGTTCGAATCCCCCCTCGGGCATGGATATTTGTGCCGTCTTTAGTATAAGGTAGTTCACAAGTGGTTTGTAAGTTTAGAGACTGATGACCCCGTAGTTAAGTCCCATAAGCTTAACAAACATTTGAACATTTTGAACACCTCTGAACTTTTCTCTGGGGTTACGTGAAATGGAACAGAAACACAGATGGACAACACCGGTAAGTACGGCTACTTTAGTGATGAAATACTTTGAATTCTAGGTATGGGTATCCGATTGCCACATGTGGTGTAATAGTGATGTCAAGACCTTAGCAATCGAATTGGTGGATGAACCAACAGCTCTCGCAACAGGCCTTAGAGGAACATTTTCTTTTTCTTTGTGACTCTTCGACAACGCATGGCACCTTGGTGGTTAAAAAGACTTTCCTGAAGGCTCTGTTCGATGGATTGATTCTATATTACGCGTATAACAGTCCTGACGAACTGTGGTGGAGTAGCCGAGCGGTCTAAGGCGCCTTGCTGCGGAGCGCGCGGTTGCTTGCCGTCGGAGGTTCGAGTTCTCCCTCGGGCATGGATGTGTAAGTTGTCCTTAGGTTAGTTTAAGTAGTCTGTAAGCTACGGACTGATGACCAGGAAGTTTGGTCCGATAGATTTACAAACATTTGAACATTTTTTGAGTTCTGACGTTTTAACGGTTGATCATGATGTATCACACTAATAAGAGTATTTGACCAATCTGTGCTCTCATTTGTGTTTCGACTTCTATTTCTTTATATATATTTTTAGTTTGTTTCTAGTGAAAAAACACTATATTGTCTGACTTAGTACTTTTATATTTCCACACATAATCTAGTACTAAAAATTCCTATTTTTAGTTTGTTACATTCACCATAATTTTTTTTTTAATTACTGTGTGCTATAGACATTATTTACGATCATGTACTGTCCTATTGCGTTGGTTAGTGAAGGGCCAGCCGCGGTGGCCGAGGGGGATGAGGCGCTCCAGTCACGGCCTGCACGGCCACTACGGTCGGGGGTTCGAATCCCCCCTCGGGCATGGATATTTGTGCCGTCCTTAGTCTTAGATAGTTCATAAGTAGTTTGTAAGCTTAGGGACTGATGACCCCGTAGTTAAGTCCCATAAGTTCTACAAACATTTGAACATTTTTTTGGTTAGTGAATGAGTATGTAATATCGTGCCTCTATAGTACTGAAGACGCCGATTTTGTAAAAGTTTTATTTAATACATCCACAAGACACGCTAGTTTCTGCTAGGATAAAAAAAAAAAAAAAAAAAAAAAAAAAAAAAAAAAAAAACCATAGGTGAAACACCATGTCAGTCTCGGCTATCTGCTGCGTATTGTATAAGATTTTCTGCTCTTATATATTATGCCCGTTTAACAAAATTAAACTTAACTTTCCTCCCGGTTGAGATCAGACCTTGAGTATAGCCCTTGCGAACTGAGTTCAGTTAACCGTGTCAATACGGTTAGCTATATCTCTGACTGAATTTAGTTCCGTGAAGTTTCTGTTCAGATGCTCATTTACATTTTACGGTCCGCTGAGAATTCGGCCTTCTGAATAAACAGGTTACACCGGCGATGGCAACTTCGATACAAAGTACACGAACCAAAGAGGAGGGGGAGAACAGCACAGATGGAAACTATGGCTCCCATCTTACCTGCTTCAGCTTAAGCAGAGCTGTTCTACTTTATGTCGTAAAATCGCATTATAGACGTTCTAAAAGCTGTGGCTGTTGTGTCCTGTAAGGCATTTCCATTGTTAATAGGCCTACCTGATGTGTGAAAGAGAAGACCTACAGCAATGTTGAAACAAAGTTGTCACTCCATTTTCTGAGATAAAAAGACTAAATTAAAACTAACGATTTTGATACAACTGTCAAAACAAATAAAGGTCCATGAGACACACCTGAGTACACAAGGGATTATATGACTAGTATCAATAGTAAATAAGCAATATTAAATAGCCTATCAGTTGGTAAGAACATAAATTACGAAATGTTTAATGCAAATCTGCAAATACATGAGTATACATGGCAGACCAAATAGCTTTAATATTAATGCAAAGTAATGTAAATAATTTCGTATGTTAGCTTCTAAACTTTTAGTAATAGTCAATTTTAGATTAATCCTTCACTGCCTTGAAGATGATCAGTGCTGCCTTATAAAGGTAACTGAAGACATTCTCTCTATAAAGAGCTACAGACCGCAATGTACATTGATCTTAAAATGATTTCCAATCCATGGTGTACAACAGCAATCAGTTAGAATAAATATTCCTTCAAACAGTCTTGATTGCAAATTTTTTATTAGTCAATTAGTTGACTAATAATAAAAAATTATTAAAATTTTTTATTAGTCAATTAGATGACTAATAATAAAAAATTTGCAATCAAGACTGTTTGAAGGAATATATATTGATCTTTGTAGCATTCTCAGACCAGCACACAGTACAGTTCCTGAGTAACTTAGCACCGTATCACACGGTTTTTCATAAGTGCAAACGGATAAGTATGAATAAATTTAATAATTTTAACACAGTTTTGCATAAATGCAAAGGGTAAAAAACACTTTTTCTCCCAATTTTAGATAGTGTAATTTTTTTGACATTTTTCTTGGCGACCTTGAATAAATTCTAATACGAAAGCATTATTTGCGTTGAAAGAAGTGTGTGAAAAAGGGCGTTTGAGAGCATAGCGAATTATACATTAATGCCAAGTCCAATGTTTAGGTAAACTGCTATTCTGCCTAGTGGCAGGTCCATGTCTCCGTACGGAGAATTTCTGATTCCATTGTTCCCTTCTTCCTTCAGTCTGTTGTATCTTTCATGTGGTCCAGATGTTGAATCCTTCTTCCACATCCTGTGTTTCCTCTGATTTTCCCTTGGATGACATCGTATAGTAGTCCCTCGTGCCTAAGTACGTGTCCAATCCAGTTGGTATTTCTCTGTAGAATTGTATTCACAATACTTCTCTCCTACTCTTTTCAGTACATCATCATTTTTCATGCGATCCGTCCATTTGATCTATTCCATTATCCTCCAGCACCACATTTCAAAGCTCTCTAAGTATTTTTTCTCCTTCTTTCTCATGGTCCACGTCTCTGCTCCATACAGTGCAATGCTCCAAATGCACTTTACCAGTTTCTTCCTTAATGCCAGCTCAACTTGCTGGTCAGCAGAGTCCTCTTCTTGTTGAAAGCAGCTTTGGCCATGGTGATTCTTGTTCGGATTTCGTTGGTGCAGTGGGCATCCTTTGTTATAAAACATTCCGGGTACTTTAACTGATTCATAATTTCCAGTTCCCGATTGTCAACAATTATCTTCAAGTGTTTCTCACGTTTTGATATTCGCATAACTTTTGATTCTTCGATATTGATTTCCATGCCGTATTTTCGTCCCATTTCCACCAAACGGTTCATCATGTGTTGCAGCTGTCTCTGGTTTTTGGCGAGCACTACCAGATCTTCTCTATACTTGATGGTGTTGATGTGACGTCCACCTACTTTGAAGTTTCCGCATCCTTTCAGCGCTTTTCTCGCCAGCATTTCTCCATACAGGTTGAAGAAACTTGGCGACAGACAACATCCTTGTCTCACTCTCGTTCCTATTTCCATGCTGTTCGTTTCTCCACATTTTTCTTACCTTTACCCTTTGTCCCAGGTACAAATTCCTAATTAGTCTCCGATCTCTCCAGTTCATACGTATCTCTTTACGGATGTTCATCAATATATTCCAATTTACTCTGTCAAAGGCCTTCTGCAAAACTATAAAACACGAGCAAATTTCTTCGTTAACGCCCAAAACTCTCCGACAATATTCTCATCATGCCAGTGGCGTCTCTGGTCCCTTTTCCTTTCCTAAAGCCACACTGGTCTTCTCCCATCACTTCTTCGATTATGTGTTCTAATCATCTTTTTAGTAACCTTGCTATGATCTTTGCCACATGTGACATGAGACTAATTGTTCTATAATCACTACACTTCTTGGATTGCTTTTTCGTAAGAGTAACCATTGTTGCGTCCAAAAAGTCTTTAGGTCATTCTCCAGTTCCGTAGATTTTGTTTATGAGTTGTGTCAGAGCTTTCAAACTGTCATTTCCGATATCTTTAAGCAAATCCACCGGTACGTCGTCATCTCCTGTAGATTTCCTACTCTTCGTGACTTTTATCGCCTTCTCTACTTCACTAGTTAGTATATTGGGCACTTTTTCGTAATCCAACCACTTGGCAATCGACAATACAAGCTCAAATTAATCTACTATGGGAGCAGGCGATTCAAAGAAATAAAATATGATACTATACACGAATTCTTACAGACAAGAGTAAACATGTAAGCTGCCGTTTTCGTCGTTTCGTTTAGGAGTGTGAAAATCTCGCGTACAGACTTATCACACAAGTAACACCCAATCACCTGACCACATTCGAAGTCCGTGAGTTCTTGTGGAGTGTCCCTATTCTGTTCTATCTCGATGACATAGTGTATGTGACATGTAAAGCGGTAAATTGTACGACCAGTTCTATAATAATATGTAACAGGTCTGTAGATAAGCAAATAATAAATAGATATTAAAATTAAAGTACCAGTCTTAGACTTTCTGAATGACTGTATTAGCGATGACAGTAAATATCACTTACTAAGAAATTCCTAAGTCTCGACAAAATCTTGTGAAAAATATTGTAATTACTGTGTCGAGCTGCTGATGAAATTCAGTCGACAGACGACCATCAGATTCTTAAAAGCATTTACAGTATCATATCAGGTGCACATAAAATCAGTGACGTCAGGTAAAAAAATCTGAATTTGTCACTGTTGCCACTTAGTAATATAAATTCAATCGTCGGTACATAAACTATGTAAACAACTTGTTTGCAGGAGTGTTGGAAATAATTACACCATTCCGAAGAGATCGACGAATGAATCTGAATCGGTGAATCGGCGATGTGGCATAGTTGAGGACTTTGCTCCTGATGATGGACCCCAGTTTCACCTTCAGCTTAGTAAGCTGTGCACAGTAATGAGGCAGTGAGACAGGCGGCTGTTGGGAGTTCAGCAGTCCGTGTCGTTAGGGCAAGCCTCGCTGCAGCCGCAGACGTCAGACACTGCTGTCTGGTTTACTCTGCTGTAATTGCCGCGCAAACGGTAAACAGCTCTGTTTACTCTCCCACCGTCTGCATCACCTGCCGTTTCAGAATCTCAGAACCTTGAGACAATACCAAACGCCTGCGTACACACAGCTACAACCGACGCCGCCCTCCGTTGAACTTAGCACGTCTGTTTATCATAGTGGGACTGCGCTGCTCATGATTCACACTAGAGTCAGTGCGAAGTAAACGAGGTGGACAATAGAAGGCAACATAAACATCACATTTTGAAATCCACTTTCTATTTTACCTTTAACACTAGACTGCTTAGATCTACCCACTGCAACGCCCAATGGCGGTCAATTGATCATTAAGGGCCGGCCGCGGTGGCCGAGGAGACTGAGGCGCTTCAGTCACGGTCTGCACGGCTACTACGGTCGGGGGTTCGAATCCCCCCTCGGGCATGGATATTTGTGCGGTCTTTAGTATAAGGTAGTTCATAAGTAGTTTGTAAGTTTAGGGACTGATGACCCCGTAGTTAAGTCCCATAAGCTAAACAAACATTTGAACATTTGATCATTAAGATTTTATCATATTTTAAAATTCTTTATTTTAGAACATGTAAATATTTTGTATTTAATGTTATTACTACATCGAATGTTGATTTAAGCCTAAGGAAGTCCTTTCTGAAGGCATTTGTATGGAGTGTTGCCTTGTATGGGAGTGAGACATGGACGATAAACAATGCGGACAGGAAGAGGATTGAGGCTTTTGAAATTGGTGCTACAGAAGAATGCTGAAGGTTAGGTGGGTGGATCGCGTAACTAATGAGGAGGTACTGAACAGAATTGGGGAGAAAAGAAATCTCTGGCATACGTTGACTAAAAGAAGGGATAGATTGGTAGGACACATTCTTAGACATCAAGGAATTGTGAATTTAGCGTTGGAGGGAAGTGTGTGGGGTAAAAACTGCAGAGGAAGACCAAGAGATGGATACAGTAAGCAAATTCAGACAGATGTAGGTTGCCATTCTTATGTGGAGATGAAGAGGCTGGCTCAGGATGGGGTATTGTGGAGAGCTGCATCAAACCAGTCTCCGGACTGAAGACCACAACAACAACAACATGTTATTAATAATGATTTTAAAATTATACACATAGCAGCTATTGTCAGCGACCGTTACGACGTCAGTGGATAAACAAGCAGTCGCCTATCACGTACTGCCGTAGTGGACGTCGCGCACGCACGCTCCACACTACATAGGTTACGCCACTGTTGATGCTTTATAGTAGGCGTCATGTAAGAATTCGTTTCCACACATAGAGGCGGAGCGTTAGGGGAAGCGTGGAGGGGAGGAGCTACGGCCGAGCACCAACTGTGGAGCCTGCGAGAGAAAAATTGCGTAACTCGCGACCAGCCACGCGCCTATAGAATGAACGTTATTGGCTGCCACTGCGGTGATGGAGGGGGATGCGCAGAACGGCTGAAAACTGGGGAGCCTTCCTATGTGACGCGGACTATAGTCTCAAGTTACTTCACATAACACGTCTATCACTTAACATCTCGTGCCTTTTCATGGCAAACGTAAATAGCCTGTGGGTGCTGTATAGGTTATTTCGGTGTGTATTTCTAAAGAATTGTAACACAATTGCTTTAAAAATTTATTTTTGTACATTCAATGTGAATTTTCACAAAATTTCTGTATATGCTAACTGGTATGTATGCATTTTCACTGACAAATTACCAGATGATGGTCTGTGTCCGAAACACGTCTCCATTCGGCAGCTAAGAGATTATTGCTGCAACCTAAAGGACTTAAAATTACAATCATTTTTGTTAGTGGGTGTATTAGATTTCTAGGTACACAAATCCCTTTTTAAAGAAGCAGTATTCAGGACTGACTGGTGCATTGATTATAGGAACGGACTTGGTTATGGGAAGGAGGTGAAATGAAATGGTCGTGGGGATGGAGATCGGGAGGGGGCGAGGGAAAGCGCAATTGAAATACTAATAGTAGTGTTAAGGCATATGACAGTGCGACATGATTTGGGACTAAATTAAACATATTCCAGTATTGAAAAAGAAGAAAGCACGAATTAAAATATTACTCACGAACCAAATACGCCACTCCATTTTTTTGGAAACATTTTTGTTCCTTTGGGCAAACAGCGAGCTTATGATATTCGTATATAAAACTGTGTAGGGCGCAAATCCGCGGTGACAGCACCTGAATAATTCGCAGCTTCTATTCCGCTCCACAACATCTCGGAGCAACATCCTGATAATGGCCCAACATTGGATCGAAACTAGTTGATAAATTCCAAAAGCTTCTTTTCTGGTCGGCCCGCAGCATACATTAAGTCAGCCAATGGCATTTTAAACATTTATTTCATTTAATGCTGCACTTTTATTTCTAGGTGTCACTCAATGACGACGGCCGTTTCGCCGTGTCCCCATTCTCAAGTCAAAGTTTAATGTCCTTATTTGCAGTTATTTGTGTTCATATGTTTTTATATAATGCATTGAGCAAGTTACTTTTTGCGCTGTTATTAATTTCGTAGTACATACGAAGCGCGTTTTTTAAGTAAGTTCCGTTTTGTTGTGGACACTAGTAGTTCGCGCACATACCGCAACGAGCGCCTGCGTCGTGTACCGGCTTGCCTCTGGAACAACTGTTCTCAGTGTCAGCTCTGTGGCTAACCTGTAAGGTTCTGTGCTTTCAAAATGTTTCAGACTATCAACTCGTCCGCCGCGTGTGTGGTTCCCTCAGTGATACGTTTTTTTTTTTTTTTTTTTTTTTTTTTTTTTTTCAGCAAGGAACTTGTCTGCTGCAGAAATTCATCGACAGATTTGCGAATTGGACGGATACTGTTTGAGTAAAAGCAAAGTCCATAAGTGGGTACGAGACTTCAGAGATGGCCGTGACAACGTCCGTGATCAGAACTGCTCGGGTCGCCCTTATTCGTATACAGACGATTTGGTGGCTTCAGTTGAAGCGAGGATTCGTGAGAACAGGCGTTCCACCTCCACCACAAAACCTCAAACAACACTTCATTGGCAACCATTACAATGATAACGACGACGTGAAAACGGCAATGAAATCTTCGCTATCGGAGCCGGCGGCAAGATTTTATGAAGAGGGTTTTTGAAATTTGTTGAGAGGAATGATAAGTGTCTGAACAAACTTGGCAACTAGGTAGAAAACAAGAGTAATGTATGTACTTTCTGAAAATAAATTTACTTTTTTGAAATAACCTTTATTTGAGTACTTATGTTTAAATGGCACTTTATTAAAAACACGCCTCGTATTTTTCTTGGTAATAAAAGAACAATTTGGCGCTCTTAACTGTTTTTTTTATAAAAATATGCATTTCACAGAATACCATACCTTAAAATAATTAATCTGGCATCAAGCAACATTTTCGACAAGATACTTAGAGTAAATTTGCGTTGCCATCGTAAACACCTCGTCTAAAAAAACATACTGAGTGTATGATCCACAATTGTGCAGTACAGGACACCTGCTCTCAAATACCAAAAATAATCCATATGCAACAAAACTGTCTAGGGCACTATGTGCGTTATCTATCGAATAAAATGAAAGCCACAACGTACAGGACATTTCCATACGCTGAAAAGCCATAGTGAAACTAAAGTCACTGCTTCTTAATAGGAGGTTGCTGAAATTGGCCCAGTAATGACTTTTAATCAGCTTTCTCCTCATTTAGCACGTTGTTGGAATCCTGTCTTAAGGCACAAAAACATAATTTCCTCAAATTTAGATAACAAGCATCCTTCGTGCTGGAAGTGAACTATCCACAAGCTGTCATTCATGCTACCCAACGAATGTTGTTTCCTCTTCAGCTGCAATGTGCAACTGTTACTCTCAAATAAAAAAAAGTTGATGCAGAATTCTGACACACCACATGAATCAATCCTAAGTCGTTGACCCAAAAATGTATAAATGTATAATTAATTCAATCTCAAACGTCATATGGACGTGTACGTATCATATAAAAAGTACAACATGCTCCGTAGCGCATTTGAATTACAATATTAGGAGAGAGGGTATTGCTAATGTAAGTGGTCACAAGATGTTTCCCATGAATTTAAGGATATTTCAATTGTAGTGTCTGACTTTGTCTGATACTGATCGAGCTTAACAAAAACCACGTAACGTTATGTATCAAACAGTGCTACTGTTAAAATTTCGTAGGCTTCCGCGGGGTGTTGTAACGCATCATAATGTATGATGGCTATTTAATAACCAACTTTTTCCGGCTATCGTTACAATTGCCATCTTCTTGGTATACTGATGTAGAGACGCCCAACAACTGGCTCACAACAGTATACACAGAAAGAGGCCACTGTAACGCTGGTCGAAAAATTAGTTATTAAAGTAATAGCCATAATGCATTGTGACAGCCTACAACACCCAGAAAACTTTTATGTCAAGTGATATTGTATCTGCCATCGAACTTCTGACACTATGTGTAATTTTGCCTGTAGTTCTGCTCGCTCCGTCAAGTTGGCTACTCCGTATGAAACCCTTCTAACATTTACAAATAGATTGAAAGAGAAGTTTCCATAAATACTAGCAACGGAACACTATGTATGAAGATGCTTCTAGAAGAGTGCTCTATACCAGGGGTTCCAAAACATTTTTGTCTTGTAGGCTCCTCGCCGACTTCTTCTGTGTAGACCCCCTGCCTTTTGTGTATTATTATTATTATTATTTTACGAATTCCTAACTTGAAATGTGTTTTCGCGCCTCATATATTGCTACTAACTTTGATAACCTTAACTATAAAAGGGTGGACTGAAGAAATGCTTTACAATTTATAATATATATGTTATAAGTGACTGATCTCCCCCCCCCCCTCCAACAAAAAAAATTAATAAATAAATAGAACTAAATCTGACTACGGGCGTGCAGCAGAAGACGGGAAATACAGAATTCCTCCGCTCTCTCGCTTAGCCAGTGAAGCGCTCATTGACATACAAAGGACCAAGATTCAGCACTGTGAGAATAATTCTGAATTTTCGTTGCGACCTTCCTAAATGTGAACCACTATCTTGGAATCATTTACAACAAATAGACCCGCAAATTATTTTTCCGCTGACCCCTCGCAGGTTGGAATAGACTCCTGGGGGTCTATATAGACCACTTTGGAAACACTGCTCACGGCGACAAGAGCAAATTTAGAGGCCAAGTCGGGTCAGACTCACTCGTCTACCACACTACTGCTCTGACTGTTTGCGAACATCGTTGAGCCCGATTTTTACTACTGACTTCTCATTAGAAAATTTAGTATCTTAATCAACGGCATTGTTTGTCTCAAAGGGAGTTGCCTTCTCAAAAACACAGTTCAACTGCCACTAATAATTACTCCTTTGGAGAGGATTCATGCACTATCTTTATTTTATATTGTCATTATTTGATTCCTTTGTATTTGGAGTTCCGCTACGTTGTACTTTTCGTTACATTAAAATTTTTATTGCAGTAAAAGTTAAAAGAATGCAACAATTTTTAAATACAGCCGATTTTACGTAACTTGTAAATCAATCAGTTTGTAATATAAAAAGTAATGTCACATTCGTAATAAAGGGAAAATTTTCGAAGTTTCCAGTCAAACATTACAACACGCTGACATCAGGGGTCAAAGCCGACATATGGCATCACAAGCTTCAGTTCACCCTCTTCAGCTCTCGCCATTGGTGCAAGTGCCTCTGCCACCTCCAGTGTCTTTGGATCGAGACAGTGAGACCGACTTCTACCACAGTTTCCGCCTAATATCGATACAGATTTTCTACCCATTTACGGTCATTAAAGATTGTAATAAGAAATATCAATAAAGTAGCGAAAAACTGCTTTTTAATTGTTATTTTTAGCGGTTAGGTTAAACCGGATATCTGCATCTACATAAATACTCTGCAAGTCACATTGAAGTGCATGACAGAGAGTTCATCGAACAGCTTTAAAGATATTTCTCTACAGAAAACACACACACACAAACACACTCACACACACACACACACACACACACACACACACACAAAATTCTTTCTCTCTTCGATTTTCCTTATTTCATTTTGATGCTCATGTCTTCCTATATAGGTGGGTTCTAACAAAATATGTTCGTATTCGGAAGAGAAAGTTGGTGAAAGAAATTTCGCAAATAGATCTCACAGCAACGAATAAAGCCTTTCCAACCCAACCCTTGCATCATTTCCTTCACACTCTGTCTCCTATATTGCGTTTCTCTTAAGTTTCTGTAAATCCCACTTTGTGTGGATCCCACAATGCGCAACAATACTGCAAAATAGGACGCACAAGTGTAGTATGGGCAGTTTCTTTAGTAGAATTGTTTGAATGTTCATAGTGTTCTGCCTCCGAAACGTAATCTTTGGTCCGATTTCCCTAGAATATTTCATGTGTGTTCTTTCCAATTTAAGTTGTTTGCAGTTATTATTCCTAGGCGTTTAGTTGAATTTACGGCCTGTAGTTTTTACTGATTTATTGTAAAAATGAACTTCAACGGGCTTCTTTTAGTGGTCATACGGATGACATCACAATCTGTTATTAGTTGGCAATTGGCATTTTTTGCACCATATTGATATCTTACCTCAATCCTTTTGCAGTTTCTTTTGATGTTCTGGTGACGTCACTAACCGATAAGCAACAGCATCAACCGCGAACAGTCTAAGAGAGCTACTCAGATTGTCTCCTAAATCGTTTATAAAGATAAGGAACAGTAGGGGCCCTATGACACTTGCCTGAGGAACGCCAGATATCACTCGAAGACTTTCAGTCAACTACAACGTTTCTGACACGAAATCACAAATCCAATCGCACGATTGTGGCGATATCGCATAAGCATGCAGTTTGATTACAAGACGATTGTGAGGTACAGAGTCAAAAGCCTTCCGGAAATCTACAAATACGGAATATATTTGACATCCCTTGACGATAGCACTCATCTAAAGACGAATGCCTAGTTGTGTTTCACAAGAATGATACTTTCTGAGTCCGTATTGACTATGGTTCAATAGGTAGTTCTCTTCAAGGTAGTTCTCTTCAAGGTAGTTCATAATATCTGAGGAAAGGACATGTTCCACACTCCTGCTGCAAACCGACATCAATGATATACGCCTGTAATTCTGCGCATCTCTCCTATTGCCTTTCCCCTCTGGGGGGGGGGGGGGGGGGCTCACGGTTCTTTCGAGAGTACGTGCGTGGCGAGAACGGGGCCCCAAGCTAATGCAGTCTTCCTTCCTTCCTTCTTTACTTCCCGGACTGTATTTTCTTTTCTCCTTCCCTTCTTTCTCATCCTCACTCCTTCCCCTCCCCACTGGGGGCTGATACCCTCAGTAGTTTAGTCCCCCTATCCTTACCAAACAACCCAACTCAACCCTATTGCCTTTCTTGAATAATGGAGTGACCCGTGGAACTTTCAATCTTTGGGTAAGGAACGTTCGCTGAGCGAGCGATTGAGTATGATAACTAAGTATTTCTTCCCCCTTGATTCTGTTTTGCTTTTTCTATTTACTTACTTTTTCTTCATACAACTTCTCTTTTGGTCACTGCCGTTATAGCCACCAGTATTTATTTCGTGATGATCCTGCTCCCTTATGTGAGCACTGTGATGAACCTTTTACTGTGTACCACCTTTTAGTGCAATGTCCGTTGTTTAATTGTCTCCGTCATGTTCTGTTTACCATCTGAAATGTCTGATATTTTAGCTGATGATCCGCATCCTGCTGATAGAGTTCCATATTTTATACATCGTGCAAATATGGTGAAAGCCATTTAACTTCTAATCCCGGTACGATTTTTTTTTTTTTTTTTTTTTTTTTTTTTTTTTTTTTTTTTTTTTTTTTTTGTCTATGGGACTTAACTACGGGGTCATCAGTCCCTAAACTTACAAACTACTTACTACTAAGGACGGCACAAATATCCATGCCCGAGGGGGGATTAGAACCCCCGACCGTAGTGGCCGTGCGGACCGTGACTGGAGCGCCTCAATCCCCTCGGCCACCGCGGCCGGCGGTACGATTTTACTATGGGCAGTGTTGGGCGCTAATGACCTCAGGAGTTGTGCGCCCTAAAACCACAATTTAAAAAAATACAACTCCTTTCTAATTTAGTGCTATATCTGTGTTCAGTTTTCGCAGTTTCTCATAGGCTATCCGCATCGTCACTTTAACAGTAAATCAGAGAAAAATGCGTTGGGGAGCTTTGCCTTGTAAGAAACTCGCTATGATCGAAAGCTGGCTATTCCAGTAATAAACACCATCCGTGGCTCAGAGCCGCTTTTACTAGGATGTAAACGCGATGTTCATCTTTAATACTGACTGCATCCACAGCTTACCTTGTCAGTTACCAGCCACAACTTTCCAGTACATTGCGCGCTTTTATACGCTCGTTCCTTTGCCCATCCCTTCCCCCCTCCACACTTTCACCACCATTCGCGCAATATTTAAGGCCACACACGGTGCCGCGGGCGAGCAAATCAAAAATATTGCAGAAGCGTTTAACGCCAGCGGCGCGGAAAGCCGGCACGCTAGATTTGCGGCGGTGGCTGATCCGCGGATTTGCCGCTCCCAGGCCAGAGCAAACAGCTGAACGCCGCTGCGACTGCAGAGTCGGCGATTCGGCCAGTGAGCGACCTCTGGCCAAACACGCCGCCAGGCCTGATGTATGAGCCCCCGCGTCCATCCCTCCCACCAGAGCGCCAAGTGATTTCTCACTGCGCGGAGCAACACTTTGTCTCCCGACCAATTCCACTCGTGCGTCGGTGTGTGGCATGTACTGTCAGACGGTGGCGGATTAAAAAGCCACTCGTCCCTGTGTGAAATGGGGAGGAAAGTTTCATTTAAGCTCCACTGTGTCGAAAAGAAAAATAGCGATTCTTTTATTGAATTACTATTAGTCGAGAGCGTCTGTGTGTCATCGAGGAATGCTGAAGCAGAAGAAAAACATTTTTTCTTACTCTAAAATTATGAACAAAACTTGGTTTCAAAATGCAGTACAAAAAGAGGCACGGAGCAGAATGACTGCAGTCTTCAAGTGAATATACTTGACGAAGAGGGAGATGCACAACAAATAAAACAAAAGAATGTTCCGTTCTTACCTTTATCAACAGATGGTGTTTTGAGTGATTAGAAATTCCTTAGAGTACAGTGCATGAAATTCTACGCAATATTTTGCATTTGTATTGTGATGCTTCTGGCTTTTGCAGTCCCTGTTGTAATTTTTTGTTCGGCGTGGTATATGTGGAGAGTTCTCGCAGATCCCCATGAAGTCAGCAGTGATGGAAAGGTGACGGTGGGAAGGATTGCTTCAGGTCCTTTTCGATGGAAAGAGCGGCGCTTTAATAGAAAGTGTAATTTGATTGGCTACTAACATGATAGTGATTGCAGGCGCAAAAACTTTCTGAATTAATATTTTATAAATCGTAATTTATTCGTGGAAGGAATATATAGAGGATCTATAAAAAGGAAATATACTTGAAGGCAACGTTCTAGAAATCAAAGACGAATTGGAGGAAGATGAGATATGATACTGCAAGAAGAATTTGACAATGTAGGTTTGCCCTTCCTTAGCCCTTAGATAAGTCGTAATGTATTGCCTCCCGTATCCCGTGTTCCTACATTTCTCCTAAATCCAAACTCATCTTTCCCGAGGTAGCTACCGGTCGACAACAATTGTTATCGCGAAACTGAGTCTGTCGCAGGCTGGAAACACTTCGACGCAGCACGGCCAACAGCCGATCATCGCGGTCGACAAGGCCTTCCCGGCAGGAGATCTAGCCTGCGGAATAACAGTGGCACAGCCTGACGCAAGGGGCAGCCGGGTCCCGGCCTCGACAGCAGCGCATCAGGGCGTCGAACCAACGCATGGCGCGGTAAGACTGCAACAAAAGGCTAGCTACTCACCCAGGTGCGTGGTGTGGACGAAAGGAGGGCGAAGCAGCATCAGTGGGTGAAGGAGGACCCGGGGTCAATCCCGGACCGCACCCATCGCGGTACGACCATCGCGGCGGCGGGCGCGGGGGCAACACCTCGCCCTAAGCAACACTGAGGTGGCCGCGGCCGCCAGACAACCACACGAGACGGCAGTAAACTTGCGCATAATAGTTCACGATCGGGAGCGTTCGTTCTTTTAGTTCGTCCGCTCCCAGTGACAGCTGAGCGGCGTGGTCTGCGCATGCAGGTGGAGGGAGAAGTTCCCCCACCTAACTGCTTCATGCACGTGCTGCTTCAGCCGCTAACGAAACCACTCAAACCAAAAGAAACAGCTTGTCGATAATTTCTCGCGTTACGTTTAGAGTTATCTCTATATCTTGGCATTATGGAATTTATTAGTCAGATATTGCAGAGTGCAGAATACATCCAAACAAATTATGTAGCACTGAACTATGTAATTTAGCAGGCAGGCGCTCACCTCGAAATGACTCTCACCAGCAGAAGGAAAATACGTGATTTTTAATTCTGCTACGCGTTCTCCAACGAACTAAGAAACGAGATACGTTTGTCATAATAGTTCGCGACCGGTAACGCATGTTTTAGTTCTCCACCGATTGCACATACTTTAGTTCGCGACAGATCGTGCATATCTTAGTTCACGACCGGTAGCTCTACTTTTAGTTCGCAGCTCGGCCGCGAAGTAGGTCGCTCTTTTTAGTTCGTCTGCGGTTTTTGGCTGTTGCTATCGCTACTAAAAGAGCTCTTTCTTTTGTTATGACAGCTTTTTGTTTATATAATGATCAGCGTTGCCCAAGCATGTGCTATTACCCTTATTTTTGGACAATTAGACATCAAATATTTAAGCAAATAAACGAGTTATTTACACGAATGGATGATACAATGATATTCAACTACTGTGTATACAGAGTAGTCGTAGTATTTTATTTTTAAAATGGATTTCTTTATTTATTCAATAGGTCATTAAAGGAAAATTACCTACAAATGACGCGATGCTGCGCGCTCTCGCGTCCTCACGCTGTTCCCCATCAGTCTTCGGAAAAGTAGTCGACGAACTAAGAGGCGAGGAATCAGCGAACTAGTTCGCGTAGTTCGCCTGTGGGAGTGCTTTTCCGAACTAGTTCGTTCGCGAACTACACAAGACTAGAGGGTAGTGTTAGCCACTTCAGGAATCGTGGCGTCAGCTGGACGCCTACTCAGCCCGATACGGCGCGCACGCACACTCCACTCGCCTCCAGCTGTATTGTAAGCACGAGTGTCAATAAAATGTTTTGTTATATTTACGATCACGATTAATTCCAAACTGTACGAAAAATTCGCTCATCAAGGTCATTTAGTGCCACTGAGATGGTTGTAATGAGACGCATTGACTACAATTTTGTATTCTTAGCTTGTCTTGTCAGTATGGATCTCTGAAATTTTAAATTCTCCGACGATTACCGAAACTGAACGTCCCATGCATCTGCCTTCAACTACCATTCCGCGTTAGAAGTTTGTTAATCCGCATGCGGCCATAATCACGTCGGAAAACGATTCACATGAATCACCGGAGGACCAATACCTATGCCAGTGTACATCGATTTCGTTCCTCCTCTATGTGATACTGTCGCCATCTTTTTTCCATTTTTATTCCATGTGTTATGGGGATGGTGGGACCTTTGTGACCATAATTTGGTTCGATGGGCCAGGAGGATAGGTTAAAATTTTATAAGTCAGTTTATTCATGAACAAGCAGCTGCAGATTGAAACTATTTATATAAATAGAAAATAATAGCGGTCCTATGACTTTTCCCTGAAACATTCCGACGATACCCTAGTGCCTGATCAACATTCGCCATCGAGGACAGTGTACTGGGTTCTATTACTTCAGTAGTCTTCGAGCCACTCACAGATTTGGGTACCTGTTCCATAAGCTCGTACCTTCGTTAGCGGTCTGCAGTGCGGTACCGTGTTAAACGCCTTTCGAAAATCGAAAAATATTCATTACGCCTATTTCCCTTCATCCAGAGTTCGCGAGGTGTCATGAGAGAAAACGGCAAGCTGAGATTCACACGATCGTTGCTTCCTAAAGCCGTGCTGATGCATGGATACAAGCTTTCCCGCCTCAACTAAATTTACTATATTATAACTGAGAATGTGTTGAAGAATTCTACAGCAGAGTGATGTTAATGATACAGGTCTGCAACTATGTGAGTCCGTTCTTTTGCCTTTCTTATACGCGAAAGTTACCTGCGCCTCTTTCTATTAGCTTGAAATTTGGCGCAGGATCAAAGATTCACGATAAATTCGCACCAAGCAAGGGGCCATCTCCCCAGAACATTCTTCTTAAAACCGAATTGGTACCCAATCTGGACCTAGACACTTGTTTTCAACACTCTGAACTGTTTCTCCACAACGGCTAAGTCTGTTACTATGTTGTCCATTTGGGAGGTACAACGACCATCAAATGAAGGTATGTTTTCATGGCCTATCATCAGCCCGGAATGATCAGAGTGAGTGGATAGAGGCCTTTGATTCTCTTACCGACTTTACATCGGACCAGAATTTTTTCAGGTTTTTGGCGAGATCTTTTGCATGCTTTGCGCATCGCTCCTTTTATAGACGCGCGAATCTGTACTAACTTCTGCCTTATTTGATTTTTTTGACCTTTCGTATGATATGGGGAACAAAGATTAAGAGTTTTTGCTATTTTATCAACCATAACAATCAAAAAGCAATAATTTAAAGCCAGATATGTGAATGGGTTACGAATACTTATGAAGCAATGTATGTGAATAATACGAAAAAGAAAATATGGTGTTTAAAGTAAAATAGCAGCAAAGCTACGGACACCGCATTCACGTAGGTAAGATTGTTTGCGTCTCTACCTTCTTGCGTGTGCTGTCTATAGCACAAGTTAAAGTAGTCTGTACGTCTAGGAAAGGATAAACACTATATTTTGGTCCCATATGCAAACATTTGTACATTTAACTACGCCAAGGAAAACACACACACACACATACACACACACACACACACACACACACACACACACACACACACACACAATGGCGCCTCAATCATGGCACTTAGCGAAGTGCCGAAGGACGTCAACAATCGTTTCCAGGACGTGTCTCAATATCACCACATATCTCGCAGCCAGCAGTGGTATACAACTCATTCTTCCACGTCTCTTGATCTAGAACGATGCTTTGTGTACATAAAAGCACCATTTTTTCACTTGGGTAACGTTGGGAGGTCGCTAAGCTTTCTCAGGAGGCGCCTGGTTCTATATATCTCTATCAACGGCAGACCGGATCAGGCGGTAGTGCAATATAGCGCGGCGTTGTGAGCAAGGATAACCAAAAACTATGGCTGCAATTTTACTTGCTATCCGCAAGAGCTTTCTCCTATGACCTCTGCGACAAGAAAACATACACTACAGTATCCCTTCAGTATATTCGAATGCGTGTGTACGTAACCTGTGTGGTCATCGATTAGGAGAGAAGAGTTACGAGCAGCTAACGGGAAAGAAAAATAAGAGCCACATTGACAGGTATTTTACTCCATTCGGTATACGCGAATTAAACGTTTTAGAAGCCATTTTCTGTTATGACTGACCCAAATTTCCGTCCGCTGAAGTTAGATGTAAGTTACGTTCCGTAGAATGTCAAAAAGGAGATCAGAGAGGCCGATAATGGCTACATTTGAAACCAATGTAATGAATCATAATCTTGATACAAGGCGTGGACTAAACTATTCCTAGAAATGCATCCTTGAAATACACACACTAGACATGTCTGAAATGTGAGAGAAAGAAAATGCAATATAGAAACGCATAGAAAGAGTGTTTTTAGTATTTCTAAAGGATAGTGATATGATTATTTTTAAGCCACGTAGAAATAAGCAGTATAAAAATTTCAACTAACTCTTTGTTCCATGCATAGCAGAAAATAATTTTTCCATCTGTTGTATAGTGCAGAATCTCTTGCAGCCACTGTCTTTATGACTAAACTTTTAACTAGCTGTTTTCCGCATGGAATAGTATTCTCACATAGAAATTAGAATTTATTTAGCACATTGAATCAGTAACACTGAACACGCCACTCGATACACAATTCGCACGTGGTTTTGCTAGGATTGGCTGTAGAGAGCAGCGAGAAAAGGTGCCAAGTGCAGTAATTTGGCTATAGACGGCGTCGACGATTAACATTGTAATTTTATAAAATCCGTAGTGAGCTTGAGGTCTATGAAACTATTACTTAGTGGAAATACATAAGTGGACAGAATTCTATGACCGAAAGATTTTCAAATACAGCGTTTAATACTCCCACATTCGATTCTTATGTGTAACTCTAATCTTTGAAATAAAAGAGCTTTAAGTCAAATTAACGAAGTAGGTACTTTCTGGATTTTAATGCCGAAATAGGCAATTTTAGATAATAATACACTACTGTCCATTAAAATTTCTACACCGAGACTTAATGCAGATCATAAACGGGTATTCATTGGACAGATAAATTATACTAGAAATGACATGTGATTACATTTCCACGCAATTTGGGTGCATAGATCCTGAGAAATGACTACCTAGAACAACCACCTCTGGCCGTAATAACGGCCTTGATACGCCTGGGCATTGAGTCAAACAGAGCTTGTGTGGCGTGTACAGGTACAGATAGATGCCCATGTAGCTTCAACACGATTCCATAGCTCATCAAGAGTAGTGACTGGCATATTGTGGCGAGCCAATTGCTCGGCCACCATTGACCAGACGTTTACAATTGGTGAGAGATCTGGAGAATGTGCTGGCCAGGGCAGCAGTCGAACATTTTCCGTATCCAGACAAGCCCATACAAAACCTGCAACATGCGGTCGTGAATTATCTTGCTGAAATGTAGGGTTTCGCAGGAAACGAATGACGGGTAGAGCCACGAGTCGTAACACATCTGAATTGTAACGGCCACTGTTCCAAGTGCCGTCGATGCGAACAAGAGGTGACAGAGACGTGTAACCAATGGCACCCCATACCATCACGCCGGGTGATACGTCAGTATAGCGATGACGAATACAGGCTTGCAATGTGCGTTCACCGCGATGTCACCAAACACGGATGCGACCATCATGAAGCTATAAACAGAAATTCTATTCATCCGAAAAAATGACATTTTGCCATTCGTGCACCCAGGTTCGTCGTTGCGTACACCATCGCATGCGCTCCTGTCTGTTATGCAGCGTCAAGGGTAACCGCAGCCGTGGTCTCCGAGCTGATAGTCAATGATGCTGCAACCGTCGTCTAACTGTTAGTGCAGATGGTTGTTGGCTTGCAAACGTCCCCATCTGTTGACTCAGGGATCGAGACGTGGCTGCACGCTCCGTCACAGCCATGCGGATGTCTGTCATCTCGACTGCTAGTGATACGAGGCCGTTGGGATCCTGCACGGCGTTCCGTATTGCCCTCGTGAACCCACCGATTCCATATTCTGCTAACAGCCATGGGGTCGCGACCAACGCGAGCAGCAATGTCGTGATACGATAAACCGCAATCGCGATAGGCTACAATCCGACGTTTATCAAAGTAGGAAACGTGATGGTACGCATTTCTCCTCCTTACATGAGGCATCACAACAACGTTTCACCAGGCAACGCCGGCCAACTTCTGTTTGTGTATGAGAAATCGGTTGGAAACTTTCCTCGTGTCAGCACGTTGTGGGTGTCGCCACCAGCGCCAACCTTGTGTGAATGCTCTTAAAAGCTAATCATTTGCATATCAGAGCATATTCTTCCTGTCGGTTAAATTTCGCATCTGTAGCACGTCATCTTCATGGTGCAGCAATTTTAATGGCGAGGGGTGTAGAACTGTTATGATATTAATTAGTCATGAAACGCATATTTCCCATCCTACATGCAAAATGGAACTTAGGAAAATATAGGTGTTAACCTGAAAACCCGGAGTCTAGTGGACCGCAGATTTTTAGGTCGTAGGAAGAGCATTTTAGGCTGTATATGTGGAAGAGACCTGGAGACACTGGAAGGTACTAATACCTTATTGGTTATGAACAGCAGATTAAAACTTAAGACTGCAGAAAGGTAGAATTGTTAGGAGGTATAACCTGTACAAATTGAAGGGACCAGAGGTGATTGAGACTTTCAGAGGGAGCATTAGGCAAGGATTGGCTGAAACGGGATAACACAGGATATAATAAGCTTAATTGATGAGAGGAGAAAATATAAAAATGCACCAAGTGAAGCAGGCAAAAGGGAGTACAGAAGTCTGAAAAAATGAAGTTCACAGGAATTGCACACTGGCTAAGCAGGAGTGGCTTGAGGAGAAATGTAAGACTGTAGAGGAATGTGTAACTAGGAAAAAGATAAATTTCGTCTACAGTAAAATAAAAGAGACATCTGGAGACAAGAAAAACAGCGCTATGAATATCAAGAACTCAGATGGAGAACCTGTACAAAGCAAGAATGGGAAAGCTGAAAGGTGGAGGGAATATATAGAAGGCATGTACAAAGGAAATAAACTTGAAGGCAGTATTATAGAAATGGAAGATGAAAAAGAAGGAAGATGAGATAGGAGATACTATATTACGAGAAGAATGAGCCAGTCATGAAGAAATTGTTCCACCTGGTACGCAAGATATAGGAGACCATGTGTCGATAAGCTGCAGATTTGATTTCACTAACTCTCTTCCAGTGACTTACCGCTAAACTACAGTATCATCCGTGAAAAACCTCAATCAACTTCAGATGTTATTCTACGATATCATTTATATATTCCGCCTGATATGCAAAACTCTATTTTACACACAAACTAGTTTCAGCACCTCTGTGCCATCATCAGTGGGTTTTCCATTTATTTATTGCTGTGAAAATAAAATATATTGATTTTACTACTATACTATGTGTAAATTTAGCCCTAATAAGTTGTTAGTCTTATTTTCGTTTTTATCTTTTTACGTACTGTGGTCATAGTTCCGTACTGGTAGCGTTGGCATCGGCAACCAAATTATCTGTTTAAATCTTGTGAGTATTGTAAAAACTACTGCGAAAACATAAATTTGGTAAGTGGTGAACACGAAATATCCAGCGAGTTGTGATCAGTGTTGCCAGACGTAGGCAATTTTCCCTACACCTAGGTCCTTTTAAGCATTAAAATCATGTAGGGAATTTTCATCCAAAAGTCTCCAACGCGTAGGTACTTTGGTAAAATTTTACAATCGCCGACACATGCCTAGCCAGTAATGTTGGCAACAGAACAGTTGTGGCCGGCCGCGGTGGCCGAGGGGACTGCGGCGCGCCAGTCACGGTCTGCACGGCCACTACGGTCGGGGGTTCGAATCCCCCCTCGGGCATGAATATTTGTGCCGTCCTTAGTGTTAGCTAGTTCATAAGTAGATTGTAGTGCGCCTCGGTTGAACAGTGATAGAGTGCCAAACTACAAATCCAAAGGTCGCGGGTTCGATCCCCGCTAGGTCCTAGGATTGGCCGTGCAGACTGTGACTGGAGCGCCTCAGTCCCCTCGGCCACCGCGGCCGGCTCAGCACGCGTGAATGAAGCCGACCAATCGTGGCAAAGTTTGAAGTAGCCAATGATATTTTAGAGGGCTTACTTGTTTTATGTTCAGTTTGGAAATAGTGTTAGAAAATGTCAGCACAAGGAAAATTTATTGTTTCCATGAACGAAAGTCGTTTTATTATCTTGGAGAAATTGTTATTTACGTCAGGACGATATACTAGTTAGAACTTCTAAATGAGAAGCTGCTGACAAGAAAACGCTAAAACCGTAGCGACAGCCAACGTTATAATGAACAAAGCGCTATCTAGATATTCGTTGTCAACATAGCATTACTCTTTGAAAATATGAATCATGCAGACTGACGGACTTCCTTTTTTTCTGCTGTGTGAACTAAATAATTACTGCTGCTCCTTCTCTATGATTGATAGTGTCGATGTATTCTTATGCGATCAATAAATCAGTTATCCTCTTGTAACAGTGCACTCGGAATTAGCGGCATATTTGGGGAAGCTAATTGACGTTGTTCCTCTCTATGGTCGACAGGTTCTTGATGTACCCTTGTCCGATCGATAAATCAGTAATCCTCTTGTAACAACAGATCACTTGGAATTCGCGGCATAATCTACACGTTACTCCATCAATCAGTAACAGTCAGTCAATGGAAAACCATATCTAGTAAGTGAAGCATGATGCCAAATATTTATTTTAAAGTTTTTCAAAATAGTAACATGTCACATTAATCAACTGGTTAACCTCTGCTAGCCGGACTCCTGGATTCAGCCCCTCCCAGACGCAAATCCTGGCTACGACTCTAATGGACTCTAATGTAGGGGCATTAATGAGGTGGTAGGGAGAAAGTAGGGAAAACGTAGGTACATTTTTGTGAGACTGTAGGTATTTTCTCTCTTTGCCATCTGGCAACACTGGTTGTGATTCACATGATGCCGCGGTGGAGTAGCTGCGCGGTCTGAGGCGCCTCGCCGCGGAGCGCGCGGTCGGAGGTTCGAGTCCTCGCTGGGGCATGTGTGTTTGTGTGTGTATGTGTGTGTGTGTGTGTGTTGTCCTTAGGTTAGTTTACCTAGGTTTAAGTAGTTTGTAAGCTACGGACTGATGACCACGCAGTTTGGTCCGATAGATTTACAAACATTTGAACATTTGATTCACATGATCGACAATATTCGAACATAAAATGTTCCAAAATTCTGCAACTGACGGATGTCAGAGATATAGGCCAATAGTTATATGCATCTGATCGACGACCCTTCGTGTATACGAAGATGACATGAAAGAAGTAGTAAAACGGCATGTTATTTCCAAAGGAAGGAAGCAAATCCATTCCACAGACGATTTATCTGAACTTCAGATTTGGGGAGATTTTCCGAGAAAAGGCTTAACTGATTACGAAATAGAAAAATTTTAAAGGGGAAAATCTGTTTAGCTAGTAAATCTTATAGCTGTAAGGAGTGAACAGATCAACAACTGTCTTCGAACACTAGGTCACTCTTGAGTTGTACCCTTTATTGTTTAGAAGTTCATTGTTGTTTGTAGCAAACCGAAGACTTCCATTTGAATTGCTTATTACAATTAACTAATAATTTATACTACGCATAACTTAATTATTAGAAGTACATTTTCTTTATGATTCTCCTACGCAGGGAGCCGACGCTGTGAACACCAGAAAGAATTCACCAGTTCAATTACAGCGAAGCCAATCGTAGCGGAATTCCACTAGCTTAACGGATACTTTTTTTTTAAATTTTGTTGTGTAGCGGTGGAATCCTAAAATTCTCATTCATTTCGCGTAATTTAAATAACTTTGGCTGAATGTAAAACATCCCAGATATTTACGTGCTAAAGTACAAAAATATTTCATTAAATATTAAGATATTAAAGCTTCAGTAATTCAGTGACCAACACAGACTGATATCTAATGTGTTCGTTGCATGCAGTTCATTGGTTACGCTTTTTATATTATTTGAGTTATGACCGTTCCATTGATAAAATTTATGATATTGGGTACATAGTAGGATGTCTCAAACAGTTGGTGGATGACAATAGCAACCGGAACTATGATTAGCGACAAAGGTCAAAGGCTAATAAATGATGATTCCTAAAAATGCCTTTAAACCACGAAAGAAAATACGAAAATATAGGACAAATTGAGAAAAAAACCTAGAAAACTCTGATTATCTAGATACATAAAAATGAATTGCTGTTCGTTAGTCTCGCTAAAACACGAGAAAGGTTGAACCGATTTGACTAATGTTAGTCTTGAAATATTCCTGTAGCCCACGGAAGGTTTAAACAGTGATAAAATATGGAAAAGATATCCGGAAAGGAGGAAAATCGGGAAAAACTATCAATGCCGTTCGTCCAATTACGATAAAAGTTTGTACATTTCATGTTGAAAGTAGGAAAATTCACGAAAAACCGAAAGCGATTTTTTTCTATTAATAAAAATCAATTGCCACATAGTTGTCAGATCATCACTTGAGTACGGCTTGACAGGACAAGATAAGCATGAAATAATTCTTTTTGGAAAATTTACCGGAAAATTGGAAAATTTGAGAAAAACAAAGTGCGTTTTTCAATGTGTTTTTGATTGAATTCAGCACTATAACTGGCTATTCGCACGATGGAGGGGGTAATTCTTTTTTTTGTTCATTATGGTCTTGGAAATGTTATGAATAAAAAAAAGGGACAGCTGAAAAGGAAAGTCGCAAAATTCCAACCAAGTTCCTTTTTCAATGTGTTTCTAAATGTACTCAACAGTACTCCGATTGCGATACAATTTTGATCATTTGACGTTCAACGAAAGATGAACGTCCTTATGAACTAAAAATTTAGGGAAGTTACCCGGAAAATTGGAAAATTCAGAAAAAGTAGAAAGAGATTTTTCTATGAAATATCAATACCGTTCATCTGATTGCGATAAAATTTTGCACATTCGACGTTCAAGCGAGGGGAAGGTTTGAATGAAGTAAAAGCTTGGAATAGTTGGCCAGAAAATAGGAAAATTTGTGGAAAACTGAAAGCTCTTATCTTTGGGATATCAATGTCGTTCGTACGATTGCAATAAAATTTTGCACATTTGACGTTCAAAGCAAGAGTACATACATATTAGCAATTACGAAGCATTGCCGGGTCGACTAGGTGACCTGAGTACTTCGTATTACTTACCTCTAAACATAAACCATATTAATTTAAATCATATTTATTTTAGACTCAGTGGCTTTATAAAGGCATCATCGGATCGATAGTAGGCGGAAAGAGTGGACAAATCAGGTACACATATCCAGGATAATGTTCATGTCATATTCGTGGAAGTTCAGTGTAGGTTTAAACAGTGATAAAATATGGAAAAATTGCGACGAAAATTTAGATTTAAAACATGTAAAATAATGACTTGGTTGTTGTGTTGGCCGCGTTCAGAAATATACTTTGAATGAGTAAAGTTCGTTTTACACGATGTGAACCTGTATATGAACTGTCAAAATTAAAAATGAACTGCTGTTCGTTTATGATATGATTTAAATTAATATGGTTTATATTAAGAGGTCAGTGATACGAAGTTCACCGGATCATCTAGTTAAAAGAGAGGTATAGGAAAATTTTATAAGAAACACCAACTTTCTGCACTTAAACTAAAAATATATATTTTAAAAATTGGAAATTAATTCCTAACGCCATCACATGATCAAATACCGTATGAGGAGAGTACCTTTTCCATAAAACTGCATTTGTGGTAACTTCCGAATGATGCGCGGTCTTCATCAATGTTGTCTTTGGAGTCCCTAATAGTCAGGTTACCTAGACAGAAATATACACTGTGCGATCAAAAGTCTCCGGACACTTGGCTGAAAATGCCTTACAAGTTCGTGTTGCCCTTCATCGGTAATACTGATATTCACTATGGTGTTGGCCCACTATTAGCCTTGATTACAGCTTCTACTCTTGCAGACATACTATCAGTAATGTGCTGGAAAGTATCTTGGGGAATGTCAGCCCATTCTTCACGGTGTGCTGCTCTGAGGTCTGGCACGAAATCGGCACTCCTAAACATCTCAAAGGTGTTCCATAACATTCAAGTCAGGACTCTGTGCAGGCCAGTCCATTACAGGAATGTTATTGTCGTGCAGCCACTCCTCCACAGGCCGTTCATTATTAACAGGTGCTCGATCGTGTTGTAAGATCCAATCGCTATCCCCGAACTGCTCTTCAACAGTGGGAAGAAATAAGGTGCTTAAATCATAAGTGTAGGCCTGTGGTGTGACAGTGCCACGCAAAACTAAAAGGAGGCATGCCCCTTCATAAAAAAACACGACCATACCATTGCACCACTGGGTAAGAATTTTACCGTTTGCACTACACACGCTGGCAGACGACGTTCACCGGGCATTCGGTCATACACCCTGCTATCGGATCGTCACATCGTATACCGTGATTCGTCACTTCGCACAATGTTTTTCCACTGTTCAGTCCTCTACTTTTTACGCTCCTTACACCGAGCGAGGCCTCATTTGGCATTTGCCGGCGTAGTGTGTGGCTTGTAGGTAGCCGCTAGATTATGAAATGAGTTTTGTCACTTCCCACTGGCAGTGGATCCTGTTGTAGTTTGGAATTCCTGTGTGATGGTCTGGATATATGCTATTTTGGCGTAAAGTCAGCGCCACACGCCAGACGTAAGAAAACGATCGTGGAGATGGCAGCGATCGACCGAAAGCCAATCGCAAGAAGCAGGCGCCGCGCATCCTGGAGGGAGTAACCGAAGATGCGCGCCCTCTGCAAGCGGCTATATCTAGGCCGACATACGTCTGGACGCCCGTCACTTACTAGTGAGAACTCGTCAGTTCACGAGTTACTATTCAGGTCTCGTCAGTTACTATTCAGGACTCGTCATTTACTATTCAGGACTTGGGCAGTTACTCGGCAGCTACGAAGACAGAACTAGGACAGTCAATAAGTAAGAAGGCGGCTACGAACTTAGCAGTGAGTAGGTCTTAGCACAGCTAGCATCATACGGACGACGCCATAAGAAGCGAGAAGAGAGAAAAACAGACATAAAACAGACATATTTCAACTTTAGTTGAATACCGGTATTGTAAATGTCAGTCAATAAATATCTTGCAATCAATGTTTTAGACGTCAAAGGATCCTGCACTACTACCTTTATTGTTAACTAGACCGGGACAAGAAATAACAAAACGCGACGAGGTCACAACATACGCCTGCCTATTACACTGTTCGACCCTCTGTAATTCGTGTCTCTTCACTTTTTCTCTTCACTATCACATCAGAAACAGTGGAACGAGGGATGTTCAGGAGTGAGGAAATCTCGCTTACAGATTTCTGACACAAGTGACACACAATCATCTGACCACGTTCGTATGTTCGTATTTTGATACTTATGATTCCAGTTCTTTTTTTAGCCTATACATCGTCCGTAATTTCTGTAGGCTATTGTTAATTACATTTAATATTTTAAAACAATGTAGCGGAAATAGCTTATATTGGACTGGCAACACATTGTATGGTAATTTTTCACATTTACCCCTCGTAATTCTTAATTGACGGTATTCATCCCGTCGTTTCCTTCAGGTGAAAATAATTCGAGGTGTGAAAAGAGTCTTTTTGCTCATTTAGACGTTACTTTGGTGCACCAATAATCCTGGATCATGAGTGTAATACACAGAACTATTCTTTCAAAAACGAAGACGTGTATCAAGTAACCTCATGACTTCTTTTATAATAATATGAAAATACTTCAGTACTGAATGCGACATTACTCGTACTAAAATCGTATGAGTTACAATGATGTTACATACATTTATCAATTATACTGGTTATTGAATTCCGTGGCTGTAGATTTTATAACTTCAATAAAGTTTTACTAATGCCAGTACGTGTTCGGGTTTCTACATCTAAATACATACTTTGAACTCCAGGTGCGTGGCGGAGGGTACACTGTACCACTACTAGGTATTTCCTTTCCTATGCCACTCCCAAATAGAACGAGGAAAAAAAGAATGCCTATATGCCTCGGTACGAGCCCTAATTTCTCTTATCTTGTCTTTGTGATCACCATGCGAAATGTAAGTAGGCGGCGGCAAGATCGTGCTACACTCAGCTTCAAATTCCTGCCCTCTAAATTTCCACAACAGTAAATTCGCGAAAAAAACGTCGTATTTCCTCCAGCGATCCCCAATTGAGTTGCCGGAGCATTTCCGTGACAATCGCGCTTTGCTCGAACCTACCAGTAACAAACCTAGCTGCTCGCCTCTGAACTGCTTCTATGTCTTCCTTTAAACTGATCTGCTGCGGGTCCCAAACACTTGATGAATACTCCTCCTTTACAGGTGCAGTACATCTTCCCAAAATTTTCACAATAAACCGAAGTCGGCTGTCCGCCTTACTCACAACTGTCCTTACATGTTTGTTCCATTTCATATCGCTTTGCAATGTTACGCCTGTCCTTACATGTTTGTTCCATTTCATATCGCTTTGCAATGTTACGCCTAGATATTTGAACGACGTGACTGCATCAAGAAGCTAACTACTAATGCTGTATCCGAATATTATGGGATTGTTTTTCCTACTCATGCGCATCACCTTACATTTTTCTACGTTGAGAGCTAGGTGGCATTATTCGCACCAACTAGAAATTTTGTCTAAGTAACTGTGTATGCCATTACAGTCAGTTAAAGACGATACCCTCCCTTTCACCACAGCATCATCAGCAAACAGCCGCAAATTACAAGTTACTCTGTCCATCAGATCATTTATATAGATATAAAATAATAAGCGGTCCTATCACACTCCCCTGGGGCACGCCTGACGATAAACTTGTCTCTGATGAACACTTGCCGTCGAGAACAACTTACTACGTTGTATTACTTAGGAAGTCTTCCAGCCAGTCACAAATCTGTGAACCTATTTCATAAGCTCGTATCTTCGTTAGCAGCCTGCAATGAGGCACCGAAGCTTTCCGTCTCAAGGAAATTTACTACATTCGAACTGAGAATATGCTCCAAAATTCTACACATACAATTACGTTAATAATTATTCAGATCTTAATTTCGCACAGTGATTGAAATTTTATAATACATCAGTAGTCAAATGCTCAAACATTCTAGTCTGCTTCCTGTTGTTTCTAATTACTGCATAATAACCGCAACACAAATACTTTCTTCGAATCTGTTTTGCATTATGCCAATGGTTAGTCACTACTGAAGTTATTGTGAAACCATGCATAGCACTATATAACTTCTAAATTAAATGTAATTGTTTCCGTGCACATAACTTTCCACTGTAAACGAACACGTAAGTCTGCAAAATGTCGAATTCTACGTTGTTTTTGCACATAGAAAAAAATGTTTACGTCACACTTACAAACACGAAAAATAATAATAGCAAGAAGCAGCGCATAAAGTACATCGAACAAGTTGTGTATTGTAAAATACAATTCACGAATTTTACTTGATAAACAAAACTGTAATTGTGCGCGTGAAGCTGCAGAATGTAAATTTTTGTGGATGGCTTTTGCGATGAGTCAACTCAAGCCATTGAATACTATACCAGCTGGAAACGGGGGAATGTGCGAATCACTTATGGGTACAAATCTCTATATATAAAAGGCCATGTCCCGACTGACGGACTGACGCATCGTCGCCCAGCCCAAACCACTGAAGATAGGAACTTGATATTTGTAGAAGGTGTTGATCTTGCTTTGTAGGAGTCATTTAAGAAGCGATTTTTCGGTATTCCGTCCGTAAGGAGGTGAAATAGGGGATGAAACGTTTTTTGAAAATACGTTGCTACTAAGCCAATTTGGAACCCAGAACTACAAAAAATATTTGCATACTTGGTTGGAATTAAAAAGACACATGTTGGGGTATTTTTCGAAATTCAACTATTAAGGGGTGCCACAAGGGGTTACAAGTAGTAAAATCAAATGTTCAAATGTTTGTAAATCTTAAGAGACTTAACTACAGGATCATCAGCCCCTAAGGCTTACAAACTAATTAAACTAACTTGAACTAACTTATGCTAAGGACAACACGAACACCCATGCCCGTGGGGCGAATCGAACCCCCAACGGCGAA
The DNA here is from genome assembly GCA_026315105.1 of Locusta migratoria. NCBI lineage: Eukaryota > Metazoa > Arthropoda > Insecta > Orthoptera > Acrididae > Locusta > Locusta migratoria. Next base: position 215,233,478 of record CM048744.1, on the reverse strand, counting down.
CAGCAGCGCGCACTGCAGCATGGCGCCTCAATACGCACGTCCATTCTTGCCGCAGCTACAAGAAGTATCACAACATTTCATTATGATAGTACTGAAGCTAGATCTATGAAAATTTATATTAAGAGGGAGAAACAACTGGTGCAGACCAACAAGCCTACGCATGCGAAGCAGCGGGCTTTAAGCTAGTAGAAATACATATAAGAGTAACTTCTGTCTGTATTGCTTAAAGGTACTTCATTTTTCTGTTTTGCTACTAGTTTCGGTCCAAGGGTGCACAACTCGTGTACTTGTTGTTTCATTCAAAACAGATTACTTGGGACAATTCATTTGTGTAGTCGTTTACATGACCTGTGGTTGAAGCCTACCTCCAGAGGCAAGAAATAACGTATTCCGACAGCTCAACAAAGAAAAAACTGTTCAAATGTCTGTAAATCTATCGGACCAAACTGCGTGGTCATCAGTACGTAGCTTACAAACTACTTAAACCTAGATAAACTAACCTACGGACAAACACACACACCCATGCCCCAGGGAGGACTCAAACCTCCACGGCGAGCAACAACAAAGAAAACCTATACGTAATTATATATATACATGTGGCGTCTATTCCGAAAGAACAGATGTCACTTCTGATCCTGGGCAAAGCTGAAAATGTGTACCCAGCCGGGATTCGTACCCGGGTCTCCTGCTTTCTAGGCAGTTGCGCTGACCCCTACACCGGTGGGGACACAGTGATCACCGCGCCTGCATTTTCAGCTTTGCCCAATCGCAGTTGATGTCATATATTCTATGAATACTATACGTAATTGTTTAAGAAAAAAAGGTCCTTATGTCCTTCTAGATGTTTGTCTACCGTGTAAATACCTATTTTTTCTAACGACGTTAAGCAATTCCTTACCTTTCAACAGTAGTATAGTAGAGAGGTATATATTTACATACCTTGAATATGTTTAAAATGTGTAGCATATGTTGATCAGTTCTGCACTTAGCTTTCATTACAGTGTGCAAAATTTTTTCAACAGTGTTTTGCGGAAAGAAAATCTCTCCAAGGATTCTGAGTTTACACTCGTGCGCGGATCGAACTTAACGGGACCGCTTTGAATTGCTTCCATGTTTGTATATGTACGGCGGACACCTATAACGGAACACACTACTTGTTCTAAAGACAACTATTTTGTCCAATACAAAATTTGCTCTATGCGAATTACATTTCAAGATCGGTAAGATTGGTTAAATTATTAATTATTACGCAGCGTATTCTTACATTTATTTGAGAAGAAAAAACACTAGAAAATATACGCTCGCGTAAGTAAGTAGTTGTGAATCCTATTAGTTTCCTTTTCTGACTTGAGTTATTAAATAAAGTGTTCAGAGACGAATCACCTGATAGTTCCCTCTCGGTGTCTTTCTAAGATGCTGGTAGTTTCAGCTCTACAGACGGTTGGTTATCAATAACAAATCATCCGGTGACCCACCTGAATGGATAACGCGAACAACTAGTGGGTCCCAGTCAACAGTTTCGGAATCACAGGACATCAATTTTCACGGGACATCTCGTTTCGGCAGACATTTGGAGCGACTAACTGAACTCAGAGTTGGTCTAAATTCATCGTGTCGTAAAAAATTACTGTAGAGATTACAATCCTAGGGGTAGTTAACCCTACAGCATAAAATAAAATTTAACGGAATTCGCCTTACGATGGGAACTATCTACGTCTACAGCTATCGCAACTAATTCGATAGCGGTGGCAGTAGCTTATCTCAAGGGATGTGCCTAACATGATTTCCTATCTGAATATTATGCATACAAACAAGGACGGGTAATTAATATAAAGAAAGCAGTTTCCCTTATAACAAATTTACATTTATTCACAGACCCTGTCGTTACTCATTTAAGCAAGAAATATTATGGGACATTTCAGTTAAAACATTTAGAATACAAATAATATTTCGTGGAGGGATTAAGAAAGGGACCAAAAGCTTTCACACTCATTGTCTACTGGCTGGATTCCAAAATCGTAGTACCATGATGTACTACCCACGTGCCGACGCACACGTAAATTCAAAGTGCCACAAAGAAAATCCCCACATGAACTGAGCCTAATCCGCAAAGAACAGAACACCGCAAAATCAGATATGAAGTAAAATTTGCATAGGTCTGGATGAAACTCAAAAATGTTCAAATGTTTGTATAGCTTAAGGGACTAAACTACGGGCTCATCAGTCCTTAAACTTACAAACTACTTATGAACTAGCTACTACTAAGGACGGCACAAATATCCATGCCCGAGGTGGGATTCGAATCCCCGACGGGGAACGGCCTCGCGCATCGGAGCATAGCGCCTTAATCCGCAGCGGTCATACTCACTCCCTCCGTGAGCAGCCCAGGCTGTTGCCTCTTGATAGACTTGTGTAGGCTATAGAATGTCTCTCAGAACATGCCACTGTTATTGGCTTTTCCGCGATCGAGGAATTCGATAAGTATCGGACCTGGCACGTCGAGAAAGACGATGAGCATCACCCTGCCTGTACATTGTACATATTTTAGGGGTAAGTCACTAAACAAAAATAAATCTTCCGGGCCAGATTGTATACCAACCAGATTCCTCTCAGAGTATGCTGATGCAATAGCTCCGTACTTAGCTATAATTTACAACCGATCACTCAGCGAAAGATCCGTACCCAAAGACTGGAAAGTTGCCCTAATTACTCCAATATTCAAGAAAGGCAATAGGAGTGATCCCCAAAATTACAGGCCTATCTCATTGACGTCGATTTGCAGTAGGATTTTGGAACATATACTTTGTTCGAATATTATGTACTACCTCGAAGAGAACGACCTATTAACCAATAGTCAGCACGGATTCAGAAAGTATCGCTCTTGCGAAACACAGCTTGCCCTTTATTCACATGAAGTGTTAAGTGCCATCGACAAGGGATCTCAAATCGATTCCATATTTCTGGATTTCCGGAAGGCTTTTGATACTGTACCCCACAAGCGGCTTCTAATGAAATTGCGTGCTTATGGAATATCTCCCCAACTGTGCGATTGGATTCACGATTTCCTATCAGAAAGGACACAGTTCGTTGTAATTGACGGTAAGTTATCGAGTAAAACAGAAGTGATATCTGGCGTTCCACAGGGAAGCATTATTGGTCCCCTATTCTTCCTCGTGTTTATAAACGATTTAGGAGATAATCTGAATAGCTCCCTTAGACTGTTCGCGGATGATGCTGTCGTTTATCGGTTAGTGAAGTCATCAGAGGATCAAAAGCAACTGCAAAGCGATTTACACAAAATTTCTATTTGGTGCGAAAATTGGCTATTGACACTAAATAAAGAAAAGTGTGAAGTAATACACATGACCACTAAAAGAAATCCGCTGAACTTCAATTACGCGATAAATCAGTCAAACCTTAAGGTCGTAAATTCTACCAAATACCTAGGAGTTACAATTACGAACAACTTTGACTGGAAAGAACACATAGAAAATATTGTGGGGAAGGCGAACCAAAGGTTACGTTTCATTGGCAGAACGCTTAGACGATGCACCAGCTCCACCAAAGAGACTGCCTACATCACACTTGTGCGTCCTCTCTTGGAGTACTGTTGCCCCTTGTGGGACCCGCACCAGGTGGGACTGACGGAAGATATTGAGAAGGTTCAGAGAAGGGCAGCTCGTTTTGTTTTATCACGTTACGGGGGGGAAAGCGTCACGGAAATGTTGCACGAATTGGGGTGGAAATCATTAAAAGAAAGACGTTATTCATTGCGGCGTGATCTGTTTGCGAAGTTTCAATCACCGACTTTTAGTTCTGAATGTGAAAATATTTTGCTAGCACCTACCTACTTAGGCAGACATGACCATCCCAATAAAATAAGAGAAATCAGATCGAAAACGGAACGATTTAGGTGTTCTTTCTTCCCGCGCGCTGTTAGAGAATGGAACGGTAGAGAAAAGTTATGAAGGTGGTTAATGAACCCTCTGCCAGGCTCTTAAATGTGATTTGCAGAGTATCTATGTAGATGTAGATGTAAGTAGGTGAGATACTAAATTCGCGTCCCTAGATGTTGCACTACATCATCCAAAAGCGCCATATTCAAATTTGAACCGGTCTTGTTGTTAAAACATTTTGTATTTTTTCACTTGAACACATCTCTAACATTTGTGGAAATGACCGATTGTAATGTGTACTAACTAGGTCACTTCGCTACGGGTTACAAAAGTCACCCTTACGTTCTCCTGTTAGTAATATTACAGGATAATAAAATCGAAAATTTAATATAGTATAGCTCATTGAGGAATCACAAAAGATTTTTTCTCTCAGGATGGCTATAACAAATACTTGCGTCTGATATAATTTTACTATGGTGTGGCCATGGCGCCATTACGACCTGTCACTGAAAGGCAAATAAGACAACTGTGAAGCCTTCACCAACAAGACGAAAAACTCTATAGCCGGCCGCGGTGGCCGAGGGGACTGAGGCGCTCCAGTCACGGTCAGCACGGCCACTACGGTCGGGGGTTCGAATCCCCCCTCGGGCATGGATATTTGTGCCGTCCTAGTTCGTAAGTAGTTCATAGTTTGTAAGTTTAGGGACTGATGACCCCGTAGTTAAGTCCCATACGCTTAACAAACATTTGAACATTTTTTCGAGGGGACTGAGACGCTCCAGTCACGGTCTGCACGGCCACTACGGTTGTGGGTTCGAATCCCCCCTCGGGCAGGGATATTTGTGCCGTTCTTAGTACTAGCTAGTTTGTAAGTTGTTTTTAAGTTTACGGACTGATGACCCCGTAGTTAAGTCCACATAAGCTATACAAACATTTCAACAGTTGAAAAACTCTATAAGTTTATTCATATAGTATAAAGTTTCACGGCAGGCGGTAACTTAAAGTTTCCGACCTGACAGGCCGTGGTCGATAGGTAAAACTTTCCCTGAAACTTTCGCCTGCGGCTGCGGAAGACATCATCGGAGGTAAGCCGGCGAAACCGTAGGGGAAAGTTTTACCTAACGACCATAGCCTGTCAGCCCGAATAATTTAAATGTAGTTCTCAAGTTTCATCTCACGTAGGTTCCGCTGTTATTGGGGCGCTAATGATGCAACAACAAACTGAAGTGGATTACCTAGCTGCAGCACGCAGGCCATTTCAGTCAAGATGTGGTCGGTGCAGAGGAAACCTCTATATCTACATACAGACGCCTCAATCCGCCCAAAGGTGCGTGGCGGAGGGTACCTGGTAGCAGTTACTTTCTTTCCTGTTCCACTCCCATATAGAATAAGGGAAAACAAATGCTCTTATGTATCTGTACGAATCCTAATCTCTCTGATATTGTCTTTGTGTTGTTTTTCGCGAACTGTAAGTAGGTGGCAGTAAAATCGTTCTGCAGTCCGCATCAAATTCCGGATCTCTAAACTTCTTCAACAGTGTTTGTCGAAAAGCACGTCGCCTCCCCTCCAGCGACTCCCAATTGTATTAACTACGGATCTTAGTAACACTCGTGCATTGATCGAACGTACCAGTAATATACTTGAACTGATTCTATGTCTTCCTTTAAACCTATCTGGTGAGGATCCCAAACATTTGAGAAATACTGAAGCCGGAACTGCAAAAGCGTTTTATATGCGGTCTTCTTTACAAACGAAACACACCTTCCTTAAATTCTCCCAATAAACTGAAGTCGACCATCCGCCTTCCCCAAAACCGTCCATTATGCTAGTTCCATTCAATATCGCTCAGCAGAATTACGCCTATTTCTTGTGTTCTGTGGCTTAAAAAATTTGAGCCCGTGGTCTATGTTCAGCGCGAATACAATCGTGTGTACAATGAAGTTCCGCGCAATAGAACAACATTAGATGCTAAGGAAACTGGCAGTTTCTTCAATTAAAAACAGTTTGGTAAAACCTAGATTACTGACGGACCTGGAAATGTGAAAAATTACTTCTGTGTGATCTTTCGCCGGCCGCGGTGGCCGAGGGGACTGAGGCGCTCCAGTCACAGTCTGCACGGCCACTACGGTCGGGGGTTCGAATCCCCCCTCGGGCATGTATATTTGTGCCGTCCTTAGTCTTAGTTAGTTCATAAGTAGTTTGTAAGTTTAGGGACTGATGACCCCGTAGTTAAGTCCCATAGACTATACAAACATTTGAACATTTGTGGTCTTTCAAGGTGTTGTATCAACTGCGGATAAGACTATATTGCAGGAGACTAGTCACAAGAAGTAAACGGTTAACAGACTTCGCTAGCGGGCATAGCTATCTTTCATTTAGGAATATTCTTATGTATTTTTCACACGTTTCACTTCACTCGAGGGAAAGTTTGTACTAATAGTACAGCTGGTGTGCTTTCAGAAAAGGTCACAATTGGTCACTTGTAATCAATGTTTCTATTCTGAAAAAATTTTTTACACATATGTGGACCGAAAACACAGTTTTGTTGCCACTTAAGCATATAATTGAGGGAATGTATCCCATGAAAGTTTTCCACTTCCGCAATAATTCTTTGTTCGTCGCTTGCTGGACTTCACGAAGCGTTGTTGCTCATTTTCTTTTATCTCGTCAATCTTTGCAAACCTTCGTCTTTTCAACGGGATTGTCAACTTCGAAAATGAATAAACGCATGTGTCGGGTCTGCATAGTACGGAGGCTTTGGCAACACGGTGATTTCGTCATGCACCAACAGTAATGATTATATGGGTGCGTTATTGTGGTGCAAGGCCCATGAATTGTTTGGCCACTATCAGGCCATTTCCTTCGCACATTTTCACGCAGGCGTCACAACACGTTCCTATACTACATGTGGCAGGAAGTCAAGAAGAACTAATGGTTCAAACAAAACTATTAGCCTACTGTGGTCTTGGTAAGCCTTTCCCGACTCTTCGTGAAGATTGAACCTGATTAATCACGAATCACCGTAGGATTTCTGCTTCATTTCCAGAGTCTTGTAAAGGATTCCTCGAGTTTCACGAAAAATTTAATAAATACGCGTTATTTCTCTAACTCTGCCACTGTGCGACACAACTTTCTACTGAACACAGCACTGAACAACAGCTAACAGACATATAACAATGAATCTTACGACAGTTACGTATTCAACACAGGCTTGTCCAGAGGTGGCAATCGCATTTCGAGCCATCACTTCACTGATTCGAAATTAACGAACGCTTAAGATTTTTTTGAACAGATCTCTTATGGCCTGGCCACACAGAACGCGGGCTTAGGGTGCGGTGATCGCCTCCTGGTAAAAGTGAGCATCTAGAAGAGCATAACAAACTGGAGGAAACCTACTGATATAAGGCAAACACTAGCCATTTGTTTGAGGTAAGTTACACAGCTTTTTATTTCTTTGTGCGAGTAGAAGAACACAAAATTTATCTGGATCATATTGCCGCAAGACCACAAGTTATCCGACTGCCGGCGTCGTACAATGGATGGCGTCGCTGTGCTGAAGGTCGCCGGTTCAATCCCGTCCACCGGCAAAAAATTAATTCTTTGTAATTATCATTTCCAGAATGTTCTACATGTTTCTTATGTTCTCTTGTAATTTCTACATGTTTTTTATGTTAACTATCCTAATTTCTGGTACATTTTGTCTGTGTATAAATAGCGAGCACTCTGCCGTAAAGGCAGGCAGTGCTGCGTGTATGTTTCAGTTCACAATAAACCTGCTTTTAGTGCTGTATTCAGTTGACAACCGTGCTATCGAAGTCAAGCCTGCTCCCATTTCAGCGCGACGGTATGAAGCAAATAACTGTAAATGTTGTAATTGATAAAACAAGTTAAATACATTGTTGTAACAGATTTGAATAAAATCAATTAAAAAGGTAAAGGTAAAGCAGTCAACAATCCGAAGATTGGTTTGAACACCACAGTGCTTTACTAGGCATGGTCCTGTTTGGAGGTGGTATGCCGTTGCCTTCCTCCGACCTTCGAACTGACTTACCCAGCCAGTTATAGACCTACAGTTTAACGTGGGTTCCGAACCACGGTGCTACTCGGTATTTTTCACATGACCATTACCGCCAGAGGTGAAAGAAGTGGAATGTGACAGATAAAAATCCCAGGACGTGGCGGGGGTCGAACCCACGACCTTTGGATTTGCAGTTCGATTTTTCTACAGTTTTTGCTACAATTGGCAGTCAAGACTATCGCTTTATTCCTTTCCGTCTGGGACGTTCAACAGTCTCAGAAATCGTGTAGGAAGTCTGTCAGGAAATTTAGAATATATTACAGCCAAACGTTTTACCTACACCTACAATAGAGACTTAGAACAAATCTGAGGGAGACTTTTCAGAACATTCGGTGTTTCCAAACTGCCTTGGTAGCATAGATGGAAATCATATGAAGTTAATATTGCTGAAAGACAGTGGATCTCAGTGCATATGTTATAAAAAAAAATCTTTTCGCTCGTTATTTCCCCGTGACATTCGATATACTGATTTAATCATCCCCTCATAGCTCGTTAAACAAAACGTAAACTTGAAAGTAGCTTGTTAAATTTTCATTACAATGTGTGGTATTCATGATCTATAGAACAATTACTAATCTAATCTATGTAAGATCTCGGGCAGATCTATAAATGGAAGTTAAACGCTCACTGCTGCTCTAAATTACTATACAAGTGGCCACAGTACTTGCGCAATGGAAATTTATCTGACTGCACCCTCCTTAAGGGAGCAGCCAACGTTTTAACGGACACAAAATTAATGTTTAAAGAAGGGTATAGATAATTAAACATGGGATGAAATTATAAACTCGGTGTTCGCCGGAGCGGCTGGCGAGTGTCAGCCGAGTCATGTGTCCCACTCCATTCAACGACGAGTGTTACAACGATGCTGCCGGCCTGCAACGAAATGTTCAAATGTTTGTCAAGCTTATGGGACTTCACTACGGGGTCATCAGTCCCTAAACTTACAAACTACTTATGAACTACTTACGAACTAGGACGGCACAAATATCCATGCCCGAGGGGGGATTCGAACCCCCGACCGTAGTGGCAGTGCTGACCGTGACCGGAGCGCCTCAGTCACCTCGGCCACCGCGGCCGGCGGCCTGCAACGGCTCAAGGTCACTACCCGTCCCGCTTCCCGCATTCTGTGTGGCCAGACCTTCGTATAATGTGGGATATACATCAGGGTATTAATCAATGAAGACTAGCAATAGCTGTAGTAGTATTTTATGTAAATACTGCCGCCGCTGAAACCCTGTGACCTCTGTTCACATCTGCGGTTACACTGTCCAACATCGCCTAGAAGACAAGGCCTCACAATTGGACATGCCTACGTCACACCTGCCCGCGCGAAAGTAGCCGAGCGGTTTGGAGCGCCACCCGCGTCGGAGGTTCGAATCCTCCCTTGGGCTTGGATGTGTATATTCTCCTTAGGTTAGTTTAACTTAGTTTAAGTAGTTTGTAAGACTAGGGACTGATGATCAACGTAGTTTGGTCCCATAGGATTACAAACACTTGAACATTTCGTCACACCGAGAGGCCACGAACGCAAGCTGACTGGCCGGTCGCTACCAGGTGTTGGGCGTGCCCCGGCGGCCAGCCAGTCAGTTGGCGGCCGCGGCCTTTAAGTGTGACGTAGCACTGCCAGTTGTGATACCTTTTAGGCGGTGTTGCGCTGTCTCGCTTCACTATGACGTAAGCTTCCCTCTCTGACGTCACGTCTGACCGCCTGTCCTGGTCTGCGTAACCCAGCCGACCACCTGTGAACTTTACAACGGCGTCTTGTGGACTATATACGTTGAATCTCTTGCACAGCAAATATTGCGAAAACGGAAAGTGCTACCTATGTGCGGTTTTCATAATCTGGATTGGTAGTCAGGGGTCAGTATTGTTAGATAATAAACAGATAGTAATAATGCACTTTTTTTATTTTTAGAAAATATTAACTTTTTAAAATGGAACAATGTATATCGACATTAACAAACTAGAGTGAATTAGGATGTCAGTGGAGAGGAGTTGTTGCATGACTTCGGTTAAAGTCTTTTACGTAAAATGCAAAGTTTCTACAGCAACAGCACCCAATACCTGTGGCAGCGCACACCATAGAACTAAACTAGCGCATACTCTAGTTATGTGAACTCTGACCAGGAAAGACGCAGTCGACCATCACAGACTGTGTTCAAAATTACTACTGTCAGTAGGAATACACGCTTCCAGTCTGGTTTTGAAAGCCTGCTGCACAAGTGTTAGCATTTTAGCCGAGATGTAGGAGCAGGCTGCAGTATTAGTTCTTGGTATTTCATCGGTGTTAGTTGTTACGTCTTTGTAGACAACGTCTTTCAGCTTTCCCACGTACGAAAATCTACAGAAGTGGAATTTGGGGGGAACGGGCTGGAAAAGGGACAGATCCTCTCCGTACAGTTCCATAATCTCGAAAAAATAATACTAATCTGTGCACTATGGGTTGAATACCTATCATGTTGGTACCATAGGTTCCTCCTAGTCTGCATAGGAACGTCTTCCAGCAACCGTAGGATATCGTCTTTTACAAGGCCGCGATATTTTTGCGCGTTCATTCTACCTTTTATGAAAGAAGGGCCGATTAGCTGACAATTAACTATCCCACATCACACATTCACACGACATGGACGCTGACTTTCACCTGACGAAGACAACGGGTTTTGACAACAGACCAATAATCCATTTTTCAGCGGTTTATCTGACATGATTGGTAAATGTGACTTCATTACTAAATAACACACATGAAGCATGTTGAATAGGCTAATACCGATGGTCAAAACATACCACGATATTCATAATCTTTTCCATGCAGCTCTTGATGGAGGGAGATATGAAACGGATGGAACCGATGTTGATGGAAAATGCGTAAGACACTTGCCTGGCTCATGCCATTTCCTAATGATAACGTGTGAGATCTAACGTATGGATCAACGGATACAGCAGCCAAAACGTTAATTTCGCCCCACTTCTGTCATTCCTTGTTTCCTTCCGTTACGTTGTCAAGGTGTTACCCTACAACATTCACATAACTGGATGAAGAGGTTGATAAATAGTTACTGAAAGTGGTGACTTCTTTTGGGATATGTTTCAGCACATAGCATACAAGCACGAATTGACTTCTTTGTACTCTCTCTATATACCATGAGTATGTCGCACATTTTTGTAGTAGTAAATCCTATCGTTCAGTCACAACCTACTACTTAAACCCTCACGCACCGACTGACTACTAAAGGCTAGTCTACACGACGACACTAGGTTGCGAAACTAGTTGCATGAAATGAATAGCGCGCAACAAGTTTCGGGTATGTCTGTAGACACGGCGCCAATACCATACACTTCAGTTTCGTTGTTTTGTGAGTGCCGTAGTCGCCGTAGAATGAAAGTTTTTGTAGCTGTACGAGTTGTGGCGAATCTATTGCTTGTCTGTGTGAAGTCGCATAAGAAGAATAAGAAACGTGTTTGGCTTCGTGAATGGATTAAAAAAGACGTCAGCTCTGTTGCTCAGCGACCTTGCTGAAAGAAATTGATTGAAGACCCTACAAGTTATTTTCATCAACTTAGAATGTCAACAGAGCACTTTACGTTCCTCTTAAACAGAGTTAGGAATTCAATAAAGAAACAAGTTACCGTTATGCGTGAATCATTGTTCCAGAACTGAAATTACAAATTGCATTACGTTTCTTGTCACGTAGATATTCGTCTCTGCAGTACTTGTATCGTATTCCGAAATCCACAATTGCCATACTTCGTTTGTATAGGTATTTCGAATTGGATGGAACTTAGTCTGCAATTCACTAATTGTCAAACCATCAATATTTAATTTCACAAATAATTGCCAGAAGAGCACTAATACGCCGTTAAAATCGTACAAACACCTACCCAAACGCATATATGTTCAAAAACCGAATTATTTCTCACGTTGCCCTCTTTATGTTGTATTTTGTTCCGTATTGGTCATAGCCTAACCTAAAAACCCGCGCAATCAGTTTCGCCAAAGTTTCGCCAACGAGTTGCGCGAACGCCTGCCGCGCATGCGCATTGGCCAGCGGTGCAGTTTCATGAAACCTAGTGTCGTCGTGTAAACTAGACTTAAGTTCCAATGAACTGCAGGAACACACACACACACACACACGATGGAAGTAAACATATGAACATCGTGTCTAGCAAGTAAACAGTTTGCGTGGGGGCAAACAAGTGTCGGATTTTAACATTTCACAATTCGATATTTCTTAAACGAATGGCATTATAACATTACCTGCCTGATTACGTAACCGAGATAGGACAAAATCTATAGGTAATATAATAATGGTGAATTACGGTTTGAACTGAAAATGGTTGTTGATTTTGCAGTTGAGTGACACAAGGATATTGATGCTGGAATATGACTGAAAATAATGTAAAATAAGCGGCAAAATTTAAAAAGGGTGGTAGGTAACGTTATAAAACGGTAAGACTGTACCTATTGATAGTTGCATTTAGATGGTGTTTTCATGGATAGTTGTTGGTTCTAGTTCTGAAAAAGGCTGTACACTAGGCGCAAATGCTACTGTAGTGACGGTTTGGAAACGAGATCGCTATCGCAGCACAGATTGGTTTAAAGCCATTTACCGTGCGTTACATGAAATTAAAATCGTGATCGCGAAGTGTACCATTGCTCACACGTAAATATTCGGACTCGGTAAAATAGCAAAACGACTGCGGGTTCTTCGAAAATGACCCATATGAAGTAAAATACAAAAGGAAAGATTAATTTCAATGCTGATGGCGGAACAAATACAAACTCAAAAAATGGCTTCAAAACCGCATGAGTAGAAAACTGCTGAGGTTTTATAGGTACATGGAGATCTAAAGAATAATAATTCAGAGTATTGGAGAATTTTAAGCAATTTAATAAGCTGATAAGGAGACCACATGGGCATCGGATTTTAGAATTTCTTTACTTTTGAGGTACGTGAAGTTCAGAACTTAAATAACAATCGGTAAAAGACATTCGACGCAACTCTCAAAAATTATCGAGAAAATAGTCTTTGAAGTTCGTAAGTACTAATAAATAAAAGAGTTGTAGCATCTGTCGGTGTAGCTCTGGTTGTAGCGTTTTTGGATCGGTGGTTCGAATCCTGCCGTTGTGTTCGAATACTTGCACAATTTTAAAATATAATGGTAATTTTTGTATATTCACAATTTTTTACATTTTATAAAAGGTTATTAATAATGATCGTTTCAATTAAAAAAAACATAAGTTACATTTTTACAGTATTTTCTTCACTACTAGTTGACGACGGTAGTCTTTGATGGTTCAGTTTGTGAAGAGCTACGACGCTGTTTTCGGAAAGTCATCTAGACAGCTATGTATGACTTTCCAAACAGCTAACTTTCTCATCCATCGTTTTAGGTGACAAGGTGTTAAGCTCGTCTACATAAGACATAAACAAAAAATCGAATTAGTTTCCAAAACGTTTTCTATAACTGAATTTGGAAATAACGAGAAATAATGTGTCACAGTGGTATTCGAACCAGTGACTCCATGGTTGTGAGGTCAGAACGCTACCACGTAAGCTACACTGACAGATGCTGCATATGTTTAAATTATTGGTACTTACGTGTACTTTGCAAAACTTCACAGTCGATTTTTTCGAGACTTCTGGTGAGTTTCTTCGAATGACTTTGGGTGATTGTTATTTGAGTTCTGAACTTCACTCCCCATAAATATAAAGAAACTTTAAAATCCGATACCCATGTGGTTTCCCTGTGAGTGACATGGCGCGACTCAAATCTTTTACGCGGAAGAAATACGGAACTATTTACATTCTTGCTTCTTCAAGCTAGAAGAACAAAAACGAGAGTGCGGTAGAAAAAAATGCTGACCCCTGTCCCTCTCTAGACAGATAATGGGCAGTAAATGATGATCACTGACCATAGGGGAACAGAGAGAGAGAGAGAGAGAGAGAGAACAGGTTTCCTTTTCTTTCCCTTTGTTGTCCTCGCAGTGTTTCAGCACAGAGTCCTGCAGCGAACACCACTGACAAAATATTTTACCAAGCTTTTAGTCTGTTAGTCTCACTAGACATTCTTCCATTTAAAGACGATATGTTTATTTTAAAATATGTAGTTATTGGCTAAGAGTACGAACCCCTGACGAACATTCCACCCTTTGAAAACTCTCATAAATGACACTTTCCATTTCCGCAATAATTGTGGCGGAAGTTTCAGGTGATTCACCCTGTACACGTAGATGCGGAAGGTGTACCAAGTGATGCCCAACATTACCAACACTCAGTGTCGACTGGTGCTTCAGATGATTGGGGTTCACTTCTTTGAGTGCCGAAACTTAATAGTGGTGTCGCCCCTCCCACCCCTTCCGCCCCTCGGCGTACAAAGAGACAATTTTGTGCACCTCTGCAAGTGACACCAGGGGAAAGTACCTCGGTTTGCCCAACACCACCAAGAGAGAAGGCAGCGGCGCTCTCGTGGGACGTCATGCGCGTAGTTGACTGGCTGCACGCTACGGCGTAGTGGGCCGTGCCGCAGCGACCACCCAGTGAGCTACGCGAACGATGCCTACACTGTGTGACGTCACACGACAGCGGCGCGGCCTTCTCTGTAGGTGGTGTTGGTTTGCCCCCTCCCCCCACGTCCTCTACTCCCCCCCCCCCCCTCCCGTCCTTTACACACATTTTCGTTAAGAAACCTGCAAAATGTCATACTTCGGCTTGTTTGCGCATTCTTAAACTCGAGCTGAGGCGTCGGTCTACCAAGCATAAAGCTGAGTAACTTGTTTCTAAAAGATACTGAAAGTCGTTCATATTTCTTGCTGTTTAGCAAGAACATAGGAATATGCACATGAACACTGAAACACAGTAAGTAACTGATTACACTGTTAAGTGACAGTAACAAAACGAATCTTTTACGATGAAGAGACAAGCTACTTTCAGGTCACGTGAAACTGTAAGCAGCACCCTCTCCTAACCTTAAGCGTGTGCAAAGGCTGCTGTGCCCCCACATCTTTTCAAACCATTAAATTTTTGTTACAACGAGTCTATATGTCATGTACCTTCAAAATCGCGACACATTTCCAAAAACGTTCAAAGTATACGTGGCAAGTAGCAATACAAAATTCATTGTTGTTCCGATATCAGTTAAAAAGAAGATTAGGTTTAAAACAATTACTTGCAGTTGGTGTCAGACCCACTACCTTCGACAGCGCAGAGCGAGGGCGCCAACCACACGACTATTAGATTAGATAAGTACTTGTTCCATAGATCATGAATACGACACTTCGTAATGATGTGGAACGTGTCAGGTTAATGAAAGGTGTCTTTACAAATTATTACTTTGTACTAAATATTACAACACAATTTTTTAAATTTTTTTCTTATTTACTAACATATCTAAATATTCATCTATAGTGTAGGAGGAGTTGCCTTTCAGAAATTCTTTTATTTTTAAATGCTAGATGGCTATCTGTTAGGCTTGGTAGGTGACCAAATACTTTTATGGCTATATAATTCACCCCTTTCTGTGCAAAAGCTAGATTTAACCTTGAATAGTGAAGATCATTCTTTCTCCTATTGTTGTAGTTGTGTACACAGCTATTGCTTTTGAATTCGGTGCCATTTGTAATAACAAATTTCATAAGTGAATATATATACTGCGAAGCTACTGTGAAGATCCCTAGCTCTTTAAATAAGTGTCTGCAGGACGATCTGGGATGGGCTCCAGCAATTATTCTGATTACACGCTTTTGTGCAGTGAAAACTTTTTTAAGTGTGCTTGGTGGAGTGGAGTGACTTCATTATTACTCACGATCGGACTTCTAAATGCTTGTACAGTTGATGCTTCTTTGATTTATAGTTACATTTTACCAAATATGACGTGTTTTTGATGAATCTTCAATGCGCCAAAAAAAAAAAAAATAAATAAATAAAAAAAAAAAATAAATAAATAAATAAATAAATAAATAATAGTGCCGATGTTGCCAAATGGAGGATTTGCCGATGAGCAAGGCGAGGTGTGCAGTAGCTCGAACGTCTTTGCTTCGTGGCCATTAGTGCCTAACCGGCAGAGCTCGAGTAACCTGGAGCTGGTGCCTCCACCAGCTCCAACGCCAATGTTAAAAGCGGCGTTTCCCTCGCCCATCCCTGCCTCGGGAGCGTCCATATGCTGCCTCCAGGGGGTTCAGAAGAAAATTTGAACCTCAGCCGCGCAGTGCATCTCTGTGGCCACTGCAGTCGCGCAACGACTCGTAAACGTGCTGTCTCCGCTTCGTAAACCTTTCCTCATGGGAAAAAATATTTCGAACGTCCATATAAAATCTGATAGAAGAACGGAACGAAGAAAGGTCTTTTAAAAACACTTTATTTACTGTCTTCTCACGACGTGCTTGTTTCCAGGGTTCACTGCCGACACCACCGGGAAAGAGTCGGCTACGTCCCCAGCAGCCCTGCCACAGCCCCAGACTGAACAGCAGCTGCGGTGGGATTCTGTCCGCGTCGACGCCGGTGCTGAACGCTGCTCACGTCGCAGGAAACGCCTCGCAACGCTATCAGCCGCAAATAAATCCGTTTTAGTGTCGGCCCTAAGGAGGATATCTCCCGCGCTGCAATGAGTAGGAGCGATGATAAAATTTCAGAGGCCGCAGGGTATAATCGTGCAAGACGCCGTCGTAAAAACGGTTAAAGGGCATGCCGTTACGGACAGCTCCGATGCGGTGTTGGTCGTGAAGCAGCTATCGGCGTACACACACCGGTAACTGAGACAGTTTCCGAGTCAAGCACCAGGTCACCTGTCCCACACAAGTTAGATTGAGAAGTTTCTGAGAAAAAGAGGCATTTATATTGAAAAATGTGATTCTGAGAAAACAACGGTTAAAGAAAAATACGTTAGAATCCTCCTGGATGGTAATCCTCATCTTCTCCTTCATATTCATCTGCCTTCATGATTCGCAGTTGGTCCAAGTCCATCACATTTTAGTACTGTTGTAACCTTTACGAATTCAAAGATATTCTAATACCTGTAGTCTCCCAGAATAGCCATTCTGAAAACCAAGAACAGTATCGAAAACACCAAGCCATGATGAAATCTATCACAGGAAACACAGAAACTAAAACACAGCTAGTGGATAACTGTCTTTGACAAACACAAAGAAATGTACAGTTCAAAGTATCACCAGTGTAGGCAATTTACGAAATGGACAGTTCTCTACAAAACAAAAGAAAGCACAGCCTTCTAGACTACGTAGTCCCAGAGAAAAATGCTAATGTGTGAAATGATGGAAAACAAAATTCACAGAAAATTCAGTTTCAAATATTTATGTAACATGGTACATAATCGAATATTGCAATAAAACCAACACTAAATTAACGATAAACATCAATATTTTCATAATATAAATAAAAGTTAATCTGTGAAGTTTTCCCATTTTGGGCGGTACAACTCCCCTTAAATGAAAATATGTTTTAGTGTGTTATTGGATCTGACTGCGTGCGTGAATGAACATTGACTGCCACACTGAAACAATAAAAAATAAATTGTTGGTACATCTACATAATAAAATTTTCCTACAATGTGGTATGGCTAACTTCGATTCAGGTATAATGTGTGTACTGTGTATCTGAAACTACTCATAATCGAAAGCACCAAAAAAGGAGCTTCAAAGCACATGAAAGTTAATCAAATGAAATTAATTTGCTGGAATTTTGGTTGGCTCTGACAATTATTAACGGTTACACAATAAATATGAACTAATTTAAATTTTCAGTTGAATGCTAGCTGTTCAAACTATTTGCATTACTGTTAGCTTTCACATTCAGTGACTGTTATAAAACTGACATTATTTCGTGTAAATGAACTGATCATGTGACACATTTTTCATAATTAAATTTAATTTGATTACCTGAATAAAAACGATGACGAGGCTGGAGCCTAGACACTGCTGAGATACACAGAGAGATTGGTTGACAGATAAAATCATTATTGTTACTGCTGTTGGTTTATAGATTTTTAATATACATTGATCATACATATCTGCTGAGATAATCTTATCGCTAAAATAATCTTCCTGAAAAACAATGCAAACTGCTAACCTGGGTTTTCTCAGACATACATTTATGTGAGCAGGTAAAGATATCGACACTGACACACGGAGGTTCCTTTTATGATTTTCTGTAGTTTTGACTGAACTTGCAAGAACGTTAATAAACCTTATACATTGTACAATATTCTGTTTTTAATACATTGAGTTTTCGTTATTGGGAGAACAGGAATAAAACATGTCACTTGCTTTTCTTTATTTCTATCCTCTATTTTGTTATCACGTAACCATCTTGACATTAGAAGAGTAAGTTGTAACATTACAAGATAAAAGACTGATCAGGAGAAATGAACATTGTGTTGTGAACATTGTGTCAGAGAAACCTACACGATTCGAAAATTAATTTAAATAAATTTCTTATCTCTAATTCAAAGCCTTTTTCATCTCATAAATCTTGTTTCACGATTTTCATGAATACATTTCCTCAAATGGTGTTAAAATGTTTCATCAGTGTATCTCTGCCTAGTCCAACCTCGTTTGGAAATCAAACACAACTAAGCACTGTCGTCAATCGCTGCGACTGTCGCGAATAGCTAGGTTGCACTGTCGGTGCACGACAAAACGAAAGATTCTCTCAGGCAAACATTACAGTAGTAATCTAACCAGCGTTTATGTTGTGCACCAGATACCCATGTCTTCCCCGTACAAGCGAACAACAATTTCTTACTTTTGCCAAATGTTTGGCTTCCATCACTGCAGTGTGATTCAGGAATATGTGCAGATTAACTATCCTGTGGAGACAGTGCTCTTTTAACTATTTGCAGCTATTTGCTTCTTCCCTTTATTTTATGGACTTCATCTCCATACCTCCAGAACGAGACAAACATATTACAAAATCAACAAATTTAAAACATGAAGCTAAACCCCATGCACAAAGCTTACTATCCACCGACAAAGAGGCAGCCTGGGTTCAGGAAATATCTTGCTATTGTCTAGGTAGAAAATCTGATGTGGCGTGGACGCAACCTTCTCATGGAGAAGCCAACTGATCCAGTAGTGTCGGCTCGGCGGTCTGAGATGTATGCAAAAAGGGCTAGGGTTCGGTTTAGTGACTACATGGGCCTCCATACCGGTCTGCCATAACACAGTAAGTGTGAGGACAACACGGCGATCGGGCGACATTCCTACGGCGTCCTTGGACTGACAGACTAAACAATCATCTTAAAAGTTACAAAGACAACAGTTCTTCCAAAATGCTAAAAAACATTTGTTAAACTTTTTTTTTCCATGACAGGTTTCGACAACTTTTGGCTGCCACCATGTAATCTGTAAACAATCAATATTCTTAAAATACGGAAAATATGAATTATTACTATATCATGATGTAAAAGGTATAAATAGAACATAAGAGCATTTCTTTTGTCCTTGCATTTCACTATTTTTCATTTGCCTGTACATGACCAAATCTCGTGCGGTAAAATAGTGTCCAATACTATGGAATCAGAAATTTCTGCATCAGCTTGTCAGTTTCGTAAAAATTAAAACGTAAAAGGTAAAACATATTTGCACTGATCATAAGGCACTTGCTGGACGACAGCACGAAAACCAGAGATGTTTCTGTATATAGACGTTCACATTACAGCGATATGAATAACGTTACTTCGACATGAAACAAACTTCTGTGTACTTTTTAAATGATGATCTGCTTCTCATTATTCTTAGTACAATAAAATGAATCGAGTAAGATTAAATTTTGTTAATTTTACAATCAAGCTTCTACATGTCACTGAGTAGTTAATGTTGGTAAACCGGTTGCAAAATGTTCAAATGTCTATAAATCTGTCGCATCAAACTCCGTGGTCATCAGTCCGTAGCTTACAAACTACTTAAACTTAGGTAAACTAACCTACGGATAAACACACTCATGCCCCAGGAAGGACTCGAACCTCCACGGCGAGCAACCGCGCGATCTGCAGCGAAGTGCTTTAGACCGCTCGGCTACTCCACCGCGGCAAACCGGCTGCCCTAAACAAAGTGCCACATATTCAACCACTGACAATAATTGCACTGTACACAGTGATACCCTCCATGTATCGTGACATACTTGTAATACAGTAAAATTATACATAGTACTCAAGACTGTGTCGTGCAATGTCAAGTAAATTCTAAATAATCATCTGCTGTGTCACTCTAAAATAAATGCTATTTTCCAGAAACTACTTATTTTGCAGATAACCCTTCAGTTAAAATAAAGAAGTCGTTATGACTGCGATCGAAACCCTCACTAACTTAAATTGAGACAAAAAAAAATGCAACAGATATGCTAGGCCGGCCGCGGTGGCCGAGGGGGCTGAGGCGCTCCTGTCACGGTCTGCACGGCAACTAAGGTCGGGGGTTTGAATCCCCCTCGGGCATGGATATTTGTGCCGCCCTTAGTGTTAGCTAGTTCATAAGTAGTTTGTAAGTTTAGGAACTGATGACCCCGTGGTGAAGTCCCATAAGCTTAACAAACATTTGAACATTTAGATCTGCTAGGGTAGGTGAGCAAGTTATTGGCTTCTAGGGAGGAATAACTGGAGTACAGCCTATTTAGTACTTTAATATCAGATCGAAGGCCAAAGGAAGGCAATGGCATACCACCTCCAAAAAGGACCATGCCTAGTAAAGCACTGTGGTGTTCAAACCAATCTTGAGATTGTTGACTGCTTTACCTTTCTTTACTATAATATTCGTTCTGATTATGACGTGCCAATAAATCCCTTTGGTCTTGTATATATATGCCCCATAACAGTTCAATTTAAAATAATTACAATTTTAAGATGCACGTTTCGTACCAGTGATGAGCAGTGCAAAATCTGCCGAGAACCTGTATTGTCTCTCGATCCTACCATTTATCGTCAATGGGGCGTAAGATTTTATTTCTAGAGGACTGAACTATTCAATTGCCCATCTAAATAAAACAAATTTAAAGGCTAAATGTCGATTACTTTAGCCCTGAAAGTTGGCGGTACAGTATCAACTGAATTCATTTCACCAGTGGTAGCTGTTGCGTGCTGAAAGTTAGTTACTAATGTGTGTGCTGACATATGAATCCAACAGAAAAACAGATGTATGTTAATAAAATAAGAAACATTACCAAAAAACTAACGCAAACATTTTCCATGTGTAAGTAGATTGTTCGCTTATTAACGTTGCGTGATAATGAAAAATTTGTCGTATGTATTGAGCCGCATAACCTTTATGATAACGTCTAATCCATTAACTGATGAGATCCAGTGATTGCGATAACTAGATAACGACGTGTGTTGAAATACTACACGACACGTCACTGAATAACACGCAATAAATATTCTACTTGGCAGAAAACAACGGAACTATCACCGTAAATAGATCTATTTACGACCATAGTTACAGGCGAGATAGCAGTAACTGATACGAGCAAAAAGGGAAACCACTAGCCATAAATTGGCGAGATTTTGAAAAAAAAAAAGTCAAGATAAAATTCCTGCTAAAATGAATGAGCCATTGTCCAATGCAGTGAGCAACGTTTATGAGTAGTGCGGTGTCTAAAATACGAGTATATGCATGTGGTCTACCAGTTTAAACTGTCGCGTGCATTTCACCTCGTTCTGAGTTACGGCGGCACGCATACGCGAAAATCCGAGGTGATCGACTCTCATAGCGGTGCGTTCGGTGGAATTGCGTTTCGTCGAACCGAGCATTTTCATCGCGCGGCGCTATTGGCAATCTCCACAGATGCTCTGAGCTTCGCAACGTCATCGACAGTCGCTTTTAACGAGGTGGGCAAACCAAAATACGACTAGCAGAGCAGCGGTGAATCGCCTCCTGCACATGACAAAAGTGACGATGAACACAAATCTATGTTCACAGACAGCCACATTTCAAGTTCTTACTGTGTGTGTGTGTGTGTGTGTGTGTGTGTGTGTGTGTGTATGCTGGCGCTGTTTGTTAAAATCATAATGTCACATATTCATCACAGTTAATTGATGGTTTATTACCACAAAGTAAATGCAGCTACAGTTAAAGAATGTTTATAATGAACGAAGTATCTCGGAGAAGAGGCGTTTGTGGAGTGTTCGTCTAAGGAATTTTAGTGCGTTAGCTAATTCTATAGGATGGTGCTGTACTGTTAAAAGGCAGCCATTCAGGTTCACGAAGTTGTTCATTTAGGTTTAGGGATGTGAAATGTCTGTCGATGAGATCTTTCCCAGTCTTGAGTGTTATCGTTGTCGTTTGTGGCGCCGGAAGCGCGAGCGTGAAAGTTTTGACCTCTGTTACGATAGCGTGCTGAGCGGCATAACTATTGCTGTGGGTGGAGATGTGAGAGTAATTTCAGCATCGTGTCAAGGACGAACGATGATGATTTGTTATTTTTCACAATTTTTTAGGTCTAAATCTACATCTAGATGGGATACTCTACAAATCACATTTAAGTGCCTTGCAGAGAGTTCATCGAACCACCGTTATACTATTTATCTCCCACTCCACTCTCGAATATCGCGCGGGAAGGAGGAACACCTGAATCTCTCCGTTCGAGCTCTAAGTTCTCGTATTTTATTCTGATGATTGTTTTTACCTATGTAGGTGGAATGTTGGTGATTGGAGTTTCGTAAGTAGACCACGCCGCAGCGATAAGCGCCGTTATTGTAGTTATTCCCATCCCAGGTCCTGTATCATTTCCGTGACGCTGTCTCCTCTGCACCGTGACAATACAAAACGAGCTGCCCTTCTTTGAACCCACACTGGGTAGGAATACTCCAAAAAAAGGACGGACAAGGGTAGTGTATGCAGTTTCTTTTGTAGTTCTGTTGCATGTTTTAAGAGGTCTGCCAATAAAACGCAGTCTCTGGTTCGCCTTTCCCATGACATTATCTACGTGTTCTTTCCAGTTTAAGTGTGTAGTAATATTAATTCCTAGATATTTTGTGGAGTTTACGGCCTTCACGTTTGATTCATCTTGTAAACAAAGTTTAACGGATTTCTTTTCGTACTCATGTGGACGACTTCACACTTCGCATTATTTAGAGTCAATTGCCAATTTTTACACCATAGTGATATCTTACTTAGATCGTTCTGCAGTTAGTTTTGATCTTAATTTTCCTAGACGAATACATTTTTGAAACTATTTTTAAGTAAGATTTTGATGGTGTGATTATTGGCGATCTCAAACACTCCAGCAGGGTTAAGTAATGATTTTTCCCTCACTTTCTGCAAGTGACACGAATAAGAAAGTTTGCCGTTTTTTTCTCAAATACTTTCGTTTCATTATGGGATATATAACAATGTAATACTTCCATAGGCACTAATGAGTTATGTGTACTAGCAAAGGTATTTTCAATTTAGATGTAATTTCATGTCGGAGGTTAGAGTCCCCCTGGTGGGCTTGTGTGTGGTGTGTGTGTGTGGTGTGTGTGGTGTGTGTGTGTGTGTGTGTGTGAGACTACATCAGTGGTCATTAGACAGCGCCTATAAGTACTGCTTTTCTGCTTAGGTGTTCTCCGGCAGCCGGCCTCGATGGCCGAGGGGACTGAGGCGCTCCAGTCACGGTCTGCACGGCCACTACGGTCGGGGGTTCGAATCCCTCCACGGGCATGGATATTAGTGCCGTCCTTAGTGTTAGCTAGTTCATAAGTAGTTTGTAAGTTTAGGGACTGATGACCCCTAGTTAAGTCCCATAAGCTTAACAAACATTTGAACATTTTTTTTCTTTTGTTGTCCGGCATGGCCCACTTGCGAACACCGAACTCCGAGGCTCTGCATACCGTCGGTCAATGTCTCAGGGCGACGACCGCGTCATCCCAGTTTCCGGGTTACTGACATCAGAAGACGTGTTTCAACACCTTCTGCTTCTGCCGCCTTCTGCTGCTAGAACATGTACTCGCAAAAACCACAATATAACTTGTTAACTGATAAAATTAACAAATATCTCCATGCCTCAACATGTGTTTTGTCTACATCAGTAGTCATTAGACATCGCGAGAGAGCAGATTGGGGCACTCCGCGGAACTCAATGACTTCTAACGTGGTCAGCTGATAAGAGTCTCAATTGTATGTACTCCAGATTTCCACACTTATAAGCACCCCTAGGCCCACTGTTTAAGATCTGATAATGAAGAAACGTTAAGGGACCACGCACAGCACGAAATCGTACAGGCCGATCTCATCTGTTGACTGACAGAGACCTGCGACAGTAGGAAGTTGTATAGTGTAATAGGCAGACACCTATACAGACTATCAGACAGGAATTCCAAACTCCATCAGGATCCACTCAAAATACTATGACAGGAGGGAGGTGAGAAATCTTGGATTTCAAGTTGGAGCGACTGCCCACTAGCCACAGGTAACGAAGCTCAGACGGCCGCGGTGGCCGCGGGGACTGAGGCGCTTCAGTCACGGTCTGCATGGCCACTACGGTCGGGGGTTCGAATCCCCCCTCGGGCATGGATATTTGTGCCGTCCTAGTTCGTAAGTAGTTCATAAATAGTTTGTAAGTTTAGAGACTGATGACCCCGTAGTTAAGTCCCATAGCCTATACAAACATTTGAATTTTGAACGAAGCTCAATGCCGAACGTCGTCTCGCTTGTCATAAGGAGCGTAAACACTAGACGACTGAACAGTGGAAAAACGTCGTGTGGAGTGACGAATCATGGTACACAATGTGGCGTTCCGATAGCAGGATGTGGGTATGGCGAACGACCGGTGAACGTCATCTGCCATCGTGTGCAGTGCCAGCAGTATAATTCGGAGGCGGTGGTGTTATGGCGTGGTCGTGTTTTTCATGGAGGGGGCGTGCACCCCTTTTTCTCGTGGCGCTGTCACAGAACAGACCTACATTGATGTTTTAAGCACCTTCTTGCTTACCACTGTTGAAGACCAATTCGGGGATGGAGATTGCATCTTTCTACATGATCGAACACCTGTCAATAATGTACGGGCTATGCCGCGACAGAGTGGCCGAGCGCATTGAGGTACTACACTCCGATGCGCGAGGCCCTTCCCCGTCGGAGGTTCGAGCCTCCCTCGGACATGCATGTTTGAGCTGTCTTTAGTATAAGTTAATTTATAACTGATGACCCCACAGTTATGTCCCATAAGCTTAACAAACATTTGAAATTTTTTGTATAGTCTGTGACGGAGTGGTTACATAACAGTAACATCCCTGTTATGGACTAGCATGCATAGAGTCCTGACTTGAATCCTACCGCCGGCCGCGGTGGCCGAGGGGACTGAGGCGCTCCGGTCACGGTCTGCACGGCCACTACGGTCGAGCGTTCGAATTCCCCCTCGGGCATGGATATTTGTGCCGTCCTTAGTATAAGGTAGTTGATAAGTAGTTTGTAAGTTTAGGGACTGATGATCCCGTAGTTAAGTCCCATAAGCTTAACAAACATTTGAACATTTTGAATCCTACCAGCCGGCCGCGGTGGCCGTGGTGACTGAGGCGCTCCAGTCACGGTCAGCACAGCCATTACGGTCGGGGGTTCGAATCCCCCCTCGGGCATGGATATTTGTGCCGTCATAGTTTGTAAGTAGTTCATAAGTAGTTTGTAAGTTTAGGGACTATGACCCCGTAGTTAAGTCCCATAAGCTTAACAAACATTTGAACATTTGAATTTGAATCCTACCGAACGTCTTTGGGATCTTTTGGAACACAATATGTGCGGATAAATTTTCATCTCACAGTGTTTGTAGACAGTGCAACATACAGGCAAAGTCACCATGTCGTTTTTATTTCATTTTATTTATTAAGAGAATTTTCACTGTTATTTTGGAGTAACGGGAAGGAAAACTTCTGTTTTGGAGAGGCTGATCTCGATGCACATCTGAGTGGATCAATGGGATTTCTGGAGACGGAATGGCGGTGTTGATATGTTGTAGGAGGTGGAATATTAATAATTATTACCACTTTACAATAAAACGAAATTCCGAGGAAACCAGTTCCATCTACCAAATCAAATTTTATTCTGAATCTTAGTAATTGTAATTTGCCTATTAACATGAATTGGAAAACGACCAGTAAACCCTCTATCGCACCGCCATCTGATTTAGTAGTCGGTTGACTCAGCGCATAGTCTGTCAAAGGCTAAATACTGATCACGTATGAAAACAGGATCAATGTGAACTGTGGAAAACCAAAAAGCAAAATAGAAACAAACTAGGTCGAAGTTCAAGATTTGCAATATCGAACGCAATGGGAGAGTCGACGCTTTATTGTCATGTGGCAACGAAGTTGTAGTGGAATGCTGCAGATAAAGTCTCCCTCGTCTTCCATTTTTTTCTTTTCAAATCCTTGAACAGTTTGTCCTGTCACTGACATGCCTGTTCTCTTTTTTATTCCTCGCAATTGTAATACGATGCTTTGGTTATAACGTGAAAGGCACGTAAAACCATCCCCTAATAACAACACATAACACCGACCATTAAACTCCACAAGTGAACATAAAATGTAATGAATATGATAACTTACCTTCATAGTAGGTTGTGGAAGTGTCTTCCGCCCACTTCAACATCCTTGTTAGCGCGCAGTTATTGGGTTGTGATGCTACTGATGTTCTGGATCCTTAGCTTGAGTTCTTCAATTGTGCGTGGATTTGTTTCGTATACTGTTCCCTTTAACAGAACTCAACAATTAATTTAAAAGTCTCGTGGCCGAGGAAACCACAACCCTTTGTAGATGGTCCTCTCTGGTTTAAACATCTCATGCATACGGAACAAAGACGCAGCTGTCAGACGCTGCTTGCACTTCGTGATGAAAGTAACGTACCTAAAGCGCCTCTTTTGTCAAGTTTGAATAAAACTCCTCCAGGATTCCCAAATACTTGCTACAGTTGACTGCCATCTCAAAGA
Source organism: Locusta migratoria (assembly GCA_026315105.1). NCBI lineage: Eukaryota > Metazoa > Arthropoda > Insecta > Orthoptera > Acrididae > Locusta > Locusta migratoria. The sequence continues at coordinate 215,206,605 of CM048744.1, read as the reverse complement.
TTATGAGTCCCAGAACGCATGCGGAGGAAATGGAACACCAAACACGAGTCTTTTCGTCACAACATGCTACACGGTGCATCACCTGTGGATTTTCTGTCGAGCGATACAGGTTGTTTTGGAAATTCATGTATCCAGACAGGTGGAGCCACGATTCGCCACTCATGACGAGCCTCTGGCAACATTTCGCAGCAGCCATAAACAGAAATGCGCAGTCTACGGCAAGTAAAGCTTCTCAAGTTCTTACAAAACAACAAATACGGTTCCAACGGCAGTTCCCATCAAAAACGGCTGAAACTTCTGACATAGAGCTGTTGACATAGTCTCCTAGTTATTCTCTCACTTTTTTTTTTAATTAAAGTGTATAGACAGTATTTTTTAAGCAGTCTGAACCGATACTGTCGTTGTTGATGTGATCCAGAGGCTGGTCTTGTGTAGCTCTCCACTCTATCCTGAGCAAGTGTTTTCATATCCTCTTAAAAATGGCAGACCATATTCATTTACATGTGCTTAATTTATTCGTCTCTCGGTCTTCGTCTGCGGCTTTTAACCCTCACATTTCCCTCCAATGCTAATTTGACGTTCCCATGGTGTTCAAGAATGTGGGCCTACCAATCGTACCTATTCTGTACGTCGCGATTGTTCAAACAATTCCTGTATGGTGAGTTTCTTACCGCAGAATATCCTGGAAATTTCTCCTTACACAAAAGCTCCACAGTGAATGATCGCTACATCATCGGCAACACGCGCGACTAATTAGAAAGAGATTATCGCATACACTCTCAAAGCTTTGTTGGCTGTGGCTGATTTAAACAGCAGCAACGTGTCATGCATTGATGGCACATCACAGGGAATGTTTTGTTTGCGACTGTTTCCTTCGTTTATCTAGAGGCCGTAATTCAACTAAATATCTAGTAATAACAGTTACGAATAACTCAAACTGGAAAGAACACCTAGAGAAAAATTGCTAGGGAAAGCGAACCGAAATCTACGTTTCATTCGCAGAACACTCAGAAGATGGAACAGTTCTGCTAAAGAAACTGCCTACACTAATCTTGTGTGTGTGTCCCATTTTGCAGTATTGCTGCCCATGTGGAATTCCCACCAAGTGGGACTGATGGACCATATAGAGAAAGTGCAGAGAAGGACAGCTAGTTTTGTATTATCACGATATAGGGGAGAGAGTGTCACGGAAATGACGTACGAGTTGGGGTGGAAATCAATAAAAAAAAAAAAAAAGGTTTTATTCGTTGCGACGAGATCTATTTCGTAAATTTCTTCCACCAGATTTCTTCTCAGAATGCGAACATATTTTGTCAGCACCCGTCTACATAGGGAGACATGATTATCTTCAAGCCGAGGTGGGGATGCTTACGAGCCTCAACGATGCAGATAGCCGTACCGTAGGTGCAACCACAGCGGAGGGGTATTTGTGGAGAGGCCAGACAAACGTGTGGTTCCTGAAGAGGGCAGCAGTCTTTTCAGTAGTTACAGGGCAACAGTTTGGATGATTGACTGAGCTGGTCTGCTGCCATGCAGTTACTACGAACGGCTGAAAGCAAGGGGAAAGTACAGTCGTTACTTTTCCCGAGGACATGCAGCTCTACATCAAATAGATCAGATCGAAAACGGAAAGATTTCGGGGTTTCTTTTTCCCGCACGTCATTAGCAAATGGAAATATCATAAAAGCGGTTCGATGAACCCACCGCCATCCACTTAAATGTGATTAGCTGCGTATTTATGTAGATGTAGTTGCTCGCGTGCACTCGTGAGACCATTTTCGTTCTGTACGATGGGCTAGTTTGACGTTCCATACTGCTTACAAAATGAATAACATGGTAAGAATATATCACCGTCGAAAGTAAATTAGATTAACATACAGAGCAGGGGAGACGTCGCTCAGGCCTCTCACTGAAATGAAAACTACATAACTGGTTTGTAAACTACGTTACAACAAAGTGATTCACGGGTCAAAGCCCTCAAGAACTTACGCAACGGTCAAAACATGCGGTAGTTGTGTAGAACAAATTACAGGCCCCTATTTGCACCTTGCTGGCGCAAACGAACACTGGACATCTCCACAGACACAAAATTGAATCAGCGAAGAGACACGTTAATGAACAAAAAAATGTTAATATCTTATGAAAAAATTTACACATGTAAGGAAAGAAAAAATAAATAGAAGAAAGGAGTTTGTAATGATAAGAGGTGTGATTAAATTTTGAAACAGTTAGCAACAAAAAGTGATTTAACAAAATCTATGACCCTATCTGACACACTTTTCAAAAGATCACTCACCTTTCCTTTCCTTACAACATCTCCAACGGAGACCGTCCACACACTGATAGCTGAAGACCGCGTATGTGCAATGCGTACGACTTAATTAGTATACCAGTGGTTGGCAAGTGGGTGCAGTCCAACCACTGAAGTCAGTAGTTGCTAAAAATTAAGCTTTTAAGCAAACAGTAAATTTACGTAATTCAGTCTTGGCTGATAAAATGCAATCGATAAACGTATGAGTTTGGTTCTTTATAGGAGAGATGTGGCGGTGGTAATTATTGTTGAACTCAGTTATAAAAAATAGAAGAATTATTCATCAATCTGCATAATTACCATAATGAAGTTCAATTGCTATTCTTAATTTTATCCTAAGCTTCACAAGAACCTATTTTTTAAAATTCAGTATCGTAACACTGGCATGCAACTATGATCAAGTCTCATTCTAATAACTATCACTGTTTCTATTCTAGGTGATCTCTCTCTTTGTCAAGATGATCTAATTAAAATGTTATTCATGCATTATTGAGGTTTGTCATACTGGGCAAGATTGGTTAAGTATTTGTTTCAAATAAGCAAGTAAAAGCACAATCTAATTTTCATATATACATACATAAACAAAATCCAACCATGCATTCACAGTAATTTACCACAAATAGCATTCAACTTATCTTAGTCATCTGTCCAGCGTTGTGCTTCTCTGTAGTTCGACAATGGTTCCATTACAATATAGTGGTTACAAGTATTCATACAAATACTGTTATAGTAGTGGCTCCCCCTTTGACAGCTTGCTGGCAGTATGCCGAGATAATACACGAATCCCGTAATTAATCGCGACCGTTAGCGTCCGCGATGACGCTACCGCGTTTCGGACGTCTGGACGGATACCGAACACGTAACGAATTTCTGCCTCAGCAGAACGAACGAATGAATATTTTATTAATGTCTGTTTTTTCTTCAGTTGGATACTCTTAAACACAGGTGTCATTTATACTTTTCATTTCGTAGCACTTTAAACATATTACAATTTCCACATGTGATAGCACTTCGTTACATATATTGTTTGAGCACTCCGCGTACCGCGTACGAACATCTGATCTACCTCACGGGACGGCAGATACTGCTGCTTGCCTGCTCTCCCACCGGCGAGGGCTGTTGTTAAATAAAGTCTCTGACCAGAGAAGCCATTTCGACTACAATTTTTATATCGATTTTTGATCTTGTTCACAGTGAAATATTTAACATACACAAATTAAACCTAACAAGTAATTACAGTGAATAGAAAAGCATTCAAAGTACAGAAAATAAATAAAAAAATACATAATCAAATACAGCACAGACAATAAACAAATGACATGAAATGTTTACAATTGCATTGCATACATACGTTACGCATCACAATCATTAATCAACTGTCATCAGAAGATCATAATTACTATGAATACACTACCTACAGGTTCAAACAAACAAAATCTCAAAATGAGGCTCATTGTAAGGGTTACCTTACACACAGAGGAGATTTGAAAGCGGATCTCTCACTTCGCGGTTCAACACTGTGACCACTGTGACTACGACGTCTCGACTGTTCAAAATGCACAGCATTTATTTCGACCGTTTTCTGTTTCTATTTTGCTTCTTCATTCACAGTTCCCTACACCTTCACCCTGTTTTGATGCCTGATCTGTGTTTATCGGTTATCAATTGGGCCATCTTACCACTAAATATGACTGGGGTGGGGGCTTGTTTTCTTTGTGACAATCATGAATAGCAGGATTTGAGCGCGCTTGCAGCTGGATGGAAGTTACATAAACTGACAAAGTTCATGTAAGGCTGGACAGTTTGAAAGAAGGGTTTCAATTTCGTTGACAGGCGGTCGTAGATAGATCCCGAGTTTCGAAAGTTTACATTGCCAAATGCGACCTATAATTTCTTCTGTGTTCAGAGGCAAAAAGATACCAGATTTACTACCGATTAGGTAGAATAGGTGGTGGGTAATGCACAAGAACTGATCGGAGAAGCAGAATGTAAAAGGATGAAGGTGAAGACATGCGAAGACCTCACTTGAGATGGGACGTTCGCGAACTAATATTTCCAAAGGAACGGTTCTTAAAAGTGAACTGAAAGACAAAGGAACTACATGCGACGAACGGCAGTTCCCAGTCAGTTAGGTACTTCCAGTCGGTCGTCTCTGTCCGAAACGCCGGAAAGGTTACGGCGATTTCCGCTTCAGCTCACCACTCACTATCTAGCTATCGCCAGTTTTGTTCATTGCGCTCGCTCATTATTATTATGTTTCAGACTCTTTGAATTTCGGGTTACTGATTCTTCTCATTTTCTGCTTAGCGTCCATCCAGCATTTTATAATTTTTTAATTTAATTCGTATAAAATTGCAACTTGTGTAATACATTCATTTTAAAGGCACCATAAAGGCAAATTTGCTTATTTCTTCGTTTTTCTCTTTCATTGTTCTAACGGCAGAAGCCTTATTTCTCACGTGCTTTTTTGTTATTATTTATTCGTACCTTTTTAGATTGCATGTGTTTCATTTAATATTTAGTTTTTAAGATAACTTATTGAAATAAGTAGATTCTTCTCTGCTACGGTTCGCGTGGCGGTTCCACTCGGAGGTTCGAGTCCTATCTCGGTCATGGGTGTTTTTGTTGTTCTTAGGGTAAGTTAGTTTAAGTAGTTCGTAAGTTTAGGGGCCGAGAACCACTGCAGTTTAGGTCTCATCATAACATTACAAATATTTGAGCTTTATTTTATTTTTATTTTTTGCTTTCCCCCACAGTCGATACGTGACAAGTTGCTGAAATTTTCCTTGGTGCTGCCTACTAATTAGGTTTTTGCGTAAATAAAATTAAAAAAATCGTACTGCGTGATGTCGATAGAGTAAGAAAATGGATTTAAATTTCTAAAGATGTAGCCTGCAATAATATCTTATTTATATCGTCCATATTGGAAGAGCGACTATTAATGACAAAAGTTTCAACAGCGTACACTCTTATCTTCAGGTTGAACAATGGTTTTTGTTTACATTGATACTTTCACGATCCAGCTAGTTCTTATTAACTGTAGTAGATGGTTTAACTTAAAGGTATTCCACTTTCTTCTTCAAATGTTTGTAGAGCTTACGGGACATAACTGCGGGGTCATCAGTCCCTAAACTTACAAACTACTTATGAACTAGCTAATCCTAAGGACGGCACAAATATCCATGCCCGAGGGGGGATTCGAACCCCCGACCGTAGTGGCCGTGTAGACCGTGACTGGAGCGCCTCAGTCCCCCCGGCCAACGCGGCCGGCTCCACTTTCTTCCTTCCAAGTGACTCTAAGAACACGATCTCATAGTACGTAACAGTCAATGTATATAGTATTTAATTTAGATGCTTTATTTATTTATTTATTTTATCTGTGTTTCAAACACCATTGGTTATATAATATCCATAGCTTTAATAATATTCAATTTTAAACAAAATTACATAGACCAACGTGTTTAGATACATCTACAGGGCATACTCTGCACATCACATTTAAGTGCCTGGGAGAGGTTTCATCGAACCACCTTCATACTATCCATCTAGCATTCCATCCTCGAATAGCGCGCGGAAACATCTGAATCTCTTCCATTCGAGCTCTGATTTGTCATATTTTATTCTGATGATCATTTCTACCTATGTAGGTGGCATTCCACAACATATTCTTGCATTCGGAGGAGAATGTTGGAGATTGTAGTTTCGTAAGTAGACCCTGCCGCAGCGATAAGCGCCGTTATTGTAATGATTCCCAACCCAGATCCTGTATCATTTCCGTAACGCTGTCTCCCCTGTATCGTGACAATACAAAACGATCTGCCCTTCTTTGGACTCTTTCGGTGTCCTCCGTTAAACCCACCTGATAAGGATCCCACAATGGGTAGCAATATTTCAAAAAAGGACGGTCAAGCGTAGTGTATGCAGTTTCTTTGGTAGTTCTGTTTCATATGTTAAGGGTTTTGCCAATTAAACGCAGTCTCTGGTTCGCCTTTTCCACGACATTATCTACGTGTTCTTACCAATGTAAGTCTGAAGTAATAGTAATTCCTTCGTACTAAAGGAGCTATATATGATAGTTAAATATGATCTTTGAGACAAGGCACTATACCTGTGGAGTCGTAATCTTTGGTTTGTTTGTTTTGGCTCATGCCCAGTGTGTGTAGTTCTACTGAAATGTCGATTTGTGATAAATTACAGAGTTACATACTCTGGAACAAAATGTAAGTTACCAAATCAATATTTCAAATTCATAATCCTTGTACCTACCTACATTAACAAGAGTTTGTATGCGTTTTGTAGCAAAATGAAACCGGAAATAGGAACTAGCTCGATCCTGGAAGGCCGGCCGCGGTGGCCGAGGGAACTGCGGCGCGCCAGTCATGGTCTGCACGGTCACTACAGTCGGGGGTTCGAACCCCCCTTCGGGCATGGATATTTGTGCCGACCTTAGTATTAGTTAGTTCATAAGTAGTTTGTAAGTTTAGGGACTGATGACCCCGTAGTTAAATCCCATAAGTTATACAAACATTTGAACATTTGATCCTGGAAGTATAAATGTAAACAAAAACCGTTGTTCCACTTGAAAATGAGAGTGTAAATTCTGGAAACGCGTAGTGGGAGTAATAAAACGTGTGATACTTAGTATCTATTTTGATTATGTGTTATTGGATAACAGGGAAGGATGAACAAGTAGAAAGGAACGATTCTCAAAAAGGAAGAATCATCAGTTTACTAGTTCCCAAAAAGCAACTTCTCGGTGAGAGAGTAGGACCAGATGTTAGGCCGGAACAGGATGCGGGAAGAATACAAAGCACACTACCGTCGGCTGGAAACTAGTATAAAGAGTAGTGTCAAGTGACAGTAACATTGACCAGAAGTACTGGTTCGGATATGATGAAGTATTCGTTAGATGTGTTCGATGAGTGAACTTTTATTTATGGTGTGTCGCTCGAGTGCTGGGAACTAGCACCAAGAGGAAGGACTTCGTAGTTACAGTGTTTATAAAGCGTGAGGAATAATGACTAAAATCTTTAATAAAAGGGTCCGCTGCAGCTGTTATTCACATTCCTAAAAAGAAACGACCGCTTTCATGACCTGTAGTCACATCTTCAGGTTTTATATGTGAATAAAAGGAAACCACTAAAGCATTGGGATGTGACAAACCAGATAATACTTAACTACATATAGAGAAATAGGCCGAATCCGAGGTAATACAAAAGAGAGAATCTAGGTTAAAGACATTTAGGTTTCCGGCTTGGTTCACGGAGGTGGATTTATTTCCCGGTTAAAAACATATACGCTTCTAGGTTTGGTTGACGGAGATGGATCTTGCCTAAATGTTTTTAACCGAGCAAAATCTTTAAAAGCCGGGGAACCGAATTTTTTTTTTCGGTTCCGGCCTACTTCTCTACGTGTAGTAGTTAAGTTTTATCTGGTTTTTCACATCCTAATGTTTTGGCGTTTTTATTTTTTTATTATTTTTTTTTATTTTTTTATTCAGGTTTAAAACCTGAAGATGTGACTACAGATCGCGAAACTTGTCGTTCATTTTTAAGAAAGTGAAGAACAACTCTAGCGGACACTTTTATTAATAATGAACAGTTTTAGCTCTGGATGTCCGTCCGCCGCGGCAGAATAGCCTTGTGCACTAAGGCGCCCAGCTGCGGTGCATGCGGCCGTTCGCCGTCGGGGATTTAGTTCTGCTACGGGCATGGGGGTTTGTGTTGTTCTTGTCATAAGTTACTTTAAGTTAGTATAAGTAGTTTGTAAGCTTAGAGACAAATGACCAACGTACTTCCTAAGATTTGAACATTTTTTTTATTTGTGTGTGTGTTTGTGTGTGTGTGTGTGTGTGTGTGTGTTCCCGTCCGAGAACGGGACAGGAAAGCAAGTGGTTAACAACATAAAATTAAAGATCGATTTGTTGTACAAAATTGCAAAATCCTGCAAAAATCAAATGTTTGTATAGTTTATGGATCTTAACTACGGGGTCATCAGTCCCTAAACTTACAAACTATTTATGAACTAGCTAACACTAAGTACGGCACAAATATCCATGCCCGAGGGGGGATTCGAACCCCCGACCGTAGTGGCCATGCAGACCGTGACTGGAGCGCCTCAGTCCCCTCGGCCACAGCAGCCGGCTCTGCAAAATTCTTCTAAAAATTTTATTTTTGGATGATATCCTGAATACAGAAAGCAGATAATGCGGCACGGATGAATTTTTATTTATTTTATAAAGAAATGTACATGATTTTTAGAAATTTTTGAACAAAAATAGTATATTTATGCTGTGTTTGCAATAATTCCAAAATAAGCTGCATAGTGAAGAACGTTTGTGTCGGGAAAGTGTATTAAAAACAAGGAAAATGATGTATCGCTTGTGTTACGCGTTAGTTCGACGTACCGCGGCGTCAGCTTGTTCCGGGCCAGTCAAAACAATTGAAAACAGGATGTTCACTTGATGAGTTTCGTCGCGATGCCAATTGACTGATGCCGATGGCGAGTTCCCAGTTATTTATACTCTACGGTTTGATCTCTGAAGCGGCAGAAATTTGATCATCAGCGTAGTGTATAAGGTTTCCGCGTGAAATGCGCGTCAATGAATAACGCTTCGTCGACGTGGACTGCTGTATTTTTAGCGGGACTACGATGTCACGAGGTTTCGCGGTGAACTCACTGCTAGGCCACTTCACTATCCAAGAAGAAGAAGACTGTTTTGAAATTCGTTGTTTTCGCGTATTTTGTTTCAGGGTACTCTTATCAGCTATTTCTACGGAATTTTTGTTCATACTGACATTTATTTTTTATTTCTGTTATAAAGTTTTTGAAATTTTTATTGAAATTCTCATAAAAGAAAAATGCTAAAATTACGAATCCATTAATCAACCAAAGATCGCCCTTATCAAAATCTCTAAGTCATTAAATAAAAACAGCAACTTAGACAAATAATAACACTGCTATATCAACAAGCGAAAAATACGAACTTATAGCACCAAAAAGTTTTAGAAATACGATAAACGTTTGCACATAGCATTACACAACAGCAACAACATCTACTTTTCGTCGATTTTACGACGTTTATATACGATATATTAATTGCAAAATCTGTGCACTTAAACGTAATGCAACAACCAGAGATCGCAACTACAACTGATAGCGATAAAAAGATCATCTTTGTCACCATCAAAAGATAATATGTAAACATATATCATCAAACTGTCAAACGTAATTTAAAATATTTTTAAAAATTTTTATAACACCAGAAGACAGTCAGATTCGATTATATATGCACGTCATTCCATCTAGACGTAAGTATAAAAACCTTTGTTATTACTTTATGAATAAGATTTATAATTAAAACTACGAAAACTATGTAAAATTATTACCTATATCTGCAGGTCACTTGAAAATGGCATTAATACGCCGAAACAGTCTGTTGTGACTTAATAAAAATATATAAACTTCACAGCAAATTGGAATTTCTTTAGTAAACATTTATGTTTACTTCCTGTTCTCGATAAAGTGGAAGACTTATTATTCTTTTCCTGCAATTTTGTAGCCGACGTTGACACTTTCATCAGCATATTTAATTTCCACGATGACATTTCCTTCTGGACTAATTTCTGAGAGTGTAATATTAAATACTTTTTCTATATGATTTCTATGTTTAATTTTCAACAACTTTGAGCTTAATGCTCATACAAGGAATTGTAGTTTCCTCATTGTTCACACGTCTTTTATTGCAGCCAATTCTTCTTAGGGTTTTAATTAATGTCATATTCGTATCATCGTAATATTAATAGGCCTACGTGAAAACGAAAACTTAATATTATTCCTTCATATTCACAGAATATATGACAACTGTGAATGGGTAAAACTAAAAATGTGTACCCAGCCGGGATTCGAATCCGTGTCTCCCGCTTTCTAGGCAGTTGCACTGACCACTACACCACTAGGGTTCGAATCCTGGCTGGGTACACATTTTCAGCTTTGCCCATTTGCATTTGATGTCATTAATCTGTGAATATGAAAGAATAAGAACTGCAGGATCAGAAGTGCCGTCTGTTCTTTCGAAACAGACGCGCGCACACACACACACACACACACACACACACACACATATATATATATATATATATATATATATATATATATATATATATATATATATATATATAATATTAATTATTCGTTTATTCAGTGATACATAGGCCTAAATAATTCGACAGGTAATTTATCATATGAAACACAATACAGGGTGTGTCAGCAGAAATAGTAAGTACTTTAGGAGTTTATTTTCACGGATCTTATGACATTAGCTGTGAATGGGTAAAGTCCCACCCGGGACTCGAACCCGGGTCTCCTGCTTGCTCGGCAGTTGCACTGACCGTAACACAAATGGTGACTCAGCTATCACCGAACGACACAGACTACTGAAGCACGCCTCCCGTCATATACAGATTCTCAAATTCTTCCCACGGACTGTTACTCAAAATAGCGGTTTCTCAAACTGATTCCCCTAACAGTAAAGGCCTAGGAGTGCATGCCTACTGAATAAAGGACCATCGTCGGTTACCGGCATATTGTGTAAGCTATAAATGTGCCGGGTTTGTGTTTGTGTGTGTGTGTGTGTGTGTGTGTGTGTGTGTGTGTGTGCGTGCGTGTTCTTTCAGACATGTCTGAAATAACAAACATCAATTTTGATCCAGCGGATTCGAACCACTCACACACACTATATATATATATATATACAAAAAAAGTTCCATATGAGCTCCATTTTTATTGAGTAGAAGTATACTTGCTACTTGTAACAAAAAGCAAGGAGAAAGAACGACATTTTCACCGATTCTCTCGTCGGTTTATTATTATTTACATTATTTAGATTAGTGTTTCTCAATATTTCGGTCGCGACACTAAGGGAGGTCACAAATACTTGCTTGGGAGTTAGCCGTCACACGAGGAAGTATTCGTGCCATTGAACAACCAGCCTAGGGCACCTCTGACTACAAACAGTTCCATAACACAAAAATATAGGTCCAATAAAAGAGAAATATAATTATAGTTAAAATTATATAATTCCTTGTTCAACTGTAATTCTGAATTTAACAGAACGTAGATTTTTTGTATTACTGTGTGTTATCGAGGAATAAGCGCAAAGTCTGAAAAAACTGTTTTCAGGAACTAATCGTTAGATAAATGTACAAGACGCAATAATTAATTCTAAGAAATTAAAAAAATCTACTTGTTTAAAAATTGTCAATATAGTGGGAGCTTTCTTAATCAGTATAATTAGACAAGATTGAAAGCTAATTTCGAAACACTCGTTACGCAAAATATACATTTTTGTCGGAAACCATGTAGAAACGTCCTCCATTCCCAAAAATACACATTAAAAACAGCGTCAAACAATTAACAAGAGAGCTGCATTAACAGAAAGAACATTGCGTTCATTGCCTATGAGATAACGAACATAGTTTTGTTAGAATTCCTATTGTGGGGCGAGGGGGGAGGAGGTGCACGGGGGATTGCCAAAATATTTTTAATAGGAAGGGGGTCCACTGGCCACTCGGGGATCAGTGGCAACGAACATGCCGACAGATTAGCCAGGATGGGGGCAGAGACTCCATTTATTGGACCGGAACCTGTCCTGACAATCACCAAGGCAATGATCAAATTGGAGCTACGTAACTGGCTCAGAAGACAGCATGTAGAATATTGGACAAAAGTCTACCAACAAAAACATGGCAAGGTAATGATGCCAAAGCCATGTTTTAAAAGAAGCTCTGCAATCCTTGGCCTGAACAGGAGAGAGATTAGACTCACGGTTAGATTGCTGACAGGCCATGGGAATTTCAAAAAACACCTACATACAATGGGAATAACAGAAGAGGACCCTAAATGTAGGATCTGTGATGACTGCATCACATCTAATCTTCGAATGCATTGCATTGGAGAGTAAAAGGCACAGAACATTTGGGACAACTAGACCCGAAGAAATTGTGTCTAATAAAGAACTGGTAAAGGGACTCCTTGCACTGTTCAAGGGCATTGGTTGGCTTTACTAGATATACACGGAGCGATACCGCACAATAAACTTAGTTTCGGTGCGGGCAGTGGCGGGTTAGACCAACACTGTTTTGGCTTCCCTGGAAAAGTCGAATCAAATCAAAGGGGGTCGCTTATTGGAGAACGTTAGAAATCACTGCCTTTTGGGAACGCGAGGCGTTAATGGGCATATTAGATCCATCTCCAGATGAATTTCCTTATATTTACATGGAAAATCTAATTACATCCTGCACTTCATAACTGACACGAGCAACAATTTTCGAAGTCGCCGTTAACCGTCATTCACACACAAACAGAAACATAACCATTAATCTGTGACCCCCCCCCCCGATAAACATTGATTATGTCACACGTAAACAATCCGTAGAGAGCACTGAGTCTGCCTTGCTTAGCGGTAGCCGGCCGCAGTGGCAGAGCGGTCTGCGGCGCGCCAGTCACGGTCTGTACGGCCTCTATGGTCGGGTGTTCAAATCCCCCCTCGGGCATGGATGTTTGTGTCGTCTTTAGTATAAGGTAGTTCATAAGTAGTTACCATGACCCCGTAGTTAAGTCCCATAAGCTATACAAACATTTGAAACATTTCAATTTGACTATGCACACTGGGTACCATAAGAAGCAGTAGAGAACATTTCTCCTTATGGCAGTCAGTCCAAATGTAATTCAATACTGTCATACAAAAAATATTAAAATACAAGTTATTAGAAACGAGACAGCGACGTAAATTCAATTTCATTACAATAAGTGACAAATCGGATACCTTATCCAACTCATTCAATGACATGATGAGTTTCTGTTCGTGCTCTGAATTTGAACACACTGATAATTAAAAAAAGCTTGCGTATATTTTCGAGACTCGATTAGGCATAAAGAGATGTAAAACATTGACGTTTTAATTACAAAGCCAATGTCCGAACTCAGAAATGTATGGTTAAATTTAGTATTGTACCAGGAATTGCATGAAGTTCAAATTGTTACTGAGAGGTATCCACTAAAGGTATATAATATAGCGCAACTCACAGGTGTAAAACGTCATAAAATTGTGGAATAGTACACAGTACCTATATTAATTGTTAACTAAGCACGATCACAAGTCAGATATTAAATAAATTCACAAATAGCGCTATATTTGAAATTGAAACGATGATACAATTGACTTCTTTCCCGGCAGAGACTCATACCCGACACTATTCGCTATTGTATTATATATATATATATATATATATATATATATATATATATACGCATAGAGATGTAATATTTACTGTTTTCTCACCATTAGTGGGATGTGCACATGTTCGGCTAGAAGTAGCACTATAAATAACTTTGTGCTGCCGGCCGCGGTGACCGAGGAGACTGAGGCGCGCCAGTCACGGTCTGTACGGCCGCTAGGGTCGGGAGTTCAAAACCCCCCTCGGGCATGAATGTTTGTGTCGTCTTTAGTATAAGCTAGTTCATAAGTAGTTAGTAAGTTTAGGGACTAATGACCCCGCAGTTAAGTCCCATAAGCTTAACAAAGATTTGAACATTTTTTTCTCAGCTCTGACTACAGTGTGTGTCTAGTTACTGCATTTGTGTCCTGCTTGTGTCACAGTTTACATCTGAAATCTGCTTAAAACCTGTTGTTACTGTGTGGGGATGTGATCTGATGACTGTTTGGGGTTAACTGATATTTTTAGAGAACGTATTCCAAATGACTGTTTTAACGATACCCTTCTTATGAATCTAATTTCCTTTCCTTCTGTTCCAGGTGAGTGCCCAGTGTTGAATGCCTCTGCACCATGCAAGTCATTCGTGGTGAGTTATATTCAGCTTGTCTTCTCGTTCCACGGCGATTTCCCAAGTCTTACATTTCGAAACAGTGCAGAAAACTGTACTATAGTTTTGAATACACAAGAGCTTTGCAGTTAAATGTGAATTTTTAAAAGCAACTTTCCTATGAGGTTCGGAAGTTTGTTTTCTTTTTTTTTCACATTTACATTCTGTTCTGAGGATATCCCATTTTGTGAACAGAAAAATATGTCTGTACCTGCAGTAAGTAGTCTGTAGATGGAGATGGAGTCTGTACGTTGTCAAGGCGACAGCTAAATAGTTCTATGTTGTGGGTAATCCAGAATCGCTATCCCCGGTTCCTAGGAATTGTACAAGAGGCTAACACTGTGATAACAAAATCATGTTCGGAAGTTAATCTTTTACACATAAGTGGGCCTGAGAAAAAGTAGCGATAGCTATTATTTATCTCTCTGTTACTATTCACAGGAATGCTTAGGGTTACAGACTTTCAATATAATCGCACCCATTATTTATGAGCTTTCGCCGAATGTATGGAAGGCGTCCTATACTATCTGCGCGTCTATATTTTATGGCGTCGTGTGTTACCCGCCCTATGTCGTAGATGAGTGGGGGCACACGGATGTGACAGCGGTTTTTAAAAGTCGCTTAATTAAGAAGTCATCCGTAGGTAGAAAATTATCTTTGTTCTGACACGTTTCGTGTAGGCCTCAATGAGACTTCGAAAGAGATAAAAGATGTACCTCAGCAACTTTTTATTTCTGATGTTGGGCCCACCAAAATGCTCTTGATGAATAGTTAATTAAGCGTCTTAACAGCGATTGTGCAGTGCTGCTACAGTTATTTATAATGGTCGTAGTCTTCTAGTACGACTTTGCTACATGTTCAAATATTGTTATGTTAGAAAAACAGTGGCCGAGGTGACTGAGGCGCTCCAGTCACGGTCTGCACAGCCACTACGGTCGGGTGTTCGAATCCTCCCTCGGGCATGGATATTTGTGCCGTCCTAGTTCGTAAGTAGTTCGTAATAACTAATTATCAAATGAAGGATGTAGGTTAATCTTCTAACTACGTAAATGAAACAGGAAAGAAAGGTCAACTTTGTTACTTATTATTAATAATCACCATTACATTACCTACATAATACAACGTTTTCACAATGACATGAAATGCTATTACCTCCATTCCAGCGGTGGTACAACGTTTTTCACAATAATAAGAAATACAATATTTCCAAATACAATCAAATCAACTTGCTGGCTCAGCAGCCTCTGCTCTACGTCGGAGCCATACACACAACTCAACCGCTCTCAAAGCGAGCTGAACCACAAGTCCCACTCTCTCTGTGCGAGCTACAATGCTATGCGATACATGGTCTTTGCCAAAGATGAAACTTCCCAGACTTAAGTAGACATATCGATACACACAGTAGAAGCGATATTATACATTTTCTTGCAAGCAAGTTACTCGACAAAAACAGGAGGCACAATATTAGACATTTTCTTACAAAAATTTTTTATGGATACGTTTCAATGTGTCCAGTAGAAGTTATTAGCATTTGAACCTAACTGTTTCAAGGTTAATACCGATATTGCGGAGCAATCCCCTTTTTCTGCAAAATGTGCGTGCTGTTCTCGTTGTCGCTAAAAAGCGAAGGGAATGGAACATGGTGAGTTGAGCAGACACGCAGTATGGCTCGCAGACACACGTGCGAACTATACTGTTCAATCAGGGACGGTTTAGGGTGAAGATAGCAACTGTATGGTGTTCGGATATTGGTACTTGAAGGTAGCCAATGAGAAGCATGAAGGAATGTGGCGTGTTACTTAAAACTCGTAATGACATTTATGTGAGGCGTATGTTTCAATGATAAACTGAGTCGTCAAAGATATCATAATCATTTATTACGTAGGTTCTCGGCGTACCTCTCTACAATCGCTAGAAGATCTTCAGAAAAAGTACACTGAGAACGTCACTACATGTGTATGCCATTTATTTTTATATACGAAAATTGGCTGCAAATAATACGTCAGTAATATAGATCCCTCAACAATTCAAATACTTTCTACTGAAACAAACGTAGAGGAAAACCTGTCGCGCCCCTATAGTGACTGGTTCTCGATTTACTTTTCTAAAGATCTTCCGTAGCGAAAGTGACAATTGTATCAATAACTTTTATTCGGAAATTCGTCAAAAAACACAGTTATTTCCAACGAATGTTTCACTATTGTCATATAAGATATATTTATGTCATCGCAGATTCACACCACCACTCGTAAAAAACGTTGACCTGTTTCAAACGAATATGTTACAAATTTGTGCTAAAAACATTTACATGAACAAGGCAGTGTTGTTTACAAAATAAAATTGAAATGATCATTTTTATTGGCTCTCTCAATGAGCCGCGGTGGAATGACCGAGCACTCTAAGGCGCCTTGCTGCAGAATGTGTGGTTGCTTCCCGTTGAAGGTTCGAGTGCTTCCTCGGGCATGGGTATGTGTGTGTTGTCCTTAAGTGAGTTACAGTAGTTAGTAAGCCTAGGGCCTGATAACGATAATAGTTAAGTCCCATAGTAGTCTTGTGAAGTTCGCGAACGAACTAGTTCCGGATAGCGCTCCCACAGGCGAACTACGCGAACTAATTCGCATATCCCTCGCCTCTTAGTTCGTCTGTTCCTTTTTCGAAGACTGACGGGGAACAGCGAGGGGACGCGAGAGCGCGCAGAATCGCGTGATTCCCTTCTTCCAGTCACCTTCATTTCCAGCTGAGATGCAGCTCAGCTGTAGTTTTATAGGCATTGCCCAAAAATACGGGTAATAGCACACGCTTGGGCAACACTGATAATTATATAAAAAAGCTGTCATAACAAAAGAAAGTGCTCTTTTAGCAGCGGTTAGCAAAAGCCAAAAAGAGCGGACGAACTAAAAAGAGCGACCTACTTAGCGGTCGAGCTGCGAACTAAAAGGAGAGCTACCGGTCGCGAACTAAAATATGCGCGATCGCTCGCGAACTAAAATATACGCGATCGGTCGCGAACTATTATATACCAAACGTATCTCCTTAGTTCGTTGGATTCTTTTCCGAAGACCGACGGGCAATAGCGAGAGGGCGCGCAGCAGTATTAAAAATCACGTGTTTGCTTTCTGCTGATGAGAGCCATTTAGAGGTGAGCGTCTGCCTGCTAGATTACATAGTTCAGTGCTGCAAAATTTCTGTTTTGAAGTATTCTGCACTCTGCAGTGAGTAATAAATTCCATACTGCCTAGATATAGAGATAACTGTAAACTTAAACGCGAGGAATTATCCACAAACTGTTTCTTTTGGTTTGCATATCGTTAGCGGCTCAAGAATGAAGCAGGTAGGAGGGGGAACTTCTCCCTCCACCTGCATGCGCAGACTACGCCGCTCAGTCGTCAGTGGGAGTGGACGAACTAAAAGAACGAACGAATTTGCGGCAGAGCCGCGAACTAAAGTGAGTGCTCCGATCGCGAACTGGTATGCGCAAGTGTATCCCATAGATTACAAACATTTGACTTTTTCTCTCAACGACAGTTTTCATTGGTTGCCTTCCGGTATCAATATCTGAACATCAAAAAGACGCTATTTTCACCTAGACTAAAATTTAACGTCAATGTGTTTGAAAGAGAGTGTTTGGCATGAGAGAATGTGATACATTCATCGGAGAAATTTCTGCATGGGTAGGACGAAGTGTGTTCGACAGCGCAACGAGTGTATGCAGAATGGTACACGAAAGGCTATAGGACACGACGACATTGTGTACGTTGTATAGAACGATGACACTGGGGTCAGGAATCCAGTTTCTGTTTGTCTGAAAAAGATGGCCGCATTTTGAATCGCTGGAGATAGGGGGAGCGCCGTCGAACCATTTGTACATGATTTTACCTGACATCCCAGGTTGTGGAGGCGATCTGATAGATTAATAATCTTCAAAAGTGAATCGCTGGAAGCACTCAGGTAATCCGTTGTTGAATGTTCGCAACCATCGCTGATCCTCGTCTGCTATCATTCTCAAAGACACCCACCGATCACCCATAAGCACCTGTCTTAATCGTTCGATGTTGTCTGGGACTGCCGGCCGCGGTGGCCGAGGAGACTGAGGCGCTCCAGTCACGGTCTGCACGGCCACTACGGTCGGGGGTTCGAATCCCCCTCGGGCATGGATATTTGTGCTCTCCTAGTTCGTAAGTAGTTCATACGTAGTTTGTAAGTTTAGGGACTGATGACCACGCTGTTAAGTCCCATAAGCTATACAAACATTTGAACATTTTTTTTTTTTTTTTTTGTCTGGGACTGTGATTCTGGTCGGTTGGCCCCAACGTGGCTCATGTCGAAGTTGATTATGGAGACTCGGGTTTTCAATGCTGTCCATCGAAAGAGCTTCTGAAGACACGATTTTTTTTTACTTAAATGTGGAGTCAAAAGTAAATGGCGTTCCGGTAATTAACATTTTTGTGTCTTCATGCTGTATAGATGAACGACTTTTCGAGCGTAGTCGCGGTCAAGGGTTTGAATTGCATCATGGCATTTTTTTTGTGTGTGTATTTGATAATATTCTCAAATTTGTAATACCATTTTTTGTTGTTGCTTATTTTGAAGTAGAGCGTCGGGAAGTGTGATTCTCAATTAATTGTATTATCTGTTTAAAGCTCTTTTGTTTTTTATACACACTCCAAAAGGAATAAAAGTAAAATGTCAAATAAAGTAAAAAATATTCTAAAATGCATTATTACGTGATTACAAGACAATGTTGTTGTTGTTGTTGTTGTTGTCTTCAGTCCGCAGACTGGTTCGATGCAGCTCTCCACGCTACCCTGTCCTGTGCAAGTCTTTTCATCTGAGAATACGTTCGGCAACCTACATCCTTTTGAATCTGCTTACTGTATTCCTCCCTCGGTCTCCCTCTACAATTTTTACCGTACACGCTTCCTTCTAATGCTAAGTTGACAATTCATCGATGTCTCTTTTGGAAACTGTAGTATTACCATTGGTCCATCGTAACAATTTATGGTATATCATATCGACTTGGCTTACTTTAAAGTTGTTCGCTATGGCCATTTGTTTCAGAACATTAATTTCAGTTTGGATGACTTCTGGTTCCAGTGGTAGTTTCAGTACTCTACGGATCATGATTAGGAAGAATGCTTTCTTCTAATTTAGTGGATGACATGAAGTATCACTGATTATTATATCTGTAGCAGTTAGTTTCATGTAAATCATAAAACATTTTCCTCATTTTGATTGTAATTGTAATATCCAAAAAGTTTATACTCTTGTTATCTCCATGTTCTATTGTAAATGCAAGTTTGGAATGCATGTCATTCAATTTGTTAGTAAATATGTCAATTTGTTAGTAAATACGTCAATCTCTTCTTTAGAACTTTTATATAATACTAGTTGTAAACCCGACGTTGCTCGGGTATTTATTTATTATACATTCTCGTAACCCACCCCCTTCCCTCCACTCTCTGCATCCATCTCTTTCTCTCCCATTTCTCTGTTCGTTTCCACCTTTCCCTCCCTCGGCAAAGTTTTTTGCAAGATCCCCTTTGTCATGTACCATACAAACATCTATGTACCCATTGAGCTTCCTTATGGTTTAAAGGCCATGTGTGCAAAAATTCATTAAAATCGGAACAAAACTATGCATTTTGTCAAAGTCCATATGTTAAGTACCCTCCACCATGCACCGAACGAAAACTTTTTACAGACAGTGACAGTCGTCTTATTTTTAAGGTAAAGTGTGCAAAATTTGATCAATACCGCAACAAAACTGTAGATTTGTATGCAATAGAAACATACAGTAACATTGTAAAACCGCCGTTGTTGTTCTCAAATTTTCCACATTCATTTCATACAGCCCTTGTTCTAAGAATATGGCGCGACCAAGGTATTTCGGGATCCATTTTTATGTTGCGATGTACCCTCCCCCATGCACCGTCTGAAACTTTACCTAGACGGTGACCTTCCTCTTGTTTTGAAGGTCAAGCGTGCAAAATGTCGTGAAGATTGGAATGAAAATGTAGATTTCGTGAGCCTATAGGGAAAGTATCCTTCGCCATGCACCTTCATTCTGTCCTATCGCAAAATACTTTCTTAGCTGCCGTCTTCGATCTAAGTACATACCGGCAAAATTTTTGCTTGATAAGTGCAGTAGTTTGAGATTTCGTGTGTAGTTAGTGAGTGCGTGACTGACCTTTCGCTTATATACATATTGTATAGAGATATCTCCTGAATTATTTTTCCTACAAAAAACATTATTTACCAGGTTCGCAGAATGGAATATTAGGAAACTGCCTGCGAAATGTGTTGTAAAATGAGTTGGTAGTAAAGACGTAGCAAATTACAAACTCGTGCTTATTAGGGCGACTTTTCATGCATTTTATCATCTTTGACTTAATAGCACCTGAACGATATGTCGTCATACGATATTTCGAAGGTACACCTAGTGGTGTATATGTTAAATGTCTGCAAAATACGTAGGGAATATAGTTGGTAGGAAAGACGTAAAATGCGTGATTTGGCGTTTTAACATGAACGTTGAAACATGTCCATAAAAAATTATTTTTATAAGAAAATGTCTAATATTGTGCCTCCTGTTTTGTATCGAGTAACTTGCTTGCAAGAAAATGTATAATATCGCTTCTACTGTATGTATCGATATGTGTAAAGCTTCATCTCTGGCAAAGATCATGTATTGCATAGCATTGTAGCTCGCACTGAGAGAGAGTAGCACTAGTGGTTCAGCTCGCTTAGAGAGCGGTTGGGTTGTGTGTATGGCTCCGATGTAGAGCAGAGGCTGCTTTGCCAGCAAGTCAGAAGTTGTACTATGTAGGTAATGTAATGCTGTTTATCAATAATAAGTAACTTAACCCTGTTTCATATTTCATTTACGTAGTTAGAAAATTAACCCACTTCCTTCATTTGATAATTACTTGATTTAGTGGAGTGTTGATTTGAATAATATTATTGAACATATTTCATTATTGGTGCCATAGTAAGATAATAGTTGATTTGGATTTCAATAATAACTGATCGACATAAATTCTCACAGTCAAGCATTGAGAAAGTGATTTGTGGTTTTTCTTATATCTTTCTCGCAGTCAAAATTTTTGAGTATAGTCAGTGTCTGTTTCAAAGGGTTACATGTCACAGTTGTTTTGTTAAAATATCCGTTGCGCACATAATCAGTTTAATGCACTGTTTCTTATACATTAATATCAGGGCCATAATTAAACCAAATAGCTGTGTTAATGAACAATTTATTGTCTGATTTAACGAAAGGTTCAACATTCCAAAACACGCGTACAGCTTTTAACGTGATTGTTTGATTCCATATCTCATGAACTATATATCGTACTATGATAAAATTTTGAACATACGTTCAGTGATATGTGTGTATATAGCTTGTAAAATTCCATGTGAATACAACTAATTGCGTAATAGTAATGAATTATAACTTCATGCTAAATGCCGCAATTTTACTGCATGAACGCAGAAAAAGTAGTAATCCTTTTGCTGGAGTAGTCAGCGACAACAAGTTTCCTAAGGGTTTGAAGTTATGTGCTCTCCTTCTCAAATAGTGGACTGATAAAGCCACACTATCACGTGCCGCAAGACGGGGAAGTATTAATCATTTATGACGTCATATCTTCTGAACTATGGGCCCTATTACAAAATCCTTTCTTACCTGACGTCTTCTACCTATAAACTATAGTCCAAACAAATTTCAGCTCCATAGGTGAAGTAGTTTTCGAGATGTCGTGTTCAGTGAGTGAGTGAGTGAGTGACTTGTGTCCTTTCTCTTCTATACAGGAAGAGATGAATGTGTCTCCAACATACAAATAATTTTGCTAGCTATCTGGATTATTTTTGAAAAATTGTAAATGAGTATAGTTTACAAAGATATTGGCTATAGTGCCTGCAAGGGAACTTCTCATAGCAAGGCCATCTTTCTGGAAGTATCTTCTGGTTTTGAAGGTGAAGTAGCTTATGGCCATTGTAGTTTCAAGAAGTTCAATGAACTCTGTTAGCACTGCAGTGTTCATGATTCTATGATGGATTAAATTCTCTTTAATTATATCAGTAGCCTCATGAACAGGTATACTTATATAAAGATTAGTAATATCTAATGAAGCAAAATGTACACCATCTGGAATTCCTACATTATAAATTGCTTAGGCCAATTGATGACTGTTCGTAATGGTATAATTCTCTTCAAAGGCATAAAATTTTTAAGGAGTTAATTAAGTTTCTTGTTAATCTTTTAAGAGCGGCAGTTGATGTTATTAACAATTGGACATATAGGGAAGTTAGAGTTATTAACCTTAATTTATGACCTTATTTAGGTAATGAAGGATTCATAACTTTCAGTGATACTGTATCTTTGGGCGAAAACAGAAAATTATTGTTATCAATCAGCTTCGTAATAGTTATATGAAATTTGGCAGTTGGATCCTTACTGACCTCCGTTATTCTGTTCATATCAAAAATTGTATTGTTTTAGAAATGTAGACATCTTCACTTATAATAATCAGTGTATTGCTTTTATCAGCTTCAACTACATTTGTTTTGTTAGTTGATGATTTATGATTAATATTCCTAATAATGTTTACTTCATTAGTTTCTCTATTAATTTTTACTTTTTGTAATAATATTTTTAGTTTTTAGAGCAATTTGACAGATCTCTGATTTTTGTAGTTGAGATTGCAATGCAGCAAGTTTCACTTCTGCTATAATAAGCTTGATATTACAACTTTTCAGTTTTGGAATGACATTATTTTTCAGGCCTTTGTTTAAAAAATCTATCTCAGTTGGGGTAAAATTTATATTAGTTTTTGTTCCGCTGGTTAGAAATTATGGTCATTTTGAGAAGCATGTTTTGTTTGTGCACTTTTTTGTGCAAAGAGGGCAAAACATTTTCTATTATGCCTATCTTCATCGTTTTCTATTAAGAAATGAATTTGTCATCTGTTAGTGACAATTGTATAAATATGAAATATTAGTAATGGGCTGTCGCCTTTTATGGTCATGAAAGTGACCGAAACCGCTTACCAGTGAAATAGAAGAAATTGCGATCAAAAGTGCCTTATTACTTGAATTAATAATCACTTGTAAGATCACAGTTATCTCTAATGTTATCAAAATTTAAGTCACGTAGATATCGTAAGGTCCCTACATAGTTAATTTTCTACAATATTTAGGTCATAATAGTGTTCACAATACTTATGAAGTTATATTATTAATTATTATCAATACTGTTTGTCATTCTGTATTGTACGTGAGTTACTTATATAGTGAATTTTGTGAACTGGCCACAGATATATATTTTAAGTGGCGCAGTAATCTTTGGAAGTTCAATTGTAGAGTAAGAGTAAGCGCTCTGGCTGAGAGAGAGCAGTCACTTGAGAGTTAGTTGCCATAGTTGCTAGGTGAGAGGGGTATCGCGGTAAGGAAGCTGTTGGAGAAGCAGTCGTTAAGTACCCGTTGCAGCACGCCATTATTGTAATGCATGATGTTAATTTATTTTTCCGTAATTTTTTTCCTACATCATATTTTTAAGAATACATAATTTCTTATCTTAAATTCGCTTCCTGCGTTCTGATTTGGTAGTTAGTTTCCCCATTCTTTTATTTTCGTCATTTATGATTATTGTTTAACTTAATTATTACTCACCTATCATTTCTGAAAATTTTAATGCGAAAATCATTCATGACCCCGCATGCTGCGAGCTGCTTGATGTTTCAGTTTTGTAATAACAATATACGAGGTAAGTCAATTTTTTATTTATTTGTTTCGCAGTCAGATTGTTTCCCCCTTTCATTATTAAAGTTAATCAGTTTCGTTGAACCCTTTGAGAGTACTTTCGACAGAGCCATATATTTTAATGTTTTTTTCTGCTATTTCCCGGGCGTGTCCGTTGCACATATTAATGTTTTCTAAGACTTACTTCGGTGGTAGTAGACAGCAGCAGCGGTGGAGTAGCCGAGCGGTCTAAAGCGTCTCGCTCGCCGTAGAGGTTCCAGTCCTCCCTGTGGCATGTGTGTGTGTGTGTGTTTGTCCTTAGGTTAGTTTACCTAGGTTTAAGTAGGTTGTAAGCTACGGACTGATGACCACGCAGTTTGGTCCGATAGATTTACAGACATTGGAACATTTGAGTAGTCAGCACATTGTTCGGTTTTAAAAGTTCAGTTTTCCACATACGTAGAACGCAGTATTGATCAATTTCCGTTAAACTTTGTTCGACATAAATTGCACTATAAACTTTAAACAATTTCCATTAAACTTAAACTTAATTTAAAGATAAAGGTGAAGCATTGAATTAAAATTTGTAATGCGGCCAGGAATTGAACCCGGACCTCCAGGCTTACTAAGCAAACGCCTTATCACTAGACCACCGTACCACTAGTGATTAAGTACGACTCCCCTCAACGTCACAAAATTTCATTCAGCTTCTGTGTTCCATAGAATGTAGCTCCTACTGCCAAGGCTGCCAATGCAGCGGAATAGCACCTCGGCAATGGACATATTGGAACATTCCTGCATTTAACCTTAGACTAAAGTGACATAAATATCTATGTAAATAGAAATTCAAAAACTCAGAGACGGGTTTTAGTTTTAATTCCGGATACCTTGCAATGTACCGGGTGATCAAAAAGTCAGTATAAATTTGAATACTTAATAAATCACGGAATAATATAGATAGAGAGTTAAAAATTGATACACTTGCTAGGAATGACATGGGGTTTTATTGGAAAAAAAAGTTGGCCTAGACGCGTGAAAGATGTCTTGCGCGCGTCGTTAGGTGATGATCCTGTGCTCAAATGTTCAAATGTATGTAGAACTTATGGGACTTAACTACGGGGTCATCAGTCCCTAAGCTTACAAACTCCTTATGAACTAGCTAAGGACGGCACAAATATCCATGCCCGAGGGGGGATTCGAACCCCCGACCGTAGTGGCCGTGCAGACCGTGACTGGAGCGCCTGCCGCGGCTACCGCGGCTACCGCGACCGGCGATCCTGTGCTCAGCGGCCACTTTCGTCATGGTTGGCCTCCCCGGTCCCCAGACCTCAGTCCGTGCGATTATTGGCTTTGGGGTTACCTGAAGTCGCAAGTGTATCATGATCGACCGACATCTCTAGGGATGATGAAAGACAACATCCGACGCCAGTGCCTCACCATAACTCCGGACACGCTTTACAATGCTGTTCACAACACTATTCCTCGACTACAGCTATTGTTGAAGTATGATGATGAACATACTGAGCATCTTGTCATATATAAAGCAGAGTGTCCGTATGTTTGTACGTGTTGCATACTGTGACGATACTGCTGGCCCTCTCATCTCAATGTTATCGTACGATACCGTCTGCGTCGGATCCGGAAACGTGTGGTTCAGTTGTGATATATGTTGCGTGTGAAGTTAAAAACGTAATAGTCAGTCTAGGAATCAGTGTAGGACAGTGTCTCGGTGATGCTGTGATTAAAACAAGTGATAGATTTCATTAATTAAGAGATTCATATATTTTCTTTCCAGACAGTTCTATAAACAATAGTTGCATTATTGAATGTTATTTCAAGACTTTAAACAGACGAATTATAAAATCTTTTGTAAAAAAAAAAAAAAAAAAAAAAAAAAAAAAAAAAAAAAAAAAAAAAAAATGAAAATTAATAGCATTGTATATATGTTAGGCTCATAAACAAGTTGTGTTGACCAGCTAATTTGTTATTTCGACTATTACATTAGTTATCAATATTGTGTTTCTTGGTATATATTGACAGACGTGACATTTTAAACCTAATTTCAGAATTGACAAGATAATTGATAGCTCAATATATGTTAGGAACATGTATGATGTACTCGTTAACTAATTAATTGACATTTAACATTTTGGTTTGTTGTCAAACAAAAAGTAGCGTGATTAAAACTTAAAAACATAGATGCGATCTAAAATTATTGTATGTATAGTTTTCATTTTTTATTGCGATTATTTTTGTGTATATGAAATGTTTTTCTGTTATGTTTGTTAATTGTAAATCAGTATATTCTATTGTTATGAACAATGCTTAAGGTAACGCCATTATTGTCAATGTTATATATTTGCCTCACCGCCTTGAGTGGGAGAGTTCGAGTTTGTCGTTTGTCAAGTGCTCTGGAAGCTATGTCTGTCTGTTGTTTTTAAATGGAAGTGCTGCCGTCCTGATGCTTTGCATTGTTATGAATTTGTAATGTTTTGGTGCAGACAAAGTTTGATTACGAATTAAAGTAGAAGTGAAAAATGGTATATATCGAGTGTTTATTTCTACCACGACGCCCCAGGAGAATAATGTTGTAGCGAGCAGAACCCCCATACATCGTAACGTTAAAAAGCTGAGTATCGGTAGAATGAAATGTAATTACTCAAAAACATAGTAAAATATTTCAATACAAATGTATAGTTTTGTTCCAAGATTTCTGAAATTTTGCACACGTAAGCTTCAATCCCGTCGTCGTAAGTGTAAGAATCACATACGATATATAGTTCACGATGTATGACGTCATAAACAATGAGATGAGCGAAAAACTGCTGAATTTTCGACAATGCTGTTCATTTTCTCCTAAACCATTGGACCGATTTCAACCAAATTTGGTGCACACATTCCTTAACATGAGATAACAATTGCAACAGGATTAAGAATCGCATACCACACATTGTTCAGAAGACATGACGCCATAAACAATGGGAATCGCATAAAACTGCCACATAATGCGGCGAGACTTTATAAATACGCTAATGAGAATGAGAGTACTTAGCGACTTGCAACGAATGTTAAATATCATTTCAAACCTTTATTAAACTTTTCCTCGCTGACAACCATAGCAAAATGATGAAAGGAAAAAAGTTTCTCGCTTACTACTTTTCCGCTGATTATGCAGTAAAATTACGGCATTTGGTATGACGTAATTTATAACATGTACACTTCAAAATCTAGCTGCAGGAAATTTTACAGGCATTATACACGCATATAGTTGAATGTACCCTCTAAATTGTATCACAGTACGACACGTAGTTCATCAGATATGTGGACATAAGCAATAACGTTTACCGAAAACCGACCCATCACGCACCAAATTTTAATCTATAACTTCTTTACTACTAATTGTTTTCTCAAGAGATTTTACAGACATACAGCCCTTATACAAATGAATAAATTCGTGAAAAATGGCAGGAATAAATAAATACCGGGGCAACGCCGGGTTTTCAGCTAGTTTCCTATAAAGAACATCATCTTTGCTTTGTCTTAATTTGTTATGCTAATTATTGCTTTTCTGATCGGATGAAGAACCATATGTGGGACATTTTTTGAGCTTTTTATTTTATATATATATATATATATATATATATATATATATATATATATATATGTGTGTGTGTGTGTGTGTGTGTGTGTGTGTGTATGTGAATGTCTGTTCGGTGTACGATTATCACTTCCGAACGACAAGACGCAGAGACTTAAATATTTGTACAGTTACTAATTTATACCTAAGGAATATTTTAAGCACGGTTTTATAGCGATCTGATAGGTATTTAGTAATTTGAAGAATATAACGCGAAATGCGGAACAATAATTACTATTTGAAAATTATATTTACTCTTTGAAAATGCTTTTAATGGTTGCATTGTTGCTTGCGAGTTGATAATGATAAAAGGGTGGAGTATATTGGGATGGAAAG
This sequence comes from Locusta migratoria, assembly GCA_026315105.1. Classification (NCBI taxonomy): domain Eukaryota; kingdom Metazoa; phylum Arthropoda; class Insecta; order Orthoptera; family Acrididae; genus Locusta; species Locusta migratoria. Next base: position 215,178,703 of record CM048744.1, on the reverse strand, counting down.
TTATCAGTGTATATAAAATTCGACGTGTGTGTGTGTGTGTGTGTGTGTGTGTGTTAACATTTCGCTCAAAAAATGTTCAAATGTTTGTTAAGCTTATGGGACTTAACTACGGGGTCATCAGTCCCTAAACTTACAAACTACTTATCAACTACCTTATACTAAGGACGGCACAAATATCCATGCCCGAGGGGGGGATTCGAACCCCCGACCGTAGTGGCCGTGCAGACCGTGACTTCAACTCTTTCTCTGTAAGGGTAAGCCTACGAACAAGGGAATAAAATAATAAACAAATAAAGCAGCAAAAAAATATCTTTTAATACATGTCTTAAAAAAAAAAAAAAAAAAAAAAAAAAAAAAAAAAGAGAGAGAGAGAGAGAGAGATCGACAACACGATTTGACGTTTCGCGCATTGCATCAAGTGATCGATCTATGATATTATTACAATCATTATTGTTGAATTTCGTGATTGGATTCTTCGAAACGAGTGCATTTTTAAGGTGTGATTTGATCTATACTACTTACTTTCCTGATAAACGGGAATTGCATAGACTTCTGCAATCTGATTGGAATATTTTTCAGTTCCTTCAAAACCAGTCTCATACCATACTACTGAAACATAGCTTATCTATCATAATCAACCAACACGCTAGCGGAGCCGCGGGTTTAAGCTAGTTATCCAATAAAACTTTGTCATTCCAAGCATGTGTGTCAATTTTTACCTGTCTATCCACATTATTCCGTGATTTATTAAGTTTTCAAAGTTATACTGACTTTTTGTCACCCGGTATGTTGAAACGTAGCAGAAGGTGGAGCAGCAGGAGAGTATGGAAGGGAATCTGCAGTGCCCTTGACCGTGAGTCGACGTAGACGTTCGGCTTGAATGCTCCAGGGAAATCAGGTAGAGGCTCAAGGTGTGCGGCACGCCACACGCCCAGATCCGACGTCCCAATCACAGCGGCTCTGGCTCTGGCGGCCCCGGAGGCCGCGACCTCGGCCTCGGCCACCACGGTGGACTGGCCATCCGCAGCCGCAGACTTGGCGCATCTCCGTATTGATCAGCAGCGCCACCAGCCGCAGCAGCCAGCCGCCTCGCCTCTCGCTTTCTCTCGCGCGTGCCACGCATCTTTACCACCTGCTGCAGGACAAAGCCACAGCTGCCGTCGAGTGTACGGCCGCAGGACGCGTCCGTCTGCGGGGAGAGCTATAGCGCCGACGCGCGTCGATTTGTGACGAATCCTCGAGGCGTGACGTGCTTTCTGTTCGGAACGTCTACCGAGACTTTCACTCGGCAGAAGACGCGGAAGTGCGAGGGGCGTTTGGAAAGTCCGTGCAACAATAAAACTACTAACGCGGTAAAACTCGTTCCACTCCATACCGGTGGCTGGTACAGAAACTAGTTATGAATTTATCTTAAAATCAGTATCAGTTGCAAAATATTTCTTTATTTCACTGAGGCATTTCGCCCTTTTGAGGCATCATCAGATAATGTAAATATATGGTGAGCTATTTGTCATGATCGTAAAGTAAACCATCTAGGAAGAAAACCTATTCGTCATGGTTTTTTAATTTTGTCGTTTCGGACAGACAGACATGTCTGTTTTGGTCCGCAACGAGGTCAGAACCCATCGTCAGCCGCATTCTATCTGGCCACTCTGTGCTGTGGGCAACATGTGTTTGGTTTCGCCTAACACTAAACTTCAAATAAATAAATAAATAAATATCGCACTGACGTGTTATACAGCCCACTTTGGATTTGTAGTTTTATAAGTTTTTGCGCCACTCCCATGAACCACAGACATTGCCGAGGTGGGGTGGCTTGCGTGCCTCAACGATACAGATAGCCGTACCGTAGGTGCAACCACACCGGAGGGGTATCTGTGGAGAGGCCAGACAAACGTGTGGTTCCTGAAGAGGGGCAGCAGCCTTTTCAGTAGTTACAGGGGCAACAGTCTGGATGATTGACTGACCTGGCCTTGTAACATCAGCTAATGTGGCTTTGCCACACAGCTACTGCGAACGGCTGAAAGCAAGGGGAAACTACAGCCGTTACCTTTCCCGAGGACATGCAGCTCTACTGTAGGAACATATGATGATGGCATCCTCTCGGGTAAAATATTCCGGAGGTAAAATAGTCCCCCATTCGGATCTCCGGGCGGGGACTACTCAGGAGGATGTGATCATCAGGAAAGACAATGCATTCTACGGGTCGGAGCGTGGAATGTTAGATCCCTTAATCGAGTAGGAAAATTAGAAAATTTAAAAAGGGAAATGGATAGGTTGAAATTAGATATAGTGGGGATTAGTGAAGTTCGGTGGCAGGATGAACAGGATTTCTGGTCAGGTGAGTACAGGATTATAAATACAAAATCAATTGGGGGTATCACAGGAGTAGGATTGATAATGAATAAGAAAATAGGAATGCGGGTAAACTACTATGACCAGCACAGTGATCGCATTATCATTGTCAAGATAGATACGAAGCCAACACCGACAACAGTAGTACAGGTTTATATGCCAACTAGCTCTGCCGACGACGAAGAAATCGAAGAAATATATGAGGAGCTAAAGGAAATTATTCAGACAATTAAGGGAGAGGAAAACTTAATTGTGATGGGAGACTGGAATTCGGTTGTAGGACAAGGAGGGGAAGGGAGGATAGTAGGTGAATATGGTCTGGGCAAAAGGAATGAAAGAGGAAGCCGCCTGGTAGAATTTTGCACAGAACATAATTTAGTTATAACAAACACCTGGTTCAAGAATCACAAAAGAAGGTTGTATACGTGGAAGAGACCAGGAGACACCGGGAGATACCAGATAGATTTTATAATGGTAAGACATAGATTTCGGAACCAGGTTCTACAGTGTAAGACATACCCAGGGGCAGATATAGACTCTGACCATAACTTGTTGGTTATGAACTGTAGGCTGAAACTAAAGAAACTACAGAAAGGTAGGAAAATAAGGAGATGGGACCTGGATAAATTGAAGGAACCTGAGGTTCTTAAGAATTTCAGAGGGAGCTTTAGGCAACAATTGACAGAAACAGGGGAAAATAAAACAGTAGAGGAGGAATGGGTAAAATTGAGAGATGAAATAGTGAAGGTAGCAGAGGACAAGATAGGTAGGAAGGAAAGACCTACAAAAAACCCTTGGATATCACAGGAAATACTAAGGAGAAAATATAAAAATGCAGTAAATGAAACAGGCAAAATGGAGTACAGACGACTAAGAAATGAGATTGACAGGAAATGCAAAATGGCTAAGCAGGAGTGGCTAGAAGGCAAATGCAAGGATGTAGAAGAATGTATAAATAGGGGAAAAATAGATACAGCCTACAGGAAAATAAAAGAAACATTTGGAGATAAGAAAAACAGCTCTATGAATATCAAGGACACTGATGGAAAACCAGTTCTCAGCAAAGAAGGGAAAGCTGAAAGGTGGAAAGAGTACATAGAGCAGCTCTACAAAGGAAATGAACTTAGAGACAATATTGTAGGAAGGGAAGAGGATGTAGATGATGCTGAAATAGGAGATACTGTACTGAGAGAAGAATTTGACAGAGCCCTGAAAGACCTAAGTCGAAACAAGGCCCCTGGAGTAGATGATATTCCCTCAGAGCTACTGAAGTCTCTGGGAGAACCAGCCATGAAAAAATTGTTTCACCTAGTGTGTAAGATGTATGAGACAGGTGAAGCACCATCAGACTTTAAGAAAAATGTTATAATCCCCATCCCTAAGAAAGCAGGTGCAGACAGGTGTGAAAACTACAGAACCACCAGTTTAATAAGTCATGGTTGCAAAATATTAACGCGAATTATATACAGAAGGATGGAAAAGCTGGTAGAAGCCGACCTCGGGGGAGATCAGTTTGGGTTCAGGAGAAATGTAGGTACACGGGAGGCAATACTCACTTTACGGCTTATCCTAGAAGATAGATTAAGAAAAGGCAAACCTACATTTCTAGCTTTTGTAGATTTGGAGAAGGCTTTTGACAATGTTGATTGGAATGAACTCTTTCAAGTTCTGAAGCAAGCAGGAGTAAAATATAGGGAAAGGAGAGTTATTTACAACTTGTACAAAAGCCAGACCGCAGTTGTTAGACTCGAAGGGCATGAAAGGGAAGCATCAGTTGGGAAGGGAGTAAGACAGGGTTGTAGCCTTTCTCCAATTTTGTTCAATTTGTATATTGAGCAAGCTATAAAGGAAAGCAAGGAGAAATTTGGTGAAGGAATTAAAGTTCAGGGTGAAGAATTAAAAACATTGCGTTTTGCCGACGACATAGTAATTCTGTCAGATACAGCAAAGGACCTGGAAGAGCAATTGAACGGATTGGACAGTGTGCTGAGAGGTGCATATAAGATGAACATTAACAAGAGCAAAACTAGGGTAATGGAGTGCAGTATAAGAAAATCAGGTGATGCTCAAGGAATTAGATTGGGAAACGAAGCAATAAAAGAGGTAGATGAGTTTTGTTACTTGGGCAGTAAAATAACAAATGATGGTCGCAGTACAGAGGATATAAAATGCAGAATGGCAATGGGTAGAAAAGCGTTCTTGAAAAAGAGAAATTTGTTAACCTCGAATATTGATTTAAGCCTAAGGAAGTCCTTTCTGAGGGCATTTGTATGGAGTGTTGCCTTGTATGGGAGTGAGACATGGACGATAAACAGTGCGGACAGGAAGAGGATTGAGGCTTTTGAAATATGGTGCTACAGAAGAATGCTGAAGATTAGGTGTGTGGATCGCGTAACTAATGAGGAGGTACTGAACAGAATTGGGGAGAAAAGGAATTTCTGGCATACCTTGACTAAAAGAAGGGATAGATTGGTAGGACACATTCTTAGACATCAAGGAATTGTGAATTTAGCGTTGGAGGGGAGTGTATGGGGAAAAAATCGCAGGGGAAGACCAAGAAATGGATACAGTAAGCAGATTCAGACAGATGTAGGTTGTCGTTCTTATGTGGAGATGAAGAGGCTTGCTCAGGATAGGGTATTGTGGAGAGCTGCATCAAACCAGTCTCCGGACTGAAGACCACAACAACAACAAGTTTTTGCGACCATTTTGGACAAAAATAATAATCTAAATAATAAAAAATCAATTAATAATAGTGTCTGAAACCCTTTTAGGAAAAAAATGTAGGTAGTGGCGGGTTCCGAACCACTGCCCCTCAGCGTCACAGTCCAACGCATTGCCCACTACGCTACAACTAACAATTTGAAGTTTCGTTCTTTAATCTCAACTGATGCTAATATGGCATTTGTAGACACTACATTATCATTTATCGTACAAAGAACGACGTGTTTTTGTTAATTCTTCAGTGCGCCATTGCTTTTAAATGACAACCTGTAAGTTACATTAAAAAAAAGTCATCAAATACGCAATGCAAGATGGAGTATGCCAGAGAGAGTTCTGGGCGAGGAATGTCACGTGACATCTGCGAACGGCTAGTTTTCTTTAATTCAATGGAGGGTGTCAAATCACCGTTATTTTTGCAAATATATCTCAAACGATACGAGATATGAAAAAAACATAAGGGAACACAGTTGTAGACAATTTTCTCCTCTACAAATTCGTTTATTCAATTTTCGCGTCAGATGAACGCTTTATTTTCAATTAAAATTATATTACAAACGGCTTTTTTTGGTATTACTAACGTATTTCTTGTCCGAAATATTTCAAAAAGCGAGGTTCTGGTCTCTGGTAGCCGAGAATTATGTCTGTAAAATTTGGTGCTGATCGGTTGGACGGTTAGTCTTAAAAAGTGGGAAGACGTTACGGACAGACACAGACATACATCCCAAAAGCGCCGTTATTTCTGCAAACATCTCTGAAACGATACGAGATATGAGGAAAACATTACAGAGCAAAGTTGTAGAGAATTGTCTCCTCTTCAAATTCGGTTATTCAGTTCTTTTGTCAGATGAATGGTTAAGCCGTTATTTTCATTTAAATTTCGAGCTGTCAAAAGACGATCGCAAAGGCCCACTTTTAGTGTTACTACCGTAACCGAAAGTGGGCCAATTTAAACAACCATGATGATAGGTTATCTTCCTAGATATTTTACCATCACGACACATAGTTCGTCATATATTCACATAATCTTATGTTGCCCCAAAAGGGCGAAACGCGTCAGTGAAATAAAGGGAAATTTTGCAACTGAGAATGACTTTTGAGATGAAACTACTCACGCGTTTCGGGAAAACCATTATCATTTTTCGATATCGTCTCCTTCTGGATTTATACACTTTGTCCAACGCTGTTCTCATATTTTGATAACTTCCGCATAATAGGAATTGTTCCAGCCTGCAAAACAGCTATTAGTTTCTGCAATCACCTCCTCGTGCAACGAATTTTTCGTCTCGCGAGCCATTTTTTCAAATTGGGGAACAAATAGTAGCCCGAGAGAGCCAAATCTGGAAAATGGGGGGGAGGAGGGGGGTGAAACGAGTTGGAATCTGATTTCCAATAATTTTGCGATGCGACCACAACTGCTGAAGTGTGTGCTGGTGCATTGTCGTGTTCAAATTATTTTTGAACTTATGGAACTTAATTGTGGGGTAATCAGTCCCTAAACTTACCAACTACTTAGGAACTAACATACAATAAAGGCAACACAAACTCCATGCCGAAGGGTCGATTCGAACCTCTGACGGGGACCGGCCTCGTGCATTGGAGCATAACGCCTCAATGTGCTCGGCCACTCCGCCGCGGCATAAGTGATGGAAAAGGACGTTATTCTGGGCCAATCGCAGGCGTTTATTTGCAGCTTGGTTTTCAAACAGTCCAATAATATACAGCGGTATCTCCTGTCATCCGACGGCCTTTAGCAAAGAATACACAGTGGCTAGGTGTACCTCTCTGGCATCGGCGGAGAAACTTCCGGGGTGTGCTGCCGCATCGTCAGCTTTATACACTCCTGGCCATCAAAATTGCTACACCACGAAGATGACGTGCTACAGACGCGAAATTTAACCGACAGGAAGATGATGCTGTGATATGCAAATGATTAGCTCTACAGAGCCTTCACACCAGGTTGGTGCCGGTGGTGACACCTACAACGTGCTGACATGAAGAAAGTTTCCAACCGATTTCCCATACACAACAGCAGTTGACCAGCGTTGACTTTGTTGTGATGACTCGTGTAAGGAGGAGAAATGCGTACCATCACGTTTTCGACTTTGATAAAGGTCGGATTGTAGCCTATCGCGATTGCGGTTTATCGTATTGCGATATTGCTGCTTGCGTAGGTCGCGATCCAATGACTGTTAGCAGAATATGGAATCGGTGGATTCAAGAGGGCAATACGGAACGCCGTGCTGGATCCCAACGGCCTCGTATCGCTAGCAGTCGAGATAACAGGCATCTTATCCTTAGGGCTGTAAGGATCGTGCAGCCACGTATCGATCCCTGAGTTAACAGATGGGGACGTTTGCAAGACACCAACCATCTGCACGAACAGTTCGACGTCGTTTGCAGCAACATGGACTATCATCTCTGAGACTACGGCTGCGGTTACCCTTGACGCTGCATCACATAGTCATGTTTTCGGATGAATCCAGGTTCTGTTTACAGCATCATGATGGTCGCATCCGTGTTTGGCGACATCGCGGTGAACACACACTGGAAGCGTGTATTCGTCATCGCCATACTGGCGTATCACTCGGCTTGATGGTATGGGGTGCCACTGGTTACACGTCTCGGTCACCTCTTGTTCTTATCGACGGAATTTTGAACAGTGGCCGTTACATTTCAGATGTGTTACGACCCCAGCTCTACCTTTCATTCGATCCCTGCGAAACCATACATTTCAGAAGGAGCCTTCATGGATACGGAAAATGTTCGACTACTTTCCTGGCCGGCACATTCTCCAGATCTCTCACCAACTGAAAACGTCTGGTCAATGGCGGCCGAGCAACTGGCTCGTCACAATACGCCAGTCACTACTCTTGATGAACTGTGGTATCGTGTTGAAACTGCATGGGCATCTTTACCTGTACACGCCATCCAAGCTCTGTTTGACTCAATGTCCAGGCGTATCAAGACCGTAGTGATTTCTCAGGATCTATGCACCCTAATTGTGTGAAAATGTAATCACATGTCAGTTATAGTATATTTGTCCATCTTCAATTTTAATGGCCAGTAGTGTATATTAAAATTATGCTGCGCTTTCATTCGCTTCACACTTACATGGATTCTCAAACACATTAACCGATCAGAAGTACCCGAAAATACGACGACGTAACTGACAAGTATCTGTGACGAGAGTCGTAGCCACCAACAGAAATGGAGTGGGACAAAAATAGTTCGCACGAAAGATGCGGTGGAACAGTCGATTCTTCCTTTATATTATACTTCAAGAGTAAATTTTTGTTCCAATTTGATTTAATCGAACTTCGACACTGACCATTTCACTACAATCGAATTAAAAAAAAAGTACTCCATTCAGAGTAAAAAAAGAAAAAAAAATCTTTTAAATGTTCAGTGCAAGGTTCTTGTGCTAGATATTAGAAGAATAAAACTGTTCAAAAGAAATACTGCAAAAGTTCAAACTCTAACAAGCACTTCCGTTAAATATTCTCAAAAAAATATGTCTTGCTGAAAATTCCTAAGATAATCTTTTTCAATCACAGATATTACTCACTAATCCGACGTAAAAATATATGGATTAATGAGTTATTTCACCGTCTTCCAGTTAAATAAATTATATCTGAGTCCCTACACTGGTAAAAATGGGAGAAATTTTTTCGAAAGTTCCAAAATTATAAATTCATTTCAATATATATATATTCTTTCCTTATTGGATGTAATAATTACTTTTCACACACTGATACTTGAAGTAAAAGTTGACGTTTTATTACGAAAGCTATAACTCCGTGTAATACAACACATATAATCAGATTGTTCTAGAAAGAGCTCAACAACAAGACTCCCTTTCTTTTCTGAACATACAATACTAAAAAACTCATGACAATACATTTTTCTTTTATTTCATTGTGACGGTTGGCAACGGAGGTCTTCAAACAGGATCTTCTCTGAGCGTGTGGCTGTCGACCCGTGACGTTTGGTGGCCAGGTACCTCATCTGTGGCTCCAGCAGAAAAGATGCTATTTTCGTAGGTTGCTCCGTTGTCACCGCACATGAAACATAAAAAAAAACACACATTTCTTTCAAGAATGAAATAACTTATTAAGACTCAACATTATTAACAACAACTTATATAAACATGTTATTTTACCTGCGAAACTGAGCTGACGTAAAGGCAGTAGCAGTGAATAATATTTCGTCCCACTACAAAGATTAAGAATGGTTTACTAAGGAGAATACGTTGACTATAAAAATGGCGTACACATCGGCTGTCACTTGAGGACATGGAATATTTCCACCTTTCTTTGACCCCCACCTGCACATGAAGAAATGATACGAGAATTCAGAGCTGTAATGGAGAGATTTAGGTATTGCTCTTGGTTTGGTAGATAAGTTGTATGAAAGTGGTTCCATGAAGTCTCTGCCAGGTACTTATATGTGAATTGCAGAGTAAGCCTGCAGGTATAGATAAAAAGTATAATTTACGCGTGAATAGTCCAGACGCAGAAGCCGCTAACTGCATGGTAAGCGATTGTAAGATAATCGCGAAAAACTCGTCCTATCCAAACCGTTAAAAGTAAACGGTTTTTTCCCAAAATAATTAATTATTCCATAGTAACGCCTGAAATCGGTGATCATATGCTAAAATATTTAGTGCCTTTTCGACTTAGCGCTTTTTTCATCCGATTTATGTAGTCAGCGGATTTTGCTATCGTAACGAACCAGTTACGAAACAAATATTTTGCTTCAAAACCCACTATTCGGTGATAGGAATGATGGAATTTGTGGACGTTTGATGTTTCTGCTAGCGTCAGTGGGACGCATTTATTGCATTACGAAAATTATTGTAATACAATGACATACAAAATTCATGTTAAGTGGGTGAAGAAGTTACAGATAGATGCCAGTTATTCACTGATAGTCCCTGTTTTCACTGTGCATATCAACTGACACACGAAAATTAAATTCTTTTCTTGCAGAGAAAATTAGGCCAAACATACAAGTTCGGAAAGAGATATTTACACATGTCTTACATGTATCTTCCGATACGGTTGACGGATTTCTAATTACTGTTTTCGTGCATCTTGTTATGTGCAAAATAAAACAGAGTTTGTGTTGTTCGTATATCTCCTATTTTATAACGAAACCCGCTCTGTTTACTTACTTTTATTCCTTCTTTCATCCTCTTTTCCTTCGCCCGTGGCGCTTACAGTTCTTTCGTGAGTCCTTGCGTGGCGAACACGGGACACCCGGCTAATGCAGTCTTCGTTCTTTCTTTCTTCCCTGGACTGTTTTTCCTTTCCCTTCCCCTCCTTTCCTATCCTCACTCCTCTCCCTTGCCACTGCGGGACTGATAACCTCAGCAATTTCGTCCCCATGTCCCAAAGAAATCAATAAACTCGTTTCCTCGTATATCCTGTGTTAGTTTTCGTTGAGACGTGATTTCTGTTTCATACTTATTTCATTTATTCTCTAACAACATTTATTTGCTGTTGTCATTTGGTGTGAAGGTGCAGCTGTTTTCCGTTGACTTGTTTTGGTGCGTGTTTATTTACTGAGTGGCGAGAGAATTTCAAGAGTTTGTTGATAATTAGGATTTCTGTTGTGTGCGTGGTGATAGCGATGTGTGTATTGACAGAACGGACGTATATTTATACTGCCTGACAAAAACATGATGTACACAGGAGAGGTCCAATATTATCCCACTTCGTTACACTCTCGTATCATTGACGTGCGAATGAGTTATTAGTGTGTAGAACGCCCGTTAGAATGCAATCTAGATGGCACCGCCCTGTTGCTGCAAAGTTTCTACTACAGTCGTGATTACGTGAAGTAAGGCGGCGTTTATCTACAGTAGAAAGCAAATAATAATCAATGCCGAGAGACATATTTCGCTCGATTTATCAAAGAATTGAAGGAGACGTACCGAATTAAAATTTGCATTACAGCCGTTGTTCAAACCTGGGACCACCTACTGACTAGGCAAGCGGACATGTGCATCTACTTCGATTCAATATCTTCGGTATGTCGAGACAAAGTATATCTATGGACGTCGAATACTATTTGATACTACCGTCACCTGTGCCTGAGGTACACGGCAGGATTTTTCCCAACTTGTTTGGTGCTCTGGTGATATTTCACTATTGGAGAGATTCGGCAACATTGTCAAGTACTTATACAGGGGACAATAAGATAGAGGGAGACGTGCTTAAGATAGTTTGTGCAAACGTAGTATCCATAAGTCCGCTGTTGTTTTGTTATTGGAAAACGACTTTCACCGGTATCAATGTACGGCTGGGGCATATGAATGTACATATTTGGAAACATTCTAAAACGAAAGCAAATGTTTTTTTAACACAAACTTTTTTTTTTAGATAGACACCCTATATTTTTTGTTCAGCAATCCATAGCATGACAAATCACATAAACAATCCCGTTGATTGCATCGCAATGTTCCAACTACATCCCGAGATATTGCGACGCGAAGTTGATGCTTGAAAAACCCGAAATGCGCTGCTAGCGCACGTCCTGAGGCTCAGGCGTGAACCCCATGCTGCCAGTAATCGCGATGTGACTGACATGCGTAATCGCACTTCCATACTTACCAAGAGGTCCGAAACGAATAATACGATCTGCTGCCATCCTGCATTAAAGTCGTACATTCCAGCAGGTATTTATCCCATAGGCTAGGGGTGATGCGGTTCTGTAACATATCTGTGTACCGCAACGTTAGTCACAATGTTAACTTCGCTTATCGTTAATCCGTTACTAAAAAGGTAATGCCGTTCAACGTTAAAACTTTTGTGTAGATCTAGCGCAAGTGACAGTGAATCATTCACTCATAATAGTAAAATTCATGTTGATGGTTTTAGTGAAATGAGCAAGTGGACTAAAGGTTTTACCGTTGTTTAGGTAAAAATGTTTTGATTTGGGACGTTCAGGTAAGACATAGAAGATGAATGTAAAAATGTTTAACCAAATAGTTTTATTATCACATAATTATCAATGTTATGTTTATCTAATGCGTTACATGAGAAATTGATGTTTTTGAACATGGTAAAATGGCCCTTTGTAGAAACTTGCACTGTGATACCAGCACTACATACTAAAGATAGCCTTCAGATATCATGCTCAAAATGATAACCATTGGCTTGTATACATAGGGTCACTCTGCGGATGAAGGATGCCCTAATTCGTGCTACTGTTTCCTCTTTGATGGCTGTACAAGCATCAATAATGCGTTGCTTCATGTCCTCTGGTGTTGTTGGTTCATGTTGGTAAACAGCATCCTTCACTGCTCCCCAAAGAAGAAAATCCAGCGGTGTAAATCCGGAGATCGGGCAGGCCACCTAACTGGGCCACCACGTCCAATCCACCTACCAGGGAACATACGGTTCAGAAGTCATCATGTTCTTAAGTCGTTATGTGCAGGGAATCCGTCATCCTTATAACACATGATCATTCTCCTGTTCAGAGGTACGGTGTCCAAGAAAACAGGAAGATAGTGTCGTATAAATCTGGAGTACTGTCTGCCATTTTAGACGCAATTTACAAAGAAAGGTCCGATAATGGTATCTCCACCAATCCCACACCAAACATTCACTTTCCACGGACGTTGATGCTCTACCTGACGGAGCCATTTTGGATTGTCTGCGGACTAATAATGCATATTCCTCATATTGACATTTATAAATGGGCGATGATCCTTTCGTTAGTGGGGAGGTGTGGGCAAGTTTGTGGCCCTTACTCTTACAGGAATTAGTTTCATAACTACAAGTTTGAGTACTGTGGGCAGGATAAAGCTGGGAATTTGTACCTGACGGGAGGCGTGCTTAGGTAGTCCTTGCAGGCGCGGTGATCACTGTGTCCCCAGTGGTGTAGGGGTCAGCGCAACTGCCTAGAAAGCAGGAGACCCGGGCCAGAATCCCTTCTGGATCTACATTTTGAGCTTTGCCCATCCGCAGTTGTTATATACTTGTGAATATGAAAGAATAACAACTCAGAGGTGACGGCTGTTCTTTCGGAACAGACACCACACATATATATACAGGCTATATCGTTGACCTGCTTCAAGCGGGGTGGTCGTATCGTGCGGTTATCAAGCATGTGGGCCTTCCAAATGCCAATACGTACACAGGGACACTCAGTCATGTCGTGAAAGTTCGGAACTACCAAGAAACACCACCCTCATTGAGGTCCTTCGTATAGAGCGCCAAAAAACGCGGCGCACCATGACCTCTGCATCCGCTGTCCGTGGATAAATACTGGAGACGACACCATCTTGTGAGTTCCCGCGCAGACACTAGACGACTCGTATCTGACAGCAGGATCCCAGGTAGATGCCGTGTGCCGTGTTTCTCGACTTTCTCAAGGCGTTCTATACCGTTCAGCATCGTCGGCTGATGAACAAAGAGCGAACATACGGAATGTAAGACCAGCTGTGTGGCTGGACGACCAGTTTCCAGCCAACAGAACGCAGCATTTCATTCTCAACGGGGAGAAGTCTTCAGAAATTAACCTGATACCAGGGGTGCCTCAGGGGAGTGATATAGGACCGTTGGTTTTCACAGTATTTATAAATGATCTCTTAGATATTATCGGAAGTTTAACAAGGCTTTTCACGGACGATGTTGTAGTTAATCGAGAAGTCGCAACACTGGAAAAAGGTAGCGAATGGAGAATGTTTTGCGGCGTATTTGAAGCATGGCTCATGGAATGGCAATTGTGCCTCAACATAAACAAGTGTAAAGTGCTGTGTTTACCTAGAAAGAAAAATCCTTTATTAAAGAGCTATGCTACAGCAGAAAATACACTGAAAGTAGTTACTTCTAAATCTACATAGATACTCTGCAACTCATATTTAAGTACCTGGCAGAGGGTTCTTTATCCACTTTCATAACCTTTCTCTACCTTTCCATTCTCGAATAGCGCGCGGAAAGAAAGAACACCTAAATCGTTCCATTTTCGATTTGATTTATTTTATTGGGATGGTCATGTCTCGCTACGTAGGTGGATGCTAGAAAAATATTTTCACATTCAGAAGTACCAGTCGGTGATAGAAATTTCGCTAATACAGCTCGCCGCAACGAATAACGTCATACTTTTAATGATTTCCACCCCAAATAGTGCAACATTTCCGTGAATCTTCTCAATGTCCTCCGTCAGTCCCACCTGGTGAGGGTCCCACACTGGGCAATAATACTCCAGGAGAGGACGTACAAGTGTGATGTAGGCAGTCTCTTTGGTGGAGTTGTTGCATCTTCGAAGCGTTGTGCCAATGAAACGTAACCTTTGGTTCGCCTTCTCCACAATATTTTCTGTGTGTTCTCTCCAGTCTAAATTGGTAGAATTTAAGAGCTTAAGGTTTGACTGATTTATCGCGTAATTGAACTTCAGCGGATTTCTTTTAGTGGTCATGTGTATTACTTCACACTTTTCTTTATTTAGTGTCAATTGCCAATTTTCGCACCAAGTAGAAATTTTGTCTAAATCGCTTTGCAGTTGCTTTTGATCCTCTGTTGACTTCACTAACCGATAAACGACAGCATCATCCGCGAACAGTCTAAGGGAGCTATTCAGATTGTCTCCTAAATCGTTTATAAACACAAGGAAGAGTGGAGTACATATAACGCTTCCCTGAGGAACGACAGACATCAATTTTGTTTTACTCGATGACTTACTGTCAATTGCAACGAACTGTGTCCTTCCTAATAGGAAATCGTGAATCCAATCGCACAATTGGGTCGATATTCCATAAGCACGCAATTTCATTAGAAGCCGCTTGTGAGGTACAGTTTCAAAAGCCTTCCGGAAATGCAAAAAAAAAAAAAAAAATAAATAAATAAAAAAAAAAAAATAAATAAATAAATAAATAAATAAAAAATAGAAAATAAAAAAAATAAAAAAAATAAAATGGAATCGATTTGAGATCCCTTGTCGATGACACGTATCACTTCATGTGAATAAAGGGCAAACGGTGTTTCGCAAAAGCGATAGTTTCTGAATCCGTGTTGACTATTGGTTAATAGGTCGTTGTCTTCGATGTAGTTCATGACATTCGAACAAACTATATGTTCCAAAACCCTACTGCAAACCGACGTCAATGAGATTGGCCCGTAATTTTGGAGATCACTCCTATTGCCTTTCTTGAATTCTGGAGTGACCTGGGCAAATTTCCAGTCTTTGCGTGCGGATCTTTCGCTGAGTGATCGGTTGTTTGTGATAGCTAGGTATGGAGCTATTGAATCATCATACTATGAAAGGAATGTAGTTGCTACATAATCTGGGCTGGAAGATTTGTTTTTGTTTATTGACAAGATTTTTTCTACTACAGGAACTAGACGTAAAGGGGCTATATCATGGATAAGGCAGATGCCAGACTGAGATTAATTGGAAGAATACCCAGAAAGTTAAATCCGTCAACAAAGGATATAAGAGTAGGTAATAAATCTCTAGTTCGGCCGTCGCATGATTATTGGTCGTCAGTGTAGGATCCGTACCAGGTAAGCCCAACAGAAGGCAGCATTCTTCGCTACGGTCGGGGGGGGGGGGGTTCGAATCCCCCCTCGGGCATGGATATTTGTGCCGTCCTTAGTCTTAGTTAGTTCATAAGTAGTTTGTAAGTTTAGAGACTGATGACCCCGTAGTTAAGTCCCATAGACTATACAAACATTTTGAACATTCTTCGCTAGTGGCTCACCAGAGACAGACGCTGCAAGGGAGGCTTTCTGTATCGATCGCGGTACGCAGTTTTACATCTACATCTACATGGGATACTGTGCAAATCATCTTTAAGTGCCTGCCAGAGGGCTCATCGAAGTACCATTTTACTATTTATCTCCCATTACATTCTCGAATAGCGTGCGGGAAGAAAGAACACCTGAATCTCTCCGTTCGAGCTCTGATTTCTGGTATTTTATTCTGATGATCATTTCTACCTATGTAAGTGGGACTCAACAATATATTTTTGCATTCGGATAAGAATGTTGGCGATTGGAGTTTCGTAAGTAGCCCACGCCGCAGCGATAACCGCCATTGTTGTAATTATTCCCATCCCAGATCCTGTATCATTTCCGTAACGCTGTCTCCCCAGTATCACGACAATACGAAACGAGCTGCCCTTCTTTGGACTCTTTCGATGTCCTCCGTCAAACCCACCTGATAAGCGTCCCACATTGGGCAGCAATACTTCAAATGAGGACGGGCAAGCCTAGTGTATGCAGTTTCTTTAGTAGTTCTGTTGCATCTTTTAAGGGTTCTGCCAATAAAACGCAGTTTCTGGTACGCCTTTCCCACGACATTATCTGCGTGTTCTTTCCAATTTAAGTCTGAAGAAATAGTAGTTCCTAGGTATTTTGTGGAGTTTATGGCCTTCAAATTTGATTGGTTTATCTTGTAAACAAAGTGTAACGAATTTCTCTTCGTACTCATGTGGACAACTTCACACTTCTCATTATTTAGAGTCAATTGCCAATTTTTACACCATACTGGTATCTTTTTCAGATCGTTCTGCAGTTGGATTTGATCTTCAGATGATTTTACTAGACGGTAAATGACGGCGACATCTGCAAACAACCTAAGAGAGCTACTTAGATTTCCCTTAAAACATTTATGTAAATAAAGAACAGTAGAGGACCAATAACACTACCCTGTGGAACGCCCGACATCACATCTGTTTTAGTCGATGCCTTACCATCGATTACTACGACCTGTGTCCTCTCTGACAGGAAATCCCCTATCCAGTCGCAAGTTTATTTTTTAAGTTCCAAGACCAACCGTTTCAGGAAGAGTCAACCAATATAGTTCTTCCACATATGAATATCTCGCGAAGCGCCCACAAGGATAAGATCAGAGATATTAGCCCCCCCCCCCCCCCCACACACACACACAGAGGCATACAAGCAATCATGTTTCCCGCGAACAACCCGCAACTGGAACAGGAGCAAGTGACAGTGGAACACACAGTACCCTTTGTCACACGCAGTGAGATGCTTTGCTGACTATGAATGTAGATATATCCTGCTACTGTCTGACATTGAAAGTGCTTTTAATTTCGCGAACGACAAGATCCTAAAACAAATAGGCAAATATATAATTAAAATCTCTGATACCATAATAACAATAATGACTAGTACTGCTAGGTTTGCGAAAATTCGGAGCTCTGCCTCGGTGGTCTCTGTTGGCGGGCCTTTTGCAGCCCGCGGTGCCTCATAGCGGGTCGAGTTAAAGGGGAACCCTTCTGCTTGCCCCATTAAGCACGCCAGGAATGCCGGCCTGTCAGGAAACTAAGCGCCGACGCCGGAAACGAGGTCGCCGCCCCTGCAGGATTCGCTCTTCCTCACCAGATATCGTATTTTCGCCCACCGTGTCTTCGCTAAACTCGGTGCAGATCTGTACTGCTTTACAGATTTTAGAATAGAATACAACAGAATTTTTTTCAGATCATCGTGACCTCTCTAGCACTATTAGTCATGCAGAAATTCACTTTACGTCTCGTTACGCTATAACGTTACCCTTGCTTTCGTATGATGCCATAAGTTGTTAAAATTTGTTTCCGCGATTGTAATTTGGACAAAGGATTGGTTGTATCGAAATTTTGAATTTGAAATAATTTCAAACACAGCACAAATTAACATTCATAAACATTAAGCCAATTACACTGCGGATTGAATGTTAAAGTCGGGCACCACGGAAAGCATCTAGCTGGATCCTATGCTTCGTATTGTAGAACCTGAAAATGTTAATTGTTCAAATGTTTGTATAGTCTATGGGACTTAACTACGGGGTTATCAGACCCTAAACTTACAAACTACTTATGAACTACTTACGAACTAGGACGGCACAAATATCCATGCCCGAGGGGGGGATTCGAACCCCCGACCGTAGTGGCCGTGCAGACCGTGACTGGAGCGCCTCAGTCCCCGCGGCCACTGCGGCCGGCAAAATGTTAATCTTTTCTTATTTAATATGAGATTATTCGAGATTCTTTCCGTACTAGACTAATGCTCAGACAGTTCACTTCGCTTTTCATTGTTGTATGAACGTGGATGCAACATGATTTGGTAATGACAGAAAGAGGAAAAAATGATCGGGCTTCGTAAAATACAAAGAAATGATTGTAGGTTCTGTAATCAAGCAAGGTATTATATAAGAATGATTAATAGGGAGTGAAATTTTGAAGACATGCGAAGCGATCGTAATGGCGTCTGAACATTAAACTATTACCGAGGTCGAGGAGCTGAAAACATTAGAAAATAAATATTTGACGTTGAGGGATTCATTTAAATAAGAGCCAAAGAGTGCGGATGATTTTAAATTCAAGTAATATATTTTAACAACATCTTGCGTCACAATTACATTGAATGGATTCATGAATGGAAGACATCCGTACAGAACGTAAACAGACTAGAGAGTAATAAAAACTACTATCGCGGTTCCGTCTTGTCGTTTGTCCGGAAGTAAAAAAAATGACGAACGAAATTAAGTCCGTTATATTGCGAGCTAATCAAAAAAAGAGAAAAAATGAAATAAAATTATAGTGTATCGTTACAAAGAGGCGGACTGAATGATAAGTTCGTGAAAAAGTAGATTTACAAAACTAAGAGACACAAGAAACAAAAGAGTAATACGGAAAGCGCAGATATTGTTACAGAAACACGTGAAATGCAGTAAAAGTCGTTCGAGTGAGGGTAATGTGGCTGCTAGTAATTTTAAATCATTATTGTGCTACGATTTACTGTAACTTACGCTGCTGTCAGATCAGTGGAAGCGCCGCCTGTCATTTTCTTTCCCTCAGTCCCATCCTTAATGTGGTAAGGATGATGGATTATAGTCCAGCATAATTTTACGGTAAAGGAAAGAAAAAAAAAATAGTTAACTAGCTTAAAGCCCGCTGCTTCGCATACTTAGGCTCGTTGATTTGCACCAGTTGTTTCTCCCTCTTAATATAAAGTTTCATAGATGTACTTAAAGTACTATCATAATGAAATGTGGTATTACTTGTAGCCGCGGCAGAATGGCCGAGCGTATTGAGGCGCCATGCTGCGGTGCGCGCTGCTGTTCGCCGTCCGGGGTTCGATTCGCCCCTCGGATATGGGTCTTTGTGTAGTCCTTAGCATAATTTAGTCTAAATTGGTATTGTTTCATTAGTTTGTAAGCCTTAGGGAATGATGACCACGTAGTTAAGTCTCGTAACATTTAAAAACATTTAAACATTTGATTTTACTACTTGTAATCCCCTATGGCACCCGTTAATAGTTTAATTTCGAAAAATACTCCAACTTGTGTCTTTTAAATTCCAACTAAGTATGCAAATATCATTTTTTGTAATTCTGGGTTCAAAATTGGCTTCGTAGCAACGTATTTTCAAAAAAATTGTTTAATCCCATATTTCACCCTCTTACGGACGGAATATTGAAAAATCGCTTCTTAAATGACGCCTACAGAGTAAGATCAACACCCTCGACAAATTTAAAGTTTCTATCTTCAGTGGTTTGGGCTGGGCGATGATGAATAAGTGAGTCGGAACATTGCCTTTTGTATATAGAGAAGAAGATTATGTAGAGAGATTTGGTTTGATAGATTGTCTCTTCCAAATGTTATATCTTCATTCCGTGACCTCTTCCATATTACATGAATTTCGAGTAACGGAATTCGGTTGTAACAAAAGTGCAGCACTTGTGAGGTGCCGTGGCAGCTTTCACTTTCCTCAAAGAAAGTAAAAAAAGATCTAAAGAATAGTGTGTCACATTGACAATGGCAATTTGGATACAATATTAAATGTAAGTAAACAGTGTTTTTGTTCGTGTCATCTCGCCACCTGCAATTGCTTTCGTCATATTTAATACCAAATAATTTATTTTCAAACAGTGAACTCCACCACCATGCTACAAATGTAATATTCTGAATGATTCAAGTACCTGAAGATGGGCCCAAGCTCGAAACCGGTCGGGTCATAAATACATATTACGATGTTTAATGTGACAGGTAACGGATTTTATTCTCAACCCTGTATTAGAAACAATCACAGAGTTCAATCATATCCATAATGGATGCAACAAACATCTAAGGAAAATATTCAACAAGCTGTTGTCTTCACAGATTGTGTACTCAGCGCAGAAGACGGAACGCAGGTCTTGGTTCTTGATGACGAAGCTGTTTGGTTAATTAGCGAGGAAGTTAAAACAAATGTTTGTAGGATGCCACTTTCTTTGCGTAGAAACAAAGAAACTGCACATTTAATAAACTGATTAACTTGACGATTAATGTTGTTTTTATAAGACTGAAGTTCAATGTTGCATCGGACAGAGGGTCTGTCCGTGATGATTACCGAAACCGGAGTGACTAGCAGCGCTCCACCTCTCTGCTGGCGCGCTAACTCGCGCCAAACTATGGCCAAAGCGTATCGCCTTTTCGTTATGCTTTTGTTTATTGATCTGTATGATTTCAACTGATCGGAAATAATAGAATGGTAGCTTGATACTGAGAGGTGACGTCTTCAGGAAATAAAGTGAATATTGTTGTTGTGGTCTTCAGTCCGAAGACAGGTTTGATGCAGCTCTCCACCCTACTCTATCCTCAGCAAGCCTCCTCATCTCCTCGAAAGACCTGCAACCTACATCCATTTGAATCTGCTTACTGTATCCATCTCTTGGTCTCCCTCTGCAATTGTTACCCCACACACTTCCCTCAAATGCTAAATTCACAATTCTTTGATGTCTAAGAATGTGTCCTACCAATCTGTCCCTTCTTTTAGTTGAGGTACACCAGAAATTCCTTTTCTCACCAATTCTGTTCAGTACCTCCTCATTAGTTACGCGATCCACCCACCTAATCTTCAGCATTCTCCTGTAGTACCACATTTCAAAAACCTCTAACCTTTTCTTATCCACACAGTTCATCGTCCATGTTTCACTCCCATACAAGGCAACACTCCACACAAATGCCTTCAGAAAGGACTTCCTTAGGCTTAAATCAATATTCGATGTCAACAAATATCTCTTTTTCAAAAACGCTTTTCTACCCGTTGCCATTATACATTTTATATACTCTGTACTAATCATATGTTATTTTATTAGCCAAGTAACAAAACTCATTTACCACATTTATTGATTAGTTAACTAATTTAATTCCTTCAGCATCGCCTGATTATCTAAGACTGCATTCCATTACCCTAGTTTTGCTCTTGTTAATGTTCATCTTATATGCACTTTTTAGCACACTGTCCATTCCGTTCAACTGCTCTTCCAGGTCCTTTGCTGTCTCTGACTATGTCGTCGGCAAAACGCAATGTTTTTAATTCTTCACCCTGAACTTTATTTCCTCCAAATTTCTCCTTGCTTTCAAAAATGTTTGTAAAGCTTATGGGACTTAACTAAGGGGTCATCAGTCCCTAAACTTACAAACTACTTATGAACTACTTACGAAATAGGACGGCACAAATATCCATGCCCGGGGGGGGGGGGGGGAGATTCGAACCCCCGACCGTAGTGGCCGTGCAGACCGTGACTGAAGCGCCTCAGTCCCCTCGGCCACCGCGGCCGGCTCTCCTTGCTTTCCTTTATAGCTTGCTCAATGTACAAATTGAATAGCGCTGGAGAAAGGCTACAACCCTGTCTTACTCCCGTCCCTACGACTGCATCCTTTTCTTACCCTTCAACTCTGACAACCGCCATCTGGCCTTTCTACAAGTTCTACCTTCCGTTCCCTATATTTTACTCCTGATTGTTTAAGAATTTGAAAGAGTGTATTCCAGTCAACAATGACAAGAAGCTTTTTACAACTCTACAAAAGCTAGGAATGTTGGTTTGCCTTTCTTTAATCTATCTTGTAAGATAAGCCGTAAATTGAGAATTGTCTCCCGTGTTTCTAAACATGAAAATTAGTCTACTTCGTTTATTTTCATTTGCCTATGAAATATGGTGTTATTTTTTTCGGGTTAACTGCTCTGATTCAAAAAGAGTATTTACTGCGCAGAAACGTGCGGTTCAAGCAATATGTGGGATAAGCTAGCGTACCTCTTGTGACCCTTGTTTAGTAGCCTGCAAATTCTATCACTGGCCGCTCAGTGTACAGTATCTTTAATATCTTTTGTTGTTAACAACACTTGGAACAACCCAACTATTATCAGCTTTCACTCAGTTAATTCTGGAGAGAAACAGAATCTGCATTTGAATCACACCTCCCTGATCCTTGTGCAGTATTCTGCCGAATCAATTTTTAATAAACTGCCACAAGAATTCAAAATGCGTAGTAGTAATCCTCAGACTTTCAAAGCTACACTGAAAGGTTCCCTCATGGATCAGTCTTTCTGTTCTGTCGAAGAACTCCTGGAAAAATTTTAAAAAATTAAACAAATTTTTCTGTTACATTGTAGGTTCCTTATGTTAGGCCAGACAAGTTAACTATATCTATTCTTACTCTTTTGTTACAATCTGATGTACTGACTCGTTCCATGTGCTTGGAGACTTGCTCGTCATTTGCTACTCAAGAGTATGATAAATTTAATAAATAAATCCGCATCAGAGTTCCTTGATTAGTACTTCTGAAACGATCAATGATATCTATTAAGGATGATTCGCCATCTGTATAGACAACTATTCATCCTCGGTCGAACTCCTAATTGTGCTCGAAAAAAGGTCGCTGTCTTCATTGAAGCAGATTGAAGCTTCTTATGGAAGACAACAGCACGAAAGTAGAATTCCAGTACGACAACACGTCCCTCCGTTGCCCCTTTATATAGCGCTTCCAAACACATTCGTGGCAAATGTAAATATCCCGGCTTTGCCGTACGTTGTCTTCATGTTGTGGCTTATCAGTGTACTGTAGGAAAGTCCCTTGCAGGCGATGGCATTGGCCCTCCAACCCCTTTCCCACTTTCAGTGAAGTCGTCTCTCCTCTGCATTTCTTAGCGTTAATCCTAGCCTGAAAGCACTCGCCTTCTCGCGACAGTCGACCGAGAGGAGCAGCGTGAATTTAACAGAGCTGGCTTCAGTATAAAATAGCGTTCTGTGGCCTCAAAGCCCTTGAGTTGTAGAAACGTCAAACAGAGAATTATGCCCTGGACTACGCCATTGTACCCAAGAATCTGCTAGTGGCAATAATTCAACCTCCGTCCTTGAAAGCCCACATTCGATGCATCAGGCCATGTCCGTTATTCCCCCGCATTAGTTCGAATCGCTTTTCTCACCCTTCGCGAAAGTTTACTGGATGTGCGTAAAGACACTAAACAACGCTATGAGCAGCATTCACGTGTTAGTGAACATCACACTCACAATTTGACAGTGTGCATTAAAATCAGTAACAGAAAAAAAACTGATGTAAAATAAAAGGTCACAAGGAGGAGTTAACGAGTTCATTAGGTCGAGGGAAGGTCAAGTTCTCGCCAGTGGCTAGAAATGTTCAACCGCGGTGTGTGTCTAGTTGTAATATAAAAGAAATTCCGGAAAATATTTATTCTGTGGTAAACACATAATTGTCAGCAAGCAGGCAGGAAGCAGGCGGCTGCGTTTAGTTGGGGAGGCCCCGTTCTGATTTTCGCAAGATACCTGGACCTGGGTAATACTTACGTGTTAATCGACGCTGCTGGACGATGGACAGGGCTAGGTCCACCGTATGCAAAGACGGTGGTCATCAAGGAGAATGAAACTAAGTTGAAAGATGGCCATACTTCCAATACAAAATTCAATAATAATTCAACTCAATGGCGTATATCAAATTCAAAAACACCAATGAACGCAGAAAAATTAGACGCATCTCATGAACCAACAATATTTTTAATGTCACACTATCACATTATCTGAATGCGTCACGTGAATTCACCAAACTACAAGTAACTATTAGACGATACCTTATTACCTCAAGCTATCATCTTGAAAGCCACACAGTTTCATCTACTCATTTAAGGATTTATTACACTTGTTACAATAATTTAAATATTGTATAGTGTGAGCGGCCAAGCTCATGAAAAGCTGGTTGTACATTTATTTGTGTTTCTGATAGTCACAAGGTGACTGAATGTTCATATTCTCTAAAATTTGATATTAGCATGGATGTGGTCAAAGTTATGTGAATTTTGCTACTTTCGGAGGGAATGGCGATCTGCCAACGAGGACACGAAGACTGCAGAGGTCAAGTACTTCGACGGTGCGGTGGAGAGCTCCTTGGGAGCTGGAGGGACACTTCATGTCTCGTCTTCGAAGAAGGACGACCTGCCTGGTTTGCGCAACAAACGGACGCTTTGTGGGAACTGTAACGCTTGTCGGGACTAACTTTGCCAAACACTGTGTTAGGGTTCACGAACTTTACCCGTTTCCATTTCTGAATTGTAACTGAACGGTGTGTAATGCGCTCGAGGAAATTATTTAATTGGTTTTATATTACGTTAGTTATGAAATTACGCTTTGATAATGACCGTTAGATGGTTGTGGTTGGATTCTTAGTTGGAACTGACCGTGTGCCTGCCCACATTATTCTCCTGAGCCATTAATACACTCTTCTTCTAAACTATGCACTTCACTCTGATGCAATATCGTCAACAAAGGATTCTCATTCATTAACACACGTTAATTCAGCTTCGAATCACTGTATTGAAATCATGCAATAATATTTGGTTGCACTGTAGTAACACAAAGGCGGCCGAGGTGACAGGCGCTCCAGTCACGGTCAGCACGGCTTTTACGGTCGGGGGTTCGAATCCCCCCTCGGGCATGGATATTTGTGCCGCCCTAGTTCGTAAGTAGTTCATAAGTAGTTTGTAAGTTTAGGGACTGATGACCCCGTAGTTAAGTCCCCTAAGCTTAACAAACATTTAAACATTTTTTTTTTAGAATAACAGACAGGTTGAAGGTTCACACATCGTCCCAAATCAACAGCACACAAGCCAGTAATTGACTGTCCTTTTCCAGAATAAGGAATAGCTTGAGGTATTGGCACATTCTACACAATATGCTAACCCAATATGTTATTCACGTGCAATGGCAGTCCAACTTCAGTTACAGCAATTGTTGCCATTTCGATACGTCCGATCGCGATGCGGTTGCCCGATAATCTTGATGTGACGGTTGCGACGAAAGTTTGTGTTTTACGAGATCAAAGTTCCACGTTAGTCTGATTTTCTTCATTTAGATCCAATCCATATATAAAACCGTTACCGTCGCGACGGGATTGGTTGTTTCTCTCGACGACACGACACACGGTAGCGCACACATTGACATAAATACACATTCCACTGACTGTAAAGATACACGATGGCTTAGCGTGGCTCATCAGTAAGAATCACTGTTCAATTAGTTGCACCAGCTTCAATAATAACCATTTCGTTCGTACCACTGCCGCGGTTAGCTAGATCTGCCCGCTCTTAGCCACGCACAACAACTGCTGCTCTTTTAAACTCGACTGCTTGGACGTGATCGACAATAGCTATCACTCGGACAGTCAAAGATGTAAGCGTGCAGTACGCTTACAGGTCTATGTGATAGTACACGAGAATTAACGAGTGTTGACATATTATTTGTCGGACTAAGACTTGAACTATTTTGAATGACGATTACTTCGTTTTGTGTTCCAATGTTCGTAAATCTATGGGACTTAGCTACTCTGGTCATCTGTCCCTAGGCTTACAAACCAGTTAAACTAACTTACGCTAAGGACAAGAAATACACCCATGCCCGAGGGAGGACTCGAACCTCCGACGGTGAGCAGTGGCGCGCTCCGCAGCTAGGCGTCTTGGAACGTTCGGCCACTCCACCGCGGCTCGTGTTGAGTCATCGCGAAATCCACTTAGTATCCGGCCATCGGCAATGATTAAGTAGTCGGGGATTTCGCAGCTATTGTCATAACGCAGTTAAAGTACGTGTTCAAGTACTTTTAAACGATTTATTTCTAATTAGTTTTATTTGGATAGGACCATTTCCAACAGATGTCAGAGTGTGTCGTCAGGCGTGCCCCAGGGAGTGTGGTAGGACCGCTATTATTTTCTATCTACATAAATGATCTGAGGGACAGAGTAACTTGGAATTTGTCGCTGTTTGCTGATGGTGATCTGGTGTATGGGAGTGTCGTCTTTAACTGACTGTAATAGCATACAGGATGACTTAGACAAAATCTCTAGTTGGTGCGAAGAATGGTAGCTAGCTCTCAATGTAGAAAAATGTAAGGTGATGCGCATGAGTAGGAAAAACAATCCCATAATGTTCGAATACAGCAGTAGTGAGCTTCTTGATGAAGTCGTGTCGTTCAAATATCTAGGCGTAACATTTCAGAGCGATATGAAATGGAACGAGCATGTAAAGACAGTTGTGAGTAAGGCTTGAGTGTTTTAGACCGCAGCAGATCAGTTTAAAGGAAAACATGGAAGCAGTTCAGAGGCGAGCACCTGGGTTTGTTACTGGTAGGTTCGACCAATGCGCGAGTGTCAGGGAAATGCTCCGGCTACTCAATTGGGGAGCGCTGGAGGAAAGACGACGTTCTTTTCGTGAATTTCTGTCGAGGAAATTTAGAGGACCGGAATCTGAAGCTGAGTGTAGTACGATCTTACTGCCGCCTACTTAAATTTCGCGTGGTGATCACAAAGACAAGATAAGAGAAATTAGGGGTCTTACGGAGGCATATAGGCATTCTTTTTTTCCTCGTTCTATTTGGGAGTGGAATAGGAAAGGAAATGCTTTTTAGTGGTACAGTGTACCCTCCGTCACGCACCTTACGGTGGATTGCGGAGTATGTATGTAGATGTAGATGTAGAATCTCGTGTTTGCATAATCATTATTCAACTGAGTTATCTGGCGTTTCCTATGTCATTTGTAAACGTTAGAATAAAATCTCCTTTATTAATTAATCATTATCGGTATTGCATATATCATTAGTATTACGCAAATGTGTGCGTACAGATTGTGTTTGACTGCAGGATCGCAGGTACAAGGTACCATTTGCAGCTGTTGCATTTGCTGGGCATGAACGAAGGTATGCCCGGCTCGGTCCTTAGACTACATCCAGCCGTAGTTCATTTACGGAGTCATTTACTGTCCAATCGTCTCGGTTGCACAGTGGTAGAGTGCCAGACTACAAGTCCAACGGTCGCAGGTTCGATCCCCGCCAGGTCCTAGGATTTTTATCTGTCACTTTCCTCTTCTTTCACCTCTGGCAGTATTGCTCATGTGAAAAATACCGACTAGCACCGTGGTTCGGAATCCACGTTAAACTGTAGGTCCCCCTATAACTGGCTGGGTAAGTCAGGTCGGAGGAAGGCAACGGCATACCACCTCCAAACTGGACCATGCCTAGTAAAGCACTGTGGTGTTCAGACCAATCTTCGGATTGTTGACTGCTTTACCATTTTTTTACGTATATGTTCCATTAGACTGATACAACTTGATGTGGTTAAAACGAGAAGGCACGTAAAGTCGCATAGTGCATATAGCAAGGGGATATCTTGAAAGCTTTAAAATATTTTCATCTTATTTAATAGGCTGTCAGAACTGTTAATCTAGCAATAACACTAAAGCCCTTTTTAAATGATGAACGAAAGTGAACGAGATAGATAATAGACTACTGAAGCGCTCCTAGCGTAGTAGCCCTGAACTACAAACTCGTGCAAGATCTTGTGGCAGCGTGTTTTGACGATAAACGTAATCAGACAATAATACCCGATGTTGAAAGTGAGGTTATAACTAGCGATCTGTTATGTAGGAAGTCATTGTTTAATACTGGAATTGAAGAAACAACGCTAAATGTTATTGACGGCCAAAGAAAACTTTGCAATGTATGCTTTTGGTCGACTTAGTGTGGTAAACTGATGGGAAGTGAAACAACATTTCAAAACTTTGACATCTATTTTCAAGCGAATAAAATAAACTTATAAACACAACAAACAATATTTATAGGAACATAAATAGACCTTGTTTACTTTATCTACTACGATTTGCCCACTGACATTGTTAATAACGTCATGCAAAACTGAATTTTTGTCCTTCGTTTGCACTGAATTCTTTATTTAAAATGCTATTTAATGAAAACAGCGTCATCTAATTACAATCTTATTGAAATAAACAATTGGCTTCGGTCTTTTTTGTTACAATACTGCAAAACATACACAATTTTTCGGTTTGAGATATACGACCTCGGTTTTAGGTGGACACTCAATTGAGATAAATACTTAAGTCATCGTGAAATATTTCCAATTTATAGCTAAACCAAAGTATAATAATAAAACAAAGATTAAAAAGACAAATTCGCATGCAAACCGTGTAATCGTCGACTATAATACGAAAATGGCGGGGCGAAAATAAGTTAACTTCTGATGTCAGCAGACGAACGTAAATCAAAACATTCTTACCGAGTAATCTTAACGTGACGTTGACGTGAGGTGATGGACATTGTGAATTCCACCATTAGAAATACATTGTGGAATACATTCTGACCAAAAACTTCGACAAAACTCAAAATATACGTAAATACGAAGGAAAATGGCGGACTAACTGGAGCGGTGACTGCAGCTGACAGCTACTAGCTCGCGCATGCGCAGTGAACCCACTAGTACCGAATTTAGAACTGGCCCTATATCCTTATCGTTACAATTATCGCGCTTCGATACTAGCGCGATCATACTAGTGCAGCCGTTCGAACAACAGACGGCCGCCGTTAAAGCAACTTGTTATCAATTTATCACAAGTTCGTTCATCGTTTAAAACGGGCTTAAGACGCTGCTTGAAGTATCTGCTGTCAGGTCCTTCGCGGCGCCGCGCGGGAGTAGCCGAGCGGTCTGGAGCGTCACGTTGCAGATCGCGCGGCCTCCCGTGTCGGATGTTCGAATCCTCCCTCGTGCATGGAAGTTTAGGAACTGATGACCACGCAGTTAAGTGCCATAAGCTTCACAAACATTTGAACATTTCTGACGTTCGCGGAGAGCAGTCGTCTGAGGTCTGCTGTGGGCAGCAAGCAGCGGTGGTCAGAATTTCGGCGAGACCGCAGCTCGGGACACAAAGGGATGAGCGGCGGCGCAGCTGGCGGCGTAATCCAGTTTCCGATGCTCCTTTGTCTGCAGGTGGGCAACTGGCAGACCGTCTCTCTGCGCCGAGTTCTCCAGCCCTAACATCATCTTGACGTACAGTGTTCCAGCACGCCCTAATAACTAGCACATCCGCTCTGGGATGTAGTCTAAACGGAACAGTGAGGTTTATCTGTCTTGTTTCCTAATGTGCGCCAAAGCAGTTACTACATATTTTTTCTGTCAATTTATTTCAGTTATTACTTTACTTCACTCACCAGTTGTTAACAGTAAAATATATATGTCAACACGACATGTTTCGGGACGACATATCCCATTATCAAGTTCATAAAACTTATCTGCTGCTAGGAGCTAATAAAAAAATTATTTGAAACACAGGGGTCTTTGGAGAAAGTGCGTATCGCATGTAGTAATAAAGTAGCTGCATTTAATCCTAAGCCTGGTTTGTCTACTGGTATTCTCTGGCGGAAATATAGTGCTCGTAATCGATTTAAATTTGTTACTTATTGTAAACCGCAAACAGGAAATAGCCCAGTGTATTGGATTTAAAATATCCTTTGAAAAAACTGAAATAATGGTAACAGAACCGCCACTGGCAAACAAAATTGGAGTACACAACATAAAAATTGTTGAAAAGTTTAATACTTTGGAGAAATAATAGCCGGCCGCGGTGGCCGAGGGGACTAAGGCGCTCCAGTCACGGTCCGCACGGCCACTACGGTCGGGGGTTCGAATCCCCCCCTCGGGCATGGATATTTGTGTCGTCCTTAGTTGTAGGTTTTTCATAAGTAGTTTGTAAGTTTAGGGACTGATGACCCCGTAATTAAGTCCCTTAAGCTTAACAAACATTTGAACATAGTCAGAACTTGCATAAATAAGAAATACCAAAAAGACGGAATTTTGAGAATAGCTTCAAATGAAACTGTTTATAAAGAAGTAGAACCAGTGACAAGTACAATGAAGAAGAAACGGATCTCTTTCCTAGGACATTTGATGAGAACACCAGAAAATAGAATCAGCTGGAAGATAATTGAAAAGTTATGGAACAGCAAGAGCAACATAAGATGGGTAACTGAAATCAAGGAAGCCGTGATGAAACTACAGATAACGATGGAAGATTTGAAAGACAAGACAGACACACTCAAGATACTTCAGGACAAAGATGTCTCACTACCAATAAAAATTAACAGACAGAGACTGGAAAGGATGATTTCGGATGAGGAGAGAAGGGCAATATCTGAAAGAATGAAAAAATATTGGGCCAACAAAATAAATAAATAAATAAAGTAAATAAATAACAGAAGAACCTAATTCATATTATTTATGTTGGCCATAAAAGTAATAAATAAAAAAATAACCTCTGTATTATTAAATTGTTATGTTTAATTATTTTGGAACTAAATTGTATTAATGATAACAACAAATTGTAATAACCTTTGTAAAATAAATAAATAAAAAAACGCAAACTAGTGTAGATATTGCCAGTGTTATGAATTGTGGTGATTTGGAAAAGAAATGCAAATGCACGACGGTACCGACGTCTCCCCATCATCCGACGACGATACATCATATGCTTCATACGATGCGTCCTCAACTTCATCCTAGAATGTCTCCATCTCGTCCTTAACATCCAAACAACGTTTAATATGACACAACGCATGAATAACATTTAAACGCGATATCAATGCCTGATCACCAATAGCCATTTCGTTGGAAATAAATATAACAAGACCCTGATGTACAATACTCATACCAGGATGATTCTTTACATTAACAGTCACAGGTCTACCTTCTACTATACGTTTCAAAATATACGCGAATTGCTTCCACCTATCCCATTCAAATTCTTGAAATAAAATAACATTATGAATTTTGGGGTTATATCCACCAAATACAAAGTCAGACGGATGCGGCAAAAAAAAAAAAAAAAAAATAAATAAATAAAAAAAATAAAAAAAATAAAAAAAAATCTTGTTTTCTACTGATAACTTTCCCAATAAATGTACTCCTTCCTATATTAGTATCACCAAAGAGATAAAGCTGTGGCTTACGTACCTTGTGCGACTGAAAGTACGCATTATACCAACGTATGACCTTCCCCGCCCAGTCATAATACGTCAGGTCGCAAAACTTCAAACTGCAGGACACACGTGTCTCCCTCTTAAAGGACTCAAAATACTTCTCAATAAAACGAATTTTTGACCAGATGGCAGCATGTGGTACTTCGCAAAGTTGTTGTTGTTGTTGTTGTTGTTGTTTTTTTTTTTTTTTTTTTTTTTTTTTTTTTTTTTTTTTTTTTTTTTTTTTTTTTTTTTTTTTTAAAAAAGAAAAAGCTTATTGGACTTAACTACGGGAAAACTTACAAACTACTTATGAACTACTTACGAACTAGGACGGCACAAATATCCATGCCCGAGGGGGGATTCAAACCCCCGACCGTAGTGGCTGTGCTGACCGTGACTGGAGCGCCTCAGTCACCTCGGCCACCGCGGCCGGCGCGCAAAGTTTAATTTTTGACAATGTACATACACATCTATTGTGTTTAACGATGCTTCCGAGCAGCAGATAAGTTTTATGAACTTGATAATGGGATAAGTCGTCCCGAAATATGTCGTGTTGACATATATATTTTACCATTAACAACTGGTGTGTGAAACAGTTGAAACAGTTGTGCCATGGCGTCAAAACAGATAATTTATTTCAGGTTTTCCCATTTACACAGGAAAAAAAGTGATAACGTGATGTAGCCAGAAGCAGTGGTTGGAACTGAATTATGAATGATCTGACATTATTGAATTGTTGATAATGTGGGATGACACACACAAGGCCGTTTGCAGTTACAGGTGCAACTCTGGCGCCAGATTTGTGTGGTATTGCAACCCAACGTCGTAATGCATTGAGCAACAAAACATCTACTGAAACAAAACCCTTCAACATTTAACTACAAGAGATTCAACTGTGCATTCTCTCCCTACATCATTCTGTGAATTAACCCAACAAATACCCCTACAAGAGGAAGACGTTACCGAAAACGTTCACAGGCCAAAGCTGTTCACTGTCATTTGGGATGATCTTGTAATACAACCGTAATAATACAATGAATCTTGTACGTTTCGTTAATAGGAACATCGAAATGAATGATAACAAAAGAAGAACATACTAACACCTATCGACTGAAATCAAAACTTGAAATGCTAATTTTGAAGACTACAAGAAGCAAAGCCAGGGAATCAGAGCACATATCTCCGTTGATACTTTCTCACAGTACGTTTTTCTTCAGCCATAAGGCGAATGTTGCGATTTAGAATAAAGAAGTATCAACAACAAGTTACTTAAATATATAACAAAACGTTCTCCACTTAAGCAACACAAATTTTTAAACTAAAAAGTGTCAAAACTGCATAAACGTAACCCAGTCCCGGTGTCTTAAAAAGGTCATGAGCCTTCCTGCAGCCGGAATGAAAGATGTCCAAAAACAGCTGTTATGCAGATGGGAATTCCGTCAGTCTTCGAAACCTCTCCTGAGGTAAGTTGTTGCACCTATCGCTCCAGGTCCTGCAGGCTAGTACTGGGACGTGTCAAAACTGCATAAACGTAACCCAGTCCCGGTGTCTTAAAAAGGTCATGAGCCTTCCTGCAGCCGGAATGAAAGATGTCCAAAAAAAGCTGTTATGCAGATGGGAATTCCGTCAGTCTTCGAAACCTCTCGTGAGGTAAGTTGTTGCACCTATCGCTCCAGGTACTGCAGGCTAGTACTGGGACGTAGGCACCTTCCAGTGACGACCCACGCGCGGTCAATGATGGAGAGTTCATGGATCTTGGTGGCCACGGGATGACCTCAACATTCTTTATGCAAGTGCTGCGTGTGAGCCGGCCACGATGGCCGAGGGGACTAAGGCGCTCCAGTCACGGTCTGCACGGCCACTACGGTCGGGGGTTCGAATCACCCTCAGGCATGGATATTTGTGCCGTCCTAGTTCGTAAGTAGTTCATAAGTAGTTCGTAAGTTTAGGGACTGATGACCCCGTAGTTAAGTCCCATAGACTATACAAACATATTTTTCTTTTTTTTTTTTTCCTGCGTGTGAGCTGGCGTTGTCCTGTTAGAACACTATTCCACGGTGCTTTGCGATCTGCCGTAGGATATGTGGACGCACAATATATGCGAAATATCGCCGAGGCGTCCATGTCTGCCGAATTACGACTAGAGGTGACTTGAACCGTGGCCTACGACATATAGATCCGGCGATACCTGACAGGTAGGCCTAACCTAACCTAATCTAACCCCCTTGACGTCACGTATGAGTGCCGAGCCACAGGGAAAACCTAGGCATTCATGCTGTAGTAGGCTTTCAGTGACAGTGTGAGGACCATCTCCTCCGTGATTTTTGCTGAGTTAAATTTCTTTAATGATTTGTGTTTCACATTAATAAATTTCATAAACATATGGAGTTGTAAGTACAAACAAGTTTTTCGTAATCTTGAGTAGCATGTTTCGTAACTTTTGAACAATATGTGGGTTTGTAGCCGATGCAGAAGCTCGAAATCGGACTTGCGTGCTATTCTTTGGGCTTATCACATGTTCCATTTCCTGGTGTTGACTGAGCTTCTTGTTACTTCTGATGAATTCTCTGCAAGCGAGAAGAACAGGGAGATTAATTAATAACAAGTTCCAGAACTGTATATTTGTCTGAGGCAAACTTTTAAATAGTCACTGTTGAGTGAGCTGCATTGACACTGCTAATGGTGGTTATAATTTTAATTCCCCTTCCTGTAATTGAAATGAAAAGTAAAATGTGCGACTGTTCTCACGTTAGCGGTTCTCGGTGTTGTTTCCAGTTGGAAATTTAGGTGCAACGCCGGCGTGCCAGAGGCCGCAAGAAACATTCAGACCATAACGTCACTGGAGGCAGTATGAGCACCACCACCTAGAGAGAAGGCCGCAGTGCTCTGGTGTGACGTCAGGCAGAGTAGGTTGCGCGCGCATAGCTGACTGGGTAGCCACTGGCGCACGGCCCACCAAGGAGGTTAGAATAGACGGAGACGCCCTTACGTTGAAAAAGTGAAGCCTACGTCCGCCATATTGATAAGTCTTAGAGATGTTTTTGTATTGTAGAGCTTATGTTTTATGTCACTTAAAACAGAAATAAAACGTCCCGCGGTTTTGCCGAAATAAACAACGTGTTAAGAGAATGAAAATTAGCGTTAAAATTAAATTTTTGAAATATCTTGTGATGAGTATTTATTCAGTAAAGTGTATTATTTGGAAGTATACACTTCGTAATGACTGTCAATTTGTCTGATAGTAAGAGGGGCGACTTAAAGCCCAGTTTTAACGCAGAAATAGCATTCCATGACCGACCAAGATGGTTGCCAGGCTTCAAGTGAAGTATGTGCTCGGCATAGAAAACGCCATCTGCTTTTATTCTAACCTCCTTGCAGCCCACTATGCCGAAGCAGCGAGCCAGTCACCTATGTGCGCGCAACCTACTCTGCCTGACGTCACGCGAGAGCGCTGCGGCCATCTCTCTAGGAGGTGGTGGTGGTGGTGGTGGTACGAGACAAAAAAAAAAAAAAAAAAAAAAAAAAAAGGAGTACGTCATCTCATGTAATAAAGGTAGTCCCGAGCCGGCGCGATCGCTAGCTGATTGTCCCGTCTCTGGGGGCACAGCCCACTGCCTCATAGCGGGCAGCCATTCGGCTAGCGATCGCACCGGCTCTGGACTACCTTGATTAGGTGACATAACGTGCGCGCTGCAGCCTGCCTTTCTCGTTGGCCTAGAGGCAGTAGCAGCCTCTCTTCATGAAGGCCACGTCTGATGGCTCTGGCTTTTGAAGCACCTGTTTCAATGTTTGGTTAGGTGCAGTGTTCCTCGAGTGTTCTAGCAAGGTGCCATGACGTCAGCAATAGTGAGAGCGAGGCCAACGAGAAAGACAGGCCCCAGTGCAGGTGTCATGCCACATAAGCAAGGTAGTTCCGAGCCGGCGCGATCGCTAGCTCAATGGCTGCCCGCTATGACGCAGTGGGCCGTGCCCCAGAGGCCGGCCAATCAGCTAGAGCTGGTTCGGAACTACCTCGCTTACGCGGCATGACGTTTGCGCTGGGGCCTGTCTTTCTCGTTGGCCTCATAGTGAGAGAAAGCTGGTGGTGCAGTGAGGTTGCGTCAGGTCCCTTCCCTGAGAAAGTGCGAAAGTTTAATAAGAAATGACGTCTGGCTGGTTGCCGCGATGATAGTGAGTGATTGCAGGTGCCAAAGTTTCCAAATTGATATTTTACAAATCGAACAATAATTCCAGGTAGTTTAATGTAATAAAAACCTCTCAGTAACAGCCTACCTTCCAATATTTTCTGAAATTTGTAATTAATTTTTATAAACAAAAAAGTAACTAAATAAGTGATGGCGCCTGGAGAACATTCTTTCCTGGTGATAGCACGCAGCCGCGGCGGAGTGGCCGAGCTCATTGAGGCACTATGTTACGATGCGGGAGGCTGTTCCCCGGCGGGGGTACGAATTCCCCCTCGGGCATAGATATTTGTTGTGCTGCCTTTAATAAAAGATTCCTGCAGCACTCAGGGCCTGGCGTGCCATCGCACTAAAGAAAGGATCGCCGGTCGCCTTGGCTTCAATGTTATATGACAGTCACCGTGACTGATAAGGCTGTGTGTCGGGAATGTTACACCGATAACGGAGCCAATCAACGTTTGTCACTCAGCCAATTATTAACATCCAATCTCGTGTAATTGCTCTGGGGATGCACTGAACACAACGCTGATATTACGTCACGATGACACTAAATCAGATTAAATTCTTCTGTTACCTGTGGGAGTAATACGGCTCTTGTCAAGGGTTCACAGTAATTACGTCATCATTTCATCCTCGATACAAACAGATGAACCATTAGATACGCAGTTACGTGTGTGACATGGTACGTTTATTCACCCAACGTATTGAGTAGAAATATTAAAAATACTACCTACATACAGTTTTGCAATGTAGTAAATTAGCTAGTAGTATATAGTAGTTCTAAAGATGGGTATTTATCAATAATCTTTCAATTACTACCATGTTGTTATATTAGTATGTTGAAACACATGCGACGTCAAATCTAAAGCGAGTGGAATGGTGATACAAAGTACATTTTTATTCCTCTCGCTGTTGGGGAAGTTTTCAGTTGTGCTAAAAATAACACGGTTCGATTTAGAAAACACAGGTTTGTTAGGAAATAAAGTTCTCTCAAGCACCGTCGGAAAATTCAATTAATGACACGTACGTTTGCGTTCAAAATTAATCTTCTATTTTTAATCGTTTGTACAAACCAATTACATCACTACTCACTCTGTTGAATTATTCAGTATTTATTGCGGTTTACGAAATATTTCCAGTAGTAATGTTACGTGACTCACCCTGTATTGTGTATGGTATGTCACCTGATTCCCTAATTATTCCGACATTGTATAAAGGGTAAATAGCGTTGCACACCTTCGAGCAGTAGATGAAGATAGATCATTGAATACCTGTAGCCCTCACAAAAGAACGTCAAAACGACCTCCGAAGAACTACACATGGTTTGTCAAGAGAACTCCAAAGTGTACTGAAGGTAGTAATGGAATTTTTTTCAAAACAACTTCAGACGTCTCGGTTTGCCATTGCTGTCAGTTTGTTTGGGGTATATACTAACAGCTGTATCCGTGTACGCAATAAAGCTGGACTCCTGTTGTATGGCATTATTTTATTGCAATTCGCCTATACTACCACCTTCTAAGATACAGTGTGTCCGCAAAGTCTCTCCGAACTGGGGATCTCGCGTTCTTGGGCATGTAATGTTGGCAGCACAGACAAAGCGCACCTGCACGTGTTGTGTGGACCTGTAGTGGTAGTAGGGTGGGGGTAGTGTTGCGTGTGCGCTACAGCTGTTAACTTGTGTTATTGTCTTGCTCTTTATACGCTGAGTGTAGTGAGAATGCTTACTGTTGCAGAGAGAGCCTTTTTCGAGGAGGTAGTTTACCGGACAGGAGAAAACTTCACGGAGCATGTGAAACGATAATTTGGATTGCGTTTTCATACGTCGAGGTGTCCACATCGCGACACTGTATGTGATTTAATTCGCAAATTCCGGACAACAGGTTCAGTTCATGATGCACTACGAACTGTTGGGAGAACAGTTTTAACAGAAAGGAATCTCGATGATGTATCCGAGATCATGTTGCGGAGTCCAACAAAATCAGTAAGGAAATTATCACAAGGGCTTAAGTTCAAAAGTTCAAATGTTTGTAAATCTATCGGACCAAACTGCGTGGTCATCAGTCCGTAGCTTACAAACTACTTAAACTAAGGTAAACTAACCTAAGGACAAACACTCACACACCCATGCCCCAGGGAAGACTCAACCTCCGACGGCGAGCAACCGCGCGCTCCGCAGCGAAGTGCCTTAGACCGTTCCGCTACTCCACCGCGGCAAGGGCTGAAGACTCTCGTACGATAGCACATAAGGTCATTACCAAAATACTGGGGCTGTATCCGTATAAAATTATGGCAGTGCAACAATTACATTGTATGGACCATACGAAAAGAATAGCTTATTGGGAATGGTTTCAGCGATTTATTATCAGACATGCATCTGGTGTCTTAGATCGAACATTTTTCACTGATGAGGCTTGGTTTCACCTATCTGGCTACATTAATTCTAAAAATTCACCTATTTGGTCATCCTAAAATCAACGTGTCTTACAAGAAACGACGTTGCACGCAGAAAAAATCGGGGTGTGGATTGTCATAACACGAGTGCGAATTATAGGGCCGATATTCATCGGCTTCCGAAATCTATTGTTCCCAGATAATTTATTCATTTATTGCGCTGCTGAATGAAGATGAGAACAAGCTCTCGATTTTCAGTAAGACAACACTACTGCTCATATAGCACACCATTCCCTACGACTTTTAGATGAAATCGGATTTGTCTCCTCCCGATTATTTTCTTTGGCGTGGGGCTAAGACCAAGCCCCCACAAACCTGTAAGCGGCTGGCAGCGATCAAAGGACAAATTGAAGAGCGCCTCGGCGGCCCTAATGATGGCAAACTTCCGCGCGAACTTTAAATGTGCGTAAGACTCTTTTGATTAGAGAGAGTATTCATTTGAGTTAAGTCGCGAAAACTATGTCCAATTGAAATATATGACTACAACAGCTTCAGGGCTCCTTGCATATACAGCAACTATCGCTTGTTTGTAAATTTATTACACACACACGGTGTAGAAATTGGCCAACAGCGTTTCCTCTTTCTAACGAAACCGAACTATAACATTTAGTTTTTTAGCGTTCTAAGAGCAGCATATTAACGAGTTTTTGGCACTTTCTCAGTATATTTTAAGATTGTGAAACTTTTGTACAAACTTTAATTTCGGAATAGTTTCACACTTTGCGTCTTTGCTTTAGTGTTTTATTCTCCAATATTTAGTATTTCATAGCATCAAAAATGAAACAGGGCTGCCTGACATAGCTAATGTTAAAAATCGATTGTGAACATTCTTTTAAGAACACAAAGTATGCCATAACGTTTTCTTAACTATTGCATCTAACATTAGCATTAGGGTATCTAGCAAGAATATTAGCATTTTTAACGCTGTAAGCCAAATTTCTTACAGTAGCGTGAACTGCTCATAAGTCAACAACTATTGACATAGGGTTAAACTTCACAAAAAGTATCCAGTGTGGCTGTGTGTCATTCATATATGGAACTGTACACAGTTCTGCAAACCACTTTCAGTTGTTAAATAGTTACCTATATGTAAAGCAGATTACCTTTAACTTCTGCGTTACAGGTTGCTAATATTAATTTCATAAACAAAAATTCGAACTGCAGTGAGGCAACTAATTTGATGACACCAATATTTATTTTACACAATCATAAAATGAAACTTCTTGAACTTCCTGTCCACAAGTAATGCTTAAAGTACCTCCTTTTCAAGAGCTACCAGTATTGTAAAAGCCTTTTACTTATTTCAAATGTTCAAATGTTTGTAAATCTATCGGACCAAACTACGAGGTCATGAGTCCGTAGCTTACAAACTACTTAAACCTAGGTAAACTAACCTAAGGACAAACACACACACCCATGCCCCAGGAAGGACTCGAACCTCCACGGCGAGCAACCGCGCGCTCCGCAGCGAGATGCTTTAGACCGCTCGGCTACTCCACCGCGGCTGTTACTTATTTCATTCAATGCTATATTGTCTTGACTAACAGTCTGTTAAGCAAGAGTAACTATCTCCAAACAGCAGTAGTACGGCTACTTGTATTCCTGAGAAATTTAAATGGGAAGATAGTATTCGCTCTTTATATTCCTTTCTTAAATTTATTTATGCATTTAAACGCTGAGCAGCTCTTCAGCATCATACTTCATGTACACTGCAATAGTCAAACCATACAAACGTGACTATGAATTGGGTATGTATACCGCAGTAGCTATATAATACACGATTTATCTCCTAACAACACTCGTATGTATCTGACGCTTACCACTACCTCGGCGGCTGGTCGAAGGTTCAAATTATCCCGCGACAGCAGCGCCGTTGGAGAGTCTATTTAATTTTACAAGGTCTTTGGCTAAAGCATTTGTTAACCATAATATTTCACAGACAACAGACAACGATAACTGAATATCTACATTAGATTACACGTGAAACATTGGAATAGGTATTCGAAAATGAATGTAAAAATGTTGAACTACGCCTTCAAGAATCATTTCCTGCACCTACTGTGATAATTGTAAGTACAGTGTATTTCTCTGTAATAAATATAGCTAATTAATTTCATTGTTTTAATTGTAATCATGTTGAATCCCATCTGGAAACATAACTGAGCCAGCGGCAGTGAAACCCGGCCGCTAGCTTGTACAGAGACACGAATGTGCTGCTACCCTTACGCGCCCCACAAGGAGAGACACGCGCCTCATCTTGTCGAACGCCTACGACTGAACGCCCAAGAACTACCCTGGAGGCAAAATGTCAAGTACTTTGGTGGAACACTGGACACAAAACTGCTGTACCACTCCCACATCGCTGAGAAGAAGACAAAAGGCCCAAACTTAGCCAAAGCCCTGTTCCCATTCTTCAGCTCCAAAAATCTAAACTTACTAACCAAAAGAACTCTATAAAAATCCACCGCCCTGACATCAATGACGTACGGCTGCAACTCGTGGGGCACAGCAAACAAGACAACTAAAAAAAACTTACAAATTGTTCAAAACAAAGCCCTTCGATGGAGCTTACACGCAAAACCGTGGACCAGAGTGACATAGATGCACTAGGCCATGATTTATCTACATCTACTACTTTATACAGCGTCAGAACAATCAGAGGATCAGGTGAGATACCATACAGAACGCAGGCTGAGTCACGTACCATTACCAGTGGAAATATTTCTTAAACGAGAATAAATACTGAATAATTCCACAGACCGAAAGTGAGTAGTGGTGTAATTGGTTGTAAAAAACGATTAAAAATACACGGAAGAATAATTTTTAATGTAAAAGTACATATCATTAAGCAACGATTAAAAATTTGCCAAACAAAGTATACCAAAAATTAGATTTAATAAGAGACCAATGCAGACAATTACCCAACGTAGGAAATAGCAAGCCTACAGCAGTAGGCACAGTATGGCAGCAGGTGACAGCAGAACCAGAGAACTGCAATGTGTTTCGAAAAACAGTGTAACATTTCGACCTGGTTGCCAGAATAAGACTGAAGTGGAGTAGCAAGTGCTGTAAGTACACTATTTTATACCAAAAAACGAACTGTTTTAAATCAGAAATGAAATGTTTTCTAGATATGTAAGAGACCTAACCTATATGTGTAAACAAAAAGATGTAAATATTTCAGGACACCCACTGATGATGCCTTGAGAGAAAGGCGGAACGCGTATGGGTGATTTAAAAATATAAAAATAAAACCCTTCATTCGCAGTAGCAAAAGGCGTTTACTTATAAAACCTTACAATGAAATTAGAATATATTCATTTAGCAAGGCCTCAGCCAAAAGGAGCAGACTTACAACAACAAAAAGTCACAAAACCAAAAACAATCAGTGCCACAACCCAGTGCCAATTAGCTGAATCAAAACAACAACAACGAAAAGAAAAGATAAAAGGAACACACTTAGACCTTGAGAAAGATGGATTCAGTCATTTTATTATTGACGTGTAAATTTTATTTTGGTGACACATCAATGTGGATGTATACGAATTTGCTACGTTAAAAATTCTTGCAGTAGAAGTGATGTAAAGAAATACGACAGGTCTGAAGATAGCGTCTAGCACGCCGAAACCTGTCATGTAATTTATTAAAAGAAGAAAGCGATCTGGCTGGAAACCTCTTATTAGAAAAGAGAAGAAATGCAAAATATCAGCAAAAGGAGGAGGATTGGCAGACTACATGTTCGATCACATTAACGATCCCTACCTCCCAAAGTGAAATAAAAAGTGCCCCAACAGCACAACCAAACCATACACAGACATCAATGCACGGAAAATCGGCAGAACCGATGAGGCCTCTGTGTGACACACACACACACACACACACACACACACGTAGTTCGCCACTGCGGAGACTCTGCGGACCCAGTGTAGTAACTGTTACTCCTGCAACGACCGGTATGTTGTAACTTTTCAGGCTTCCCGGCGATCTAGTGACATGATGGGTAGTCTGGTATTCTGCCGGATACTGTCTACTCTGCACAATATTTCAGCTACGTAACCCGTAACCTTCATCAGGTGCGACCTGAGACTGCTTGCTGAGTGGATCGGGTCCAGTATTTATGTCTGCGGCCTTCACCATCCACTGACGTTTTTAGGTGCTCCCTCTGTGGTCCGCGGAGGGGGAAGTTCGCAGACGTAAATACTGGACCCGATCCACTCAGCAAGCAGTCGCAGGTCACACCTGATCAACACAATTCACAGTAAGGTGCGCGGCGGAGGGTACATTGTCTACCACTACTAGGCATTTCCTTGCCTATTCCGCTCGCAAATAGAGCGACGGAAAAAAAAGAATGCCTGTATGCCTCCGTACGAGGCCTAATTTCTCTTATCTTTGTGATCACTACGCGAAATGTAGTAGGCGGCAGCAAGATCGTACTACACTCAGCTTCAAATTCCGGCCATCTAAATTTACTCAACAGGAATTCACGAAAAGTACGTCGTCATTCTTCCAGCGATCCCCAATTGAGTTGTCGGAGCATTTCCGTGATACTCGCGCATTGGTCGAACCTACCACTAACAAACCTAGCTGCTCGCCTCTGAACTGCTTCTATGTCTCCCTTTAAACTGATCTGCTGCGGGTCCCAAACACTTGATCAATACTCAAGACGTGGTCGTACAAGCGTTTTATTCGCGGTCTCCTTTACAGGTGAAGTACATCTTCCCAAAATTCTCCCAATAAACCGAAGTCGGCTGTCCGCCTTCCTCACAACTGTCCTTACATGTTCGTTCCATTTCATATCGCTCTGCAATGTTACGCCGAGATATTTGAACGACGCGACAGCAT
The DNA here is from genome assembly GCA_026315105.1 of Locusta migratoria. Classification (NCBI taxonomy): domain Eukaryota; kingdom Metazoa; phylum Arthropoda; class Insecta; order Orthoptera; family Acrididae; genus Locusta; species Locusta migratoria. Next base: position 215,136,077 of record CM048744.1, on the reverse strand, counting down.
CAAGAAGCGCACTAATAATGCTGTATCCGAACATGGTATTGTTCCTCCATCTCATGCGCATCACCTTACATTTTTCTACATTGAGAGCTAGCTGCCATTAGTCACACCAACTAGAAAAGTTGTCTAAGTCATCCTGTATGCTATTACAGTCAGTTACAGACGACACCCTCCCATACACCACAGCATCATCAGCAAACAGCCGCAAATTACAAGTTACTCTGTCCATCATATCATTTATATAGATAGAAAATAATAGAGGTCCTATCACTCGCCCCTGAGGCACGCCTGACGATACACTCGTCCCTGATGAACACTCGCCGTCGAGAACAACGTACTGCGTTCTATTACTTAGGAAGTCTTCCAGCCAGTCACAAATCTGTGAACATATTCCAGAAGCTCGTATCTTCGTTAGCAGTCTGCAGTGTGGCACCGCGTCGAACGCCTTTTTGAAGTCGAGAAAAACACAATCCGCCTGTTGTCCTTCATCCATGGCTCGCAAGATGTCATGTGAGATTAAGGTTACGAGTTACGTAGCTGAAATATGGTGCAGAGTAGACACATCCGGCAGAATAGCCGAGTAACCATCATGTACACAAAGTGATGTGTGAGATCGACAAGGGTTCGCAAATTGATTCCGTATTCCTTGATTTCCAGAAGGCTTTTGGCACTGTACCTCACAGACGGTTTTTAATCAAATTGCGTGGTTACTGTATAACGTCTCAAATTTGCGACTGGATAGGGGATTTCCTGTCAGAGAGGACACAGTTCGTAGTAATCGATGGCAAGGCATCGACTAAAACAGAGGTGATATCGTGCGTTCCACAGGGTAGGGTTATTGGTCCTCTGCTGTTCCTTATTTACATAAACGATTTAGCGGAAAATCTAAGTAGCTCTCTTACGTTGTTTTCAGATGACGCCGTCATTTACCGTCTAGTAAAATCATCTGAAGATCAAAACCAACTGCAGAACGATCTGAATAAGATATCAATATGGTGTAAAAAATGGCAGTGGACTCTAAATAATGAGAAGTGTGAAGTCGTCCACATGAGCACGAAAAGAAATCCATTGAATTTTGTTTACATGATAAATCAAATGTGAAGCCCGTAAACTCCACAAAATACCTAGGAATTACAATTACTTCTGACTTAAATTGGAAAGAACACGTAGTTAATGTCGTGGAAAAGACGAACCAGAGACTGCGCCCTTAAAAGATGCAACAGAAGTACTAAAGAGGCTGCATACACTACGCTTGTCCGTCCTTTTATGGAGTATTGCTGCCCAGTGTGCGATCCTTATCAGTTGGGTTTGACGGAGGACATCGAGAGAGTCCAAAGAATGGCAGCTCGTTTCGTACTGTCACGATACAGGGGAGACAGAGTTACGGAAATGATTCAGGATTTGGGATGGGAACCATTACAAAAACGGCACTTATCGCTGCGGCGTGGGCTACTTGCAAAACTCCAATCGCCAATATTCTCCTCCGAATGCGAAAATATATTGTTGACTCCCATTTACATAGGTAGAAATGATCATCAGAATAAAATACGAGAAATCAGAGCTCGAACGGAGAGATTCAGGTGTTCATTCTTCCCGCGCGCTATTCGAGAATGGAATGGGAGGTAAAATAGTATAACGGTGGTTCGATGAACCCTCTGCCAGGCACTTACATGTGATTTGCAGAGTATCCCATGTAGATGTAGATGTAACCTGTATGTTGTATAATGATAAACGTCGTTTTCCCAGTAGCGGTAGAGAATGCTGACAGGGGCGTATCGCGACTTTTCGGCGTCGGCGTGGCGAGGCCGAGAACGGGGCCTGGCGGCAAGCGAACTGCCGCATTGGAGGCAAAACGGAGCGCGTGTGCGGCGGCCGATAACGAGCCCTTGTCCCTCCCGCTTTGGCGCGACACTTGCTGACAGCCCAGACACGCACCGCTGACGCCCGCTCCCTTCTCGCAGCGAGCCCACACAATGCCGCAGCACTGCGATGTCAGACCGCGCACTCGCGAGCGTCCCGAAAACGTCGAACTCCGCCCAAGTGCCGGCTGCTGGTCTCGTCGCGATGTTCAGTACCGACGGTGGTATCGTGCAGCCCAGTGCGTCAGTCGTTTGTTTACAAGGCGCATCATCTCTACGTAATTACTACAACCGGCGCCAGTTTCAACCTGCTGTGTGCTGTGCGCCTCCATGTCTTTATCTACAGCTACATGGGATACTCTGCAAATCACATTAAACTGCCTGGCAGAGGGTTAATCGATTCACCTTTATACTATTACACTAATACGTAACAGCATTGCAGAACTGATGTATAAAAAAGTCTTTGATGTTACCTTAAGCTCCTACATGAGAGACTGTCAATGCACAGTATTACTGTTCGTTTTTGGAACATCGCTTGTTTTGCGAAAAAGAGCGGCAACATTTTCTGAGCAATCCACCCATCATTTTGCACGACACTTGCAATTTGAGCGAATTTCAATGACCTTTCTAACGACGCAGTCCCAGTATCTCGACGTCTGTACCAGAATCGTAGTGCGCTCATTCTCAATCGCGTGATTCTCCGACAAACAATACTCAGCGACCGCCGACTTCCTCGTGTACATCAATCGTGTGTGCCTCTGGTGTTCAACGCATCGATCCTCGACGGTACGAATCGTCTGTCCAATATATGACTTCCACTATTGTTTGTTCCATGCCCATCAGGCAAGTAACTATGTATGTCTCCTTCTGATTTCCAGTAACATTTCGTGATCTTCTCTCCTCGCCTATTTTAATTTTGCTGTTTCTCTCCGAACTTGTAGTATGCACGCAGTCTTGGTCAGTAATTCTCTCCGAGCCTTTTACAACCTCCTTCAATAGCTTGCTTATTAAATTCTTTGTATTTCTAAGGGTTATATGCCGTGATTTTTGTGGTGTCGCACAAGTCTAAAGTGCGCGCCACCTACTTTCGCCGCGCGCCGCCATGCACGCACGGCGCGCCGTTCTTACGTCAGCCACGAGCGCCCTCTGCTACAACTCCGCTCGTGGCCACGACTGAACGACATCGGTCACTCGGGACTGAGATAGGAACCAGTTAACACTTCGGAATCAAATAGGCACCAGTGAAGACTTGGCTATCGGATAGGCACTAGGCAGGCCTCTAGCTCAACTATGTATCAGCATTCTGCAGTACTGAGCTATGTAAAAGTTAAGTATTACTAAGTCTCTAAGAAATATATATCTCGTTCTAATTTACTCTAGTGTTTCTAGTTTCTGCTGCCCCACTGGCTGCTCACCTCCGTACCTGCACAAGCGTGCATCCTTCTTGTGTCGGTCTTTCCACTCGGCCACCGACACCTACGACGGAAGCGAGACACAAAAGCGGCGATGAGGCTGGGACACAAAAGTTTTTATTCTCACTTTTCCGTCTTTGTAATTATTTCACTTTTCTGGTTTTTTTTAGACCGGACTTCATCCGTCTCTGTAATCGCTCCCTATCGTGTGTAGGTGCATTTCATTGGCTTCCTTTTGTAATTCTAAATATTTCTATGGGTTGCATGCCGTAGTTTTTATTTTTATTTATTTTTCGGAAATTGAATTTATACATTTTTATAGGTTTTCGGAACCATTCGAGTAACATCTAATGGGACAGAGACGGTTGTATATATATTTTCTTATATTTATAGCGACTGCTGTCACTTTCCTTTGGAACAAAGCTTCTTAGAATTACAGAAACCTTATACAATTACGAATAAAACACAGTTAAACAGCCTGCCGCGGTGGCCGAGGGGACTAAGGCGCTCCAGTCACGGTCTGCGCGGCCACTACGGTCGGGGGTTCGAATCCCCCCTCGGGCATGGATATTTGTGCCGTCATTAGTGTTAGCTAGTTCATAAGTAGTTTGTAAGTTTAGGGACTGATGACTCCGTAGTTAAGTCCCATAGACTATACAAACATTTTTTTAGAGTTAACCAAGTAAACAAATGAAAATTGCTTATGAAATACGTGGTTATCTATTAAAAAGGACTGCACGATGCCACACATCGAATATTCAGAACAATAATTCGTCTCATATTGCAAAAATAGACTGGGTGGCTTCCAAAATTATCGAGTTATAAATTCTGGGTTGACCTAGATTTCTGATAATTGCATTTCCACAGCTTACTTGACCATTCTTTGCCAATGAGATGAGACAGCGGAATGTTCTCCCTGCAAACCATGGAATTTTCAGTTGAAATACAACGTTCAGCTATTGAAGACAGATTCTAATAAATCGAAGTTTCAATTCAGATCGTATCGTCGCACAACTTAAAAGGGAAACAGTGTAATCCTGACGTACAAGTTTAATCCTTAAAGCTGTTGTTTATAGCGAAAATATCTCTGTCGGTTACGAAGAGCAGTTAACCTAAATTGGTGACATAACTCTCACTGGCAATGAATGTGAATTTAGTATCGTCCTGGTGCAGTTCGTCATCTATTTTTCGGCTGTGTTAAATGGAAACGGAAAGGCGAATTTCGCTATCAGTTCACACAGATGAATATCACAGATACTTTACATTCAGTATGGAGTCGGGAAATTTAAAACAGCCAACAGATTTTTGTGCGTGTGCAGTATGTCACATACGCATATATTCAATATTTCCTCCAAAGGAGACAAATACATCCAGACATATGCAAATTTTACTTCATATCTGAAAATAAATGCTTTGAGTTTATGATGTAAGCAATGGGCACATAAAGGGGAAGGAGAAAGGACTGAATATAGAAGAAACGTAGAGATAGACATTAGACAACCAGAAGATTGCAATAAGTAAATACGCAAGCAACTCCGGATTCACCATCACTTTCATGTAATTCCTCACCAAATTTAAGAATTTAAATTTCTGATCAAAATGTCCATTCCAGAATGAAACTTTCACTCTGCAGCGGAGTGAGCGCTGATATGAAACTTTCTGGCAGATTAAAATTGTGTGCCGGAACCGGGACTCGAACCTGGGACCTTTGCCTTTCGCGGGCAAGCTGACTACCGCTGACCTATCCCGACACGACTCACGATGCCGCCTCACAACTTTACTTCCGCCAGTACCTCGCCTCCTACTTTCCAAACTTCATTGAAGCTCTCCTGCGAAACGTGCAAGACTAGCTAGCACTCCTGGAAGAAAGGATATGGTGGAGACATGGCTTAGCCACAGCCTAAGGGATGTTTCCAAAATGAAACTTTCACTTTGCAGCGGAGTGTGCGCTTATATGCAACTTCCTTTTTTAACATGTCCATTTTTACGTTACAAATTAAACTCCGTAAGATATGTAGTACAGTACAGAATTTCAAACATTTTCTATACTGTGATCTACATGGTAACGCATTCATATTGTCGCGTTGCAATGGAAGCAGGCTTGACTTCGAAGGCAACTAAACACAGCACTTATACTGAAAGCACGTTTATTACGAACTCAACATAAACGCAGCACTGACTGCCTCTCAGGCAGAGTGCTCTGCTATTTATACACAGACAGAATTTACCAGAAATTAGAAGAACAGTTAACATAAGAAACAAGTAGAATTTACAAGTGAACATAAGAAAGATGTAGAACCTTCTGGAATTGTAAATTACAAAGAATTAAATTTTTGCCGGTGGGCGGGATTGAACCGGCGACCTTCGGCTCCGCAGTCCGTGACGCTATCCACTGCGCGACGCCGGCAGTTGGTGTTCGTGGTCTCTCGCGGCATTGCTCCCTCTCCTGGAGAAACAGCGACCCGCTGTTATGATCCCTGTGGAGCCAGCTGCAATGTCCTGGATCTTGACCGTGTCATGGGTCCTCTGTATGACAGTTCAAGAGAATCCTTCCCTTCTCCGCGATTATCGACGACAGACGTCCCTGTCGTGGCTTCATCAGGAAAATTACCGTTCTTAAAGTCCTTGACCAAGAAACCATTGTCGTCTACCTGCTCTTCAGGATCGTAGTAAGGCTTCATGCGTAGGACGTGAACAATGTCTCTTCGTTTTTGACGTTTCGACGACGGCTCATAATCCTCAACTTCGTATGTGACATCTGACAGGCGGCATATGACACGATACGGACCAAAGTATCGCTTCAATAACTTTTCTGACAGTCCAACCTTCCGTACAGGGGTAAAAATCAATACCAGATCTCCTGGGTTGTACACAACAGGTCGGTGCTTGTCCTTATACAGCTGACGGTCCTTCTCCTGGGCGTCCAGTGTCCGTATGCGAGCCAGCTGTCTTGCTTCTTCGACCCTGGTGATGAGCTGTTTAACGTAGTCATCCTGAGTGTCGTCCGGTTGGAACGGGAACAGCGTATCCATTGTCGTCTCAGCTTCACGGCCATGGAGCAGGAAAAACGGAGTGAATCCTGTGGTGTCTTGTCTTGCGGTATTGTAAGCATATGTCACCACTGGCAGAATTGTACCCCAATCCTTCTGCTCAACATCGACGTACATCGACAGCATGTCGGCTAACGTCTTGTTAAAACGTTCCGTAAGACCATTTGTCTGAGCATGGTATGCAGTTGTCATCCTGTGGACAACGTTGCATCGTGACATTACCTCTGATACTAGTTTTGACTGGAATACTTTTACACGATCAGATATCATGGCACGTGGTGCTCCATGCTTCAAAATAATGTCTTCTACAAGGAATTTTGCGATCTGTGGAGCTTCTGCAGTCGGCACAGGTTTGGTGACAGCGTAGCGTGTGAGGTAGTCAGTGCAGACTATTATCCAACGGTTACCGGTTGTCGACTTCGGGAACCTCCCGATGGAATGGAGCTGCTGCCGGCGGAATCGGTACGAGATGATCCTGGAGGTAATTGCGTCACATGCTTCCGTCGCTGGCACTCTTTACAGTGACTCACATAGTGCTTGACAGATCGGTAGAGACCTTTCCAGTAATACCTGCGTCTGATTCTGTCTAGGGTCTTCACGAATCCCAGATGACCGGATATTGGAGGATCATGGAAATACTTGAGAATAGCTGGCTGCAGATGAGCTGGAACAACAAGTAGCCATTTGGGGCCCAGTGGATCGTAGTTGCTCTTGTACAATGTTCCGTTTATAAGTTGGAACTCTCCATTGGTCGGTTCTCCGTTCTCCAAGGCCTCTATCACTTTCAATAGTGTTGGATCTTCCCTCTGTTCAGCTGTAACGTCATCTAATTCAGTGAGAGATGAAATTTTATTAATGATGTTGTGTTCCACTAATGGATTCCTCGAAAGGCAGTCGGCATCCTTGTGTTTTCGCCCGTTCTTGAATACCACGGTGACATTGTACTCTTGGAGTCTTAGTGCCCATCTTGCTAGTCGACCTGATGGATCCTTCAAGCTAGTCAGCCAACACAAAGAATGGTGGTCTGTCACGACGGTGAATGGTTTGCCGAATAAATACGGCCGGAACTTGTTGATAGCCCAGATAACCGAGAGACATTCTTTTTCAGTTGTAGAGTAGTTTATCTCGGACTTTGAGAGTACTCTTGACGCATAGGCTATCATTTTTTCGGCACCTTCCTGAACTTGTACAAGCACTGCACCAATCCCATAGCCACTGGCGTCTGTGTGAAGTTCCGTTTCTGCATTCTCGTCGTACAAGGCTAGCACTGGTGCGGAAGTTAGAGCTTCCTTAAGTGCTCGGAAAGCTCTTTCTTTTGTCTCATCCCAGTAAAATTTGGCGTCTCCCTGCAGAAGTTCTTGTAATGGACGTGCCTTGTTACAAAATCCTTTTTTGAAACGTCGGTAGTATGAGCACAGCCCGAGAAAACTTCTCACATCACGAATGAGCTGAAGAGTTGGAAATTCTGTGACTGCCCTTACCTTATCTGGATCAGGACGGACACCATCTCCGTTGACTAGGTGCCCCAGGATTTTTATCTCTTTGGCGACGAAGAGGCACTTCTTTGGATTGAGGCGGAGACCTGCAGCCTGAACACACTTCAACACAGTTGACAGGCGACTCAGATGTTCTTCAAATGTTTTCGAGAAAACGACAATGTCATCTAAATAGCAGAGACACGTCGTCCACTTAAGGTGTCGAAGCAAGTTGTCCATCATGCGTTCGAATGTGGCTGGAGCATTACATAATCCAAATGGCATTACTTTAAATTCATAGAGACCGTCAGGTGTAATAAAAGCCGTCTTCTCCCTGTCAGCTTCGTCAACCTCGATTTGCCAGTAACCTGTCTGCATGTCCATAGTTGAGAAGTATGTAGCTCCTTTCAAGCAGTCTAAGGTGTCATCAATACGCGGCAATGGGTAGACATCTTTCTTTGTGATACTGTTCAGCCGCCGATAGTCGACACAGAATCGCCACGTGCCATCCTTCTTCTTTACGAGGACCACCGGAGACGACCAAGGACTCTCCGAAAGTTGAATAATGTCATCTTGCAACATCTTCTCCACTTCCTCCCGAATTATCCGTCTTTCAGCTGGCGACACTCTATACGAACGCTGGCTAATTGGCGGGTGGTCCCCAGTATTGATACGGCGCTTTATCGTTGGCCGTTTCGTCTGACTTTTCCCATGCTGAGGTGTGAATGCACCCGAAAATTGGCGTAGTATACCTAACACCCGCTGGCGTTGTTCCTTGGTCAGTCCAGGACCTATTGGCAGTTCCACGTTTGTTTCCTCGAGCGCGTTGTCTGTACTAATAGCAGGGCATGGGCCTTCATTGATGACGTTGAGCTCACCGTCCTGGATTGGTTCAGCTGTCCCGATACACATTCCCTTGGGGATAAGTTGTGACTGCTCGTGACAATTTGTGATCCAAATCTCTCCTTGTCCACCGGTAATGCTTATGATAGCCGCTGGAATGTAAATTTCTTTTGTGAGCCTGATAAACTTTTTACTATCAACAAGAACTTCACAGTTTAACCAGTCATCTGTGTTTGTGACTGCAACTCTTCTCATTGTCAACGGCGGTATCGTCACATTGTCAACGACGAATAACTTCCCAGAAAATTCTATATTACGTTTATCTGGCGGAACAACTTCTTCAATTTGCAGCTAAGATCTTCCACAGTCAATGATAGCTTGGGATGCCTGAAGGAAGTCCCATCCGAGGATGACATTGTGACTACATTTTGTTAACATGAAAAATTCAAACGGCTGCGTCCTGTTGTTGATGGTTATTCTTGCGACACAAGTTCCTGCTGGATGGACGTACTTTCCATTCACGACCTTCAGCACAGTTGCTCCCGTATCACAGAACATTGTCTTCTTTAGTGTGCGGCGGTAATTATCCGATAACACAGAAAAAGAGGCTCCTGAATCAACAAGTGCCCGGACAGGTTGTCCGTCGATTATGACGTCGATGAGATTTCCCGACATCTTGGCGACTGTCGTCCATGGAGGATTTTCATCTGCGGCGGCCTCACCTCCTTAGATGGTCGCCTCGCTTAGTTTTCCTGGGCGCGGCGGCTAGGGGAGCGGCTGGTACCTCTGTACGGCGACGGTGAACGGCTGCGGCGCGTCGGGGAGCGACCTCGTCTAGGGTACGGCGATGGGCTTCTTCCCATAGGTCGACTGAACTCATCAGCAGGTGACTGCCTTGGATAGAACTGCTCCGACGGCTGACGTCTTGCGGCAAAATAATCATCGAATACTCGCCTCCTCTCTCTGCAGTAGCGTACGACATGTCCGGGGCGTCCACAGTGGAAGCACAGTGGTGTGTTGTCTTCTGTCCTCCAGACGTCTGTTCTTCTGCGGGGCGTCATAGTTACCGGGGGAGTTGGCTGTGGTCGCGTCGGTCGGTTCATGGGTTGCCGTTTGGCGGCTGCAGCGTAAGTCATAGTAGGGCGACGCCATTCTTCACGTCGGGTGCGATTGACAGGGCAGACAGGAGCTAGTGTTTGAAATACCTCGTCCTCAGCGGCGTCGGGTACCTCGCGACTTACAGGGCCCACATCCATGGCCATAATCTGATGCTCGCTCGGTCTAACAGTCCCAGCTGCCATGAACTGTTGTAATTCTTCTCTCACGATTTGTCGTATGAGAGAAGCCAAGTCCTGCTGATGTTCCACAACGGCCATAGGGACTACATTTGGAAGTCTGTCATACTTCTTGCGTCCAACCCTCCTTTGTTGCATCTCTTCAATACGCTGGCACCACTTGATGAACTCTTCTGTCGTAGCGACGTCTTTTATCAGAAGAGCTTGGTACATATCTTCTGCAATTCCCTTCATAAGGTGCGTGATTTTGTCCGCCTCAGTCATGTTCGGATTCACTATGTTACACAGGGCCAAAACATTCTGTATGTACGATTGTGTCGGCTCACCAGGTCGTTGGGCCCGGTTCTTCAGTTGTTCTTCCGCCGAGCGGATTTGACGCTGGCGGTCTCCAAACGTCTTCTTCAGTTCCTCCTGGAACGTCTCCCAGTCATTCAACTTGTCTTCGTTGTTCTCGAACCATTGCTGGGCTGTTCCATCCAGATAGAAGTAAACGTTGGTCAAGCACATCGTATGATCCCACCTGTTGTACTTGGCGACTCGCTCGAACCCTTTTAGCCATTTGTTTGGGTCCTGTCCAGCATCTCCAGAGAACACCGACGGGTGTCTGATGTGTAGCTGGCTTACTGCTGGTTTCGTTTCCATAGTTCGTCTGATGATACGGACTCGTGGAAGGACGTACTCGGTGTATCCCTTGTATTCCGGTTCCAGTCCGTGTAAGCGACGGCTTTTACGTTGCCTAATCGGAGCCACGGTGATGCAGCTGTTGCACAGTATACCCGGCGCCTCCACCAAACAATGTCGCGTTGCAATGGAAGCAGGCTTGACTTCGAAGGCAACTAAACACAGCACTTATACTGAAAGCACGTTTATTACGAACTCAACATAAACGCAGCACTGACTGCCTCTCAGGCAGAGTGCTCTGCTATTTATACACAGACAGAATTTACCAGAAATTAGAAGAACAGTTAACATAAGAAACAAGTAGAATTTACAAGTGAACATAAGAAAGATGTAGAACCTTCTGGAATTGTAAATTACAAAGAATTAAATTTTTGCCGGTGGGCGGGACTGAACCGGCGACCTTCTGCTCCGCAGTCCGTGACGCTATCCCCTGCGCCACGCCGGCAGTTAGTGTTCGTGGTCTCTCGAGGCAATATATCGGTACTCTTTAATCAATCAGTGGCGTGGTTTTTTTCTAGAAAGTTCTATAACTAATTTTAATTCAAGAATGCAAAAACAATGTCATCGACATAGGAAGTAACCATCAGAATTCGCGAAAGAAAATTGAAGTGTCAGTTTTTCTCATGCGTATTGGAGAGTATAACGATAGAGAAAAAAGTTGAACGACTTTCGATGAACCCCCTGTCAATTGTGGTGTTTTCATGTAGATACAAATGTAGATGCGGAGATAAGAAACTTAGTCGTGAATAGGAGTTGCAGTTTTCAAAGCATCGTGGATGGGTAGTTTACTGGTGCATAATTTACTAAATCGAAATATTTAAACATTTCGACTCTTTCGTGGCGTTGAAATACATTCAACGACGAAGTTGTACTGGAGCGGGATTCGAACCCGGCTTTCCCGCTTCGTGCCAGCGGTTGACTTAATGAATTCGGCTGTCCAGACACGATTCCCTTCCACCCCAAATTCTCAACTTCTAGGCGTCTGCCCATTTATACCTCTTGCTCACAGCCTATACTGGACATGTCCGAAAAGAACAGACACCGTATGAATAATTGTATAGTTCACTACCTGAAAACCAGACGTTGTCCAGGCATTGATTTATTCCATTCTGTAAATCCCTCTCCTCTGCCTTCCTTTTCTCTCCTGTCAGCTTAACTCCTCCTCGACCTCTCTCAGCTCATCCCCTTCCCCCTGTATTTCCATTTCCTTTCCCTTCCTCCTCTCCATCGCCCCAGTTTACATCCTTATCCCTATGTGTAAGAAAAATTTGATTCCTACCAAATTTCATGGTTGTCGATAAAACAGTGTCGAAGTTGACTGCTAGACACCTTAAGGTGGGTTACGGAGTATTAAAACGTTCTCCATGAGAACATTCAAACGTGTGCCAACTTCCATGGTTATCGATCAAACGGTATATACTGTTGTTGTAAAGTACCATCCAATTAGCACTGTATGGTTGTCTGGAATATCAGGTGCGCATATTTTCCCCAAGGTCAGGATAAAGCTGTTCGAAATCTGTTGAAAGTAACCATCACCAACACGCACCGTCGAAATCTTACGTACACAGTTACCTTCCTCTTGTTTTGAAGGTCAAGTGTGCAAAATTCATCGAGGTCCTCATAGAACTGTAGATTTTCATGAAGTACAAATAAACAGATGTACAATCTTCTTCCTGTATAAAAAAAAAAAGATAAAATATTAATTTAATGAAATAAATCGTATTTTGCGATCACTTACGGGTTCACTGTACTAGGTTTAGATGTAATACCAATGTGCGGCGAATGAAAATTTGTGCCCTGCGTAGGAGGCAGACGCGTTGACCACTCCGCCACAGAGGACACAGTGACCAGCCCGACTGCAGAAGACTCTTCCCTGCACGTCTCCCGTCACACCCAAATCTCCATTCGCCACGCTGCCTCTTTCCTTTTATCACAGCCTATTTGTTCTGGTATTACATCTAAACTTAATACAGTGAAGCCATAAGTGATCGCAAATTGCGATTTATTTCATTAAAAAATGAACGCTGTAACGTCGTCAAATATATAAAACATTAATATATGTTATCAGCAAAGACGATCTAAGACTTCACTGTTACCTTGAACGATAAAGCGCCGTCCCTAGCTCTGATTAAAGTCTACATCTTTACGAAACCATTTCGGAATTTGCGGAAAATATCTAAGAGTACTTTGATAATCTTAGTGCAGGACTCTTTCTTTAAATTGAACTGAACAATATACATGATGTGTTCAATTTTAATTCTTACCTCTAGAAAATGAAGCCACAAAAAAGCCACAAAAGAAGTCAGATAGAACGGGGCACCCCCTTCCCTTTATAAACAGGTTACGTCATTTCGATTGGCTTAGCAAGGGAACGTTTTGTTATATTGGAATATCAGTACCTACTACGAGCGTAAATATCTAAGTTCAAGAAAAAAATACGTAGTGGTTGGCACACTAGATTTGGAATTTCGGAGAACGGAGGTTTGCGGTTCAAACCCATTGTAGGCTATCCTGATACAAGTTCTCCATTATTTCCTAAATCACTCCAGCCATATGCCAGTCCGCGGCCGATTTCCTTCCCCGTCCTTTAAATAATCAGAGCTTGTACTCTGTTGCTAATGACGACATTGTCAAAGAGACGTTAAATCTTAACATCTCTTCTTTCCTTCTTTTTCTGGTATGATAATATAGCACACCCAAGAAGTTACGTAAGTCAGTATCGTCGCCAAACGAATGAGAGACAAATGAAGCTTATTTTCATTCTGCTTAGATGAGCTTACCCTGTTTCGTCCTCTGTAAATTAAGTTGCATCTAAACTTCGCGTGTTAGAAATGCAGCCCTACTGTCGGCTTTAATTGACGATCGATGATTTTCGCTTACGGGACGGAATTTGTGCGAAACTGTACACGGGGCGCAAATAATTTGCTCATCATGTGGTTTTTTTTAAGACTGCATGGACTCCTAGTCCTATCGGTTAACTCAGTGGCTTAGCGTTAACTGTGAAATAAGAAATTCATGTAGACTTCGTGAGACGTTGATACCTGCGTCCATTGCGCGCTATATTCCAGTGGTTACCGAACACCTAACTGGAACTGCTAGTCCCTCGGAACTGCGTCATAAGCAGCTGCAGTTAGCAGTGGCCTCTGTTAATTTAACTTTGGCTAATGATAACCGGGAGCAGCACGTACTCGATATAGCTGAAACTGCAGGCTAACAGCGCACCAGCGTGTGCAGTACACGTCCGCTGGATATCAGGAAAACGTAGCTCTCCTGACAAAATCTCTACAAATAAACAGTGGGTTCGCAAGAAATAGCAATTAGTTCTTGCTCCTCTAGCAGTTAGACCGGTGCACGTGTATTTTGCACTGTGATCTTTCCTTGAGACGAAAATGCTTCTGTCCATGTTTCAGCACGGCTTTAGGAAGCACCGATTGCGCTAAACTCAGTTTTCCCCTTTTCTCTCATGACATTTTAAGTGCTAGGGATGGAGGGCAACATGCAGACTGCATATTTCTCTATTTCTGAAAGACGTTTGCCACGGTACCACACCACAGACTGCTAACGAAGGTACGAGCTTATGGAACAGATACCCAAATATGTGAGTGGCTCGAAGATGACTTATGTAATAGAACCTAGTACGTTGTCCTCGATGGCGAGTGTGCATTAGAGACTAGGGTAAAGTCAGGGGTACCCAAGGCAAGTGTGATAGGACGGCTACTATTTTCTATCTATATAAATGATCTGACGGACCGAGTGAGTTGCAATCTGCGGCTGTTTCCTGACGATGCCTCGGTGTACAAGTAGGTGTCGTCACTGAATGACTGTAGTAGGATGTAGGATGACTTGGACTAAATTTCTAGGTGGCGTGAGTAATGGCATATACCACTAAATGTAGACAAATGCACGGTGATGAAGATGAGTAACAGAAACAAACCCGTAATGTTCGAATACAACTTTAGTTTAGACTAGTTGTTCGTTCCATAGATCCTTGTTGATAATACAATAATACTAATACAGGTACATACGTTTTTACTAGCTGATAATATAATAATGATGATAGTATGACTACAGAAATATGCATCACAAGATGACCCGGTGAACTACGTATCACTTACCTCTTAATATAAACAGTATTGATTTTAGGCCCAGTACCTTTATAAAGGCATCATCAAATAGTTTTAGTATCGGCTCGATAGTGGGCAAATCACGCACTCATGTCCAGGATAATGTTCATGTCACATTTGTGGAAATTCAGGGAAGGTTTAAACGGCGATAAAACGTGGAAAAACTGCGAGGAAGACATGTAAAATAATGACTTGGTTGTTGTGTTGGGTGCGTTCACAAATATACTTTGAAAGAGTAAAGTTCGCTTTACACGCTCTGAACCCGTATATGAACTGTCAAATATAAAAAGAAATTGCTGTTCGTTAGTCACAGTAAAACTCGAGAACGGCTGAACCGATTTGGCTATGTATCATTACATAAACCACTAAATCTACTACATGATTGGTTTGGGGTTCATGGGACCAAAGGTACACTGGTCATCAGTCCCTCACTGAATCTATTACAGTGCTGAATTCAATCAAAAACACATTGAAAAACGCACTTTCAATTCTTCTCAAATTTTCCAATTTTCCGGTAGATTTTCCAAAACAATTTATTTCATACAAACCTTGTCCTGTCAAGCCGTACTCATGTGATGCTCTTACAGCCATGTGGCAATTGATTTTTATTCATAGAAAAAATAGCTTTCGTATTTTCCTAAATTTTCCTACTTTCCGGGCGACTTTTCCAAATTGCAGATTGAAAGCAAAAGCAAAACCGAATTCAAAGCCGTAATTGATAAGCGTAAGTGAACAGAAAACCTCTTACTTCCACGATAACAAGGACAGAAGGATTAAGAACATTACAATGAGAATACGAATTAATTTTGCGAGAAAAAGAAAAAGAAAAGGCGTGGGAATTGGGACAGGTTCCGTCAGACTGGACGAAAGTGATAATCATGCCAATTTTCAAACATGGAAACAGAAAAGATTGCAACAACTATCGAGGTATCTTTTTAATTAGCGTTGTAGGCAAAATATTCTCAGGTATTGTTGAAAGGAGAGTGCGAGTATTAATTGAGGACAAGTTAGATAAAATCAGCGTGGGTTTAGGCGTCTTAGAGGCTGTCAGGACCAGATCTTTAGCCTACGGCAGGTAATGGAAAAGTGCTATGAGTGGAACAGGGAATAGTACCTATGTTTCATAGATCTGAAAAAGGCTTATGACCGTGTTCCTAGGGGGAAGCTACTGTCAGCTCTTCAAGATTATGGTATAGGAGGCAAACTTTTGCAGGCAATTAAAGGGCTTTATGTAGACTGTCAGGCAGCAGTTAGAGTAGATGGTAAATTAAGCTCATGGTTCAAGGTAGTTTCAGGAGTAAGACAAGACTATTCATGGATCATATGTTGAAAATAGTAGACTGGCAGGGAGGAATGAAAATAGGTCAAAACAAAATAAGCAGTCTCGCATATGCGGATGACTTAGTTGTAATCGCAGATTCGATTGAAAGGTTGTAAACTAATATTTCAGAGCTCGATCAGAGGTGCAAGGATTATGATATGAAGATCAGCATCTCCAAAACGAAGGTAATGCCTGTGGGAAAGAGATTCAAACAGATTGAGTGCCAGATAGGAGGAACGAAGTTAGAACAGGTAGACAGTTTCAAGTACCTGGGATGTATTTTCTCACAGGATGGCAACATAGCGAAAGAAATGGAATCGAGGTGCAGCAAAGCTAATGCAGTGATTTCTCAGCTAAGATATACTCTCTTTTGCAAGAAGGAAGTAAGTACCAAGACTAAATTAGCAGTGCACCGCTCTATCTTTCGACCAACTTTGTTGTATAAGAGTGAAAGTTGGGTGGATACACGTTACCTTATTCTTAAGGTAGAGGTTACAGATATGAAAGTAGCAAGAATGATTGCAGGTACTAATAGATGGGAACAATGGCAGGAGGATGTCCATAATGAGGAAATCAAAGAAAAACAGGGAATGAACACCATAGATGAAGCAGTTAGAGCGAACAGACTGAGATGGTAGGGTCATGTTACACGCATGGGAGAAGCAAGGTTACCTAAGAGACTCATGAGCTCGTCAGTGGAGGGTAAGAGGAGTCGAGGTAGACCAAGAAGAAAGTACTTAGATTCGGAGCAGAATGATTTTGAAGTGAAAGGCATAACATCAGACGAGGCATCAATGTTAGAATTGAATAGGGGATATGGAGGAATATTATCAGAGGTACTATGCTCTAGACTGAACGCTGAAAGGCATAATCAGTCTCTAATGATGATGATGAAAACAACCACATCAGCGAAAGAACTAAACCGAGAGAGATAGAGAGAGAGAGAGAGAGAGAGAGAAATATGGAGACGATAAATATTTCAAACAAGAAGAGGATTGAATAATTTGTTGTGTGGTGCAACAGGAAAAAGCTGCAGTTTAGATAGGTACATAACGTAATTGATGAGTAGATACTATGCAGAACATCTGCAAAAAAATTTTGTGGCATATGTTGACTAATAAAAGATATCAATTCGTGGGAAGCAGTGAAAAACATCAAGGAATCGTCTACGTAGTATCGAAGAGATGGCTGATTGGCAAAAACCGCAGAGGGCGACCAGCAAGCGAGTACAATAAGCAGTTTCAAATGGATGTCGATTACCGTTGCTTTTCGGAGATTAAGAGGCTTGCAAGGGACACGGTTTCGTGGAAAGCTGCATTAAAGCAGTCTTTCGAACTGAAGACAACAACAGCAACAAAGAAACAACAAGAAGTTGAATTTGTCGTGTAATCTGTCAGGGATTTAGGAAAGAACGCTCTACAATAGACGAAGTTTTTACTGTACAGAAAATAAAAGAAAAACGAGGAGAGTTTAATAAAGAAACACACATTGCTTTTATTGATATTAAAAAAGCTTTTAACAATGTCAATAGACAGAAACTTTAGGAGATGTTGACGGATTACTGTTATTCAAAACATCTAATAAATGCTATAAAACGTTTATACCAGAACACGAATATCACTCTAGATCTGCTTTGAAAAACCACTAATTGGATACCAACTAACAAAGGAGTACGGCAAGGCTGCTGCATGTCTTCAACATTATTTAACATTTACATTAATAAAATAATAAGTATACAGAAAACAGAATTTCAGAGGACCATCTACCTAGACAGGAGCACTCTTTTAAATAATCTACGATATGCTGATGATGCAGTGATCCTAGAAGATAAAGAAGATGACCTTCAGAAGGAAACATACATACTAAAGCAAATAAGGGCAAAATTTTACATGGAAATCTCAAAAGAAACAACTAAGACAATGGCCTTCATGGGGAAAGAACCAGTTCGAACCATAATAGTAATAGATCAGAAGAGTTCCGAGTAAGTAAACCATTTCATTTACCTCGGATGTAAAATGACGCATGGCTGCAGCGAATTTATAGGAATTAAGCTTAGTAAATTCAGACGAGTATGTGAAACAATTAACAGAAACCTAAAAAACAAAACAGAAAAGACAATCTATGGAAGTGAGACCCTGCTGATTAGGCCTACCAAGAAGCAGATTGCACAAGGAAAGACAGGCTAAATGTGCTGCGAATACATAGAAAAAAAGATCATGTATCATTTAGCTACACTATAGCGGGTCAGCAACTGAAAGAAGTTAATTCCATAAATTATCTGAGGGTAGGCATTAGGAGTGATTTAAAATGGAACGACCATATAAAATCAATCGTCGGTAAAGCAGATGCCAGACTTATATTCATTGGAAGAATTCTAAGGAAATGCTGTCCAAAAACAAAAGAAGTAGGTTACAGTAGACTTGTTCGCCCACAGCTTGAATACTGCTCACCGGTGTGGGGTCTGTACAAGGTGGGGTTGATAGAGGAAGTGGAGAAGATCCAACGGAGAGCAGCGCGCTTCGTTACAGGATCATTTAGTAATCGTGAAAGCGTTACGGAGATGATCGATAAACTTAAGTGGAAGACTCTGCAGGAGAGACGCTCTGTACGGGCTTTTGTCGAAGTTTCGAGAACATACTTTTACAGAGGAGTCTAGCTGTATATTGCTCCCTCCTACGTATATGTCGCGTAGAGATCATGAAGATAAAATCGCTGAGATTAGAGCCCACACAGAGGAATACCGACAATCTTTCTTTCCGCGAACAATACGTGACTGGAATAGGAGGGAAAACCGATAGTGGTACTCAAGGTACCCTCCGGCACACACCTATCGGGTGGCTTGCGGAGTATGAATGTAGAATGATGTAGATGTGAATGATAAAATTCGAGAATACAGAAGAAAATGGAACAAGCACCTAGAAAGAATGGAAAGTGAGGGATTCCCTTAAAGGCAAGAAATTATAAGTGCACTGGAAGAAGAGATAGAGGAAGACCCCGACAGAGATGGGTACCGTAACAGGCAACTCCTGACTAATACCGAAGAGGAGAAGATCTGACTTCGATTTAGGGACGTCTAAAGTTTTACTGGGGAACATTCCTTCTGCGAAATAACGGTAGTCTGAAACTAAAAAATTGCTTTGACATGTTTTACGGCCCACTTTATAGTTTTATACGTTTTTTCAAACATTTGGACCAAAATAATAATATAAATTATAATAAATTAATTAATAAGAGTGTCTGAAACCCTTTTAGGAAAAAAAATTCAGGTATTGGCAGGTTACGAACCACCGACCTTTTAGCGTCACAGTCCAGCACCTTGCCCACTACGTCACGGCTATAACTCAAAACGGGAGTTCTTTAATCTCATACTATTGATGGCCGTTGTTAACTGATGCTAATATGGCATTTGTAGACACTAGATTACCATTTATCGCAATTCAATGGAGGGTGTCAAATCTCCGTGATTTTTGCAAATATGTCTCAAATGATACGAGATATGAAAGAAACGTAAGGGAGATAAGTTGCAGAGAATTCTCTCCTCTACCAAATAGGTTGTTCAATTTTCGTGTCAGATGAACGGTTCGTTTGCAATTACAATTATATTACAAACGGCTGTTTTTGGTTTTACTACCGTATTTTTGTCCGAAAAATTTGAAAAAGGGAGGTTCTCGTCTCTAGCGGCCTACAATCATGTCTGTAAAATTTGGTGCTGATCGCTTGAACGGTTCGTCTTAAAAACAGGGAACATGTTACGGGCAGACAGACAGACAGACAGACATCCCAGAAATCGCCGTTATTTTTGCAAATTCCTTTGAAACGCTACGAGATATGAAAAAAAACGTAAGAGAGAAAAGTTGTAGAGAATTTTCTCCTCTACAAATTCGGTTATTCAATTTTCGTGTCATATGAATAGTTAAGCCGTAATTTTCATTTAAATTTCGAGCTGTCAAAAGACGATCGCAAAGGCCCACTTTTAGTGTTACTACTGTGACCTAATGTGGGCCAGAAACTATCGGCTTCAAGTTTAGTCAGTCTACCCGTATGCCGTTTGCCTCGTAGTACCGTAGCCCCCCGTGTGCTGTTTACCAGCAGCTCGATGAAACGCGAGGCTTTCCGTTACGTAAGCGTCCTGCGGATGGCCTGTCACTTTCCATTTAGGACCAGTTCCGCCGTTACATAACGGGAGAGCGACCTCGCCGCCTATGAATCAAGATCCCTGGTGGCCGCTAAAGGTTGCCCTCGCGTATAGCAGCACGCCCGCTACCGCTTCCGCAGCGTAATGGATACACAACGCGAGGAAAATATAGCCAACGCTGGTAACAAAATTTTGTTTCGTATAGGGGAGACAGGGGCTAGTTCTTTTTTTTTTTTTTTTTTTTTTTTTTTTTAAATCTCGTATACCTCGACACAAAACAGGTATGTCGATTGGACAGATGGCACATGCCAAAAGTTAGCAAATTATTTAGTCTTTACAATGAAATTTTTGTCATAAATGTAACCTCAGATTGTTAAGCTATATATCAACTTTTTTGCTAACTTGTATGATGTAACAACCTACCCCACTGTGGGGCATCTTGTTACTCTAAACGGGGTTAGTTGTTACATAATAATTAAGAAAAAACATTTTTTTGGTTCCATAACACAGATTTATTTAATCATTAATTTTAATACCAGAGGTGGTAAGAAATGATAAAAGTTGAAACACAGTACTAATGTTGACATACGGTCATCATTAATCTGATGAAGAAATATCAAGTTCATTATCACAGCAACAGTTTTTACAAATAAAGAAACTGTCATGCTTGGCACACCTATCATGTGCCCACCTTTTACAGTTTATGCACTGTAGCCATGTGTTTGGTGCTCTTGACAGAGTATGGTTCCATACACTCAATACACACGCAGTCGTCTTCCTCACCAGAGGATTCTAAGATCTTACATTTTCGATTCCCCATGTTTGCTTTCTTAGTTTTATTTTTCGGCGCCAACGCCAGTCGTCGTCATGCAGGTTTATTTGTCTATTTGCCTCAGCTGTCAATGCTGCTTTTACTGGTGAATCAGTCAGCATAGCACTCTTACTGTTTTCTTGCGGGCAGGAGCTGTCGGGAAAGGCCTCAGTTCTTCAGGTGGCACATGTCTGTCTATGGATTTTGCAGAACCAACTGTTGAGGTGCAAGGCGTCGGACTTGATTCCACACTTATTGATGTGCTGAGAACGCCATCCCCTACTGAGTTCGTAAGATACACAGAAAGCAGAGTTTCATTTCACCAATAATCTACAACGCCACAGTTGGTGACGCTGACAATGAAAAATAAGCTACCTACCTCCCTTTGTTGATTCCATTCGCTTACAAAACGTCTGCAGCGTCAGAAAATTTATATTGTACTTTTGGGTAGCTTTCCTCAGTGAAGAAAAGCCACTTAGAAAAATATGTTCAAATGTTTGTATAGTCTATGGGACTTAACTACGGGGTCATCAGTCCCTAAACTTACAAACTACTTATGAACTACTTACGACCTAGGACGGCACAAATATCCATGCCCGAGGGGGGATTCGAACCCCCGACCGTAGTGACCGTGCAGACCGTGACTGAAGCGCCTCAGTCCCCGCGGCCACCGCGGCCGGCTAGCCACTTAGAACTTCATTTGTCGCTTCAGCATATGTTTCCTTGGAAATAGTGCCTCTGTCAGTCTTCTTCTTATAATTACGCATTATACCTGTAGTAAAACATAATTGCTTACATTAAGGGAAACAAAAACTCTTTGGGGCAAGTTGTTACACCTGCGCCTTTGTAACAACTGACCCCACGCTACGCCATTTTCTCTTATTGTCGAAAACAACAATATAAGTTGAAAGTTAAACGTATACTACCACTACGTACCTGAATGTTGGACGCTGATATGTTGCAAAATTAAAAATGAAATCAGCAATTTCCTGTGAACTATGAAAAAATTCACACATAGTAAAAAATTTACTCCAGCACACGAAAAACACGTTTTCTGTCACTAGCGCCTTATTACCAATTGACGGCTGATATAGTTGGGATGGGAGGAGGGAGTCTCTTAGTGCTACCATCTGGCGGGGCAACGAGTAAACTGCTCTAGCGCGGAAAATTTTATTATCAAGTAACAACTTTGTAACAACTAGCCCCGGTCTCCCCTACTGGAAGGAACACTAACCCCTCAGGTATTCTTCATCTATTTACGTCCTATAATTCGTAACATTATGTAATAGTTTTATTAAACACAGTGTGTACAAGTGAGTAACATTAATCACGGTAATTTAAACGTAACTACTGCCTATCACCGGTCTTTTGCGAGTGTGGACACTAGTTGGGGTCTGCTCTTACAGTCCACTGGATAGTATATGGGGCGTGGCTCGTTGCACAGTCTGTGTGGTCACAGTGTGCTCAGTTCTGGCATATCTTCCCGTGGAAACCAAAGTCTAACATACAGAGTCGTGAAACACTTTGCTGTGAAAGTTGTTACCAACTAACACTTGCAACGACACTATCGCTCATAGTGGTGGGCAAGCCGCCGAAAGAGTGATGTTTGTTTATAATTAACTAGTTGAAAACCCGGAGTTGCCCGGGTATTTATTTATTTATTCGAACCTTGAGTTAGTATTTTTCCTATCCACTCTCTCTGTCTGTCCATCTCCTTTTTTCTAAAAACATGTTTATCAGAGAATATATAAGAAATCACAGGTAAAAATGCACTCGTTTCGAAGAATCCATTCACGAAATTCAACAATAATGATTGTAATAATATCACAGATCGATCACTTGATGTAATGCTCGAAACGTCATATCGATTTTTTAAAGGGATGTATTAAAAGAAATTTCTTTTTACTGCTTTATTTATTTATTCTTACATTTCCTTATTCGTATGCTTATCCTTACAGAGAAAGAGCTGTAGACATTGTAGCACGCATAGACCAAAGATATGGTCTGTGGCATCACGTTTCGCTGTATGTAACCTCCTTGCTGTAGAGTCGCAAACGTCATCGCTGGCCATCAGTCCGAATTTTTTTATAGTTTGACAACTTTCAACCACCATATCTTCCACCCCCTTATAGCTATCCGCATGGAACTGCCATGGTGTACAACGGGACAACAATTACACATAGACCATTCGTTTGCGTTCTGTAGTTTTCACTGCAGAGCGAAACATTAACACACACAAACACGTAGAATTTTATATACGCCGATTAACTTTCCATCCCAATATACTCCACCCTTTTATCATTATCAACCCTCAAGCAACAATGCAACCAACAAAACCAATTTCAAAGAGTAAATGTAGTTTTCAAAGAGTAATTACTGTTCCGTATTTCGCGTTATATTCTTCAAATTACAAAATACCTATCAGATCGCTATAAAACCGTGCCTAAAGCCTTCCCCGGGTAGACATTAGTAACGGTACAAATTTTTAGCTCTTTATGTCTTGTGGTTCAGACGTGATAAACGTACACCGAACAGACATTCACATTTATAGATATAGATTGTGTATGTAATTAACGAAATAGGATAATTTTTGCGTTACAAGCATTAGTAAAATATCAAGAGACTTACGTAATACGGAAATTAACATAAAAACAGTCGAACATAGCTGATTCAGTGGTATAATGAAGAACTTCTTCATGAACTAATACTTACGAATATGTGTACATTTGCAGCTAATTCCGCTGAAACTAATTAGAATATAAACGTAAGGAAACATAAATTTCTGTTATGGTCTGTTCTTACTGTGACAGAGTTCCTTGACGTGAATCAATACGGTGCTGCGTTTAATGATTCGGACATTTTTAGGCTTCACTAACACACATTGTTTTGAGTGTGATTACTTTAGCATAAGAAGATAATAACATGCGATGGTTGCAGTACAAAGAATATAAAATGCAGAATGGGAATGGGAAGAAAGGCGTTTTTAAAAAAGATAAATTTGTTAACATGGAATATTAATTTACGCAGAAGGAAGTCCTTTCTGAAGGAATTTGTCTTGAGTGTTGCCTTACATGGAAAAAAAATGTTTTTAGAACTTATGGGACTTAACTACGGGGTCATCAGTTCCTAAGCTTACAAACTACTTATGAACTAGCTAACCCTAAGGACGGCACAAATATCCATGCCCGAGGGGGGATTCGAACCCCCGACCGCAGTGGCCGTGCAGACCGTGACTGGAGCGCCTCAGTCCCCTAGGCAACCGCGGCCGGCCCTTACATGCAAGTGATACATGGACATGAACAGTGCGGATAGGAAGAGGATAGAGGCTTTTGAAATGTGATGTTACAGAATAATGATGAAGATTAGGTGGGTGAATAGCATAACTAATAAAGAAGTACTGAACAGAATTGGGGAGAAAAGGAATTTCTGGCACACCTTGACTAAAAGAAGGGATTGATTGGTAGGACACATTCTTAGACATCAAAGAATTGTGAATTTAGCGTTGGAGGGAAGTGTGCGGGATAAAAATCTTAGAGGGTGCCGGCCGCGGTGGCCGATGTGACTGAGGCGCTCTAGTCACGGTCAGCACGGCCACTACGGTCGGGGGTTCGAATCCCCCCTCGGGCATGGATATTTGTGCCGTCCTAGTTCGTAAGTAGTTCATAAGTAGTTTGTAAGTTTAGGGACTGATGACCCCGTAGTTAAGTCCCATAAGCTTAACAAACATTTGAACATTTGAACATTCTTAGAGGGTGACCAAGAGATGAATACAGTAAGCAGATTCAAATAGATGTAGGTTGTAGGTATTATGAAGAGATGAAGAGGCTTGCTCAGGATAGAGTAGGATGGAGAGCTGCATCAAACCATTCTCCGACTGAAGACCACAACAACAACAAGAAGACATTATTTTGAAGATTCTTGCCTTTTGTAGTACATCTGTTACAACAATTGTGGAATTTGGTTATTCTTTGTTGGAATCTAGTTGGACTGCTTTTATCGTTTTATTGCCACGTCTTTGACGTCTTTCCTTCAGCTACAGCTGTGCTGGCGGATTTGGTGTGTCAGATACCGTAGTTACTGTATTCTGTATTCGTTTCTTACGTTCCACCCTCGCCGATTTTACTGGAATTGTAGTGAAGAAACGTTCACATTCATCAGTAGAAAAGCGACGTCTTTCCGCCAAAAGGTAGGTCTCCTGGTGTTTCCTAGCCATTTTTCTATTTTTAATAGTAAATTAAATTATTCAGTAAAAGCCTGTAGGTTACAAGACAATTATTAATAAACTGCATTGCAGTTTATCGTTTAGTACCTTGTCAGGCATTTTAGGAAACCTAAGAAAGACAAAGGTGGAGTTAAGTTACTACCTATTTTTGATACTACACATGTTCCATAAAGTAAAATAAAATGTGTTAAAATCAATATAAACGACACTATTCTCACTCATCCGATATCGTATTCAGAAATGTAGCTTGCTGGCCGCTTGGAGCGGTGCTGTCACAGTGTATAACAAAAATTTGCGCGAGTGTCGTGACTGTGTATGTCACACTGTGGTGGAAACAAAGGACAGCAAAACGCCTGTAGAGGTGTCGGAGTTGTAAGTTCTGACCGTTCCATACATCTGATTTCATCGCTTCTGTCTCCGTTGCTTTGTTTTCTCTTTTCTTGATGATGCACTATTAAGCTTGCTTTTGTGGCAGATTGAAGTATTTATCTTTTTAGGAATCTGGCTTTTATATTCTCCGATCTCTTCAGACTTTTCCGCGTTAATTAGGAAAAAAAAAGTTTAAATGTTTGTATAGCTTATGGGACTTAACTACGGGGTCATCAGTCGCTAAACTTACAAACAACTTATGAACTGGCCAACTCTAAAGACGGCACAAATATCCATGCCCGAGGGGGGATTCGAACCCCCTGACCGTAGTGGCCGTGCAGACCGTGACTGGAGCGCTTCAATCCCCTTTTTTTTTTTTTTTTTTTTTTTTTTTTTGTGCTCTATGGGTAGTTCTGTCCGTTGCGGACGCTGTTCGTATTTGTTCGTTCTTGTTCGATGTGTTGTTGGCTCAGCTTTTTTATTACAGAGGACGTTGAGCCCTCTGACCGGGCGCGCTGAGCCACGGCGCCCGGCAATCCCCTCGGCCACCGCGGCCGGCAATTAGGACCATATTAACTGAATGGCGTATGTTTCCGCAGGCTTAACTTCATATTGATGAGATCTGTCGCTGTTCTCAGGGATTGGTTTTGTAATTTTTGGATATCATAAGTGGCCTCTCGATCTTGTACATACAGGGAGAACGTGGTTCCGGTTGTTTGTAGTGTCATTCTCAAGTATTTGAAACTTCACACGAAATCTAGCGTTATCTGTCTTGGATGTCCTTCCTCCTCTTCTCAATTCCATTGTTTTCGTTTTTGTGCTGTTTATTTCCATTGAGTTTTCTAGATCTCAATATCCGATCGCGTCCATGGCGGTTTGCACATGTTTTAAGCTCCTCGAAAGTGTAACCATATCATCTGCATACATAAGAAGTGTTACATTACTTCAGTCGATATTCCGGACAATATCTGTCGTCATTAAATTAAAAAGTATTGGACTCATTGGATCTCCTTGCAGGATGTTTGGATATCATCTTCGGATATGGATAAACCGACTCATTACCATCTGATTCCATCTAGAATAAACTTGATTGCTTGTAATTCGGGGATTGATTCATCTAGTACGTTTTCTAACTTCTGTATGCATATCCTCCTGTTGATACTGTCGATAGCTTTGGAATATATAAAGACCGGCTTTACAATGACTTAGAGGGATGTTGTAGGCAAGTCGTTATTTCTCGAATGACTTGAACAGCGTGTAGTGCTCATCTACCTGGAGTGAACCGTATTGATTTGTTGGAATGTTAAAACGTAGTCAAAGTTCAGTGATCCCTAGTAGTAACTTGAAGAAGAGTTTAAACATAACGCACTCCAGAGCGATTCCTCTGTAGGAGATTGGGTCATCTTTGTAGCCTTTGCCTTTATGCAGAACGGTTACAAGCGTCTTTCTCCAATGCCGAAGGCTTAAACTGTTCTTCAGAAATTCTTTGAAAAGACAAGCTAAAGGTTCTCTGATCAGTCATATGATAACTTCAGTGGGTCATCTTTTTTTACATGCCTCGATCAGTTTCAGGTTGATAAGTAGACCCTTAAGAAAGGAGCAATTTACTTACAAACTTCAAACGTAGTTCAACATTTGTTTTACACGAAATCCTCTATTTAGTAGGCATCTTCATTGGAGGAAAAATCAGGTTGATGTATAGACACTGCTTTAACAAGCCACAACCAGTTTCGGGAGGACACACACTTCCATCTTCATGAGTACAATCAGTGATAAACGAGGTTACCAAACCGTGCAATGCCGCCTGACACTGCAGGTCTTGACTCAGAGTTTGTTGATAGAGTACTAACTGTGCGTAAGTAACTAATCTCCGCGCGCGCAAGCCAAGACGACGTAGTAGAACATGTACTGTACACTTGGGCTTTTAGCGCTCGGATACCACCCGTAGCTTACAAAAGCACACTACACAACCTAATCGGATGTTTTTCTCCAGTAATGATTAAATCTAAGTACCAGATAGAGTTTTCCATTGTACACGCGTGCAGCGAAATTCCTGCATCACGATTTCGCAGCGCTATTTCACATATGCCAGCAATAAAGAAATATTTGTCACAAAATGGGTGTTCAAATTTTTACTGAGATGTATGGTAACAGCCGTAATATACTTTAACTCTCATATTTCCAACCACCACATGTTTATGATATTTATAACTTTACCGGTTTCGGTTGTGAATCATCATCAGAAAAGTAAACTGATTTATTACGTTGGTACATTGTCTGTCACCTTATCCATATCATTAATCGTATGGACATGGATAAGGTGACGACAATGTAGTCAGAGGTTAGATCGTGAATGTCCC
The DNA here is from genome assembly GCA_026315105.1 of Locusta migratoria. NCBI lineage: Eukaryota > Metazoa > Arthropoda > Insecta > Orthoptera > Acrididae > Locusta > Locusta migratoria. The sequence continues at coordinate 215,108,123 of CM048744.1, read as the reverse complement.
TGCAGAGACGAAAGAAGAGGGTAATAATCTCAACAGGCACGTTCGTGGAAGTGTTGAATAAACTTTTCGGGAAACTGGCCCTTCCGTTATGTTATTTTCTAAACCGACCTTTATTTGTAGGTATGTAAACACGTCAGTCCTCTGCGAGGACTTGCAACGTGAAGCAGTTGCATAGTCGGCTATCACATGTTGGTTTTCTTGACATGATGCAGCCGCTCCTTTGACACTCTTACTGAGTGGAGATTGACGTTGTACCCTTAAATTACCGAACTCCGAAGCTGTCACTAGGAATGCGGAGTGCTATCCTCGTAATGCTGGAAAACCTCAACACGAAAACACGTGTGTGGTAGAAGCCGGCAGACGGAATTCCCATAGGCAGCCTGTTGGCGCTCTTACGCTAATGAGCAGCTGTTAAATGTCCGAAGCTTGGCGGGAACCTTCAGCTAGGCATTTCATGAGCCTCCTCGAGTTCCCGATTATCTTGCTTGCAGTTCAGTTCAAAGAGTATGTCAGTATCGCGCCGTAAAAACTTGTGAAACATTACACGTTTCAAAAAGATGGGATCCTCAGAATGCCCACAACGTAACAGGATTGAGGTCAGTTGCCTTAGTAGCCAACACAGGATAATTGATCATGAAGTGTTCCTCCAACTGCGGTGGGACAAAGGGAAAAGGTGGTGAAGAACGCCGGCCGCGGTGGCCGAGGGGACTGAGGCGCTCCAGTCACGGTCTGCACGGCCACTGCGGTCGGGGGTTCGAATCCCCTCTCGGGCATGGATATTTGTGCCGTCGTTAGTCTTAGCTAGTTCATAAGTAGTTTGTAAGCTTAGGGACTGATGACCCCGTCGTCAAGTCCCATAAGTTCCACAAACATTTGAACATTTTTTGGTGAAGAACTTTAAATTGTCAAAATAATCTCGTATCGTACCAAACTCGTCCTAAATTTGGTTCAGTCTTATTAAGAAAACCTGTTTATAGTACTTATGGTCAGTTGCTATGTAAATATTTATAAGTTTTCTAACGTCACCTAGCAATACCTCTTGTGAACCGTGGCACCGAACTTCCCTCCGAAGTCTATGTCCACCGCCTAATATATATATATATATATATATATATATATATATATATATATATATATATATAATTGTTTATATTTCTATCTTTTCTTAAAACACAAGCACGTCCTTATACCCGCGGGAGAAAGATAAAAGGCCAGTATGTAACTTAACATTCAAAGTTTAAACTCTTTAGCACCAATTCAGTCATCAAATTGGCATTCGGGCGAAAATCCACAGTCTACTATATTTTAGTTTCACATTTAAAATACCACGTTTCATTTGAATGTGTCTTGAAATTCAGTAGCCTGTTACAAACTTTTCAAACTCATAGTGTTTTCTTCCTAGATGTAGAAGATCATATAAACTCTCGAAAATTTTCATATTTCACATTACATAATAAATCATTCCGTATAAATGATGTAATATTTAAAACTCTTCTTCAGTCAAACATCACATGTTTATTGGTCCACTTGCAATACAAGCATATGCTATTTGCTTCTGATCCAATCATACATTCACAAGGACATAATCTGAACTGACGAAAATCCATATCAATAAAAATATTAAATAATCTTCTTAGAAGACGATCGATGTACCGCAATAAAGAAGGCGCAGAGACGTCCGCTGCCCGGTGACCGTCGGCTAACTTCATATAACGCAAGGCCAGCTCTGTGACGTCGGTTGGTGAAGCGGCGATGCTGCTCCTGTTTATTGCAGTACCTCGGTCGACCATGAAACAAACAGGAACAAACACAAAACATTTTTCAAGTATCACATCATAAAAATCATTACTCAACATTCAATAAATCGTTTTCATTAATGCGCAGTCTTTTAACTTTCATCTCCTGCAAAGCTAAGGTGATATGGGAGAGTAGGGGCTCACAAATCTGTCCCATTACACAACTATTCGAACATCTTTCGGGAGAGGTCATATAGTGCATTTTCTTCCTCGTGATGCCACTTGCAGTGTGTCCGTAGGCGTTCAGATGGATATGTCGGTATCAGCGTAATTTGAGCTGATCGACTATATAAAATAAATAAATTCGACGCGAGAGGTTTACTGGTAACACAACTCTTTATTAAACAACAGAAGGAACTGACTGAAAAACAAAAGCTGTCAGAGAGTAAACTGCAGAGAGAGTAACATAAAAAATCATAGAGTATACATCGCGTATGGAATATACTAGAACACGTAAAAATATACAGCGCTCCTGGCGGCTGGACGCTGAACTATGATTAATAGCCGCGATTCATTTATTACACCCGCGATAGTAGCGTGCCTCTGGTGGCCGGTACGGAACTAATTATAAACGCGGTTCACTTGATTCAGTCGCTACACTGCACCAGAGATGGGATAATTGAAACATCTGACGGTTTCGAAACCAATGAAACCGTACCATCTGTGATTTCGAAACACTGTTTCGAAATCATGAAGCAATGTATGTTTTATCCTGAAATCTTCGTTCTAGGAGGGCAATATTTTTCACTATGTGGACAAGGGTACATACAAGAACCTGTATACCATAGAGTATATATTTACGTCTTGGTCTGTACGAAACATGTTGATAAAGATTTTCTCCCGTGTTGTTGATGTTGCCAACATAGTCACACGAGGCAGCCGGTTCAAAAATGTGCAAATGTGTGTCAAGCTTATGGGACTTATCTACGGGGTCATCAGTCCCTAATCTTACAAACTACTTATGAACTACTTACGAACTAGGACGGCACAAATATCCATGCCCGAGGGGGGATTCGAACCCCCGACTGTAGTGGCCGTGCAGACCGTGACTGGAGCGCCTCAGTCCCCTCGGCCACCGCGGCCGGCGAGGCCGCCGGTATGGTAGGTAAAGGTTTACCCCGTTAGCAACTCACAAACTGCAATACGGTACGCATATTACAGTGATGGATCATAAATGCTACTTTCTATACATACTAAATAAAGTATAGGGAATAAAGGGCACACTGAATAATCACAAATAATGCTATGGAATTACAAAAATATTAAAATAAGAGACAAGTTCACCACTTCTACGTCTTGACCGTTACACCACCGCCGCAATTCCTTTAACATGACAGTCGAAAAAGTATAACGATTGGAGGTAACATCGTTTTCAATCGTAAGAAACTAACTCTTTAACACGAGAATAAATATGCGATGCACCCTTGTTCGTATAAAAAATGTCATTTCGGGCTTCATGTTGTATCTCTTTTTTTTTTTTTTTTTTTTTTTTTTTTTTTTTTTTTTTTTTTTTTTTTTTTAATGTAGTTTCTCTCGTGTTTTTAATATGGTAGATAAACCTAGAATTTAAGTGGTTATTTCAATGCAAACAGTGAATGTTGTTTTATTGTTCTTTTACATTTATAAAGCAGACATTAAGTCATTTCGAAATACAGCAGTCTCTTTCAAACGAATCTTGATTTCAGTAATCATAAGCTGCATACTCACGAGTGTCAACGACTATTTGACACTCTCTTCAGTAAAATGAAATACCACATTTCGATACCATTAGTCTGTTCCGCCTTTCTGCATTAGTGGTTTGAAACACCGGTGTTGTGAAACCGACACGAAACCGTGAAACCGACACGAAACCGTGAAACCGACAAGAAGAAACGGTTTCAGTGTATCGACAATCGACCGCGAATGTGATCCGAAACAGAACGGAATGAAACCGCATGGTTTAGAAACCGTGGAAGATGCCGGTTTTGAAACACTGAATCTGTTGTGTGTATCGAAACCTGGTTTCGAAACCATGAAACCGTAGCCAACTCTACACTGCACTGCACTTTCAACATTGAACTTCACGCTGACGCGTGGCGGCTGGCAAAACAGAGCGCCACAGATACATGTCATTGTTACAGGATGCAGAAAAAGATGGATAATACGCAACATGAACAACCACAATAGAAATGAAAAATCAGTAATGAAGTACTTGGGTAAAAATTGTACACCTAGATCGCGAAACTTTAGAACAAAGTTAATTCAAAGAGAACACGTATCTAAAGTGTTGTAATAAATGTGGTCTGTCACCTGTAGAACAACGAAAAGAATTTTTCGCTTGGACAAAAATTACTGTGGAAGTCAATCGTCTTTACAACGTTTTACCATTCATACTGCAAAATGCCTTGCTTCTTAGGCCAATACCAGTAATGGGTCCCTATCTCCATACACTCTACTGTTGGAACACTCTCAGAATATTGTCTTTGCTGCTTATTGTGATTAATCGCCGGCCGCAGCGGCCGAGCGGTCTGCGGCGCGCCAGTCACAGTCTGCACCGCCTCTACGGTCGGGGGTTCGAATCCCCCCTCCTCGGGCATGGGTGTTTGTGCCGTCTTTAGTATAAGATAATTCATAAGTAGTTTGTAAGTTTAGGGACTGATGACCCCGCAGTTAAGTCCCTTGAGCTTAACAAACATTTGAACTTTTGTGCTTAATCATATTTAAATATGACACAACCATGAAGCTTTCATAAATCTTTCAAGGTGCATTTGGTTCATCTGATTCACTAAACGTTACTGGATCCTGGACTCAGAGAGATACACTTGATTAAAAAATACGAGAGACACTTCGTCAGTGCAAAGTACGGCAAAATGGCAGTGACTACATGTTTCTCTATATCTATCATTTACTTTCGACTGCAAATTCAAACATACGATGTATTCTTAAGCGGAAAATATTATTAAATAAAAGCACATACGTACCGCTTTCACTAAAGTTTAACCAATTCCTGTAACAGAAAGTCTGAGGTCAGCATAAAACATTCGAAATAGTAAAGAACAGGAGAAGTGCAGTATGTACAACTAAACGAAGGCCTCATCACTTCCCTCTGGCTGGAAAAACACTTACATCAACTACCGTACACCTATTGAACAAAAGGGCGCACCACTTGTATCATTTTACGACAGTTGGGGAATAGGCAGCTCATGATGAACAAAGCCACCTCAATTCGTTGTAACGTGTTGTCGATGAAGTTAGAGAAATTTGCTGTCGCAAAAGAAAGAAATTACGCTCTAATCGCCGAGATTGCTAACGGGGCATTTTTTTTTTCAATGTAAAAAACAACAATGTATCAAACGATCGTGTGAATGTAACGAAAAAATGTAGAAGCAATTGCTTTTAGGACACTACAGTGAATCATGAACAGTGGTAAAACCGGAATAGAAGAGAAACGATGAGACTGAAAAAGTCTGCCATAGGAGGATGTTGAAAATTTTGCAGAATCATACGGTAAGAAATAAATATCTTTTCTGCAGAGTTGGTGTACAAAGATACTTACGGGTAACAATAGCAAAGAGTACCGGTTGGTAGGGAGTTAGACATCATCCATGATACTTCAGTATAAAATGATTTCCAGTCCATAGTGTAAGTCGAAACAAGGCCCCTGGAGTAGATGATATCCCGTCAGAGCTACTGAAGTCTCTGGGAGAACCAGCCATGACAAAATTGTTTCACGTTGTATGTAAGATGTATGAGACAGGTGAAGTACCCTCAGACTTTAAGAAAAATGTTATAATCCCCATTCCAAAGAAAGCGGGTGCAGACAGGTGTGAAAACTACAGAACCATCAGTTTAATAAGTCATGGTTGCAAAATATTAACACGAATTATATACAGAAGGATGGAAAAGCTGGTAGAAGCCGACCTCGGGGAAGATCAGTTTGGGTTCAGGAGAAATGTAGGAACACGGGAGGCAATACTCACTTTACGGCTTATCCTAGAAGATAGATTAAGAAAAGGCAAACCAACATTTCTAGCGTTTGTAGATTTGGAGAAGGCTTTTGACAATGTTGATTGGAATAAACTCTTTCAAGTTCTGAAGCAAGCAGGAGTAAAATATAGGGAACGTAAGGTTATTTACAACTTGTACAACAACCAGACAGCGGTCGTCAGAGTTGAAGGGCATGAAAGGGATGCAGTGGTTGGAAAGGGAGTAAGACAGGGTTGTAGCCTTTCCCCAATGTTGTTCAATTTGTACATTGAGCAAGCTATAAAGGAAAGCAAGGAGAAATTTGGAGAAGGAATTAAAGTTCAGGGTGAAGAATTAAAAACATTGCGTTTTGCCGACGACATAGTAATTCTGTCAGATACAGCAAAGGACCTGGAAGAGCAATTGAACGGAATGGACAGTGTGCTGAAAGGTGCATATAAGATGAACATTAACAAGAGTAAAACTAGGGTAATGGAGTGCAGTGTAAGAAAATCAGGTGATGCTGAAGGAATTAGATTAGGTAACGAAACAATAAAGGAGGTAGATGAGTTTTGTTACTTGGGCAGTAAAATAACAAATGATGGTCGCAGTACAGAGGATATAAAATGCAGAATGGCAATGGGTAGAAAGGCGTTTTTGAAAAAGAGAAATTTGTTAACATCGAATATTGATTTAAGCCTAAGGAAGTCCTTTCTGAAGGCATTTGTATGGAGTGTTGCCTTGTATGGGAGTGAAACATGGACAATAAGCAGTGCGGACAGGAAGAGGATAGAGGCTTTTGAAATGTGGTGTTACAGAAGAATGCTGAAGATTAGGTGGGTGGATCGCGTAACTAATGAGGAGGTACTGAACCGAATTGGGGAGAGAAGAAATTTCTGGCATACCTTGACTAAAAGAAGGGATAGATTGGTAGGACACATTCTTAGACATCAAGGAATTGTGAATTTAGCGTTGGAGGGAAGTGTGTGGGGTAAAAACCGCAGAGGGAGGCCAAGAGACGCGTATAGTAAGCAGATTCAAGTGGATGTGGGTTGTCGTTCTTATGAGGAGATGAAAAGGCTTGCTCAGGATAGAGTAGGGTGGAGAGCTGCATCAAACCAGTCTCTGGACTGAAGACCACAACAACAACAACAGTGTACAGCAATCAGTGAGAATAAATATTCCTTCAGAAAAAAAACCGTCTTGATTACAAATTGTTTTATTCCTTATTTGATCACGCGTTTCACCCTTTAGCAGGGCATCTTTAGGTTATCTGCGTGACAGAATTTACACAAAATAATGGGACAGTATAAATTGTAAACAAAGCTTACAATGCTCTCTGCGTGACACCGTCATTTGTTTCGCGGTGTTTCTATGTTTTTGAATTATGGATATCATCGGAGCCCTATAAATGATAGGATAACAACGAATTACAGTTGTAACATACTGGTTAGAGATGTGAGAAATATAAAACCGATTTTTAAGATTACCTTAATAGAAGCGGTGGTCTCTGATGATACAAGATAAGCCCATGCTTACAATTGCGCTCACGGGCGGTGGGCGGGCGTGGCGTGCTGCTCCGCCGACTTGTACAGACTAACTAAAGGAATTTGGGTAGGGAGTGACATAGGAAGCTGATGTATAAGACAGGACAGGTGAAATCTAGCTATCTGAATACAAATTTAACGAAAGGGAGGTTATTAAACAGGACAGAAGTTTATAATTTATATTGGTACTTATAAATGAAAAGAATTACACTATTTTATTTGAACAGAGACATCATGATATCTAGAAATGTTTGATCTTTGCATGCCATTCCTTTCATAGGATATTTTTCTTATGACCTGGCTAAACTCTGCAGTCGAGCTGGTCACTGTGTCCTCGGCGGCGGAGTGGTCAACGCGTCTGCCTAGTAAGCAGGAGATCCCGGCTTTGAATCCCGGCCGGGCACAAATTTTCATTAGCCGCACTTTGGTATTCCATCTAAACCTAGTACAGTCAAGCCATGACTGATCGTAAATTGCAATATATTTCATCAAACGAATGTGTTTCGTAATAGCATTTTGTTGGCCGGTAACATCCCTCAATGTTCAACAGATGGACTAGAAATTATGAATTTGCCTTGAACAATAAATTGTATATGAAAGTGCATAGGATTTTTGTTTTGTATCGCATCGTTCTTACGTCTTCAACAACTACCTGACGGGTTTGTGAGAGCCGGCCGCGGTGGCCGAGGGGACTGAGGCGCTCCAATCACGGTCTGCGCGGCCACTACGGTCGGGGATTCGAATCCCCCCTCGGGCATGGATATTTGTGACGTCCTTAGTATTAAGTAGTTCATAGGTAGTTTGTAAGTTTAGGGACTGATGACCCCGTAGTAGAGTCCCTTAAGCTATACAAACATTTGAACATTTTTTGTTTGTTTGTGAGCAACGTTTTCACGTTCTACTTTAGAAGTGTGTCATTTGGCCAAAAGCAATGTATCTAAAAACTCCCACATACTTCTGTAACTGTTATTATATATTATCGAACGGCATAAATTGGTATTATAATCCCAAACCTACGAGTTGTTTGTCCGGCCGTGGAACCCGCAAAAACGGGCACATCATCGAAAACCGCCAGTTTGGAATTGAATGCTTCACAAAAAAGTAATCAAATGTTTGTAAAGTCACGGGTCCTAACTGCAGTGGTCATCGATCCCTAAACTTACAAACTACTTAAACTTATCCTAAGAAGGAGACACACACCAATGCCCGAGAGAGGAGACGAATCTATTACGTGGAACTGCCACGCGCACCACAGCAAGGCGCCTTAGTGCGCTCGGCTATTCCGCAGCAAAATAATAATAATAATAATAATAATAATAATTCTGCACAGTCTTTTATATGTGTGATACATAACTTTTGTACTCTCAATTTATTTTGTAGTGTTTGTGACAATAAATCTCTGAAAAGACCCTTCTTTTTACGTTCTGCAGAGTGCTCTAACCCCTTAATAAATGACACAAGGATGAAGTCTCTACCTTCAGGGAGAAAGCCCTAACGTAATTCTGTAATACGCAGAACAGCAGCATTTGTGTAGTGCATTGTAATGTTTTTAAAGGAAACGCCTTTTGCTACTGCAGCATTTACCTAAAGCAGGTATTGAATGACTCTAGCATATTCGTGTTTAATTATAGTTTGAAGATAAAGCGTAGAGCATAGATAATTTAGAGTACATGAAATGTAATTCGTGTTACCCGGACGTCATGGACATAGTTGTTTTCAGGTCGCAAGACGGTTGTACACAGTGAGATTACATTACGTGACAGATCATGTTGATGTCAGAGGACCAGTGGCGTATTCAGCTCACTGATCAGACACTGAGGGAATGAATTCCTTTGGGCTGCAGCAGAACATTAAAACGTCTTCCTAACTTTATTGGATCTGTGGTGCGTAGTTTGAATTGCTGATGTGGAGTTCGAAGGATTTGCCTAATAAATCGGATATTGATCACAGGCGGGAATTTGTGGAGAACTTCTCTCGGCGTGGTTGGTTGGAAGCCGCGTCTACTGCATCGAAAAATCCACGACCTCACTGTGACATCCGTCTGTTCGGAGATAATCAAAACCACCTGAATCCTGTTTTATAGGATTCCGATAATTACCTGTGAGGACCAGACAGTTTATTATAAGCTACATAATATATTCTTATATTTTTTTAAATTTGTTTTCTATTCAGTGGCAATGAAAAAGGGATAATTAAGACCTAACGTCCCCTCGACGCCGTGGTCATTAGAAACGGAGCTCACCTCGGATGTTTTTGGTTAGGGGTGGGTACTAAATCGGTCGTGCTCTTGAAAAGAAACCATCCCGCGTTTGCCTGGAATGATTTAGGAAAATCACGGAAAACTTAAATCTGGATGGCCGGAGGTCGATTTGAACCACCGTATTCCACGTTAGTGTGCTACCACTTGTGTCACATAGCTCGGTCAAGAGCAATGAGCCATTACACTTTCGTTTTTCATGAAGCGTTGTCCATCGCCAACGTTTTGCTCCAAAGGCCGGAAGTAGTTAGCAATATCATATACAGGATGTCGGTAATTAAAGTTCCAGTTTCAAAATTTCGTTGAAAGAAAACGAATACGCCGAATGACCTAATATTTGAACAGCAGAGGAAAATGTTATCGGAAAATTCCTGAGAAAAACATAACAGAAATGTTGTGGGTAACGTGTTTTAACGTAATCGGTGACGGCTACAAATAAGGCAGATTTGCGTTGAGTTACACATTACACTATCCCTACTGCCAATGTGCATGACTATTCAAATCAGGCAGCCAACAGTTGTGGCATTCTTGATCAGGTAAACGTAACCACCACGGCTTCGTCCTGACACTAAACACCACATACGTTACATAAATTTCTACCTGCTGTGACCCATGTGCAAGATATACTATGTGATAAAGAATATCCGGACGACCCCCTAAAAAAAATCATATGTGCATTGTTCTGCCAGGTACTCCTTAGACACCTTAGAGAGCAGAATGAGTCGCTCCGCGGAACTCACAGACTTCGAACGTGATCAGATGACTGGTGTCACTTACGTCAGTAGTAAGTACGCGAGATTTCCACTCTCCAAAACATCTCTGGGCTCACTGTTTCTAATGTGATACTGAAGTGGAATCTTGAAGGGACACATTCACATTCGCTTGCTTCGGCATATTAGTCTTACCGTTCCAATTAGTGTTGTATTGCGCAACCGTCGAATTGTTTACATGTCAACGACACGCTTGGTGGAAACTCCGTATTTGGCGAATATTTACATTTGCACTATATACGAGAGAGAATTGCCAGAGCATGTGCGTTGATAAGTACCGAAGTGACACGGAATACCACTCACTCTGTGATGAGAGGATTGCAGCACTGCACTGATACCAAACGTCATCATTTCGAACACATTTTGTAAATGGAAGTTCATGCCGCCTTTTGACCTTCGTTGACCTTCAAAGTCATTAGTTTCACATCATTGGTTTCGTCTCGATAGCCGCTATCAGGAAATAAGTACCAAAGTATAGCATTGCATAAAATGGTCAAGATGTGATGCGACCCCACCTAGTAACAAAAACGTTTCATCTGCTGTCATGCTTTCGGAGTTATTTTAGGTGGCAGTAGCTAGTGACCAATCTTCTATCTAATATATAAAGCAGAGTGTCCGTATGTTTGTACGTGTTGCATACAAATCTATAGTTTCGTTCCAATCTTTATGAAATTTTGTACACGTAAGGTAACAATTGCTGCATGGTTAAGAATGGTTCAAAAGATATTACATCATAACCAATAGAAATCGCAAAAAATGCCATATAATGCAGCGAGACTTTCGAAATACACTGTATGAGAATGACAGTACTTGGCGACTTGTAACAAACTTTGAACATAATGTCAAACCTTTACCAAACTTTTTCTCGCTGGCAACCATTGTAAAATGATGAAAGGAAAAAAGTTTCTCGCTTACTACTTTTCCGCTGTTTATGGAGTAAAACTAAGGCTCTCGGTATGACGTTACAATTTATAGCTTCTACACTAAAAGTTTTAGCCGCAGGAAATTTTACAGACAGTATACGCACAGATAGGTGAATGTCACTCCTAAATTGTATCACAATGCGACACGTAGTTCATGTGATATGAGCATATAAACAGTAACGTTCATGGAAAACCGCCCCATCACGCACCTAGCTTTAATGTATTACTGCTTTACTACTAACTGTATTCCCAAGAGATTTTACAGATATATAACCTCTATACAAATGAATATATATATATATATATATATATATATATATATATATATATATATATATATATATCTGAAAAATGGCAGGAATAAATAAATAAATACCCGGGCAACGCCGGGTTTTCAGCTAGACCTGTGTATCGGCAAGCTCCCGATCCAAATGTTGAACCGTTGTGTACACACCCACACTCAGGTGAATCAACAAGTGAATCGGACACATTACCAATTATATGGCAGGAAAGAGCGATAGGGCAGTCACCTGCATAAAGACGGGAATATGTACGCGCCAGTTTTCATTCATTCGGCAGAGCAGCATAGGTTTGTATGGTGTGCTGTGCAGCTCCGAATTGTTCTAATCGCTTAGATAACGGTTCTTCGTGTATTTCCTTTTCCTCTGGATCCTGAAAGCCATAAACTGGCGTCGTGACTAATTGACACCAAAAAGGTCTTCAAAACTATGCGAAATGGGTTAAATCATATTTAGTAACGTTGTAAGTGAAATTTTTCAAACACTTGGCTTTTTTATCGTAGGTCCAACCCTACGAGGTTTTGATATACACTTTTATTTACACATATTGGCGATGGCAGTATACTTACTATTAAGTGATGGCTACAGTTTTTTAACAATTATAGTGACTCATACTTGAAAACGATGTTTGAAACTACTGCGATATTAAAGTGCAAGAACTTCTGTAAACCTCGACACCCCTATCTTGTAGTTTACTCGCAAAGTGTTTTACCTCCCTACTAGACCTTTTCATTCGCCTGTTGAAGGGAATCTGTTATTAATGACTGACTCTACATCTACGTGGATACTCTGCAAGTAACATTGAAGTGCATGGCAGGCAGTTCACCGATCCACTTTTTCGATATATCTCTATAGTTCCATTCTCCAATAGCTCGCGGGAAAAGGGAACACCTAAATCTTTGCGTTTTCGATTTGATTTCTCTTATTATAATGATCATGCAGGTGGGTACTAACAATATACTTTCACATTCGGAAGAGGATGTCGGTGAAAGAAATTTCTGAAATCTCGCCGCAACAAATAACGCCGTTCTTTAATGATTTCCATCCCAACTCGTGTATCATTTCCGTGACGCTGTCTCTCCTACATCGCGATAATGTAGAACGAGCTGCACTTCTCTGAATTTTCTCTAAATCGTCCGTCAGTCTCACCTGGTGAGTATCCCAAAATGCGCAGCCGTAACCCAAAACAGGACGCACAAGTGTAGTGTAGGCAGTTTCTTTAGTAGAAGTGTTGCATCGTCTAAGTGTTCTGCCAATGAAACGTAGCCTTTGGTTCGCTTTCCCTGCAATATTTTCTGTGTGTTCTTCACAATTTAAGTTGTTTGTAATTGTTACTCCTAGGTATTTAGTGGAATTTACGGTCTGTAGCTGCTACTGATTTATCGTCTAACTGAAGTTCAACAAATTTCCTTTAGTAGTCATATGCATGACCTCACATTCATCATTATTAAAGGTCAGTCGCCAATTTTTGTAACAAGCAGATATCTCATCTAAATCATTTTTCAGATGCTTTTGATCTTCTGGTGACTTTACGTACCGATAAATGATAGCATCATCCGGGAACAGTCTAAGAGAGCTCTTTACATTGTCCCCTAAGTTGTTCATAAGATTTAGGAACAGTAGGGGCCCTATAACACTTCCATGTGGAATGCCAGATATAGCATCTGTTCTACTCGATGACTTACCGCCGATTACAAAACGCGGTGTCCTTTCTGACAGGAAATCACTTATCCAGTTGCATAACTGTGGCGATATTCCATATGCACGCAATTTGATTAGAAGACGTTTGTGAGATACAGTGTCGAAAGCCTTTCGAAAATCTGGAAATACGAAATCTATTTGACATCGCTTATCGATAGCATTCATCATGTGAGTAAAGAGCTAGCTGTGTTTCACAAGAATGATACTTCGTGAATCGTATTGACTATGGGGCAATAGGTCGTTCTCTTCCAGGAAGTTCATAATATATGATGAATGTATATGTTCTAGAACCTTGCTGCACACCGACGTCAATGTTGTGCGACTGTAATTTTGCAGATCACTTCTTTTGCCTCTTTTAAATATTGGAGCAACCTGTGCAACTTTCCAGCCTTTGGGTACGGAACGTTGGCTTTTGTTATAAGTCATAGTCTATATGTTGAAATTGTAACTGAAATCCCTTTAAACGTCTAAGTTGGTTGCTATTAATTTGTTAATAAACCCATTTTATATTCATTTTGAAGACAGTCAATTTGAGAAACGTTTGAAGTTAACAGCAGTACCATCCATTTTTAATGTTCCACCACGATTAATTGTTCAAAGACCAATGAAAGAAGTACTCTTCTAATGTCTATGAACAGTCCCAAAATAAAACTGAAAGACTTCAGATAAATGTTGATAATAAGATGTAGGATCGCATTCGGAAACGGAGAGTTATCGCATGTCAGTGCAGCTTTTGTGGTGCATATGACATTCGATAAAGCTGAGCTGCCGAATACGAAAAATTGTACACAATACATGCACAGATGGGAAAATTCCGAAAGATGTAACGATTTTTCAACCTATATTAAAATAAGTTATTACGACCAGATTAATGTTAAATCGAAATCTTTGTCTTTGATAAGTGTATTCGAAATGAAGCAAGTTATATTTCAAAGAAAGGAAGACAAAAAAATTCCGCTTTACAGGAACTCATACAAAAATGGCGGCGTAAAGTGTTACTACAGCAGCAGAAGTTGATTCGCTGGCACTCTGTACCCAGATGCCCTACTATAGGCCATGACGTATGAGGAACAGTGCGAAACCATAACTGTGCCTGTATGATACAGCGCTTAATCAAGTATGATTGAATAAGTAGTCGCCAGCATGGTACCCATATTGTTCCGTATGCTCTTCTCGATCGCATTTATCATCATACGTCGTCGTGCTCATTGCTGGGCGTCGTATCCATGAACCAAGCGTCTCCCGGATGGTTGCCAGAGCTTCTCTCAGTGCCTGCTGAGGAGTTGGACATCTTCTTGATCTGATTTATCCATCTGCTCGTTGGTCTTCCTCTTGTTCTCCTGCCCTCGATCTTTCCTTTCCTAGATTTTATCCATCTCTTTTCACAATATGGCCAAAGAACTGAAAAAAAATTTCGGTGACTCGAAAAGAATGGTGTCTAGAGATATCAAGTTGTTCAATTAATGGACAAATTTGTTCTTCATTCGGTCCATTTTATGCGTAGCATCCTACGCCATCACCGAAGCTCAAAGGCATCAATGCGCTGTTTGTATGTTTCGCAGCCATAAAAGAAGGCACAAAACACGAGTGTTTTGAGTATCCGGATCTTTGTGCCGGTACAGGCTTCATAGGGTTTTTATATTTGCGGACGGAGAAGTTAGTACTACTTCCTCCCACAAATCCCCTAAAACCTCCACATCCTTGCAGATGCTGTTGCGTAGCAGTGTGCGTTTGTACCGCCCTACAGTACGCACGAGGTGCCGTAGTTGGTGTTCAAGTCTTTATGGAAAGCATTGAGTTCTGACTAACCTGTTGTCTTCTATAGTTGTGTCCCCAGCGCAGAAGACAGCACCCAGGTCGTTGGTTCTTCTTCAGCATACAAGTGAGGCTAAAATAAGTTCAGTATGATGGAAGCATAAGAAGCGAATCCCGAGATTTTTAATTGTCAGGGATGCCATTTATTAAATAAATAATAAAATATGAACAACTATTGTTAATACGACACGGCCTATGCTGGCCATAGTTCATGTTGAGACCTCGACTGTTATCACATTTACACAAATCTTTAATCATGACTGGTGCGGTCCGGCGCGTATAGTGGTCAGCTCGAGACTGAAACTGCGGCGCGTTGCGAGAGGGCACCTGACGCTCTATTTCGCGCCAAAACAGGGCCGTCGCGCGCCTTCTGCAAAATTGCTCTTCTCTTGTTACAATAAGAGAAGGCACCTAAAGCTTTTTAAACTGTCAAAACCTAGCCTGTCCTAGAGAGATATTTATCCCAAATTCTCAGCTCTGAATAATTAATGTTTAGTATATAGTAAACAAAACTAATTTCAAAAGAAATCACGTGACGTGAAATGCAGCAGCCAATGCGAGGAGAGTAGCAGTAACCTAGGCGGGCTTTCCCACGGGAACCAGCACCTACTGTGCCATATGCTACTGCTCCCCACCCCACAATTCAACATATGCTGCACTTCTGTCTTTCTTCCGCCTTTAAAGGTGCGTCAACACTCGTGCGCACCGAATTCGTCATATTTGGACGGGGCGCGCGTGCTGCGCATGCGCGGCGCACCGCGATCCATCTGCTGTCGGTTTTTCCAACGAACACTTTGAAGGTTCGACATTCAGATTTGGACGGGAGCGCGGAAGGTTCGTCGTTTCTAGCGCGCACATGATTATTGTTTTGCAAGATATTAATGAGAAAAGAGGGATATTTAAGTTAACTAAAATATTACATTTGAATTAATATCTTTAGATTATTGTCAGCTCAATAAAGGGATTTTGTAATAGATTTTCCAGCGATTAACTATGGAGTGGTCGGAGGAGACTTTAATTAAACTAATTGATGAATATCGGAAACAACCGATTCTTTGGGATCCTCAGCATTAGGATCATTACAAGAAATAGTAGATCAGTCATTTTTTTATATCCACTGCCACCATTGCTTATTTGCTCAGGATATTACGACAAATACACAGAATTATAAACAAGAAGTAAACAAATTGTGTACAACAAATATTAATGCTCACCAGTCTTGAGCAGAAATTGTTGCGCGGAAATGAGTGTCTTCTGCAGCAGATTTTCAAAGTCGGAAGGTGACATTTGACGAAAAAAAATTTATATTGACCCCTTATTTGTTGCGACTTCAAGTCCATCATAAGTTCTGCATTATTTCTTTTAAGTTCAGTGTGCCACCAACGTCGACGTTTCGTTTTGTTTTTCGACAAACTCGCCATTAATATAGCCGCACCACTCATCACCATAAGCCCCAGATTTTCCCGTCGCCTGGACATGTTTACAGCTTGGCTGCAAACTGAGTACTACATGTTGGTCGGTTTCCTATGGATCGCCGGAGGTTCGTCGCGACCCACAATTCCTACGAACCAAAGACGAACGGCGAGCGCGCAGCTCGCGCAGCGCTCGGGGTTCGTGTTGCGCGAGTGTGGACGCGGCTTAAGACACGTACAATGTTAGCAAAGAAACGGGCAGCGGCCAGAAATATGAAGTGGCCATAGGCTAGGAATATCACACCGGCCGTGCCACGTTGGATGTACCGTTTCCCCCGTTAGATCACCGAAGTTAAGCACTCTTGGACTTGGCCAGCACTTGGATGGGTTACCGTCCGGGTCTGCCGAGTGCTGTTGGCAAGTGGGGTGCACTCAGCCCTTGTGAGAAGTGAGGAGCTACTTGATGAGAAGTAGCGGCTCTGGTCACGAATACTGACATAACGGCCGGGAGTGCCGTAGACCAGCAAGTTCATACAGCAGAGTGTCATCAGAAAAACGGAGTTTCTTGTTAGTCACCCACCAATTGATATGTCTTTGGACTGGGGACCAACCGAACATGCAGTTTAGGCCAGTTTCGGCCAAAATATTGGTTTCGACAGCAGTTTCGGTTTCGGCCAAAAGTTAGCCGAATCTTCGGCTTTGCCGAAATTAGCTTTCTTGAACTTATTGAAGTCGGGTCGCATGCTGGATGGATTAAGTCAACAATAACGCTTTACCTCAGTTGACGGTGCGCCGTTTAACTGCTAGATCCTATTGTCGTGTCCTACATAGGAAAGAGGGAAGAGGTAGCAAGGTCAGTCAGCACATCCCGATTGAAAAGAGTGATTGCAGAGAGACAGTACAGGCATCTACTAGAGATGCGGATTTCGGGACTCGAGAGGATACTTCTTTAGGAAACTTTATGGAACTCCTAGGTACCTCGCATTGACTTTATTGCATCCCATACTAAGTCTACTACACTGGGGTTAGTTATTTAAAAACAAGAAGTATAAATCGTTTGCCACAACAGGAGCCAGTAATTACGTTCCCTAGCAGCATCCCCTAGACAGACGCACTCCCCGCGAGAAACAGACTGTCGTGGAGCACCCCGAGGCCGACGGCGATAGTCACGGGCTGGCGCCCGACTCGTCTCACTGAGAACTCTCTTCTTGATCCAAAAAGCGGGGGTTTTAATGCCGGTGTGGGCGCACCTCTTTTCCCCACTTTCCGACAGTAAACAATTTTCTATTGGCCGCTGCTTGGTTCAACCAATCTAAATTGTGGCTTGCCCTCTCTCTGAGTCCTCTAGCGAACCACGTTTCAGCCCTGTCCTTTCTGCCATTCCCCGGGTGGGGAGGTGGCTTGTTTGTGCACTAACAAAATCCATACTTGGTAGCAACATTGTTCCGCTGAAAGTAAAACGTCACGACGCTACCCAGTATGGGCAACAACAACAATGTTTTACGTCAGTTGGCCACACCTTAGGCTCCGCCTTAGGCCACGCCTCAGGGGAGCTGCTAACTAGCAGTTTTTCTTCTTTACCCTCTCACTCTAGCCTCGTGGAACCACTGACGTTGCGGTTCCCAAGTGACTGGTATTAACATTGCTACGTACATTAAAACGTGCCTGATGGCCACCAAGTACTAATGTAACGTCTTACAACAGCGTCTAGACGCTATATGAAGTTACGCTCATCTTCTCCGAAAGGTAACCTCCACCCTGGGACGGTGGCCGAGGGCATCAGCAGTTCGCTAGGAGATTTCTTTAGTGCCTACATCCCGTAAGATATACGTGTCTGTTTTAGCCTGTTATCTGCAATGATCTCCATTTCTCAGTCTGGAGTGCGTCTCTGTGGCTCACACAGCCTCTCAACATTTCCAACAGTAAAATCAATATATGACACTATCCTCTCGCGTAAAAATCTTGAGTATTCTAAAGTTAAGAACAATATAACACAATTGTATCTTATATTCTTTTACTATGTTAGAAACTACGTAATGGAACGGGTTATCATACTGTTATGCTGAAATATTTAATGTTTTTTTTTTTTTTTTTTTTTTTTTTTTTTTTTTTTTTTTTTTTTTTTTTTTTTTTTTTTTTTAAATAACTAATAGGGTTTTGCAAACATCGATCATGTGGTACACAGTTTTCCTGTTTGTTTACATAAATTTATACTGACAACAGTCATACTGTTAGTCGGAGATGTGACGTTATTTTTCAAAATATTTTCTGCAGCACTGACTGAAGCTGATTTACTGACTATAACTTATAAGCATTATGTATTTAGGAATGTCAGAAAGGAGTTATGTAAAGTTGTTTGTCGATTGCAAAAATGGAAGTGAAGATGGCAATAGAAAGCTGGCATTCCCAAGAAAAAAGTTGTAAAGAAGCTGCTTATGAAGCAAATAAGTTACTACTCCTGAGTATTTTTTTATTGTGGTAGTCATGTCCGGGCTCTAGCATTTCGTAGTATCTACTTGGCGCCGACCGCGGTGGCCAAGGGGACTGCGGCGCGTCAGTCACGGTCTGCACGGCCACTGCGGTTGAGCGTTCGAATCCCCCCTCGGGCATGGATATTTGTGCCGTCTTTAGGATTAGCTAGTTTATAAGTAGTTTGTAAGTTTAGGGACTGATGACTCCGTAGTTAAGTCCCATAAGCTCTACAAACATTTGGATTTTTATCTACTTGGCACGCCTGGTGTGTACCTAAAGAGTATCTTCCTGCAAGAAGATACGCAGGAGTAAAGAAATTTTTGTGGTGTCTATACAGTAGAGTCTCGTTAATTCGCAATGAACGGGAACGGTACAATCTCGAAATATCGAAATTTATTTGCGAAAAAGAAGTAAATCGACCTTAAAAGAATACATGTGTCAAAAATATGAACTTCTTTTAAATAAACTGTTTAAATAGCCATTTAACATGGCGGCATAAAGGTTTTAAAGTCTTTTGACCATGTTTCGCAATATAATGGTATAGTGTCTTTTTACGGTGAAGACATAATTTCCCCGCAGTTTAGGTTTTTGTTTATGACGCTCGGATTTATAGTAAAGTCGTAATTCCTAGACACCATATATCGAGTCTTCATTGTATCGAGTTCGGTTGACTTCTTCTCTCACTTTAATTTTTTAGGTTGAAAATGTCACAGCGATGAGAGTAGAATCTAATTTGGAAGTACTTTAATAAAAGTATCGTCGATTTGTGTAAACCTGTTCGCTCCCCAAGTCATCTTCTACGGACTCCTAGGGAGGGGATCCTGCGGTATATGGAAAACTAATGATTTGTGGTGTAATGTAAATTTACCGACATTTTAACTTCATACTGTTAGTTTCGGTTACGGTTTCGACCGAAACTAGTAGAGGAGTCGAATATTCGATTACGGTTTCGGGAGCTAATCATGTTTCGATCGAACTCTGCTTTGGACCAACCATCAAGAGCTTTGCTAATAACATATTCTGCATAAATGTTCTACAGTTGTGGGGGTAGGACACAACACTGTCTCACACTTTTTGATACTCTGAAGGAATCATACGTGTCTAAACTTCTCTTTACGAGTGGGAAGTGAACACATCCTCAACATAAGAAAAATAATAGAAAAATCGCTAGAGTTCTATGTTCCTGTTTCAGTCTGCTTCATTGACTGTAGGAAAGCCTTTGACTGTGTTGCCAAGGAAAAGTGGCAGGTGCTTGCGAAGTTTTGCGTCCCACCCCACTTTATAGCATTGATCAGAAGTCTACACAATAATCATTAGCGCTTATAAATAGTAGAAAAATAAGCCTCTCGAAGGCTGTTAACCAAGGTCGAATGTCGCTATAGCTGTCCAGAATCCAGCTTGTGGTGAGCGTGTAGCTGATGAGACTTTAGGGTGCATTCACACTGTAGTGACTAATCGAATTTTAATCACACATTAAACAGGTGGTAATGGACTCATCCCATAAATTTCGACTGACATTTAGGGAGGTTTTTCTTTATAAGAACAGCTAAAAAAACATTTCTGAATATTGTATTCATTTTACAGAATTAATAGTAATACAAGAAAAAATAAAAAGAACATACTTTCACAAGTGTTGTTTTAAGAAAAAGCTATCATCCAGAGAGACGTGTATTGGAAACAGGCTGCAGACATGAGATACTTGTGCTCCAGAAGCAATACCATAGCCCAATCGGCGCCGGCTCGCGCCGGAAATATTAAACGTTCCATAGCCCAATCGGCTCGCGGGGGAAATACTAAAAGCGGTAACCTCACGTCTGATATTAAATTAAGAAAGAATTAAGTAAAAAAAATACGGAACAGTGACATTAAAAACACGTATTTACCTCCTAATAAGAAATGCTGTGACTGGTGCCTACGGGCGAACGTGAGGTGTACCTGTTTTATATGCATCCTGCTGTACTACATTTCAGTCCACCTCCAAGTTCAGAGAACTCTACACCGCTATCAGATATTTGTTTTCCAATTTTTTAAGGAACCTGTCGAAGGGGAACTAAGTTTCGATGAACATTTTACTGAATCATCTGATTACAGTTTTCTTTGTGTGGATTGTAGTACTTCATTTCGAGTTTTATACTTTAACTGGAAGAAAAATACGCTGATTTAGTTTAGCCTCAAACACTGCAGGACAGAAGCGTATGTCACTTTTTTTACATTTCTTTTTCCTTCTAGGTGGAAACAACAAGGAATCCCCACTGTTTAACAGCTACGAGTCTCTCCTCTCGCGTAAAAATTGTGGATACTTTGTAGTTAAGCACAATATAACGAAATCGTATCTTACATTTTTATACTATGTTAGTAACGTACGTGATGGAAAGGGTTATCATACTGTTATGCTGAAAAGTTTTATTAATGTGTTTTTAGTAACTAATATGGGTTTTGGAATCATTAATCGCCGGCCGCGGTGGCCGAGGGGACTGAGGCGCTCCAGTCACGGTCTGCACGGCCACTACGGTCGGGGGTTCGAATCCCCCCTCGGGCATGGATATTTGTGCCGTCCTTAGTATAAGGTAGTAGATAAGTAGTTTGTAAGTTTAGAGACTGATGACCCCGTAGTTAAGTCCCATATGCTTAACAAACATTTGAATCGTTAATTATGTGGTATGCAGCTTTTCCTATTCATTTTCTTTTATGATTTTATCAATTGTTTTGAAAAATCAATTGTTTTAAGAATTAATTGTAAAACTTTATATAGTAAAAGAAACTATTTTGAAAATTGGGTTAAAATGTCTTGTCATAAAACAATCAATAAATTCAGGAGCCGCGTCAGCTGTTTTTATTGAGATCCTTTTTATATACAGGTCCACTACCGGTTTCGCATCAATAGAGACGCATCTTCAGGTGTTAAATTTTTTCTCTCGTCATACTTCGTTACTGAGTCCCAATATTATTGTTGCTTTCATCCGTCAATTGGTTAATTAGGATAATTGGGCCGAATACATGGATCCAAGTCCAATATCAAATCGTTGTCTTTCATGATTAAAAACATGGACGTTAAAATGTGGGACATGTAGTCGCGTGATTTTGACTGTGGTGTCGCACAAGTATGAAGTGCGCGCCACGTACTTTCGCCATGCACGCACGGCGCGGCGTTCTTACGACGTCAGCCACGAGCGCCCTCTGCTGCAACTCCGCTCGTGGCCACGACTGCTGCATCGGCCACTTGGGAATCAGATAGGCACCAGTTAAGACTTGGCTATTGGATAGGCACTAGGAATAATCAGTGGGCAGGCCTCTATCTAAACTATGTATCAGCATTCTGCAGTCAAGAACTATGTAAAAGTTAAGTATTACCAAGACTCTATGAAATATATATCTCGTTCTAATTTACTCTAGTGTTTCTAGTTTCTGCTGTCCCACTGGCTGGTCACCTCCGTACCTGCACATACGTGTATCCTTTATTCCTGTGTCGGTCTCTTTCTACTCGGTCACCGACACCTACGACAATCGGCGGAAACGAGACACAAAAGTGGCGACGAGGCGGGGATACAAAATTGACTACTGTATTGTCCATAAAACCCGTAGATCGCCAATGGAGGGAAGGTGGCAATTGTAAAAAATAAAACTGAGGGTCTTGAATTAGAAACATCAAGTTGTAGCAGACCTATGGAGGCGTAGAGGAGTGCACTGCAAAGTTCAGTTTACATAAATTTGTACTGACAACAATCATACTGATCGTCGGAACTGTGACCTTATTTTTCAAAATACTTTCTGCAGCTCTAAATGAATGTCGAAGGCTCGGCGTGAGCCGGCTGAAGCGGAGTCGTCTCGGCCCGGCCGGCAGTGTGAACAGTGCGATTAAAAACAATGTATATACATGTGGCGTCTGTTCCGAAAGACCACACGTCACTTCTGATCCTGCAGTTGTTATTATTTAATATTCACAGAATATATGACATCAACTGCGATTGGGCAAAGCTGAAAATGTGTACCCAGCCGGAATTCGAACCCGGTTCTCCTGCTTTCTAGGCAGTTGCGCTGACCCCTACAACACTGGGGACACAGTGATCACCGCATCTGACGCACCTGACGCCTCCCGTCAGATACAATGACAGTTGATGTCATATATTCTGTGAATATTAAATAATAACAACTGCAGGATCAGAAGTGACGTGTGGTCTTTCGGAACAGACGCCACATGTATATATATAATATGCCGGTGACGGGCAATGATCCTATCGTTAGTGGGGAGGGGTGGGCAAGTTTGAAGCCCTTACTCTTAGGGGAATTAGTTTCATAACTACGAGTTTGAGTACTGTGGGCAGGGCGAAGCTGGGAATTTGTATCTGACGGGAGGCGTGCTTAAGTAGTCCTTGCAGGTGCGGTGATCACTGTGTCCCCTGTGGTGTAGGAGTCAGCGAAATTGCCTAGACAGCAGGAGACCTGGGTTCGGATCCCGGCTGGGTACACATTTTCAGCTTTGCCCAATCGCAGTTGATGTCATATATTCTGTGAATATTAAGAACAATGTGTTTAACCTCTCGGCTCGGCTCAGCCCGGCCGGCAGTGTGAACACGGCCTAAGGCCCACACAAGACGGCACTGGACGGCTTTCAGCTGCGGGCGGCTGCGTCCATTAGCCAAGGCGGTGGCCTCAAAGGAGGGCTCGGGACACGACACGCAGGAAGTGACGCAGCCGGGGAGAGGGCTCTGCTTTTCAACAGTGCCATCGGAGTTTTCGTCCTCCAGCTTCGGGGGGTTTCTAAGCAGCTTGGAGACTGGCCGCTCAAAAGGTCAAGAGCCAGCCACTGAAGGAGCTAAAGTGGCTGACGTGATTTGGTGACGAGGTGTGCTATAGCAAGTTTTTCTCCTTTTTTTTCAACGTTAGGGAGTGTATATCTTGATATATATAAAAATTGAGATGTTTGTGTCTACATTTCACTCTGCAGCCAAAACTACACATCACAAACGAATAGTGTTCGTATGTGGTAGTAAGTATCTATCTCCCATTGTGCGCTATGGTGGTAGAGGGTTGATAACGATTGGGAGTGGAAGATACAGGAGTTGAAAGTTACCTACTTAAAGTTCTACGTGTGGCGGTCAATATTGTGGTCTTTAGGTAAAACTACTCAATGGAGACTGACGCTCTTTCTCCCATTGTACACCATAGCAGTTCCATGTCGATAGCTGTAAGAGGGTGGAAGAAACAGTGGCTGAAAGTTTTCAGCTTATATACAATTCTGACTGAAGACCGGCGATGACTTTTGACATTATAATAGCAAAGAGGTCAAATACAGCGAAATGTGATGCACATTCTTCAGTTGTTGTTTTCCAACAAGCGTACGAATAAAGAAAAATAAGTGCTTATTGCAGTTAGAAAAGTGAAACTACCAAGAAAGAGTTAGTAAGAAATTTCGCGTTCTCGATCCGTTTCTAGAAAACAGAAAACGGCGCTGAAAATTTAATCTACAGACGTTAGAAAGTTGAAAATTGTAGACGTCGTTTATCTTACACTATTAGCCTCAGAGATTTTTCGATATTCCCATCCCTAAGGGGTGAAATTGGGGTGAACAGTTTTGTGAAAATACGTTGCTATTCAATCAGTTTTAAAGCAAGAAATTCAAAACTTCGGATTTAGATTTAGAAACACGTGTTTCGATACTTCATGGAAATACAAACATTAGACGGGTGAAAAAAGGGAAAATCTTTTAAGAGTGCTGCAAAGACTATTTTTAATGCTAGAAATGCGAAAATTTGGATTTGAAACCATGGTTAGAATTTAAATAAATAGTGTTTCGCGATGTTCTGAATTCTGTCATCAATGGTGTAACAGAGTGTGGTATGTTGTATCAAAATACTTGATTAGGAAAGCATTTTAAAGCTTAATGTATGAAAATTTATATTTAGAAGTAGAAACAACCAATGCAGACTATCCAGTCTACACAGTCGAAGCAGTGGGAATTAAGCTAATTTGATATAAATTTGTTTCTGCTATAATCTGCTAGAGTAGAACTGTAAAAAGTCATTCGATACGTTCATTCTAATGGTTATTCATCTGTGTAGCTCTCTCGTTAGAGGAATTACCACGGAAGAAAAAGTATATTTTGAGAAAGAATGAAGCTATTTTATCCTGAAACTGAAAAATTTGCCTTTATTTGAATTTTTCACTGTAAATATTGGTTCTGGATTTTATTTCAACTTAAAGACTTTTTGTAATGTTCGAGCACGATAATCCTTTTCTCAGGGGCTGATATTTAATAAACCAAAGAATAAAAATTCGAATCATTGAGTCTTGGTAGTTCAGATAATATGACGCCCATCACAAAGATAATGTTTTTGCTTGATCCATTTCCTTTGTAGCATTATTATTTAGAAAATTTCACGTAAGTTTCTCCTGACCACTACTGTTAGATATATTCCTTCACTTTTAGAATATGCTGGGACAATATTAGGGAACTAAATACTCGAATAACTTTTTTTTAAGGTACATAAATTCTCTATTCCGAAATCAATAGTTACATTCATAACACCTTCACAGTATACACTTTATAAGTTCACAATTCGTGATTATTTTCGTGAAAGATTGTTTCCATTAATCTCTCTCAAGAATGTTCAACAGTTTATTACGGGAGGCAGAAGTTTCTAATTCTTCCGTCTTAGCCTATCCCGATCAAAATCCAAACAAAATATTCGCTTTCGCGTATAATCACGATATAAAAGTTTGTATTAAAGTTTAAATACTTTTTCGTTTTTTTTCTATCTTGGAATGAAACCGCGTATAATACATTAAGCCAAGCACTGAGAGTTAGTCCCTCTGAGAGCTAAGAACATAGAGAGCTGAGCACATAGAGAGCTAAACACATAGAGAGAGTAACTCAACTGCGGATACTATTTATAATAGCAATCTGACAAATGATCTCTGATATACGAGATGTTTTGACCTAAGTATTCCCTGGATACTGTCTTGTTGTTGTTGTTGTTGTTGTGGTGGTGGTGGTGGTCTTCAGTCCGGAGACTGGTTTCATGCAGCTCTCCACAATACCCTATCCTCAGCAAGCCTTTTTAACTCCACATAAGAACGGCAACCTACATCTGTCTGAATCTGCTTACTGTATCCATCTCTTGGTCTTCCTCTGCGGTTTTTACCCCACACACTTCCCTCCAATGCTAAATTCACGATTCCTTGATGTCTAAGAATGTGTCTACCAATCGATCCCTTTTAGTCAAGATATGCCAGAAATTCCTTTCCTTCATAATTCCCTATTATTCTGAATTTCGCTGATATAATTTGAATTTACAAAAAAATTTTGAAAAATTAAAAAATTCTGCCTCTTGACAAATTATTAAAATTACGTAACGATGAAAAAGGTCGGAATACCGTGATTCTAATGCTATGGTCGCGATGTGGTGTTACAGATCTGACGAAATGGATAATAAATTGAAGAGAATGTGACAAACGGAATAACGTCTGTTTAAAAAGTCACGTTGGATGTCAGGAAAATTGTGTAATCTCTTTCCTTTCAAGTGGACTTTGAATCGATAAAATGAGAAGTCTTGAGTATTCAGATCAGGCGAGTATGGTTGACGTTCAAGCTGCACAACCCTCTTTTCTTGCCAAGCACTGAGACGGTATTGTCTGTGTGTGGACGGGCGTTATCGTGCAACTTGCTTTCAAATGTACAGTTTTGATTTAGAAGTAGTTTAACAAGTGATGTTATATTCTCTGTGAGGCACTTAATGGGTTAAACAAAACAATGCGAACGCCAATTGCATTCTCTAATTTAACAGAAGCGTTTTATTGTCAACAACTTATTATATCTTGGGCCCACGATGTTAGAAATGTCATATATTGTCATAATTGTAAAAGGTTGGTCCAAAACGCAGTAATGTATTACTTTACTTATCATGAGATATCTTTCGGCGTAAGTACCGTCGTCCGGCGTCTTTCTACAAAAACATTTTCTTTTTTCATTATGTATCCAAGTACTAGATAAATATACATAAATAAAATTTACAAATTTCAATTACAAAGTGCAGTACGTATGGTAGTTACAGGCCTTAACTATTTCAACTGACTATTTATGAGGCGGTGTTTCATATTCACGAATTATAGCCGTTACCGATCTGTCAATGCCTCAGAATACATTCACAAATTTTTCTTTCAAAGAGAAAATATAGAAGTTAACAGATACGGCATAATTTTATTCATTATTTCTATGTATGTTATTATGTACCGAGTATGGTAAAAGATTTTATTAGAAATTTTAGTTGGACATGGTGATACATTTAGGTTTCACATGGTTCTCTTTATTTTTGGTTTACTTTGGCATTATAGTACGATCTCTGATCAATTTAAGCTACATTATGCTTTGTCGATTGTTAAATTATTAATAAAATCATCGATTTAATTTTTTTGTTTAAAATCTATTTGATCGTTTAATAAATTTTTTACGTCGCTAGTTGTGTGGATATATACTTCAATTTCCTCCAGAATATTCATTTCGTATCCCTTCTGTATTATACGTAAAATTTCTAGTGGATATTCTGTGGTGCCTACTAAGTGATTTTCCAATTATAAGTGCTGGTAAAAAGTAGATGGGTTTTTATGACTCTCCCTAATGTGTTCATTATAACGATTGGTGAAATTACGTTCAGTTTGGCCTATATAATATTTATTACAGGAGTTACAAGATATTTTGTATATACAAAGATTTAGAAATGTAGAAAGTTTTGCTAAAAAAAATCATTTCATTTGTGTTGTTTCCTAGATATGTTGTACTGATGTACAAGGTGCTTGAACTATCTTGCTTACCCAAAATATCTCTAGAACAACAACAGCTATTGTAAAATGACTTTCACCGGTATCAAAGTAATCAATGAATGTATACATTTTTAAACATTCTACAACGAAAGCATATGAGTTTTTTAAAACAAACTTGTTTTGTTTTAAATGGACACCCTATATTATTTCATCAGCAATCTATAGCATGACACGTCACATTAACAATGGTGTTGATTGCATCGCAATACGCCAATTACATCCTGAGATATTGCAAAGCGAAGTTGACGCTTGAAATACGCGAAACGCGCCGTCAGCCCACGTCCTGAGCAGTGTGGGGTAAGAGGTTCTCGCCTGAGTCTCATGACGTGCGCTAGCCGCGCGTTTCGCTTACTTCAAGCGTCAACTTCGTTTCGCAATATCTCAGGATGTAATTGGCGTATTGCAATGCAATCAACACCATTGTTAATGTGATTTGTCAAGCTATAGATCGCTGATGAAATAATATAGGGTGCCGACTTACGAAAATATAAGTTTGTGTTAAAAATATGTACATTCATAAGCCCCAGCCTTACACTGATCCCGGTGAAAGTCGTTTTACAATGGCTATTGTTGTTCCAGAGATATTTTGGGTGAGCAAGATAGCTGGAACACACGATATATTTACAAAGAGAAACACCTCTTTGACCCTACTGTATCCATTTTTAATAAGTTAAAATATGTACATTCATAAGCCCCAGCCTTACACTGATCCCGGTGAAAGTCGTTTTACAATGGCTATTGTTGTTCCAGAGATATTTTGGGTGAGCAAGATAGCTGGAACACACGATATATTTACAAGGAGAAACACCTCTTTCACCCTACTGTATCCATTTTTAATAAGTTTCCACAAGAATTCAAAGAGCTTAGTAATAATCCACGCACTTTTAACGCTAAAGTGAAAATTTTCCGCGTGGCATATTATTTCTATTCTGTCGAGAAATTCCTGGAAAAGTTAGAAACAGCTAAATTATGTGTTGCGTTGTTGTTTCTTTTCACTCTGCTTAGGCCTGTCGTGTGCTTAAGATTACTATACCTTCCAATTTATCCGTTACTGATCCTTTGCTACAATTCGCCGTGTGTTAAGAGTGCGTGGTCTAAAGTGTTATACTACGGACTGGGCGGTCGTTCCCGTTGGAGGTTCGAGTCGTCCCTCGGGCTTTGGTGTGTGTGTGTGTGTGTGTGTGTGTGTGTGTGTATGTGTGTGTGTTTTGTCCTTAGTGTAGGTTAGTTTAAGTAGTTTGTAAGTCTAGGGATTAATGACCACAATAGTACGGACCAATAGGTTTACAAACATTGTTACAATCTGAGTACTGTCTCGTTCCATGACGACGGAATCTTGCTCCTCAGTTCAGTACTGTGGAAGTTGATAAATAAAGATAATTAAAACTAAACCTAGTACGTAAACTGCTTGGCTTTCGCCGATGATATTGCAGTATTTCCAGACATCTTGGCAGAACCGGCTTTACAGATCAGTCTATAAGAAATGACCGCTGGCAAAATCTATTTAGAATTTCGAAAAAAAAAAACAACAAGAAGGCAAAGATTGAATCACTACAAATTACTGAAAGACAAATATTAGGAGAAAATCTTGGGGCCAGTTAAAGAGCAGACACCATACAGAGAGCGTCATAATAATGAAATCCATCTAAATATCGAAAAAAAAAATCACAAATCTAATTAGGAAAAGAATAACAACTTTCTGTGGTCACATACAAAGAATGAATCCCAATAGATTGACAAAAGAAGACTGTTCTGTTACTTCAGTAAATTAAAAATGGATAACACAAAGTGAAAAGGGGTTGTAAGGGACATGGACAACCTCCAAATTACCCCAGAAGATATCGAGAAAAGACGACTATCAGAAAGAAATAAAAGTTTGCCAAATGTTTCGAGGAAAGAGCGAAGAAGAAAACTGGAGACAAGTGGACCAAAGAAAAAAGAGAGAAACATAGGAAGATGAGAGAAATATGGAAGAAAATAAAGGAGATACAATTATAGTCCATAGTGGCTCATACGTAAAAAAAGAAAAGAATAAACCTAGTACTGTAAAATGGGGTGACTTTGTTCATTTTTTATTTATTTTTGTACGTTAAAGTACAGCTTCATAAGATAATGACGAGAATCTTTTTGGGGAGTTGCAAAAGATCTTACTGAATACGACAAAGCAAATTATATGTTTTTATTAGGCGCTTTTTATGATTATTAAAAACAAAATTTCACTCTTCAGTCTCACCCCATGAGTCGGGGTCACTTTTAACGCTTAAACATTTTATTATGTGGAAGGTACCACCACTTTTTGCTCATTAGTACCCCTATAATATGAAAAATCATTACATTTTATATAGGTATGTAGTTTTAAAAGAAGTTACTTTTCAGTATTGGGGTATAATTTATGAGTATTTTTTAATAATCTGGAACTTTTGTATTTGATTATTGCTAAATGTGTATAATAACGGAAATAGATACAAACCTACCTATGATATAAAATTAATTAAAACTGGTCTTTGCATAAACGTTTGTGTGGCTTAAATGGAAAAACTGGTATCGCAGTTTACAGAAAACAGTTGTAAATACTTTACAGTATATGAATTCAACGAAAAATACTGTTCATTTGATGTCATAGGCATCAAATTGAAAACCTAAATGAATCCTTCCCCTTTTGTCTACCTAGGGATCAGGTAGATTGTTACAAATACCAGCTTTCTTACAACCTGACTCATCAGAAATATTCGGTCATAAAAGAATTAATAAAAACGTCACTTTTTCCAGCTTAGAATGCCATTTCCGTAACAGTGTTATTTAATCCTCACTGATAACTTTAACATAATATTTTTCACAATCAGGCGATTTCCACTCAGCTGATCTATCGGTGTCAATGATAACACCTCTGTTCAAAGGCAACCCTTGTAAGACATGCCATTATATTTTATTATTATTCGTTACCAAAGAATAAATATAACACGTTACGATTTCTGCAATGGTTAATTGAAGTGTTAACCTCGACAATAAATTCTGAAACATAAAATGCTTTTCATAACAGGCAAATGCATTAGACGTTAGAAAATGTTCAAATGTATTAGACGTTAGAAAATGTTCAAATGTTTGTAAAGCTTATGGGACTTAACTACGGGGTCATCAGTCCCTAAACTTACAACCTACTTATGAACTAACTAATGCTAAGGACGGCACAAATATCCATGCCCGAGGGGGGATTCAAACCCCCGACCGTCGTGGCCGTGCAGATCGTGACTGGAGCGCCTCAGTCCCCTCGGCCACCGCGACCGGCTATTTTATTTTGTGCAGTTGGCATATATATGATGATACTAAGTGTTGGTTGTCACATCATCTGAAAGTATAGAGTGCTGGCGATTTTACACACTGGAATACAGCACTCACTTTAAAAAGGCGCTAAATTACTGTTCAAAGTCACTCCGCTGTTCAATGTCACCCACTTTACGGTACGTAGAACAGGCTTTTCTGTTCGAAACACATTAAGGGGTTGTCTCTCAAAGCAGTGCTTTCCTCTTTCGTGCTGTTTTGTTTTAGGCCAGGTCGCACGTTTGTTGGATGCGATACGAAATTACAGTGTCAGCTGTTGGGGATGTCGAGCAAAAACAGGTAGGGGTGGTTCTTACCTGCAGCAGCAGGGCGAGACAGGAGGAAGTACGTGTCCAGACTGCCGCGCTGTGTTGTGTCTCTGGCAGCTCTCCAGGCGCAGGGCAGCTCTGAGAGCTCCTCTCGGGGACAATTTCGCACTAGCGCCAGCGAGAGCTGTTTCATTACCTCGCGTTTTTCTCGCGCACCGGCCTTCGTCAGGTACAAATGAAAAATGTGTCGCAACTGCTCTCTCGTTCCAGAATTATATTCCCCGACAACAGCTTCTGCTTAAAATCTTTCTCCTTCCTAAACAAAGTAGTACAGTGATAGTGAATAGTTCACTTGCTTTAGATTAAAAGGGTGTGTTTCACTAAGTGTGTTTGCCCCTGAAACTTATAAAATAATTGGCGACGGCAAATTTTAATTCGGTAGGTCAACACAATAAATGTTACACTATCTGCGTAGCTGTGAACATAGTTTATTGCATCATTTTCCAAAGAGTTACACCACAAAGATGTAATTTTTTAAATGGAACAATAGCTTTCTATCGTGCATTGGATGGGTTGAAACCAGCTGCGTCCAAATCAATTTAAACTACATTCCTATCGCTGTTAGTTTGGGAGCTACAACCCTTCAAAGTTTAGGGTGCGGAGGCTACGACAGCGTAGCTGACTGGCTGGTGGTCATGAGACAGTGGGCCGTGCCCCAGAGGATAGCCACTCGGCCAGTCAGCTACGCTATCGCAGCCTCCGCCCCCTAAACTTTGAAGGGTTGTAGCTCCCAAACTAACAGTGATAGGAATGTAGTTTAAATTGATTTGGACGCAGCTGGTTTAAACGAATCCAATACACGATAGAAAAAAAAACTATTGTTCCATTTTAAAAATTATATCTTTGTGGTGCAACTCTTTGGAAAATGATACAATAAACTATGTTCATAGCTCCGCAGAAAGTGTAACATTTCTTGTGTTGACCTACCGAAGATTTTAGGTACGATTTTATAGCGATCTGATAGATATTTACTTATTTGAAGAATATAACGCGAAATGCGGAACAATAATTACTCTTCGAAAATTATATTTACTCTTTGCAATTGATAATGATAAACTGGTGGAGTATATTGGGATGGAAAGGTATAGGTGTATATTAAATTTTACGTGTGTGTATGTGTGTGTGTGTGTGTGTGTGTGTGTTTGTGTGTTAGTATTCCGCTCTGCAGCGAAAACTACAGAACGCGAACGAATGGTCTGTGTGTAATTCTTGTCCGAAGTCTCCCGTTGTACACCATAGCAGTTCCATACCGATAACTGTAAGAGGGTGCAAGATATGGTGGTTGAAAGTCGTCAAATTATAAAAAAATTCGGACTGAAGGCCAGCGATGACGTTTACGATTCTATAGCAAGGAGGTTACATTCAGCGAAACGTGACGCCACAGACCATATCTTTGGTGTATGTGTGCTACAATGTCTTCAGCTCATTCTCTGTAAGGATAAGCATACGAATAAGGAAATATAAGAATAAATAAATAAAGAAGTAAAAAAGAAATTTCTTTTAATACATCCCTTTAAAAAACATCGATTTGATTTTTCGCGCATTGCATCAAGTGATCGATCTATGATATTATTATAATCATTATTGTTGAATTTTGTGATTGGATTCTTCGAAACGAGTGCATTTTTATGTGTGATTTGATCTACCAATACGCGAGCGGAGCCGCGGGTTTAAGCTACTATATAATAAATTTGCAAACATCGTCACAGAAACCGCAGTGGACAAAACTTCAAAAGTGAAGTTAATTGGGGGATTGGCCCAACCATTTGAAATGAAGACAGGTGTGCGACAGGGCGATGGAGTATCATTAATACTACAGAATGTTCGTAAAGTCCAGAAACAATTTTAATTATTTATTGCGCAAGAACCATTGGACAGATATCAAACGTACGTCATTTTGAAAGGAAATCCTGAAATTTTTTTCATGTATGCGCCATCCTTTTGGTTGTATAATTTTAAATTAAATTGAAAGTAGTTTTGGGATAAAAAGAATGTAAGTATATGTATTAATTCTCGTGTTTCAATGAGTGAAATTTTCCTTTTTTTTCTGTCAGCCTATCTCATAAGTAGAAAAATGAGCACATTACGTACAAAACTATACACATAAAATAATAAATATACCATCAAAAAATTCTCGAATACACGCAAAAACAATAAAAAGTATTAAAACACCACAACCAGTCAATTCCCAGAAACAAGGAGAAAATTGTCATCCAAGACACATACTGCACATTCACCAAACAATAAATTCTGAGGCACACTTTTATGACATGCAAGAATTTTTTTTTTTTTTTTTTTAAGGACTAGCCAATTACTCCAGCTACACACATAAAGGCACCAGAAAGAGAGAAAATAAATGAACAAATAATTGATCACCCTACACAGCTATAGCTGTGGTGGCAGATTATGTTAAATATCATAGTTATTGCATTCTATATTGGTTTCCTAGATTCCACCCTCGCCGATTTTACTGTAATTGTAGCGAAGAAATTTTAACGTTAGTGGATAGAAAAGCGACGTCTTTCTGCCAAAGGGCAGGTATTCTTGTTTTTCCTAGCCATTTTTCTATTTTTAATAGTAAATTATTCGGCAATGTCTATAGGTTACAAGATAATTGTAAATAAGCTGTGCTGCAGTTTACCGTTTGATACCTTGTCAGGGATATTAGGCAACATAAGAATGACAAAGATGGAGCTATTTTTAAGTTATTTTATGACCTTTCCTAGTGTAAAAAGTATGTTAAAATTAATATAAACGATAGTATTAACACTCTTGTATCATAGTATTCAGAAATGTAGCTTGCCGGCCGCTTGGAGCGCTACTGTCGCAATGTATAACTAAAATCTGTGGGAGTGTCGTGACTCTGTATGTTAGACCATCGCCCGCTAGTATACTCCCAGCCTCCCCACTCCGGGAAAATCACCGAAAGGCAGGAAGTACATTCGCCACTGGAGATATTTAAATACTTCGCCCGTTCCAAACGTTCAGTCACTTCTGGTCCTATGTTTGTTTTTTTTTTTTTTTTTTTTTTTTTTTTTTTTTTTTTTTTTTTTTTTTTTTTTTTTTTAAAAAGAGGACTGGTATAACTGTTTCACATATTACCTCGCCTAATTTTTCTGTATGTTCTGGAGTTTCACTTGTGCACTGTAAAACCTTCGCCGTGTTCAACCCATTGACAACTGAAGAAGTTAATATTGTACAAGCTTGAGTGCTGACAAATTTGGCAGCTCATGAGTGATTTTATTTTATTTTCCAGATGGAAAGGTTTAAGTCTAGGCCTCCACTATTTAACACGCAATTTATTTTGTTCTATTTTTATCAGCGTTTCGTCTAAAATATGACACTGGATGTGACTGAAAGAACGGCAATATTACTCTCAAGATTTTCGAGCAGTTGGGCATTGGAATCAATGCTATGATCAAGAGTTTCCTCAGGCTTTCATATTTTCGTTTTTTGAGTGTGATTCGCTGTAAGTTTTTAATAGTTCTTCATACTTCTTTTGCTCGTACTGTATAAGAAGGAAAAACAGAGAGAACAGCAGCATTCAGCAATTTCTTAATTTTTAACCCAGCAGCCTCTCGGAAATGAAGGCTAAAGTTAAAAGCGGGCGTAAAATCTACTCTTGATATTGCTTTCAGCCACTGTTCTCTGACATCACTTTTGTTGGTAAATTCGTGAAATGAAACTCCTTGCGCTTTACCACTTCGAAACCAAATGTTTGTTAAGCTTAAGGGACTTAACTACGGGGTCATCAGTCCCTAAACTTACAAACTACTTATGAACTACCTACAACTAAGGACGGCACAAATATTCATGCCCGAGGGGGGATTCGAACCCCAGACCTTAGTGGCCGTGCAGACCGTGACTGAAGCGCCTCAGTCCCCTCGGCCACCGCGGCCGGCTTACCACTTCGGTTTGTGCAGCAATACACTATTGCTATTGACAAATTAAAACCTATAATGAGACGTTACTGTGTTAAATTAATAAACGTATGGTAAGATCATAAAAAGTAACTAATGAGACCAGATACACCGATGCGCGTAGAAAATTAGAGAGCGCGTATGAAGAAACATGAAGATCGGATTATAGCAAACTTTGTAATAACTTTCTAATAACAATCTTCTACGATTGCATACCTACTTATTACGGAATCAATCCACCATAATTCCCTGATCATACCTTAGTATACTCTTGGTAGTCTAGGCAGTCAAACGACAAGAAAATACACTGTTTACTTAATTTCTTCTGTTGATTACAATGTTCGTGAAGCGTGGGTTTAGGGCACGCTACTAGCGCCGCAGCGGCCAAGGCGGTAACGTCTTGATGTACGCTCCAAAACACCGAAGCCGAGCGAAGTGGGAAGGCTGAGAGTATACTAGTGGGCGATGGTTAGACCGTGATAGCACGCTGTTGTCTCATGGTATTAATATCAGCTTTTCCTTTATCGTTCTGTGAACATTACTTCTAAAACATACTGAAAAAGATTTTTAAAAAGTTGTGTCGTTACCCCGTCACAATTATACACAGAGATGGATCGTAGCATTCGAACCCTAGTATTTTTATTTTCAAACTCTTGATGTAAAACAAAAATTTCAGATACTGTTCGTAACAACTCAGTATCCATATAGAATGCACATCAGTTTAATAAGTCATGGTTGCAAAATATTAACACTAATTATATACAGAAGGATGGAAAAGCTGGTAGAAGCCGACTTCGGGGAAGATCAGTTTGGGTGCAGGAGCAATGTAGGAACACGGGAGGCAATACTCACTTTACGGCTTATCCTAGAAGATAGATTAAGAAAAGGCAAACCTACATTTCTAGCTTTTGTAGATTTGGAGAAGGCTTTTGACAATGTTGATTGGAATAAACTCTTTCAAGTTCTGAAGCAAGCAGGAGTAAAATATAGGGAGCGTAAGGTTATTTACAACTTGTACAAAAACCAGATAGCGGTTGTCAGAGTTGAAGGGCATGAAAGGGATGCAGTGGTTGGAAAGGGAGTAAGACAGGCTTGTAGCCTTTCTCCGATGTTGTTCAATTTGTACACTGAGCAGGCTATAAAAGAAAGTAAGGATAAATTTGGTGAAGGAATTAAAGTTCAGGGGTAAGAATTAAAAACATTGCGTTTTGCTGACGACATAGTAATTCTGTCAGATACAGAAAAGGACATAGAAGAGCAATTGAACGGAATGGTCAGGATGCTGAAAGGTGCATATAAGATGAACATTAACATGAGCAAAACTAGGGTAATGGAGTGCAGTATAAGAAAATCAGGTGATGCTGAAGGAATTAGATTAGGTAACGAAGCAATAAATGAGGTAGATGAGTTTTGTTCCTTGGGCAGTAAAATAACAAATGATGGTCGCAGTACAGAGGATATAAAATGCAGAATGGCGATGGTTAGAAAAGCGTTCTTGAAAAAGAGAAATTTGTTAACATCGAATATTGATTTAAGCCTAAGGAAGTCCTTTCTGAAGGCATTTGTATGGAGTGTTGCCTTGTATGGGAGTGAAACATGGACGATAAACAGTGCGGACAGGAAGAGGACAGAGGCTTTTGAAATATGGTGCTACAGAAGAAAGCTGAAGATTTGGTGGGTGGATCTCGTAACTAATGAGGAGGTACTGAACAGAATTAGGGAGAAAAGAAATTTCTGGAATACCTTGACTAAAAGAAGGGATAGATTGGTAGGACACATTCTTAAACATCAAGGAATTGTGAATTTTGCGTTGGAGGGAAGTGTGTGGGGTAAAAACCGCAGAGGAAGACCAAGAGATGGATACAGTAAGCAGATTCAGACAGATGTAGGTTGCCGTTCTTATGAAGAGGCTTGCTCAGGATAGGGTATTGTGGAGAGCTGCATCAAACCAGTCTCCGGACTGAAGACCACAACAACAACTACTCCAAATTCTCCATAAGCTTTGCCACTATATTACAACCTGTTGTAAGTGACATACTGGCACAGATAAAATGAGCTCAGTCAGTTATCACTTGGGGTTTCAATCTTAAAGTCCTGTGTTCGATTACCACTGCCCCCCTCCCCTTTTTTTAAATTCTTCGTAATGTTCAATTTTTCACTTTTAAGTAGAAAAAAAAGGTAAAGCAGTCAACAATCCGAAGATTGGCTTGGACAACACAATTCTTTACTAGGCATGGCCCTGTTTGGATGTGGTATTCCGTTGCCTTCCTCTGACATTCGAACTGAATTACCCAGTCAGTTATAGGGGAACCTACAGTTTAACGTGGGTTCCGAACCACGGTGCTACTCGGTATTTTTCACGTGAGCAATACTGCCAGTGGTTTAAGAAGTGGAAAGTGACAGATAAAAATTCTAGGACCTGGCGGGGATCGAACCCGCGACCTTCCGATTCATAGTTTGGCACTGTACCACTGTGCAACCAAGAGGCAAAAGTTTTAAGTTTGGTTTTTAAATATAATTAAACAATGATGAAATGATTTTTACGAATTTTTGTAGTGCTAAATTGTGAAATAAAGCAAATAATTCCCTCGTTTGTGTCTTTCATGCTTTCGTGTCTCCTCTTTGCCCTTTCCTTCATGAATTATCATTAAATGCACATAATTCCTACAAATTTGCAGTGCTCAATAAATTCCAAATACATTTTTTTTTTTTTTTTCATTTTCGTGACTTTGCAAACACAACTGGTCGAATTTCGACTACAGGCAATACTAGTCCATGTAGAATGCACAAACGGGTCCTGTTCCCTCCGCGCCGGGTCTGAAACGCGAGATGTGCAGCTTGGATGACAGTTGTGATTACGACGTTAGAACGTGAGCGGAACGTGTAATATTCTCGGTAGCCCCTGGGCTGTGCGCGCGTTGCATTAACAGAAGCGCCGCCGCAACAGTCGCCATCTCCGGTCTGCTGACTGCCGCAATGTTTACGAGCGAGATGGCGAGCAGCAGTTGCGGTCGCCTCGCAGCCGCTGGAATTCCCAGTAGCCCGCTGCCGCCAGATTGGCTGCGTATGCTGACTCCATTACACACACACACACACAAAGAGCGGTCGCTCACGTACATGCTTATTGTCGGCTCACGAGGGGAGCTTACGTGGATGATCGCGCTCCCTGTATGCGGAGCTACGGCAATCTAATTACAAGGCAGGAAGGGACTGGCAAAGTGTCTGCCTTATTCAACCTCCTCATCTCTGTAATGGATCGTACTGATTATGGCGAGCTTAAATTAATTATTTATTTAGCGCATGGCGCTACACACATGGTTTAAACTCATTGCATTATGAAATGATATGTTAAAAAATCGCAGT
The DNA here is from genome assembly GCA_026315105.1 of Locusta migratoria. Taxonomy (NCBI): domain Eukaryota; kingdom Metazoa; phylum Arthropoda; class Insecta; order Orthoptera; family Acrididae; genus Locusta; species Locusta migratoria. Next base: position 215,069,439 of record CM048744.1, on the reverse strand, counting down.
GACGTGTTTTACGGCCCACTTTAGATTTGTACTTTTATAAGTTTTTGCAAACATTGTGGACCAAAATAATAATCTAAATAATAAAAAATTAATTAATTAGAGTGTTTGAAACCCTTTTAGGAAAAAAAAATTTAGATAGTGGCGGATTCCGAACCACTGACCTTAGCGTCACAGTCCAACGTATCCACTACGTTACGGCTAACAGTTAGAAGTTACGTTCTTTAATCTCATACTATTCATGGCCGTTGTTAACTGATGCTAGTATGGTATTTGTAGACACTAGATTATCAGTTATCATACGAAAAATGACGTCTTTTTGTTAATTCTTCAGTGCGCCATTCATTTGAAATGACAACGTGTAAGTTACAATAAGAAAATCATCAAATACGCAACGCAAGTTAGCGTATGCCAGAGAGAGTTCTGAGCGAAGAATGTCACGTGACATCTCCGAACGGCTGGTTTTCGTTAATTCGATGAAGGGTGACAAATCTCCGTGATTTTTGCAAATATGTCTCAAACGATACGAGATATGAAAAAAACGTAAGGGAGCTAAGTTGTAGAGAATTTTCTACTCTACCAATTAGGTAATTCAATTTTCGTGTCAGATGAACGGTTCGTTTGCAATTACATTACAAATGGCTTTTTTTTACCGCATTTTTGTCCGAAAAATTTGAAAAATGGAGGTTCTGGTCTCTGGTGGCCTACAATAATGTCTGTAAAATTTGGTGCTGATCGGTTTAACGGTTCGTCTTAAAAACGGGGAACACGTTACGGACAGACAGACAGACGGACAGACAGACATACATTCCAAAATCGCCGTTATTTTTGCAAATATCTTTGAAACGCTACGAGATATGAAAAAACCGTAAGCGAGCACAGTTGTAGAGAATTTTCTCCTCTACAAATTACGTTATTCAATTTTCGTGTCTGTTGAATAGTTAAGCCGTTATTTTCATTTAAACGTCGAGCTGTCAAAAAAGATCGCAAAAGGCCACTTCTAGTGTTACTACCGTAACCTAAAGTGGACCAAAAGTGTATTTATACTATCATTATTCGTTTCGTTCTTCTATCAGATCATTTCATATGCAAATTCAAAGTATTTTTGTCGCATTTCATTCCATTCCATGATGGTGGTGGTGGCGGCTGGTGCAGCAACAGTGTTGAATAATTAAATAATTCGCAGTCTCTGTTGCAATATTTTTATTATTCCAATTATGCTTTTTGTGCTGTTAGCGCATCATCAGACTGGAAACAGACAAATGGTTTATTATAGTCCGTGTACCTGGCGGGCAGCGAATCTAATGTGGCTAAGGTGAGTAAAATTTTGCAACGTCAGACTTACTTGGGCGCAGATGGAACCACAGAACTATCTAAATCTGTGGTGGAGGTAGCTTAACAATTTGTGTACTGTCATTGGGCCTCTGCAAAGAGATAAACGTACAAAGTACGTAACGGCTATTTGAAGTAGAATAACTAGGGGTTAAAGGGGTACAGTATGGAAATTAATAGAATGCTATTTATATGATAAAACTCACCATAGCAGCAGAGGAGTCGCTGTCGCGGCAGGTCCACGTTTACAACGGGTAGTATGTAGATGTAGATATTGTTAATAATTGCGAAACATAAATGCGACCGTTAAACAAAGCGGTATGGGCAGAGAATGAGCGGCTTGCCAAGCAGTAGCTTAATATTGTCAGAGATGTTTGTGATGTGGGGTAATTGATCTTGTGAAATGATACGTGGTGGTAGTGAAACAATAATAAATGAATGAAAACGAAATTATTAGACGCCTGGGAGTGGGGCGGAATAAAGATGTTGTGAATTGTCAGAAGGCGGGTCATTTTGGAAAACATGATGTAAAAAGTTTGATTTTTATCGCATGATGAACGTTTTAAGTTGCGAAGATAGCACGTATAAGAGTCGTAGCGCGGCCGCTTAATATAGGCGCATGCAGTGCGCATGCGCGGCTGAGGTTCAAATTCTCTTCTCAACCCACCTGGAGTCAACATATGGGCGCTGCCGCGGCAGGGAAGGGCGAGGGAGACACTGCTTTTAACATTCGTTCAAATGTTCCAATGTTTGTTAAACTTATGGGACTTAACTACGGGGTCATCAGTCCCCTAAACTTACAAACTACTTACGAACTAGGACGGCACAAATATCCATGCCCGAGGGGGATTCGAACCCCCGACCGTAGTGGCCGTGCTGACCGTGACTGGAGCGCCTCAGTCACCTCGGCCACCGCGGCCGGCTTTAACATTCGTGTTTTAGTTGATAGAGACGCCATATCCTGGCTAATAGAGGTCTGGCAGTAACGCACGAATGGTCCCGAAGCAAAGACAATGGAGCTACTGCGCACCTCGCCTTGGCGCATCGGTAAATCCTCCATGAAACAAACATCCGCCCTCCATATTTGTTTCTGGCGAATTGAAGACTCATCAGAAACATGTATTTTTTTAGTAAAATAGCTTATAACAATAAATTAAAGACACATCAACTGTAAAAGCCTTCAGAAGACCAATCACGAATAATAATAATAATAATAATAATAATAATAATAATAATAATAATAATGAAGTCATTACTCTTCACCTAGCAAGAATAGCTGCGTAGTTAGCGGCATGACATTGCGCCTTCGAAGATAGGGGGTTTGAGATCGAGTGTAAGCAGTTTCTTTTACCCAATTTTCTTTTCAACAGATACGGGAACAACAATGACTTTTGTATTCTTACTTGTGACATATCTTTGAAAGTATTACAAATGTATCGCGATTTTGGGGTTAAATGACATTTATACTATTCGTTGTAAGAAATATTTAGCTATTTGAAAAGATGTGGGGGAGAGCAGCCATCACGCATGAGTAACGTTAGGAGCGGGCTCCTTACAGTGTCACGTGACCCGAAGGTAGCTTCATGTTTGTAAATCTATCGGACCAAATTGCGTGGTCATCAGCCCGTAGCTTACAAACTACTTAAACCTAGGTAAACTAACCTACGGACAAGCACACACACCCATGCCCCAGGGAGGACTCGAACCTCCACGGCGTGCAACCGCGCGCTCCGCAGCGAGGTGCTATAGATCGCTCGGCTACTCCACTGCGGCTCATTTTGTTATACTCACATACCACTGTAATGAGTTATTTTCGTGTTTTAGTGTTCTTGTGCATATTCATATTATCTTGGTGTTCGTTATCAAAGCAAAATTAACAACGTTTAGTATCTTTAGAAACAAATTACTCTTCGAACAAAAGTGTGAAATAAAGAAGCTTGGTAGGCCGACGCCTCAGCTCGAGTTAAAGCAAGGGCAAACAAGTCGAGATAAGACATTCGGCAGATCTTTTTACGAAAATATATCTAAAAAGGCGAGAGGGGGTGGCAACCGGGACGCATTCCCCCAGCGCCACTCACAGAGGTGCGCCAAATTTTCTCTTTGCATGCTTAGTGGGGGGGGGGGGGGGAGGTTAGGGGGGGAGGTGGGAGGGGTCCGGCACTCAAAGAAGTGACCCTGTCGTCAACTGAAGCACCAGCCGCCACTGTGAAAGATTATGACGGCTTTAACTTGTTTAATGATTGCCCTTTGGAAGGCTTTTTGAACAAATTGAGACTAGTAACATGCATCATGCAAGAACCCCTCCTAGCACTAAACCTACACTGGAGCTGTAGGCGTACTTAGGAGTGCGTAGAAGATGGTGTAGGGGGCGTGCGGATTTACCGGCCCACACTTCCCATCCAGGATCTGCAAAAGAAGCTGACCCACCTTCGAGTCAGACTTGTGAGCCGACGTGTAGGAGTTACGTGTATTTGTTCTGAATAAAATCTGGGTTGCCACTTATGGGGCTTTATTGCTAGCCTCTCCATAACACAATGTTGAAAAATTTTAACTTTACTGCGGATACTGGGAGCATATTCCTACTTGTCCGGTACGGATTAGGTCCTAGCGCCGACTGACTACAGTGCCGCGCAGCCGAGACCTCCTACCAAATTTCGTGTCTCGTCGTACATGTTCGGAAGTGTTCGTTAAAGATCTAGTCATTCATTTATTTAGTTATCTGAACAGTATTAAACAAAGTAACATTACCAGCACCGACTGTATGCCTCCAAACATTGTTAAATAATAAATAATAATAAATTAAAAAACAATAACTTGGCGCCATAGTTTCGGGACTTCCCCGGCTTATAGGCGCGGCGGCCGCAACGGAGTATCTGACGGCAGCAGCAGCAGCAGCCATCTGGAGCTTTCGCTACCCCACCTCCTCGGCTGACGCCATACGGTGCGTCTAAAGAAGTATTTGTCGCCGGGTCGCGCACAAAATCTGTCTATTAATTAATTAAATGAAATGAAATAAAAAGTTATACCTCCATATAGAACCCCCACAATCATTAACAGCCACATAAAGCAGAAATAATTCTTACTGCTGATCACGTAAGTATTCCAAACGAACTAAAAACACGGTAAACAATGAGTTTAATTTCAAGTTAGTCAGATGCGTTAATAATCAAAAAAAGGTAAATGTCAGACCCGTTAATTAAAAATAAACTGGTATTATTGAAGTTTCCAAAAATAACTAATTTCAGTTTTTTCAGCCAATATATCGTAATTAACAGTTGAAAGGAGTACGCAAAATAATTTTCACTTAATTCTGCCTGTCATACAGCCTTGAGCATGTTATGTTACAAAAACCTAAGCTACAATTCTGTAGAAAACAAATTTATGTAATATAATATTTTATACCATTTCACTAATCGATATGACATACTGTACTTACTTTCATATCTTTGCTGTAAACCAAAGACTTTGTTTTATCTTTGGAATATGTCTTGCGCTCGTAGTTGTTGCGTTTAAAGAGTCGTTGTGTGACCTCCGTGGAGAAAGGAGTCGGTGTGTGACCTTCGTGAAGGAGAGTCGATGTCTGACTATGGTAAAGTTGAGTCGATGAGTAGTAGTCGTGAAACTGTCGGGTTAGTCTGTCTCTGTGTTAGACTCGAAGAGTAAAAATTCAGAGAGTTTTGAAGAAACGCAGCCAAGTCTGCAGATTGTAATTTTGTATGGAAATTAATCTGTCCCAAATAAGGTAATGTGTACTTTTCTATTGTTATGTCTGCTAGTCTGTATTTGAACTATTGTAGTTGGTGTTTGTCTTTTTGCTAATGAATACTGTTTAATGCAGCTCGCATTTATCATTTAACCCTGAGTCATTTTCCAGTTCCTCGTTCCTTTCACCAATCTGAATTGCTATCCGTTCTGATAATTGTTTCTTATGATAGTGTTGCATAATTATTGTTTGTAAATTTATTTGTTAATTAGAAAAGTTCAGCGTAGGCATTTTGTCATGATAAATGAGAGCAGGAAGTAGTTTGTTCATAAATCCAGTAAAGTTCATAGTTAGAGATTTTCTCAGTCTTAATGAAAGTTCAGATTATTAAGTCAATTAATGTTAGTAACAGTTAAAGTGATTTGTCTGATCAGAAGAAGTAGATCACGTAAAGAGATGAAAAATATTTGCAGTGAGTCAGACTTGAAACCATTACCAGATTTGTAGGACATTTTTTTACGTTGAATCAGTATGGTAATTGTTGTTCAGATAGCCACATTATCAAGTGCAGTGATTTTGGTATCTAATTAATATCAAATATATTTGTTTGGCATCCTGTTAATTCATGTAACAAAATTATCACTGTAGTAGCACGTTCTTTTTGATGGCTCTCCCAGTCGAATTGTGCATGTATAGTCTGGCTACTGGTATATGGTGCACGCTAACAGATATGAATTTTTCATTTGCTCACATTGTTTCTCACACACGAGATTAATGTGTAGACAATTTACGAGTTTAATTACTGTCAACTTATTAACTGTACAATTTAAAGTGTTATCCGTTTCGCATCAAACTAAACCACATTTACGTAAGATCATTTCATCCCATGTCAGTTGCAATTTATTCTAACAGGGCAAAGGAAGGTACTAAGTCTCATTGCTTAGTCAAATTATTTTGTAACCAAAACCACAACAGAACATTTATGTGGGAATTTTAGCGGGGACGGTCTCTTAACAAAAAAACAGTGACACGCTCGCCCCACAAACACATACTACTTTTCATTTCAAACAATCACGCACCACTTTTACAAAGTGTTCAAATGTTTGTAAAGCTTATGGAACTTAACTAAGGGGTCATCAGTCCCTAAACTTACAAACTACTTATGAACTACTTACGAACTAGGACGGCACAAATATCCATGCCCGAGCGGGGATTCGAACCCCCGACCGTAGTGGCCGTGCAGACCGTGACTGAAGCGCCTCAGTACCCTCGGCCATCGCGGCCGGCCCACTTTTACAGTTCGTGAAATTTGTGGACGTTAAAGCGAATTAATCGTAAACCTGTGGTTTCCTAAATCATTTCATCCCCTGTAGTGCTGTAATTCATTAAAATGCTAAAAAAATGTAGCTTTCAATCAATCTATACCTACTCTATCTCGTCTGCGAATGCGCAGTATTATAAAAGTTTCGGTAAATTGCTTTTGCACCAGGTCATCATCCACAGGTCAGGTTTTTTTCTACGAATTGCGGCATTCGCTGTGACGCACGAACACGCAAGACATAGGAAGTAACATTGATCTGTAGGTAGGAAAGAGCGCCTTTGAGTAAAGCATTCGTTTCCCTCGCTGTGCTACTGCCAGAAACGGACGCTTCCTGTAGCATGTCGAAGTCGTTTCTCAACGTTCTAATGTCGTTAGTGCAAGTAGCGTGAATGTCACCTTAGGAAAAGGCGTGGAATATCGTGTACGGTAACGACAGGAACAAGAACATTTCCACAGTAACATTATATCAGATATACACAATTTTAATTGACTTCGTGTACTACAAGCAAAGACATTTTGAAGACAGAAACAGCATAGCAAAACAGACAAACAATAAGCAAGAAAAAGTTGCTGAACTGAATGTTACGGAAATCTGCAGCTGGAGACATCGATACATATTAGAAAAAGCGTCATCGTTACCTTGTTGAATTATGTTGTTGTGTGTTTAAAGGGGACTAAACTGCTGGGTTATCAGTCTTGTTGAATTATGCTGGTATAGTTGAGCTTAACAGAAATCAGTGCTTTTCATAACTTACGACTAAGAAAGATTGCGATAATTTTAACAATCCGAATAGTTTATCACAAAGGAGAAAAGTAACAAAATTATAAGTTAATAGCTCTTGTACAGTAAAATTAAAAACAATAAGAACAGTACATAAAAAGGAAAAGTAGAGTCTATTTTTACTTTTACTACCCGTACATGGCAAAGTAATTCCATAATTTTTCACAATTTCTGTTTCGTAAGATAAAAATCGAAATACCAGAAACTGTAATCACTGTAGGACAGCTAAGAACTTTCTTGAAATAATACTTTTAAGATATCAGGGAAAGGTAACTGTAAAAGCCTTTCCGCTACAATATTTACGGGTTTTCGGGACGAGATTTAAATGACCGTGCCATCGTAGCACCGTATGAAATACGTCACTGCGAAGAGTTGATTGCTGTTCCTGATCACATGAACATCCGGAAAAAATGCGTCGCAGGTTTTCATGTATCAAAACAATACTGTATATGGATGATATTTTGTACCTTCTTTTTGTCCCATCTATCGTTATTAACGTCATTTCATACAACTTCCCAACATTTACGGATAAATCTGTATGCGGATGCTTCCTACTGCTATATCGGATTCAACAAGTAACGGAAATATCAGAATCGTGTGTATCTCTTACATCAGCTTTTTTCCTATTTCCAAATCAGAAGAGAAATCTTCTTTGCATAAATAGTAAATTGTTTCAATGTTGGCGCTTTTACTATGAAGATGGGATTCAGATGGGCAATCTAGGAGGTAGTTAACTACAATAATTCAACTCGTAATGTCTGAGCAGTATTAGATTAGAAAACGAGCAAATAAAAGTCGCAGATTAGTTCTGCTATTAAGTTAATACCAATGACGGCCGAAATTGATATGGTACAAAATGAAGTCCAGAAATTACCAGGAAATTGCCTGAATCATCAAACAAGAATGTATTTTTATAGGGGAATAGCTGTAAACCCGGCGTTGCCTGGATGTTTATGTTGTTGTTGTTGTTGGTTTGAAGGGGACTAAACAGCTAGGTCATCAGTCCCGGATGTTTATGTATCCTACACTCTCGTAGTCCACATCCCCCCTCTCTCTGCATCCACCTCTTTCTCTCCTATCTCACTGTTCGTTTCCACATTTCCCTCTCTCGGCAAAGATTTCTGGTAGGTAGCCTCTGTCAAGTATCATACAAATATTTATTTGCCCAGTGATCTTCCTCTTGGTCTAAAGGTCATGTGTGCAAAAATTCATAAAGATTGGAGCAAAACTATGCATTTTGCAAAATTCCATAAGTTAAGTACCCTCCACCATGCACCGAACAAAATTTTATACAGACAGTGACATTCCTCTCATTTTTAAGGTAGAGTGTGCAAACTTTCATTAATATCGGACCAAAACTTCGTTCTCAAATATTCCAGTTTTATTTCATAAAACCCTTGTTCTGAGAATAACTAAAACAAGAACAAAATGTGAAAGAGATCCATTTTTATGTTGCAAAATACCGTCCCCCATGCACCGTATGAAACTAAAGGTAGACAGTGACCTTGCTCTTGTTTTGAATGTCAAGGGTGCGAAATTTCGTGAAGATTGCAATGAAACTGTAGACTTCGTTAGTCTGTAGAAGAAGTATGCTCCGCCGTGCACCTATTGCAAAATACTTTCTTAGCTGATGTTTTCTACCTATAAACTACATTCCTGCCAAATTTCAGCTTCATAGGTGAAGTAGATTTTCGAGATTTCTTGTTTAGTCAATGAGTGAGTGAGTGTCCTTTCGCTTTTATATAGATAGCGATTAAGAAAAGATTGCTTACTTTTGGATGCAAGACATTTAAGGGAGACTTGCAGACAAAAATAAATAGAAACAGGCAAATCCGTAATGCTAACTTTATTTGATACAAGGTCATGCCTGATATGACAGTTTTATGGCATCAACAGCGAAACTGTTAAGAGCGGTAGACTTCTTTTCTTTTAATCATTTTGTGTGGAGGGGGGAAAGTCGGTTACAAAACGCTTCATAAACGTCCGAAATTACATACAAACTTTGTTGCAGGTTCCAAATACTCACATTTTCCAATAATTGACGCATAAATCTGGGTATTCTCACACGGTGCCCTCTCATTATTTATGACGTCATATCTCCTAAGCTATGTGCCGTGCTCTTTTGTTTTTTGGTCAGGAACCTTAGTGGGCTTACGGTGAACAGGTCACCAAAGTTTCATTGCGAACGAATTAATGGTTTTGAACACAGACACACACACACACACACACACACACAGAGAGAGAGAGAGAGAGAGAGAGAGAGAGAGAGAGAGAGAGAGAGAGAGAGAGAGAGAGAGAGAGGTGAGTCCTGTAAGAAAGTTACATGAGGATCATAAATTGTTCAGAGCAGATGAGATTTAACGATTTCGAATGCTGAACATTGATTGGTTAGATTATGGAACGAGTCAGAATGTGCTAAATATGTACTGAGCCAAAGGAAATGCTAGACCTGTGTAACATCGTCTAGAGCCCTAGCGAGGACTCAGAACTGCCACAACACGACTTGGAATGGACTCGACTAACGTCTGAAGTGGTGCTGGGGGGAAATGACAGAATGCATCCCTCAGAACTGTCCGGAGTACGAGGGGATGGAGATCTCTTACGAACAGACATTGCAAAGCATCCCAGATACGCTCAATAATGCTGTTATAGCGCAAAAGTGTGACAGAGAAACTTTTTCAAATCTAGGATTGCTCAAGCAATCGCCAGCCAAGCTAAGCGGGAGCAGCTCATCGGCTCTATCGTAAATGCGACAGCAGATGCTGCGTCGGCGATTTGAAAGCCTACAGTCGGGAGACAGTTGACTGCAACGGACGACCAGGGGACAAAGTGAGAGAGGGTATATTCGTCAGCTTGTAAACATTTGATAACTACACGTTACTCTGTCAGGTGAGTGAATAAGACTGAGGATACGTCAGCGGTTAAAGGGCTCACTGAGTGAATGCTGTACTCGCCAGTAGGGACACATTCGGTCTTTAGAAACCGTCCCATACGTCATAGCTTCAGCAGATTCTGTATACGAACTCCCGCTTTTAGAAATTTAGTTACTTGGTCTTTCGAATCGAAGAAGCTCAAGAGAGTAGTTGTCGACCCAATGATCTAATCTATGTTTTCATCGTATACCTCAGATAAAGCAGTACAGACTAGTAGTCACTAGTCGCAACTCGGAATCTGGAGACGACTACTACTCTTCGAACTGATCATTATCCGGGAAGAACCGCTGTCTACCGTCTTCATAACGCTGAATATGGTTGCTGCCTGACACCAGCTCAGTCTTCATCATTAGTTGGTTTCCGAAAGGCCAATGATCCTACCGATGCGCTACTTATACAGGGATTAGCGAACATAGAGTTGTAGTAGCGAGACTGAATATCGAAATTCCCAAATGCACAAAAAATATAAAAGAAAAATATATCTATTCAATAAAGCAGAGAAAAATTCGCTTCACGCTTTCCTAAGTTATAGTCTCAAGTCTTTCAAAACTAAAAGTGCGAGTGTAGATCAGTTGTGGCTTACTTTCAAAGAAATAACATCAGTAGCAGTCGAGAGATTTATACCAAATAAATTAATAAAATAATGAGTTGACCCCCGTGGAACACAAAACAGGTCAGATCACTGTTGCAGAAACAAAGAAAAACGCATGCAGAATTTAAAGAGACACTGAATCCACAAGACTGGCAATCTTGTACAGAAACTCGCAACCTAGCGCGGACCTCAATGTGAGAACCTTAAAATAGTTTCCACAACGAAATCCTGTCTCGTAATCTTGCAGGGAATCTAAACAAATTCTGGTCGTTTGTGAAGTACACTAGCGGCAAAAAAACAAACAACACCTTCACTTCGCGAAAGCAATGGTAATACTACCGATGACAGTAATGGTAAAGCAGAATTGCTAAACACAGCTTTTCGAAATTCGTTCACCAAAGAAGACGAAGTGAACACTCCAGAATTCAAACCAATAACAGCTTCCTGCAGTAGTGAAACAACTTAACTCACTAAGCAAAAAGAAATCTTCCGGACCAAGTTGTATACCAACTAAATTCCTCTCAGAGTATGCTGATGCAATAGCTCCATACTTAGCTATCATATACAATCCATCACTCAGCGAAAGATCCGTACCCAAAGACTGGAAAGTTACCCAAGTCACTCCAGTATTAAAGAAAGGCAATAGCAGTGATCCCCAAAATTAAAGGCCATTCTCATTGACGTCGATTTGCAGTAGGATGCTGGAACATATACTTTATTCGAACATTATGAACTACCTCGAAGATCAGGACCTATTAACCAATAGTCAACACGGATTCAAAAATTATCGCTCTTGCGAAACTCATTAAGTGGTTAAGTGTCACTGACAAGGGGTATCAAATCGATTCCAAATTTCTGGATTTCCGGATGGCTTTTGACACTGTACCTCACAAGCGGCTTCTAATGAAATTGCGTGCTTATTATTATTATGTGCCCCTACGTGTCAAATTTTGATATTTTGAGGGAAAATAAATGTAAGAGCTCTTAGCTGGTTTTAACGCGTGGCGCTTCTTGTTCGTAGTCTAAAGACGATGATTCAGGTTTTCGAGATGTTCAACATAAATGCAATTAAAAAAAACTTAAATTCCAATTGTAGTTCCTTCTATTTTGCTTCTAATGTTTGACGAGATTCGTGAAACTTGGCCTCCATCGTGTATTATCACACCATTATAATATACGTTCAAAGTACTTCATCTCCAAAGAGATCACATCAAAAGAAGAATGCCTCAATTTATTCAACAGCTGAAGGACAAAATTACACTTTCCATCTCAAAATTGCAAATCCGATTACCCGATTGTCCTTGATTGCGGATGGCACTTCTAAATATAAACTCGGTAAGCTTTGTAAGGTAATTTCTGATAAGAGCCGTCTTAATTAGATACGGACATGTCAGGTAATCAACTTAAACTAAACAGGACATGTGGTAAAGTTCTATATGAGTATAGATAATAGTGAAAGTCAAAACAGATTTCTGTATTGCTTAGATAACATTTAACAGAGATTACTCAGTTTACTTACGTTTTCGTCGTATACTTAATAAGTCTAATTTAAAGAATACCACAATATATTGTGTGCCACACGAAGTGTTTTACCAAATCATTAGGTGACCTGATGAAATATTCGTAATTTCTGTCTTTTCAATTAGAATTCGGTATTTCGTAAGTACTAGTCTTTTTCAGATTTCATATTTTCCTGTTATTTAGCAAGTTCCAGGTTTTGAAAGTCATTATTGACATGTTTTTGAGCTGTGTCGTAGCTTCCTTTATGAATTTGTCTTTGCTATATGTTGTGCAGTTTGCGTAAGCATTATACCATATAACGTACTGTCAATTATTTATCTACATGAACTGAGCTTTCAAATATGATATTTTATATTGCGTTAATACGTCCCCTCATTATTGTTTGTTATAGTCTTTGAAAGTTCACAATATTTGTAAAGGGATAACAATAAATTTTCAAGTATTTGCAGTACAGTGCATTTTCCAGAGCAATACTGCAGTACACGAACATAAAGCACCACATTTACCTCTACGTACTTTAAATAACAGTTCGTATCATAACTGTAATTATTTACAGAAATACTTTGCGCGCTACATAAAGTACACAAACATTAATCCTAACTAGTAGCAGCAGTAAGTACGAGCAATTATGCAGCGTATAATCGCATGACATAAAAGCAAATGTATTACACTCAGTGAAAAATGACGCAATAAAATTAATGGAATAAAACTTGCGGGACCTGTTGATAATATCTTTGTCACACTCAGATTATCATTACACTAGGTACTAAGCTGTAAACATTGACTTCACCGATTTGTGAATACTGTGACACTCACAAACAATGTACCTTACAGAGATTAAATGGGATTGCAGAGGGAGATGAAATAACGTCCGAGGTCTATCTGTGGATAGAACAGACAGTCCTATAGTTCCTCAAGAGGAGCTGCAGGCTGTTCCAGTTATAATTCTGGTCGGCATGGAAAGTTAAAAGAAAGAGAAAACTACAGCGGTTATATTTCCGAGGAAATATCTGGGATGTAAAATTGTCACCCATTCCGATATTGAAGCGACGACTTCTGAGGAGGACTTCGACATCAGAAGGAACACGACTGTGAGAAGTAGTGTTGTGCAACGGTAGCTCCCTTAACCAAATAGATAGGCAGAGAACATTAAAAGATAGATAACTTGTAGTCAGTTGTTGTCGTAATTCTTGAAGAGTGTGTGGCGTTATCCCACATTTTTACTGTACTTTATTAACGATTTTCGTTATTTCATTTCATTACTGTCGGCAGCCGGTGGCCACCCAAGATACAGTAGGCAGCGGTGAGAAGCACTGAATGGACCGTTGCGACAGCGACAGATGGTCAGCCAACCATGGGAATGCAGCTGTTAGCCGAGCATTGCAACGAGAGTGGGCCTCCACCGTGTTTCTATAAGGCGCGAACTGCCACACCTACATGGGATACTCTGCCAATCACATTGAAATGCCTTGCAGAGTGTTCATCGAACTATCATTATACTATGTCTCTCCCATTCCATTCTCGAATAGCGCGCTGGAAGAAAGAACATCTGAATCTCTCCGTTCGAGCATTGATTTCTCGTATTTTATTCTGATGATCATTTCTATCTATCTGGGTGGGAGTCAACAATATATTTTCGCATTCGGAGGAGAATGTTGGCGATTGGAGTTTCGTAAGTAGACCACGCGGCAGCGATAAGCGCCGTTGTTGTAATGATTCCCATCCCAGGTCCTGTATCATTTCCGTAACGCTGTCTCCCCTCTATCGCGACAATACGAAACGAGCTGCCCTTTTTTGGACTATTTCGATGTCCTCCGTCAAACCCCACATGGTGCTGCAATACTCCAAAAAAGAACGGACAAGGGTAGTGTATGCAGTTTCTTTAGTAGTTCTGTTGCATCTTTTAAGGGTTCTACCAATAAAATGCAGTCTCTGGTTCGCCTTTCCCACGACATTATCGACGTGTTCTTTCCAGTTTGTCTGAAGTAATAGTAATTCCTAGGTATTTTGTGGAGTTTACGGCCTTCACTTTTGATTTATCTTGTAAACAAAGTTTAACGGATTTCTTTTCGTACTCATGTGGACGTCTTCACACTTCTCATTATTTAGAGTCAGTTGCCAATTTTTTCGCCATAGTGATATTTATATAGTACTGCCGTTGATTTTGACCTTCAGATGCTTTTACTAGAAGATAAATGGCGGCGTCATCTGCAAACAACATAAGAGAGCTGCTCAGATTTTCTCCCAAATCGTTTATGTAAATAAGTAACAGCAGAGGACCCATAACACTACTGTGTGGAACGCCTGATATCACCTGTTTTGTCGATGCCTTGCCCTCGATTACTATAAACCGTGTCCGCTCTGATAGGAAATCCCCTAGCCAGTCACAAATCTGGGGCGATATTCCATAACCACGCAATTTGAGTAAAACCCGTTTGTGAGGTATGGTGTCAAAAACTTTCTGGAAATATAGAAATACGAAATCAATTTGAGAACCATTGTCGATAGCACTCATCACTTCGTGTGAGGAACGAGCTAGTTGTGTTTCACATGAAGGATATTTTCTAAATCCGTGTTGACCTTGGGTCAATAGATCATTCTGTTCGAGATAATTAGTAATATTTGAGTACAGAATATATTCCAAAACCCTTTTTTGCATGAGGGTTACCAAACAAAATAACACGTAATTAATCATAGCTTTGTATAGCGTAATTCATTTGGAATATTCTGCTGTTTTTAAAAATTTCTTTGCTTTCTATATGGTTTTAACCGCAAAGAAAATTTCAAAAAATATTTCATATATTTTATACATCTGTTACATTCCGCTTTACTGAACTGCGATTGCCTAGAATTTTACCGTAAATGAAACTTTTACACTTAAACAGAAGTGCACAAAATAGTGTTAATACCTATGATCATTTATACACTAATTGTCTATAGAGGGCCACATCTAACCGATTGACGTTTCGTTTGCTTTGCCGAAAGCTTGTAAGACATAGTACATGTGAACTGTGAAGAAATGTGTAACAACATGTGTAAGGAGTACCTTGTATGCTTAAAACATTATTCTGAAGCTGATGGTATGTAGACTAATGTAACTCCATCTACTGACAAATGTAGAGAGTCGTATTGAATATACGTATGGAATTTGACGTTGTACAACATGAATTTTTGCACTAAGAATTGCTATTTGGAAAAAATGATTGTATTTCAGCGACGAGTGATTATTGTTAAGTACGCTGTTTATAAGGACAAATAATAACTGGTAAGTTTATTATTCCAAAAGCACTCACCGTGGGATAAATGAATAATCAGTTACAGTGACAGTTTTAGAAAAAATAAAGATTTTTTTGCAAATATTTAGTTTTAGTTTGACTACAGTATCTAATGTGCGGTTTCAGTCCAGGACATTTCAAAGCTGTAGGATCCAATTAGGTTTTTCTGATCTATTGCACACTTCGTCATTTGCCATATGCTCTCCAAGAGTTCTCAACAATACAAGAGTCCCGTGCAGCAGTCTAGGCAGTTGCTCAGCAACAGTTCCGAACGATTCGACTGGTGAGCTTCGTGAACGTGTCCGTCCGCGGTCAGCAGAATCTGAAGAAAAGCGTATAGGGCAACAAGATCGCGGATCAACGGGAGCACTAAGAAGGTAAGGCACCGATAAACGTCTGAGTTGATTTAATTGGCGGTAGTTAAAACATAAACATCTGTTCGATTACACACTTTTACGGACAAATATAAGGGCTCACAGATATCAATATGTATGATGGACTTACGGTGTCGGCAATTTGTGCGTGACGTGTATATGTTGGTAATGCCGTTGTAAGTGACGGGAATTGGAAACGGATAACATGCTGGTGAAGGCAGTGAGCGCCTCGTTTCTTTCGTCCGCGCTTTGGCCTCATTTTCGCTGTGCTAAAAACACCCGTTTAACCACATATTGGAAAAGCGAGACACGTTCCTTGTAGAATGCAAATTACTTTGATACGCCAGAGCTCCAACGTTTATTAAGGAATGTAATAGCAGATAAACAAAATTCTCATAGATGTACTGTATTAAGAAATATAATAGCCGATGAACAACATATTAATAGGTTCAATATATTTGCCATCATAACGTTGAAATATACGCGAACGTCGTTTAAGGAACAGAAAAGGTAGAAGAAATTTCATTGGCTCTCTGTAACTTACGCATGACTGATTGTTCTTACTCTCTGATTCATCGCACCGTTACGAATATCTTCGTCACGAAAACTGCCGTCACTGTAACTGCAGTTAAACTCTAAATTAATACGCCAGCAGGTGTAGTTGGACAGAAAGGCGGTAATTTCCTAAGAACTGTCTACATCGAAATAAACGGCAGTGCGATAGATATATATCAGAAGGCGGTTTGTATCGAACGCTAGGTATCGAACAAGCGAATGTTACGTATTTTACGAGTACCCGTATCTCATGATTTTAAGGGATGTGGTTAGACAACCTCCTAACAGTACAGCTTTTAAAATTGTTGCGATGGAACAAGCTGTACTCTTAGGTTCCTGCCTAACCACATCTTTTAAATCGTGACGTGTTCCTAAAAATCATGACGTTCGCTTCTTCCATACCTATCGTTTCGATACCTATAATTAGTTTTAATTACATAGCTTTGGTTGAAAAGTGTGTTTTGATTGACAACGAATATAAGTTGTTTGAGTGATTACGATCAATTTAAATTACGTAAAACCATTACACCCCTGCTCTGTATTGACTGGTTCTCACTGTATTTTTCCGATTCACGATCTGGTTTCAATATGGATGACCAATTGATTTCATAGAATTTTCACGTCAAGAATCAACATACACAAAGCAGCTGCTCCGCCATCTTCGTTTTCCGTCACCGCTAGCGGAGCAAGAATCGAACATCCGTTATATATCGTTGGTACTGCCGTTTCATACAATGTACACAGCTCCTAGGAAATTACCAGAAATGCTTGCATCAGGCTGATAATATCGTGATATTTAGTTTATTTGATGTAATTTGATTTTCAAACTGCTCGTCTAGACTTAAGTCTGAAGCTGGTTCTATTAAAGAATCTTTAATTTTATAAATCCTGTGATTAGACAAAATCAGAATACTATGACCCGTAATATTCATTCTCCTACGAAGTTTCCTTCTACATTCGCTCGTATAGGTAATATTCGACAAGTACGGTTATCACGATTGTGTCTTGGAACACGTGTATGCGCATACATTGGTATTTCTAAAGCATTTTCAATGGATTAAGTGTACCAAGGCGCATTATAATTAGAAATTAATTTTCGTTTTAAATCATAGATGTCTTAAAACGTTTGTATGTATCTCGTAACGTCTGTATGGGATCCGTTACAATTAATTAACTGGGGAAGCTATATGGAGAGGAGAAAAAACAACAGAATAGTTCGTTTGTAAAAAGGTAAAGCAGTCAACAATCCGAAGATCGGTTTGAACACACACAGTGCTTTACGAGGCATGGTACTCTTTGGAGATAGTATGCCGTTGCCTTCCTCCGACCTTCGAACTAACTTTACCAGCCAGTTATAGGGGGACTTACAGTTTAACGTGGGTTCCGACCCACGGTGTTACTTCGTATTTTTCACATGAACAATACTGCCAGAGGTATAAGAAGTGGAAAGTGACAGATAAAAGTCATAGGACCTGGCGGGGATCGAACCCGCGACCTTTGGTTTTGTAGTCTGGCACTTTAGCACTGTGCATAATAATATTTTATCAATTGCTGAAGTGTTTCTACATGTACTGCTTAAAACAGTACTTAATTAATCTATCTAAATTTGGATACTGATATTTCTGGCTGATATTGACATGTTCGTTTCACATTTGCAACTTCAGTTCACTAGTGTAACTGTACGAATTTATGTGAGTAAACATTTAAGACTCGGTCTCGTAAATTGGTAGAAAATCGAAGGAAATTCGGGTTGTCAGCAAAGCATACTGGCAGCAAAACATAATCGATACCTGCACTATGCGATAGCAATGGTGATGTTACTAATGACACCGCTGATAAAGCAGCATTAGAATTACCGTGAATGCTGATAACCATTCTGTTGATTGACCACTGCAGAAGGAGGAGACGCCGGCCGCGGTGGCCGAGGGAACTGAGGCGCTCCAGTCACGGTCTGCACGGCCACTACGGTCGGGGGTTCGAATCCCCCCTCGGGCATGGATATTTGTGTCGTCCTTAGTATAAGGTAGTTGATAAGTAGTTTGTAAGTTTAGGGACTGATGACCCCGTAGTTAAGTCCCATAAGGACAAACAAGGAGGAGACCAGTTAATGTGATTTATAGTTTCAAACCGTAGTATCAGTAGGAATCGCAACGTAGGAAATCACCTGCAGTGCACATTAAGTCTGAGTAATCTTCTTTTCTCCTAATGAATTATTATACTCTTATGACGTTGCCCTTGCTTAGTATGATGCAATAATTGTTAAAGTAGATTCCGCGATTATATTTTGGACAAGGAATTGATGGTACCGAATTTTTTTGAATTTGAAATAATTTAGTTAAAGTACAGCACAAAATAAAGCAAATAAAGCACAAATAAAGCAAATAAACCGCGGGTTGCATATTAAAGTCGGGCACCATACAAGCAACAGCACGTTATAAGACGTACGGAAAGCATCTAGCTGGATCCTGCATTTCGTATTGTAGAAGCTGGAAATGATAACTTTAAATATTTAATACGTGAATGTTGGAGATACTTTCCGTAGGAGATCAATGTTCAGACTGTTCACTTCGCTTTTCATTGTTGTGTGACCGTGGGTGGAACATGAAGTTACTGGTAATGATAGAATAATTAAAAAAGATTACAAAATAAATGACGGCAGGTTCTAAAATCAAGCAAAGTATTGTATAAGTATGATTGATTGATGGAAATTTTGCAGACAATACGAAGCGATTGTAATGGCGTCTGAACATTAAACAATTACGGCTGCGACGGAGCTGAAAACATTAAGAAATTAAATATTTGGCGTGGAGGACTTTGATTTAAATGAAAATCGAGGAGAGGGAATGCTTTTAAATAATATATTTTCAGCAACAACTTGCATGATATTTACATGAGTGGATACAGGTATGAAAGACGTCTATACCGATTAGATACAGACCAGAGAGTGAGTAAAACTACTATCACGGTTCCGTCTTCCCGCTTGTTTTTAAGTAAAAAATGACGAACGAAATTAAATTAGTTTCATTGCGAGTCAGAGGGAACCGGAGGCGATAAGCATCGCTGATCAAAGATTTAAAAAAATTAATTGTATCGTTACTCTCTTTCAGTACGTCGAGCCAAGGCTGTTGCGTCTCAAACTATGGAACATCTGGTCTGCATGAAATACGGCTCTAGAGAGGCTCTCAGCTAACGGCAACCACGAGACATTCACGCGGCAGAATAATGTCCGCGCCAAAGAGGCAGCTGCTCACATTACGGGCACTTTGCACCGTCGTCTGGAACTATGTGTCACATGAATCTCCTGAGAAATAATGGCGCCAGCGCGAACACCGCCAGACATACTCTGCGAAACTTAGAGAGAAACATTCAGACACTTCCTGTTAGTACAACTTTGAACTATATTCCTTCTAACTCAACGCCTAAAATACTGTGAGTATTGTCCCCCATGTTTTCCTAAATCTGACTGATCTTCTGCTGGGTTAGCTTCTACAGATTTTCCTTTCTTCTTTTTCATATAGTTGTGATATTACGAAGAAAAGATCCAGAGACAATTACTCTTGTCACAGTTTAGCAGCGGGCTCCTCCTAAAACGCCACCTCTGCTCTGAATTTAGCTCCTCTTGTACTACCCTAGTTTCTAGAACTTCGTGGTCTTTCTGCGATAAGTTCCATACAGTTCAAAACGCCTATGCCTACTTGCCTGGAATTCATAAAAGATTTGAGATTTGTTGTTTTCTTATTCACTACACCCCCATTCACGTCAGAAGTTAAAATGTTGATTATCATTTGTAGTTTGCGTCTCCCTCGCCAGCAAATATTTCTTAAAGTCGTTTTCAGTAAATTACCAATCGCAATACGCTATATTGGACGTATTGTGTTTATATCGTATACATGGTGTATCAATTTGTCTTCACATTTTATTTCAATTGAAAATATGCGACATATTTTCCGTAACAGAACCTGAAATCTCGTAATTGTTTCAA
Source organism: Locusta migratoria (assembly GCA_026315105.1). Lineage (NCBI taxonomy): Eukaryota > Metazoa > Arthropoda > Insecta > Orthoptera > Acrididae > Locusta > Locusta migratoria. The sequence continues at coordinate 215,049,073 of CM048744.1, read as the reverse complement.
AATTTCCATTAATTTCATCGTAATTTCAATGGCATTTTCCATGCGGTTAGCTAGACCCGTTCAAATTACTAATTATACGTCCAAATCATTCACTATGGCGAGCGGTTACAAGAACTTTCGCCGATTTTTATGCAGCCATCAGAAATCCAAAACGACGCAAAGAGAATGTCAAGTTAAAAATCGTTATTTTTTAATATGCTCTCAGTTGAAAAATTTCCCACTTTCGGTTTAGGAAATTCATACTTTCATGTCAATTTACATTATAAAAATTAATCCCGATGTCTTTCCCGTCTATCGCGTTTGAAAAACATTCCCCTTTTGCATTTTTCGTAATTTTCCGACTTCAACAGTAATAGACAGGCAGCAATATTAAAGTGTACTTTAAAAAGGGATAATGTAGTCCCGATCCATGATGTGATAAATTATTACACGCTTTTCAGCAAGTATATAACATTCAAAGCATTGAAACCTGTGTAGATATAACTTAGTGTTTGCAAATAACCGCTCTCAAGATCTAAACCATCTACCTCACACTCGAGTAAGTGTGAAAAGAAGGGCAGTTAACGTCAGGTAGGGCTATAGCCACTAGACGATCTGAGCACGAAAGGAGCTAGAGATTGAAAAAAAAAAAAAAAATAGATTCCGCCTTTTCTGACCATGCTCTGAATGAATGTCATTCATATGATACTACATGTGATGTTCTCCATAAAGGGAGAACACCAGACCAAGAATCCTGACCTAGTGCTTAATGACCAGACACAATTCCATCATTCACCTTTACTAAAATAATGTCAACTTATTAATAGGCCTATTGTTCTTACTGTAAATAATTTTGTCATATGTGTTCCATACCAATACTCCATATACCTTTCTCCTTCTTGCTATAATTTACAAGTTTGGTTGTACAGTCATCCATCGCTCACCTGAACATTTATAATATTTGTAACCTTAAGTGATGTAAGATGTACCCATTCGGCCCCCAATGTGTGTGTTTTTTTTTTAATTTTATTTATTTACTTTATTTATATTATGCACGTTTTGTGGTATTGATACTTAATCACAACAAACCCACATTTTGTTTCTACCATCACCTGCTGACAATACTTACTTATACAATTTCACAGTTTTAATATTTCAATACCATTGGGCCCTAGATATGTTCATTTAAAATCCATTTGTTTTGTAGGAGTACGTTTGTTACGTAGTATCGATTCACAGACATAAGAAATTTGCAGTTGACATATCTTTGAAAAACCATATTTGTATATGTAACCTCAATGTTACGTGTGGACTATCTGTTTAGTATGAAGTTATCTGACGATGGTCGAAGAAGCCGAAAGCTGCTAATAAGAAACAAATAAATAATATTGTGGAACAAAAATACTACGAATTAAAGTTTTTAATTTTTTCTTCTCTCTCAGACACGCCCCCACGAAGTGATAAAAGCGTATCGCTTAGTGCATTTTATATTCTCACACAGTAAAACTGGCGCATTAGGCATGACTTTTTATTAATTCGTTACTTCCAAATGTGATCTCAACATATTTTCGAGGCACTATGCACACATACTACAAGAAGTGCCGCCAGTGAATACATCGGTTTCCGTTACATGACCGATGTGAAGCACTGTCGGGCTCTTGGATGCGTTGGCAAGCTGGGTGCACTCAGCCCTTGTGAGGCCAATCGAGGAGCTACTTGATACAGAAGCAGCGGCTCCGGTAGCGAAAACTGACCCAGCGGCGGGGAGTGCGGGGCGCAGACCACGCCCCCCTCCATACCGAATCCAGTTACGCCTAGGGATGGCGGTTATCGCTGAAACAACCGGTTTTCGGTTATACCGGTTCTTTTCATCTCCAGTTTAACCGCACTGTAAAAATTGCTCGAGATAACAAGTTTTTAAATAACCGGTTTTCGGTTTTTTTATTGCTATTGTTAACAGGAAAGTTCGACCGAAACATATATTGCGGCCGAAACAGAAACCGTAATCGAATTTTCGGTTCTTCTAGTTTCGGCCGAAAATTACGAGAATTAGTTAAAATTTAGGTAAATTTACCGTTATACGACAAATCACTAGTCTATCCATATTTTGCAAGATCCTCTCCCAATACTACGCGATCTTGAGTGTGTTTAACCCTAGCCAGGAGTCCGTAGAAGACGATATACGAAGCATACAGATTTACTGGCCTAGTATTTCCATCCGGCAGTTGCGAATATTGAGCCGTAAGGTGGACTTGTGAGCCAGCGCATAAGAATATATATAATTTACAGACAGTAAATGAACTTCAATCAGTGCTGCAGAAGTATTTCGAAAAATAAAGTCACAGTTCCGACTAACAGTATGATTGTTGTCAATGTAAATTTACGCAAATTAAGCCTCGAGTGAGTTCTTACGAGACCTAACTGCTTAGGTCATAGGTCCCTAGACTTAAAAACTACTTAATCTAACTTAAACTAACTTACGCTAAGGACAACATACACACCCATGTCCCAGGGAGGACTCTAAAAAATGTTCAAATGTTCAAATGTTTGTTAAGCTTATGGGACTTAACTACGTGGTCATCAGTCCCTAAACTTACACAATACTTATGAACTACTTACGAACTAGGACGGCACAAATATCCATGCCCGAGGGGGGATTCGAACCCCCGACCGTAGTGGCCGTGCTGACCGTGACTGGAGCGCCTCAGTCACCTCGGCCACCGCGGCCGGCGGAGGACTCTAACCCCCGACGGCGACCAACCGCGCGCTCCGCAGCGAGATGCCTTAGACCGCTCTGCTACTCCACCGCGGCTAACAATATGATAGTACATTAAAAGTTATTCTTCCAAGCTTATAGTACATCACTTACATAATAGGTATATGGATCGAATGTACCTTCTGTTCCAAGAAACATTTTGGATGCTCTCTCCTTAAATGACACAGTATCTTTGTAGTACCTCCACCCGTTTTCAGCTTTTTAAAACAAATGGAACATTGTACTTCGTGATGTACTTTCACACTCGGGATGGTGCCATTTAAGACACAACCGATGTCTGGCGACGACAGCAAGGAACTGCCGCATGACCAGACGGAGGCAAGTCTTGTACACTGCCGATGCACGCGACTCGTCTAATAGGCCACGCCACACGGCAACAGCTGCATCGGTGCCTCAGTAGCTGCACCAGTCCTTTAAGTTCTCATGCCACGCGTTTGTTGTGCGTTTCTGACTGCCGGGATTGTTCTTAAATTATCACTGATCGCTTTTCTTAGTTACTGCGATGACCTAATATTTCACAGCAGTGGAAATTTTAAGAATGGCCATAAATATTAGGGTCTACTAGTTTTAATTTTTTTAAATTATTTACAAAAAACACATTTTGAACCACTATTACAGGAAGTAGTCGTACCGGTTTTTTTTACCCGAGTCTTGGCAATAACTAAAAAATACCGGTTACAACCGACATCAAATAAATACCGGAAAAAACCGGTTATTCAAAACTAAAATACCGGTATCGGTTTTAACCGGTCGGTTTTTCCCAACCCTAGTTACGCCTTCGGAAGGAGGATGACACGGCGGCCGGTTGGCACCCGTTTACTCTGTAGAGGCCTGTAGAACGGAGTGCAAGTATTTTTTTACCAAACGTATCTTTACACAGTTGAGGGGATATGACGACATAAATATTCAGTGCATGAAATCGCAACTTTTGCGTTTAATTATCTTCAGATAACGTGAAATAGGCATGATATTCGATACATACAAGGTATCCAGAACGAAACTTTCACTCTGCAGCGGAGTGTGCGCTGATACGAATCTTCTTGGCAAATTAAAATTGTGTGTCGAAACCGAAAAACGAACCTGGGATCTTTGCCTTTATCGGGCAAGCGCTCTACCGAATGAGCTATCCCGACACGACTCACGATCTCGCCTCACAACAAGTTTGGAAAGTAGGAGGCGAGGTACGGGGCGAAGTGAGGTTGTGAGTCGGGATCGTGAGTCGTGTCGGGATAGCTCAGTTGGTAGAGCGCGTGCCCGCGAAAGGCAAACATCCCAGGTTCCAGGCCCAGTTCCGGCACACAATTTTAATCTGCCATGAAGTTTCAGTTACGAGGTATGTCCACAAAGTAAATCAAATGTTCAAATGCTTGTAAATTTATCGGACCAATGTGCGTGGTCATCAGTCGGTAGCTTACAAACTACTTAAACCTAGATAAACTAACCTACGGACAATACACACACCCATGCCTCAGGGAGGACTCGAACCTCCACGGCGAGTAACCGCGCGCTCCGCAGCAAGACGCTTTAGACCGCTCGGCTACCCCACCGCGGCCCACAACGTAAGTTCCGTTTGGTTACATAAAACAAACTTGTACAGATACAGAAAAAATGTTTATTGTACAAAAATCCACCACTGTTAAACAATTTTTTTCTACATAGGTTCCGAAATTTTGTAGGAACTCGTTATAGCGTAGCACAAATTTTTGTATGACTTCTTCATAGAAGGTTGCCGCCTGTGTATTCAACCATGTGGTAACATGTTCTTACAGCTCGTCATCATCGTTGAAGTGTTGACACCAAGATCACATTTTAGATGTAAGAACGATTGAAAGTCGCTAGGAGCGAGGTCCGGGCTGTACGAAGAATGATCAAACACATTCCAGTGAAATTCCCGATGGAGTTGCTTGGCCACATTCGCCATGTGACGTCGGTCATTATTGTGGGAAAAAACAACACCTTTTGACAGTAATTCTCGGCGCTTGCTCTGTATTGCGTTGCGAAATTTCTTGATGGTGTCGCAGTAATCATTTGCATTGACTGTTTTGACCTCGTGGCAAGAAATCAGTCGGCAAATTGGATTTTCTGCCCCAAAACCGGTATACGTGACTTTTCGAGGTGTCAAGATTTGATCAGGTTTGAACTTCGCCGAGCCTGTTGAGGCGCTATACTCTGATGCACGAAGCCGTTCCCCGTCTTTAGTATAAGCTAGTTGTTAATTAGTTTGTAAGTTTAGAGACTGATGAACCCGCAGTTATGTCCCTTAAGCTTAACAAACATTTGAACATTACCTTTAAATATTATTTATTTACATATATTATTAGTTTGAACAATGACAACTGTATATAGCAAACTGTGGAACGTTGAATGCAGTTGTGATACGCAACTTTCTAATACAGTAAACAAAGATTTTTTTATATTTTTTTATTTTGAAATTGTAATATGATGAGCAGGGAAAAATGAAAATAGAAACACTATTTTCAGTAACACTACACTTAAAATTAGACCACTGTACGTAATAAAAGCTTAATTCTGGTAGGAGGTACCCAGTTAAGAATTTCCTGTTATAAAAAAACTTAATTTTAGTCATAAAAATTAGCAAAAGATCCGTGTGAGCTACCGTCTACTCCCTGCTGCAAAACCTTTTTCCCTGGCCCACATTGAGAACTGACTTTGTTCAAATTACTCTAATAACAAGTAGTTTACGATACAGTGGCCAATATACGTAGCAGATCACACGAAATTACACACAGGTATTAATAAACAAACCACCACAATCAAAGTTACTTCGTAAAGGTGGCTAAGAAAACACTTACGGCTCAACGATAATTGAACATAGAAAATTGCATCTGAGCCTTCTCAGCACTGGTGAAAAACAATGTTAAATAAAAAGGGGGATGGTGCTCGAAAACTACAATTTATAGGTAAGTCAAAACTATACTGAACTTAGCTTGTTTATTCAGGTCGAACACAAGCAAAATGGGGAACCAATTTTGTTAATAGAATAAAAGTGCTAATATTGACGATGCCCAGCATTGAATTTAACATAAATTACACTGAACTTAACGCTACTGGGGCGAGGATTTACAAACAACATTTACTCGCTCACACACTCGCAATGCAACAGCGAAACTCCACAAAATCAGCGTACTGAAACGAGGCAGAAGCAGGCGCCGCTATCGTAGGCGAAATTCAGCAAACCCGGAGGTACCATACAACACAATATACAATAAAACTGCGAAGATGGCTCTGATCTGTTGTGCCTGATTTGAGATGGTGCGTGAGTATAGCCACGTTAAGTTCGATTTAGATTAGATCGCTAATGGCGACACAAGGCTACGACCCATGATCGCACTCCACTGACGGTGAAGTGGTTAAAAATCGGATTCATTACACAAAATCACGGCGGACTCTTTAAGTTGAAATCAGGAGATAAACTATCTAGGCACTGGTTTTATGAAAAGTGGCGTGAATTCAGGTGACTAGCTGCAAACCCCTGAGTTCGGAGTTCGGACCCACGTAATTCTGAAAACCGATAAAAATGTATAAATTCAATTTCCGAAAAATAAAGAAAATTAACTATGGCATGCAACCCATAGAAATGTTTAGAATTTCATAAGCAAGCTGTTGAAGGAGGTTTTACAAGCCTCGGATAGAATTATTGGTAGAGTGCATACTACAAGTTCGGAGAAGAAACAGCAAAAGTAAAATAGACGGGGAGAGAAGATCGCGAAATGTTAGTGTAAATCAGAAGGATACACGCATAGTTACTTGCCTGATGAGCATGGAACAAACAGTAGTGGAAGCTGAAGGCTTTGTTCTAAGAACAGACCACATGGAACACACATATCACTCACAGAATGAAACGATAAGAAAGATTTTACATGCACTGTACAAAAATGAACAAATAGTCTGTTAGAAATTGGGTCCCATAAAGCTAGAAGGAATTTACACAGAGTTTGTACACCACCACATAATCACAAAAGGTTTTAATATACCAGGCCGTTATTAAACTGCAACTAGTAATACATACACCGCGTTTATCTGTTGGAAATCACTGCATTGAAAAACTAGAACATATTTCCGCTCACGATCGGAAGGAATATTCCAAAAAATGAATCTAAGTTCAAGAGTGTAAGTTAAACATTCTAGACAACGAATCTCTACCATTTCCACAGGCACAAGGGAGGAACCAATCTTACCTCACCACGATCCCAGCACAAAGTGAAGCCCGAGCGGCCATGAGGCGGAAACACGGGAAGCCCAGTGGTGGTGGGGAGAGAAGATTGTGAGACTCGCCCTGGAGAAGGCTCGTCGACTAGCTTGTAACCAAAGGGTGTAGACACCTTTTTGGTCGCATCAGGAGCAGGAGTTGGTAACGACTAACTATCGACTCTGAGCCAGAGAGAACCATGCAAAGCGAGCTATTACCACCCACATTGACAGCCATTACAGTCTCGCACATCCACTTAAAAGTAAAACAAGTACACTTTCTCACAGGGACAATAATGAATTATTAAAATAACAAAATTGTAGCAATATTAACTAAATTTCAGAAATTAATATTTTAAAACATGAAATAAAATAATGCTATTCCTCATAACTTGAAAAGAGTGGGGTCGTAGTTTTAACAACATGCTAATCTAGTGACCTCAAATAAATTACAATTTTATAAAAAATATACGGAAGACGATAGACGGTCGTCTCTCACACTGAAGACCTAACACTGAATATCTCTCTTGTCGACTTCTTTTAAAAAGAAGCTAGAGACATCTTCTAGCCTCTAGAGGGTGAAACACAACAGCATCGGGAACAGCAGTCCCTGTTCCTAGATTACCGGCACGCCCGGGCAGTTGTCGTTAATAGACTTGAGACGCCCTTCAGGCGCTCGTAAAAGTGAGAAAGACTGAGCTGCTGATGGTGCCTGAAGGGCCGATTCAAGTGCCCCAAAGGGACTGGCAATATGTCTGCCGCCTAGAGTGCTACTGATTAAGGGATGATCACCTAAATAGACAACTCGAGAGGCTGCGAATTTTAGCACACGTCTGGGTACAAGTTAAACGAGTGGAAGCAATTACGTCAACATCAAATAAATGTACTGACAGAAGTGAAATCACTGGAATCCATGCGGTCTGAAAGTCATGACACGGATTGCATGGGTGTGCTGTCCTTAGTACAAGTTAGTTTTAGTAGGAGGGGTGTTCAAATGAAATGGTACGATACGTGTTAACAACCAAACTGGTCGAAATCTGAATACCCCGCTTTGGGATACATAGTGCGACATCTAGGGACGCGAAGTATAAATCGTGTCCTCCACCTAAAAGAATTCAAGTCTCGGCCCTCAGCAAGCAAGATGATGCTCATCGTTGTTTCCGAAACACCATTTAACAGTCACGTGTACTGCGAGTCACTCCGTAGCCCAAGGAAGTGCATAAGAGCAAACCGTCTGGGCTGCTCACGGAGGGAGTGATTGCGCTCCATGATAACGCGTCCACACGTCTCCAGGGTTACACAAAGTGTACTTACTGGCCCCGTTCAAGTGGGAGCAGTTTGATTATCCGCCCTACAGTCCGAACATGTCTCCCTGTCACTCCATCTGTGTCTCCTGGACCGCTAGAAAAACATCTCAAAGGGAAGCCCTTCTCGACCGCAGTGAAGGTCACAATAGAGAGAGGCCCTGGCTCTTTTAACTGCCACAGGAATTCTGGGAACAGGGATCCTACGGCTCTTTAAACAGAGGGATAGTTGTGCTCATGCCTCTGGTGATTACATTTGAATAAAGACTTTGATTATGTGTATATTGTCGTTTAGTACCTCTTAGATGAGATTAGTTGTTCGTTCCATAGATCCCTGTTGAGGAGATCCTCACGGATGTGGAACATTCATTTTTTTCTTTTAAAGCTGATAATGTGATGGTCCTGGTGTGGGTTCCTGTAGTCATGTCGTAGATCAATGAACCACGGGCAACGTATGAGTGGCCAAATAAGTGGTCCTGAGAGTCGTGATACCAATTACTCTGAAATAAGGTTGGGCATTTCGGACATATTCTGAATCGTGGCCATCTTTGTGCTCAGACGGCGAAGACTACCAAATCCATCGGTTAGTTCCTCAACCGTTAACGGTAAATCCCATGGGATCCTGGGCAACTAAGGATAGCAGCCTGTTTCCCAGGTACTTAGATCTGATGCTGACAACAAAAAGAACAAAATGCGTCGGACCTTTGGAGGTGACGGAGTTCCACCTCTTATTGACAGACCAGGGATTCGTCAAATACGACTTGGCAGACGATCTGGAATGAGATGGAGAGCTAATTAATATCAATGGGGGCTTCATGTGGAGAAGGTACAGCTGGCAGAGTCTGCAAGTAAGATGGGGATAGACGTTTCAGCTGTTAGTGATGTCAGGGATGGGGAAGAGAAAGAAGACAGAGTGGGAGAATACAAGGTCTAATCTGTCAGAAATAAAAGCACAACGAACACAGTGGAATGTGGGGTTACACACCAGGAAAGCAACTGAACAAAGCATAATTGCAATAAGGTATTTAAACGAACGACTGATGTGGATAGATTTGGCCGTCTCCAGCAAGAAAAATTAGGATTGTGTCAGTGTATTCGCCCAGTGAAGGAGCAGATCTAGGTGAGATGGACAGATTTTACAACACACTTAGAAATATAGTTGTTAGAATGAAGGACAAGGATAGTGTTTTCCTCATGGGTGACTTCAAAATCAGGTTAGGATATTGGACAAAAGAGTATGAAAAGGTTATGGGTAAATTTCGAGCATTTGTGGAGGCAAAGAAGAACGGAAAACAGCTCTTGTATATATGTTCCCCTTATAGGCTTAGTTATCACAAACTCCTTTTTTAAGTATAAGGACATTCATCGGTATACTTCTGAGGGAAGGGGAACCAGATTTATCATTGACTATATAATAACTGACCTGGAATTTAGGAAGGCAGTCAAGGGGTTCTTTGATGATACTTGTCATTATTTAATCTGCACTGAAACTGGTTATGTGAGGCCAAAACAGCAGAAAGTCGGGTCCGCTTGTAGAAGGATAAGAGAGGAGAAGCTTAAAGACAAGTAAATTAGGCACAAATACACAACAATGATCTCACAAAGGTACCAGTCAATTGAACGTAGTCGTTTACAGTCACTGGAAGAGGAGTGGTCAAGGTACAGGGACACACTACTGGAAGCAGCTAAGAATATCTTGGAACAGTAGTGTGTAAAGGCAGGAAGAAGCAGATAGCTTGGTGGAATGGAACAGTCAACGCAGCCTGTAAAATGAGAAAGAAGGCATTTCAAAAATGGCTCCATACTAGAAATCAGGCCGACAGAGAAAGTTATGTTGAAGAAAGAAACAAAGCCAAACGGATAATTGCAGACTCCAAGCAGAAAACATGGGAAGACTTTGGAAATAAGCTAGAAACTCTGGTTCAAGCTGCGGGGAAACCATTTTGGAGCGTAATTAGCTATTTTCGAAAGGAAGGGAAGCAGGAATTAACAAGTGTTTTGGACAGGTCAGGAAAGCTGCTAGTCAATCCTGTGGATGCCTTGAGCAGATGGAGGGAATATTTTGAAGAATTGCTCAATGTAGGAGAAACGTTCGATGATGTGTCAGATTTTCAGGTAGAATGGGATAGGAACGACGATGGAAACGATCTCATTTGAGGAAGGGGAGAAAATGGGCAGTAGATTACAGTACAATAAAGCGTCTGGGGTGGATCAAATTAAGCCGGAACTCGTCAAATACAGTGGAATATCAGGTCTCAAATGGTTACACAGGATAATCGAAAAGGCGTGGGAATCAGAACAGGTTCCGTCTGACTGGACGAAAGCGCTAATCACGCCAATTTTCAAACATAGAAACAGAGGTAATAACTATCGAGGTATCTCTTTAATTAGCGTTGTATACAAAATATTCTCAGGTATTGTTGAAAGGAGAGTGCGAGTATTAATTGAGGACAAGTTCGATGAAAATCAGTGTGGGTTTAGGCCTCTTAGAGGCTGTCAGGACCAGATATTTAGCTTACGGCAGGCAATGGAAAAGTGCTATGAGTGGAACAAGGAATTGTATCTATGTTTCATAGATCTAGACAAGGCTTATGACCGTGTCCGTAGGAGGAAGCTACATTCAGTTCTACATGATTATGGTATAGGAGGCAAACTTCTGCAGGCAATTAAAGGTATTTACGTAGACTGTCAGGCAGCAGTTAGTGTAGATGGCAAATTAAGCTCACGGTTTAGGGTAGTTTCAGGGGTAAGACAAGGCTGTAACCTGTCACCACTGTTGTTGATACTATTCATAGATCATATGTTAAAAATAGTAGACTGGCAGGGCGGGATTAAAATAGGTGAATACAAAATAAGCAGTTCGCATACGCTGATGACATAGTTGTAATGGCCGATTAGATTGAAAGGTTGCAAACTAATATTTCAGAGCTCGATCAGAGGTGCAAGGATTATGATATGAAGATCAGCATCTCCAAAACGAAAGTAATGTCTGTGGTAAAGAGATTTAAACAAATTGAGTGGAAAATAGGCGGAATAAAGTTAGAACAGGTAGACAGTTTCAGGTACCTGGGATGTATTTTCTCACAGGATGGCAACATAGTGAAAGAACTGGAATCAAGGTGTAGCAAAGCTAATGCAGTGAGTGCTCAACTAAGATCTACTCTCATCTACAAGAATGAAGTCAGTTCCAAGAATAAGCTAGCAGTGCACCGCTCGATCTTTCGACCAACTTTGTTGTATAGGAGTGAAAGTTGGGTGGATACAGGTAACCTTATTCATAAGGTAGAGGTTAAAGATATGAAAGTAGCAAGAATGATTTCAGGTACTAATAGATGGGAACAATGGCAGGAGGGTGTCCATAATTAGGAAATCAAAGAAAAACTGGGAATGAACACGATAGATGAAGCAGTTAGAGCGAACAGACTGAGATGGTGGTGTCATGTTACACGCATGAGAGAAGCAAGGTTACCTAAGTGACTCATGATCTCGGAAGCGGAAGGTAAGAGGAATTGTGGTAGGCCAAGAAGAAAGTACTTAGATTCGGTGAAGAATGATTTTGAAGTAAAAAGCTTCTGACGTGGCATCAATGTTAGCATTGAATAGGGGATCATGGAGGAATTTTATTCTGAGGCACTATGCTCCAGACTGAACGTTGAAAGATGTAATCAGTCTATGATGATGATGATGATGATGGCTGATAATATTACTCATACTAATAGCACGAATACAGATACATACATAATTTGGGTCTAATTAAGAGTAGAGGCAGGAATTGAGTAGGGGTTGGCCACTAGTATGTCTTTCAGATTCCTCTTAAACTGATCTTTATTTTAAGCTAAATTTTTTTATGGTTGCTGGTAAATTATTAAAAATATGTGATCCTGAGTAGTGGACCACTTTTGAACAAAGTAAGTGCTTTTAATTCCTTGTGTAGATCATTTTTGTCCCTAGTATTGTAGTATGAACTGAGCTATGTGTTGGGAAAAGGGATATATTATTTATGACAGATTTTATTAAGGAATAAATATTGAGAGGCAGTAATTAATATACCCAGTCCTTTGAAAAGGCTTCTACAGGATGTCCGTGAATTTACGCCACAAATAGTATGTATTACACGCTTTTGAACTATGAAAACTTATTGCTTGATTTGAAGAGTTACCTTAAAGTATTATACCATTTCACATTATGGAATGAAAGTAAGCGAAGTATGCAAGCTTCTTTATTTTATTTTATTTTTTTAATTTATGCCTCCTGTGTCTGATGACACTCGTGGTGGAAATACAGATTTGATAAGTCGTTTCTGTAGTTCTGTGGTGTTCTCCTCCCAACAGAATTTATCAAGCTTCAATCCCAGGAATTTAATACTGTCAACCTCTTCTACTTGCTCTTATTCATACTTTATGCATATGCTGCATGGAAATCTCTTACGTGTTCTGAACTGTATGTAGTGTGTATTTTGGATGTTTAATGTCAATGAGTTGCCTTTAAACCATTCATTAATGTTCACTAAACTACCATTAGCAGACCTTTCTAGACATATGCTCGGCATACTATTTATTGCAATACTTGTATCGTCTCCTTTTCATTTGAACCCTACTCGTAGTTATATGGACTGAAGACGTAAACAATTAGGTCCCTCAGGTTGAAAACATTTGAAAGTTTTTTAAATTGGTTTAGAAATGTTTGGGCCCACAACGTAAGGAATTCATCGAAATAAACAGAAGTCAAGAAATAAAGGAATTTAAGAAATGCGGTGCCAGTGGTCGCTGAATTAAATGAATGAGAAAAGTTCAAAATTTGTGCACAGTCAGGATTCGAGCCAAGGTCTCCTGTTTACTAGGGGCCGCGGTGGAGTAGCCGAGCGGTCTAAGGCATCTCTCTGCGGAGCGCGCGGTTGCTCGCCGTGGAGGTTCGAGTCCTCCCGGGGCAATGGGTGTGTGTGTTTGTCCGTAGGTTAGTTTACCTAGGTGTAAGTAGTTTGTAAGCTACGGACTGATGACCACGCAGTTTGGTCCGATAGATTTACAGACATTTGGAAATTTTGTTTACTAGCGAACTGCGCTGACCACTACGCCACTGGGGAAAAGTGGTCAACACGACTGCACAGGTTACTCTAGTGCGCCTCTCACCGGACGCAAACTTTTATCTTACCCAAAAACCACTGACCTAGTTCACTCTGAACAAAGGTTCATTGCCCGTCGTCGCCTTGTGTGTGTGTGTGTGTGTGAGGTATCGCTTTTTTCTGACGTGTCTGAAAAGGACAGAAATCATTCTCTGCACGATCAAGTAGCTACTAGCTGATACAAAATTTCAGAAGGCTATAAAGTGGAGACAAACGTCTTCCGGATTAATAATACGAACTAAATAATATGAACTATACTGGAAATATTTGCTGCATTTTTATAATTGCAGTGAATCATTTAGCAATTACTGACGCGTAGAAATATTTTAACTCAAACGATAATACACTCCTGGCAATTAAAATTGCTACACCACGAAGATCACGTGCTACATCGCGAAATTTAACCGACAAAAAGAAGACACTGTGATATGCAAATGATTAGCTTTTCAGAACATTCACACAACGTTCGCGCCGGTGGCAACACCTACAACGTGCTGACATGAGGAAGGTGTACATCCGATTTCTCATACACAAACAGCACTTGATCGGAGAACAGTTCGACGACGTTTGCAGCAGCTTGGACTATCAGCTCGGAGACCATAGCTGCGGCTACCCTTGACGCTGCATTGCAGACAGGAGCGCCTGCGATGGTGTACGCAACGACGAACCTGGGTGCACGAATGGCAAATCGTCATTTTTTTTTTTTTTTTTTTTTTCGGATGAATCCAGGTTATGTTCACAGCATCATGATGGTCGCATCCGTGTTTGGTGACATCGCGGTGAACGAACATTGTGTGGTGTCGCACAAGTCTAAAGTGCGCGCCACCTACTTTCGCCGCGCGCCGCCATGCACGCACGGCGCGGCGTTCTTACGACGTCAGCCACGAGCGCCATCTGCTACAACTCCGCTCGTGGCCACCACTGAACGACATCGTTCACTTGGGACTGAGACAGGAACCAGTTAACACTTCGGAATCAGATAGGCGCCAGTGAAGACTTGGCTATCGGATAGGCACTAGGCAGGCCTCTAGCTCAACTATGTATCAGCATTCTGCAGTACTGAGCTATGTAGAAGTTAAGTATTACTAAGTCTCTAAGAAATATATGACTCGTTCTAATTTACTCTAGTGTTTCTAGTTTCTGATGTCCCACTGGCTGGTCACCACCTACCAGCACAAGCGTGCATCCTTTATTCCTGAGTCGGTCTCTTTCTACTCAGCCACCGACACCTACGACGGAAACGAGACACAAAAGTGGCGACGAGGCTGGGACACAAAACTTTGGAAGCGTGTATTCGTCATCGCCATACTGGCGTATCACCTGGTGTGATGGTATGGGGTGACATTGGTTACACGCCTCGGTCACGTGTTGTTCGCATCGACAGCACTTTGAACAGTGGCCGTTACATTTCAAGATGTGTTACGGCCCGGGGCTCTACCCTTCATTCGATCCATACGAAACCATACATTTCGGTAGGATAATGCACGACCGCATGATGCAGGTCCTGTACGGGCCTTTCTGGACACGGAAAATGCTCTACTGCTGCCCTAGGCAGCACATTTTCCAGATCTCTCACCAACTGGAAACGTCTTTTCAACTGCGGCCGAGCAACTGGCTCGTCACAATACGCCAGTCACTACTCTTGATGAACTTTGGTATCGGGTTGAAGCTGCTTGGGCACCTGTACCTGTACACGCCATCCAAGCTGTGTTCCCACATGCGTATCAAGGCAGTTATTACAGCCAGAGGTAGTTGTTCTGGGTACTGATTTCTCAGGATCTATCCACCAAAACTGCGAGACAATGTAATCACATTTCAGTTCTAGTATAATTTTTCAATGAATACCAGTTTATCATCTGCATTTTTTCTTGGTGTAGCAATTTTAATGGCCAGTAGTGTAAATATAATCATCTTCATCTTCATTTATTGCATTTATGGGCCTACAGCAGAATAATAAAAGGGTACAACCACAGCTATAAAAGACTACAGACTGCCCATTATAAAAATTTGCCAAAGGTATACATTACAAAAATAAAAACAAAATTAAAATAAAACATCGGTCAGTCGCCATCTCAATACAGAACACATTTATTGCAGATGGGGGGGGGGGGGGGTCCAACGTTGTCGGTCGGTCCCCAGCCTCATTTTCTATCGCTGTCGGTCGTCCTTTGGGCGTTTTCCATCGTGTAAACCGGTAGTAGGACATTTTCAGTTGCCACTATCACCTCTATATGACGGGGGTTCGGGACAAACTAACCACAAAGACTGTACTACACTGGAGAGCTAAGGAAATTTGTACACCCGCATAATATGTGTAGGGGCCCTATGAGCAAGCAGAAATACTAGAACACGACGTGTCATGGACTCGACTAATGTCTGAAGTAGTGCTGGAGGGAACTGACACGAACCCTGCTGGAATGTCCCTAAATACGTAAGAGTACGAAGGGGTGAAGATGTCTTCTGAATGGAACTTTGCAATGCATCCCAGACATGTTCAATAATGTTCATGTACGGGGATTATGGTGGTCAGCGGCGGTGACTGTTGACCGTAGCCATAAAAGCATCCACCTGCTTATGGATAGCGGTCAACACCTGCTGAAAAAGGGGTGCCTTCGGGTTTGGAAAACGTACAGGTAATAACAGAATCATGTCAATCTGTATACATTGAACAAACGTGTTGGAATTTCAAAACCAGACATTCGGAACCCCGCAGAGCACTAAAGTCACAGTTCCAATAGTACATTTGCAGATCATCAAACAAAATAGAAACGGTGTATATAAAACTCTTCTGGGTTTTGGACCGCATCGTCAAAATATCAAACACTTCACCGACGTTTCGGCCGCTATTGCAAGTGGCCATCTTCTGGGTGTTACATTTACTGCTGGGTGACGGAAAGCTGGTGTCTTAAATACTAAATGTTGCTAGTTGTTATTGGTGGTTTCAGCTCTCTTTATGGAAACATCAGGAACTTCGAGTCGCTAAGACTAAGAAAAGGAAAACTGCTGAATGACCTCGCCTTCTTGAAGAGATGCAGGGACCACAATACTGTGCCAAAATTTCTGCAGCTGGCGTGCTACATAAAGTCGAACAGGGCGAAGAATATTTGTGCACAAGCCAGCAAAGCCTTGCTACGGGAAAGGATCCGCCATATACGCAGCAACTTCGACTCCAGCAACAGGAAGCTTATTGAACTACACCTCGCCCTTTCGAGTAAACTTGCTGAAGAGGACTGGGAGAAAGTGGCTAGGTTAAGCTTCCAGCAAGCCGAAAGGACAAACGATAGTGTCGCCACCCGTCAGATGAAGAAATTTTATAACCTGCAGCAGAAAACTACGGGTAATGGACAAACAATGGACACGCAGCGAACGGTGGTCAACCTTTCCAATCATGAATTAAGTGACGCAGCAACACAAATACTGTCCAAGGGGATGAATTTCGCGATCACACCACGACGAGTCCCTAAAGAAGACATCATAGAATCCGTCGAGGCATCGCTACGTCACCTTCCACAAGCAGAAGCAGAGAAGATCCGACAAGAGACAGTTAGAGTCTTGGCGCATGCAAAGCCACCGAAGCAGAACATCAGCAACGAGGAACGTCGTGCTATCATAGAGTTAAAGAACAACCCCGACCTAGTAGTGGTACAGTCCGACAAGGGGAACGCCACAGTGGTGATGAATACTACAGATTACGACGACCGGATGGAAAAACTTCTAAGTGAACCCATCTATAAGAAGCTCAAGGGGGATCCGACGGCCAAGGTAATAAAAACAGACGCAAGCACTGCTTACGATAACCAGAATGAACTTCGACACGGCCAGACGATTCAACCCGCAAGTCCCACAGGCACCAAGGATTTATGGGGTTCCGAAGATCCACCGGGAGTCTTTTCCTCTAAGGCCTATTGTCTGCAGTATAGACTCACCGACTTACCGACTTGCAAAAGAACTAGTACCGAAACTCCAACATCTCGTGGGCCACACGGACTCTTACGTCAAGGACTCAACCCATTTCGTAGCACTTTTAGAAGAAAAACGAATCTCCACCACGGATTTGATGGTCAGCTTCGACGTGAAGTCCTTATTTACAAATGTACCAGTGTCGGATACCATGAGCATCCTAGAGGAACGTGTTCCACCCGACGTTTGCGATCTGGTGCAACATTGTTTAACGACCACCTATTTCAGGTGGAAAGGGAAATTTTATGAACAGACGGACGGAGTTGCAATGGGTTCACCTCTCTCACCCGTTGCAGCCGATATTTTCATGGAGGCATTCGAGGAAACAGCTCTCCAGTCCGCACCACTACGTCCAGACTGCTGGCTGCGATATGTAGACGACACGTTTGTCATCTGGCCTCATGGAGAAGAGGAGCTGCAGAATTTCCATCAACACCTCAATCAACAGCACAACAAGATCCAGTTCACCATGGAGATTGAGAAGAATGGTGTGCTTCCTTTCCTCGACGTAGAGGTTTATCGGAAACCAGAGGGCAAACTGGGCCATCGGGTATTTAGAAAAGCCACCAGCACAGGCAGGTACCTTCACGCAACTTCCCACCATCATCCTACGCAAAATAAGTCCGTGCTCCACACTCTAACTAAGAGGGCATACCGGATTAGTGATGAACAACATCTGAAAGCAGAATTAAAAAACATCAGGTCCACCTTCGAAGCAAACGGTTATGGGAAGAGGATGATTGAGCAAACTATGACACCTAATGATAGAAACAAAAGGGAAGCGCCAAAGGAAGGACAAACCATCGCCCTATTGCCATACGTAAAAGGCGTCACCGAACGAGTAGGCAAAATTCTTCGTCGAGAGGGCATCAAGCCTATATTTCGCAGCAACAATAAAATAAGAGATGTCCTAGGCTCACTGAAGGACAAAACGGATAAGTTGCACACAGCTGGAGTCTACGAAATCGGCTGTGAGTGCGGCCAGGTGTACATTGGCGAAACTGGGCGGCCGATTAAAACAAGGATAGCCGAGCACGAGAGGTACATTCGGCTAGGACAGCATACAAAGTCGGCAGTAGCTGAACACCAAGAAGAGTGCGGCAAACATATGGATTTTCGGAAAGTCGCTGTACTGGCAAAACAGCCCTATACTTTGAAGAGGAAAATCAGGGAAGCAATTGAAATAGCTAAGCGACCCGGAAATATGAACAGGGAAGACGGGTACACACTTCCCGCGTCTTGGTTGCCAGCAGTAGCAGCGCTTCGCGACGACACCGCGCGCAGTGCAGTCCATAGGGGCCCGCCCGCAGACAACAGCGGCCGCGCGTACACAGAGCAAACAGCACGCTCTAGCCGGCGCTAGGCATCACTGCCACGTCACTGCTACCACCGCTCCTCATTCGCCAGGTTCAACCAATGGCAAACATTAATATAAACACCAATCCTGGACTTCCTTTTCCACCAATAGGAAGAAATAAAGTAAACACCAATGAAAGAGAGCTGAAACCACCAATAACAACTAGCAACATTTAGTATTTAAGACACCAGCTTTCCGTCACCCAGCAGTAAATGTAACACCCAGAAGATGGCCACTTGCAATAGCGGCCGAAACGTCGGTGAAGTGTTTGATATTTTGACGATGCGGTCCAAAACCCAGAAGAGTTTTATATACAATGACAACGGCCGCGGAAGCCTTCGTTTACAAAATAGAAACGGGCTTACAAATATTAAAATCAAGTCACAAACCCAGAATTTTAGAAAACTGCCACATACAAAAAGGAAAATCAGTCATGCATTAATATACCACACTATACATTATATAACACATTGAAGGAGCTCTATAGAAATGGTAACATTAGCAGTTACAACGTAAACGACTCCCCCCCCCCCCCCCACACACACACACAAAGGCAGAGGCAGAGACAAAATAAACAAAATTGAAATGCACCGCCATTCCCAACGGAGAACAAACAATGGCCGACTAGCGGGTGCGCATAGTAATTAAGTTGCCACAGTCGACTTGGATAGAGTGTGAAGTGATGGTGAAAGGCAAAAGTTCGCAAAATATGTATGTTACTTACGTGTTATCCACAAAAATACGGACGAAAAAGTGATCTCCAAAACAAACCGTAAGTAATAGACAACAAGGGCTGATGATCGAAATATCCCTACTTACCAAGTTTAAATTTCACACTGTGAATAGCGTGTTAAGTCGTCACAATTTTCACACAGATCATTTGGTTGCAGATGACAACGATAATATTGTCTAATTATGTAAAAAGAGTCCTACATGACCACGAAATTCAAAATGAAAATAATAGCCAAAATTATAGGCTAATATATAATAGGGCTAATATTCACACACAGGTTAGTACAGAAACAATGTATTTTGATTTTTCACAGCCAGAAATAAATGGAAAACCACTGATAATGGCACATAGGTGCTGAAACATGTTTGGGTGAAAAGTAAAAACAGTGTTTCGTGGATCTGACAGAACTCTTACACAGAATTTTTGATTGTAAGCACAGAAATCATAAGAACAGCACATCGAAAATGACGAATAAGTCTGACCTTGTATTCGTGAGGATGGAGGCTTCATTCCGCCAGTGAATCAAGTGGTTTCCAAAAATTACTTATAGCAAATGCCGTAATGGTTGCTGTTGGAGGGCCAAAGCTAATTACCTATTTGTCCCATACTTGTCAAAATGTTCAAATGTTTGTAAATCTAAGGGACTTAACAACGTTAGTCATTAGTCCTTCGGCTTTCAAACTACTTAAACTAAGTTAAAGTAACTTAGGACAACACAAACACTTAAACTAAGTTAAAGTAACTTAGGACAACACAAACACTCATGCCCGAGGGAGGACTCGAACCCTCGACTGCGTATGGCCGCGTGAATCGCAGCTGGGTGAATTAGTCCGCACGGCTATTCTGCTGTGACTTACTTCTCAAAAAAGCTTCTCAAACTAGTATATACATCACTGTAAATATGAATTACTTCATATTTTTGTTATTAAAATGTAGTATGAAGTCATAACTAACTAATTTTCAAAGTTATCAATGAGTGGATCAAACGTTCTATTATTACTACTAGTACTACTACCAACACCACTACTACTACTACAACTACTACTACTACTACAAACATCAAACGAGACTTACATGAATACATTTGCATTGCATGACATTCTCCACTGTAGAAAACCGCATTTTTGTTGTTGCCACGAACGCTACTTTTTCGGAATGGCAAAAGCAGTTTTCACAGAGAAATACGTCACTTTAAATGTTCGCATTGGCAATAATGTATGTTTGCAATTTAGTCACAGTGTGCATTGAGTTAGACTTGTCCAGACTGACGACAAACACGAGTTACCTGTCAGTACGTCGAGTCTCCCTGAAGGCACTCAGCAAAAGGTAGGGAGCAATAGCGGAAAGACACACAAAGGGTACGCCACGTAGGCTTGAGGTAGGTTTTCTTTTATTGTAGTGTCTAAAAGTGTTTATCAAACTAAGGCATATCTTAGATGGAAACCGCAAAGCGTAGTGCAGTGAGAATACGAAAGTTATAAAATACACGGAAGGATATCATAAACAAAAGTTACAAGGCCTATTTACCTGAAGCTTCGTCTTTCACTTTGAAGTTAGTATTTTTCGGTAATACGCTTTTTATAATTGTCACATTCGACCACTTCTAATTGCTCCTTTCATTTATGGTCGTATTTGAGCTCACTTCACATATCCTGGAATACTAGCATAAAATATTTTTTCTATTTCTCTTTGTTTGTTCGTTAATTTAGCTTTATTCTACTGCTGTTGTTGATGTGGTCTCAGTCCGGAGACTGGTTTGATGCAGTTCTACTCTCTACTCTATCCTGAGCAAGCGTCTTCATTTTCTCATAATAACGGCAAAATAATCCATCTGAATTTGCTTACTATACTCATCTCTTCGTCTCCCTATGCGATTTTTACCCCACACACTTCCCACCAACTCTAATTCGCAATTCGTTGATGTCTAAGAATGTGTCCTACTAATCGAGCCATTCCTTTACTCAAGGTATGCCATAAATTCATTTTCTCCCCAATTCTGTTCAGTACCTCCTCATTAGATACGCGATCCACCCACTTAATCTTCAGCATTCTTCTGTAACACCACATTTAAAAAGACTCTATCCTCTTCCTGTCCGCACTGTTTATTGTCCACGTTTCACTCCCATACAAGGCAACACTCCACACGAATGCCTTCAGAAAGAACTTCCTAATGGTTGAGTTAATATTCGATGTTAATAAATTTCTCTTTTTCAAAAACGCTTTTCTTCATATTGCCATTCTAAATTTTATATCCTACGTACTGCGACCATCATATGTTATTTTACTGCCCAAGTAACAAAACTTATTTTCCACCTTTATTGTTTCGTTACCTAATGTAATTCCTTCAGCATCGCCTGATTTTGTAAGACTGCATTCCATTACCGTTGTTTTGCTATTGTTAATGTTAGTCTTACATGCTCCTTTCAACACACTGTCCATTCCGTTCAATTGCTCCTCCAGGTCCTTTGCTGTCTGTGACAGAATTACAGTGCCGTCACCAAAACGCAAGGCTTTTATTTCTTCACGCTAATTCCTTCTCCAAATTTCTCCTTGCTTTCCTTTATAGCTTGCTAAATGTAGAAATTGAATAACATTGGGGAAAGGCAACAACCCTTTCTTACACCCTTCCCAACCTCTGCATGTCCTTCAACTCTGATAACTGCTGTCTGGTGTTTGTACAAGTTGTAAATAACCTTCCGTTCCCTGTATTTTACTCCTGCTGATTTCAGAACTTGAAAGACTGTATTCCAACAACATTGTCAAAAGATTTCTCCAAATCTACAAAAGCTAGAAATGTAGGACAAGCTGTAAAGTGAGAATTCCTCTCGTGTTCCTACGTTCCTCCTGAATCCAAACTGATCTTCCCCGAGGTCGGCTTCTACTAGCTTTTCCATCCTTCTGTATATAATTTGTGTTAATATTTTGCAACCATGACTTATTAAACTGATGGTTCTGTAGTTTTCACACTTGTCTGCACCTGCTTTCTTTGGAATGGAGATTATAACATTTTTCTTAAAGTCTTAGGGTGTTTCCCCTGTTTCATACGTCTTACGCACCAGGTGAAATAGTTTTGTCATGTCTGGCTCTCCTAGAGACTTCAGTAGTTCCGAGGGAATGTCATCTACTCCTGGGGCCTTGTTTCGACTTAGATCTTGCAGTGCTTTTCCGAATTCATCTTTCAGTATAGTATCTCGTATTTCATCTTCATCTACATCCTCTTCTCTTCCTACAATTGCTGTAACTCTAAGTTGTATTGTTTCAGAAACCGTGCAAAATTTTCATTTTAGGGCTGTAATACCTACTGACACTATCACCGGTCATTGTTCGTTAAAGACATTGTCAGCAGCGGAAGTAACTTCTTCAATGAGTCGTGTATTCATTGGAGTACTGACGATTTAAAATTTCTGTCGTTGGCAATTTGGCTGGCAATTTGTTCGTTAAAGTCATTGTCAGCAGCGGAAGTAACTTCTTCAATGAGTCGTGTATTCATTGGAGTACTGACGATTTAAAATTTCTGTCGTTGGCAATTTGGCTGTCAGTGCCATAATGATTTTAATGTGGCATTTTTGGCCGTTAGACCTGAGCTGGGATTGTGTTCGGCCTGCCTGGTGCAAGTCTTTAGGAGGCGCCACATGTGCGACGTGCGCGTCGATGATGAAATGATGATGAGGACGACACAACAACCAGTCTCCGAGTGGAGAAAATTTGAAATCCGATCGGGAATCGAACCCGGCCCACCTGCGTGGGAATCTACCACGTTATCTACTGGAGTGCGGAGGCGGACGTCAGTGCCACAAAACGGTTTGTAGAAACGAGATACAAACTCGAGTAATAACAATCTAGTATGCAGTACAACATGAAGAACGACTTCAGCTCGTATCACTACATATAAGGGATTGTATTCCAAACTTGAATAGATTTTGCTGCGGTAGCTAGAGTGAGGTGTTAACGGTATAATTTTATCATTTGTTCCGTGTAAATATCACTCAGTTTGTTATGGTAGTGCCTGTCCTTCCTATGGTTGGTTGTTGAAAGAAAGAAACGAGATTATGACTTAAATCAATCTGCCTGACTTCAGCTTCCCAATTAATCTTCTGTTGCTGTGACCGTTGCCAGCATCGGACCTCCTCTCTTCTAGCAGGGGTTTCTATTATTTTATAAATGAATAAACATGATAGCAAAAGGGGAAGGCCACAGACAAGAAATCGGACAGTTCATTGAAATAATCTTTGTATTATGAAAGTAGCATATATAATTACTGGGTAGCCTGTTACATCTTATAAAAACGTTATTGATTCTTGCTGCAGGATGAGACATACAATTAGAGCAAACATAGAAAATAACACATTCAAATAGTTCGATCAGCCTTCGACGAGAGAGGAAGAGAACGTATTGAGTTTCATGAAGATTTCCGATGGTCATGAGAACAGTAGACTGAGCCGGAAACAGGGGCTGCATAAAAACTAAAGAAAAAGCATCTTGGTAATCATTGCGCCTATCACCCGATATGCAGACTGTTGCATGTTTATTAAACTCGCGACGGAATGCAATTACTTCACTTTAATCGCGAATACCTGCTCTGTGGAACTGTGTAGTTCCTGTCGGTCAATGAAATATCACCATGGCGGCTTCTGCACAATACGCGATCGCGGACCTGTCCTCCTAAGAACTGCAAGCATCTGAAGCAACTGCCCAACTGAGAGCGGCCACGTCGCTCACGCCAGGTTTGTTAAAGCTAGTTTCACACCGCCGATTCTTCCGCCGGAAAAACTAGTGACGTGTTACCAACCTGACCAGAGTACAGTTAAGAGTTCGTTCCCGCCCCGCAAGGCCCGGTTTCACGCCCCCTAGGGTGGCGGCCTGTCTTGGCGGCAACTCGTCAATGACGGCGGGAACAGAAGTGTCCTTCCGCGAAGACGTTGGCTCGCCGGGTTTGAACTTAACGGCTCCGGTAGCCTTTGTGGCTGATCGCTATCTTGCCAATATAATATATTAATTAATACAGGACACGGAAAATTATTTCGCACCCACGAGACGATGGTCCTTTGATCAGGCAAGCAAACGGTAATTTTAGATTGTCGGGAGAAATAAGTTTTACAAGATATTATTGACAATTAATTTTACCAACTTCTTGAAATTCTTCTTCAGAAATTCAAGAATTATTTTATTGATGCCCATTCTCTGGCTGGCCATGTGGTTCATGACACCTTTGTGCCGATCTGGGAAAAGTCTTAGCTCTACAACTTTATAGTTGTGGTTTTTTCACGACACCTATGTACAGATTAAACTTTATTTGCAGTATCTCCTGCTTACCAGTGAAATGTCTGCAGTGGGACTTGCCATTAGTTAAGACTTTATTAACGCAACAGTTCCTTCATAAAAAAAACTGACGGAGATGAAAATTAGTACACCCTCTTAAAGTTTTCAAATTGACTCAGTATTTATGGTTAAAACAGTGCATATTGGTAAATGAAATCATTTACAGAGCAGTAGCTCAAGCGATACTGAGTTACCAGGCATCAATGCACTCCGAAACACCCATATTTCTACGCACTCCACTTAATTTTCTTTTTCTTTTTACTGCAGGGAATTCGTAGTTCTCAGTTCTGCTGCGCTTGTAAAATAGAATGAGCTGCTAGAGAGGGCTCCCCGAACAGAGGAGAGTTGCAGCCGCAGGCGAAGTTTGCGGCCAATGTTGATTACTTGACAGAAACTTGGGGTGGAGGTTGTGGCTCCACTAATCCTCGCACTAGCAGGGCATGAGACCCAGAAGTAACGTTCCGAGGTCTGCCCGGGATAGAATTCTCAGTACGTGACTCAGCTAACAGCAGAGGTGAAAATATGAAAAGTAAAAATGTGTAGCCACAATTCAAAAGTTAAGGAAAATCAAGAAAATGACTCAATATACATTTTAGTGGTATGTAAGTCTAAATATTTAAAAATTAAAATGTATCAGTAAGAAAGTAATTGCAGTGGATACCATAGGAAAGATGAAAATTGATACTAATACTGCACACCAGAATAAAGGGCTGTGTGACGGACACGTTGTAGTGTTAACATAATCCTTCCGACGTTACAGAGGGCATAAGAGTGTAAACGAAAAGCCGTAGTTGCTACTCGCAAAGCTTAGCCTACGATTCATTGACAGAGATGATTGTATTGCAGTATACATGCTATATCAGAGGCTTTTACAAAATAGACGATCAATGAATTTCAAATAAAGTGAACCGTTTATTGGGCACGCACAGAAAACACGCATAGAAAATATATTAAGTTACTTACAATAGATACGTATGGAGAAGTGAATACATTCACACGATTCGTTTCAAAATAAAGTTTCTTGCCTGAAGAAGTGCATGGATTCTGTATAAGTACTAAAGTTTAGTTCTTGTTGTAAATTTGTTGCAGTTTGCACTAGTCCATGTGAAATGTATGAAAACAAGTCGTTTGTGGTACAAAACCCAGACTGCTCCCAGATGTTCACATTTTACAGTTAAGTACCCGTGAAGGCAAAGCATATATTTTCCTTTTGGACCATGATTTATTTATTAACTGCTTCTTTAAGAAATCAAGTGTTTGTAAACCTGTTGGACTAAACTACTATGGTTACCACTCACTGGATTTACAAACTACTTAAAGTAACTTACACTACGGACAGCGCGCGCGCGTGTACACACACACACACACACACACACACACACACACACACACACACAACTTAAGGAGAATTTGAACCTCCGGCAGCCCACTCCGCATCAGAGCGATGATTTGCCCAATAACTACTCCAAATTACTTAATTTTACGATTCCTGTTATGCGTATAAAAATCATAATCCGTTCCAGGAAATTACCCCCCTTAAAAGTGTGAGAGATTGCATTTATTTTGTATCCCGTCCTCGTCGCCACTTTTATGTCCCAGCCTTGTCGCCGCTTTTGGGTCTCGTTTCCGACGTAGGTGTCGGTGGCCGAGCAGAAAGACCGACACAGGAATAAGGATGCACGCTTGTGCAGGTAGGAGGTGAGCAGCCAGTGGGACAGCAGAAACTAGAAACACTAGAGTAAATTAGAACGAGATATATATTGCACAGAATTTATACAATACTTAACTTTTACATAGCTCAGTACTGCAGAATGCTGATACATAGTTGAGCTAGAGGCCTGCCTAGTGCCTATCCGATAGCTAAGTCTTCACTGGTGCCTATCTGATTCCGAAGTGTTAACTGGTTCCTGTCTCAGTCCCAAGTGAACGATGTCGTTCAGTGGTGGCCACGAGCGGAGTTGTCGCAGAGGGCGCTCGTGGCTGACGTCGTAAGAACGCCGCGCCGTGCGTGCATGGCGGCGCGCGGCGAAAGTAGGTGGCGCGCACTTTGTACTTGTGCGACACCACAGTTTGCACTAATCCATGTGAAATGTCTGCAAAAAAGTCGTTTGTGGTACAAAACCCAGACTGCTCCCAGATGTTCACATTTTACAGTTAAGCACCTGTGAAGGCAAAGCATATATTTTGGACCATGATTTATTTATTAACTCCTTCTTTAAGAAATCAAGTGTTTGTAAACCTGTTGGACTAAACTACTATGGTTACCACTCACTGGATTTAAAAACTACTTAAAGTAATTTACACTACGGACAGCGCGCGCGCGCGCGCACACACACACACACACACACACACACACACACACACACACACATGCAACTTAAGGAGAACTCGAACCTCCGGCAGCCCACTCCGCATCAGAGCGATGATTTTCCCAATAGCTACTCCAAATGACTTGATTTTACGATTTCTGTTATGCGCATTAAAATCATAATCCGTTCCAGGAAATTACCCCCCTTAAAAGTGTGAGAGATTGCATTTATACTACCTGGAACCACTAGACCAAAATCAGCCTCTGGTTGTTTTCATGCGTGCCTGTATTATCACACTGTCTGCATATAACCCGAAAGGGATAGTTTCACGATAGGCTACACGCCAGACAGTTCCACATTCGGATGCACAAAATCACACGCCATCGGATCTCAGCGCCAACTTACATCAATGCGATTCTATATGCCTTATTTAAAGAGTGGAATTCGAAGTAAACGTTATATTTTTTAACTTGGAAGTTGTCGGCGTTTAACCTTGACACTCGCAACCTTCGTGATGACTATGGCGGCCCATTTTATAGGGTGTGAAGTTTAGTAAGAGAAAAAGGTCTTAAGAGAGAAGCCGCATAGGATACACATTCATGGATGAGTAGAATCCAACAAAGCAACGCCTACTGCATGTGACGTGGCAAAAGGCTGGGATCAAGAAGAAAAGAATACAGGGTGTAACAAAAAGGTACGGCCAAACTTTCAGGAAACGTTCCTCACACACAAAGAAAGAAAATATGTTATGTGGACATGTGTCTGGAAACGCTTAATTTCCGTATTACAGCTCATTTTAGTATTTCTCTTTAAATGTAAATTGAAATAATTCGTGCAGACAATTGTCAATATAACCAATTGTTTCGTTAGTATGTACTGTACTTCCTCGATTCACCGCCAGTTGGTCCAATTGAAGGAAGGTAATGTTAACTTCAATGCTTTTGTTGACATGCGACTCATTGCTCCACAGTACTAGCATCAAGCACATCAGTACGTAGCATCAACTGGTTTGTGTTCTTCAAGAACGTGGTTTTGCAGTCAGTGCAATGTTTACAAATGCGGAGTTGGCAGATGCCAATTTGATGTATGGGTTAGCACGAGGCAATAGCCTTGGCGCGGTTCGTTTGTATCGAGACAGATTTCCAGAACGAAGGTGTCCCGACAGAAAGACGTTCGAAGCAATTGATCGGCGTCTTAGGAAGCACGGAACATTCCAGCCTATGACTCGCGACTGGGGAATACCTAGAACGACGAGGATACCTGCAGTGGACGAGGCAATTCTTCGTGCAGTTGACGATAACCCTAATGTCAGCGTCAGAGAAGTAGCTGCTGTACAAGGTAACGTTGACCACGTCACTGTATGGAGAGTGCTACGGGAGAACCAGTTATTTCCGTACCATGTACAGCGTGTGCAGGCACTATCAGCAGCTGATCGGCCTCCACGGGTACACTTCCGCGAATGGTTCATCCAACAATACGCCATTCTCCAGGGCTGCATCAGCGCATCAGAGATTCCATGCGACGGAGGGTGGATGCATGTATCCTCGCTAACGGAGGACATTTTGAACCTTTCCTGTAACAAAGTGTTTGAAGTCACGCTGGTACGTTCCGTTGCTGTGTGTTTCCATTCCATGATTAATGTGATTTGTAGAGGAGTAATAAAATGAGCTCTAACATGGAAACTAAGCGTTTCCGAACATATGTTCACCTAACATATTTTCTTTCTTTGTGTGTCAGGAATGTTTTCTGAAAGTTTGGCCGTACCTTTTTGTATCACCCTGTATATGACGGCAAGGATAATTACTATTTCACTATTATATAGCCCATGTTTCATCGCTGTTCGAGAACGCCATGTTAACTTCAAGTAAAGAGTTGGGACAGCAAATTACTGTATAGTGTCATTCACAAATTACAGTTGTAGCCTAGATCTGAATAAAATTCTTTACCATATGTTTGATGAATATATTGTCTCACCTGATCCCCTAGTTTCTTTGAGCACTGTAGACCCTTAATCGTCCAAAACTTTAAAATAATATCAATAAACAGATTTAAGATATTCCAAATACTGACGTTGAAGCCATGTGTTCCTTTTGCAAGTATGTAGTTGCTTCCGAAGGTTTGGAGAAAATCACATTTTGTTTACAATTAATAATACTTCTCTTTCGGGAAATTAATGCACACCACGCAAAGGATAACATCGTCTGAAAAATCGGGGCCGAAAGTCGAACATAATTTACGCAACGAATCATTGGATCCACGCAATTCGACAATAATTTCCGCTGTACTTCCGGAGGCACATTTCATTTTTAAACCTCCAAACGAAGTTCTGTATCGCACATAGCTGCAAACACGAATCGCGCGATTACCTGTGTGCGCTCTCTAGATAATAATTCGCAATCGTTTTTCTATACAACGAGGTTTAGAATTATAATCTTTAACATTTCGTATATTAGTTACACGAATGTATTTACGTACGATTGTTCCAAATCAACTAAACTAACGGACCAACTGCAACTAAACTTGTTGCACACATTATTTACAGTGAGGCAAAAACACCTACCGAGGTAATAACCACCTAAGAGACACAGTTCAGATTACATGATCTCAACAACAGCTAGATGACCCGTGCGAATACTTCGCACCGTTCGTGGTAAGTGACGTGAAGTGGAATTAAGTGAATGTAAATATTTAACCACTTGAAACATATTATTACAGATATTAACAGTATATACAAAATTAATCATATTGAATTGAAGGAGAGGCATTGAATTAAAATTTGTGTCGCGGCCGGGTTCGAACCCGGAAAGTCCTGCTTACTAGGCAATCTATATAACCACTAAGCCACCGCGACCTAATGGATACGGTGATTGCACGGACTCTATACACGTGTTTGCTTGTTTAATTTAAAAAAAAAAAAAAAACTTATTTACTATCTATAGCTCACATGTGCTCCTTCGCAGCATTACGCATTGGACGTTGATTATGTGAAAATGACAGCGGCAGTACTTTCACAGTACAGTTTCTTCCAAACCAGTAATACCTCTACGATGAGCTTTAGCTTCAATTTACAACTCAACATTTATAAGAGCCAATAAGACTGTAACTTCTCATTAGAAAAGTGTTAAGAAAATAAAATCAACTTGAATGTCCACTGAAAAATTACTTCAGAATCAATGAATTTGACTGTTGAAAGCTGAAATGAAAGCTCTTGATCCGCTGAGTCTTCTTAAATAAAAACGAACTGTGTACTTTGTTTAAAACCGAAGATTGAGTATAAAAAAGGAAGGCGAGATTTAAGTGAATTCTGATACTTCATTACCAATCTGCGGAAGAATACCTTTCGTTTTAAACAAAAATGAAGTTTTTCATAAAAATTTGATATATAAAAAGGCAATACGAAGAAACTGAGTATCATTTGATGCATTTGATTTTATCTTTATATATATATATATATATATATATATATATATATATATATATATATAGCCTGCGCTTGTTAGATAAATGGATTTATAAATAACAATACGGCTACCAGTCACGATTTTTTATCCATTTAACAAGATGCGTTTCGAGAAATAATTCCATCTTCAAGTGCGTTTTTTGTGCTGTTTCATAGTACTTACGATGTTCTGAGTGTGTGTGCGCCTGCTTCATTCTGCTGTCGTTACTGTAATACATAAATACGCCAGATTTTATTTTTTGGTTATCTTTATATGGAGTTAATGACGGAATTTTTGAAAAGCTTTATACTTACAGTTTTCGTCTGGCCCGTCTGTGGCAGCTCTCACACATGTCAAAAATCACACACCATATTTTTACACACAGGTACATCAGTTGTCACAAAAAGAAACATAGATAAAAATAAACAGTTACAGAGACGTTGTAAGAAATTACAAGTACGGTAATCACAAAATTCGAGGTACTTTGATAATGTAACATTTTCACAAATTACCTGAAGATAGCGGTAAAGCTGAAATTGGTCCTATAGTAAAATATTTGTATTTAAAGCAGCAATTGGAATTTCATTGCACACTGTCATTAAATGACTTGTGTAGTGCTGCAGACCCATATGTCCTCAAAAAGAATGGGAGGCAAAAAGATAACACGATACCGTCGCGGGATTTTGGAGTTCGTTCTACAATAGTTCAGTCCCTTCTATAAACATTTGATTTTGATATCGGTATAAAGGTTTCACAACCCTGCAGCTGTCGAAGCTCGTTATCAAGACTGCTGTGTTAAACTAGTGTCACACCTTATGTCTGATCGACAGAAGGAAGGATGGAAGTAAGGAAGGACGATTAAGGCTTAACATCCAATCCACAACGTGGTCATTAGAAAGAGGGGAAAAGCTCAGAATTACTTCATTCAAAATGTTGAAATGTTTGTTAAGCTTGTGGGACTTGATTGCGCGATCATCATTCCCTAATCTTACAAACTACTTATGAACTACCTTATACTAAAGACAGCACAAATATCCATGCCCGGGGGCGAATTCGAATCCACGACGGGGATGTTAAAGGAAATCGGCCATGGTCTCCATGAATTTGCATGGAGCGATTTATGGAAAACACTGAAAACATAAACCTGAAGACCGGAAGCGAATCTGAAGTCCGTTCTCCTGAATAGGGAGCCCATGTGTCAATCACTACGCCTTCATGATGTAGCTCAGATGTTGCTTTCCAAGAACTAGCGCTATGCAGTCTTATAAATTATTCAGAGGTTGTGCAGTCTCACTGCACAATTTATTCCAAAAAGTCAATGAAGGTGTCTCTGATATACAATTACCATAAAAATTTCCAAATACAATCTGATTGAACACTGAGTCAAAACACCCCTTCACAAATCCAGTTCGTTTTCAGACAGTTCTTACAATCTCTTGAAACGGTGGTTAAATTAATAAGGCTCCAATAAAGAAGATGAGCAAATGAGAATGGTAAAAGCAGTTCCACAAATCATCCGAGAAGGTTACTATTGCCTATTATCGAAACGTAGCTGACTTGAGAGAGGCTGCCAAACATATGAATCCAAAAACTTTGAAACAACTTGTAAGAGGCGTAGCTGTATCAACGAAGTAAGGTAGAGAAGATACACAGCAGTGTCACACGCGACTTATGTATATATTAGTGGGTGTGTGAGAGTGTGTAACGCTTCACTCATCCAAGACTCAAAACATTTATTTATTTTGTCGAGTAAGTACACTGCTCAAAACGTTGGGGATAAGGTGAGATATCATACGCAATATAGGACACTTGGTAAACATAATTTATTTACTTATTAGTTACAACTGTAATTTGTGTGTGATGCAGTATGATATTTAGCTCTATAAACTCTTTACTTGAGATTTACATGACTTTTGCTTAGAGCGAGGTACCATGGGGCTATATTAATAGTGAAAAAGTCATTCTCGTTACCTCCAATATGGTGTGTGATCACCTCGGACGGCTCTTGCAGTGTCAAATCTACGTGGCGTGGACAGTATAAGGTTATCATTCAGCTCTTCAGGGACATTTGGACATTCTTCCAAGAGTGCAATATACAGCTCAGCAACCGTATTGGGAGGTGCTAGTCTGGCTGCATTGCGTATGTCAAGCGCATCGCAGACATGCTCAGTCGGGTTTAAGTCTGGTGGACAACCTGGCCACTCCATTCGTCCAATTCCCTCAGCTTCAAGCATGTTGACCACCAGTGCTGCTCTGTGAGGACGAGCGTTATGGGTCACCAGAAGGAACCCTTTTCCTATGGCACCATCGTAGGACACAACAAAACGTCTAAAGAACTCGCCTTCTTTTAACTGTTCCTGATGTCTGAAATCGCGTCGACGTCCTGGAAATTACACTCTGGAGCACTCCAATAACTGCACGTTCTGTGTCTGTGGCACTTTCAACCTTCTTATGGCTCTCCATGCCATAGCTTCGGGTGAGTCATGTTGTTGTTGCATTGCACTATCTCGTCATTACACTCTCTGCTTGTGTAATTCTTTTAGTAAATACAAGTCTACACCAACACCCTAGAGCAACTTTTTGTTATTATCAACATCGCGGTTGCCATAATGTTGATGTCCCCAACGCGTAAAACCGACTGAAAGACGTTGAACCATTTTAGTTCATTAGGCCGATGACAATACTTCAAAACCTAGATATCGCAGCTGACCCACTACATGTTTTGACCAGTGTAGATGCGACAGCAATTCAGCCACATATGATATAGGTAAGTTGAATATTTTCAAATGTTTAACCGATTCCCGCATTTTTATAACTTCCCATTTCCATAAATATTCAATCATTCAAATTGATCTTCTAAGGCAGTTGCGAAAGAGGGGAAAATTTTATCAATTCTCTCGCTCTCTCTCTCTCTCTCTACATAAAAACAGTAAATCCCTGGAGATGACATGTTATAAAAATTTTATGTTTCAAGAACTTATGAGTCAGACAAGCAATGCTGTTACTCTCCCCTACTGACACGTTGTACTGACGTAGCGTGGGTCCACTCCCACCGAGTATATAAACAAGTCCAGGTATAGATGAGGAACAGCGTTGACTGCAGGAACTGGATCTCGACGGAATAAAAATTTTATGACTCTCTCCAGTTCACATGCTACGACCACCAGCTCATACCACTGAATTCACGCATCTGTACCCAACGACGTGAAAGAGAATACAGTGTGTAAAAGCTGCTTTATATGTTCGTAAAAATTTTCCAGAATACAGGAACACTAACGTGACTGGTGGTGGTTTTATGCAGGATTTGGGGGGATGGTTTTCGCAAGAAAAGTCAGCAACTTCTTAACTCAAAGGGTATCATGATAGTTCAGTTCTGTGATAATTATTAGTAATTCTCAATTCTCGTGAAATTGATTTGGTTTCTAACATTAATGTTCAGATGCATATTGCTGAACACAGTACGAACAGTAGAAAAAATTTTCCTGAACGAATGAACAACAACAGTTTTAGAAGTAATTTCTCTCTCTGTCTCTCACTCTCTCTCTCTCTCTCTCTCTCTCTCTCTCTCTCTCTCACACACACACACACACACCTCTCTTTTTACCTCCGGGTTTTGATACTAATATTTATTTGTCACAGCTATGTTTCTAAATGTAAAGAAGTGATGTATCTCGGGAGAAAAGAATAGACTTGGCTAAATAAAAGTTGGTAATAAGACAAGCTCTAATTTCAATCTTTCGGATGGAATAACTCGAAAATTGGTCATGTCTCTTGAACTTGACAATGACCTACTATAAGCTAAAATTCACGAAAAATAAATTTAGCAGAAGTAGGTATCTTTGAAAGTCATATGTATTTATGGGGACACAAATGCTTACATGTGTCAGTGGAATTTGGCCATTAAAATATGGACCCTTGCCATTACTGGCAGATACGTTGTCAACATATTCATACCAATGAATACAACCTTCTCAGCTTGCATAGGCAAATCGTGCTTCTCCAGCTAGCGATGCAAATTGCCTCTAACATGGTTCTCGAAGTTACGTGGCTGGCATCGCGTTTGGTCTGTTATCCCTGCAGCGGGCGGGAGCTGATAGTCCCTCTGCGGCATGTTCCTCGCCATTGTTCCCGCACTTAATTGTTCTCGGCCTACCAACCGCGTTCTTCTCTTGGCGCGCTGAATACGCGCTCACCGAACCACGGAGAAGCGCGCGTCTCCTTATTAAGCGTTTTAAACTCAGAAGTGGAATTTCGGTTTGTTAGAGAGGAATGCAGGGATAATCTCTGCTCCATGAGGAGAGAGGCACAGTTAGAGTATCTATCTTTCCTTCCGGAAACTTATCTTTCCGGTCATATGCCTACCATTAGTGACAGCTCAAAGAAAAAAATCTACAAAGAAAAGCGTGAGAATAGGCGAAAAGTTGCATTATTGTGCCACTTTATTACTGCTGCAATTGTGTGGAGTCACAGTCTAAGTGAATTTATATTTACTTTCTTAATTTGTATTTTCTTTGCATTTACAGGATTTGAAAGTCAGTGCCCAGGCATCAGCGTCCCAAAGCAGGCAGTTGGTTCTGATAATAAGATGAACCCCTAGCTCTCTCAAATGAAAAACACTTCCTTCAAATTAAGATGGATTAAAATTGTTTGTCGGAACCGGGATTCAAACCTGGGACCTTTGCCTTCTTGGGCTAGCACTGTACCGATTGAGCTATCCCGGCACGCTTCACGGCCTGTCCTCCACACTTCGCAGAAGTTCTTCTGCGAACCTTGTAGAACTAGCAATTCTGGATGAAAAGATGTGCTGGATACGGCCTAGTGAATGTTTTCTCTCTGCATCGGGGTGTGCGCCGATATAAAACTTCATGCCGGATTAAAACTGTGTCGGGATAATTCAGTCGGTAGGGCGCTTGCTCGCGATCGGCAAACATCCCAGGTTCGTAACCCGGTTCCAACACACACTTCGGTCGGGGGTTCGAATCCCCCCTCGGGCAGGGATATTTGTGCCGTGCTTAGTCTTAGTTAGTTCATAAGTATACATTTCATTCCATTCCATGATGGTGGTGGTGGTGGCGGCTGGTGCAGCAACAGACTTACTTGGGCAGAGATAGCTCTGTGGCTCCATATCCGCCCAAGTAAGTCTGAATTTTCGAATTTACTCACCTTAGCCACATTAGATTCGCTGCCCTCCAGTACACGGACTGTAACAAAACATTTGTCTTTTTCCAGACTGACGATGCGCTAACAGCGTGAAACGCGTTATTAGATAATAAAATATTGCAACAGAGACTGAGCATTTTTAATTAGTTGATAAGTAGTTTGTAAGTTTAGGGACTGATGACCCCGTAGTTAAGTCCCATAGACTATACAAACATTTGAACATTTTTGAACACACACTTTGATCCGCCAGAAAGTTTTATATCAGCGTACACTCCGCTACAGAGTGAAAATAACAGTATGGAAGCATCCCCCAGGCTGTGGCTAAGCAATATCTCCACCACAGTCTTTTTCCCGGGAGTTCTAGTCCTGCAAGTTTCGCAGAGCGTCTGTGCAGTTTGGAAGGTATGAGGCGTGGTACTGGAAGAAGTACAGCTGTGAGGAAGGCCCGTGAAACGTGCCGGGATAACTCAGTCGGTAGAGCGCTTGTCCAAGATAGGCAAAGGTCCTAGGCTCGAATCCCAGTTTCGACACACAATTTTAATCCGTATAATGATTGAAAAATCTGCGAAGTGCGTAAAACATGGATAAATGCTTTGTTGGAAAAAGAAAAAAGAAATGAAATGTGACAAATTGCAATTCCTCTCACACTTAATAAAATGATTGAATCGGTAACATGAATGATTGATCGAAATAATACGGCGGATGTTACAATTGATGTTGTGACAACAGGTGCGTAATACATTATTTTAAAAAAATACCTAGAAGTTACCTCCATTATCTGCTCGATTTGTAGGCTAACGAATCTTCCGGAAGTTAGTAAATGTTGAATGAGGTATTTAATGTTAATTTGTAACCGTAGAAGGAGGTTTGGTCAAGTTAAGCTTCTTGTAACAATAGGTCTAATGACCGTACAAAAATTTCACCACGCCGCTAAAAAACTATTCTGATGATTGGACTTCAGAAGAATATTTAATAGCTTGCAGGTGCTCTTACCATAATCGTGGTGGGAACTGACTGATAAAAATTAGGCTTTCCGGATTAATATTCACACAGAGTGCAAAAGGGTTCAAGTTGAAGTGCAAACCTTATACTATGGCAAAACTTACATTACTGAAAAAAGCAATTCAACTACTAACGGCTTAAAAAAAGGGTGGACTCATTAATGGTAAGTGCTAAGTCGTAAAAGGGGTAAATATGGGGGTTTACTTAAAGAACAAAGCCTCAAGTCAAAATTATTCTGACGTTTATTCTATGCAGATCTAGGAGAACCGGGGCGGCTAGAACACGGGAAGACAACCGAAGACTGTGAAATACAACGTAAGACTGCTTTGTGCTCTCGTTCTCTTTCCAAAACGGGTGGTAAAATTGAATATGGAAGACTGAAAGGGGATAGAGGTTGATTCTGAAAAGAGAATGCAGTCGATAGCGGCAAGCACCACATCTATCAAGAGAAATATCGTATCTATAGCTACATCAGCCAGGAAGTTTCATATCAGTGCACACTCCGCTACTAATGGAAGATTGTCTTGTTCGAATCTCCCGTACAGCTTTCCTTTTTTACGTTGCCTTGAATTTTATATTTTTAATCTAGTGTGAATTATAATAAACACTGAATCATAATTTTATAATAGAAATAACGCGCTCTTATTTTAAGTTGTGGATTCCTATAAAATCAATATAAAATCGTTACAATCACATTAAATAACAGACAAGTACCGGGTGATAAAGTCAGTATAAATTTGAAAACTTAATAAATCACGGAATAATGTAGATACAGAGGTAAAAATTATCACACATGCTTGAAATGACGTGAGGTTTTATTAAAACCAAAAACAAAAGTTCAAAAATGTCCGACAGATGGCGCTTCATCTGATTAGAAAAGCAATAATCGGCATAACAAATTAAGACAAAGCAAAGGTGATGTTCTTTACAGGAAATGTTCAATATGTTCACCATCATTCCTCAACAATAGCTGTAGTCGAGGAATAATGTTGTGAACAGCATTGTAAAGCATGTCCGGAGTTACGGTGAGGCATTGGCGTCGGATTTTGTCCATCAGCATCGCTAGAGATGCCGGTCGATCACGATACACTTGGAACTTCAGGTACCCCAAAGGCAATAATCGCACGGACTGAGGTCTGGGGACCTGGGAGGCCAAACATGACGAAAGTGGCGGCTGAGCACACGATCATCACCAAACGACGCGCGCAGGAGATCTTTCACGCGTCTAGCATATATATCTAATATATCAGCAGAGTGTTCGTATGTTTGTACGTTTTGCATACACATCTACAGTTTTGTTCCAATCTTTATGATATTTTGTACACGTAAAGTTCAATCCATGAGGACGGTCGCCGTAAGTGTAAGAATCACATACGATATATAGTTAACGAGATATGACGTCATAAACAATGAGATGCGCGAAAAACTACTGCATTTTGCGACAATGCTGCTTATTTTCTCCTAAACCATTGGACCGATTTCAACCAAATTTGGTACACGCATTCCTTACAGTGAGGTAACAATTACTGCATGGTTAAGAATCACATACGGCACATGGTTCGGAAGATATTACGTCATAACCAAAAGAAATCGCAAAAAAATTCAATATAATGCGGCGAGACTTTATGAATACACTATATGAGAATGAGAGTACTGAGCGACTTGCAAGGACTTTAAACATAATTTCAAACCTTTATTAAACTATTTCTCGCAGGCAACCATAGCAAAATCATGAAAGGAATAAAGTTTCTCGCTTACTACTTTTCCGATGTTTATGGACTAAAACTACGGCATTCGATATGACATTACAATTTATCATTTCTACACCACAAATTGTAGCCACAAGAAATTTTACTGACAGTATACACATATATAGTTGAGTGTATCTCCTAATTGTATCACAGTACGATGCATAGTTCATGAGATATGAGTACATGAATAGTAACGTTCATGATAAACCGCCCTATCACGCACCAAGTTTTAATCTATAACTTCTTTGCTACTAATTGTATTCTCATGAGATTTTATAGACAAACAGCTATTAAAGAAATTGATATATAGCAGAAAAATGCCAGGAATAAATAAATAAATACCCGGGCAAAGCCGGCTTTTCAGCTAGTTGTTCTAATAAAGCCCCATGTCATTCCAAGCATGTGTGTCAATTTTTACCTCTCTAACTAAATTATTCCGTTATTAAGTTTTCAAATTTTTACTGACTTTTTCATCAACTGGTAAGTCACACCTAAAATGGATTTTCACTCTGCAGCGAGTGTGCGCTGAGTTGAAACTTTTTTGCAAAGAAAACCCAAATTAATCTGCCAGGAAACTTCATCAATAATAACTATGACTCATTTACAAACAGAAGATGTAGAATCTTTAAGAGAAACGGAGTAGATTTAAAATACAAAAAAGAAAAAAATGCATTTGTAGGTGACCACCCTATCTTATCTGTAGAAAAATATCAAGCCTTTTGAAATTTAACGTATAACAATCAGCTACACGATTTCTGTTTTGGGAGGGTTAAAGTCAGGTAGGCTATGACGTCTGATTCATACTGCGTAATCATCACCTGTTTCATTACCGTCAAGTGGTGATGTGTCATTGATGTCAACTCTGAAGACCAACGAATGCACCTTTAATTTGCTTTACTGTGCTGTTTGCCGGCCGCGGTGGCCGAGGTGCTCCAGTCACGGTCTGCACGGCCACTACGGTCGGGGGTTCGAATTCCCCCTCGGGCATGGATATTTGTGCCGTCTTTAGTCTTAGCTAGTTCATAAGTAGTTTGTAAGCTTAGGGACTGATGACCCGTAGTTAAGTCCCGTAAGTTGTACAAACATTTGATCATTTACTGTGCTGTTTAAGTCAATCGAATAACACATTTGAATGCGATACTAGAGACTGTTTTGAAATACTGGAGCCGCGCGGAAGAGGTCGCGTGGTCTAAGGCGTCATGCTCTGGACTGGGTGGTCGCTCCCGGTGGAGGTTAGATTGCTCACTCGGGCATATAAATGTATTGTGTGTGTGTGAGTGTGTGTGTGTGTGTGTGTGTGTGTGTTGTCCTTAGTGTAAGTCTAGAGACTGACGATCATAGTATTTTGGTCCAATAGGTTTACAAACATTTGAAATATTAGTTCACTGATTTTCATATTATTTCAATCTACATGGAATTTCTTCTTTCCTGCTGTCAAAAAAGTTCAAACGCGTGAAAAAAGCAATACTTTAGGCAAAGCTACATCATGAATTTGCCAGTTAAATGGAATTAAAATGAAGCCCAATTTAGTTCTAAAAAAGCTGATTTAGCAATACAGGTTCGTACCCTTGCAACAGATTGGTGTTTATTGCAACATTTTGAAATTTAGTCCGGCTTCGCGTCTTAGTCGTTACAGAGGCTGCCTGTAAAGTAATACTTCCGTCCCAATTCCATTATCTTTTCATTATTACTCTTACTGACATCGCCGGTAGTAAACCTTATATTATCGATAGACCTGAAAACAGTAGTAGTAGTGATATAAGTAAGAAAACTAAAGTAAAAGTAATGGAATTAAGTCGTATGCAATTGTCAATGGGCATGTTTTTGTAGGAACGAAATGTTATTTTACTGTAGAGACTTGATGGTGATCAAGCAGGTGTTGGATGGCTTACTGCAGCCATTGTACGTGTTAGCTCTTTAAGAAACATAGGTGGCCTTGAAAGATGATACTTTTAATGTTGGTGGAGTTTATACTAAGGATACTGGAAAAGTATTATTACTGTCATATACCTTTTGTTGCAAGAAGTAGTAGACATAATTTGATGA
Source organism: Locusta migratoria (assembly GCA_026315105.1). NCBI lineage: Eukaryota > Metazoa > Arthropoda > Insecta > Orthoptera > Acrididae > Locusta > Locusta migratoria. The sequence goes on along the minus strand of CM048744.1, from coordinate 215,008,606 downwards.
GTGTGTGAGGATTTATATTTGGTTTAATGCTGCTTGTGTTTCTAGTATCGATAATTTAATGGTGATTGTACATGGTAGTGATGGGCAAACCGAACACTAAGAATGCAAAGTTCTCGATTCCAAAGAGTTCTCGTTGTTCTCGAGAACCTGAGTCGGTTCTCGGTTTTCAGTATTCGCTTTTTAAAAAAATGTTCACATGTTTGTAAATCTATCGGACCAAAATGCGTGGTCATCAGTCCGTAGCTTACAAACTACTTAAACCTAGGTAAACTAACCTAAGGACAACACACACTCACACACACACATGCCCCAGGGAGGACTCGAACCTCCACGGCGAGCAACCGCGCGCTCCGCAGCGAGACGATTTAGACCGCTCGGCTACTCCACCGCGGCTATTTGCTTTTTAATGTTGGGAAATTGTCGACACAAACATTTATAATCCTACCGTTGACAAATTTAAAATTATTGTAACATTTAATTATGTTTTGTAGCATAAGCCACACAGTTTTCGTGATTCCGTGTTCAGTCGGTGAGTGAGTAATCGTTCGCTTTTACAGATAGAGAGATAAGAAACATGCGGGTGATTTAATAGATATCTAATTAAACCTTTTTATTCACTCATGAGAATATATGTACATGATCGTGTGGTGTTAAATGGTTATGATGTTATCGTGTAGGGTAATGGTTCGGATGCCGATAGGGTAAATAAAATTTTTATTTTTAAATTATTACCAGAACTATTTTAAGATATTTTTTGAAACATGATCAGTCATTAGTTTTATTGAAATGATTGGTTTAATGTAACTTTTTTAATTCTAATTCTTCGCTACATAATTTCAGTAACATCAACATGGTTTGTTGCAATCGTTATTTATATCCCTCATTTCAGTTTTATTATGTTTATAGCAGTGTACCTGATACTCATTATTTTACTTGTAATGAAAAAAGAATTAATGTTTAACATGTTTGTATGACGATTAGCAAACAAAAGTTCTTAGTTCTTGCTTCTCAGAACTCGCTTCTTAGTTCTCGTTCTTTAGTACTCGTTTGTTAGTATTCGCTTCTTAGTTCTCGCTTCTAAGGTCTCGGTTTCCGGGTCTCGTTTTTCAGTTCTTGCTTCATGGTTCTCGTTTCTGCGTTCCCGGTTATGGTATACGTTTCTGTTGAGCAAAGTGAAACGAAAATTTTCGGTTTTGTTTGTGTTGCGGCTGCTATCATTTATTATAGGATCCCAGGCATTGTCACTAATATCCTCCTTTGTGAAACAAATGAAAAAGTTTAATTGGGTATCTATTACATCACCCATATGTTTCTTATCTCTATAACTGTAAAAGCGAATGGTTACTCATTCACTGACTGAACACGGGATCACGAAAACTACTTCACCTATGAAGCTGAAATTTGTCAGGTATGTAGTTTATAGGTAGAATAAGTCAGCCTAGAAAGGATCTTGCGTTAGGGTCAAATTAAGGCGCATGGCAGAGGGTACTTTAATTACACACATCGACAAAATCCTCATAAAATTCTGTATGGTTGACTATTAGAACAAGTGGAAGGTCCTTTCCACGTAAAATTTTGTATGGTTCATGGAGGAGGGTACTTTACCTACGGACTTTCACAAAATGCATAGGTTCTTTCTGATCTTTATGAAATTTTGCACAGTTGATTTTCAAACCATGTCTTTTGAGTAAATGTTGAGAACGCTTGTTTCATGTTAAGAAATCGTCCAGAGCGTTAATACTGTCAAATGAAGAAAAACTACACGTCGATTTTGTGATCAAGTGACACTTGGTGTCTGAGACACGTACAGTTCTGCGGTAGTCATACACTAGTCGACGTGACGTACATATGGAATAAGATTCTGTGGCAGGCAGCGAGAACGATGTTTCAAGGCAGGGTCCATGAACTTGTGAACTTCCGTCTGCGTCACAGCTATAATAAACACCGAGGATATAAAAGCAGCTGCGACTTCCGGTCGACCTAGATTATAAGCTAATGAACTGAAAACATCAGTTCAATATTTATTCGACAACGTCATCAAAGTACGGAAAGTTCATGGGAGATTGACAACGTCATCATAATGCTTAAACCTGGGTAGTTACCGAATGATCCTAAAAATCATATCGACCAACCAGTCTACTATCAGTTATTGACAAAAAATGTCACACCGTTTTAAGAACTAGAATTCAAAAGTTCACTGATAAAAAAACAGCTAAAACCATCTATACGAGTAGCATTCCGGAAGTGTCATTCAACCTTGGACCCAATATTAATAATCGCATTACGCTTTGGAGAATGCGCGATGGCTCTCATGTTGAATGCTGAACAAGTCTTTGATAACGTCTAGCAGTTAAAACTGAATTAAAAATCGATAAATAAATCTAATAAAATTATGGAATTACTTTTGATTCAACTTTACATATAGATAGGCCATTTAAGCTCTAATTATGAAGGCAAGGCAAATATTACTGAAAAGACTGCTGAAAATGATTAAAGGGAAATTAGGATTGCCTCGACATGAGCATTGATTTACACATACAATAGCTACATAAGAGATAAAAATCATAATATGCTGCACCAGTATGGATAACATCTAGAGTTAATTCAGCGAAGATCTTCAGTGCAGAGTGAAGGATACTGCGTGTAAAAGCAAGGCGATGCTCAAGCACCAGTAGAGAAGAATTGTGTTAGGCAGTCTATGTTCAACCACTAGAAACAAGGCTTATCACATTGATAGTTGATCATGGAGTTTCCAGACTCTCAAACCATATGAGTTAAAAACCAGATCCAATAAGGCTCAACTTCCCACGCTGTAAATAACAGTATCCGCCGAGTGCCATAGCACAGGCTGAAGGGAAAACATAGCCAAGCGACTATAACTTACGAACATTTTTAGGAGATCAAGACCTCTTTCAACATTTTATGGATCAAGATAACGAATCAAATTAAAAGCACATGAGAACACAATGATCTAACCCGCACTAGTTACTTTCCTTTTTTTTTAAGGGAGGTTTTTTTCCAGTCCAAGAACAAAGTGAGCAACCGCCCATTAATCATCATTACAGGAAAGAAATTAAATAAGACAAAGTCCAATTCCACTTCAAATAAATGAATTGTGTGATACATTACAGAACAGTTTCCTTGGGCCAAACGAACCCAACGAATGTTAGACATTGGGCTTCCCATTCCCTTAGGGAATGGAATGAAAATTCGAGAAAAAGTCTGGTTCGGACTACTCTACAGGTAACTGAATTGAAAAGCTTATAATATGGTACATCATTTTCGTCGGAGGACTATTACCAGGACTATCGGTAATACTTGCATCGTAGCCTATAGGATTGGCGAAGGAACAGTTCTGCTGACCACAAGCATCGCATTTCTGTCATTGAGAAATATAATTTTGCTAAAAAACAAACACTAGTCAGAAACGTATTTGCAAGATCTTTGATACTTTTAAAATCGAAGAAGTAGATGATTTCAATGAAGAATGAATGATAGTATATTTCCTGGTTTTTTTTTTTTTTTTTTTTTTTTTTTTTTTTTTTTTTTTTTTTTTTGCAACTGATTGTTAGCTTCCTGTGTTAGAAGTTTCATTGTTAAAAAAAGGTGCATTTCTAGAAACTGCACGGCCAAATATTCTTCTAAACCTGTGCCACAGTTTTTCTATATTCTATATACCTAAACGTATTGAGTTTCGTGTTAAGATCGGACAGTATTGCTTAAGGAAACAGAGTCGCGAATTTTCTCCCATAAGAAATTAATATTAAAAGTGGCTAACTTCAGATACACTTACTGCAGAAACTAGTGGAGGTAAATACCTGAAACTTTTCCGGTATACAGATGAATCATCATCTACAGATCACAAAGATTTGTTACTGTATTATAGGTATGTTGTAATGACTCTTCTGTTCTGTAAGGAAAAAAGACAAAACTTTTATACATACCTTGGTGCTTGTAAATTTGTTCTTGTGGCCACAGGAGACATTATATATCTGATTAATCATAGCTGTATTAATAAGAGTTATGAAAGTCTAAGGACTTTATCAGTCCTAGTTTTTGAGAAAAGTGTACCAATAGATCAAAAAATCTAGTTTTGACAAAAACTGTATTTAAGTTTTACATACAAGAAAAAAATATAAATTACAACACGGAGACACTATTAAAACATTCCAGTACTATACTGTGGCTCAGCTTCTTCCTCTGTATCTACTTTTCTTCTCTTCTTTGATCGTCTGGCTATCCTGGCCTCCTTGGTGGCATTTCTTGCAGACATTTCAGCATAACCGATACGGTCCATGTCAATGGTTTTCAATCCCTTTGGCGTATTCATGCCATCCTGTGTTCCCAAGAGTCTTAACACGTTAAGCTTTTTTTTACGCACCAGCACAGAAGCACATGAATGCATCACGAACACCTAATTTTAATGTTTCTTTTCTAGCAAAATCAGATTTTGGTAGCCTTGTCCAAATGACTGAGTTCAATCGTTCATTTGGGTTCTGAGTTTTACCAGGGAGACTTTTTTAAAATATGTTGTTGACTAAGGTCTCTAAAAATGGGATTCACGGCAAGTACTATGTTGTCGTTGTGGCCTTCTGTCCGGAGACTAGTTTGATGCAGCTCTCCACCCTACTCTATCCTGAGCAAGCCTCTTCATCTCCTCATAAGAACGGCAACCCACTTCCATTTGAATTTGCTAACTATATTCGTCTCTTGGTCTCCCTCTGCGAGTTTTACCCCTCACACTTCCCTCCAACGCTAAATTCACAGTTACTTGATGTCTAAGAATGTGTCCTATCAATCTATCCCTTCTTTTAGTCAAGGTACGCCAGAAATTCCTTTTCTCCCCAATTCTTTTCAGTGCCTCCTCATTAGATACGCGCTCCACCTACATAATCTGCAGAATTCTTCTGAACACCACATTTCAAAAGCATCTATCCTCTTCCTGTGCGCTCTGTTTATCGTCCATGTTTCACTCCCATACAAGGCAACACTGCACACAAATGCCTCCAGAAAGGACTTCCCTATGTTTAAATTAATATTTGATGTTAACAAATGTCTCTTTCTCAAAAACTCTTTTCTTCCCATTGCCATTCTGCATTTTATATCCTCTGACTTGCGATCATCAGATGTTATTTTACTGCCCAAGTAACAAAACTCATTTTCTACCTTTATTGATTCATTACCTAATTTAATTCCATCAGCATCGCCTGATTTTCTTAGACTGCACTTTATTACCCTTGTTTTACTCTTGTTAATGTTTATCTTATATTCACCTTTCAACACACTGTCCATTCCGTTCAATTGCTCCTCCAGGTCCTTTGCTGTCTCTGACAGAACTGCAACGTCATCAGCAAAACTCAAGGTTTTTATTTCTTCACCCTAAACTTTAATTCCTTCTCCAAATTTCTCTTTGTTTTCCCTTATAGCTTGCTCAATGTACAAATTGAATAACATTGGGGAAAGGCTACAAACCTGTCTTACACCCCTCCCAACCTCTGCATCCCTTTCATGCAAGTAGGATATTTTCTGAAATTGAATTTTTTTTGCTGGAAAGATGAATATGGGTTGTTGGATTTTCGTCGGCCAAGTTAATGTTATGGCTTGTGATCAGTTGAAAGTTTCAAGAATATAGCCCACATAGCTCTTCTCATTGCTTTTACATTGTTGCAGTAATTACCGATTGCCAAGCTATAATAATTCTGGACCCTGTCTACTTTAGCCTTTGTCAGGTCGCCTTTACCTCCTAACTTTTTTTTTCCTTACAGATCTTCAGAAGCCCAATACACTCTATATTATTCACTTCCACTGGGGTATTGTTCATCTACGCAGAAAGAACTGCACCTGAACTTCGCTTGGCAATACAGAGCGACAATGCCCTTGGCAACAGTTACCGCACATTACGAAAACATTAATAAATTACACATCTCATTGTCAGATTTGCATGAAATAAACGGCAATTTGTAGTTACGTAATTGGAGCATTGCGTAAAACAAAACAAAAAATAGATTTTTGAGTCTGTTCCCGACTGTGTCCCTTAATATCTAGCGTACTGAGCACACAAGTCCTTGAGCTTGCATGTTGATAGGGCACCCACGACGTGAACTGGACCGTGAACGAAAATAAATTGAGTCGGCATTCCCTTTCGAACGAAAACTTAATCTTTAGCTAAGCAATATTGTATTCAAACTAATCTATGTTAATAGTTGTAACTCACTTCTTTATATTGATTTTGGTTTGGTGGTAATTCATCATGGATGAAAAGGCTGTAAATTTTACTTGGCTTGCTTGTATGAAATGTAGGTTGGTATGCCCGATAATTTTTCGTAATAAAATACTGTCTCTTATTTAACTTGTTACACTGCGTCTTATTTATATTTTTTCTGAGCCTATTTGTTAATTTAAGACTTTTGTAACGTTTGAACATGTAGATTCTTTTTCTCAGGGGCTTCTAATTTGTTAAGATAATATTTGAATTTTTTTAAGTCCCAGCAGTTCATTTATGTCGAAGCCAATTGCAAAAGAAATAGTTTATGCCTGATCTTATCATAGGATTGACCTTGCAGATTAGATTTTAGGTAAAGTTCCTGATAAATTATTCAAATGTTTGTAAAGCTTATGGGACTTAACTAAGGGCTCATCAGTCCCTAAACTTACAAACTACTTATGAACTACTTACGAACTAGGACGGCACAAATATCCATGCCCGAGAGGGAATTCGAACCCCCGACCGTAGTGGCCGTGCAGACTGTGACTGGAGCGCCTCAGTCCCCTCGGCCACCGCGGCCGGCGATAAATTATTCTTCCACATTTAGCGACCTATTGAAAATCAAAAATGTTATCTACGCAATGAAGGATTTTAATTACCGAATGATTTTAAAACAGTTTAAAATCTCACTCGTTTAAATATTAAAAAAAAACCACACAGTTTACAATAAATGCACTCAAAGAGAGCTAAACTTACAGAGAACTAAACTTACAGAGAGAGAGAGAGTAACCTAACTGCGGGTATTATTTATACTAATATTCTGACAAAATATTTCGGTAATTTAAGGTGTTTTGACTATAATATTCTATGGCCTTTAATACTGTGATTTACATAGATGGTAACTGGTTTGTTTAAATTTTAGAAAAATACATAATTTCTGCCTCGTAAAAAGAATGAAATATTTACAAATGACGGAAAATAGCGATCCCAATACTACGACCGCGATGTAGCGTTACACAGGTTTTCGTTTTATTTGTACATTAATGAAACATTCTATAAATTATAGCTTCTGTGTTTTTCAAATTAACAGCCAAACATGAACCAGCAATTTCTCTACGTCTCGATAAAAAGTAATGTCATTTTCATTTCCCTTTGTTTCAGGTAAGTCACCATTGATGATCAGCAAAGCGCCATTCAAAGACACCGCACAGTGAGTACACTGAAATACAAACTTATATCTTTCTTTCTAAAACAATTCACATTATGATTTTGATTTAACAAAAATTAGTCATAATAAAAACTGATTAGTGCCATCACTTGCATTGATATATTGCTTTGTATCATTCTGGTAACGCGTCGTACCAATCGTATGTGTCTATGACGATAAAGAAGAAACATTCAATTCCTCTAACTGAGGAGTTACAAAAATGGCGTCCTACAAGGTTCGGTCTTGCGTCCTTTGCTGTTCTTAGTATATATTAATGACTTGCGATTCTAAATTCAAGAAGTTGGTAAGAAACTTCTTTTTGCTGTTGATACTAGTATAGCTATCACACCTGACAAACAGGAAACTGATGAAATTGTAAATGATACGTTTCAGAAAATTATTAAGTGGTTCTCTACAAATTGACTCTCATTAAACTTTGGTAAAACCCAGTATATATAGTTTCATACAGTAAATGGAATGACACCATTAATAAATTTATACTTTGAACAGATATCTGTAGCTGAGGTAGGATATACAAAATTTTTAGATGTTTGCATTGACGAGGGATTGAATTGGAAGAAACATAGTGAAGATCTGCTGAAAGTTGGAGTTAAGCTACTTACACTATCAGGGTCATTGCAAAATTTGGTGATATACTCCAGTAAATTAGCTTACTATGCCTATTTTCATTCAGTGCTTTCATACGGGATCATATTCTGGGGCAATTCAACATTGAGTAAAAAAGTATTCATTGCACAAAAGCGTGTAATCAGAATAATTGCTGGAGCCCACCCAAGAGCATACTGCAAACGTTTATGTAGGGATCTTCACTGTAGCTTCACGATATATATATAGTCACTCATGAAATTTGTTATTAACAATCCGACCCAATTCAAAATTAATAGCAGTGTACATAGCTACAACACTAGGAGAAAGGGTGATATTCACTATTCAAGGTTAAATCTAACTTCGGCACAGAAATGTGTGAATTATGCTGCCACAAAAGTCTTCGGTCACTTACCAAGTAGCATCAAAAGTCTGACAGATAGCCCACTAGTATTTAAGAAGTAAGTAAAGGAATTTCTGAGTAGCAACTATTTCTACACTATAGATGAAAAACTAAAAATAAAATAAATAAATAAAATAAAATGTAATTAAAAAATCCTTCAATATTGATTGTCATATATAGACAACATGTACTAAACTGACACGTTCCACATCATTAAGAAATCTTGAATATATGATCTTTGGAATAGGTATTAATCTAATCTAATATTTGAGAAGGCTGCGTGTCGTATGTAGGTTATAAGACATCGATTCCTGGCGGGAATCCAGGTCTGGCTGCGAAAAAGAGGAATTTACGGACGGCGCGTGCAGTAAGTTTAGAGTTTGTACAGGAAGCGAAGAGTGCCCTGGATAGCCTAATAGTTCACACGGAAGTTGGCCCGAAGCGAGAAATTCGGGCTCGAATCTCGTACCAGCACAAATTTCCAACTTTTACGTTGAATTTATTTTATTTATTTCGATATGTTTGAATATTTCGAATTCCTGAAACGGAAATCAGTTACAGACTACGACGTGCACACACTTTAACATGTAAACGTGACTAGAGATGTTTGGATTTAGATTACACACTTTCGATATATCTGCCTTCCGTTGCGATGATGTGTTGCAGACGACTAGCGAAGTTCTACGTGACTCGCTGAAGTGTCGGAACACTGACGCTGTCGAAGACCTGATTGGGATGATATCATCTACCAACCAACAACTTCACGTAGCGATTATTCCGCGACTGCACATTGCATACCTCACACTCACCCTTCGAAGGTGAAGAGACTTCGCTATCGGGAAATGCACATTCTCCGCTGACGAAGGTGCCAATTTTGGTTATTGGGGAAAGCATCTAAATGAAAGTGACCTTCGTCGTTAAACCAAATCATATTTGCATCAATACGTGCGTGCATGCTCACACAATTTCCTACAGTGCCCTGCGGACAACTGTGCTGTTTGAACGTCCTACAGGAAAAGAATCGACGAGTTAAGATCAGTTTTCGAGACTGTCAGATATATTGTGACTATTGTAAGGATTAAAACATTTATTTCTCTTTTAGACTGCGAAATTGTGAAACTATATTTGTTTTCGTGCAGCTCATGCGAAACTACGGGCTCACATGCGTAAACGTTCTCGTTATAAAAGACTATTTAATTTTTCCAGGCGGTATGAAGCGCCTATGTACGTGACGAACAAGCTCAGGTGTCTTATGAATGATCTATTGACCCAAGGTCAACACGGAATTAGAAAATATCGTTCATGCTAAACACAACTAGCTCTTTACTCACACGAAGTGATGAGTGCTATCGACAAGGCTTAGCAAATCGATTCCGTATTTCTTGATTTCCAGAAAGCTTTTGACACCGTATCTCACAAACAGCTTTTTATCAAAATCTGTGGTTATGGAATATCGTCCCAAATTTGTGACTGGATAGGGGATTTCGGTCAGAGAGGACACAGTTCGTAGTTATCGATGGTAAGGCATCGACTAAAACAGAGGTGATATCGGGCGTTCCACAGGGTAGTGTTATTAGTCCTCTGTTATTCCTTATTTACATAAACGATTTAGGGGAAAATCTAAGTAGCTCTCTTAGGTTGTTTGCAGATGATGCCGTCATTTACCGTCCAGTACAATCATCTGAAGATCAAAACCAACTGCAGAACGATCTAAATAAGATATAACTATGGTGTAAAAATTGTCAGTCGATTCTAAATAATGAGAAGCGTGAAGTCGTCCACACGAGTACGAAAAGAAATCCGTTAAACTTTGTTTACAACATAAATCAGTCAAAAGTGAAGGCCGTAAACTCCACAAAATACCCAGTAATTCCTATTACTTCAGACTTAAACTGGAAAGAACACATAGATAATAACGTGGGAAAGGCGAACCAGAGACTGCGTTTTGTTGGCAGAACCCTTAATAGATGCAACAGAACTACTAAAGAAACTGTATACACTACGCTTGTCCGTCCATTTTTGGAGTATTGCTGCCCAGTGTGGGACCCTTATAAGGTGGGTTTGTTGGAGGACATCGAAAGAGTCCAGAGAAGAGCAGCTCGTTTCGTATTGTCACGATACATGAAGGACAGCGTTACGGAAATGATACAGGATCCGGGATGGGAATCATTACAACAACGAGGCTTATCGATGCGGCGTGGGCTACTTACGAAACTCCAATCGCCAACATTCTCCTCCGAATGCGAAAATATATTGTTGACTCCCATTTACATAGGTAGAAATGATCATCAGAATAAAATACGAGAAATCAGAGCTGGAACGGAGAGATTAGGTGTTCTTTCTTACCGCGCGCTATTCGAGAATTGAATGGGAGATAAATTGTATAAATGTGGTTCGATGAACCCTCTTCCAGGCACTTAAATGTGATTTGCAGAGCATCCCATGTAGATGTAGATGTTGTCAACTTAGAGCAAAAGAATCGCCGAGTTAAGATCAGTTTTCGAGACTGTCAGATATATTGTGACTATTGCAATGATTAAAACGTTTGTGTTTTACACTGCGAAGCTCTGAAACTATATCTGTTTTGGTGCAGTTCATGCGAAACTACGTTGCTCACATGCGTAAACGTCCTCATTATAAAAGACGATTTACTACTTCCAGCCCGCGCTGTATGAAGCGCGTATGTATTTGACGAACAAGCTCAGGTGTCTTACGATAGTCTGCCTATACATATACCTTTCATTGAGATAAACCTTCAAATAATGCTCGCCGAAAATAAAAATTTCACCTGTTAAGCGCAGCATGTTTCAGGAGAAACAGCAAATATTTTCATACGAATTGCAGTTAAATGCCATATAACGTGTGTAACCCAAACAAACTTAAATTAAATGCAAATTAGAATATTTTGACTGATTCTTCCGTCGATTCTTGGTAGGTTACAATATTGAATTTTACTTAAATAAACGGTTTTCGACAAACTTTAAGGTATTAAGATGACCTTGTAAGCCGATAGCCGATTAACTAAGTGGATATGAACTTGTAGATCGTACACGAAATTGTACTTTGAAATCAGTATGATGTTTTTCTACCAAGTACCGACGTGCAAATCACTGTAAATGTCTTCGTTAAAAAAAAAAAAAAAAAAAAAAAAAAAAAAAAAAAAAAAAAAAAAAATCCACACATGTTATATGGAATTTGCACTACAATTCTATCTCCTGAAATATTTTACGATTGCTCTGGAGACAGCACACACAGTGTGATTATAGAAGTTTTCCCGGCGGACATAATATTGCATCATCTTTCGGGAGTGCACCTGGGACAGCGACTGTTCTTCGACCGATATTTCAGCTGCAAACCTTACAGCCATCTTCAAGGCGAGTCCAAGACTGAGTTCTCAGCGTCTGCGCGTGCCTATTTATACGGTAAATCACATGATGCAAAGCTACTGAAAAGAAAGCAGTACACATACAACTGGCGGACAACCTGTTAAATCGTGACGACGGATTTCATCTTGACAATGCATGGAAACCACGTATATCACGCCTTCGTTCTGAAAGAATGTCTGCGTCTTCACTTCCGATTGATGTTACCACTTTTAATGATTAATTATTCATTTGTAAGCACTGTTGATACGTGACAGCTCTGTTTATGTTTGCACTAAGCGCTCACATGTTTATCTTTGAAGTATATATTCATCTATGACTGGCGCAGCAGTTACGAATGTGATATCTTCGTGCATGCGCAGTCTAATCCTCAGTAGCTTTGCATCAGGTGATTTACCGTATAAATAGGCACGCGCAGACGCTCAGTACTCAGTCTTGGACTCGCCTGAAGATGGCTGTAAGGTTTTCAGCCGAAATTTCGGAAGAAGAATTGTCGCTGTCGCGGGTGTACTCCCGAAAGATGATGGAATAGCACACACATTGTTTGAGAAGTTGGTACCTGTCTCCTGTTCACATATATGACTCGAACAACTACATTGCTCTGAGCAGGTGACAGGTACAAGTTCAAGTTTGTTAAGCTTATGGGACTTAACTACGGGGTCATCAGTCCCTAATCTTACAAACTACTTATGAACTACTTACGAACTAGGTCGGCACAAATATCCATGCCCGAGGGGGGGATTCGAACCCCCGACCGTAGTGGCCGTGCTGACCGTGACTGGAGCGCCTCAGTCACCTCGGCCACCGCGGCCGGCTGACAGGTACACACTTTTCAAACAAATTCGCGACTTGGCTCGGTTCATCAGCTGGGCTCCCCTCTCAGTCACCTGCGCATGCGCGAAGCACTTCAATACGCGTGATAGCCGGATCCATCCTATTCCGTCTACAAGCAATTGTATGCGTTCATCTTGTGCACGTGGGCACGTCTACGCGGTACGCTGCAGGCGAAACCGGCGCATTATGGGAAATCTTGTTAGCTGCCACTTCCCGGGTAGATACGGCTTAAGTATTCCCCTATGAGAAGCCTTGTGGTAGTCTGTTACCTCACAAAGTCCCCGAAGTTTGTAAGGGGGATTTCCTAACACCGTCTGTAACACCTAGCCGATCTTTTGTGTCCGAACCTTGCAAAGTGGAGTATGATAGGTATGGTAGGAGACCGGAACACGTGTTTCCGATAAAACGCGGGTGGCACCCGATGCGGGAGGGATTGGAGCGCAGCTAGTGGGGCGATTTTCCTGGCTTTGGGTCCCCCTGAGGCTGACAAATTGGGCTGCGGCGATAGAGAGAGGGGCTCTGAGCCGAACATGGTGCCTGCTGCTGAAGGAACGCGCCCTCCCAGGGGCTTCCAGTCTAATGCCGCTCCCAGAGCGGCACTTGTCCAAATGGGCCGCACACGCCCATCGGTGTTCCGTCTAATTGCCTCCCGAGAACAGAGGCTACCGTTAGTGCCGGCTTTCAGATGCTGGCTTGCATTGCGAAAGCAGCCGCACCGTCGCTTGCTAGGAGCACATAGTGCACCGCTGTTATTTCCCCACTGCTCGAGCTACTCGACACTCTCCATTTGTGTTTGTTTAGTTTTCCTAGCTTACCCTAAAACTGTGTACGTGTAGTTTGATGTTGAACCTATCGTTTAATTCAACAACGACTTGTTTATTAACACAGTAATCTGGTTTAATTATGGCCCTGATATTGATGTATATACTGTTAAATAAGAAACAGTGCATTAAACTGATTATGTGCGCAACGCATCTTTTAACAAGAAACTGTGACAAGTAACATACATGAAACACACACTGAGTATGCTCAAAAAAATTTGACTGCGAGAAAGATATTAACAAAGCAAACCACTTTCAAACCCAGATAGAGCTGACGTCCTTCCAGAAGGACGAGAACGCAAACTTACTTTTTCATTCTTGTATTTAAGAATTCATGCACAATGTCGTATTTTATTTCTCTGAGTAGGCTCCTCCCATTGTAGATCAATTTTAGCTTCATTGTTGATTGCAAAGTGGTTCGTTACGACTTCGAAGTTCATGCAGAAGATATTGAAGACTTCCTCTGAGTTGTATTTGTTTTTCTTGAACATTATTTAATTTTTTACAACATAGTAATGATTCACCAGATTAAAATTATAAAACATTTATTTTCTCACCCTTCCAGAAAGAAGGGCAGTATGGCAAAACTAATGGTGAGGTTGTAAAAAAAATCAGTTATAGCAATCATATGGTCATATGATGGTAATTAATAGCTTCTGAAATAAAATTTAAACGAAAAATAATTCCGCTTTATCTGCGTTAATATTTGACTGCAAGAATTTTATGCAGGTCAGTACCTGATTATCAGAATTCATTATCATAATCAATTAACTGCAGTGTTGCATAACAATCATTTACTACGGCCCCAATAACGAAATATGTTCAACAGGATTACCAATATCAATACTGCACTTTAAATCCACAAATAACAAATATCAAATAAAGTAAGTAGGTTAATCTTTTAACTACGTAAATGAAACAGGAAAGAAAGGTCAACTTTGTTACTTATTATTAATAATCACCATTACATTACCTACATAATACAACCTTTTCATAATGACATGAAATGCAATTATCCTTCATTCCAGCGGTGGTACAACGTTTTCATAGTAATAAAAAATACAATATATATTCCAAATACAATGAAATCAACTTGCTGGCACAGCAGCCTCTGCTCTACATCAACCGCTCTCTAAGCTAGCTGAACCACAAGTTCCTCCCTCTCTCTCTCTCTCTCTCTCTCTCTCTCTCTCTCTCTCTCTCTCTGCGCGAGGTACAATGCTATGCGATACATAATCTTTGCCAAAGATGAAACTTCACAGACTTATGTATACATATCGATACACACAGTAGAAGCAATATTATCCATTTTCTTGCAAGCAAGTTACTCGACACAAAACAGGAGCCAAAATATTAGACATTTTCTTACAAATTCAGAATTAAACGTTTTCTATAGACACGTTTCAACCCTAATATTGGTTTATAGTTAAATAACCTGTGTGGGGAAATAAATTAGAATCTTTGAATCGACTTTACTGGCGCAGTCTCGAAATTTGTAGGATGTACAATGGGGAACACACAGATTACCCACCCCGAATAATTTAAAGTCCAAGAACAGAGTATTGCGCAGGCTCAAGCACATAAGCGCGAGTGTTGCCAACTCCAGCGGCCTGTGCAGCTTGGGCTTGGTGTTCGCATCGTCAAATTGAAGCAAAACAGTAGTTAACATACACGTTATATCGATACATTGCACTTTAATTCACGTACCATTCATTTTGGAAAACATTATTTGAGCACATAGAAACGGTTGAGGTATAAGAGTTCTACTTGGGTACATTTATTACAATGAACCGCTTCCCCCATGCGGTTCGTTGGTTCAGTGGTTACGCTGACGGCTTATGAACGCAGCGGGTGCGTTATAACAGGAAAATGTCTACATGGTTGTGCTAAACCTTTCCTATATCGTTTTCTTTAGTCCTCCATGTTTCCATGGATGACGCATAATAGTTTGCGTTTGAACCACAATGACAGTGTTCGCGAGGGTTGTACTTACTCCTCACTGCACTGTGTGAAGAGTAGAAACTCTGAAAGTTCATCAACCTGACGTCTTCTATAGGTGTCCCCACGCAGATGATAGCACGCAATTCGGAGTTCTTGGGGTGAGCCTGAAATTGTTAAACTATTGGCAGTAACAGATCCCATTACGGAATAATACTGGAGTTCTTGGGATGTCAGCTAGTTTTATTAAAAGAATGCAGAGAACTAGCTAACTGCATAATAATTTACACCTAACACACATTGATTTAGCTGAAAGTTCAATATATTGCCAGTTTGCATTGTTCTAAGATGATCAAACAATGCCTTATGATCGCCTTCGTATGCGACATGTTACTCCTCCGAGTGCGTGTTCTGGACTCAAGTGGGGCGGCTCGATGCCAGGCTGCCTTCGATCCGCAGTTTGGCGCGCAAACATGGTCGCCGTGCATAATCCGTCTTAAATTAACTGTTTGTTTATTAATTTTGCAATAGTTAGTATCTGTTAGCTAATTAGAGCATAGCTTGGCTTTGAAAGGTTTCCTAACCTGAATTTGACACGAAATAATTAGTTTATTAAGTATTAATAAGAATATGATCGTGTTTTGGCGCGTGACCGCCAGTACTACAGCCAATCGGCGTCCAGTGTCTTCCGCTCGGGGACTTCCCTAGAATTCGGGGAGATTTGGCAGTGCTCTTTACCATGAGAACCCGACCTATTGTACCACCTGTCGTGGTTCTCAACAGCTTTTACCATCTGTCGCCCACTGGGTCTAACTTGCTGTACTGAAGCCATACTCAGATCTTAATATGATGGCTTTAAGCCAGAAACATTACAGCGTGTTCGAATCCCACTAGAGTCAAATTATTTTTTATTTTTTAGACCCCTTGCAAGTAATGTTTCAAAACTTAATTCGATAAAAATGTGCAGATGTACATTTTTGTAGGTTTTTAGAAGATTGTGTTTTATAATAATCTAATTTTTCATCAGACAGACCCGTGTTCATAGTGATCGTTTTGAAAATCGGTGTATTTTGTTTGTAATTACTTTGACGGATTCGAGAGACCCACACTATCAATGACCTACCTGTCCTTTCTCGTTAGCTTAACGGTCGAATACTCCTACCGGATTTGAAGAATGCATATTAAACTGTAAACAACAGATAATGGAAGGTACAGCCACTCACTCGTGTAAACTGCGCATAACGTCTAATAAAATATTTGCAGATACATGCATCCATTATCAACATTTTTACTAAGGCTGTCAGTATGTTGTAACAAATTGGAAAACACTACTGGCCATTAAAATTGCTACACCAAGAAGAAATGCAAATGATAAATGGGTATTCATTGGACAAATATATTATACTAGAACTGACATGTGATTACATTTTCACGCAATTTGGGTACATAGATCCTGAGAAATCAGCACCCACAACAACCACCTCTGGCCGTAACAACGCCCTTGATAGGTCTGGGCATTGAGTCAAACAGAGCTTGGATGGCGTGTACAGGTACAGATGCCCATGCAGCTTCAACACGATACCACAATCAGGATTTGCGTATTGTGACGAGCCAATTGCTCGGCTATCATTGACCAGACCTTTTTCATTTAGAGAGAGAGATCTGGAGAATGTGCTTGCCAGGGCAGCATTCGAACATTTTCCGTATCCAGAAAGGCCCGTACAGGACCTGCAACATGCGGTCGTGCATTATCCTGCTGAAATGTAGGGTTTCGCAGGGACCAAATGAAGGCTAGAGCCACGGGTCGTAACACATCTTAAATGTAACGGCCACTGTCCAAAGTGCTGTCGGTGCGAACAAGAGGTGACCGAGACGTGTAACCAATGGCACACCATACCATCAAGCCAGGTGATACGCCAGTATGGCGATGACGAATACACGTTTCCAATGAGCTTTCACCGCGATATCGCCAAACACGAATGCTACCGTCATGATGCTGTAAACAGAACCTGAATTCAGCCGAAAAATGTTTTTCCATTCGTGCACCCAGGTTCGTCGTTCTGTACAACATCACAGGCGCTCCTGTCAGTGATACAGCGTCAAGTGTAACCGCAGGCATGGTCTCCGAGCTGATAGTCAATGCTGCTGCAAACGTCGTCGAACTGTTCGTGCAGATAGTTGTTGTCTTGCAAACGTCCCCATCTGTTGACTCAGGGATCGAGACGTGGCTGTATGATTCGTTACAGCCATGTGAATAAGATGCCTGTCATCTTGACTGCTAGTGATACGAGGCCGTTGGAATCCAGCACGGCATTCCGTATTCCCCTCCTGGACCCACCGACTCCATATTCAGCTAACATTCATTGAATCGCGACCAACGCGAGCAGCAATGTCGCGATACGATAAATCGCAATCGCTGTTTGTGTATGAGAAATCGGTAGTGAACTTTCCCCATGTCAGCACGTTGTAGGTGTCGTCACCGGCGCCAACCTTGTGTGAACGCTCTGAAAAGCTAATCATTTGCATATCACGGCATCTTCTTTCTGTCGGTTAAATTTCACGTCTGTAGCACGTCATCTTCGTGGTGTAGAAATTTTAATGGCCGGGAGTGTATGTTTAAGAATGTGGAATCTAGAAATGCCTTTAACTGCACAATTCGTAGCGAATTTAAAGTAAAAAATATTACCTTGCACAGTTGATTCCAATTGTACTGGAATTCAAGTCCCTTGTGTTTGTAAACCGTCAGCCTATCCACTTTTTCTCTTTGCTCTATGGGTAGTACTGTTCCTTGCGGTCGTTGTCGTTGATCGTGTTTGTTCCTTTTGTTCGATGCGTACATCGAACAGTTTGTTTGGTTTTTTTTTTTTTTTTTTTTTTTTTTTTTTTTTTTTTTTTTTTTTTTTTTTATTATTTCAGAGGGCGTTCATTTCTCTGATCTGGCACGCTGAGCCACGGCGTTCGGCATCCACTCAGCCAACGAAACATATGTTGTTCGTTGTAGTAAATCTACCCACGTGGAGGTCTTCTACGTGCTCTAATAACGTTTTCCAAAATAAATGATACACGAGGTGTTGAGGTGCCATGAATCTCGACATATACTGTATCCTCACTTTTACATTGCTTCTATTTGACTGTGTAAACGCCAAGCCGAAGCACCGAAAACCACTATAATTGGCAACACACGCATTCGCATGCGCAATGCTCTGTTCTTGGGCTTCAAATTATTCGGGCCGGCTAATGTCTTTGTCCCCCATTGTACTGACAAAGCATACATTTGACTTCAAACGCACGAAACCGCACGCAACCATTGTTAGAATAACACTTGCGATTTTACTTGCCGTCTCGTTTTGCCCGCAATAAATTCAACTGGACAAATACAACGCACACGTATTGAGCTATGTACGGCTCAGTTAAATGAAATACGGCTCAATGTAGTCTAAGGACCGAGACGTAAATGGTGCTTTTATGCCAAGCAACGACAATAGCTGCAAATACTGCCTTGTACCTGTGATCCTGCAGTCAATTAGTCACTATAAATAGGCTAACATTAGCGAAAGTTTAGAGAATTTAGAACCTTTAAATTTGTCTGATTTATCGTGTACCTTCAGTCGTGTTGATTTCGGACACCGGAGTGATTTGCGACGATATGGCTTATCTGCTTTTTCCCCGCTGAATAACAACGAATTAGCGCTAATTTCCACCTCCTCGCGCTGCTTATTTTATGCACTAGACTGTAATTCCCAGCGTCCCGCGCTCCCGCGTTTTGAACGGTTGTTTACAGACGTAATAATCAGTCGGTCAGTGTCATTGTCGAAAGTTCTCGCTGTGTTACGGAGCGAAAACTTTCTGTTGTTGCGACTGGCTGAAGAGCAGAGATGCCAACTTCGCCATTTTATGACTAGATCTGGCCATTTTTAAGTGGCGTATAGCCAATGTTTTTGAAAAAAAGCTACTGCTGGCATTCCTAGCCATTTTGGTGATATTATATAGCCATTTCTAGCCATTTTTATTATTCGATAATTTCCACAACAAAAATGCAAAACTCTGAAGTTTTTATTATGAATAGAAATGTATTTATTGACTTATTATTTTTAACGTTCCTCCAAAGTATGACAAATGAAACACCAGTGTATCGAAACAGTGATACCTGGAAGTTTCGAGACAATGAAACAGTTCCGCATATCGATTCATTGTTTTGAAACATACAAACAATGGCCAACACTATGCAGTTGCACTTGCTTGGAAACGCTGTACAATAGTGTGGTGTGAAGTCTCTTTTTTTACGTGTGTTAACATTCAGTGTTGGACGCATACCTGGTGCTGTACCGATGTTTTGTGAGCCATGCCGAAACCGCAATATACACAAACTTACAGGAAGGAATGGGAAAATATGTCTGACTTCAAGGAATGAGTACAGCCAGTTTCAACAGACAAGTCGAGAGAATTTTTAGCCAAGTGAACTTGGTGAAAAACAAACTCAGAAGCCGGCCGCGGTGGCCGAGGGGACTGAAGCGCTCCAGTCACGGTCTGCACGGCCACTACGGTCGGGGGTTCGAATCCCCCCTCGGGCATGGATATTTGTGCCGTCCTAGTTCGTAAGTAGTTCATAAGTAGTTTGTTAGTTTAGGGACTGATGACCCCGTAGTTAAGTCCCATAAGTTTTACAAAAAACAAACTCAGAAACAGACTTAAAACGAATACACTCTCTGCTATTCTGAGTGTAAGGTATGAATTGAGACGCGAACATAAGTGCTGTTTTTCATATGAAATCCCAGAAGAAATACTGAAACTTGTTGGTACGAATGCTACATACACGAGGGAGACCAGTGAAATCTGCAGCAGCAGTAGCAAAGAAAATGAGGATCAGGACGATGATATTTATTTTTGCTAGGTGAGTGTTTTTCACATTTTAATTTTTATGCATAAAACATTATAAATTTGTTGGACTGTTTGGCCATTTTCTCTGACTGATAGTTGGCAACACTGCTGAAAAGTAATGTAGCGTGAGTTGACACTTTCCAAGAGATCAGTAGGCTGCGGCACTGTGAGACGTTTTGTACCAGTTTGTCACGAGTTTTCTGTGGGGAGATTTTGGACAATGCCGAGAACATGTAAAGTTAAGAAAGATGCTCAAGGTCGGTGTAATTATGACCCGAAAATTTTAAAGAAAGCAGTTCGCGATAATCAGTGTGGCAAATTAACATACAGAAAAGCCTTAAATAAATAAAATTCCTTATATCACTCCTTATCCATTATTTTAATTACAGACGTTCTTAAAATATGTTAAAAGTCACTAAAATCAACCAGAATGAAAGTAGAATAAACAAACTCAATTTGTGTCCGAAATCTCCCCATACACTTAGAAACACCGGACAGAGATTGAAAATACACGTTTGTCCGAAATCGCCGAAGTCCATGGGGTGATTTTGGACACTTTATTTCTCCGTCTCACGGAAAAGTAGATGCACATGGACGGTCTGTTCCTAGGACTTTTTATTGATTATACATATACCTCACCACTTCCGTAAGAAACAATTAAATCTGACAAAACAAACGAAAGTTATAGTGAAAATAATCTTAAAACTGTCCGAAATCACCCCGTTTCTCGGTATATAAAGTTCAGCGGATTTCTTTTAGTGCTCATATAGATGATTTCACAATTTTCATTGTTTGTCAATTGCCAATTTTTCCACCTTACAGATATCTAAATCATTTTGCACCTACTTTTGATCTTCTGGTAACTTTACTAACTGATAAACTACAGCATTATTCGCAAACATTCTGAAAGAACTGCTCAGACGGTCTCCTATATCGTTCATAAAGAGCAGGAACGCCAGAGGAATGCCAGATATTATGTCTGTTAATAAGCACTCTGTCCTATTTGACAGGAAATCGTAAATATAGTCGCACAACTATGGTGATGTCTACAAGCACGCAATTTGATTAGAAGACGCTTGTGAGGTACAGTTTCAAAGACCTTTCGGAAATGTAGAAATACGGAATCGATTTGAGATGTGTACTGATCCACTGACTTTACGCCACCGAAAGTTGTGTTTCATTTATTTGATTTACTATTTGATTTTTATCGTAACGGATCAGTCGCCTACTTTATATTTTAAGCATTTAGAGGTTCTTTTAGAATAGAGCAAAAAGCAGACGACGTCCCCTACAGTGTAGGCAGAACCTGAATACAGACAGCGTCGTGTGTCTGGAAACGACTGTCCCCAATACCAACACGGTATCGGATGAAAGCGCCGGACAGATATCGGGCGATTACGTCTTGTTGTTGACACAACGGAACCGTTTAGAGAGTCGTGAGTCGATATTGGATGTGTCCCGAGGCCTGAGGCCTGTGTAGCAGACTGCATATGAGACGCTGCGTCACAGGCAGCTCCTCGCATGTCCTGATAATCTTATCCTGAAGCGCACTGCAGTCGCGTGGCATCTACAGTCATCACTATACACTTTAGTCTCTTCTCAGTTTAAAGGTCAGACATATTGTCTTTTAGTATTATTACTAGTCGAACCGGCAATGCTTCGCAATTGCTAATATGTATGTACTCTTATTTTGAACGTCAAATGTGTAAAATTTTATCGTAATCGTACGAATGATATTGATATCTCAAAGAAAACAGCTCTTTCAGTTTTCCAAAATTTTCCTATTTTCTGGCCAACTATTCCGAACTTTTACTTCACTCAAACCTTCCTCTCGATTTGAACATTGAATGTGCAAAATTTTATCGCAGTATGATGAATGGTTTTGATGTTTCATAGAAAAATCTCTATTTTTTCTGAATTTTCCAATTTTCTGGGAAACTTTTCCAAATTTTTATTACATATGAACGTTACTCTTGCTTTGTACGTTAAATATGCAAAATTTTATCGCAATCAGGCGAATGATATTGATATCCCATTGAAAAAAGGTCTTCCAGTTTCTTGCGAATTTTCAAATTTTCCGGGTAACTTTCCCAAATTTTTAGTTCATAAGAGCGTTTATCCTTCGTTGAACGTCAAATGATCAAAATTTTTATCGCAATCGGACAACGGTTCTCAACTTATAGTGTTAAGTACATTTAGAAACACATTGAAAAAGGAACTGTTCGAATTTTGCGACTTTCCTTTTTATCTGTGCCTATTTTTTTTTTTAATGAAAACTTTTCGAAGACCATAATGAACAAAACAAAAAATAGAATTACCCCTCTCCATCGTGCGAACAGTCAATTATAGTGCTGAATTCAATCAAAAAACACATTGAAAAACGCACTTCCAGTTTTTCTCAAATTTTCCAATTTTCCGGTAGATTAAAAAAAAAATCATACAAACCATTTCCTGTCAAGCTGTAGTCAAGTATACTCTTACAACCATGTGGAAATTGATTTTTATTCATAGAAAAAATCTCTTTCGGTTTTTCTAAATTTTCCTACTTTCCGGGCGCCTTTTCCAAATTTTTATTTGATGCGAACCTTCCTCTTCCTTTCAACGTGATATGTACAAAATTTTATCGCAATTGGACGAGCGGTACTGATAGCTCACTGGAGTTTCCTCTTTTCCGGGCAGCTTTTCCATATTTTATCACCTTTTAAACCTCCCCTGGAATTACATAAATATTTCAAGACTAAAATTAGCCAAATCGGTTCAGCGGTTGTCTAGTTTTAGCGAGACTAATGAACAGCAATTCAGGTATATACTATTATTAGTCGCAAAGTTCCCAGAGTGGAAGAAGCTAAGTAAAGATTCTTCATTTTCATTTCTTCTTGTTCTTCTGGGTCTTTTCATTTGTCCACTAGATTTTCATGGTTTGCGAGAATTTAGCTCTTCTTTCTTCGCTTCATTTTGTCCCTGTTCTTCGTAATTTTGTCTCTGTTTTAACATCCTATTTTTCTACTTTTATTCTAAAATTATTCCTTGCGTTTATTTCTTCTTTGGCGATTTTGGCTAATTCCAAGTCTTTTTTAACATTTTGGATCCATTCTCCTCCCTTAGCAAGGGAATTCTACTATTCTTTTTGTTAATCTATGTTCTGGAAGCCACATTATGTAGCCATAGAATTTGAAGCAACTTTTCTTCAAGTATGTCTCTGATAGAATATTCTTCAATTTTGGATGTTTTCTGTAGTCTATATTCATTCTCGGTCCATATTGGTCCCAACATTTTCCTAATTATTTTTCTTTTGCATTATTTAGAGTTTTCCTCTTTAGAGTCAAGGTTTCGCTAGCATATACCATTGATGGTTTAATTACTATTTTGTAGTGTCTTATTTTGGCAGTTAAAGATATGCATTTTTATCAGTGAGATTTTGTACTAATCCTAAGCTTTTACGAGCTTTTTATATTCTTTCTTGTTGTGCATATTTTTCAGAGATAATTTCTCCTATGTATTTAAAGTGTGATACCCTGTTAATTTCTCTATATTTGGTTTGTAACTTGAAAATTTCTAGATTTGTTATTGTAAACACTGTCTTTTCAACGCCGACTTTCTCTGCACATTATTTTAGAGTTTCTATCTGCTTATAGCCATCTCACTAGAATCTACCAATATTGTGAAAGTGTCTGTAAAAGCTAAGTAGGGGATTCTTTTTTTCTCCTTTTTGTTCCTAATGAAACTGGCTTTCGGCAATTTTCTTCGTCGAGTTTCTTTTCCCATTCTTTCATGAGTCTGTCTAGAACAATATTGAACAACAAAGGCGATAACCCATCACCTTGTCTAACCCCAATTTTTATCTCGAATGGTTTTGAAAATTTTTCCATAAATTTCACTTTGCATTTTGTATTCGTTAATATCTGCTGAATGATATTCTGTATTTTCCGATCCAATCCTATTATTATTATTATTATTTAAAGCAGATGAATAGAAAATCTTCTACGAATTCTTGTTTTCACAGCGAAGTAATGTGCTGACCGTACTGTAATAAAAGTGCGGCATAGCTTTTATTGATTTTACAAAATCTTTTGACAAGGTTAGTGGGTAGAACCTTCCGTGAGATAATGACGAATCGCGGATATCCGAATCATCTAGTAAATAGGATAAAAAGTTAATATCAAAACAAATATTACTCTAGCTCGGAATGGAGAAAAAAAAGACTAATGAGACGCCAAGTAGCAAAGGGGTATAACAAGGCTGCTGCATCTCTCCAGCTTTGTTCAACATTTACATTAACTGAATAACAGACATATGGAAAACAAAAGCCGGCCGCTGTGGCCGAGGGGACTGAGGCGCTTCAGTCACGGTCTGCACGGCCACTACGGTCGGGGGTTCGAATCCCCCCTCGGGCATGGATATTTGTGCCGTCCTAGTTCCTAAGTAGTTTGTAAGTTTAGGGACTGATGACCCCGTAGTTAAGTCCCATAAGATTTACAAACATTTGAACATTTTTGAAAACAAAATTTCAGAAAGGTGTCTATCTTGGCAAGTGCACTCTTTAAAACAATTAACTGTGTATCTGACTGTGGGGTTTCCCCGCGCGTACTGCTATGAAAGTCTCTTGGGTCTCCGGCCGGGTGGCGTCGTTGATATATTGTGAAGTATGGGTAGTATGTCACTTCCCGAAACGTTGTGATACATCAACGCCGCCACCCGGCTGCAGACCGGAGAGACCTTCATCACTTTACTATATGCTGATGATGCAGTGACCCTAGAAGATTAGGAGGATGACCTTCAGAAAGGATTATACTTAGTAACACAATTAACCCTATAATGCACAGTGATGCTGATCACCTACATACATTACTTTTCCCATGATCTCTCAAACTGATCAACATTTTACCACAAATTCATTTGTAACTGCTTGTTTACAAAGTGTTATATATGCTACTAGCTCGACTTAAAAAATTTTGAATTGCAGAGTGCCACTGAATCATTTCGACAGCTGCATTTAGTTATACCTAACATATGCGTTTGTTTACATTGGTATTCCCCCTTTGCCATGTAAAAGTAGTCAATCACATTCTACTGCTGCATTATGAGTTACTTTCTGGAAAGATGAGAGGCATAATAGTGACATTTCCTGCAATGGGTACATCATGGAAGCACCGTATAGCTGACCTGCTATGAACGTTTTGTTGCTAGTAGTGTATAAAAATTTAAGGAATTTTTTTTTTCAGTATTTCTTCTCAGTATATACGCACTCTCCATTGATCGCGGTAGTGTTTATAGATTCAAATAAAAAATACCATGGATTAAAGGGTTAAGTCCAAAACATGACATGGAAATCTCAAAAGAAAAAACTAAGACAATGGTCTTCATGGGGAAAGAATCAGTTAGAAACAAAATAGTGATGATCAGAAGATTTTAGACCACGTAAACCATTCAAAATACCTCGGATGTCAGGTGACGTATGTCCACAGCAAAGATATTGAAATTAAGCTTATTAAATCAAGCCGGGTATGTGGAACAATTAAAAGAAACCTATAATTTAAAAAAACTACTGTAAATAAGACCTAAAACTGATAACAGAACAATTTGGTACTGAACATGAAGGTCGTAAATAAGTCGGCTAGTAGCACTATAATAATTAAGAATGAAGTTACCTGATGTTCTTGTAAATGCTGCTACTGAAACATTCTGCAGTCGATTATGCTGCAAATTTAAAATCTTTGTGGTGGTAACTTATTCCTAGAGGCGATCCGAACAAGTTATTAGTATGGTATCATGTATAACAAGACTTAGTAGAATGTTCAGGATCGGATCGTAATAATGGAATTTAGCAAAAATATTTTTCATTTATACGTATCAGACTTCGAAAAAAAATAATAATTTGCTACAGCAAAGAATGACTGCAGATCCTAACGGCACTGTAAATGATAAATGGGGAATTACTGCATTACTGATGAAATACTCTAACCGATTGTACATTATACATTTCACTATAATGGCGTATGGCCGGCCGCGGTGGCCGAGGTGACTGAGACGCTGCAGTCACGGTCAGCACGACCACTACGGTCGGGGGTTCGAATCCCCCCTAGGGCATGGATATTTGTGCCGTCCTAGTTCGTAAGTAGTTCGTAAATAGTTCATAAGTAGTTTGTAAGTTTAGGGACTGATGACCCCGTAGTTAAGTCCCATAAGCTTAACAAACATTTGAACATTTTTTGAATGGCGTATGAAGAGAAAAAAAAAAGAGACTGGAAACCGAAGGGTCGCGGGTTCGAAACCCGATCGGACCTCCAATCTGCGTTTTAGTCCAGCCTTCACCTCTCAACGATGTGAGGGGTGCCAGAAACGACACATGGTTCGGTTTGCACGTTAAGCTAGGGACACGCAAGTCGTCAAAGTGACGTCCAATTTTAAGACTAGCACCAGGCGAATGAGCCGCACGAAATTATCATTACTGGACTGAAGATCAGAAGCAGTCACGTTTAGAGGCTTCACAGGATTTTGTCTAAACGACGGATGCGACACACAATTTCGTGAACCGTGTTGTCACTGTGGATGAAACCTGGTGCCTCCGATACGACCCTGAAACGAATCGGCAAAGTATGGAACGAAATTCTCTCACATCGAATCGTCGAAGAAGGTCAGGGCCGAAAAATCGCGCATCACCTTTATCGATAGTGAAGGCATTACCCTCCAGGAATTTCTACCTGAGGGAACGACGTTGAAAGCTGCACGGTACATTGAAATTTTGTCCCGTTTCATGCAACGCCTACGCAGAGTACAACCACAGTTCGCAACCAATTTTGCAGTAAAATTCGAAGAAATATACGACTTGTCACGATTCTTAAAATCACCTTTTGTTCTCCTGTATCAGAATGGACGTATGTGGCTACGAATTTGTACCACCTTTGCTCCAAATGGAGGTAATAGACTTGCAGGGAGACAGTTCCTTGCAAACTTATAAAACTGTATCCACTGAAGAATTTTGGAGACAACATGTCCCAGAAAAATATGAAAATTGCAAAAAATTAGCAATCTACCTGGCTGATATGTTTGGCTCCACATATATTTGTGAAATTTCATTTTCAAAAATGATTTCTTGAAGAATAGTTATCGGTCAGGACTAATGGACACCCACTTTGAATGGACTATTCCGCAAGTGAACCAAACTTTAAGAACCTCCTCAAGACCGCAAAAGTAATTTTCCCATGGATTTTTTAACAGATATATACGCACATTTCATTGTATTTCATACTTTCTTAGTGACCTGTTTCTGGACTTTTCAATAAAAGATTGACTATACATTTTATTTCATACTTTTTCTGAGTGAACATAAAAATAAATAAATTATTACAAGCTTTTCTGTATTTTTTTTTTATACATAACTAGCTTAAATCCGCGGCTCCGCTCGCGTGTTGGTTGATTATGATAGATAATGCGAGAAACGTCAAATCGATTTCTTAAAGAGATGTATTACAAGAAATTTCTATTTTACTGCTTTATTTATTCTTATATTTCCTTATTCGTATGCTTATCCTTACAGAGAAAGAGCTGAAGACATTGTAGCACGCATAGACCAAAGATATGGTCTGTGGCATCACGTTTCGCTGTGCGTAACCTCTTTGCTATAGAGTCGCAAACATCATCGCTGTCCTTCAATAAGAATTTTGTTATAATTTGACAACTTTCACCACCATATCTTCCACCCCCTTATAGCTATCGGCATG
This sequence comes from Locusta migratoria, assembly GCA_026315105.1. Lineage (NCBI taxonomy): Eukaryota > Metazoa > Arthropoda > Insecta > Orthoptera > Acrididae > Locusta > Locusta migratoria. Next base: position 214,980,610 of record CM048744.1, on the reverse strand, counting down.
GAACTGCCAAGGTGTACAACGGGAGACTTCGAACGACGATTACACAAAGACCATTCGTTTGCGTTCTGTAGTTTTCGCTGCAGCGCGAAATATAAACACACACACACAGACGCAGAATTTTATATACACCGATAACTTTCCATCCCAATATACTCCGCCCTATTATCATTATTAACCCTCAAGCAACAATAGAACCAATAAAACCATTTTCAAAGAGTAAATATAATTTTCAAAGAGTAATTATTGTTCCGTGTTTTTTTTTTTTTTTTTTTTTTTTTCCGTATGTTTGTAGAACGTATGGGACTTAACTACGGGGTCATCAGTCCCTAAGCTTACAAACTACTTATGAACTAGCTAAGACTAAGGACGGCACAAATATCCATGCCCGAGGAGGGATTCGAACCCCCGACCGTAGTGGCCGTGCAGACCGTGATTGGAGCGCCTCAGTCCCCTCGGCCACCGCGGCCGGCTATTGTTCCGTATTTCGCATTATATTCTTCACATTACTAAATATCTTATCAGATCGTTATAAAACCGTTCCTAAAACCTTCATCAGGTATGAATTAGTAACTGTACATATTTTTAAGTCTCTGCGTCTTGTCGTTCGGACGTGAAAAGCGTACACCGAACAGACATTCATATATATATATATATAGGTCAATAGCTATCCGATCGCCATAAAACCGTGCCTAAAGCCTCCCCCGGGTAGACATTAGTAACTGTACGAATTTTTAGCCCTAGCTCTTTATGTCTTGTGGTTCAGATGTGATAAACGTACACCGAACAGACATTCACATTTATAGATACAGATTATTTTACATCTGCTGTATTTCATATTTGTTTGAGAATGAAAATTAAAAGGAAAAATTATTAAAGAATATAACTTTTCTGGATTTTTGAATACAAATATTGCTGTCTGTTGTATTTCATATTACTTTGTGCATGGAAATAAAAATAAAAAAATTAATAAGGAATATGAGCTTTTACTTCCGGACCTCGATAAAAATTTTGAAAAGTATCCAGATGCCATGTAAGATTACTTGCCGACCTCTGGTGTAGAGTGCTGTTGGATGGTGATGAGAGATGTGGCAGAGTGATACACGGTGCCGGTACACAGCCTGCTCCTCTGTTATACAACCTACGGGACCGTCGAGCTTAACGCCCCCATCCGTCGGATGGCACACCATCACCGGCGTGACGTGCCTCCGCTTTATGAGACACGGCACAGAGGCTGGGAATATAGCACACGCCATTGGCCCTGAGCCTGGTGGACAAGGTGTCCATCACTCCTCCTCTTATAGGGCAAAGGGGAAACACCAACTCGCGAAATACAGGCACGTGCGCCCACACAAGTACTTGTCACATCCGTCGTTGTTCAACCTGGATGATCTACATCTACATACATACTCCGCAATTCACCGTAAGGTGCGTGGCGGAGGGTACACTGTACCACTACTAGGCATTTCCTTTCCTATTCCACTCCCAAATTGAACGAGGAAAAAAAGAATGCCTATATGCCTCTGTACGAGCCCTAATTTCTCTTATCTTGTCATTGTGATCTTCACGCGAAATGTAAGTAGACGGCAGCAAGATCGTACTACACTCATCTTCAAATTCCGGCCCTCTAAATTTACTCTACAGAAATTCACGAAAAGAACGTCGGCTTTCTTCCAGCGATCCCCAATTGAGTTGCCGGAGCATTTCCGTGACACTCGCGCATTGGTCGAACCTACCGGTAACAAATCTAGCTGCTCGTCTCTGAACCGCCTCTATGTCTTCCTTTAAACAGATCTGCTGCGGGTCCCAAACACTTGAGCAATACTCAAGACGTGGTCGTACAAGCGTTTTATACGCTTTCTCCTTTACAGGTGAAGTACATCTTCCCAAAATTCTCCCAATAAACCGAAGTCGGCTGTCCGCCTTACTCACAACTGTCCTTACATGCTCGTTCCATTTCATATCGCTCTGCAAGGTTACGCCTAGAAATTTGAACGACGCGACAGCATCAAGAAGCTCACTACTAATGCTGTATTCGAACATTATGGGATTGTTTTTTCTACTCATGCGCATCACCTTACATTTTTCCACATTGAGAGCTAGCTGCCAATCTTCGCACCAACTAGAAATTTTGTCTAAGTCATCCTGTATGCTATTACAGTCAGTTACAGACGACACCCTCCCATACACCACAGCATCATCAGCAAACAGCCGCATATTACAACGTACTCTGTCCATCAGATCATTTATATAGATAGAAAATAATAGCGGTCCTATCACACTCCCCTGGGGCACGCCTGACGATACATTCGTCTCTGATGAACACTCGCCGTCGAGAACAACGTACTGCGTTCTATTACAACGCTGACTTGAACCATGCAATGGGAGTGGTTGATGTGTGTGTAACGGGGCTGCTTAATATGTGTGTGTGCGTGTGCTGCCTTCAGTACTAACAGGGGTCTGCAAAAATGAAAGATCGTATCAGGCTACTAAATTTATGGATCTGACTGCAATACTACTAGGACAGTAACTTGACAATTAGTGTGCAACGTAATGCTGACATACGTAAGGCAAGTTTGGGCACGTCGAAACTTACGCTATCTGACTGCAATATTAGAAGGATAAAAAAGATGCCAAATCTTGGTTGGCTTTACGAGAACGGTGGCCGAGGCGCTCCAGTCACGGTCTGCACGGCCACTACGGTCGGGGGTTCGAATCCCCCCTCGGGCATGGATATTTGTGTCGTCCTAGTTCATAAGTAGTTCATAAGTAGTTTGTATGTTTAGGGACTGATGACCCCGTAGTTACGTCCCATAAGCTTTACAAACATTCGAACTTTTTTTTTTCCACTAGTCAATTTTTTTTTCTGAATGTATCCCTGTCTGATGTGTTTGTTATGTCAATTTTTCTTTTTGTGAGATCCTTAACTTCAGTTACCCAGGGTATTGTTGCTTAAGTGATGTCATATACTCCAGTACACGTTTAGTTAACCAGTTTCCAGGTAATCTGTGTAGGTGTCCATAAAATTTCATTCGTCTCTTTCTGATGTCGGTTTCGATATTTGATAGTTTTTCGGTTGTTTCGACGGTCTGCAGTCTGTATCCATGTTGTGTGTATCGTGGTCCCAGAATTTTCCTAATAATTTTTCTCTCATTATTATTATTATTATCAGTCGCAAAGTTCCCATAGTGGAAGACGCTAAGTAAAGATGGTTCATTTTCAGTTCTTCTTGTTCTCTGGTTCTTTTTATTTGCCCACCAGTTTTTTCATTGTTTCCGAGAATTTAGCTCTTCTTTTTCGCTTCATTTTGTTCCGGTTCTTCGTAATTTTGTCTCTGCTTTAACCTCCCATTTTTCTACTTTTATTCTAAAATTGTTCCTTCCGTCTATTACTTCTTTGGTGATTTTGGCTAATTCCAAGTCTTTTTTTAACATGTTGGATCCTTTCTCCTCCATTAGCAAGGGAACCTACATATTTTACTATTCTTTTTGTTAATCTATGTTCGAAATGCCTCATTATGTAGCCATAGAATTTGAGTTGACTTTACCAGATGTCTGTCTCTGTTAGAATATTCTTCAATTTTGGATGTTTTCTGTAATCTATATTCATTCTCGGTCTAACATTTACCGAATTAAAAAAGATGCCAAATCTTGGTTGGCTTTACGAGAACGGTGGCCGAGGCGCTCCAGTCACGGTCTGCACGGCCACTACGGTCGGGGGTTCGAATCCCCCCTCGGGCATGGATATTTTTGCCGTCCTTAGTATTAGCTAGTTCATAAGTAGTTTGTAAGTTTAGGGACTGATGACCCCGTAGTTAAGTCCCATAAGCTATACAAATATTTGAACATTTTCAATAAAAGAATGTCCTACTGTGTTGTACTTGTTGGCCCTGCCTTAGTATTACTATGCAATAAGTCTGCACACACAAATAATGAATGCGTACAAGAAATATTATTTTGTTGTAAAAAGGGAAGTGATACCTCGCTTCACACCAACTCAAATTCTTCACTTCATATCGTTCATGTCACCCACTTGCTACAATGTACTTAATTACTAGTAACTTACAATCACTTACAGCGTCAAGAATAATCACAAACAAAATTAAATCAATCAAAGTGAATAAATCCATATTAAAGAAAATTAGAAAATTGGCAATCAGCAAATTCGACACGAGTAACATAAACTATAAAAATGAAGAATATGTATATTATTGCGGAACCTGCGAATTTATCTTGAAATTACTGTAACCAGTGGCCTTTTTTCTTCTCAATGAAGATTTATTAAACCATGGCCGGTTTCAAGCTGCCTAGCAGCTCATCATCAGTTGGTACATATACATTTAGTGCAAATTACATTTGTATCTGTGGCAGGGCCGAAAACGAGAAAAAAGTAAACACTAATTGTGGTATGTTACTCTGATTAATTACAATATAAATTCGTCTTCAATATGTTACTTACAGTTATGAGTTTCACATTTAGTATGACCATGTGTGTTCCGCTTTTGGATAGCATTTTACAACACTGCCCTTCCATCTGCACACCACAGCAACTCCCACGACTTCCAAGTGGAAAATTAAGAAAAAAGTCACTGCACACATTTTACCACTGTATAGCTACTACCACGTCTATCAAAAAATGTTCAAATGTTTGTAAATCTATCGGACCAAACTGCGTAGTCATCAGTCCGTAGCTTACAAACTACTTAAACCTAGGTAAACTAACCTAACAACAACACATACACCCATGCCCCAGGGAGGACTCGAACCTCCACGGCGAGCAACCGCGCGCTCCGCAGCGAGACGCTTTAGACCGCTCGGCTACTCCACCGCGGCACGCGTCTTTCAACTTGTAAACAAACCAAAGAGTATGTTTGTACGACAGGCTAAGAGCTCTTTGGTTTGTTTACAAGTTGAAAGACGTGGTAGTAGCTTTACAGTGTTAATGTGTGTGCAGTGTTTTTTACCACTTGAAAGTCGTTGGAGTTGCTGTGGTGTTCTGAAAGGTAGTGTTGTGAAATGCTATCCAAAAGCGGAACACACATAGACAAACTAAATGTGAAACTCCTAACTGTAAGTAACATCTTGAAGAATCGTGAGATGATGTATTAGTAACACAAACCACGAACGATGTAATGCAAAACGATATTTGTTGAGCGTGACAAGTATACCACAAAAGCTATCGTTAAGTTACAGTTTATTTCTGCTTCTGAGTCCCTAATTTTCTATGAAGAAAAGTATTTCTTAGTTTCTCACTTCATCGTTCGCTCTTTATTGCTTCATTTATTTCATTATATCCCGTATTAATTTATTATTTAATTGAATAATTACAACATTTTTTCATTTCCACGGTGAGTTACCTCTTAAATTCGAATGTCCGATAAACCCTCATAAAGTAAGAATTAACTTTTCAAGACAGGTAATAATTAATTCGTATATTAAACTGTTGCGCAGATTTCAGTTTTGAAACCGTAATCAACCGGTCTCCCGACAACCATTGCTTTGAAAGTAGCGCGGATGCGCAAAGCAGCTTGCAGAGCAGAGGGCAGCACCGTCCAGTCCTTCGCGTGCAGCTTTCCCCGTTCTCTCACAGGTGGCAGCGCTGCAGCTCTTCGTGGCTGAACAGTGCTGCCGCCCGTTTCGGAGAGTCGCAGGTAGATGTCAGGCGCGTAGGCTGCCGAGCGGCCGCACCGCGAACACACTTCAACCCTGAAAGCGAGGGGGCGGATTCATTCTTGGGTTGTCGGTTCTGTTGGAAGTTTCGTTCCGTTTTGTTGGTTCCTGCATGATTGAAGTCATTGGCGTAATTTGTTAGTGATCAACAGTACGTAAAATCAACTTATTGAAATGGCGCGTTAAAAGCTATATATTGAGGATAAAACAGATAAACTCTACCGAATAGATAGCTGATAAATTGTGGAAATAAATTGAGAGATCTGAGAGCTATGTACAAAATTTCAGGAAAAATATTGTAGTTCGCGGCACTGTTGTATGAAAACTAGTTCTTAGAAACCACTTCAAATTGCTTTCGAGTTTCCTGTTACGGTGGTGTTTCAGTACAAGTATAATATTCGTTTATGTACTTTTGAAGGTCATACATAAAATGTCTGTTCATCACGCTTCGAAATTAGTCGTAGCAATATTTCGACATGAAAAGTGTAAATAACGTAGGCTAACTGATTTTAGAGCGTCATCAGTTGGGAATCTAGATGGTAATCAAATCCTTCTACAAAATACTAAAATTATATTAACCCTTACAATAGGCTTAATATCATAGCATACCTTTACAGGATTCTAATGAAGTTTTTAATTTCGGGTTAAAGCAACAGTAGCGAGAGAACGTCCGTGCGGTTAGGAACGACATATTGCCGACTGAGCGGTCGCTTCCGCCGGAAGTTAAGAGTCCTACCACAGTCTAGTATATACAGTCGCGACACTACCGCTGATTTTTGTTATACTAGGCGACTGCAGCGCTCCTTGCGGACGTAAAGCCACGTTGTTCTGTATCGTATACGAGACGTGTGTTGGTTGTTGTAATTGCTGAGCATTTCTGTGTGGGCATTCGAAAATAATTTACTACTGAGACAAATGTATGGAAAAGAAGTGTTCAGTGTGGCCGTTATTAGTGATAAATTCAAATGTTCAAATGTTTGTATAGTCTATGGGACTTAACTATGGGGTCATCAGTCCCTAAACTTACAAACTACTTATGAATTACTTACGAACTAGGACGGCACAAATATCCATGCCCGAGGGGGGATTCGAACCCCCGACCGTAGTGGCCGTGAAGACCGTGACTGGAGTTCCTTAGTCCCCTCGGCCACTGCGGCCGGCTATTAGTGATAGAAAGGTTAAATATGTTTTCTGTTTTATCTAATGGAAACCACTGTCTAACACACAAACCTATTTACCTGAAACCACAGAGCCGTCTTCAACAGACGACTGTCGCCCCGCCCCCTCCCACACCTCCCTCTTCTATTAGCGATATAATGAAAGACTATGATAATGACAATCATCAATATAATATTTAAACTGTCGTGTAATCGACGTAATATCTTAACATATAATTGAAATAGCCTCGTAGAACATTTATATTAGACGAAAGTTTCATTGCCAGTGGGTGTACTCATAAGTACAAAGCAGGGGGAAAACCCGTTTTTTTAACACCGGGAAGGCTAATTACATGCTTCTCATGTGCCATTTTCTCTGTTTACCAGCAACGTAAGGTGCAATGTCTGAAGAATTTCGTAATAAATATGTTGCAGTTAGCGTCAGTTTATTCAGGAGTTTTTGCTTAATTAATATTTATCGATATTTAACTGGCTTGTCTGCTCAAAATACTATGTTTATCTATCACTACCAACAAGGTAAGCTGCAAGAAATGTCTATTTTTTTTTCTTTTTATTGTCGTTTCAATTCCCCTAAAAGAGGGGCGGGCCGGCAGCACTCACTGGCGCTCTTCGGCCTACAGAAATAAAATTTGTCAGCGGAGAACATAAAAACACAACGGAGATAAAATTTTGGAGATAATACAGACATAAAACGGAGATTTAAAATGGAGATAAAACAAAGTACATAAAATGGAGGAAACAGTGGTGACATAAAACACTTGGAACGGCGAAAGTGGTGAATAAAAACAGTTGCTCGAATGTCAGTGGCGCACACACACAATTAAAATGAGCAGTTGCCATGGTGAGACCGTCCGCTATTTGGAGTTAAAATAAAAAAAAAAAAACCACAACACACACTTCGAGAGATACACAAATAAAAGCTGATGGTGTCGGCTGCGGGTTGGCCGTCCACTGTTGTAAGATAAAACAATTTAACTAAAACACACCACACTTTTCGAAGCACAAAGGAGGTTCTGTAGATGGTGGGGCACTGACAGCATTGAAGATGTGGTGTGGGAGGAAAAGGGGTGAAAGGAGATGGAGAGGGTGGGGAGGAGCCACAGAGCCAGTAGGGAAGGGACGGGGGGATGATGTCCCAGGAAGCCACGGGGAAGAAGGATAGGGGGGGCGGTAAGAGGAGGAACCGGAGGGACGGAGGAGGGGAGAAGGGACAGGAAGGGAGGGATAGTCGGGGCCCTCAGGGAGAGAAAGGGGAGAGGGAGCAAGGAGAAGGATCAAAGCTGGTATGAAGGGTAGATGTCAGGTCGGAGGGCATCATCCGGGAGGGGGAGGGTAAGAAATGTCTAAAGAATTACTTGGTAATATATTGCAGTTTGTGTCAGATCTAAACGAGATTTTGCTCGCTTTTCGTTTCTTTTAGACTCAGTCATGTGTCGAGATACTTAAATAAAGCTTGGAATGCAAGAATATATGCAATATTCAGCAAACCACACAGAAAAGTAATTACAAGCGGGCATTATTAATGTGTCGTATACGGCGTTAAGGGACAGCCGGCTTTACGACCGCTTGGAGTGCTAGTGTCGCTCCAAGTGCCCGACGGTAACAGCTTTCACAGCAGTGAGTATCGCGACTGTAGACTGTGGTCCTACCTTAGAGCATGGATGTGTGTGTTGACCCTACCGTAAGTAGTTCGTAAGTCTAGGGAGCGAAGACCTCAGCAGATTGGTCGCATTTGATTTGGTAAATAGTGCAAACATTTTGTGACGGCCTCTTGTTGAATTTGCGAAAATTATTAACTGAGCTTAAAGGAAAGTAAATTTTAGATAGAATTACTGTTTCATGAAACTTGGCCAAGATAACGAACATTGCCAAAAAAATTCGAAAATCTGCAAAAGCTGTTTTTATTTTATTTTATTCTAAATTTTTTTAGTAAATAAAAAACGGTAGCCCCCAAAGAGAAAATGTTAAATTGGAAGCACGAGCGGCGGCGGAGGGCACTGAGGCGCTATGCTGCGATGCGCGAGGCCGTTCCCCGTCGGGGTTCGAATCCCCCCATCAGGCATGGATGTTTGTGCCGTCTTTAGTATAAGTTAGTTCATAGGTAGTTTGTACGTTTAGGGGCTGATGACCCCACAGTTAAGTCGTTTAAGTTATACCAAGATTTGAACACTTGAAGCTAGTAGACCTTAAGATTAACTATCGACAGCTATTTGTACGTATCGATTACTTCGTTACGTTTCGTGATATATCGAGAAAAAACTTGAAAACTTTTAGAAACTAGATTCTATATAACTCGTCATCATTCACGTTTTTAAACTTACTATTTGCAGTAAATATGGCGCGAGATAAGTCAAAATCGACTTGTTCTAAATTTTTTTTAAATATCGATTTTTGAAAAAAATTTCTTCTCGAAAATTTGTTAGATCTACTCAGGATGTCAATCTAGAATGACGGTTCTTTACCTGTTTTCTTTGTAAAGAGTTGTAATATCCTGTTTTTAAATAATTAGATAATGACTGAAAAACTTGCACTCATCGGATTTTTTTTTTCTTCAATTGATTATTTCTATTTTTATGATGTGAAAGAAATTGCTGCCATTTTTTCACAGATTTTAAAACAAATAATGTTATTATACGACCTTCTGAAGTTAAGATAAATATTTTTCTTAGACATGAATCTAGTGGATGGTGATTTGCTTCATGCCGCTTAATAGTGAATACGTATATTCAGGAGAAAATACTATGATATGTTGCATTGTTTCCTAGTGTTACTAACTGATTAGTGAAGTGAAGCGTGCAAGAGCGTAGTGCCTGCAGCTAGAGCGCAATTAATATGGAAAGATGCAAAAGGAATTTCATATTTCCTAGCTCGCCCCACTCCAGAAACTCAGGGTTGGATAGCTGCGTCAATTCAAACTCTCTTTCTAGTACATCAGTTCCAAATTATAAATCAAAAGCTAAATTAACGAACTGCTGAATGCTTCGCTGTCGTTTGTAAGACTTAGCAGTTTTCCGACCACTTAGCTAAACAGAACCCTCTGGAAGAGCTAAAGGATACTGATAGATGCCTGACTCTTGATAAAACGTCCGACTTTAACAAAAACTCAGACGTTAAGAACAACAAACGCACCCATGCCCGAGGGACGGCTCGAACCTCCGACGACGAGAAACAGCGCAGTTCGCAGCAAGGCGCCTTAAAACGCTCGGCCACTCCACCACGGCAACATCTGAAGAAAGATAAACCAGCATGTTACATTTAGTAATTGATCCTACAACAGTCTTTTGTTCCAAATAAGTGTTTTCACTACAGTAGTTTTCTCAGGCCGAAAGAAAATATACGTCTACTTTGGTATAAAAGAATGTTCAATGGAAATTACTATGCTCATAAATACCCTGCAGTTAGAGGTGAGGGCTATGGATTTATCTGAGGGATAAAAGCAACCTGTTATAGCGATACGTCAGCTATGTTGTCTCTATAGGTCATTTTAAGGAAAAATTGGAATTTGAATAGGGATTAAAATTCAGGGCGAAGAAATAAAAACATTGCGTTTTGCTGATGACATTGTAATTCTGTCAGAGACAGCAAAGGACCTGCAAGAGCAATTGAATGAAGTGGACAGTGTGTTGAAGAGAGCGTACAAAATGAACATTGACAAGAGCAAAACAAAGATAATGGAATGCGATCACAGAAAATCAGGCGATGCTGAAAGAATTAAATTAGGTAACGAATCAATAAAGGTGGTACCTGAGTTTTGTTACTTGGTCAGTAAAATAACAAATGATGGTCGCAGTACAGAGGATATAAAATGCAGAATGGCCATGGGAAGGAAAGCATTTTTGATAAAAAGAGAAATTTGGTAACATCGAATATTAATTTAAGTGTAAGGAAGTCGTTTCTGAAGGCATTTGTGTTGAGTGTTGCCTTGTACGGGAGTGAAACATAGACGATAAACAGTGCGGCCAGAGTATAGAGGCTTTTGAAATGTGGTGCTGCAGAAGAATGCTGAAGATTAGGTGGGTGGATCGCATAACTAATGAAGACGTACTGGACATAATTGGGGAGGAAAGGAATTTTTGGCATACCTTGACTAAAAGAAGGGATCGTTTGGTAGCACATATTCTTAGACATCGAGGAATCGTAAATTTAGCATTGGAGGGAAGTGTGTGGGGTAAAAATAGCAGAGGGAGACCTAGAAATGAATACAGTAAGCAAATCCAAACAGATGTAGGTTGCCGTTCTTATGAGGAGATAAATAGATTGCTCGGGATAGAGTATGGTGGAGAGGTGCATCAAACCAGTCTCCGGACTTAAGACCACAACAACAATTAGGAAAAATCTTCGAAATTACTTATATGAAACACGGATGAATTACGAATGAAAAAAACTAAGATAAATAACAACTAAAGTCAGTTCTGATAAAGAAGAAGGTTAAACGGCAACGTGAATGAATACAGGAATGAAATGGCAGATGTTGAAAAAACAGGCTGGAAATATCAGTATAAAATGTTGCAAGAGTTTAGCTCAAAATAGCTCATTGGACACAGGCAGCTGCATTTGCTGAAAAATAGCTGTAACTTTAATAGATAATTTAAAAAAGATGTTCAAATGATAGTTAAGCTTATGGGACTTAACTATGGGGTCATCAGTCCCTAAACTTACAAACTACTTATCAACTACATTATACTAAAGACGGCACAAATATCCTGGCCCGAGGGGGGATTCGAACCCCCGACCGTAGTGGCCGTGCAGACCGTGACTGAAGCGCCTCAGTCTCCTCGGCCAATACATAATTTAATTTATGGTAACGTCTTACGTAGATAGAGATTTGGGCCTGTTAAGCTTTACGTAACAATTTGTGGCAAACACAGCAAACATTCATTCATGATACGGAAAATATATGAATTATCGGACTTCCAAGAAATGGTTAAATGACTGAAAATTACTAGAGAAACGAAATGAAATACACTGTAACATTGGACAGTAGGGTTTACGAATTACGTGAAGTGCAAAATGAAGGGTAACGGTGACTAACACTCTTCCTATGAAAAGAATTGCAGTACTAAAAACAGTATTTAAAAAAAATAAAAATAAAAAAAAAATTAGTTAGGAAACGGAAGGAATCATGAATGAAACTCTGTACACAAGTTTGAAGATTAAAGTGAGGGGGGAGGGAAGTTAATCATAGGAAACACCATATCAACTCACATTTACTTTTTTAAAGAAGGAAGGTAGGAACATCAGTGTTTAACGCCCCGACGACAGCGTGGTCATTGGAGGCGGAGCTTACGCTCGGAATGTTTGGGTAAAGCCCCGTTTACACCGAAGCAAACACAAGCGAACACAGGCTTGTACTTGCGAATAAACACCGGAGCGAAAGGACGAGAAAACAGCACACTGCCGCAAGGCGAGTATACGCAGTTTGTCGCATACGATAGCGCCGAGGCGGAGAGGACGCGAACTTTCTTTGATGGTTCGCCCTGAAACCGACACCCAGCGGATCACAAGCGAGCACTTACCGAATACGAGCCGAGCATGACCGAACACCACGCGCATACACCACACCGGGACGAATTCTCGTTCGCTTGTGTTCGCTTCGGTGTAAATGGGGCTTACGGATGGGAGAAGGAAATCGGCCGTGCTATTTGAAAGGAAACCATCCCGGCATTTGCCTGGAGTGATATAGAGAAATCACGGACAACCTAAATCTGCATGACCGGAGATGGATTCGAGCCACCTTGCTCCCGAATGCAAGTCTAGTGTGTTACCACTACGCTACCTCGCTCGGTAGTTTATAAAGAGTCAGTTTTCGAAGTAACAGCGGCATTATAACTCTTCAAAACCTGAACATCGAAAGACGTCTCCTCGCGTGAAAGCTTAAAGACGAAAACAAAAATTGGTCAAAGGTGTATTTTGAAACGACCTGGATGTATAACTCTGCTTTCTGAGCATACAACTGCAGCGTGCCTGCACATTTGTGTGTTCTGCACACGTTTTCGCACTGCCGCCCATATTTTAATTTGGCGGACGACGTTCCATCAGTTGTTATGAGACAAAGAATGCCTTTCTTACCTCTTTATTTGAAATTTGTGTCAACGTGTGATGTAATAAGCTGATATGGGGGCGGAATTAAAATGTTTTTTTCTTTTCGTTTTCTTCTTTTCTAGCAACCAAGTTCGAATTTGGCAAGAAACGAAATGTGAATATCCATGGCCGGCACGCTCAGAGAGCTGAAGTTCTACGTCCATGTAGTACAGAGATCAATGGATAACAGAGTCGAAAGTGACAGGCATCAAGTTTATTTTTGAAAAATTTCGTGTATCGCTACAGTGTACAATCCTTGCTGCGGACAAACCCATGACATTTGAAGTAAGATGAATGGAAAAACTTTACTCTAGATCTATAGAATACAAAAATACATTTGGTTTACTTTAGGAAAAAGAAAATCAGCATTTACAGATGAAAGAAAGTAGTCATTATTCTGAACTAAATTAATGTATAGTGGGAAAGATCAAACGGTGATAAAATACGGAAAAGTTGTCCGGAAAGGAGGAAAATCGGGGAAAACTGAAACAGCTTTTTCCAGTGAGCTATCAATACTGTTCATCCAATTGCGATCAAATTTTGTACATTTCATGTTGAAAGCAAGAGGAAGGGTCGCATCAAACAAAAAATTTGGAAAAGTCGCCTGGAAAGTAGGAATACTTCAGAAAAACCGAAAGCTATTTTTTCTATAAATAAAAATCAATTGTAACATGGTTGTAAGAGCATCATTTGAGTAGGGCTTGACAGGACAAGGTTTGTAAGAAATAAATTTTTTGATAATCTACCGGCAAATTTGAGAAAAACTGAAAGTGCGTTTTTCAATATGTTTTCGATTGAATTCAGCACTATAACTGACTGTTCGCACGACAGAGGTAATACTTTTTTTGTTTTTTTCATTATGGCCTTGGAAAAGTTTTCAGTAAAAAAAAAAAAAAAATAGGGGCAGTTAAAAGTCGCAAAATTCGAACCAAATTCATTTTTCAATGTATTTCTAAATGTACTCAACACTATGAGTTGAGAACCGTTTATACGATTGCGATAAAATTTTGATCATTTGACGTTCAACGAAAGATGAACGTTCTTATGAACAAAAAATTTGGGAAAGTTACACGGAAAATTCGCGAGAAAGTGGGAGCTTTTTTAAAATGGGATATCAATGTCAGTCGTCTGTTTGCGATAAAATTTTGCACATTCGACGATCAAAACGAGAGGAAGGTTTGAGTGTAGTAAAAGTTTGGAGTAGTTGACCAGAAAATAGCAAAATTTGTGGAAAACTGAAAGAGCTCTTTTCCTTGGGATATCAATATCATTTGTACGATTTCGATAAAATTTTGCACATTCGATGTTCAGAGCAAGAGTACCTACACATTAGCAATTGCGAAGCATTGCCGGGTCGACTAGTATTCAATACTTTTCTTTAAATGGTTCTCACGCTGGCACTTGATGGGCCAGCAATGAAGTCGGCAGCAATATGCGGAAGGGTCTGCATTTCTGTCACGTTCAGCTATTCTCGTCAGCCGGCGTTGGTTCCCTTCTTCTAGGATCTTTTAACGGCCGTAGCGATGTCGGAGATATCAGACGTTTTACCGGATTTCCGATATTCACGGTGCAGTCGCGAAATGGTCGTTAGGGGAAATGACCACATCATCGTTAACTTCGAGATGCTGTGTCCCATCTCTCGTGCACCAACTATAATACCACCTTCAAACTCAATTAAATGGTGATAACCCGCCATTGTAGCAGCAGCGACCGATCAAACGCCAGCGTCAGACCAAAACCACCGGTCAGACGCCTTGTTCTCTTATATAGGCGTTGTCAAGTGCAGCGACATCCTCTGAGTGTTTACATAACTGGTTGGCTGTTAAGCAGCACTGTAAGCCTAACACAGTTTTGCTGTCTTTATTTTATTTTTGAATTGCTAACCTTTTGCCAGCATGTTGCATAATTTTAAAAGTTTGGACTTGAGTACATTGCTCTTAATTGTACGTCTTATGTTTTAATTTTTATCCTTCTGATGAAGGCACCATCTAGATCAAGGTAATTTGTCAAATCTTGCAACTGGTTGGGCTGAACTTTGTCAAATATTTGTAAACCTACAGTTGCTGCAGTCGACAAGCTATGTTTAAAATCATTACATAAATTTGTTCTTTATATATATATATATATATATATATATATATATATATATATATATATATATGTTGTTGTTATGGTCGTCAGTCCGGAGACTGGTTTGATGCAGCTCTCCACCCTACCCTATCTTGAGCAAGCCTTTTCATCTCCTCATAAGAACGGCAACCCACATCCACTTGAATCTGCTTACTATACGAGTCTCTTGGTCTCCCTCTGCGATTTTTACCCCATACACTTCCCTCCAATGCTAAATTTACGATTCCCCGATGTCTAAGAATGTGTCCTACCAAGCGATCCCTTCTTTTAGTCAGGGTATGCCAAAAATTCCTTTTCTCACCAATTCTGTTCAGTACCTCTTCATTAGTTATTCGATCTACCCACCTAATCTTCAGCATTCTTCTGTAGCACCACATTTCGAAGGCCTCTATTCTCTTCCTGTCCGCACTGCTTATCGTCCATGTTTCACTTCCGTACAAGGCAACACTCCACACAAATGCCTTCAGAAAAGACTTCCTTACCCTTAAATTAATATTCGATGTTAGCAAATTTCTCTTTTTCAAAAATGCTTTTCTTCCCATTGCCATTCTGCATTTTATATCCTCTGTACTGCGACCATCGCATGTTATTTTACTACCCAAGTAACAAAACTCATCTACCACTTTCATTGTTTCGTTACCTAATCTAATTCCTTCAGCATCGCCTGATTTTCTAAGACCGCATTCCATTATTTTTGTTTTGCTCTTGTTAATGTTCATTTTATATGCTCTCTTCAATACACTGTCCATTCCATTCAACTGCTCTTCCAGGTCTTTTGCTGTCTCTGACAGAATTACAATGTCATCAGCAAAACGCAATGTTTTTATTTCTTCCCCCTGAACTTTAATTCCTTCACCAAATTTTTCCTTGCTTTCCTTCACCGCCTGCTCGATGTACAAATTGAATAACATCGGAGAAAGGCTGCAACCCTGTCTTACTCCCTTCCCAACTGATGCTTCCCTTTCATGCCCTTCGAGTCTAATAACTGCGGTCTGGCTTTTGTACAAGTTGTAAATAACTCTCCTTTCCCTGTATTTTACCCCTGCTGACTTCAGAATTTGAAAGAGTGTATTCCAGTCAACATTGTCAAATGCTTTCTCCAAATCTACAAAAGCTAAAAATGTAGGTTTGCCTTTCCTTAATCTATCTTCTAAGATAAGACGTAAAGTGAGTATTGCCTCCCGGGTTCCTATGTTCCTTCTGAATCCAAACTGATCTTCCCCGATGTCAGCTTCTACCAGTTTTTCCATTCTCCTGTAGATAATTCGTGTTAAAATTTTGCAACCATGACATATCAAACTGATGGTTCTATAATTTTCACACCTGTCTGCGCCCGATTTCTTTGGAATGGGGATTATTACATTTTTCTTAAAGTCTGAGGGCATTTCGCCTGTCTCATACATCCTACACACCAGTTCAAATAGTCTTGTCATGGCTGGCTCTCCCAGAGACTTTAGTAGCTCTGAGGGTATGTCATCTACTCCTGGGGCCTTGTTCCGACCTAGGTCTTTCAAGGCTCTGTCAAATTCATCTCTCAGTATAGTATCTCCTATTTCATCTTGATCTACTTCCTCTTCCCTTCCTACAACCTCGTCTCTGAGTTCATTTCCTTTGTAGAGCTGCTCTATGTACTCTTTCCACCTTTCAGCTTTCCCTTCTTTGCTGAGAACTGGTTTCCCATCTGAGTTCTTGATATTCGTAGATCTGCTCTTCTTGTCCCCAAATGTCTCTTTTATTTTCCTGTAGGCGGTATCTACCTTTCCCCTTCTTATACAGTCTTCTACAGATTTGCATTTGGCTTCTAGCCACTCCTGCTTAGCCACTTTGCACTTCCTGTCAATCTCATTTTTTAGTCGTCTGTATTCCATTTTGCCTGTTTCATTTACTGCATTTTTATATTTTCTCCTTTCATCAATTAAATTTAGTATTTCCTGTGATATCCAAGGATTTTTTGTAGGTCTTGCCTTTCTACCTATTTTGTCCTCTGCTGCCTTCACTATTTCATCTCTCAATGCTACCCATTCCTCTTCTACTGTTTTATTTCCCCCTGTTTCTGTCAATTGTTGCCTAAATCTCCCTCTGAAATTCTCCAGAACTTCACTTTCCTTCAATTTATCCAGGTCCCATCTCCTTATTTTCCTACCTTTCTGCAGCTTTTTCAGCTTCAGCCTACAGTTCATGACTAATAGGTTATGGTCAGAGTCTATATCTGCCCCTGGGTATGTCTTGCAGTTTATAACCTGGTTCCGGAATCTATGTTTTACCATTATAAAATCTATCTGATACCTTCCGGTGTCTCCTGGTCTCTTCCATGTATACAACCTTCTTTTGTGATTCTTAAACCACGTGTTTGTTACGATTAAATCATGTTCCGTGCAAAATTCTACCAGGCGACTTCCTCTTTCATTCCTCCTGCCCAGTCCATATTCACCTACTATTTTTCCTTCTCTTCCTTTTCCTACTACCGAATTCCAGTCTCCCATCACAATTAAGTTTTCCTCTCCTTTAACTGTCTGAATAATTTCCTTTAGCTCCTCATATATTTCTTCGATCTCCTCGTCATCGGCAGAGCTAGTTGGCATATAAACCTGTACTACCGTTGTCGGTGTTGGCTTCGTATCTATCTTGACTACGATAATGCGATCACTGTGTTGCTCATAGTAGTTTAACCGCATTCCTATTTTCTTATTCATTATCACACCTACTCCTGTAATACCCCCAACTGATTTTGTATTTATAATCCTGTACTCGCCTGACCAGAAATCCTGTTCATCCTGCCACCGAACTTCACTAATCCCCACTATATCTAACTTCAACCTATCCATTTCCCTTTTTAAATTTTCTAATTTTCCTACCCGATTAAGGGATCTAACATTCCACGCTCCGATCCGTAGAATGCTAGTATTGTCTTTCCTGATGACAACATCCTCCTGAGTAGTCCCCGCCCGGAGATCCGAATGGGGGACTATTTTACCTCCGGAATATTTTACCCGAGAGGATGCCATCATCATATGTTCATACAGTAGAGCTGCATGTCCTCGGGAAAGGTTACGGCTGTAGTTTCCCCTTGCTTTCAGCCGTTCGCAGTAGCTGTGTGGCAAAGCCACATTAGCTGATGTTACAAGGCCAGCTCAGTCAATCATCCAGACTGTTGCCCCTGTAACTACTGAAAAGGCTGCTGCCCCTCTTCAGGAACCACACGTTTGTCTGGCCTCTCCACAGATACCCCTCCGCTGTGGTTGCACCTACGGTACGGCTATCTGCATCGTTGAGGCACGCAAGCCACCCCACCTCGGCAATGTCTGTGGTTCATGGGGGTGGATATATATATATATATATATATATATATATATATATATATATATATATATATATATATATATGCCTATACCAATGTCTTTGGATCGTCTGTGTTGTATCCATGTATGCTACCACAACTATTACATTTCATCACGACAGAGGAAAATAGTAGAAAGAGTCACCAAATTTACAGTCAACAGACACAGGAAAATGCCATAAACAGATATCAATGCAATACATCTGAATATATATAAATAATTCGCGGGTAAAATGCCATTGCCGGCCGCGGTGGCAGAGGAGACTGAGGAGCTACAGTCATGGTCTGCTCGGCCACTACGGTCAGGGGTTCGAATCCCCTCTCGGGCATGGATATTTGTGCCGTCCTAGCTCGTAAGTAGTTCATAAGTAGTTTGTAAGTTTAGGGACTGATGACCCCGTAGTTAAGTCCCATAAGCTTTACAAACATTTGAATTTAAAATGCCATCTTTCAGTGTCCAACGGGCATAATATTTCCGCAAACGACCACGTTACCATCATCAGGTTCGCTCTTCATCAGTTTACTTCGAGGTGAAGTACGCCGGGGAAATTTGAAGGATCACACATCTGAATATGGCTGTTACATGGTCGGGATTCGTCTCGATTCTCCCGACATATCACACACTCTCCAGATTTAAAAAAAATAAAAAAAAAATAAAATAAAAAAAAATGTATATATATATATATATATATATATATATATATATATATATATATATATATATATATGTTTGTATAGCTTATGGGACTGAACTACGGGGTTATCAGACCCTAAACCTACGAAATAGCTTATAGTAAAGACGGCACAAACATCCATGCCCGAGGGTGGATTCGAATCCCCGACGGGGAACGGCCTCGCACATCGCAGCATAGCGCCTCAATGCCCTCGGCCGCTCAGCCGCGGCTTCAAATTGTAAAATAGTGTATCAACTGCCGTTGGTTTTATACAAATATATTTAGGTTACTAATTTTATCGTCTCAGTGTAAAAATAATAGCTGTTATTACATTGTTTTATAATTCATTCAGAGCTGCAATCCACAGGTTCAAAATATGGCTACGTCGAATAAATTCAAAACAAATTATTTGAAGTATGTTCCTTTCCTTAGGAAGGTTTGTCTCATGAATTATTCGGCTACGGGACGGAACTTCGAGAAAGCCCGATTTAAAAATTAGGCTGAACTTCGATGCAAATTGTGTGAATCTTAAATCGTTCCTGAATACTAGTGTAGGATCCAAATTTGGTGGACTACGTAAAATTCAATAACAAACATAAGCGGAAACGTAGAAGTTAAATGCGAATAAATTACCTGACAACTGTGTTAACCCTTTTTCTACAGGTTGATTTAAAAAAGTAAATTTCGTATTTATTTTATTTCAGCTCCAAAATACCGACTTTTCTCTTTTTTCCGGATAGTTATCTCTTCAAATCCGGCAACCCTACAGATGATCCATACTTTCTCAGAAGACAATTTACTGTTTGCTTCCAAGTGCATGTACACAACATCACAACGAATGAAAGTGTACGACTGTCGGCTTCTGCAGCCATTGACACCTTCAGTGAATCATTTACCAGTATGTAGCTACGTCATCGTCTTCTTAAACAGATCAACGTTTCACTGAATTTGTGTGTCTGGTGAAGGTGGCTTGCAGCATTTCCAAGATGTTGATTTATTTACATAAAAACTAGAGTACTGGGTCAGATACCCGGAAACGTATTATGATGCTTGTCAAAGTTTGAAAGGTTATTATAGGAGTAAAACAGTGTATAAACACCACTTGAGTCATCAAGTGGAAGAAATGAGGAGGAAGTACTCTATACTGGTGTAAATGTAGTTATTTTGATAAATGGAACAGATTTTCAGAACTAAGATCAGATATACTTCGCAATTTTTACAATTAGGTTATCAGTTTTGACCTACACTGTCTGGTATGAGATGCATTTCTAAAACTTCTAAATAAAAATAAAAAATTAATGTGCCTTAATCATAAATAGCATGAGGAATTTACTGGGCAATAATGTAATCCAAATGACTGGTTCAAGGTACGGGATGGAGTGGAGGACGTAAGCGTAACCCAAATGACAATAAACTGATGGATATTGCTTTGGAGGAGATATGGAACATTGTCGCATGATGCGGCAGTTCATTGCATTTCTTATTGTGGCGTAATATTTTATAAAATGTCTGCCATAGGTCGATCTCATTCCCACGGTGACCTTCCTACTGTTTTTAAGGTCAAATGTGCAAAATATCTTCAAAATCGGAATAAAATTCTAGATTTGTGTGAATTACAGACTAACAGACGGAGCCGTGTGGTCTAAGGCATCTTGCTACTGTCTGGGCGGCTACTTCCGTCGGAGGTTAGAGTCCTCCCTCGGGCGTGTGTGTGTGTGTGTGTGTTCCTTAGTATAAGTAATTTGCAAGTCTAGGGTGTAATGATAATAGCAGTGTGGTCCAATAGGTTAACAAACGTTTAAATATTTCTAACAAACGGACACTATTCGTTATTTATATTGATCTTTACAATTAATCCAAAACAATTATGAGAACTAATCTGTTTAATTAGTATTATTCTGTCACCACATTCGTTTTCTGGGAAACGAAGTCTTCTAAATGCTTGCGATGTTCAATCTGAGAATTTCTTTTACCTGGTGTTGCATGCATAAGCTCTTAATTAATGTCTCATTCGTTTGTGTCCGCATGCTCTTGATTTTCTATGCACCACAGCTTGCTGCTATATGTAACGCAGGGCCGGCGGAAGTGGAACATATCACCCGGGCAAAGAATCCATATGGCGCCCCTTACAACCCATTTACACATGAGCATGCAGAATATTCTACGTCACTGATTAGAAATATCCTGAACGATTCAAGAAACAACGATTTATATGAAATTAAGATTGATGATGCGATACAGCACTTATTTACACATATATACATAAGCAACTTTGTTAACTGCGAAAGAGAACACATATATGAACAAAAGAATATACAAGTATATTTTGTAGCAGCATTGTAGAAAGATTTCGTAATACAAATAACACAACCAGTAATATAATTTTATATCTTTATACAGTTTTAATGAAAATTATCCTTTGAGTTGTTTACAATGCTAAGTAAAGTTTTTTTCTCTGCAAAGTCTTTAGTTATAATTGGTTAATACACATCTACCGAGTAAAAGTCTTATCGCTTTGTCACATGTATCAAGCATCAGTGTTGGTATAGAATGTAATTATTGCTACTTATATCAGTGGGGAAAGAACTTTCTTTGAGCCTGAAGTTCGCCGCCTATCTGAGAGGCCGCCACGCTATCCACCCCAGCCTGCTAAGACGTTACGTGTGTAAACACGCTCCAGTCACGGTTTGCACGGCCATTACGGTCGGGGGTTCGAATCCCCCCTCGGGCTTGGATATTTGTGACGTCCTTAGGATAAGCTAGTTGATACGTAGTTTAGGGACTGATGACTCCGTAGTTAAGTCCCATAAGCTATACAAACATTTTGAACGTGTACTGTGTTATCTTCTAGAATATTTGTTGATTTATTGCCGGTTTCCTCATTCTCTGGTTATACGTTTTCATTTCCATTATTGTCTGTTTCAGGAGTACGAAAGAATTTCTTTATGCTGCTGCCTGTTTCTTATTTTCAGCCTCTAATTGTCGTCTTCTTTTTCTGTATACATTTCCAGAAGGCTTCTTTTTTTTTCGACATGTAGATAAAGAACACATTAACGCAACGATTCTTCTACTAAGAGTCGAAATTCAGGAGACAAAAGAAGAACACGCACGCCATAAAGCCTGCACTACATGTACATGACTTCTGATTTATAATTTTTTCACGAGACATTTGACAATACAAACAAGAAAAATTTCTTTTTGGTTGCCGATAACTCAATATTGTTTGTGTGTATTGTTAGAGCGGCGAACATAGCTTTGTCGCAAGGAGTGCAATTGGTATGTTTGTATATAAAATTCGTCTCATTTGACATAAGTAACCTATATACAAACATACCAATACAAGAAACACTAGATATTATTGAATGCAACCTTCTGGTACATCAGAAAATTTCGATACAAAGTACTCATGAAATCATAGAGCCATTGAAACTGGTCCTACACCAAAACTAACATAACAAAATTTATATACAGAGGGATGGAGTTGCAGTGGGCAGTAGCATAGCAGGAACAATAGCTGATATATTTTTAAACAATCTGGAAGAAAAAATTTTCAAGAATAATAATACACTGACACAAAAAATAATATACTATTTTAGATATGTTGATGATACATTAATGCTTATAGATGGTAACCAAGAAGACATACAAGAAATACACACTGCTCTGAACCAAATGCATCCCAAAATAAAATTTACTGTCAAACACGAAGTTAACAAATCGATTAACTACCTAGATCTAACCATTACAAATGTCCAGAACAAACACAAATTCGAAATTTATAGAAAACCAACCACTACAGATACTATCATAAATGCACATTCCTGTCATCCAAAATCCCACAAAATGGCTTTCTTTCACACCATGCTTAACAGAATAATAAACTTACCACTAGAATTTGAAGCCATTCAGAAAGAAATACGCACCTTAGAATACATAGCCCAACAAAACAATTACGACCCTGAAATTATATCAAAATTATACCAGCAGAAAACATGGGCAAAAATATCAAAGCTGCACAGAGAAATAACATTAGCGAAAGACACTCCAACAAAGAAAAGAACCGACATTCGTACCTACAACATGCATAGGAAACATATCGGACAAAATTAATAAAATATTCAAACACACAAACGTCAGATTTGCTTATCAAAACAAGCACTGTTCGAGCCATAAAATTTTTAAAGGAGCCAGACACACACTAAAGTACAATAAACCAGGTATCTACAAAATTACGTGTAACACCTGTCAGAAATCGTATATAGGCCAAACTGGCAGAAATTTTCAAGCTAGATACAAAGAACACACAAGAGACAGTGAAAATAATCAACCTAAATTCTATCAACATTTAATCACGGAAAAACACGATGTAAAACCTTTAGAGGAGGCCTTAAAAATTTTACACATTATACAAAAAGGGCCAAAAATGAATATTGTCGAGGAAATCGAACTATATTCCCATATACACAACAATCAAAACGATGTACTAAATGAACAAACCGAACTCAAACATCAGAAATACATCGAAAATTTTATTCACATTATAAACAAACAAGAGAATGGATTAACAGATTTCAAATCCACGGTAAAACTTCAATACAAAAACACCAAAGATATTAATGTATAAATTACTGGTAACCATGTAAACTTATAATATCGTTGGATGCTGCCACCACAGACTGCCACTATGAAAAACTGATAAAAAATCTAATCATATAACCAGTGCTGCTGCACATATACAGATACGCATTACATCAGCTTCTATAATCAATTGGGCAGCAAATAAACAACCACAATATTATAAGTAATGTAAGTAAAACTTTGTAAAAAATTTATGTAATTATGTTATAATAATATATGTAACAACTCTTCTATATTACTTGTATTACAAAACACCTGATGATGACCTAAGGCCGAAATAAGCTTATATTGAGTTAATAAAGTTTAAAGCAGTGTTAAAATAATTGATAGTTATTGTGGTATTGAATAAGTTTCATCAGGCGATATAAAACTGTTCTTTTAAAATTTATTTACATGATTTAAACCTTGAAGCTAATTTTATTGTTTCACTTAATTTAGCGATAAAACGTTAGTGTCAGCAAACTTATGACGTTAAGCTAAAATTATAATTAATATTTGCAGTGCATGGCAACAATTTTCTCAAGTTACGGGCGACTAATGATCTGCAATAAATTTAGTACTTGTTTCAGCATGAAATGTAATTGTCGATTTATGGGGGGCTATATTTTTCTATTTTCGACACATTCAGCGATTTAAATGATATATGTAATATTGTTAGAGGATATAACAAACATTTTTTCTATGAATGGCGTCTAATGTGAAACAAAACGTCCCGTGTGTTCTGGATGTAGTAATTTCTTCTCAATTCGCCTGCTTTATTTAAATAACAACAAAACCTCTTCCTGAAAACAAAGCTTTCTGTAGCGAAATCATCTAGTTTACCTTATACTTTACGAAGAAACGTTTCTCTATTCGCCATCTAGATGTAGCCACCTGGATACCGTGATGAAGTTCAGGATTTCTCCGCTAGGCGGTGCGGCGAGCCCTTTGGCGATACCGGCCGTTTCGTACCGTTCACTTTGCTAAAGAAGAAAGAATACACAATTCAAGATTTTTCATTTAAATCTACATAAATGCGCTGTGCAGGAAACTAAGACGAGTAAGTTTCTTCATTTAACAATCTTTTTCTCTTGAAAATGTCTTCTTTATTTCCGTAATAACCATAAAAATGAGTCTAAAGGACATAAAACTACCCTGTTCTTTGAACCATGAAAAAATTACAAATACAGCGTGTTTGCCACTTGTAGAACTTTTTTTGTTTTCAACATTTCTTACTGGCTCCGTAAATAATCCCTGCAACACTATTATGGCGTACAAGAACATAAAATGGATTGTTTAGAATCAAATCAATAAGATCAATTATTCGACTGGAAGAAAGATCCCCACCAAGCACAGTGCTGCACAATAGATTAAATAAGTCTCAAAAACTTTCTTATACTAATGACAAAGGTTTACCTGCACGCAACCTGCAAAGGATTTACATTTATGTTCGATGCAACATCCGACGCTCTGCATGACATTTGAATGGTCGACCTTACAGTGTAACACTTCGAAAACAATAATTATTAAATTACGGTTGGCAAGCGAAGTTACCGAACTATACAACTTGTTTATTTAGCCCTGACAGATATGTCACAAAGGAGAAACATATTTCAGTCGATAATTGTTCAAAATGTTCAAATGTTTGTATAGCTCACGGGACTTAACTACGGGGTCATCAGTCCCGAAACTTACAAACTACTTATGAACTAACTAATAAATACTAAGAACGACACAAATATCCATGCCCGAGGAGGGATTCGAACCCCCCGACCGCAGTGGTCGTGCAGACCGTGACTGGAGCGCCTCAGTCCCCTCGGCCACCGCCGCCGGCAGTAGATAATTGAGTAGAAGTTTAACATGCTGTGGTCTTAGTAGTGAAGAATTGGCGGATACCATACGTACATCACAGATAGAACACAAAGAAAGATTAATCAGAAAATTTTACATCTGTTGATAGAGCTCTCCGTTATGAGCTACCCTGTAAATCTCTCTTTCACCTCTAGTTTTCTACTAAATCCTACACTCATTTGAAAACGCTTACTACAAGCACAGTCTATCATACACAGTCATGACTCTCCCGCTGAATTTTGTTATATACTGCGACAGTAGCGCTCCAAGCGGCCGGCAAGCTACATTTCAGAATAGGATATTCGATGAGAGTGAATATTGTCGTTTATATTGATTTTCACGTACTTTTCACTGTATGGAACGTACTTGAGTGCCATAAAATTTCCTTATTTGTCTACCTAAGGTATCCTAAGATCCTGCCAAGGTAGGAAACGGTATATTACATCACAGTTTATTTACGATTCTCTTTTAACCTGCAACTCTTTACTGACGAATTTCATTTTCTGTTAACAACAAAACTGGCCAGTAAACATTAGAAGAGTTGAACATCAGCAGAAATATGTCGCTTTTAGATTGCTTTTAGGTTTGTTCACTAAAATTGCAATCAAATCAATGAGCGTAGAATGTAGGAAACTTGATAAATGCAGTACCTACATCATTTAATGTATCAAATTAGTCACCACAGCCACACCTCATAGACTTGGCAATAAAACGTCACAAGCAATAAAACTGTTTCCCAACAAAGAAAAATACGAATGCCGCAATAGTTGTTATATCTGCCCCAAAAACGGCAAGAATTTTCAAGAAATTCACTTTTTAAGCGAAAATAATTTCATACCAAATATATGCATGTATGAGAAATTAAAGTGGAGTGTAAAGTGTGCGAATCATTAGATTCAATACCGAATTGTCAAGTGTCAAAGTGCGTATCATAGTGAAAACAGGCCATAACAGAAATTTATATTTGCATTCGTTCATATCCTTTTACTTTCAGCGGAGTAAGCTTTAAATAAACGCATGTATGTAACTGTTCCTTCTTCAATAAGTGTTGCTTTCGTCACCGAATCCGTGAAATTCAGCTGTTTTCGCATTTCGTTCACGATTCTTCTTGTCGCTTGATATTTAACTAATAGTTGGAACCCAAACATTATCCCTATTTCGTTATTCACTTAAAAATAATTACAAAAAATATCTCTTACGCCTTACGGCGGCTTGACTACCGCTAGGAACGCTAGTGTCGTTTCAACTAGGAGTCGGTAACAACTATCACAGCAGTGATCGCTAGCCGAACGGGAGTAGCCGTGTGGTCTAAAGCATCACGCTACTGACTGAGCGATTACTCTCGCCGCTGTTATATATGTCATGAAATTAACTAACATTGAAAATTTTTACTGTATGTTGCACCTCTTGGTGACTTCAGTCGTCTGACACAAGATACATTTACACGGATGTCACGAGCTGTTACCGTCATCGATGTGTGTATACTCGTGTGAAGTATTAACCCTAAACTGCATGGTGTTGCCGTTTGGCAACAAAACTCACGTTATATTTTGAGGCGTACTTCTTGCTGCCAGATGGCAACATCAGGCGAATTGTATACATTGGAGCCTGTTCTAAGCATTTAGTTGATCGTTTCCTGCATAGATTGCAACGCAGTCAAGAACAGAGGAAAAATGCAACAAAGAGCGGAACGCTGCAGTGGATTTTACTCACCGTTGAGCATTGTTGTTGTTACGGTCTTCAGTCCGGAGACTGGTTTGATGCAGCTCTCCACCCTACTCTATCCTGAGGAAGCCTTTTCATCACCTCATAAGAACGGCAACCCACATCCATTTGAATCTGCTTACTGTATGCGTCTCTTGATCTCCCTCTGCGATTTTTACCCCACACACTTCCCTCCAATGCTAAATTTACAATTCCTCGATGTCTAAGAATGTGTCTTACCTTCTTTTAGTCAAGGTATGCCAAAAATTCCTTTTCTCCCCAATTCTGTTCAGTACCTCCTCATTAGTTACGCGATCCATCCACATAATCTTCAGCATTCTTCTGTAGCACCACATTTCAAAAGCTTCTATCCTCTTCCTGTCCACACTGTTTATGTCCATGTTTCACTCTCGTACAAGGCAACACTACACACAAATGGCTTCACAAAAGACTTCCATACACTCAAATTAATATTCGATGTTAGCAAATATCTCTTTTTCAATAACGCTATTCTTCCCATTGCCATTCTGTATTACTGACGTCGTATGTTATTTTACTACCCAAGTATCAAAACTCATGTACCACCTTAATTGTTTCGCTACCTAATCTAATTCCTGCACCATCGTCTGATGTTCTAAGACTGCATTCCATTAAATTGTAATTATCACAAACTGATATGACTTCTGTCAAATAAAAAAAAAATAAAAAATAAAAAAAAAAATAAAAAAAATCATTTTACAGACATATCATAGCAGTAGAAAACATGTTAGATACCAATATTTTCCTTGAAAGAAAGTTTCTGTGTACGATGTTGACAAATGGCAACAAGTAATAAATGACTTTCCCGTTGTTAAATGAGTTACATAATTTTTTCAATATTTTTTCCCCAGCATTAATGAACATTTTGTATTGCACTAAAATAAAAATTCATACAGTGTAGGGATAATGTTGTGGCGTAAAGTTGGCGCCACTGATCCAGATGTGGGAACGAAAGAGCAAGAAGGCGGTGGAGAGCCGATAGCCAATCACACAGCGGCAAAACTCCCTCCATGCCGATAGCAAGTAAAGAAAGGCGGCTATGAAGAGAATAGAAAAAGCGCCGCTCACTTCAGAGAGCTCACTTCTGCACTTCACCTCTTGAAGTCTTGCACGCCGGGACGAGAGCACGCGCACATCAACGAAAGGACAGAAAAGAAGAAGACGACGCAGCAGTGGACAAGCTAAAGAGCAGTTTATGCGGCAGCGGCTAGCCGTCGCGCTCGCTAGGTTAGAAACGGCAGAGCAGCCAATCAGAAGTAGCGATGCCGCGGCCAATAAGAAACAGCGTTACAATTGTACTATGTAAACAAATCGAAGCTGTGTATGCAAAAGTTTTTGACGATCAACAAGTTACAGTTGCTATCATTATGAATGTCACTCTATCACTGTTTCGAAAATATCGTAAAATAAATTAAACACGCTATACCTGCTCTATGGTCGACTGGTATTGGTGTATTAATAATAGGTCACTTATGACCGTAATACAATTATCTAAAAGTCTCTTACAAATGGAAAATCAATTACAATCACACAAACGCCGCACCGAAATCCTCGAATAAACTTCGAAATTGATGCTAAATTTACTGGTCATGAAACACGCAATCTTATTGGCCGGCGTAACTCGACTCCTGATTGGCTGCGCTGCCGTTCCTAACCTAGCGAGCGCGACGGCTATAACCGCTGCCGCATAAACTGCACCTTTACCCGCGAGACAGCATACTCACTCTTAGCACTGACAGTCTTAGTCAGGAGGTCACACCGACCTAGGCAATTAGTATTGTACAAAATAAGAAAGCATGGATGGTAGGTCAAAGAAGAAAGATCGAAGATACGTAATTGTATGGTTTTTCATATTAATGAATTTTGTGTTGAACTAACTTTGCCTAGAGTTATTTCAGCTTCCCGTGCAGGCTGCCCTACGATGAATAAAGTTGTAGTCACAGAAAGCTACAACAATTAGAGCTAGTTAGCAAGACATTTCTCACCACCAGGTGGCACTAAAAAATGTTCAAATGTTTGTTAAGCTTATGGGACTTAACTACGAGGTTATCAGTCCCTAAACTTACAAACTACTTATGAACTACTTACGAACTAGGACGGCACAAATATCCATGCCCGAGGGGGGATTCGAACCCCCGACCGTAGTGGCCTCAGTCACCTCGCAGGTGGCACTACAATGTATACACAGGCGCCCTAACATTTCGAAGAACCCGTGTTCATTATATTCCAGGCATAATAGGTATCCCTTAAATTGTTATAAAAATTAAAAATACATATTTTTATAATTATAAGTAATTTTAACACGAATTATATAATTAATGCTTATGCTTCTTGTCATGTGATACATGGCCTATCTTCTCAGTTAGAAACAACCTTCCGTATAGTTAAAATTAATAAAAATATACAAACAGATTTTATATATTCAATAATAGTGGGAAGGTAGGGATGTTGTTGGTGGTGGGTGGAGGGGATGGGATTTCAATTGCGACCCAGCAAAAAGGGAAACAGTGGAGGGGGATGGGGGGTAGTTGCGACCTATTCAGCACACTCGCAGCACTACCAATTATTCTAAGTACGGTCGCCTGCCTGTATCGCGCCTTTGTGTCGCATTTACAGTTTTTTATTCTCAGAGGTTGTATAATATTCAGGGTGGTAATGAAGCATACGTCAAAAATGTAGCCGGTGGTGACCGCTCTTTCGAGCACATCTTGTAAACAATAGCCGCACGGGAGTAGCAGAGTGGTTTGGAGAACCACGATACGGATCGCGCGGCCTCCCGCGTCGGGGGTTCGAATCCCCCCTCAGAAGGAAGGAAGATTGGTATTTAACGTCCCGTCGACAGCGTGGTCATCAGAGGCGGAGCTTACGCTCGGGTTGTTTGGGGAAGGATGGGAGAAGGAAAGCGGCCGTGCCCTTTTAAAGGAATCATCCCGGAATTTGCCTGGATGATTTAGGACAATCACGAAAAACGTAAATCAGGATGGCTGGAGGTGCATTTGAACCACCTTCCTTCCGAGTGCGAGTCCGAATCCCCACCTCGGTCATGGATGTGTGTGTTGTCCTTAGGTTAGTTTAATTTACTTTAAGTTTTGTTTGTAAATATATCGGACCAAACTGCGTGGTCAAAAAAATGTTCAAATGTTTGTAGAGATTATAGGACTTAACTAAGGTGTCATCAGTCCCTAAACTTACAAACTACTTATGAACTAGCTACAACTAAGGACGGCAAAAACATCCATGCCCGAGGGGGGATTCGAACCCCCGACCGTAGTGGCCGTGCTGACCGTGACTGGCGCGCCGCAGTCCTCTCGGCAACCGCGGCCGGTTTGCGTGGTCATCAGGCCGTAGCTTACAAACTACTGAAACTAAGTTCAATTAACCTAAGGACAAACACACACACCCATGCTCCAGGGAGGACTCGAACCTCCGATGGCGAGCAACCGCGCGCTCCGCAGCGAGGCGCCTTAGAACGCTCGGCTACTCCACCGCGGCTTAGTTTAAGTCTAGGGACTGATGACCAATGTACTTTGATCCCATAAGAATTACAAACATTTGAACTTATTTTTTGTAAACAATAAATAGAAAATGTTTTTGTCTTTACTTCCCTCTTCAGTTTTCGTTCTCTTATATTTTTAAGTACACTTGCGCTATAATTAGTCATTACCGACCATACATTCCTATACGAAATCTGCTTGTTTGTGTTCCCTCTACCTGCCCTTTCATGTTTTACTTAAGCTTTATTTTAGGACCACCTTGTACGTTTAAAACCATAGAATTTAATTGCATCAGTTATACAGGGCACAAATACTATACAGATGATTTTAAAATCTTTATTTTAGATTTAAAATTTGTTTAGTTCTGCATTTGTCCGACTGTTTTAATCTACATCTACATGAGTACTGTGTAAGTCACACTGAAGGGCATAGCAGAGGGTTTATCGAACCGCTATCATGATATTTCTCTGTAGTTCCATTCTTTAATAGCTTGCGGGAAAAAGGAACATCTAAACCATTCTGTTTTTGATCTTATTTCTATTTTCTTTAAGATGGTCATGACTTTTTACGTAGGTGGGTGCTAACAAAATATGTTCACATTCGGAAGAGAAAGATGGTGAAAGCCATTTCGCAAATACAGGGTGGAGTAGAGGGAAAGCATGTTTTTCGCCACTGAATGACTGGGACACGGTTTGATAAAAATAATAAAAAACATTAAGTGATAGATTCTTAATGCAGTTTTGAAATATACATACTTCAATTAGGTTCGAAAAATAATGTCTTGGAGATGATGTCCTTCTTGCTGGATACAAATTTGGATCCTCTCCCGAAAGTTACGCATCCCTGTCTCCAACATTCCATTCGACACGGCTTCAGTGTACTGACGAGTGGAATTCTTCAGGTCAACGATTGTGTGAGGCTTGTTCATGTACACTTTTGAGGTTAAATAGACTTACAAAAAGATGTCGCATGTCAACAGGTCGCCAGTAAACATCACGATATCTCAATAACATGTCCTGGTAACATTTGCCAAATAACTTCCATGGGTGCTCTCGCCATGTGAACCGTGGCACCGTCCTACTGAAGCCATATTTCTCTCATGTTCACTTGACGCCTTTCAAGTTCCGGACGAAGACAGTTGTTCAACATTTCAACGCAGCGCTCTGATGTCACAGTAACTGCAGTTCCTTCCTCTCAAGAAATGGGATGCAAAAACCCCCCATCTTTGCAATTCAGCAGTACACTATTGCATTTAAACTGTGGAGTGGTCTTTGGTGTAATTCATGTGGGTTCTCCGACTCCAAATACCGACAATTGTGAATACTGACGTAACCGTCTAGATGGAAACGTCCAACATCGCTCATGAGGACTATAGTATCTGCACCTTACGTAAAAATTTCTTCCATTGCGCGACAAATCTATCTGCTTTGCACAAAATCCCCTTCACTAAGTTGCTGAAAGATCATTATCTTGTACGGGCTAAACTTGAGATCGTCATGTGAGATGCGGTGAAGCGAACGACGTGAAGTACTCAGCGCTATAGCCCGACGTCACAGTCTAACATATACAGTCGCGACACTCACTGCTGTAAAAGTTGTTACCAACTGACAGCTGCAACGACACTAGCGCTCCTAGCGGTGGGTAAGCCACCGAAAGAGTGATGTTTGTTTGTAATTATTTGTGTGCGTAATTAATGAAATAGTTAATATAATTTTTGTGTTACAAGCATCAGTAATATATCAAGAGGCATACATAACACGGAAAGTAATGTAAAAACAGTCGAACTTACTGATTCAGTGCTATAACGAAGAACTTCGTCATGAACCAATACTTACGAATATGTGTATATTTGCAGCTTATTCCGCTGAAAGTAAGTAGAATATAAACATAATAGAAACATAAATTTCTATTGTGGTGTGTTCTTACTATGACAAAGAGTTTTTT
This sequence comes from Locusta migratoria, assembly GCA_026315105.1. Classification (NCBI taxonomy): domain Eukaryota; kingdom Metazoa; phylum Arthropoda; class Insecta; order Orthoptera; family Acrididae; genus Locusta; species Locusta migratoria. The sequence goes on along the minus strand of CM048744.1, from coordinate 214,947,895 downwards.
GACACGTATCGTTGTGGTATGGGGTCTAATGATTCGCACATGTTTAGGCTTCACTCGTCTTTATTATAAGCGCATATTCTTTTGAGTGTGATTACTTTAGCTTAAGAAGACATTGTCTTGAAGATTCTTGCCGTTTTTGGTTCAGCTGTAGCAACAATTGTGGAATTGGGTTCTTCTTTGTTGAATACAGTTTGGTTGCTTTTTCAGTTTTCTTGTCACGTTTCTGATGTATTCCTTCAGCGACAGTTGTGGTGAATGATTTGGTATGTTAAATACCGTCGTTATTGCATTCTACATTCGTTTCCTACGTTCCACGCTCACCGATTTCACTGGAATTAGAGTGGACAAACGTTAACGTTCTTCAGAAGAAAAAACACGTCTTTCTGCCAAAGGGCGGGTATTCGGTGTTTCCTAGTCATTTTTCTATTTTAATAGTAATTTAAATTATTTAGTATAACCCTGTGGGTTACAAGATAACAGTAAATAAACTGTGTCGTAATGTACCGTTTCCAACCTTATCAGTGATCTTAGGAGACGTAAGGAAGACAAAGGTGGAGCTATTTTTAAGTTATTATCTATTTTATGATTCTACATACGTTCTCTAATGTAAAAAATGTGTTAAAATCGATATAAACGATACTATTCGCACTCATCCACTATCGTAGTCATAAAAGTAGCTTGCCCTCCGCTTGGAGCGCTGATGTCGCAGTGTATAACAAAAATCCGCGGAAGTGTCGTGACTGTATTTGTTAGACTGTGCCGACGTTTCGGACTAACAAGAACTGCCGTTCTCATTCGGTCTACATTTTCCGGACAACGAACTGAACGGGGATGACCAGGCAGTTTCTTTTTCATTACAGATCCATTTCTTCTAATCGCTGCAACCCATCGGAGTACAGTATTTAGATTAGACACTGCACCACGAAGACCAAATCTAACATTTTCACGGAAAAGACGTTGCACTTTGACTGCGGAATCATTGTTTCTAAAATGTTCAAATGTTTGTGAAACTTATTGGACTTAACTGCGGGGTCATCAGTCCCTAAACTTAACTACTTATGAACTAGCGTATACTAAAGACTGAGGCGCTCCAGTCACGGTCTGCACGGCCACTACGGTCGGGGGTTCGAATCCCCCCTCGGGCATGGATATTTGTGCCGTCTTTAGTATAACATAGTTGATAAGTAGTTTGTACGTTTAGGGACTGATGACCCCGTAGTTAAGTCCCATAAGCCTAACACACATTTGAACATTTATACTAAAGACAACACAAACATCCATGCCCGAGAGGGGATTCGAACCCCCTCGGGGAGTGGCCTCGTGCATCACAGCATAACGCCTCAATGCGCTCGGTCGTTCCGCCGCGGCATTGTTTCTAAAATACTGATCGACAACGAACACACGATGCTCTGCGCCCCATAGCAACTGAAACTGCATTGTATGGGCAGTCTGCGAACATACATTCAATGTCACTATCCTCTTTCGTCGCCACGTATTAGCGGTTCAAAAAACGTGTGTTTCCTCTGCTACATCCTGTACATGTTGCCGCAACGAATAATGCCCTTCTCTTAATGGTGCATCATTTCCGCGATACTCTCTTCCCTATATCGCGATAGTACAAAACGAGCTGCCCTTCTCCGAACTTTCTCTAAATCGTCAGCCAATCCCACCTAGTGCGGATACCACAATGCGCAGCAATACTCCAATAGTGTAGGTAGTTTCTTTAAGCCCTTTCTACATGGGATGTGAGAGCTTACGAGATTACCCATGATGCACCGGTCACGCCGTCCGCGTACAGTGTAGACGCGTCCACTTGCACAAGATGCACGCATACGATCGCTAGTACAGGGAATAGGATGGACCCTAAGGTTCGTTCCAGCACCTGCCAGACTTTCAAGCGCTAAGAAACAGGTGCTACTGCGCATGCGCAACTACTATGACGTAAAAACCCTTGGTTTATACTAGCACTGCTGGCGCTGATTTTTCTGTTTCTGGCTGTAGGCGAAAGTGAGTTTAAAGGAATAATTAAAATACTTTCCTTCCCAACGAAGAAGTATAAACGAGAAATATCTGATCTCAAGAGGGTTTGTAGTGATAATCGAAAAACACGCTACAAACACATACCTATCAAGTGATTGCTACCCCCCCCCCTCCTGTAACACACCTTTCTGCGCATGCGCAAATTGGCAGCTTGACCGCGCCAGGAATATTTTTCCGGGTAGCGTCTGGCTGCTTGCGACAACTGCTGGAACACAAAAAGCCACACTCTAAGTAGCCAGAAGCGGGAGAAGTCGCTGGTGGAACACAATTTCAGCGTTGCGCATGCGCGTCAAGCAATCTGGCAGCTGCTGGAACGAACCTCTATTCTCACGCGTATGAAAGTGTTTCGCGCATGCGCAGTCGACCGAATGGGGAACCCAGCTGACAAACGAAGCTATGTCGGGAATTTGTTTGAGAATGTGTACTTGTCTCTTGCCCACATGAACGTATTTCTTCGACTCAGTAGTATTTTAGGAGGTGATACTATACAGGAATTGCATTAAAATTTAATATAACCTGTGTAACATTTTATTGAATACAGAGATATAGCTGTTAATATGAAATCCAAACAAACGTAGAGCAAATGTAAATCAAGAAATTTTCACTGATTTATCCGTCGGTTCTTCGTAGTACAACATTACACATAGTTAAAAGTAGAATTTTGTGTATTTTCTACACGTTCATTTCCACTGAATTACCAGGTTTTCGGCTTACTGGGACTTATTCAGACTTTAAACTACGTCGAAAACCGGTTATTTACATAAAAGTCAATATGGTGATCTACCAAGAACAGACGAAAGAATCAGTCAAAATATCCAAATCAGTTTATTGTACATACCATGAACTGTATCTCTGTACCCAATAAAAATTGGACTCACGTCCAAATTTTAACTGCAAATCGTCTTTATTACCATCTTCTAAAATATTTGCTATTTTTCCTGAAACATACTGTAGTTAACAGAAGAAATATTTGTTTTTGGTGAGCATTACTTGAATCTTTATCAAAGTGAAACGTCTATGTATAGACACCTGAGCTTGTTCATCATATACATAGGCGCCTCAAACCGCAGGGGCTGGAAGTATGTAATCGCATTTTATAATGAGGACGTTAACACGTGTGAGCGACGTAGTTACGCATGATCTGCACGAAAACAATTAAATACAGTTTCACAGTGGCAGTCTAGAACACAAGTGTTTTAATCATAACAATATATCAAACAGTTTCGAAAAGTGATAACGCGGCGATTCATTTGCTGTAAGTTGATAACAAACGAAGTAGACGCGTGAAGCACACGACTCAAAATATGCGTACCGTTTGCACGCTTCTTTGTAGTTCGACGGTCTATCGCAAGAGGCGCTGCAGCTGACAACGTCTGCCTTGTGCGTGTTGCACGTCTCATATAGAAAGGGTTTTAGTATAATAGTAGCATCTTCTAAGTGTTCTGCCAATGAAACGTAGCCTTTGGTCCGCGTTACGTAAAACATTTTTGTGTGTTCTTTCCAATTTACGTTGTTCGTAGTTGTTGTTTGTCGATATTTAGTTGAATTTACTGCCTGTAGATTTGACGGATCTGTCGTGTAAATGAAGGAAAATCTGGGTACGTTATCATTTGACTAGTTTCAATTGTTTTTTAGAATAATTTAGCCCGCACTTATCTCCTCAGTATGAGGAATGAAAACATTTGAGTAAAGTAGACCCCATCATTTTCTACTGCTGAGAAATTCTATAATTAAAGAATACTCAGTTTCCAATTCTTCACCTGTAATGATTACAAATACCTTGTTTTGGTTAGAAAGGTTTTTCAGCTATATGGAAGACAGTGCAAAGTCCCTTAATATTAAAATGGAAATTAGGTATCATCGTAAATGTAAGTAAGTTTTAAAACTGAGATCCCGATGGTCGTGTAGCTACAGCATGTTCTTCGTGGAGTAGTTAACGTACAACGATTGAAAACTTAAGTTTTCCTTTTATAACTCAAGAAAGCACTCGCTGGAATCTAATCCGCAGCTTTCTCGTCAGCCAACGTACTCCACTGAGATGCACGGCGAGATGAAATACGAGAAGCTAATTTCATTTCTTCAGGAGGGATGGCTACCTTTTGCAGTGGAAACCTTTGAAAGTCCTTAGAGTGCCACAGAGATGAAAATTGCGTTTCAGTAAAAGGGAATGTTACTTCAACAATTTCTCGTCAGAGTTTGCTTTGAGAAAAGAACGTAGTAACTTACATGTTTTGTTCTTACAAATTTCTGTTCGTGCTGAGAGAAATTATATTAAAAACATTGAGTTACTTTTTATTTTACCTGACTGTCTGCGCAAAGCGACATTTTATCCATGGTATTAATTTTTCCTAAATGTATCTCAACAGAGACGATCAATAAACAGAAATTCAGCGGGTGAATTTGTAAGACTTACGTGGTGTCATTTAACAGGTACATCAATTGACATCTCGTGCCTTCATATAGCAAATGTAAAAAACTGTGTAAACTATATAAGTTATTTGTGTCACCAGATGATATGCTGTGACCGAAACAAGTAGTGAACTTTTAATAAATAATCTGCTATTTACAGCTATTAGATTACTGCAGCAACCTGAAATCACATTCAGAATTATTTTTATGTTATATAATATGTTTGTTTAGCTTAAGGGACTTAACTACGGGGTCCGTCAACTTACAAACTACTTATGAACTAACTAAGACTAAGGACGGCACAAATATCCATGCCCGAGGGGGGATTCGAACCCCCGACCGTAGTGGCCGTGCAGACCGTGACTGAAGCGCCTCAGTCCCCTCGTCCACCGCGGCCGGCAGAATAATTTTTAAATTATTTATCTGTCATTAAGGGATTTATTTCAAACAAATTGTAACTGACCGGCTAGTAGTATCGTTGTTGACACCATATATAAAATTGTTTAACGTCTAACCATTGATCTCTCTACTACCTGGAAAGTGAACTTAAGCTGTCTGAACAGGCTATCCACAGGTGTTCATCAAATTTCGTTTCTTGCAAAATTACAACAGCGAAATGTTCTTGAGCACAAAAAGAAATTACGTTTCGATTCGGTTTCCATACCAACCAGTTACATCACATATTGATATAAACTTTATAACGCAACAAGTAAACCAACACTAGATATTAAGAACCCGATACCATCAAATTCAATTGACTTGTTCGATACCAGTAACTTAAAATAGAGAATATGTAATTGTAGGTTGTGAATCTTTTCTAACAGTAATGCAAACGCATAACCTTCATTGTTTTGAGGATTGACACAAGGTATTAGAACAACATATCCACACATAATATATATGATAATTCATTACTTACGATATTTTGTCACTTTTTAGAGATGCAAATTTGCTGTAAACAACCTGTAGAGGATAATAATTCCAGGTAATTTAGCCATGACGCATATTTTGTAATCTTTGTTATTTTGTAAAAGCATTTGAAGTCTATTATGTCACTAAATAACTTTAGTTGGATTGCATCTGTTTTCGTCGTTTATTTGATACAATCTATATTCAATGTTATTTATTTTGGTTTTATAAAATATTGTAGAAATCAAAACAACTGTTACTAAGAAATGTCAGAACACGGAAATTAATCTGTCATTTACTCTATTTTGCTTGTATATAAATGTAACTGTTAATGTCATTATGTATAAAAGCTTCTGAAGTTTATGCCTGTTAATTTGATGTTAAAATCAAGTATTTATATGTATCTTACGGTGTCAAAAACTCAAAGAATAACCATAACATTTAGCCAGTTTAGACTGCTCAGAGATGCTGTGTCAGTCGAAGTTTTAGGAAATCTGCCGATAATACTTTACTTTGTATTCGTAAACATTGTGTGCAAAGAGAATCCGATGATGAAGGTAGGGTACTCAGATGGTAAGATGGTGGCATAGGTGTCTGCAAATGTATTCTTTATGAGGTGCCGATGAAAGTTAATAAAGTAACATCAGTTTGAAATTCTTCAAGGTTTTCATTTTGTAGTTCAGCAGTTGCAAGGAAATTTGGATCTCTGCTTAGATGAAAGCTTCCCTGGTGACATCTAGACCAACTGTACATCAGTTAATTATCTCTATATACCATTCAACAAAGACATTGTTTTTCAAACCTCTACCGGTTTCGGTTATAAACCATCTTCACGGAATACTATTAAATAAAAATACAGAAACAGAATTGTACACAAGCTGAAGTAAAATGTATTTTTACGCCGCCATGACTGGATGACTCCAGATTAACCCCCTAAACGTCGATTTTTTCTTGTTTGAATACCTTAATCTGCATTTATTTCTAAATTTTAGCGTCTTTATTCTAAGAAAACCACGACACTTTTTTGAATGACGAGCAGCAATCAGTCTCAAATCATTATTTGTAATTGCACATCTAGATTTAGGTCGCTGTGTGACCATTCTCACTGCTATGCAACGTGGTCTAAAACAAACAAAATTTTTCAATCCTCATACTGAAGATTAAGTTCAAATACGATACAGTCGCTGAGTACAGTGATCCAATATTGAATCAAACTTTGTAAAAACATAATAGTCACTGACTCAATTATGATGTTACTTACTGTAATTAGTGAGCATTAATTACTAGTTCCGAAAAACTTGTTTTGACATTGCATGTATCCTTAATTGTGTGCTATACAGTAATGCTGAAATAATGTTACAATTCTGTAGTGCACCACAGTGACAAACTGTATTTAATGTTCCTTAAATTTTGCTCCACTTACTAACCAACAGTTATAATCTGATTACTAGCTCTTTAACTGACAACAAGTTAACATACACTGGCGGGAAAAGAAAATTGGAACACGTGGAAAGACTTCATCCATTTCCATCCGAAGACCCCAGATGCCACTTGGGTACTGTAATGGTTTCAATGTCGTCCGCCAAGGTGTGATCACGTAATTGTGGCGCGCTATACGTGTGTACCCTTAATAGGAAATGTATACAGCCATAAGCATAGTGTAATGTCAACTTACAAAGAAAGCAAGCACCATGTCACGGAAACACATTTGTCGTTCATAGAGCCAACTGAGCAAGATTGAAAGGGGTCAAACTGTGACCTTCGGAATGCCGGGGTAGTCCTTTTGGAGAAAGGCAACACAAGTTGTATGTACTGCGTCATGTGGCGTCCCTCTCAAATATGAGTATATTATTATTATTATTATTATTATTATATGGTAATTTTACAGTACTGTCCAAGGAATTAGTAAATGCTTTATGTAAGTGGAGCAAAACATTCACTGTAAATAAATGATGGAACAGAACACTGTTATACTTTGTAACACTGTTAAACCCTTTCCATATATTTTGAAACTGATTTGAATACTATTTCCAGTAATGTATTATCTATTGCATTAATATTAATTCTCAAGATAATTTGCGTAACTATTTCGGATGATTTGACTTTCAATATTTGCATGTAAGCATCAAGTAAGGACATTCACTTTACATCACCTTGGCTGCCCTCAAAGTAAGGATGAGTATTAGACAATAAGTTAAAGTCCTTAAATTATCTCGTAACCAAATAAACGAGAGCCACAATATTAATCACGAAACATCCTCCCAACAAAATTAACTTCGACACTTACTGTACTTCAGAAGAGAACACTAGTATTTCACAATTATTTAAGTCTCTTTCAGTTGGCACACCCGTGCACCTACATACATGTTCCGCATTTAACATAGTTTCATAAAAGACTTAATTTTTGCGGGCAGCCCGTGCTGAAAAAGAAAGTCTTTTGCCTTCTCTCACCCTTCTCAAAACTATTGAAATACCCCGCGAAATTGCGACCAAAGACTGCAATCTGGCGTCGTCAAAGGGGCGCTGAGGTTAGAGCTAAATGTACGCCTGTATGTGCTGCTCTACTATATGGAAACACATTTACGGGTAATCAAAATATCCACGGGTGTGCTGCCGGTCTATAGTGTCCAACGGGCACAATATTTCGGCGATCATACATGTCGCCATCATCAGGTGAACTGACGGACTGATTTCCTGGAAACGCGCCGGCACGGAGATCCGCACGCTACGGCGGCTCGAAGGGATCTGGGTTCTAGCCCGGTAGCGGGCTATTTAAATACCCTCGGCCCCCGGAGCAACCCCTCCGCGGTCCGCGCCCCGCGCCGCGGTCGCGCAACGGAACCGATTGCAACGGCGTCTGAGATGACGTCGGTGTGAGGGCTCTGTCCGCCGTGGTCGTCACTTCGTTACGTTTGCTAGATTTACTCTTAATTAATCCAATCGCTGGTTCCCAAGCTTTGATAAGATTATAGCGACAGTCAGGGTTTATGAGGTCGTCACTTGTGCGAATTTCAATGGCCTCTCTAACGACGCAGTCCCAGTATCTCGACGTCTGTAGCAGAATTCCTAGTGCGTTCATACTCCATCGCGTGATTCTACGACAAACAATGTTCAGCGACCGCCGACTTGCTCTGATACATCAATCTTGTGTGCCTCTGGTGTTCAACGCATCGATCCTCGACGGTACACATCATCTGACCAATATATAACTTGCCACACTGACACGGAATCTGGTTCACGACGGTATTCCTGAAACCGAGATCATCTGTCAACAACGGCCATCAATAGTATGAAGTTAAAGATCGCAAGTTATAACTGTTAGCTGTAGCGTACTAGGCTATGCATTGTACTGTGACGCAGGTCAGTAGTTCAAAACCCGCCACTACCTAAAAAAATTTTGTTGCCCTAAAAGGGTTTCAGACATTCTTATTAATTAATTTTTTTACATTATTAATTTTGGCCAAAATGTTTGCTAAAACTTATAAAACTACAAATCTAAAGTGGGCCGTAAAACACGTCAGTGCGATTTTTTTATACATATATATTAGACTATGAGCTCCCCGTTAGTAAATAAACGGTGTGACAGAAAGTGGCGCAGCTGGTATCAGTCGATATTACTGGAGCAGAGAAGCCCTCCGCCTGCCCTTTTCCATAGCATCCGCCTGACAATGCCCTCCATACTCCTCGTATATTGGTACGGGGAACAACGACGCTTTGGGGGCGTCCTGCAAAATGCCCTTCATATTCAGGCGACGTATCTCTGCCACGGTCTTTTGTGCGTTTGCCTCGTTCTCCTCATCTTCCTCTATCTCTCGCTCCCTTCCAATCTCCCCCTTTCTCTCTCCTTTCATCCCAACCTTCCAATCATAGCGCGCGTGTGTGAAATGCGGGTAGTGGCTTCATAGCTGCCCGTAACTTTTCGATGCCACCATACAGTAACACAGTGAAATGTGGGTGGTCTACGAAACAGAATTGTATTCACAGCAAGGAAGTGCTATTTCCGACAGACGTAATGGGTGTTCCAGTATTATTAATCCAATTACACACGATTATATACAGGATGAATCACCTAACACTTGCACCGCAAATATTGCGGAAACGGAAAGTGCTATTGATGTGCGGTTTTCACAGAATGGATTGGTAGTCAGCGGCTCGTATTTTTAGCCAACAAATAGAATGTAATATTACTTAGAAAGTGCATTTTTTATGCAAGCATACAGTTTTTTAAATGGAACAATGGTTGTTTCTGTGGTGTCGCACAAGTCTGAAGTGCGCGCCACATACTTTCGCCGCGCGCCGCCATGCACGCACGGCGCGGCGTTCTTAGACGTCGACCATGAGCGCCCTCTGCTGCAACCTCGCTCGTGACCACCACTGAACTACATCTGTCACTTGGGATTAGGACAGGCACTGAAACGGACTCATCAGTAGGCAGGCCTCTACGTAGTTAACCTATGTCTCAGCAGTACATTTAGTTGGCACTCATTAACTTTGTAAAAGTTAAGTATATCCCATTTCTACGAAATATACAACTTGTTCTAATCTAACTTAGTGTTTCTAGTTTCTGATGTCCCACTGGATGGTCACCTCCGTACCTGCACACGCGTGCATCCTATTTTCCTGTGTCGGTCTCTCTCTACTCGGCCACCGACACCCAGGACAATCGGCAGAAACGAGACACAAAAGTTTCCATCATGCATTGGAATGTTTGACACCAGCTTACGAAGAATTTTGATTGACATTTTTATCACGTTTAGTTTGGCGGCTACAACCGTTCAAAGTTTCGGGGGCGGAGGCTGAGATAGCGTAGCTAACTGGCTAGCCCCTTGGGCACGGCCAACAGTTTGGTGACCACCAGCTAATCAACTATGCCGTCGAAGCCTCCGCCCCCAAAACTTGGAATGGTTGTAGCTGCCAAACGAAACGTGATAAAAATGCCATTAAGAATTCTCTGTACACAGCTGGTGTCAAACATTCCAGTGCACGACAGAAACAACGATTGTTCCATTTGAAAAATTGTATGTTTGCTTAAAAATTACACTTTCTAGGTATTTTTACCATCTGTTCAGTGCCTAACAATACGAGTCTTTGACTACCAATCAATTCTGTGAAAACCACACATCAATCGCACTTTCCGTTTACGCAATATTTGCGGTGCAAGTGTTAGGTGATTCACCCTGTATAGAAATAAATGAGGAGCTGTGCATTAGTCTCGCTAAAACTCAGAAATAGCTTGAGCGATGTTAATAATTTTACCTTTTTGTTTCATTGTGCGGTTCGATAGCACAGTGGTAGAGTGCCAGACTAAAAATCCAAAGGTCGCGGGTTCGATTCCCGCCAGGTCCTAGGATTTTTATCTGTCACTTTCCACTTCTTTCCTCTCTGGCAGTGTTGCTGACGTGAAAAATATCGAGTAGCACCGTCGTTCGGAACCCACGTTAAACTGTAGGTCCCCCTATAACTGGCTGGGTAAGTCAGTTTCGAAGGTCGGAGGAAGGCAACGGCATACCACCTCCAAACAGGACCATGCTTAGTAAAGCACTGTGGTGTTCAAACCACTCTTCGGATTATTGAATGCCTTACCTTTTTGTGTAGGTCGTACACAAGATAATTGTGCCTACTGGTTCAATTTACTTTTCTTACTCGTAAGCCCTCTGCAATTACGTTAATTATACGACTTTTTCATTTTATTAAAACACGGATATAGTTGTATAGTAAAGCATCTCACAGCGCTGGGTCTACGTGACTCCAAATAAAAACAGCTAATGTGGATCGACAGCCTTTCATTCAGTCATTTTCAATTTCAATTATTTTAAAATCTACAAATTGAACTGTTTGGAAGTTACTTTAATTATGTATAAATATTTTGACTATGATTGCTTTTCAACCCACTGCCGTGCCGTAGTGAACACACCGAAGTACTAGCACTTGGATGGCTAATAATATTCTTCTCGGTTTTGCAGCCGAATACCATCGACAACTTAGACACAATATTTCGGTAGACCAACTGGCTGCCGTCTTCAGGTGAGTGCACTGATTACACTTACTAGCCGAGTAAATGTAATCAATGCACTCACCTGAAGATGGAAGCCAGTTGATCTGCCGAAATATTGCGTCTAGTTGACGATGGTAAAATCCGAGAAGAATATTATTACGCCGGGAAAGTCTACGCAACCACACTTGGATGGGTAACCATTGAAAGGAGGCAGCCGTAGGCTGAAGTTCATTATTTATGGATTTTTAGCTTTATTTTTGTGAGTCTGAACGTGTACCCGCCTTATAGCTTTATTTTGTGTGTGAAAGTCATCGATGGTTGATAATCTCAGTCCATTTTTGTAACTTCTGGACATTATAAGTCTTTGCAACTGCGATGTAGCATCTGCGCTATAGCAGCTTCTTTGATCACTGAGGCGAGTAGTAAAGAGTGTGCTGTTGAGCAGAAGAGTCGATTGTGGGCTAGGCTAGCTGACAGACGTATGGCAACTGTGTTGTGTGCTAAGGTTGAATTGGTCAGCAATGATTGTATTGAGTTCGATTTATTTCACTCTATGAGTACAAACGTATTATATTGGATAGTGGATTCTGTATCAAGAGGAAGAGAATATTTGTATGGAAGGGAATTGTATAAAACCATTGTATTATATTGAAGACTCAACAAAGGTATGTTTCTTTAATTCAATAAATAACTTAATGATTACTAATTTTTCTTATTTCAGCTCAGTGTGGAGTTTTTTGAGAATAAGATTTCTTTTTAAATGTAAATGTTCTCGTACCAGTAAAGTAATCAGTTCTTACATGCCACTGAATCTGACTGTTAGAAATAATGTTCACAGAAGTACAGATTGTTTTACTTACAGGGCGTAATTTTATTTGTTAAATCCTTTGCGCACATCTGATTAGAGAAACTCCTTGATTTAAATAGAAAGACTTAATAATAATAGGAAACTTTCACTTAACAAACTTTCATCAGGCTTTCACTTTCACTTAATAAACTTACAACAAGAAGCTTCCACCGTCTGGGTATGCAGAGAGCTGTTGACAAACGGGGTGCACTCAGCCCTTATGAATCCAATTAAGGCGCCACTTGATTGACTACGAGTTGGTAAACCGACGCAACGGCAGGGAGTGCGGGGCGCTTTTAACGTCCCTCTCCATACCGCATCCGGTGACGGCCTCGGTCGGAGGATGACACGGCGGCCGGTCGGTATCCGTTTGATTCTCGATGCCTGTGTGGGCCGCATTTCAGTTTGTTTTTAGGTTGCCTTTCATATAAAATTCTCTGTTAAGTTTAGAAAGAACAGATGCAGTACAGTACATTACACTAAACAACTGGAAGAAATACTCGCTGAGACGAACGGAAGTACACCAGAATCACCGTAAAGATCAGGTCCGAAAAATGTCGTAGATGGATTACGGGCTACCGCCCCTTCCCAAATGAGGGTACGTGTTTGGCGAACATTTTATCATATTATTATTATTATTATCGTCATTATTGATCCTCTAGGTGTATTTGAGGTCTGGAAAAACTCAGTGCCGAGGTGGAGTAGCCGAGCGGTCTAAAGCGTCTCGCTGCGGAGCGCGCGGTTGCTCGCCGTGGAGGTTCGAGTCCTCCCTGGGGCATGGGTGTGTGTGTTGTCCTTAGTTTAGTTTACCTATGTTTAAGTAATTTGTAAGCTACGGACTGCCTTCCCTTAGCCTATATCCTAAGATAAATTGTAATGTTAGTATTGCCTCCCGTGTTCCTACATTTATCCTAAACCCGAACTGATCTTTCCTAAGGTCGGATTCCACCAGTTTTTCCATTCGTCTGTAAATTATTCGTGTCATCATTTTGCAACCATGACTTATTAAACTGATAGTTCTGTAATTTTCACATTTGCCTGCACTTGCTTTCTTTGGATTTGGAATTACGGTATTCCTATTGAAGTCTGAGGGTATTTCCCCCGTCTCACACCATACCAGGTGGAACAATTTTTCCTTGACTTGCTCTCCTAAAGATATCAGCAATTCAGACGGAATATCATCTACTCAAGGGGCCTTGTTTCGACTCAAATCCTTCAGAGCTCTGTCAAATTCTTCTCGCAGTGTCATATCACTAATCTCATCTTCCTCCACTTTTAAGCGGTACAGAGCTCTGTCAAATTCTTATCGCAGTGTCATATCACCAATCTCATCTTCCTCCACTTTTAAGCGGTACAAATCCAATGTGTCATATGTGACATACACATGAAATTCATGCAACAAAATCGTGGAAAGTAATATTTAAGTGATACAAGGGGGCTAGAATTACAATATAAGACTGTTGACAATAAACCTGCTTCGATTCAAATTAAATAGGACGTGAATAAATGAAAAAAAAAGAAAAAAAGAAAAACTTACAGAATCAACAATAATACATTTTCTTGAAAGAATATTGTCTCGTTATACCAAAAGTATTAAACATAAGGAGAGGCATTGAATGAAAATTTATGCTGTGGCCGGGATTCGAACCCAGGACCTCCTACTTACTCGCAGGTGCTTTAGACAACTTCTTTTTTTTTTTTTTTTTTTTTTTTTTTTTTTTTTTTTTTTTGGAAAATTGGATTTTTGTTTTATTTATTTATTGATATAGTTTATATGACATTTGCCATTCTCAGCTTCCTTCACCGAGGTAAATAAAGAAAAGAATTGTCCCTCTAGCGTGACGCATAATTTCAAACGTCAACACTGTGTGGAATATATCACACTCTTCTTTAAAAATGTCTGTAAATCTATCGCACCAAACTGCGTGGTCATCAGTCCGTAGCTTACAAACTGCTTAAACCTAGGTAAACTAACCTGAGGACAACACACACACCCATGCCCCAGGGAGGACTCGAACCTCCACTGCGACCACTCAGCTAACACAGCGTTGTAGCGAAAGCAACTACACGAACTTTCTTAAGGCACGTCTCCCTCCATACCATATACTTTAATTCTGCCTCATGTTCCCTGTGAAATGCGTATCAAATTGCCAGAGCTCTCCTATATTGGGATAGCATTTCACAGATATTGGGATAGCAGTTCACAGGGAACATGAGGCAGAATTGAAGTATGTGGTGTGGAGAGAGACGTGCTTTAAGACAGTCCGTGTAGACACTTTGGCTGCAACGCTGTGTTAGCTGAGTGGTCTAAAGCGCCTACCTAGTAAGTGGGAGGTCCAGGGTTCAAATCCTTGCCACAGCAGAAATTTTAATTCCATGCCTCTCCCTATGTTTAATAACTTACAGAATCGCTATATTATTTTGCTGTTATTCTACTGCAAACGCCAGAAACACAGTGTCTGGAGTCAACAAATGACTATGCAGAACGCTGAAACGTGTTGTGGTAGTTGGCGATACTTGGCGGATGGTGTGAAAAGTACACGTGTGTGTTGTACCTTTGTCGTTACATTGTTTCTGTATGCAGACAAATATCACTAGGTTCGTGTGTCGTATACGACACGTGGGAAGCAAAGAGGATAGTAGGGCTGCGCCAGCATTGCAAAACAACCAGCGTTATGCATCGAACAGATACCTATCTGCTTGTCAGAAGAGATCTCCACCTGCGCGTACTCACACGAATTCATGGTGCCGGCCGCGGTGGCCGAGGGGACTGAGGCGCTCCAGTCACGGTCTGTGCGGCCACTACGGTCGGGGGCTCGAATCCCCCCTCGGGCATGGATATTTGTGACGTCCTTAGTATAAGGTAGTAAATAAGTAGTTTGTAAGTTTAGGGACTGATGACCCCGTAGTTAAGTCCCGTAAGCTTAACAAACGAATTCATGGTCGCCTTACTGGATGGATGGTGTCAGATCCCTCCAACACTCATTCAGACATTAGTCGAGTCTATGCCACGTAGTGTTGCTGTACTTCTGCGTACTTGCGGGGCTCTCCACAATATTACGCAGGTGTACCAGTGTCTTTGGCTCTTCACTTTCTAACCGGGAGACAACAACGCCTTGGGCGACCGCTCCTTATCCGTCTCGCCGCCTCTTATGGCAGAAATGTCGACGGCACATTAAACTCCAATGTTCCTCCCTTCCTTCCTGTCAGCGGACTGGAGTGCTCGGGACGCAGCAACTGACGCTGTCAGCGCATAATAGAAGTAGCGCACGCCCTGACGTCGCTTCAGCGTGTAGTGGCGGACACACAGCGCCGGAAATTAGTCGGCCATCTTGTTTGTGCTGGGACCACTCTCCGGCTGCGCCATCGATCTCAATCTGTCGAGGCGATCCCGCCTCGCGGCGGCAGCACATCATCCCATTAGCATGGTAGAAAAGAGCCTCTTAGGACCTCACCTTTGAGCTCCCGAGCACTCCAGATGAGGGGCGGGGTTCCTCCTGTCAAAGGGATTCGAGCATCCGCTCCGCGGCACTACTGACAAGTTCGCCCATCCGTCCCTAACAGAGATCCAACTGCGAAATCAATCTCTCTCTCTCTGCCGCCTCCCTCCTCTCTGTCATCTCTGATGTACCGCCCTCTGCTACACCTCTATCCATCCACCGGTCTTCCACCTTGTTTCCTTTACCACTTTTATCACGACCTACAAACAGAAATAAATTTTCCTACTCATTAGTAACGGCAAACACTTGTTGAAAGAGAGAAATGTTACGATATAAAGGGAGACTTCAAAGACTCGATCAGGTCACACTGTTATCGAAACTGACCATTGAAGAAAGATACGATCATAACGATGGTGGCATTTTCAACATTCAGTGTTATAGCCTTCAACAATTAAGTTCCGTGAATAGTCCTGTAACATGAACGTAGATGAACTATGGACTAGTTACCTCAATGTCTTCCGAAATAGGCACATCCCGTAACTATGCCCTTCTGGGCTCTCCGATACATGTCCTGGAAACTATGAGGCATATTCAGGGGCAGATATAGACTGACCATAACTTATTGGTTATGAATTGTACATTAAAACTTAGGAATTTGAAAGAAGATAGAAAGGTGAGACGATGGAATCGGGATAAATCGAAGGAACTAAAGGTTGTTGGCATTTTCAAAGGGAGCTTTAGGACGGTTGACCAAGAATTGACAGAAACGGGCGAAACTAATACAGTAGAAGAAAAACTGGTAGCTCTGAGAGACAAAGTAGTGACTGCCACAGAGGATCATGTAGGTTGAAGGCAAGGCGTATTAGAAATCCTTTTCTTACTCGGGAAATACTGAATTTAATTGATGAACGGAGAAATAAAAGAATACAGCAAGTGAAGCAGGCGAAAGGGAGTATCGACGCCTAAACATTGAGTTTTATAGAAAGTGGAGACTGGCTAAGCAGGAGTGGCTAGAGGACAATCGACAATCGTAAGTCCGTTAGAATAATGTATAACTAAGGGAAAGATAGATATCGCGTACAGGAAAACTAAGAGACTTTTGGCGACAAGAAAAGCAGAACTCAGATGAATAACCAGTACTAAGCAAAGAAGGGAAAGCTGAAAGTCTGTTGCAATTTATAGAGGGCCTTTACAAGGAAAATGAACTTGGCAACATTGTAGAAAAGTAACATGAAGTAGATGAAGACGAGTTACAAGATACGACACTGCGAGATAAATCTTCCGATTCTCTATTAAATTCAAATCGAAACAAAGTTCCTGGAGTAGATGATAATCCCTCTGAACTGCTGACATCGTTAGGACTTGCGAAGAAAGTATTCCACTTTGTATGCAAAATGTAATAACTCCAAACTACAAGAGAAATACAAAAATTCCAATTCCATGGAAGGTAACTGCAGACAATTGTGAAAATTACAGAATTATCAGTTTAATAAGTCATGATTGGGAAACAGTAACACGAATTATTTTCAGACGAATGGAAAAAATTGTAGAATCCGACATCGGGGAAAATCAGTTTGGATTTAGGCGAAATGTAGGAACATGGGAGGCAATAGATTACGACTTATCACAGAAAATAGGTTAATGAAAGGCAAACCTACATTTATAGCTTTTGTAGATTTGGAGAAAGCTTTAGACAGTGTTGACAAATTACACTTTTTCAAATTCTGAAGGTAACAAGGGCAAAATATAGGGAACGAATAGTTACATTAAACTAGTACAAAAGTCAGATAGTAATTACAAGAGAAGACCATGAAAAGGACGCAGTGGTTGAGACCGAGGTAATTCAGTCTGTACATTAAGCAAGTTGTGAAGGAAGACAAGAAGATATTTGGAGAGGGAATTAAAGTTCAGGCAGAAGAAATAAAAACGTCACGGTTTGGCGATGACATCGTAATTCTGTCAGAGACAACAGAGTACCTGGAAGAGCAAATGAACGAAATGGGCACTGTCTAGAAACGACGTTAAAGGGTGAAAATTAACAAGAGCAAAACAAGGTGAATGGAATGTAGCGTCAGAAAATCATACGTTGCTGAAAGAATTAGATTAGGTAATGATACAATAAAAGTAGTAGATGAGTTTTGTTATTTGGGTAGCAAAATAACTTCTGATGGCCGAAATGTTTTCCTTTGGAACAGACGTGTCGTAATAAATGATACGCCAAAACAGGCCAATGTTGGTAAAGAAGTGCCTCTCCCAGACACGGAAATCACACTAAATGTGTGCGAACACTGCAGGATGTAGGCAAGCGTGAAAAATGGAATTTTAGGACTAGACAGGGTGTGTGTTCTGGTGGCCGAGTGGTTAAGGCGACAGCTCGCGAAAAGCAAGAAACCCGGGTTCGGGTACCTGTCCGGCAGAAATCCTCGTCACCAAGTAATAGACCACATCAAGAAATTCAGCTAAAGTCGACACAGTTCGTAATCTGCGAATCTTCTAATATATAAAGCAGAGTGTACGTATGTTTGTACGTGTTGCATACAAATCTACAGTTTTGTTCCAATCTTTATGAAATTTTGAACACGTAAGCTTGTAGTGTAATTGCTTGCCTGACTATTTAGGTTTGAAAAATTGGCCGTACAGAAGTTGTTGAACTATTTTAAAATAATAATCAGTGACTAAGCCTTCAATTTAGACGAAATGTTAATTAAAAAAAAAAAGAAATGAAGTGAAATGGCCAAACATTTAATTGTTTAAAACATCTTGCAGAGCAAGCGACCTACAGAATTCGACATTAAACAGCGGTGTAGTTGACCTCGTTGATAAGCTGTAGTGAGATTGGTTGTAATCCGCGTAACTACCCGCCTACATTGTATGAAGGTTCGGAATATTAAGATTCAATCCACGTGTAGCATAATTTTGAAAGATGGTAATTTAGTGAATGAAAATTAATAATTAATACAGATTAATGGCTAATGAGACTTCGGACTGTTCATTACATAAAAGTGATAGCAGGTTCTAAGCCAATAATCATTGCAAAATGTTTAATTACAATCAAAGATACTATGGCAAGGTACACGAGATACGTAAGTTTAACACGTTTAATTACCGAACCATCCAAAGTCGTAATAGTTAGTTATACCTGAAAACAGCATGGTCACTAAATGGAGGGACTAGAAAAATAACTAACTAACTGAACAACTGACTGAAGTTAACTTCAAATAAAGGGATTTATTAATTTGAACAGAAAGCAATTACTGCATATCTGAGTATCCATTTTATATCTGAGGATTTTGTACAATCAGTTAACAACAATAATCAATAGTTAAAATGTTCGTTTCAACATATTATAATTCAGACAACAGAACAATCAGAACAGAGCAGACAATAGAACAGAGCAGACACTAGAACAGAGAGCGAGTACGATGGGATTATTACTTTTATAGTAAAAGTCAGAGATTTTAATTAGTTACACTGATAGTATAATTAGAGTTTCTTTGTATATCTTCCACGTAGCTCAAGGCAGAAAAAAATGAATTGAATATTTATCCTAATTACATTTTATCTGATTTAATATTTCAAATGACTATAAAATATGTTATTTACGGGTCTCTTGCTATATGGTATTATTAAAAGCTTCAGTCCATGACGACGGTCGCTGTAAGTGTAAGGATCACGTACAACACACAGTTCACGAGGTATGACGTCATAAACAATGTGATACTAGCAAAACTTCTGTATTACTCGGCAACGTTGCTTATTTCCTCCTAAACCACTGGACCGATTTCTACCACATTTGGTTCACATATTCCTTGCCGTTAGGGAACAATGCTGTCGAGGTAAGAACTACATACTTCATGAGATAATTCATAAACAATATAGTTGCAAGAAACTGCCACATAATGGGACGACATTTTATTCTGACACTGTATGAGAATGACAGTACATAGCTACTTGGAACAAACTTTAAACCTTTATTGAACTCTTTGTCGGTGACAACCATAGCAAAGTTATGAAAGGAGAAAAGTTTCTCGCTTACTACTTTTTCACTGTTCATGAACTATAACTACGGCATTCGGTTTGACGTTACAATTTATAATTTGTACACTACAAATTGTACCCGTAGTAAATTTTGCAGACAGTATACAGACGTACAGCTGATTGTACCTTCTAAATTGTGTCATAGTATGACACGTAGTTCATGAGATATAAGCACATAAACAGTAACGTTCATGGAAGACCGCCCCATCACGCACCAATTTTAATCTATTACTCCTTTACTACAAATTGTATTCACAACGGATTTTACAGACATACAATTGTACAACGTGTAACCCAATAAATATGAAATTATGCGAATTTTATATGCCATTTGTATTTTGTTTGCCATATTTCTTTGTTTGAATACTGCACTTATAATTTTGTACTTTATGCAGGAGAGCCTAATTTCTTATATATTCTCCGATAAATACAACATGTTTTTGGAAAAAAGGAGATGGGCAGAGAGAGAAGGAGTAGGAAAAGTACTAACTCAAGGGAGGAATAGATACCCGGGCAACGCCGGGTTTTTTAGCTAGTAAATAATTAATTGTAGGTTTACTTTCAATCGACACTATTGGCAGTATAAAGGGCCACACAGGTGATGTTACGTGACTGATGGTGACGCCCTCTGGAGGGTCTACATGTTCGGCGCGCTCTCAAATTCCAGTTGCAGATCACCGTTACACCTCGGAGGACGTCTTCCGTAGACGAAGACGAATTGTCAGCTATTAGCTAAACTCTGCTAACGCTTGAAACTGGTAAACTAACCGAAACCGGCAGCATTGAGATAAAACATAAACAGCTATGGTCAATATGTCGTTTTGCAATTACGTCAGCGGTAAGTTAGATGTATGGACCAACGAATCTCAGCCCAGAATTTTAAGTGGCGGCGTCTATGTGTTTTCACTGGTTCAGTGAACCTCCCAGAAAAAAAGTTCTTCATGAGAAAAAGTAAATAAATAAATGTTTTTAAACTATCATGCTTCGTTTCGTTCTTCTATCAGCTCATTTTATATATAGATTCAAAGTATTTTTATCGTATGAGAAACAGTTTTATGTCGCGGAGACAGCACGTAAACGAGTCTTTTTCTTCCGATGGTACAATGTTGACGAAGTATCATGTCAGCGACGATCTTGACTTCAAGGATTTGCGAACTTTAGGAATATTTCTTTCAGTAAAAAACCGTCCTGATTGCAAATTGTTTTATTACTTAATGACACGTTTCGCCCTTAAGCAGGGCAGCTTCAGATTATCTGCGTGACAGAATTTACACAAAATTATTAATTTATTTATTTACTTATAAAACAATTAATTGATTAATAAAACAATTAATTAATAAAACAATTTGCAATCAAGACGGTTTTTACTGAAAGAAATATTCATTCTCACTGATTGCTGTACGCCATGGACTGGAAATCATTTTATATAAACTTTAGGGGTAAGCCTTCCAGAGCCTCAACATTGAGTTCATAAGGTATCGGTGTTTTAGGAACGACGAATTATAAATTTAAATTTGCTACTGATAATACTGTTTAATAAAACAATGACATTGTTTGATTATGACAATTGATTATGTTGTTAGCGACCTTGGACCTTGGAACTCGGAACTCGGTGCCAAGGAAGTGGAATACTTCTTTGTAAGTTGTGTATGTGCCTGATGGTATGACGGAGGGCGTCCACCTTGTCGTGGATTCTCGCAGACCTCTGTCGTATGGCTTCCGTGCTAGTGTCCATATGCAGTGCAGCGTGGGTGTCCACGTTCCGAGTGTATCTACTGACGCCGAGTATCCAGCGAAGAAATTTGTTTTGGATGACTTGGATGCGTTCGATTTGAGTGAGTTGCGCTGGCGAAGCCCCAGACCGAGCGGTCGTACAAGATCTTGAACAGTACTGTTGCTTTATAAAGTCCAAGTTTTGCATTAGTACTCAAGTTGTTGTTAAGAAAGAAGGGCGTTAGTTGTTTTGCCATGGCTTATGATTTATCCTTGAGGGAGTACACATGCTCGTGTAGGAAGAAGTGTTTTTTCCAGAGTGACCCCCGGGTAGGTCACCGTTGGTTGCCATGGTACCTGTTGTCCATTGACCTGCAGTAGAAGGTGAAGTTGTAGTCTCTTCTTACTGGTGTAAATTGCCCTGGTCTTGGCCGTGTTGAGCTGTATTTTGTTATACTTGCACCAGTCGGCGGTCGCGTCCTGTTAATGCTGTAATTGACTTATATTGGTTTATAGACAGCGTCCTGTAGTAATAAGTGTGGCGTCGTCCGCAAACTGGGCTATGTACGTATACGAGTCGTAGCGCGACCAACTAACATAGGCGGCAGTGGCTGCGGCGCATGCGCGGCTGAGGTTAATATTCTGTTCTGAACCCCCTGGATGCGGCATATAGGCGCTCCCACGGCAGCGAGGGGCGAGCGGAAACGCCGCTTTTAACATTGGCGTTGGAGCTGATAGAGGCGCCCGCTCCTGGCTACTCGAGCTCTGGCGGTTGCACACGAATGGTCCTGAATCTAAGGCAATGGAGCTACTACGCACCTTGTCTTGCGCATGCATATATCTTCCATGAGGGCAACATCCGCCCTTCATATTTGTTTTTGGCGCATTTAAGTTTCATCAAAAAGGCGCCATATTTGGTAAAATATAATTGTAAATTAATGCACATCAACTGTAAAAGCCTTCAGAAGGTCATGAATAACAATGAAGTCACTAATCTCCAGTTTGCAAGAACAGCCTTTAGTGGCATAGCTATGCGCTGTCGAAGGTAGTGGGTTCGAGACCGACTGCAAGCAAATTTTGTTTTTGCAAATGAGTCGCGATTTTGAGGGTAAATTAAATTTTTATTCTTCGTTGCAACAAATATTCAGTTATTAGAAAAGATGTGGCGAAGAGCTGCCATTGCTCGTGCTTATGGTTAGCAGAGGATGCTTGGTGTTCTTGGTGTTTATTATCAAAGAATATTCAGAATATTCTAGAAACAAATTTCTCAGCTTTAAGCTTGTAAGAGAAGTGTGAAGTAACGAAGCTTGATTAGGTGAATGCCTCAGCTCTAGTTGAAGCAAGTGCAAATAAGCCGAAATAAGATATTCTGCAGATCTTGTAACGAAAATATGTGTAAAGGTTAGGGGAGAGAATCGGGGGGTGGTGACGAAATACCAACGCGCCGAGTGAGAGAACGGGGGTGGACGCCACTATCAAGATCCGGCAATGAAAGAAGTGAACCCCATTCATCTTAAGCACCAGCCACCACTGAGTGAAGGCAGTGCTAACCGTGGAGTTCTTCATATCGTTTTCATGAGTTACTATGGTAATATCGAGTAAAGGTCATAAGCTACAGTATACATAAAAATGTAGTTCTATTAATCAGTAAGCGTCAGAAATTTCTAAATTTTTCATAACCACCCTGGTCACATGACGTGACGTACGCGCCGGGGCCTGCCTCTCTCACTGGCCACAGCAAACGCTGTTCTGAAATTCCGGATGCCGAATATAATAAGTAACTCGTCAAGCCAGGCCAGGCACTTAAATGTGATTTGCAGAGTATCCCATGTATATTTAGATGTAGAAGCTCGAAAGTGATGGGATGAGGGCTGGGAAACAAAACAAGATAGTCATTATTAGTCTTTACCAGTTTGCCGCCGCATGATGCTGAGCAGATTACACTGTATTTCCTCGGAGCAGTTTCCGACATCTTCACATGGTTCAACCTTGTGGTGGCCAAGACGTACTTGGCTGATCCCTGAAGTGATAGCGTCGCTGGGCATCCTTTACAGGATTTATATACTTTAGCTGCAATCTATGGACACCAGTAGATAAATACTTCTCCTCATTCTGCCTATACGTTGCTCGGGCCGAGCGGTGGGTACCCGGCTTTATGTGAGGAACAGGCGTGGCAAGTGGTGGAGCGCCAGAGGTCGCTAATAAAACAGAATTAAAGTTCACACGTTTGTTTCGTAGCATACAATAATTTTGATGAAGGCGCTAGCTCGACAGGAGCTAGAGCAGTAGGTGGTGTCGCCTTCGGCCTCGTCCGCTCGCCCTCACGCTGCGACCTCGGTGTTCCGACTTCTGTGAGCGCTTGGACGGTAGTGCCCGCGCCACGACGTCCGGGAATCGAAGCAGGGACTCTTATTGAGAAGTACTCAGTCCCTTCTCCAGTCTATGCAGCTGCTAGTGGATCCATGCGTGGACCCCTCTGAAATCGGATGCCGTGCTGATACCCGACTCTGGATACTGGCTGGCAGGATTAGCACCAGAGTGCAAACTCGACGACAGGCATATTGGCCTTTAGTAACCAACCACTGAAGACTAGGCTGACCTCAGGCAGCCACCATAGGGTTGCGAAGTCTTCAGCACAGCGGACCACCATCTTCCCTAGATGATGCTTAGTGCGAAGTATAGCATCGGCCAGACTCCATCTCCCAGCCGCCTCTAGCAACTACCAGTATACAGAGTGTCCCAGTTATCTTGTCCACCCAAAATATCTCTGGAACAATAACAGCTATTGGAAAACGACATTCACCGGTATCAATGTACGGCTGGGGCCCATGAATGTACATATTTGGAAACATTCTTAAAGGAAAGCAAATGTGTTTTTAACACAAACTTATGTTTTTTTTTTTAAATGGACACCCTATATTTTTTCTTCGGCAATCCATAGCATGACAAATGACATAAACAATGGCGTTGATTGCATCGCAATATTCCAATTACATCCCGATATATTGCGACGCGAAGATGACGCATGAAAAACCCGAAATGCGCTCCTAGCGCACGTTCTGAGGCTCAGGCGTGAACCCCATGCTGCTCAGGTCGTGCGCCAGCAGCATATTTCGGGTTTTTCAAGCGTCATCTTCTCGTCGCAATATATCGGGATGTAATTGGAATATTGCGATGCAATCAGCGCCATTGTTTATGTGATTTTTCATGTTATACACTGCTTAAGAAATAATATCGGGTGTCTATATATATATATATATATATATATATATATATAAAAAAACACACAAGTTTGTGTTAAGAACACATTTGATTTCGTTTTAGAATGTTTCCAAATATGTACATTCATGGGCCCCAGCCGCTCATGGATACCGGTGAAAGTTTTCCAATAGCTGTTACTGTGCCAGAAATATTTTGGGTGGACAAGATAGCTGCGACACCCTGCATACTGCTATCTGTGACAAAGACTGAGCACAAAGATTAAGCCAGTGAATCGACGACTACCTCCTGAGCTTCGTCGATTCCGAAGACCAAGTGACTGCTACTTCTAAAAGTAGGAGTATAGATACATAAATTTTCCTGAATGTATAACCTAGGAAACGGTTTGAATGTGTTCCCTTTGAAAATGCAGTGTTCGTCCGATGTGTCTTTACCACTGGCGCATCCGCGATCTTATTCACTCTTGTGACAGAGTTACGTGTAGTTATGAAATGTTTACTAGCTACCTCTCTGTCTGACAGCTGTCTCACTCGCACAGCAATTCGCTGACGGTGGGCTTTCCAACTTGCCGACGCAGCGTCTGCTGTCATCTCGCAAGACAAGTGAGCATTTCTGCTACCGTGCTGCTGACCTGATTGTGTTCAGCTATGGTGAACAATTCTAGCTCTTAAACACGTTTCCCTGTCACAATTTTTGTGGTGTAACAACGTTAATCCCATTTTTAGTATGATAAGGAAGGCTAAAATGACAATTTGAAGTGTGGAAACTGGTAGTAATAAGAAACGTAACGGCTAAAGGGGATTAATTCGTTTAACTTAACAGTACAGCCAACGTCGCTCACTATCTATCGTAGAGAGCGATATTCATCTACATCTACATCTACATGGGATACTCTGCAAATCACATTTAAGTGCTTGGCAGAGGGTTCATCGAACCACAATTATACTATTTATCTCCCATTCCATTCTCGAATAGCGCGCGGGAAGATAGAACACCTGAATCTCTCTGTTCGAGCTCTGATTTCTCTTATTTTAGTCTGATGATCATTTCTACCTATGTAAGTGGGAGTCAACAATATATTTTCGCATTCGGAGGAGAATGTTGGCGATTGGAGTTTCGCAAGTAGCCCACGCCGCAGCGATAAGCGCCGTTGTTGTAATGATTCCCATCCCAGATCCTGTATCATTTCCGTAACGCTGTCTCCCCTGTATCGTGACAATACGAAACGAGCTGCCCTTCTTTGGACTCTTTCGATGTCCTCCGTCAAACACACCTGATAAGGATCCCACACTGGGCTGCAATACTCCAAAAATGGACGGACAAGCGCAGTGTATGCAGTTTCTTTAGTAGTTCTGTTGCATCTTTTAAGGGTTCTGCCAATGAAACGCAGTCTCTTGTTCGCCTTTCCCACGATATTATCTACGTGTTCTTTCCAGTTTAAGTCTGAAGTAATAGTAATTCCTAGGTATTTTGTGGAGTTTACGGCCTTCACATTTGATTGGTTTATGTTGTAAACAAAGTTTAACGGGTTTCTTTTCGTACTCATGTGGACGACTTCACACTTCTCATTATTTAGAGTCAATTGCCAATTTTTACACCATACTGATATCTTATTCAGATCGTTCTGCAGTTGGTTTTGATCTTCAGATGATTTTACTGGACGGTAAATGACGGCGTCATCTGCAAACAACCTAAGAGAGCTACTTAGATTTTCCCCAAAATCGTTTATGTAAATAAGGAATAGCAGAGGACCAGTAACACTACCCTGTGGAACGCCCGATATCACCTCTGTTTAGTCGATGCCTTACCATCGATTACTACGAACTGTGTCCTCTCTGACAAGAAAGCCCCTATCCAATCGCAAATTTGGGGCGATATACCATAACCACGCAATTTGATTAAAAGCCGTTTGTGAGACTATTTACAACATATCCGCCGGGTACGCTTTGAAGAGTCACAGATAAGAAAGGTGTGAATGTTTGTAATCTATGTATTTTCCTAATGTATCTACATCTGCATAAATACTCTGCAAATCACACTTAAGTGTATGGCAGAGGGTTCATCGAAGCACTTTCATGATATTTCGCTACCGTTTTACTCTGTAACGGAGCGCGGGGAAAAAGAAACACGTAAATCTTGGCCTTTTCGACCTGATTTATCATATTTTATTATGATGATTATGTTTTTCTATTTAGGTGGGTGTTAGAAAAGTATGTTCGGGTTCGGAAGATAGTATTCGCGAATAAATCTCGCCGCAACGAACAACGCCTTTCTTCTAGAGATTTCCAACCCAAATCGTGCATCATTTTTGTGACACCCCCTGTATGAAGATAACACAAGGCGAGCTGCCCTTCTCTGAACTTTCTATAAATCGTTTGTCAGTCATAATTAATGAGAATCCCCTACTGCGCAGGAATACTCCAAAATAGGACGCACAAATGCAGTGTATGCAGTTTCTTTATTAGCACTGATGCATTTTCTAAGTGATCTGAAACCCAGAATTTGGTTCGCCTTCCTTGAAATATTGTCTATGTCCTCTTTCCAATTTAAGTTGTTCGTAATTGTTAATCCTACGTATTAGTTTAATTTACTGCCTGTAGATTTTGCTGATGTATCGTGTAAACGAAGATTAAGAAATTTACAATTATTTAGAGTCAAGTAGCAATTTTTGTACCTTGCAGATATCTTATCCAAATCATTTTGAAGTTGCTTTCATTTTTAGGTTAGTAGGGTCACCAGAACATTAAAAACATCATCCGCGAACATTCTAAGAAACCTGCTCACATTTTCTCCTAAACGCTTATAATGATAGGGGATAATACGGGCCCTACAACACTTCCCTGGGGAACGCCAGATGTCACTTCTGGTTCACTCGATAACTTTCTGTCAATTGCAACGTACTGTGTCCTTTCCGACAGGACATCGCGAATTCAATCGTACAACTGTGGCGATATTCCATAAGCACGCAATTTGATTATAAGCGGATAGTGAGGTACAGTGTGAAAAGCCTTCCACAAATCGAGGGATATTAAATCGATTTGAGATCCTTTGTCGACGGCACTCATTACTTCCTGTCAGAAAAGAGCTAGCTGTGTTGCCCAAGGATGGTAACTTCCTGAATCCGTGTTGACTATGGGTCAATATGTCGTTCTCTTCGAGGTAATTCGTAATATGTTCTAAACTTCTGCTGCAAACCGACGTCAATGATATACGCCCGTAAGTCTGCGGACCACTTCTGTTGCCGTTCTGGAATATTGGAGTAACCTGTGTAACTTCCATTCTTTTGGTACCGTAAGCGGGGCTCCAGAGCACACCTCTCCAGTGGCGTAGCAGTAAATTATCAGTTGTAAGTGTAACCGGCTTCTCTCTAGAAGCTACAAATTTTTACTTTTCAGTGCGTTTTCCCTTGAGTTCATTAAATTTATTGTGTGCTCGCGTTTTTATTCGATTCATATTCACGTTAAATATCTGGTTAGTGTATTATTCCGCCGTGTGAACCGTGTCGCGACAGTCGTCTGTGTTTATTTTCGTATTAGAAGCGACATATAGTATTTTGATTTTCGGCTGTACTTTCTCGTCTCAATTTGTAAAGTTATACAGAGCTGTCGTGCGTGAATTCACATCCGCTTTTTAACGAACAGTGTAGTTTTCCTTTGAACGCATCGCGACTGTAGTTTTTTTGTTTTTGTTGGCACTGTAATCATGAATAGGGACTGTGACTGCTGTGTGCGGATGCAGTCTGAGCTGGTGACACTTCGATCCCAGCTTCAAGCTGTGTTAACCTCGGTTTCACAGTTGGAAGCTGCGATCGATGGGCGTCGTTGTTGTTGGCCGGCGGTGGGCACCGAACGGACTCCCGTTGTCTCCACCGATCGGCCTGCGGCAGCGACATGTCCTGAAACTGCTAGCAGTGAGGCAGACATCCCACCCGTGGTTGCGTGGGAGGTTGCTCCAGTGCGTGGCAGGAGGCGCAAGACATTCCGTGGGACCGATCGTGAGGCCTCCCCGGTTAGTCTTGCAAATAGGTTTCAGGCGCTGTCTGCTCAGGACGACGTTCCTGAGTCGGATGGTGTCTCTCACCCTGTCACCACCCAGCCTGCAAGATCCGGGCTTTCACAGACGGTGGGTTTACTTGTAGTTGGGAGCTCCAACGTTAGGCGGGTGATGGAGCCCCTTAGAGAGATGGCTGCCAAGGAGGGGAAGAAGGCCAACGTGCACTCCGTGTGCATACCGGGTGGAGTCATTCCAGGTGTGGAACGGGTTCTCCCGGATGCCATGAAGGGTACGGGTGCAGCCAACTGCAGGTGGTGGCTCACGTCGGTACCAATGATGTGTGTCGTTTCGGATCTGAAGAGATCCTCTCAGGTTTCGAGCGGCTAACTGAAGTGGTAAAGACTGCCAGTGTTGCTTACAAGATGAAAGCAGAGCTCACCATCTGCAGCATAGTTGACAGGACCGACTGTGGACCTCTGGTACAGAGCCGAGTGGAGGGTCTGAATCAGAGGCTCAGACGGTTCTGCGACCGTGTAGGCTGCAGATTTCTTGACTTGCGCCATCGGGTGGTGGGTTTCCGGGTTCCGCTGAATAGGTTAGGAGTCCACTATACGCAGGAAGCGGCTACACGGGTAGTGGGGGCTGTGTGGCGTGGACTGGGCGGTTTTTTAGAATAAAGAGCTTCGGGGAAATAGAAAATGGGCAATCTCAAAGGGTTCAGGTGGATCACAGGAGAAATGTAGATCCGGAAACTATCTAGTGAATTGTCGTAGCTGTGTCGGGAAAGTTCCAGAATTGCAAGCGTTAATAGAAAGCACCGAAACACACATCATTATAGGCAGCGAAAGTTGGCTCAAGTCGGAAATAAGTTCAGAAGATGTATTTTCAAAAGATCTATCGGTGTTCAGAAAGGATAGATTAAACAAAATAGGTGGGGGCGTGTTTGTCGCCGTCAAAAGTAGTATTTCATGTAGCGAAGTTGAAGTTGATAGTTCGTGCGAGCTATTATGGGTAGAGGTTGTACCCGAAAATCGTAAGAAGTTAATAATCGGTTCCTTTTACCGGCCTCCCGACTCTGACGATACAATAGCAGAAAGGTTCAAAGAAAACCTGTGTCTAATTACAAAACGTACCCGACTCACACGATAATAGTAGGTGGTGATTTTAATTTACCCTCGATCTGTTGGCTAAATTATATTTTCAAATCAGCAGGTAGGCATAAAACATCGTCCGAAATTGTACTCAACGCATTCTCTGAGAATTACTTCGAACAATTAGTTCATGAGCCAACTAGAATTGTAAATGGATGTGAAAACACACTTGATCTCTTAGCAACAAATAATCCTGAGCTCATAACGAGCATCAAAACGGATACAGGTATTAGTGAACACAGAGCTGTCGTAGCGAAATTGAATATCGAAAGTCCCAAAGTTACCAAAAATAAACGCAAAGTATATTTGTTCAGGAAAGCAGATAGAAACAAAATACATTACTTCTTGAAAGACAGCTTCCACTCGTTTCTAACACTAATCGTAGGTGTAGACCAGATGTGGCTCAAATTCAAAGAAGTGGTATCGACAGCAATTGAAAGTTTTATACCTAATAAATTAATAAAAGAAGGAGGCGATCCCCCTTGGTACACAAAACAGGTTAGGACACTGTTGCAAAAGCAAAGGAAAAGGCATACTAAATTTAAACGAACACGAAATCCCCAGGATTTGCGATTGTACTCAGAAGCTCGAAATTTAGCGAGGATTTCAATGCGAGATGCCTACAACATTTATAACAACGAAACTCTTTCTCATAATTTGACTGAAAACCCAAAGAGATTTTGGTCATATGTTAAATATACTCGGGGAAAGTCACAAACAATACCTTCACTACGTGATAGTAATGGCGATCCTGCCGATGACAGCGCTACTAAAGCAGAGTTACTAAACTTAGCTTTTAGAAACTCATTCACCAAAGAAAACGAAACAAATATTCCAGATTACGAATTACGAACAGGTGCCTTAATGAGTAACATAGAAGTAGATATAATCGGAGTTGTGCAGCAACTAAAATCACTTAACAAGAACAAGTCTTCTGGTCCAGATTGTATACCCATTAGTTTTCTATCTGATTGTGATGAAGCGATAGCTCCTTACTTAACAGTCATATACAACCGCTCTCTCATAGAAGGATCTGTACCAAAAGATTGGAAAGTTGCACAGGTCACGCCTATATTCAAGAAAGGCAGTAGGAGTAACCCACTAAACTACAGGCCTATTTCATTGACGTCATTTTGAAGCAGGGTTTTGGAACATATCCTGTATTCAAATATTATGAATTATCTCGAACAGAACGATCTATTGACCCAAGGTCAACACGGATTTAGAAAATATCGTTCATGCGAAACACAGCTAGCTCTTTACTCACACGAAGTGATGGGTGCTATCGACAAGGGTTCGCAAATCGATTCCGTATTTCTTGATTTCCAGAAAGCTTTTGACACCGTACCTCACAAACGGCTTTTAATCAAATTGCGTGGTTATGGTATATCGCCCCAAAGTTGCGACTGGATAGGGGATTTCTTGTCAGAGAGGACACAGTTCGTAGTAATCGATGGTAAGGCATCGACTAAAACAGAGGTGATTTCGGGCGATCCACAGGGTAGTGTTATTGGTCCTCAGCTGTTCCTTATTTACATAAACGATTTAGGGGAAAATCTAAGTAGTTCTCTTAGGTTGTTTGCAGATGACGCCGTCATTTACCGTCTAGTAAAATCATGTGAAGATCATAACCAACTGCAGAACAATCTGAATAAGATATCAGTATGGTGTAAAAATTGGCAATTGACTCTAAGCAATGAGAGGTGTGAAGTCGTCCACATGAGTACGAAAAGAAACCCGTTAAACTTTGTTTACAAGATAAATCAATCAAAAGTGAAGGCCGTAAACTCCACAAAATACCTACGAATTACTATTACTTCAGACTTAAACTGGAAAGAACACGTAGATAATATCGTGGGAAAGGCGAACCAGCGACTGCGTTTTATTGGTAGAACCCTTAAAACATGCAACAGAACTACAAAAGAAACTGCATACGCTACGCTTGTCCGTCCATTTTTGGAGTATTGCAGCCCAATGTGGGATTCTTATCAGGTGGGTTTAACGGAGGACATCGAAAGAGTCCAAACAACGGCAGCTCGTTTCGTATTGTCACGATACAGGTGAGACAGCGTTACGGAAATGATACAGGATCTGGGATGGGAATCATTACAACAACGGCGCTTATCACTGCGGCGTGGGCTACTTGCGAAACTGCAAACGCCAACATTCTCCTCCGAATGCGAAAATATATTGTTGACTCCCACTTACATAGGTAGAAATGATCATCAGAATAAAATAAGAGAAATCAGAGCTCGAACAGAGAGATTCAGGTGTTCTATCTTCCCGCGCGCTATTCGAGAATGGAATGGGAGATAAATAGTATAATTGTGGTTCGATGAACCCTCTGCCAGGCACTTAAATGTGATTTGCAGAGTATCCCATGTAGATGTAGATGTAGACTTTGTGACTGTTGGGGTGACATTGTGACATGTGAATTTTTTTGAGGAGTTTAAATTCTGCGCCATTTCTGAGCTTGCTACAGGGCTATGAGCGATTCTGTCATAAGCCCAACAAGTGCTGCTATCTGTTGGTCATCACTTACACTTCTACGCGAACTGTCGTCGCTGCTACAGTGGTTGAGTTAAAACGTGTTTTTTTCTTCCCCGGAGAAAACCTGCAAACTTTGTATTACACTACGGTCAACTCACTAGCTTGTGTTCCTATAGGTAATTATATTAATAACCATGCTTGTTAGCAAACATTTACTGTTTAAAGAACCTAAATACATTCTTTTGGTGTAAATTCATTCCGACATAACCAAAATTTCGAAGGTTGATAGGGTGGCTATGTGACAGATACAGTTGTCACAAAGCCAGTCCATTTTTTTTTTATTATTTTTTTTTTTTTTCATTTACGTTTTTTTCCAATTATCGCAAGTATAGTGAGGAAACTCTGGCAGAAGCTGTCAAACAAGTTTTGGAGAAACGTGTATCACTGAGAGAACCTTCCTGCAGGTCAGTAACATCCTCATAACTGGAATTACTATGAAAAGATGTTATTACAGTGTATAATATTAATTAATCTATTCTTCTCAGGTACAACAATCATAAGATCAGACTGTGGCTGAAAACGAAAGAGGCCCGAAATGTTCTAGTTGCAACACCAGTACCAGTAAGAAAACCAGGTGATCAACGAGTTTTTACAGACAGTGAGGAAATGGGATTTACAGTACATGTGGTTTTCCTGTCTGCATATGGATTTCCAATTACCAGTTTCAATCTTCGCTGCATTTCCTAGCATTTAAAATTCATTTTTATGAGTTTTTTTTTTTACTTGTTCTTGATGTTAAAATAAAGTTTTCTGGGGTCACATTTGACTGTATTATTTCCCTATTACTTTTAGTAGAAAGAACAGACTGTCACAAAGTCGCCCCACATTGTGACAGTTATTTTTAACTGTAATTAGGTCATACTTCGATATTTAGTTGGTGCTTGTTTATTGCTAAATAACGAAAGAGTATAGCTACCCATGGTAGTAAATATATCTGAGATTAAATCATTTTTTTCTGGTTTATATGGAAAATAATGAACTGAGTGTCCCAAAGTGACCTCCGCTTACGGTACGGATCTTCTGCTCAGCGAGCGGTTGTAAATGGAAGCTACTTATGGAGCTGTTGCATCAGCATACTATGAAAGAAACGTAATTGACATACAATCTGGACCTGCAGACTTGTTGAGTAATTTTAATTTCTTCAATACTCCAGGAATGTCTACTTCTAAATTACGCATGCTGGCTACTGTACTTGTTTCGACTTCTGGAGAACGTTCAGTCACGCAGCAGGGTTTCGGAACATATCCTGTATTCAAATATAATGAATTATCTCGAACAGAACGATCTATTGACCCAAGGTCAACACGGATTTAGAAAATATCGTTCATGCGAAACACAGCTAGCTCTTTATTCACACGAAGTGATGGGTGCTAAAGACAAGGGTTCGCAAATCGATTCCGTATTTCTTGATTTCCAGAAAGCTTTTGACACCGTACCTCACAAACGGCTTTTAATCAAATTGCGTGGTTATGGTATATTGCCCCAAAGTTGCGACTGGATAGGGGATTTCTTGTCAGAGAGGACACAGTTCATAGTAATCGATGGTAAGGCATCGACTAAAACAGAGGTGATCCACAGGGTAGTGTTATTAGTCCTCTGCTGTTCCTTATTTACATAAAAGATTTAGGGAAAAATCTAAGTAGCTTGCTTAGGTTGTTTGCAGATGACGCCGTTATTTACCGTCTGGTAAAATCATCTGAAGATCAAGACCAACTGCAGAATGATCTGAATAATATATAGGTATGGTGTAAAAATTGGCAATTGACTCTAAACAATGAGAAGTGTGAAGTCGTCTAAATGAGTACGAAAAGAAATCCGTTGAACTTTGTTTACAAGATTAATCAATCAAAAGTGAAGGCCGTAAACTCCACAAAATACCTAGGAATTACTATTACTTCAGACTTAAATTTGGAAAGAACACGTGGATAATATCGTGGGAAAGGCGAACCAGAGACTGCGTTTTATTGGCAGAACCCTTAAAACATGCAACAGAACTACAAAAGAAACTGCATACACTACGCTTGTCCGTCCATTTTTTGGAGTATTGCAGCCCAATGTGGGATCCTTATCAGGTGGGTTTAACGCAGGACATCGAAAGAGTCCAAATAAGGGTAGCTCGTTTCGTATTGTCACGTTACAGGGGAGACAGCGAATCATTACAACAACGGCGCTTATCGCTGGGGTGTGGGCTACTTTCGAAACCCCAATCGCCAACATTCTCCTCCGAATGCGAAAATATATTGTTGACTGCCACTTACATAGGTAGGAAAGATCATCAGAATAAAATACGAGAAATCAGAGCTCGAACAGAGAGATTCAGGTGTTCTTTTTTCCCGCGCGCTATTCGAGAATGGAATGGGAGATAAATAGTATAATGGTGGTTCGAAGAACCCTTTGCCAGGCACTTAAATGTGATTTTCAGAGTATCCCGTGTAGATGTAGATGCCCTGCCTCTGTGCTAGCACATGTGAGCTCTCTGGTGGGCGGACAGCTGATGGAGATGTGTCATGGTAACATCGCCACTGCTAACCCAATGCAGCTTTGCCTGCCCCAGACACCCTGCTGCAGCCTGCAGAGCGCAGCCCTGGTAACAAAGCGGCCCCTTGCTAACAGGCTGCTGGTTGCCGGGGGAAATTAACGCTGACAGCGCGGCGCGAACCTCCGAGCGGCCTTTTGATCAGCAGATTCTACACCAGCTCGTGTCTAGCGCGGGCGAAGCACTGCTGTGTTACGGGCACGCAGCGTGGGGGAAGGGAGCGACTGTGTGCTGACGGCGTGCTTGTACTGTACCGAATACCTGTGCAGGGACAATGTGTGTGTGATTGAGAGAGAGAGAGAGAGAGAGAGAGAGAGAGAGAGAGAGAGAGAGAGAGAGAGGCGAGGAAGGGTGCGGGATAAGTGATGTAGGGAGGTGAGGTCCGTACTACTCAAGTTGGAATCTTTATCTGCCTTCTGTAAATCAGTGACATATCAACAAGATACAAAAGAATGCGGAAGACCGAGGGCGCGTGCGCAAGAATGGACCGTTCTTCCCTTTACGTTTCAGCGCCGCCAGTGGTAGAAGCCGACGTAGTTCGCTATTCAGTAGGTCTGAAGAGAGACCGTTGTTTTTTGATGTCAAACAATACAGGGTTCAGCATTTACTCAAGGGAAAACACTTGTCTCTGTTTATAACATTGTCAGAAAGACGAATTGCGGCGCGCCAGTCACGTTCTGCACGGCCACTACGGTCGGGGTTTCGAATCCACCCTCCGGTATGGATATTTGTGCCGTCCTTAGTATTAGCTAGTTCATAAGTATTTTTTTAAGTTTAGGGGCTGATGACCTTGTAGTTAAGTCCCATAAGCTATACAAACATTTGAACATTTTGAAAAGACGAATTTCGATCGATTCTTTGTAACTCGGCTTTAGTTGGTTGACTTGTATTTGGCTTGAGTTTGTGACTTGTAAGCTGTAGATTTCGGCTTGAGTTTCACAGTTTGTAGTGAATGTATGGGTTATAAATTTTGTCAACTGTAAATATTGGTTCTGTTCATACCTTTAACTTTTTGTAATGTTAGAGCATGAAATTCCGTTCTCAGGGGCCGATATTTAAAAAACTGAAAAAAAAAACCTTGAATCATTCAGTCCCGGTAGGTCAGACAATTTGAAGCCAGTTACAACAGATATTATTTGTGCCTGATTCTTTTTTCTATCAAATTATACTTTAGTAAGATTTTATTAAAAGTCTTTCCTCACCAAAACTGTTAGATATTTTTCTTTTACACAATAACTGATTTGTTACGAACTTCACAGACATTATTATTATATATTCACTTTTAGAATAATCTTGGACCATGTTAGAGAACTAAACACGTGAATAACTATTCAAGACTTTTTTTAAGTTTCACATATTCTCTAATTGAAATTAACAGACACAACAAAATCACTTTCATAGAAAACACTTTGTAAGTTCACAATGCGTGACTTTTTTCGTAAAAATCTCATTTACATTAAAGTCTCTGTATCCTATTACATTGACTACGAACTTTAATTCTTCCAGGTAAGTTTTTTAAATGTCATTTCTTTAAACTTGCAAATAAGTTCGAATTCCAATATCACGAATATTAATCACTTAATTAACGGGAGACAGAAGTTTCTAATTATTCCTTCGTAGCCTATCCCGATCATAGTCCAAAGATATTGTACGCATTAGCGTATGATCACGATACGAAAGTTTATATTAAGAACTAAATAATTTATCGGGTTACTTTCTATCTTGGAAATAAACCCCATACGATATTTTGAAACTAATCACGGATAGAACTAAGCACTCAATACTGAGAGATCTGAACTCAGAGAGATAAGCACACGTAGAGAATTAATCACATAGATGGCAATCTGACAAATGATCTCTGATATACGAGGTGTTTTGACCTACTTATTCCCTGGATACTATTATTCTGAATTACTCTGATGTAATTTGACTTAACTAAAAATTTTGAAAAATGAGAAATTTCAGCCTCTTAACAAATAATTAAAATTACGAAACGATGAAAAATGTTGGAATATGGTGATTCTAATGCTATGGTCACGATGTGGTACTATATCTTTTAAAATGCAGTCCCAGTAGCGAGACGCACAGGCAACAATTTGTGTCTCGTCATACTTCTTTTTACGTCCCTCAGTAAGGCGTGCTCAGCTACCGCAGATATCTCTGGCTGAAGCAAT
The DNA here is from genome assembly GCA_026315105.1 of Locusta migratoria. Taxonomy (NCBI): domain Eukaryota; kingdom Metazoa; phylum Arthropoda; class Insecta; order Orthoptera; family Acrididae; genus Locusta; species Locusta migratoria. The sequence goes on along the minus strand of CM048744.1, from coordinate 214,910,881 downwards.
CTTGTGTGCCGATGGCGTGTCCGAAGTTTGGTTGAAATCGCTGCTGTTTAAGAGAAGACGTCGGACATTTACGTAAAATGCGGCATTTTCTAGCGCCATTTAATTGTTTATGGCGTTGTAACTAATGGAAAACCGCGTCGTAGGTAGATCTTAACCCCACAGTGATCTGACTTTGGCTTTGGAGGTCATGTGCGCAGAATTTCAATGTCAGCCAAATAAAACTGTAGATTTTTGTTAATTACCAACGGTTACTTCCGCCCGATGTTAGAGTCCTCCCTCTGACATGGATGTGCGGTTGTGTGTGTTGTCCTTAGCACTAGTTAGTTGAAGTAGTTTATAATTATAGGGACCGCTCACCACAGCTGTTTGGTCCCTTAGGATTACAAGTATTTCAAAATTTTTGAATAAACAAACGTATACTCTTCTTTACAATTACTGATTATAAGCAAAATATTTCCGATTGCTGAATTTACTTAAATCCTGAATTGAAAGGGGAGGCATTTAATTAAAAACTAGCTCTAAACCCGGCGTTGCCCGGTGTTATCTATCCTACACTCTCGTAGTCCACATCCCCTCCCCCCCCCCCTCTCTACATCCATCTCTTTCTCACTCACCTCTCTGTTCGTTTCCACCTTTCCCTCTCTCGGCAAAGTTTTTTGCAAGGTACCCTCTGTCATGTACCATACAAACATTTATGTACCCAGTTATCTTCCTCTTGGTATAAAAGTCACGTGTGGAAAAATTTATAAAGATTGGAACAAAACTATGCATTTTGTAAAATTCCGTAAGTTAAGCATGCTCTACCATGCACAGAACGAAATTTTATACAGACACTGACATTCCTCTCGTTTTTAAGGTGTAGTATGCAAAATTCCATCAATATCGGAACAAAATTATAGATTTCTATGAAATAGAAACGCAAGGTCACATTGAAAAACGCACTTTGTTGTTCTCAAATATTCCAGTTTTATTTCATACAACCCTTGTTCTGAGAATAACGAAAACAACAACAATAACAACAAAAGGATCTGTGAAATCGGTCGAGCCGTTCACAAGTTATGGCGTGACCAAGATATTTAGGGATCCATTTTTTATGTTGCAAAGTATCCTCCCCCATGCACCGTATGAAACTTAAGGTAGACGGTGACCTTCCTCTTTTTTTGAAGTTCAAGCGTGCTAAATTCCGTGTATATGTAGGAGAAGTATGCTCCGCCATACACCTATCACAAAATACTTTCTTAGCTGCCGTTTTCTACCTATAAACTACATTCTTGCCAAATCAGTTTCATAGGTGTAGTAGTTTTCGAGATTTCGTGTTTAGTCAGTGAGTGTGTGTCCTTTCGTGTTATATAGTTAGAGATTAAGGAAGCAGATTGCTTGATTTTGGATGCAAGAGAATTAAGGGAGACTTGCAGACAAAAATAAATAGTAACATGCAAATCTGTAATGCTAACTTTATTTGATACAAGGTAATACCTGATGCGACAGTTTTACGGCATCTACAGCAAAACTGTTGTGAGTGGTAGACTTCTAGACTTCTTTTCGTTTCATCAGTTTGTGTTTGTGTGTGTGTGTGTGTGTGTGTGTGTGTGTGTGTGTGTGTGTGTGTGTGTTTGTGTTGGGGCCGGGGGGGGGGGGTATCGGTTAGTTCAAAACGCTTCATAAGCGTCCGAAATTTCTTTGATACATATCGAGACAAAATATGTGTCTGGACATATTTACTATTATATTAATGACTGATTATTTGATATTTATATTACCAGACCATATTTTCATTGTAGCTTTTTCAATGGCTAGTCAATAATTGTGATTACTATTTAGAAAGGTGAAGAGGTGGGGCTTAACAGATTTGACATAATTGCAAAACGACAAATTGACCATAGTTGTGTACTTTTTTATCTCAGTGCTATCGGTTTCGGTTAGTTTACCATTTTCAAGCGTTAGCAGAGTCTAGCTTATAGCTTAATATGTCGTAACACAAAAAAGTGAAATTGTAAAATAAGTATTTGTCACCTTTACTGTACTCCTTATCGATTTTTCCACAGTGACTAAGTTTAAAGCAGTCAGCCACAACGAAACATACCCCTAAAATGTTCAAATGCTTGTAAAGCTTATGGGACTTAACTGCGGGGTCATCAGTCCCTAAACTTACGAACTACTTATGATTTATCTTATACTGAGGGGGGATTCGAACCCCCGACGGGGAGCGGCCTCGCGCATCGCAGCATAGCGCCTCAATCCGCTTGGCCGCTCCGCCGCGGCATACGTACATTAAACGCTTCGCCTTGTATTCACTTCACTGATACCAGTGTAATGCAATTAAATGTTTAATAACAGGCAAGATTTTTACAGTATTCCACCATAGCCACAAAAAATTGAGATGGAAAATTGCAGTTTGAACTAAAAAAAAAAAAATAATAAAAAATAAACAGTTACGTACCAATTATTCTTCAACAAAAGCATTTATGATCGATTATGGCTTTCATTAAACACTTGATAGGCGAGTGAAAAATAATTGCTACCAATTTATCATAGCCACTTGAATCTGGAAATAATTAAGCTGCTTTTTTTAGATACGCGTATATCAGTCTCAGCTGTAACAGTGAAAAATTACGTTGCGTTTTTCAGCGGAGTGTTAGATAACGGCGGTAGATATTGTGTTCGCTCTGACCGTATCACAAATTTGAACTGAAGTGAGTGCAATATTTAATTCTGCGTCGTAGAAACGTAAATTTATATGGAACGATTTGAGATTGTATCACAGAGTGAAAGAAAGAAATATGACACAAGTGCGGAAAAACGACTCTGTCTGAGAAGCAATTGACATATCAACTACAATATGTTGTCCGTCTTATGCTGACTTCAATTAGGACAATTAGTTCACACCAGACGCGTTTTATTTATTAAGTATCTTCTGTGTTCAGTGTTATTGCCTCTTCCTTACATCCCACTGCTGTTTTTTCTTTCTTAATATCTTGGATTGGCCCGTTGTGACATTTGTTTTTGTTTTCTTTCTGGTCAAATTTCGCCTATTTTGTCTCGTTTTCTTAGATTCTTCACTTTCTCTTAGATTCCTCACTTTTTCTAAACTGCGTAAAATTTGCACATCATCCGTTTTTATGCCTTTAGGCTTTTTTTTTACTTGACTACAGTTTAGTTCCACTAAAAAATCGCACTGACGTGTTTTACTTTAGATTTGTAGTTTTATAAGTTTTTGCAGACATTTTGTACCAAAATAGTAATCTAAATACCTTCAGCGCCGCAGTCTAACTCATAGGCCAGTACGCTATGCCTAACGACTGGACGTTCCGTTCTTTAATCTCATACTGTTGATGGCCGTTGTTAACTGATGCTAATATGGCATTTGTAGACACTAGACTATCTTTTATCGTACGAAGAACGACGTGTTTCTGTTAATTCTTCAGTGCGCCATTGCTTTGAAATGACAACGTGTAAGTTACAATAAGAGAATCATCAAATACGCAACACAAGATGGCGTATGTTAGAGAGAGTTCTGGGTGAGGAATTTCACGTGACATCTGCGAATGGCTGGTTTTCGTAAAATCAATGGAGGGTGTCATTATTTATGCAAATATCTCTCAAACGATAGGAGATATGAAAAAAATATAAGGGAACAAAGGTGCAGAGAATTTTCTCCTCTCCAAATTGGATTATTCAATTTTCGCGTCGGATGAAAGGTTTATTTGCAATTAAAATTACATTGCAAACGGCTTTTTTGGTATTACTAACTTATTTCTTGTCCGAAATATTTGAAAAAGCGAGGTTCTGGTCTCTGGTAGACAACAATTAAGTCTCTAAAATTTGGTGCTAATCGGTTGAACGGTTCGTCTTAAAAACAGGGAACACGTTACGGACAGACAGACAGGCAGACATCCCAAAATCGCCGTTATTTTTGCAAATATCTCTGAAACAATACGACATATGAAAAAAAACATAAGAGAGCAAAGTTGTAGAGAATTTTCTCCTCTAGAAATTCGGTTATTCAATTTTCGTGTCATATGAATGGTTAAGCCGTTATTTTCATTTAAAGTTCGAGCTGTCAAAAGACGATCGCAAAGACCCATTTTTAGTGTTAGTACCGTAACCTAAAGTTGGCCAAGAGGATGATATGCAAACTTTACGCAGTTTAGAAAAGTGAAGTAGTAACGAATGAAACAGAATCATACCCCCCTACCGTATATCTGTCCTTTGTTCTACCCACTTAGCCACTTTCATTAGTCATGGAGAAATGGTGCGTAGAAAGGATTAATCCGCTTTTGGTAAGCAGAGGCGATGCGTTTACAGTAACAGCAACTTCGACAATGTTATGCCGGCATGCGGGTCAATAGGTCGTTTTTTTCGAGGTAGTTCATAATGTCTGAGGAAAGTATAGCTTCTAAAATGCTGCTGCAAACCGATGTCATTGATATAGCCCACCGCTCATATTGTCTTTCTTGAATATTGGACTGACCTGTCCAGCTTTCCAGTCTTTGGGTGTGGAACGCTCGCTGAGCATTCCTCTTTATCTTCTTCTCTCCACATGCAGATTTTTTTTTTCAATGTTGTACTGAGGAATTAATTATTATTGGATGAGTCTTTGAAGGCAATGGATAGAGGATGTATTTATGATTAATTCGTTAACTATATCCGCCCCTGAGAGACGCTCTTACCGCAGTGGTCAACCTTTAAAGAGTAATTGAATCACTCGCTGATGCCTGCAGCTCGCTTCCGAGTATCCAAGTGTTTAATGGGACTGCGCTGTCAGACGTGCGTGGGGTGGGACTCTGTAACGGGAGAGGGCCGCTAGGGTGGTGGGCGCGGCTTCTCGGAGTCACCAAAGAGGGCGCCAGGACGTTTCCCATCCGCCATTGGCATTGCACTCTTACCAACGCACGGATTTCATTCATCTAATTCTTTTTACAGTCACTACATAAACAAATTACACTGCGGTGACAGAAGTCACTGAACACCTCCTATCATCGTGTCCAATCTATTGCTAACTGCAGCAAGCCGATGTGAAATGGACCCAATAACATATGAAGAGTTCTCGGTCTTCCACCAGGGAAAGCATACATCCACATTGCCTCAACAACTTGTTAACCCTTTGATGCATAACGGACTTATTTGAGATTCGATTCCATTTAATGGATAGGTGTGCACCATGCCCACAATATGATTAATGTAACACACGGGATGAGCAGCAGTGGTCATAATCCTTGATTTGTTAATGGCAAATCGATTACAATCCTACAACAAACTAATATGTATATAAATTTCATCTGTAACCAACTTCAAATGAGGGCTTGGTGTGCACTGACGATCGTCGCTCTGTGATTGAAATCGATTTGAGTCCACCTGGCTTTCGATTTCTTCTCAGCCGACTGACAGGTATTTCAGTTGAAATCCACCTTATCTTACAAAGCGCTTCTGTCTGTAGGTTGTACCCCGTTTTTCTTTAATTCTTCTACGAGGTATGATCAGTGTCTTTTCTTTCAGGATTGAAATAAGTCACTTTCGCAAATTGTTATTACAAGTGACCGGTTCCGATCTACTCTGAGACCATCAGCAGACCGCCTCGGCATCAACGACGATCGGTCTGATGAAGATCTCAGAGTAGATCTAAACCGGTCTCCCTATTATCAAATAAACTGTAATAACATTTTGCGAAGTGACAGTTATTTTCGTTGTGAACCATATACCACTTCACTAACTTTCCAAACTTATTAGTTTGTCTCTTTGTCATAAGGGTGTTTCTAATACTTCAGTTTACGTCATTTCCGTTGGCCACTGTCCAATATTTTCAAATAATTATTTCTTGTGCGCTTATAAAAAAAATGTTCAAATGTTTGTAAATCTATCGGACCAAACTGCGTTGTCATCAGTCCGTAGCTTACAAACTACTTAAACCTAGGTAAACTAACCTAAGGACAAACATAAACACCCATGCCCCAGGGAGCAGTCGAACCTCCACGGCGAGCAACCGCGCGCTCCGTAGCGAGGTGCTTTAGACCGCTCGGCTACTCCACCGCGGCTGTGCGCTTATAAAATATGTTCCTAGATATCTATGTTTGGCAATAGCGACATAAAGTTTAATATGATTATATGTTAAACAGAATATATTGTATTCATATTATATAGTTATACGTAGTTACACATACTATATAGTTAGGACAATATGGGGAATAATGTGATGGCTCCGTGTTTGGCTAATGTACATCAGACCTAATCTGTATTTTTTCCTCCCCAGATCACAATGTCTAGGAAAAAGCGTCACGGACAGAAATACGGAACGATGTTACATCTGAACCCAAATCACAAAGTGAGGAGGGAATGTTGTAACAGGTTTAGTGGGTACTAGAAAATTGTAAGGTTACCAGGTCCAGCACATATTCCTACACCCAAAAATAGATTCCAAACAACAGGTCTCCTTGTGAAGGAGAAAGTGTGAAGCCAGAAGTATCTTAGGTGTCTGAAATGTTGCGGGGGGAAATAAGACCCCCTGCAAACCTACAGGCGAGTTGTAAATATGTTCTGTAGAATTATGTTTGTCATCGTGCAGAAATGTTTCATCACTTTCCATTACTAGTTATTTTCAGTCTACTTAGAGTATGCTTTGTGTGTGATTTTATATACAGAGTGTTTCACTAAGTGTGTTTGCCTCTGTAACTTATAAAATAATAGGTGACGGGAAATTTTAATGCGGTATGTCAACACAAGAAATGTTACACTTTCTGCGGAACTATGAACATAGTTTATTGTATCATTTTCCAAAGAGTTACAGCACAAAGATATAATTTTTTAAATGGAACAATAGTTTTTTCTATAGTGCATTGGATTCGTTGAAACCAGCTGCGTCCAAATCAATTTAAATTCAAAATGTTCAAATGTTTGTTAAGATTATGGGACTTAACTGCGGGGTCATCAGTCCCTAAACTTTCAAACTACTTATGAACTACTTACGAACTAGGACGGCACAAATATCCATGCCCGAGGGGGATTCGAACCCCCGACCGAAGTGGCCGTGCAGCACGTGACTGGAGCGCCTCAGTCCCCTCGGCCACCGCGGCCGGCCAAATCAATTTAAACAACACTCCTATCACTGTTAGTTTGGGAGCTACAACCCTTCAAAGTTTCAGGGGCAGATATCACAAACGCTGCGCATAATGCAATGCGCCTTCTAAATGTGGTGCGGCCGAGTTGTAACGTCGCCAGTGTCACGGAGCGAGAAGCTTCCTCGATGCGCTGTTAGACTGCCGACTGTCGCCGCACTCGGCCGTATAGCCGACAGTTGGAGCCACACAAACAACCGGGGCTCAATATACCACAGTTACTGAAATTGGATGCTGATGGCATACACGAAGAACGAGTACGTTGACATGTTGCTGATGCTCGGCGAGTGACGACACGAAGCCACTGAAGCAGCCACGGCGTATGCCGTGAGATATCCTAAGTCAAGAGCCCCGGCAGCCGTTACGTTCTTACGTGCCGAACGACGACTTCGGGAAACAGGCAGCTTGGTAATGCGCCGCAGTAACAGACGAAGACCTTCAAGAACTGAGGAGATGGAGGTGTTTGTTTTAGCTGCACTACACCACGATCCTCATGTCAGCTTACGAGCCGTTGCTGCAGTCGCTGGTGTCAGTCTCACATCTGTGTGGCGTATAGTACACGACCACAGGTTTCCCCCGTACCGCCTGTCACTGACCCAGGAGCTGCATGGGAACGATTTCCGTGCAAGAGTGACATTCTGTGAGTGGGCCATGCGTAATTTCACGCTGGAGTCTTTACAAAGTATTATGTTCTCTGTTGAGTCCACGTTCACAAATTACGGTGCTGTGTATCGCCATCACATGCACTACTGGGCCGCAGACAATCCTCGGTGGGTACGACCTGTCTACCGTCAACGTAGGTGGTCTATTAACGTGTGGTGTGGAATCCTTGGGTATGAAATCATCGGTCCATACTACTTCCCAGGTACACTGACAGGTGAGTTATATCGCGCTTTTATAGCCGACAGTTTGGGTGGTCTCCTTGAACATGTGTGTCTACACAGGAGAGTCCATATGTGGATGCAGCACGATGGTCACCCAGCCCATTCTGCGCGTGCTGTTGTGGAAGAACTAAACAACAGATTTGCAGGAAGATGGTTGGGGCGCCATGGCCCTCATTCATGGCCCGCAAGGTCGCCCAATTTAACACCAGTAGATTTCCTTTTGTGGGGATATCTAAAGAATCGTGTTTATGTCACTGAGCCCACATCCCCAGATGATCTAAAACGGCGCATCGAGGACGCATGTCGCTCCGTCACACCGGCGATGTTACATCTCGTCCGCAGATCCTTTCGACGGCGCATTGCATTATGCATTGAGGAACATGGACACATATTTGAACATCTCATGTAAATCAACTTCCCACCGCCACAACATCCATCACCCACCACACAACCATGTATTATGTACAGCGTGCGGTATCTGCCCCTGAAACTTTAAAGGATTGTAGCTCCAAAACTAACAATGATAGGAATGTAGTTTAAATTGATTTGGACGCAGCTGGTTTCAACGAATCCAATGCACTATAGAAAAACTATTGTTCCATTCAAAAAATTATATTTTTGTGCTGTAACTGTGTGGAAAATGATACAGTAAACTATGTTCATAACTCCGCAGAAAGTGTAACATTTCTTGTGTTGACCTACCGCATTAAAATTTCCCGTCACCTATTATTTTATACGTTACAGAGGCAAAAACACTTAGTGAAACACCCTGTATATATATGCACTGCGTATGTTGCTAACATTTGTCACAGTGGCTTCAAAAGAAGTCCCATAAATTGTACGAAAATATTAATAAATTGTCATTTTCATTACGTCATTGTGTATTTCATTTCATTTAATCAGTTTCTGTAAGAATTACAGCTGTTTACTATCCTGTGTCTGAAAAGATGCACTCAGTGCCATATAGCTGCGATTTGGAAGCCTCTTGTAGGAATATCGAGAATTCTGCCTCCATAATCCTCTATTAGGCCGCGTTTATAGCCCGCGGTTATTCCGTGGCGGAGCAATCGCGGTGGTTTGTCAGTGCCCTGTTTCTCGTAAGGCAGATGAATCGCTATGTTACTACCGTAACCTAAAGTGGGCCCTTCCGCTCTTCCGCTGCGGTGTCAAAATACCAGCGGCTACACTTCCAAACCGCTTACACGACGGCTAATGGGGCTGTTCGGTGCGCCATTTGCATGGCTGCCAGGTGGGAACTGGGTGCTCAAGGTCACGGCAACTGAAACCGAGGCCGACGAGAGAGACAGGCCGCGGCGCGCACGTCACATCACGTGATCAAGTGAGGCCTGAGCCGGCGCGATCGCTAGCGGATTGGCCGGCCGCTGGGGCACTGCCCATTGTCTAATAGCGGCTAGCCAATCCGCTAGCGATCGCGCCGGCTCAGCAATATACTGTCAGGTACCTATGACATAGCTTCTCTCATATAGTAGTAACAATATCACGTTTAATGGTGTTGATATCGTTCTCATCAGTTCAGTGGCCCCACCGTAGCAAATTTGGATATGAAAATATTGTCGTGGTCTCCAGTCTGGAAAGTAGTGTGATAGAGCTACTCTTCATCTCCTCAAAAGAACAGCAACCACAACCAATTGAATCGTCTTACTGTATTCGTCTCTCGGTCACCCCCTGCGATTTTTAATCCAAACACGTCCCTCCAATGCTAAAGTCAAGATTCCTTGATGTCTAAGAACGTGCCCTACTAATCCATCCCTTTCTTTAGTAAAAGCATGACAGAAATTCCTCTTCTCCCCGATTCTTTTCAATACCTCCTCGTTACTTACGCGATCTAACCACCTAATTTTCATCATTCATGTGTAACAGCACATTTCCTTCTCTTCCAAGATTCACTCACATACAATGCTATACTCCAGACAAATGCTTTCAGAATGGATTGTCAACAAATTTGGCTTCTTCAGAAAAGCTGATCTTTCCATAGCTACACTGAATTTTACATCCTTTTGACTTTGACCATCATAAGTTATCTTGCTACCCTCGGGCATGGATGTGTGTCCTTATTGTAAGTTAAAGTATTTTTTAAGTCTAGGGGCTGATGACCATAGAAATTTGGTCCAATATGTTTGAAAACATCTAAAACTACATATATACTCCGCAATCCACTCATAGGGGCGTGGCAGAGGATACCTACAACCAATACTAGTTTCTTGCTTGACGCTGTAACGAAGCATGTCGGGATTTATTCCCATCTGCTTGCATTACTGAAACTTTTGATACCACTGTTGGGTAGTAATAGATATAAATGCAATTAGTCTATTATAATTTTCCTTTCCAAAACTTTGATTATTCCTCATAAGAAAGGCAACCCACATCCATTTGAATCTGCTTACTATACGCGTCTCTTGGTCTCCCTCTGCAATTTTTACCCCACACACTTCCCTCCAATGCTAATTTTACGATGCCCCTATGTCTATGAAGGTGTCCTACCAAGCGAACCCTTCTTTTAGTCAGGATATGCCAAAAATTCCTTTTCTCACCAATTCTGCTCAGTACCTCTTCATTAGTTATGCGATCTACCCACCTAATCTTCAGTATTCTTCTGTAGCACCACATTTCAAAAGTCTCTATTCTTTTCCTGTCCACACTGCTTATCGTCCATGTTTCACTCCCGTACAAGGCAACACTCCACACAAATGCCTTCAGAAGAGATTTCCTTACACTTAAATTAATATTCGATGTTAGCAAATTTCTCTTTTTCAAAAATGCTTTTCTTCCCATTGCCATTCTGCATTTTATATCCTCTGTACTGCGACCATCGCATGTTATTTTGCTACCCAAGTAACAAAACTCATCTGTCACCTTCATTGTTTCGTTACCTACTCTAATTCCTTCAGCATCGCCTGATTTGCTAAGACCGCATTCCATTATTTTTGTTTTTCTCTTGTTAATGTTCATTTTATACGATAGCTTCAACACACTGTCCATTCCATTCAACTGCTCTTCCAGGTCCTTTGCTGTCTCTGACAGAATTACTATGTCATCAGCAAAACGCAATGTTTTTATTTCTCCCCCCTGAAGTTTAATCCCTATTCCAAATTTTTCCTTGCTTTCCTTCACCACCTGCTCAATGTACAAATTGAATAACATCGGAGAAAGGCTACAACCCTGTCTTACTCCCTTCCCAACTGATGCTTCCCTTTCATGCCCTTCGAGTCTAATAACTGCAGTCTAGCTTTTGTACAAGTTGTAAATAACTCTCCTTTCCCTATATTTTACTCCTGCTGACTTCAGAATTTGAAAGAGTGTATTCCAGTCAACATTGTCAAATGATTTTTCCAAATCTACAAAAGCTAGAAATGTAGTTTTGCCTTTCCTTAATCTATCTTCTAAGATAAGACGTAAATTGAGTATTGCCTCCCGGGTTCCTATGTTCCTCCTGAATCCAAACTGATCTTCGCCGAGGTCAGCTTCTACCAGCTTTTCCATTCTCCTGCAGATAATTCGTGTTAAAATTTTGCTAGCATGACTTATTAAGCTGATGGTTCTGTAGTTTTCACACCTGTCTGCGCCTGCTTTCTTTGGAATAGGGATTATTACATTTTTCTTAAAGTCTGAGGGCATTTCGCCTGTCTCATACATTCTACACACCAGTTCAAATAGTCTTGTCATGGCTGGCTCTCCCAGAGACTTTAGTAGCTCTGAGGGTATGTCATCTACTCCTGGCGCCTTGTTCCGACCTAGGTCTTTCAAGGCTCTGTCAAATTCATCTCTCAGTATGGTATCTGCTATTTCATCTTGATCTACTTCCTCTTCGCTTCCTACAACATCGTCTCTAAGTTCATTTCCTTTGTAGATCTGCTCTATGTACTCTTTCCACCTTTCAGCTTTCCCTTCTTTGCTGAGAACTGGCTTCCCCTCGGAGTTCTTGATATTCCTAGAGTTGCTTTTCTTGTCCCCAAATGTCTCTTTTATTTTCCTGTAGGCGGTATCCACTTTTCCCCTTCTTATACATTCTTCTACAGATTTGCATTTGGCTTCTAGCCACTCCTGCTTAGCCATTTTGCACTTCCTGTGAATCTCATTTCTTAGTCGTCTGTATTCCATTTTGCTGTTTCATTTACTGCATTTTTAGATTTTCTCCTTTCATCAATTAAATTTAGTATTTCCTGTGATATCTAAGGATTTTTTGTAGGTCTTGCCTTCCTACCTATTTTGTCCTCTGCTGCCTTCACTATTTCATCTCTCAATGCTACCCATTCCTCTTCTACTGTTTTATTTTCCCCTGTTTCTGTCAAATGTTGCCTAAATCTCCCTCTGAAATTCTCCAGAACTTCACTTTCCTTCAATTTATCTAAGTCCCATCTCCTCATTTTCCTACCTTTCTGCAGTTTTTTCAGTTTCAGCCTACAGTTCATGACTAACAAGTTATGGTCAGAGTCTATATCTGCCCCTGGGTATGCGTTACAGTTTATAACCTGGTTCCGGAATCTATGTCGTACCATTATAAAATCTATTTGATACCTTCCGGTGTCTCCTGGTCTTTTCCAAGTATACAACCTTTTTTGTGATTCTTAAACCACGTGTTTGTTACGATTAAATCATGTTCCGTGCAAAATTCTACCAGACGACTTCCTCTTTCATTCCTCCTTCCCAGTCCATATTCTCCTACTATTTTTCTTTCTCTTCCTTTTCCTACTACCGAATTCCAGTCTCCCATCACAATTAAGTTTTCTTCTCCCTTAACTGTCTGAATAATTTCCTTTAGCTCCTCATATATTTCTTCGATTTCTTCGTCGTCGGCAGAGCTAGTTGGCATATAAACCTGTACTACTGTTGTCGGTGTTGGCTTCGTATCTATCTTGACAATGATAATGCGATCACTGTGCTGCTCATAGTAGTTTACCCGCATTCCTATTTTCTTATTCATTAGTAGTCCTACGCCTGTGATGCCCCCAACTGATTTTGTATTTATAATCCTGTACTCACCTGACCAGAAATCCTGTTCATCCTGCCACCGAACTTCACTAATCCCCACTATATCTAACTTCAACCTATCCATTTCCCTTTTTAAATTTTCTAATTTTCCTACCCGATTAAGGGATCTAACATTCCACGCTCCGACCCGTAGAATGCCAGTATTGTCTTTCCTGATGATCACATCCTCCTGAGTAGTCCCCGCCCGGAGATCCGAATGGGGGACTATTTTACCTCCGGAATATTTTACCCGAGAGGATGCCAACATCATATGTTCATACAGTAGAGCTGCATGTCCTCGGGAAAGGTAACGGCTGTAGTTTCCCCTTGCTTTCAGCCGTTCGCAGTAGCTGTGTGGCAAAGCCACATTAGCTGATGTTACAAGGCCAGCTCAGTCAATCATCCAGACTGTTGCCCCTGTAACTACTGAAAAGGCTGCTGCCCCTCTTCAGGAACCACACATTTGTCTGGCCTCTCCCCAGATACCCCTCCGCTGTGGTTGCACCTACGGTACGTCTATCTGCATCGTCGAGGCACGCAAGCCACCCCACCTCGGCAATGTCTGTGGTTCAGGGGGTCTAGCTGAAGTTATTTTCTACTATTTGGTGTCGCAGCAATTTAATTCGTTCATGTAAGAGGTACAGTGTTAAATTTCAGATAGTATGCTAATTATTATTTCTCATAAAACTAAGTAAATTCTTTTCTCATAATATTACGGTGTCTCACAAGTAATATTATGAAATTTTTGCCATCTTTAGTTTCTGTATAATTACCGTTAATAACTAAAGTATTGTTGATGAATCTATTTCGTAAATACGTAAATGATATACTATTAATTTAACTGAGATTTGTATACCAATTTAATCAGTATTATTCATGCTACCTATTACCATATCAACTTGTATGTAATTGTTTACTTTTCCATTATAATTAATGTACATAATTAACAATACGAAATTTCCCCTTATATCATTGTCTGAAAGATATAAATGGGATGCGTTCGATGTATGTAATAGAGTATTGTTTCGTCCGTCATCTGAGGCAGAATCCACGTAACCTTGAACATTAATTTTGAACTGTTATGTAAACGTTCATCAGTGTTACTCGTATGGAAAGTGTTTCTACCGTTATGATTAAAAGCTAAATTCTTCCGTGTCACACTGTACCCATTGGACTTCAGTATTTCAGAGACGAACTGTATAAATTTGTATTATTGACGTGTGGTATGTAATGTACCTGATCCTAATAATTGTAATTAATGAGACTCGCAAGCTGGACATAAATGGGGACAACTGTGTACTAATGGATCATTAAAAGTGTCAAAGAATAGCAATTCTGTGTTGCCTACGTTATTTGGATTAGTTTTTCCCCCATGCAATTTCTGTCAGCCGCTACCGATAGCAACGATCTACGAGAATATCAACAAACAGTGGACTACGACCAGGTAATGCTACAACGTGACTCTGTCAAGCAGCACAAGACTAATGTACTATTCCATATCTACATAGATAATCTGAACTCACACTGAAATGCACAGCAGAGCGTTCATCGAACCACTTTTATATTTCTCTACAGTTCCATTCTCTAATAGCCCGCGCGAAAAAGGAACACCTAAATCTGTTTTCAGTTTGATTCCTCTCTATTATTACGATGATCATGTCTCCCTATATAGGTGGCTGCTAACAACACATATTCGCCTTCTGAAGAGAAAGATGGTGAGAGAAATTTCGCAAACAGATCCGCCGCAACAATAACGCCTTCCTTTAATGACTTCCACCCCAGTTTGTGCATCATTTCCATGTCACCCTCTCCCCTATATCGGGATCATACAAAACGAGCTGCCGTTCTCTGAATTTTTTCTCAATCGTCCGTCAGTACCACCTGATATGGATCCCACAATGCACAGCAATACTCCAAAATAGGACACGGAAGTGTAGTGTAGGCAATCTTTTAGTAGAAGTATTGCAATTTCTAAGCGTTCCATTATCTACATCTACACTCTGCAAATCACATTTAAGTGACTGGCAGAGGGTTCATTGACCACTTTCATAACCTTTCTCTACCATTCCATTCTCTAATAGCGCGCGGGAAGAAAGAACACCTAAATCGTTCCGTTTTCGATCTGATTTCTCTTAATTTATTGGGATGGTCATGTCTTCCTAAGTAGGTGCGTGCTAGCAAAATATTTTCACATTCAGAAGTAAAAGTCGGTGATTGAAACTTCGCAAACAGATCACGCCGCAATGAATAACGTCTTTGTTTTAATGATTTCCGCCTCAATGAAATGTAGTCTTTGCTTCCCCTTCCCTACAGTATTTTCTATGTATTTCCAATTTAACTTGTTCGTAATTGTTACTCCTAGGTATTTAGCAGAATTGACGGCCTGTAGGTTTGACTTATTTAAAGGTATAACTGAAGTTTAACGGGTTCTTCTAGTGCTCATATGGATGACTTCACACTTCTAATTATTAAGGGTCAATTGCCATTTTTTGCACCATGCAGATATCTAAATCATTTTGCAGTTGTTTCTGATCCTCTGGTGACTTTATTAATCAATAAATGACAACATCATCTTCAAACAGTCAATGAAAGCTACTCAGATTGTCTCCTAAATCAGTTATAAACATAAGGGACAGTAGGGGCCCTACATTTCCCTGTTGAACGCCGGATGTCACTTCTTTTCTACTCGATAACTTACCGTCAGTTACAACGTACTGTGTCCTATCTGACAAGAAATCACGAATCCTATCGCACAACTGTGGCGATATTCCATAAGCACGGAATTTGATTAGAAGACGCTCGTGAGGTACAGTATTCGGACATTACGGAACATTTGGACATCACAGATGTGGTGTCGCACAAGGACAAAGTGCGCGCCACCTACTTTCGCCGCGCGCCGCCATGCACGCACGGCGCGGCGTTCTCACGACGACAGCCACGAGCGCCCTCTGCGACAACCCCGCTCGTGGCCACCACGGAAAGACACCGGTCACTTCGGACTGAGAAAGCAACCAGTTAGGACCTTCGTAATCAGATAGGCACCAGTGAAGACTTTGCTATCGTACAGGCACTAGGCAGGCCTCTAACAACTATGTATCAACATTCTGCAGTACTATGTAAAAGTTAAGTATTGTTACATTCTGTGCAATATATATCTCTTTCTAATTTACTCTAGTGTTTATAGTTTCTGGCTGCTACCCTCCGTACCTGCACCAGCGTGCTGTCTTTGTTCCTGTGTCGGTCTCATCCACTCGGCCACCGACACCTACGACGAGGCTGGGACACAAAAACAGATGTGTTAGATCTGGTTCAGAACTAGTGAGTTGGACGACAAGCACGACAAGCAAATCGTCACCGTGTTCCTTGAACGGATCTGTTGCACTCCTGGCCTTGGGGGATGGCGCATTATCATGTTGAAAAATGCCACTGTCGCTGGGAAAAATAACCGCCATGGAGTTCTGTAAGTCCTCCACTAGGTCCATGGACATCCCCTTCAATGTCTCAAAAAAGCTAACTGAATCGCCGCTGGTTTGCCTTAGTCCTGCGGAGCATGTGTCAACGAGTTGCTCCCCTGAAACACAAAGAATCGGCACCCTCTTGTCAGGAAAGTGGAGAAGGCATTGGTCTCTCACTGAGACAATGGTCACGGCACATTTGAGTAAATAGTTGCCAATGTCGTGGTGTTGGCACATGAAGGAGTCGTCGGCTGGGGATGCCCATCGTTAGGAGTGTGCGTTACTCTAATTTACCTGAATTGCGAATGAGGAGCTCTATGCTCACTTTTAAAGACACGGTTAGGTTTCTGGGCCTTACAAAATCATATGGTTGCCACACCTTAAGGACCTGAGCAGTTGCCTCAAAGCGCTGACAGTTGCCGGCCGCGGTGGCCGAGGGGATTGAGGCGCTCTAGTCATGGTCCGCACGGCCACTACGGTCGGGGGTTCGAATCCCCCCTCGGGCATGGATATTTGTGCCGTCCTTAGTTGTAAGTAGTTCATAAGTAGTTTGTAAGTTTAGGGACTGATGACCCCGTAGTTAAGTCCCATTGACTCTACAAACATTTGAACATTTTTCGCTGACAGTTTTAAAATATCTGCACAGTGTACTGGTCTGCAAGGCTGTCTAATTTAAAGATGTTGGACGCGGTACACCATGCAGGGATTCGGCTGGCAATTGGGACATTTAGGACGAGCCCCATACCAAATCTCTGTGCTTGAAAGGAGTACGAAAAATAATTTTCCCTCAATTTTTGCCTGTCACACGGCCTTGAGCATGTTTTGTTACAAAAAAACCTAAGCTATAATTCTGTAGAAAACAAATTTATGTAATATTTTGTACCATTTCACTAATCGATATTGTACTTATTTTCATATCTTTGCTGTAAACCAAAGACTTTGTTTTATCTTTGGAGTGTGTCTTGCACTCGCTGTTGTTGCGTTCAAGGAGTCGGTGTGTGACCTTCGTGAAGGAGAGTCGATGTCTGGTTATTGTAGATTTGAGCCGATGAGTATTGTTTAGTCGGGTTTGTCTGTGTGTTAGACTCGAAGAGTAAAAAGATTCAGACATTTTTGAAGAGTAGCAGCCAAGTCTGCAGATTATAATTTTTGTATGGAAATTAATCTGTCTCAAACAAGGTAATGTGTACTTTTCTATTGTTATGTCTGCTAGCCTGTATTTGAACTATTGTAGTTGGTGTTTCTCTTTCTGCTAATGAATACTGTTTAATGCTGCTCGTATTTATCATTTAACCCTGAGTCATTTTCCAGTTCCTCGTTCCTTTCACCAATTTGAATTGCTATCCGTTGTTTTTTATGATAGTGTTGCATAATTATTGTGTTCGTAAATTTGTTAATTAGAACAGTTCAGTGTAGGCATTTTGTCATTATAAATTGGTCTATTAATGAGAGCAGGAAGTAGTTTGTTCATAAATCCAGTAAAGTTCATAGTTTTTCTGAGTCTTAATCAAAGTTCAAATTATTAAGTCTGTGAATGTTAGTAACAGTTAAAGTGATATGTCTTATCTGAAATGAAGTAGACCACACAAAGAGTAAGAAATATTTTCAGTGAGTGATACTTGAAATCTTTACCAGATTTGTAGGATATTTTTAGTACGTTGAATCAGTATGGTAATTGTTGTTCATGTAGGCACATTATCAAGTGCAGTTATTTTTGGTATCCAATTAATCTCAAATATCTTTGTCTGACATCTTGTTTATTCAAGTGACAAAATTCTCATAGTAGTAGCAAGCGCTTTCTGTTAGCTCTCGCAGACGAATTATGCATGTATAGTCTGGCTAATGGTATATGGTGCATGCTAACAGATCTGAACTTTTCATTTGCTCACATTGTTTCTCACACACGAGATTAATGTGTACACCAATTACGAATTTAATTTCTGTTAACTTATTAACTAATGTACAATTTAAAGTGTTATCCGTTGCGCATCAAACAAAACCACATTTACGTATGATCATTGCATCCCATGTCAGTTGCAATTTATTTAACCAGGGCAAAGGAAGGTACTAAGTCTCATTGCTTAGTCAAATTATTTTGTAACCAAAACCAAAACAGAACATTTATTTGTGTATTTTAGTGGGGACGGTCTCTTAACACAAACAGTGACACGCTCGCCCCAGACACTATCTTTAGAATAACATTCAAACACACACACACACCACTTTTATGCTGAGGCTGCAGAGCCGTCACTATGTATCAGGCGATCGCTTCTCATGGTGTACCAGGCGTTTAAAACGCTGTCCACACCTTTCACACCAGCATACCATACCGCTGCTCGCCCTCCGTTGAAAAGGCGTTTTCGTAATCGGCGCTGAGGCCTATGGGTTTCGCATGATGGATTGCCTTCTTGAAATGGGGTTGGCTGATTTTAATACTCTACAACGTGGTTGGAGCAGGATTCCCCGTTGGATTCTCCAGAGGGCCAGACTTGTTTTAGAACTGACGAGTTTAAGGAAAGATGAAATTTCTTATTTTACCTTTTAGTCTGTGTTTTGTAATGTTTTAGATCAACATTGGGCTTTTACAGTGGTGTATACTGATAGCTCCAAGCAAGGGGACTCCGTCGACTGTTACATTGTTTCCCAATCGTGTTGTCAAAGTTCGCCTCCTCGAGCATTTTTTTTCCTCAGAGCTACATGCAGTCTTCAAGGTGTACTACAGCTGATACGACGTGTACAGAAAACAACTTCTGCTTTGCTCTGATTCTCTCAGTGCTCTGCAGTGATCGCAACAGCTATTTCCAGCTGTGACTTTGCTGCGGCAAATACATGACGATCTGTCCTTCCTCCAGCGTTGTGGGAAGATGGTGTCATTTTTGCTGGGTGCTGGGGCATGTGAGAATTCAGTGATATGAAGAAACTGATCGGACTGCCTGAGAGGTTTGTACAGCACCTGAAGTGACGATGTGTCCGATTCCCTTGCAGGATATCATCATTTGTTATGGCGGTGGTCCCTGCAATTGTGGGAGGAGGAATGGCTTTCAGTGGCAAATAACAAGCCGAGGCTGCTGAAGCCCACTGTCCATCCATAGTGATCCTCCTGCCGGCCTCTCAATAGAGATGAAGTAGCCCTTACTCACCTCTGAATAGGATACCATCAATTTACTCACAGCTTCTTATTCCGATGAGAGGAGCCCCCAATTTGTGATGCCTGTGGTGTGCAGATTACTGTCTGCTACATTTTAATTTAGTGTACTTTATATCACGCACAGAGGTTAGAGCCAAATCCTTGCCGTTATCAGCCGTCTATGTTAGGTGATGATGGGGCGAGTTTGAGCGACGTGTCAAGATTTTGTGATTTGTCTCAATTCTGCCTCACCACTTTTTACCATGTAGTCAGCCAGCCATGGTAATATGGTTAGTTGTTTTTATTACCACTCCAACGTTTCCCATAGTGGAATATTCTCTCTCTTTCACCAGCAGCATTACCCTTTTTGGTTTCTGTCAGCTGTTTATTTATTTACTGCATTTCTGTTCTCTTCATTGCTGGTATACTCTCAGTTCCTGTTTACACCCCTGACTCTTTTAATTTGCTCAGGCGATAAATATCCAGCTGTCGTGGGTTCAAAACCCCTATCCACCACCACACCAGCACTGTTAGAATGTGTGCTGTTCGTTCCGCCACAGCCGCTGTAGAATAGCCGTGTGCACTTAGGCGCCCAGCTGCGGTGCCACAGAGTAACATATACAGAGAGGAAGCCCCCCCCCTCCCTAAACCACTGTCCTACGCTCCCCTCGTAGTTCCATAAGATGCTAGCAGATGTCAGGCGGTTCCCCGGCTTAGTACCGGCAGACCACAGTAGAGGCGCTTCTGAGGGTGTCTGTTGCCCGTCTGAGGGTAGCGTGGAGGGGAGTCTGAGGGGATAGCTCGTGCCGCCTGCCACGAGGCCACGGATGTGTCCGGCGTTTGAGGAGAGGTGGTGGTGGGGACAGCCGCTACCTGCCGCCTGCTCTGGCCAGTTTTAAAGAGCCGCTTCTGACCGCAGCGCCATCACGGGACATCTTACGGAACTGCTCTGGCCCTCCCTGCCCGCACCCCTGAGCCTATGACCGGGCCCTTAAGGGTATATTACACGGAGCGTATTTGGTCGCTAGTCACTGATGTCTTTTGTCGCTCGGCGTATAGGCGAATAGCGAATGAATACGCTGACGCAATGACACGCAGCGACTGCAGACGCTAGCGTCTTCATAAAAACAATTGAAATGTGACGTAGCATATGTCACATTGTATTGGAGGTTAGGTGATACAAAACAGTTCTGTTTCCTGTCAAACAAAATATGAAGTGGAACTGTAATCAAATTTCTGGAAATTTATCAAATCATTAAAATGATTATTTAAATATTAAACTTAAAGACACTCAATTTAACCTACTGTTTGACGAATGACGAATTGAAGACTGAGGATCTCTTCGGGGATATGGATACCAAACACCTGAAAACAAAAATCAAAGCAAAAAAATATCTCATCTT
Source organism: Locusta migratoria (assembly GCA_026315105.1). Taxonomy (NCBI): domain Eukaryota; kingdom Metazoa; phylum Arthropoda; class Insecta; order Orthoptera; family Acrididae; genus Locusta; species Locusta migratoria. Next base: position 214,889,914 of record CM048744.1, on the reverse strand, counting down.
CATTATATTTCTTTAGGCAGAAGGATCTCCACACAATAATTCTCTCAAAAGATTTGCAGAAACACTATATTTATCCCTCCTCCCAGTTCAACTTCTTATCGATATTCTTTCATTTTTTCCTACTTTTCCGTTTTGATTTTGGTAGATTGTTCTTTTAAGACTCTTGCGAGAAACACAATGCCAGCATTTATTACTTCCTTCGACATTTTGACTCGACTGGTGGCTACTTTATACGCTCCTGTATGACACGGGGCGAGCGACCAAAAACGCCAAAGACCAGCGTCTGAAGTAGTCCACCCCTAAACTTTAGACGCCCGCGTTTCGGAGCAGCGACTTCGTTCATTGTCCTTGTTTACACGGAGCGAATTTAGCGGCTGCGTCCAAATTCGCCAGCGACTAGCGACCAAATAAGCTCCTTTACGGAGGTTTTTCCGTCTGTATACATTTGTCTGGCGGTGCGCGCGGCCGTTCGCCGTCCGGGGTTAGAGACCTCCCTTGGGCATGGATGTCTGTGTTGTCCTTAGCATAAGTTACTTTAACTTAGTTTAAGTAGTTTCTAAACCTAGGGACTAATGACCAACGTAGTGAAGTTCCTTAGATTTACAAACATTTTTAGTTCCGCCAGTCTGCCCAGTCTTCAACATCAGACATCTGCAATGAGGGGTGCCCGTCCAAGCTCTAGACATTTAGACTTGGTTTCGTCGTGGTTTCTGCAGACACCTACCATAGCATTCCTGAATATCCGAAATGCTTATACCAAGCCTACGGGCCATCACAATATTCTCTCGGTCAAACCCAGACAGGTCGGGCGCCTTCCCCATTCTACAAATAGGACAGCAAGCTGTCTGATATGAAACTTTCTGTCAGATTAAAATTAGTGTGCCGCAACCGGGATCCGAACTCGGGACCTTTGCCTATCGCGGGCAATCGCACAACCGTCCGAGCTATCCCGGTACCTTTACGGTCCGCTCCCACAACCTTTCATCTGACAGTACCTCGCCTCCTACTTTCCAAATTCAGCTCAGTCGGTAGAGCGCTTGCCCGCAAAAGACAACGTCCCGAGTTCGAATCCCGTTTCCGACATACTATTTTAATCTGCCAGGAAGTTTCATACCAGCGCACACACCGGTGCAGAGTGAAAGTTTCATTCAGCTGACTCATACTATATCCACCGTGCGTTTCTCTCCCCAGCAATTACTTGTTCTTAGGTTTAATGTTCAAATGTTCGTAAATCTATCGGACCAAACTTCGTGGTCATCAGTCCGTAGCTTACAAACTACTTAAACCTAGGTAAACTAACCTAAGGACAAATACACACACCCATGCCCCATGGAGGACTCGAACCTCCACGCCGAGCAACCGCGCGCTCCGCAGCGAGACGCTTTAGACCGCTCGGCTACTCCACCGCGGCTCTTAGGTGTAACTGCTATGGCCTGGAGGCCTTTAAGACGATATTAGGTAGGGGATCAGAATACTCGATCTGATCAGAGTATGTTTAGATTGCGGCCCAGTGATAGCGGGCGAGTAGCCTACTTGACTTCCCGCCCATTGTGCAGACACTCAGCATTACTCAGCACCTTATGCGGCGGACTGGAGAACCGCTGGTGCCGCACTTCAGAACGGTTGCCACGCAACTTGTTCAGCGTTACGGACGCAGGCCCGTTTACATAGCAGAAGGCGGCATTAATAACTCGTCGTGCGGCTGCGTTTCTAGAAAGTGTGACAGTATCATTTCGCAAAGCGTGCTGGCGGCGACGTACATTGGCGCCGGGTAGCAGGAAGGCGAGGCAACAATAGCGGACAGTAAGGCAGCTGCCAGCAACGGCACGCGAACGTTTCTCCTCCGGAGGCTCTGAGGAATGCCTCGCAGATCTCAGGCCGAGCGAGAACTTGCGTCATTTCGATCCGTATAAAGGCAGTCTGTGCTGGAAGCTTGATTTGAAATAGTACCTAGTGGTGCTAGCGCGTTCCACACACACACACACACACACACACACACGCAGATAGAGAGAGAGAGAGAGAGAGAGAGAGAGAGAGACAGGGGGGAGGGGAGATACGATGTATCAATATTCCATTACAGTGAACAGGATGACCAGCCAGTCTAAAAGTTTTACAAGTGTTCTTCCACTTTAACATTCGCCTTGACAACATGACCAAGGCTGTCCACCTGCCATGCTGTACGTGTGGAGAAATTGGGGCCCCAGAACACACTGTCATACACTGTCAGCTTTAAAAAACACACACTCACAATATGTTTGACACGACTAAAGACCTAAACGATCTAATACGAGATAAGAACGGATGGGTCATAATGAACAGGCTGACGGACGAAGTCTCACTGAGGCGCTCCAGTCACAGTCTGCACGGCTACTACGGTCGGGGGTTCGAATCCCCCCTCGGGCATGGATATTTGTACCGTCCTTAGTCTTAGCTAGTTCATAAGTAGTTTGCAAGCTTAGGGACTGATGACCCCGTAGTTAAGTCCCATAAGTTCTACAAACATTTGAACATTTGATTTTTTGAAGTCTCACTACGAAAAAAAGACGAGTACACACAGGACGTAAGACGTAATGCAACACGAATCGCCCACAACAGAAGACAAAACACTTCTGATGCAAGTGACACTGAAAGCGCAAACAGTACAAATTACACCACAGAGGACGAAATAAACACTTGCGAAATGTAACCTACAGATATAGCCCATCATAGGAGTCTCCAAATGAGAAAACTCCAGGATGGCAAAGCTTGAAGTAAATTCCGAGGCCTCCCACCCTGGACTTTCCAATCTTATTCTCTGTCACTCAAATCAATCTTTCCTGTATTCTTTTTTTCTATTCGTAAAATAGTTGATGTTTTTAAGTTGCCTTTCCATTTTCCTTATGATAAGTTTTTATGTTTTCCTTTGTATTTTTTATCTCATTTCTGTAAATGTATAAAGAAAATAATGTATCACAATCGCATGAATGTGTCACGTAGGTTTTGTAATCACGACCAGCTATATACCCAAAGGCAGCTGGTCCGCAGCAAGGGTAAATAAATAAATAAATGTACACCTTGCAGAACAGAGCCGGCCAGAATCAGTATTGACTGCTGAATTTAAAATCACGCTACCCTCCTGGCGTCCGTGCTGAAACTGCTGACGTTTCCATGCTACCATGGAGCCAATAGCAGACACCCACGTTTGATCACGTGTGCTACTGCTGGAGGAGTCAGAGGTGCGACAATGGGTTCCTTGGCTCTCTTCCGTTTGAGTTCTCGTACAGAACAGACGCACCCGAGAGGCTCAGCCTCTGTGTGCAGCAAACGGCCGCATGCCGTCCGCTCCCGCCTAGCAGCTGTTCGGTATGTTCAAAATGCTCAAATGTTTGTTAAGCTTATGGGACTTAACTACGGGGTCATCAGTCCCTAAACTTACAAACTACTTATGAACTACCTACGAACTAGGACGTCACAAATATCCATGCCCGAGGGGGGATTCGAACCCCCGACCGTAGTGGCCGTGCAGACCGTGACTGGAGCGCCTCAGTCTCCTCGGCCACCGCGGCCGGCCTGTTCGGTATCAGGCACCAACAATGTGAACCATTACCGTAACCTTTACCTTTTACATTTTCTAATCCGCAGCTTAGACTGGCACTCATTCATTGCATTCGACCCCAAGGCGAGTCCCGATATGTAACCCGTACTTCAGAATACAGCCAATATTAACCTGAAAACTATCTTTTATTTGCCAATCAGCCACCCATTCCTAGGGCGCCCAAGGCGCTCCGCCTTCCATCCTGACAACGCCTCCAACCCATCTTATTTGTACAGCAGTGGGATGGGTTTTAGTATCATCCATGGGATAAAGATTAACTGCTGTACAACAGATACTCTACTGTCAACATTACTGGCTACCATAAATGTGACACCAAGACGTACCGGAAATGCCATGGCCGAATTTGCACAGCCGGGGAGAAAACAATTACTGTTTCTTCAAAGAAGACGTCAATTTTGATGCAATCACGACAGATATCAAGTGAGGGATCACGTACAACCTCGGACAATAAAGTTCAGTGAAGAATCCTGTGAAATTAACATACATTGAGTATGAACTCCATGCCATAACTATGCACCGCCGAGCTGACGATACGTAATCTGGGAACTTTTCACACTCTTTCTTTGGGATGGCGTTCAAAAGCCTCGTCACGTCTTGTTAGATTTCATGAATATCGTCTAATTTCTTTGCTTTCAAGCAAGTATGACACGAAGGATTAGGAAAAAGTCTCCGGACTGAAATGCAACGAGTATGCTGGATTTTTAAGTGGCAGGAACTGTTTGAGGATATTGGCTGTGTGTGGGCGAGAGCTGTCGTGAACAAAAAACCACGAAGCTTGTTTTGGGTACTTGGATACTACCCTGTGTAGACGTTGCGTGAAATGGGTTAAAGTTTCAATGGACCTTGCAGCGCTCAACGTCGTTCCCTCAGGTTGGAATTCCTTGTGGTTAATGTCTACAGTATCGTAAAATGTGACGAGCACCTTCTCTGACCTTTTTCCGACGGGGTGATGTCGGAAACTCCATTCCATGCTTTGGCGTTTCGTTTCAGTGTCCTACTGTAGACACCAGTTTCACCCTCAGTGACAGTTACGGTTGAAGAAATTGTGTATATCTACATACATACTCCGCAATTCACCGTAAGGTGTGTGGCGGACGGTACACTGTACCACTACTAGGCATTTCATTTCCTATTCCACTCCCAAATGGAACGAGGAAAAAAAAGAATGCCTATATGCCTCCGTACGAGCCCCAATTTCTCTTATCTTGTCTTTGTGATCTTTACGCGAAATGTAAGTCGCCGGCAGCAAGATCGTACTACACTCAGCTTCAAATTCCGGCCCTCTAAATTTACTTAACAGAATTTCACGAAAAAAACCTCGTCTTTCTTCCAGCGATCCCCAATTGAGTTGCCGGAGCATTTCCATGACACTCGCGCATTGGTCGAACCTACCGTTAACAAATCTAGCTGCTCGCCTCTGAACCGCCTCTATGACTTCCTTCAAACTGATTTGCTGCGGGTCCCAAACACTTGAGCAATACTCAAGACGTGGTCGTACAAGCGTTTTATACTCCATTACAGATGAAGTTCATCTTCCCAAAATTCTCCCAACAAAACCGAAGTCTGCTGTCCGCCTTACTCACAACTGTCCTTACATGTTCGTTCCATTTCATATCGCTCTGCAATGTTACGCCTAGATATTTGAACGACGTGACACGACATCTCTAACACTACAGCACCTATGAAGCTCAAATTTTGCCAGTATGTAGTTTATAGGTGGAAGACGTCTGCTAAAAAAGTATTTTGGTACAAGATAGAATTATGGTGCATGACGGAGGATACTTTTCCTACAGACTTAAGAAATCATTCCGATCTTCACGAAATTTTGCACGCGTGACCTTCAGAACAAGAGGAAGGTCACAGTCTACGTAAAGTTTTATACAGTGTATGGGGGAGGGAACCTTGCAACATAAACATGGAACTCTAAATACCTTGGTCTCGCCATAACTGGAGAACGGCCCGACCGAGTTCACAGATCCTTTTTTTGTTCTTTCGTTATTCTCATTACAAGGGTCATATGAAATAAAAGTAGAAAATTTGAGAACAACAAAGTGTGTTTTTCAATGGAACCCTGTGTTCCTATTGCATAGAAATCTATAGTTTTGTTTCGATATTGATGAAATTTTGGACACTTGACCTTAAAAACAAGATGAATGTCACTGTTTGTATAAAATTTCGTTCGGTGCAAAGTGGAGGGTACTTAACTTACGGACTTTGACAAAATGCAAATTTTTGCTCTGATCTTGACGAACTTATTCACACATGAACCTTTAAGCCAAGAGTAAGGTCACTGGGTACATAAATGTCTGTAAATCTATCGGACCAAACTGCGTGGTCATCAGTCCGTAGCTTACAAACTACTTAAACCTAAGTAAACTAACCTACGGACAAACATACACACCCATGCCCCAGGGAGGACTCGAACCTCCATGGCGAGCAACCGCGCGCTCCGCAGCGAGGTGCTTTAGACCGCTCGGCTACTCCACCGCGGCGTACATAAATGTTTGTATGGTACATGACAAAGGGTACCTTGCAAAAAACTTTGCTTAGGGAAAGAAACGTGGAAACGAACAGAGAGATGGGAGAGAAAGAGATGGATACAGAGATTAGGGATGGCGGTTATCGCTGAAACAACCGGTTTTCGGTTATACCGGTTCTTTTCATCTCCAGTTTAACCACACCGTAAAAATTGCTCAAGATAACCGGTTTTTTAAATAACCGGTTTTCGGTTTTTATTGCTATTATTTCCAGTAGAGTTCGAACGAAACATATTTTGCGGCCGAAACAGAAACCGTAATCGTCGGTTCTAGTTTCGGCCGAAACCGAAACTTACGAAATTTAGTTAATATTTAGGTAAATTTACGTTATACGACAAATCACTAGGCTTTCCATATTTTGCAAGATCCCCTCCCAATATTACGCCTTCTTGAGTGTGTGTAAGCCTAACCAGGAGTCCGTAGAAGACGATATACGAACCATACAGATTTACTGGCCTAGTATTTCCATCCGGCAGTTGCGAATATTGATCCAACCACTCCGTAAGTTGGACCTGTGAGCCAGCGCATACGAATATCTCATTATGCACATAACATATGTAAGTTACAGTCAGTAAATAAACTTCAGTCAGTGCTGCAGAAGTATTTCGAAAACTAAAGTCACAGTTCGACTAACAGTATGATTGTTGTCAGTGTAAATTTACACAAAATGAACTAGGAAAGCTCTGTACCACATGATCAAAGAATGTTCAAATGGGTGTAACTTTTTATGAGACCTAAATGCTTAGGTCATCGGTCCCTAGACATACAAACTATTTAATCTAACTTAAACTAACTTGCCTTCGCTTTCAAGGAATCACATTAATAAAACTTGTTAGCATAATGTGACAATATGATAATACATTAAAAGTTAGTATTCCAAGCTTAGAGTACATCACTTACATAATAGGTAAATGAATCGAATTTACCTCCTCTTCCAAGAACATCTTTGATGCTTTCTCCTTAAATGACATAGCATGTTTGTAGTACCTCCACCCGTTTACAGCTTTTTAAAGCAAATGGAGCATTGTATCTCACTGCTCCCTTACTTCGTGAAGTACTTCCATACTCGGGATGGTGCCATTTAAGACATAACCGATGTCTGGCGACGACAGCAACCAACTGCCGCATTACTAGACGGAGGCACGTCTTGTACACTGCCGGTGCACGCGCGTCGTCTAATAGGCCACGCCACACGGCAACAGGTGCATCGATGCCTCAAGAGCTGCACCAGTCCATAAATTCTTATGCCACGCGTTTCTGACTGCCGGGATTGTTCTTAAATTAACACTGATATCTTTTCTTAGTTTCTGAGATGACCTAATATTTCACAGCAGTGGAAATTTTAGGAATAGCCCTAAATATTAGTGTCTACTAGTTTTAATTTTTTAAAATTATTTACAAAAAACACATTTTGAACCACTACTACAGAAAATAGTCGTATCGGTTTTTTTACCCGGTTCTTGACAATAACTAAAATAAACCGGTTACAACCGACACCAAATAAATACCGAAAAAACCGGTTATTCAAAACTAAAATACCGGTATCGGTTTTAACCGGTCGGTTTTTCCCATCCCTAACAGAGATAGGAGGGAAGGGAAGGTGGTGTAGAATAAACAAATACCCGGAGAACGCCGCGTTTACAGCTAGTATATATAGATATGCCCAATTATTTTTTCTTATATAGAGATATGAAACAGCCATTTTCACATGAATTATAATGATAGATACAGCATTATTTAAATTTAAAACCACGTGAAGTAATTACAGAAGAACGACAGGTTTTTACTGCCTTTCTTCTAACTGCAATCCAGTTTATTTCGCACAGTCTGAAAGAATGGATCCGAGTCAGGTTGTAAAACGCTTCCTGTAAGACCGGCGGTGCTATAAATGTCAGTCCGCCGTTTTTATATTCACCTCCATACAAACGACGAAGCTCAGCGGCAGTTTGCAGAGGACGCCTGGGAGGCGGGCTGTCTGTCGCAGACAGTGATCTCAATGATGAACAATGGATACACAACTGTAGTGTTTTGAATCTGTGAAAATCTTGACACTATTTTTGTTAGGTTGGCAACTCCGTACGTATAAGTCGTGTTGTTCTTTTGTACTCTGCGTCCTTTGAAAATAAGATATGAATGATTAATTACTTTAATAAATAAATTATACTTAAGTTCGAGTCGTTTATGCTTGAAGAGAACTCAAAGGAAACGAAGTAGAGTTCATATCCATAGATGAACTATATTTTTAGTCAGTTCCTATCCCATTCGATTTAATGAATTAATTACACTGTTGTAGACGCTACTTCTCGTGGTCATTTCTCTATTTGCCTCTTGTTTATAATTTCCGTTTGAGCCCACCGACTGGAAATTACTGAATGAAAAATAACGCTTATGTCAGACACCTCGAATTGATCGTTTTTACACCTTCATTTATCTTTCTACAGTAAAACAATTTATCCATGTAACGCAATATGGTAGAAACACTATTTCTGAATAAAAATATAACTGACGTACACGTTAAAAAAAAAAAAAAAATAAATAAACCCATGCCGTTTTCTGCTGTTTCGTTTCATGAGTATACAGTTTATTCCAAGTCTCAACTATTTTGTGAATAGTATTGAAATGTTCATAGGTAGCTGCCGTTGTATTTGAGTTACTTTGTTCGAAAAGCAACTAGAACAAAAGATTGCAGAGGTCATAATGTTAAATTCGGTGTACGCAAATACTACTAACAACTAGATAGAGACAGATACACTTTCACAAACATGGCGTCGAGCGTCACGCTTTCGTAATACACAGTACTGACAGAGTCTAACATAAAGAGTCACGAAACTCCGGGTAGTTTTCTGCAACCTTGCGACTGCAGCGCTGCTAAGCGGCCGGGTCATAAGAACATACTGAGAGGCGAGAAACCATTGTGGATTAGATATGGAGTCGAACGACACGCTTAAAATGCGACTGCATTTCGGAGCTTATTGCAGCGCGATAAATTGTAGTTATAGGAAAACTAAGAAAATGTACATTTCCTCAAATATGGAAAGCTCTTACAATGTAGGACAGAATAAAGTATGTTAAATCTTAAGGGTGTATGGAATCTGTAACAAAGAGAGAGACAGGTAACTAACCCAGTATTTTTCTTCAAAGTTATTTTTGATAGTCTACTGATAGGTTTGTGGAAGTCAAAACAAATTTTTGCACGGCAGTCTACTATTGGTGATGCAGTAATGATAGTCGAAATTTAAAAGGGATTTGCGTGTACAAAATGTAAAATAAAACATAACTAACTGTAGTTTAACGTGTGCAGACAAACAGTTTTCAGCAGGAAAAGATTCTTAAAGATTTACAGTACCTTTACATTCCTGGGGGGATAGGTAAGATGAAAACATGATAGGAATGGCACAAGCAAGTCATCTGAGCAACAATAAAGCGAAAAGAGCTTTTATAAGGCGTAACGCTTAGTCTCTAAGAAAGTAAATATCGGCTCTAGTACCAGTATCAAAGGTATTAAAATGTTCAAAATATGCAAAAAAAAAAAAAAAAAAAAAAAAAAAAAAAAAAAAAGAAAAGAAAAGAAAAGAAAAGAAATTACACGTGTAACTACGTACCGGTACATTATATAACTATAAATCACTTGCTTTTGAACTTAAACACACTATGTTACAATTGGCTTCTTGTCTTAAACCGTGTTTGGATGTTATGATTACGACCGTGATAGTGTGAGCCGTATGTATTAAAATGCAGTGGCATGTTATTATTACAAACTGACATCAACAGGAAAAGGGATTTTTGTTTAATAATGTTTTCGTATTTGTGTCACGAAATACACGTTTTATGCCTAGGAAATATATAAACAACAGCAATAATAAATAATACATTCCAAGTTTCGGTAGTGCCTCTTTCTGCTACTGAGCTTGCTACCCAGCCGCTTGGAGCGCTAGTATCGCTTCAGCTGTCAAATGGTTGCATTTTTTCCCCTACTGAGTTTAGCTAGGGTTGCCAGATCTCCGGGCGCCGCCCGGAGTGCCCGGGTTTGGAATGAATTCTGCGGGTCTACGGGCCAATGACTCTCATCTCCGGGCTTGAATGTAGCCTTCATCTTAACTTTCTTTGTTTTTGTTTTTACGACGCTTTTTAAGTACTATGCTCATGTAGCGACGATCTACATCGAACTTAACGTAACTTAAACTAAGGACGAACACAACATCCATGCCCTAGAGAGGTATTCGAACCTCTGGCGGGAGCAGCCCCACGCACCGTGGCAAGACGCCTCAGTGCGCTCGGCCATTCCCGGCCGGCTCCTCTCTAGTAATTATGAATAACTTTATATAAATGTCAATTTCTTATTGCAAGAAAACGCTACTTTCTATTCTTCCTCTGAAAACTTTTCATTGTTGCGTCGGTAGTAATCGGCTAGCGCATTATTAAGTAAACACTGTTGCGGCAACGTGTCAGCTGGCGACGTCTATTATTTGTGTACGTTCGTTCACTGTTTATCAGTTTACCGGCAATTTTTGGAATACTTGGATCGTATGTGAACAGACAAGTTTACATTAACTCAGTGAGTAATAACACTGAAATGAAGAGACGATATCTAAGTTCGTTCCGTGAAGAATGGTTGCAGGAAGAAAATTAGAAAGAGTGGCTACAAAAAGTCGATACTGATGAGTGTATGTGTAAGTGCAGAATATGCAGTATCTCATTTACTGTTAAGTACGACGGAGTGAAAGCTGTGAATAAACATTTACAATCAGAAATACACAAAGCGAATATTACTACACTAAAGAAGAATCAGTCGCTTCTTAATTTCTTGCCGAAACAATTTTCTGCAGAAGACGACTATCCTGGTTGGGGGGGGGGGGGAGTTGGTCGCAGTTCGGGGGGGGGGGGGGTGAGTCATTGGCCAAGGGGGAGGGGACACGTCTGGTCTCCGGGCCTGCCTCGAGTACAATCTGGCAACCCTAAGTTTAGCGACTGTCTGTTTTAGACTGTGGTACTGACTCCAGATTGTCTCTCAGCTCACTGGCCGCAGTTTGCCTACTGGTGGCCCGGGCAGTTATTTGCGCGAGCCTGTGCCCGCGGCGTTGTGCATGCAAACCGCGGCGGCTGCGGCTGGCGCGGGCCTCGGCATGCCCGCGGCGTCGCATTAAGTGACACCACGACCCGAATACAGCCGCGCCGACACTCCCAGCTCTGGCGACACAGCACGACGCAGCCGGGCCTCTCATAAGGGAACCTCCAGCTTCAAAGTTATCCATAGAAAAGGGGGGGTGTTTCGCTTCATCGATGAATGTGTCACTGTTGTTTGTATGACATACAGTTCTGTTAAGTGAAAGCTGTTCATAAAATAATTTACAGGGTGATTCAAAAAGAATACCACGACTTTAAAAATGTGTATTTAATGAAAGAAACATAATATAACCTTCTGTTATACATCATTACAAAGAGTATTTAAAAAGGTTTTTTTTTTTTTTCACTCAGAAACAAGTTCAGAGATGTTCTATATGGCCCCCTCCAGACACTCGAGCAATATCAACCCGATACTCCAACTCGTTCCACACTCTCTGTAGCATATCTAGGGTTGCCAGATTGAACTCGAGGCAGGCCCGGAGACCAGACGTGCCCCCCTCCCCCTTGGCCAATGACTCGCCCGCCCCCCAACTGCGACCAACTCCCCCCCCCCCAACCAGGATTACACGTGAATTCTAATCATCTCCTCCCTCCCAGCAAGTAAATGAGATAGTACATATTCTGCACTTTCACATACACTCATCAGTATCGACTTTTTGTAGCCACTCTTTATAATTTTCTTTCTGCAACCGTTCTTCACAGAACGAACTTAGATATCGTCTCTTCATTTCACTGTTATTACTCTCTAATCTGAGATAATGTAAGCTTGTCTGTTCTCACGCGATCCGAGTATTCCAAAAATTGCCGTTAAACTGATAACAAACAATGAACGAACGAACACAAATAATAGACGTCGCAAGTTGACACGTTGCCGCAACAGTGTTTGCTTAATAATGCGCTAGCCGATTACTACTGACGCAACAATGAAATGTTTTCAGAGGAAGAACAGAAAAGTGGCGTTTTGTTGCAATACGAAATTGACATTTATATACAGCTATTTATAAATACTAGAGAGGAGCCGGCCGGGAATGCCCCAGCGTACTGAGGCGTCTTGCCATGGTGCGCGAGACTGCTCCCGCCAGAGGTTCGAATCCCCCCCCCCCCCCCGTAGGGCATGGACGTTGTGTTCGTCCTTAGTTTAAGTTACGTTAAGTTCGATGTAGATAGTCGCTACATGATCATAGTACTTAAAAAGCGTTAATATGAAGGTTATATTTAAGCCCGGAGATGAGTCATTGGCCCGTAGACCCGCAGAATTCATTCCAAACCCGGGCACTCCGGGCGGCGCCCGGAGATCTGGCAACCCTAAGCATATTAGGCGTAACAGTTTGGATAGCTGCTGTTATTTCTCGTTTCAAATCATCACTGGTGGCTGGGAGAGGTGGCCGAAACACCATATCCTTAACATACCGCCATAACAAAAAAATCGCAAGGGGTAAGATCAGGGCTTCTTGGAGGCCAGTGATGAAGTGCTCTGTCACGGGCTGCCTGGCGGCCGATCCATCGCCTCGGGTAGTTGACGTTCAGGTAGTTACGGACAGATAAGTGCCAATGTGGTGGCGCTCCATCCTGCTGAAATATGAATTTTTGTGCTTCTTGTTCAAGCTGAGGGAACAGCCAATTCTCTAACATCTCCAGGTACTGTAGTACAGTTACAGTAGCACATTTTCATCACTCGTTCTCGGCCGTCCAGAACTTTTCCCCTTGCACAAACACCCATTCTCTGTAAACTGTTTATACCAACGTTGAATACACCACCTATCAGGAGGTTTAACACCATACTTCGTTCGAAATGCACGCTGAACAACTGTCGTCGATTCACTTCTGCCGTACTCAAAAACACAAAAAGCTTTCTGTTGAGCGGTCGCCATCTTAGCATCAACTGACACTGACGCCTAGTCAACAGCGCCTCAAGCGAACAAATGTACAACTAAATGAAACTTTATAGCTCCCTTAATTCGCCGACAGATAGTGCTTAGCTCTGCCTTTTGTCGTTGCAGAGTTTTAAATTCCTAAAGATGTGGTATTCTTATTGAATCACCCTGTATAATCAGTAATTGGTATTGTTCGTCTGCACCAGTGTTGCCAGATGGCAAAGAGAGAAAATACCTACAGTCACACAAAAATGTACCTACGTTTTAATATTCACAGAATATGTGACATCAACTTCGATCGGGCAAAGCTGAAAATGTGAACACAGCCGGGATTCGAACCCGAGTCTCCTGCTTTCTAGGCAGTTGCGCTGACCCCTACACCACTGGGGACACTGATCGCCGCCCCTGCAAGGACTACCTAAGCACGCCTCAAAATGTTCAAATATTTGTAAATCTATCGGACCAAACAGCGAGGTCATCAGTCCATAGCTTACAAACTACTTAAACCTAGGTAAACTAACCTAAGGACAAGGACAAACACACACACACCCATGCCCCAGGGAGGACTCGAACCTCCACGGCGAGCAACCGCGCGCTCCGCAGCGAGACGCTTTAGACCGCTCGGCTATTCCACCGCGGCAAGCACGCCTCCCGTCAGATACAAATTCCCAGCTTCACCCTGCCCACAGTACTCAAACTCGTAGTTATGAAACTAATTCCCGTAAGAGTGAGGGCTATAAATTTGCCTACCCTCCCCACTAACGATAGGATCATTGCCCGTCACCGGCATATTATATATATATGTGTGTGTGTGTGTGTGTGTGTGTGTGTGTGTGTGTGTGTGTGGCGCCTGTTCCGAAAGAACAGACGTCACTTCTGATTCTGCAGTTGTTATTATTTAATATTCACAGAATATATGACATTAACTGCGATTGGGCAAAGCTGAAAATGTGTACCCAGCCGGGATTCGGAACAGACGCCACATGTATATATATAATATGCCAGTGACGGGCAATGATCCTATCGTTAGTGGGGAGGGGTGGTCAAGTTTGAAGCCCTTACTCTTACGGGAATTAGTTTCATAACTACGAGTTTGAGTACTGTGGGCAGGGCGATGCTGGGAATTTGTATCTCACAGGAGGCGTGCTTAGGTAGTCCTTGCAGGTGCGGTGCTCACTGTGTCCCCAGTGGTGTAGGGGTCAGCGCAACTGCCTAGAAAGCAGGAGACCCGGGTTCGAATCCCGGCTGGGCACACATTTTCAGCTTTGCCCAATCGCAATTGATGTCATATATTCTGTGAATATTAAATAATAACAACTGCAGGATCAGAAGTGACGTCTGTTTTTTCGGAACAGACGCCACATGTTTATTTGTACCTACGTTTTCCCTACTTTCTCCCTACCACCTCATTAATGTCCCTACATCAGGGTCGTAGCCAGGATTTGGGTCTGGGAGGGGCTGAATCCAGGAGTCCGGCCAGCAGACGTTAACCAGTTGACTAATGTGACATGTTACAATTCTGAAAATCTTTAAAATAAATATTTGGCATCTCGCTTCACTTGCAAGATATGTTTTCCCAGTGACTGATCGTTACTGATTGATGGAGTCAAGTGTAGATTATGCCGCGTATTCCAAGGGCTGAGGCGCGTCAGTCACGGTATGAACGGCCACTACGGTCGGGGGTTCGAATCCCCCTCGGGCAGGGATGTTTGTACCGTCCTTAGTGTTAGATAGTTCATAAGTAGTTTGCAACTTTATGGAATGATGACCCCGTAGTTAAGTCCCATAAGCTATACAAACATTTCAACATTTTTGAACATTCCAAGTGCTCTGTTACAAGAGTATTACTGATTTATAGATCGGACAAGAGTACACCAAGAACCTGTCAACCACATAGAGGAACAGCATTAATTAGTTTCCCCAAATATGCCGCTAATTCCGAGTGCACTGTTACACGAGCATAACTGATTTATTGACCGCACAAGGATGCATCGAGACACTATCAACCATAGCGTAGGAACAGAAGTAATTATTTAGTTCACAGTCATCACAAAAAAGGAAGTCCGTTACTCTACATGATTCGATTTTCAAAAAGTATTGCTATGTTGACAACGAATTGTTCGTTATAACGTTGGCTGTCTCAAATGTTTTAGCGTTTTCTTATCAGCATTTTCTCATTAACAAGTACTAACTAGTATATCGTCCTGACGTAAATAAATAAGTCTAGTAAAGGTAATAAAACGTCTTTCGTTCATGGAAACAATAAATTTTTCTTTTGCTGACATTTTCTAACACTATTTCCAAACCGATTCTCCATTCCACTGATATACATTGAAATCATCATATTTCGCATCAATTTTAATGTGTTTGAAACAAAGTTTTCAAATTAATATTGTTTACTATGAACAGAAAAGAACTATGCCGTCTAAAATATCATTGGGTAGTCCAAACTTTGCCACAATTGGTCGGCCTCTTTTCCGCGTGCTGACCACTGTTCCGTTGCCAACATTACCCGCTAGGCCTGTGTCGGCGATTGTAAAATTTTACCTATGATTTTAATAATTAAAAGCACCTATGGGTAGGGAAAATTCCCTACGTCTGGCAACACTGGTCTGCACTTGTATCATAACACGCTTATCTGACTGAACCATTATCTAAATGAATAAAGATGACTTTAAGCAACAACAAAATAAAACAAATCCTTATAGTGTATCTTTGTTAGTAGAATATGCAACTTGACCTGTGGTAAGAAAACACCTGTATCATTACAGAAGACTTCGAACAGTACGATGCAAGCGTGGTGCTGAAGAGACAGATTGACAATTAAATCAGAATGTGACACTTCCTCTTGAAATATTTGTTTCAAGGGTTAACACTGTATGCCTTTCTGGCCTACCTGTGCGCAAGGAAACAGCGTGTGCTACTGCTCTCAACTCTACTGCCGCAAGCATGCTGCTGCTACTAAGAGACAAAAAACTAACTACTGAATTCGCGAAGGTGCTATGCGAATTCAGTTACTACAATAAAAACAAATTTCATCCATGTTTGTAGAAAAACAATTAATGGGGTTTTATGGGAATATGGATAACTTGAAGTAGATATGAAATGCATTTAAGTTGAAATACTCTATATTGAACAAGACTCTAAACAATGTTGAACAAAAACTGTAAGATAGTTACAAGGGAATGCTTTACACCAAAAATTAGTTCCTTCACTTTCTGCACTCTCAAAAACAGCATACAAGATTCCTGCAGTACAAACATGGAGCATATCTACGCAATGCGGACAATAATAGCAGCATAATGCTTCTTACCTCTAATCTTCATACTGTCAAGGTACATATCAGATTCAAGGGAAGCGTTATAGGACCCCTAATCTTCCTTATGTTTATAAACGATTTAGGAAACAATCTGAATAGCTCCCTTAGACTATTCGCGGATGATGCTGTCGTTTATCGGTTAGTGAAGTCAACAGAGGATCAGAAGCAACTGCAAAGTGATTTAGACATTATTTCTTTAGGGTGCGAAAATTGGCAATTGACACTAAATAAAGAAAAGTGTGAAGTAAAACAAATGACCACCAAAAGAAATCCGCCGTACTTCAATTACGCGATAAATCAGTCAAACCTTAAGGTCGTAAATTCTACCAAATACCTAGTAGTTACAATTACGAAAAACTTTGACTGGAGAGAACACGTAGAAAATATTGTGGGGAAGGCGAACCAAAGGTTACGTTTCATTGGCAGAACGCTTCGAAGATGCACCAGCTCCACCAAAGAGACTGCCTACATCACACTTGTGCGTCCTCTCCTGGAGTACTGTTACCCATTGTGGGATCCTCACCAGGTGGGACTGACGAAAGATATTGAGAAGGTTCAGAGAAGGGCAGCTCGTTTTATCACGTTACCAGGGGAAAGCGTCACGGAAATGTTGCACGAATTGGGGTGGAAATCATTAAGAGAAAGACGTTATTCATTGCGGCGTGATCTGTTTGCGAAGTTTCAATCACCGAATTTTACTTCTGAATGTGAAAATATTTTGCTAGCACCCACCTACTTAGAGAGACATGACCATCCCAATAAAATAAGAGAAATCAGATCGATAACGGGACGATTTAGGTGTTCTTTCTTCCTGCGCACTATTAGAGAATGGAACGGTAGAGAAAAGTTATGAAAGTGGTTAATGAACTCTCTGCCAGGCACTTATATATCATTTGCAGAGTATCTATGTAGATGTAGATGAAGATGACAGGGTTCATTACAGGCGCTTTTGACAATTGCAGACTTAAATTTGCATTATGAGAGACAGATACCAGCATTAGTTAATTTTTTTAAGCATAGAGAATATTGAGGCGATGACAGAAGAATAAAATGTTGTAACACAAGATGGATAGAGGTAGTATGGTAAGATTCTTACTGCTAATGCAACAGAGCATGAGAGTAAAAAACAACACATTAGTGTAGTACAGTCTGACGCGAAGATACAATAATATACACTCATATACAAGAGAGTGGTAAATAATGACACAGATTTTTACGCTAAAAGTTCTTAGTGCTTCCGTGGAGCACATGGTCGATTGGCAGTTGAATTCTGTGTTGGTCTTCCCCTAGCAATTACCAGAAGCAGTAGGGGAGCACCACAGGAGACTACATCTTGATGATGGAACTCGTGACTAAATCGTACAGTAGTCGAAACGTTGCTACGTCATCGGACGCCAACAAGGTTTGGCGGGAGGTTGGAAACTGATAATCAAAGATTTCGAAGTTGATTGGCAAGTACAGTTATGTGAGCAATGTTCAAAGGACACCGGAAGAAAATATGCTTTGGGTCTTCTTCCTTTCCGCAGGCACATAGTGGCCTGGGACTTAAATTCAGCCGATAGAGGTGTTTTTTGTACTTCCAGTGGTTAAATTTCAGTCTTGCTGTGGCCGTCGTGAAGCTCCTCTATGTTGTAGTCTCGTTATACCAGGGGTCTCGTGGAATCGTCGGATGGATGAGAGCGTATTCACTGACTTTGGTAGTAGATGTTCTCGACCATTCTTCTTCCCAATCCGATATTAAACGCTTTCTGATAATGGGGAGCACATCATTGACAGGGAGTTTATCATATTTAACAGTTCCATGAAGAGATGTTTGTTTCGCTAGAACGTCAACGCGTTCATTTCCTGCTATACCTAAGTGGCCTTTCATCCATACAAACGTGACATTGCGAGAGGTCCGTCTCACTCTGAACACGACGTCTGTCATGGCGGCAACGATGGGGTTATTACAGGTATTATGATGATTTCTAATAAGTTGAATAGCGAACAGGCTATCAGGTATTATGAGTACTGTGTCACTTGTGACTGTTTCTGCGAATAACAGGGTCTCCAAAATGTCAATCAGTTCAACTGTCGAGGCTCAATATCCAAAACGTTGCGAGAAAAAGGTCTCTAATTAAAGTGCGGTTCACACATGGACTCCACAAGTATTGGTCCGTAGCGCATGGACTGTAATACACACATGTCCATTAAATCTATCCGGGCTGTTATGTCATGATCGGTTGAATTTGTTGTCAAAACCCAACGTTTCGTCACCGTCTATGGAGGACATCTTCGGCAGCTACTTTATAGACTTTTATTAAATGTTACATATCCGTTTCGGCTAAATAGCCATCATCAGACAATCTGCGAAATATACAAAATAAATAAATAAATTACAATATTCACCGTTTTGTTTTTATGTGCGTAAGTTACGTCAGTTTTTTCAATGTACAATTTTTTTTTAACTTACGTGTATATTATATCCTTGACAATGTCGCGCTGCTTATACAAGGTGGTGTTACACTTACTTGGTGTAATAAAATATCGTAATAAAATTGTTAAATTTGGAGCTTGTTGTTATGACAGTTAGCCAAAAATGCTATATGTTTACTGTTGGTAAGGTATTTGATACTTTCGACTGCGGTTGATGTGTTGGGAGTTGTAGAGCTTATGGGACTTAACTACGGGGTCATCAGTCCCTAAACGTACAAACTACTTATCAACTAGCTTATCCTAAGGACGGCACAAATATCCATGCCCGAGGGGGGATTCGAACCCCCGACCGTAGTCAGTAATCTGTGGGTGGTTACGTTTAATAGATATGTGTGACAAGCGTAATTTTTTTTTAAATAGTCATTCAAAGATGTTATACGGTTATAATTACTTTGATACGTATCGTTACTATTGAAAACGTATTAATGATATTCGTGAGCGATATATTTACATATCGAATGTAATGGCCAATGCGCAACACGAAATTATTAATATTAATGTTTCATGTCACTTAAAACAGGAATAAAATGTCTGACGGCGTTACCGGGATGTACAACTTGTTAAAAGAGTGCAAATTAGCCGTTAAAAATTAAGTTTTCAAATATATTATGATGAGTATTTATTAGTATTTATTCAATAAACTATATTGTTTGAAAGTACATACTTCGCAGCAACTGTCAGTTCATTGCGTTAATAGTAAGAGGGTCGACTTAGCGCATAGTTTTAACGGAGGATTAGCATTCCAGAACTGACCAAGATGGCGGACAGGCTTCAACTGAATCATGGCACAGGTAATGTCATCTCCATTTATTGTTACCTCCTTGGTCAGCATGACCTTGCCAAGGATATCATATGGATGTAAGTAAAAATATTTCTATTCAAAAAAACTGACGTAACATGCACATAAAAACAAAGCGGTGAATATTGTAAAATTTTTTGTATATTTTGCAGATTGTCTGATGATGACTATTTAGCCGAAATGGATCCATAACATTTAATAAAAACGATAAAATTGCAGCACATTGATATAATTATATGACTCTTTTCAGTTAGGCTTAAAATTTTATGTGCATAGGACTACTTTTTAGTTTTTATATTGCCATTGTTGTATTAAACTTCATGTACTGACCTGTTCCATGGCCTTGGATTCTTGCTCCTCAATTAGGTCCTGCGGAACAGAAAAAAATTATCATTATTATTATTATTATTATTATTATTATTATTATTATAGGAGAAGGGAGAAATCTGCGTCACGTTGTTTCAATATGGAAAATTGTAATTTTAAAGCCACCTGTTAACAGGCTGGCAGCAGATTCATTGCTGCTTTTCAGCCGACAGTGCAAACAACTTTGACAAGCAGATTTAAAACATTCAAGAGGAGGAAAATAAACGCAGAATTTCAAACATTGCAAGGAGATAAAATTGGAGAATGAGAAAACACCGAGAGCACTTACGACACATATTCAGAAATTAAAATAGCTACGTTGGTTGAAACTCCATATATGCAGTATTAAAACTCGTGGCGATTAAAGCACACTCATGGGGGACGGTAGACTATGACGAGAGCACACACTCAAAATCACATGGCAACACAATATTCTGCCTACTCGGCGGTTGCTGAAGTTTTAAAACCGAAGGTTCTGAACATGAACACTGAGACTGAAACTGTAACACAGAAGATTCGCCGTTTTGCAGACTTCGTGCTCGGTACGAAGAAACGTGAACGCAGGTATGGGATTGTCTGTCTGTTTTGGGGGTACGGTACAGGAAATTTTATGTTTTCTATCCGTCACATTCTATAGCAGCTGACTGAGTACGCTAAACGATTTAAGCTAAATGAATTTCACGATGCCGTAACACCGAGCGGGGGTAGGATTCCGTGCAGGAGACAGCTGGCGCTGTCTGCTGGAGAAGGGCAACGTCAGTTTACCTGTGGCCTGCCTGTCTCTGACATTATTAAATGGCAAGCGTCAAAGCGGCCCTTGGCAGACACTGAGATTTACGTATTTGCAGCTGGCAGCCATCTGGCTGGCGCTGTTTAAAATGAAGATGAGCCACTCTAAAGGCTTCTGGGGCTGATAGGAATTTGCGGAAATGTAACACTTCCTATCACTAGAAAATTACGACTTACGTATTTGACCTCCCCTTTGTCTTACATCTGCTGCAAACTGTAAGATTAAATTTTACAGTAACAGTTACCCAGCAGTGGTTCTGCCCTCCTAGAAGTTTCACTGAATACTAAATTCACGGATTCTGTGAACAATTCTTGCATGAACTTTTTCATGCTGAAGGTTGAAAAACAACTATTATTATTCTGCAGAACAGTCTGAAACTATCTCATCCATTTTCTAGTCTTAATGCTATCAGTGTTCTAAAAACAGTTCAATAACTTTGTTGTTAGTCGTTAATGTAATCGAATGTTAACCGGCAGTGATTTTAAATGACTAATGATGACATGAAATTTGATTTTTCTGATCTCGATCGTGCTTTGCGTCCATTTTACACCGTCTTACCTCGATCCACCATCGGGGGTTACGCCTGGCGACTGGAGCATTTTATTCTGGCCCTTTTAAAAGTCTCTATGCCGAAGATGCCTAATTTCCATTGAACTATCGGCGCGATATACTACTATGTCGGTACGAATCCGACTGCTGTCGATGCCCAACCACCCATCCTACCCATCATTCTTCAATTACTCCCTCGACCGAAAATCTGGGCTGTCTGTAACTGCCCTGCTCCCTCCTGGAGTTAGTTTTCGTCGCCTACTCCAGAAACTCGATTTTACCCTCCCTACCACCCTTAGAATTGGTGAGAGCCCAACGTCACCGTGGCTTCAGGTTCAGGTTCGCGTTCACCTTGAACTCAGCTCGAATTTCAGACTTGAGCTTTCTGCTCTCTGTCAGACTGTTCTATCCATCACCATCCTTCCTTTGTCATCAGCACTGACGCTCTGTGCCAGTCAGAGTCTTAGAGAGCGGTATCCAGACCATCCTGTCGTGCACCGACTCGATCGCTAACCTTCAGTTGTTAGCTGACGTTCGCCTCCTGTGGGTACGTGGCCACGTAGTTGTGTCTGGGAACGAGGCAGCTGATGCTATAGCCAAGGCTAAAACCCTTCTACGTCGGACAGCTACCTTTAGTGTCCCGTCAAATGACATTTAAGGGGCTATTTGCCGACGCATTTTATCGTAGTGGCATTGTTTGTGGTCCTCGCTTTATGGCAGTAAGCTTAGAACCATAAAACTGATCCCGACTGCTTGGAAGACCACCTATCGGCGAGAGGAGGTTGTGGCGTTACCTCATATTTCTGCTACAGTTTATTACGATTTATTTTAATTTTATTTTATTGCTGTATGGGCAGCCATTGGCCGCGGTTACAGACAGTAGCTGAATTGTTGCGACAGCGACAGATGGTCATCCCAATCGTGGGAAGCCAGCGGTTAGCAGCATTGCAAGTAGCGCGGGACTCCACCGCGTTTTCTATGGCGGGAACTGCCACTCTATTATGTTAACATTTTGTTGTTTAATAAGGCTGGGCAATAACTTCAACGTTACCAGTGATTACATTCATGTTGGCAGTTGTCATAAGTAATAATATAATTAATAATAATAATAAGTTTGTGTTTTCAAAAGTGATTTTCATTGGACGCTGCCATTCAGCCAATAGTGTGCTAGTTTGTAGAGTTTAGGCGCCAAGGCGCGAGGAGGTAGAAAAAGTACCAATTACTATCGGGTCATAGTGTAGGCATGACGTAGTACTGTGTCGTCGGTCGCGAGTATAAGTGAAAATTTATAAGCAGTGAAAGAACAGTATCGTGCCGACTAATATTGAGCCAATGACGCTATGTCAAAGTGTAACACCTATATCTACGAAGTTTTGGTGAACTGTGCGAGTTAAGACAGGTTAATACTTACGAGATAGCGACTGCAAGATTTTAGTGTAAATGATAAGACAATAACTGGATTTCACAATTCAGAAAAGTGCTCAGCAGAAATAATAATTCATTACTGCATATTTCGTAAGGCAACTGTGAATCTGGCTTCACACTAATAATCTGTTGGGAAAAAAAACCAAAAGTGTTTTAAAATAGCCATCATTAATAGACAGAACCACACCTTCATTAACTTATAGTTTTGCAACCGATATAGTGACCTGCACATCGTTAGAGTGCACGACCCGAGGAGAAATTTTTTCAGTGGGACATGTAAATCTGAGCTGAGCAACATTCAACTGTTTATTGAGAGACTGAGTGGAAACGGGCACACGACGCTGAGAGGTGGACAGTACTACTGTACGAAATCGTAGTTTGTGTGTATGTGTGTGTGTGTGTGTGTGTGTGTGCGTCTGTCCGCAATGCAACTAATTCCGGTGAGTATTTAGTTCCTATACACTGCAAGTATAGGAGGCATCCCTTAACGAACTGACATTTATAGTCAACAGGTCTGTAAGTGGGACTCAGCATTTAATTAACGCGTGAAGTGCCGGAATGTCATCTTGGCCCGGTTGCGGATCGGACATTGGCGGTTCAGCCACCGCCACTTGCTAACTGGTGACCCCGCATCATTGTGTTACTGTGGTCAAATTGCTCATAAAAATAATAGCAAATAGCTTATAAAGATAATAGCAGAAACTCTGTGCCATTTACATGCGTTTGCCAGGTGAAACCGCTAGCAGTGCCATCTGTTGGCTCGAGTTGTTCGCTGCACCTGGCTTCACGTCTGTTACTTCGAATTTTATTTCCCTGCGTACCGCATTTACATATCAAGTTTTATATTGTTGCGCCATTTAAGAAATTATGTTAGATGCCAATTCATTAAGGTGTAGGGCTAAGAAGAAAGTAAATCAATCGTTTCTGTACAGTTTATTTGGGTAGAATTCGAACTGAAAGTAATACAATACATAAGTTTCAATCTTATACATCTACGCACACTTCGTGAGCATTTAGCCCTATTTGTAAGTTACTTTCCGTAACATGAGGCTAGTCTTTCTAATTTGAGTTGAAGACGAATCATTTTTCTTATTGACAAACGCTTTAATTATAACAGCAAAATATTTTTTTGCTACCAACAAATAATAACTGTTACACACGCCTCTTAATTCGGCAGATTCATTTATGAGAAAGCAAACCAACTTGTTCCTCACCCCATAAATGCTTTTAACAACGCACTTATCAAAATTTTGCCTAAAAATATGTGACATTTTATTGGACATACTCTGAGCACAACCATTGGGGAAAAGTATTTTGAGTCATATTTATTCATCTGTTAATGGAAGTTGGCAACTTCATGCTCATTATCATTATATGATGCCAGAGCCATTTTATGTTTTTCGTGTAACAACCCACTACATGCCCAACCCATAATACAATCCCTCGCATTTGTTTCGATATGTTTACCTTCTCTCAGTGGCGTAACTATTGGGGGGGGGGGATGAGGGGGATAGAACCCCCCTCCCCAGAACTCGGAATAAAACTAAAGAAATCGTGTAATCTGGTAAAGGTAAAGATTGGAAACTTCGGGTGTTTTATCATAAACTTTCATTGGATGGGAGTGAATTAGTTTCTTGAACGGGAGTGGTATATGGTAGTCTGTCTGGAAACTGACTAAAATTTTGCTCGTCAAGCAGATCTATCCCCCCCCCCCCCCCCAAAGCCAAGTCCTAGTTACGCCACTGCCTTCACTGATACTGACATCAGCGTGCAGAAATACAGTAACACTGCCTTCAGCAGACATTTAACTCATGGATGCGTTGCATGGAGGTTTTTCCAATCCATTTAATTTTACTGGAATGCAGCTGCATCTACTCCACAGTTGCAGTCTTGAGAGGGAGACAGTAAACTACTGATCACTGCTGCCAGTGAAGGTACCGTGCTGGTTTTTTACAGCCCCGTCTGCTCTTTAAATACGTAAAGGGATTAAAACAAAAATTGCGGTTAAACTTTGTTGTTATATTACAATTAATACCTGTTTTACACACACGCAAATAACAAATTACAACACTTATCCTTGGATTAACAAATTCTTATTTCTAAAATCTTTTCCCACAACATGGTCTGAGCATACTACGTAGCTTTTATTCAAATGGTTGGGACTGTTCTTTTAAAAAATTTCATTTAAGTCAGCTTTTCGACTAAGAATAACCCACTGGCTGCATCTATCAACAAATTATAAAAGAAAGAAGGTAAATCAGAGCGTAAAAACAAACGATCTGAATAGGCCTAATAGTTGCCTGCTTAAGCTACCATAATTACTTCTCTTCATTTTTTGGAAACCCGAAGATTGATTTTCGAGCGCTTTGCTGTTTATAGTTATTACAGCCGTATAAAGGACATATCTTCCAACCATTTTCTAGTTCAATCAACTAAGATGACGATCAAGAAAGTATTTCGTGTGTAACAATATAAAGCGGCTGTTCGTGCACTGTGTTAGTTGTCAACTCGAGCCGCTAGGAGGTGTTCGGGTGCGCTGTCGCCCGTTTCACGGCTGAGATTCCGCTATAATCTTTGTAAGCTATTTGATAATAGCGGAAAATCCGAGGCATTTACTTGCGTTTGGCAGGTGAGAGCGCCAACAGTGCCATCTGTTGGCTCGAGTTGTACGTAGGGTTGCCAGACTGAACTCGAGGCAGGCCCGGAGACCAGTCGTGCCCCCCTCCCGCTTGGCCAATGACACCCCCCCCCCCCCCAACTAGGATTGCACGAGAATACTAAAAAATAAAAAAAATAAAAACTAACACTAATCATCTCCACTTGCTGCCGCGTAAAGAAGTAAACTTGAGGGCATAAAATGATTAAACGTAATAGTGCTGTCCTTTCTATGAGAGATAAGATTATTCGAATAAACCAGTTTTCCGAACACCCACGTTCCCCAATTAGTTGGATAACGTTCTAATGTAATATCAATTAAACATTATACACCGAAGTACAGGATATCAACAACGATCGCGAATTGTATAGTGAATTGATCGACAGTGCTATACTACGTACGGCGAGAGTTGAGCTCTGACAGCTAGCAGCGCAGTTGCCACGGTGCGCGAGGCTGCTCCCGCCAGAGGTTCGAATCCCCCCTAGGGCATGGATGTTGTGTCCTTAGTTTAAGTTACGTTAAGTGCGATGTAGATCGTCGCTACATGAGCGTAGTACTTAAAAAGCGTCGTAAAAAAATAAAAAAATAAAGTTAAGATTAAGGTTACATTCACACCCGGAGATGAGAGTCATTGGCCCGTAGACCCGGAGAATTCATTCCAAACCCGGGCACTCCGGGCGGCGCCCGGAGATCTGACAACCCTAGTTGTTCTGGCTTCACGTCTGCTATTCTGAATTGAATTTCCCTGCAAACCGCAATCACACCGCAAGGTTTATATTGTTACGACATTTAAGAAATTACGTTAGGTAATTCGTTTAAGAAGAAACTAAAGCAATCGGTTGTGAACAGTTTATTTGGGTAGAATTCGAACTGGAAATAATACAATACATAAGTTCTAATCCTACACATGTACGCACATTTCGTGGGCATTTAGGCCTATTTGAACTTTCTGATTAGTGATGCTGGAGAATCATTTTTTCTTATTAACAAAAACTTTGATTAGAACTGCAAATATTTTTTCACCAACAACAAATGACTATTACACACGCCTCCTTATTCAGCTTATTCATTCATGAGAAAGAAAACCAACTTGCTTCTCACAACACAAGTACTTTCAATATGTTGTTGTTATGGTATTCAGTCCGGAGACTGGTTTGATGCAGCTCTCCACAATACCCTATCCTGAGCAAACCTTTTTATCTACTCATAAGAACGACAACCCACATCCACTTGAATCTGTTTAATATACGAGTCTCTTGGTCTCCCTCTGCGATTTTTTGCTTTCAATAACACACTTATAAAAAATTTTGTCAAAAAATTTCCGACAATTTATGTAGCATACTCTGAGCACAACTATTGCGAAAAAGCATTTTGTTAAAACAATGTTGCCACCACGTAACGCAAGTGAGTACTGCACCAAATCGGAAAATATGTCAGCAATTTTAGAGGCCAAACATTGTGGTCAGCTCTGCATAATTCAGGTGTCACATGAAGGTGCAGTTCGAAATTTGCTACAGGTGCAGATGAAATATATTTCAAAAGTGTATGGCGCGGTCGCTCAATACTAAAGTGTCGGACCAAACCCAAACGTCACAAGTTTGAACGCAATCAATCATAGAGTTTTTATCTGTCACTTGGCACTTTTTTTGACATGTAGCTATACTTGTCGGCGTGAAAAATGTCTAGTTGCTCCGTGGTTAGGAAACAACGTTAAACCGTAGATCCCCCTATAACCGTCTGGGTAAATCGATACAATCTGACGAAAGCACCGACATACCACCTATAAGATGATCGTGTCCAGTAAAGAATTGTGGCGTTTCAATGAATTTCTTCATACACTGCTCAAAACAGTTAGGGGGTCAGGTGAGATATCGTATAAAGTATACATATGGTATCGTATTTTATTTAGATCTTGGTTACAAGTGTAATTCCTGTGTGATAAAGTACGGTATTTTGCTGTCTCAGCTCTTTACTTGAGGTTTACAAGGCGTGTACTTAGAGCAGGGCATCATGAGGCTACCACAATAGTGAGAAAGTCATTCTCGTTATCCTCTAATATGGTGTGTGATCACCTCGGACGGCCAGTACAGTTGCACACCTGCGTGGCATGGACAGCATGAGGTTATCAAATCAGCTCTTAAGGGCTATTTGGTCGTTCTTTCATGGGTGCAATGTCCAGCTCTGCAACCGCTGTCGGAGGTGCTGGTCTGGCTGTAATCGGGCAGAAATACTCATTCGACTCTTAAGTCCTGTGAGAAAGCTGGCCACTCCATTCGTACAATTCCCTCAGATTCAAGCATGTTCTACACCCCTCAACCATCTGGAAAAGTTTTCCTTCCGTAGAGTAGCAGAATTACTGATCGAATCGGGAAAGTATTGGCCAAACATGGTATCGAGACGATCTAGAGACCCACCAAAAACAGAAAAGAATACTTGAGATGAGCAAAAGACGCACGTCACCCCCTAGCAACACCTGGGGTATACAAAATTCCTTGCAGCTGTGGTCAAGTATATGTTGGAACAACTAAAAGAAGCTTAACTGAACATAAAAGGAACTGTCGTCTGGGCCACACGGAAAAATCGGCAGTAGCAGAACATGTTTTTCAACATGGGAACTATCAAATAAAATTTAATGTAACGAGCGTTTTAGCTAGAACATCACATTACCATGGACGCATGTATAAAGAAGCAACAGACATTCACAAATACCGGAATAATTTTAATAGAAGGTCTGAAGTTAGATAAGATGGAGATGACAATCGACTACTTTTAATCAAGAATGACGACGTCATCCAAAGATAGCCACACAGTCAGCCTCACATGACGTATGGTGGTACCCTCTATAAATACGAGAGCGCCTCTGACCACAGTGGCAGTTGCCGGAGACTCTGGAAGATGCCTCCCGCAGTTGGAGACGACACGTCAGGAGAAAGTTTTATATCTGGACCACGACCTGTCAGCCCGGAAGTTTTACCTGAAGACAACGCCGGCCGCGAAAGTTTACATTGTATGATACGTTCTAAACCACTGCAGCTCTGTGGGAACAAGCGTTGTCTTTTGCCTGAAGAAACCCATCTCCTACGGCACCGGCGTAGGGCACAACAAGAGGTCGAAGGATCTCGTCTCTATACCTCTGAGCAGTCAAAGTGCCATTCTCGTGGACCATAACGCTCATGCCCACAGAGATGCAGTGGTGGACAACATGCTTGAGAGAACTGAAGGAATGGAGTGGCCTGCTTGATCACCACACGTAAACCCGATTGAGCATGGGTGGGTTGCACGTGGCAGACGCGTTGCAGCCAGATCAGCACCTCCTACAACGGTTGCAGAACTGAATATTACACTCGTCGAAGAAAGGTAAAATATACCCCACACACCACCATAAACCTCCGTGCGTAGAGGCAATATTCTCGAAGGCGATTTGGGACTGTTTGTGTTGATATTGTGCACCCTGTTTCTGCCTGGATGATGCTTTGCTGCAAAGTTGCATTCAACCTCCTGTCTCGACGGCCTGTTAACCGGAGATAACGGTCATCTCTTGCTGATGTTAACCGTGGACCACCTTGGCCTTGCCGTCTTTTAACGGTTCCTGTTGCCTGAAATCGCGTTCAGTTCACGGAATTACAATTTGGAACACTTAAATGGCTGCAACCACTTCCCTCTGCGTCTGTCCCGCTTCTAACCTTCCATTGGCTCTCCACGACAAAGCTTCGGTTAAGCCACGTTGTTGTTGCATTCCACTACCTGCTCACTACACTATCTGAACCTAACTGCTTGTGAAATTCGTTTGGTAAACACAAGTCAACACCAACGCCTTTTGCAGTAGCTGTCTGTTATTACCACTACCTCGGTTGCTGTAATTTTGTTCTCCACACCTCGTAGTACCGACAGATAGGTAGTCTAGTTCATTCTCCCGATGACAATACTTCAGAACCTGGATGTCGCAACTGATCCTCTAATTGTATTGACCATGTATCTGCCTGCTATACGTATACAGTACAGCTGTAAAATGTATGGGAGTTCAATATGCGGTCGCAGCAGCGTAGAAATAGAAGTATTTGCATAACATTAATATACATCGCCGATAGTATAAGAACAGTTAGACGGCTCTCGTTCTTTTTCAGCCACACCGGCTTGGGTTTGGCAGGCCATTAATCTAACTTAACTGTTAATCGATTTCATCCTCCGTTAGCAAACAAAATCTTTGCGGCGCAGCAGTTTGCAGCAAAGGATAGACGTTCTCTACCGAAACCGACTGCAATATATAACTGTTTTGTAACGTCACGCAGGTCTGTCATTAACGAGGTTTCTGGTAGCTGTTGCAAAAACTGACTGAGTGTGACCTGAGGTTTGAGGTTCTTTCGAGATCATAGGAACTGGAACAAACAGAAGCTGAGTCGCATGGTCTTCTCGAATGAGAGGAGATTGAGATGTGTAGTGCTTCTGGACTTACCTACTACGTCGAGTCATGAAGCACTGAACACTTCCAAATAAATTGTCAAACATGATGGTTTTGGTAGCGCGGGAGTTACCAGTCAGTAGTCGGGGAGAGAATCATTAAAAATATTACAAGAGACAGAAAAACAAAGAAAAATTGTATATATGTATAAAATAAGACCGAAAAAACGCACCCATGTTATTAGCACACACAAATTCTTAGCATACACTTAAAATACTTTTAGAGATCACACAAATCCTTAATTCGTAAACATTTGCAAACATACGACATCGTGGCTACAACTGTCAATATATCGTATCAGGATTAAAATTACCAACAAATTTTGACAGTTAATATACAGACACCTTAGATGTCCTATGTATGTCAGACCATCCAGACAGATACGTAAATGAATATTAAGCTGTATATTGCAATATTATACTGCAACATAATAATTTGTTCAACCTAAATTCCACTCGCTTTGTACCGCAGGTCACTTGATAATGGCATTTTTGGCCGAAACGGGACCGTCTTGTTAAGTAATATTAGATAGCAACGAACTTGTTCATTATACTGCATGGTATTCGTATTATATTTGCTTCCTCTTGAGATCTTAAGGTATGTTTTAAGTTAATCGCGCTAAGTTTAATCGACATTTTTTTCTGGTTTTGGTGCCCGTTACCTCCTCCAAAAACGTGGAATTTCTTTGGTTTCAAGTAGAAGAGTTGTGTTTCACAGTATCATAGGTTAACAGATGCTCACAGCTGTCAAGGTATGCATTTTAGGTCTCATCTTTACAAGAAATTTTCCTCATATGTTTGTGTGCGTGAGGTTCCTGATTCCATAGTCTGTCTGTGTTATTTAGTACACCGTACATACAGAATGAGGCGTTTTAAAGTCTCTTTCGGAATATTTGGAATAATACCAATCTGATTTTAAAAGAAGTTGTAAAACAGACATCCATTAGCATAAATGTCGATCCCACCTGCGCCACTCTAGGGGGCGGCAGGGGGCCGACTTTGAAACCTTAAATAGGAACACTATTTTTTATTGCAGATTTGGATTGTTCTTGAAAAATACGCAGCTTTTTTTAACGAAACATGACACTAAGAGGCATAAATGAAAATAAATTGAAAGTTATTGATAAACGGTAATATCGCAAACATCAGCTTATGAAAATCAAAGTACAGTTTTTGTTAATGCTATCATGTGACACCTCCTACAATCGAATGAAACTCAGACTTTGATCATGCTCTTAGTCCTCTAACTGTACATTTTCCATCGACTAACTTCTTCTACATTTTTGTGAGCTTCAAAGTACAAGGGGCTTTGAACTCACATAAATTTAATACCGCATACTGATGTCAAAACAAAAAGAAAAAAAAAAACCTCATATTAGGAAGTTTTTCTCACGCTTTGTGGATGGGGGGAGGGGGCGGGGGGCTGCAACCCAATACCCCCGCCACCTGAATTTGCCACTGGTACAGAAATGTTTACCGATTCACTGATGTACAACGAACAGTTTGACCACGGACTGAGAGCATTATCACCGTCTGTGCTTCATTCGTTTGTGGAAGGTCCCTCATGATAGCATTATCAAAAATAGCAAAATCTTTAGTTCCTAATCTGTCGTGTATTTGTTTGGTGTATTACCGTTATTCAACAATTTTCAAAACCGTTTCATTTTTGCCGATTACCGCGCCATGTATCACGAAAGAAAAATATAATGTCTCACACAAAAGTTACATATTTTCCACGGAGACTCCAAGTGTGTAGTAAAAATGAAGGTTTCCTATTTAAGATTGCAGAGTCACAACCCTCCCACCCCTACGGGTGGTGCAGGGGATCGAGATTCATCATAATGGAAGTTGTTCGAGATGAACAATTTTTATTGCAACCTTTTCTTCAATCGCATTTGTATTTTGGCAAATATCCCGAAAAACAATTCTAAGCCTCATCCTGTATCCATTTCAGAACCTATTTTTCTATATGCTTTCTGTAAATCAGACAGTTTTTGAAGTGATTCTTCAGGTTTTGGCGGCGCAAAGACTGTTCCATTAAGTTTCGGGTGTGCAGCCGCAAGAATTCTTCCAACATTTCGGATGTATAACGTTCAGCTATCTTAAGAGTGAGCCGTAAGGCTGACGCTCCAGTTTTCGCTGCGCCCCTTCATATTCGCCTTGCGCTCAACTGCACATGAGTACACAGATACGCATGCGCCAGAGACGTTGGTCGACGGCTAACACATGCATAGTGCTCGAGGTAAGTCTATGATTCCGCCGTCGATTTCTCTTGGCATGTCGATAAATCACTCTGAGCTGCACTGTAACGACGTCTTTGTGCGTTTACTAAGAAACTGCCGGATTCCTTGATGTACCTAGATTGAAACCACTATATCTATCAATTAATTCGTCGTCAAGGGGAATTCAATTGCCTCCTTCACTACTGAGTCCCAAAAAGATTATGTAGTTGCCAAAATTTCGGCGTCGACATACAACATACTGTGACCAGTGTCAGTACAGTGCTCTGCCACTGCCGACTAGTTAATTTGTAAAAGTCGTGTGTTCCTTTGGTGTTCGGTACATCTTTCATAGACAATACGAGTTGTTTATCCGATGTAAGAAAGACCACATTCACATGGAATTTTGTGAACTCCAGATTTTCGGAGCAGCAAATCATCTTTGACGGAGCCCATCAGTGCAGCTGTCTTGAGTGGAGGACGAAAAATCACTTTCACTTTGTGCCTGCCGAGAATCCGTTCAATTTTTAATGAGAGTCTAACCACATATGGCAGGAAAGCCATGGATTTGAAGGTTTCTTCGTCTTATTCTGTATTCTTTGTGGCCTCTTTCGGTTTCATTTGCAGTGCCTTCTGTATCTGCTGTTGAGAGTACCCATTGTCTTCAAAAACTCTTTGTATGTGAGAAAGCTCATCTTTCAGACTGCTTTGAACAGACGGACGGAGTCGCCATGGGTAGTCCCATGTTACCTCTGGTGGCCAACTTGTTCATGGAGGACTTCGAGAAAAAGGCGCTGGAACCTGCTGACTTGAAAACCACAGTATTCTGGAGGTATATTGAGCGCACCTTTGTAGTATGGCCCCAGGGTGAAGATAACTTGCAAGTTGACTTTTTAACACATTTGAACTCCATCCATGATCAAATAAAATTAACAGTGGAAATTGAAAGTAGGGATGCCTTTCAATCTTGGACGTTCTGATACGGCGCAGAGAGGATTGCACTTTGGGACATGACGTTTATCTGAAGCCGACTCACACGGATTTGTATTTATGTGCAAATAGCTGCCATCATCCTTCCCAGGCGATGAGTGTTCTCAGAACTTTGGTTCACGGAGGACATATTACTTCTGACGAAAGCAGTCTGCAAAATGAACTTTCACACTTACCGAGAGTTTTTTTAGGACAACGGCTACTCTCCATAGGAGACGTAAAAGGCACTGCAAATGAAACCGACAGAGGCCATGGAGAATACAGAAGAAGACGAAGAAACCTTGAAATCCATGGTTTTCCTGCAATTTAGCTGTCGTAAAAAATAGGACGGATTCTCAGCAGACACTGGTCACAGTAAGTTGTACGACAACGTCGAAATTTTGGTAACTACTAACTACACCATCTTTTTGGGACTCAGTAGTGAAGAAGGCAATTGAAATCGGCTTGATGACGAATTTAATTAAAAGAGAGATTGGTTTTTATCAAGACAAATCATGGAATCCGACATTTTTATAATAAACTTGCAAAGACGTCGTCACAGTGCATCTCACTGTGATATATCGACATGCCAACACAGACCGACTGCGGAGTAATAGATTTAACTCTGCATTATGCACGTCTCTGCCGCCTACCAACATTCCTGGTGCATAAGTATCTGTGGTCGCATGCACATTTGCGCGGTACGCGAATTTAAAGGGACGAAGCGATCACTGGAGCGTCAGTCTGCCGGCTCTCTCTGAAGATGGCTGAACGTTAAACAGCCGAAATATTAGAAGAAGAAGAATTCTTGCGGCTGCACACGTGAAAGTTAAGGGTACAGGGTACTTTTCCGGCTCAATATTATGTAAAAATAAACACCTATTTCTTTCAGGCACTGTTTATAATGTATATTATGTGAATATATTTTTGAACCGCTTAGGGTTATTAATTTATTTTTCCAAAATGATTCCTCAAAGTGAGGTACCATTTAATCCTTTGTTATACAGCTGAAGGAGACCACATTTTTACCAGTTATGTATGACATGATGTCTCATCTACTTTACCTATTTAATTCCACCTATTATGTATATTACAAGGGTGAAAAACACCAAATCTTACATTTTAATTTTTATATTTTTTCTCCTAGTAAAATGGCATTTTTTCTATAATTTAGTTGCTTCTGCAATAACGGTTAAGTATACAACATAAGTAAGGAATATTAGAAGTTACAAAAAAAAATTAGAGCAATTATTGATGAACTTTAGGAAATATTTGAATGAATGCTGAAAAATACAACTTGCAGGAAATTGGGAATGAAGATATGAGTTTTTCAAATTCAAATGTTTGTATAGCATATGGGACTTAACTACAGGGTCATCAGTCCCTAAACTTACAAACTACTTATGAACTAGCTAACACTTAGGACGGCACAAATATCCATGCCCGAGGGAGAATTCGAAGATATGAGTCCAGTTAATCTGTGCCTCAGAACATTCGTGAAGTATAGTCTTCATTCTGCAGCATTTCAAATGTTCAAATTTTTGTAAAGCTTATGGGACTTAGCCATGGGGTCATCAGTCCCTAAACTTACAAACTACTTATGACCTAACTAATACTACGGACGGCACAAATATCCATGCCTGATGGGGTTTCGAACCCCCCGATCGTAGTGGCCGTGCAGACCGTGACTGGAGCGCCCCAGTCCCCTAGGTCACCGCGGCCGACTCTGCAGCATTTCATCATCTTCAAGATTCCTCTTGGCAGTCCTTTTAGCACTTCTTGCTTCTTTGGTAACTTGAAGAGCGAATGTTTCAGTTTCATGTACCCGTTGTCTGTCACACGCAACCAATTGATCTTCCATACTGGTGCCTTTTATGCATAAATTTCTCAGAACTTCTATCCTTCTATCACTCCATCATTGAAACATATCACTTCATCTAGTACACCAAATTTCAATGTATTTAGTCCGACATAAACATTCTTGGGTCATCATTCCCATATGCAATGGCTGAAACTTTCATTTGTCTTCTTTGTGCCCCCATGAAAACATTTACTAAGCAATACTAGATCACTCAGGTCTCTGAAAATTGGTTTTATTTCATTCAAAAGTTAAAATGTTTGTAGAGCTTATGGGACTTAATTACGGGGTCATCAGTCCCTAAACTGACATACTACTTATGAACTAGCTAATACTAAGGACGGCAAAAATATCCATGCCCGAGGGGGGATTCGAACCCCCGACCGTAGTGGTCGAGCAGACCGTGACTGGCACGATGCAGACCACTCGGCCACCGCGGCCGGCTCAGGAAGGGAATACTTATGATGATATATCTGAACACTTTCTGTTACTTTTGCGTAACCACACCAAGAACCTGCTCCTTTAGGGCAAAGCCCATGAACAGGGTGGTCATCTGTGGACAACTTATGAAAGTAGGTGGGCCATACTGCTTTTCTCATTGTTGTGACATCATTCAGAGATGCAGTTCGTCTGATGGCCAGTCCTTAATAACTCTGAAGAAGGTCTATTTCAGTTTCTGTCAATCTACCTCGGCCAGATAGAGATTTTCCATCAGATAGAGCAAACTACGAAGAACAATAAAAGTTGCTATCTAGTAGCCATCCTCTTTTGCATATGTCCACAACACTCCATGTATCATACGTTTAATCGCTGGAAACAAAGTTCACAGTTCTTTTCCGAATAAAACTGGTTTCTGTAACAGAAATAAAAGGGGCGTGGCGGTACACAAGCCCGTAAACTTTAAAATTTGTTATATATAGGTCATTTTTCATTTTAAACCCTATAATATATACATCAATATAACCAGGAAAGACTACCGAATTTAATACAGTCATAAAAAATTTCGATTTTTCCACCATTTATAAGAACCCTGTATTCTTAATGAAACAGTTTTTGAAGTATATGCATGTGGCGTCTCTTCCGGAAGAACAGACGTCACTTCTGATCCTGCAGTTGTTATTCTTTCATATTCACAGACTATATGACATCAACTGCGAACGGGCAAAGCTGAAAATCTGTACCCAGCCGAGTTTCGAACCCGGGTCTCCCAATTTCTAGGCAGTTGCGCTGACCTCTACACCACTGGGGACACAGTGATCACCGCACCAGCAAGGACTACCTAAGTACGCATCCCGCCGGATACAAATTCCCAACTTTACCCTGCCCACAGTACTCAAACTCATAGTCACTATATACTAAATCCCGTAAGAGTAAGGGCCTCAAACTATGCCCGCCCCTCCCCACTAACGAAATGATCACTGCCCGTCACGGCATATCATATTTACAGAATATATGACATCAACTGCGAATGGGCAAAGCTGATAATGTGTACCCAGCCGGGATTCGAACCCGTGTCTCCCCCTTTCTAGGCAGTTGTGCTGACCACTACACCACTGGGGACACAGTGATCACCGCATCTGCAAGGACTACCTAAGCACGCCTTCCGTCAGATACAAATTCAGAAAGTATATAATATGCCGGTGACGGGCAATGATCCTGTCGTTAGTGGGAAGGGGCGGGCAAAGTTTGAGGCCCTTACTCTTACGGGAATTAGTACATAGTGACTACGAGTTTGAGTACTGTGGGTAGGGCAAAGCTGGGAATTTGTATGTGACGGGAGGCGTGCTTAGGTAGTCCTCGAAGGTGTGTCCCCAGTGGTGTAGAGATCACCGCAACTGCCTAGAAAGCGGAAGACCCGGGTTCGAATCCCGGCTGGGTACACATTTTCAGCTTTGCCCATTCGCAGTTGATGTCATATAGTCTGTGAATAGTTTTTGAAGTGTTTAGAATCGGTTTTCCAGCGTCAGCTTTTGGTGTTGCGTTGTAGCGTACCCGACGTACATTTCTTGACTGGGCTGGCTGGAGGGCTGGAGGTGTTTTTCTCGCCTGTCAGCGGAGTGTCTGGGCGCTGCGGCGGGGCCCACTAATGCGACAGCCCGGGCCTGGAAACTCGGTTACCCGCGCGCGGGAAATTGCCTCTGCCTCTGCCCGCGGTCGTGTCGCGGTCGTGGTCGTGGTCGCGGCTGCGGTCGGCGGGCGCTACCGGTGGTCGTGATTTGCTCGCATTCTTCAGTGCAGTGACCACTGCATTGACGAGTGGTGATCGTCACTATGTATGAGGTAGCACTGAACAGATTCAGCAATGCACATAAGCCGTTTCATAGTCCAACAGCCGCGCGAAATGGCCGCGTGGACTAAGGCGTCGTTCTACGGAATGGGCGGCCTTTCCCGCCGGAGGTTCGTGTCCTCCTTCGAGCATGGGTGTCTGTGTTGTCCTTTGTGGAAGTTAAAGGACAAAGGCCGTTCAAAAATATTTCGCAGTCGTCTCCAATATTTATCTTTTGAAGGAGGAGAATAACACTTTTTGTGAACATTCTATGAACATTCAGCCTACTCATTGTAGCCTCTTTCTGCTGTGATGAATATGGCCCAACGTTCTTTCCATGATTTAAACGCACTTCGTTAAAAAAAATGGGGACTGACTCTTAGACCATCGCTTGACACAGGAAATAAGGTCTTTCTCACTATGAAATGTTTTACCGCGCAGGTGAGCTTTCACACGACCAAAGAGATAAAAACCAGACTGAGCCAAGTCCGGGCTGCAGGGAGGATGAGGAACAATTTTCCAACTCATTTTCCTGATTTTCTACTGCTTCATAAGGGCTATATGGGGTTTGGCTTTATCATGGTGTACTCTGATGACCTGATCCTGAACTGTGGGTTTTGATGGCACATCGCAGCTTGTCGAATGATAAATAGTAACTATTGTATCGTAAAGTCAGCGCCACACGCCAGACGTAGAAGAACGATCGTGTAGAAGGCAGTGATCGACCGAAAGCCAATCACACGCAGGCGGCGCACATTCAGGAGGCAGTAACCCAAGATGCGCGCCCTCTACAAGCGGCTATATCTAGGCCGACATACGTCTGGACGCCCGACATCTACTATTCGGGAATACGACAGTTACCAGTGAGATACGACGACAGTTAGTAGACACCTACGAGCTTAGCAGTAACTAGGTCACAGCGCAGCTAGTATCATACGGACGACGCCACGAGAAGCTAGAAGAGAAAAGAAACAGACACATGTTCTTAAGTTGAGTATTTCAACTTTCAGTTAATAAAACTTGTATTATTAATCTGACTAGTTGTTAAAGTTAACCTCAATTCCTGAAGCAGTACCTTTACTGACGAGTAGACCGGGACGAGGAAACAACA
The DNA here is from genome assembly GCA_026315105.1 of Locusta migratoria. Classification (NCBI taxonomy): domain Eukaryota; kingdom Metazoa; phylum Arthropoda; class Insecta; order Orthoptera; family Acrididae; genus Locusta; species Locusta migratoria. Next base: position 214,851,524 of record CM048744.1, on the reverse strand, counting down.
AAAGGCTACGAGGTCACAACAGTAACCGTCCCGCTTAATGGTGGTGCCAGTTTCCAAAAAGTCAATGGAAACGACAGCACCCTGATCCCAGCAGGAGGAGGCCATCACCTTTCGGCTTGCTGTTCGTGACAGTCTTCTTCTTCCGAGGGGCATCCGCATGACGCAACTTCTTGGAATGGGTTGTGCTGTCAGGTTCGGACAAAAACAACCATGGTTCATCCTGCGTAATAACACCGTCAAAACACTGTCTCTACTCTTCAGTAAATGTCTTCATGAGATCCTCGCACACATATTTCCTCATCGTTTTCATTTCTCTCGTCAACAATATAGGCACCCAACGTGCACATCCTTTGCTGTGCCCTAGTGATACCACACTATCCAATGACAAGTCATTTCAGCAAGCTGTCGTGTCGTCATACATCTGTTGGATTACCGCATCGTGGATTGCCCACCAGAGAGAAATCACCTTATTTAAACCTCTGCAACCACCGCTAGATACTGCTGCTATCCACTGTGTCTTTCCTATAAACAGGAAGTAGCTTCCTGTGAATCGATGTAGCAGAGTCGTTGCCGGTCTTGAAGAGGAACTCCACCACCGACCATTGTCACAACCGGACACATACTTCACGGTTCATTATGACTCACACGTGTATAAAAGAAAATACTTCATTATACCAACTTGTAGCTAAATGTTTTCACAAAAATGTGATTCTCCTTCTGCAAAAAATTAAAAAGGAAATTGGAGACGACAGTGAAAAACTTGCGGAACGCCCTTTGTAGTTTGTATGAGTGGGGACTGATAACAGAAGTTTGGTCCAATAGGTTTACAAACATTTACATATTTTGAACTTACAAGGAAAGTACATGGGCTCGAACAAACGTATCTGTATGAAAGTTTGGTTACAGGATCTCTACGTACAACTCAATGTGCTGGTGAGTGTCGTTTTTCTGCAAAGCTCTGCAACCGTGCTGTAGATAGCACTGTAGTTGTAATTACAGACGCCATACGTAATGCAGATATCTTAACTATAACCTATGTAATAATCATCGTACATGTTCTCTAGCGTATTGTCATCAAAAGCCGTGATGATAGTTGCAACTTTAATCTTCTTCTCGGAAGACTGTTGGTATTCACAGCCACTGTTTCCATCGCCTCTTCCCGCACTTACCGTAGCACTACCGCTAGCAATGAGTTCTTCGTCATTATCATCCCTATTATCATCATTATGAGTTTGTAACAACAGTATCTAACTTATGCTCATATTTCAGTACCATAACAGATACGAGAAGGCATGCGAATGATTCATCTTCTACACTAATACCATCTTCACGAAGGATGATTCTTCGTAACTTCATCTCAACCAATCACAATATATTAGCAGGATTGTTTACCAATCGCCGCCCCATCTGACACTTCACCACACAAATAACGTCACAAAACCCAACTTCGGAGGTACACTGCACCGTCCCTATTTTCGAACCGACAGGTCAAAGTGCAATGCGGCAAGGCACACGCAGAGGCCTCTAACGGACGACTGCAGAGTTTTGCAGATGCGGGAGTATCACTAGTGCAATAAGGGATATTTACATTATCTCTCATACGATTTTGGTGTATATGTGTTTGTTGGAGCCCAAATACTTTCTTTGTTAGTCTAACAGGAAAGAGGCAACATTCCATCTTGTTTTTGTTAAGCACAGCGACAGTAGCGTTCTAATGGGGCTGCATCGTGCGTTTATTTAAAGTGAGAAATGTATAAGTGCGAATAGTATCGCGTATACCCGTAGGTTTTAAAACAGGCAACATATGTAAGTAGGCTACAGAGGCGACCAAATTCTATGAACACCGTTGAGTTTACTTGTTGCAAGTCGTCATCAGTGCCTATGTGCTAACACTGAGACTACGTGGCAGTCCACAAAGGACATACCCTACAAAGTCCTGTGCATTACCATACAGTTTAATACAATCCCTGACAATAAAGTTCGGTGAATAGTCCTGTAACATTAACGAAGATGAACTGTGAATTACTGATACATTATTGTCCAGGGAAATAGTCATCTCCCATAAGCAAGCACCGCTGAGCTCTGCGATATATGTCCTTCGAGGTGGTCCTCAAAAACCTCGTCATGTTCGTTGAATGTCAGGAATACTGTCAAATCTTTTTCCTTCAAGAGAGAATTTGAGTGGAGGGAATAAGAAGAAGTCTGGAGGATTGATAATCGGCGAGTATGGTGGATGTTAAGGTTCCACCACCCCTTTTTTTCCAGGATCTGTTTGACGATATTGGTTGTGTGTTATGAGAGTTGTCGTCAACAATAAACCAGGAACCTTGTTGTGCGTACTAGGGAAGTACCCTGCGTAGACGTTGCATGAAACTGGTCAAACTTTCAACGTTCCTCAAAGCGTTCCAATGTCGTTCCCTCAGGTAGAAATTCCTTGTGGATAATGCTGTGAATGCTGAAAATAGTGAACCATTTTATACGTTACTTTTCGGCTCTCGTCTTATTATAATGAGGTTCAAATGTTTTCCGAGCTTAAGGGACTTAACTGCGGGGTCATTACTCACTAAACTTACAAACTACTTATGAACTACCTTATAATAAAGACGACACAAACATCCATGCCAGAGGGGGGATTCGAATCCCCGACGGGGAACGGCCTCGCGCATCATAGCATAGCGCCTCAATGCGCTCGGTTGCTCCACCCCGGCATTAAGACGAGATGATGTCGAAGAGCGCCACTCCATCCTTTGCCATTTCAGGGTCATACCGGAGACAATAAGGTTTCATCCTCAGTGACAATACGGTTCAACAAATTGGGTGTCGCATCTGCCGTTACGAATTAATCCTGTGAAGCCTCTAAACGTGCCTGCTTCTGATCGTCAGTCCAGTGATGTGGCACAAGACAACACGTTTTCCTCTTCCCTAACTTCTGGCTAAGAATTTTTCGCACGGATTCACGGTTATCTGCAGTTCATCCGCTATCATGTGCACAGTTAATCGGCGAACGTTCGTGATTATTGTCCTCACTTTCTTAATGTTTTCGTTAGTGACTGCGATTTATGTGAAAGTCTTTCCCGGCCTCCTCTAAAACGGACGAACCACTCGTGCACACATTATATTCACAGTGCATGATCACCATAAACACCAGTATCGTATGTGTTTCATTAGATGTCTTGCCAAGCTTGAAACAAAACTTTAAATTGAGCCTATACGCGTTCACCGTCCTGTTAACAGTTCAGAACCTACTCTGTGAACAAGCATTTCGTCCAATAGGAAATGCACTAAGCAAGCATTTCGTCTATAGGTCTAATACGGAACACACACGATCTTCAGCTGAAGTACTCTAAGGGGGGGGGGGGGGGCAGCAGGTTGTCAACGCGGTCAGCTACACAGCTGTAGTGTTTTGATTCGCCGTTTCGATCGATCGATCGTCGACTTCATTCACCGAACTTTATTACACATTTTGTTCTGCGACGGTCGTCAAATGATTGTTGACATGCGTGGTCCTCAGACTTCCAAAGAGTATTGTGCTGTTATCAGGAGCAACTGTGACGAAAATGACCACACTGTTCTCTATTGACTGTATCTCGGTAATGTCAGGGTACACAAAAGAAAGTAAGACGTCATTGGCGAAGAGAAATAGTGCGAAAAACCGTTAGTTCGTTTACAACGAGCGGCGAGCATTAAGAATAACTGTGGTTGGACAACAAAACTACCAAGGCAATAGCGGCTTCAAGAATCAATCACTTGCGTAATATTATTTCGATAAAACAATAAGATTGGAGATTCACATTCATGGAAGGGCTGCAGTTGCTAAAAGCCACGATCATAAAATCTGGACACTTGGAGACTTAAATATGTGGTATGGTTCCTTGAATCATCATCGTTTACATCGAATCCTAAGAACATAAATGTTCAAATGTTTGTTAAGCTTATGGGACTTAACTACGGGGTCATCAGTCCCTAAACTTACAAACTACTTATGAACTACTTACGAACTAGGACGGCACAAATATCCATGCCCGAGGGGGGATTCGAACCCCTGACCGTAGTGGCCGTGCTGACCGTGAGTGGAGCGCCTCAGTCACCTCGGCCACCGCGGCCGGCTCCTAATAACATACCACACCGTTTATCTTCTTCTTTCTTATCGGAAAGTCAGAAAAAAGCTTATATACGGCATACTTCCTTTGTACAGTGAAATATGGTGGAGCTACCCTCATGATTTGGGCAACTGAACCCCATTAAACTGTTTCTGTTATTACCGTCACTCGTCGAATAACTGTCGTTGAATATACTGCGTGATCAAAAACTAAATCACGGAATAATGTAGATAGAGAAGTAAAAATTGACACACATGCTTGGAATGACATGGGGTTTTAACGGTTATCGGGCCTTTTTTCTTCGAGGAACTGTGTGATTCACGTTTGCTACCGTGACGGGTGAGAGTTACGCCGTTATGTTGCAGAATCGCATCATCCCCAGCCTGTCTGATAAACACCTGCTGGAACGAACGTTTTTTATTCAGGATGGTGCCCCACCCCATATTGCCAGAGGCGTGAAAGATCTCTTGCGCGCGTCGTTTGGTGATGATCGTGTGCTCAGCCGCCACTTTCGTCATGATTGGCCTCCCAGGTCCCCAGACCTCAGTCCGTGCGATTATTGGCTTTGGGGTTACTTGAAGTCGCAAGTGTATCGGGATCGACCGACAACTCTAGTGATGCTGAAAGACAACATCCGACGCCAATGCCTCACCATAACTCCGGACATGCTTTACAGTGCTGTTCACAACATTATTCCTCGACTACAGCTATTGTTGAGGAATGATGGTGAACATATTGAGCATTTCCTGTAAAGAACATCATCTTTGCTTTGTCTTAATTTGTTATGCTAATTATTACTTTTCTGATCAGATGAAGCGTCATCTGTCGCACATTTTTGAACTTTTTTCTGTTCTAATAAAACCCCATGTCATTCCAACATGTGTGTCAATTTTTACCTCTCTTTCTATATTATTCCGTGATTTATTAAGTTTTCAAATTTATACTGACTTTTTGATCACCCGGTCTTTATACATATTACGCGATCACAGGCTGATTTATCAAGTAACTATTCAATATGTTTATCCGTTCGTTACGAGTCTGCACTGCGGCAACGTACTATGATTTGTACTTTTCTACTGCTGTACGCCTTAAGAGCCCCTTACCGCCATGAATGATGAAGTGTAAAAGTATTTCTCCTTCAACACCCGACGGCTGTGGTGGGACACGCGTTTGGTATAGGGGCAGAAACGGCGACTTTTGCGACACCAGGCAGCAGGCAGCAGTCTAGCCTGCCACACCCAGCACACGGTCCTGTTGTCCCATTGCCGCCACACGGCGGACAAATGCTGTTCATTGTGGGCCACGCAATAGCGGGAGATTGCCGCGCCGTGGCGGCGCCTGCGGAAACTCGGACGAATGGCTACTGGCCGAATACTGCAGCCCCACCAGCAATGCAGTCCCGAGACTAACTCCCCTCCACGACGTCAGTCTGTTCAGACAAAACTGCTCTAAGCGATAAAAGAGACTCGTCTTAATAAAATTGCTTGCTACCAGGTGGAATCCAAAATATTCGGGACTGGTGCTGTCATCTGGGAAGTACAAGTAGTACATATTCGCACCGCTACTTCGCGAGAGCTGCATATGTGATGAGTCACTGTGCAGAGTGACATTCAGCTAGGAGGACGTGTTGCGTGTCCACAGTGACTTCCGTAATACTCTTTCAAATGTTCAAATGTTTGTATAGCTTATGGGACTTAACTACGGGGTCATCAGTCCCTAAACTTACAAACTACTTATGAACTACCTAAGACTAAGGACGGCACAAATATCCATGCCCGAGGGAGGATTCGAACCCCCGACCGTAGTGGCCGTGCAGACCGTGACTGGAGCGCCTCAGTTCCCTCGGCCACCACGGCCGGTTAATACCCTTTGGTGTGTGGTTATATTACGATGGATCCGACATATTCAAATGTCTGTAAATCTATCGGACGAAACTCCGTAGCTTACAAACTACTTAAACCTAGGTAAACTAACCTAAGTACAAAACACACACACCCATGCCCCAGGAAGGTCTCGAACCTCCACGGCGAGCAACCGCGCGCTCCGCAGCGAGGCGCTTTAGACCGCTCGGCTACTCGACCGCGGCAATGGATCCGAGAACAGAACAGCGCATGTGTATAAAATTCTCTGCGAATCTCGAGGAAACTGCTTAGGAGACCCTTGCAATGATTCAAAAATGTTCAAATGTTTGTAAATCTATGGGCCTTAACTACTGGATTATTAAATTACTGTATGGTGACGAATTACAGAGATGATAATATTATCAATATTTTCTCGCAATAGCGAATTTATTTAAGCATCGCTGTATAAGGTGTAGATGTTCTACCAAATCTATACCTTATACAGTGACGCTAAAAGAAATTCGCTATTGCGAGAAAATATTGATAACATTTTCATCGCTGTAATTCGTCACTATACAGTAATTTAACAAATGCCTAAGCGAGGCAATGGCGATAACAGCGTAGGTTAATGCCTCGTTGTTTTCATTCTTCCTGGTGCGGGTATACAGATTAAGCTGCTAAGGGATGAATGCAGTTTACTCATATGTGCAGTCAGCGTTGCATATGGAAGTTTGGGTCGTTCCTCGAGTCGTGTTCGGGTAGCCTAGTGGTTAAGGCGACCGCTCGCGAAAAGCGGGAAACCCAGGTTCGAGTCCCGGACCAGCACAGATTTTCATATGTCACCATTTGGTAGAACATCTATACCTTATACAGTGACGCTAAAAGAAATTCGCTATTGCGAGAAAATATTGATAATACTAGGTTATTACTTCCTAGCTTACAAACTACTTAAACTAAGTTAAAATAACCCAAGGTCAGCACACACATCCATGCCCGAGGGAGGATTCGAACCTCCGACGCGGGAGGCCGCGCGATTCGCAACGTGGCGCTCCAGGCCGCTCGGCTACTCCCGCACGGCTTGCAATGTTTCAACAAGTGTTTGGGGTATAAGGAACAGTGGAATAGCCGAGGCTGTCCAAGATCCAACAAAGCGAGAAAGGTGAAGAGCATCAACATCGTTTTCTTTGATACCGAGGGAATTGTGCACAAAAAATTCGTCCCACTCAACCATAGTATTGAATTCTACATTTTACTGCGACGTTTTGCAACGGCTCCGTGAACACGTGCGGCGACGGCCCGAACTTTGGAGTCAAGGGAACTGGCTGCTGCATAACAACAATGCACCCTGTCCACACGTCCTTGCTCTCCAGGACCTTTTTGGCAAAAAAAAAAACAAAAAAAAAACAACATGGCGGTTGTACCCCGCCCTCCGTACTCGCTGGATTTGGCACCTTGCGACTTCGCGCTATTTCCAAAACTGACACTCAAGTTGAAAGGCGGTCGGGTCGACACCCTAGAGAGGATTCAAGAAGCATCGCTGGCGGTGCTAAACACCCTCAGAGAACAGGACTTGGAAAAAAAACGATTGATCAGTGGCAGAAGCGCTGGGACCGGTGTGTACTAGGGATGGGAAAAACCGACCGGTTAAAACCGATACCGGTATTTTAGTTAGAATAACCGTTTTTTTTTTTGGTATTTATTTGTTGTCGGATGTAACCGGTTTCTTTTAGTTATTGCCAAGAACCGGGTTAAAAAACCGGTACGACTACTTCCTGTAGTAGTGGTTCAAAATGTGTTTTTTGTAAATAATTTAAAAAAATTATAACTAGTAGACCCTAATATTTAGGGCTATTTCTAAAATTTCCACTGCTGTGAAATATTAGGTCATCGCAGCAACTAAGAAAAGCGATCAGTGTTAATTTAAGAACAATCCCGGCAGTCAGAAACACGCAACAAACGCATAGCAAAGAACTTAAGGACTGGTGCAGCTATTGAGGCATCCATGCGCCTGTTGCCGTGTGGCGTGGCCTATTAGACGACGCGCGTGCACCGGCAGTGTACGAGACTTGCCTCCGTCTGGTCATGCGGCAGTTCCTTGCTGTCGTCGGCAGACATCGGTTGTCTCTTAAATGGCACCATCCAGAGTGTGGAAGTACTTCACGAAGCACGGTAGCAGTGAGGTACAATGCTCCATTTTCTTTAAAAAGCTGTAAACGGGTGGAGGTACTACAAACATGCTGCGTCATTTAAGGAGAAAGCATCCAAAATGTTCCTTGGAAGAGAAGGTAAATTTGATTCATATACCTATTATGTAAGTGATGTAGTCTAAGCTTGGAATACTAACTTTTAATGTATTATCATATTGTTATGCTAACAAGTTTTATTAATGTGATTCCTTGAAAGTGAGGGGCTTTTTTATAACAAATATGGTTTTATGTAACCTTGATCATGTGACGCGTTGAGAGGTAGCCGTGCGGTCTGAGGCTCCATGTTACAGACTGCGCGGCTGCTCCAGTCGGAGGTTAGAGTCCTCCCGCCTACCTCGGTCACGGATGTATATGTTGTCCTCAGCGTAAGTTAGTTTAAGTTAGATTAAGTAGTTTGTAAGTCTAGGGACCAATGACCTAAGCATTTAGGTCTCATAAGAACTCACACCCATTTGAAAATTCTTTGATCATGTGGTACAGAGCTTTCCTAGTTCAATTTGCGTAAAAATCACTGACAACAATCATTCTGTTAGTCGGAACTGTGACTTTATTTTTCGAAATACTTCTGCAGCACTGATTCAAGTTTATTTACTGACTGTAACTTATATATGTTGTGTGTTTGACGAGATATTCGTGTGCGCTGGCTCACGAGTCCAACTTACGGAGTGGTTGGCTCAATATTCGCAACTGCCGGATGGAAATACTAGGCCAGTAAATCTGTATGCTTCGTATATCGTCTTCTACGGACTCCTGGCTAGGCTTGCACACACTCAATAAGGCGTAGAATTGGGACGGATCTTGCAAAATATGGAAAGACTAGTGATTTGTCGTATAACGTAAATTTACCTGAATATTAACTAAATTTCGTAAGATTTTGTTTTGGCCGGAACTAGAATAACCGATGATTACGGTTTCTGTTTCGGCCACAAAATATGTTTCGTTCGAACTATACTGGAAATAAAAGCAATAAAAACCGAAAACCGGTTATTTAAAAAACCGGTTATCTTGTGCAGTTTTTACGGTGCGGTTAAACTGGAGATGAAAAGAACCGATATAACCGAAAACCGGTTGTTTCAGCGATAACCGCCATTACTAGTGTGTACGTGCGGATGCGAACTACTTCGAGGGTGATGGTGACCAATAGTCCAAAGGTAAAGTTTTCAACAGACGGCAGCACCAGTCCAGATGGACAGCACATCTTAGTTGACAGTTCACGCGCTGGAGCTGCTTGCCTCCAGTCAGAGCGTTCCCCGTTGCCGGACTGCCACAACAACTGGACACCTCAATTCCATTTCCGTGTCTGGCTCTCTTTCTTTATTTGCTTCGTTGACGAAACAAAGGTCCTCTTGTAATTTAGCATTACATATCTTAATCTATATCTACATCTACATACATACTCCGCAACCCACCTTAAGGTGCGTGGCGGAGGATACACTGTACCTCAACTAGGCATCTCCTTGCCTATTTCACTCCCAAATAGAACGAGGAAAAAAAAAAAAAAAAGGAATGCCTATATGCCTCCGTACGCACCCTAATTTCTCTTGTCTTTCTGATCACTACGAGAAATGTAAGTAGGTGGCAGCAAGATCGTACTACACTCAGCTTCAAATTCCTGCCTTCTAAATTTACTCACCAGAAATTCACGAAAAGAACGTCGTCTTTCCTTCAGCGATCCCCAATTGAGTTGCCGGAGCATTTCCGTGACACTCGCGCATTGGTCGAACCTACCAGTAACAAACCTAGCTCCTCGCCTCTGAACTGCTTCTATGTTTTCCTTTAAACTCATCTGCTGCCGGTCCCAAACACTTGAGCAATACTCAACACGTGGTCGTACAAGCGTTTTATACGAGGTCTCCTTTACGGATGTACATCTTCCCAAAATTCTCCCAATAAACCGAAGTCGGCTTTCCGCCCAACTCACAACTGTCTTTACACGTTCATTACATCTCATATCGCTCTGCAGTGTTACACCTACATCAATGAACGACGCGACTGTATCAAGACGCTCATTACTAATGCGGTATTCAAACATTATGGGATTGTTTTTCTTACTCATGCAAATCACCTTGCATTTTTCTGCATTTGTATTTAGCTGCCATTCATCACACCAATTATAAATTTTGTCTAAGTCATCCTGTATGCTATTACAATCAATTAAAAACGAGACCCTCCCATACATCACAGCATCATCAGCAAACAGCCGCATATTACAACTTACTCTGTCCTTCAGATCATTTATATAGATAGAAAATAATAGCAGCCATATCACACTCCCCTGGGGCACGCTCTGATGAACACACGCCGTCGAGAACAACGTAATGCATTCTATTACTTAATGATAACAATACAAAAACAAATGGTGGCCGAGGGGACTGCGGCGCTTCAGTCACGGTCTGCACGGCCATTACGGTCGGGTGTTCGAATCCCCCCTCGGGCATGGATATTTGTGCCGTCCTTAGTTGTAGGTAGTTCATAAGTAATTTGTAAGTTTAGGGACTGATGACCCCGTAGTTAAGTCCCTTAAGCTTAACAAACATTTGAACAAAAACAAAAAGCAAGACACGGACAACAGTGGTAGCCAAATACGTACTCATACACAACACTAACCACACGCTACTGAATCCTTTCGTACAAGCCGTGATTTAATTCACATATACAAGTATTGTATCGCAGATATCATCTTACTACATTTAACGAAGAATATCGCGTGACCGAGCGTTGCTAGTTTTATTTTATTTTTATTTATTCTTTTCCTGTTACATAGTGGCAGTGTTACATAAATATTCTGCAACACTACGTACGCAGGAATTTCAACCGTTAAACGAAAATAACCATAAATGTTCCCAGTTCTGTGTCACAGTAAATATTTTTGTCCAAAATTTTCTCAATATTTCGAAGTGCAGAGGTTGGCTACAAATGCAGAAACTGATTCAGTGTAGCCGAAGAAAACCGTATCTAACTTTTATTGTAAAAATTCAAAATGTGATACAAAATTTTAATCAAAACGTTAGAGTGGTATAAGAGGTACACGAAATAAAAATGTATATAATACATCATGTTGTTTCAGGAATGACGTCTATAGAGGTAAAGTAAATAAGCGAAACCAGATATACATGCAAAATGTGATTCAAATCGTTAGAATTGTTTCATTACCTCCCTTTTACATGCAGTCACAGTCAAGTCGTCGTCGCACGCACATCACATGCGTGATCACATACTCTTTCAGTGATACACGATACGTCATTGTGATGGGTATTGACATTCTGTACAGAACGTAAAGCCCCAAAGGGGGCCTTGCTACTCACCGCGTTTTCGAGGCTAACATATTCTCTGTGATCCGAAAAACACGAAATTTAATTTTTGACATATATATTCATTTGATTTTGGAAATTTACAAAAAATACGAAAGTTACCTCACATCAATTTACTGAAGGAATTCTGCTCCATCCTAAAGATTAGCACAATTACATGCAAATGTCTGAAAGCACATATCTGGAGTTGATACTAATTAATTCGTAATTTTCTCACGTCACTAATCAAGAATCGCCCGTTTAAAGATTAGTTTGATTTATGTGAAAATGAACGCTCCGAAGGCTACAATTCAGGGTTGTTACATTATGTATATTGAAAATATGATCGACTGCGTCATGGCAGCCTAACACAAAGGTAAGCTCAGACAGAGGTGCCCACAGGGAGGGGGTCATGACGCAAACTGCGTCATTGAAATTTCTGGGGGGAGGGGGGGGAATTAGAGATTAGTACTTTTGGCCAGCGGAGGGGGGGGGGCTTTATAAAAAAATTTACAAAACCTGAAATAACATATTTTTAATTTCAATGTCAAATGGCAAAACAAGACGTAATATCTCATATATGTGTGTGTGTGTGTGTGTGTGTGTGTGTGTGTGTGTGTGTAAAGGGGGGCACCTCTGAGCTCACAGATTCCCGTGCAGAAATTTGTAGGTTCAACTACCAATGTGTGCGATTAATTTAATTTTGTAAATAAAAATTTTGTGAAACTTCCTGGCAGATTAAAATTGTGTGCCGGAACCGGGACTCGAACCTGGGATCTTTGCCTTTCGCGGGCAAGCGCACTAACGACTGTGCTATCCCGACACGACTCACGATGCCGCCTCAGAACAAGTAAAGTCCGCGAACGGCAAAGGTCCCAGGTTCGAGTCCCGGTTCCGGCACACAATTTTAATCTGCCAGGAAGTTTCATATCAGCGCACACTCCGCTGCAGAGTGAAAGTTTCATTCTGGAAACATCCCTTAGCCTATGGCTAAGCCATGTCTCCACCATATCCTTTCTTCCAGGAGTGCTAGTCTTGCATGGTTCGCAGGAGAGCTTCTTTGAAGTTTGGAAAGTAGGAGGCGGGGTACTGGCGGAAGTAAAGTTGTGAGGCGACATCGTGAGTCGTGTCGGGATAGCACAGTCGGTAGTGCGCTTGCCCGCGAAAGGCAAAGGTCCCACGTTCGAGTCCCGGTTCCGGCACACAATTTTAATCTGCCAGGAAGTTTCATATCAGCGCACACTCCGCTGCAGACTGAAAGTTTCATTCTGGAAATTTTTTGTGGTTTTTATTAATTGTGTTGTTTTACTTCTAATACCTTTTTACGTAAGTTTCCTAATCGTATTGACTTTTTTATTGGCTCTTATTGTTCATCCTGTGATTCTTTTATCGGTTGTAGTTGATGCCTGTTCCGGCCACCGCCACCGTCCACCAACAAGGTGCCAAAGGCCTGAAGATGGTTCCGTAGAACTAAAACTGGTTGCCAGTAATAAACGCAACAACTTGCGATCTAGACTGCCTTATTTTAATTATTAAAAAATTTTAAGATCGCTGTTCCAAAAAAATTGCTTACAAATATTACAAAGTCTTGAGTATTGTTCAAGTTTTTGGGACCACACCCTATCGGTTTAAAGGAAGACAAAGAAGAAAATCAGAGGCGGACGCCTAGGTTTGTTACTGGTATGTTCGATCAATGCGCGAGTGTTACTGAAATGCTTCTGGAACACAAATGGGAGTCGCTGGAGGCAAGGCGACATTCTTCCCGAAATACTTATTTCCTGCATCTCCTAAGTGGAGCATAGGCCATCAACGAACTTCCGCCACCGGACTCTGTTCTGCGTCAGTGTCTTGATTTCAGTCCAGGTCTCCCTCGTTTCTCGCTCCCTTCTTCTACTACACTCCTTCGCCATGTATTCCTTGGTCTGCCTCTTCTCCTGCTGCCTTGTGGATTCCTTTCTAGGGCTTGTCTTGCCATGTTGTCTTTGCCACGCCTTAATATATGCCCAATCCACTTCCATTTCCTAAGGCGTATCTCAATATCAATGGGTGTTTGATGAGTACTTCTCCATAGTTCTTCGTTGGAGATTACTTGTGGCCACCATATCATCAAGATATTCCTCAAACTTCCATTCACAAATATTTGAAGTCTGCTAATCAGCTGTTTGTTGGTTTACCATGATTCACACCCATATAGCAGTACCGACTTGACATTTGTATTGAATATGCGTAGTATTGTATAGCTGTTGAGTTCCCTTGATTTCCAGATTGGTCTCAGCATTGTAAATGTCCCTTTAGCCTTAACCATTCTGTTACCTATATCTTCGATAGTTCCCCGCTTAGGGGTGACTAAACTTCGCAGGTAGCAAAACTCCTCGACTTGCTCGCTCTCTTGGTTTTCTAAAACAAATAGTGCTTCATTTCGGTTATTTCAGCGGATCTCCTTAGTTTTCTTTCCATTTATTTTCAGCCCCACCTCCGATGATTTGGTTTTTAAATCATTCCTGAGACTCAAGCGAGAACCCCTGCTGCTAAGAACGTGCGCTAGCCGCACTTTTCGCGTATTTCAAGCGTCAGCTTCGCGTCGCTATATCTCGGGATGTAATTGGAATATTGCGATGCAATCAACGCCATTATTTATGTGATTTGTCATGCTATGGTTTGCTGAAAAAAAGATATAGGGTGTCCATTTACATAAGTGTGCTAAAAACACATTTGCTTTCGATTTAGAATGTTTCCAATTATGTACATTCATGGGCCCCAGCCGTACATTGATACCGGTGAAAGTCGTTTTCCAATAGCTGTTATTGTTCCAGAGATATTTTGGGTGGACAAGATAGCTGGGACACCCTGTATATATAAAACGTTATTTGCTCAATTATTTCTTCAGCAGCAACAACGCCCCTGGTACCAGCCAGTTATTTATACGGTGTGTGGTGTCTGTTCTCTTTTCGGACATGTCCGAAAGAACAGACACAATTTGTCGACATTAACGACCGTAATTTTACTAATTCGAAATATTTAAATCTTTCGACCGTTTCAGGGCATAGAAATAAATCCAATGGCTAAGATGAAAATTTGTGCTGGACCGGGATTCGAACCCGGATATCCCGATTTGGGCCAGAGATGGCGTTAACCAATTAGGTTATAGAGCTCGCTTCCCTTTGAACCCAAATTCTCATCTTGTAGCACACTACGAATCAAATGGGCAGGGGGCACTACATCGTGGTGTGCTACAAGGTGAGAATTTGGATTGAAAGGGAGGCGCGCCTGTATAACCTAATTGGTTAAGGCCACCGCTGGGCAAATCGGGAAATCCGGGTTCGAATCCCGGTCCAGCACAAATTTTCATCTTAGCCTTAGGATTTATTTCGATGCCCTGGATCGGTCGAAATGTTAAAATATCTCGAATTCGAAAATGTTACGGATTGCGCAGGTAACCTCAGGAATAGATGGCGAATGAACAGGGTGTCAAGAAAAGGGCTCCCTGATTTCAAAATTAAATATCTCGAAAACAAAGATCGATAGAGGAATGCGGTAAACTGTATGTTTATTGTGAAAGCTGTAAGAAGTTTATACAGCAGTTTGAAATAATAGTTACAAAAGGTGCTAACAGATGTCGATGTACGCTGTACAGCTCGTATCAGCATACATAAGTGAAATAATCGTATGAAAACACTCTTTGGAAACATTCTCATCACAATGTTTTCAAAGTGTTCACCATTGGCACTACAGGGGTGGCGCAAACGAAGGATGAAATTAGCCATCACATTTCGTAGTGTCTCAACCGAAATGGATTCACATGCCACAGAGTTCGCCGATTCAAGCTCGTCCAGCGTGGCGGTATGCTTCGGGTAGACCATGTCTTTCACTGTGTCCCACAAATAAAAGTCAAAGGGAGTATAATTCGGCGATTATGGAAGCCAATCCATGTCTGCACCAGAAAATTTGGGATATTCCAAAGCAATGACTCGATTCCCGAAGTATTCCTCAAGAAAGCGAAACACTTGTTCGGTCCGATGTGGTGGGGCTCCATCTTGCATAAACCATTAAGTACCTGGTCGATCCTCTAACGCTTGCTGTGTGGCGACAAATTGTTCCAAAATTGCAACGTAACGTGCACCACTGACCGTTTATCGAATGAAAAAAGGGCCAATAATGCCTCTACTGCATACTGCAGCCCACACAGTAACTTTAGGAGAATACAGGGGTTTCGCTTCACACTAATATGGCTTTTCGGAACCCCAAAATCGCCAGCTCTGCTTATTGACATATCTATTCAGGAGAAAGTGTGCTTCATCTGTAAACCAGATGCAGCCAACATCAAGTCCTTCACTGCCAATCACTGTGAGCATCTGATTAGCAAAGGTAACCCTTTGTTGTACAGCTCGTACTGGTGCGTTTGAATTTCGAATGGAAACGTGTAGGCTCTTTCTCAGTATTTTCTGCGTGCTGGAACGCTTCCATCCAATCTCAGATGCAATTCTACGAACGGATGACGTTGGATTTCGCTGAATAATTCCAGAAACTGTGGCGATATTTTCAGGCGTAACTGCGGTTTGCTTGCGGCCGACATGCCCCACTAGATCATCAGTTACGCTGCCTGTTCGTTGAAATTTTGCGAAGAGCGTACGAATGGTTTTCGCATCGGGTCCTTTTGGAACATTAAATCGTGCTTGAAAGCTTCGCCTTGTTTCCGTAGGACACTCTTCCTAACCTGTGGTACTCTAGCACCAGAAAAACGCGTTTTTCAATGGAGTACATGGTTTTAATCTCTTCCTTCGGTACGCTTTCATGTTTTAATAGTGGAACTGATCGCTCTGGGCTTCGGATCACTATTTATACTAGGCAATACGTATGGCGATTACAGCGCCATCTGTTAGCAGCTTTTGTAACTATTATTTCAAACTGCTGTATAAATTTCTTACAGCTTTCACAATAAACATACCGTTTACTGCATTCCTCTATCGATCTTTGTTTTCGAGACATTTAATTTTGAAATCACGGAGTCCTTTTCTGGACACCATGTAAATACACATTGGTTAGAAACAGCATCAAACGATACGGGCAGATTATATTTTCCAAAGGGAGATGACGTTACCTATGCTGAGCACATACGTCAACTGAAGCCTGTTCGCCATCTTGGTGAGTTATGGAATGTTATTTCTCTGTTAATATTACGCATTACGTGGACCCTCTCGCTGTTAATGCTTTGAATTGACAATCAGTGCAAAGTGTGTACATTCAAACAATATATTTCTTCGATAAATACTAATAAATACTCATTATAAGATTTTCAAAAAATAATGTTTAACGGTAATTTTCAAGCTTTTAACATATTGCACATGACGGCAAAACTGTCAGACGTATTATTTCTGTTTTAAGTGACATAAAACATGAGCTCTACAGTACGAAAACTTCTCAAAGACTCAGCAATATGGCGGAGGCAGGCTTCACTTTTTCAGCGTAAGGGCGTCTCGCTATATTCTAACCTCCTTGATATTTTCACTGCTCATTGTTAATATCAGCTGACAACATTTAAATGTCGCGCTGTGATGAAGCCAGCAGCTGTCGAGTATTAGTACGCGGCTGCCTCGTGTATCGCTGGAACAGCACGTGCACTGGGAGGTGGGATTAATTCTATTGCGAGCGCGGCGTGTGGACGTGACGGTATTGGCCTGTGGAACACGTGATACACGCAGGTGGAGGCTGGCGACGCAAGCAACCACGTGACCCATTGTCCCCACCAGAAAGGTCACCCGCCGCGTGCCGCAGACACGTGTGCCCAAGGGGGAGGACACCTGTCTCACAGCTGGACGTCTTCATCCACTAACAGAACATCAGTGTTAGCTAACAGTCTGGCTCTCTCAAAGGGGGGAAAACTGTGCGCTTTAAAAATTCTCCCTTTCATTCATTGTCAGTGGCGGCGCTAGACGAAAACTGGGTGTCGGCGAACTCGTCTTTGCGAGGCCCCTTTCATTTTTTCATTAATGAAGAAAATGTTAAATGAGCTGAATTATACATCAATAATCATTATACTAAAATTCTGTTAGTATAATATACGAATATTATTGCAATGACAAAAATTACAATAAACAAAACACAAATTAGAGGAACTTTTCACCGTTTCGTCTCAATGAATTTTTTAAGACCACATCTTAATACTAGCCGCTATTTCGGCTTCAGTTGGTAGTACTGACAACGCAGATAGTCTTTCTTGGATAATTTTGCTTTTCAAGTTAGTCTTAATCAATTTTTCACTTTTGTGAAGCTTCTCTCGACCGAAGCTGTACTGACTGTAACGGGAGATGATACTGATTGTTATAAAAACATTTGGATATACTTCTTCCAAATCGTTTTCTAAAATGTACTGAAGAAATTATTATGTAGGTATTTAACTAAAAATTGCATCACTACTGCACTCATACGGAAATGGCCGAGCGCACTAAGGCATCATATCACGGTGAGCGAGATCGCTCTCGCCGGGGGTCGAATCCCACACTTGGGTACGAATGTTGTGTTCGTCCATTGGTTAAGCTAGTGTAAATTATGTAAATTAGATGTAGGTCGCCGCTGTATAACCTAGCAGTTGGAAAGCGCCGTTAAACATCAAATAAAAGAAAAGAAGAAACAAAACAGAAACAAAAAAACTAAAATTTTAACAATGTTTTGCGAGGCCCCCAAAGGCGCGAGGCCGTCGGCGGTGGCCGACGTCGCCGACGCCTAGCGCCGCCACTGTTCATTGTTGCCATACTTCCGAATCTGCCCGAACTTCAAAAATACATACACCGTTTACACAATGTTAGGGTTACCATACGTCCTATTTTTCCCGGACTAGGGTTACCAGACGTCCTCTTTTACCCGGACATGTCCTCTTTTTTGGACCCGAAAATGGTCCGGCCGTATTTTTAACAAAATAGGAAAATGTCCTCTTTTTTTGCGTTGTGCAATGCTTCAACATAAATACAACTCACTGAACTAACGCTAGAGAATTCAACCTTTTTTTGAAAAAATATTTTTTTTCTCGTTTCTGTGTCGTGCTGCACTGAGATCAAGCTACTTCGTAACAATTGACATAATTGGCGGAATAAGAGCTTCGAGGAGGCCAATTACAAACATACGTTGTGATATTCCTGGCCTGTGGCCACTTCATATTTCTGGCCGCTGGCCGTTTCTTTGCTAACATTGTACGTGCCTTAAACGCGGAAGAAAGACAGCAGTGCAGAATATGTTGAAATGTGGGGTGGGGAGCAGTAGCATATGGCGCAGTAGGTGCTGGTTCCCGTGGGAAAGCCCGTCTATGTTACTGGTGCTCTCCTCGCATTGGCTGCTGCATTTCACGTCACGTGATTTCTTTTGAAATTACTTTTGTTTATTATAAACTAAATATTAATTATTCAGAGCTGAGAATTTGTGATAAATATCTCTGAAGGACAGGCAAGGTTTTGACAGTTTAAAAAGTTTAAGGTGCCTTCTCTTATTGTAACAGGAGAAGAGCGATTTTGCAGAAGGCGCGCTACGGCCCTGTTTTGGCGCGAAATAGAGCGTCAGGTGCCCTCTCGCAACGCGCCGTAGTTTCACGAGCTGTCCACTATCCGCGCCGGACTGCGCCGGTCATGAGTAAAGATTTTGTAATAGTGATAACAGTCGAGGTGTCAACATGAGCTATGGGCAGCATAGGCCGTATCATATTAACAATAGTAGCTCATTTTTTTTAATTATTTACTTAATAAATGGCATCCCTGACAATTAAAAATCTCGCGAGTCGTTTCTTATGCTTCCATCATACAGAACTTATTTTAGCCTCACTTGTATGCTGTAGAAGAACCTACGACCTGTGTGCCGTCTTCTGCGCTGGGGACACAACTGGGGACACAACTATAGAAGACAACAGGTTAGTCAGAATTCTATGCTTTCCATAACGACATGGACAGCAACTACGGCACCTCGTGCGTACTGTAGGGCGGTACAAACGCACACTGCTACGCAACAGCATCCGCAAGGATGCGGAGGTTTTAGGGGACTTGTGGGAGGAAGCAGTACTAACTTCTCCGTCCGCAAATAAAACCTTAGGAAGCTTGTAACGTCTGCAACAATGCTAGATAGTACAATACACATAGTATGAAACTCTCCCCTCCTTTCTCTGGTCGGAGTGCCGTGTGACACCCAAAAATAAGATGTTCAGTCTGTCGTGCTGGGACGCGGCAGTTATGTGTGTCTGTCAACCACTCTTATGACTTTAAGATCAAAAGCTAGTGCAATGTTCGTTATTCATAAGTTAAAGCCTTGTTCAAAATTTCATACAAATAAGGTCAGATCCCACAGTCACCATTGCCGTTTTAACATACGCCTCTTTGGGACCAAAGAGATGTTACTACATAAAGTGTTTAGAAAAAGTCGACTTAAAGCTTTCGTCCTAAAAACTGAGGAGTTTTTAATAATTAATTGCGAGCCTTTGTACAGTAAATAAACTTTTTATTTTATTCATTGCTTTTTTCACCTAGGCCTTACATATTCCACTCACTCACTAGAACCTACATGCTAATCCTGTAGCCTATATAGTCACGTCGGTCTGATCCGAAATGGGAACATAACTATATCAAGGAACGCTTAGAAAATTTTTAGTTACTTTACTCGCGACGATTTTACAGTCAACAGTACTATGGTTTCCGTAAATGATGCATCGTAAAAACTTCCAACCAGGGGTGATCGGCAAAGTATAGAAACAATGTTCAGCACTTAACACGATGATTACAAGTGGTGAAATGATGAAATAGCCGTGTTTCACGGCTATGTAGTCCTGTAGTTCGTTCTACGGGTCTCAACATTTCATGCTTCTTAATTTGTAAGAAGATGAAGAAATTTCGTAAGATGTATTATAAACAAGACTCTGATAATACAGTAGAGACTAGCACTTGAGTTGTCAATACGAGAGAGAGAGAGAGAGAGAGAGAGAGAGAGAGAGAGAGAGAGAGAGAGAGAGAGAGAGAGAGGTTCTTTTATGAATCTAGAAATGTCCTCTTTCCTGCAGACGGACATCTGGTAACCCTATCCCGGACATGTCCTGTTTTTGAGGAAAGAAAATGTGTCCGGCCGGAATTTATAAAATTCTACTGAATGTCATCTTTTTGGGGGTTCTGGAAGAAGAAAATTTATTTTTGTGTCATTTGCGACAACGGGTTTGTTCCCGCGGCAGTTCCAAACTGTTCGCAACTATTACGCACATACATAGAGCGAATTTGCCGATCACAATTTGGCTCTCCGCGTGAATCTGACAGTTGCAAACCATTCGGAACTTCTCTGCGAAGAGACCCGGTTGTCTATCCTGTATTCAATCAGTGTATTCTCCAATGTGTTCCTTGGTGTTGCTTTTTATATACTTTGTGGCTTTGATATACTTTGTGGCTGTATTGTGTGCTCGAGATTGTATGTAGCCTTTTACTTCAAAATATATTATGAACTTAAATACAAAATGCCGAAAACAAAGCCACTGTTAAATGATGTGCTCTGGAAAAAATACGGAGAAAGATTATTTAAAAAAAAATTGAACATACGAGCAGCTGAAGTGTGGTGTGTATATTTCAGGCAATCACATTGTGTTGTTATTTATGCTGAATTGCCAAAAATTGTAGAATTCTTCTTTTTTTTCCTATACCTAGCCATAATGCTAACACAGAACGTGTGTTTTCTCTGGTGAACACACAGTGGACAAAAGACAGGAATAGATTTTAAATAGAAAATATAAGAGCTACTGCATGTGAACAGTATAATTTCAAACATTTGAAATGCCTGAGCTTTTACCTTCGAAAAAATCTCTCGAGAGAGATTTCGTCGTCCTCCAAATATAGTTTGTTCAAAAGTGAAAGAGACAATAAATGGACAATTACGATGAATAAACTATCAAGGTTCATAATATTTTGTTTTACAACAACCACACAATGTTTCTGTTTTATTTTGTAGGAGTTTTACGTTGTTCATTAATAAAGTTATAAATTACATTATGTTAACAGTAATGTGTCCTCTTTTTTGTATGAAATGTCCTCTTTTTGATGATGAACATATGGTAACCCTACACAATGTTCGAAAGTAGAGTTGGGCAACACGATTCTTTTTGACGAATCGATTCTTGCGATTCAATCCCGCACTGTGAATCGATTCCTACGATTCGTGC
Organism: Locusta migratoria; assembly: GCA_026315105.1. Classification (NCBI taxonomy): domain Eukaryota; kingdom Metazoa; phylum Arthropoda; class Insecta; order Orthoptera; family Acrididae; genus Locusta; species Locusta migratoria. Next base: position 214,829,918 of record CM048744.1, on the reverse strand, counting down.
ACGATTCTTTCACGATTCTTTAGTCTGCATTGGCACGATTCTTACTTCTGCATTCTGCTCATAGATGGCAATACATGTCTGTGTCATGGATGTTGGAATCTAACCTTATGAATCTGTTCCTACGATTCGTTCATGATTCTTCTTTGCATTCTGGTCGCGACGGCACGAAACTTAAAGAATGCCAAAAAGCAGACAATATGGGTTTCGGATTTTTTAATATTTATAGTGCATCAAGTTCAGACTTAAAATAGCAACCAGCCAAAGCCATTCGTTTCAGCTCTCAACCATTCTAGAGAAAATAGTCTCAAGTTTTGCGAGCGGTTATAAATACATATTACACTACCAACTATTTCTGCTATCATCATACCTCATTTAGTAGTGTTGTAGGTTTACTGAACGTAGGGCACTTATTTCGAATCCTGCTGTAACTTTATAAATTTTTTCGTTCTGTTTGAATACTTTGGCCATTTAAATATAAATTTCATTAAATCTATGGTAATTAACACATAATCGTTATGAAATACTTGTGTAAAATCAATTCGTTTAAGGAAACACGCCTATGTAAACATTAAAAGTAAAAATCCATCTCTGAATATTACATTTCTTTTTATATACAAGAAAAACACGTTTATTGCAATGTTTCTTTTTTGTACAATCTCTTTCTTTCAGGAAAACTGAACATAAAAACCAAAATTGTAAGAAAGATTTTTGAGATAGCTTTAAAAACATTTAAAATCGCGTTTTTATATAAAAAGAATATTTTTGTAAAATTGAGTTTTTACAAGAATTACAACTACGTAGATGAACTCGAAAAGCTTAAGCTTCTCTAAACACAAAATATAATCCAAATCGTTACAGCCATTTCCGGGATACGCGAAATATAAATGTGTAAGAATTGCTCGTTTAAATACATAATATGTAAACTGTATAAACGACGTACAGTCGGATGTATTGGCAGCTGTGTATTTCGCTGCGTTTTGTTTCTGTCATCTTTAATTCGTGAATAGGCTAATAATTAACGGCTCCGGCTCACGATCTTAGTTCTGTGCTTCCTTTGTTCACACGATTTCTGGCTTTCGTAATCATTCGGCACGATTCGGCACTTGCTTTCGAATAATGAATCTTTGGATCTTGAAATCGTCACGAGACAGACGATTCTTTTGAACGACGATTCGTCCACCCTCTTGACGCCTCTCTGACATTAGGAATCATTTGACACGATTCGGCATGATTCGGCAGTCGCCTTCGAAACATGAAACTTGGAATTGTCACGAGACAGACGATTCTCTTGAATGACGATTCGTCCGGATCACGGTTCGTATCTTACGATTCTTTATTTGTGTTCGTTCAAACGAACGACTCATTCACGAATTCAAAAGTACCTCAGCAAAATTTCACTAAGCGGTATAAAACGAAGCAAGAGGGAGTAATAAGTTTGCAAGAGCAAGAACGAAGTGCTGGGAATAAATAAGATGTAGTGTTTCATCCCTGTTGTTGAATATACACACCAAACAATTCAGTGGCGAATATAGCATATATTTTGAACAAGGGAGGCGGTTAAGATTAATGTAAACAAAAGTAATTTTAAATAGACACCCCATACTATCAAATGTTTGTCAATCTATCGGGCCAAACTGCGTGGTCATCAGTCCGTAGCTTACAAACTAGTTAAACCTAGGTAAACTAACCTAAGGACAACACACACACCCATGCCCCAGGGAGGACTCGAACCTCCACGGCGAGCAACCACGCGCTCCGCAGCGAGACGCTTTAGTCCGCTCGGCTACTCCACCGCGGCCCCCATAATATCTTATATCATTTTTGCTGCTCATATTCAGAGGATTGAAATTTTCGCTGAAGCCGCTTTTACGCTAACGAGATCAGGTTTTTATGTTGTTGACATTAAATCTAAAAAAAATTAAAAAAAAAAATAAAAAAAATGTAGCAATTAAAAAAACACCAACACAGGGAAGTATGACTCTCAGCCAGGCAGCATTTATTAAAATAATTCAGATGAGTGGCGCAGCCTCCGAGTGGGCTAATTGGGTTTCAGCTCCCCCCCCCCCCCCCCAGCACCTCCCAAAGTAGTATACATGCAGTACACATGTAATAAATCACAACGTAACTATAATTTGCCAAGCACAAGTGAACGTGACAGTGGGTCGCCAACGTGATGCCGCCACTGAGAACTAGAGTTGTGGCGATTCGTCAATGAGTCGTTCATTTGAACGAATACAAATTCTCTTAAGAATCGAATAGTGATCCGGACGAATCGTCGTTCAAAAGAATCGTCTGCCGCGTGACGATTCTAAGTTCCAACGATTCACGATTCGAAGGCGACTGCCGAAACTTGCCGAATCGTGCCGAATGGCGGAGAGAAGAGGGGGGGACGAATCGTCGTTCAAAAGAATCGCCTGTCTCGTGACGAATCCAAGATCCAATGATTCATGATCCGAAAGCAAGTGGCGAATCGTGCCGAATAATTGCGAAAGACAGAAAGCGTGTGAACAAGGGAAGCACAGAACGAAGATGGTGAGCTGTTAATTATTAGCCTATTCACGAATTACAGATGACAGAAACAAAACGTAGTGAAATACACAGCTGCCAATACATACGAATATACGTCGTTTAAACAGTTTACATATCATGTATTTAAATAAGCAATCCTTACACTTTTATGTGTTTAGAGAGGTTTAATCTTTTCGATTTCATCTAGGTAGTTGTAGTTTTTGTAAAAATTCAATTTCACAGAAATATTATTTTTATATAAAAACGCGATTTTAAATGTTTTTAAAGCCACCTCATAAATCGTTTTTATCAGCTTTCCTGAAAGAAACCGATTTTACAAAAAAGAAACATTTTAATAAACGTGAATTTCTTGCATCTCGAAAGAAATTTAATATTTAGAGACGGATTTTTATTTTTAATGTTTATTTCGTGTTTCATTAAACTAATTGATTTTACATAAGTATTTTATAATGATTAGATATCTGTTAAATATCATAGATTTAATTAAATGTATATTTAAATGGCTGAAGTATTCAAACAGAACGAAAAAATAATTTATAAGGTTACAGCAGGATTCGAAATAAGTGACCTACGTTTACCAAACCTACAACGCTACTAAATGAGCTATGATGACAGCAGAAATAGTTGATAGTGTAATATTTATTTATAACCGTTCGCAAAACTTCAGACTATTTACTCGAGAATTTTTGAGAGCTGAATCGAATGGCTTTGCCTCGTTATTATTTTAAGCCTGAACTTTACGTACCATAAATATTAAAAAATACGATAGTCATATTGTCACCTTTTCGGCATTTTGTAAGAATCGTGCCGTCGCAAACGAGAAAGAATCGTAGGAACAGATGCAAAAGGTTAAGATTCCAACATCGTGAACGAATCGTAGGAACAGATGCAAAAGGTTAAGATTCCAACATCCATGACACAGACATGTATTGCCATCTATGAGCAAGATGTAGAAGAAAGAATCGCGCCAATGCAGACTAAAGAATCGTGAACGAATCGCAGGAATCGATTCACAATGTAGGATTGAATCGCAAGAATCGATTCCTAAAAAAGAATCGTGTTGCCCAACTCTACTGAGAACGTGTGCTGCTGTTACTGTGAGCGGTTTTAGTACCGCTGCGATCATTTTTGATGCTGCCGCTATTGTTTCTGCTATGCTGAAGTTACGAGCCGATTGTTCATACGCGGCGACCCGCTGCTTAGCAGGTCAGCGGCGCCACCGAGTGGATTCTTATGAAGCCGGCCGCGGTGGCCGAGGAGACTGAGGCGCTCCAGTCACGGTCTGCACGGCTACTACGGTCGGGGGTTCGAATCCCCCCTCGGGCATGGATATTTGTGCCGTCCTAGTTCGTAAGTAGTTCATAAGTAGTTTGTAAGTTTAGGGACTGATGACCCCGTAGTTAAGTCCCTTAAGCTGTACAAACATTTGAACATTTTGAATCTTATGAAGGCCGCCAAAAACTACGAACAACAATACTGTTACTTTAGTTCAATTTTTACACACAATCTCATGTTAATGAAACAGTTATAACATCGGCGAGCTTCTTATATTTCTGGTAGCGAATGATAAAAACCCTTTACCATTGATAAATTCAGTAGGCCAGAGGTGCCCCCTGGGGATTGGTAAGGGGGGCGGGGGGATCATGACGCAAACTGCGTCTTTGAAATTTCTCGGAGGTGGGGGGGGGGGGTGAAAGATGAGTACTTTTGGCTGGGGAGGCTTCATTAAACAATTTACAAAACGTGAAGTGAAAGATATTTAATTTTCATACTAAATGGCAAAACTATTTTTATTAAATAATAAACTAGGGATCCAGAACATAATATATCGTCGCGGTGGAGCGGCCGAGAGCATTGAGGCGCTGTGCTGTGATGCACGAGGCCTCTCTCCGTCGGGAGGGGGGGGGGGTTCAGATCCCCCCTCGGGCATGGATGTTTGTGTTGTCTTTAGTATAAAGTAGTTCGTAAGTTTATGGACTGATGACCCTGCAGATAAGTCCCATAAGGTTTACAAACATTTGAACATTTATTGATCGAATATCTCGGGTGTTGGTGGGGGAGGTTGGTCGCAGTTGGGGGGGGAGGGTGAGTCATTGACCAAGGGGGGAGCCCTACAAAACCAAATACTCATTGCGCCACCGATTCAGATACGGTACTCAACTTTTTTCTTTATATTCATTTTTTTTTGGGGGGTGGTCGGGGGTGGGGGGGGGAGGGTGCTAGGGGACAGGCCCCATGAGTGACTCCCCCATTATATACGCAACTGAAACAACCAATGATGGAATAAAAGAAAGGTTCCTAGATCAGATAAAGATTCTCTTGTGACATTGTGTAACGAATCGTCAATACCTTAACATATTAAAATTGTTCTTAATGTTTACTTTCGTCAGTTGTGAATCTGGCGTAATAAAAAGGTAAGATGATGAACTACCTAGAAAGACTGGAAGTCAATACACACATTGCTACTTGCCCAAGTCCGGTACTCAACGACCAGAGTTCCCCTATTCTCCCTTCTAACTGCAGATAATACTCCCACCTAATCATTGTATTTGTCACATATTCAAGTAGCACTTCTTTACAAATATTTACACAAGACACTATAATTATTTTATGTGACCTCCTTTTTCGCAAATAATCAATGTAATTAATTTTTTGTTGAAATGTCATATAGTTTTATAACAGTTGTCATGTAATGAATGAATTCTTTCATATTGTCGCATACCTTTCTTAGCCGGAGATTCGAGTCGTCCTGGGGCATGGGTGTGCGTGTGTGTTGTCCTTAGGTTAGTTTAACTTAGTTTAAGTAGTTTGTAAGCTACGGACTGATGACCACGCAATTTGATCCGATAGATTTACAAACATTTGAAAATTTGAACTTTCTTAGCCACTAGTACAACACTTAATAATTTCGCACGACATCTTTGTATACCTTCATACAGTACGTTTATGTTTAGCTGTTTGTGTAATTCTTAGATGCGCATTTTGTAAAACCTTGACATAACTTTTGTTTATAGTAATCTTTGTACTTGAATTTGGTGTAACAGCCGAAAAATAATTTGTATAAACCAGTAAATATTGTACAATATTACACTAGTGTCGTATGTGTTTTAGAAATAATGTATCAATATTTTACCGAGCATTAACGGAACGTTGAATCAATGAAACTCTTTTAAGTTTAAACTTAGAGCAGTATCAGCATTTTTGTACAAAAATTAGGACTAAATGGAACATTGCTGTGGACAATAACCAAGTTTTCTCTTGGCCGCCTGCGTCGATCAGATGCAGGATGTTCATTTTAACTGAAGACATTTTCAAGTATCACGGAAACTACACGTCGGATAAAAAGAACGTGCAACATTAATTTGTTTATATCCTAGGGGGACATCCACACAATTCGTTGCGTGGGTAGCGTGGGGAGGGGGATCAATTTCCCAATCTTCAATGGGAACTACAGATTTTTTCTGACAGATTAAGATTGTACGGCAAAAATTATGTATATTTCGTCTTAAACATTTTTTCATTTCGCTACAGAAGGCGCTGTGATCATCGGAATCGAAATGAACCCACAACTGTAAATTACAACATGCAGCTGAATGTCCATTTAACATTCAGTCGCACGGGGAACTGCATATACTGCAGTTGAAGGTGCTCCATTGGAACATTTACTTGATTTGGAAAAGCAGGGCAATTCCGCTTCGAGCCACGCACACAGAGATGCATCAGGGAGTCCCCTGATCGATAAGTCGGGGTATCCAACGTTGTGAGTGGGGTGTAAAATTGAAAGCCATGAAACTATTGGCCTGTCCTATTGTCGAGGCATGGAGGCGAGATTTCTCTAGCCACTGGATATTAAATGGACATTAAGTTCCATGTTTTAAATTTGAGTTGTGAATTTAGTTCGAGCGCTTGCGCGCGAAAGGCAAAGGTCCCAGGTTCGAGTCCCGGTTCCGGCACACAATTTTAATCTGCCAGGAAGTTTCATATCAGCGCACACTCCGCTGCAGAGTGAAAGTTTCATTCTGGAAACATCCCCTAGGCTGTGGCTAAGCCATGTCTCCACCATATCCTTTCTTCCAGGAGTGCTAGTCTTGCAAGTTTCGCAGGAGAACTTCTGTGAAGTTTGGAAAGTAGGAGGCGAGGTACTGGCGGAAGTAAAGTTGTGAGGCGGCATCGTGAGTCGTGTCGGGGTAGCTCAGTGGTAGAGCGCTTGCCCGCGAAAGGCAAAAGTCCCAGGTTCGAGTCCCGGTTCCGGCACACAATTTTAATCTGCCAGGAAGTTTCATATCAGCACACACTCCGCTGCAGAGTGAAAGTTTCATTCTTAGTTCGATTCCGCTGATTACAGCATCATTGTGGCGGAAAGGAGTAATTGGTATTGTGCATTTTTTTTATCAGACGTGTAGTTTCCCGTGATACTTGAATGTCATCAGTTTAAATGAACACCCTGTATTGAGGAAACGGTAGGCGTAGACGGCAGTTCACTTAAAATGAACATCGCATGCCGTTCACATCAATCGACAGAAGCAGGGAAATTTATAATGCTTCGAAAGTGATATGATAGGTTCTTTATAAATCGTCAACATTGTTTACAAACTTACTATTTGCTACAAGTATGGCGCGAGATAAGGGAAAAACACTTGTCCGAAAAATATAAAAATGTGTAGTTTTTTCGAAATATATCGATCTTTTTATAGTCAAGGACTTCTGCCCAGTCTATCGAGCTAGAGTAACGAGTTTCGTTCTGTTTTCTTCGTAAAGAGTTGTAACATTATGCTAGTAAATAATTTCTTAGATTTTGTAAATTATAAGAATCAACAGTGACTCTGAAAAATTGGACTTTTTGTACGATATGAAATGAACTGTTAAGAAAATAAATTTCTGAAATTTTTTCACTGATTTTAGAACAAATAATGTTGTTCTAAGACCTTGTGGAACCGAGATAAATTTCTTACAAAAAATATTTTGTGGACGTAATTAACATTTTATTTTACAGAGATGTGCCTAATGGTTCCTAATATTGATACTTACACTAGATTAAAAAAAATATATATGTTGCATGGCTGTCGATGAAGCACATCATTGTAAATTGTTAATTAAATCCACTAGATTTTTTCTAAGAAAAAGAAATATTTGTCTTCCCACCAGAAGGTTGTAGAACAACAATGTTTTAAAATATATGAAAAAATATCGGAAATTTATTTCTTTAATAGTTAGTTTTATAACATAAACATAGAAATAGTCAGCTGAAATAAAGTCCCAATTTTTTTTAAACTTATTATTAACAATTTTATAAAAATTTAAGAGCATGATATTACAACTCTTTACGAAGACCATAAACAGTTACCCTAAGTCGATCCCCTGAGCAGCTTAATTCAGTTTTCGAGAAGGTCTTTTGTTTCAAAAATATCGAATATCGATATATCTAGGAAAATACTAGATATTTCTAAATTTTTCGAACAAGTACTTTTTTGGCTTACCTCGTGCCATATTTGTGTCAAATAGTAAGTTTGAAAACTTCATGGCGACAAGTTATAAAGAATCAAATTTTTAAATGTTATTAAGCGTTTTTTCGATATATATCTCAAGGCAACAGAGCAATCAATACATACAAAACGAAGTAGATATATAATCTTAAGGCCTATAATTTCTTAATTTAACATTTTCCCATCATAGTTATCGTTTGTTAGTCATTTAAGAAAAACCGTTTCTTAAACTTTGCGGGTTTTTGGCAAATTTCGTCATCTCTGCTCGAGTTTTATGAATAAAAACTCTATTTAAAATTGAATTTTCTATAAGTTAATATTATTTTATCTTTTCCAGGTAATAATTGTTGCACCCAATTTTTCCTAATACTTTCACTATAATCTGACTGAAGATTAAAGGTAGTACTACCTTCATCGCTTTCTGGCTGCTAATAGCATTAATTTGCATGCACTGGGAAACGCTGAGTTAAGTAAGAAACATTTATAACTCTTGACAGAAATAAACGTCGCCCGTCACGAACACTCTTGTACAACGAACAGCCATTGTACAACGCCTCCGTAGGATGCTGGTACGAAACATGGTACTAACTGCGTCCGTGTAGTTGCGAACGCTTAATCTAGGATTTATTTCGAACGTCGGAAAAATTTTTCAATTTGGATGTTTGTGCTTCCGTAGTGAAATAAGCCAAAGTGTTCGGTGTTTCAAGAGGCACTTTATTCAAGACGTATACCGCGTAAAGTGGAAAACACATCGTCGGATAAGTTACAGCGCCGATAAAAGTGTGTGCTGAGTGATTGTGACAGAAGGCCATTGAAGATGACTGTCAACAAAAATAATAGGATGACATCTGCAAAACTGTCAGCACAAGGACAACACTAAGGGAGCTACATATGTTGTGAATTGTAGGGTAAGGAGGAATTACAAAACCACGCGTCAGTAAAGCAAATGCCCGAACAGGAAAACGTGATGCCATAACCGTAAAACGTGAACTGGGGTGTAATGTAAGACAGGCATTTGGTTGGATAAGTTTCTTTTCACACTTAACATTTTGCTCACGTATAGTTGAGCCTACTATACAGGATAGTGGCTGCAAAGAGGTAAAACCGCGGTAGAGAAGCCGAGCAGTCTATAGCGCCTCGCTGCGGAGTGCGCGGTTGCTCGCCGTCGGGGGTTCGAGTCCTCCCTGGCGTATGGGGGTGTGTGTGTTATCCTTCGGTTAGATTAGTTTAAGTAGTTCGTCATCTACGGACTGATGACCACGCAGTCCTATAGATTTACAAACATTTGAACATTTGCAAAGAGGGAAAACGAGGTCAGGTGTGGAGTGATTGTAAGGAAAGCCACATAACGATAATGCTGGCAACCCATTGTTATTCTTCAAGGTCGCAATACTGCTCAGGGTTACGTGACCATTTTGACTAATCAGGTCCACAATATTGTCGTCCGATGGTAATGCTGTATTTTTGTGTAACATGGCGCACATTCGCACAGTTCGCCTCGTCCATAACTTACTTTGTGAATAGAGGATGATTTGTCGCAGTTCCATTGGCTACCACAGCCAACAGATGTCAATGTTATTTAACTTTGGTGTCCACTTTGGAGAGAACGGTGTTTGTTGCTGTCCGGCCCCATCATCGTTGACTGACCTCGTCATTAGTTTTCATCAACAGTAACACAACACTCCCTGGCAGATTAAAATTGTGAGCCGGAACCGGGATTTGAACCTGGGACCTTTGCCTTTCGCGGGCCAGCGCTCTACCGTCTGAGCTATCCCGGCACGGTTCACGGACGTCTTCACAATTTTAATTCTGCCAGTACCTCGCCTCCTAGTTTCCAAACTTAAGAAAAGTTTTGCGAATCTTGGAGAACTATCACTCCTGGAAGAAAGGATATGGCGGAGACTTGGCTTAGCCACAGCCTAAGAGATGGTTCCAGAATGAAATTTTCGCTCCAAACCGAAGTCGACAATCCGCCTTCCTTACGGCTGTCCATACATACTCGATGCGATTCATATAGCTGTGCAGCGTTACGCAAAAATACTTGGCGCGACTTTGTCAAGCAGCACGCTGCTCATCTTGTATTCGAACACTACGGGATAGTTTCTCCTACTCATCTGCATCACCTTATATTTTTGAAAGTTTAGCGCTAGTTGCCATTCGTCACATCACCTAGAAATTTGGTCTAAGTATCCTGCATCCTACTATAGTCGGTCAATGACGACAAACTCTTGTACCCCACAAAATGTTCAAATGTTTGTATAGCTTATAGGGCTTTACTGCGGGGTCATTAGTCTCTAAACTTACAAACTACTTATGAACTAGATTATACTAAAGACGGCACAAACATACGTGCTTGAGGGGGAATTCGAACCCCCGACCGACTAAATATTCAGAAATCAGATTTTCTATTGGTGCTAATTGGTCTTTTTCTTTTTTTATTGATAGATTTGAACATAGTGTAGTCAGATGTGTTGAACAGTGCAGCCCATTAGCATGTATGTTTTATTAACCAGTTCAAATGTTCAAATGTTTGTAAAGCTTATGGGACTTAACTACGGGGTCATCAGTCCCTAAACTTACAAACTACTTATGAACTACTTACGAACTACGACGGAACAAATATCCATGCCCGAGGGAGGATTCGAACCCCCGATCGAAGTGGCCGTGCAGACCGTGACTGAAGCGCCTCAGTCCCCTCGGCCACCGCTATTAACCAGTAACATTCATATAGGCCTACTTGGTAATGATTCCAAATTTAAACAGATTACTGACTGCATCACAGTGTTGTATATGTTAGTAATTGGTCAAGTTCTACTGCCGTAAATGTTTTCCTTTCTTTATGCCTTGAAGTTTTTGAACAGCTATGATAACAAATGTAGGTTTAAATTCACTTGATCTGAAATTCATTTCTGTTACAATATATTTATTTCCCTAAACCAGGGTGGCGACCGTTTTTGTCAAACATTACAGTTCATTTAACTTGCAGTTTATACTGAACCTAACAGCATTATTTGAAAGGCATTCCCTCTCGGAACGAAAACTCTTTAGAGGCGAAGTTCAAAAACGATCCCTTGTCCGTTAGACACACAACACGGTTAAAACTAAAATCCTGGCACAGGTGTATCAACATAACAGTGGTGGTTTGCAGTGCATAACGCGCGCATAACTTCGTGTTGAGTAAGTGTGAGTGTACTGTAGGAATACCATTGGGGTGTTACAAACTCCTCGTACTTTGTAGATGAATTTATATATATAAATTATGAATTTTATAAGAAAAGAAAGAACACTCGGCCGCGGCGGAGTGGCCAACGCAAACATACATGCCCGAGGGAGGATTCGAACCCCCGACGGGGAACGGCCTCGCGCATCGGAGCATAGCACTTCAATGCGCTCGGCCGCGGCCCTAACACAGCGCGGGGCCACAGTGCACACGGCTATTCCGCCGTGGCCGAGTGTTCATCAAATACTACGGTATCTTCAGGAGTGCTCCAGAAAAATGTGAAAGGACCGCTAGTATTTCCTATCTTATATGAATGATCTGACGAACAAAGTGAGTTGCTGTCTACGGCTGTTTCCCGATGATGCTGTGGGGTACAGCCGTGGCGGAGCGGCCTGAGCGCATTGAGGCGCTATACTACAATGCGTGACACCGTTCCCCGTCGGGGGTTCGAATCCTACCTCGAGCATGTATGTTTCCGTTGTCTTTAGTATAAGGTAGTTTACAAGTAGTTGGTAAGTATAGGGACTGATGACCCCGCAGTTAAGTCCCACAGAATTCACAAACATTTGAACATTTTGATGAACACTCGCCATCGAGGACGATGTAATGTGTTCTATTACTTTAAGTTGCCTTCGAGCCACTCACATATTTGGGTATCTACTCGTATTCGACACGCTCGTACCTTCGTTAGCAATCTGTAGTGCGATACAGTGTCATACGCCTTTCGAAAATCGAGAAATAAGCTGTCTGCCAGTTTCCCTCAATCTATAGCTCGCAAGATATCGTAAGAGAAAAGGGCAGCTGAGATTCTCACGGTCGATGCTTCCTAAAGCCATGCTGATGTATGGATACAAGCTTTCCTTCTCAAGGAAAGTTATTATATTAGAACTGAGAATATGTTCAAGAATTTTGCATCCTTTCTTTTATTCTTTTCTTATAAAATTCATAATTTATATATATATATATATATATATATATATATATATATATATATATATATATATATATACTAAGTACGAGGAGTTTGTAACACCCCAGTGTTATCCCTACAGTACACTCACACTTACTCAACACGAAGTTATGCGCGCGTTATGCACTGCAAAACACCACTGTTATGTTAATACACCTGTGCCAGGGTTTTAGTTTTAACCGCCTTGTGTGTATAACGAACAAGGGATTGTATTTCAACCTCGTCTCTAAAGAGTTTTCGTTTCGAGAGGGAATGTCTTTCAAATAATGCTGTTAGGTTCAGTATAAACTGCAAGTTAAATGAACTGTAATGTTTGACGAAAACGGTCGCCACCCTGGTTTAGGGAAATAAATATATTGTAAGAGAAATGGAGTTTCGGATCAATTGAATTTAGGCCTACATTTGTTATCATAGCTGTTCAAAAACTTCAAGGCATAAAGAAAGGAAAACATTTATGACAGTAGAACTTGAATAATTACTAACGTATACAACACTGTGGTGCAGTCAGTAATCTGTTTTAATTTTGAATCATTACCAAGTAGGCCTATATGAATGTTACTGGTCAATAAATCAAACAAGCTAATGGGCTGCACTGTTCAACACTTCTGACCACAGTATGTTCAAATCTATCAATAAAAAAACCACAAAAAAAAAAATTAGTACCAATAGAAAATCTGATATTCAGAATATTTAGTAACCTTATGATTGTTTTAAGCAATGGGTACAAGAATAATATAGAAAATAGCTGCACTTTCATTACTTTACCTTACCTTGAAGTTTCTTTACTAAACTGAGAATAATACTTTTCAGTGATTTGGTATTTCTAAAAGATATTTGACAACTAGTTTGATTCTGGATTTTATAGACAATAAATGAAACTATTGACCCTTGAAATTTCATGAAATACCTGATTCTAGCTACACTTTTGATAATGCAAATAAATTTGTTTTCTAAAACTTTAGAAAATGTAACTTTCAACAAAATAGTTTTTATTAAACTTTCAGTTAGTTTCGTCTATCTGAACACTATTTGAATAATTGCTACTTGGCTACTGTACCGATAAAATTTAATACTAGTACTGTTCTGCTTAAGACACACACACTCTGCATTGAAAGTTATTGCAAATTATAATATTTATTCTCAGCATTCTCGGAATTAGCATCACCAGGAAAGGAACCTACTTCGTAATATGACTTTGGAAAATCACGGTTTGGTACAATGTTTCTTGATGAATCACTCTATTGTGCAACATTAAACAAACTGCTGGTTCATGCATGAATAAAAAACTAAAAATACATTACTTGCAGTACTGTAGGTGGCTGATTAGGTGATTTAGTGACCACAATATGCTTCCAGAAACATTTAAGTATTTGGTGTAGCTGTGAGCTCATTTCCTCTTCATGGCGAAGTTAGTATTGCACAAGAAGCCGACATGACAAAACCATAATACTTCGGAGACTATGTTCTTGCATCCTAGGCTATTGGAAACTTGCAGCAAATTTATTTAACTTCCAGTTCCACGGCTTCTTCTTAGACGCCAACTCGTTTGCCACAAAATCCAGTATTTCTACTTTACTTGGTAGTTGGCTACTTCTGTACTTCATACTCGACTGCTCGCGGCTACCACTGAACTACGACTTCGCCATAATTGCCTGTTGCCACCTTTCCAGAAGCATCTTCTGCCAACCAACCACCTTTTACCTCGCACTGGCCACCTTCCGTTTCTAGATATTGCACTACATCTTTTAACTACAGTTACTAAATTTGCCCTAACATGAACCAGAACACATTATTTCATATTTTCTACAGAATAATTTATATAATAACATCTGAAGTATGTTTAAACAGAAAATAAAATTTGTCACAGAAAAATAATTAAGTTTTACAGTTTCTAACAGAATACTTACTTCTACTAAGTCAAGGATTATAAATACAGACATAAGTCATTACAATAGAATTGACAATCGATATGTATCAAATTATTAAAATAAATAATTTAGTAACAATTGCATAAAACAATAATGTTGTTGTGGTCTTCAGTCCGGAGACTGGTTTGATGCAGCTCTCCACAATACCCTATCCTGAGCAAGCCTCATCTCCACATAAGAACGGCAACCTACATTTGTCTCAATCTGCTTACTGTATCCATCTCTCGGTCTTCCTCTGCTATTTTTACCCCCACACACTTCCCTCCAATGCTAAATTCACAATTCCTTGATGTCTAAGAATGTGTCCTACCAATCTATCCCTTCTTTTAGTCAAGGTATGCCAGAAATTTCTTTTCTCCCCAATTCTGTTCAGTACCTCCTCATTAGTTACGCGATCCACCCACCTAATCTTCAGCATTCTTCTGTAGAACCATATTTCAAAAGCCTCAATTTTCTTCCTGTCCGCACTGTTTATCGTCCATGTCTCACTCCCATACAAGGCAACACTCCATACAAATGCCTTCAGAAAGAACATCCTTAGGCTTAAATCAATATTCGATCTTAACAAATTTCTCTTTTTCACGAACGCTTTTCTATCCATTGCCATTCTGCATTTTATATCCTCTGTACTGCGACCATCATTTGTTCTAATTCCTTCAGCATCCCCTGATTTTCTTACACTGCACTCCATTACCCTAGTTTTGTACAAGTTGTAAATAGCCTTACGCTCCCTATATTTTACTCCTGCTTGCTTCAGAACTTGAAAGAGTTTATTCCAATCAACATTGTCAAAAGCCTTCTCCAAATCTACAAAAGCTAGAAATGTAGGTATGCCTTTTCTTAATCTATCTTCTAGGATAATAAATAATAAACAATGGATTATCAGGGAAAGGAGTATGCTATAGTGTTAAAAGTTGCCATTCAAAAAGTCTTAATTTTTTATTAAATTGTAGTTGGCTCTCTGTCATACTTTTGATGCTAATTGGCAAGTGAAGACAGATTTTGTGGCATCATAATTCTCCCTTTTCTTTGGCCAAAGTTTGAAAAAAAAAGTTCAAATGTTTGTAGAACTTATGGGACTTAACTAAGGGGTCATCAGTCCCTAAGCTTACAAACTACTTATGAACTAGCTACGACTAAGGACGGCACAAATATCCATGCCCGAGGGGGGATTCGAACCCCCGACCGTATTGGCCATGCAGACCGTGACTCGAGCGCCTCAGTCTCCTCGGCCACCGCGGCCGGCCAAAGTTTGATTTCACCTTGAATATTGAAGGTCATCCTTTCTCCTAGTGTTGGAATTACGCACGATACTATTACATTTGATGTGGAATGGGTTTTTTATGAGAAATTATTTAAGTGAAATATATATTATGTGCCTACCATGAAGATCCCTGATTCCTTAAATGTCTGCAGGATGATCTCGGGTAGGAACCGGCTATGACCTGAAAAAGAGAGAGTGAAAGGTAGCTATGAAAGATTGAAGTCTGCGATTTTTATCTTTGCTCCGCGGGGAGCATCTTTGTTCGGTGCGCGTTTCCGCGTTTGAGCAGTAGCAGTGCAGTGGTGGTTGTTGTCCGGACTCTGAAGTGTGGGCAGGGAGAGTGTTGCAGGCAGTGTAAGAATGAAGTTGTACATCCCATCATGAACTAGGCACATTTCTTAATGAATTTTTCTATGTATAAAGATGTTAAGAAAATAATTAAATCTGATATGTACCCTGACATATGAAGATTAGAGGTAAGAAGCATTATGCTGCTATTATTACGTTTCATTGGCAGAACGCTTAGACGATGCACCACCTCCACCAGAGAGACTGCCTACATCACACTTGTGCGTCCTCTCTTGGAGTACTGTTGCCCCTTGTGGGACCCTCACCAGGTGGGACTGACGGAAGACATTGAGAAGGTTCAGAGAAGGGCAGCTCGTTTTGTTTTATCACGTTACGGGGGGGAAAGTGTCACGGAAATGTTGCACGAATTGGGGTGGAAATCATTAAAAGAAAGACGTTATTCATTGCGGCGTGATCTGTTTGCGAAGTTTCAATCACCGACTTTTAGTTCTGAATGTGAAAATATTTTGCTAGCACCCACCTACTTAGGAAGACATGACCATCCCAATAAAATTAGAGAAATCAGATCGAAAACGGAACGATTTAGGTGTTCTTTCTTCCCGCGCGGTATTAGAGAATGGAACGGTAGAGAAAAGTTATGAAGGTGGTTAATGAACCCTTTGCCAGGCACTTAAATGTGATTTGCAGAGTATCTATGTAGATGTAGATGTAGATATATTGTCCGCATTGCGTAGATATGATCCATGTTTGTACTGCAGGAATTTTGTATGCTCTTTTCAAGAGTGCAGAAAGTGAAGGATCTAAAGTTTGGTGTAAAGCATTCCCTTGTAACTACCTTACAGTTTTTATACAACATTATTTAGAGTCTTGTTCAATATAGAGGATTTCAACAGAAATGCATTTCATATCTACTTCAAATTATCCATATACCCATAAAACCCCATTGATTGTTTTTCTACAAACATGGATGAACTTTGTTTATATTGTAGTAAGTGAATTCCCATGGTGTGGTGTCGCACAAGTCCAAAGTGCGCGCCACCTACTTTCGCCGCGCGCCGCCATGCACGCACGGCGCGGCGTTCTCACGACGACAGCCACGAGCGCCCTCTGCGACAACCCCGCTCGTGGCCACCACTGAAGGACATCGTCCACTTGGGACTGAGTTAGCAACCAGTTAGGACCTTCGTAATCAGATAGGCACCAGTGAAGACTTTGCTATCGTACAGGCACTAGGCAGGCCTCTAACAACTATGTATCAACATTCTGCAGTACTATGTAAAAGTTAAGTATTGTTACATTCTGTGCAATATATATATCTTTCTAATTTACTCTAGTGTTTATAGTTTCTGGCTGCTCCCCTCCGTACCTGCACCAGCGTGCTATTTTTGTTCCGGTGTCGGGCTCATTCCACTCGGCCACCGACACCTACGACGAGGCTGGGACACAAAAGCGGCGACGAAGTTGGGACACAAAACATAGCACCTTCGCGAATTCAGTAGTTAGTGTTTTGTCTCATAGTAGCAGCAGCATGCTTGTGGCAGTAGAGTTGAGAGCAGTAGCACACGCTGTTTCCTTGCGCACAGGTAGGCCAGAAGGACATACAAAGAGGAAGTGTCATATTCTGATTTGTCAATCTGTCTCTTCAGCACCACGCTTGCATCGTACTGTTCAAAGTCTTATGTAATGATACAGGTGTTTTCTTACCAGAGGTCAAGTTGCATATTCTATCAACGAAGTTACACTATCAGGATTTGTTTTATTTCGTATTTATGTTGTTGTTGCTCAAAGTCATCTTTATTCATTTTGATAATAGTTCAGTCAGATTAGCGTGTTGTGATACATGTACAGTTGAACAATACCAATCCTGATTATACATTATTTTATGAACAGATTTCACTTAACAGAATTGTATGTCATACAAACAACAGTGACGCATTCATTGATGAAGAGAAACACCCCCTTTTCTATGGATAACTTTCAAGAGGAAACATGACTTGTGGAGAATAACGTCTCTTAGCAACTTTTCCTAGAGCCATTTTTTTGTGTCCCAGCCTTGTCGCCGCTTTTGTGTCTCGTTTCCGTCGTAGGTGTCGGTGGCCGAATAGAAAGACCGACACAGGAATAAAGGATGCACGCTTGTGCAGGTAGGATGTGACCAGCCAGTGGGACAGCAGAAACTAGAAACACTAGAGTAAATTAGAACGAGATATATATTTCTTGGAGACTTAGTAATACTTAACCTTTACATAGCTCAGTACTGCAGAATGCTGATACATAGTTGAGCTAGAGGCCTGCCTAGTGCCTGTCCGATAGCCAAGTCTTCACTGGTGCCTATCTGATTCCGAAGTGTTAACTGGTTCCTATCTCAGTCCCAAGTGAACGATGTCGTTCAGTGGTGGTCACGAGCGGAGTTTTAGCAGAGGGCGCTCGTGGCTGACGTCGTAAGAACGCCGCGCCGTGCGTGCATGGCGGCGCGCGGCGAAAGTAGGTGGCGCGCACTTTGGACTTGTGCGACACCACACCCCTCCCCCCCCCCCCCCCAAACCGCTGCGCCGTCGTGGCGTAGGGCTGAGGGCCACGGCGACGGCACTGGGAGGAGGGCCTGGGCGGGGGCGTTACTAGTGGGACGGGCGTCGTAGCTGAGGCTGGGATCGAGACGCCGTCCGCGCCCCGGTATCCACCTTGCGATCCCCCGGGAAACCCACCAAAACCTGGGGAAGGGCGCACGCCTCCGCCCAGAGGGAGCAGGTCATCTTCTGAGGTGCGTGGCCCAGGCGGCGGGGGCACGCCCGTCCCGGAGTCCCTCTCGGTGACGCTGTCATCTGCGGCGGCGACAGCGGCGGCGACTGCAATGGAGGCGCGTCTACCTCCATGGGTACTATCTCGTAGTCCGAGGACTCAAAAGAAACACCCCCTTTTCTATGGATAGCTTTCAAGAGGAAACAGGACTTGTGGGGAATAACGTCTCGTTGCAACTTTACCTACAGCCATTTGCCGTAAGATCTCAATAGCAATCAGTCAGTCACCGCAGGTCACCTTCTCCGCCCCTGAGTACACTTATTTAGTGCTGCTTATCTGCAGAAGCGAAATCAAGAATCAGCATACGTTCTTTTCTCTATATTTTTGTAGTACTACATTTACACGTAATGTGTGTTAAATTTAATTTCCAAATGAGGAAAGCTGTAATTCTGTTGTCGTTGCTATACACACTGATTGTTTCTTTTTTACAGGTAGGTGTCGGCGAACCCTGGCTGCGGCATTGGCGTACCAGGTAAGTCTGGAGCCACCACGAGGCAGCGGCTGAACGCTGCCAGGCGATCAGCAGCGCCACAACGGCGCAGATGGCGCTGTTTGTCTCTGCCAACGACTGCTACCTGTCGCCTCGTATTTCCAGTACTTCCATAACGGCGGTACTCCGTATCGTATATACAGTGTTT
Source organism: Locusta migratoria (assembly GCA_026315105.1). NCBI lineage: Eukaryota > Metazoa > Arthropoda > Insecta > Orthoptera > Acrididae > Locusta > Locusta migratoria. The sequence continues at coordinate 214,810,778 of CM048744.1, read as the reverse complement.
CTAAAAGCGAAAACCACTACTGATCGCCTACAGTACCACTAGTGTTGAATGTATTTCAAAAGGGATTGAGTTGATGACCAGTACTTACCTATGCTCAGTACCGCCGATAGTAACACAAAAAGGACGATAAACGTAGAATCGGGCTGTCGGAAATATATATATATATATCCTTCATCAGGCAAGCCAGAGGATGTTGGCGAAAGGGGAAAGAAGGGAAATTGGATTTGGATAATTCACAACCTAGGCCACGAGGTAATGATGGAATGAAGGGTTTTGAGTGGAAGTAAAAGATACTGTACGACAAGTGCTGCGTTTTGTGTCTCGTTTCCGCCAGTTGTCCTAGGTGTCGGTGGCCGAGTAGAGAGAGACCGACACAGGGAAATAGGATGCACACATGTGTGGGTACTGAGTCTGAGGCGACCAGCCAGTGGGACAGCAGGAGCTAGATTAGAACAAGATATATATTTCGTACAAACATTAAAATACTTATCTTTTACAAGTTTTATGACTGCAGATTAGTGTAATCCTGATACATTAACTAGGTAGAGGCCTGCCTACTGATGAGAGTGTGTTCTAGTGCCTGTCCTATTGCCAAGTGACCGATGCAGTTCAGTGGCGGCCACGAGCGGAGTTGCAGCAGAGGGCGCTCGTGGCTGACGTCGTAAGCACGCTGCGCCGTGCGTGCATGGCGGCGCGCGGCGAAAGTAGGTGGCGCGCACTTTGGACTTGTGCGACACCACACCGTGCATGCCGGCTAAATACCAAAGTGCAATATCAGAAAACGTAAGGGGATCTACGTGAAATGAATCGAATAATGCTGCCTGTGAGGGGAAAAATTATAATTGAAATGAGAGAGAAGAAATACAGAAGATAAAATACTGTCTCTGTCTTCTCGTTATATATTTGGGAGTGGGTATAAATAACCTCTTCCGATTTTAGTTTACAACGCACAGTACTTATCGTACAATATCTTTGAATTTTCCTCGCTATGCGCTCCTTCTATAAATGGCCTAGTTTGTGAACGGCCATAATCGATATTCCCTTGTATCTCCCTCTTCACCCTGCTCTCTCCAATCTGTGGATGGAATTAATTTTCGAAATCTTCTGTTGTCCGTTTATTTTTGTCTTCCGTGCGAATATTGTTGGTACTGAGCTGAGGTAGATACTGGCCAGACACTCTATATCCTTCGAAAACATTTTCACATCTCTTTAGTAGCGTTTCCTGCAAATTAATCTGTTGATAAATACTTCAATTATATTACCACAATCTTATTTGAAAATTTCGTTTGCCACTGATCGCAGTGAAATATTTAAATTGATGACAAGTTTCGAAAATTAAATTACTATGTAGGTATGGTGCATTTAATTGAAGTGAAGCGTCATCTAGTCGATAAAACGGTTGTGGAACGTTTCCACGGATCTGCAGCTTCTTTGGACGGCTACCGACCGTATTTAATCCCCGAAGTTCGCACCTTATTTTGCATGGTTAGACTGAAATCTAAACTCGTAGTCCTTGGTGAACAAGTGGTCCTGCCACTAATTTCCCCTTACAACAGATAACGTCAAATCTTGAGGACTTAGTATTGTTTTCATGTTCTGTTTCGTCAAATTGTCTTTGGTAAAGTAACTTTTCAGTTTTAGAACTACTGAATAAAAACTTTCTTTACCGTTGCAGTAACTTTGAGGGTTATTACAACCACTAACATATTACATTTGACCAAACGAATAACATATGTGTCTGAACTGATCACAGTTTATATTAATGTCAATAATTTTGTTTTTGTTCTTTTCATGGAATACTAATTTCTTGCTTACTCTTGGTGAAGCAAAGAGAAGTTGTTCGAACGCTGTGTTGTCACATATAATCTCTGAGTCTTCTGACGTCCAAGAACGTGCACAGAAACAAGGTTGTGGAGCCAGTAAAGTTCTTTACTCAGAATATACATAAAGTAATATAAATAAGGGGAAATAAATACAGGGATCTTATTGATATTTCTTGAATCATCACAGAGAAACATGTAGTGTAATATGATATACTACAGTTGGAATGCTGTATCTGTATGTGAATGATTCGAAGGTAGCAATTTAATTGGTCGAAACCGCTAAAAAGTTTGGACAATTCATAACGATCTTTGGAAAATAAAGTTTTCAAGTAAGAAGATTACAGTAATAAAATATATGCTTGCGCTCTGAACCAGGTGATTAATACTAGGTAATCATAGTGTCCATTACGTCCAAGACACACTTGTCGAAATGAAACTGTACAGGTATTGATAGTTTCTTCGATAAGAGGTATTATTTAATTGAATAGCTAAGATAAAGTATCTAGGTTTTGCATGTGTGAGTCGAGGATTATTCTAAAATACTTGTCATTAAGTACTGTTGAAATGGCCAGTTTAACAGCATTGTAGTAAGGATGAAAAATCTATAAAAACTATGTTCTTGGTGAACTGAACACACTAAACTGAACATAGTAGTGAGTGCAATGTTAACCAGAGCGTTTGTGCAATACCGAAAGGAACTGCAAGTCTTCGTGAGCGCTTGTCAGTCAGACATTATATTTTCCCCTCAATTTTCTCTCTTTCAACGCTATTGAAATTCTGTTGTGTGGTTTGTCTATCCCTATGAGCTACCTAATCGATAACCCATAATGTGTTTATGTTTAGATTTACAGCTTTTAATAAAATGCAGGTCTTCCCTACTTGTGCAGTCGATTTTGAAAGAATTTTAACTGTCAATCGCTATCGACAGACTTCCGCGCTAACATCGAATAATTATTTCTAACTGTGCCTCGGTGTACGATTTGTCTCGTTAAAAGATTAAGTATAGTCATTTACCACTTAAAGACGAGTGATGAAACTAAATTAAACTCAGATTATGAATATTCAGCTAAACATTGCGTTTCACTCGCCGAGTTACCGTAATGTGATTGTCACTGCGAATTATGACTTTTGCACTTTCGGAAGTAACCGCAGCGAAATCCTTTTAAAAGTATTCATTGAAAAGGATCTGTAATTGTCGGTTACTTTCTGTTACCCTTTATTGCGTTAGTAAAGGCAAAATTGTACTGGAATTTGGAAAATCTATGTTTAATTCAGATGTAATTTCCTAACACGTCAAGCCTCACGTTTTCACATTGTACTTTACACGCAGATGCCTCGCAGTTTCTCGGTAGAAATTACCTTTACGAAAGTAACTGCTACTTCACTTAGCACTACTTCTAAACACATTTTAATCGTTGCGTGTGCGAGAAATTTTTGTTCTTCAACCGTGCTTCGCAGTAGAGTAATTTTGCGATGCCGTTAAGGCTGTTAAACTTGTTTGAGATTCGATCGATTTTCAGTTATGTAAGCTTGTGCCAATGTGCACATGCTTGAGTGTGTGCACCCATAATGTGTACACTTGTGCAAGCAAACGTGCCCCGAGTTAATCATCGTAGCGGTACCGTATCGAGTGATATGAAACAAATCAAGCGGTCACCCACAAATTGTTGAAAACTTTCACTCGAGTACGTGAAAGCAGTCTTGTTTGAGGAGCAATACAGCCAGACGCTATAAGACACAGAGGGATATCGTATACGTTGTACTTTTAATGAAATACAGAGCAAATGATACAGATACAGGCAAATATGGCGTTATTAAAATTATAAATTCTTTCACAACGAAAGACAAGATTGATACAGGAAGGTATTCCGTTAGTGCGACAAAAGAGGAGCTTGAGAACTACGAAAGAACATAATAGGCTACTTTTCTGTGATACAAATGTGGTTCGAATTGTTGTTATCCTAAATGATTATAAAGTTCAAATAGCAGTTTTGGTAACTATTCTTTGAAAACATCTGTAATTTTTGTGTAATTAATGCTAAAATGTAATTAAATTTCACGTGATAGAAAACGCTCTCTTTTAGCCGAAATTCTAGTGACATGACACTAGGCGAGTGAGACAAAGCTGTATGTGTGTTATAGCAGTATTCCCCTCATCAAAATGTTTCTCACTCAAATAAATGGACGAATTGATTGCTGCCTGATGTGGATCTCTACGAGTGAGTTTAAACCACATTTTACGCATTTCTCATAGCTTGGTACATGCAATAAATAAAGAAATACATAAATAAAAATCTGTTTCTTTTTAAGATGTTTTGTATTGTGCGATACTACGTAGCATTTTGTAGAAAATTTTCTGAAACGTTAATTCCCAGACAATATGTCACTGTTAGCGAATTTTACAACAGCAGGAAAAACAAGGTGTAGATTGACGTCAGGGTATCATATGACTAAATCGAACATTTTAGCGAGATTTGCAATTATTTGATTTCAATTAACGTTTTCTTCTACTGCTGCAATTCATGAGCAAATAAATAAATAAATAAATAAATAAATAAAATGCGCATAAGATGACAAAACAATTTAAGACAGTTTCAAGGAATAATCAAACATCCTGTAATATATTTTCTTTCTGCACACACGCTTCAACTTGTAATACGTCGCAATATTGATGTATGTCATATCATTTCCATGATAAATATACCATACTTTCAAGCATATTATAGGTGTTGCCATTGAACCTGTACCATTATAACCAATCACGTCGATGTCTTCAATTTAAAGAGTAAGTTAATGGAAAAATACAGGTAGATTCTATTTGGGCAACGTTAATGTCAAATTCAGAACTATTCACATGTGACAGAAGAGAGCATTAAGTTCGCTTAACTTAGTTAGCTTAGCCAAGTACTTAAAGTTCAAAGATAGATTATGAGATACGGTCTGTAATACAGAAGTCGTAAGTAGTAGCAGAAGTACGAAATGGCAGTGCTACGAAGGTTTGTTATTGTGCGATGTAATATACAAAACATATGTATCTAACGGCGGTTGCGTGGTAAAATATCCATGCGACTAATAGGTAAAGAACAGGAAAGATATCTTCCCAACATGTTAGAACATCAGCATTTATTTGATTGAGATATTTACTCACCAACACGTCAAGCAGTATTCAGAGATTAATACATGGAGTCTTTCTATTTAATCCTTTGCGATTTGTTTTCGTTCTCTGTACCTGTTGACGCTAAGGAACCACAGCAGAGATTTTTTTTTTCAAACATATAAAACGTTTTCACCGTTATAAACCACAAATAAGTATACCAGTTTCTTCTTATACGGATACTTATAATCTCATTTCTACTTCATGCACCGCGTCGAATTCTCTTTTTCCGAGTATACAAAACCTAAATAATAAGACTATACCTCACGCTATCTATGCAACGCATCAGGTGACAGACTGTAGGTTGTTGTTTTTTTTTTTTTTTTTTTTTTTTTTTTTTTTTTTTTTTTTTTTTTTACTAAACTCTGACGTCCCGCATAATGTATAATGTTATGTTATATGACTTTCCAGTAACTTTCTGAGTCATTCATCTCCAGAATAAGCCAAAAGATGTAAAGTTTTCTGAACGTAAACGATTTTGAAAATCTCGAGTTAAATGCTTTCCCATACATACTCGCAACATCATTCAACGTTCTATTTCGGCATATTGTGTTATTTTAATACTCTGCACAGAATTGAACAAATTGCTATTTTTTTTTCTACCAAGGAAATGGTCTGACATGTGGGTCATTGATTTCGATCAAATTTCGAATATCGAATATAAAGAGACAGGTGTTTCGGGTTTTTGATATATAGTCGGTAGTTTTTGAAAAAATCAATGTCAAAGCTGATGACGAAAAATTTAATTTTCAGTGCTATACGTCGAAATATCGTCTGAAAATGAGCATTTTTTACTAATAGGTATATATGGGGTCAAAAGTCAATGACGTTCGAGTATTTAACGTTTTTGTGTTTTCATGCTGGTCGAGCGGTCTACGGCTTGGAGGCTGAAACCATCTTGGCAATTTTTGTCGTATTACTCACACTTCTACTCCAATTAAGGCAATTACAAGTATGGGGATATTATCAAATACATCGAGCAAAATCTAACGAAAATTGCCATGATGGAGATTCGAACCTGGGTCTACGGTTTGACAGTCCAAGTCCTGGACCACTCGACCAGTGACAGCTATCGGGAAGTAGTTCATGTTTACAAGTAAGACCTACTTAAGTTACAGCATGAGAATGTGGAACTGTTAGTAACTCAAACGTCATTAACTTATGACCCCACACATATCAGTAAAAAACATTTATAGCACTGAAAACGCGATTTTCATAATGAACTTTCTAACGTGAAACCTACGCTGTTAAGATTTTTATTCTACTCTTACAACTATTTATAGTGTGCAATGGACTTAGCTGACGTATTGTACCCGAGGCTCCTGCCCCTGCAGCATGTCACATGGAAGTCAGAAAGATGCTCCTTGCCAACCTGCAATCGGCGAAACTTTATCACTTCTGTAAAGATAGGCGTAGATGACATTTATTGTAAGAAAAATCTTAAAATTATTAAAGTGTAACTACTGAGGATCAGTTCGGGTACTAAAGTGAGGTCGCTAGTTACTGAGGAAAAAAAAAAATATTGTGAATTACTTCTTTTATTATTTAACCTTTTTAGAAAACTCAAATTTATAAAGACAATAAATTAGATTATTTTAATTTCCAAGTTCCGGATAGGTTGACAGGATAGATGAAACGTATAAGCAATTACAAAATAAAATAAAGTTAGTAGAATGGCTGAAGAACCGCGCCTACTTGACTTTAAAATTAATTCAATTTCGTCCGTTTACGTTCAAGGCTATTGCAAAAGTCAGAAATGTTATGCAATGGTAAAAATGTATTTGTTATTGCTTATTGGGGATGGGTGGAGTTCGCCCAAAGCATTGACACACAATACCGTTAACTACCTGTAAATGATAGTCTGGCTGTAAATTGGTGTGGTATGTCTCAGGCAAACCCACCGCACTGCCACTCAAGAATGCGCCCACAAGTGTTAGGTAATGCACTCTGTCTGTGCTCATACCGGATAAGAAGTATCTTGACCAACTCTGTGAACAACGCGCAATCATTAGTAGTCTCCACGGGAGATTCACTGTTTTATTATCTACCAGCTTCGTTGACTGGCCATCATCAAAGGCTAATTATAGAAACGTAAAAAAATAAAAGCAGTTAATGTACACTAGAAAATAAAAAGGAAGAGCTCCATGTCCAATTAAGTATTAATTTGAGCACTAACAATTTTTAAAACTAATTAGGAGAATACATAATGAACAATTGTAAGTTTCAGGCAGCAGTTTTACATTAAATATTTCTTGATCAGTTTTCAAAGTTGTAAGTTTACAAAATACTATTTAAATCCACATGGTGCTCGTCACTTTCCTTTTATGGTGTACATTAATTGCTTTTATTTTTCACGTTTGTCTAATTAACCTGTAATGACCGACAGTGACAGAAACTGGTACATAATAAAGGTTTTAATAAAATGACTGACGGTTAAAATGCATTTTATAAAATATCCTACAGTTGTTAATACTCACCTGGTGAATTTAATAAATATGCGATAGTGTTTTCCACAGATGTGCTATGCATTGTCTCTCGTATGCCCGCCATCGCGCCTTATCGCTGTTTTAAATTCTGGGCGCAATGTTGGCACGAAAGGAGCCTGAAATAATGTCTGTCGCCAAGTGTGAAGACCGAGCTGTCATTCGATTTCTTCGCTTTGAGAGGTGCAGCTACATTTCTTTTCAGCCCACATGTATGAACTGTCATGAGTGACGGCAACGTTGCAGAAAATGTGAGACAGGGACGTACACACCTTCAGGGAGCAGGCGTATAGAGACGTGAATGTCAACCTTTTGACCTTAGCGAGTGGATCAGGCAGTTCCACAAAATGATCTATAAAGTGAAATTGAGAACATACGAGAAGAAATGTCAGACGTAGACCATAATCTTTTTTTATGTGAACTGTTAGCTGGGAACCGGGGACTGATAACCCAGCAATTTAGTTCCCTTTAAAAACCCAACAATAACAACGTAATGCTCGGGCGTAGCTGTAGTGTTTTCGATTGGAGGTGTCTCATCACACACCATACACTCCAGAATTATTCCGTCTAGATTTTAATTCTTTGCTCACATACAACACCGGCCATAACTCAGTATTTTGGCACAGACAGCTATCTGCACACCTGCGTAACAGTTGGACGATGGCACAAGCGGCTGTCTTCGATGAAGATATTGGGAAATTGGTACCATGTAACGACAAAATTCTAAGTCACAGAGGCGAGTATGTAGAAACAAAGCTGAAGGTATAAATAGATGTCGCAAGTAAAATGTTTTTCAGTTTCACAGTAATATCGGTTTCGGATCTGATTGGATCCTGAAAAAAGAAAATTATTAGTATTCTTTTCTTTTCTGTTTTTTGAGATGCACTAAAATAACCGTTTTTCCTTTTAGTTTATAGAGCCAATTAATGGGCTACAGAAATAGATTTGAAGTAATTTAATCTTTTTTTTTTTTTTTTTTTTTTTTTTTTTTACAGAAAGTTGCAATTCTTTTAGTACTGAAATCTGATTGTCGTTGTATATGCAGTATAGGAGAGAGGATATGAACGAAATTTTGTCTGAGCAAGTAACAGAAATGAAATTAAATTCTAAACGCCCTTACACCCTTCTTTTCTCAGTTTATGTAACAGTACTTGCTTGAATTTTCTGCCTCAAACATCCCTAGTTAATGTCACCATTGTTATCATTTCGCATTCCGTATCCTCATCATGAAAGAAAATAGTGGTACGCTGAAAACTACGTTGTTATACATGTTAAAAAAATAGTAAAATTATCAGTTTGTTGTAAATGGTGCTCATTAATATGGTGAAAACTAAGAGCATTCCAAAATAAAATTCATTAGAAGCGGTACGATGTATTAACATGACTTTTCGTGGTCACCCCAGAAGTAGAAAATTAAGTTGTATAATACACTAGAAAGCACTATACCTCCGTTTCTTTTCCCTCATCATATTAAGCAGAGTTTAAAATTATTCTGTACAAGACCTCCGTGGTAGGTGAAAGAACAGCATAGCGTCAAGAATAAATAATCTAGGAGTGTAATTTCACTTGATTAGGTACATTCATCGTCTTAATAATTTTCTAGAAGAACTGTTACCTTTTACAGAGTTGAACTGAAAGCCACACACACACACACACAAAATGGCTACATTAATATGAATGAATTAAAAAGTAAGTTCAGCCGTCTATTTTATATCATTAGGCTACTTATTTCAGCATTTCACTCCTCCATAACTATTCTTAAACGAAAATGGACGAGATGGACGAATGTTTGAAAATCTAAGGGATTTAAGTACCGTACGTTGGTCATTAGTCCCTTAGCTTACAACCTACTTCCACTAACTGTAAGTAACTTATGCTAAGGAAAACACATACATCCATGCCCGATGGAGGACTCGAACACCCGACGGCGAATGGCCGCGCGCACCGCAGATTTGCGCCTTAGCGCGCACGGCTATTCTACCGCGGAAAAGATGGACAGACTCTACATTAATACTGTTCGTTAGATTTGGATTCGAAGAATATTGTATCACAGCTCAATTAAATTTGCCGATTTAAGTGAACAATGGCTAGATGAAACTTACACTAATTTACTGCATATTGGCCATCTTTTAAAAATGTTTGTGGATCGCTCCACGTAAAAATGTCGGCAACGTGAAGGTATGCGGAAGGGAGCTCCGACTTTCCAGTTCAATTAAACTATTCCTCTTCAAAATTCTGAAGCCCAGTTGCAGCAAAAGTTCGCGCATCACTCGATACTGACTGACGTCGTAGGTAATAACGGAAGTTCAATGAAGCTTCCCGCGCAAGATGATGCAGTTCGTTGAGAAGTCTATGACGTAGCGCCTATAAGTTGTTGGGGTTTGAGTCGTTAACTAAAATATTACGCGAAAGCTTTGAATCGGAGAGAAACGTAGGACAAATGGAGGGTATGATTTTAAATATTCTTCGATTAATTTTGTATAACGTCAGAAATAAGGAGAATGTAAGCGGTAACTACATAATAAAAACGTCGACTGGTTTCACCTTCATCGTTACCATACATCTTTTTGATTATAGCAGCCCAGAAACCTGTAAATTAAAATTAGAATAAATGAAGATATATCACCATCGTGATATGGAATTGGATGGGTGGAACTTTTATGTGCAGTGAACCGTGTGTTAAATTTTTGTTGTGGGCTCCACATTTGCGGTCGGTGAAATGTTGAGGGACTTGACAAGCCAGACTTCGTAATATACTGTAGCTTAATAAAAATGACTGCAGGTTCTAAAAAAATTGAAAACTATTGTGAAGGGGAGAGATTGGAATCTAATAGAAATAACATTTTTAACAATCAATGCACTGTTATTCATCAGCCGTAATGGCATCCAATTCCGTAACATGCAAATTGTACAAACCATCTGCGCCACTAGGAGGCGGGAAATCAAATAAGATCATACCCGCCATTTAATTAAGGAACTTATATATTTCAAGTAATATATTTTATCATTTAGTAGTATACATACAGCAATTTTAATGACGATCAGGGAGAGCTGCTAGTAATGTGTCTTAACTCGACGGCTGTAAAAGATAAACAAGTGAAGCGGTTCGCTGTTCTTTCTCTCTGGCGATAAAACAAGAGAATGTAGTATTTTCAGAGATAATTTTTCTTTAGAGAGAAAGAAAAACTATACTTGATGGTATCTATGATCTTCGATTCGCGGAGTTAATTATTCTGTATTTATTTATATTTTTATTTTTAGCTTTTCAAGTCGCAACTCTACAAAAGGGTAGTGAAATGCAGATCTGCTGAGTATTGACGCATGGATCAGGGTATGGCGACTGAGCTTCGATATAAACAAATATGAAGTGTTGCATTTACATACCAAGAAGATTATTTATTATATAACTACGAAGTAGTAGGACAAGTACGCGAAGCAGCTACTCCCATAGTACGAGGGTCGCCCACAAAGTTAAGTTCCGTTTCTATTGCTGTCCGCGGCAGCGCTACTATAGTATAATTGAAAGCATGCGCGGCAGTCACTCTGACTCAAGGAGAAGACATATACGCCATTTTCAGATCGCTGCTGCCGACGTCTGCTTTGTAGTTCTCCTTTATAATGTCAGCCGTAATTGAAAATTTCTCCGCGAGTGAAATCAGATCTGTGATTCGTTTTCTAAGTGAAAAGAAAGTTAAAACAAAGGAAATTAATCGGCAGATCTGCTAGGTTTACGGACAAAATGCGATGAGTGATCCAGTTGTTAGAAGATGGGTCGGACTGTTAATTAAAGGACGCGATAAAGTGCAGTGAAGAAGAAAGCGGACGCCTGCCTGTTGTAATAGATGAACTGGTTTCACACAATTGAAGAGAAGATTAAGCAGTTTACACCTAGGGCCCTTCCAATGGGAGTTCGGCCGATCTCACGATCACTAATTCATGAAATTGTTACTGAAAAACTGAAATTTCGGAAACTTCGCTTCTACATCTACATAGATACTCTGCAAATCACATTAAAGTGCCTGGCAGAGGGTTCATTAACCACTTTCATAACTTTTCTCTACCGCTCCATTCTCTAATAGCGCGCGGGAAGAAAGAACACCTAAATCCTTCCGAATTCGATCTGATTTCTCTTATTTTATTGGGATGGTCATGTCTCCCTAAGTAGGTGTGTGCTAGCAAAATATTTTCACATTCAGAACTAAAAGTTGGTGATTGAAACTTCGAAAACAGATCACGCCGCAATGAATAACGTCTTTCTTTTAATGATTTCCACCCCAATTCGTGCAACATTTCCGTGACGCTTTCCCCCCCGTAACGTGATAAAACAAAACGAGCTGCCCTTCTCTGAACCTTCTCAATGGATTTCCGTCAGTCCCACCTGGTGAGGGTCCCACAAGGGGCAACAGTACTCCAGGAGCGGACGCACAAGTGTGATGTAGGCAGTCTCTTTGTTGGAGCTGGTGCATCTTCTAAGCGTTCTGCCTATGAAACGTAACCTTTGGTTCGCCTTCCCCACAATATTTTCTATGTGTTCTCTCCAGTCAAAGTTGTTCGTAATTGTAACTCCTAGGTATTTGATAGAATCTACGAACTTAAGGTTTGACTGATTTATCGCGTAATTATAGTTCAGCGGTTTTCTTTTAGTGGTCATGTGTATTACTTCATACTTTCCTTTATTTAGTGTCAATAGCCAGTTTTCGCACCATGCAGAAATTTTGTCTAAATCGCTTTGCAGTTGCATTTTATCCTCAATTGACTTCACTAACCGATAAACGACAGCATCATCCGCGAACAGTCTAAGGGAGCTATTCAGATTGTCTCCTAAATCGTTTATAAACACGAGGAAGAGTAATGGACCTATAACGCTTCCCGTGGAACGCCAGATATCACTTCTGTTTTACTAGATGACTTACCGTCAATTACAACGAACTGTGTTCTTTCTGATTGGAAATCGTGAATCCAATCGCACAATTGGGGAGATATTCCATAACCACGCAATTTCATAAGAAGCCGCATGTGGGGTACAGTGTCAAAAGCCTTCCAGAAATATGGAATCGATTTGAGATCCCTTGTCGATGGCACTTAACAGTTCATGTGAATAAAGGGCAAGCTGTGTTTCGCAAGAGCGATACTTTCTGAATCCGTGTTGACTACTGGTTAATAGGTGGCTTACGTTGCGTATACGAGATGCTTACTCAACAACAACACACACACACACACACACACACACACACACACACACACACACACACAAAAAAAAAAAGGGTGGGCAGTGCACGTCACTTTTTGACACGCTACAATGAAGAAGTTTTCTTTCTCGGATAGTCACGGGGGATAAAACTTGGGTATCGTACGACACCCCTGAAACAAAATGGTTATCAGTGGAATAGAGGCACACTTCATAACCAACGGAAGTTAAACCCAAGCAAATCTTGGCACCTCGAAAAGTGATGTGCACCGTTTTTTGGGACAGAAAAGACATTTTGCTGATTAATTTCTTACAACGAGGCCGAACAATCAACGCACATGGCTACTGCGAGACCATTAAGAAATTGGGCCGCGTAATACAGAACAAGCGCCGAGCATTGCTGTCGAAAGGTATTTTTTTCTCCACGATAATGCACGACCTCACACGGCGAAGCGGCCGAGCGCATTACGGCGTTATGCTATAATGCGCGAGGCCGTTTCCTGTCGGGTGTTCGAATCCAGTGGCGGCGCTAGGCGTCGGCGACGGCCTCGCGCCTGTGGGGGGGCCTCGCAAAACATTGTTAAAATTTTAGTTTTATTTATTTATTTATTTATTTTTGTATATTTGATGGTTAACGGCGCTTTCCAACTACTAGGTTATGTAGCAACGACCTGCATCTAACGTACATTAGCTTAACGAATGGACGAACACAACATCCGTACCCAAGGGTGGATTCGACCCCCGACGAGAGCGATCTCACTCATCGTGGTATGACGCCTTAGTGTGCTCGGCCATTCCCGGCCGGCAGCTATTTAGTTGTCCGCATTGATGCAATTTTTAGTTAAATACTTGCAAAAGAATTACTTCAGTACATTTTAGAAAACGATTTGGAAGAAGTATATCCAAATGTTTATATAACAATCATAATCATGCTCAGCTCCAATCAGTACAGCTTCTACCGAGAGAGGCTTCACAAAGTTCAAACTGATTAAGACTAACTTGAGAAGCACAATGGGCCAAGAAAGAATATCTGCGTTGTCAGTACTATCAACTGAAGCCGAAATAGCGGCTAGTATTAAGATGTGATCTAAAAAAAAATGTCTGTGAGACGAAAAGCTGAAAAGTTTCTCTAATTTGTGTTTGTTTATTGTAATTTTTGTCAATGCAATAATACTCGTGTATTATACTAATAGAATTATAGTATAATGATTATTGATGTATAATTCAGTTCATTTAACATTTTCTTCATTAATGAAAAAATGAAAGGGGCCTCGCAAAGACGAGTTCGCCGACGCCCAGTTTTCGTCTAGCGCCGCCACTGTTCGAATCCCCTCTCGGGCATGGATGTTTGTGTCGTCTTTAGTATAAGGTAGTTCATAAGTAGCATGTACGTTCAGGGACTGATGACCCCGCAGTTAAGTCCCTTAAGCTTAACATCCTCCATACAGCCCGGACCTCGCTCCTAGCCACTTTCACCTCTTCTCACACCTAAAAATCTGTCCTTGGTGGTCAACACGTCAACAATGAGGTCGAGCTGAAATAAGTTACCACATGGTTCAATATGCAGGCGGCAACCTTCTATGAAGAAGGCATACAAAAACCACGCAATGAAAAGTGCCTAAAAATTTTCGGAAGCTATGTTCAAATGTTTTAAGGGTTATGGGACTTAACTGCGGGGTCATCAGTCCCTAAACTTACAAACTACTTATGAACTAGCTTATATTAAGACGGCACAAACAACCATGCCCGAGCGGGGATTCGAACCTCCGACGGGGAACGGCCTCGCGCATCGTAGCATAGCGCCTCAATGCGCTCGGCCAGCGGCGGAAGCTATGTAGAAATGTAGTTTAACTGTTGTAGATTTTTGTACAAGAAATAATTTTTTTTGTATCTGCACACGTTTGTTTTATATAAGCAAATGGAACTTACTTTGTGGAAAATGTTCAAATGTTTGTACAGCTTATGGGACTTAACTACGGGGTCATCAGTCCCTAAACTTACAAACTACTTATGAACTAGCTTATACTAAGGACGGCACAAATATCCATGCCCGAGGGGGGATTCGAACCCCCGACCGTAGTGGCCGTGCAGACCGTGAATGATGCGCCTCAGTCTCCTGGACCACCGCGGCTAGCTTACTTTGTGGAGATACCTTGTGTATGTAGGAGTAGACAAAAGAAGAGATCTGAAATGGATCAACCACACAAAACTCATCGTGAGCAAGCCAGTTGCCATACTGAAATTCATTGGAAGACTGCTCATGAAGTGTTGTCCGTCAACAAAGGAAGTAGGATGCCAAAGACGCGTTCGGACAGCCTTGAGTATTATCATCAGTGTGGGTTCCATACCAGGTAGGGTTAACGACGTGGAGAAGATCCAACATAGAGCAGCACGCTTAGTTAGTAAGCGCGAAAGTGTTCACAGAAATGAAAATTCTGTAGCAGACGCTGTGAGAGAGACGTTCTGTACCACAGTATAGCGCCAACCAACATGATGCTTCCTTATACGCATATCTTGCAGAACGACCACAAAGATAAAATTAGCGAGATTAGGGTCCACATGGAGGCTTCCTGGAAATCGTTTTTCTCGCGTACAATACCTGATCGGAATACGAGGAGGAAGTGAAAATGATACGCAACGTGCCCTCCGCCACACCTCGATTGATGGTCTCCGGAGTACGGATGTAGAGATAGATATGGCGGCGAAAGCTGTTTGTTTCCACAACCCGAATGCCACTTTGTGGAAAACTTAAATCGAACTCAAGAATTATAATAATCCTCACTGTAGAGCCAGCCGCGGTGGAGTAGCCGAGCGGTCTAAAGCGTCTCGCTGTGCAGCGCGCGGTTGCTCGCCGTGGGGCATGGGTGTGTGTGTGTGTGTGTGTGTGTGTGTGTGTGTGTGTGTGTGTGTGTGTTGTCCTTAGGTTAGTTTAGAGTGCCGGAACCGGGACTCGAAACTCAGACCTTTGCCTTTCGCGGGCAAGCGCACTACCCACTGTGCTATCCCGACACGACTCACGATGCCGCCTCACAACTTTTCTTCCGCCGCTACCTCGCCTCCTACTTTCCAAACTTCACAGAAGCTCTCCTGCGAACCATGCAAGACTAGCACTCCTGCCAGGAAGTTTCATATCAGCGCACACTCCGCTGCAGAGTGAAAGTTTCATTCTGGAAACATCCCTTAGGCTGTGGCTAAGCCATGTCTCCACCATATCCTTTCTTCCAGGAGTGCTAGTCTTGGCCGGCCGCGGTGGCCGAGGAGACTAAGGGGCTCTAGTCACGGTCTGCACGGCCACTACGGTCGGGGGTTCGAATCCCCCCTCGGGCTTGGATATTTGTGCCGTCCTAGTTCGTAAGTAGTTCATAAGTAGTTAGTTATTTTAGAGACTGATGACCCCGTAGTTAAGTCCCATAGACTATACAAACATTTGAACATTTTTTTTGCTAGTCTTGCACGGTTCGCAGGAGAGCTTCTGTGAAGTTTGCAAATTAGGAGGAGAGGTACTGGCGGAAGTAAAGTTGTGAGACGGCATCGTGAGTCGTGTCGGGATAGCGCAGTCGGTAGTGTGCTTGCCCGCGAAAGACGAAAGTCCCAGGTTCGAGTCCCGGTTCCGGCACACAATTTTAATGTGCCAGGAAGTTTCATATCAGCGCACACTCCGCTGCAGAGTGAAAGTTTCATTCCAGGTTTAAGTAGTTTGTAAGCTACGGACTGATGACCACGCAGTTTGGTCCGATAGATTTACAAACATTTGAACATTTGAATTGTAGAGCCATGGTATTTTGACGTATTTATCCTCTTTTTGTACGGAAGTAGCTCTGCGTGAATCTCACATACAGAAGACTATAGTCTATTCGCTAGGCGAGACAACAGAGGTAAACTGTCTGAATCACATAATGACGTCACACTGTCGGATCCGTGGCCTACGACAAAGACAGGCCCCAGTGCATTCGCCATGCCACGTAAGCAAGATACTTCCGAGCCGGCGCGATAGCTAGCTCAGTGGCTGGCCGCTATGAGACAGCGGGCTGTGCCCCAGCGGCCGGCCAGTCGGCTAGCGATCGCCCCGATTCCGAACTTCGCTGCTTATGTGGCATGACGACTGCACTGGGGTTTGTCTTTCTCGTAGGCGTCGGTCGGCTTCCGCCAGGGGTATACAACGAGCGCGCGTCTTCGATAGAAAGAACACATTTCGTTGCAATTGACGGTAAATCATCGATTAAAACAGAAGTGATGTCTGGCGTTCCACAGGGAAGCGTTATAGGTCCCCTACTCTTCCTCGTGTTTATAAACGATTTAGGAGACAATCTGAATAGCTCCCTTATGGCCGAGTGCACCAACCTCGATCAAAAAGCACGATAACCAAGGGTTCCGAGAACACGGTCAAAAGCTAACCGCAGTTAAAACGTCTCTGCAGTGCACCAACGCTAATCACAGGTCAGCAGACCGTCGTCAGCCAATCGTACATTTGATCGTGATCAAGTCCGTGTAGCGCAATGGAAGGCACCCAAGTGATGCAAAGGTGTTAGTTGAGCTAACCTACATGTGTATTCTCGACTATCTTTGGTGAATGACGACAGTACCACGTGATTTGTATGTACAAGATTGTAAATACTGTAAAATTGTACGACGCTTCTCGCCGTGCTGCAGTGGTTATGTTGGCACCAATGTTAAATGACGGCAACTAAGATGACCAATAAATATTTTTTCGTGACAACTTCAATTAAAACGAAAATTATTTTCGTCTGAACGGACAAGGGTACATACAACAACCTTTCAACCATAGAGCAGGTACAGTATTAATTTTGCTGCGAGTGAAACGAGCAGCAATAATATTTACTCAGTAGCTTGTGAAAAATATTAACCCAATTCTACACTTCATTGTTCATCTGTTGCCAACATAAGCACTGGAGCCTAGCGAGAAGCGTCGTAAAATTTTACCGAATCCAGTCATATTACAAAGAGAAATGATTATTAAAAAACACCCTAAGACAGATTTATATAATTATATAAATTATGATTTATCAACACAAATGCCATTGTTGTTCACAGCGCATTTTCCCATGCACCGCATGTTCACCTGGTAACAGAAATATACATATAACATGTTTTAATAACACGAAAGCTTTACGATTATAGTTACAGAACATCTCGTAATTTTTTATTCAAAACTTTTTCTGAATTTTATAGTTACCTTACTGGAAATATTCATTAATTATGACGCGGCGAACTGCTCTTCCTGGCAATGTATCGTCGCGATATATGTTACAGTTGTCACCAATAAGTATGTGAAATGCACCAGTTGCATATGCCCTTAACGTAATCAACAGTTTGTTCATAGGCGAAATAGGGTTATTTCTATCGGTAGGAAATTCTAACCTGTCATTGATTTGGTTTAACAACCACCACACTTTTTTTGGACAAACAAAATCTTTCTTCGAACTATTTGTCACTGTAATCTTCAAAAGAGTCCCCCTTTCCATAATCACTACTTTCCGGTTTTGATCCCGATTTAAATGATCAAGGTAAAATAAATCTTTGTCAGTTCCGTCTGAAACATCAAAACGCGCCGCCATCTTGATACTGCACACTCGTATAACCCTGGTCATCTCGACAAAACCGGGCGTCAGCCGCGATCAAATTTAACCTCGATCAACTCCCTCGTTTAACTTTGATCGGTGTCGGTGCACCAGAATCTTGAGTTGACCACGGTTAAATGCCGACTTGGCCGCAATTAACTTTTGACCGAGGTTGGTGCACTCGGCCATTAGACTGTTCGCGGATGATGCTGTCGTTTATCGGTTAGTGAAGTCAACAGAGGATCAAAAGCAACTGCAAAGCGATTTAGACAAAATTTCTACATAGTGCGAAAATTGACAATTGATACTAAACAAAAAAAGGTGTGAAGTAATACACACGACCACTAAAAGAAATCCGCTGAACTTCAATTACGCGATAGATCAGTCAAATCTTAAGGTTGCAATACCTAGGAGTTACAATTACGAACAACTTTGACTGGAGAGAACACATAGAAAATATTGTGGGGAAGGCGAACCAAAGGTTACGTTTCATCGGCAGAACGCTTCGAAGATGCACCAGCTCCACCAAAGAGACTGCCTGCATCTCAGTTGTGCGTCCTCTTATGGAGTACTGTTGCCCCTTGTGGGACCCTCACCAGGTTGGACTGACGGAAGACATTGAGAAGGCTCAGAGAAGGGCAGCTCGTTTTGTTTTATCACGTTACGGGGGGGGGGGGGGGGAAGCGTCACGGGAATGTTGCACGAATTGGGGTGGATATCATTAAAAGGAAGACGTTATTCATTGCGGCGTGATCTGTTTGCGAAGTTTCAATCACCGACTTTTAGTTCTGAATGTGAAAATATTTTGCTAGCACCCACTTACTTAGGGAGACATGACCATCTCAATAAAATAATAGAAATCAGATCGAAAACGGAACGATTTAGGTGTTCTTTCTTCCGGCGCGCTATTAGAGAATGGAACGGTAGAGAAAAGTTATGAAAGTGGTTAATGAACCCTCTGCCAGGCACTTGAATGTGATTTGCAGAGTATCTATGTAGATGTAGATGTACAGGATGTCTTGCGTTCTACTGTTTAAACTGCCCGCAAAACTGTGCAAGTGGAAGTCGTGCATTGTAACCAAGGAAATCAAAGCAATATTATATTAAGCACTGTTTTTATTGCTAAGGCGTTTTCTCTACTACATTTTTGTGATACCTTTTTTCTTTCCTTCAGTTCTAATCATAAAAATGTCATGTTCTACCGAAACTGCAGAACATGAAGGTATTCTCAGTAGGGATGGCGGTTATCGCAGAAACAACCGGTTTTCGGTTATACCGGTTCTTTTCATCACCAGTTTAACCGCACTGTAAAAGCTGCTCAAGATAACCGGTTTTTTAAATAACCGGTTTTAGGTTATTTATTGCTTTTATTTCACCAAAGTTCGATCGAAACTTAATTGGCAGCCGAAACAGAAACCGTAATCGAATTTTCAGTTCTTCTAGTTTCGGCCGAAAACGAAACTTAGGAAGTTTATTTAAAATTTAGGTAAATTTACGTTATACGACAAATCACTAGTCTTTCCATATTTTGCAAGATCCCCTCCCAACACTTCGCCTTCTTGCATGTGTGTAAGCCTAGCCAGGTGTACGTAGAAAATGATACACGACGCATACAGATTTACTGGCCTAGTATTTCCATCCGCCAGTTGCGAATACTTAGCCAACCACTCGTTAAGTTGGACTTGTGAGCCGGCGCATATGAATATCTAGCTATATACACAATATATATAAGTTACAGTCAGTAAATGAACTTCAGTCAGTGCTGCAGAAGTATTTCGAAAAATAAAGTCACAGTACCGACTAACAGTATGATTGTTGTGAGTGTAAATATACGCAAATTGAACTAGAAAAGCTGTACACCACATGCCCAAA
Organism: Locusta migratoria; assembly: GCA_026315105.1. Taxonomy (NCBI): domain Eukaryota; kingdom Metazoa; phylum Arthropoda; class Insecta; order Orthoptera; family Acrididae; genus Locusta; species Locusta migratoria. The sequence goes on along the minus strand of CM048744.1, from coordinate 214,790,679 downwards.
GAATATTCAAATGGGTGTGATTTCTTATGAGACGTAACTGCTTAGGTCATCGGTCGCTAGACTTACAAACTACTTAATCTAACTTAAACTAACTTACGCTAAGGACAACATATACATCCATGACCGAGGGAGCAGGGAGAACTCGAACCGCCGACTGGAGCAGCCGCGCAGTCCGTGACATGCAGCCTCAGACCGCACGGCTACCTCGCGAGGCACCAAATGATCAATGCTACCTAAACCCATATTGGTTATTAAAAAAGCCCCACACTTTCAAGCAATCACATTAATAAAACTTGTTAGCATAGCAATATAATACATTTAAAGTTTTAAGCAACGTGTTGAGGAGCTAACAAAACTCTGTTCTTTAATATCCAATAGTAAAAGCAGTCAAGAAAACTCATTTATTAAAATGGCCGCTTTCGGCACATTTAGTCAGACTTTATCAGATTGTTATTTTAATAAAAAGAAACATTTTGAATCAGTGCTACAGGAAGTAGTTGTACCGGTTTTTTTTACTCGGTTCTTGGCAATAACTAAAAAAACCGGTTACAACCGACACCAAATAAATACCGAAAACAACCGGTTATTCAAAACTAAAATACCGGTATCGGTTTTAAGCGGTCGGTTTTTCCGATCCCTAATTCTCAGTCCTCCTACGAAACAAGTGAAAAGCAGATTTATGCAGTTACGAGAGTAAAAACATCAGGAATGTGTATAAGACACAATATGATTGACATTCAATGATAAAAACGTCAGAAAGTGTTGCTAAAACTGCGTATTTCACTGGGGTTCAGTGCCTCGTCCGTGTATCGAGTGCTTAGCGAACATAAAGCTATTTACACCTTAAAATCTTCGTAAGAAGAAACAACATTCTAAAGTCGTCGACTTCGACAGAAATGTCGTACGTTAGGAAGTTCACCCGTTTTACTTTCGTAATGAGCTGCCCTTATAAATTCCTTTATTCCGTTAACGAAGGTCCTGATCTGCCGGACTTCAGAGCAACGACCTTATACTGCTTATTAAAAGAGAGAAATTTCAGGTACGTCAGTCGTGGGCGTATAAGCATGCTGATCGACACAGAAGAGATTTTTCTGTGACGAAGGCGCTATTTAAGGACAATATAGTCAGCACGCCATAAAGGTAGGAACATTTATTAGTTGGACGAGAATTGTTAAATGCAGGCCATACGTGAAATAAAATCTGGAGAGACAATTAGGTTTCATCAGTTACAGAAACCGTCATGTCTAGTTTGTCGACAGAAAACAAAGCGCTATCTATTGTGGACGAGTGTTTTTTGCACTTTCGAGTCGAAAAAGACTAGTGATAATCACGAAGAAACAAACGAAAATTCTTCCGAATCTTGGTTTTTCTTCCTCGCCTTCGTGATAATGCACCACACCATTCCCGCAAACTCTAAAGGGTTCAGTTTAAGAATGATATGGTAACGTGAGAACTCCTGGCTATCGTCGAGGAAAATGAGCCGTTTATTAATCCTTACGTTGTAGACGCTATGGCAATTTCAAGAAACAAACCATAGCACTGTGAAATAAATGCTATTGCAATTGTATGAGCACATATTAATCCCTTCAGTCCTGAATTACTTTAAAGATAGAATACAATATATTCTTGTATTTTTTCATGTCTATAAGACCCTATATATTGCCTATTTGAGCAACATTAAATTTTCATTTTTCGTTTCCAAAATAAAAAAATGTCAAATTGGACATCGTACTCTTATAAAGAGTTATACGTATATGTCACATCATATGTATTGTAGAACTTATATCGCAAAGTGTAATTTGTGTAAAATTCGTAAATTAATACATAAAATAATTTCAACTACTAATATCATGTCTGATGTACTCCGTAAGGGGTCCACTATGTTCACTGTTTTTCACTGTAGCACGCCATTCTGGTGACAGATGGCAGCAACAAGCAGGAAACTAAAAGCGACAGTTGACCACTGAACAGGCCAGTAGCCTCAAAGTAAATCGAAATCGTATACTATTCAAAAATTAATAAAAAGTCGGTTCCAATATATTGGATGACAGTTCTGAAAGGGTTAAAAATTGTGTCGTAGCAATGATAATTTTTCTTTCTGTGCTGGAAAAAAAAGTTTATAAATGAAGTGCTCGCCCGTTAAAATTACTGTTGAGTAGTTTGGTTAATTTGATCTTTTTTATTTGTTATTTATTATTGTTACTTTTTTTCAAAATCTCAGTAAAATGCTTGTCACAGGAAAGCGTGAGTACTGTATTGTATCAATAACAACAGACTTTCTTGACGTACCACTTTTTCATTTCCGAAATGTTTGAACGAACCCTTTACGCATGCTAAGCGTTCTGCGCGGAGACTGGCAGCCTTTCGTTTGCTCACACGTGGTGACCACGTGATCAGACCCTGCGCTATGTTTCTGCGACGCTGCCCAGCGCATTGAACTGTTAACCCGCACTGTCTCGATTCGGCGAATGAAGTATAGTTACCATTTCAGTGCCGCGATAACGTCTAATGCGCCGTCACCTTCGCTTGGAACTTGCCACCGCTACGAATTATGGGTCACATTCGTAGCAAAGTTTCCACTGTCGCCTGGATCGTTAATGGAAAACTTCAGTTGAGTTGTAACTCTCGGTGTATTGCTTTCTCACCTCCGAAACTCTGCGTGTTTCTATAGAGAGAGAGAAGTTTTTTTAACAGGAAGCCCTATACAACAGTTTCCCCAGCGGCAAGAACTTAACGCGAGTTGCACTTCCATTGTACTGCCTGCGTTTCTTCGAAGACGAAAGCGTGAGTTTAATTACATTTCCAGAACTGTTCTTCACGCAGAATTCAGAAAGCGCAGTGAATAATGGAGAAATTATTCAGAGAGAACTTTGTTGGTTTATTAGGCAAGTGGCTGTTTCTCGTAACCTTTTTCACTACAATAACAATTTCAAACGACTACTAATAGAGGAAAGAAACAAGATTCATATCTCCACACATTATGGCAATTTTCCGTAACTGTTACATTTACTTTTAATAACAGATACATGAATACATACTATAAAGGCAAGCGCCTATGCGACTGAACGACTATGTTCTGCCTTTCAGTTCAATGTTGTCACATCCGGTACTATACTCGAAATCTTGAAAATATTTCTTCTGCGGTCATTCTCACTCTCCCTTTCCCAGTACTTTACCTTCAACAGTGTTATGGCTGAAAATGTTCTGTCTGATGAAGATATGAAACAAGTTTTATTTTGCTCATTTTCTACAATTGCACTCTCTCTTGGATGTCTTCGATGACACATCTAAATTTAAATTTCTCTCCATCCAGTTCGTTTGTATCATTTTCTTCCATGCACACATTTCAGCACCTACAAATAGATTCCTTTCCAGTTTATCCAGTCCAGTATTCAGTTCAATTGAGCAATGTAGTACTTCATACATTTGCCAGTTATATAAAGTTTCTATTTGTCAGAAATGTCTGTTTTACCAATACAACTTTTTTCTGCACTACAAATAAGCATCTATTTCCCTCTTTGATTTTACTTCCGAAATAAGAAAATTTCTTCATCCTATTACTTGTGACGTCATTGATTTTTGTGTTTGATTTAATGTCTTCCATGTTTCTTCTTAGTATCATTAATTCTGTTTTCCATACGTTCACTCTTTATTTCTATGGCTCGAGAGTGCAAAGTAATGTGATAGTAAGCAGAAATTACACCCTACTTAAAACGTAAATCTTTTTACTGTTTATTTACTTCCATGTACCAACTTTGTCGTGGTGGAGTGGCCGAGCGCTCTGACAGGTCGGAGGTTCGAGTCCTCCCTCAAACATAGGTGTTTGTGTTTATGCTTAGGTTACTTCAAGTAGTTTACAAGCATAGGGACTGATGACCAGAATAGTTAAGTCCCGTAGATTTACAAACATTAGAACATTTTTACCAACTTAGGGCTTTCAAATGTGGTTTACTCTAGGGTATTTATTGTATGTCTCCATACTACCATTGTTTCCACTCCACTGCACGTTCTTTGTTAGGAACAGGGGACTGAAGACCATGTAGTTTAGTCCCCTCTAAACAACAACAACTACAACAACATCAAATGTGGCAGCTCGCTGGTCTGTGTGTTCATTGTAGCCTCAAACTTCGTAAGATTTTTGATCATCGTTATTACAGTTTCCGAAGATTTTAAATGGGGCATCAAATGGTACACATTTATCCCAATCCTTTTGAATCTATGTTATCCTACTACTCTAAATGCCATAATAAATTCAGCGATATATTTTCTCTTTCTGGAAATATGTCTTTAACTGATAACACCTGGATGGAAAAGTTAAAAATTAGATTCCAGCCAGCCAGATTTTTGACGTAATTGAAACAGTATTTAGTTAGAACTCCTTTCAACGTTTATTTGTTATTATGTAAAAGAGCCAGGATAGCTATTTATCTTTATTAAGATGACCAGTTTCGTCAAATTAAACTCTCGTCATAGGACCTGTAAGCATAAATATAAAATCGTACACAACATGCAATAATAAAATGTCAGAGAAAGGCATATCCTTAAACAAAACCACCTTTCAAACCAATCTCTCATTTCACGCATCACATCGCATAGGAAACCTTTCAAAAACACACTTATTCGCCACCATTACTGTTTGCATGTCACAGTACAAATAAAATGTCAAACGCATCATGGTTCAATGTGACGTTGCCGCAGTTAAGTTAAAACAAGTGTTATTAATTTAGCTGGTCCCACCACAACATGCTATCAGATGGTAATATAGAGCCGGCCGCGGTGGCCGAGGGGACTGAGGCGTATCAGTCACGGTCTGCACGGCCACTACGGCCGGGGGTTGGAATCCCCCCTCGGGCATGGATATTTGTGCCGTCCTAGTTCGTAAGTAGTTCATAAGTAGTTTGTAAGTTTAGGGACTGATGACCCCGTAGTTAAGTCCCATAAGATTGACAAACATTTGAATATTTTTGGTGAGATAGACATAACATTTGAACATCACATATTTTCTTATGTCTAGAACAGCGATCTTGTGTACATGAAAACGAAATTATAATTAAAATTATCCACATTGACAATCACCATGTGTCTTAATCTATCGTTAATTTATCGATAGAATCGGATATTACCTTTATACAGGACACACAACTAAAATTACAAAAGATGATGATCTAACTACCTCACAACCCAATGTATATATATCTCGTATCCAGTGTAAACAACTTAAAGTATGTGTACAAGCATAGTAACAGTTATAAACAATAATTTTTGTTTATTATTCTATAGTTTTTTTTCTTGATTTAACTTAACTGTGACCACATGACATTGGCCCATGATACGTTTTACAAAAATGTTCAAATGTCTGTAAATCTATGGTACTTAAATACTCTGGTTATTAGTCCCTAGGCCTAAAACTACTTGAACTAACTTAAGGACAAAAACAAACAAACACACACACACACACACACACACACACACACACACACACAAACCCGAGGGAGGACTTTAACCTCCGATAGGGAGCAACGATCATGTTTCACATTTATTGTGATATGCTAACAATAACGGTGCTGAACAAGTGCCTTTTAAAAGGTTTCCTATATTATGTGGTGCATGAAATGAAAGGTAGGTTTGAAAGGTGGATATATATAACATTCATTATAGCATGATGAATAAGATTTTGTACACATACTTACAGATCGAATCTCGAATGTTATACATAATAAATGAATTGTTCGGGTCAAACCCCCAGGAATATGTTTATTTCCACGACTAGCTTAAAACCCGGCGTTGCCCGGGTATGTATTTATTTATTCCTGCCATTTTTTTCAGAAATATATTCATTTGTATAAGAGGTGTACGTCTATAAAATCTCTTGGGAATACAATTAGTAGTAAAGAAGAAGTGCCGGCCGCGGTGGCCGAGGGGACTGAGGCGCTCCACTCACGGTCTGCACGGCCGGGGGTTCGAATCCCCCCTCGGGCATGGATGTTTGTGCCGTCCTTAGGATTAGCTAGTTCATAAGTAGTTTGTACGCTTAGGGACTAATGACCCCGTATTAAGTCCCATAAGTGCTAGAAACATTAGAACATTTGGAAGAAGAAGTGGATTAAAACTTAGTGCGTGATGGGGCGGTTTTCCATGACCGTTACTGTTTATGTGCTTATATCTCATGAACTACGTGTCGTACTGTGATACAATTTAGAAGGTACACTTAACCATATGCGTGTATACTGTCTGTAAAATTTCCTGCGGCTGCAATTTGTAGTGTACAAATTATAAATTGCGACGTCATACCGAATGCCGTAGTTTTACTCCATAAACAGCGGGAAAGTAGAAAGCGAGAAACATTTTTCCTTTCATCATTTTGCTTTGGTTGTCAGCGGGAAAAAGTTTAATAAAGGTTTGACATTATGTTTAAAGTTGGTTGCAATTCGCTAAGTACTCTCATTCTCATATAGCTCATTTATAAAGTCTCGCCGCATTATGTGTTTGCTTTTTGCGATTCTTATTGTTTATGACGTTATATCTTCTGAACCGTGTATCGTAAACGATTCTTAACCCCGCAGCAATTGTTAGATCACGGTAAGGAATATGTGTACCAACTTTGGTTGAAATCGGTCCAGTGGTTTAGGAGAAATTGAGCAGCATTGTCGCTAAATGCAGCAGTTTTTCGCTCATTTCATTGTTTATGACGTCATATCTCGTGAACTATGCATCGTTTGTGATTCTTACACTTACGAAGACCGTCGTCATGGGTTGAAGCTTACGTGCACAAAATTTCATAAAGATTGGAACAAAATTGTAGATTTGCATGCAACACGTACAAACATACGGACACTCTGCTTTATATATTAGATGAAACTGGTAATTTTTATACATATTCGTTATCTTAAAAGCGAGTAAATTTTACATTTAAAGTCTTCAGCCAGTATGGATGACTTCATTATTGATACCTAAGGTCAATTTTTGAAGTGGGGTGGTTTATATGGGATTTATTGTTCATCCCGGCTAATATCAACGTGTCGGGTCCTTTGAACAACACGTAATATTCGCACATTTGGAACAGTTAACCTGATCCGATATGACGCCGTCAGTGACAACGACAGCTGCGGTTAGCTAATAACGAGCCATGAATAAACATTCCTGCCTCATTAGAGAAACAAGGTACACAACACGGACAGCGTTATTGGATTAGAGCGATGTACCGAATATTATACACACAAAGCTCATGATACATTGCTTTCCAAATTCATGATTTTCACTTGATAATATTTGCTATTGTGTTAGAGAAATATGTTTCGCATACCAAATATCAGTTATAAGGGCATTGTTGTGATTAATGTATCGACTTTGCCCATTGACGCTCAGTGGAAAATTGAAAATGTCAATTACAGATGAATCTTACCTTATAAATCATGACGTAACTTGGGAGATTCGAGTCCTCCCTCGGACATAGGTGTATTTGTTGTCCTTAACATAAGTTAAAGTAGTTTGTAAGCCTAGGGAGCGATGACCAGAATAGTTCAGTCCCATAGATTTACAAACATTTGAACATTTCGTAGTCGATGTTAAGCTTCTTATACAGTTTCTTGGATGGTTCTAAGTGGACTAAATTTGTATGCCTTCTATGATGTATAGAAGTTAAGTCATTGTGACATGGGGTGATGTGATACAGAGGGAATATCGCTAATACATTTTGTAATTATAACGGCCGGTTTATCGGTATAACTTGTAGAAACCGATAATCTTAATGAAAGGAGCGATGATCTTAGCTACGTAGTTTCGCGACACAGTGACAATATTGTTTTATGAATCATATCGCTGCAACACATTTTTACGTCTTAAAAACCACGGCGGAGTAGCCGAGCGGTCTAAGGCGTCTCGCTGCAGAGCGCGCGGTTGCTCGCCGTCTCAGGTTGGAGTCCTTCCTTGGGCGTGTGTGTGTGTGTGTGTGTGTGTGTGTGTGTGTTGTCCTTAGGTTAGTTTACCTTAGTTTAAGTAGTTTGTAAGCTACGGACTGATGACCACGCAGTTTGGTCCGATAGATTTACAAACATTTAAACACTTTTGGTCATTAAAATAATATCAAAATTATTTTTCTATCATTCATAATGAGTTTTTTGAATTTATCGGCAGTAAGGTGTGAGTATTCACGATCCATACACTCGTTCTGCAATACAATTTCCTGCAGTTTCTAAAGCAAATATCTTTTGATTTCGTTTTATGAGTTCTCAGTCAGTATGATTACTCTCCATATATAGTGAAAATGTAAGTCTAGATCGTCACGTTGCCCTAGCTTCGTATGATGCCATAATTGTTAAAGTAGATTCCGCGATTATATTTTGGACAAGGAATTGATAGTAACGAATTTTTGAATTTTAAATAAGTTAGTTAAAGTACAGCACAAAATGAACATTAAAGCAAATAAACCGCGGGTTGCATATTAAAGTCGGGCACCATACAAGCAACAGCACGTTATAAGACTTACGGAAAGCATCTAGCTGGATCCTGCGCTTCGTATTGTAGAAGCTGGAAATGATAATTTTTACTTATTTAATACGTGAAAGTTCGAGATACTTTCCGTAGAAGATCAATGTTCAGACTGTTAACTTCGCTTTTCATTGTTGTGTGACCGTGGGTGGAACATGAAGTTACTAGTAATGATAGAATAATTCGTGAAATGACAAAAGAAATGACTGCAGGTTCTAAAATCAAGCAAAGTGTTGTATAAGGGTGACTGATTGATTGAAATTTAGCAGACAATGCGAAGCGATTGTAATGGCGTCTGAACATTAAACTGTTACGGATGATGAGGAGCTGAAGAACATTAAGAAATTAAATATTTGACGAGGAAGAGTTTGATTTAAATGAAAACCAAGGAGAGGGAATGATTTTAAATTTAAGTAATATATCTTCAGTAACAGCTTGCATTATTCTTACTTACATGAGTGGATACAGGTGTGAAAGACGTGTTGTCACATCGGATACAGACCAGAGAGTGAGTAAAACTGCTATCAAGGTTCCGTCTTCTCGCTTGTTCGGAAGTAAAAAATGACGAACTAAATTAAATTAGTTGCATTCCGAGTCAAAGGGAACCGGAGGCGATAAACATCGCTGATCAAAGATAAATAAAAAAATAAAAATTTCTGTGTATCGTTACAGTGTTCCCCAAAATATGCTCCTTGTCTCACCACTAATCCATATGAATATTACATACAACAGGCAAAAGGGTATTAATGAAATTTGATTTGGAACGCTTTTATAACTCTTACATCTAGGAATTTTAGTTGCAACATTACACTGACACTACTGCTTGAGATTTTCCTTTTCATTTGTGCATACAAGGTCCTTAAAAATATCGATGTTATATTATTATTGTGAATTTTATTTTCAGATTTCTAAATTGATAAACCGTGAACTAGAGACTTATTGTGTTCACTGTTTGTTTGTATATACATAGAAAATTGGAAAAATACAACAAAATTGTCATAAAAATACCTGAAAATTGGCAAAAAATAATCACAAATCGGCAAAAAAAAAAAAAAAAAAAAAAAAAAAAAAAAAAAAAAAAAAAAAAAAAACACTGTGAGTTGGCAACGAAATAATCGTTAAGTTGGCAGCGAAATAATCGTTAAGTTGGAAGCGAAATAATCGTAAGTTGGTAGCGAAATAATCGTAAGTTGGCAGCAAAATAACACTGAAATTCGTAAGGAATAACACGGAATAAGGCACAAATAATACCAAAATTGAAAAAATATAAAAAATATAACATTTCTACCTGTGTCGGCCAATTCCTAACTTTGGTGCAACGCACATTAGAGGCAGAACAACTACTTCTTGACAGCTCGGCATACATGACGCATCCATTGTGGTCTCACTCGCTAGTTACATGTTATTACTGCCATAGTTATGAATGTTCTTAGCATTCTAAAGACTACCTAAATGGAGAATTTTATATTTTTTATTCGCCAATACGATAACCACATTTGATGTATTGCCTCTTTCCTAGCACATCACAACTAATGTCCATTATAGGAGGACAGAAGAATCTTAACTTCGGATTGAATAATTTGTAATAAGTGGATTGAAATCTCCTTGTCACAGGTGTCTTCCTCTTACTACAATTTTGTACCTAAATTTACGACCTATCTGAAATCACGCCCGAATTCCTTCAGAGCTTCAAAGCATCCCGTTCAGTCAAACGTTTTGTGTTGCATGTCATTAAAATTATAATTCGATGATATGAAAAAATCGTTGTGTATGGCAAAATAACAAATGAGCTGAAGAAAGGTCAGTGATGTGTAGCAATTGGTATTTGCTTAAAATATCGTTGATAGCCAATAGTGCTATCGATATGTAGGTAATTCAAATTCATCGACAACCTTGTAAAATCTGTATTTCTTTTCATTGTATGATAGAAAATCATAGATGATTGGTGCGTCAAGAGGCTTCCCTCCTTTTTGCATTTACACGACAAAACTGTTTTAACCATTTATAGGTCTGTGATCTCCATTTTAACCACACCACCAAAGGTTCCCTGTATCTTTAGTCTGATGTCTATAAACGAGATACTGATTGAGAACGATGTGTGGTCAAGAAAGTAACCAGAATTATTTTATATTGTTTCATCAACAAAGGGCAATGCTCCTGGTACTTCGTGAGCGTTACGTAATTCAAAAAGTATTCTTAGTTTTGCCATATACAACAAACATTTCAACAAATTTTTAAGCTTACGCGGCTAACACAGCAGCACTTTCCAGGAAATATTCGTGAACTGCGTGCTTGCTTATTTCCCTGCCTTGGCGTGAAAAGTTCTTCTGAGCTGGAGGCAGGTGCCCGTTACAGGCGGCGGAACGCAATAAGCGCTCGCGATGGCGCGCGCTGGTGCTGCCATCTACCGCAATGCGTCAGCGGAGCGTGAGCGTCAGCTGTTTCTGCTGCCCAATCAGCTGCGGCGTCGCGCCCAGTCACGCACAACGGCCGAGAATTCACGACGGAGAAGCGGCAGCGGCGCATTGTACTACCACAGAAAGCAGTCTTACAATCGCCCAACTTGCAGCAAGAATGTACACAAAATGGAAAAATTTGGAGTTATTTGTGTGACTATTAACGGCGACATTGAAATACTTCTTTCATTCAAACTTCAAAACATTCATTAAAATGTAATCAATTATTAGGATACTCGATGTAACGTGAACCACTAGCGATATTGAAAAGGCCTTATCGACAACTCCTTTCCCGCTTGGTTTTCCCCTCCCCCCCCCCCAACCTGGAGCCTTCATGTCCCATCCCCCCCCCTCAACTTCCCACCCACTCCTCTCCCACCTGCCGCACTTCCCATCCCTCCCCTATCGGTCTTCGTTCAGACTTTTAACTCGTGTGCTAGTGTTTTTCTTTAAAAATGATTTGTAGTGTCTCATCGTTTAAAAAAATTTCAGAACCGCCGTATTGGCAGAACAAGTGTTACGATGCTTTTTTATCAATGCTTCCGTTTTTTGGTCGTCTGTGAACAGTGTTGACATCAGTGTGTTTTTAGCCACTGTGGCATATTTTAATTCTGAATGTGTATTTGTTACAACCTGCTTTTAATATAATATTCGCCATCATTTCAGCTTATGTATTTAAATTCTCTTATTTCACCATTGTTAGATATTTCTTTTTGTCTATTTATATTGTCCTTTGGCTGAGGAGCAGAGCCGAGAGCATTGCCAGCCTGCCCCACTGGGGACATATAAATACAATAAAGGAAAAACAACAATGATACAACACCGTGCACGGTTTGACCGCAAGGTCTGAGGCGCCATGTCACGGAATTTGCGACAGCATGTAAGGGTACATGGTAGTTTCTTTGACATAAGCCTATATTCTTTGGAGTAAGCCTAATATCGCTGGTGTGTATCACCAGTAGTTCAGTAGTTGAACTTCGGCAATCGAGTGAAGTTGTTGAGTATGGGCTGATGCAATTAGGCTTTACATTTTAATAATTAGTGGCATAGATTATTCAATTTTTTAAAAAATTTGTTTTATAAGCGTGTGAAGTTTTCTGAAAATAAATGTGTGATCACGGAATAATCTAGATACAGAGGTAAAAATTGACACACATCCTTCGAATGACACGGGGTTTTATCAAAAAAAAAAAAAAAAAAAAAAAAAAAAAAAAAAAAAAAAAACAGGTTCATAAAATGATCGAAAGATGGCGCTTCATTTGATCAAAAGAGCAATAATTAGCATACCAAATTAAGACAAAGCAAAGATGATGTTATTTACAGGAAATGCTCAATATGTTCACCATCATTCCTCAACAATGGCTGTAGTCGAGGAATAATGTTGTGGACAGCACTGTAAAGCATGTCCGGAGTTATGGTGAGGAATTGGCGTCGGATGTTGTCTTTCAGCATCCCTAAAGATGTCGCTCGATCACGATACACTTGCGAATTCAGGTAACCTGGAGAACTGGGAGACCAAGCACGACAAAAGTGGCAGCTGAGCACACGATCATCACCAAAAGACGCGCGCAAGAGATCTTTCACGCGTCTGGGAATATGGGGTGGAGCGCCATCTTGCATAAAAATCGTAAGTTTATCAGCCAGGCTGGAGATGAAGCGATTCTGTAACTCGGCGCACCTCTCACCTGTCACGGTAGCAGTCACTGATGTTTTGCTATCCAGCGCTATCTGTCGGACATTTTAAACCTTTTTTTCTAATAAAACCCCATGTCATTCCAAGCATGTGTGTCAATTGTTACCTCTCTAGCTGCATTATTCCGTGATTTATTAAGTTTTCAAATTTATTATGACTTTTCCATCACCCAATACTTAGTCGTTGTTGCAAGAAAGATATTAGATGTGTAGGGCCTGATAGGAGGTAATAATGACTTTAGTTGTTGATTGTAATTACTGTTCTAATAGTTCGGTAGGGAGAGCTTACACGCTTCTGTAGGAGTTTAGAGTACTTTCTCGTGTATGGTCATATGTGTTATCCTGGGGTGAGTTATTTTAAGCAGTTGGTAAGTGTAGGAACCGATATGAATAGCAGTTTGGTCCATTAGGTTTACCAAGATTTGAACATTTCATGGTATATAAAGAAGCGAATGAGTTTTGGCTGCAAACGTAGTGCATGATTGAATAAAATATTAAGAACCGTATAATTTCATTCGAATCCATAATTGGCTTCATTATTTGTTTGGTGGTTTATTTTCAGCTTTGTTACGCCAGTTTCTTGTAGAATCTCAAATATTTTCAGAAATGTACAGCTTCAGTTCCTATTGCGTATCAGCCTGCTGCGATAGCTTCATGATGTGCCTCTAAAAAGTAAGTTTCATCTGTCAGTTTCCTCATTTGTATGTAGAGTTCTGAACGATGTCAGCGTTGTTAAGCCATATATTTAAAGGGTGGAGGGTTTCCGTTCTTGTCGCTAATCGAAACCACATCCCAGGGAAGAAGTATGTGAACCCATTGTGTGAATACTTTTCTGAATTTAATTTAAATAAACAATCCCTGAGACGGATTTCCGTCTCAAACATGTCAAAGACATTATTGATAAATCTGAAGCATTGGATTAACATTTGTGGTGCGGCCGGGAATCGAACCTGGACCTCCATGCTTACTAGGCAGACATCTTAAATAATTATAAGTAATCCGTCTCAGGGATTGTTTATATTAAATTGATATTTATATCACCTTAACAGGATTGTTCCAATATGTCCATTGCCGAGGTGCTATTCGGCTGCATGGAGAGCCTTGGCAGTTGTGGCAATTATCTTTGGAACAAAGAAGCTGAATTAAAGTTTGTGACGTGGAGGGAAATCGTACTTATACTATTCCAAGGCGCCTTAATCGTTAGTGGTGTGGTAGTCTAACGGTTAAGACCTCTGCCTAGTAAGCATGGAGGTCCGGGTTCAATTCCCGGCCGCACCACAAATTTTAATTCAATGCTTCAAATTTATCAATGACTTTCTGAATGTTTGAAAATCGTGTAAATGAACGGGACTTGTTATTAGCCAGGTACTCCCCTAGTGGGATGTGGGAAACACTTTAAAAACCCCGTGTAGTCTGGCCGGCATGTCGTTAATCCGTTTGGCAGATTCGAACTATGGCAACATCGCCTTAAAGAGAAATCGTGAATGCTGTCGTGTGACGTCACAAAGAGTGTGCTGCAATTTCTAGCTGACTGGCTGACAGCTGGGGCGGAGCCCACTGTCTAAAGGCGGCCAGTCAGTCAACTAGGTATCACGACCTAATCTTTGTGATGTCACATGAGAGCAATCTCGGCCAACGAGAAAGACAGACCGCGGCACGCACCTCATGTCATGTAATAAGGGTAGTCCTGAGCCGACTCGATCACTAGCTTATTGGCTGGGAGCTGGGGCACAGCCCCTGCCTCATAGCAGCCACCCACTCAGCTAGCGATCGCGCCGGCTCAGGATTACCTTGATTACGTGACGTGCGCACCGCGGTTTGTCTTTCTCGTTGGCCTCGACAGCCATCACGCATTCTCTTTAGGCTGGGCATCGGTCCCCCATCCTGCGTGGCTACCTGGACGAACTCACTCCTAAGCAGCATGTCTTCCGTCTTCATGGACACATTGTAATTTCTGTTGGGTTGCGTTGTTTGGCTGGGATAGGGGGACTAAACTACCGAGGTTGTCAGTCCCCTAGTGGGGAGAGGAAGGAGTGAGGATAGGAAAGGAGGGGAAGGGAAAGGAAATGCAGCCGGGGAAGTAAAGAAAGAAGGAAGGAAGGAAGGAAGGAAGACTGCATTACCTCGGGGCCCTGTGCTCGCCACGCACGTACTCACGAAAGAACCGTGAGCCCCCTGGGGGCATGGTAATTTGTGTGAACCTCTGTGCTAACTATACAGTGGAAAAATATGTATTCTTATTGTCCAAGAGTCATATTTACTGAAGTGACTAATTTATCTACATAAATAATATGCAAATCAAATGGCATAAGGTTCATTCTCGTTTCTCTTAATTTCGTAAATAAATCTCGCCGCAACGAATAACGCCTTTTTTTTTTAGATATTTTCACCCCATATCATATCCGTGACACTTTCTCCCATATATCGGCATAGTACTAAATGAGCTGCCTCCTCTGAACTTTGTTATTATTTAACGTTAAATTCCAATTTTTGGAACGATACAGATGTCTAAATTATTTTGGGGTTTCTTTTGATATTCTGGTGATCTTACGATCCGATAAATGACAGCACTATTGGCGAAAAATCTAAGACAGCTGTTCACATTCTTCCATAAATCGTTTATAAAGATAAAAAAACATTTACCTTAGGAACGCCAGGTATAAAGTTTGTTTTAATCGATGACTTTCCGTCATGTGGAAAGTATTGCGCTCTTTCTGACAGGAAATCGCGAATCGAATTACTCAACTGTGGTGGTATTCCATACGCACGCAGTTTGATTAGAAGATGCTTGTGAGGTGCAGAGTTGAAATCCTTCTGGAGATCTAGAAATACGGATTCTATTTGAACATCCCTTGTCGATAACACTCATTACATCATGTGAGTAACGGACTAGCTGTGTTTTACAAGAATGATATTTCTGAATCCAATCCATGTTGACTATTGTATAATAGGTTGTTCTCTCTATGGTAGTTCATAATGTGTGAGAAAAGTATACGTTCTAAAATCCTGCTGCAAACCGACGTCAATGATATAGGCCGGTAATTTTACGGATCACTCCTATTGCCTTTCGTGACTATTGGAATGACCTGAATAACTTTCCAGTCTCTTGGTAAGGATCTTTCGCTGAACGACCTGTTTATGACACCTAGGTATGGGACTACTGAATCAGTATATTCTCTAAGATACCTAATTTGTATACAGTATAAACCGGGATACTTGCTTTTGTTAATCAAGTTTCTTTAATACTCCAGGGATATCTAGCTCTATATTACCCATGATGGCAGCTGTTCTGTATTCTAATTCAAGAGTATTTGGTTCGTCTTCTTTGGTGAAGCAATTTTGGAAAGCCGTGTTTAACAATTAGTAGCATCTACGCTGCTACCTTGTAGTGAAGATACTGATTGTGTTTTGCCGCTAATATACAAGGTGTTGTTAAATGTATATCGGGGCTTTAACGCTTTATTATATTAAACTTACAGTTATAAATGATATGTCAAATGAAAGAGCAACTCCAACAGTTTTGTTTGGCGCCATTGCGCATGCGCAGCGCGCAATGTTTCCTCTGGAATCAGTAGCAAATATGGCGAGTAGTGAACGAAATTCCTTTTGTGTTTTGCAGTTTGCAAAGACCATATCTGTTGTTACTGTGCAACATGCGTTCTGTTTGAAATTCGGTTGTGATCCTCCAAGTGATAATAAGATTCGTATACGTTATTATCAGTTTCTAATACTGGCTGCATTTGTATAGCCCAAAGAAATCAGTCCGGCAGGGTACTCGTGAATTACAAAATCCTGTGTTGACTATTTGGAAAGGTTTAAGAAAACGCGTACATCTACGTCCTTACCGTTTATAGTTATTACAGGCTCTTAAGCTGACAGACCACAGTTACTTGCCAACTTCACAAAGGACATGCTGTTTCATGACGATGACGATTTTCTGGATCATGTTGTCTTCAGTCTTTCACGTTATTGGACATGTTAACACTGACAATGTGTGCATCTAGGGCTCAGAAAATCCTCACGAGACGGTACAAATGCAAAGAGATTCCCCTAAAGTGACTGTTTTTTGTGTCGTATCCCGGGCCTTTCTTTCCTCGTGAACGTACTGTAACTGGCACATCTTATCTTGACAAACTAGAGCAATGGCTCTTCTCTCAATTAGAAGAAGATGAGCCAGAGAATTCCTTTTTCCAGCAAGATGGTGCGCCACCTCACTGGCATAACGAAGTACGCGATTGATTCAACGTCACTGTACCCAAGCGCTGAATAGGCCACAAGGGGCCCAATGGCAGGGGTTGTTTTGTATGGCCTCCACGTTCACCCAAACTAACGCCATGCGAGTTTTTCTTTCATCAAGGATCGTGAGTACGTGGCTCCGCTAACAGCTTATCTCCCAGAATTAAGAAACTGGATTTTGAAGCATCTGTTGCTAAAATCATTGAAGACACACTTATCATTGTTTTGGAAGAACTCGGCTATAGACTTGTGTAGACTTGCGCATAATAGTTCGCGATCGGGAGCGCTCACTTTACTTCGCGACTGCCGCGATCTAGTTCGTTTTTTTAGTTCGTCCGCTCCCAGTGACGGCTGACCGGCATGGTCTGCTCATGCAGGTGGAGGGAGATGTTCCCCCACCTAGCTTCTTCATGCGCTTGCTGCTTGAGCCACTAACGATATCACGCAAACCAAAAGAAACAGTTTGTGGATAATTTCTCGCGTTTAAGTTAAGAGTTATCTCTATATCTTAGCATTATATTATTTATTAGTCAGATATTGCAAAGTGCAGAATACTTCAAAACAGTAATTTTGTAGCACTGAACTATGTAATCTAGCAGGCAGACACTCACCTTGAAATGACTATCATTAGCCGAAGGCAAACACGTAAAATTTTATTCTTCTGCGCGCCCTCTCGCTATTGCCCGTCGGTATTCGGAAAAGAATCGAACGAACTAAGAATACGTCTGGCATAATAATTCGCGACCGGTTATGCATGTTTTAGTTCGCGACCGATCGCGCATATTTTAGTTCGCGACCGGTAGCTCTCTTTTTAGTTCGCAGCTCGGCCGTGAAGTAGGTCGCTCCTTTTAGTTCATCCGCTCTTTTTGGCTTTTACTACCGCTACTAAAAGAGCTTTTTCTTTTGTTATGACAGCTTTTTTATATAATGATCAGTGTTGCCCAAGCGTGTGCTATTACCCGTATTTTTGGCAATTAGACATCAAATACTTAAGCAAATAAACCAGTTATTTACACGAATGGGTGATACAATGATATTCAACTATTGTGCATACAGAGTACTCGCAGTATTTTATTTTTAAAATGGATTTATATATTTAATACGTCATTAAAGGAACATTGCCGACAAATCACGCGATTCTGCGCGCTCTCGCTGTTCCCCGTCAGTCTCCGGAAAAGGAGCGGACGAACTAAGAGGCGAGGGATCTACGAACTAGTTCGCGTAGTTCGCCTGTAGGAGCGCTCTTCCGAACTAGTTCGGTCGGGAACTACACAATGCTATTGATGTGTGCCGTGTGACAAATGATGCTCACTTTGAACTTTTACAAGATTCTTGGTAAAACTGTTAGAGTTGCTCTTTCATTTGGCGCATAAATTCCAAGTGCCGCTCCGTAGCACAGTGGTAGAGTGCCAGACTACAAATCCAAAGGTCGCGGGTTCGATCCCTGCCAGGTCCTGGGGTTTTTATTTGTCACTTTCCACTTCTTTCACCTGACAGTGTTGCTAATGTGAAAAATTCCGAGTAGAAACGTGGTTCGGAACCCACGTTAAACTGTAGGTCCCTCTATAACTGTGGTGTTCAAACCCATCTTCGGACTGTTGACTGCTTTACCTTTTTTTTTACCTTATGATTTCCAATTGTGCATTTATAATATTCATTGTATTAAAGCGTTTAAACCCGGATATTCATATATAAAAACAATCTTCTTAGTAATCTCAACGAAGTTGTTTGACAGAATTTCATTGTGCAAATATAATTACTGTCTATTTAGGTCAGTTCTTGCATGATTTATGGTAATTTAGGAGTCATTTATTTAATTGGAATCTATTGTTTTACTCGGAGTCGCAGTAGACCACTGCTGCTCGTAGCAGTTTCCAGAACAGCACTGAGGGGAAATCCCCAGCACAGCACAGTAACACGAGGTCGGCATGTGGAGGGCTGTCCTCGGGAACTGTCCACTGGACGCAGCATTGAGAGCGACCCTCCAAACCGCCACCCTCCATCAACGGCCTCCGTTCAGCTGTCAGCCTCACTCTCAGCCAACTCTCTCTCTCTCCCCCTCTCTCTCTCTCCCTCTCCCTCTCCCTCTCCCTCTCTCTCTCTCTGCGGTGGAACAGTCGATGCTTCCTTTATATTCTACTTCCAAGACTAAATTTTTGTTCCTATTTGATTCAATCGACCTTCGACCCTGACCATTCCACTACAATCGAATTAAAAAAAAAATCTTCATTCACAGTGAAAAAAATCCTTTAAATGTTCACTGCAAGGTTCTTGTGCTAGATATTAGAAGAATAAAACTGTTCAAAAGAAATACTGTAAAAGTTCAAAGTCTAAAATTCCTAAGATAATCTTTTTTCATCACAGATATTGCTCACTGTATCCCATGTAAAATATATCGATTAATGTAAGTTACTTCACTGTCTTCTTTTATGTCCCAGCCTTGTCGCCACTTTTGTGTCTCGTTTCCGCCGGTAGACCTGGGTGTCGGTGGCCGAGTAGAAAGAGACCGACACAGGGAAATAGGATGCACGCGTGTGCGGGTACAGAGTTTGAGGTGACCAGCCAGTGGGACAGCAGAAACTAGAAACACTAGAGTAAATTAGAACGAGATATATATTTCTTAGAGACTTACTAATACTTAACTTCTACATAGCTCAGTACTGCAGAATGCTGATAAATAGTTGAGCTAGAGGCCTGCCTAGTGCCTATCCGATAGCCAAGTCTTTACTGGTGCCTATCTGATTCCGAAGTGTTAACTGGTTCCTATCTCAGTCCCAAGTGAACGATGTCGTTCAGTGCTGGCCACGAGCGGGATAGCAGCAGAGGGCGCTCGTGGCTGACGTAAGAACGCCGCGCCGTGCGTGCATGTCGGCGCGCGGCGTAAGTAGGTGGCGCGCACTTTAGACTTGTGCGACACCACATCTTCCAGTTAAATAAATTATTTCTGAGTCGCTACACTGGTATAAATCGGAGAAATTCTTTCAAAAGTTCCAAAATTACAAATGCATTTCAGTATATAGATATCTTCTTTCCTTATTGGATGTAATAATTACTTTTCACACACTGGTACTTGAAGTAAAAGTTTACGTTTTATTACGAAAGTTATAAGTCCATGTAATACAACACATATAATCAGATCGTTCTAGTAGGAGCTCAACAACAAGACTCACTTCCTTTTCTGAACATACAATACTGAACAACTCATGACAATACATTTTTTTCTTTTATTTCTATTTATTTCATTGCGACGGTTGGCAACGGAGGTCTTCAAACAGGATCTTCTCTGATCGTGTGGCTGTAGACCCGCGACGTTTGGTGGCCGGGTACCTCATCTTTGGCTCCAGCAGAGAAGATGCTATTTTCGCAGGTTGCTCCGTTGTCACCGCACATGAAACATAAAAAACAACACACATTTCCTTTAAGAATGAAATAAACGTATTAAGACTAAACATTAACAACAACATATATAAACATCTTCTTTTACCTGCGAAACTGAGCCGACGTAAAGGTAGTAGCGGGGAATAATATTTCGTCCCACTGCCTCTCTCTCTCTCTCTCTCTCTCTCTCTCTCTCTCTCTCTCTCTCTCTCTCTCTGCCTTCCTGCTATGGTCGCCCGCATACATTTTCTGCAACCTGCTATCAGTACATATTTCTTCGAAAAAATACCTCTCGTCACTACCTCTTCTACATTAGTAATTCTGAAGATAGTTGTGATTTAGTCTTAATACTAAATTAAATGTGAGAAATCTTTTACTACTTTATCTAGTTCATGTGAATGCAGCTGAATTTATTTTTCTAATACTAACATTAAGATGTGACAATGTGTCACCGGCCTGACGCTGAACCTATAATCATTATACGTCGACGAGATATCGTGGGTTAAGGTTAATATATATTTATCGCGTGTTGACATTCTTCGGTCGACGAGAAAAACGTGGTCTACTTTATAAATTAATTACGATTTCTTTCTTTAAAACCCGTGTTAATTGCAGTAAGATTTTTAATAAGTAAAATCAAATAATCGTAAAGACGGCGTTTACTTAAGGGTTCGTGTATAAATTTGGAAGACTATCTAATAAACAACCTTAGTCGACTAAGACAGCTAAAAATGTTTGTAAAACTGTTGGACCAAACTGCTATGATCATCAGTCCCTAGATTTAACAACTACTTAAACTAACTTACATTATGGACAACACACAACTATGTCCGACGGAGGACTCGAACCTCTGGCGGGAGCGGCCTCCCAGACCGTAGATGATGCCTTAGACCAAGCAGCTATTCCTGCGCAATACGAGAGCTAATCAACTAAGGTAGGATGAAAGTTTGGAATATAAACGGCACAGCACAAGAAAACCCAGCTTCAGGAAAGTACTTGTCAGTAACTATGTGACATATGCAGCTGTGGTAATACTGTTTACAGGTAGACTAAATATTTCATATTTGGAAGTTCAGTGTTATTTATCTTCTAGGTAACATTCTGTATCTTATTTCATTTTCGCATCTTAATAAAACGACACTCTCTTAACTAATCTGTAATATAATTTTATTTACCCTCTCTTCTCCATGTCATCCTCCGTAGATGAATGCTCAACGTGGGTATCTGCTATGCGGAGGACCCGGGTTCGAGTCCTGGTAATCCCACGGATTTTCCTTTGTGGGAGGACAGGTTAAGTGAGGGACTGCTTGGCCGATTAGTAGCGATTCCATGGTCAACAAACCCGACAACGGTCGAATTGCGGAACCTCTTGTCCTTTCGTCCCACATTCGGAGACACTTTTTGGTGAAGATGACTGTTGGTTCGGACCGACTGGGGCATCTAGGGCCACAACGAGAAACGTTACCATCTTTACCTTTTGTCTTTGGCATGTACCCATTGACTCTACTACTAGTCATCCTTGACTGAGAAACGTGCAACTTCTATGAAAGATTAAGGTTGCAAGCTTACCCACGGAATTTCGAGAAAAAAAAAGCCCTAGGAAAAAAAACCACTATTCTCTGCAGGCTGATAAAATTATACACACTTTGCTATGTTATTTCCTTGAGTTGGCTCGAGTCCCCATTGCGACAGCACGAAAAAAAAATCATTCATTGACAGCCTGTGTTTGCTTGGAGCTTCGTGAAGTGCGGCTGTAGACCCTATTTGCTATAAAAACTGGCTGTGTCGTGTCTACGGGCCAGCCACACCTGCTGCAATGTCCCCAAAACGTTTAGCTGTGAATACATGCAGGCAGAAAAAAAAATTAACGAACGACACATTCACTTTTTACTAAATTGATGTTTCTTCTACCTGATATGCAGCAGTGAATATATGTTAGACCTGACTTCAGTACAATGCCGAGTTCCTTAAGGCTGCCACACCGAAACTTGGAAAATTGACTGAATAGTTTCTAAGCCGCACTGTCGCTAAATAAAATTAAAGTCTAGCAACAATCCTGAGAAATCCTAAGTTCCACTGTCACAGAATGTAGTTAGACTCCACGAAGCACCTCTGATACCTTTACTAAGTTCCACTGACTCAGAATAAAATCAAAGTTCTCGAAGCTCCACAGAACAAATATTTCAAGTTCCACAGTAGAACACCGCTGAAATTTTACTGGTACTCAAGTGACTCCACAGTCGCCCATCATAACGACACGTCTTATCTGTCAAACGGACGTTAACAGACTGCCCCTAACGAGCCAAAATGGCCGCCTTAAGAACCTTAATCTGAAGTCAAATCAGTATCTTATTTTCACAAAATTACTTATTTTACATAAAATACAAATGAAATAAATACATGTGCTGATAGCATTGAACGGAAATGTTCCGCTGAAACATAATATGGCATCAAAAACATTGTACATACCGTAGTTTTTGCATTATCAAAAAAATTAAACTTTTCTACGTTTGACTTTTCAGTATTTAAATATAGATTATTCACTATACTATTGTTACTGTGGTTTCATTAATTATTTACTAATATGTAATTTACCTTACTGCCACTAATACTACAGTTATTATCGTTTATTTATTAAAATTCCAGATTTTATACCTGGAAACCATGTTATTGGCCTCTAATTCAAATTTACTGACTTTGCGCAAAAAACTAAATTTACATCTTAATAGTACTCACTTACATCTGTCATTTGATACCTTGCACGTAATACTTGGTTAAGCAGTTTTCAAGCTATATCGTTTACAAAATTGTTATTTTCTAGTGATTTTTGGTTTACTATAACTCAATATTAAAGTGACAGGAGGCGCGTTTACATCAGCGCATCCGTCTAGTTGTTATCTTTAACCCTGCTGTGTTCCACGATAAAGGTATACACATATGGTCTTTCGGGTCGTAATGACCAAGTGTGGTATTTGAAGGGTATAATGAAAATAAACCGTTAAAATTATTATTAGGGAGTTCAGGCTTATTTTTTCTCACTGTGCCCATCATTGTAACATGTCTTTTGAGGAGTCCTTGGCCTAATGCATCTGACGTGAAGAAGTTGTCACATGTGACATTTTGTCCTTTTAGCTCATAAGTCAGATCCATGACAACCCTCATACCTTGATTTTTCTCAGGTGATTGTCCAGGTAATTTTCCTGTGTAGATTTGTGTCTTCAAAACGTAAGAAGTGGCAGTATCACACAATGTCCATATCTTTACCCCATATTTTGATGGTTTGCTCGGTATATAGTGTTTGAATCGACAACGTCCTCGGAAAGCCACAAGTTGCTCACCCACAGTTACATTTGTGCTAGGATTATATAGTGTTGAAAGCATTTCCACCCACTTATCCCACAGAACTCTTATAGGTGCCAACTTGTCATTTACTCTTCGTGCTCTTCGATCAGACTTGTCATCGAAACGTACGACACGTGAAATGCAACAGAACCGTTTCAGCGACTTTACGGCAGGAAAAATGACTCTTTCCGTTTCTGGATCCCACAGACTCTTTGTTGATTCACCATATGATTTGTACACACCAGCCAGTAATAACAGGCCAATACAGGCCTGAAGTGTAATTTTATCTAATGCTTCCCAGCCATCTCCACAAACTCTTTGACACTCAATATTAGTCATTTCCACCACAATACTCTGAATATTATCATTCATCATATCAAGAAAAGATGATTTTATGTCACTTACTCTGGCGATAGCGAATCTTGTCAGACCGGGAGTCACGTTTATAATGTTTGCACTAGATGCTCTTCCAGTTTGCGGAAAAGGTTGTAAGCTCCATGTGATCTTTTTGTCTTTAGACTGAATGAATTGAACATTCATTGTCATTTGATTTGTCGGCATCTGAAATGTCTTCTGATTCAGATGAAGGATGAATATTGTCATCACTGGTGTGATTTTCATCTTCAGACATTGTATCCTCACTGTCAGATGCATTTACTAAAGCTTCCAATTGCTCATCGGAAAGAACTCTTTTCGTCATAATAGCTCCACAAACGTTACTGCGATAGATATATTACGGTCGGGGGTTCGAATCCCCCCTCGGGCATGGATATTTGTGCCGTCCTAGTTCGTAAGTAGTTCATAAGTAGTTTGTAAGTTTAGGGACTGATGACCCCGTAGTTAAGTCCCATAAGCTTAACAAACATTTGAACATTTTTTATAATAATGGAAAGTCCAGGTTGGAATAAATAATATAGTGAGGACAGTTACAACTCACCGCAAAGACGTGGCGACGAGATGCGACAGGCACATACAAAAGACACACACATACAACACATTCAGCTATCGGCCATGGCCTTCCTCAGAAATAGAGCACTCACGCAATCACACAGGCACACAACACAGGTGATGGTTGTATGACTGTGTTGTGTGCCTGTGTGATTGCGTGAGTGCTCTATTTCTGAGGAAGGCCATGGCCGATAGCTGAATGTGTTGTATGTGTGTGTCTTTTGTATGTGCCTGTCGCATCTCGTCGCCACGTCTTTGCGGTGAGTTGTAACTGTCCTCACTATATTATTTGAACATTTTTTGATAGATATATGAGCTGCACACAACAGATGAGAAAATGTAACTGAGTGATAATGTGGTACAATAATTTGAACTCAATCAATGACTTCGATTGTTGAGTAGCCTTCACACATTTCAACAATAAAGAATCAGATGTTTACTTTGTTATGAAACCCGTGTGTACACTTCACACATGACGAAATAAAACTTGACTGTGATATCTGTACGCTCTGTGAATTTTTAATTGCCCCGGGTCATATTGACCCGAAGAACACAACTGTAACAAATTAAGTTTTAGGAAGGGGGATAAAGTATTGATTTTAATTTGATATTTGAAGTATTTATAATGTCTCGAAAAACAAAGTCTTCAAGTTTGAAGAAATAATATATAAATATTAAAAAGCTATGAAAGAACAAATTCCTTTTCGGGTCATATTTCTCTAAGACCAAACAGGACTTCTCCCGTCGATCGCCATTGAGTGCATAACGGCATGGATTTTCAAGTCACGTGTCTATACAGAAAGCGAACGACCAGACGCTCGTTTGACAGACGGGAGGTGCCGCTATCTATTGACTAACCCCTGAACTACGACGACTCAATAGCTGTCAAAATACATCACGATTCCCGCGCATGTGCGCGATTTACTACAGAATTGCAGACTTCAGGTGTCCCACGAAGCTGTCCCCTTACAACGTGTAAACTAAGGTTAATAAAAGTGAACGTCGATGCACATAAATCGTTCATTTAAAGGAGTTGCATAATTTTAAGACCAGGAAGGCTGATCTATGATCCATGGGAAGACAGGAAAAAGGAAATAAACTCTGGAAGCTCTTACAAATCTGTCGACAAGACACAGCATACTGACTGTAATATACACTCACTTAATGAACTCTGTAGCGGAGTGTGCGCTGATATGAAACTTCCTGGCTGATTAAAATTTAATATAAGAAAATATCTCAGGGACGTTATTTCGCTCGGCTAAAGTTATGAATTGACATCAAACATTAAATTTTAATTATTCCGTCGTCCAACAATTAAGCATCGCTTGTATGATAATGGCGTGGTCATTTCCTGAAAAACACTTCTGTGAATTCATATTAATGGAAAATTTCATATTTTGGTAAAGAAATGATCAGGAAATAATATACGCAAATTCAAATATTTTAACTGTAAATAAGCAACTTCATTAATTTGAAAATCATAGCAACTTAAATATTCCATCCAATCTAATCGAAAGCAACAACAAGAGTGAGCACACCGCTGTTTTTTTACGAAAGAATGCTACATCTTTATTTTCTTCTTTTTATCAAAGATATTGTTCTGCGACGTTTTAGATAATTTTAATCTCCCAGTAAGATTCAGATCAGCGCACACTCCGCTAAAGAGTGAAAATTTCATTCTGGAAACATCACTTAGTCTGTGGCTAAGCCATATCTCCAACATATCCTTTCTTCCAGGAGTGCTAATTTTGCAATGTTCACAGGAGAACTTCTGTGAAGTCTGCAGAGCAGGAGGCGAGGTACTGGCAGAAGTAAAGTTGTGAGGACGGACCGTGAAACGTGCCGGGATAGCTCAGTCAGTAGAGCGCTTACCCACAAGGGCAAAGGTCCAAGGTTCGAATCCCGGTTCCGACACACAATTTCAATCTGCCAGGAAGTTTCAACTTATGAATGAATTTCCTATGTTCCCACGGAAGTACGATGAAACATCTATTCCCTTCTCCATTTCCACTGTGACATCAGCAGCTGATCTGTGGCTATAGTAACGTTCCGACAACAAGACCGTAATGGAAACCAAATCGATGAATTATATTTTCAGTGAGAGTTTTTTCGGGCGATGTAAAATTTTTATGTTGGTCTTCCGTGTAACCTGAAGTACAGCACACTCGAAGCTCTGTTTAATTGGAAACAAACAAGTTTTGAAGATCGTAAATAAAAATTCAGCTTTGTAATTAGCAATTCAAATAATTAAATGAATTAAATCATATTCGGTATGCAGGTCGGTTGTTGAATTTCAATGTTAAATCGCGTCCATAGCCGTAGGGCTAAAACTTTGGTTAGCCTGTGGGGATGACACGGAGAGGCGGCCCATATAAACCGACTGCATTTAGGATTCACCAGCGACATCGCACTGCTACGTCGACAATCGTAGCTATCATAATCTGTGAGTTAAGAAAGTTTTGAGACATCATTAGCAAAAGAAGAAAAGAGAAGCGGACATGTGCGAGTAGGTCTCGCTTTCTGAAGATTTAATACATTATTAGTTAAGCATATAAAAATTCATTTTCACCTATTGATTAGTGAGTTTGCAAGCATTACTACGTCTAACATACATTGCCGTATCTTCTTTTGGCATTGTCGTACATTGGCGTACATCTACATATATACTCTGCAAATCCCACTCCCACTTACATAGGTAGAAATGATCAAGAGAATAAAATACGAATAATCAGAAATCGGACAGAGAGATTCAAGGTGTTCATTCTTCCCGCGCGCTATTCGAGAATGGAATGGGAGGTAAATAGTATAACGGTGGTTCGAAGAACCCTCTTCCAGGCACTTAAATGTGATTTGCAGAGTATTCCATTTATATGTGGATGTAGACCATCAAGCTTTCCAAAATATGGTTGAAAAGTGTTACACAGAGCAGATTCCTGTATTTGTATCACACATCCAATGCCATCATGTAACGTGAAGGATGGTGGTACACACATTATTCTACCACTGTTTTAAAAAACGTTTTTGGAAGAATATCATACTCTATCAGTATTCTCATTGTAATGTAATTCTACAACGTTAAACCATTTTTTTAATAAAATTGTTCAACAGATAAGTCTCGTGCAATAAGGGATGATTTTACATCGCTGTGCATGACGGAGTTAAACACGCATGGGCATCGTAAGGACATTTGCAATGGTTACTGTGTCAGAATCAGGCACTGCAATACGTAGAAAATGATACTGTATTTTCTTATCTATTGGCTTCCTCCAAGAAGAGCTCGTTTGATGAATAATCCATTCCAGCATTTTCTAGCGCAGCGGAGGCGACTTTGCATCCGGGAACTGCGCAGTATTGGAGACTGCCTGGAGCTGGAGAGGTCTGCGTCGGACACGCCGGCCGCGCTACCTGCTGGAGCGGCCAGTGAATACCGACTAATTGGCTCCAGAGCGCACTCCAGGCCGCCCGACGTGGACGCTTCCAGATTACTCCAGCGTACGGCCGCCCCTGACGTGCTCCCAGACACCACCAGCACCCGAGCACAGCGGGTGACCTGTATTCCGCGTGTACCACGACTCAGAGACTAGGGCAGTGCTTCACAAACTTTCCCTCATGGCGACACCCTTTTATAGCTTACAGTTTTGCGCGACAGCCTTTCACTAATATAAATACAACAGATGTATTTCGCAGCATTGGCCGTTAATGTTTCATTTAAAAAAACGACAGATCGATTTCAATCACGTAGTGACCATCTTCAGCGTCCTTCAAACAAGCATTATGAATGCATAATGTTTTATTTAAAAAAACGACAGATCGATTTCAATCACGTAGTGACCATCTTCAGTGTCCATCAAAAAGCATTATGAATGCATTCATAATGCTTGTTTGAAGGACACTGAAGATGGTCACTACGTGAATGAAATCGATCTGTCGTTTTTTTTTTTTTTTTTTTTTTTAATAAAACATTAACGTCCAATGCTGCGAAATACATCTGATGTGTTCATCATTGTGTGGTCGTTGAGCACCTCCAGGAAATGGAATCAAGCCTCAAAATAATATAAATACACTAGCTGAAAACCCGACTTTGCCCGGGTATTTATTTATTCCTGTCTTGAGTTAGTGCTTCTCCTATCGCTTCCCACCCTGTTCATCTCCTTGTTTTCTAAAATCATGCTATATTTATCGGAGAGTAAATAAGAAATAAGGAAAGAAATGTTTGTATAGTTTGTGGGACTTAACTACGTGGTCATCAGTCCCTAAACTTACAAACTACTTATGAAGTAGATAAGACTAAGGATGGCACAAATATCCATGCCCGAGGTGGGATTCGAACCCCCGACCGTAGTGGCCGTGCAGACCGTGACTGCAGCGCCTCAGTCCCCTCGGCCACCGAGGCCGGCAAGAAATAAGGCTGCCTCGCATAGCCAGCCGCGGTGGACGAGGGGACTGAGGCGCTGCAGTCACGGTCTGCACGGCCACTACGGTCGGGGGTTCCAATCCCCCCTCGGGCGTGGATATTTGTGCCGTCCTTACTATTAGCTAGTTCATAAGTAGTTTGTAAGTTTAGGGACTGATGACCCCGTAGTTAAGTCCCATAGACTCTACAAACATTTGAACATTTATTTTTGAGCTGTCTCGCATAATGTAGAAAATTGTCAATGCAGTTGACATACAAAATGCGCACGATCTCATATTTATTGAGTTATATGTTGTACAATTGTATAATTTTTAGGTATATATTCATTTGTATGTGCAGTATGTCTGTAAAATCTGTCGCGAATACAGTTAGTAGTAAAGAAGTAATAGATTAAAAGTTGAAGCGTGATGGGGCGGTTTTCCATAAACGTTACTGTTTGCGTGCTCATATCTCATGATCTACGTGTCGGAATGTGATACAATTTAGAAGCTTCATTCGACTATATATGTGTATACTGTCTGTAAAATTTCTTGTCGCTGCAATTTGTAGTGTTCAAATTATAAATTGTAACGTCATTCCGAGTCCCGTAGTTTTACTCCATAAACAGCAGAAAATTAGGTAGCGAGAAACTTTTTTCCTTTCATCATTTTACTATGGTTGCCAGCGAGAAAAAGTTTAATAAAGGTTTGAAATTATGTTTAAAGTTTGTCGCAAGTCGCTAAGTACTGTCATTCTCATACAGTGTATTTCGAAAGCCTTGCGGCATTATATGATATTTTTTGCGATTTATATTGGTTATTAAGTAATATCTTTTGAAACATGTGCCGTATGTGATTCTTAACCATACAGCAAGCGTGTATATGTGTATACCAAGGAATGTGTATGCCAAATTTGGTTGAAATCAGTCCAATTGTATAGGAGAAAATGAACAGCGTTGTCGCAAAATGCAGCAGTTTTTCGCCCATCTAATTGTTTATGACTTCATATCTCGTGAACTATATATCGTATGTGATTCTTACACTTACGGCGACCGTCCTCATCGATTGAAGCGTACATGTACAAAATTTCATAAAGATTGGAACAATACTGTAGAATTGTATGCAATACGTATAAACATACGGACACTCTGCTTTATATATTAGATACGGTAGAATTTAGATGGTTCTAGCGGAAGGGGAGGGGGGGGATAAAGTATCGCTTAAATGCAGTTTATAACCGAAACTGAAATTCTCGTACGCATTGACATGTTTAATGTTGATCCTGACTGCAGCAATTACGTACACTGATCACAAGAAAAGGATTAGGAACTACGGAAATGTACAACATAGTAACACCGCAGACAACAATGCCTAACTCACACATTAATACTTCTACATGCGACCCAACTTCCCAAACACTAAAGCTGAATTTCGGAAACCGTTTTTCGCTGTCGTGTGTACATGTCAGAGCCAGATACGGTTCTGGTGGATCGATTGAAAACCGCATCTGGAAATTAGCTGCTCGGATTTCTGATTTAGACAGCACAGTGGCTGTTCCATTTCAGTTCAATATTATCACATAATTTTCAGAAATAAAGAGGATGTATTTATAATAAGTTATGAATTATTATGTAAGTTCTGTTGTTAGGTTCTTGCTTCACCAC
Source organism: Locusta migratoria (assembly GCA_026315105.1). NCBI lineage: Eukaryota > Metazoa > Arthropoda > Insecta > Orthoptera > Acrididae > Locusta > Locusta migratoria. The sequence goes on along the minus strand of CM048744.1, from coordinate 214,760,084 downwards.
GGCCTCGGAAATCCCGACATATTTGGAAAAATGGATAAATATTTGTGACAAGTAAGAATATGAATGTCATTTCTGGTCCCAGAATCTGTTACAGTAAACTGAGAGAAAAAGTATTAACGCATACCTGGGTTCGAACCAACGATCACTGCATTTAAAATTCTAGTCTCCGTTGATCACCCGGCTATACTCCATACTAAACATCGCTAGCCGGCCGCGGTGGCCGAGGGGACTGAGGCGCTCCATTCACGGTTTGCACGGCCACTACGCTTGGGGGTTCGAATCCCCCCTCGGGCATGGATATTTGTGCCGTCCTAGTTCGTAAGTAGTTCATAAGTAGTTTGTAAGTTTAGGGACTGATGACCCCTTAGTTAAGTCCCATAGACTATACAAACATTTGAACATTTTTTTGAAACATCGCTACTGAATAGCTTTAGTTCGTGGAAAATTGTGACTGCTTTTACAATCTGTGACAGAATTTACAGCCACTGTGTCATTGATTGAAATTTAATTGTAAGAAACGCTACCGATGGTAACTTGGCTTTGATAAATCCATTAAAAAACTCACAGGTGCAACTTTTTGAGAAGGAAAGCATACTACCGTGAAGGTTCGTTCAAGCAGCTGCCAGTTCCAGCAAACTGCGCATGGGAAGAGCTTTTTATCGAATATCAGCAGCAGCTCTGGGAAGAGCTTTTTATCGAATATCAGCAGCAGCTCTGCAACCGGCAGCTGCTTGAACGAACCCAGAGTGTCTACTGCTGCTGAAGCAGAGCTGCCGCCTAGCGGCTGAGCACGCAATTAATGTGCACCGGATCATTCCTTTAATACGTGATCTGTGGTGATTGAATGAAGAGAAGGATGATTTAGCTGCAGGCGAGTCTTCAGGGTAGTATGAAGAGAAAGATATTTAGTGTTATTTTATGAAAAGTTTTTTTTTTTTTTTTTTTTTTTTTTTTTCACGACACACTTGATACTACTACGTGACACCCTAGGGTGTCGCGACACCGTTTGGAAAGCTATGGACTACGGTATCGTTAGGAGTGTCCCACCGAAGTCTGATAGGACCGCTATTATTTTCTATCTATAAGAATGATCCATGGACGTAGTCAGAGGGGGGTTTCTGGGGTTCAAACACCGTCCGAAATGTTGACAACGCTAACAAATTGGCATCATTCTGCATGAGTATAAAGCCCGCCTACATTTTATAAAGGCTGGGAAGCCGTCACACATGCTGTATACAGTCCCGATTTTTACATATGCAATTCCTACATTTTCTGGAAAGTGTGACTTGCCTGTTTTCCAACCATTAGGAATAATCCTTTCCTCAAGGTACCCACGGTAAATTACGATAAATAGGGGCAGTAAACCCGACGGAGAATCTGTGTAGCAACCTTCAGTGACCCTGCCCGTCCCTGGAGTTACATTGAGCTTCAGAGATTCCTGCCGTTTTTAAACACTAGTATTAGCAATTAAAATGTCAGTCATCAATATTTCTTCGTGCTCCAGTGTAAACAAATCAAGGTTACAGTCAGGGCAAGGAGTATCTGTATATCTATAGTTTGCCATAGCTTTCACACACCTCAAAAAAATTGAGTTAGGAAGTGCTTCTCTGATAACGCTTCAGATGCTACTGAAAGCTTGACTCACTGCCTTTCTGATCAACATCCGTTTTCGATCCGCATTGCCTGTATTCGTGGTACGATTTGGCTTGTTCGTATTTTGGATAACACATAGATTCTTATGTAGTTTACCATTTTTTTCTATATCGTGGTGACACTCTACTGTACAGTCCTTTGGAACGAAATATAAGAAAATACATACAGTATTAGTGAGTTTACATATCTATTAAGAGTACTCTTATTACAATGTCCAATTATTGAAAACACCCTCCCCCAAAAATTATATTCTGGCTACGACTATGAAATGATCTCACGGACAGTGTGTGTTGCAGTCTGAGACTGTTTTCTGATGATGCTGTAGTGAACAGGAAGGTGTCAATGAATGACTGTATTAGGATGCAGGATGACTTGGAGCAAATGTCTGCATCTATATTTTCTTATATACTCCAAAATCGAACGTAAAGTGCGTTGTGGAGGGCATACTGTACCACTACTAGGCATTTCCTATCCTATTCTATTCCCAAATAGAACCAGGGAAAAAGAAAGTCTATACGCCTTAATTTTTCTTGATTTTCTGATCTTTACGCGAAATGTAAGTAGGTGGCAGGAAACTTCAAATTCCGGCCCTCTAAATTTCCTCAACAGAATTTTTCGAAAGGAACGTAGTCTTGCCTCCAGCAATTCCTGTTTGACTTTCCGGAGCATTTCCGTGACACTCGCGCATTGGTCGAACCTACGAGTAACAAACTTAGCCGCTCGCCTCTGAACTGCTCCATGTCTCCCTTTCAACTGATCTGTTGCAGCTCCCAAACACTTTAGCAGTACTCAAGACGTGGTCGTATAAGCGTTTTATACGCGGTCTCCCTTACAGATGAAGTACATCTTGCAAAATTCTCCCAATAAACCGAATTCGGCTGTCCGCCTTACTCACTACTGTCATTACATGTTCGTTCCATTTCATATCGCTCTGCAATGTTACGCCTACATATTTGAATGACGCGACTGTATCAAGAAGCTCACTAATAATGCTGTATTCGAATATTATGGGATTGTTTTTCCTACGCATGTGCATCACACCACATTTTTCTACATTTAGAGCTAGCAAATGTTCAAATGTTTGTAGAGCTTATGGGACTTAACTACGGGGTCATCATTCCCTAAACTTACAAACTAATTATGAACTAGCTAACACTACGGACGGCACAAATATCCCAGCCCGAGGGGGGATTCGCACCCCCGACCGTAGTGAAATTTTGTCTAAGTCATCCTGTATGCTATTACAGTCAGTTAAAGGCGACACCCTCCCATACACCACAGCATCATCAGCAAACAGCCGCAAATTACAACTTACTCTGTCCATCTGATCATTAATATAGATAGAAAATAATAGCGGTTACATCACACTCCCTGGGGCACGCCTGACGATACACTCGTCTCTGATGAACAGTCGCCGTCGAGAACCATGTACTGCGTTCTATTATTCGGGAAGTCTTCCAGCCACTCACGAATCCATGAACCAAGTCCATATGTTCTTATCTTAGTTAGCAGTCTGCACTGTGGCATCGCGTCAAATGTCTTTTTGAAATCGATATTTCTCTACCGTTCCATTCTCCAAAAAATGTTTCAAATGTTTGGATAGTCTATGGGACTTAACTACGGGGTCATCAGTCCCTAAACTTACAAACTACTTATACACTAACTAAGACTAAGGACGGCATAAATATCCATGCCCGAGGGGGAATTCGAACCTCCGACCGTAGTGGCCGTGCAGACCGTGACTGGAGCGCCTCAGTCCCCTCGGCCACCGCGGCCGGCTCCATTCTCCAATAGCGTCCACGGAAGCAGTGCAAGGTAGCCCGTATACCAGATTGACTAATACTGAGGCAGTGCAAAACTGAGCTTATACAATCAATGTGGTGCCTCCAACAACCATGTAAGCCAAATAACATCGATAAAAGTGCGCAACAGAAACGCCCGGGGAAGGGGGAAACAAGTATAATGAAAAATTATGGCCCTGTTGAAAGTACTCCCGAAGCGTACAGCGAAACTGATTAACTTGAATAATGAAGACGGGGGTGGAGGGGGGGGGGAATTGACTTCCCGCGACGGAGTGGACGAGCGCATTGAGGCGCTATACTCTGATTCGCGAGGTCATTTCCCGCCGGGGTTTCGAATCCTCCCTCGGGCATGGATGTACTGATTCCTTATGTCATGTCATTCATGCAGAACACAGACGTTTGTGTCGAGGTATTTTATTACTTGGACGTTATTTTGTTGATAGTTAACACTGCCAGATCAGTAATGCTAGCATAATCTTCGCCACAGCACCAAAGACAAGACAATTCACTGCTGGAATAAAATAAAGGGTACCACATTTACGCTCACACTCTCAGCCACGTACAGAGGGCAACGCAACACAACCTCTAAGATGTACAGATTAATGCCTCAGAAGTGGGTACACGCCGTACTAAGCGGAAAAATGTCTTATAGAAGCATGTTCTTCATCAACAAAAATGTAACTTTCAGGATGGATGCACAAAATTCGATACAAATCAACCTTTATTATTTTGTAGTCCAGGAACATCACTGGGAATGAAAGGGTTAAGTCGCATAAGCTTAAACGAAATTTTAATGGATAGATAGTAAGGTAGAAGCCGATGGACAGAAACGGAAGGACGAGATGGACTAAATATTGTTTATAGTCAAATTTTGAAGTAATTTTATACATCACTTTTATTATATTACTGTTTTTCTTCCTTTCTACATCTACATCTACATACATACTCCGCAATTCGCCGTAAGGTGCGTGGCGGAGGGTACACCGTACCACTACTAGGCATTTCCTTTCCTATTCCACTCCCAAATTGAACGAGGAAAAAAAGAATGCCTATATGCCTCCGTACGAGCCCTAATTTCTCTTATCTTGTCTTTGTGATCTTTACGCGAAATGTAAGTAGGCGGCAGCAAGATCGTACTACACTCAGCTTCAAATTCCGGCCCTCTAAATTTACTTAAAAGAAATTCACGAAAAGAACGTCGTCTTTCTTCCAGCGATCCCCAATTGAGTTGCCGGAGCATTTCCGAGACACTCGCGCATTGGTCGAACCTACATCTTCCCAAAATTCTCCCAATAAACCGAAGTCGGCTGTCTGCCTTACTCACAACTGTCCTTACATGCTCGTTCCATTTCATATCGCTCTGCAATGTTACGCCTAGATATTTGAACGACGCGACCGCATCAAGAAGCTCACTACTGATGCTGTATTCGAACATTATAGGATTGTTTTTTCTACTCATGCGCATCACCTTACATTTTTCTACATTGAGAGCTAGCTGCCATTCTTCGCACCAACTAGAAATTTTGTCTAAGTCAACCTGTATGCTATTACAGTCAGTTACAGACGACACCCTCCCATACACCACAGCATCATCAGCTGCATTGAATACTGCATTAATAATTTTGTACATAATGCATATTTCTTTGTTTTACTGTTTCATGATTTAGAAGTGTGCTGCTCGGTAGCACAGTGGTAGAATGTCAGTCTCTGAATCGAAAGGTCGCGGGTTTGATCCCCGCCAGGTCATAGGATTGTTATCTATCAGTTTCCACTTCTTTCCCCTCTGGCAGTGTTGGTGATGTGAGTAGCACCGAGTAGCTCCGTGGTTCGGAATCCACGTTAAACTGTGGGTCGCCCTATAACTGGCTGGGTCAGTCAGTTCCAAGGTCGGAGGAAGGCAACGGCATGCCACCTCCAAACAGGACCATGCCTAGTAAAGCACTGTGGTGTTGAAACCAATATTCGGATTGACTGCTTTACGTTTTTAATTTAGAAGCTGTTTTCATGATTACATGAAGATGAAATGTTTTCTGAATTTTTATTTTTGTTTGTAATACAAGACGGCAAAAATGCATATATACCCGGCCAATACCGGGTTTAGCAGTTATTACTTTATATAGCAACATAAAAGCACCATTAGCTCTTGTTTAAAGTATCACAGCTACGTGAATTTTGTAATGTTAGTAAATCTATCGGACCAAACTGCGTGGTCATCAGTCCGTAGCTTACGAACTACTTAAACTAAGGTAAACTAACCTAAGGACAACACACACACACACACACACACACACACACACACACACACACACACACACATGCACCAGGGAGGACTCGAACCTCCGACGGCGAGAAACCGTCCGCTCCGCAGCGAGACGCCTTAGACCGCTCGGCTACTCCACCGCGGCTATGTGCACGTATGAGTTTCTTCTTTCACGACTGAAAATACTGTATAGGTAAGATTGCTAAAATATTTTCATGTCGTCAGCATCTTCTTCGAAATACCACAATGTTAAAGAAAACAATTTCCAGAGCAACGCCTCGTCCCCCGATACTGTCAATTTAATCATTGATGGACGGCAACAAAAGTCGAAATTGCTCCTTAAGGAGACAACGGAGTGCAAAACTTACTGCTTACACACCTTCTTTGATTACAGAATGACGAATAGAACTTACGAGTTGATGAACTGAACTTAGTTTGTTGTCTAACCCATAAAAAGGGGAAGAGCCGCTCGTAAACATCTCAGTGTGCTTCCCTCGCGAGAACAAATTCTCAGATGCGAGAGTGCACCCGCCCTTAAACCTTTACGTTTCATTGTATTGTTCTTCCTTAAGGCAACGTCGATAAGTCTGAGGAGTGCTCTTTTTCTGCAAGTCGTAAAACAAGTCTTGAGAGCTGGGTAGTGTGTGAGTGAAGTGCTGATTAACTCGGGGCGTGCACAACGAACTTTCAGAACGAAGTCCGCTTGCATCGACGACTCGCGGCATTTTGAAGAAGAGAACTTCTGAGAGACGGCTGCTTGTCATACGGCATATATCGTTTGCAACCGATAACGATAGAGCTATCCAATAGGTGGTTTTCTACCGTTGGAGTCGGCCCCCTGAAATGCACTACGCAGTAAGTAGAATATTGAAAGAACATTGTTAGAATTCAAATTAATAATAAACTTACTTCTGATTCGTGCTGACAGCTTACAGATAACGGATGACTGAGACCTTATCGTTATACTTACGCTAATAATCTAATCAAAGTACCGGTTGATCAAATAGACAGTATATATTTGAAAACTTAATAAATCACGGAATAATGTAGATAAAGAGGTAAAAGTTAATTGACACACATGCTTGGAATGACATGGGGTTTTATTAGAACGAAAAGAAAGTTCAATATAAGTCCGACAGATGGCGCGTGATTCTGGTTTTGTAACTGATACCGTGACGGGTGAGAGGTACGCCGATATGTTACAGAATAGCATCATCCCCAGTCTGGCTCATAAACACCTGCTGGAATGTACGATTTGTATACAGGATGGCGCTCCACCCCATATTGCTAGACGCGTGAAACACCTCTTGCGTGCGTCGTTTGGTGATGATCGTATGCTTCGCCGCCACATTCCTCATGCGTGGCCTCCCAGGTCCCCAGAGCTCAGTCCGTGCGATTACTGGCTTTGGGGTTACCTGAAGTCGCAAGTGTATCGTGATCGACCAACGTCTCTAGGGATGCTGAAAGACAACATCTGACGCCAATGCCTCATCATAAATTCGGGCATGCTTCACAGTGCTGTTCAGAACATCATTCCTCGACTACAGCTATTGTTGAGGAATGATGGTGAACATCTTCCCTGTAAAGAACATCATCTTTGCTTTGTGTTAATTTGTTATGCTAATTATTGTGGTTCTGATAAGATGCAGCGCCATCTGTCGGACATTTTTGAACTTTTTTATTTTCTAATAAAATCCCATGTCATACCAAGTATGTGTGTCAATTTTCACCTCTCTATCTACATTATTCCGTGATTTATTAAATTTTCAAATTTATACTTTTTGATCACCCAGTATGTAGATCATAAACATAAGAAGAACATAATTTTTTGTTATGGTCTATTCTTACTTTGACGTTGAGTAAAATGTTCGAAAATCAAAGAACTTGCATTTCTTGGATTGATGATGGCCTAATATACAGCAAACTATATTGAAAAAAAAAAAAAAAAAAAAAAAAAAAAGAATTAGTAATGCAAAAACAGATCCTTCGTTTTAACCCGAAATCTAATAACATAAAAAATAAGTAAATAAAAAAATGCTTCGTTTCTTTGTAAACACGATTGGTCGAATTTCGACAGGTGGCAACATTAGTATGAACTGGGTGATCACAAAGTCAGTATAAATTTGAAAACTTAATAAATCACGAAATAATGTAGATAGAGAGGTAAAAATTGACACACAAGCTTGGAATGACATGGGGTTTTATTAGGGAAAAAAAAGTTCAAAAATTGTGCGGCAGATGGCGCTTCATCTGATCAGAAAAGCAATAATTAACGTAACAGATTAAGAGAAAAGATGTTCTTTATAGGAAATGCTCAATGTTGTGAACAGCACTGTAAAGCATGACCGGAGTTATGGTGAGGCAGTGGCGTCGGATGTTGTCTATCAGCATCCCTGGAGATGTCGGTCGGTCACGATACACTTGCGACTTCAGGTAAACCCAAAGCCAATAATCGCTCGGACTGATGTCTGGGGACCTGGGAGGCCAAGCATGACGAAAGTGGCGGCTGAGCACACGATCATCACCAAACGACGCGCGCAAGAGATCTCTTTTTGAACTTTTTTTTTTCTTTGGTTCTAATAGAACTCCATGTCATTCCAAGCATGTGTGTCAATTTTTACCTCTCTATCTATATTATTATGTGATTTAATACGTTTTGAAATTTATACTGACTTTTTGAACATCCGGTGTTAAATCTGTATCTAAATAATTTACTCTGTAAACGATCTTGCGAAGTTTCTTGTCGTAGGCCTCACTGTCAGCATTGCGCATTTGCATGTCAGAAGAGCAAACGCGAAGTCTTGTAAAGCGCCTTTGGAGCCGTTCTTGGCGTAATTCTCGGTGTAATCGCAGTAATGGTTATGAAAGTGCGTCGAGTGGGGGATGGGATGGGGTTGCGTCGCCTCAAAGCGAGAGTCTGCTCCTGGCGCCACGCCAGCAATGGCTTTGTCCCTTCACTTCCGGCAGATGTTTCGCGGCCCACTTAGGACGACTTCCGCTCCCTAAAGCACCTATTGCGGCCCAAGGGCCCTTTTTCGCCTTCTCTTCGCGGGTCGTATTGCTTATTCCTTGCGCACAAGAACGACGTGCGCCACTGTAATGAAACGTATTCGCTCTAGCAACAGACTGAAAAGCTAGACTTTCGACACGGTACGTTCCATTTCTGCTGTCGTTACTGCTTTAATTTGATAGAAATGCTTACTTACTAATCGGGCCACTGGAGTAAGAAGTACTTCGAGAGACGTTTTTATCTCGGCTACTTAGCATCCACCCGCTCCGTATTTCGTCTTTCCAGTAGTGTAATTATTTACAGTGAATATTGCAGCATAGCCGTTTAATATTCATTAGAAGAAACAAAATCTGTCAAAGTGAAACTTTTTTCCCCACTTTAAGTTAGTGACACTAAAAGTGGACCCTTTCCGATGACCTTTAAAATGTTGAAATGTTTGTAGAGCTTAAGGGACTTAACTACGGGGCCATCAGTCCCTGAACTTACAAACTACTTATGAAGTAGCTAAGACTAAGGACGGCACAAATATCCATGCCCGGGGGAGGGGTTCGAACCCCCGATCGTAGTGGCCGTGCAGAACGTGACTGGCGCGCCGCAGACCGCTCGGGCACCGCGGCCGGCTGATAACCTTTAAACTGTATAGTGTTGCTCGTTCAGTAGTTCGTTAGAATTTGGGCGCCGGCCGCAGAGGCCGAGCGGTCTGCGGCGCGCCAGTCACAGTCTGCACGGCCGCTACGGTCGGGGGTTCGAATCCCCCCTCGGGCGTGGATATTTGTGCCGTCTTTAGTATAAACTAGTTCATAAGTAGTTTGTAAGTTTAGGAACCGATGACCCCGCAGTTAAGTCCCTTAAGTTTAACAAACATTTGAACTTTTTTAGAATTTGGGTGGTTTAACAAATCCGCTAGTCGGGTAAAATTTTACTATCGGTCTCCAACGGACCGCTCGGCCGCATTAGGTTGGTAACACTAAGGAACTAAAATTTTATTATTGGCGCACTACACGAAGTGCCTTAACAAAAACAGTTGGTAGTACAGATACGTTTATACAGAGAAAGCATCCAGTATGAATTCATTTTAAGTTATATTTAGTGGCTGCGAGCAACACTATAACAGGCAAAATTCTACCTACTCTTCTCTGTTAATAATTTCGAAGTAATGATAAAATTTGAAATTGTCATTCGGTAAATTTCGCCTATCAGTACGTCTGGTTAGTCAACTACGTAGTGAGAATATTATGATTGTTCTGTTAACATGCAAGAAAAATAAACAATTCGAAACTTAATTATCTACTATTGCTACAAGAAAAATAACTATCAGAATTAATTAAGTTATTATTAATATAATGTTACCAGGAACTATTAAACGTTACAGATCGCGTAATGGCGACCAAGAATTACGTCGTTTAACGTTAATAACAATTACTAAAATTATATATACTTAAAAAAGAAGAATTAATAAAGGCATTGAAATTATTTCAACACTCTTATATTTTCTGAATGTTTGATTTTTATTAAAAAAATAATTCTCCTCGCTACATCACACTTACGTGAATAGTAATGTCCCATGCGACCGATTTTACTCCCATACAACAAAGTTAGTCGAAACACACAGCGGTGCAGTGTTAACTTAGTCTTGGTACTGACTTCCTTCTTGCAGAACAGGAGTTGATTGTAGCTTAGCACTCACTGCACTAGCTCTTCATAATGCACATCATGTCAGTTTGTGAAGTGTCCATGTGCTCTTGTCAGCTTTTGATCAGTGACAGTACAGTGCTTGAATATTTCTGCTAAAAGACACAGTAAGAAAAAATTTTAAAGTTTTACACATTGATATCATTTCAGTATTTCATGTACATTTGAATACTTGCGTCGATCAGCTGAAGAAATTTTGAATACCTTTTATGTTTCTTGACATGTCTGGAGACTGGAATGATGTTCTTTAATTTTCCAGTGCCACTTCATGTCTGAATGGCGTCAGTCCAAAAAAAAAAAAAAAAAAAAAAAAAAAAAAAAAAAAAAAAAAACCGAAAGCCGCACTGGTGTAAGGCTTCGTCCGACCTCCAAATTATTCGTATTTGCCTTTAGTTTTGCGTAAAAGTGTTATAAGATACTCCAACATCTCGCGAATAACGTCAAGGCACGCCCAGAAATTATTTTGTGCCTAGAAACTGGTCTTGCTGACACTACATTTACTGTGTATGGTTCAATAATGACCAACATGGTACTACTGGTATAACGGATGAATTTTTTATACTTCTAGGTGACTTAAAGGGTTAAAAGTTTGGTAAATTCTACAACGCTATAAATGATTAAAAGTCATGAGAGGGTTTGGTCCCACGATGAATTGGATGGGGGTAGGGTACTCGAATCACCCACATGGGTCAAAAATTATCCACGTGGTATTCTAGTGTTAGTGCTGCTTTTATCCAGAAAGAAAGAATCTTGGACATATCATTTCGCAATGGCAGAACTAACACTGAAATCTGTTACTTCCCTAACTTGGAGTAGACGTAAGGAGCGAGCTTAAATGGAACGACCATACAGAACTAATCATGGGCAAGTTTGATGCCAGACTGAGATTCATTGGAAGAATCCTTGGGAAACATTCTCAACACAGGAACTAGGTTACACATCACACTAGACGACGCTTGGGTACTGCTCATCAGCGTGGGATCCGCACCAGATAGGGTTGATAGGAGGCATAGAGAAGATCCAACGGATAGCAGCAAGCTTCGTTACAGGCTTATTAAGTACGCGCGAATGAGTGACAGATTATCAGGAAACTCCAGTAGTAGCCACTGTAAGGGAGACATCTATCGTTTGTAATAATACGGTACTCTCTCACCTATAAAATTGTGTAGATACTTCATAAAATATGTAATTATCTGCGATGTGTCACAGCTAAATATCATGTATTGACATCCATTTTTTTTATCAACTCTGTAGTAACAGATGAAGCTAGAAACACACTGTTCGTTTCTAGTCGAGTTAACATCTCTCAGCAATTACGCTGTTTTTGTAATTTTTCTTGCGTTAGCCAGCTACGGCGATATTCTTCTTATAAAGGTATGTGTGTGTGCTTCAATGCTTCTTTATTTAATAAATCCCCCCTTTCTCTCTTTAAAATGCAGTTTATGAGTTTTAAATGTAGTTAGAAGTTCGTCCCATCTCGCTTTGATGCTTTTTGGACTACTACAACAATGGATAGTTAAGTTTCCGTGTTAAATAGACCGTAATCTCTCGTGCAGCCCTTCTAAATCCACATTTCAGATATGTATTCTTCAATAGTTAGTAAAAACTGCAATCATTTTTCCGTAATTTTTCGTGGTCCGATTTACGAGTGCTACAAAATTTTCTGAAGGTTAGGTGAGTATATCGCACAATTAATGAAGAAGTACTGAGCAGAATTGGAGAGAAAAGTAATTTTTTGGCTTACCTTGACTAAAAGAAGGGATCGCTTGGTAGGACACATCTCAGACATCGTAAATTTAGCATTGCAGGGAAGTGTGTGTGTTTGGGAAAAAAAGTCACAGAGGGAGACTAAGAGACGCATATAGTAAACAGATTTAAATGGGTTTGCCGTTCTTATGAGGATATGAAAAGCCTTTCCCGGGGTAGAGTAGGGTGGAGAGCTGCATCAAACCAGTCTCCGGACTGAAGACCATAACAATACGAAATTTCAATGTCCATCTTTCTTTGAAAATGCAGTATTTCACGCGGTCAGATACATGGGAAACTGTTTAATTGTACCAAACTACACCATCCACTGTCTGCGACCAGCTACTTTTATCAAAACTTTTTCAGCCTATCCGGCAAAACTTCGATGGAGAGCTGTATAGCTAACTATTCGTCGAATTACTTTTAATACATTGCCTGCATTACCTCCCACCGTTAAATAGTCTGCTAATCCGTCATATTTCACTTAGGATTTTTTCCAGTTTTTCCGATTTTTTCATAGTAATTTTTGAATGGCTTCCAAATTAAAATTTTCCCCCTTTGCCAGTGTTTTAATCACTAACTGAAACAGGCGAGCAGTGACATTAAACGCTGCTATTATGTGTTTAATGCTAAACATTAAACGAGCTGCTATCAAAGCTCCGAGGTCATACGCTGCTCGAAGGGTGAACCAATGTATTCCTTCCTCATACGTATATCTCGCGAAAAATCACAAGGATAAAATTAGAGGGATTAGACCCCACACTGTGGCATACCGGTAGTTTTTTCTTTTTCCGTTTATTTTACTTACTCGTTCGGCAATCCTTCTTTCATTAATTACAATATCCTTATACAATAATACAAATGCTCTTATAGTACTACACTAAATTATATATTCACTGAGTCTCTGTATGTCTTTCAAATCACCATCATGGCCGTACAATTCACACACTAGTAAATGGTCTATTGTTTGGGTTTCACCACACTCACATTCGGAGCTGTCTGATAGGCTCCATTTCTTCATTAGTTGCTTACAACTGCCGACACCGTATCTCACGCGGTTCAAAGTTGTCCACAGTTTGCTTGGAAGATTGGATCCTTCGATCTTCAAATTGGGGTCATTCACCAAATTGCATTTCGTGTGTTCACTTGTAGCCAGTAGCTCTTTCCAGACTGTTTTCGAGATGAAGTCATGAAAGCTCTTCACCGGTTTTCCAAAACGCTGTCCTGGAGTTAAGCCTGTTTGTAACTATTAGATGTAAATTGATAGGTAGGTCCAGGTTGCCTAGGAGTTTCTGGTATTTTCTTATGGCTAGCTGTGATCGCCTGATCTCAGGGGGCTCTATGTTGGCAAGGACAGGGAGTCAAGCACAGGAGTGGCCCAGAGTGTACCCAAGATCATTCTCATCGTCTCCCTCAGGTGGACGACCACTTTAGCTACATGTGCACTTCCCATCGAAAGGGAGAGCAATATTCAGCTACGCTGTAGATAAGAGCTAGTCCTGATGTCCTCAGAGTGCTCGCTCCATATCCCCATGTCGTTCCCGCTAGTTTAGACAGGGTAGCACTGCGGCATTCAGTTTCTATTTTGTGTCTAATGTATTCGTGCTTTCACGTCGTCAGTCAGTTCCAATTATCGTTCTGGCGTGGATGGATTGCTTACTGGCAATTTGAGGAAGGTGCAAATGGCTGGCAAGGGCGCTGGCTGAGACACGATGTACTCAAAACAGAACACATTTTTATTTTACACAGAAATTCTTCCATAGGGGAAACAAAAGAACATAACAGTACTTAGCTTTTCACAGTCACTGCTGTATCACGAAAACAGTATCAAAAATCAAACTTGGTACATTGTCCTGTTCATGTCTAACTGAACATTCAATAGTAGACAAGATCTCGTGACTTGAGTATCTATATTTATAAATGTGAATGTCTGTTCGGTGTACGCTTATCACGTCCGCACGACAAGACGCAGAGACTTAAATATTTGTACAGTTACTAATTTATACCTGATGAAGGTTTTTAGGCACGATTTTATAGCGATCTGATAGATATTTAGTAATTTGAGGAATGTAACGCGAAATTCGGAACAGTAATTACTCTTTGAAAATGATTTTATTGGTTGCATTGTTGCTTGAGGGTTGATAATGATAAAAGGATGGCGTATATTGGGATGGAAAGTTATGGGTGTATATAAAATTGTACGTGTTTGTGTGTGTGTTAATATTTCGCTCTGCAGCGAAAACTACAGAACGAATGGTCTGTGTGTAATTGTTGTCCGAAGTCTCCCGGTGTACACCATAGCAGTTCCATGCCGATAGCTACAAGGGTGTGGAAGATAGGGTAGTTGAAAGTCGTCAAATTATTTTAAAAAATCGCACTGAAGGGCAGCGATAAAGTTTGCGACTCTATAGCAAGGAGGTTACATACAGCGAAACGTGATGCCACAGGCCATATCTTTGGTCTATGAGTGCTACAATGTCTTCAGCTCCTTCTCCGGAAGGATAAGTATGCGAATAAGGAAATAAAATAAATAAATAAAGCAATAAAAAGAAATTTCTTTTAAAACATCTGTTTAAAAAAATCGATTTGACGTTTCGCGCATTACATCAAGTGATCGTTCTGTGATATTATTACAAGCATTTTTGTTGAATTTCGTGATTGGATTCTTCGGAACGAGTGCATTTTTACGTGTGATTTGATCTCATAGCACACTACTGAAAGATAGCTTATCTATCATCAACCAACACGCGAGCGGAGCCGCGGATTTAAGCTTGTATACAATAAAACTTAAAACAGTCTGCAGCGGGCCACATACTAATACAAACAACCTTTCCTGTAGTCTAGTCTTCCAGGGCACGTCTACCACACAACTAACTTTTCACTTCACATAGCGCTGCGAACTTCAGGAGGGCGTGGCGGCCACCTTGCGATCTCACTGTGGGCCGCTGGCAGCAACCGTCTCTTACTTATTTTTTCATTGTGTGGTGCCAACCTTGCCTTGGTGGTTAGGACACCACAGTGTCCTCTAATGCAAGTTGTAAGATAGAGTGCGATCTAATTTGACACCCAAGTATTTAGGCTCATTCTTGTGTCTAATCTGCTGACCATTCATAGACAACTGTACTTTTTATGTGCTTCTCTGTTGCTGAGTTGCAGTTCCGTTAACTATAGGTGACTGGAATAAGAGGAGGAAGTGAGGTGGCTTGAAGAGTATTGATGTAGACGCATAATCTTTCAGAAAACTATTAAAAATGATTTACTGGTTTTTCCGACTATTCGAGGCATTACGTTTGTCTACGAGCGCCGGCGAGGCAGAAGGCCTACAAAGACACTTGGAGTTAAGCGGCGTACAGACAACTCAGCACGCCTGGCGTGACCACACCCATAGCAAAGTGTGGCGTGGTTAGCACCGCGCCGAAAGGTCACCCAAGCAGCCGCAGGCAGCACCCACGAGAATACGTGAAGGTGCCGTCTCTCTGTACACAGATCCACGACTTGGCTTGATTACTGTCTTTCTGACACGATCTGTTTATACCGGCGCGCGGAAGCAGTGCCTAGATACTGCTAATTTCCGGAAAGTCTGCACTCATTCATGTGAGTATTTCTGCTTGTTTAATTTCATCTATATCGATGCTCTGCAAATCGCATTTAAGTGCCTGGCAGAGGGTTCATTAACTACTTTCATAACCTTTTTCTAGCGTTCCATTTTTTAATAGCGCGCGGTAAGAAAGAACACCTCAATCGTTGCGTTTTCGATCTGATTTCTCTTATTTATGTCTCCCTATGTAGGTGGATGCTAACAAAATAATTTTACACTCAGAAGTAAAAGTCGGTGACTGAAGTTTGGCAAATAGATCTCGTCGCAACGAATAACGTCGTTCTTTTAATGATTTCCACCTCAAATCGTGCTACATTTCCGTGACGCTTTGCCCCCTGTAACGTGATAAAACAAAACGAACTGCCCTTCTCTGAACCTTCTCAATGTCTTCCGTCAGTCCCACCTCGTGATGGTCCCACACTGGGCGACAGTACTCCAGGAGAGGACGCACAACTGTGATGTATGAAGTCTCTTTGGTGGAGCTGGTGCATCTTCGAAGCGTTCTGCCAATGAAACGTAACCTTAGATTTGCCTTCCCCACAATATTTTCTATGTCTTCTCTCCAGTCTAAGTTGTTCGTAATTGTAACTCCTAGGTATTTGGTAGAATTTGCGACCTTTTAAGGTTTGACTGATATATCGTGTAATTGAAGTTCAGCGGATTTCTTTCAGTGGCCATGTGTATTACTTCACATTTTTTATTATTTATTGTTAATTGCCAATTTTCGCATCATGTAAAAATTTTCTCTAAATCGCTTTGTAGTTGCTTTTGATTCTCTGTTGACTTCACTAACCGATAAACGATAGCATCATCCGCGAACAGTCTAAGAGAGCTATTAAGATTGTCTCATAAATCGTTTACAAACACAAGGAAGAGTAGGGGATTTATAACGCTTCCCTGGTAAACGCCTTTTACTCGATTGCTTACCGTCATTACTACGAACTGTGTCCTTTCTGATAGGAAATGGTGAATCCAAACGCACAATTGGGGCGATATTACATAAGCACGCAACATCACTATAATCCGCTTGTGAGGAACAGTGTCAAAAGCCTTCCGGAAATCCAGAAATATGGAATCGTTTGGAGATCCCTTGTCGATGGCACTTAACACTTCATGTGAATAAAGGGCAAGCTGTGTTTCGCAAGAGCGATACTTTCTCAATCCGTGTTGACTATAGGTTAATAGGTCGTTCTCTTCGAGGTAGTTCATAATATTCGAACAAAGTATATGTTCCAAAATCCTACTGCAAATCGACTTCATAGAGATTGGACTGTAATTTTGGGGATCAATCCTCTTGCCTTTCTTGAATATTGGAGTGATCTGGGCAACTTTCCAGTCTTTGGGTACAGATCTTTCGCTGAGTGATCGGTTGTATATGATCGCTAAGTATGGAGCTGTTACATCAGCATACTCCGAGAGGAATCTAGTTGGTGTACAATCTGGCCCGGAAGATTTGTTTTAGTTTAGTGACTTAAGTTTTTTTACTTCTCCAGAAACATCTAATTCTAAATTTCGTATGCTGGCAGCTGTTCGTGGTTCGAATTCTGGAGTGTCTTATTGGTGAAAGAATTTCGGAAAGCTGTGTTTAGCATTCTAAATTATCAGTACTCTCATCGATAGTATTACCATTGCTATCGCCTAGCAAGTGCCTTCTTCAGGTTCAGTGTTTCGTTGTATCGGCGACCGTCACAACAAAGGTAACCCCAACTCCGTACTTGTTCGATTAGCGTCAGGTACTTCGCGCTTATCGTTACCAGGGTTTCTGAGAAGACCTGTGCGCAGGGATGGCTGCAATATTTAAGGAGACCGAGGCAATATTGTAATTTGCCCCTATCCCACGCCTTATCAGCGCATTGACGACGTATGAGATCTAATATAAACATAAGTTATGATATTCACTCACTGTTTCGTCGGTTCTTGACAGAATATTTGATACATTAGAAATGAATCACACAAAATAACTGTGAAATATTCTGTGGCGTGACGTGACCACACCCATAGCAACTTGTAACGTTTACCTGATGATGGCTTAACAGCCGAAACCCGGTTCGTAAACCAATAAGTTTGCAGAATATCTCACAGTTACCTGGTGTGTTTCATTCATATTAACAGTTATGCACATAATAATTGCTTGTATTATCAGGATTGGCAGGGTCAGATTAAAGTAGTTGTTGTTGTGGTGGTTTTGAGTCCGGAGTCTGGTTTGATGCAGCTCTCCACCCTACTCTATCCTGAGCAAGCCTTTTCATCTCCTCATAAGAATGACAATCCACATCCACTTGAATCTGCTTACTGTATTCATCTCTTGGTCTCCCTCTGCGATTTTTCCCAAACACTTCCCTCCAGTAATAAATTTATGATTCCTCCTTGTCTATGAATGTGTCCTACCAACCGATCCATTCTTGCAATCAAGGTATGCCAAAAATTCCTTTTCTTCCGAATTCTGACCACTATTTCTTCATTACTTACACAATCTTCCCACCTAATATACAGTGTTCTTCTGTAGCACCATGTTTCAAAAGCCTCTGTCCTCTTCCTGTCTAATGTCACTCCCGTACAACGCAACACTCCCTACACTTGAATTAATATTGGATATTGCCAAATTTCTATTTAAAAAAAAGAAGAATACGCTTTTTTTTCCAATTGCCATTATGCATTTTATATCCTCTGTACCGCCATCATATGTTATTTTACTACCCAAGTAATAAAACTAATCTACAGCCTTTATTGTTTCGTTACCTAATCAAATTCCTCCTGCATCGCCTGATTTTCTAAGATTGCATTCTATTAACCTTGTTTTGCACTTGTTAATATTCATGTTATACGCACCTTTCCACACACTGTCCATTCCGTTCAATCGCTCTTCCAGGTCCTTTGCTGTCTATGCCAGAATTACAATGTCATCAGAGAAACGCAATGATATTATTTCTTCACCCTGAATTCTAACTCCTTCTTCATATTTAAAATAGATAACAAGAAAATAAGCACTCTCACATATGCGCACGTCTTAGTGGTGAAGCCAGATTCAAATGTTTAAAAGTTTGTAAAATTATTGGACCAGTAGTAGCAAGACTTACAAAAAACCTAAACTAACTTACAGTGAGGACAACACACACGCCCATGCCTAAGGGAGGACTTCAAATCTCCGTCGGGAAAGGCTGCCCAGTGCGTAGCATAACGCATTAGACCACGCGATCATTCCGTGTGGCATCAGATTCGTTTGTAATGTTGCGATCTGATGCAACGTAATCTAGTATTTCAGAGCTCGAGCAGAGGTGTAAGGGTTATGATATGAAGATCAATATCTACAAAACGAAAGTAATGTCTGTGGGAATGGAATTTAAACAGATTAAGTGCTAAATTGGAGGAACAAATTCAGTGGCGTAGCAGTATCACCGAGGGCCCTGGGGCGAAAATGACATTGGGGCTCTCTTTAAACTGAAACTGAACAGATACAAAACTACTTCGTCATCAGCTTCTTACCGACCACTAGAGGACATAATAAGGTAAATCTAAATACTACTAAGTAAAGTATCACGTGCGATGGACGAGATAATATTTAATTGTACGCTCTAATATAACTGTGTAAGCTTGTTTGTTATGCTTTCAAGCAAAAATTAATAGGGGGATTTGTTAAAATTTTGTAAAGGAATAGAGTTCGACTTGGGTGGGACACACAGATAAAACGACCCCATGAGATAGTTTTGGAATGTGCTCTATACTAGGCGAATGAAGTTGCAGGCAGAAGCTTCACTGATGACGCGCCTATCCACTATCCATATTTTCTCTTCTGCTTGCACGAATTTCAGAGTGCAATTCGTTAGAGCACTTAATTGGGTTTTTTTAATTAAGAAGCACTCCCTTGAGGGTATTCACTTCACAAACAGGAGTTAGTATAACAATACCGTTGTGTACTAATACACTATAGATACTTCATATTCAAATGCGGTCACACAGTTTATTGTCATACACACTACTAGTAATTCAGCGCCATTGATAGTTATTTCGCAACTCCCACTTCAACCGACAACACGCTAATAGTGACACGTCTTAGCGGACAAGCAATAGACCTTGTTATGGTTATATCCTGAGGAGGGAATAATTTTGGATGTCACTTCCTGCCTCTGAGGTTTGTTGGTCAAGGGTAAAGTCGAAAATCCTTCACTCGACTAAAATATTATATAGAGTAGAACGTCTATTATCCAAAGTTATTTGGAGACATGGATGTTCGAAAAACCGGTTTATACAGATAATCATACTGTACACTTCTTATTGAAGTTTATGCAGTGTTTGGAGGCGCGCGATCATCCATACTGCGCCGAGCGGCACGCCGCAACACTTGGAAGTCTCAGCTGTTGCTGTGAGCAGCTTTGATGCTGCCGCTACTTCTGCTGCTATCCCGACAGAAGTGTTCTGCACAACGACTGGCGGCTTGGCTGGTCAGCTGCGCCACCGAATGGCGTCGTGTGAAGGTCCCATTAGGAAGCTTTGCTCCGCCGTTCGGTGGCCCAATGCGGTTACTATTGGAAATTTGGTGGGAGGTGAGGGAGAGGGACTTAGGGTGGGAGAGTAAAAACAATAAAAAATTCGACGGTCTATTGTAACTTTTTCCGGAGGCAGTTCACGAAGGCCGAGGGGGCCCCTTGAGCTCGGGGGCCCCGGGGCACTGCCCCGCTCAGCCCTATGATAGCTACGCCACTGAACAAATTTAGAACAGGTGGACAATTTCAAGTACTTAAAGTATATTTTCTCACACTATGGCAACATAGTGAAAGAACGTGAATAAAGGTGTAGCAAATCTAATGCAGTTAGTGTTGAACTAAGATCTACTCTCTTTCGCAAGAAGAAAGACCAAGGCTAAGTTACTAGTGCACCGCTCTATCTTTCGTTGAATTTTACTGTATAATAGTGAAAGCTGAGTGGATACAAGTTACCTTATTATTGAAGTTGAGGTTACAACCCTCTATCCACCCATACACCCCATGTCTCTAACATTAACTCCCCCCTATTCGCCATTCTCCTCCTATCCCATCTCTCTGTTCATCTCCTCCCTTCCCAGTACATTAAAAATTATTTGTAGCTGCTAAATTTCATGGCTATCGGTAAAACGATGTCTACTGTAGAGTAGGATACTTTCCGCTGTGCACGGTACTTCATACAAGAGTCGTCCACAAAGTAAGTTTCGTTTCTCTGTCTATCCGCTACGATCGCAGTTCCAAGCATACGCGGCAATTACTCTGACTCAAGGAGACGACATGTATGCCATTTTCATATCGCTGCTGCCGACGTGTGCTTTGTAGTGCTTCTTTATAGTGCCACTCGTAATTGAAAATGCCGCCGCGTGTGAAATCAGTTAAACCGAAGGAAATTCATCGGCAAATCTGCGAGGTTTACGGACATAATTCTATGAGTGATTCAATGGTTAGAAGATGGGTCAGATGATTAAATGAAGGACGTGATTAAGTGCACGATGAAGAACGAAGTGGACGCCCGTCTGTGGTTACTGATGAACTGGTTGACTCAATTGAAGATGATATTGAAGACAACCGTAAGTTCACACTTATTGCTCTTGCTATGGAAGTTCCGCAAATCTCACGATCATTAATTCATGAAATTGTTACTGAAATGTTTGCTCACATTGGGCAGCTAAAATTCTTACGGAACGACACAAAAAAACAACGGATGGGCAGTGCACTTCAATTTTTAACACGCTACAATAAAGAAGGCCATGAAACAAAACGGAAATCAATGGAATGGAGGCACACTTCATCCCCAACTAAGGTTAAAACTAAGCAAACCTTGATACTCGAAAACTCATGTGCACTGTTTTTTGGGACAGAAAGTGCATTTTGTTGATTGATTTCTTACCACGAGGCCAAACAATCAATACACAAGGTTATTGTGAATTGCGCCGCGCAATACTGAACAAGCGCCGGGGATTACTGTCAAAAGATATAAAGATGGTGTTCCATTTTTCCACGATGCCCGACCTAACACAATGATTGTGACCAAGCAATTCTTACGGGAATTTTACTGGTACGTGTTTGATCATCCTCCGTACAGCACCGACCACACTCCTAGCGACTTTCATCTCTTCTTCTACCTAAAATCTGTCCCTGGTGGTGAACGCTTCAACGATGATGAAGAGCTGAAAGAACACGTTACCGCGTGGTTGAATACACAGGCGGCAACTTTCTATGAAGAAGGCATACAAAAACTTGTGCCACTCTATGACAAGTGTATATATATATATATATATATATATATATATATATATATATATATATATATATATATTTCACCCAAGGGCCGAATCTGTTATCAAAATCACGGGATTACTTTTATTAAGGCACTCTCCCTTTGTCACACGGCTGAACTATCTGTCATAATGCATCTGCCTTCCTTCAGCAGTTAGGCAGCCCAAGATATTGGTGCTACAAGCTGAGTCCGATAGGTATGCAAACATTTGAATATTTTGAGGAATGGCAGCCAGCTGTAAATGCAGAAAAATGTGAGGTGATGGAGTAGGGGAAGCAATCGTGTAAAGTTCAAATACAGCATTAGTAGTGTGCTGCTTGAAAGAGTTGCATCAATTAAATTTCTAGGTGTAATGCTGCACAGCTATATAAAATGGAAGTTCCGGAAAATGCCCCGAAAAAATCCAACGTCAATAATGCGTATGGTAAATGACAAGACGCAATCCAGTTGAAAGAACCGTGTGTATGTCAATGAATTCCGTCATTACAACATAACCAATTTTTAGAAAATTTTGTGTACATGTTTGAGTGGGTCCCTCGATAGCTTACATTCACAATTGGGCCTGATAGGTGGCGCTGAAAAATCAAAATAATTGTCACTGGTATCGTAAATAACTTAGGATTTGATTCATCTTTTATGAGCTGCCATACCGTTTTGCGACAGCGATAAAATTTTGTACACTGAACCAACGAAATAACAGAAACGACACTGTGTGTACTATTGTAAGGCAGAGGATACAATAGATGTATACATCAACCTACAGATTTATTCGCATCTCCAAGAAATTTTGCACATTTCACATTCGAAACAAGAGGAACATCAATGTCTATATATTACGAGGTATGTCCATAACGTAAGTTCCGTTTGATTATATATATATATATATATATATATATATATATATATATATATATATAATCAAACGGAACTTACGTTATATATATATATATATATATATATATATATATATATATATATATATATATATATATATATATAATCAAACGGAACTTACGTTATGGACATACCTCGTAATATATAGACATTGATGTTCCTCTTGTTTCGAATGTGAAATGTGCAAAATTTCTTGGAGATGCGAATAAATCTGTAGGTTGATGTATACATCTATTGTATCCTCTGCCTTACAATAGTACACACAGTGTCGTTTCTGTTATTTCGTTGGTTCAGTGTACAAAATTTTATCGCTGTCGCAAAACGGTATGGCAGCTCATAAAAGATGAATCAAATCCTAAGTTATTTACGATACCAGTGACAATTATTTTGATTTTTCAGCGCCACCTATCAGGCCCAATTGTGAATGTAAGCTATCGAGGGACCCACTCAAACATGTACACAAAATTTTCTAAAAATTGGTTATGTTGTAATGACGGAATTCATTGACATACACACGGTTCTTTCAACTGGATTGCGTCTTGTCATTTACCATACGCATTATTGACGTTGGATTTTTTCGGGGCATTTTCCGGAACTTCCATTTTATATAGCTGTGCAGCATTACACCTAGAAATTTAATTGATGCAACTCTTTCAAGCAGCACACTACTAATGCTGTATTTGAACTTTACACGATTGCTTCCCCTACTCCATCACCTCACATTTTTCTGCATTTACAGCTGGCTGCCATTCCTCAAAATATTCAAATGTTTGCATATCTATCGGACTCAGCTTGTAGCACCAATATCTTGGGCTGCCTAACTGCTGAAGGAAGGCAGATGCATTATGACAGATAGTTCAGCCGTGTGACAAAGGGAGAGTGCCTTAATAAAAGTAATCCCGTGATTTTGATAACAGATTCGGCCCTTGGGTGAAATTACGAGTACAATGTTATCGGTCGCTGGCTGATCGAACCAGTAAAATGGTATAAATTAATTGCCAATTTAATCGCATAAAGTGAATTTTCCCCGAGAACTAAGAACCTCCACAGGCTTGGCTGACACCTTGACTCCCTACTGGGGGAGGATTTATAATTTCATCAAGTACCATTTAATTAATACGGAAGCAATATGGCGTACTTTTGAAAGGCCCGTTTGGCCGTTAGTTTAAATTAGCTTCTTCCTCACCAACGGCGGAGGGACACACGCCTTCGCGCAGTTTGGCGGAGGAACCGCTATTCCAGGTGTCCCAACCGCCCAGGGCGCCGACCTTGCCCGCACGGGACAAGTAAGGGCGCAGAAGGCGCGTTATTAGGTTGGCTGCGGAGCCCCACTTCTTCTCGGCGAAGCGATACAGTGTCCTGGAATGAGGGACATAAAAATGACGGGAGACGTTCCCGACGCCCCAGTCGTGCGCAGTTCTACGCCAGTGCTAATTGAGCCAGCAGTCGTCCGCTATTTATCGGTTTTGTTTCCGCCGGGACGAGTAAACGCGTTTGCTAATCAACGGGCGAAAGTGTACGGAATGTTCGGAATGTTACCGATAGGACTGTAGCCGTTGCCCCTGCCTGGGCTGTTCCGTTAACTCTCATGACTACCAATCTACGTAATTTTTCTCAGCGCACTCTCTCTCTCTCTCTGATAGGGGTTGGGCTATTCCAGTTTAAATGCTTTTACTATTTAATTGAGTTTCATCGTGTCTTCGTCCTGCAGCGAGATTAGTTAGTATTACTTCTATATTTGATTACGAAAGAAACCGTATTTCATGTATAACAGGCTACCTCACATTCCTCTTACTGAAAGGAACAATACCGACACTTATGCCAGGTAAACCTGGTATTACTTGGTCGTTAACTCCTCCGCTGCTGTCCTATTAGTAATATCAATAGCACTGAAACCCTGCTAGAAGAGACGGAGTTCTGCTGCTGCCTGACCGTGGCGGCATCGAAGTACAGGTGAGGTGTTGATCGCTACTTCCCAAGGAAGAGCAAGTAGCAAGCAGCCATTTCCATAGAAGCTAACATTCCCACCAAACAACCGAGGGCTACAAGCTGCTTGGTTATTAGTCCGTAGCTTATAAACTACTTAAACTAACGTAAACTAACCTAAGGATAACACAAACACCTATGCTCGGGGGAGGACTCAAAACCCCGATGGCGAACGGCCGCGCAGCGCTGCACAGCGCCACGGTGCGCAAAGCTAATCCGCCGCGGCCGCCACGTAGAAATTTGTTACAATTCATCTTGCATGGTACTACAGTCATTCAATGACGACACCCTCTTGTACACCATGGCGTCATCAGCAAACAGCCGTAGATTGTAACTCTGTCCCTCAGATCACTTATATAGATAGAAAATAATACCGGCCCTACCACACTTTCCTGGGGCATCCCTGACGATACCCTACTCCCTGATGAACACTAGCCATGGAGGACAACATACTGGCTTCTATTTTGTAAGTTATTTTAGAGACACATGTTTTGGTACCTATTCTATAAGCTTGTACCTTGTAGTGTGGTACCGTGTCGAACACTTTCGAAAAATCAAGAAACTTGCAGTCTGCCTGTTGCCCTTCATCCACAGCAACCAAGATGTCATGAGAGAAAAGGGGAAGCTGGGTTTCGCACGATCGATGCTTTCTAAAGCCGTGCTGATGCATGGACAGCTGCTTTACCGTCCAAAGGAAAATTACAACATTAGAACTGAGCATCAAGAATTCTACAGCAAACTGATCTTAGCGATATAGGTCTGTAATTTCGTGGGTACTTTCTATCGCCTTTCTTATGCTCAGGAGTTTAGCTGTGCCCTCTTCCAGTCTCAAAAATTGTTCAAACGTTTGTAAATCTATCGGACCAAACTGCGTGACCATCTATCCGTACTTACAAACTACTTAAACCAAGGTAAACTAACCTAAGGACAACACACACACCCATGCCCCAGGGAGGACTCGAACCTCCACGGCGAGCAACCGCGCGCTCCGCAGCGAGACGCTTTAGACCGCTCGGCTACTCCACCGCGGCCATATCTCATGAACTGCGTGTCTGTATGTGATACAATTTAGAAGGTACACTCAACTATATGCGTGTATAATGTCTATAACAGGGTTGTAGCATTTCTCCGATGTTATTCCGCGCGCTATTAGAGAATGGAACGTAGAGAAAAGTTATGAAAGTGGTTAATGAACCCTCTGCCGGGCACTTAAATGTGATTTGCAGAATATCTATGTAGATGTAGATGTATTCAATTTGTACATCGAGCAGATGGTGAAGGGAGAAAAGTTATGAAAGTGGTTAATGAACCCTCTGCCGGGCACTTAAATGTGATTTGCAGAATATCTATGTAGATGTAGATGTATTCAATTTGTACATCGAGCAGATGGTGAAGGAAAGCAAGGAAAAATTCGGCATAGGGATTAAAGTACAGGGGGAAGAAATAAAAACACTGCGTTTTCCTGATGACATTGTAATTCTGTCAGAGACAGCAAAGGACCTGGAAGAGCAGTTGAATGGAATGGGCAGTGTGTTGAAGAGAGCGTATAAAATGAACATTCATAAGAGCAAAACAAAGATAATGGAATGCAGTCTTAGAAAATCAGGCGATGCTGAAGGAATTAGATTAGATAATGAAACAATGAAGGTGGTAGATGAGTTTTGTTACTTGGGTAGTAAAATAACATATGACGGTCGCAGTACAGAGGATAAAAAATGCAGAATGACAATGGGAAGTAAAGCATTTTTGAAAAAGAGAAATTTGCTAACATCGAATATTAATTTAAGTGTAAGGAAGTCGCTTCTGAAGGCATTTGTGTGGAGTGATGCCTTGTACGGGAGTGAATCATGGACGATAAACAGTGCAGACAGGAAGAGGATAGAGACTTTTGAAATGTGGTGTTACAGAAGAATTCTGAAGATTAGGTCGGTAGATCGCATAACTAATGAAGAGGTACTGAACAGAATTGATGAGAAAAGGAATTTTTGGCATACCCTGACTAAAAAAAGGGATCGCTTAGTAGGACACATTCTTAGACATCGAGGAATTGTAAATTTAGCATTGGAGGGAAGTGTGTGGGGTAAAAATCGCAGAGGGAGACCAAGAGACGCTCATACTATACGGATTCAAGTGGGTGTGGGTTGCCGTTCTTATCTACATCTACATAGATACTCTGCAAATCACATTTAAGTGCCTGGCAGAGGGTTCATTAACCACTTTCATAACTTTTCTCTACCGTTCCATTCTCTAATAGCGCGCGGGAAGAAAGAACACCTAAATCGTTCCGTTTTCGGTCTGATTTCTCTTATTTTATTGGGATGGTCATGTCTTCCTAAGTAGGTGGGTGCTAGCAAAATATTTTCACATTCAGAACTAAAAGTCGGTGATTGAAACTTCGCAAACAGATCACGCCGCAATGAATAACGTCTTTCTTTTATTGATTTCCACCCCAATTCGTGCAACATTTCCGTGACGCTTTCCGCCCCGTAACGTGATAAAACAAAACGAGCTGCCCTTCTCTGAACCTTCTCAATACCTTCCGTCAGTCCCACCTGGTGAGAGTCCCACAAGGGGCAACAGTACTCCAAGAGAGGACGCACAAGTGTGATGTACGCAGTCTCTTTGGTGGAGCTGGTGCATCTTCTAAGCGTTCTGCCAATGAAACGTAACCTTTGGTTCGCCTTCCCCACAATATTTTCTATGTGTTCTCTCCAGTCAAAGTTGTTCGTAATTGTAACTCCTAGGTATTTGGTAGCATTTACGACCTTAAGGTTTGACTGATTTCTTGCATAATTGAAGTTCAGCGGATTTCCTTTAGTGGTCATGTGTATTACTTCACACTTTTCTTTATTTAGTGTCAATTGCCAATTTTCACACCAAGTAGAAATTTTGTCTAAATAGCTTTGCAGTTGCTTTTGATCCTCTGTTGACTTCACTAACCGATAAACGACAGCATCATCCGCGAACAGTCTAAGGGAACTATTCAGATTATCTCTTAAATCGTTTATAAAGACGAGGAAGAGTAGGGGACCTATAACACTTCCCTGTGGAAAGCCAGATATCACTTCTGTTTTACTCGATGACTTACCGTCAATTACAACGAACTATGTCCTTTCTGATAGGAAATCGTGAATCCAATCGCACAATTGGGGAAATATTCCATAAGCACGCAATTTCATTAGAAGCCGCTTGTGGGGTACAGTATCAAAAGCCTTCCGGAAATCCAGAAATATGGAATCTGTTTGAGATCCCTTGTCAATGGCACTTAACACTTCATGTGAATAAAGGGCAAGCTGTGTTTCGCAAGAGCGATACTTTCTGAATCCGTGCTGACTATTGGTTAATAGGTCGTTCTCTTCGAGGTAGTACATAATATTCGAACAAAGTATATGTTCCAAAATCCTACTGCAAATCGACGTCAATGGATAGGCCTGTAATTTTGGGGATCACTCCTATTGCCTTTCTTGAATATTGGAGTAACTTGGGCAACTTTCCAGTCTTTGGGTACGGATCTTTCGTTGAGTGATCGGTTGTAAATTATAGCTAAGTACGGAGCTATTGCATCAGCATACTCTGAGAGGAATCTAGTTAGTATACAATCTGGCCCGGAAGATTTATTTTTGTTTAGTGACTTAAGTTGTTTTACTACTCTAGGAACATCTACTCTGAATTTCGCATGCTGGCAGCTGTTCTTGGTTTGAATAATGGAGTGTTCACTTCGTCTTCTTTGGTGAAACAATTTCGGAAAGCTGTGTTTAGCTATTCTGCTTTAGCAGTACTATCATCGGTAGTATTACCATTGCTATCGCATAGGGAAGGTATTGTTTGTGTTTTGCCGCTAGTGTACTCCACATATGACCAGAATTTCTATGGATTATCTACGAGATTACGAGACAGGATTTCGTTGTGGAAACTATTATAAACTTCTCGCATTGAAGTCCACGCTAGGTTGCGAGTTTCAGTAAAAGATTGCCAGTCTTGCGGATTCTGTGTCTTTTTAAATTTTGCATGCGTTTTTCTTTGTTTCTGCAACAGTGATCTGACCTGTTTTGTGTACCACGGGGGGTCAGCCCCCTCTTTTATTAATTTATTTGGTATAAATCTCTCGATTGCTACTGATATTATATCTTTGAAAGTAAGCCACAACTGATCTACACTCGCATTTTTAGTTTTGAAGGACTGGAGACTATCACTCAGGAAAGCGTGAAGCGAATTTTTATCTGCTTTATTGAATAGATATATTTTTCGTTTACTTTTGGTGCATTTGGGAATTTCGATATTCAGTCTCGCTACTACAACTCGATGTTCGCTAATCCCTGTATCTGTTTTGATGCTCTTTACTATCTCGGGATTATTTGTTGCTAGGAGATCAAGAGTATTTTCGCAACCACGTACTATTCTAGTGGGTTCATGAACTAACTGTTCGAAGTACTTTTCAGAAAAAGCATTCAGAACTAGTTCGTACGATGTTTTATATTTGCCTCCGGTTTTGAATACGTAATTATGCCAACATATCGAGGGTAAATTAAAGTCGCCACCGATTATAACAGTATGCTTCGGATACCTATTTGAAATATGATTCAAGCTTTCTTTGAACATTTCTGCAACCGCATCGAGTCAGGAGACTGATAAAAAGATCAAATTATTAATTTATTTCGGTGGTCAGGTATAACCTCTACCCAGACCAATTCACAGGAAGTATCTGCCTCAATTTCGTTGCAGGATAAACCGTTTGTAACAGCAATAAACACGCCACCCCCTGTTTTATTTATTCTATCCTTTCTGAAGACCATTTGGCCCTTTGAAAAAGTTTCGGCCGAATTTATCTCAGGCGTCAGCCAGCTTTCAGAACCTATAACGATTTGTGCCTCAGTACTTTCTATCAGCGTTTGGAGCTCTGGAATTTTCCCAACACAGCTACGACAATTTACAACTGTTACACCAATGGCTTTTAGGTCTGCTTTCTTCCCGTGTCTGACCTGCCCCCTTTGACACTGAAACCCATTTTGTGCATTCCCGAGGCCATCTAACCTAAAAAAAAAAAAACCGCCCAGTTCACGCCACACAGCCCCCGCTACCCGTGTAGCCGCTTCCTGAGTATAGCGGATTCCTGAGCTATTTAGCGGAACCCGAAAACCCACCACCCTTTGGCGCAAGTCGAGGATTCTGCAGCCCACACGGACGCAGAACCGTCTGAGCCTCTGATTCAGACCCTCCACTCGGCTCTGAACCAAAGGTCCGCAGTCAGTCCTGTCGACAATGCTGCAGATGGTGAGCTCCGCTTTCATCTTGCAAGCAAGACTGGCAGTCTTAACCACTTCTGATAGCCGCTCAAAACCAGAGAGGATCTCTTCCGATCCAAAGCGACACACATCATCGTTCCCGACATGAGCCACCACCTGCAGCTGGCTGCACCCTGTGCTCTTCATGGCATCCGGAAGGAGCCGTTCCACATCCGGATTGACTCCCCCTGGTATGCACACGGAGTGCACATTGGAATTCTTCCCCTCCCTAGTAGCCATTTTCCTAAGGGGCTCCATTACCCGCCTAACGTTGGAGCTCCCAACTACCAACAAACCCACCCTCTGTGAGTGCCCGGATCTTGAAGGCAGAGGGGTGATTACAGGACAAGCGACACCATCCGCATCAGGAACATCCCCTGCCACAGACAGCGCCTCGAATCTTTTGGCAAGACTAACCGGGGAGGCCTCCACTTCGGTCACCCGGGAAGTCTTACGCCGCCTGACACGCGCTGAGGGGACCTCCCAATCCACCACGGATTGGGGGGCTACCTCCTCGCGGGCAGTGAGCGGGCTGGCCACAGCCGCAGGCCGATCGGAGGGCACAACAGACGCACAGGGCGTCTGCTGCACCCCCGCGAGCGGCCCACAACAGCGGCGCCCACCCACCGCAGTCTCAAGCGTTGCCAGCGAAGCCAACGCCGCCTGAAGCTGCGAGCGAAGATTCACCAACTCTGCCTCCATCCGTTCGCAGCAGTCACAGTTCCTAGCCATTCTAAAAACCTTTGTTTCTTCCAAGTAAGTACGTCAGAGGACACAGTAGTTTGATAAACAGTGAGCTTTGCAAAGTATAAACCTAACGCTGAACTGTTTATTAACGGCGAATCTGAAAAATATATACGCGATCTAATAAATCAAAAATTCAGTAACTGAACTGACAAATAAACGTGATTATTAATAAACAAACACGCGAGCAAACTAAAGTATAAAGAGCTGCAAGAGAAAGCACACACGAAATGTAAATAAGTCGCTTCTATTAAGAAGCCGGTTACCGTACAATGTAGAGCTGCTGCTGGTCACTTGTGCACTGGCCACCGGTCACTGAGCAACTCAGGAGCAATGAGGAGATGAAAAGGCTTGCTCAGGATAGAGTAGGGTGGAGAGCTGCATCAAACCAGTCTCTGGACTGAAGACCATAACAACAACATAACAATGTCTATAAAATTTCCTGTGGCTACAATTTGTCGTGTAGAAATGATAAATTGTAACGTCTTACCGAATGCCGTAGTTTTAGTCCGTGGACAGCAAAACGTTACTGTTTACGTGCTCATATCTCATGAACTACGTGTCGGAATGTGATACAATTTAGAAGCTACATTCAAGTATATATGTGTATACTGTTTGTAAAATTTCCTGGCGCTACAATTTGTAGTGTTCAAATTATAAACTGTAACGTCATACCGAGAGCCGTAGTTTTACACAATAAACAGCGGAGAAGTAGTAAGCGAGAAACTTTTTTTCTTTCATCATTTTACTATGGTTACCACCGAGAAACGTTTAATAAAGGTTTGAAATTATGTTTAAAGTCTGTTTCAAGTCGCTAAGTACTGTCATTCTCATACAGTGTATTTCAAATATCTCGCCGCATATATGGCATTTTTTGCGATTTCTATTGGTTATGACGTAATATCTTTTGAACCGTGTGCCGTATTGATTCTTAACCCTGCAGCAATTGTTACCTCACGGTAAGGAATGTGTGTACCAAATTTGGTTGAAATGGGTCCAGTGGTTTAGGAAAAAATGAGCAGCATTGTCGCTAAATGCAGCATTTTTCCGCGCAACTCATTGTTTATGACTTCATATCTCGTGAACTATATATCGTATGTGATTCTTACACTTACGGTGACCGTCCTCATGGAGTGAAGCATATGTGTACAAAATTTCACAAAGATTGGAACAAATCTTTAGATTTGTATGCAACACGTACAAATATATGGACACTCTGCTTTATATATTAGAAGACTAGTTGAACCCCCGCTGCTTCGCATGCGTAGGCTGGTTGGTCTGCACCAGTTGTTTCTTTTTAATCCCGATGAATAATACATATCTTAAGTTTCGTAGTTATAGCTTGAAATTTGAGTTAACAGCACCATATTTTTGAAAATCAATTTTTGCATCTCGTATTTCACCCCCTTATTGGTCGAATTTCCAAAAATAACGAAACACGTGTCTTTTAAATTCGAACCCCGAATCCAAATCCGGAAATTTGTAGTTCTAACTTCAAAATTGCTAAAAATAGCAACAGATTTCGAAAAACACCCCCTCTCCAGTTTAACCCCGTTGGTTGTTGAATTTCCAAAAATACCGAAACACGTATTTTTTAACGTCCAACCAACTATACAAATATCACTTTTTGCAGCTCTAGCTTCAAAATTGTATCAATAGCAACGTGTTTTCAAAAATAATTTTTGATCCTCTATTTAAACCTCTTACTTGTAGAATTTCCAAAAATACTAAAAATCATGGATTTTTAATCCTGATCAAGATTCCAAATCTGAAGTTTTGTAGTTGTAGCTTAAAATTTGAGTTAACAGCAACATATTTTTGAAAATCAATTTTTTGCGTACCTATTTTACCCCCTTATTTGTCGAATTTCAAAAAATGCCGAAACACGTGTCGTTTAATTTCGGACCCTGAATTAAAATCCGAAATTTTGTAGTTCTAGCTTCAAAAATTGCCTAAATAGCTACTTATTTAAAAAAAAAAATCGTTTCATCCCCTATTTCACCCCCTTACGGACGGAATATCAAAAAATCACTTCTTAAATGATGCCTACAGAGTAAGATCAACACCCTCCACAAATTTCAAGTTTCTATCTTCAGTGGTTTGGGCTGGGCGATGATGAGTCAGTCAGTCAGTCAATCGGGACACTTCCTTTTATATATAGAGATTACAATAATGGAGTATCCACATACATGCTACTGTGGAATTTGCACCCGTTTTTTTTTTTTTTTCTTTTTTTTTTTTTTTTCAAGAAATTAGACTTTTTTCCAGAGTTTTAGGGACATGTGCAATAGTTCTTGTTTACGATAAGCAGTAATCACACAGACGTAAAAACAACAGATTGAATGTGCAGCGGATAGAATATCTGTCAAGACCTAAGAAAAATGTATATTTCTCGAATAAGGGGCACAAATAAGACAGCTTATCAGATATTCAAAATTGTGAACATAATTTTTTCTGCCAATTACATAGAAATATTCATCTGAACTCTAGAACTATAGTATATGTACACAGAACCACAAAAAATAATGTGTATTTCTCGAAAAAATGGTGGCAGTTTACAGTAACGTGAAAATGAATTCCACATTACTGCATTTATCTGATAAAGTATAATCTGCACAGAAAAATGTCATTAGGATTTCCTGTAGAACTCTTTGAGAGCTATTTAGAACTGTGATCAGAACTATGTTTGTGCTAATAGGCAAATAATTACTTAAAAAAACTAAAAAAACTCACGTTTGTGGTAATTTTTACTATTTTTTCGGCGAAATTCTGCAGAACTATTTAAATTTTGTACAGACAACTCCAGAACTATTGCATATCTGTGTAGAACTCTGAAAAAAAAATTACATTTTTGAAAAAAAGGATGCCAACATCACACGACTCTGGTGCAATTTTTTGTAGTTTACGCAATTAGCTCATGAACTATTAACAGGGCAAAAAATATAATTAGGATTTTCTGCAGACCTCTTTGAGAGCCATTTAGAACTGTGATCAGAACTACGTTTACGCTTACAGGCAAATAACTATACCATTTATGCCTAGAAGTCTGAAAAAAATATGCACATTTTTGAGAAAAGGGGTGCCAACTTCACAGTAGCGTGTAAATGGATTCCCCATTGTTGCATTTATCTCATTAAGTATAATCTGTACAGAAAAAATATCATTAGGATTTCCTGTAGAACTCTTTGAGAACTATTTAGAACTGTGATCAGAACTATGTTTGTACTAATAGGCAAAAAATTATTTTGAAAAAACTAAATTTTGTGGTAATATTTTGTATTTTTTTCGGCGAAATTTTGCAGAACTATTTAAATTTTGTGCAGCGAACTCCAGAACTATTGCATATCTGTCTAGAACTCTGAAAAAAATGTACATTTTCCAGAAAAGGGGTGCCAACTTCACAGGACTAGCGCGAATTAGACATCCCCCTCGCAAGCTTCGAGGTCTTTAGTACATTAACACACATCATTGCTCAATATTTTAATAAAAATTAAGCATCGGTACGTCAAGACAGCGTTACTTTTCTTCCCATTATTTTGAAAGAAAAAGTACTACCGCTCGCGAGCAAAATATGGAACTGTTCCCATGGTCTAGTTAAACAGGGTCGCTGCTTCTACCCCCTTTAAACAGTGCATCTCCATTCATATCTGCGCAGCGGGCGCCCCACGACTGTCCGCAGTGGCGTGGCGGATTTCGCTTAGTTTATCTCCACTATTTATGGCTTGGGACGCTGCGGTCCAGTACAATAAGACGAACACGATGCCCGCGGCAACTGCGGTAGAACTGGTAAGTTGGCTCGTAAAGAAGTGCCGCTCAGGCCGTGACTGGTGCTGGGGGTTGGCCGGACTCCAGAGACGCCGTGGCGCATCGCTCACCTCCCCGAGTACAGGGAAAGCTCAAGACTTGCCTACGTGCGGATGGTACCACTGCATGTGGTCCTCGGGATGTCTGTGTATGTACGAGGCGCGTCCAGAAAGTAAGTTCCGTTTCAATTTATCCCAGCTGCAGCGCTGCGACTGCTGTTCCGCACATGCGCTATACACGATGTGTATCAAGGAGAAGAACTTGCGCCATTTGGAGATCGCTGTCAGTTAAGTACGCTTTGTTGTGCTTCTTTGAAATGTCGGCGTTGATTGAAAATCCCGCTGCCTGTGAAATCAGGTCGGTGATTCGGTTTCTGAATGCGAGGAAAGTGAAACCAAGTGAAATTTATCGGCAAATTTGCAATGTTTACGGACCAAATGCGATGAGTGATTCGATGGTGAGAAGATGGGTTCGACAGTTCAATGGCGGGCGTAGTGATGTGCACGATGAACAACGAAGTGGCCATCCACCTTTGGTTACAGAAGAACTGGTGCACGCGATTGATAACAAGATCCAGGAAAACCGTAGGTTTACAATTAGTGCTATCGCTATGGACTTCCCCCAAATTTCACGATCACTGATGCATGAAATTGTTACCAAACAATTGAAATTCCGTAAACTTTACTCACGTTGGGTACCAATGATTCTCACCGAGCAACACAAAACACAACGGATGGGTAGTGCACTTTAGTTTTTGACCCGTTGTGCTGAAAGCGGCGAAGAATTTCTGAGACGGATAGTCACAGGAGATGAAACGTGGGTTTATTATGACCCCCTGAGAGTAAGTGGCAATCAATGGAATGGAGGCACACTTCATCCCCATCAAAGGTAAAGCCGAAGCAAACCATGACACCTCGGAAAAGGATGTGCACAGTGTTCTGGGACTGGAAAGGCATCCTACTCATTGACTTCTTACCGCGTGGTCAAACAATCGAAGCAGATGCTTATTGCGATACACTTCAGAAATTGCGCCGTCCAATTCAGAATAAGCGCCGGGGACTGCTGTCAGAACGTGTTGTTTTGCTTCACGACAACGCACGACCACACACTGCAAATGTGACGGAAAACCTCCTACAGGGTTTTGGCTGGGACGTGTTTTACCATCCTCCGTTCAGCCCTACCTCGCTCCTAGCAACTTTCATCTGTTCTTACATCTCAAGTCTTTCCTTGGCGGTCATCACTTCACCAATGACGACGAGCTGAAAGAAACTGTTTCGAACTGGTAGAAGACACAGGCGGCAGATTTCTATGAAGAAGGTATACAAATCCTGGTGCCACGCTGCGACAAATGTCTGCAAAATTTCGGCAGTTATTTGGAAAAGTAGGTTAAGAGTTGTAGAATTTCGTGCAATAAAAATTTCTTCTGTATCTGTGTACAATTTAATTTTATTACCAAACGGAACTTACTTTCTGGACGCGACTCGACACTGTCACAAGGGTGATGCACCCAGAATGAGTGGACGGGCTTGAGAGAAACTACACACTATGAAAGACCATGTGACTTTCCTGGAGTGTTTGTAATGTTGGGTAAAAGTTGTCAGGAACAGGTGAAACACTGGCGCCAGGTCACTTTGGTGACCCTCGGGCATGGATATTTGTGCCGTCTTTAGTATAAGGTAGTTCACAAGTAGTTTGTAAGTTTAGGGACTGATGACCCCGTAGTTAAGTCCCATAAGCTTCACAAACATTTGAACATTTTGATCACTTTGGTGAAGCACCCCCTCTGGCCGCAATACGTTCACAATGGTATCAAACATAGACCAAAGATGTAATAGATTGCGCGTGACGTCATTACAATGAAACCAACATCTAAGTCACGTGACTCTGGACAAGAAACTGTATTCGTCACTGCGAGTAATGTGAAATGGATCTGAGAGCTCCAGTTCTCATCTTTTGTAGTGAAAATTAAGCGTAGATTTTAACAATAAAGCGTCTGTTCGTATTCTTATTACTCATTTATTAATACAGTTGGCGTTAGTAGTTCGCAATTGCAAATATTAAATCGATGGTTACAATTTTTTGCATGTGCTTAGATGAAACGTATTGACGGTTTTTTTACACGCCATACAGTACAGTAGCAGATTTCAACTGTGGTGTCTCCTTGCCGCCGGTTGTCCTACGTGTCGGTGGCCGAGGAGAAAGAGACCGACACAGGGAAATAGGATGCACGCGTGTGTGGGTGCAGAGTCTGAAGTGACCAGTCAGTGGGACAGCAGAAACTACAAACACTAAGCTAGATTAGTGCAAGATATATATTTCGAAGAAATAGTACAATACTTATCTTTGTTAACTGAAGACTACTGGAATGCAGATACATAGTTTAACTAGGTAGAGGCCTGCCTACTGATGAGTGCTAGTGCCTGTCCTTTTGCCAAGTGGCCGATGCAGTTCAGTGGTGGCCACGAGCGGAGTTGCAGCAGAGGGAGCTCGTGGCTGACGTCGTAAGAACGCCGCGCCGTGCTTTCATGGCGGCGTGCGACGAAAGTACGTGGCGCGAACTTCAGACTTGTGCGACACCACATCAATGAAAGACCTCTTTTTCGTTGTACTGTGAGTCTTTCAGTTTGTAGTTGACACACGAGTGGAGCACGAAATATGTTTGACAAGCAGCATCAGTTTTCTTAAGATTTC
This sequence comes from Locusta migratoria, assembly GCA_026315105.1. Taxonomy (NCBI): domain Eukaryota; kingdom Metazoa; phylum Arthropoda; class Insecta; order Orthoptera; family Acrididae; genus Locusta; species Locusta migratoria. Next base: position 214,722,664 of record CM048744.1, on the reverse strand, counting down.
GCAACAATACATGAGAAATCTGATTGCATACGTAATGCCCGATTTTAACAGAATACAATCGTTTATATTTTAAGACTTTTGCCACAGTCAGTGATGCCAAAACCTAAAACAAGCAAATTATTGGCTGTTTACATTAAATAATAGGGTAGTGAGGAAACATCATGGATGCAATCGGCAAAAAGTAATTTTATAGGTATAATGAATAGTCTGTATGAATTTTTAGCATTGTATAACGTTACTGAAAACCGATTTTTACCAGGAATGACGTACTACTTGGTGATATATAAACTCGCTCAAGAGCAACTTGAATAAAAATCGCATCGATAATCACATCATAACGTGCCAAAACTAAAAGATTCATAACACTAACAACGAGGATATGCAATTCTGTCGCTTCTAAAAATAACTGACAATACGGTACTTTTCATCTGGGCACATGTAAACACGACACTCACTCCATTAATATTAATAAAAACATAAAATTACATTGCCTTTACTACTGGTGTGTAATAGGAATACTGCAAGTAGTTTTAGTGCTAAAATCAACGCTTTATTTCACCTGTAAATGACAATAACTGTTACTCATTACGACGAAAAGTCAGTTACGTGTCTAAGGGCGATGTTAGATGTTGGTTTCAAACCACAACACAGCAGAGATAGGGACACTCGCAGTCTATGTTATCTTTGGTCTATGGTATCAAACAGTCCTTGGGTAATACTATGATTGTCCACAGTAGTTGCAGCTGTCCCTCTAAATCCCACGTGTTCGTATTGGGACGGAGGCCACTTCCGTTGTCTCTCAAGGGCGCAGTGATAGAGAGGTTCGAGAAACTTGCTAACAACAGATTTAGGCCATTCACACACACTCACGCTTTGTGTGGCTGTGATTTAGTTGGTGGAACACTGTGGCAGGGTGCTCTGCCATCCGTGGTAGGACGTGTGGACGCAGAATGTCTGTATAGTAATAATAATTTTGTATGACTCAGTGACATGGTGGAAGCCTTTCAATTGGACGCCGCTTAGGCGCTTTGCGTGTCCCTAGCCTATCCGAGTTATCCAACCGGAGAAAGGGGACCTCCAGTTTTACGAGGAATTCGATCCCCTTGTAGTTTCTGGCGAGGGGTGAAAGCTGAGTTAAATGCAGAATGAAAAATTCAGTGATCAGACCGAATTTCGAACTCGCAAGTCTTCGGTTTCCAGTCAAGCGCTTCATTCCGGGCCCGACAGTATGTCTGTGACCATCAATATCTGTCGAAGGACGACAAGAGTTGACTTGAAAGTATAGCTCCCCACGTGTTAGGCTTATGTGTCTCTCCACAATATTGACATGTGACTTCTGTCGTTACGCCGCCACATCCTGACTTTGTCGTCTACATCTACATGGGATACTCTGCAAATCACATTTAAGTGACTTACCGGAAGCAATTTTCAGACATGGTATTAAAGGGAACTTATTTTCCGCGTACTGCCGGATGAACTCGAGGAACAACAGAAGTTTCACAATTTTCGTGTAATAAGTTGTGAGGAAAACTCTGAGTTGTTATAAGTTAAGTCAGAGGGTTCATAGAACCACCATTAAACTATTTATCTCCTATTCCATTCTCGAATAGCACGCGGGAAGAAAGAACACCTGAATCTCTCCGTTGGAGCTATGATTTCTCGTATTTTATTCTGATGATCATTTCTACCTATGTAAGTGGGAGTCAACAATATATTTTCGCATTCGGAGGAGAATGTTGACGATTGGAGTTTCGTAAGTAGCCCACGCCGCAGCGATACGCGCCGTTGTTGTAATGATTCCCATCCCAGATCCTGTATCATTTCCGTAACGCTGTCTCGTCTGTATCGTGACAATACGAAACGAGCTGCCCTTCTTTGGACTCTTTCGATGTCCTCCGTCAAACCCACATGATACGGATCCCACACTGGGCAGCAATACTCCAAAAACAGACGGACAAACTTAGTGTATGCAGTGTCTTTCGTAGTTCTGTTTCATCTTTTAAGGGTTCTGCCAATAACACACAGTGTCTAGTTCGACTTTCCCACGACATTATCTACATGTTCTTTCCAGTTTAAGTATGAAGTAATAGTAATTCCTAGGTATTTTGTGGAGCGAGGTCGGGACTGTACGGAGGATGATCAAACACGTCCCAGTGAAATTCCAAAAAGAGTTCTTTTTATCACATTCACCGTGTGAGGTCGGGCATTATAACGGGAAAAAAGCATTTTGACAGTAATCCTCGGCGTTTGTTCTGTATTGCGTGGCGCAATTTCTTGATGATCCCGCTGTAAACATATACATATATTTTTTGGCCTCATGGTAAGAAATCAACCAGCAAAATGCCTTTTCTGTCCCAAAAAGCGGTACACATAACTTTTCGTGGTGTCATCATTTGGTTAGGCTTAACCTTCGTTGGGGATGAAGTATGACCGAGCGAGGTGGCGCAGTGGTACCGCACTGGACTCGCATTCGGGAGGACGGTGGTTCAAATCCATCTCCGTCAACCAGATTTAGGTTTTCCGTGATTTCCCTAAAACACTCCAGGCAAATGTCGGGATGGTTCCTTTCAAAGGGCACGGCCGATTTCCTTCCCCAGACTTACCCAAAACTCCGAGCGTTAGCTCCGTCTCTAATGACCAAGCTGCCGGTGGGACGTTAAACCCTAAGCTTCCTGCTTGCTTACGGATGAAGTATGCCTCCAATCCGTTGATTGCCACTTTGTTTCAGGGGCGTTGTACGATACCCCAGTTTTATGCCCCGTAACTGTCCGAGAAAGAAAACCATTCCCTTCTTCATTGCAGCGTGTCCAAAACTGAAGTGCACTGTCTACCCCCCCTTTTTTTTGTTTTTTTTTTTGTTTTTTTTTTGTTTTTTTTTCTTACTTAAGAATTTTCGGTGCAAAGTTTTTGAAATTTCAGTTCATCAGTAAAAATTTCATGGATTAGTGATCGTGAAATTGGCCGAATTTGCATAGTAAGGAGACTATGTGTAAACTTACGGTTGTGCTTAATCTTCTCTTCAATTGTGTGAAGCAGTTCAGGAGTAACCACAGACGTGCGTCCATTTGGTTCTTCGTCGTGCACTTGTTCACGCCCGTCATGGAAGAGTCTGAGCAATCTTCTAACCATTCAATCACTCATAGAATTTTGTCCGTAAACCTTGCAGGTTTGCCGATGACTTTCCTTTGGTTTAACTTTCTTTGCATTTAGAAAACGAATGACAGATATGCTTTCACACGCGGCGGCATTTCCAACTAGGGCTGACATAATAAAGAAGAACTACAAAGCACACGTCAACAACAGCGATCTGAAAATGGCGTACATGTCTTCTCCCTGAGTTAGAATAACTGCCTCGTATGCTTGCAACTGCGGTCTTAGCGCTGTCGCGGAACTTAATTTGTGGACGACCCTCGTATCTTGTGGAGATGCATTAACTGTGATGCTGCTCCCGTTGTCTGCGGCCAACCAAAGTGCGGCCATAATTATCGCACGAAGAGAACGTGTTCGTCCGAAAGAAATGTCCGATGCCCTTCCTGCCGATAGTGACATACATTATTGATATCTAGTGTGTTTTTGCACATAAGTGCAGTCACATGTAAGGCATGCCGTTATGATCTACATCTACATCTACATCGATACTCTGCAAATCACATTTAAGTGCCTGGCAGAGGGTTCATTAACCACCTTCATAACTTTTCTCTACCGTTCCATTCTCTAATAGCGCGCGGGAAGAAAGAACACGTAAATCGTTCCGTTTTCGATCTGATTTCTCTTATTTTATTGGGATGGTCATGTCTCCCTAAGTAGGTGGGTGCTAGCAAAATATTTTCACATTCAGAACTAAAAGTCGGTGATTGAAACTTCGCAAACAGATCACGCCGCAATGAATAACGTCTTTCTTTTAATGATTTCCACCCCAATTCGTGCAACATTTCCGTGACGCTTTCCCCCCCGTAACGTGATAAAACAAAACGAGCTGCCCTTCTCTGAACCTTCTCAATATCTTCCGTCAGTCCCACCTGGTGAGGGTCCCACAAGGGGCAACAGTACTCCAAGAGAGGACGCACAAGTGTGATGTAGGCAGTCTCTTTGGTGGAGCTGGTGCATCGTCTAAGCGTTCTGCCAATGAACCCCAACGAAACCTTTGGTTCGCCTTCCCCACAATATTTTCTATGTGTTCTCTCCAGTCAAAGTTGTTCGTAATTGTAACTCCTAGGTATTTGGTAGAATTTACGACCTTAAGGTTTGACTGATTTATCGCGTAATTGAAGTTCAGCGGATTTCTTTTAGTGGTCATGTGTATTACTTCCACTTTTCTTTATTTAGTGATCGACGACACCAGAACCGAGGAGGGCGCAGATCTGTCCAACAATGGTAGTCGGATGAGGTGTCGATCTCCTCGAGGGTTGTCTGTATGGTGCGACCTGAACCATCTCGTCGCCCTGTGCGACCCTCTGTCAACCATTCTGCCCACACAAGTTGCATTACACTGCCGAACCACTTAGAACCACACGAGCAGCAGTTTTCCGGATGGATGCAGCACTTTCCCTTATGCCAATAATGCGCCATGTTACAAACTCTCGGTACTGGTTACACATATGTCTGTGAGGCCTCCTGGTCGTCTGATGAAGTCACACTGATCCATCATCTTCTGTTTTGCACTTCAAAACCAATAACATAACAGGTCATTTATAATGGACTAGCTGAAAACCCGGCTTTGATCGGGTATTTATTTCTTTATTCTTGCCTTGAGTTAGTACTTCTCCTATCCCTTCTCTCTCTGTTCATCTCCTTTGTTCTAAAATCATGCTATTTTTATCGGAGAATAAATAAGAAATAAGCTGTCTCGCATAGTGTACAAAATTATAAGTGCAGTATCTAAACAAAGAAAGATAGAAATGAAAATACAAATGATAAATAAAATGCGTACGATGTCCTGTTTATTGAGTTATATGTTGTATAATTTTTCAGTTATGTATTCATTTGTATGAGAACTGTACGCCTGTAAAATCGTTGCGAGTACAATTAGTAGCAAAGAACTAATAGATTAAAACTTGGTGCGTGATGGGACCAATTTTCCATAAACGTTACTGTTTATATACTCATATCTCATTACTTACGTGTCGTACTGTGATACAATTTCAAAGGTACATTCAGCTGTATGTTTGTATACTGCCGTAAAATTTCCTGCGTTAACAATGTGTAGTATAAAAAATATAAATTGTAATGTATTACCGAATGCCATAGTTGTATTCCATGAACGGCGGAAAAGTAGTAAGCGAGAAACTTTTTTCTTTCATTATTTTGATGTGGTTGTCAGCGAGAAAAAGTTTAATAAAGGTTTGAAATTGTGCTTAAAGTTTGTTGCAAGTCACTAAGTACTGTCATTCTCATACAGTGTATTTATAAAGTCTCGTCGCATTACGTGGTAATTTCTTGGGACTATATTGTTTATAACGTTATATCTCCTGAACCTTGTGTCGTATGTGGTTCTTACTCCTTCAGCTATTGTTATCTCACGTGAGGAATATGAGTACCGAATTTGGTTGATATCAGTCCAGTGGTTTAGGAGAAAATGAGCAGCATTGTCGAAAATGCAGCAATTTTTCGCGCGTCTCATTATTTATGACGTCATATCTCGTGAAAAGTGTGTTGTGCGTGATTCTTACACTTACGGCGATCGTACTCATAGATTGAAGCTTACGTGTACCAAATTTCATAAAGATTGGAACAAAACTGTTGATTTGTATGCAACACGTACAAATATACGGACACTCAGCTTTATATATTAGATTCAATGATTTAATATTGATAAAGGCGTTTTGCTGTGTGTTCCGTCAGATCTAACTTCTTAACTCAGCGATTTGTGTACACTAACATTGTAAATGTCGTTAATAACGTGTTTCCTCCAAAGGAGCCTTGTGCATTGGCTGAATTCAAATGTTGAAAGGTTTGAAAACTTAAGGGAACACAAACTCTTGTGCTCACCGGTGCCCAGACTACAAACTACTTCATCTAACTTATACTAAGGACAGCCGCGATGGAATGGCGGAGCTGACTGCAAAGCGCCCGGTTGTTCCCCTTCGAAGGTTCTAGTCGTTCCTGAGGCATGGCTGTGTGTGCTGTGCTTATGTTAGTTCAATTTAGTTCAAGTAGTCTGTAAGCCTAGGTACTGTCAAATAGATTTACAAAACATTTGAACATTTTACTGAGGACAACACACATCCATGCCACGAGGGAGGACTAGAACCTCCGAAGGGAGCAGACGCGTCATCCGTGACTTTATACAAGGAGACCACATGGGTGTCGGATTTTAGAATTTCTTGATATTTATGGTACGTAAAATTCACAACTCAAATAACAACCAGCCAAAGCAATTCCACGCAACTCTCAAAAACTCTCGATAAAGTCGACTTTGGAGTTTTGCAAGTTACCGTAAGTACCAATCATTAAAGGACTTGAGGCATCGGTAGATGTACTTCAGGTGGTAGCGTTCTGACTTTATAACAATAGGCTCGGTCGTTCGAAACGTGTCGTAATCATTTTTTTTCTTTTCTGTGTGTGTGTGTGTGTGTGTGTGTGTGTGTGTGTGTGTGTGTGTTCGAGTACTTACGCCATTTCAATTTCTAATGGTAAATTTTTACGAAAAGTGCACGTATTTTGGTTTATTCGCAATTTTCTATAGTTTATAGAAGGTTGTTACTAATGGTGGTTTCAATTAAAAAAAAAAAAAAATAAAAACCATAAGCTACATTTTTTTTACAATATTGGCTTCACTATTAAGTTGATGACAATAGTCTTTGATTGTTCAGTTTGTGAGGAGTTACGACACTGTATTTGGTCGTCTCCATAGCTGCTAATGTGTTTTCCAAGCAGCTAACCTACTGAATCATCGTTTTACGTGACAAGGTTTTTAGATCGTCCACATACACACAAACAAAATCAGACACAAACAAGTGGAATTAGAGATCCCAAACTGTTTTATGTAACTGACTTCGTAAACGAAAAAAATATCTGCCGCAGTGGGATTCGAACCACTGACTCCATGATTATGAGGCCAGATCGCCACCACCTGAGCAACACCGACAGGTGCTATAACTGTCTTCATTATTCGTACTCACTTGTTGTTTGCAAAACTTCAAATTCTATTTTCTCGATAACTTTTGAGAGTTGCGTCGAATGGCTGTGGCTGATGATTTGAGTGCTGAACTTCACGTACCATAAACATAGAGAAATTCTAAAAACCGATACCCATGTGGTCTCCTTGTCATACAGCGCTGCCACTTGCGCGCCGCAATTGCCGAATTACCGAAATGACTTCATTTAAAGAAATGGTTGCTTTAATATTCAGCTCTTAAATTCGATTGTTGTTGGGCCATCGAAAACTAGCAGTATTGGGTAAGGTCCCTGCCACTAAAAGTAGGTCAAGTGGCACGTAATTTTATCAGCCAGAATCTCGCCCCGCGTCAGATCCTTTCCGCGCCGAGCTGTGACGTGGCGCTGTCAGATCTTACTTACAGTCCTCCCTCCCCTCCAAAACCTCTTCCCCCCCTTCCTCTCCTCTCCTCCTGTACCCGCGTCTCCAACTCCCCCAAGGGCTCCCTGCTCTGCACAGCTCTCTACGTCACTATAGCGACTGAGGTTTCGGATAAAGAGAGAAGAAGCGAATGAAAGATCGCAACAGGATTATTTCTTTCTGTGTGCGGTTTCATAGTATTCCGTCTTGTTATTCTCCGCGAACAACTATGTGAATGTATGTAGTTCATGGCTCCTTGCATATTCCTTTCAAACCAATTCTCGTGACACATACTACCCTGCCTGTCAGTTGTCAACGCTTCTTTTTTCACACGAAAGTAATCGAACTTGTTTGACGGTTAACGCATGACACAACGAGCAAAACTTTGGTGCTCTTTATTTTCTTTCATCTGCATGGATTTGAAACACCCAGGTTATAAATTATAATCCATTCAGAAATTTTATGATAGTAGGAACGAGCACGAAGTTCGAAAAAAGTATACAAATGTTCGTAATCCGAAGGGACCAAACTCCTTAGGTCATTCTTTCCTAGACTTACACACTACTTAAGCTAACTTACGCTAAGGGCGGTACACGCAACCATGCGCAAGGGAGGACTCGAACCTCCGACGCGAGCGGCCGCGAAATCCCTAACGTGACAATCCAGACCACACGTCCATTACTGCGCAGCAAGCACGAAGTCAGAACAATGGCTGTCAAAAAGGGGACAAAGAATTTGGGATATCTTAATGTGGATTCTGTAACACCACGGATGTAACAGGAAGGAATAAAAAAAGGTTGTAACTATAAATTATAACTGTCGATAACACTGTGCATCAAACTGCGAAGTCCTCTATGGCCTATCCGCCGCTGAAGGAGTTTTCTTGTTTGTTGTCCACACTTCGTGTGTGTAGAAGATTTACGTCGGTGGGTGACAGGAAAGAAGTATACACGATTTGGCTTTCCTATGGTGTGGTGGAAGCAATAGAATCATATCGACGACTGTTACTGCTGCTCTCGTAAGGTTACTGGTTTCAACAAGAACAAAAAGACTACTATCGAGTATCGGAACAACATTCTCTAGGCGATTCAACCTGTTGCACATGGCCCGGATATACCTGCACCACAGCTCCCTCAGACTGTTGTAAAGAGGGGAGTGCGTTGATCGAGACACCAGATGTACCAAATATCTTCAAAATATCACAGCGTGTCCTCGCAATTCCTGTCAGTAACGCACACGTTGAAAGAGTATTTATTGTTACGAGTGCGTTATGGACATACGCTACAAACAGAATAAAGGTAAAGCAGTCAACAATCCGAAGATTGGTTTGAACACCGCAGTGCTTTACTAGGCATGGTCCTGTGTGGAGGTGGTATGCCGTTGCCTTCCTCCGACCTTCGAACTGACTTACCCAGCCAGTTATAGGGGGACCTACAGTTTAGCGTGGGTTCCGAACCACGGTGCTACTCGGTATTTTTCACATGAACAATACTGCCAGAGGTGAAAGAAGTGGAAAGTGACAGATAAAAATCCTAGGACCTGGCGGGGATCGAACCCGCGACCTTTGGATTTATAGTCTGGCACTCGAGCACTGTGCAACCGAGGCGCACACAAACAGAATATCAATGGAAATTTTGAAAGCCGCAATTTGTATTCACATGTATCTGAAAATAACTGTGAAAACTTCTACATTCTATTACTTACAAATAAGACTCTTCTAAATGCAGAGAAATCTTCAGATAAATGTAAATACGCGTATATAACAATAATATTTACCACTGAAATATTTGTTTGGTATAGGTTGAAAGTGTTAATGGTGGATTAGTAGTCCTAGTAATAGTGGTAGTAGTAGTAGTAGTAGTAGTAGTAGTAGGTAGGCCTAGTAGTAACTATTTTTATAATTACAGTAAAAGTAGTAATCGTAAAATTACACAAAAACGGGTTTGAAAAATTATGTGCTCATCAGCATCACAGTAATCTGCCTACGGCAGTTGTTGTCATGGGATGAACCTCTTTCGCTTTTTCCGGTCTACACTCAAACTTTTCACGGCCTAATATTTCGTTTTTAGTTTCCAGCATTCTTCCTCTTTTGCTTTTCCCCGTTCCTTCTTTTTTTTTCATTCATTACGCAGTCTCTTTTCAAACAGTGTCCAGTCTAGTTATTCTCTTTCTAATGTGAAAAGATAGTTCGCTTTCGTCAATTCTTCGAAAAATCTCCTTATGCCTTAACCAGTCTTCCCCCATTACGTGCTGCATTCTTCTCCATTTCAACATCTCGAGTGCCTCCAACTTTCTTTCATATTCCTTACATTATGTCCTTGTTCTGTACCACACACTGGAACGCCCAAACGTGACACTCTGCACGTTGTTAACTGAAATCTCTGTTCAGTTGTCCACAAAGTAATTTGTGTTCCCTTGAAACCTTTTATCATGGCAATTCTTTTCCTAATGTTGTTGTGCAGTACATGATCATCCCCTATCATATTAACCAAATACTTACAGTTGTGTACTTGCTTTATTTATTCTCCTCGTACATTAATGTATTTTTACACCTTCCTTCACTTATAATGCCTTTAATCTCCTTCTTGTTAATTCTCATTTTGTGTTTTTATAGAACCGCGTTGGGGTCATTTGACATTTGATCCATCTCTCTTGCACATTCTGCCATCACTACTATGTCAGTCGTAGTTTAGTCTCCTCAAAATTCCAACAACTACTACTACTTTGTCATTTGCGAATCCTTTACACTCTTCTCTCCAGGACCCAACTCATACTACTCTTGTTCCATTAAAACCGCTATTTATTATTATTTTTTCTTAGAGTTAGTCGTTGAACAATGTCAGTGACAAAGCAGCAGCCCTGTTTTATACCTCTTCCCAGTCCAGTTTCTTTGCTCATCATACCTCCTGTTCCCTGATTTAAGTACAAGTTCTTAATGTGCTTTCCATCATTGCCATCAATTTGTCCTATATGACATACTCAAAAGCCTTTTTTCTTTGTCTCCCAATACTCAAATATCCATTAACAATTGATTACTGTCCTGCCTGCCTCGAGTTCAATGTGGCAACTCTTGCCCCCTAAATATTCCTCCTTGTTATTTACCTATAAATAGCATTATATAATGCTGTCGATTCTCTGAGTTGGCCAGAAGAGATTTGTCTGTTACTAAAAATATCAACATCTACCTCTACATAAATACTCGGCAAATTAGATTTAAGTGCATGGTAGTGGGTTCATTGAACCGCCTTTATGATATTACTCTACCGTTCCTATCTCTAACAATACGTGAGAAAATGTACATCTAAATCCTTCCGTTTTCGAAATGATTTCACTTATTTTATTATGATGATCATGTCTTCGTATGTTGGAGGGTGCTAACAAAATATGTTCTCATTCGGAAGATAAAGTTGGTGAAAGAAATTTCGCGAAATAATCTCGCCGCATCGAATACCGCCTTTCTTTTAACGATTTCCACCCCAACGCATGTATCATTTCCCTGACACTTTCCTCCCTATATCCCGATAATACAAAACCAGCTTCGCTTCTCGGAACTTTCTCGGTATCCTCCTAGGTGGGGATCCCACAATGCGCAGCAATACTCCAAGTAGGACGCCCAAGTGTGGTGTAAACAGTTTATTTAATAAAAGTATCATCAACGAAGTGCTCTACCCAAGAAGCGGTAGCCTTTGGTTCGCCTTCCTTACAATATTTTGTGTGTGTTCTTTCCATTTTAATTTGTTCGTAATTGTTATTCCTAGGCGTTTAGTTGAATTTATTGCTTGTAGATTTGACTGACTTGACTGTAGATATTCCATCTACTGAGATGCCGAACTCTTGTACACCACACCCGGGAAACTGAAGTTGGGCCGGCCGCGGCGGCCGAGGAGACTGAGGCGCTCCAGTCACGGTCTGCACGGCCACTACGGTCGGGGGTTCGAATCCCCCCTCGGGCATCGATATTTGTGGCGTCTTTAGTGTAAGGTAGTTGATAAATAGTTTGTAAGTTTAGGGACTGATGGCCCCGTAGTTAAGTCCCATAAGCTTAACAAACATTTGAACATTTTTTTTGAAACTGAAGTTGGCAAATGATGATGAGATTTGACTGATATATCTTGTCAACTAAGTTAAACGGATTTATTTTAGTGCCATGACTTCACACTCTTATCATTATTTAGGGTCAGTTGCCAATTTTTGCAAAATGAAGAGATCTAAATGATTTTGCAGTTGCTTTTGATCTTCTGGTGACATGACAGCTTTATCTGCCAACAGTTTAAGAGAACTGCTCATATTATCTTCTAAATCGTTTATATAAAGATAAGACCGATCGATGTGGCGCAGTGGTAATGCACTGGACTCGCATTCGGGAGGACGATGGTACTAATCCAACTCCGGCCATCCAGATTTGGGTTCTCCGTGATTTCCCTAAATCACTGCAGGCAAATGCCGGGATGGTTCCTTTCAAAGGGTACGGCCGATTTCCTTCCCTATCCTTATCCAAAACTCCGAGCTTTATCTCCGTCTCTAATGACGGGACGGGACGTTAAACCCTAACCTTTCTTCCTTCCTTTTATAAAGATAAGGAATACTAGGGGTCCTATAACAAATCCCTGAGGAACGCCAGATATCACTTCTGTTTTACTCGTAGACTTTCTATCAATTACTGATAGGAAATCGCGAATCCAGTTGCAAAACTGTAGCGTTATTCCTCAAGCACGCAGTTTGAATAGAAGACGCCTGTGAGGTACAGTGTCAAAAGCCTTCCGGAAATCTAGAAATACGGAATCGATATGCGATCCCTTGTCGACAGTACTCATCACTTCACGTTACTTCTAGGTAGTGTCCTACACAGCTGATCGTCTACTGTGTTTCCGGTTCCCGGAGCCTCGTGCAACTCAGACGGAACAGCCGATGAGAATACGGCGCGCAGCCTGATGCAACTCTCGGATAAAAACGGCAGCTAACCTTTTTTTTTTTTTTTTTTTTTTTTTTTTTTTTTTTTTTTTTTTTGAGGATTAATGAATGCAGTTCTGCGCCCCGCTCGTATCATAAATGACGGGGCAGTATTGACTTATTTGGACGACGTTAAATGTTTGTCGCCGCAGTCTGACACAAATTTGTAATCGCGGATAGTTGTGCAAGCGGCGTTTGTGTCCGCCGTTGTTGCCACACCGCGGTGTGTGCCAGCACATGAGCGCCGCGGCCGGAATGCCCTCAGTCTTCCGCGGCGACGGTCACCGACAGGTAAGCTGCCAGCGATCACGCCCGGTAGTCTGTAAGAAAGCGTCCAGTCACTCGCTGCCGCGCGAGTGTGCTGACCTACATGCATGGCTGTTGGCGGAGCGCGCTGTAATACGCACGCGGTGTCTCCAGTCTTTGATAAATGTATGCAAGTAACATGCATAAAAATTCCAATCTCTGTACGGGCACTGATATAACTAAATACATACTTTCAAGGGCGTTCACTTCACTACTGAATTCAACACGTGCTTGTAAATCTGTCAGCAGATCTTGTATTGAAGGCTGTTTATACTGAAAGCGTATTCTAGCTGAGTCTAAGTTTTACAATTGTCCGCTAATAGTAGTGCAGCATTCCATGTGGTTATATGCCATCTACTGTGAACTGTTCAAGCTGTGCACTGACCTGCAAGCAGTGACTTGATACGCTTTCTGTGTCCTTGAAACAAAACTTACGTCGGGCAACGTTCATCTTGCAACTTCTTAACTTACCATAAAAGATATTTGCAGGCAGGTGATGAAACTGCAATCGAAGCACGGATTTCATCCCCATCAACTGGTTAGCTAACAAAAACCTTACGATAAAACTGACAATCTCTTATGCATAAAACGTCTATTGCTTCTACGAGTTCGAAACTGCCAGAGTAAATAATTTATGTTATTTGGCTCCCGCAGTGTAGAATATTTCTTCCAGTGACATAATTGTTATGATACTATATACCTTTTACACTGCTCTTAGGTGATTTTATTTATTACGAAGCTGTCATTTCGGCATCTTAGCGGTCTTCGTGTATTTTAAAAATACATTTATAAGTAAATTTCAAGGTTGTTACTTAAATTGCGAAATATATGTTGCATTATATTGGTAATTAGGCCTTTCATGTAATTAAAAATCAAAATGTTCACATGTTTGTTAATCTTTGGGAGCAACCTGCTGTGCATATTGGTGTGTAGACTTACAAATTACTTAAACTAATTATGCCAATCGCAACACACACGCACACGCGCACGCACGCGCGTCCGAGGGAGGACTCGAACTTCCGACGGGGAGCAGCAGCTCGCTCCGCAGCAAGGCGCCTTAAAGCGCTCGGCCATTCGCTTGCGGCGCAAGTAGTTATTCTCAACAATTATTCTTTGTTATCAAGGCTGTCGTCTTTAGATTTTGCATATTAATTATATTATCCTAATTCATTCAGCAACCATTCACTTTTAAATATGTTTTATTGAGCCAAGTTTTTTAACCATCTTCAGTTGAGGTAATTACATTTTTTTAAATTTATAGATGTCAACATCAGTTTGGGAGCTGCCTATTACAGTGTCCTCTGGTCTTGTGTTTTATATTTGATTCTGTAGCACTAGGCGGCTAGTACAGTGACTAAGTACAAAACAGAAAATAAAAAAAAAAATGTCAGTGCTGCAACATGAATTAGAAAACACAAGAACAATATGTAGAGGAGACTGCCATATGCAGCTTCCAAACTGACGTCGCCACCTATACATGAAACCAGACTGTAATTACAACTGAATATGGGTGAAAACCTGAAATGCGTTTGGCTAAATAAAACATATTAAAAAGCGGCTGGTTGCTGAATTTATTGAAGTAATAAGATACAATCCACAGCCTCGGAGCTCAACAAACCAATAAAAGTGGTTTATTTATTCTTGCATCTGAAGTTTCTTAAATTTTTTGAAGCACGAAAATGGGTAAACTAATCAAAATTACATAAAAATTAAGTACGAGATACGAAAAGAAAATCATAGCTGTGAACGAAGCAAAGGAAATTAAGTTCAAATTAGAAAAATAGCATAAAACATACGAAAAATAAGGAAAACACGGCCTAATCTCCAGTTACCACTCACCACCATTGTTGACCATATAATCGTACAATTTCCATTATATTTGTCGTTCAAGCTGTCAGATACGTAAATACTAAAAGTGTAAAAACGTGTATTATAAAGCCAGATACAGCGTGTCAAAGCCAACAAACATCTTAAGAAACTTCAGATGCAAGACATAAAAAAGCGAGAGGATAGCCATAACAGCAACGATATTATATGAACCGGACATCGAAAAAGTACAAAAAAGGGAAGCTCTTTATGTGTTGTCGCCAAAAGAGTAGAGAGTGTCACGGAAATGGCACAGGAGATTGAGTGGAAATCAACAGAAGAAAAGCATTTATCGTTGCTGCGATATCAATTTCCGAATTTGCGATAGCCGACTTGTCTCCTCCGAATTCGAAAATAGAATTTTGAGTCTCACCTACTTAGCGAGAACTGATCGTAAATATAAAATAATAGTGATCAGAGCTCGAATCAAGAGATTTAGACGTTCTTTCTGCCCGCGAGCTGTTGGAGATCAAAATAATAAACATTATGAAAGGATAGGTTGTTGTTCACCACGGAGACGTCAGACGAGCCGCAGAAAGGCACACATAAAGGAATAAACAAAACTAAAGCTCTCGGCTGTTATGCCTTCATCTGTCACAGAAAACGATCACACACATACACACACACAGACACACTCACACGTTGCGGTAACAGCCGGAGGCGGCGGTGTGTGTGTGTGTGTGTGTGTGTGTGTGTGTGTGTGTGTGTGTGTGTGTGTGTGTTTGTGTGTGTATGATCATTTTCTGTGGCAGATGAAGGCTTAACAGCCGAAAGCTTCAGTTGTTTTTATTCTTTTGTGTGTGCCTTACTGCGGCTCGTTTGACGTGTCTCTTTTGTAAGTAGCAACATATCCTTTCCAAATTATTGTTAAATATTACGAAAGTAATTCGATAAACCTTCTGCCAGGCACTTTGTGTCATTCTCAGAGTAGCCATATAGCTGTAGATGCAGAAAGGAATAGTGAGCAAACGAATGGAAAATGGCTCGTGTAGTTATAGTTAAAACCCTGATTTTCTCCTATAAATGTATTTACAGAACACCTGAATTTGGTTAAACACCGAAATGAGCTCATAGTGATAAAACATTTAATAACAGTGTAATTGGTATTACAATGACGTCGCTAAAATGTACTGAAAGATACAAAAGACAGCTCTGACACCATATTAAGATACATCTTCTAAAGCTCTGCTCATCACGTTCCGTCTCTTCAATTGGACAGACGACTTATTCCACCTTGTAATTCGCACAAGGACTGATCTGTAATATTTTTGTACCCTTAAAAGTTTGGCTCTGCGGGTGAAATAAATCTGACGTGACTCCTAGGCTTAGACATCAGAAAGTAATATCCATTTCAGTTCAAGATATAAGTGGTCCTAACCATACTCAGAAAGATGTAAACTACCACTTCTGTAAGTTGAAAAATATGAGTAATTACTGCTAAGTGACTTCACCAGGTACGGGAATATGATATTGGCAGTTTCTCAGTAAATAAAAAAAATTAACTAAGTACTGAGAGGTAAAAGCGTAATTTATTATTTAAAAACAATTAAACTTGAAATGCAAATAGAATTAAGAAATAATGAAATAAATTTAATGAGTTATCAGAAGAAGTAAATCAGGATAAGATTCTGCCAGAAACAATATCACTGAAAATTACTTTTAAGAACGCCTGAGGTGTTGCAATTATGCGTAACTCTTTCGTTAATAAGCTGAAATTCCGGACGAGAGGATGTCGCCGTAATGTCAGGAATAATATTGTCGCGTTGAAATGGGAGCAGACTTGACTTCGAAGGCAACTGAACACAGCACTTATACTGAAAGCACGTTTATTACGAACTCAACATACACGCAGCACTGACTGCCTCTCAGGCAGAGTGTTCTGCTATTTATATACTCACAGACAGAATTTACCAGAAATTGGTTAACTGTAAGAACAGTTAACATAAGAAACAAGTAGAATTTACAAGTGAACATGAGAAAGATGTAAAACCTTCTCCAATTGTTAATTACAAAGAGATAAATTTTTTGCCGGTGGGCGGGATTGAACCAGCGACCTTCAGCACCGCAATCTGTGACGCTAGCCCCCCTTTTTTTTTTTTTTTTTTTTTTTTTTTTTTTTTTTTTTTTTTTTGCTCTATGTGTAGTTCTGTTCGTTGCGGACGTTGATCAAGTTTGTTCGTTTTTGTTCGATGTGTTCTGTGTTCTTGGCTCAGCTTTTTTATTACAGAGGCCGTTCAGCCCTCTGACCGGGCGCGCTGAGCCACGGCGCCCGGCGCCCCTGTGCCACGCCGGCAGTCGGCGTTCGTGGTCTCTCGCGGCTGTATTGTACTGATGTCTGTGGCGTTCCACGGAACCTATACTGCACAAATGTCGTCGTACACTAGCGTTGTGTATGCGCACATATACCGTATGCTGCGTCGATGCTGACAGCGGCTGCGTCTCTGAAACCTGTAGAAATCTAGCTGATTAAGTCGATGGCTGGGATAAATCAGCCAAAATCTTCCTATTGCACTTGATGAATCCAAGGCTCGCTATTTTCCCTTAGTGAAACTAATATTGGCTGGGTATGTTAATCAGCATAGTGCGTCTCGGTTGCACAGTGGTAGAGTGCCAGACTACAAATCCAAAGGTCTCGGGTTCGATCCCCACCAGGTCCTAGGATTTTTATCTGTCACTTTCCACTTCTTTCACCTCTGGCAGTATTGCTCATGTGAAAAATACCGAGTAGCACCGTGGTTCGGAACCCACGTTAAACTGTAGGTCCCCCTATAACTGGCTGGGTAAGTCAGATCGAAGGTCGGAGGAAGGCAACGGCATACCACCTCCAAACACGACCATGCCTAGTAAAGCACTGTGGTGTTCAAACCAATCTTCGGATTGTTGACTGCTTTACCTTTTTTTATGTTAATCAGCAAATTAGACCACCAGAAAATGCCACTCAAAATCGTCCGCAGACGTTAATTATAACAATTACGAACTGCAAAATGTCCATTGCTCTGTGATCGTACCGTAGTTACATGTTACGCATGTAACTCGAATCTTGGTACCGCAAACATCGCTATACACGCAATCAGGCGTAACAACAGCAAGTCGCTTTCAGAATTCACAGATAGCGCGTTCCCGTCACCTGCAGAAGACGGGAGAAAACGCCTAAGTGTCCGTCGACAACTTACTTCGGCAGCAGCTACCGCTACCAAATCTCTGCTACCACGCATCTGTCCTCAGCAGCCAATCAGCGTCATCATAACAACACGCCTTCCGCCAGCATTTGCCAATAAGAGCGCATGTTACATACAGTTTAGGCCGTTCCGTACTCTTCTTGTTTTTCTCTAGAACGGGTCGCTCTCGGCCCGCCTGCTGTTTTAAACGCGTCCGCTTTATGTGAGCCAGCTTAGGGATGGCGGTTATCGCTGAAACAAACGGTTTTCGGTTATACCGGTTCTTTTCATCTCCAGTTTAACCGCACTGTAAAAATTGCTCAAGATAACCGGTTTTTGAAATAACCGGTTTTCGGTTTTTATTGCTATTATTTCCAGTAGAGTACCAACGAAACATATTTTACGGCCGAAACAGAAACCGTAAGCATCGGTTCTTCTAGTTTCGGCCGAAACCGAAACTTAGGAAATTTAGTTAAAATTTAGATAAATTTACGTTATACGACAAATCACTAGTCTTTCCATATTTTGCAAGATCCCCTCCCAATACTACGCCTTCTTGAGTGTGTGTAAGCCTAGCCAGGAGTCTGTAGAAGACGATATACGAAGCATACAGATTTACTGGCCTAGTATTTCCATCCGGCAGTTGCGAATATTGAGCCAACCACTGCGTAAGTTGGACTTGTGAGCCAGCGCATACGAATATCTCGTTATACAAACAACATATATAAGTTACAGTCAGTCAGTGCTACAGAAGTATTTCGAAAAATAAAGTCACAGTTCCGACTAACAGTATGATTGTTGTCAGTGTAAATTTACGCAAATTGAACTAGGAAAGCTCTATACCACATGATCAAAGAATGTTCAAATGGGTGTAAGTTCTTATGAGACTTAAATGCTTAGGTCATCGGTCCCTAGATTTACAAACTATTTAATCTAACTCAAACTAACTTACGCTAAGGACAACATATACATCCATGACCGAGGGAGGAGGGAGGACGCGAACCTCCGACTGAAGCAGTCCGTGACATGGAGCCTCAGACCGCACGGCTACCTCGCGACGCACCACATGATCAAAGTTACCTAAACCCATATTGGTTATTAAAAACGCGCCTCGCTTTCAAGGAATCACATTAATAAAACTTGTTAGCATAACAATATGATGATACATTAAAAGTTAATATTCCAAGCTTAGAGTACATCACTTACATAATAGGTATATGAATCGAATTTACCTTCCAAGGAACATTTTGGATGCTTTCTCCTTAAATGACACAGCATGTTTGTAGTGCCTCCACCCGTTTTCAGCTTTTTAAAGCAAATGGAACATTGTACCTCACTGCTCCCGTACTTCGTGAAGTACTCCTCGGGATGGTACCATTTAAGACACAACCGATGTCTGGCGACGACAGCAAGGAACTGCCGCATGACCAGACGGAGGCAAGTCTTGTACACTGCCGGTGCACGCGCGTCGTCTAATAGGCCACGCCACACGGCAACAGGTGCATCAATGCGTCAATAGCAGCACCATTTCTTTTGCCACGCGTTTGTTGCGCGTTTCTGACTGCCGCGATTGTTCTGAAATTAGCACTGATCGCTTTTCTTTCTTTCTGCGAGGACCTAATATTTCACAGCAGTGGAAATTTTAGGAATAGCCCTAAATATTAGGGTCTACTAGTTTTAATTTTTTAAATTATTATAAAAAAAAGTGATCCACTATTACAGAAAGTAGTCGTACCGGTTCTTTTACTCCGTTGTTGGCAATAACTAAATTAAACCGGTTACAACCGACAAAAAATAAATACCGAAAAATCGGTTATTCAAAACTAAAATACCGGTATCGGTTTTAACCATCCCTAAGCCTGCTACAGTCGTGTCTTTCCACCTGCTGACTCACCGTCGTTGGCTCGCTCCGGCTACGCCGTGAAGTGTCACTTGACCGCGTGCGGAATCCTCTCGTAAAACATTAAATGCAATTGACAAATTCATGTGTAATTACTCATTACACTTTTGACCAATACAAATATGAGAATGAAACAATCTGGAAACATCCCTTAGGCTGTGGCTAAGCCATGTCTCCACCATATCCTTTCTTTAGTCTTGCAAGTTTCGCAGGAGAACTTCCGTGAAGTTTGGAAAGTAGGAGGCGAGGTACTGGCGGAAGTAAAGTTGTGAGGCGGCATCGTGGGTCGTGTCGGGATAGCACAGTCGGTAGTACGCTTGCCCGCAAAAGGCAAAGGTCCCAGGGGTTCGAGTTCAGATTCCGGCACACAATGTTAAACTGCCAGGAAGTTTCATATCAGCGCACACTCCGCTGCAGAGTGAAATGTTTCATTCTGGATACATCCCTTATGCTGTGGCTAAGCCATGTCTCCACCATATCCTTTCTTCCAGGAGTGCTAGTCTTGCAAGTTTCGCAGGAGAACTTCTGTGCAGTTTGGAAAGTAGGAGGCGAGGTACTGGCGGAAGTAAAGTTGTGGGGCGGCATCGTGAGTCGTGTCGGGATAGCACAGTCGGTAGTGCACTAGCCCGCGAAAGGCAAAGGTCCCAGGTTCGAGTCCCGGTTCCGGCACACAATTTTAATCTGCCAGAAAGTTTCAATACAAATATGACGTGTGAGTTATCAAATGAATCGGAATGACGAGATGAATGTTATTCTCTACATGAATTTGTCATGGTAGTCAGAAAACTTTGACTCCTTACAATCTACTTGTCCGCATCACCGCTACTTGTAAATAACGAGGTCATAACCAGGTTGTAATTTGTCTTCGTTCGGAGGCTTAGTGTTTGTGCATATTAATTGTTTCATCTCATCTTCATTGGCACATAATTTATCGGTGTGGTGTCAGATAGAAAGACACAGATGGCTACCCAACAGTAACGCCGTTAGACTGCTTCATTTACACATCTAGTTATATAGGCGAGAAGAAACACTTAAGTATATTGTAAGCTAGAAGTATACATCGTTCGTGTTCACTCATATAGGACAAATTTCATTTAGAACATTTGAAACAGTACGAAACCAAGCTTAGATTAACTCTGAGTGATTGAAAAAATCGTAGGTCCCTATTATATCTATACAAAGTGTTGCTTTCTACCACGAGTGATATTTCATTATAGAGAAACAAAGTAACAAGACATCAATACCATAGGAGGGAAATTACACGCGATTCAGTGACGCCGACGAATCATTACATTTTTCAGCTATCAGTGACAAAAATTCTCCTCTGAAATTAATTATAACAGCACAAAACACACGTATCCTTCGCATCTGTGATTATATTAGTGATTATATTAGCTTCAAAGTGCATTTGCGGGATTTAGTTGATTAAACCTAAGTGGTATACGTAGTAGATCATAAATTTATCATTAAACTTCGGTCTTTGATTTAACAAAGTATAAGCCTGCCTATGAATTTGATGGGCGAAAGGTAGAGTATGACACTGGCATACGCAGATCATTATTTGAACATGTTATTAGTGCGGTGTTTTTATTGGTCTGTTTGGACGTGAAAGTTATTTTTAATGTAAAGCATGGGTATAGTGAAGTGTGCACCCTTTTCTCATTCTCTCTCTCTGCCGCGGTGGAGTAGCCGAGCGGTCTAAAGCGTCTCGCTGCGGAGCGCGCGTCTGCTCGCCGTGGAGATTCGAGTCCTCCCTGGGGCTTGGGTGTGTGTGCTTGTCCGTAGGTTAGTTTAACTAGGTTTAAGAAGTTTGTAAGCTACGGACTGATGACTACGCAGTTTGATCCGATAGAGTTACAGACATTTGAACATTATCTCTCTCTCTCTCTCTCTCTCTCTCTCTCTCTCTCTCTCTCTCTCTACCACCACATCGAAACTCAAGATCTAGAATAATCATTGTCAGGTGCATAGTATGTGTGGTTTGCGCTATAATAATTGAATCAGTCATTTCGACGAGGCCTTTTGTCTATCTCCACCGCATTTCCATTTTAGTTCCAAATCAGGAAATTCTCGGAGAAACAGCTATTCCCTGTGGAAAGATGATACTGATTAAAACACAGGAAATATTCTACGCTATTGATCTAAATATAAAGGAATGCATGTTGCACTTCTGTATTACAATACAAACAGTTTTTCTTTCTCCTAAAAAATTTACTTTAGTGCATATATGTCCTTTTTTGTACTGAACGATTCAATTAGTATACTCAGAGTGTTTGACGCTTTTCACTGAAAATGTGATGATGCGCTGATATCACTGAATTACGTTTAATATTCCTTCTATCGTATTAATATACTGCTACGTTGTTTCTCCCTAGGGTAAGAAATGTTACAGAAGTGTGAAAAATCGATCGAAAATGCACCTCACTAGGTACAATTATGATCACTTCCTCGTACAATTTTGATCACTGGCTTCTTCCACATAAAAAGCACTTTTTCCCTTGGGCACCAACGCATACTTCTAGATAACAAACATTGAATAATACAGAATTTGCAACAGCGTGGAAACTATTTAAATTATAAGAGCGCGTTCGACGAAGTTGCTCCACGTACCTCTTAACAGGAAAAAATTTATATCTCCGTGGCGCAAAGTGGTGTATTCTTGGAAAAGACAGGAGGAGCTGTATAAACAAGCTACACTACAACGCCACACAAAGGCAAGTGCTACCAACACTAAGAGAATGACAAATTATGTTGATCAGAATTGTACCTATATCGAATTTGTACCACCTTACCCTACAAAATTTCACTTGTAGTAGAAGTAGACAACATGCTGGTTGACAAACTCAAAACAAGCTGCGAAATGCAGGTAAATTAGTGTATTTTAAATAATAGTGAATCTATTAATACAGTCAGATGTTACCATCAGAAACTACCTTCACGCACAAGAGAACAGTTCTTAAGAAATTACTGCTGTAATATAAAACTTTAAGGGAAATAGGGCCTGTTTTATCTTTTAAATATAAACCTTTATATCCGCTGAAAGTAGGCCCGACTGAATCAAATAATTACAAATTGTAATTCCGCACCGATAAATTATGCTGTGAGGGGCATTATTTAAAACGGCTGCTTTTTTTATTTAGCTTGTGCGTGAAACGGGTTTTTGGCTGCTAATTATGTTAATTAAACGCTTATTAGTCGTAATAACGACGTATTTAGTATTCTGATTAAGCACAACCGGTTTAGACAGATTTCTCCGTTGGCACTAACCTCCGTTACGAACATGGCATGAGGTTTCTTTTCGAGGTGGCAAAGGTTTAGCCGTTTTGACCCATAGGCTTTTGCGATAACTGTGATTGCCAGAAAATAAACACGTACTTGTTTTACGTAAGGGGTGTTTCGATATTTGGTTGCGGCAGATATCCGTAGTGTTCGGACCTTAATTACCAGGTTTACGGCACTGTCGTCTTAAGCAAAAAATTGTCCTGCAGCTGCTTGCGAATGCTTTGCATTGCTTGTTTTCTTTTCCTTCCACATTTTGCAATTAGTGAAGAGAGCAATTCTGGTCCATGACGTGTTTGGGGTGCGAACCTCATAACAACGGAAGAGATCGATGATCCATGTGACCATTACGTCAGTTTCCTTTTCGCAGGGGCACACTGGCTATCAGTCTTGCGAATACCCCACGGTGTTCTTAGTTGTTGCTCGTGTATTCTGAGATATACCAATGTCGTCTCTATGATGTCTCTATAGTGAATGGTTATTAAGACCGATGATTTTTTAATTCGTTAAAAGAGCATTTTAGACGTCTAAAATAGGCTTTTTCAATACTTAATTTAGGCAAAATGAAATTTAAAATAGGACCCCAAAATCTAATAATAACAGCAAATAAATATAATGTGTTTTCAATAAGAAAAATGAAAATGTGGCCAGTTGAACAACACAGCAAACATCACCGAACATAATGTTGAAACCTTTGTAGTTTTTCGAAGACGTATAATTCAGATCACTAACGATATACTATGCAGCTATATACTATATAACATATGATATATAACTCAACAAACTCTGAATAAACTAGAAGTTTCAAACATTCATACCGTAGTTGTCTCTAACATTAAATAACTGAAATGTTTTGTAGGTTTTCCAGAAAGAAAGACATGCGCTCTTTGGTTACTATCTTCTTCTCTTCTTCTAATATATAAAGCAGTGTCCGCATGTTTGTACGTGTTGCATACAAATCTACAGTTTTGTTCCAATCTTTATGAAATTTTGTACATGTAAGCTTCAATCCATGAGGACGGTCGCCGTAAGTGTAAGAATCACATACGACATATAGTTCATGGGATATAACGTCATAAACGAGATGCACGAAAAACTGCTGCATCTTGCGACAAAGCTGCTCATTTTCTCCTAAACCATTGGACCGATTTCAACCAAATTTGGTACACACATTACCGTGAGGTAACAATTGCTGCATGGTTAAGAATCATATACGGCACATGGTTCAAAAGATATTACTTCATAACCAATATAAATCGCAAAAAATGCCATATAATGCAGCGAGACTTTCGAAATACACTGTATGACAACGACAGTACTTAGCGACTTGCAACAAACTTCAAACATAATTTCAAACCTTTATTAAACTTTTTCTCGCTGGCAACCATAGCAAAATGATGAAAGGAAAAAAGTTTCTCGCTTACTACTTTTCCGCTGTTCATGGACTAAGACTACGGCTCTCGGTAGGACGTTACAATTTATAATTTGAACACTACAAACTGTAGCGACAGGAAATTTTACAGACAGTATACACATATACAGTTGTATGTAGCTTCTAAATTGTATCACATTCCGACAAGAAATTAATGAGATATAAGCACGTAAACAGTAACGTTCATTCAAAACCGCCCTATCACGCACCAAGTTTTAATCTATTACTTCTTTAGTGCGCAACAGATGTTGCAGACACATTGCTATCTTTGTTTCTTTGGATACTGCACCTGTAATTTTGTACATTATATAAGACAGCCTTATTTCTTACATATTCTCAGATAAATATAACATGTTTTTTTTTTTTTTTTTTTTAGAAAAAAGGAGATGGACATAGAACGGATAGGAGTAGTATTAACTCAAAGCAGGAATAAATAAGTAAATACCCAGGCAACGCCGGGTTTTTAGCTAGTTAATTTATAAGTCTAGAATGAACGATACTACATCAGCGGATGTGACAGAGACGTCCGTCACAATTCGGCAAATTTTGGACAGCATTTAGTGAGCCGCATGCGAGTAGCCGAGCGATCTGGAGCGTCAAGTTGCGGATCGCGCGGCCTCCCGCTTCGGAGGTTCGAATCATCCCTCGGGCATGGATATGTGTGTTCTCCTTAGGTTAGTTCAACTCAGTTTAAGTAGTTTGTAAGGCTAGGGACTGATGATCAACGTAGTTCGGTCCCATAGGATTACAAACATTTAAACATTTGATTTGAACATTTAGTGGAACAGGATTTTCCCCTAAAGCGTGAATGCTGCCATGCAGAGGCCTTTGAAGCCGGTGTTCTTTCTGTAAAACCTGCTGCATTGTTTCCAGTACTTTTTCTCTAACTTCACCTGGTGATATATTAATTTTCTCTTTCACTTTCTCCAGCAAACCAGTGTGCTCGTAGGTACGTTTACCTGAGCCTTCTAAATATGTAATTTCCTCTAACATAAGTCTAATACCGTTGAAATGAAGGATCTTCGAGTTACAGAAGCGGCAGCCTACTGTAGATTTTCGGCTACCTTTTGGACTGTTGGGAGGTGCCTGCTGTAATTAGTCTTCTGCTAACCACGTGCCCAGCGGGTAACAGTAGGTTCAGGTCACAGTCTAACATGTACAGTCGCGACACTTACTGCTGTGGAAGTTATTACCAACTGACAGTTGCAACGACACTAGCGATCCTAGCGGTGGGCAAGCCGCCGAAGTAGTGACTTTTGATTATGATTAATTTAATACGTAATAAACGAAATAGTTACTACAATTTTTGCTTTAGAAGCATTAGTAAAGAATCAAGAGACATAAATAATCGAGAAGTAAATGTATAAACAGCCGAATTTAAATTATTCAGTGCTATAGAGAACAGCCGGCCGCGGTGGCCGAGGGGACTAAGGCGCTCCAGTCACGGTCTGCACGGTTACTACGGTCGGGGGTTAGAATCCCCCCTCGGGCATGGATATTTGTGCCGTCCTAGTTCGTAAGTAGTTCATAAGTAGTTTGTAAGTTTAGGGACTCATGACCCCATAGTTAAGTCCCATAGACTACACTAATATTTGAACATTTGATTTTATAGAGAACAACTTCGTCACGCACAAATACTTACGAATATGTGTGTATTTGCAGCTTATTCCGCTGAAAGTAAGTAGAATATAAACATAAGAGAATCATAAATTTCTTATTATGGTCTGTTCTTACTATGACGGGCAGTTGTTTGACTCGTATCAATTCGTTTTGAAGTCAAATGATTCGAAAGTTTTTACACGTTACTCGTCTTTCTCATATGCCACTGTTTTGATGATGCTTGCCGTTGGGGTTTGAGCTGTACCAACAATTGTGGAATTGGGTTATTCTTTGTTGGAAAAGAGTATGATGGCTTTTGCCGTTTTATTGCCACGTCTGCGGCGGTTTTCCTTCAGTTACAGCTGTCGTGACTCATTTGGTACGTTAAATACTGTAATAATTTCATTCTATATACGTTTCGTACGTTCTACACTCACAGACATTACAGGAATTGTAGTGAAGAAAAGCGAACGTTCATGAATAGAAAAGCGACGTCTTTCTGCCAAAAGGCAAGTCTTCTCGTGTTTCCTAATCATTTCTTTTATTTTTAATATAACTGATATTATTCATTAAAAGTCTGTAGGTTACAAGATAACTGTAAATAAACTGTCCAGTATGTACCGTTTCGTACCTTGTCAGGAAGTTTAGAAAGCCTAAAAAAGACAAATGTGGAGCTAATTTAAAGTTATTACCTATTTTATGGTACTAAAGACGTTCCCTAATGTAAAAAAGTTTGTTAAAATCAATATAAACGATATTATACGCACTACGCCAATACCATATTCAGAAATGTAGCTTGCCGGCCGCTTGGGGCGCTGTTGTCGCTTTGTATAACAAAAATCAGTGGGAGTGTCGCGACTGTTAATCATAGACTGTGTTCAGCTGGCAAGGGAATATCTGCAAATTTTTCTATGAATGCCTGCACTCTTAACGGTGTCATACCGAAAGCTTTTTTAACAGTGCAGATTAATACTTACGGAACTCTAGCCTTACCTGCTCTGCTATACTGTTGATACAATGTTCTACACAAATTACATACAGCGTAAAAGGGCAGAACACAAAGAGAAAACTAAGCGGCAACCACACGTCAAAGCCGGAAGTACTTAATTTACAGTCCATTAAATTTCGGGAATGCAGCCGCGCAAAATCCATTTCTTCCGCTGATATTTCGGCCGCGTACCGTCCGGCCATCTTCAGAGTGAGTCGAAGACTGTCGACGAGGTGCCGGGCGCGGACTTATAAGCCTGATCGCGGTGGCAATGCGTGTGAGCGTCACAGATGAACTGTCACATCGAAATACACGCGTGCGCCCTCCGTGGCGGGAGCGCTCCGGTGTTCACTTATCAATACATACTCGGCGGCGGCAACACCTTCACGTCTTCTCTGCAATTTCAGTACTCTAAGTGCAGGGTTCCAAGCTTTGTCTAAATTAAAACTTTTATCTCTGTTTATTAAGTCGTTAGCCAGTCTAATTTCAACAGCTTCCAAGATATGAGTGTCAAAATCTTGACCTCACTATGTTTTAGTTGTTGTGGTCTTCAGTGCGGAGACTGGTTTGATGCAGCTCTCCACAATACCCTATCCTGAGCAAGCCTTTTCATCTCCTCATAAGAACGGCAACCTACATCTGTCTGAATCTGCTTACTGTATCCATCTGTTTGTCTTCCTCTGCGGTTTTTACCCCACACACTTCCCTCCAACGCTAAATTCACAATTCCTTGATGTCTAAGAATGTGCCCTATCAATCTATCCCTTCTTTTAGTCAAGGTATGCCAGAAATTTCTTTTCTCCCCAATTCTGTTCAGTACCTCCTCAGTAGTTACGCGATCCACCCACCTAATCTTCAGCATTCTTCTGTAGCACCACATTTCAAAAGCCTCAATCCTCTTCCTGTCCGCACTGTTTATCGTCCATGTTTCACTCCCATAAAAGGCAACACTCCATACAAATACTTTCAGAAAGGACTTCTTTAGGCTTAAATCAATATTCGATGTTAACAAATTTCTCTTTTTCAAGAACGCTTTTCTACCCATTGCCATTCTGCATTTTATATCCTGTGTACTGCGACCATCATTTGTTATTTCACTGCCCAAGTAACAAAACTCATCTACCTCCTTTATTGCTTCGTTACCCAATCTAATTCCTTCAGCATCACTGCATGACCTCACTATAGTTCATGGAATGACCAGTTTCTATGCAATGTTCAGCCACAGCTGACTTGTCTGGCTGTAATAGGCGAGTATATCTTCTGTGTTCAACGCATCTCCCGTGGACAATGCGTGTTTTGCGGCCTATATATGAATTATCACAATTTCCGCATGGGATCTGGTACACAACTGACTTGCGAATCAACAAATCATCCTTTAATGACCCGAGTAAGGCTGCAATCTTCACAGATGGCCAGAAGATAATCTTAACACGATGTTTGTCTAGAATGCGGCTTATCTTTGACGAAAGAGTGCCCACGTAAGGTAAGAAGGCTCTTGATCTATATTATTTTCGTCTTCTTCTTCCACGTCACGTGCTTGCATTCTTGGACTCACATCGAATGCTCTGCGAATCTATTGCTGTGAATATCCATTAGCTTTGAAAATGCTCTTCAGGTGTGGGTGCTCTTCCTGTAAGTTCTCATCGTCTGATACACAATGTGCTCTGTGCACCAATGTCTTAAGGACACCTGCGGTTTGTGAGGGATGATGGTAGCTACTGGCATGTAAATACAGATTCGTATGGATTGGTTTTCGATATACCGCATGTCCTAATGTACCATCAGCCTTTGCCAGGAACGAGTACATAAAAAAAAAGGGAGTCAACCATCTTTCTCCATTTCCATAGTAAATTTGATATTAGCGTGGATGGATTTCAGATGGTCAAGAAATCTATGTAGCTCATCCTTCCCGTTCGTCGGCTGCATTCCCGAAATTTAATGGACTATACATTACGGCGTGAAAAGTTGAAAATGTACTTTATTTACATCAACGGCATTTGGATATAGCATCTTTAACGCATTACTGACAAAGTGTGCGATTGTTTGTTGGTTAGTCTTTGCGAGTTTTGAAAAATTCAAATTAGCTCTTTATGGTCCACATTACCAACAATCATATTTGCATTATGCCGGCCTAGATTGTCAGTAGTTTCATTTTCAGAAGTCCGTATGAAAAACTGCCCAGTATATTCTCGGAATGTTTGCAGTGCATCCATATAAGTTGAATGCACATAATTTTTAAAATTTTCAAATGTTTGTAAATCTGTCAGACTTACCTACTATAGTTATAATTCGTAGACTTACAAACTACTTGAACTAGCTTTCACTAACCTAAGAACAACAATCTTTTGAAAATTAGAGAACCAGGTGAATTTTAGAATTTTAAAGCTACAATAGGCAAAAATAGGCGTTAACTTTGGATTAGGTTATTTTAGGTGTTATAGAACAGAATTTCGATTTTAATTCCTTGTGAAACTTGAGGGTAAAGGAGGTTTATTTGCTACTAGGAACGCTGCAATAGAATAGGTTATAAGCTAAATATCCGCGGTATAAGCAGACTTGCCAAAGGGATCGGCGGGACGTTTCCCCCACTCATTTTCTCACCCCCCCTCGATGTTCTTATTTGTTGTTCGTTTATGCTGTGATACACCAATGTCGGCCCTATAACTTGTATGGTGTCTCTATAGTGAATGGCTATTAATTTAACTGCAATATTTTGCGGTCTCAAAGGCCCATGTTAATGTTTTCCTTCCTTAAATAAAATAACAAGGCTCAAATTAAGAAAATTCAACATGTGTATTTTCAGTTACGATTCTGAAGTTTGTTTAAAATTGTTGCAATGGAAGCACCGAAATCCGCGGCAGAATACCCGTGCTCACTAAGGTATTTTGTTGTTCTTAGCATAAGTTTCTTTAAGTTAAAGTAGTTTGTGAGGCTATGGACTGATGACCAACGTTGTTAACTCCCTTAGATTTACAAACATTTGAATTTCGAAGCTCTGAAAGACAACAGCGTGGTGTAATGGATGAAGTATTAGACGCCCAAATCTCCTCTGTGTAATAATAATAATAATAATAATAATAATAATAATAATAATGATAAGAAGACGAAGAAGAAGAAGAACAAGAAATTGAGCCAAAAACACAGTCTAATGTATTACTGTTACGACATTCCCACTGAGTTTTATTAAACGGTATCGCATGAGAGTGAATAGTATCGTGTAAATTTATTGTAACGTAGTTTTTACAGCAGGGAAGGGATGTAGTGCCTTGAAAATCGATAATAACTACAAAGGAAGTTCTCATTTGTCTTCATTAGCTTTCCTCCGAAGCATTGGAAAGTATTAAGCGGTAGATTGCGAGGCAGTTCATTTAAGATTCTCTTCAGGACTTTTAATAAAGAATTTCATTCTCTTTTAACAACAAAAAATGGCTAATAAACAACAGAAGACCCGATCTTTTCTTTGCTAATATACGTCAGTTCTTCACCAAAATTCGAGTCAAATTAGTAAGTGTTGACCGTAGGAAACTTATACGGAATACATTACCTACATTATTTAATGTACCAGATCAGACACTACAACTACAGATATAGGAAATTCGTCACAAACGTGACAAGAAAACATTGACAGCGAAAAACCTGTTTCCCAACAAAGATGGAAACCAATCCACAATTAATGGTACATGTGAAACACAAACGGCAAGAGCCTTCAAAAATTCGTTTTACAAGCAAAAGTCATTACACTCGCAAGTATATGCGTTCCAACAAAAGACGAGTGAAGTATAAAAAATTGTGAATCGTTAGACTCCGTGCCGAAATGTTACATTCAAAGAAAATGCCTGTCTCGTATGAAAAGAGTGTAACAGCAATTCCTGTTTCTCGTATGTTCTTATTCTATTTCTTTCAGCGGAGTAAGTTGCACATATTCATACATATTGACTCATGAATAAGTTGTTTATATCACTGAACCAGTGAAATTCGGAAGTTTTTATATTTCTTTCACGATAGTTTAAGTTTATTTTGATAATGCTTGGAATGCAAACATTTAATAAACTATATTGTTAACTTCGTAGAAAAGTTATTATAAAGAAACATAACTCTAATGGCGCCTTGCCTACCACTAGAAGCAAAATGTTCAAATGTTTGTAGAGCTTAAGGGACTTAACTACGTGGTAATCAGTCCCTAAACTTACAAACTATTTATGAACTAGCTAACACTAAGGACGGCACAAATATCCATACCCGAGAGGAAATTCGAATCTCCGACCGTAGTGGCCGTGCTGACTATGACTGGCGCGACGCTCGGTCACCGCGTCCGGCCCACTGCAAGCGCTAGTGTTGTTGCAACTAACAGTTGCTAACATCTTCCACAGCAGTGAGTGTCTCGAATGTATGTTAGATTGTGGCCAAGTCCTTAGCATAGGAAAAATGATCCAGCGTCCGCATAGAACTTATTAAGGAAAAAAAAGTGTCATGAGTTTGGGACCCACCATATCTGAACATTTTAATTTGAATACACAATTATGGTACCTTCTAGATGAATCGAGAAATAATGTTCGAGACGTTTCTGTTGGTCTATATATAAACTGTGTAAACCTCTGGCCGGAGTCAGTTCATTCTGTGCTCTTGTACGTGTGTGTCAAGAGCTAAATGAATCATCGCTGAACTCTAACAAGTGTTCTTTGATCAACTAGCTACGTCATACGAGAGCGATCGTGACAGGCATTTTCTATAATTATTCAGTATTGCCCGTTACGTAACCTTTCCTTTGCTGTATCCAATTTGCATCCTCACAAAAATGTTTGTCTAACAAGCAATACAGAGATCCAAATCTTCCTTTCAACGTTGAACTTGTTATATTTCTCTGAAATGACATTCCGGTAGCACAGTATCGACAGAAACGAACGGAAAATGTCACCGGAACGTCGTCTCAAAGCTCTCAATTTAACTTATTGTCTTTGATCTGAAAACAGTTTACTGTTCAAAAGAGCGGTTCATTGTGAACGTCTGTTCCGAGCAGAAATGATTTTTACAGAAGAAGCTAGTAGGGCTTCTGAACGATGTAATGTATCTTAGTGTGAACGATGTATCTTAGTTGGAAAGTATTTATGCAGAATATTTGAAAGCGGACCCATTTGTACTCGCTGAAATAAGACTAAATAAAAATATGGTTTTTAGTATGTTGCGTTTTGCAGCTCTTAAATATTCAAGAAGAGACAATTTTTAATTAAATGCAACAAAACTGCAAATGGGCTGAGCAGTTTCGGGCTTTGTCCATTTTAATAAGCCACCTCTTACATACAGCAACGTATTTTTAGTGGGGAACGCATAGAATGTAGTTAACAGTAACGCTATTTGTGTCATAAATACTTACATTTCATTCGTTTACATTAGGAACAATAGTGTCCGTGAATTTAATACAAAAATATTCAAATGTTTGTAAACATACTGGACGAAACTCCTATGGTCATCAGTCCCTAGACTTGCAAACTATTTAAACTAACGTACACGAAGGACAACACAACCAGCCATGCCTGAGGGAGAACTTGAACCTCCGACGGTGACGGCCGCGCGCGCGCGCGCGCGCGCGCTCTCTCTCTCTCTCTTCCTCTTCTAGCGCTTGACCATGTTTGCACGTTACAAACTGCGTAAATCTACGACTCACGATCTTGAGAACTATCTTAAAAATTCACAACCATGTAGGTCCACGTTTTAAATCCGTCAGCGCAAGCCCTCTAGCTTTCGTGCATGTGCGCATCCTCTCTTTCCAAGTTGGTGGGTCGCTTTGAAATTTGTGTGGCCTCTCTGATCTTCCTCCTCGTTTAAAACGGCTGTTTCGCTCGTACACGCGCGTCTCGAAACATTATTTCTTTGCCGAACTCCTCATGGCGTCCTGCCGCAGCTGACTTTGTGTGTTGTCCCAGACGAATGTATCTTTCGTGTTCTGATATTCGCGTCTTGATCGGTCGTCCCGTTTCGCCTATATATAATTGTCCACACTCACACCTGACTTCGTAAACTCCGGCAGTATTCAGCTTGTCGACTGCGTCGATCGTTGAACGAACCACATCTTTTACTTCATTCTTGCTTTTACAGATAGGCTTGATGTCCGCTCTGCGTAGAATTTTTCCCACACCTTCTGATATATGCACATATGGTAATAAAGCTATATTTTGTGTTTCCTTCTGGTCTTCCCTATTGCCTACATACTTTGTAGTGTTTTTCTTTATCAGCGTCTTCCCGTAACTGTTGGGCTCGAAGATGGTGTTTTTCATCACTGATCCTGTAAGCCCTCTGTTCCCTCCAATCACAGGCTATAATATAAACACCAATAAAGAACGCCTAATACTTTGATAACAGCTTCTACCACTATTATATAAGTACCAGCAATCCCTTGCATTCAGCGGTCAGTCAAACACATTAACAAAGGTCACTTGCAACAATGGCCGAAACGCCGGAATTTTATATATTGACAATGCGACCAAAGAACTCGGAGAATTTTGTTAACAGTAACAACGACCGCGGAACCCTTCGTTTACGTTTAGTTTCATAATACCTCTGATATCTGGATAGGTAGTTCCTGTTCTTGACCCTTATGAAGTGATGCGTAATTGTTTTCAAAGTGCAATCTTTCTATTTTGTTTGCATTATCTTCTTGACATACTCGAAAGTAGCTGAGACAATGTGCACATCATCAGTGAAAGGCGCTCATATTAATTCAACACCATCAATGTCCTCCGATGGTATTCGCTCCAGTTCTTCTTTATCCTCCAGATTGTCAGTGCTAGCAGCATCTTCAGGTTTCTTGATCAAATCGATGATAGCGCTAGAAATGTGTATTCATTATTCACAGATGTGATGAAGACGGTAATTCAACACCTCTAACACCTTGCTTGCATGTTTTCTCATTGAACACGATAGCAATTCAAATACAAAATGTCCACTTCCAGTTCAATATATGACACACACAAATACAGTGTAGTCAGAACATATTTACCTTGTATTGTTAAGACACTTTGCTGCCGTGCGTACGGATTACCTGCAACAGACGATCTGTTACTCACCAGTCATCGTGGGAAGCTAGAATGTACGTTACTGCTATCTACTGGATCGGTTTCTCTTACGTACCAAACATGCGGTCAATACTCGCGAGACACTTCGTGAATGTACCTTGTCAGTAATTACATTTACTAACAATTTTAGTAATAAAGAACACGCAGATAATTTTGTGGGGAAGACGAACCAAATATTGGGATTTGTTGTTAGAAGGCTTGGAAGAAGCAACAAATCAACTCATTACTGGAAAGTTCATGGATAAGAAGCCGCAGTCCACGTGTAAAATATTGTCCTGACGATTCGCCTTTCACTGCGGAAGGTATCCTCGCAGGTGAAGCGGCAAACTGCAAGTAGATCTGGAGTGTGTCTCTTATATATGAGTCATCAAGAGGACGCCAGTATCAGTAACGTGACGTCGCTGCGCTATGGCCTCTGATATTGCCAAAATTCTTGGTTGAAAATGATCGTTTGTCATTTTGTCGTTGCAGTGTTGAGATGCCATATTTTATTCAGTTCAGCAGCTTCCTCTTTCCTGTTAAAATATTTCTGTCTGAATATATCTATGGACTCTCAATACATACGCGCGGTGACGAATATAGCATATAGTTTCCAAAGGTGTAGCGAGGGGAGGGGGGGACAAAAGTAAGAATTTTGTGGCATCCTACCACAAACTGATGCCTAAAAAGAAAAAGTTGGTTATTCCCATCCACGCTTCCACGCTTGGTTGTGACGTCCTCAGAAGAGACAAGCGATCGTTGACCTGATATAAAATATATACGCCACCGCATACGCGCATAATAATGTTTTCGCTATGACGCTCGTCTCGCTAATTGATAAATACGTTCCGCGACGGCCGATTTATCAGTAACTCCTAGGCGGCAGTTCCTCTTACGATTGCTCAGACGGGTGTAATACTTCCTTTTTTATACCGCTGTAAACCTGCACACAACTGCAATGAGTTTTATAAACGCATGGTGTTGCCAGAAGAGACGCATACATTTTGTCGATCTTACACATTCTTTTATATTTCCTGGTGGTTCCAAAAACAGTTTTCACAACATATTTTCTTAACCGTGGCGGCCGCCGTGGCCGAGCGGTCTGCGGCGCGCCATTCACTTTCTGCACGGCCACCATAGTCGGGGGTTCGAATCCTCACTCGGGCATGGGTATTTGTGCCGTTCTTAGTATTAGGTAGTTCATAAGTAATAAATAAATAAAAAAATAAAAAAATAAAAAATAAATGTATTCTTAACCGTTTCCCATTGCGATCCGTGACGTTATTAATACATGAAAGAAAAACTTACCTCCTTGGTTGGTGGCTCTCCTCGTTGAACCTGGTTCTCTCATTAGGGCGAAGGGCTCGATCTGTCTTTTTATTAGAATAGCCATTCTTATTGATCGTAAATCGCAGGTATTTAATCTCATCTTCCAAGTATACTGGTTCACATATTTTGTATGTCCTTTCTACTAATAATTGTATTACACCCCGGTTTTACCTTGAGTGTGAACCAGTATATTTGGAAGATAAGATTAAACACCTGCGATTGACGATGAAGCAGAATGGCTACTCAAACGAGGACATACATCGAGCACTTCGCCTATGGAGAGAACCATGATCAACGAGGAATTCCAGCATCCCGAAAGATTTTCCTCTATTTATTAATAAGATCGCGGATCGAATTGGGACAGTGTTAAGAAAATAAGATGTGAAAACTGTCTTCATACCCACAGAGCAAATGAAAGCATGTGTAAGATCGTCAAAAAATATGTGAGATCCTATGGCTACACCAAATTAAAAAAAAAAAAAAAAAAAAAAAAATGTTCAAATGTTTGTTAAGCTTAAGGGACTTAACTACGTGGTCATCAGTCCCTAAACTTACAAACTACTTATGAACTACTTACGAACTAGGACGGCACAAATATCCATGCCCGAGGGGGGATTCGAACCCCCAACCGCAGTGGGCGTGCTGACCGTGACTGAAGCGCCTCAGTCACCTCGGCCACCGCGGCCGGCTACACCAAATTCCTTGCAGTTGTGGACAGGTTTACATCGGTACAAGTAAAAGAAGTGTCAACAGTCCTCGAAACGAACATAAAAGGAACTGCAGCCTAGGGCATACTGATAATTCGGTTAAATGTTTATCAAGAATGTGCCCAAGAAATAAAGTTTAGCGAGACGAGATTCATAGATAAGACACCATATTGTGATGCGCCTATGAATAGAGAGGCATAGAGATTTTCAAACACAGAAATAACTCTAACAGGGAAGGGAAGGTAAAGCAGCCATCAATCCGAAGATTGTTTTGAACACCACAGTGCTTTACTAGTCATGGTCCTGTTTGGAGGTGGTATGCCGTTGCCTTCCTCCAACCTTCGAACTGACTTACCCAGCCAGTTATAGGGAAACCTACAGTTTAACGTGGGTTCCAACAGTGAAGAGGAAGGTATTAAATTAAATACAATTTGGATGTAAACATTGCAGCGACAAAACGACAATAGATTATTTTCAATCAGAATATTGCCAATGTCAGACGTCACAGAGCAGGCGACGTCAAGTGATTAACACTGGTACACTCTGGATAGCCGATATATGCGGCAATCACTCGAAATCTACTTGCGGTTTTAGCTTCTCCTCCGCGGATGCCTTCCGCAGTCGAATGCGAAACGTCAACGGGAAGTTTTTCGCATGGACCGCGTCATCTCGGCCCGGAATTTTCAAGTAATGACAGCTCCTGACATTAATGCCTTGATTATATGAACGAATTAACTAATGAGACAGTGTATACTGCACATGTTCAGATTCTACTGGCGTATTTGTGAATAATGTCAGATTATTAGTACTTAGGATTGACGGAGGACATAGAAGGGCAGCACGTTTCTTCTTATCGTGCAATAAGGTGTCACACAAATGATAGTTGGGATTTGGCTGGCAATCATTAAGATAGAAAGATTTTTTGTTTGGGCAAGATATATTTATGAAATTTTAAGCACCCACTTTTAACTCCGAATGTGAAAGTATTTTATTGATCTCTCCCCCCCGCCCACCCTTCATCCTCATAGAGAAGTATGATCATCATAATAGGAGAACACACAACTCGGACGCAAAGATTTAGGCGTATATAGTTGCAAGTCTTAACTGTATTTACGCAAGGTTAAAGCTGCCAGCAAGGTAAAGCAATGGCATAGGGCGGTACAATTACAGTGTGCGGTAAGTCGGGAATCTGCACAGGTCAGGAAGACTAATCGGTTCTCCGGCGCGGAGGCTCAGCACGTTTGGGGAAAAACCTGGGCCAAGAATTCAAAGATCAATTTAAAAAAAGCACGAAACTACGTCCGCAAGAAAATAATCTACCAACAAAAATATAAATAAAGCGGAAATCAGATAAAATACGTTAAGGCAAGCACTGGCTCCAAGCGGGAAATCAGAGTTCGAATCCTGGTTTAGTTAAAATTTTCAACTTTCCCACTGAATTTTAGTGCCCTGCAACAGTCGAGACGTTTGTGTATTTCGACTCTAGGAATTTGTTTTTCCTGGGCCCTATTCGAGAGAGGGACCATAGGGAGACCAACCCTCTGTCAGTAACGTAAGTGTGAATTGCAGGGCATAAAGCTCTAAGTGCCGATCGTGCTTAAGGGTTGCAAGTGTCTTTCACCGTTTAAACAAGTTAATGTTACTCAAATGTCAAATATCTGTAAATCTATCGGACCAAACTGTGTGGTCATCAGTCCGTAGCTTACAAACTACTTAAACCTAGATAAACTAACCTAAGAACAACACACACACCCATGCCCCAGGGAGGACTCAAACCTCCACGGCGAACAACCGCGCGCTTCGCAGCGAGGCGCTTTAGACCGCTCGGCTACTCCACCGCGGCTAATGTTACTCAAACAGTTGTCATGTACAGAACATTTCGTTAACATGCACACAGAAACAAGTAAAACTATTTAATGAACGAAGTACCGACTGCCTAAGCCCCCAAAAAATGTTCAAATGTTTGTATAGCTTATGGGACTTCACTACGGGGTCAACAGTCCCTAAACTTACAAACTACTTATGAACTAGCTGACAGTAAGGACGGCACAAATATCCATGCCCGAGGGGGGATTCAAACCCCGACCGTAGTGGCCGTGCAGACCGTGACTGACGCGCCTCAGTCCCCTCGGCCACCGCGGCCGGCCGCCTAAGCCCAATTGCGCATCAATTCAGTTCCTACACAGAACGACACCAGAATGAAACTTCCCCTCTGCAGCGAGCGGGATGTGCGCTGATGTGAAACTTCCTGGCAGATCAAAATTGTGTAAGGTGAAGTCGATCTCTAGCCAATGGTTAGATTGACCGTAATAGGGTTGTGCTTGACTTGGTGGCACAGTGTTACAACCTGGTTAATTAGCCATAGTGATCCCGGTGAGCTCTGTCGAAAAAAATCGTTATGAAAGTTTTACTTATAAAATTTTTGGCACTAGCGGCGCGGCTTCGCGTACAGTGAGTATGCAACGTGAAGGGCAGCCCTGCAGTCTTTTGCATCAGTCAGGCGACGACTGCGCAGTCGCCCTTTGCCCTCTTTCCGGAGGTTCGGAGCAGGTAGAGTGCATTACCTACGGATTCCGTGTGTATCCTCGGGAGATTTTCTGGCTGCCGCTCAGAGCTCCGAAAATGACATTTTTCCTTACGAGCAGCCAGAGTTCCGGTGGCTGGTCTCTGTAACAAGTTTGTAAAGGTGACAGTACGCATCAAACCATATATACAAGTAATGTCATATATACTAGCTGAACCTCCGCTGCTTCGCATGCATAGGTTGGTTGGTCTGCACCAGTTGTTTCTTTTTAATCCTGATCAAGAGTCCTTATCTTATGTTTCGTAGTTATAGCTCTAAATTTGAGTTAACAGCAACATATTTTTGAAAATTAGTTTTTTCATCCCGTATTTCACCCCCTTATTAGTCTAATTTCCAAAAATACCGAAACACGTTTTTTTTAAATCATAACGAACAATACAAATACCAATTTTTGCAGCTATAGCTTCAAAATTGTCTCGGCAACAAAGTGTTTTCGAAAAGAATTTTTGATCACCTCTTTTACCCCCTTAGTTGTTGAATTTCCAGAAATACCGAAACTCGTGTCTTTTTAATCCTGATCAAGAGTCCATATCCTAAGTTTCGTAGTTATAGCTTGAAATTTGAGTTAACAGCAACATATTTCTGAAAATCAATTTTTTGTGTCCTCTATTTTACCCCCTTATTGGTTGAATTTCAAAAAATGCCGAAACACTTGTCTTTTAAATTCGAACCCTGAATTAAAATCCGAAATTACGTAGTTCTAGGTTAAAAATTGCCTAAATAGCTACGTATTTTCGAAAAACACTCTCTCTCCAATTTAACCCCGTTGATGGTTGAATTTTCAAAAATACCGATACACGTATTTTTTAACGTGTAGCCATCTATACAGATATAAATTTTTTGCAGCTCTAGCTTCAAAATTGTATCAATAGCAACGTGTTTTCAAAAAGAATTTTTGATCCTCTATTCAACCCTCTTAGTTGTTGAATTTCCGAAAATACTAAAAATCATGAATTTTTAATCATGACCAAGATTCCATATCCGAATTTTCGTAGTTGTAGCTTAAAATTTGAGTTAACAGTAACATATTTTTGAAAATCAATTTTTTGCGTCACCTATTTCACCCCCTTACTTGTCGAATTTCAAAAAATCCCGAAACACGTGTCTTTTAAATTCGAACCCTGAATTAAAATCCGAAATTTTGTAGTTCTAGCTTCGAAATTGCCTAAATAG
The DNA here is from genome assembly GCA_026315105.1 of Locusta migratoria. Taxonomy (NCBI): domain Eukaryota; kingdom Metazoa; phylum Arthropoda; class Insecta; order Orthoptera; family Acrididae; genus Locusta; species Locusta migratoria. The sequence goes on along the minus strand of CM048744.1, from coordinate 214,682,828 downwards.
CTTCGTAATTTCAAGAAACGTTTCATCCCCTATTTCACCCCCTTACGGACGGAATATCGAAAAATCGCTTCTTAAATGACGCCTACAGAGTAAGATCAACAGACTCCACAAATTTCAAGTTTCTATCTTCAGTGGTTTGGGCTGGGCGATGATGAGTCAGTCAGTCAGTCAATCGGGACAATTCCTTATATATATATATATATATATATATATATATATATATATATATATATATATATATATATATATATATATATATTTGGTCTGTGAAAGGACTCGAACCTCCGAAGACAAGCATACGCGCACTCCACAGCGAGGCGCGTTACAGCGCAAGGCCACCTCCGCGCGCCAATATTTTAGTATGTGATAGTATAGACGAATTCATATAACACGTACAATTTTAATTGAGTAGAGCGCCCTCACAAACTAAAAAAAAAAAAAAAAAAAAAAAAAAAAAAAAAAAGAAAAAAAAAAAAAAAAACCTTCTTGTTTAAGCTGTACCTAACCTAACTTTCACTTAAAATGATCACTGTTTCGTACAGATCATGAAATAAATAAAACATACTATACCTGCTCTATGGTTGACTGCTGTGGTGTATACATAGATATTTTGCTGTGTTGCCAACATCTTCAGTGCGTGAGCAAGAGACTCTGCGGTTTAGCCATAAAAGCTCAGGGTAGATCCTCAAAGAGAAGAAACGAGATATTTATATAGCAAACAAGGATCAAAAGGGCTCCAACATCGAGATGATTATTTGGAGCTCATGTTTACTAGACTTCTTCTCCTTATTTTTCCGTGAGGAATCTGTCGTCGTACTGAAGTCGTAAGGAATTATTTTTGAGAACGTTATAGATTTACAGCGATCTTACGATTAATTATTAATTCATGTAACAAGGCAGTGTAAATCGCAATTCCTATATTTCCCTGGTAACCGGTTTCGGTCACTAACATAACCATTGTCAAACCACAACTGTAATGATATAAAATATTAGGCGTGTGAATTATTTCTAAAGAGAGTATTTGAAAATAAGAATAAAATATACCCATAATGTTGGCCACCGGTTGTTCTCAGCTCTAGAGGTAACCAACATTACGGATATATTTTATTCTTATTTTCAAATACTCTTTAAAAATAATTTACCCGTCTAATATTATACACTCCTGGAAAATGAAAAAAGAACACCATGAATTCGTCGACCCAGGAGAGGGAAATTTTATTGACATAGTCTTGAGGATGTATACAACACACGATCACACAGGCAGAGGCGAACGCACGTGAGTACAGTCACCAGAGCGTCCGCAATGTTGGCGTTAGTACTGTGTATACCCTCATTTTGCAGCAATGCAAGCTGTATGTCTTTCATGGAAACGATCGTAGAGATTCTGAATGTGGTTATGTGGAATGTCCTGCCATGCAGTTTCCACCTGCTGCCTCAGTTGGGCCAGATTTCGTGCCGCTCATGCAGACCGCCCAACATGACGTTTCATGCGGTCCCAAACATGCTCAATTGGGGGCAGAACTGGGGATCGTGATGACCAGCGTAGTTGACCTACACCTTGAATAGCACGTTGTGTGGTACGGGATACATGTGGATCTGCATTGTCCGGTTGGAAAAGCATATAACCATGTTGGTGCACGGTAGCTGACTTTAACCTAGAGGAGAACGTTGGGTTGTACAGGATACGTGTGGACGTGAATTGTCCTGTTGGAAAATGACATAGCCTTGTTGGTGCATGAACGGTGGCAAGACAGGTTAAATGATGGTTTAGGTGTACCGTACATTGTTCTCTAGACGATCACTAGAGGAGAATGGCGAGTGTAGAATATCGCTCCCCTCACAATAATGCTCGACCATTTGTGCCGTTAGTGTGTTCTCCGCTCATGCCCCAACATCGTTCAGCCCGCCTTCAATTGTGTCATGGTAGGCTGTTATGAAGGGAAGAATGGAGACGTGTGGTCTACAGTGATGAGAGTCGTCGCTGCCTCGGTGCCAATGAAGGTCGTACGCGTGTGTGGTGTCGTGCAGGGGAGTGCGAAAATCGGGAGTGTACGCGACAGAGGCAAACGGAGCCGACACCTGGCATCATGGTGTGGGGAGCCATATTCTACTCTGGCTGTTCTCCTGTGGTGTTCGCTGTGGGGAAAAGGGGAAAATTGAACAGTACGCGGTACATTGAAACTATCACTCAACCCGTCTTGCCACTGTTCACGCACCAACAAGGCGATGTATTTTTCCAACAGAACAATGCACGTCCACACGTATCCCGTACTACCCAACGTGCTCTTCTAGGTATACGGCAACTACCGTGCCCATCATTATCCCCAGATCTGTTCCCCATTGAGCAACTCTGGGGTCGGATGAAACTTCATGTTGGTGCGGTCTACACGACCGGCACGAGATCTGATCCAACTGAGGCATCAGATGGAAATTGCATGGCAGGCCACACCTTAAGACTATCACTCAACCCGTCTTGCCACTGTTCACGCACCAACAAGGCGATGTATTTTTCCAACAGAACAATGCACGTCCACACGTATCCCGTACTACCCAACGTGCTCTTCTAGGTATACGGCAACTACCGTGCCCATCATTATCCCCAGATCTGTTCCCCATTGAGCAACTCTGGGGTCGGATGAAACTTCATGTTGGTGCGGTCTACACGACCGGCACGAGATCTGATCCAACTGAGGCATCAGATGGAAATTGCATGGCAGGCCACACCTTAAGACTTCATTCGGCACCTCTACGATCATCTTCATGAGAAAGTTCCACTCTGCATTGCTGCAAAAGGAGGGTATACGAGTTACTAGCGTCGACATTGTGCACGCTCTGGTGACTGTACTGACGTGCGTATGGTTCTGACTGCCTGATCGTGTGTAGTATACATCCTCAAGAATGTGTCAATAAAATTTCGCTCTGCTGGATCGACGAATTCATGGTGTTCTTTTTCCATTTTCCAGGAACATATCCTGTATTCAAATATTGCGAATTATCTCGAACAGAATGATCTATTGACACAAGGTCAACACGGTTTTAGAAACTATCGTTCATGCGAAACACAACTAGCTCTTTATTCACACGAAGTGATGGGCGCTATCGACAAGGGTTCGCAAATCTATTCTGTATTTCTTGATTTACAGAAGGCTTTTGATACCGTACCTTACAAACGGCTTTTAATCAAATTGCGTGTTTATGGTATATAGCCCCAAATTTGCGACTGAGTCGGGGATTTCTTGTCAGAGAGGACACAGTTTGTAGTAATCGATGGTAAGGCATCTAATAAAACAGAAGTGATATCGGGTGTTTCACAGGGTAGTGTTATTGGTCCTCTGCTGTTCCTTATTTACATAAACGATTTAGGGGAAAATCTAAGTAGCTCTCTTGCAGATGACGCCGTCATTTACCGTCTAGTAGAATCATCTGAAGATCAAAACCAACTGCAGAACGATCTGAATAAGATATCACTATCGTGTAAAAATTGGCAATTGACTCTAAACAATGAGAAGTGTGAAGTCGTCCACATGAGTACGAAAAGAAATCCGTTAAATTTTGTTTACAAGATAAATCAATCAAAAGTGAAGGGTGTAAACTCCACAAAATACCTGGGAATTACTATCACTTCAGACTCAAACTGGAAAGAACGTGTAGATAATGTCGTGAGAAAGGCGAACCAGGGACTGCGTTTCATTGACAGAACCCTTAAAAGATGCAACAGAACTACTAAAGAAACTGTATACACTAGGCTTGTCCGTCCATTTTTGGAATATTGCTGCCCAGTGTGGAATCCTTATCAGGTGCGTTTGACGGAGGACATCGAAAGAGTCCAAAGAAGGGCAGCTCGTTTCGTGTTGTCACGATACACGAGAGACAGCGTTACGGAAATGATACAGGATCTGGGATGGGAATCATTACAACAACGGCGCTTATCGCTGCGGCGTGGGCTACTTGCGAAACTCCAATCGCCAACATTCCCCTCAGAATGCGAAAATACATTGTTGACTCCCACTTAGATAGGTAGAAATGATCATCAGAATAAAATAAGAGAAATCAGAGCTCCAACGGAGAGATTCAGGTGTTCTTTCTTCCCGTGCGCTATTCGAGAATGTAATGGGAGATAAAGTAGTATAACGGTGGTACGATGAATCCTCTGCCAGGCACTTAAATGTGATTTGCAGAGTATCGCATGTAGATCTAGAGTGTATATCATTACAGTTGTGGTCTGTTGATGGTCGTGTGACAAAAACCGGCTGCTAGGGAAATAAAGGAATTGCGATCTAGACTGCTATGTTACATGTATTAAGCATTCTGAGTGCCAGCCTTTGTCATTCCGGGTGCCGTGCTGACTCGCACCTATACCTGCATTTGTGTGTGTGTGTCCTCTGAGCGTCCGGAACCGTATTAACAGATTCCACCGCGCGTAATTGGAAGACCAGCAGGCGGCAGGCATGCACGGCGCTCCTTGCACAGTCGGCCAGTCTGCTTCGCAGCGCAGTGCAGCGCAAACCGGCCTGCACGTGCATAGCGCTCCCCGCTGTTAATTAAGCGTGCACGGAGATCGGCGTCGCTTCATAACCGCCCAGGCGTTGGAAAGGGAGGCTCGAAAGACAGCAGCAGGCGTGTGCTGTGCTGTGCTGTGCCACACTGCAGCCGCTCTGTGCTCACGCCCTGTGGGCGGGAAAACCGCGCATTCGGCCCCGAATGCCGCTACGAACCACACAGTTGTGTGTTCTCCATACCGCTAACAAATTCCAGCAGATCTCGCCTCTCCAGAGATTCCACCGGCTGTTCCGCGTATTGCTAGCAGGCGACGCCTGGCCGTCCATTCTCCGTATGGTAGCCAATTTTCCTCTGTCAAAAATATGGTTCGAATTCTTATTATTCTGAATTTATATACAGGGTGTTACAAAGAGGTACGGCCAAACTTTCAGGAAACATTCATCACACACAATCACCATCTTGTTTTCATAACATAAACATTGAGTGAAATGAAAGTGACACAGTGCCTGTCCAAAACACGAAAAACGGCACATATCCACCAAAGTAAGTGACAAAAACCTGTTGTAAACACTTAGACATTTTGTAATAGAAGCAGAATACTGTATTTTCGTAAAAATCCCGATATTTACAAGCTAACCATTCACCACATTAAATACACACGTTTCGGTCTGCAGTGATGTTTTGTGAGTTGAAGAACCACAAACATAACTACATGTGGTATTCAAATGTTCAAATGTTTGTAAGGCTTATGGGACTTAATTACGGGGTCATCAGTCCCTAAACTTACAAACTGCTTACGGACTAGCTACTACTAAGGACGGTACAAATATGCATGCCCGAGGGGGGATTCGAACCCCCGACCGTAGAGGCCGTGCAGACCGTGACTGGAGCGCCTTACTCCCCTCGGCCCATGTGGTATTTAGGTAGACCTAGCATACATATAAAAATAAGAAACGATGTATAGTAGTCTCACAATTATCTGTAGTTTTTACTGTTAATGTACAAAAGTAACACTCATTTCATTGTTAATTTGACAGACAAAATGAATTAAACATCCCACTGATGATGCTGCAACGCCAGCGAATAGTGTATGGGAGAAATCAAAAAACATTTGTGTTTGCTCAAGGCGGACCTTACCTAGAAAGCAAATTTATTTGAAAGAATATATGTTATGTGGACATATCAGAGCTCATTTTATTACTTCCCTTCGTATCACATTAATCATGGAATTGAAACACACAGCAACAGAACGTACCAGGCGTGACCTCATACACTTTGTTACAGGAAATGTTCAAAATGTCCTCCGTTAGCGAGGATACATGCATCCACCCTCCGTCGCATGGAATCCCTGATGCGCTGATGCAGCCGTGGAGAATGGTGTATTGTATCACAGCCGTCCACAATACGAGTACGAAGAGTCTCTACATTTGGTACCGGGGTTGCGTAGACAAGACCTTTCAAATGCCCCCATAAATAAAAGTTAAAAGGGTTGAGGTCAGGAGAGCGTGGAGGTCATGGAATTGGTCCGCCTCTACCAATCCATCGGTCACCGATTCTGTTGTTGAGAAGTGTACGAACACGTCGACTGAAATGTGCAGGAGCTCCATCGTGCATGAGCCACATGTTGTGTCGTATTTTTAAAATCACATGTTCTAGCAGCGCAGGTAGATTATCCCGTATGAAATCATGATAACGTGCTCCAGTGAGCGTAAATGGAAGAGCCTGAGGCCCAATCAAGTCATCACCAACAAATCCTGCCCAAAACTTCCTTCAATTGGGCCAACTGGCGGTGAATCGAGGATGTAGAGTACATATTAACGAAACAATTGGGTATTTTGACAAATGTATGCACGGATTATTTCAATTTACATTTAAAGAGAAATACTAAAATGAGCTCCAACATGTCCACATAACATATTTTCTTTCTTTGGGTCTGAGGAATCTTTCCTGAAAGTTTTGCCATACCTTTTTGTAGCACCCTGTATAATAAATAGCATTTTTGGTCGTTACTCTTGCAGTACATCTGTGGTTTCATTTATAGATAAGGTCAGGTAATAAATATAAATTTGAGTAGCTCTGTGAGATGTTCCAATTAGCCGGCCACAGTGGCCGAGCGGTCTCCGGCGTGCCAGTCACGGTCTGCACGGCCACTGCGGTAGAGAGTTCGAATCCCCCCCCCCCCTCGGGCATGGATGTTTGTGCCGTCTTTAGTATAAGCTAGTTGATAAGTAATTTGTAAGTTTAGAGACTGATGACCCCGTAGTTATTTGAACTTTTTTTTGCAATTCTTCAACTTCACTTTTTTGTTTGGTCGTCTTGATCTAATAAGGAGACAACATGGGTATCGGATTTTAGTATCTTTCTGATATTTATGGTACATGAAGGTCAGAACTTAAATAACAATCGGCCAAAGCCATTCGACGCAACTCTAAAAAATTCTCCAGAAAATCTACTTTCAAGTTTACAAAGTACACGTAAGTACAAATGATTAAAACATTCGCAGCACCTGTTGGTGTAGCCCAGGTGGTAGCGTTCTGGATTCACAGTCATAGAGTCGAGGTTTCGAATCCCAGCGTGACAATTTTTTTAGATTTCGAATTCAGTTATATAAAGCATTTTGGAGTTTCTTATTGCACGTGATGTGCCACTTATTGTTTATGTGTGTATAGACGAGCTAAAAACCTTGTCACGTAAAACGTTGGCTGCGTAGCTTAGCTGCTTGGAAAGCCATTAGTAGCTATGGCGATCACTTTCCAAAACCTGTGTCGTAACTCTTCAGAAAGTGAACAATCTGACTACCGTCGTCAAGTAATTGTTAAGACAATTCTGTAAACAATGTAACTTATGTTTTTATTGAAACCATCACTAATAACAACCTTTAATTATATATAGAAAATTAAGAATGAACAAAAATAAGTGCACTTGTAAAAATTAATATTAGATATTAAAATTGTGTATTGGAACACAACGAAAAAATTTAAAAACCCTGTTGCGAGAGCTTTCGAACCACCGATCCTACGGTTATAAGACCAGAACTCTACCACCTGAACTACACCAGCAGATGTTATAACTTATTTCATGATTGGCATTTAGGCTTACTTGCAAAACGTTTGCTGGTTGGTTGGTTGGTTGTTTGGTCAGGGGGACGAAACTGCAATAGTCATCAGTCCCCCGGTGAGGAGGGGAAGGAGTGAGGATAGGAAAGGAGGGGAAGGGAAAGGAAATGCAGTCCCTGGAGGACCCAAGCAAGAAACGCTGCCCATATTTGCCACGCATATACTCATAAAAGAACCGTGAGGACCCTAAGGGGGGGGGGCTTGTCTTGCTAGTGTTTTCAGAACACTGTCCATTCCGTTCATTTGCCCTTTCAGGTTGTTTGAGGTCTATGACAGAATCACAGTATCACCAGCAAAAATGTTTTTTTTTTTTTTTTTTTTTTTTTTTTTTTTTTTTTTTATTATTTCTTTACCACGATTTTAATATATTCTCTATATTTCTTCATTTCCTTTACAGCTTGCTCAATGTACAGATTGAACATTATTGGGGATAGGCTACGTCCCTGTCTTACTCCCTTTCCAGCCATTTCGTCCCTTTCTCGCCCTTCGACTCTAATAACTGCTGTATGGTTCTTGTACAAGTTGAATTTTACTCTTCGTTCTTTATATTTTACCCCTGTTACCTTCAGAATCTGAAAAGTTGTATTCCAGTCAATATTGCCAAAAGCTTTCTTCAGATCTACAAATGTTAAAAACGTAGGTTTGCCTTTCCCTAATTTATCTTCTACGATAGATGTTCATACATTTCTCCTTAATCCAAACTGATTGCCAACGTCGGCTTCTACCAGCTTTTCCATTCTCCTGTAGATAATTCGTGTTAAAATTTTGCAACCATGACTTATCAAACTGATGGTTCTGTAATTTTCACACCCGTCTGCGCCTGATTTCTTTGGAATGGGGATTATTACATTTTTCTACAAGTCTGAGGGTATTTCGCCTGTCTCATACATACTACACACCAGTTCAAATAGTCTTGTCATGGCTGGCTCTCCCAGAGACTTTAGTAGCTCTGAGGGTATGTCATCTACTCCAGGGGCCTTGTTTCGACTTAGGTCTTTCAGTGCTCTGTCAAATTCTTCTCTCAGTATAGTATCTCCTATTTCATCTTTATCTACTTCTTCTTCCCTTCCTACAATATTACCTCTAAGTTCATTTACTTCGTAGAGCCTCTCTATATACTCTTTCCACCTTTCAGCTTTCCCTTCTTTGCTGAGAACTGGTTTTCCGTCTTCATACAGTTCCTTTTCCTGACTTCAAATGACGCTCTTGTCTTCATGTAGGCGGTATCTATTTTCCCTTGTTGTTGTTGTGGTCTTCAGTCCGCAGACTGGTTTGACGCAGCTCTCCACGCTAACCTGTCTTGTGCAAGTTTCTTCATCTGAGAATACGTTCGGCAACCTACATCCTTTTGAATCTGCTTACTGTATTCGTCCCTCGGTCTCCCTCTACGATTTTTACCCCACACACTTCCTCCTAATGCTAAGTTGACAATTCCTTGATGTCTCAGAATGTTTTCAACCAATCTATCCCTTCTCTTAGTCAGGATATGCCAGAAATTCCTTTTCTCCCCGATTCGGTTAAGCACCTCCTCATTAGTTACGTGATCTACCCATCTAATTTTCATCATTCGTCTGTAGCACCACATTTCAAAAGCTTCTATAATCTTTTTGTTTGAACTTCTTATCGTACACGTTTCACTGCCATACACTGCTACACTCCAGACAAATGCTTTCAGAAAGGACTTGCTAACGTTTAAACTAATATTGGATGTCAATAAATTTCTCTTCTTTAGAAACGCTTTTTCTCCCCATAGTCATTCTGCATTTTATATATTCTTTACTTCTGACATCAGAAGTTATCTTGCTACCCAAATAACAAAATTCATCTCCTATTTTTATTGTCTCATTACCTAATCTAATTCCTTCAGCATAGCCTGATTTTTCTGACATTACATTCCATTACCTTCGTTTTACTCCTGTTAATGTTCATCTTATATCGTCCTTTCAAGTCACTGTCCATTCCATTCAGTTGCTCTTCCAGATCCTCTGCAGTCTCTGACAAAATTACTATGTCATCGGCAAACCGCTAACTTTTTATTTCTTCTCCCTGAACTTTAATTCCCTCTCCAAATTTCTCCTTCCATTCCTTGACTGCTTGCTCGGTGTACAGATTGAACAACATTGGGGAAAGGCCACAACCCATTCTTACTCCCTTCCCAACCTCTGCGTCCCTTTCTTGCCCTTCGACTCTAATAACCGCTGTCTGGTTTTTGTATAGGTTGAATATAACTCTTCGCTCCCTATGTTTTACCCCTGCTACCTCCAGTATTTGGAAGAGTGTATTCCAGTCCACATTGTCAAATGCTTTCTCCAAGTCAACAAAAGCCAAACCGTAGGTTTGGCCTTCCTTAGCCTATTTTCTAAGATAAGTCGTAATGTGAGTATTGCCTCCCGTGTTCCCACATTTCTCCTAAATCCAAACTGATCTTCCCCGAGGTCAGATTCCACAAGTTTTTCCATTCGTCTGTAAATAATTCGTGTTAGTATTTTGCAACGATGACTTATTAAAATGATAGTTCTGTAATTTTCAAACTTGTCTGCACTTGCTTTCATTGGAATTGAAATTACGATATTCTTCTTGAATAAGACGAGGTTGAACAGGTTTTTCATGACTGGCTCTCCTAACGATATCAGCAATTCAAACTAAATATCATCTACTCCAGGGGCCTTTTAGTGCTTTGTCAAATTCTTCTCGCCGTATAGTATCTCCTATCTCATCTTCCTCCACTTCGCCTTCCATTTCTAGAATACTGCCTTCAAATTTATTTCCTTTGTATAGGCCCTCTATATACCGCTTCCACAGTTCAACTTTACCCTCTTTGCTTAGTACTGGTTTTCCGTCTGAGTTCCTGATATTCATACAGCTGCTTTTCTTGTCTCCAAATATTTCTTTTATTTTCCTGTAGGCGGTATCTATCTTTCCCCTAGTTATGCATTCTTATCCGGTTCTGCATTTGTCCTGTAGCCACTCCTGCTAAGCCAGTCTGCACTTCCTGTCAGTCTCATTTTTCAGACGTCTGTACTCCCTTTTTCCTGTTTCACTTGCTGAATTTTTATATTTTCTCCTCTCATCAATTAAGTTCAGTATATCCTGTGTTATCCATGGATTTCTATTACGCCTTGTCCTTCTGCCTATATGGTTCTCTGCAGCCTTCACTACCCTATCTCTGAGAGCTACCCATTCTTCTTCTACTGTATTACTTTCCCCCGTTTTAGCCAATCCTTGCCTAATGCTCCCTCTGAAACTCTCAACCACCTCTGGCTCCTTCAATTTGTCCAGTTTCCACCACCTAACCTTTCTACCTTTCTGCAGTCTCTTAAGTTTTAATCTGCAGTTCATAACCAACAAGTTATGGTCAGAGTCTATATCTGCCCATGTGTATGTATTACAGTTTAAAACCTGGTTTCTAAATCTATTCCATACGATTATAAAGTCAATCTTGTACCTTACAGTGTCTCCTGGTCTCTTCCACGTATACAGCCTTCTATCTTGATGTTTGAACCAAGTGTTGGTGATCATTAAATTGTGCTCTGCGCAAAATTCTACCAAGCGATTTCCTCTTTCATTCCTTTTTCCCAGCCCATATTTACCTACTACATGTCCTTCTCTTCCCTTTCCTACTACTTAGTTCCAGTGGCCCATCACAATCAAGTTTTCGTCTCCCAGAATTTTCTGAATTATTTCTTTTATCTCCTCATACATTTCTCCGATATCATCATCATCGGCCATGCTAGTTGGCATATAAACTTGCACCACTGTGGTCGGTATTGGCTTCCTGTCTATCTTTGCTACGATAATGCGTTCACTATGCTGTTCATAGTAACCTATCCACATTCCTATTTTCTTATTCATTATCAGACCTACTGCTGCGTTACCACCAACTGATTTTGTATTTAAAACCCTGTACTCACCTGACCAGGAATCCTGTTCATCATGCCACCGAACTTCACTTATCCCTACCACATCTAACTTTAACCTATCCATTTCTCTTTCCAAATTTTCTAACTTGCCTAGACGATTAATGGTTAGGCCAATCCACGCTCCGATCCGTAGAATGCCAGTGCTGTATTTCCTGATGATCACATCGTCCTGAGTAGTCCCCGCCCGGAGATCCGAATGGGGGACTATTTTACCTCCGGAATATTTTACCCAAGAAGACGACATCATCATATATTCATACAGTAGAACTGCATGTTCTCAGGAGAAGTAACGGCTGTAGTTTCCCCTTGCTTTCAGCCGCTCACAGTAATTGCATGGCAAAGCCAGGTTAGCTGATGTTACAAGGCCAGATAAGTCAATCATCCAGACTGTTGCCCCTGCAACTACTGAAAAGGCTTCTGCCCCTCTTCAGGAACCACACGATTGTCTGGCCTCTCCACAGATACCCCTCCGCTGTGGTTGCACCTACGGTACGGCTATCTGTATCGCTGAGGCACGCAAGCCACCCCACCTCGGCAATGTCTGTGGTTCATTCATAAGTCTTCATACTTGCATTTGCTCACTAGTCACTCCTGATTAGCCATTTTGCACTTCCTGTCATTCTCATTTCTTATTAGACTGTACTCGATTTTACCAGCTTTTTACTGCATTTTTATATTTTCTCCTTTCGTCAATTAAATTCAGTATTTCCGGTGGTATAAAATAATTTTTGTAGGTGCTTTTACTTCATTGGTCCCCTACTGCCTCACTATTTCTCAAAGCTACTCATTTATCTTGGGTTATTGTCGGCCGTTTCTGTCAATTGTTGCCTAAAGTTCCTTCTGAAACTCACATAACTTGTGGATTCTTCAGTTTATCACCTTATTTTTCTACCTTTCTGCAGTTACAGTCAACAGTTCATAACCAATGAATATTTTGATCAGAGTCTATATCTACTCCTGCATCTGTTTTACATTTTAAAACCTGGTTCCTAAATCTATGTCTTATCTTCATAAGAGCTATCTGGCACCTTTCGTATTCCCTCGTCTCTTTTGTGATTTATAAATCAAGTGATTGTTATGATTAAATTGTGTTCCATGTAATATTCTACCAGGCGGTGTCCAAATAATCTTCATATGTGGGACCAAACTACTGTAATCATCTGTCCCTAGGCTTACTAACTATTTAAACAAACAAACCAAGGTAAGGACAAAACACACACACACACACACACACACACAGACACACACACACACAACCTTGAGCGAGGGGGGACTCAATACATCGGCCGGAGCAGCATCGAGGTCCCTGACAAGGCGCCTAGAAACGTTCGCTTATTACCGCGTGGAAGGCAGCTTCCTCTTTAATTCCTTTCCCACAAACTTTCTTCCTTTCCCTTTTCCTGCTACCAAATTCCAGTTCTCCGTTACAACTAAGTTGTCCTCTCAATTAATTGTCTGAATAATTTCCTTTACCACCTCATGCATTTCTTCGATCTCACCATCGGCGAAACTAGTGGACGTACAAACTTATACTACTGTGGTCAGTGTTGGTTTCGTATCTATCTTGACTACGATAATGGAATCACTGCACTTCTCATACTGGTTTACCCGCATTCCTATTAATTATTAGAATTACTTCTGTAACACCCCCAACTGCATTTGTATTTACAATCCTGTACTCGCCTGACCAGAAATCCTGTTACTCTTCCCACCGAACTTCACTAATCCCTACTATATCTAATTTCAACCTGTCCATTTCCCTTTTCAAATTTTTTAACCTCCCTACCAGATTAAGAAATCTAACATTCCACGCTCCGATCCTTAGAATGCCAGTATTGTCTTTCCTGATGATCACTTCCTCCTGAGTTGTCCCCGCCCGGTGATCCGGGGGACTATTTTACCTCCGGAATATTTTACCCGAGAGGATGCCATCATAATATTTTCACACAGTAGAGCTGCACGTCCTCGGGAAAAGTAACGGCTGTAGTTTCCCCGTGCTTCAACCGTTCGCAGTAGCTGTGTGGCAAAGCCACATTAGCTGCTGTTACAAGGCCAGCTCAGTCAATCATCCAGACTGTTGCCCTGTAACTACTGAAAAGGCTGCTGCCCCTCTTCAGGAACCACACGTTTGTCTGGCCTCTCCACAGATACCCCTCCGCTGTGGTTGCACCTACGGTACGGCTATCTGTATCGTTGAGGCACGCAAGCCACCCCGCCTCGGCATTGTCGGTGTTTCATTTAAAAGTTCATAAGCGTTTTGGGCCTTCTCACATGGGTAAATGCCCGAGATTATCGTTTTAAATAATGTAATCCATGATAGCAGTCTGAAGGTAAATTTTTAAAAAGTCAATAAAATCTGCAAGTAAATTCTGATAAGTTAATACAACTGTATCATATATTTTCATCTAGATACGGAATTATTATTTTTGTTAAGAATTGCAATATAGATCATCATAATCATCATTACAGACTGATTATGCCTTTCAGCGTTCAGTCTGGAGCATAGTCCCCCTAATAAAATTCCTTAATGATCCCCTATTCAATGCTAACATTGATGCCTCGTCTAATGTTACACATTTTATTCAAAATCATTCTTCACCGAATCTAACTACTTTCTCCTTGGTCTACCTCGACTCCTCTTACCCTCCGTCGTCGAACCCATGGGTTTCTTAGCTAACCTTGTTTCTCCCATGTGTGTAACATGACCCCACCATCTCCACTAGTTCTCTTTAACTGTTCATCTATGGTTTTCATTCCAGTTTTTCTTTGATTTCCTTATTGTGGACACCCTGCTGTCATTGTTCGCATCTATTAGTACCAGCAATCGTTCTTGCTAGTTTCATATCTGTAACATCAGCCTTATGAATAAGGTAACCTGTATCCAACCAGTTTTCACTCCCATACAACAAAGTTAGTCAAAAGATAGAGCGGTGCACTGCTAACTTAGTCTTGGTACTGACTTCCTTCTTGCAGAAGAGCACACACTGCATTAGCTTTGCTACACTCTGATTAAAGTTCTTTCACTATGTTTGAAAATACATCCTAGGTACTTGAAACTGTCTATCTGTTCTAACTTTGTTCCTCCTATTTGGCACTCAATCTATTTAAATCTCTTTCCCACTGACATTACTTTCGTTTGAGAGATGCCGAGCTTCTTATCATAACCCTTACATATCTGAAATATTAGATTGCAATATTATATAGACGGAGAAATTTTTTTTTAATTTAATGTTTCTGAATTATAATAATAGGTTACTAAGAAAAAGTTGATGTCAGTACCGTTGGTCAAATACTAAGAGTATTCCAGTCTCTATCTATATTCTATAGAAGAGGATTCACTTCGCGTCTGGTCTTAACAAGAAAATTCTTTCACAATGCGAAACTGCAGGATAACTTCACTGTGTAAATTAGAGCCATCACATTCGTGTAGAAGTGAAACCGAATCCCTGTAGCACCACAGAAATTCTGAATATGCAGCAGTACTTTCATCATCTCTATGCAACAGCTAACCCACACTGAAGTTAAAAAACGGTATAGATGTAAATGAGAGATATTTTGGTATATCGTATTCAGCTTTATCTCCATACGCGATGCTCTTTGTATCTCTGTATTCGTTCTGATACTTTTAACGGGAAAGTAAAGGCCACTAGTTCATAAAACAGCTCTAATGACGACACAGAAGACAATATTCAATATCGGAAAAAAAATCTGAAACAAATGCTTCGAAGTAAAATGATTCATAAATGACCATATAATACCCAAGCTAAAATTATTAAAGTGAAATTTAATAGATTCGTTCTCTTTCATAGATAGAAAACTAAATAAATATATGAAAACAATTAAATATAACGTTCTTTCTAGTACTCTATTTGCGACTTGTACGAATTACATTATTAAGACTCTTATAAATGAAATTAAATACTGTCTCACTGTAAAAGAATAACGGAAAGAAATCATTTATAACGTTTCGTACATTTCTAGCTTGACATTTCTCCATCTGAAGTTTTAATCACGAGTCATCATTATACCGTTGTTAATATATATTGTCCTAGCATTAGTTCCGTCTTACGGATCTGCCTCGCCCAATTAATATTTTAATCATTGTCCATTCCTCTTTCTTCATCGCCTTTTGCCCTATTCTCTATTTATTTCAGTTTCATATTTATGCAGCTAAATGCATATGACGTCATATCTCGTACACTATGTGTCCTACAATAATGTAATTTGCCAGATTCGTGGAATGAAATATTAGAAAGCTGCCTGCGAAATTTAGAGTTCGTGGTATTGACGCAATAAATTACAACCTCATGTGTGCTAGGGTAGATATAAATGCTTTTCATTATTGTAGACGTCGTATCCTCTGAAATGTGATATAATTTCGAAGGTTCATTGAGTGCTATGTATGAGTACATCCGAAAAATATATCGTGGATGCTGTTAGTAGTATGGAAGTAATAAATTGTAACATCACGCCGAATGCCGTAGATTTACTGAACGAACATAGGAAAGCTGTGAGTGATAAAATTTATAACGTTCATTATTTTGCTGTGGTCCTCTGCAAGCAAAAATTTAGTAAAGGTTTGAAATTATGTGTTAATTTTGTTGCAAGTCACTAAATAGTCTCATTCTGAAACAGTGTATGAATGAAGTTAGATCGCGAGATGGGGCATTTTTTTTTATGACTCCCACTGTTTGTGATTTCATATCTCCAGACCTATGTATCGTAAATAGGTTTATTGTTTATGAGGAGATGTGGAACATTTACGATCATGCTGCAGTCTTTAGCGTATTTTTTTATACCGTCATATCTCTGGACTGTGATGTTGGCAGTTCTTAGCCCCACAACGATTGTTGTCTGATATTAAGGAAGATGCGAACAAATATTATTTGCAATGTACCAAACTAATGCGAGGTAGACCCTGTTGGGAAAAATAATATAGGACGCTTGTGGTCTCCCGAGTAGGAAACAACCTCATTTTAACGTTCAAAGTTCAACTATGATACAGCGCCGCACTATATTTTGGTCAAAACTGTCCTTCAATATAAAGAAACCCTTGAACCATTGTTACTGCACATAAAATGTAAAACTGACAAACAATAAATTTACTTGCAGTTGAGAATCTAACCAAACATAAGCTGTACAATTTGTTTATGACATAAGAAAATTTGTGCCGGATAAGGACACCAACACCGATTTCCCGCTTGTCGCGAGTGACTTTTAATCAACCATTAGGCTACCCTTGCATGTTCCCCGAAACAATCTGCACTTTCCATTACGTCATACGTTGTCTACTTCAATCGCGGTGCTCTCGTAGTATCTGACATTCCCGCACACAATCACACATTCATTTATTGTTTACAAGCCTTGGTTTTGGGTCAAAATGCTCTGTGTTTAACTAGTTAACTAGTGAAGTGTCATTCATTCACGCTTGTATGCCAGAAAAATTGACGTTTATATTAATTTTACTCAAAATATTGTGAATTTTGACAGCATAAAATTAACAACTAGCGTTTTTGTTTGCATGACTTTGCTAAGAAATTAAAGTGTGTATGAGCGTTAAGTTTAGAACAAATTGTACACGCTGTTCGTTTTATTGAAATGGCGTAGAAATATTTTTTGTATCATTTATGTACTATCATTCTATTCATTCTTCCGTTCAATCGTTTACCATTACCTGTTTTTTGTCTGTTTCTTTCAGTTACGTTCACATGACATTTTTGTTCACTATCACCATTCAAAGCATGTAACTTGTCTCTTTACAAACTCTGTACTTGAAGACTTCGAGATAACCAGTCTATTGTTTCACTTCTACTGGAAGTCCATTGAAAGTGAAAATTACTGAATGCTGTAAGGGATTTGCCGAAGGGATTTCTATTCCAGCGCAAATAGCTATTTTTTCCCTTAACGTTTCCTGCATGAATGTTACAGATCCATTTGAATCTATATATGTTTCAACAGCAACTCTAATGTTTATATTCCTCCCCTGTGTCCAGATAGATGCAATATTCAGGTGAATCTGTTGAATCAGCGTCTTTACTACATTGCGTTTCCAATGGAGACAAGTTTCTCGCGCCTGATACGTTAGAAAAGACTTAAATGTTTCTAAATTAATTCTGAAAAACTTTAGTGATGGAAGACCTAGAGCACTATGCTGGAAATTGAAAATACAACCTCCGACAATAACGTTCTGTGAATGGTTATCTAACATTAACGTGGACGAACTATGAACTACAGTTACGTTAATGTCTTTAGAAAATGTCATTTCTCATAACCGTGCACCGCTTATCTGAGCGATACGTGTCCTGGGAACTTTGCACGAAGTTTTCCTTTCGGATGGTGTTCAAAAGCCTCGTCACGTTTCGTTGGATGTCAGGAGTATCGTCAAATCTCTTTCAAAGCGAGTTTGAGTCGAGAGAATAGGAAGATGGCTGGAGGATTTCGAACCGGGGGATGTTAAAGTTGCACCATCCCATTCTTTACTACGAACTGTTGGACCATATTGGCTGTGTGTGGGTGACCGTTGGCGTACAATTGGAACATCCATCATACTCTCCGGACCACAACTCTTTAGACTTCTTCCTATTCCCTCGACTCAAACACGCTTTGCAAGAAAACAAGTTTGATGAAATTCCTGACATCTAATGAAACTTGATGAGCCTTTTGGACACCAAAGAAGGAAGTCGTACAAAATTTCCAGGACATGTATCGCTGATCTCGGTTGGTTATTATGTGCCGCGGCGGAGCGGCCTAACACATAGAGGCGCTATGCTACGATGCGCGAGGCCGTTTCCCGTCGGGGGTACGAATCCCCCCTCGGGCATGGATGTTTGTGACGTTTTAGTATAGGCTAGTTCGTAAGTAGTTTGTAAGTTTAGGGACTGATGACCCCGCAGTTAAGTCAGCATTCTTCTGTAGCACTACATTAAAAAAAACCTCTATCCTATTTCCGAAAGAAGAGATTAGACATATTATCCTTTCTTCAATGCGGAGGCACTCCTAGGCCCTTCCTATTTAAAAAAATAAATAAATAAAAAATTAAAAAAATTAAAAAAAAAAAACTGAGTAATACTGGGCACGGGAGGCGCATTTCGTAGCCATACATTTGTGATAATTGTTCCCAGTGGCAAACGGGAGCAACTGTCTAGAAAGCACGAAAACCGGGTTCGAATACCAACTGGGTACACATTTTGTTTTACCCATTCGCAGTTAACATCGTACATTCTGTTATATTAATAAAGTTAAAAATTGCTGCGTCTCTTCTTTCGGACATGTCGAAAACAATAGACGTCGGTATGTGATACCGCTGCTGTTCTTGTTGTAGATGTCATATTTCCTCATAACCGCACCGCGGTAGCTGTGTGGTCTAAGGCATTGTACTACTGACGGGGCTGCCACTACCTCTGGAGGTTACAGTCCTCCCTCATGCATGGATGTCTGTTGTCCTTAGAGTAAGTTAGATTCATTATTTTGTAAGTCTACGAACTGATGGTCCAGAAGGTTAACAAACAGTTTTTGTCCTGATGACGCCGATACGCACGACGACCCGGCTCCTGTCGGGAATGCAAATCTAACTGTGAGCCAATGGTACGAGTAGGAAATAAGGTTCGGCCGGGGTACTCTCTAAGGTAGTCCGTGCATGTTTGTAGAGCCTGTGTGCTTGGGGAGGCGCACAGACCTAGCTTAATTGCCTAATAAGCAAATGGTCCTGGGTTGGAATCCCGACCATGGCACAAATTTGCATACGTCCATGTTGTAAGACTGCAACACTTCCTAGCAGCTGAGACTGTAGAAACCCTATTAAAACGATATTAAGAGGTGATCCATGATTATTGGCACAGTCTATCACAGACAGTCACGAAACACTATAGGGAAAAAAATTGTAGCTGAGTCGATACTAGCGCTCCGAGCAGAGGATCAGAGAGAATGGTATGATACAAACCGAGAAGTGGCAATTTTTAATGCTGTTACTTTCCTAGTTAACCTATTTATTCAATAGCAATCATTGGTAACTTGGCGGGAATGTTATGGGAGCATTTGTGCACATTTTTAATTAGGTCAAGCTTTGTTAAAACTCATTTTAAGCATATAACAACAACAATTTAAAAAACAAAACTTTGGGATTCTATTTGACACACAGTTGTAACTACGATATACAAACAAACAAAAATTTCAGTTAGAGTGCATACCTCCGATTTGTTAAACTTCACTATCCTCCAATGCACCCTACCTATACCCTCCTATCCCACCCTCGTGTTTAGTTTATTTAGTTGTAATAATGTGCCAGGTTTCTCATATTTATTCCATAATTCTTAGATTTCGTGTCACCTTGTGTTTTGTACAACCGTTCGAACGTTAGATTCTTGTTTAATTTTTATTTTATTCACTATAGTCATTGTTGTATGACTTTTTTTGTACTGTTTCTTTATGTATAGTATCTATGTTCCACCTTTTTCAGTACTATTAATTTACAGATTTTATTTGAATATTTATTCCCACTGTAACTGCTCCATTAAAGAAGATAGTTTATTTTTCTGTATGTAACATCTCTTCTGGTTTATTGAAAACGAAAGTTCTTTCAGTGAACTTCAGTAAATGTCTGGTGATGGCCTTAGAAGCCGAAAATCGATTAACTAAGTAAACAAACTTCTTCTTCGTCTTCTTCTTCATCTTCTTCTTCTTCTTTCTCTTTAGCCGTTTTCCCACACATTGTCGCCTTGTTAATGCGGATTTGGCATGTTTGTAATTATGGGGTGGCCGGATGCCCTTCCTGCTACCACCCCCTGCCCCCGGGAGGAAAGTTATACGTGTGGAAGTATAAAGTGTTACGAAATGTTTGCGAATCGCGTAACTGAGGCGTGTCTTGGGTGCCAGCCCTGTATTCACCTAGGGGGATGTAAAAATCCACCTGAAAACCACATCCAGGCTGGCCGGCACTCCGACCCCCTTCGTTAATCCACCGGGGCCGGTACGCCTCCCCGCCTCGGAATGCGGTGCGTTAGATCACACGGCTAACCGAGCGGTTTAACAAAGTAAACGAACCTGTAGTACAAATACAAAATCGCGTATTTTAATTTTCATAATGAATTGTTAAAGATTTAGTTCTGTGCCTAAACGTATAACTAACGACCGTAAAGAAATTTTCAAATGTTTGTAAATCTATAGGACCAAACTGCGTGGTCATCAGCCCATGGTTTACAACCTACTTAACCTAAGGTAAACAAACCTAAGGAGAAACACACACACACACACACACACACACACACACACACACACACACACACACAAACACACATGCCCCAGGAAGGACTCGAACCTCCGACGGCGAGCAACCGCGCGCTCCGCAGCGAGGCGCCTTACACCGCTAGGCTACTCCACCGCTGCCGACCATAAACGAACGCTTGTTATTTATAACATCATTCTCTTACTTCTGAGCATCCTTTTCAAAAGAGAGATGTCCGAGTTATAATTTTTATAGTGCAAGGTATCCCGAATAAATTAATTTTTTTTTTCGAAATTTTCGAGGTATCTGGAATAGATTAATGTTTAACGGAAACTGATCAGCACTACGTACTTGCAAAACTGAACTTTTAAAAACCGAACAATGTGGTGCCTACGACCACCGAGGTAAGACCAAGAAGACATTAATATGAGCAACGGACACGTCCGGGAAATGGGGAAACTCAAACACTAGAATTTATGTCCCTGTCTAAAGTACTAAAATGTTTGTAAATCTATCGGATCAAACTGCGTGGCCATCAGTCCGTAGCTTACAAACTACTTAAACCTAGGTAAACTATCCTAAGGACAAAGACACACACCCATGCCCCAGGGAGGACTCGAACCTCCACGGCGAGCAACCGCGAGCTCCGCAGCGAGACGCTTTAGACCGCTCGGTCCTGTCTAAAGTACTCCCAAAGGCTACAACGAAACTGATCAACTTGAATAATGGAAGGGGGGGGGGAACAATCTGACTGCGACACAAATAAATAAAAAAATTCACTTACCTCGTATGTTCTTATTACAAAATGGAAGCAGAAAACAGCTCGCGTCATGCAGTATTTCGGTATTAAAAATTTTCAAAGTGATAGGTGCGTAGCAATTAAGTCCAACAATAATCATTAATGAAGGAAATGAAAGGAAGGGGAAACTAACTACCAAATGAGGACGCAGAACGCAAATTGAATATTAGAAATTATGTATTCTTAAAAAAATATGAATTAGAAAATATTACAGAAAATTAAATTAACATCCTGCATTACAATACTGGCGTGCTTCAACAGATACTTAATAACTGCCTTCTGCAACAGCGTCCTTGCGCTACCTCACCCAACAGGCAACTCTCCGCAACTGACTCCCAACACAGCTCGCAACTGTCTTGCTACTGACTGCCGTCTCTTGTAACCAGAGCGCTTACTCTACAATCGAACTTCCAAAGATTACTGTGCCACTCACAATATACATCTGTGGCCAGTTTACATATCTACAAAATATTACAGAAAATCGACTTATGTTGGGACCAAGGGACCTTACCATAGTTCCTACAATTTATAGCGCCACAGAAGCTCGTAAATACGAAGTAATTTGAATGTGTTGCTCCACTCCAAATACACATTCATTACTCAATCGTTTCGCGGTATGTTTATATGACCTAGCCGCTTGGCAACGCTACCGTCGCGAAGTTAAAGAAATTCACTGGAAATTCCGTGACTCTTTAGTAAGTCCGTATCTATGACTTTTGGTACCACGGTTATTCGAGTGGTCTGTGACCTCCATGGCGCGTGGTAGACTTGCGCATAATAGTTCGCGATCGGGAGCGCTCACTTTAGTTCGCGGCTCTGTCGCGAACTAGTTCCTTCTTTTAGTTCGTTCGCTCCCAATGACTGCTGAGAAGCGTGGTCTGCACATGCAGGTGGAGGGAGAAGTTCCTCACCTAGCTGCTTCATGTAGTTGCTGCTTGAGCCGCTAACGATATCATGCTAACCAAAAGAAACGGTTTGTGGATAATTTCTCGCGATTAAGTTTAGAGTTATCTCTATATCTTGGCGTTATGGAATGTATTAGTCAGATATTGCAGAGTGCAGAATGCTTCAAAGCAGAAAATTTGTAGCACTGAACTATGTCATCTAGCAGGCAGGCGCAAACCTCGAAATGGCTCTCATCAGCAGAAGGCAAACACGTGATTTTCAATTCTGTTCACGACCTATCGCGCATATTGTAGTTCGCGACCTATCGCGACCTATCACGCATATTGTAATTCGCGATCTATCGGGCATATTCTGGTTCGCAACCTATCGCGCATATTTTATTTGGCGACCTATCGCGCATTTTTTATTTCGCGACTTATCGCGCGTATTTTAGTTCGCGACCTATCGCGCATATTTTAGTTTAGTTCGCGACCTATCGCGCGTATTTCAGTTTAGTTCGCGACCTATCGCGCGTATTTCAGTTTAGTTCGCGACCTATCGCACATATTTCAGTTTAGTTCGCGACCTATCACGCATATTTTAGTTTAGTTCGCGACCTATCGCGCATATGTTAGTTTAGTTCGCGACCTATCCCGCATCTTTTATTTCGCGACTTATCGCGCGTATTTTAGTTCGCGACCTATCGCGCATATTTTAGTTTAGTTCGCGACCTATCGCGCGTATTTCAGTTTAGTTCGCGACCTATCGCGCATATTTCAGTTTAGTTCGCGACCTATCGCGCATATTTCAGCTTAGTTCGCGACCTATCACGCATATTTTAGTTTAGTTCGCAACCTATCGCGCGTATTTCAGTTTAGTTCGCGACCTATCGCGCATATTTCAGTTTAGTTCGCGACCTATCGCGCATATTTCAGCTTAGTTCGCGACCTATCACGCATATTTTAGTTTAGTTCGCAACCTATCGCGCATATGTTAGTTTAGTTCGCGACCTATCCCGCATCTTTTATTTCGCGACTTATCGCGCGTATTTTATTTCGCGACCTATCGCGCATATTTTAGTTTAGTCCGCGACCTATCGCGCATATTTTTGTTTAGTCCGCGACCTATCGCGCATCTTTTAATCGCGACCTATCGCGCATCTTTTAGTTCGCGACCTATCGCGCATCTTTTAGTTCGCGACCTATCGCGCATCTTTTAGTTTGCCACCTATCGCGCATATTTTAGTTCCCGACCTGTCGCGTATCTTTTAGTTCCCGACCTGTCGCGTATCTTTTAGTTGCGACCCTTCGCGCAT
Organism: Locusta migratoria; assembly: GCA_026315105.1. Taxonomy (NCBI): domain Eukaryota; kingdom Metazoa; phylum Arthropoda; class Insecta; order Orthoptera; family Acrididae; genus Locusta; species Locusta migratoria. Next base: position 214,659,073 of record CM048744.1, on the reverse strand, counting down.
CTTTCAGTTCGCGACCTATTGCGCATATTTCAGGTCGCGACTGGTAGCTCTCCTTTTAGTTCGCAGCTCGGCCGCGAAGTAGGTCGCTCTTTTTAGTTCGTCCGCATCGTTTTCGCTTTTGCTACCGCTACTAAAACTACAGCTGAGCCGCATCTCACCTGGAAATGGCCGCATCTGGCAGGAGGGAATCACGCGATTCTGCGCGCTCTCGCGTCCTCTCGCTCTTACCCGTCAGTCATCGGAAAAGGAGCGGACGAAGTAAGAGGCGAGGGATCGGCGAACTAGTTCGCGTAGTTCGCCTGTGGGAACGCTATTCCGAACTAGTTGGTTCGCGAACTACACGAGACTAGCGGGTGGCATCGGTATGTTGGTTAGTAGCGTGTCGGGCCGCGCGCCTTGGCGGTGCCTGCGTCCCCCACTCGGCGGGCGGCGCACGTGGCGTCGGCGTCGGCGTCGGCGCGGTGAGCGCCGCGGGGCGCCGCGACGCCGGCCGCTCAGTGCCTGTCGGTCCGGGTCGGCGCGCGCCTCGCACTGCACTCCAAACAGCGACCACGCGACGCGCCGGGGCCCAGCAGGTAAACACCGCCACCGCCACCGCTACTGCCTACGCCGCTGCTGGCTGCCCGCTGCTGGCTGCTGACGACGGCGAAATCCGCACACCGACCCCCACCACGACGTCCGAATCTTTCTACAGCTGTCCCCGATTCAGTTCTACACGTTTTATCAGCAATGTTCTAACTCGATTCGCCAGGATATTGGCGAAGATATGAATTGTTTCTGCTCCGTTTATACACAGTGAAAATGGTTATACTCTCTAGTTAATTATTCCTACGTGTGGAAAAAAGTGCGACATTTCTTCCGATATTTTACATGTACCACGGACGTGTACAGGGGGAGGATATGTGTGTGTGTGAAGCAGTGTGTCCGCGTGTTCACAGTATCTCCAACCGCAATTCTCCTATTCACGCGAGAAACAGAAGCAGCACATACACGATACCACAGACCCGAAACGTGTGAATAAAAGTGGATTTTTTTTTTTTTTTTGGTATGGATTCTTCCGCCATTTGTTGGTAGAACATTGCCGTATTTCGGGTAAAACACACTGTGTTTGTGCTACACACTTTTTATTCACTTAAAACTAGTTTTCGGCTTATATTGCCATCATCAGGTAACAACGTTTTTTACATAATTTTTCTGTGAGCGTTGGAAGGGGCGGAGGGTTCCGCCAGATGCAACGTTTTTTTTCCTGATGATGGCCTAATAAGCCGCAAAGTTGTTTGAAGTAAATAAAGAAATCATCAGAACAAAACTGTTAATTCGTTTTTATCCGAAAAAAAAATAGTGGCACTCGCTTTGCCTAACAACATCCTAGACGTTTCGATTCCCACTACATATTTCTGTGATAATATTTCTAAGCTGTAATTAAAAAAAAGCGGTGTGTGTGTCTCTCTCTGTGTGTGTGTGTGTGTGTGTGTGTGTAGAAGGATGGGTAGTTGTTCTGCCCTAAACCTAAAATAAAAGTGGATTTCACTTTGTATAGCACCACCTTTATATTAAGGAATTTCGCTGTATGTTGAACAATGCTGTACTTATTCAGGGCCAGAATGATATTTAAAATTTATTTTTCTATGTTTGTTTCAAGCGCGTAGCTCTGCCCTAAACTTGCAAATGAAAGGTGATTCACGAACATATACAAATATTTTAGTATATTAATATACTAGTAAAACTAAGGAAAAAACATAGTTCCCCAGATGTTCAGTTCCGAAGGTAAGGTTTATAAAAGATTTAACCTGATGTTCTGAAACCCCTAATATGAAGCTGACGCAAAACTGTACATTACAGTGACGCAGGATTTCCAATTATTATGTTGTTATTGATCTGGTGAATTTAATATAACATGTCCCAGACGTGTATCTGCACTAGTTTTCCAGGAAGTCCAGAGCAGCAAAGAAATAATTTCAGCCAAATTGTAATTCATTAACTATTTGGCCCTTTTTTTTATTCCACAAAATTGCAAAAAGTTTTCACAAGAACTAGTCGAGAAATTAATTTTGGAAAATAAAGGTTAACGAAAACTGTATGAATGTTACGTTCTTTCACTGAACAATGCAGAAAGTAACTTGTTTTAAGTTTAGAAACTGACCATTAACGGTTGGAAACATTCTTAATGTAAAGGCCAATTACTTGTTTAATCTCTGGGATTTACTTGTATAATCTCTGAAAGTTCTGAAAACTACTGCAGATAAACGTCTGAGACACATTTGATTCACCAGATCAATAATTTCGTTTTTACTTAGTACATGATCTTAATAAGAAATTCGTAACTATGTCTTCTGAGACTCTTTACCACTTGCATCAAGTGCATGCTGTGCGTAAATGGATAAAATGTAGACTGAACATATAGAACACAGGTCGTTTCGGACACCATATACGTTAGTGTAGTCTTGCACTTTACTCTGTCATTTACGTACCAATTGAGTAATTGTCTCTGAAAACACAGTGTAACAAATGCTTTTGCTTAAGAACTTGAAGCAGTGGTTATATTTCCTACTTAAAAAATTAATTTCATTGTGGCTTCTTATGTCATAAATACAAAAAAAAAAATTACAATGACAGTTTGCAGCATTATCATTTATGGTCGACGACCATTAGTTACAAACAGTAAGGAGTATATACTGTACCTACTGTAAATTTGCAGTAAATAGTAATTATCTCTCTCGGAACTAGACGAGAATTTTCATGTACGGTATTACCGCGAGAAAGTACATATAATGCTGGAATATGAAAGGAACAGTAGTTCAATTTTAGATCCAAATCATGTTTTTATTCCAAGACCCATGATGCATTTCGAGCCTTGGATGCTTATTTTCAGCGAAATCTGCAACATGTGGATAATAATCACTTCACTTTCTGTTTTACCAACCTCATGCTCGAACTCATTTCATTCCAACATTTGGAGTTCAAACTGATTTTCGCAGTGTACATATGAATGTGAAATGAATTGTAATATTTCGTTATACATTAAATGTAGACGGCTTTTTAGAAACTCTGCAGAAGTGGTCTTCGCAGAAAAGATCATGTAGTTGACTTTTGGAATTCAGTAAATGGAAGCTTAAATAACCATAGCAGTTACGATGAAGGCAAAAATTTTTCTTAGAGATATATTATGATAGAATTGTTTTTTCTCCAAATAATCATCGTTGAAAATTTTTTATTTAATATTTTTCTGTTTTAAGTTGTTTCACTTCTTATGTTGTGAGGCACGAAACGGCCCTTTTTACGTTATTATTGTGTTTTCAAGAGCTAATATTGCAGTTTATATTTTCCCCTTAACTTTATTTAAGAGATACGGCAAATATATGTATCACTTGAAACAGCTATTGGCAACGATACCATTATAAACATTCCCTCAATCGATGTTTGGTGGAATATGTCCGTAATTTTATTGATGGAGGTTACTATGTACAATTGGGTGAAGATCTCTGTGTAAATTATAACGTAAATTTGGTATTGGTGACTATGAACGTACTGTTTCAATTGTGTTGTCGAATCAGTTACAAATATACTAGAAATTAATATATAGTAATAATAATCTTTACTCCATAATATGAGTCATATTTTTGTGTGTGTCTGAGAAAAATGCTGAAAAGAAAATATTGTTCCACTTAATTAGAGCTGGCTCTACTCGTGATGTAGAACAAATAACCCATCTAGCGCGATTTTTTTACTTCTCTTAATTAACTTTATACGCCTTACGAGTTTATTATAAGAACTATTTTTGAACACCAGCGATTGTACTTTTTATTTCCAGGCTTTTATGCTACTAATATCTAGAGACACGGAAGTGATAGCTAACTTTATAAATATTACTCGAGTCATAAGGACAAAATTACAAATGTACCGTAGTTCTTTCTCTGCACCAGTCTCTTGGTAGCACAGTAGCACTTACAATTTCGATCCTCAATTATATGTTATTTATGTTACAATATGCCTTAGCCTACAGTGATTACTTCGTGAAACCTAATATCAATACTCATTATCCTGTTCCACCTTGTAGTTACGTTACCCACAGTTCCCTTTCCTTTCAGAGTCTACAGACCAATTTGTTTCTCATCAACAGTTACACTAATTGCTAGTGTCATTAATTAATATCACATTTCCAAACAATGCTCTCCTCCTCCCGTCTTCCTTCGCATTTTGTAACAGTTTACATATGGTATCGATAATGTCAATAAGCCCATGTAACTTACGGTTGTTTCCCAGTGGGTATCGTAGTTTATGGTAGAACTATTCTATTTATTGTCAAATGATATAGAAATTACTCACTACAATTTACAAACAAATGAAATACCATCGTTCTATCATAAATTACACAATCATATGCTATTAACACAAACACACACACGCAGCCAAATCTGAAAAATACGAAATAGAGTTATCCAACCAAACGTAAAAAGTACACAATGTAAACGCAATTCTTAACCATCTCACTTCTAAAACAATAAATGTACTTGCAACACTGATACTGACTGAAGCAATCACAAGTTCCACAACAATATGAAAATGTAAACAAAATTGACCTACAATACTTTATTTCACACTAGAAAGCTAAAGAGACAAAGAGAAGGACTCGCTATCTCTTTTTCGTCAAAATTATTAGAATCCAAGACTATTTACTTCTAAATTATATAAATTGCGTCTTAGATTTACATTTGCCAACAAATTTGATTTACAAAAGTAGGTTCGCCGGAATTCATCTCATATTTTTATACATACCTATGCTAGAGATAAAAATGGAATACTTCACGATTATTTAATTTATTAATGAAAATACGTAATTGACAAGCAGCGTGAAGACAATACTTAATGCTTCTAATTTGCCATACCAATACAAACGTTACTTCAAAATTTGTATATTAACCCATGAAAATATAATTCACCTTGAACACGTTTTTACTATATATATTTCAACATATTTTAAAACTAGTTTTTGTTACAATTTCATGTAAGAAAAACACAAAATATAATCGCTTAACTGATCCGAGTTTCAAAGCACGATAAACACTTCTGTGATGTATTTAGACTGTGACAGAGTATGTAAAGTAATACTCTATAAAAAGTTGTTACAGCATTAAGTAGAACAAATGTATTGTTTGTGAAAAGTGTAATTAATGCTACAGATATGCAGAGTAAATAGACTGAATTGATATCTATGACCTTGACTTGCTATTTAAGCAAGAACAAACTAAATTTACAATCGTTTAAGGGTGCACAAGATAAGATTACCCGGGTACTGACATCCGTGACTATAAAATAATAAAAGCGAAGTAAAAACTTCGTAGCGCCAACACTACATCTGCTAAAAAATTACTTGTCATTCAGGTAACAAGAACCCTGTACAGGTATAAATCTTGTCGAGTTCTCAGTAGGGGAATATGAGAGAAAGAGATGTAGGCCCTACGTCATAATTTCCATATAAAGCTGTGTTCCAGCTGTACATTTAAGGACATGTTTTTCTCAAATTAAGGTATATATTTGATACTAGGAGTCTGATTTAGCAATAAATACTCTATTTACCTATGTTGATCCGCTTCTGATTTCTTCTTGCATCTTATGCTATTGGGCTATTTTCTTCCTAGCGTAACAGAATTGTATCCCTTCTTCAAATGCATTCTATTTTCTGTTACCAGAGGACCGTTCATTGAATTCAACAGTCTTGAGAATTACTCTTTCTTTATCACAGGGAAATAATGTCATCAGTGAATTTTTATTTTTTATACTTTTTTTGTTCTGAAATTTAATCCTAATTTTGTGCCTTTCTTCTCTTTCCCTATTTGTTCCCACAGAAATAGATAAACAGTAAAGTAGAAAGACTGCAGAGCAAGTCTCACTTTCTACATCATTGTTACTTTCTCTCTTTGTTAAGGCATGCATTATATATTGCCCATCATACCCTATAGCGTATACTGATTGACCATTATAGAACAATAGAGGCGAGTCATTTAGCCGAGAAGAGAATTAATAACCTTTCACTTCATTTACGAGCGTCTTACAAAACATATTTTCACACTCCATTCCAGCGTCAATATACTCGATTTTTATGGAAGTCTTTAAACCTGGAGTAACTTTAGTATCTAATCATCCTGAAGAGGAATGTTCTACTGTGATGAAAGGACTAACTGTCGAGATCCAATCCAGAGATTACGCGTTCCATTCTCGGTTAGCTTTACCCGAGCTCTGTTTGAAATATCCTTCTTACAATACTCCTCCTGTTTGTGAAAAGTGCCATGTTGCGCTGTCATTCCCGACCTATGTTCCTTTATAGGTTCTTCTCCCACAAAACTGGCTCGAAGTAATGTTGGTTATCGAGTCGGACGAATGAGCTCCTTCAGTTTCACGGCTAATATCACTACTGCATTCAAAGGCACTGTAATTGATTAAAGGTTTACTTTCAAACTTAAAATGTTACCCTCGACGTAAGATAGAGACTATCCCTGAAGTACAATCGTATATATCCCACGGACTTGCTGATACGAATGGTTTCAGTTGATAATTCTGTGAGACTAGAGCTATTTCGCAACTGTTAATGTCATGTTTATCGAAATAACACTCCCTCCTTGCCAGCTCCGTTGTAATTTTTTTTTTCACGCGACCAGTTTCGACTAAATAGCAAATAATTCTAAAATTAACAAGCATTTATACCAAAAATATGCGATCACATACTACAATTTATGAATTCGGCATGATTGGTAGGCAACTAGAATAAGAATCGTCAATTTTAATCATATTAGTAAGTCATCGTACTGTCTTTGTCACAATCACTTCGTACACTTTCGGATGACATTCATTACAATGGGAACCGTTGTGTGTTGAAATCTGCAACATAACTGACTACTATAACGTTTAATTTCAACAAACAACCGTGTTCTCTGTAAGCGTGGAGCTTGTATCTGATATTTCTAGAATACGATAGATAACTTTTTAAACTCTCATAACTGTTTCACACATTTTGTTGGAAGAGATCTCATATACTCTTATGATATTAATTGCGAAGTCAGCGTTAATAAAATGATTTTTATTTCATTACCAGTTTGAGCAGACTTACTGCTGTCCTCAGATACTAAGCGTACAAAGTGTAGACTTATAATGTGCATACTATGCAAGACATTTTACTACATACCATCACATTTGGATGTAAATAATCATCTGCCTCATTACTGTGTAGAGAGCAGTATTAAAATGCCTCGCCAGTTATCCATCTTGTGTACTTTATATGCATATTACTGTACTATTTTATATGTCTACACTTCGTACAATTTGAATCTGAGGATGACATCAGAACAATTGAAACTAGTAATGAAATAAAAATATATTAATCAAAGCTTTCTTATAATTGGCCGACGTGTTTCAGCATACTACATGATTTGACGGTATTTGTCGTAATATTCCATTTTGGTTTCGTAATACCTTGCAGACCAAAGATACTAAATTGGAAATGACATCATTAACTGGCGGTAGCGGTGTTACTGCAGTTCCTGGCTAAAGCACATGGTAATGCAGTAATAATTCATGTGTACCTATGTGGATATTATTGACGTGTGCTTAGCAGTCGTATATCTTCAGGGGAAAGCTATTCTCGCACTTAACACTTCCTGATTCAAAAAGAGAGTAATCGTGCTTTTGAAAAGTGGATGACCTCCACACAGCGGTAATAGTCTGTTCAAAAATTGCTGAGCCCATTTGGGAATAGTTACCCTGCGCATGGAGGTCCATCGATTTTCCATTTCTGCGGCACCCGCAAATATTTGGTTTGCCGGAAACTCTGCGTGGGTGTACTGTCGACAGTCCGAGAGAGTAAACAAGAAACGAAGTTCAGGGAAAAGTGATGTTAAATATAAGAACCGTCTGGGTGAACTCGGTTTTTAGTTTGCATTTAACAATCTTTATTTATGAATGGGTTTTGTCTTATCGGCGTTTTTACCTGCGTATTTTTATTTATATGTGACTGTTTTTTACGGTGAAAGGGTCGGTTGTTAACGATATGTATGTCGGTCAGTTTAGGTACACAAACATTTACCTTAATAACCGGAATAAGTTTTTGTAGCAGCTTCACCGTCTATCATTTTAAGATCTTTTCCTTTGGAATGACGGCAGTTCAAATGGAAGGAAGGAGGAAGGAAGCTTAGGGTTTAACGTCCCGTCGACAGCTTGGTCATTAGAGACGGAGCTAACGCTCGGAGTTTTTGGGTAAGAAATCGGCCATGCCCTTTGAAAGGAACCATCCCGGCATTTTCCTGGGGGTGATTTAGGGAAATCATGGAAAACCCAAATCTGGATGGCCGAAGGTGGATTTGAACCATCGTCCTTCCGAATGCGAGTCCAGTGTGTTACCACTGCGCCCCCTCGCTCGGTGCAGTTCAAATCTACGTTCGGCCATCCTGATTTAGGTCATTCGCGATTTCCCTAAATCTGTACAGGTAAGTGCTGAAACGGTTCCTTTTTAAAAGGCACAGCTGATTTCCTTCCCCATCCGTACCCAAAAGCTTTTTTCTCCTATTTGAGATATAATTTTTAAGTAAACAGAATGATGAAGTACTAAGCACTCTGGTGTTCTACTCAGTTTTTTCGATTTCTGCACAATATTTCGACGACCAACACGGCCGTCATCTTCAGGTGGTTGGTTTGTTTGCTGCGGTGTGTACTCGCCGCCTGGACCCCAACCAGACTGAGAACTATTGTTGGGCTCACGTTTCTATTTAAAGCCGAGTTCCGTTCCAGACGTCTGCCACGCCGTCTGATGCTCTCTCCTTTACCATTGTAAGCACTGATATAGCGTAAAATGAAAATTGTTTCAGCTTTTTCCAGCACTTTCGAATGTGTTGGCCTAACTTAAACTGAAACGTCCTTCCCCGTTCATTAGGTTTTCGATCGACTTCACTTCGAATAGAATCCTTAATGTGGTGAATCAATGCAACAGAAAGGTGGCACCAATTTCAGCAGATAATGGTGATCTCGTGTAATTATTTAAAAACTCGCCATCGTAATAGTGTAATTAGACCGGATCCCGTGATTACACTAAATGATGTTCTACACTGTTTTGTCAGTAAGATAGAAAATATATGCTCATAACTCCTTAATAATTAATAATTCTGTGGGCATCACAATATATAGTATTTATTGTATCTTTGATTTTGTGTTTTCCCGATGTGAACTACGCATTTATCATTACTAGCTTCTATATTAGTTGACTATGAAACTAAATGAAAAGATTTCTTTCTAACAAAGACGGACAGAGAAAATACGTCAGTGAAATCCAAACCATAATTTCGGTTGATGTGGCTGTGTGAAATGAAAGGGCAGTTAAATTATAAAAATCCACTTTAATATTTTAAACATGACTGAGTCTCAGCAACGGTAATGTGATAGCAAATTTCACAGAAAATCTTTTACTTTCGTATTATTTCTACATGATCATAAATATCTGTGTTTATCAGCATTGGAAGATACGACGTACCACTGCCCTTGAGAAAAGCAAGCATTTTCCACATTCTGCCCATCCCCCGTGGTAACGTTGGCAAGAGACAAGAAACTTACTCTTCCAGGAAAGTAAGCGAAATAAGGAAGTCAGTCAATAACGTTATTTACAACCGATGTCACTACGGTGTTTTGATTCCCACTGCTGATGACATCGTCGACCTATGAGTTATGGCGCTGGAATTGCCCGATACACACAGGGTGGTCCATTGATGGTGACCGGGCCTTATATCTCGCGAAATAAGCATCAAACGAAAAAACTACAAAGAACAAAAGTTTCCTAGCTTGAAGGGGGAAAACAGATGGCGCTATGGTTAGCTAGCTAGATGGCGCTGCCATAGGTCAAACGGATATCAACTGCACTTTTTTAAATAGGTACACCCATTTCTATTACATATTCGTCTAGTACGTAAATAAATATAAATGTTTTATTTGGAACACTGGTTTCGCTTTGTGATAGATTGCGCTGTAATATTCACAAACATATTGCTCACAATTTTAGACGAACAACAGGTAACAGGAGGTTTTTTAAATTAAAACACAGAACGTAGGTACGTTTGAATTTTATTTCGGTTGTTCAGTGTGGTGCATGTACTTTTGTGAAATTATCGTACATTGTGAGAACGCATGCTGTTACTGCGTGATTACCTATAATTACCTCATGACTTATATAAATGCTCAAAATGATGGCCTTCAACTTCAATGCATTTGGCAATACGTGTAACGAGATTTCTCTGAACTGCGAGTAGTTCGCCTTCAGTAATGTTCTCACATGCATGGACAATGCGCTGATGCATGTTTTAAGGCCTTGTCGGTGAATCACGATAACAAGTATCATTCAGTTTTCCCCACAGAAAGAAATCCGTGAATGTAAGATCCTGTGAATGTGCGGGCCATGGTACGGTGCTTCTACGATCAATACACCTGTCATTAAATATTCCATTTAAGACCGCTTCAACTTCACGCGAGCCATGTGCCGGACATCCATCATGTTGAAATTACATCGCCATTTTGCCATGCAGTGAAACATCTTGTAGTAAAATCGGTGGAACACTGCGTAAGAAATCAGCATACATTGAACCATTTAGATTGCCCTCGGTAAAATAGGGGCCAATTATCCTTCCTTCCACAATGTCGCACCGTACATTAACCTACCAAGGTCGCTGATGTTCCGCTTGTCGCAGCCATCGTGGATTTTCCATTGGCCAATAATGCATAGTATGCCGGATTACGTTACCTCTATTTGTGAATGATGCTTCGTCACTAAACAGAACGCGTGAAAAAATCTAGCCGGCCGCGGTGGCCGAGAAGACTGAGGCGCTTCAGTCACGGTCTGCAAGGCCACTACGGTCGGGGGTTCGAATCCCCCCTCTGGCATGGATATTTGTGCCGTCTTTAGTATAAGGTAGTTCATAAGTAGTTTGTAAGTTTAGGGACTGATGACCCCGTAGTCAAGTCCCATAAGCTTAACAAACATTTGAACATTTTGAAAAAATCTGTTATCGTCCCGTAATTTATTTTGTGCCCAGTGGCAAAACTGTACACGACGTTCAAAGTCTTCGCCATGCAAATCCTAGTTCATATAAATATAGTACGGGTGAAATTTATGTTGATGTAGAATTCTCAACACCGACGTTTTTGAGATTCCCGATTCTCGTTCAATTTGTCTGCTACTGAGGTGCGGATTAGTCTCAGCTGCAGCTACAACACTTACTTGGATATCATCATTTGTTGCATGTCGTGGTTGACGTTTGACTTGTGGCTGAACATTTCCTGTTTCTTTAAATAACGTACAGTAACTATCCGACGAAAGGTCTGGACACTTGGATGATGTCATCCAGGATAACGATCAACATACATCACGGGCCCGTTGGGCATTTTGATCACAATGGCCATACATAAATACTATATTGACCTGTTCTGCAATTGGGAAACTGTCCATTTTAACACGAATAAAGTATCACGAAGCAAATACCGTCCGCACTGAAGAAATGTTACGCGATGCCACGTACTTATAGGTTTGTGACTATTACAGAGCCATCTATCACAAAGCGAAGAAAGTGTTCCAAGTAAAACATTAATATTCATTTACGTACTAGACGAATATGTAATAAATTATGGGGGTACCTATTTAAAAAAAACGCAGTTGATATCCGTTTGACCTACGACAGCGCCATCAGCGGGCCAACCATAGCGCCATCTTTTTTTCCCCTTGAAGCTAGAAAGGTTTTGTTCTTTGTAGTTTTTTCGTTTGATGCTTATTTCGTGAGGTATTTGGCCCGGTCACTATCAACGGACCACCCTTTATATGGGGGAGTTAAAAAATAAGTTTCCCCTGTCTACTGTAGACAGAGTTGTGCATAAAAGAAACGAAATAGAGTGAGACATTAATGATAAGACATATCTTTATTTTTCTACATAATTTTCAAGTACATTGAGACATTTGTCATGCCGTTTTATAATCTTGAAAAGCCGCCCAGAAAAAAATCAAGGCGTTGCTTACGAAAGAAGCTTTGAACGGCTATGGGCGAAAGACGACACAGCAGGTGAACGCGCAAATGCAAGACACCGATGCGCCATTGGCTAGAGGTCGACTATGAAGATGGCAGCGACTTTCTGTTTCGATTTGTGACGGGTGGTCCACCATTACACGCCATAATCGAAGGCCGCATCCACGGAGTGAAAACATCCGTCATCACATGTCCGAAAGAAGTTCAAAAGAATTCCGTCTGCAGGTATAGTGCTACCCACCGTTTTCTGGGACACCCAAGGAGTTCTGTTAGTGGATTTTCTGGAGGATGCATCCATCAATGCTGCGCGGTACTGTGTCACTATATCGAAATCGAAAGACTTGACTCGAAAAAAGTGGCCTGCCCTTTTCAGATCTGGCGTTCTGCTCTCGGGTGGCAATACGTTGCCACGCTCGGCGACGGCATCGCAAAACCATATTGCAACTCTTGCTTGGGGGCGCCTACACCATCCGCCATACAGTTCTGATCTCGCACGAAGTGACTTCCATCGGTTTCCAGTTTTTAAGAAGACTCTTGGCGGAAGGCGCTTTGGAAGCAATGCTGACGTCAGATAAGCCGTTCAACGCTTCTTCCGTATACAACGCCCTGATTTATTTCTCGGCGGCTTTTTGAAGCTTACAAAGCGGTTTGACAAATGTCTCAATGTATTTGTAAATTATGTAGAAAAATAAAGATATGTCTCATCTTTAATGTCTCGTTCTAATTTTTCCCCCTTTCATATGCAACTTTGACCACAGTCAACGGGGAAAACGTATTTTCCAACTACCCATATATATAATGCTGATGCTTCCGTCGTCGACTTATCTCAATGAGGAGTTTCCTCCATACGACAGAATGCCTCACCGATACACCACAGAACAACAGAACAAAAATGTGGCGAAATAGAAATGTCCATCTCCATGACTGGCTTGTACCAACGGAAGAACTTCCCCCCGTACACGGTGAGAAGAGGAATGTCTGGAGATCTTTGAATAGACTGCGTTCCGGAGTTTCAAGAACAAAGAGCAACGTGCATAGATGGGGGCTGTCGGACGAATCGGTGTTGAGCGATTGTGGACAAGAGCAGACTACTTCCCACCTTATGCAGTGCGAGGTATGCCCAAGCACCTGCACAGTCGAGGAGCTCATGAAGGCTACTTCCAATGCTCTGAACGTGGTCAGTTTTTAGTCAAAAATCTCCTAAATTACAATTACCTATTGTACATGACATTTATCCTACATTTTAGCTTATAAATTTTATTAATCTCTGGACATGGCCAGCTTCAGCCGAAAAGTCTCAGCCCTAGAAAATACATGTTCATGAAAAGCCTAACAAACCTATCTATTCGATGTCTAATGTGCGTTTAAAGTTTGATGCTTCTGACACGATTAAATAAATAAATAAATTTGCACAAGTTGTACCAAGCTTTCAAAGCTATCGGTCAAGAAGTTTTGGAGATTACCGGATTGGAACAAACGAATGTTTACCTTTTTACTTATGCAGTTTAATGCAAATTTATGCAATGACTTCTAAGATTTGGCTCACTATAATGAAGTTAAATTTTCTACCAATAAATTTGTTTTTGCCCAGTTTTAATGCTTATCCAGATACGCGAATTTATCGTCAACAATGTATTCTCGGATATTTGTGTGCAGATGGATGGTAATGTAGTTCTGTTTAGAATTAACCAGATCCTCGAGGCAGGAGCTTGTGCTTCTAACTCGCAGACGGCAGTTCAATTGCGGGAAGGCGTGGCTCTGAACGCACCGTCTTATCTCTGCGGGCCGCAAACTCGTAGAGAGAGTCCGCTGTGAAAGTTGGTTCCATGCCAGGTCACGCCATCTGCGGCAGCGAGTGCGCTAGCCTACAATGCCATACTAGGCCGATACATTTGTTCTTAAGATAGCGCCGTCACCACGCAGCCAGTACGAATAAAACGTGCCTCTTAGGCTAATACACAGATGAAATGCATGTCCCCTCACATTAGCAACATATGGTGAACGGAACTGATGTAATTCCGCAATGGCAGCGAGCAGTGAACGGTGCAACGGTGCCAAGCGGTTGGACGAGTGTGAACTACGGTGGGTTATCCAGACCAAGAGCACTGTATCATTCTGTGTATGTAGGTCGCGCGAATGGTAAGGGCAGTGAACAAGCACTCTTGTGTCGGGAACATTTTCGACATTCGTGCGTCGTGCGCGGTATTGTGAGATCGCACGTGTGAAGTTTTCTTAGCATTACCTGTTTCTGTAGACTGGGTCGAACACGCCGTTTATCGAACACGCAGTGGAGGAATACGCACTATGGAGAAGGTGTGGACAGTGATCTAGGTTTGAGCACACGTAAGGTCGGCCACAAAAAGCATACGCAGTACGTGTGCGACAGGCTCTTTTTGGTAAGTCTACTCTTTATACCAGTGTTTCCAAACCGGTGATCCGCGGATCACTTGTAGTCCGCAAGAGAAAACATATGGTTCGCGAAAGATATCCAGTTTCAAACTTTTATTCATTCTACTTTATTAATTCATCTTTACGTGCTCTGTTAGTCGTATGTCCACAACTTGACAACTTCACCATCGATTACAGGAGTGGATAACTTCGGTAGCATTTGAAATACAATCATTTGTCTCGTATTGTCGTGAACGCTTATTTAATTCCATAATGATAAAAACGCTAATAACCCAAGAACACATTTGAATCAGTTTTCTTAGTCAGTTTTGTAGTAAAAAGGCAAAATTACGCTACAACAGCTTTCTGCATTCTGTTTTCTTCACGACTTATTTCGGTGAACAACGATTTCAAACTTGAACATAGATCGATTGAAAGTAAGCGTGATAAGCATGTAGCTTTGAGTAACAGCCGTACGATTACCGAATTTGAAACTATACAAAAGTTATAAAATCATATTGCTGCAAACCGAATTTAATTTTCTACAAAAAAATTCTGTTATGATACTAGTATCATGGAAGTTACTGTTAACATACACTGTTAATAATACTACTTCTTAGTTCAACAAATATGTTAAAAGTTTTGATTAAAGCTAATTTTTAGTTTTTTTCATGAAACTTCGGATCCCTGCTTACAACAAAGAAATTGAAATGGTCCTTTCGCCACTGCTTAAGGCGTAACAGACGAATGTGATAATTATAGAACTATCAGTATAATAAGTCGTAAATGCAAAATACTAATACCAATTATTTACAGAAGAATGGAAAAACTTGTGGAATTCGACGTCGGGAAAGGAAATTTTGGACTTAGGAGAACTGTATCAACACGTGACACAATACTCGTATTAAGACTGCCGCTGCGGAGTGACCAAGCGCACTGAGGTGTTATGTTCCGATACGCGAGGCCGCTCCCCGTCGGGGGTTTGAATCCACCCACGGGCATGGATGTTTTGTCGTCTTTAGTATAAGGTAGTTCGTAAGTAGTGGGTAAGTTTAGGGACTGATGACCCCGCATTTAATTCCCTTAAGCTTAACAAACATTTGAATATTTACGTATTAAGACCAATCATAAAATATAGGTTAAGGACAGCCGAGCTACGTTTTTAGCTTTTGTACATTTGTCACGTAACTAAGGAGTAGGCACTAAATCGAGTGACAATCGTGTGCGCTACAACTTAACGTGTCCAGAGATACAGACACTAAGCTGGGTACCCCGCAACCCTATACACCACGTTTACACGGGATTCCCGAAACTGGAACCGATTTCCCGATTCCGGTACTCATGTAAACACTCCAAAATCTTTTATTGACATTTTTGTCTACAAAGCGATTTTCCACTAACATCCGCTTCTATAAAGCGTTTTTGGAACTTGCACACTTTTTCGTGCCCATGTAAACGCAACCGGTTTTGAAACGTGCTTGTCTTGGCAGGTTGCGCCTGGTTGCAATGAATGTTCGGCGGATATGGGCATAGCGACTTTTTCCGCTGCGAAGGAGAAGTGTACCCATTAGAGTGAACACGGGTCTGCCCATTTAAGTTAAGAGCAAAACCAAATAAATCGGGAACTGCAGCAGCTGTTATTGCGTCATCGTACTGACTGTGCCAGCAAATCCGTTTCAGGTGTTAACTTGTAAACACGAAAGCGGAAAACAGTTTACGGAACACGCTTATTGTCTACCGGGAAATGTGTCCCATTTAAACGTAGTGGCACTGTGACCGCTGTGTTATGATCACATCGATGTAGAAATAATAATGTTTTGCACTCAAGATCGTGTTACATTATTTTTCTTTCATTTCCACATGACCGGTTTCGACATAATCTAATTTTCATTTTCAAATCTTCTGGAAATCATTTTACAGTTCAAAAATCTCGCACCTATAATTAGAGCGCACTATGTTATAAAAGAGCTACGCGTAGACGCATCAGTATACTCTTACTGCGGGTGCGAGATTCGGATACTGCGGAATGACGTATAGCAGATCTGAAGATGACAGCTAAATTCAGTAGAAACTCGTTATATGGAAATAAAATGAAGTATGTACTGACTCGATCTTGGCTGCAAGGTATTATTATTACTGTGGAAATAATACTGTGCGCAAGTTTGAGGGCTCGAACTAGGGTGCACAACCCACCACTTCAAAAACTATAACTTTTCCCTTATATTTCTCGGCAGCGAAACTTACAGCTCTGTCACGGTATATCTAAGGCCTACGCCAGTCGAAAAACTACATTGCTTCGGTGGTTAGAGTGTCATGAAGAAAGGAAGGAAGGAAGCTTAGGGTTTAATGTCCCGTCGACAGCTTGGTCTTTAGCAACGGAGCTAACGCTTGGAGTTTTGGGTAAGGATGGGGAAGGAAATCGGCCGTGCCCTTTTGAAAGGAACCATCAAATGTTCAAATGTTTGTTAAGCTTATGGGACTTAACTTCGGGGTCATCAGTCCCTAAACTTACAAACTACTTATCAACTACTTACAAACTAGGACGGCACAAATATCCATGCCCGAGGGGGGATTCGAACCCCCGACCGTAGTGGCCGTGCCGACCGTGACTGGAGCGCCTCAGTCACCTCGGCCACCGCGGCCGGCAAAGGAACCATCCCGGCATTTGCCTGGAGTGATTTAGGGAGTTCACAGCAGGAAAGGAACAAACAAAACCATCTACTTCACCAACACGTTCCCTTTTTGGCTATCAGCCTGCCAACTGTAGACTAAAATCAAGGAAAAGTTTCATACATTCAGTGACTGAAGTCGACGTAACCACAGCAACTGACTAGGAGAAGGTGTGGAGAGCAAAGGGCGGGGACTTTGGGGTGGATGACACCACAGGGAGTGCTCCCACTCGGCTACTAGGAGGACCGGACGGCGTGGAAGTCCCTCAATAGACTACGAACTAACGTAGCAAGATCTGAAATTAACTTGAGGAGGCGGGGTCACTTCCATGCATCTGTCGTGTGCGAAAATGTGAACGAGCAAACCAGCAAATATTCCTTACAGGTGAACTTTGCCCTACCTGTTGTACTATGGAAGATCTGGTCAGGACTTCCCCTATCCTCGCTGCGAAGCGCGCGGTCGCTCGCCGTCGGCGAATCCAGGTCTGCAGACCCTCGCACCCAGAGCACGAGGAAAACCTTCCAGTACGAGATTTTTTTCATTTTTTGTTTAGAAATTTTAAGCCTATTCTTAAAACGCGTAACCAAGCAAGAATCGGGACATCCAATTTTTTTTATTTATTTACCGCTTTTTTCTATTTTAAATATTTGTTTGAGGTAGGATGGCACAAAATTTCTAAGAGTTCAACTCCTTCTCACCTCCCACCCCTCCGCGCGATCAAAATTCTAAATTCTCCACTGATTTGTATCCCTTGTAATTTTTTATATTTCATATACATCTATTAAGATTCTCCTGACATAAATTCCTTATATACGTATAAAATTTTAGGTGTTCTTGGCTATATTTCACTCTGCAGCCAAAACTACATATCGGAAACGAATAGTGTTTCTATGTGGTAGCCGACATAAGTCTTCCATTGTGCACTATGGTGCTTTAGTGTCGAAGATATGGAGATTGAAATTTATCGGCTTCTGTAAAATTCTTCGCTCTGCAGTAAAAATTACACAAATAGGATGAATGGTGTCTGTATGTATTTGTAGTCCACAGGCTCCGGTTATGCACAATAGCAGTTCGACGTCGATAGAAATAAGGGGGTATAAGATACTGCGGTTGAAAGTTATCGACTTACATCAAATTTTTCGTGTGTGTTCTTTTATTTAGCTCTACAGCAAAAACTAAACATCTCAGAAGACTGGCGTTTATTTGAAATAGTCTCAAGCATCCCGTTACGCACTATAGCAGTTACACTTAGATACCTATGACTGAATGCAAGATACGGTTGTTGAAAGTTGTCGACTTATATAAATTTCGTCGTGTGTTTCGTTTAACATACAGGATTCTTTAAAAAAATTGAAAACCATCAAACTCGATGCCAAAGCAAACACACACACACACACACACACAAAAGTTTTGCCTTCTCGATACTGTTCTAAAAGACAGGAAACGGCGCGGAAAACACAATCTACGAAAGACAGAGAAGCCCATCTAACTTTGCTTCGAGAAAACTAATTTCCACGCGAAGATAATCAGACCGAAGAGCAGCTTTCAGTATACGCCAAGACCATGGAGAAAATTAGAAACAAATGCAAAAGATACTGATAGCATAAAATACCGAAGAGGAGGAACGAGTAATTTTCGCCTAACTGAATAGGTGAAAGCTCAAATATGAATATCCATACCAATATTATAAACGCCAAAAAAGATATGTCAGTTGCGCTTTCACGAATAAACCGCTTAACCGATTTTGATTAAATTTGGCTTGGAGATAGCTTGAACGCTGATGAAGAACATACGCTACTTTACATACTGTGTAACCGAAGATATCTGTTGGGTGTAAGTATATAACAGTTATCAACGTTTATAATAATGGAAAGTCCAGGTTGGAATAAATTGATTCGAAGTGTGGCAGTCGGAGGTGATGGTTGTATGACTGTGTTGTGTGATTGCGTGAGTGCTCTATTTCTGAAGAAGGCCATGGCCGATAGCTGAATGTGTTGTATGTGTGTGTCTTTTGTATGTGCCTGTCGCAGCTCGTCGTCACGTCTTTGCGG
The DNA here is from genome assembly GCA_026315105.1 of Locusta migratoria. Taxonomy (NCBI): domain Eukaryota; kingdom Metazoa; phylum Arthropoda; class Insecta; order Orthoptera; family Acrididae; genus Locusta; species Locusta migratoria. Next base: position 214,639,920 of record CM048744.1, on the reverse strand, counting down.
TGAGTAGTTATCAACGTTTCTTATACAGCTTCTGAGACGCTTGAAGACGCCTTGGAAAAGCTATTTATTCTTTGACTTTAGAAATTTATCACATTAATTGAAATGCTTTTAATGGCTGACGTGTTGTACGCAATACGATTCAACATAATGGATGTTGTTGTTGTTTGGATGTTTTAGGGGGACTAAACTACGGAGGTCAACATAATGAATGCAGTGCTTACACAAGAAGTATACGTCTTCAAACAGCCGAATCGATTTCAATGCCATTACTTAACGTATATCTTCCCAAGTATTATAAGAGGGCTCACGTTATTTGCGTTTAAAGAACGGTCGTGGTCAGATGCGCAATATTATAGGCCTATATGGCTGACATCGATAAGTAGCAGACTTCTGGAACACATCTTCTGTTCGAATATTATGTAATTTCTGAAGACCGGAAATCTCCTTCGCAGAAATCAGCATGGTTTTCGAAACCTGCGATTATGTGGAACACAATTCGCGCTTTTGATCCACGATATCCACATGGCAGTATTTACAGGATCCCAAGTAGTTTTCTTTTTCCTTTTTTTTTCTTACTTCCGCAAGGCTTTAGATACCGTTCTGCACCGTCTCCTGATGAACAAAGTACGAGCATATCGAATATCAAACCTACTGTGTGACTGGGCTAGGGAGTTCCTATATAAAAAAAAGCAGCATGTCATTCTCAAAGGAGAAAAATCTTCAGACGTTGAAGTGACGTATGGCTTGCATCAGGGGAGTGTTACAGGACCTTTGCTTTTCAGAGTATATATAAATGACCTCGTAGGTAACATCGGGAGTTCACTGAGGCTTTTCGCGGATGATGCTGTAGTTTATCGAGACGTCGCGGCACTGGACAAGGGTAGGTAAATGCGGGATGCTCTGCAGCGTATAGGGAATGGCAATTGAGCCTTAAAATGAACTAGCGTGAAGTGCTGCGTTTGCATAGAAAGGAAGATCCTTTATTATATAACTGTGCTATAGCAGGAGAAACAGTGGTAGCAGTTACTTGCATAAAGTATCTGGGAGTAGACGTAAGGGGCGATCTGAAATGGAACGACCATATAAAATTAATTGTGGGTAAAGCAGACGCCAGACTGACTAGGAAGTGTAATCCGTCAACAAAGGAAGTAGGATACAAAGCTCCCGTTCGGCCGTCGCTTGAGTACTGCTCTTCATTGTGGGATCCTTACCAGGTAGGGTTAATAGAAGACACAGAGAAGATCCAACGGAGAGCAGCACGCTTCGTTACGGGCTCGTTTAGTAAGTGTGAAAGCTTCACAGATATGAATAGAAACTCCAATGGCAGACGCTGCAAGAGAAGCGTTCTGTATCGTATCTGTATCTTTTATCGAAGTTCCTAGATCAAACATTTCATCTCGATAAAGAATAACAGGATTTACCATCATTATACGCACGGTTTATATTTAAACCTGAAAACATTTCTTTTGTGCTGACGATCCCAGTCACAACTTGAGAACAAAGTTACGAAATTATTGTACTTACGACGCTCTTTGTCACGTATGCAAGGACATCGACACGAGTGAAGCCGCGAATAGAAGCTTGTAAATAGATATACAGGGTGTTACAAAAAGGTTCGGCCAAACGTTCAGGAAAGATTCCTCACACTCAAAGAAAGAAAATATGTGGTCATGTGGCCGGAAACGCTTAATTTCCATGTTAGAGCTCATTTTAGTACAAATGAGGCTTCATTCCAACGTGATCAAATTGTAAATTTTCACAATCAACATCTGTGGGCTGACGACAATCCACACGCAATTGTGCAATCACGTCATCAACACAGATTTTCTGTGAAGGTTTGGGCAGGAATTGTTGGTGATGTCTTCATTGGGCCTCATGTTGTTCCACCTACGCTCACTGGAGCACGTTATCATGATTTAATACGGGTTACTCTACCTGTGCTGCTAGAACATGTGCCTTTACAAGTACGACATAACATGTGGTTCAAGCACGATGGAGCTCTTACACATTTCAGTGGACGTGTTCGTACGCTTCTCAACAACAGATTCGGTGACCGATGGATTGGTAGAGGCGGACCAATTCCATGGCCTCCACGCTCTCCTGACCTCAACCCTCTTGACTTTCATTTATGGGGGCATTTGAAAGCTCTTGTCTACGCAACCTCGGTACCAAATGTAGAGACTCTTCGTGCTCGTATTGTGGACGGCTGTGAGACAATACGCCATTCTCCAGGGCTGCATCAGCGCAACAGATATTCCATGCGACGGAGGGTGGATGCATGTATCCTCACTAACGGAGGACATTTTGAACATTTCCTGTAACAAATGTGTTTGAAGTCAAGCTGGTACGTTCTGTTGCTGTGTGTTTCCATTCCAGGATTAATGTGATTTGAAGGGAATTAATAAAATGAGCTCTAACATGGAAATTAAACGTTTCCGGACACATGACACATAACATGTTTTCTTTCTTTGTGTGTGAGGAATGTTTCCTGAAAGTTTGGTCGTACCTTTTTGTAGCACCCTGTAGAACAAAGTGAAAAGTCAGCGAAGCCGCTATTTGCAGCTATTAAGTAAAGAAACAAAATTACTGTAAAGAACAGGCCCTGCACATAAAGAAGTGCATCTTAGGCAGACATTTAGAGCGACGCGCGTGCGCAGAACGGAAGCTGGTAATCCGTTCCAGTGTCGCGAGAACCGCACAGCGGTGGGCGCGGCGTGAATAAAACACGCTAACGGCCGCCGCGGTCGGTGCCTCGCTATCAGTGAGTAACTTAGAGTCGCGGCAGCTCGGCGTGTCCTGCAATTATTCCGCCTGCCGCGGCATCGGGGTGATAAATCGTCGCAGCCACGCCGACCAATTACACCAGCGCTGCACACCACGACGCCGCCGTGGCCGTCGTGGCGCCAGCCATCTATACTGCAGTGGGCTGGTCTTCAACCTAGAAAAAAGTAAGGCCAAGGCTGCGCAAACTACCCTATCTGATCAAAAGTATTAAGTTCGTCGCGCCCTCACTCGGTACAATTCAGTATAGCAGTGATTTTCAACCTTTTCGAGTTGGCGACCCGCCGTACAACGGGAAAAAAATCTCGCGACGCCTCTCCCACATCCCGCTCTAACTGTACTGTAATCCAATTACGTGTATGAATTCGAAGACATTGAATTTTATATTTTCTTCTGTAGATAAAACATTTTTGTAAAAAAAAAAAAAAAGGTACAGTATTCTACATGTTATAGTCGAGCCGAAATAGCATGATCACTGGTGCTTGCGCCAATCAGCTTTGAGCGTCAGATGCGGCAGCAGACCATTGGAGTAAGTAAAACGCGAGCTTTGTTCTGCGCATGCGTGCGTTCTACTGCGCTCTGCACTGTTGCCAGTTCTGTCAGACAGCACCGACCGTTAAGCTATACTGTCAGGCAGCGAACGAACTACTTGGGAACGTGGTTGCATTTAGTTGTGGGGCGGTCTCCCAGCCCACTATTTTTATATTAATGTCTACAGAAAAATAGGCTGCATGACGAAGCGAATGACGCTCATAAGGCCCCCCTACATAGGTAACCTATAAAAAAGTTCTTGTCTGTTTTAGAAATTCTCAAATAACTTATCGCCTCTTGTTAATTTAGCTATCGACTTGTTCCTGAAAGTATTCACGATTTTCCTTTATTCGACGTTAACATGGCGTAGTTATTATAAAAAATTTCTGTTCTGTTCAAACCAGAATTGATGATAACAAGGAATTCCGTAAATTTTAATAATAAAAAAAATTCTCTTTTCTTAGGTTATCGAACTGATCTAGTTGTATTGTGCAAGTACTACCTCCTTGGACCGCGACCCCTCGAACAAGACTTTGCGATTGGGTCAGGACCCACATGTTGAGAGACGCTGCAGGATAGTGTTGTCCCACCCTTAGCCTTGAGGACAGCTTCAACTCTCGCAGCCATACGTTGAATCAGGTGCTGGAAGGTGTTGTGGAGAATGACAGCCCATTCTTCACGGACTGCTGCACTGAGGACAGGTATCGATATATCGGTGAGACCTGCCACGAAGTTGGTGTTCCAAAACATCCCAAAGTTGTTCTTTAGGTTTCAAGTAAGGACTCAGTGCAGGCCAGTCCATTGAAGTAATTTTACTGTCGTGTAGCTACCCAGCCACAGGTGTCCGATCGTATTGAAAGATGCAATCGCCATCGCCGAATTGCTCTTCGACAGTGGGAAGCAATAATGTGCTTCAATCATCGATGCAGGTCTGTGCTGTGATAGTGCCACGCAAAACAACAAGGGGTGCAAGACACCTGCAGGAAAAACACGACTACACCATAACACCACCGACTCCGAATTACACTGTTGGAACTACACACGCTGGAGATGACGTTCACCGGGCATTCGCTATACCCATACGATGCTATCCGATCTCCACATTGTGCATCGTGATTCGTCACTCAACACAACGTTTCTACACTGTTAATTCGCCGGCCGCGGTGGCCGAGGTGACTGAGGCGCTCCAGTCACGGTCAGCACGGCCACTACGGTCGGGGGTTCGAATCCCCCCTCGGGCATGGATATTTGTGCCGTCCTAGTTCGTAAGTAGTTCATAAGTAGTTTGTAAGTTTAGGGCCTGATGACCCCGTAGTTAAGTCCCATAAGCTTCACAAACATTTGAACATTTTGAACACTGTTAATTCGTCCAATGTTTACGATCCTTACACCAAGCGAGGCGTCGTTTGGTTGGAATGTCGTGGGGTTTTATTAGAACAAAGAAAACAAAAGTTCAAAATTTGTCCGACAGGTGGCACTTCATCTGATCGGAAAAGCAATAATTAGCATAACAAATTAAGACAAATGAAAGATGATGTTCTTTACACGAAATGATCAATATGTTCATCATCATTCCTGATCAGTAGTTGTAGTCGAAGAATAATGTTGTCAACAGCACTGTAAAGCATGTCCGGAGTTATGGTGAAGAATTGGCGTCGGATGTTGTCTTTCAGCATCCCTAGGGATGTCGGTCGATCACGATACACTTGCGACTTCAGATAACCCCAAACGATCATCACCAAACGACGCGCGCAAGAGATCTTTCACGCGTCTAGCAATATGGGGTGAAGTGCCACCCTGCATAAAAATCGTACGTTCCAACAGGTGTTTATCAGCCAGGCCGGGGATGATGCGATTCTGTAACATATCGGCGTACCTCTCACCCGTCACGGTAGCAGCTACAAAACCAGAGTCACGCAGTTCCTCGAAGAAAAAAGGCCCGATAACGGTAAATGTTTAGTTCTAATAAAACCCCATGTCATTGCAAGCATGTGTGTCTATTTTTACCTCTCTATCTACATTATTCCGTGATTTTTTAAGTTTTCAAATTTATACTGACTATTTGATCACGCGGTACTTAAACTAGATCGTGATACAGTTTGGAATTCCTGTGTGATGGTCTGGATAGATGCCTGCCTAGTACACTGTACGACCCATTTCAACTGTCGGCGATCTCTTGTCAGTCAACAGATGAGATCGGCGTGTACGCTTTCGTGCTGTTCTTGTCCCATCTATCACATCAGGAACAGTGGAACTGGGGATGTTTAGGAATCTGTAAATATCGCGTACAGACACAAGTGACACCTGGTTACGACCATGTTCGAAGCGCGCCATTCTGCTCTCTCCCGACATCTAATGCTACTGAGGTTTCTGATACAGACTACGTGGCAGTAGGTGGCAGCACAATCCACCTAATATAAAGAGTTATGTTTCTGTGGCTGCCCGGATACTTTCGATCACATAGTGGACCTGCTTGGATTCGAAAACGATAGCAGATGGGGTACAAATTCGCTGTTTTATCGTGTAAATTTCAGCCATCTAATTACACTGCTGGCATCCAAAATGCACAAAATAGGCCGCAGGCATCACTACCAAATTTAGTTGTGAGATAACACCTCGTGCAAAGATCTCATGATTGAAAATGTGAAGTGAGGAAGTTGATGAAATCACTGTTGAGTATTACTGCCACGGTGGATATAACCACTGCTACAAGCCTCTGCGCTGAATCAAATAGGCTCTGGAGACAGCTGTCCATGTTGCTTCCACAAACTGCCAAAGTTCATTTGGTGTACCGGTTGGTCGTGTATCCCTGACAAGCCGTTCAGCAATCCTCGACCGCGAGTCGTGATATAGGGACTCCAAGAAAGCAATTCAAGCCGATGGGCGACGAGAAAGGCGTGAACGCTGTGTGCCACTTATGGCTGCCGACAAGCTCTGAAGTTACGGGAACAAATACAACTGTGACTGGTTTAATGTCAGTGAGTACTAGGTTAGGGGAGGGGTGTCGGTCGACGGAGTAGGAGCCACTACAACCCAATACCATAATAGTAGATGCACGACCAGTATGTCGATGTATTTTAATGTTGGAGAGCGTTGGCAATTTTGATAGGGAAAAAGTAAGGCAGAATAAAAAAGAGTGATTGGAGCATCTGCCTGATAATTAGAAAGTCCCGGGTTCCAATCCCGGGCGCAGAACAAATTCTAGTTTAATTCCTGACCTTAAATTAAATGTCTTAGTGTGGCGACGCATAAGGCAACATCATGTCCATCCTTCATCACACCACTGCCGGCGCAGTCGCCTGTACTACTGACTTAAAATGCAGAAATGTAGCACCTTAAGAACAATCCACTCAACTACTAATGACGTCAAAAGAGAACGAGCAGGTAGTGAGTGTTGCATTACAGAACGAATTTGTTGCTATATAGTTCGTGATATGGCAGAGCGATCAGTCATTGTCTGAGCGAAATCGAAATAGTGAAGCATTTCGATCATTTCGAGGAGTTTAAACACCGGGTGATCAAAAAGTCAGAATAAATTTGAAAACTTAATAAATTACGGATTAATGTAGATAGGTAAAAACTGACACTCCTGCTTGGGATGACATGGGGTATTATTAGAACGAAACATCTACGGTTATCGGGTCTTTTTTCTTCGAGGAACTGCGTGATTCTGGTTTTGTAACTGCTACCGCGACGGGTGAGAGGTACGCCGATATGTTACAGAATCGCATCATCCCCAGCCTGGCTGATAAACATTTGCTGGAACGTGCGATTTTATGCAGGACGAGACTCCACCCCATATTGCTAGACGCGTGAAAGATGTCTTGCAAGCGTCGTTTGGTGATGATCGTGTGCCGCCTCTTTCGTCATGCTTGGTTTCCCAGATCCCCAGACCTCAGTCCGTGCGGTTATTGGGTTTGGGGTTACCTGAAGTCGCAAGTGTATCGTGATCGACCAACATCTCTAGGAATGCTGAAAGACAACATCCGACGCCTATGCCTCACCATAACTCCGGACATGCTTTACAGCGCTGTTCACAACATTATTCCTCGACTACAACTATTGTTGAGGAATGATGGTGATCATATTGAGCATTTCCTGTGAAGAACGTCATCTTTCCTTCGTATTAATTTGTTTTGCTAAGTATTGCTTTTCTGATAAGATAAAGCGCCATCTGTCGGACACTTTTTTGTTTCTAATAAAATCGCATGTCATTTCAAGCATGTGTGTCAATGTATACCTATCTATCTACATTATTCCGTGATATATTAAGTTTTCAAATTTATACCGACTTTTTGATCACCCAAAAAAATCAACGACGAAGTTGAAAATTTGTGCTGGAGCGGGATTCGAACCCGGATTTCCTGCTTTGGATCAGCGGCCGCTTCAACCAATTAAGCTATCCAGGCAGTAGCTTAGATACCATTTGCTGCCTACGATCAATACTATAACTGGTCAACAATGTTGGATCTGTACCAGATAGGATTGGTGGAGGAGACACAAAGTAGAGCAGGACGGTTCGTTACACGTTCATTTACTGTTCGTGACAATGTCACGGAAATAATCTGCAATCACAGCAGCAGAGAGAGACGTTCTGCACCATGGTATGGGCTTCTATCAAATATACGAGGGTGTATAGCTCTAGGAGAGAGCACAAGAATAATATTTCAGAGGTCAGTGGCCAAACGGAGCTTTCCCTGAAGTCTTTTTACCACTAACCATACGGGACTGGAATAAAAACAGGAGGAAGTGGAAGTAACTTCCGCCACACACCATGAAGCGGTTGCGGAGTATGGCTGTAGACGAAGATATGGAGAATGTGTCTCAGTACAGATCAGCGGTGTGCGTACTATATTCAAAAATTTTGAAGTACGTTCCTCCATGAAAGATCATGCCTCCAGACGCATAACACCTTCACTACCGAAACGATCTTGTTTGACAATGCTTCTGGAAACAGTACGTGTTCCACCAATCGCCATACGAGACAACGAGCAGGATAACTGCTGAGAGGCACTGTGCTATCCGAGAAGATCACATTCACCCCCTTCGCTTCCAAAACCGGATTTCGTAAACCGATTTCCCAAATCCGCTTTTGATTGGTCATGTAAACACACCAAAACCGATTCTGGAATTCCGCTTCTGTAAAGCGGTTTTTTAGTTCCACAATCGATTTTCCTGCCCATGTCAACGCAACCGTTTTTGTAGCGTTCTTGGCTTGTCAGGTTGTGTTTTCTTGTTAAGAATTTGCGGCATATATGGGCAGAGTGATATTTTATACCGTGAAATAAAAGTACAAATATTAGAGAGAGCATGGATCTCTCTATTTAAATAAAGAAAAAATAGCGATTGTTCCGACTAAATCAGGAACTAAATCAGCTGTCTTTCAGTCGCCATATTAAGTGAGCTAGGAAATCCGATTCAGACTGTGAAGATGTGTTCCATGTAAACGTTGTGATTCTGTGCGTACCTACGCACTTGGCACCATCGGAAAGCCGCGGCGGAGCGGCCGAGCGCATTGAGGTACTATGCTACGATGCGCGAGGCCGTTCCCCGTCGGGGTTCGAATCCCCCCTAGGGCATGGATGTTTGTGCCGTCTTTAGTATAAGCTAGTCTAAAAATAGTGTGTTAGTTTAGGGACTGATGACCCCGAAGTTAAGTCCCATAAGCTGTACAAACATTTGAACCATCGCAAACCTCTGAAAACGATCTATGTTACTGTGACGCTGGACTGCTTCCAGAGGTGCGTCTTTTCATAGTTGCCTTCAGAGCTGACTTAGTTTTTATAGACTGTAATGCGCGTCCAAATCCGAGAAGGAGGGCCTCTTCGAACGAAAGATATTCGTTGAACGCATTGGGTTGCCGGTTTCCTCTACTTAAATATGTGGACTAACAATTGTATCGAAATAACAGATTTTTAAATAGAGGTGTAAGAAAGAGCAACAGAAATAAAACAATGCAAGAGGATGTAGTCGAATTATATTGGCACTGCCGATAGAATTTCGTAAGGAACTGATATTCTAAAATTAGACGGAGATTGCTTTCTGCCCACACGGAGCGAGTGTCTCACCGTACGAAGTGAAACGCAAGGCGTAATTGGTGGCCACCTTAATTTCACGCTTATAAGCACTAATAGCACTTACGGCTTCCGCAGTGACGTTTTCCAGCGAAGACAACACTCTACCAAGAAAAAGAAAGATAATGTGTCTGTGACTCTTCAAGCTTATTTGAGTCACTTACGTCCATGTTTGAACTGTTTCAAAAACAATTGGCCGAAGCTAATACACATACACATCGCGGTCAAGAACAGAATTTGGTCTCTGTTACTTCATTCGCAAAAACTGCATAACACAGCCTAAAAGTGTTATTAACGTCTTACATGAAATTCAGCTATTGTTATCAGTTTATAATTGACTTTTTAAATTAATTGTCTATCCTAACTGTTCCACTGCGAATCATTCCCAGTAATGAGTGATTTAAAGAAGAGTCTAAGTAGTTAAATGCATTTGCGACTACATTTAATGTCCCATAGCTTTTTAGACTGTTTGAGACTGATAATTTAGCAATCTTTTTTTTCGTCAGACTACTATTCCGGTTCGCTATTGTCACTATGCCCAAAAATTGAAAGAGTTCATATAGTATTCAATCTGGCTTTCGCTGCTATCTAGGTTAGTTCCCTGAATGTACATAGTGTTGAGTCTTCTCCCACGCGGAATACCACTATTATTTCGGGACTGTCCAGTCATAATTCCGAATTTATTCAGAACGGCCAGTATGTCTCATACTACTACAAAAGGGCTGACATCAGTGAAAGTAGTTACAGACTACGTAGGCAATTCTAGGTAGAACAGTGACCCAGACGACGAAATCATTTCCTATACCAGCCTAATCTCCGTTATTACCATAACTAAGACAGTCCAGTGTTCCCCGCGCAGGAGCCGGGTGCTTTTAGGCGCCTTGTCAGGGACTGCGAGGCTGCTCCCGCTGGAGGTTCGAGTCCTCTCTCGGACACTTGTGTGTGTGTGTGTGTGTGTGTTCCCCTACTTATTTTAAATAGTTTGTAAGCCTAGGGACTGATGACCACAGTACTTATGTCACACAGATTTACAAACATTTGTATTAAAAAAGTAGTTAAAAAACAGTCCCATGTTCTTCTCCAAACTGAGTTTCTACAACTAAAACTCCTTTTAAGCGCTCGTAATTTGCGTCTGCCTCATCCTTCGCACCTTTCCACGCTAATCTTTCAATATGTATTTTTTTCGCAACTCAAAACATTTACTCCTTAAATAATTAAACATTGGGAAGTTCGGGGACGAATATGAATGATATTTTGAAAAGCACATATTACTTCTCACCACAAAGTCGTCTCTAATGATCACGCTGTGAGCGGCACGTTAAATCCTAATCTTCCTTCACTCTCTATGTCCAGCCAGGTTAGGGTCGCTGTTGCTACCAGAGGCAGCTAGAATTTCGGACTCGGCAAACTCTTAAATCGCTAATATCATTATATTAATTTAATATTGGTGGCAAAAACGAAAGAACAGCAAATAATATGCTGAAAATACGGGATGAGGGATGAGGATCAACACAACAGAAATATTGTATAGTGATCGGCAAAAGAAGGAAACTGACAAATATAAAGATCGATCAAATAGCTAAAACCAGTGTTGCCCATCCTTTTTGAATACTCGACCCCCTTGGAGCCTAAAATATGTTGGCGACCCCCCACTGCGTCACCAAACCATAAATCAACTATATATGTAATTTAAAAAGCAACGAATTTAATTTTTTTCTGTTGATACAACTTTCTTGTAAAATAAATAAATAAAATTAATAATAAAAACAGTATTCTACAGTATACGATACCTTTTAGTCCATTTTTCTCAATGGAACAAATCATATTTTACAAGAATCCCGACAGAAATCAGAAAATACATGTTCTGTAACGAGGTTTCGCGTTGAAGGTAAAACTCCGAAGCAAATTATGCTTGTTCAGCAACGTTCCACTCTATTGCCCATTTGAAAACAATCGAATTTCTCAAAATTACTTATTGCATCTCATAAATTTAGCTATCGCCTGATACCTCACAAACGGCTTTTAATCAAATTGCGTGGTTATGATATATCGCCTCAAATTTGCGACTTTTTAGGGGATTTCCTGTCAGAGAGGACTCAGTTCGTAGTAATCGATGGTAAGGCATCAACTAATACATAGGTGATACCGGACGTTCCACATGGTATTGTTATTGGTCCTCTGATGTGCCTTTTTACATAAACGATTTGGGAGAAATCGCAGTTTTTTTGCAGATGACGCCGTCATTTACCGTCTAGTAGAATCATCTGAAGATCAAAACCAACTGCAGAACGGTCTGAATAAAATATCTCTATGGTGTAACAATAGGCAATTGACTCTAAATAATGAGAAGTGTGAAGTCGTCCACATGAGTACGAAAAGGAATCCGTTAAACTTTGTTTACAAGATAAATCAATCAATGTCGTGAATGGTGTTAGCAGTAAAGACGTCATAAATCTAAAACTCGTGCTTAATGATGCGGTTTTTTTTATGAACCAAATGTTTATGACTTGATATCTCATGAACTATATGTCGAACTGATATAATATCGAAGGAACATTCCGTGGTATGTATGTGTACTGTCTGTGAACTGTCTCGCGAATACAATTTACAGCGTAGAAATAATCACTTGTAACATCATGACAAATGCCGTTTATATACATCATGAACATCCGAAAAGTAGTAAGCAATAAACATTTTTTCCTTTCGTCATTTTTCTGGGGTTATCAGCGAGGAAAAAGCTTCGTAAAGATTTGAAATTATGTTCAACGTTTATTGCAAGTCGCTAAATGCTCTCATAGTCAAATAGTAGAATAAAATCATGCTATCACGCACCCCATGATGGGCAGTTTACATTGTTTATAACGTGATATCGTATGAACTACTTACCGTATGTAGTTTTTGGCACCATACCAAATGATATATGACCTTAAAGAATATTTGAACCAAATTTGGTTGAAATCGGTCGACAGGTTTAGGAGCAGATGTAGAACATAGCATGATGCGGCCGTTTTTCACGACTGTCATTGTTTATGACGTCATATCTCCTTACGTATGTGTTTTCAGTGGTTCTTACGTCTACTGCGATTGTCGACTGATAGTAAGGATCATGTGTACCAATTTGGTTGAATCGGTCCAGTAGTTTTGCAGGAGATGTTGAGAATACATAACGCACCCACATACACACATACAGCCCATTTCATAAGACGTATAGACAACGACACACTCAACTTCGTGTTGGTGATGTACAGTGATAGCTGATAAAGTCCAAATATTGTCCGTCAAACTTCCCTACGTCCTCGCTGCCCGCTAGAATCTCTGTCAAAGCACAACTAAGTCTTGGTACACTTTTCATAAATCTGATAAGTCTATCTGGTTAAGTCGTACCACTACTAACTCGAATCACACACGTGAATAATACGTTGCCCTCCGGATAAACACACGGTATATTCTCTTTAAAGACGAGAAAAAGCTCTTTGAAGACGGGACAAAGTTCGATCTAACAGGACGTATACGTGGACTAATTAATTATTCTTCCGTTCTTCCGTCAATCAGGTTTCATGCACGTGAGTAGAGTTCGTTCAGCGTGACCTATTGCGGGAACTCGGGAACTTGTGCCAACTTTCAACGTTCCCGCGTGTCAATCGGCATGGACTAGTGAGTAGTAACCTTTGGTGTCTCACAATACGCCATTAAATACATGTCTTCTTACGGACATTTACGAAAGAACAGATCGTAATAACATTGAGCAATGATATAGTTCAGTCAAACGAAGCCATCTAGAACAAATGATTCCATTGAATACGTCCCGCCGCGGTGGAGTAGCCGAGCGGTCTAACGCGTCTCGCTGCGGAGCGCGCGGTTGCTCGCCGTGGAGGTTCGAGTCCTCCCTGGGGCATGGGTATGTGTGTGTGTGTGTCCTTAGGTTAGTTTACCTAGGTTTAAGTAGTTTGTAAGCTACGGACTGATGACCACGCAGTTTGGTCCGATAGATTTACAGACATTTGAACATTTGAATACGTCCAGAAGGTGCTTGGGCCGCTAACCAGTTAGTAACAAATGTATTATGCTGGCTCGGTGGTCAGTTTGACAGTGTGCTTACTTTGTAACTGCCTAACTCCAGGAAGAAATAAAACTCATTCTTGCCTGAAAGATTTTTTTTCTTTTTTTTTTTTTCTTTTTTGTCGTAATTAAATGTCGGCGAACGCACGCGTTCTGCGGACTATTTAACGTTTCCACGTAATGCCGTCCACATCCCCGGTTGAACAAAAGATTTCTCCGCTGTATGGGTTGCCGATATCTGGCGACTATCTCATCCAGCGAAGTCAAACGAGGCACGGTAATGACAACGATCGATGGACACGACTACAAAAACTCACGTCTGCCGCCACAATTTCGATTTCTCCTTTAAGATGGCACGCTTTGATGATAATTTCTACCAATCTCAATAGTAACATTTCATATTATGTCCTACGCCGATGACAAATGTGCAACCAGGGTATTTCTCAACGTCTCCTTGCTCTGTTTATATTGTTAAACCTCGGTATTCATGGAACGTCTGTGTACAATTTAACAGCTGTAACTATTATTGTGCAAACTGTTAACCTTCGTATTACGCCATCCATACTTACTTATCCATAAATCGATGGCGGTGGAAAACTAAAGCTATGATTTACAGCCTTTAAATTATTTCTAATTCACGGTTAGGTGCAGAATCTGTAAGTCAATATTCTTGGTAAAAAGCAGTCAGTCTTCGGACGTAACCTGTTGAATCGCTTTCGGCCAGGATTTGGTAATTTTAGAATGAGGTAGTCTGGGTGCCGATACAGCTCATCTACAGGAATGGTGCGAGGTTTTCTGAAGCATATAGCAAAGTTGAAACGAAACACTATGAATAATGTGTTTTGAAGGAGTACTCAACTTACGGATTTACGTATGACACATACAAGAACAATCTCCTGATAGACATTTCCAATATTTTACATCTACATGAATACTCCGCAAACCAAATTTGAGTTCCTGGCAGAGGATTTATCGAATCGATTTCAGGTTATTTCCGTAGCGCTCCATTTTATAATAGCAGGAGAGATAAAGGAATGCCTTAATCTTTCCGTTTTAGATCTGATACCTCTTATTTTACTATTATGATCGTGTCTCCCTATGTATGTGAGTTCTAATAAAATAGGTTCGCTTTCGGAGGTGAAAGTTGGTGAGATAAATTTCACAAATAGATATTGGTCTACTGTCTGACGACGTAAAGCTATTTGCATTATGCTGCCAATTGTATATAGAACTAATCTGTTAGCATTTTGACTAGGCCTATCTCCTCAGACTATTCCTTTGTGTGGCTGGTCACAAAGTCTGGTTACAAGCTTCCTAGGGTTTTATTTGCAGACGGAGAAGTTAGTACTGCTTCATCCCACAAATCCCCTAAAACCACCACATCCTTGCGGATGCTGTTGCGTAGCAGTGTGCGTTTGTACCGCCCTACAGTACGCACGAGGAGCCTTAGTTGCTGTCCAAGTCTTTATGGAAAGCATAGAGTTCTGGCTAACCTGTTGTCTTCTATAGTTGTGTCCCCAGCGCAGAAGACAGCACACAGGTCGTTGGTTCTTGTACAGCATACAAGTGAGGCTAAAATAAGTTCTGTATGATGGAAGCATAAGAAGCGACTCACGAGATTTTTAATTGTCAGGGATGCCATTTATTAAATAAATAATAAAATATGATGAGCAACTATTGTTAATATAATACGGCCTATGCTGCCCATAGTTCATGTTGAGACCTCGAGTGTTAACACATTTACGCAAATCTTTACTCAAGACCGGCGCGTAAGGTGGTCAGCTCGAGACTGAAACTGCAGCGCGTTGCGAGACGGCACCTGACGCTCTATTTCGCGCCAAAACAGTGCCGTCGCGCGTCTTCTGCAAAATCGCTCTTCTCTTGTTACAATAAGAGAAGGCACCTTAAACTTTTTAAATTGTCAAAACCTAGCCTGTCCTTGAGAGATATTTATTACAAATTCTCAGCTCTGAATAATTAATATTTAGTATATAATAAACAAAACTAATTTCAAAAGAAATCATGTGACGTGAAATGCAGCAGCCAATGCGAGGAGAACACCAGTAACATAGGCGGGCTTTCCCACGGGAACCAGCACATACTGTGCCATATGCTACTTCTCCCTACCCCACATTTCAACATATGCTGCACTTCTGTCGTTCTTCCGCGTTTAAGACGCGTACGATGTTAGCAAAGAAACGGCCAGCGGCCAGAAATATTAAGTGGCCACAGGCCAGGAATATCATACGGTACCTGCTCTATGTAATCGTGTTACAAGCAGGAAACATTTGGTGTATTCGGGAGGATAACGACTCAAACCCGTCTCAGGCCATTCTGATTTAGGTTCTCCGTCATTTACCTAAATTACTGCAGGTAAATACCGGGATGGTTCCTTCCACATCATTCGGCTGATTTTCTTTCCCGTCCTTAAAAATTCCACGCTAGTGTTTCGCCGGCCGCGGTGGCCGAAGGGACTGAGGCGCGCCAGTCGCCGTCTGCACGGCCACTACGGTCGGGGGTTCGAATCCTCCCTCGGGCATGGATATTTGTGCCGTCCTTAGTCTTGGCTAGTTCATAAGTAGTTTGTAAGTTTAGGGACTGATGACCCCGTAGTTAAGTCCCATAATCTTAACGAACATTTGAATTTGAACATTTGAATGCTTGTGTTTCATCTCTAATGCCCACGTCGTTGACGCGACGTTAAAACCTAATCTTCCATCCCTTTCGAATGACGCAATCAAAAATTTAGTACAAGAAAAATTTAGATACTTACAGCAACTCAGAGTTTTTCCTCACAACTTGTTACACGAAAACTGTGAAACTTCTGTTGTTCCTCGAGTTCAGCCGGCAGTACGCGGGTGGTTTACCAGACCACGGAAAATATGTTCACTTTAATACCATGTCTGAAAATTGCTTCCAGTAAGCAATCTTCTTCATGTAGCGGACGGGGGGGCCGTTCCCACCGGAAGTTCGGATCCTCCCGCGGGCATGGGTGTGTGTTGACCTTAGTGTAAGTTAAAGTATTTTATAAGTTATCGAATTTCTTTTAGCGTCACTGTATAAGGTATAGATATGGTGACATATGAATATTTGTATCGGGGCGGGACTCGAACCCGGGTTTCCCGCTTTTCGCGAGCGGTCGCCTTAACCACTAGGATACCTGAACACGACTACACGACCATCCCAAACTTCCATTTGCCACACTGACTGCACATATGAGTCAACTGCATTCATCCCTTAGCACTCGCAGCTTAATCTGTATTTCATTCTCCCTGGTGCGGGAGTACAGATTAAGCTGCGAGTACTAAGGGATGAATGCAGTTGACTCATATGTGCAGTCAGTGTGGCATATGGAAGTTTAGGTCGGTCCTGGAGTCGTGTCGGATAGCCTATTGGTTAAGGCTACAGCTCGCGAATAGCGGGAAACCCGGGTTCGAGTCCCGCCCCGGCACAAATATTCATATGTCCCTATTTGGTAGAACATCTATACCTTATACAGTGACGCTAAAAGAAATTCGCTATTGCGAGAAAATATTCTCATCACTGTAATTCGTCACCATACAGTAATTTATTTTATGTCTGACCATAGCAGTTTCGTCCAATAGGTTTACAAACTTCGGAACATTTGAAGCCAAATTCTAAGTATCTGTAAACGAGCATCATATGACTCGTTTGATAGCACATCAAATGGAATGAAAATTTCAAGTGTCTGTAAATCAGCTACGTGTACTGCGGTCGAAACCCAGGCATATACGACGCACATTTTTCAAAACCGTCGTCGCCATGATTCCATGAGCGCTGTGAACTCTTAACTGCGATTTCGCCATTGGAAAATCTGTAATATCAGTGCCTTCGTTTCAGCATCGAAGAACGGCATCCGTGTCTCATTCATAATAGAATCGATTAGAAGAAAGTCAGCATTCACCAGCACCGAGGGTGACGATATTTTTCCAACCGGAAAAGAGAACATATCAATTAATTGTCCAAAGATCTAATATTTATTCATTCATTTATTTATTTCAGAATACATACATTTATTATTCTCTTCCCTGATTATAGCACTGAACCATTAAGGTTGTTGTCCACTGCAGATTAAGTACAGTCTGGCTATTGCCAAGGCTACAAAAACCGAATACAGACGTCAATGAGCGGAGGTACAGCTCTCAAAAAATAAAAAATTTAAATCCTAGGGGAAATTTGAACACGGGACCTCCCGTTTCACAATCAGATACTATACCACAGGACTACGATAACACTGTCTTTCATGGCTATCAAATGCTACATATCTTGCAACTAAACCGTTCATGTTTATATTTTCCTTATTTTTTCGTTTTGCCTGTTTTCGCGCTTGGTCTGTGTTCAGTTTTTGGCAGGCAATCCATTGCTTCACCGTTTCATTAAATCTCATGGAGCTGCTGTGGGAAGTTTCCTTCGTGAGAAGTTTAAAAAGAGTACAACATACGTAAAAAAAAAAAGGAAAAATGTACATAGAGAAGTTGAAAAACAGTACTTGTCCTCTATATAGAGTAAGTCTGGTCACTCTGCCACCACCCATCTGGAGGATACTACTCGGATTTTCGGGTCTTTCCGCAGGACTGTTTGCACAAATGCCACAGAAGTACCACCTTTACAAGCGATATGTTTCACAATCTTTCAGCGGTCTTTCAAACCAACATTCTCCACTCGTTCGATCTTGCGAAACAGCTGGTGCGAGGCCGAAATGGTGTTCGTTTGTTGTCACTCTACGACCTGTATTTTTTGCACAATTATACCCACCAACACACATCAGGAAGACTCCTGACACAATCACAGCATGTCAACAGGCGATGAATTTCAATGGGTGTCACACGACGCAAATGGAGAATGCGTAGTTTAAACTACGTAATATGGTGTATTAAAAACAGTGCTTACTCTTGCCGCTTCTGTTAGAGTTCAGTGTTGCCATCTCTTGAAGCACGGTCACAATGTCTGCACTTCCTTAGTTCTAATGTTCTAATGTTTGTAAATCTATCGGACCAAACTGCGTGGTCATCAGTCCGTGGCTTACAAACTACTTAAACCTAGGTAAACTAACCTAAGGATAAACACACACACCCATGCCGCAGGGAGGACTCGAACCTCCACGGCGAGCAACCGCGCGCTCCGCAGCGAGACGCTTTAGACCGCTCGGCTACTCGGCGCTGTTAGCCTCGCTAAAACTCGAGAACGGCTGAACTGAACCGATTTGGCTAATTTTAGTGCTGAAATATTCGTGTAAGTCCAGGGAAGGTTTAAACGGTGATAAAATGCGGAAAAGTTCTCCGGAAAACAAGAAAATCGGGAAACTCTGAAACAGTTTTTTCCAGTGAGCTATCGATACCGCTCGTCCAATTGCGATACAATTTTGTACATTTCATGTGGAAAGCAAGAGTAAGGCTCGCATCAAATAAAAATTTGGAAAAGTCGCCCGTAGAGTAGGAAAATTTAGAAAAAACCGAAAGCGATTTTTTTTTCTATGAATAAAAGTCAATTGCCACACGGCTTGACAGGACAGTGTTTGTATGAAATATTTTTTTTGGAAAATCTACCGCAAAGTTGGAGGAAAACTGTAACTGCGGTTTTCAATGTGTTTTTGATTGAATTCAGCACTATAACTATTCGCACGACGGAGAGGGGTAATTTCTTTTTTGTTTTAAATAGAATCATATTCCTGAAAAGAAAAATCGAATGTCTTATAACGTGCAGGATTTTCGTAAGACAAGTAGTCAGGGGAAATGGGTGGTGCATGTAACATACGAGCCAAATATTAAGAGAAGATCGAGACAGTTATAGGTCCCCTACTCTTCCTCGTGTTTATAAACGATTTAGGAGACAATCTGAATAGCTCCCTTAGACTGTTCGCGGATGATGCTGTCGTTTATCGATTAGTGAAGTCAACAGAGGATCAAAAGCAACTGCAAAGCGATTTAGACAAAATTTCTACTTGGTGCGAAAATTGGCAATTGACACTAAGTAAAGAAAAGTGTGAAGTAATACACATGACCACTAAAAGAAATCCACTGAACTTCAATTACGCGATAAATCAGTCAAACCTTAAGGTCGTAAATTCTAGCAAATATCTAGGAGTTACAATTACGAACAACTTTGACTGGAGAGAACACATAGAAAATATTGTGGGGAAGGCGAATCAAAAGTTACGTTTCATTGGCAGAACGTTTCGAAGATGCACCAGCTCCACCAAAGAGACTGCCTACATCACACTTGTGCGTCCTCTCCTGGAGTACTATTGCCCCTTGTGGGACCCTCACCAGGTGGGACTGACGGAAGATATTGAGAAGGTTCAGAGAAGGGCAGCTCGTTCTGTTTTATCACGTTACGGGGGGCAAAGCGTCACGGAAATGTTGCACGATTTGGGGTGGAAATCATTAAAAGAAAGACTTTATTCATTGCGGCGTTATCTGTTTGCGAAGTTTCAATCACCGACTTTTACTTATGAATGTGAAAATATTTTGCTAGCACTCACTTACTTAGGGAGACATTACCATCCCAATAAAATAAGAGAAATCAGATCGAAAACGGAACGATTTAGGTGTTCTTTCTTCCCGCACGCTATTAGAGAATGGAACGGTAGAGAAAAGTTATGAAAGTGGTTAACGAACCCTCTGACAGGCACTTGAATGTGATTTGCAGAGTATCTATATAGATGTAGATGTAGATGAGAACTTAATGAAAGATAAATAAATAGCTTTCGGCAAAAGTTTTGGTAATTAACTGAATCTGTATGGTGTACGAAAGTTAGAACTTTCACTAGTACTGAATGTAAAGTGAGTTAAGTTTAGTCTATTACTTCTAATCTACACCGGTGCGCAATGAAGCCTTGTTTTTCGCTCGCGTCATTGTTCTAGAATTCTGTGTTCAAACGAAGTCACATTATAGTGGAAACTTGAGACACGGCGCCAGCTTCATCAGCATGAAGCAATAGACGGCCGTTACTGATAACAGCACTCTTCTGCAGGTGATTCCACGCGTGTGAAGGGTATCGAATGTGCAAATGAATGAATCGGCCCTCTGCCGGTGTTGAATTTCGGAGCGGAGGTAAACACACGCCGCCCACGCGTCATCCCCCCCTTTTGACGCGGGATTTTAATTTTCGTCCTTTGTGAACTTCCGCCTCTAGCGTTAAGTCCCCAGGCTGCATCAGGATTACAGCCACCGGCTCTTTTAAGAGAATGCTACGCACACGCATCTCTTTCGCTTCTTTACCAGTAAGTCCTATAAAGACCCAACACAGGATGGAATGCTGTTGTTTACACGAAAATGACTTGTTTATCCACGGTACTTTAGGCTGACGTTGCGGATGTTTGTTCTAGAAGAGTTTACTGACGCTACCCTAGGTCTATTTTGTCATGACAGTTAATGCGGGATTTTTTGCCGTCTATTGTGTGAGTTTGTGAGGCACACGCTCAGTAGTTACGAAATTTTATCTATTAATTTTTGTAAAGGGGCCCTCAATAATATTGATAAACCGTCAATATATTGATCGTCTGAGGGCGCGTATTGGCGTATTGTCATACTTAAAATATTGACGAAAAGTATTGATGACCAAAAAACTATTTTCAGTATTGTCAATATATATATATATATATATATATATATATATATATATATATATATATATATATTGAGCGTGTGAAGTCCAATACTGACGCTTTGACAATATTCGCCTTTCAGATGTTGGCACAGCTGTAGAGTTGCACGCAGTACACAGCTGATTTTATGTAGCCTTTGTGGAACGACACAAGTTTGTAGTAAATGTGAAATGGAAGATTTCCTGAGGCAGTTTGTGTTATCAACATCAGTAGTTCTGCACACTGCAAGTGAAAACAAATATTTCGGGAAGTACAACGCATTTAGGACTTGAGACAGCGAAATGTTTTGCTTTTTAGAGGTTAAATTCCCTGTATGTATCCTTTGCAGAGCAGATATAATTGCTTGACAGGTTTCAATGACAGTTTTACTAATTGTTTTAGCAGACATGACTGCGCTGAACTTCAAACATTCGAGTGACCTTCCTGTGCCCAAGAACCGTAAAGTGACCCTTAATCTTTCATCGGCAGGAATCTCGGATCTCATAATTGTCTTCTTTTTTTTTTCATTTTTGTCCCGTATCATCGTGAGTAATTTGTCATATGATTCTGGGCTCATTCTAAAATAATTTAAAAAATCTTTTGGGTCAATAGTTGGGAGTTCCGTAAGCAGATTCACATGCGAAAAGTCGTTCCTTTTCTTTAACCACTCACGAACCAATTTCCTCCTTTTCGTTTTCGGTTTTCTTTCTTTCGCAGGCATCGTTAAGATTATTAAAGCACGCGCTTTCTGCCAGTCGGACATGTTTACTTCGTGAAATCGCGTCGCCAATTGAAAGTGATGACAATATTATTGATTGTGTGAGGACTACTGAAATGTATTGAAGGTTTGACAATATATTATAGACAATATTATCGTAAATACATATTGAACGTGTGAGGGCCCCTTAAGGTAGTTGGCTATGTTTGTCAATTCACAGGTTAGGTTGTTTACAAGCGACATACAGGTCGGGTGATTCGCCAGATACATAACGCTCCGCCGCGGCGAAGCGGTCGAGCGCATTGAGGCGCTATGCTCCGATGCGCGAGGCCGCTCCCTGTCGGGGTGTTCGAATCCCCCCTCGGGCATGGCTGTGTGCTGTCTTTAATATAAGTTAGTTCATAAGTAGTTGGTAAGTTTAGGGACTGATGACTCCGCAGTTAAGTCCCATAAGCTTTACAAACATTTGAACATTTTGAACATATCGCTCTCGCTACAAGATAAACCAACTATTGATCTTGATGTGCAGATTCATTCACGCTCATTGCAGTATTCTTATAGGTCCAACAAACTGGATTCTGTTGCTGAATGCATGGCATATGATTATTCTGAGAATGAATCAGTTTCAATTGCAGAGTCTGATGAGTTTTGTATCAGTTGAATATAGATGTACAGTTTTGACGTATTTACAAAGAAAGTCGGTTAATTTCGCTTTATAGTCTCACTAATAGTCGTTCGGAATCCACGTTGAAGTGTAGGTCCACCTATAACTAGCTGAGTAACTCAGTTGGAAGGTTGGAGAAAGGCAACGGCATACCACTTCCAAACAGGACCATGCCTGCACTATGGTGTTAAAACCAATCTTCGGATTGTTGACTGCTTTGGGCTTGGAAGAAGCCAGGAAGGAAACATAAGGTAAGGATTCTTAGACCAGATACATTGCAAGACAAAAAAGTGATGCTTCGGAATGGGGGGGGGGGGGTGCAATATCATCTCACACCACACAAATGCATACTAATGTTGAGTGAGTAATTGATTAAATCTACGTGACACACTACTGTGTAGAACGCACACCATATAGTATTCGTGATCCCACCGCCATTTTGTTGGTAAGTTAGTGCCCGCAACTGCCCTCAGACAATGAAAGTAGTCGTTAACCTACAGAAAGAAGGAAACGTGGTGCTTCACAGACGCAATGAACCTAGCTATTAATTGAATGTATTTAACAGTGACAGCGTCGTTCGAATGGGTGATGAGTGGATGGTAGTTTCCTGCAATTGCCTAGAATGTAGACCATTCTGATTGAATTAGTTCGCATATGAAGGAGGGACGAAAGAACGTTTAATGTCCTGTCGACAGTGTGGTCATTAGAGACGAAGCTTATGCTCGGACTTTCAGTGAGGATGGCGGAGTAAATTATCCTTGCCCATTCAAAGGAGCCCCTCAGATATTTGCCTGGAGTGATTTATGGAAAACACGGAAAACCTAAATCTGGATGCCCGGTAGTGGATTTGAACCACCGTCCTCCCGAATGAGAAAGTTCGTAATGGAGAGTTAGTAAGTATCTGGGCAATTATTTATAATCCGCACCAAAATAACAAGTTTGATAATGTGTCTGCCCCATTTGAATTTCCTGTAGTTGCACCAACAAAAATCAGTAAAGCAGCTGTTGGTTAAAGACCATTCCCTCCTTGGGAGGTCTATTCTTTATAGCTCTTTTGAGAACTGGTGTTTAATGAGGTGGTTTGCGCGATTTCAACCGGTTTATTTGTGGCTGATGGTCTTCCAAGATAGGAAGCTTGTAATCAGTTCAATTAAATCATATTATCTTTCATCGTATCTAGATTCATTCTCTACCAATTACTCTCTCATGATGCATCTCTTCTTTTCTCAAGCAGTGTAAGAAAGATCGTCGCCGTGGTGGAGTAGCTGAGCGGTCTAAAGCGTCTCGCTGCGGAGCGCGCGGTTGCTCGCCGTGGAGGTTCGAGTCCTCCCTGGGACATGGGTGTGTGTGTTTGTCCGTAGGTTAGTTTACGTAGGTTTAAGTAGTTTGTAAGCTACGGACTGATGACCACGCAGTATGGTCCAATATATTTACAAACATTTGAACATTTTCTCCTAGGGTATCTTCCGTCGCCTCCCCCTCCCTGATGACGTCCTCGGTCCTGACATATACCCGTCCTACCAACCCTGATTCCTCCCCGTAGATGTAGAGCCCCCTCTCCCGCCCCCTTCCCCGCTTGGCTACCATCCTCTCTACCCTCGAGTCCCTACGGCTCCTCCCCACCCTGTCCTCCTCCCCAGAGCCACAGAGTAACATATGCAGAGGAGCAGCCCCCTCTAACCCACTGTCCTACGCTCCCCTCTTAGTTCCGTAAGATGCTAGCAGGTGTCAGGCGGTTCCCTGGCTTAGTACCAGTAGACCACACTAGAGGGTAGCGCAGAGGGGAGGCTGAGGGGAGAGCTTGTGCCGCCTGCCACGAGGCCACGGCTGTGTCCGGCTTGCTGACGTTTGACGGGAGGTGGTGGTGGGGGCAGCCGTTACCTGCCGCCTGCTCTGGCCAGTTTCAAGGGCTGCTTCTGACCTCAGCACCATCATGGGACATCTTACGGAACTGCTGGAAAACCTCCCTCCCCGCACCTCTGAGCGTAGGACCGGGCCCTTACGGAGGTTTCCCATCTGTATATATTTGTCTGTGCCAGCGCTTCACACCTTCCTCCACACCGTGGGGTCCTGGACCGACAGTTTTAACAGTGCTCCGATCATTGTTGTGTGCAGTGCTCCAGAGAAATGTGTGTTCTTTTATCTGCGTCCACCGTTACCAAACAAGTGTCGCACTGAGTGTTTTAATTAGTGTCTCCGTGTACCCGCCGTCCTGTGTTATTGTAGCATATGGTTTTTATGTCACCGTGGCTCCTCGCTTTCAACAGACTAAATGTGTTTTTAATCATCTGTCAACTGTTTTTACTCCGAATTGTCACCACGTCTATGTTACTATTCTCCGCTATTTTATCTCCAGTTATATATTTTATGTAGCTTCATGTCCATTTGTTTTACCTCTCGGCTGAAGAGCAGCCTATGGAGCTGCTGTCAGCCTACTGACTGTATCGCTGGTGCGGAAATGCAATAAAGAAAAAAAAATGAAAAAAAAGGGGGGGGGATCGTCCGAGTATATTAACAAGCAGCCTACTGGTACTGAGTGATGTATTTTGACAGCTACTGAGTCGTCGTAGTTCAGGAGTTAGTCAATAGATAGCGGCACCTCCCGTCTGTCATACGAGCGTCTGGCCGCTCGCTTTGTGTATAGGCACGTGACTGGAATATCCAGGCCGTTATGGACTCAGTGGCGGTAGGCGGGAGAAATAGGCAATAAACAACTCAAATTTTTTTAACTTGATCCATGTGGTACTAAGGAGCGCCTAAGCTCATTTTAAAGCTGACAATTAGACGGTTGCACTCATATAAACGCGGCTCCTGTCACTTTAATAGTTTTTGAGTTATAGTAAATCAAACATTTTGTAAACTATATATCTTGAAAACGGCTTCACTAAATGTTACATACAAGGTGTCAATTGATAGATCTAAGCGGGCACTATTAAAATATATTTTTTGCTTATTGCGCATATTCAGTACATTTGAATAAGAGGCCAAAAACGTGGTCCCAAGGTATAAAAGCTGGATTTTAATTAAATAGATAATAGTAACTGTTGTATTAGGGGAAGTACCATAAACTAAATTACGTAAATAGATAAAAAATATCAATAGTTTAGTGAATGATATGTGTTTTAAATATCACAAATCATAATTGAAAAGTTTATTTTGTTAATTATATGAAAATATATATAGCGCGAACCAGAGTGATAGTTATCATAGAAATATGGAAAGCAGAAAACAGCACGACATCGAGCACATCTGATAAACGATGAGTTTACAAGAACAATTGATTTTTAAATTATCTGTTGGGAAACACTCCTAATTGACATTCTGAAAAATTGTTCTATTTTTTTTATAATGTTTGTAAATCTATAGGACCAAACTGCGTGGTCATCAGTCCGTAGCTTACAAACTAGTTAAACCTAGGTAAACTAAACTAAGGACAACACACACCCCCATGCCCCAGGGAGGACTCGAACCTCCACGGCGAGCAACCACGCGCTCCGCAGCGAGACGCTTTAGACCGATCAACTACTCCACAGCGGCGTTATATCGTTCGTCAGGTTTGACTTACACTATACGTTTTCGTTTCGAAATGTCGGTTATTCTTCTTCCGTTAACTACACGTGATAAACATTATGAAGACAATTAATAACATTTGTGAAATACAACTTTGTTTCCGGAAAACATAATGATGTTCGAAGTCGGCAGTTGCATATAATAAATTTTTCGAAAGTCGTTTCTCGTGGAAAAACTGGCGACTTCGAACATCAAATGTTATTAATTGTCTTCATATATATATATATATATATATATATATATATATATATATATATATATATATATATATATATATATAATGTGTGTGTGTGTGTGAGTGTATACATTTGAATTACAAAAAACAAATAATAAAAAAAATTGCATGCCGCGAGATTCGATCCGGCGACCTTGGGATTACCAACCCGAGCGCTTACCGCTTTTTTTTTCTTTTTTTTTTTTAAAAAATGAAAAGGAATAATAAATGTCTTTCTCTTACATATCTGCTCCTGGGGAAAAACTTCACTGCAACATCCCAGCGCATTGACAGCTGCAGAGTTCGGCTTCACGTAATATTTGTTTAGGAGGTGTTTCCCCCATTCCGTTCTTGATCGTTCCATGCTTCTGTTTTCTGGAATTTAATTGTGTTTTTCCACTTTACATTTTTGGTTTCTCACAACTTTACATTTAATTTTATTTGTTTATTTTTCCTCGTCTCTTAACTCTGCGCTTGTCTCGTGCCGTGGGCGTCGTTTCAGCAAGGTTTCGCCAAGGGACACATGAAACGTTGTAATCGCTCCTTCTGGCGTAGGAACTCCGAAAAGAAATTTTTAATGTGAAATAAGACGACAGATTCTGTCGGGGGACATTTTTCCCAGACGAAACGAAAAGCACTTCTGATGCATCTCGCAGACGTCAGAAGGTTGAAAACAGCATCAAAAGGAAAACACCACAAGGAGCAAAAAAGAAGTTTTGTTTAAAGCACAGATGAAAATCTCGGCGTGTTCTGATTCTTCAGAATGTCACAATCTGGGTCTTGTAGTGGGAACAATTATGATTCAAGTCCTTCTTCCTGTGTCAAACAATAGAATTTTCAGAAAATTGGCGAAATTTTTCTTATAGTGTCGCGATGTCATTAGGATATGGTGCTGCAGATGAAGGTATAATAGAAAATCCTCTTTGCTTTTATTTGCTTCAGTGAGGATATAGTGGACTGTTTGACCTTTTAACCAATTGACGGCGTTCCGTTTTGTATATGGATAAGGCACACTGTCGGGAGTCAAAAAATCTGCAGGCTTGATTGTGTCTGGTGCGGTTCGGGTGATTGTGGCTATCATTTGCCTAGCGAGTAGGCAGACTGCTGCCACGTTATTGCAGACAAATCTATGTTCGTCAGTGTCTGGTATGCTACAGTTTCCACACAGCGGCGAGTCCACTAAATGGATGGCATGAAGTTTGGTCTTGGTGGCAAGTTTTCTGTTCACAGCTTTGTACCATGTAGTTCTCACATTTGTCGGTAAAAGACGGGTGCTGATATTCTGCCATATTATTCGCCAGTCATATTGAGGGTACTTTTCTTCTACCACGTTTCTACTCTTGGTTTCCATTAATTTGTCATACACTGCCTTCACTTTGGTTAAGTTCGTGGTACAGACTCTGGCCCGAATGTAGCTAAGTTCAATTAAAAACTGTTTAAAATGTTGAAAGGCAATAGGAACGTGGCGCACATCAATTGGTGGATCCATTGCCCCAGGGGCTATTTCCTCTAGTAGATGGGACGTTAAACTGTGTTGCGTCTTCCGCCACAGTTTATATGTGGTGCACACGAATAGAGCTCGGGATTTCAGAGCAACATCAATAAGGTTAAGTCCTCCCTTATCCGCGGAGAGAGTAAGAGTGTCAAACTTGACCTTAAAGATACTTCCTTGACTTATGAAATGGCCCAGAGCAGACATGATTCTAGCTGTTGTTTCACCGGGTAAAGGTAAAACTTGTGCCACATAGTGTAGTTTCGAAACTATATACATGTTAGCAAAGGCTGCCTTTTGAATGTCATCAAGCTTTCTTACACGTTGTTCCTTGACGCATGCTCGCACACTTGCGAGTAGTTTCTTAGAGTTGGCAGCTATGGTATGCTGTATGGTGGACCTGTAATCGATGCCCAGTATTCGTTTGTTGGTGACCACATTGAAGTCTTCTATGCCCTGCAACGACATTCCAGCCCCTATGCTCATGATGCTGGATTTCGTTTTGTTGAGTTTCGCACCCGAAGCAAGTTCGTAGTTGGTGAGCACCTGAAGTGTCTTCTCGATGTCATTTGCACTCGTGATAACAAGACCTACATCATCGGCGTATGCCTTGCAGACAATAGATTGACCATGGATGCACAATCCTTGCAGTCGTTGCTGTAGAGTGGCTAGGAGGGGCTCAATGGCAATGGCGAATAAAGCCATGGACAGTGGACACCCTTGTCTGACTGAACGTGTGAAGTCCAAAGGTTTCGTCATTTGACCATTGATCGTTATCCGGGACGTGCTATTTCTCAAAATCCTTCCAACGACATTGACAAAATTATGGGGAATCTCCATCGCGGACATAGTTTTGAGGAGGTAATTATGGTCCACCCTATCGAAAGCTTTCTCAAAGTCAAGTGTCATGATAGCGCACCGTAGTCGGAGAACATCTGCTGTCGCAATGATGTCTCTATATTCGCAGACCGTTTGAATGATTGACCTCCCCTTACCCACACTTGTCTGATATGGGCCAGTGACCTCGTGCAGTATCAAATGTAATCTTCGAGCGAGTACGCGCGCTATAATTTTGTAGTCGCTGTTCAGGAGACTAATGGGTCGAAGATGGTTTACGGAAATGCTGCCGGGGCGTTTCGGAACTAGCACGATAATACCTTCCAGAAACTCCTTCGCGATTTCTCTGTCAGTGGTCATTAATTCATTGCATACGAGGAGCAGTTTAGACTTCATCTGCGCTTGGAAGGCCTGGTAAAATTCTGCTGGAAGGCCGTCAGGACCCGGCGATTTATTTTTGGGGCTCTGCGCGATAGCTGTTGTCAGGTCGTCATCGTCAATCTCCGCGATAAGTCGCTGCGATGCCTCTCTGCTGAGTCGGCCCTGCAGATTCCGTAACAAGTCCTCTTGAGCTTCGTTATCTACCGGGCAGCCTAACATGATGGATGAAAGATGGCTGTAGATTGCCTCTTTAATGTCTCTCTGTGTTGTGAGGACGGTACCGTCAGTTCCTTTTAGTTCCGTGATTATTTTTCTGTGTGCCCTTTTCCTTTCGCGCATAACGTGGTACATCGAGGTTTCTTCATGTGGGGCGGCAGCCTGCGTTCTCGCACGAATTTGGAAACCCTCTAATTGTTTGCGCTTCAAAGCCAGAATTTAGGATTTTATCCTCTTGATCGCGACGTAGTTTTCAATGACTGATTGGTCCAATTTGTAAAGGTCCCGCAAGCATTGGAAATAAAATTCTGTCGTCGTCTTGAACCAAAAACTTTTTTCCTTTGAGTAATCTATTAACATTTTCCTCAATTTCGGCTTCGCGCACTTGATCCACCAGGTCAAAGCAGAATCATACGAAGGAAATTTATTTTCACAGTCCTGCCATGTTTTTTGGAAACGCTCGCGGCATTCGGCATCTTTTAAGTGTGATACGTTGAGCTTCCAGTAGCTTCTTCCTCTGTAGGTACCCTGTCTCGCCATATTAATGGTGCATATAAAGGCAGCATGGTCGGTGAAGCTGGTGGGCCACACTTCTGTGTCTAAGATACGAGTCGTCAAGTTGTTAGAAACATACATCCTGTCTAAGCGGCTGGCCGAATGGTTAGTGACAAACGTAAACCCGGGTGCATCCCCATGGCTGTGCTCCCACGCATCGGTTAAACTGAAATCGTTGATGATGTGTTCCAGTTCGGGAGACGGATTGAAGTTAGGGAACTGATCTTTGCGATGGAGGACACAATTGAAGTCACCCGCAAAAAGGATCTCGGCTTGATGCTCTCCAAAGAGAGGGACAATTTCGTGTTGAAAAAATTCTGCTCGGTGACGGCGGTTGCTGCTCCCAGATGGCGCATATATATTTATGATCCGGGTATTGTGAACAGTACAAGCGATCCCCCTGTTGTTGACGAGTTTTTCCACATTCGTTACTATTATTCCTTCCTTAAAAAGTATAGCAGTCCCTAGGTCACCATCGCTTCCAGCATTTATGACAGCGTGGTATCCATATATTTCTTGAAGTGCAATGTTGGTTACTTCCTGCAGTAAAATGATGTCGATATCCGCCGCGTACAGAAAGTCTTTCAAGCTTTGTAATTTTAATGTACTGCGTATGCTGGTGATGTTCAGAGTCGCGATTCTATAGGCTTGATAGGTGATCATGATGTGCGTTTTACAAAGATGACTTGCGGAATTTCGCACCTGTTAGTAGGTGTCGGACACATGACCAGCCTCCGTTTCCTGGTTCTGGAGGGGTGTTCGGTCATCTGAGGTGGCTGGCACGGCGGCAGTAAAGTACGTAGGTTCCCTCATTTCCTCATCTCCGTCCATCTCGTCCGCCCAGTTTTTCCGGAAAGACGGAGAGAACGTGTTTGTTTCAATAACACAGGAATTTGTTGGGTTAAGGTTGTCGGGTGCTATTCTGGCGAATTGTTTTGCGTCCACAGAGGCGCCACCGGGTGCCTTGGGAAACAGGTTGGGCTGAATACAGTCGGAAACTTTCCCTGGACCCTCATTTAACTTCTGCACTACTTGTTTGACCTTCTCCCGCATTAATGGGACAATTTCTTCGGCAGCTTGACGCGCGATTCTGCGTTTCTTCTTTTTCCTGGGTGACTGGCTCTTCGTAGGGCTTGCGGAGTGTTGTGGAACACTTTCCTGTTCAGGATCGGTGGCAGTTTCGTCAGCAGAAGGTACATCTGATTTCGAACAACTCTCCCGTACTCTCTCGCTGGAGTTTTCCGCAGGGGGTTCTTGCTGGTGTGGTGCGACAGAAACTGCAGCCGCGTGGTCAGTGACGTCCATCAGAGTAACGCTCTGGACTTTGTCAACGGGAGCTACCTGTGAGGGCTCGGTAGATTCCCGGGCTCCAGAGACTGCCGCCGAGGCCTCAGCTACTTCCATCGGGGTTACATAGTCAGCAGAGTTGTTATCCTGAGAAGTATGCAGAACGGGGGCGACGGGTGGGGATCCCGCGACAGCCGCCACGTACGAAATCGGCAGGGAGGACATAGCAGGAGGTCTGACAGATTCACCGGCCGGTAACTGCGCTACGCGCCTCTGCATACACTGTGCACGCACGTGGCCCGTCGCCCCACACCCTGCGCACGTTCTGGGCTGCCCATCATACATGACAATGGCTCGGTACCCACACACGTCAATATAGGACGGGATATGTTTTCGTAAATCGACCTTCAGCTGTCTGATGCCATTTAGTACCGGAAACCTATGCGCACCTGACCACTTTTCCGCAATGTTGCTGAGTACCGTGCCATAGGATGACACTACCGCATTAATTTGTTCTCCTGTGACCTCAAAAGGTAATTCAAATATTCTGATTGTTCTTATACCGAAGCCGGCGTGGTTAACAGTAACTTCACTTATGTTGCCATCCGAATGCTTGAATTTATAGCTACCGCCACTAGACTGTAGTACTGTCTCACAAAGATCTGCTGTCCTCAGTTTGACGTAAATAACTGTACTCACGATCGAGAAATGAATACCGACAAGCTCATCTGAGGTAATCTTCACAACTTCTTCAAGAAAACGTTCGAAATCGTAAGAGGTCGGTCTAACGAACGTACGATCGAAGGTGAACTTCAAAGTGTCTTTTCTATTTGGCTGATTCATCATGTCATCTTCTAATAGTCACACAAACACAACGACAACAGCGATACGCTGCAGCAACACTCCGACTTACCACGCGCGAGCGAGGCGGCCGCAGCACACCGCGGACTTCCTCACGGTACCGCTGTCGCAAGCGGACTTCCGCTAGGCCACGCCTCTTAACAATATTACAAATCGTAAAGATCGTAGAGGGTACTGCACCGCAACGGCTTTTTTTTTAATTGTCGATTTTCTCGACAACGGCCGAGAAGTGCATCCTTGGTGCTTTGCCATGAGCTTTCATTATGCGCAGTATGAATCGAATCTGAATTTCACAATTGGCGGCCTCCCCATCTCGTTTCTCCAAAGCTTCTCGGATTTCCGAAAAACACGCTAATTTTGCCGGGAAAAGGAGCCGCTCCTGCGGATTTGTGACGCCGGCGGGCGGCAGTTTATGGCAGAAAATGGATGTGAATGAAGGCTGGCGAGCGGCGCGCGCAAATTTGCACGGCGTGTGTAACTTTGTTATCGGCGGCAAGGTCGGCCGTGATTGTGTTTGCCGTGCGGCTTACGGCACGCCGGATGCGACCAGAATTTCGGGATCGGCGAGTCCGGGCCCGCCACAGGCCACGCGCCGCTGAGCAAACTGCGGCCGCGCCGCGTGGCCCCGCGGTACAGCGCCACACACATACACCTGCCTGCAGCCTGGCCGAAAATATTTGGTTCCACCACGGCCACACCGCAGGCTGTAAACCCGATGTTTTCAAACGGCTATAGAAATTTCAACTTGGCTTGGTTTCCCGATGAGTTTTGTCTTCTCTAGCTTCAACGCGACAAAGCACTCCACACAGCCATCAGGGTGTAGAGTCCAAGGATCGACGATGGCACCGCGGACGCTCCTGAGCTCACGAAACGACCGAGTCCGCGGGTGTTCCACGGTTTTCTCCCACACAACGGCCTCCCAGTAGCTTGTATTACGGGAGTGAACCAACACTCCCGTAATCGAAGCTACTGGGAGGCCGTTGTGTGGGAGAAATCCGTGGAACACCTGCGGACTCGGTCGTTTCGTGAGCTCAGGAGCGTCCGCGGTGCCATCGTCGATCCTTGGACTCTACACCCTGATGGCTGTGTGGAGTGCTTTGTCGCCTTGAAGCTAGAGAAGACAAAACTCATCGGGAAACCGAAGCGAAGTTGATTCCTCAAGAATCGAAAATACGACAAAGGTCAAACCTAACGCCATGTACGGCTATAGAAATTATCTGAGTGTGTGTTGTTTTCGAATCTGTAATACGCTAAAAAAAGGAAATAAGACAGACATACAAGCCCGTTGATTATACGGGGATTTGAACTTTAGAATAGTGGCAACCAGTGGCGGCGCATCCTGTGTATTCACTGGTTCAGTGACCCCCCAGAAAAAAGCTCGTCGTGAAAAAATAAATAAAACTATCATTGAAACTTCCTGGCAGATTAAAATTGTGTGCCGGAACCGGGACTCGAATCTGGGACCTTTGTCTTTCGCGGGCAAGCGCTCTACCGACTGAGCTATTCCGACACGACTCACGATGCCGCCTCACAACTTTACTTTCGCCAGTACCTCGCCTCCTACATTCCAAACTTCACAGAAGCTCTCCTGCGAAACATGCAAGACTAGCACTCCTGGAAGAAAGGATATGGTGGAGACGTGTGTAATTTCCAGGACCTGGACGTGTTTTAAAATAACAGCAGCCGTTAAAATATGACAGTGCCCAGGTGGTCCACGGCTAACATCAGCAAGAGAAGACCGTTATCTCCGGTTAACAGCCCGTCCAGACAGGAGGCTGAATGCAATTCAGCTGCTACGCACCCTCCAGGCAGCATCAGGATTCGCAATATAAACACAAACAGTCCGAAATCGTCTTCGGGAATGTGGCCTCTACGCACGGATGCCTGTGGTGTGTGTCCCATTAAAACCACGACACCTTTTAGGTCGCAGAAATTGGACGGAGGAACATCAGTATTGAAGTCGTAACGAATGACGACACGTTCTGTTTATAGATGAGTCAAGGTTTTGCGTTCAGTCACACAATCTTTGTTCCCTCATCTGGAGACAACGTGGAACTCGGAACAATCCTGATTATGTGCAGGAAACATGACCATATCATGGTGGTGGATGAATGGTCTAGGCAAGAGTCAGTATTGGCGGACGTACGGATCTCTATGTCGTTTATAATAGCGCTTTGACTGCTCAGAGGTATAAAGACGACCTTTTGTTGTGCCCTACGCGCCGTCGGAGGTACGAGTCCTTCCTGGGGTATGGGTGTTGTGTGTTGTCCTTAGGTTAGTCTAAGCTAGTCTAAGCAGTTGGTAAGTTTAGAGACTGAAGACCATGGCAGTTTGGTCCAATAGTTGTACAAACGATTAAACTTCTGTGCTCTACGTTGGTGCCACAGGAGATGTGTTCCTTCTGGTGGACGATAACGCTCGTCCTCATAGAGTTGACTGGTGGACAATATGCTTGGAGCTGCGGAAACTGAACTAATAGAGTAGGCAGCGTGTTCACCGGACCAGGTTGAGCATATCTGGAACCGACTTGATAGACGCATTGCAGCCAGACAAGCACCTCCCAAAACGGCTGCAGAACTCGATGTTGCAATCGTGGAAGACTGGCCAAATATCCTTCAAGACCTATTTGATACCCCCATAATGTTCATGCTACGCAGGTGTGTACTGGCCGTACGAGGTTATCACACACGGTATTAGAAGGTAACGAGGATGATTTTGTCACTGTTATGGTAGCACCATGGTGACATGCTGTAAGTAAACGCCATATAAACCTCACGTAAAGAGTTGAGACAGCAAGAAATCGTACTGTATCATACATAAATTAAAATTGTAACCAATATCTGAATGAAATACGTTACCATATGTATATTGTGTATTACATATCACCTGATACTCCAATATTGTTTTGAGCAGTCTATTTAGGACCACGCTACATTTCGACCGATTTCGAAAAAAGACATGTAAAACACAAATCAGGTATTTATCTTGTGACTATGTGATGTACATTTATCGAAATGTCAGAGAACACAATGATGATTAAAGAACACCTAATTTTTTATATGTGCGAAACTTATTAGTTGGTAAACCACATATGAAGACCGGTATTGTATATATAATTATTATATTACGTATGCTGTTTTGTGCAGTGAATATATATACTATAATGAAGAAATCAGATAAATAAGACTCAGTCACCAATGCACGGAAACATTTTAGTATTTCCTACTACAGTTTATTAAATTAGAAGTACCTGTCACAATAAATTTCACATAAAATACTCAAATAGTTGACGACCGAATTTGATGGAAAAGTCCATCAATTTATCAAACAGAAAAAGCCTCATGATGCTGCTGACAATGATTACGTTGTGACTATTTTGTACCATGCTATTCTTTCTAGTGAACTACGTTCCAATAACAGTTAACTGCAAGGTCTCTAATGACCACGCTGTCGACGGGACGTTAAATCTGATCTTCCTCCTTTCTTCCTTTAGGTATCAATAGGAGTTATCCAGGAAAATTTTCAAACATTTGTTAAGAAAGTCAATGATTAGTCATAGATTTTCGTTTAGATCAAGCCTATGGAAAATTAGTGACGCAGAGTGAACGGGATTAATTTTCCAGTGACAAAATACGTGAATTAACACCACACATTATTCTTATGGTTCACATATAAATTAAAAAAAAAACTCTTCAGTTATGAACTGGGTTGCACCAAATTATGTACGTATATAATTGTAAAAACTACGTTTGCCTCCTTCAGAGAATTTTTCCAGTTAGGGAAGAGACAGGGCGCGGGAAATCTTTTATGACGGCATTAAATAGTACTGATTATTTAGTGTTGTATTCCACTAGTAAATTCTAAAGCATGTTGGGGCAATAGGTTGCATTCCTGTGAGAGAATGAGGGCATTAGTATCACACAGATTCCTCGAAATGACGGAATTATTAGCCTTTTGTAGTACCAGTCTGTTAATTGCTTATGGAACGCTTTGACATCGAAATACCTCCTGCTATTGCAACGGTATTTGAGGTAACATTTCTACTAAATTCAAGTGACATTCGCTGGCAACAAGTATAATTTGCGCAGTGCAATACCTTGTTACATCTTCAGTTTTTTTTCCATGAAACTACTACTCCATCATGCTTTTTCCTCTTTATGGTTAGTAGAGTATCCCTCTCACGTGAATGCTTCTCTTTTACCTGAAGATTATGTTTATTAGAAGTAATTTCTTCCCTTTTAGTGTTTTTACACTGAGTTAAATAGTAGTCACTTCTTTCACCGGTGCTTTTGTTGTGTGCACCATTTAATAGTCTAGGTATAGGTCTGCTTTCTTACGTAATTGTTAAATATAAAACCTTCCTGTTAGAAAAATATTTTATCAGGAAACACATTTTTTAGCAGAAGTATACTATGGCTTTCCAAATGGAGGAATAAGAGAAATGCAAAAAATACGTATTCGTACTATGTTTTCCAAATGAAAAATAATACGTCACAATCGAAAACTCACGAATACCAGGTGAGAAATGAAATATTACATTCGCACATTAAACGCTCAGTAATATAAAAGCACATCTGGAACGAAAAGCAGATAAAAATGAATCTAAATGATTTAGTAGAAATATGTTTATTAATGATATTAAACCGTCTGTACACTATACACTTTACAGTCAAATAGGACACTAAAGGCCACAGGGAAACGTTTCCAGAGATATTTTTAATTTCCTAGATATTTTGAAGTCGTAAATTAAACAGTCCACAGTTTGACCTTAATCGCAGTCACAGAAAGAACATTTGCAAGGTCCCATTTCGTCATTAAGCTTTTACTAGCGACTCGTTGTAAATCTAATCGCATTTATCTTGTACAGATTCCATTTGGAAAGTTTAAACCAGGATTCAATGTAGAGCGGTTTTTCATCGCCAGTAATCCTGCCAATCCCTTATCTCGTCAAAATTTTCTAATCTTTTGATCGTTTTTCAGAAACTCGTCCTCAACTTCTGTCGAGTCTTTGTGCGTTATTCATCGTATTCCAAATCAAATGTTTAAATGTTTGTAAACCTGAAGGACGAAACTACTGAGGTCATCGAACTTTAGACGTACTAACTACTTTAACTTATCCTAAGGGTAACACAACTACTCATGCCCGAGGTAGAACGCCAACCGCCGATGGAAGCGTCGGGCAATCCGTAACGCGGTGCCACAGATCTCGTGGCCCACCCTATTCCACATCAGTTTTTGCGTGTGTTCTCGTTGTCCATTGTGGGATGCAGTTTTCTGCAGAATTATATACCAGTACATTTACTTAATGTTTGGTTCACAGCCCACAAGTTTGCCTAGTAAGTAATTTCTTAGTTACCGTTCTTTCTCATTTCTTGTAGGTTGTATTAGTAGGAACGTATACTATTAAAATATCGCCGATATTAGATACCTGAGGATACGATGGTGATGCAGGGCACGATCTTCAGTCTGACGTTTCGTCTTCCACTGCTGAAGTAATCTTCAGAAGTTTTGCACACACTTGTTTACACTGATGGCAGCTAAGAAAGCCATGCTGGTTATGCGGAGTCGCATCGGTGTATGTTACAGAGCTTGTGGTGAAGAATAAACAAAATAAGTACACTTTTCGTATTAATAACATTTTAAACATTGATAGTATTGGAACACAATGAATAAAAAAACATAATGAGATTCGAACCACTGACTCTGTGGTTGTAACTCCAGAACGCTACCACTTGAGCTACACCGACTGATGCTGCAATCTTTTTCATTGTTGGTACTTACTTGTACTTGCAAAAATTCTAAATCGATTTTCTCGAGAATTTTATGAGATGCGTCGAAAGGCTTCGGCAGATTGTTGTTTGAGTGCTGAACTTCAAGTACCATAAATATAAAGAAATTCCAAAATCCTATACCCACGTGGTCTCCTTTTTTGTTTTAATGAACCAGCTTCTTCTATTAGCAGCACCTTATCAATAAGTGACACAAACATCGTGGGCCAGACTCTGTCATACAATCTGTAGTTATACAGAGCAGGCACATTAGGAAGGTAGGTCAAACGTTTTTCGGGTCTTATGCTACTTTCCTAGCTGAAAGTATTGCCATCACCTTTGCCTACTTCTATATATTTGGCAGAGTTGCAGAATAAGCGAGTTCTGTGGAGGATATGGAACAACATTTCAGCTTTTGCTACCACTTTATATTAAAAAAAAACTAATAAGAAAACTGAGACAACACACTATACATAACTGGGGTCTTATCGTTTTATTCTGTTTTAGAATAACGTTTATTTAACCAGTATTAATTGTCAGTGCAACTTTGGTTTTTATGGAAGGTCGCTTTCATTATACTTCAGCTTTCTGTTTGTTTAGTTCTTTTATGAACTGCTCATTTGGCAGAAGATCGGATAGGGTGGAGAACTATCATGTGACAACTTGTCATTTGGCAGTACACTGATGACAATGATCATTTTTATTTTTGAATTTTTCTTAATTGTGGAAGCAATTGGGCTCAGTGTGACACAATTATAGCTCCAGCTTTTATTTTGTCTGCCCTTGCCAGTGTATATAGTAATTACCATTCGCTGCGCCTAGAATATACGCAAACATTAACATTTCATCGAATAGACGCACCACTACGATCGGGGGTTCGAATCCCTCCTCGGGCATGGATATTTGTGCCGTCCTAGTTCGTAAGTAGTTCATAAGTAGTTTGTAAGCTTAGGGACTGATGACCCCGTAGTTAAGTCCCATAAGCTTGACAAACATTTGAACATTTGAATAGACGCACCCACAGAACTTTTGACCGCTCCTTGATTCCCGGAGCCGATACGCGAGATGAAAATGATTTTCCGGCACAAATTCATTAACGTAAATATTTTGCTGCTAGTGACAGATATCAGCTGTGAGTGTAGTGTTATTATTTTCTGAGATTTGCTTGTCTTCTCCTCTCTCTCTCTCTCTCAAAAATGTTCAAATGTTTGTATAGTCTATGGGACTTAACTACGGGGTCATCAGTCCCTAAACTTACAAACTACTTACGAACTAGGACGGCACAAATATCCATGCCCGAGGGTGGATTCGAACCCCCGACCGTAGTGGCCGTGCAGACCGTGACTGGAGCGCCTCAGTCCCCTCGGCCACCATGGCTCTCTCTCTCTATCTCTCTCTCTCTCTCTCTCTCTCTCTCTCTCTCTCTCTCTCTCTCTGGAATGAGGCATGTGTAAGCATCTCTCTTTCATTCTCACATTTTAAGTTGATTAGGGAACATTTTCCCAACCAAGTTATCAAAGTAATTAGCCCTCCTATCAATCCCTAACTCACCCTTTCATTTACTCATTTTATTATTAATTTATGTACTGTTAACTTATAACAGTATTTTCTTACAGCACAACACAGCATTTTAGTATATTTCAGTTATTAATTTAATGACTATTTTAAGTCCTTTTCTGTTATTTCTTCAGTCGCAGTGCTGTTAAGGAAGTTGTTAAATTATTTAAGCCGAAAACATAATTAGTTATTTACGAGCCGCCTCGCGTTTCCACTTCCCTCAATCCACCGACAGACTCATTTTCTACCCATCTTTCATGTTTCCAGTCAGTATCTGTCAATAATAATAACTACACTCACATTTTCTCACATTAGAGAGTAAATCACAGTTGTAACAGACTATTTCAAGCTTCAGTGCATTCATAACACAAAATCTTCCATCAATGCTATTATTCAAGATAGTAGTGTAATAAACTGTAGGCTTATATCGCTGACGTCAGTCTGTTTTCTAATTTTGGAAATCTTTTTGAGCTTCCTTATTGCAGCTTTCCATAATACGGAAAAATCTCCTTCGCAGCAATGAACATGGATTCAGGATGCAACATTCGTCTGATACCCAACTTCATCTTTTCGTCAAGAACAGTAAGAAAGCAGAAAAATTAAATTCGAGTTAACCCCAAGAATATTTCTTCCCGCTGGCCAGTCACGAATGTAGCAGGAGAGGGGAAGGGGCGGGAGGTGACAATGGTACACACAGCAACCACCGACCGCTACACGCCTAAAAATAACTTTTGGACTACACATAGTTATATATGGAAGGGCAAGAAGACCCCAGAAGACTGGAAGAAAGGTCTGATAGTCCCAATATTCATGAATATACAGGGTGTTACAAAAAGGTACGGCCAAACTTTCAGGAAACATTCCTCACGCACAAAGAAAGAAAATATGTTATGTGGAGACGTGTCCGGAAACGCTTAATTTCCATGTTAGAGCTCATTTTAGTATTTCTCTTTAAATGTAAATTGAAATAATTGGTGCAGACAATTATCAAAATACCCAATTGTTTTGTTAGTATGGACTGAATTCGCACGCAATTGTGCAATCACGTCATCAACACAGATGTTCTGTGAACGTTTGGGCAGGAATTGTTGGTGATGTCCTGATTGGGCCTCATGTTCTTCCACCTACGCTCACTGGAGCACGTTATCATGATTTCATACGGGATACTCTACCTGTGCTGCTAGAACATGTGCCTTTGCAATTACGACACAACATGTGGTTCATGCGCGATGGAGCTCCTGCACATTTCAGTCGACGTGTTCGTACGCTTCTCAACAACAGATTCGGTGACCGATGGATTGGTAGAGGCGGACCAATTCCATGGCCTCCACGCTCTCCTGACGTCAACCTTTTTGACTTTCATTTATGGGGGCATTTGAAAGCTCATATCTACGCAACTCCGGTACCAAATGTAGAGACTTTTCGTGATCGTATTGTGGACGGCTGTGATACAATACGCCATTCTCTAGGGCTGCATCAGCGCATCAGGGATTCCATGCGACGGAGGGTGGATGCATGTATCCTCGCTAACGGAGGACATTTTGAACATTTCCTGTAACAAAGTGTTTGAAGTCACGCTGGTACGTTCTGTTGCTGTGTGTTTCCATTCCATGATTAATATGAGTTGAAGAGAAGTAATAAAATGAGCTCTAACATGGAAATTAAGCGTGTCCGGAAACATGTCCGCATAACATATTTTCTTTCTTTGTGTGTGAGGAATGTTTTCTGAAAGTTTGGCCCTACCTTTTTGTAACACCCTGTATATGGAAGGAAAAGAAGACCGCAGGAGACAGGAAGAAAGGTCTGATTGTCCCAATATTCATGAAAGTATATAAGAAGGGGTGCAGAAATTACAGCGGAGTCACACTGATATCACGCCGTATAATGATATATGAGAAGATACTGCAAAATGAGAATTCGAGCCAAAGTATGGATTCCGACCTGGAAGATCGACAGTGGACCTCATGTTTGTAGTGAGGCAGCTCGAAGAACAGCATTATGAATATGGGGAGGACCTTTTGATGGCCTTTGTAGACGTAGAAAAGGCGTAATAGTGTGAGTAGGAAAAAGGTTTGGGAAGCCTTCGTAATTAGGGGAGTAGAAAAGATACTGTACGCAGGGTGAAGAAGATGTAATGTGGGAGAAAGTGGGAGAGAGGAGAACAGAACGGTTCAAACAAGTAAACGGGCTGAAGAAAGACAGTACATTATCACCCTTTTCTT
Organism: Locusta migratoria; assembly: GCA_026315105.1. NCBI lineage: Eukaryota > Metazoa > Arthropoda > Insecta > Orthoptera > Acrididae > Locusta > Locusta migratoria. The sequence continues at coordinate 214,598,526 of CM048744.1, read as the reverse complement.
CATTGTGGTCATGGATAACATAATGACGAAGGTAGCAGGGAAAATGGGGAAATAAGAGATCAATGCAATGGTTTTTGCAGACGACATGATGATCTGGGGCAACAACTAAGAGGAAATCCAGAAGCAAGTGGATGCTTTGGAAGGAACAGTGGGAGATGCGGATTGAATTTCAACATCCGTACATCTGACTTCATGTTAACCACCAGGGAACAGGACAGACCAGTGGTGAATAACATTTGGAGGTGAACAGCTGAAGAAGGTAGAAAGTTTAAAGTACCTGAGAATTATAATTGAGGAAAATGGGAGATTTCAGAACGATTTCAGAACGTGACAAACAGAGGAAGTATTTCCGAGGAGCGTAAGGAGTTTAGTGTGGAGTAAGGACGTACCACTTTACATACCGGTATTGACGTATGCAACGGAAACGTGGGTAACGAAGAAAATGAATTTTCTGTGAAGTATAATAGGGGTAACAAGGAGACAGGATGCGGTATGAGAAGATAAGGGAAATTGTGAGAGAGGAGTACTTACATGATAGGATCGAGACATCAACATGGCGATGGTATGGCCATTTAAAGAGACTGCAGGAGAAGTGGATCCCCAGAAAGATACACGAAATACAGACCCAGAAGAAATGACCAAGAGGAAGACCAAGAAATAGATGGCTAAAAGCAGTGGAGAATTGTGTCAAGAAGAGAGGAGACGACTGGATCAGAGTGGAAACAGAAAGATGGTAAGAAGACAGGACAAAGTGGCGGGGCTTGCGTTCCAAACAGATCCAGCCTGTGGCTGGAAACAGTGTAAGATGATCACATAGATACATAGATACTTCTTTTTATTGTTAGTGTTTTGTTGAACATAATGTAGCGAAAATCGAAAGCTGAACGAAACAAGAAGTGAAAGAGCATATGTGACTACTGAAAATTTGCCACGATATAGCTCTAATTCAACGCTATTGGTTTTGTGTCTCGTTGCCGCCGGTTGTCCTGGGTGTCAGTGGCCGAGTAGAGAGAGACCGACAGAGGGAAATAAGATGCACGCGTGTGCGGGCACAGAGTCTGAGGTGACCAGCCAGTGTGACAGCAGAAACTAGAAACACTAAGCTAGATTAGAATAAGATACATATTTCGTAAATATAATAGAATACTTAACTTGGAGGGCAGCAGACTAGTGGAATGCTGATACATAGTTTAACTAGGTAGACGCCTGCCTACTGATGAGAGTCGTATCTGGTGCCTATCCTATAGCCAAGTGACCGATCCAGTTCAGTGGTGGCCACGAGTGGAGTTGCAGCAGTGGGCGCTCGTGGCCGACGTCGTAAGAACGCCGCGCCGTGCTTGCATGGCGGCGCGCGGCGAAAGTAGGTGGCGCGCACTTCAGACTTGTGCGACCCCAAAATTGGTTCGATGGTACTTCACAGAGATTACCTTTCAGAGGACAGTAGGCAGCGGAAACCACGCAACAGTGTATTTGGTCTCCCAGAGGCACCTTTGGGATTGTAGGCAATCAATGCTGATTGCGTCCGACACGACTGCTGTCTGGTTCGGCTATTTCCGTGGGTTGCGGTCTCTGGAGGAAAATTCACAGGTCTCTTCTCCACGGGAAACAAAGAAGAACACGGCTTCCGTATCGAACACACGAGTTGGTAGAGACTTTACGGCAACTGGAAACACGCTTCCGCCTTGTACAAAATACTGTCATCTGTAACGGTGGTTCTTCCGACAGAAGACTTTCCAACCATCTATTTGTTATTATTCTTACTACCGAAATCTAAGTTGATCGTGTACTCGGTGTTTTCTTTTAGACATTGTAAGATGAATTTGTATGAAATCACACCCTAACCATTTTCTCTTGTTACTCTTTCCTTTGATACCAAATGAAGTTAAACCGGTAAGAAATATTACATTCAGGAGAGTGCTACGCGATTCAAGCGACACGATTGATTGACTCGATATTTTGTTTGTATGTTTATAAATCTAAGGGACTTAAATACGTTGGTCATTAGTCGCTAGGCTTACAACTATTTAAACTAAATTACGCTAAGGACAACACAAATACCCATGCCCGAGGGAGGACTCGGATCCCTGACGGCGAAAGGCCGCGCACACCGCATCTGGGCGCGTTAGTACTCATGGCTATTCTACCGCGGCAGCTCGATCTTTTTTGTCAAACAATAACGTGGGAAAGACGTGTAACTAATAAAGTGCAAAATGTTTGAGATATCTTGTAGGAGTACTGCTAGGTTTTAAAATGGGCGTACCAGAAATACCATAAGCCTTTTGAAACTCCTCACACACAAAAACTTTCAACCCAAGAATTAATGTACGTAACGCAATCTACCTATCAAAGTTCATAGAAAACTAATTAAACTACTTAGGCAGTAAACATTTAAGGTTGAACACGGTGTTTAATACTGGGAACAGTAAAAGAAAATTGAATTCGTGCGAAGTATCTCACAAGGATAAACGTGTTTAAGCAAGGTAGGTTCTAGCAATTTGCAGCTCAATGGGAATTCCTCCGTCTTTGGCATAATGACAAAGGATATGAGGCATCAAATAAGCACTCTTTCTGTAGCGTAGGAAGACCGTCTCTGCTTCTTGCGCCGGGTCAAGGATCTACCTTGTCTGCTGCAAGAAACGTAAGGAATTATTCGTCTGATTTGTACCGTTTATGATATACAGGATACACAAAAGACAAGAGTTTGCCACGAGGGTTAGTAAAGGAATACGTATTCGTATGAAGTGGTGATGGACTAACCATTGAATAAAAATAAATCGTTTGAAAAAGCAATTGCATGACATGGGTAATGACTCTAAAGAGTATTTAAGTGTGAATTCCTATACTTGATCAGTCGGTACTTGAATAAGTCATGATAACGACATACAGGTAGCCAAAGTGTAGGAGAACTAAACAAAGTGTGATCAAGTATAGATCGAAAAGAAATTATGAACAGTCATCGATAGAGACAGTTACCAGATTTAACGTTTTACATAACTGATGAATTAACATCAATGAGATCGTGTCTGCACGGCCGCTACGGTCGGGGGTTCGAATCCCCCGACGGGCATAAATATCTGTGTCGTCTTTTGTGTAATGTAGTTCATAAGTAGTTTGTACGTTTAGGGACTGATGACCCCGCAGTTAAGTCCGTTAAGCTTAACAAACAATTTGAGATCGTTTTCACAACCTTGGAATATACATGCCTCGCAATGAGACGATAGCCACATGTGGGACGAGAGTCGTACAGAAGACATTTAAACCAGTTTTACGACTGGGCTAAAGAAAATAAGTAAGCACGAAACACTCTTTCGTCGTGAATGATCAATAAGATGATGCACAACAAGTGTGTATTTTACACACTCAGCCGGCCGCGGTGGCCGAGGTGACTGAGGCGCTCCAGTCACGTTCAGCACGGCCACTACGGTCGGGGGTTCGAATCCCCCCTCGGGCATGGATATTTGTGCCGTCCTAGTTCGTAAGTAGTTCATAATTAGTTTGTAAGTTTAGGGACTGATGATCCCGTAGTTAAGTCCCATAAGCTTAACAAACATTTGAACTTTTTTACACACTCAGCCTAGCAGTATGTTACCACCTCCTGATCGTTGTCCAGAAATATACGCTATTCGAAGCCAAAAACACATCTTTTCGATACCCAGCGAAATAGAACATGCAGACCATTCAAAACCCAAGGCCAGCGCCCCTAGCGCGGCGGGCAGGGATCTGATACGCCAGCTCGCTTGGAAATCGAAAGTAAACTTTCCGTAAGCCTCGCAGCCTACCTCCCGGGTAACCAAGCTGTGCGTATCGACACCAGATAAGGAACAGCATCGCTGCAGCAGCTGCAAAATAAGAAAAATAAATCCAGTTTGTTTTTTAAAGTTGCAATGTAATGGAGATAGACAAGAACCTGGAACAACAAGAGTGTGCTTAAATGAACATAAATGCAGCTGGTAAACAAACCTGATGGTAGTGCTGATGTATCCGACCACGAACTATACCTGCGCAATGATGTCTACACGTTGCAAGAGTTACTCTTGGTCAGAGCAATGCGTTAACTAATAAATGAGAAAGCAGGAAAAGTTTTGTGCTGGTGAACTTGTAGAGAAACTAGAGTCGAAGGGTATGAAAGGAACCCAGGGGACGGGGTAGTAATAAGATACAGATGTAGCCTCGCCCCAGTGTTATTCAGTCCCCATATTGAGCAAGATCTGAAGAAAGCAAGGAGAAATTTGGAAATGGAATTTAAGTTTAGGGGAAATAAATGAAACTTTCAAGGCAGCCGATGACACAGCGATTCTGTCGGAGACAGCAAAGGATGTCGAAGAGCACCTGATCAGATTGGAAAGTGTCATAAATTTGACGCTATGAGATGAGCATTAAAAAGAGCAAAACAAGTGTAACAGAATGTTTTTGAATTAAATCAGACAATGCTGAAGGAGTAAGATCAGACTACAAGACAGAAAAAGTTGAATGTGAATGTCGTTCTTGTCAACTTACAGTTCAGCATCGTGGTCTGGTGGTGGAGTTGTGCAAACAAAAATTTTTTTTGACGCCGTGCCGTCATCAAATTTTCTAGAGAAAGACAGATAGGAGTCACGCACCTCTTGTTCTCTATAACTCTAAATTGAGAGGACCTATCCTCACCGAAGCGCGAGGTCGCTCCCCGTCGAAGGTTCGAATCCCCCCCTAGAGCATGGATGTTTGCGTCGTCTTTAGTGTAAGTTGGCTTATAAGTAGTTTGTAAGTTTAGGGACTGATGACTGGCGACCTCTCCTTCTGGAATGAGATGCATCAATCCGTCCCCTATCCAACCCACCCATCAAAATTCCGAGAATCGAAAATTCATGTTTCGGGGTTTTGGCCACGTTTTGGGAATTCCATCCAACTGTGCGACGTGTACGGCTCGACTGGTACTATCTGAGGCAGGCTGTAGTTTTCAGCGTTGAAAGCAGATTCTGCCTGCACGCAAGTGATGTTCGCTAGCGAGTACGACGTATACCTGGCAAGTACTGTCTCGTGAAGTGCATTCGTCCAAGACGTACTCCCCCGTCCCAGTCCTTGTGCTCTAACGTTCTAGAAGCTACAACTCGTCCTCAACTTCTGTCGAGTCTTTGTACGTGATTCATCGTATTCCAAATGAAATGTTTAAACCTGAAGGACGAAAGTACTAAGATCATCGATCGCTAGACGTACTAACTACTTTATCTTACCCTAAGGGTAACACAACTACCCATATCCGAAGTAGAACGCAAATTTCCGATGGAAACGTCGGGCAATCCGTAACGCGGTGCCAAAGATCTCGTGGCCCACCCTATTGCACATCAGTTTTTGCGTGTGTTCTCGTTGACATTGTGGGAAGCAGTTTTCTGCAGAATTATATACCAGTACAATTACTTAATGTTCGTGTCACTGCCCACAAGTTTGCCGAGTAAATAATTTCTTAGTTACCGTTCTTTCTCATTTCTTGTGGGTTGTATTAGTAGGAACGTATACTATTAAAATATCGCCGATATTAGATACCTGGGGATACGATAGTGATGCAGGGCATGATCTTCAGTCTGACGTTTCGTCTTCCACTGCTGAAGTAATCTTCAGAAGCTTTGCACACACTTGTTCACATTGATGTCTAGACGTTGCAAGAGTTACTCTTGGTCGGAGCAATGCGTTAACTAATAAATGAGAAATCAGGAAAAGTTTTGCGCTCGTGAACTTGTAGAGAAACTAGAGTCGAAGGGTATGAAAGGCACCCAGTGCAGTGGACGGGGAAGTAGTAAGATACTGTTGTAGCCTTTCACCATTGTTATTCAATCCTTACATTGAGCAAGATCTGAAGAAAAGCAAGGAGAAATTTGGAAATGGAATTTAAGTTTAGGGGAAATAAATGAAACTTTCAAGGAAACCGAAGATACAGCGGTTCTGTCGGAGACAGCAAATGATGTGGAAGAGCACCTGATCAGATTGGAAAGTGTCATAAAATTGACGCTATAAGATGAGCATTAAAAAGAGCAAAACAAGTGTAATAGAATTTAGTTGAATTATCAGACAATGGTGAGGGAGCTAGATCAGATTACGAGACAGAAAAAGTTGTATGTGAATGTCGTCCTTTGTCCACTTACAGTTCAGGATCTTGGTCTGACGGTGGATCCGTGCAAACAGAAATTTTTGTGACGCCGTACCGTCATCAAATTTTCTACAGAAAGACAGAGTCACGCACCTCTTGTTCGCTATAACTCTAAATTGAGAGGACTTATTCTCTCCGAAGCGTGAGGTCGCTCCTCGTCGGGGGTTCGAATCCGCCCTCGGGCATGGATGTTTGTGTTGTCTTTAGTGTAAGTTGGCTTATAAGTAGTTTGTAAGTTTGGGGACTGATGACCCCGCAGTTATTCCCACAAGCTTAACGAACATTTGAACACTTGAATCTATTCTCTCTATCCCTAGAAAATAGGTGTAGTTCAGGGGTCCAAATTCTCAAACCCCCTTGTATTTGCCTCTGTTACAGTCAAATATAAAATACAGATTGGCAAATGATAATATATGTGTAGGGACATCTTTTCTGAAGGCATTTTTCTGAAGTATGGTCGACGATAAGCAGTTAAGACAAGATAAGGATAGATGCTATTGACATTTGGTCCTACAGAAAATTGCCGAAAATTAGCTGGGTAGATCACGTATTTTTTAAAATATGGGACTTAATTGCGGGGTCATCAGTCGCTAAGCTTACAAACTACTTATGAACTACCTTACACTAAAGACAACACAAACATCCACGACCGAGTGAGGATTCGAACCCCCGAAGGGGAACGGCCTCGCGCATCGGAGCACAGCGCCTCAATGCGCGCGGCCACTCCGCTGCGGTGATCACATAATAAATGAAGTGGTAATGAACAGGATTAGGAAGAAACTTTGGTTTATATCTTGAGTTACCGAAAGGATACATTGGTAGGACACTTTCTGAGTCATCAATGAATTTTCAATTTATATTAGAGGGCAGTGAGGATAAAATTGCAGAGCGAGACTACGACATGTTTACCGTAAGTAGGCTCAAAAGGAAGTGGATTGGTGCTGCCATTTACAGTTGAATAGCGGTTGATACGTTAGCATTTTTGCAACTGGAAGAACGTGTTGTCCCTGCAAAATACAGCTCGCCTACACACTGCACGTGAAACTAAACGAGCTCTGTAAGACGTGCAGCAAATTATCTGGCCAGCCCGAACTCCGGACGTGGCTGAAATCGAACATGTTCGATACGATGGGACTACGACTGACGTGAGACGCGTCAATCCACAACCTTTGCAGAACTATGTGCACCGGGCCAGTAGGCCTGGTATAATGCATCCAAAGACAATATTCGCCAACAGTAGGGTTCCAGAATCAGCACTTGAATTGCCACCCGTAGTCGCTTCACCACATACGAACATCGATGTTTCAGCATTGATCGACACCAGGCACCTCAGTACCACTAGAGCTTTTGATGCTTAAATGTAATAGATGAATTAGGACTCTCTGTATACTGTAACAAGGTATACTAATTTTTATTTCCGACATTGTTTTTGTAATGTTGATCAGATTTAGCAGATAGTCGTTCCGCAATCGTCTACCAAATGTTTTCGATAGGCGAGAGATCAGAACAGGCGAACCAAGGTAGTAAAGCATTCCGATGGGCGACGAAGGAGTTTCGAACAATGCGTATCACGTATGGTCGGCAGATTCCGAAAGTATGAAAGTATAACAGCGTCCAAAACTTCAAAGCCGTGTATAACAGCTGTTTAATCTGCAATCCGTTGCAGGAGAATGAGGAAATGGAATCCAATATCACAACATACAACATGACTGCTTGCGGCAAAACTATGGCAATGCATATGACAACAGATCAACAGACTCTCACCTCGATGTCACCGAACTTTAATCCGACCATCGTCGTAGTGCAGGCAGAATCTCACTTCGTCGGTTAAAACAGTGTTGTTCCAGTCGCCTATTCAGGTCCATCGTTTATAGCACCATTGCCAATGTAAACGCCTTTCGCATTGACTTAATTGTAAACGCACAATCGATGCCTATCATCAATCTTCTCCAAACGATGTCGAATGGTAAGCGTGGACATTACTTGGTGTGCAAGAGAAGGATTTTGTTATGTGGTTCGTGACGTGGCGATCCGTAACTGTGTTGCGCACAAAATGCCTGTCAGCAAGTGTACTGCTGCAAGTAGGTATGTGCAGTTGCTCCCGTCGGTCTGTCGTTCCCTCCTACAAATTTCACATGATTTGTATGCTTCCTTCAGTGTGCTGCATTTTGTGTTGACAGTTATGTACAATCCAAACGAGCACACACAATTTTCGTCCATTTCGTTGCAAAATTCTTAAAGTCGAAAAACGTTTTGCGAACCGACACAAGGTTTTCTTCTGTTATTTCTTATTGACACTCCATTACACTGTGTATATTTACATACACAGATTTTGAGCAACCTACATGTAACTGTGCCACACACACTGATTGTATACTTCAATATCCATCTGTAGCTATGTAGAGAGGACGGATGCCACAGTTACACTATTTAACCTTTTATAAGTGAGAGGTTAGTGCGCGCGCGTGCGTCTCCCTTCTTACAATATGTGCTTGCGCCCTCTGCCGATTCTGTACTGTCTACTTATTCATCATATAAATATTTTCCGTCATGTTTTCATTTTCAATTTTCTCTTTGATAAGTACATCCTGTGTTCTGGTTTGTGTACATTTTTGGAGCACGAGAATTTCAATAAGGTTTTTCACTTCATCACTTGCATTCTCTTGCCAACTGGGAATCCTGGAGCTTGGTGCTAAATGTGGATGAGAAGCTATGAACTGTTGTACATGTCAGTTAGTCTGTTCAGCTATTATTTTGCACAAAGCGTCATCCAGAATACACTCGAAACAAGTCATTACGTCATATTGTTTGAGGCATAACTGTACCAGCGCTACGACTGAACAAACGTTGATTACGAATTGGACTAGCACGACAAATGCAGTATGTACCGTCTCTTGCAGTAGTATCTCGTCGACAGTTGCTTCTGAATCGAAGTCACTAGCGGTAGCCTTAACTCCGTGTCTTGAAAACTTTTAGGACTGTAACTGACATTATCGTCACTTTCTACAAGAAGTAAACAAGAATTATCTAATACATAAAGCAGAGTGTCCGTATGTTTGTACATGTTGCATACAAATCTATAGTTTTGTTTCAATCTTTGTGAAATTTTGTACACGTAAGCTTCAATCCATAAGGACGGTCGCTGTAAGTGTAAGAATCACATACGATATACAGTTCACGAGATATGACGTCATAAACAGTGAGATGCGCATAAAACTGCTGCATTTTGCGAAAATGCTGCTCATTTCTCCTAAATCATTGAACCGATTTCAACCAAATTTGGTACACACATTCCTTACCGTGAGGTAACAATTACTGCATAGTTAAGTATCACATACGGCACATGGTTCAAAAGATATTACGTCATAACCAATAGAAATCGCAAAAAATGCCATATAATGCGGAGAGACTTTCAAAATACACTGTATGACAGTACTTAGCGACTTGCAACCTATTTTAAACATAATTTCACACCTTTATTAAACTTTTTCTCGCTGGCAACCATAGAAAAATGATGAAAGGAAAACAGTTTCTCGCTTACTACTCTTCCGCTGTTTATGAAGTAAAAGTACAGCTCTCGGTATGACGTTACAATTTATAATTTAAACACTACAAATTGTAGCGACAGGAAATTTTACAGACAGTATACACATATATAGTTGAATGTAGCTTCTAAATCGTATCACATTTCGACTCGTAGTTCATGAGATATGAGCACGTAAACAGTAACGTTCCACTGTTGATGGACTAAAACTACGGCATTTGGTATGACGTTACAATTTATAATTTCTACACTACAAATTGTAGCCGCAGGAAATTTTATAGACAGTATACACACATATAGTTGAGTGTACCTTATATATTGTATCACAATATGACAAGCAGTTGATGAGGTAGGGGCACATAAACAGTAACGTTTATGTAAAATCGCCCCATCATGCACCAAGTTTTATTCTAGTATTTCTTTACGACTAATTGTATTTTACAGACATACAGCACTTATAAAAATGAATATATACTTGAAAAATGGCAGGAATAAATAAATACCCGGGCAACGCCGGATTTTCAGCTCGTTTAATATATTCGAGAAACGTAGAGGTATTCTCCCGGGGGATAGAATCGATGACTGCCGATATTTCGGCAGGAGAACACCCAGCCATTTTCAACGCAACTGGATGGATGGACCTTTAAAACATCTGTTTTCAATAAAAACGGGAAAGATACCTAATAACGAACAAGTAAATAACAGCACACTCACACAACCAAAGATGACAAATGTCAGAAGTATCGACAGTGAGGCCAGTGATGAACTAGTGAGACAACATTAACTATTTGGAGTATTTACAATATTTGTGAAGACCGAGTTTCACTAGAAAATAATTACACTTCCAGTCCCATTGCAGATACATTAAAACTAATTCTATAGTAGTAGGTTTTACTCCTGTAGAAAAGCTACTTGCAGACCATCTCCCAAAATTATTAGCAAATTGAAAAATAATTTTTATCAAAAAGAGATGGTTACAAATGGGATTCTCTTTATCTCTCAGTACGATGAACGTCTTATTTTCGCCATAGCAAAAGATCAGTAAAAGACGCTTCATTGGACGCAAACTGTCGTCGCATGGAATAAAGCCAACTGTTATAATTAGACCAGAATACACTGTTTCGCCTGAAGCGAGCTGTCATGTAGTGGACGAAGCTCATGTAATACCACCGTTTCAATGTCAGGGCGAAATCTCGTCATTCCCACAAGCTGTTTAGCCATTGAACGCGGCATACGGATACATCCGTCTTTCGCACTTAAAGAGCTAAGGAAATATAGGTTTTTGAAAAAGCCACTGTGGAGTAGCCGAGCGGTCTAAGGCGCCTCTCTGCGGAGCGCGCGGTTGCTCGCCGTCGGACGTTCGAGTCCTCCCTGGGGCAAGGCTATGTGTCTTTGTCCTTAGGTTAATTTACCTTAGTTTAAGTAGTTTGTAAGCTACGGACTGATGACTACGTAGTTTGGTCCGATAGATTTACAAACGTTTTTTTATTATTATTATATCTGAATATGCAAAGTGAATTAAATCTATAACTATTCAATCTGTGTCAATAACATCTGAAAGTGCTCGTTATTCTCAAGACTGAGGGAGAAACGAATAATTGTTTCAGGAAGCATGTTAGGAATTCAGTAATAATCAATTGTTATTTTTTTCATTTAGGGGCTTCAAAAGTTGTTTCAACGCTTCGAAGCAGTGTACGATGAATCAAACATTATGCAAAATCATTAGAGGAAATTACTTCTCTCTTCCGTAATAACACATCCGTATACAAGAAAGGCGAGATTTTTCCTTCTCCCTTCTACAAATCCTGAGAGTTTGCAAACGAACTTTGATACACGCTACACCCTAATATCGAATTCAGGCAGTGATTTCCTTGCGTTTCAAGACGCCTGTATCGAGTCACATTACTGACGACGAGATACAAACTACATTACAGACGCCATTCGATTCGCTCGTCTCTTGTTACCAATTACGTGTGTCGCGTCGTGTTAGCGGCGGCTGTCGCTAGTACAGTCGGAGAAGGTGGCCACGCATTTACGAACAATTTACTAGTTTTACTTCATACATAACTGTGAACAGAAGACTGATTCTGTAATCACTTGAAGTAGCTACTTCCATTATATACGTAACAGTATGCATGCGGAACGATTTTTAAGTGTAAAGACAATTTAGTTGCAGGTAAGGTAGATGCCAGAGTGAGATTAACTGGAAGCATCCTCATGAAATATAGTTCATGAGCGAATGAAATACCTTACAAAACATTCGTTCCACCAGTCTTGCTTCTGAACCAGGTGTTTTGATAGAAGAAGTGGAGAGATCCAAACAAGACGAGGTTCATTTAGCAAAAGCAGCACGGATATGGTTACTTAACTTCAGTTGCAAACGTCGCAAGAGAGTGTTTTCTATCATTCTACTTTCAAAGTACGGAATGAGTCTGTTCCTGTAAGAATCAACTGATATATTTCTTCCCTTCTTATATCTCGCGAAAAGATCATGGAGGCGAAATTAAAGAGATTGGAGTTCACAAAGAGATTTACCAGTATTGTTCTTTTCGCAAAACATATGTGACTGAAACAGGAAAAGAGGTGAGTTTCAATGGCATACAAAGTTCCCACCATCATGTTCTGTGCGGTGGCTTGCAAACTGTACGTGAAGTATAATCGGTAACAATTAGGCCATCAGGGAAAGAGGTACACATTCCGATCCAAAGAAGCCGCGGTGGAATAACCGAGCGGTCTAAAGCGTCTCGCTGCGGAGCGCGCGGATGCTCGCTGTGGAGGTTCGAGTCTTACCTGGGGCATGGGTGTGTGTGTTCGTTCTTACGATAGTTTACCTAGGTTTAAGTAGTTTGTAAGCTACGGACTGATGACCACGCAGTTTGTTCCGATAGATTTACAAACTTTTTTTTCTTCCGAAGAATATATCACTGGCCAACATTTTAGCACAATCTTGAAGTGAAGACGTATTTATCTAACAGTTGCCGAAAAAGTTTTAAATCAAGATAAAGTTTTTATCACCATACTCCCAAGTATCCATCATAGTTTATTACAATATAGTTGTTTACATGCCATGGCAAGCGGCATAAAAGATGGAAAAAATTCTGTACAAAATTCCTCCAAGTAACCAAACGTTTTCATTTTTGGTGTACATAACGTCTTCAAGGAGAACAGATTTCATTCTCAAAAGTCACAAGCGATACTTTTTATGAAGCTATTAAGAAAAACAAATAAGAAGGCTTTGTAGTTCAAACACTTAATCAGAGAACTTACCATTCATGTGACGACACTTCCAAATACTGTGTCACACCACGAGAAATAATAATCTTGGATGTAAGAAAATAAAAATTATATCCAATATTCGAGAAACTTAGGGTATGCTGACGGGAGACGGAATCGATGTCCGTCGATACATAGGCTGGACTACATTCAGCCACTTTTAAGGCAACTGCAGAAAGGAAACACTGTGGTTTAACATTTAAAACATAGGTTTTCAATGCAACGAGAAAGGTACCAAACAACGAACAAGTAAATAACAACACCATCAGACAACCAAAGATGATAAATGTTAGAAGTGTTGATAGTAAATACCAGTCATCAACTGGTGAGGTGATATTAACAATTTGTAACATTTAAAATATTTCTGAAAAATCATTTTCACTCAAAACAAGAACTTCTTAATACCAGCTGCAGATGCAATAAAACTAATTCAAGAGAACCAGCTGGTATACAACAAACTACTTGAAGACCATCTCCCACAATTATTTTAAATTTCAAAAGGAATTTTACTCACAAAAAGTTGGCCAGAATATCGGTTTCTCTCTACCAGGAACATTAACAAACGTCTTTATCAACTACATAGAAAATACAATATTTAACACAATGAAAATATTTAAATCGTGAACTTATACAAATATGTGGATGATACAATCTATGTGGTAGTTGAATCAACATAGGAAATAGTAGTTTATATAGACATCAACAGTATACATTTAAAAAAAGAATTAATTCACCATGGAAAAAGAAACACAACAGCGCAGCATATCATACGAATAACAGAAAGAGACAACAATAAGCACATATTTAAGATAGTCAGGAAACCGGCAGCAACAAATACAATGCTAGAAGCCCCACCTACTCACCTATAGTAACAAAGAATGGCGACTCTGCGACTCAACATCACAGTAAGCAAAGCAAAATAGGAAAAATAATTACAAAAAATACAACTCATAAGTACAAACTAAGGGTTATAACACTTTACAGTAGAAATACTTAACAAAAAATGAAAATACAACTGAATAAAAATAACATGTAGAAAATCAAATATAGATAAGACCTACAACATATCAGACACTGCAGTAAGTATGAACCCAAATCAGCGCACTGAATATCAAATATACAAAAGAAACCAGGATTACACTTTGCTTGCAGAACAAGAAAAACTCTTCAGTCACATTTACAAACAGCAGCGAAACTATGAAAAATTCCAGGAGCAGTTTCCTCCAGACCGAATTCATGAATGTAAATCAATGTATCTGGGAGTTATAAGTACTATCTTCAAAAGCAGACATAAAAAACGTATGAGCTGGAAGAATAAAAAACCCATTCCACCTTTCGTAAACACCTGAAAAAAAAAAAAAAAAAAATAAAAAAAATAAAAAAAAACGAAGAGAGCACAACACAAAAAAGAGAAAAACACCTTCAAAACACAGTGCGAAGTGCAAGAGAGGTACTGAAATAAATGTGGTCGTCAAGAAACATCGTAAATCGAACCTCTGGTGCAGGGGCACACGTAATTTATTACTATGGGGGCAGTGGAGGGGAGTTTCGTTGTGTTCTATCTGCCTCCGTAGTCTAGTGGACATCGTGTTGGCTTGCCACGCAGGGGCCCGGGTTCGATTACCGGTCGGGTTGGGGATTTTCTCCGCTCGGGACTGGATATTGTGTCGTCCTCATCATTTCATCATTGATACGCAAGTCACCGAAAAAGTGTCAACTAAAAACTGCTCCAATCAGGCTGAACACGACCCAGTAGGAATCTAACAGCCACAAATGCCTCGCGACTCCGAGTCCAGTGTGTTACCATTGTGCTACCTCGCACGGTTCCAGTGCTGCGCGAAATGACCGCCGGGTCTCAGACTTCTTGCTACGGACTGGGCGGCCCTTTCCGCCGGAGGTTCTAGTCCTCCATCGGACATGGGCGAGTAACTTGTCATTGGTGAATATCAGTTCATATAGTTCGTCAGTCTAGGAAATGATGCGCGTAGCAGTTTGGTCCAATAGGTTTTCAAACATTTGAGCATCAATAATGATAAATCTGAAACAAAGAATTAAAATTTGTGGTGCGGCTGGGAATCGAACCCGGACCTCCATGCTTACTAGGCAGACGTTTTAACCGTTAGACCGCCACACCACCAACGATTGAAGCGCCTCGGAATAATTTAAGTACGAGTTGCCTCCACGTCACAAACTTTAATTCAGCTTCTGTGTTCCAAAGATAATTGCCACTACTGCTAAGGGTCTCCATGCAGCGGAATAGCACCTCATCAATGGAAATATTGGAACAATCCTGTTAAGATGATATAAATATCAATTTAATACAAATAAACAATCCATGAGATTGATTTTCGTCTCAAATTTGTCAAAGACATTAATGATAAATCTGAAGCATAGAATTAAACACCACAAATTTTAATTCTATGCTTCAGATTTATCATTATTGTCTTTGACAAATTTGAGACGAAAATACGCCTCATGGATTGTTTATGTGGTGTCGCACAAGTCTGAAGTGCGCGCCACCTACTTTCGCCGCGTGCCGCCATGCACGCACGGCGCGGCGTTCTTACGACGTCAGCCACGAGCGCCCTCTGCTGCTATCCCGCTTGTGGCCACCACTGAACGATATCGTTCACTTGGGACTGAGATAGGAACCTGTTAACACTTGGCTATCGGATAGGCACTAGGAATTATCAGTAGGCAGGCCTCCATATAATCTATGTATCAGCATTCTGCAGTCAAGAACTATCTAAAAGTTAAGTATTACTAAGTCTCTATGATATATAATCTCGTTCTAATTTACTCTAGTGTTTCTAGTACCTGCTGTCCCAGTGGCTGGTCACCTCCATACCGCACAAGCGTGCATCCTTATTTTCCTGTGTCGGTCTCATTCTACTCGGCCACCGACACCCAGGTCAACCGGCGGAAAGTTTATTTGTATTAAATTGATATTTGAGCATCAATTTGGTTCCTGGAAATCATCCCCATTCGTGAGAAACTACTGTGCGACGGTCTTAAAGGACTGACGAAGAGCAGTTCGTCTCTGCTGTGGATCTCAAACTGTAATAACTTTTCATTTGGTGCAATGTAGAGCGTGCTGGTTGAGATCTGGCCCACCGTAGAGCGCAGTTCGTTGCAGCCAAATACCAGATGAGCAGATAGTGGGCGTGACATTACGAGAGGCCGGGCCGCGAGAGAAAGTGGTGTGGCGCAGTTTGACGGTCGAGGCCGTGGCAGGGCGGGCTACGCCAAGGAGCCAGCCGGGCGGGCAAGGGCAGAGTACACATCAGGTGTCCGGCCGCAAAGCTGTGCAAGCAGGGAGGGCCAAACCGGAGGTCACACACATGCTGTCCCAGGAAGAATAGTAAGTACACACACATATTACAGAAACGATAATATTAGCAAAAATGTTCAAATGTTTGTCAAGCTTATGGGACTTAACTACGGGGTCATCAGTCGCTAAACTTACAAACTACTTATGAACTACTTACGAACTGGGACGGCACAAATATCCATGCCCGAGGGGGGATTCGAACCCCCGACCGTAGTGGCCGTGCAGACCGTGACTGGAGCGCCTTAGTCCCCTCGGCCACCGCGGCCGGCTAATATTAGCACTTAAGTCTTCGCTGCTGTGAAACACGACACGTCTACTGAACAAATATCCATAGCTCCTAATGCATGCCACATAGAACTACATTTTTCTTCAACTGATGTTGCTCCAAACTAATGTGGAGCCGGCCGCGGTGGCCGAGGGGGCTGAGGCGCTCCAGTCACGGTCTGCACGGCCACTACGGTCGGGGGTTCGAATCCCCCCTCGGGAATGGATATTTGTACCGTCCTTAGTATTAGATAGTTCATAAGTAGTTTGTAAGTTTAAGGACTGATGACCCCGTAGTTAAGTCCCATAGACTCTACAAACATTTGAACATTTGATTTAAATAAAATCTGTAAATTAATAGTACTGAAAAAGGGGTAACATAGATACTATACATAAAGAAACAGTACAAAGTCATACAACAATGACTATAGTGAATAAAATAAAAATTAAACAAGTATCTAAGCTATACAAACATTTGAACATTTTCTAATGTGGAGTGTGGGACAACGGCTGGTTGAAATTATGATCGAAGTATATTAGGACACATGAAAAAACCATAGCCGTGACAATAATGGAGATTTGGGTTTGGCGGGTGACGTGCAGGGAAGAGTCCTCTGAAGTCAGGCTGGTCACTGTGTCCTCGGTGGCGGAGTGGCCAACGCGTCTGCCTAGTAATAGGAGATCGCGGGTTTGAGTCTCAGCCGGGACAAATTTTCATTCGCCTCACTTCGGTATTCCATCTGAACCTAGTACAGTGAAGCCGTAACTGATCGCAAATTGTTGATGTACTTCAATAATGATTTTATTAACTGGCACCCAGTTTCAGCACCTCATTAGTACCATCTTCAGGCCATCAAGACATCCAGGATGAAAATGTGATCTACATGGCTGAGTTTAACTGGATCGACAGCTTCCATATTGGCCCTTGAAAGCTGTGAATCCAGTTAAACTCAGCCATAAAGATCACATTTTCATCCTGGATGTCTTGATGGCCTGAAGATGCTACTAATGAGGTGGTGAAACTGGTTGTCAGTTAATAAAATAATTATTGTTACAACTGTTTTTATATATTTTATATAATTTGATACTTTTCTTCTTATCTTCTAACACTTCCCAATACTAGGAATGGAAAGAGCTTTGCAGTGGAAAATACTTCTCTCCCACTGACGAAGATGAATTCGTGATCATAACTTTTAAAATATGTATTATATCGCCTATACTTACTGCATTTTTGCCTCGAATGGTCGTTTCTTATATGCCTGACTATTAAACCTATCTCAAGGACATATTAAAGTTCTAAGGCAAGACACTGCTATTAAATATTGGTAGCTATTATAGACGCATTGGTATCGGCACAAGAAGCTTATTTCGGCTATTAAACGCCATCCTCAAGTGTTTTGCAACTAACACATTTTTTAAGGTAATAGTACAACATGTTATGCTACATTTAATTTTGATCTAAATTACATATAGTATTATTACTGTCATAAAATATGTGTTAGTTGCAAAACACTTGAGGATGGCGTTTAATAGCCCAAATAAGCTTATTGTGCCGATATCAATGCGCCAATAAAAGTTATCAATATTTAATAGCAGTGTCTTGGCTTTCAATATGTCACTAAAAGGCATTTTCAACACTAAGGGACCCAGACAAATCAAATTGTTCTATCTCAAGGAAAACAAAACAAGCATGATCGAATCGCGTTATGTTCTATCCCTTAACTGGGTAGCTAAGATGGAAAATATGAAAGAGAAATAATAGCTTAAAGCTAGATATCGTGGCGATTAGTGAAGTTCAGTGGCAAGATGAAGAGGATTTGTAGTTACGTGATTACAGGATTATAAACACACAATCATTTGGGGTGACGCAGGAGTAGGACTAAGAATGAATAAGAAAATAGGAATACACGTAAGTTGCTACGGACAGCATAGTGAACGCATTATCGTAGTAAAGATACACACGAAACCAATACCAACAGTAGTACGGTTATGTGAAAACTAGCTCGGCCGATGATGATAACACTGAAAAGATGTGTGATGAGGGAGATGAAGGGAGATTGTCGTGGAGGTACTGATCCAATAAAAGTAGTAGTTGAGTTCTGTTATTTGGGCAGCGAAATTTTAAAGAAGATATAAAATGCAGAATGGCTAGGGGAAGATAAGCATTTCCGAAGCAGCGAAATTAGTTGAAACCAATATTAATTTAAATGTTAGGAAGTCCTTTCTGAAAGCTTTTTCCGTAGTGTAGCCTTGTACGGAAGTGGAGCCTGGATGATAAGGAGTTTTCCCACAGAGATGGCACAAGCGTTTCAAATGTGGTGTTACAGAAAATGCTGAAGATTATGCAGCTAGATCGAGTGACTAATCAGGAGGTACTAAACAGAAAAGGAAGTAAAAAAAATTGGCATACCGCGACTAAGAGAAGGGATCGATTGGTGGGACACTTTCTGAGGTATGATTGATTTGATTTGATTTGATTTTTTCAGGGAAGCCAAAACAGTCTTGGTCCAACCCACGACTGCCCGCACCGAAACTAAGTTTATTGTGCGGTATCGCTCCCTGTATATCTAGTAAAGCCAACCAACGCCCTTGAACAGTGCAAGGAGTCCCTTAACCAGTTCTTTATAAGACACAATTTCTTCGAGTCTGGTTGTCCCAAATGTTCTGTGCCTTTTACTCTCCAATGCAATGTATTCGAAGATTAGATGTAATGCAGTTTCATCACAGTCATCACACATCATACATTTTGGATCCTCTTCTGTTATTCCCATTGTATGTAGGTGTTTTTGAAATTCCCATGGCCTGTCAGCAATCCAACCACGAGTCTAATCTCTCTCCTGCTCAGGCCCAGGATTGCAGAGCTTCTTTTAAAACATGGCTTTGGCATCATTACCTTGCCATGTTTTTGTTGGTAGACTTTGGTCCAATATTCTACGTGCTGTCTTCTGAGCCAGTTACGTAGCTCCAATTTGATCATTGCCGTGGTGATTGTCAGGACAGGTTCCGGTCCAATAAATGGAGTCTCTGCCCCCATCCTGGCTAATCTGTCGACATGTTCGTTGCCACTGATCCCCGAGTGGCCAGGGACCCACAATAGGTTTACTCTATTGCTTTCACCTAGCTCCACCAGACCCCTGTGACATTCTGCAACAATTTTAGACCTTGTTACAGGAGCTGCCAGTGATCTCAGGGCTGTCTGGCTGTCGAGGTATGAAGGAACTGTGAATTTAGTACTGGAGAGAAGTGGCCCGCGGCGGAGCGTCCGAGTGCATTGAGGCGCTATGCTACGATGCGCGAGGCCGTTCCCCTGTCGGGGTTCGAATCCCCCGTTTAGGGACTAATGACCCCGCAGTTAAGTCCCACAAGCTTTACAAACATTTGAATATTTGAGAGAAGTGGATGGGGTAAAATTCGCAGAGGGAGTCCGAGATATGAACACAGAAATTTCAAAAGGATATTGGTTGCTGTTTCTTATTCGTAAATGAAGAGCCTTGCACAGGGCAGGGCAGCGTGGAGAACTGATGAGGCCAGTCTTTGGACAGAAAACAACAACAACAACTACTACTACTACTACTACTCCTGGGCAGCCTATGCAACACCGCCTAGAAGACAAGGTCTCACAACTGGCCGTGCCTACGACACACCGAGAGGCTGCAGCCGCCAGCTGACTGGCTAATCGCTGGGACACGTCCATCGCCTCGTAGCGGCCGGCTAGTTAGCTAGTAATCGCGGCCTCTCGGTGTGACGTAGACACAGCCATTTGTGAGGCCTTGTCCTCTAGGTGGTGTTGACCTATGCAAGGGGTTTGGAAATTCCCGTTACAAACTTCCATTATTTGTAGAAAGGAGTGAACACATAATATGTTCTATGGGAGTTCTGTTCTAAGAGAATAGAATTTGACGATGGTCTGCAGATATATACATTTAATAATCAATTATATATTCGCAATTTGGGAAATTTGCCGTACTCAGATGCAGTTACTAAAATTTTTGCCGGACGTGAAGTCGAACGCGGATCTCCTGCTTTTCATGAGCGTTTTTTAATGTATTTGTATTTTGTAACTGCAGTATACATTTTTTACTGTGTCATACCATTCGCGGATTTAAACTGAAAATAGCAGTTCATGTTGTGATTTATGATATCATGACTGTTATGTCATGAGCCCAATCCTCTGATTTTCACTGTTTTTCACCGGCCGCGGTGGCCGAGGGGACTGAGGCGCTCCAGTCACGGTCTGCACGGCCACTATGGTCGG
Organism: Locusta migratoria; assembly: GCA_026315105.1. NCBI lineage: Eukaryota > Metazoa > Arthropoda > Insecta > Orthoptera > Acrididae > Locusta > Locusta migratoria. The sequence goes on along the minus strand of CM048744.1, from coordinate 214,577,738 downwards.
GGGTTCGAATCCCCCCTCGAGCATAGTCTTCATTACTTCATATGTAGTTCGTAAGTTTAGGGACTGATGACCCCATAGTAAGTCCCATAAGCTATACAAACATTTGAACATTTGAATTTGAATCACTGTTTTTCAATTAAGAGCCCGTCGGAGGTTCGAGTCCTCCCTGGGGCATGGGTAAGTGTATTGTCCTTAGGTTAGTTTACTTAGTTTGTGAGCTACGGACTGATGACCATGCCGTTGGGTCCGATAGATTTACAAACATTTGAACAATTACGTGCCTCGTAAACTTTGGGATGCTCCTTTTCTTAACAGATTACACAATTTTGGCTTTTATTAGGAAATAGTGATAATTCACTTTACATATTTCTTTTGTATTTTTTTTTTCAATTTTACGAAGTACTACTACGCATATCGATCGACTAAAGCACTTATGGTACCAAAGCCTGGCCGCGCGGGAACAGCCGTGAGTTCTAAGGTGCCTTGCTGCAATGTGTACAGCCATCCTCCGTCGGAGGTTCGATTCCTCCCTCGGGGATGGGTGTGTTGTTCTTTATATAAGCTAGTTTAATTGGTTTGTAATTTTAGGAACCGATGACCACTGCAATTAGGTTCCATAGCTTTACAAACATTTGAACATTTTAAACCACAGATTGCTAATAAGACATCACAGCGATATTTTTCCTGTCTGAAACCAAAAGGCAAACAGCTCACAGAGGCGGTAAATCTTTTATTTATTTCTATTTATTTTTAAGATGTCGCGACATTCAAACTTCCAAATTTCTGAACTTAATAATGTTTAGAAGAATTTTTGAGATGGAAGTAGGGTTTCGGGCTTGACATTCACAACCATTATGGAAAGATATATTCTCACTTCATAAGGTCCCTGTCCTTATGAACGATTCAGAGGAATTTGGTGATTATGGACGGTGCAATACAACAGAAGATACATAGAGTTTCATGTAGTCAGACTGTAGAACGAGAAGACGGATTTTCGTGGTGTATCAGGTAGGGTATCAGTGAGAGTAATTGGCAGTGGTTTCGCAGCAAACCGCGCATTCTTATAGCAATTCTGACGCTCTTGAAGTGAAAGCCAGCTCCTTTGTCGCTGGGAGACTCTAGCTCAATCTGGTTCGCACCAGAATAGGCCGCGTATGGCGGCGGAGTGGCTGCACAGTGGATTTCAATTCCAAGGATTTGAGGATCAAATCCTTGCCGAATGGTCCAGTCCGGATTTGTCACGGTTTTCGAAAATCACTGAAGGTGAAAACCGCGACTTCGAATAGGTCACAGACTCATACTGTACAACAGAGCAAATGTACCGGTTCCAATGACTACGGTGTCGATGGATAATTAATCTTAACTTTCTATCACTGTTCGATAAGAGAAGATACTACATCTGATAACTGTTAAATTAAAGAAAGATATAATGTCAGAACCACTTTAGAAGTTTGTAAATTATTGTAGCATGTTCGATAAGTATTGCGCTGAGGAAACCAGTGTTACTAGATTTTACTGGTTGTTACCTTCGTAATATCATTTCTACCATGCCGCGGAGGAGTGGCCGATGAGCGAGGCCGTTTTCGTTGGGGTTTCGAATCCACCATCGGGCATAAATGTTTGTGCTGTCTTTAGTATAAGGTAGTTCATAAATAGTTCGTAAGTTTAGAGACTGATGATCCCACAGTTAAGTCCCTTGAGCTTAACAAACATTTACATTTCTACCATAAGTTCTGATGGGTACTCAGGGAAGAAGTTGGTAGTTCTTACTTGTTTACTTAACAGTCTAGTTATAGTAATAACATTATGAGATTTTTATGCCTGATACGGAAATTTACTTAGAGATGAGGTAACGTCTGCTTTCATTTACTCTTCTCAACATAATCACTTCATTTTTGTTTTGTGAACATATATGGGAAAGCACCTTGCGAACTATACACGCTGTGTTCGTCTCCTTGTATAATCAATATTAGCGGTAGCTCTCGGCGTTACCCGGTGTATATTCAATCCTTTCTTAACTTAGTCGAGCTGCTTCTTACCTGTCCATCGCTAACTACGCTACTCAGTGGACACCTAAGTTTCCTTAACATGTAACTCATTACTTAAGATGTCATATCTCCTGAACTATGCATCCTACAATAATATAATTTTCCAGGTTCGTAGAGTGGAAACTGCGGAATGTGCTGTGAATGAAGTTTGTAGTAATAACAATAAATTAGAACATTCATGCTTGTTACTGCAGATGTTCATCTATTTCATTGTCTGTGACGTCATATCTTTTGAAATATGTGTCGCATTACGATATAATTTCGAACGTACATTTAGTGGCATATGTGCACACTATCCGAAAAATATGTCCGCGTGGGTATAACCGCGCGATCTGCGGTGTCATGTCTCATCCGCGGTGTCATGTTGCGGATTGTGCAGACGCTCATGCCGGAGGTTCGAGTCCTCCCTCGGGCATGGGTGCGTATGTCTTCCGTAGCATAAATTAAAGTAGTTTGTATGTGGAGGAATCGATGACGTCAGTAGTTTGGTCCCTTGAACATTTTGCAAAATATGTTGCGAATATTATTAGTAGTAAAGATATAAACCCGGAAATCAGGTTTGATGAACGCGTTCTTTCACGAACGACATTCTTTCTGACGTCATACATCGTGAATTAGGAGTCTTAATATGGAATAATTCCGGAGATATATTTAGTGATATGTGTGTGCATACTGTCAATAAAATAACTCGCGAAAACAATAAGTAGAGAAGCAGTAATATTTTGTAACGTCATGCCGAAGGTATGCTGCATTAACTGCTGAATAGTACTAAGCCCTAATCTTCTTTCCATTCTGCATTTTTTTTTTTTTTTTTTTTTTTGTGGTTGTAAGCGAGAGAAAAGTTTCGTAAATGTTTTGAATTATTTGTGAAGTTCGTTGCAAGTCGCTAAATGCTCGCATTGACAAATAGTGGAAGTCTCATTATTTTCTGTCGCATAATGGGTCAATTTTAATTGAATGTGACGTCATATATCCAGAAGTATTTGTCTTAAGTTGTTCTAATCCACAACGGTTGTTGTGTGCTAGGAAGGAATATGTGAACAAATTTTGGATGCAACCGGACCAGTAATTTAGGAGATGTAAATCTCTCTCTCTCTCTCTCTCTTTCTGATGTGTTTAGAGTTTAAAACGGTACTTTAGTTTTCATGTCGACGCCTAATTAAGATGTTGTGGTGCCGAATTTAAGAGTTTTCAAGCAGTTGATGTGACAGTAAGTAGTTCATTGTGAAAACTTCATCATAAGAGCCACTTACATACTTTTCGAAGAGAAGATTCACTAAGCTGAGAAAACATGTTGCCTTGGCCCTTCGTTCTGTATCTACGGCTGTAGTGATCAAATAAGTAATAAGTAAATAAAATAAACAAAACTTACACCATGTTTCTAAAGGAGGTATATGCGTGGTTTGGAATTATGTGCGAGCGTTCCTGTTTTCGAAACAGGAACAGCCGATTTAGATCAAGAATGATTGTGTCAGAGATGGTATAGCACAAAAGTGCCATCAAGGACTTTAACAGGCGTCAGAGCCACAGTATGGTGAAACTTACGGTGATTCTCGTTTACGACCGTGATGGTGTTATCCTAACGCTTTACGTTCCTCCACGACAGACCGTCAATGCGCAGTATTACTGTTGGTTTTTGGAGCATCACCTGCGACCAGCTTTGCGAAAGAAGCGGCGACACTTTCTGGGCAGCGCACATATTATTTTGCATGGGTTCATACAGCGGAAGCTGTGGCTGCTCTGTTCGGTCGATGGGACTGGAAAGTACTGTACCATGCACCACACTCCCCAGACTTACGTCCTTGTGACTTTGATTTGATTCCGAAGATGAAGGAACCAGTTCGTGGCATTCGCTTCAGAGATTCGACAGTCAGTAGACCTCTCCATTCGCACCATCAACAGAACAGGGTCTACTAATGGTATACTATGTCTTCCACATAGCTGGCAACGGGTTCTACATAACGCTGGTGACTACTTTGAAGGACAGTAACAGGTGAAAAACTGTGACGCCTTTGAATACGTTGTAAATAAATAATAGTTTAAAATGTTTGTATAGCTTATAGGACTTAACTACGGGGTCATCAGTCCCTAAACTTACAAACTAGCTAATACTAAGGACGGCACAAATATCCATGCCCAAGGGGAGATTCGAACCCCCGACCGTAGTGGCCGTGCAGACCGTGACTGGAGCGCCTCAGTCCCCTTGGCCACCGCGGCCGGCTAAATAATAGTTGTCACAATTTAAGTTCCAACCCTCGTATGTACACAACGAAATGTTTCTAAACCAGATTGATCAATGTTCAGTGGTCATAAGTTACTAGACATAAAACTACTTAAATCTATTCTAAGGTCCACAAACACACCCATTTCCGAGGGAGGACTCGAAGCTCCGTTGGAAACGGCCGCGCAGTCCCCTATGGAACCAAAAACCACAAGACCATTCTAGCGTGGCTCTACACCATGAACACGTCTTATTTTACAATATATCAAAATACGTTTCTGTGAAAGACCTGTAACTGACAGGGAAAGTACTTGGGCTCGAACAACCATATCTGTATGAACGTTTGGTTATCTCTACGTACACCTCAATGTGCTGGTGGGTGTCGTTTTTATGCAAAACTTTGCAATCATGCTCTAGATAGCACTGTAGAAGTAATTGTAGACGCCATACGTAATGCAGATATCTGAACTATAACTTATGTAATAATCATCGTACATGTTCTCTAGCGTATTGTCATCAAAAGCCGTGATGATAGTTTCAACTTTAACCTTCTTCTCGGAAGACTGTTGGTATTCACTGCCACTGCTTCCATCGCCTCTTCCCGCAATTACCATAGCACTACCGCTTGCAATGAGTTCTTCGTCGTTATCATTCCTATTATCATTATTATGAGTTTGTAACAACAGTATCTAACATATGCTCATATTTCTGTACCATAACAGATACGAGAAAGCGTGCGAATGATTCATCTTCTACACTAATACCATCTTCACGAAGAATGGTTTTTCGTAACTTCATCTCAACCAATCGCAACACTTTAGCAGGATTGATTACCAATCGCTCCATCTGACGCTTCACCACACAAATGTCACCAAACGCAACATCGAAGGCACACTACACCGTCGCTACTGGCGAACCGACAGGTCAAAGTGTAATGTGATAAGGCACACGCAGAGGCCTCTAACGGACGACTGCAGAGATTTGCAGATGCAGGAGTGTCACTAGTGCAATAAGGGATCTTTACATTGCCTCTCGTACGATTTTGACGTATATGTGTTTGTTCGAGCCCAAGTACTTTCCTTGTTAGATAACGCTTCAAATATTTTTATCGAAAACTGCAGATTTTTCACCCGTCAACTATTTATAACTGACTACAATACATTTTGATGAACAGGAAATATCTAAATTCGCGTCGAGAGTCAGCTGTCTCTTCACTCGGTCGCCTGCACATACGTGAAGAAACATCTTCATATAAAACAGGATTCTACCTTATTCTTCCTACAAGATGCACATTCATATTTGTGAGAACGGGATGAAACCTTTTGCCTCCTATAAGAGTTCGTACGCATGAGCCCTGTGCAAGTGGCCCAATCTGTACGGTAAGCATCCGGCGGAATCGATGCACCATTGGTAACGTTACAAGCTCCCACTTCCCATGTAGGGTACGGCCCCATGTACGTTTTTCAGCGAGGATTGGGCGGGATAAAACGTGGCGAAAATAGAACTGCAGCATCTAAATGAGCGTTGCGACACGGAGCTAGAATATTCACGAGGCCGCTGGACAGTAGCGGTCTGCTGGAAGGGAACACGCCCAACGTTCAGAGTGTCGAGCGCTTTTGGTCAGAACGCTGAGATGGCTATAATATCAAGTATTATAGACAGTGTAAAGTACCCATGTATGTATCATATAGAAGGACCCGGCGACAGTTTAGAGAAAGAAAATACACTAAAGACCCATTAGAATAGTAAATTGTCAGTGCAATTGAAATGTAGAGCCACCTCCTCAGAATGAAGATCAATAAATTAAGTCACAGAGACAAGCTTGAATTTCAAATGCAATTTTTGCAGTTATTGCAGTCTTAGAAAGATCAGGATATCCAGAAGCACAAAATCAGCGATTCACTTGATGCTACCCTTATTAATCTTCCATTGTACTCCAACCAACTGGAAGTACTTCAACTGTGTTCATTCCAAATTAGCGTCTTATCTGATTTTGATACCAAAGTTTCTGTCATATCATATGTCAGTTTAAAACCGCAATACGTTTCATGTTATTGTAATATTATGCTAGTCTACCCTTGCCGGCCGCGGTGGCCGAGGGGACTGAGGCGCTTCCGTCACGGTCTGCACGGCCACTATGGTCGGGGGTTCGAATCCCCCTAGGGCATGGATATTTGTGCCGTCCTTAGTTGTAGCTACTTCATAAGTAGTTTGTCAGTTTAGGGACTGATGACCCCGTAGTTAAGTCCCTTAAGCTTAACAAACATTTGAATCCTCTTCTACACTAACACAATCAAAAATGTTCAACAGTTTGTAAACCTAAAGGACCAGATTGCTAAGGTCTTCAGTCCCTTGGATTACAAACTACTTAAACTAACTATAAGGACAACAAATGCATCCATGCCCGAGGAAGGACTCGAACCTCCGGCGTGAACAGCCGATGGTCTACTCCGCAGCATGGCGCCTTGGACCACGCGGCCATTCCATGCGGCCTAACACAATCCCTCATATCGTATTGGTTTTATAAGTGTCACTTTCCACAAGAAATAACAGTTCTTCGAATGAATTAAGTAATATTCGGTAATATAGGTAATACCAAAAAATATCTAGATATTTGTTTCCTAATGTAGGACAACGGATTTTGCATTGTTGACCTGTCACAACGAGGACAGGACGCCTGTCTACTCGTAATTGTAAAGTGCTTCCAAATTCGTAGTACATGTAGGACGTGATGAGACATGAAAGTGCCCCAACTGGGAAATCCAGATCGCCAAGCGTTTAGGAAATATAAGGAATTTTGATACGCCTGTATCACTATGTACACCTTATCAGCAATGCCTTGAGGAAATTGTATACCGATCAGTGGAAAAAAAAAAAAAAAAAAAAAAAAACGAACAAAGGACGAGGAAGGACGAATGTAGAAATAAAGGGATGTGAGGCATCCAATATTCAAGGTTTGTCACCGTTTAACTATTACTGTTTCATTTAGATCATTTTTCTTCAATTCCTTAAGAAGATGGTTTGTTTCACATTACCTAACCTCGACGTAGATGGGTTGAGTTACCTTTCTTCTATATTTTCATTTTTACTTAGGGAAAGACAAAGGAAATTCATATCCCTGCACATGACCAGGACATGCGCGACTTTCGGTGACTGGCGCACTCAGGGCTAAGAGACGACAAATTGACAGAACGCACGATGACTAATGGGAAACCAGGAACACGCGACCAGGCGTACTGCTTGCGGAAACATAATACAGCAAATATCGAGAAGACGAGCCTTTAGTGCTGTCGATATGCTGAGGTTGAGGTATGGAGAAGATGAAAGGAACACAAAATCCATCAATGACTTAAGAGGTATTGAGGGACTACGTTTCCAAGTTTCTTTCCCGAAGAAATTTTGTTTCCTTTGTTAATGTCAGTTCTATGCAGTGACTTCACTGACGGAAACAGGTTATGCACCTTCTTCTGTAGAGAGCTACGATATTATTTAAAGAAACAAACAAACAAAAATTGGTAAGAGATGGAATTCGTATTGAAAGGGTCGAGGGTTCGACTCCGCCCGGCAACAAATTTTTTGTGCTCCTTGGTAATGCGTACACTACTGACGTCAAATTTAACCGCAACAACATACAGGTTTAATTTATATAAGCTCATAAATATTGGCATAAAATGAAATTCGGGACTGCAAACATTTAAAAACGGATTGTAGTTACGGCGTGCACAGGAACGCGGTGTATGCAAATCGATACTTCCATTCATTTGCAATTCCCCAGGTTGATATTCATCAAAGAAACATGAGAATCAATAATTTTGACGACATCTTGCGCACGTTCTAAACGCCGTCTCTTTGCAGTGACACGGTTTTTGTAAACTCTCCATAGAAAAACAAACTTTATGGACTTTTCGAAAATAGTTCCTTTCATCGCACAGTGCAGCAGCGAATCACGCGTAACGCATCATGTAGCTGAATGCTTTCCAGGATAGCTGGTGATGTACAGTGGAATGTAGTTTGATGCAAGCTTCTTGGTAAGTGATTTCTTCTTCCTTTCTCGATGAGGTAAGTGCAGTTTTCAAAAATTTTTATTAAAGTTTTAACCTGAGGATGAAAGTATACATAGCAGGGTTGCACTAGTGGCGTAAATTTTGGGGGAATTAATTTGATACTGCTCGTTGGCACTCCGTCTTCGTCGTGGATTTGTTTGCCTCCACACGATTCAGAGCAACAGAAGGCGTTTATTCTCCTGCATGCAGGGCTCGATCACATCAGTTAAATACTTTTTGGACAAGTCTGTTTTCAGTTAACCTGATTTTGGAGAAGCGATGATAACATTTGTATATTTTGCCGCATACCAGTGATCCCTATATAACCTGAATGTATAACTCTGGTGTCTGAGCATAAAACTGTAGCGTGTCTGCACATTCATATGTTTTGCACACGAATTGCATTGTCCGCAATGTTGGAATTGGTCAAACGAATTTCCATCAGTCAGTACGTGACAAATAATAGATTACTTCTGAATTTGAAATTTATGTCAATATGTTAAGTAACAGACTCATGTGAGTGCGGAATCGAAACACATTTCTTTTTCGTTTTCTTGTAATACTTCATAGCAACCATGTTGCAATTAGTCGAGAAACTGAATAAGAACATCTTTGGCTGGCACGATCAGAAATCTGTAGTTCAACACCCAGGTAGTATAGAGATCACGGCCGGGTACTCAACCCTCGGTCCAAAACACCAGTACTTAATTGTAGGCAAGATAATGCACTTGTTTTGGATAATACTGTTCAATGCTGGAGTTGTGCACATAAGAATACAAAATAGCCTATATGACGTTGCGGATAATTGTGACGTCAGTAGTTTTCGTATTTCGAAGAAGCAGAAAAGTATTTGCCACCGCGCGGAGTGGAACCCCCCGAACCTTCGAATACGAAACAGATATCTTACCGCTGAGCCAAAGACCGCTTCCTGAACACAGTGTCACAGGGGCATTTCGTGATAGATCCGATTCAAAATTTATTTTCAAAACCTTTGGGTATCTGGAGTTCTGTCTTGGGGACATTCATGTGACATAAATTTGAATGAATTCGCTGATTCCCAGACGTGTATCTCAGTACTTTTCCATAAATTCTAGAGAAGCAAGGAAATAATTTGGGAATATTTGTAAATTATTAACTAGTTGGCCCAATGTTTTTCTTTTTTTCTTTTTAAGAAATCCGGAAATTTGCACGGAGTTAACATCAGGATGAAACGTCTCAGCGTGTAAGCTGAATACTTCATGCAAATTGAACTGCAAACACAGAAAGTAAACTGATAGAAAATGTTTATAAATCGGGATAAAACTACCGGTTCTTCTATCCATACTACACTCATAAATGTTCTTCAGAAAACAAAGTTTTTATTTGAACGCCAATAGTATATAAATAAAAATCATCTTCTTTGTTTGGTATAAATTGACTTCCTTTGAAGAAGATATTACCTCTATACAGAGTCCAGAATATTTTTCATATTGAGTATTGACATCAGGTAACCGCTCACAGCATTGGCGCATCACCCATTTGACTAATGTAAAATATTCACTGCTAGTTTAGTTCACGTATACTGAAGAAATACCTGGTGATCAAAAAGTCAGTATAAATTTGAAAACATAATAAATCACGGAATAATGTAGATAGAGAGGTAAAAATTGACACACATGCTTGGATTGACATGGGGTTATATCAGGAAAAAAATATTCAAAAATGTCCGACAGATGGCGCTTCATCTGATGAGAAAAGCAAAAATCAGCATAACAAATTAAGGCATAGCAAAAATGATGTTCTTTACAGGAAATGCTCAATATGTTCACCATCATTCCTCAACAATAGCTGTAGACTAGGAATAATGTTGTGAACAGCAGTATAAAGCATGTCCGGAGTTATGGTGAGGCATTGGCGTCGGATGTTGTGTTTCAGCATCCCTAGAAATGGCGGTCGATCACGATACATTTGAGACTTCAGGTAACGCAAGAGATCTTTCGCGCGTCTAGCAATTTTTTTTTTGTTTCTAATAAAACCCCATGTCATTCCAAGCATGTTTGTCGATTTCTACCTCTCTATCTAAATTATTCTGTGATTTATTAAGTTTTCATATTTATACTGCCTTTTTGCTCAACCGGTACATCTTCTACAATACAGACACAGAGAGACAGCGTTCGCTGTAACATTGTATTTATAATACAGTTTACGTCATAAGTACGTCACGTCATGTGACACACAAATGTCAGGATTTTAGCATATTACATTTTATATAATACCTATATATAATTATTTGTGTTAAATGGAGTTATTTGAAATATTTTGTTAATATGATTACTCTTAATGAAAAGAAAAATTGTTATATCATTACAAGTTGGCGATTGGCAAATATATGATCGTTTACTTCCATTTCTTCTTAAGAATTATTGAAATACATCGACTGTAATAGTAAACGAAATACAACATGGGCCAATTCCGACTTTAAGCGGTATGTTACACTAAATTCCATGATGCATTCAACCTGAAATATACATCAGTAACAGTAATAAGGTGAGTTGGAGCATATTCCGTTCTTTAACTGGAAAACAAATGATTAGTAAAACATTAAAAACAATTATGTATCATCACAAGAAGTTGCAGAGAAGTGAATATTGAGAATTCATGGTTATTAAGTTAACTAAAACTGTATACATATATCGGGTAATCTAATTTTATTAATACCATATCACAAGTGAATTCATCTTAAACCGGAGAAAACAAAGCTCAGCGTTAAAGACGTTGTACAGTTGCCAACATTCTTAATGGAAAATTCACTTCTATAATCTCTGGAATTCACTTCTATAATCTCTGGAATTCACTTCTATTATCTCTGGAATTCACTTCTATAACCTCTGGAATTTACTTCTACAACCTCTGGGATTCACTTGAATAATCTCTGGAATTTCTGTTAAGCTACTGCAGATACATGTCTGGGGCATGTTTTATTAGATTCACCAGATCAATAACAACAAAATGAAGGGACATTTGATAAGGTGCATATGATGATAGAACCGAATCAAAATTCCTTTTATTGTCAAAACGTTTGGCTACCTGGAGTTCCCACTTGCAGCCTTTCTTGTACCATAAATTTGAATGAATTCGGTGATGACCAGTAGGCGTCCTCTCCCTATTAGTATGTGGCGGATCTACCATACTTTGTGATATATTTTACTTCACGACGACGATGAACAAGTAATAAGCAAAGTCTATCAACAGAACTCAATCTAACAGAACACCCCATTACTGTTCTGAAAATGTTCAAATGTATGTAGAGCTTACGGGACTTAACTATGGGGTCATCTGTCCCTAAACTTACAAACTACTTATGAACTAGCTAATACTAAGGACGGCACAAATGTTCAAATGTTTGTAGAACTTATGGGACTTAACTACGGCCGGCCGAGGGGACTGAGGCGCTCCAGTCACGGTCTGCACGGCCACTACGATCGGGGGTTCGAATCCCCCCTCGGGCATGGATATTTGTGCCGTCCTAGTTCGTAAGTAGTTCATAAGTAGTTTGTAAGTTTGCGGAGTGATGATTCCGTAGTTAAGTCCCATAAACTATACAAACACTTGAACATTTGAACTTAACTACGGGGTCATCAGTCCCTAAGCTTACAAACTACTTATGAACTAACTAAGACTAAGGACGGCACAAATATCCGTGCCCGAGGGGGGATTGGAATCCCCGACCGTAGCCGCGGTGGTGTAGCCGAGCTGTCTAAAGCGTCTCGCTGCGGAGCACGCGGTTGCTCGCCGTGGAGGTTCGAGTCCTCCCTGGAGCATGGGTGTATGTGTGTTTGTCCGTATGTTAGTTTACCTAGGTTTAAGTAGTTTGTAAGCTACGGACTGATGACCACGCAGTTCGGTCCGATAGATTACAAACATTTCAACATATTTTTCCCCGACCGTAGTGGCCGTGCAGACCGTGACCTGCGCGCCTCAGACCGCTCGGCCACCCTGCTGGCTTACTGTTCTGACGAGGCTGCTTCTGTCACCTGTACTTCGCCGTTTTTCGTGCTCTGTTTGGCCGCCACAATTGCTAGGATTACTGCCACGTTTTATCCAGCTTAAATCTCGCTGGGGAAAAAAACGAACGTGGGCCCGAAGCGTAAAAGCTGGGATTTCGTCGAGAGTCGGATGGACTCGGCAAGGGGGTCGAGTGTTCCCGGCGTGAGCCGGTGCTAACCGGCGGATGACAGTGCGCCGGGGCGCTGCAAGAAAGGGGGCCACCGATGCAAGGCTGGCTGACGCAAGCGTGTGTCGCGCGCCTCCGGAACACGCCGGCCGACTGAGCCACCTGCGAAGTTGCGGTCGCCCAACCATACCTGCTGAGCTCAACCACCACCGCCTAGAGAGAAGGCCGCGGCGCTCTCGTGTGACGTCAGGCAGAGTAGGTTGCGCGCGCATAGCTGACTGGGTAGCCGCTGTGGCACGGCCCACTGTGCCGAAGCAGCGACCCAGTCAGCTCAGGGGGGCGCAGTAAGCGATGCGCAGTAGGAAACGCTTTTTCGCCGTTCTGCGCATGACGTCACTGTGGTACACTGGGACTGGGAGTAAAACAATATGCAGTGGTGGTTGCTAACTTGTGTGTGTGTGTGTTATTGTTTCTGCTGTATTTGCTTAACCCATTCATTCCCACATTTTGAAATCAGCCTTGGAAAAATTATAATTCAGTGTTTTCTCTATTAATACAGTGCATTAAACATCAACATTGATTTGATTGATTTGATTTTTCCAGGGAAGCCAAAACAGTATTGGTCCAACCAGCCACTGCCCGCACCGAAACAAAGTTTATTGTGCGGTATCGCTTCCCTGTATATCTAGTAAAGCCAACCACTGCTCTTGAACAGTGCAAGGAGTCCCTTTACCAGTTCTTTATTAGACACAATTTCTTCGGGTCTGGTTGTCCCAAATGTTCTGTGCCTTTAACTCTCCAATGCAATGCATTCGAAGATTAGATGTGATGCAGTTTCATCACCGTCATCACAGATCCTACATTTAGGGTCCTCTTCTGTTATTCCCATTGTATGTAGGTGTTTTTTTGAAATTCCCATGGCCTGTCAGCAATCCAACCATGAGTTTAATCTCTCTCCTGCTCAGGCCCAAGATTGCAGAGCTTCTTTTAAAACATGGCTTTGGCATCATTACCTTGACATGTTTTTGTTGATGGACTTTGGTCCAATATTCTACGTGCTGTCTTCTGAGCCAGTTACGTAGCTCCAATTTGATCATTGCCTTGGTGATTGTCAGGACAGGTTCCGGTCCAATAAATGGAGACTCTGCCCCCATCCTGGCTAATCTGTCGGCATGTTCGTTGCCGCTGATCCCCGAGTGGCCAGGGCCCCACAATAGGTTTACTCTATTGCTTTCCCCTAGCTCCACCAGAACTCTGTGACATTCTGCAACAATTTTAGACCTTGTTGCAGGAGCTGCCAGTGATCTCAGGGCTGCCTGGCTGTCTGAATAGATGTAGATGCTACGATCTTTGTAGCACCTATGCAAATTCTCCTCCACACATGCCCTGATGGCAGTGATTTCGGCCTGGAATACTGAGGCCAGTTTGCCTAGAGAGATGACGCCCTCCAGTCTTGGCTGCACCCCGTATACCCCGGCCCCAACGCCTTGGTCTGCTTTCGACCCGTCAATGAACCAAACAATATCCCCCGTACGGTGTCGAACTATTTTCTCCCACTGCTTCCTACTTCCAATTGTTATATTGAAAGGCTTGTTGAAGCAGTAAGGGGTTATAATATAGTCGGCTGGCATTTCCCCAACCTTTCCTATATTTACCTCACTCACTATTTTAGTGTGTGATTCTGGATATCCCAAAGAGTTCCAGTCGTTGCCAGTTTTGAGTCTGTAGGAACCAGCTGCAAACATCAACATACTTGTTTTAAATTTTTTGATCGAACTACTGCTTTTTATGTCATGTATTTCATGCGTAACACAGACGTTTGTATCGAAGTATTTTAATACTTGGGACGTTATTTTGTTGATCGTTAACACTGTCAGATCAATAATGCTAACATATTCTTCGCCCCAGTACCAGAGACAAGACGATTCACTGCTGAAATAAAATAAGAACGTAACAGTACCTCAAAGACTAACAGATTAATGCCTCCGAAGTGGGTACATGCCGCCCAAGCGGAAAAATGAAGCACTAGAATCATGTTATATATCAAGAACAATTCGACTTTTAGGATTGATACACAAAATACGGTATAAATCAGCTTTTAATACGTTGTCGTTCAGGAACAACACTGGGAATGAAACGGTTAATTAGTTTGTTTCCCGTCATAGGTTCGAAGTAAAACGTTTGTAGTGGAAAGCATATTGATTTCCCGAGTGCTTGTCGCGCGTGCTATCATTTCTGCTGTAATACTTCTCTTATTATTTATACAATTCTGGGCTGTGCTATTACTGGCTGTAATTCACAGAGCCGGAACACAAAGGGAACTGAAATAAAATTTGTCCTTGACATGAAACATTAAAGAAAGTGTGGCTCTCTAAATGCTACAGGAAGGACACTGTAAACGTTGTACATTCTAGAATACGCTCCCAGCATTAAGAAAAAATAAAAATAAATAAATAAACGATTATGTAAGGGATTTACATTCAAAATTGCTTCATTTGCCAAGAAAAAAAAAACTGTTTCAAAGATTCCTGTCCTTTTAAAGTCAGCTGTTCATATTATAGATATTGTCAATATGTTTGTGATCTGTTACTGACACGTAACGCGTAAATCTACGATAGAATATGACCCAGCAGCATTAACTGCAATATTTTACAGGCGAATAGCATTTCGTATTTAAGGTAGAAACCATATCTCCCGTCAAAAACGTATTATAAATGCACATTCCGTGCCATACCGGACTAAGCCTGTGCAGGCCGTTTGGGTGCGCAGTCCCACAGTGACGTCACAGCGACAGCCAATGGCAGAGCAGGGCGCTTACTGCCCAACCTTATATTTATTAACCTTGAGTCACCTATGCGCGCGCAACCTACTCTGCCTGACGTCACACAAGAGCGCCGCGACCTGCTCTCTAGGTGCTGTGCAGCGCGCGAAAGGCATAGGTCACAGTTTCGAGTCCCGGTTCCGGCACACAATTTTAATCTGCCAGGAAGTTTCATACAGCGCACACTCCGCTGCAGAATGAAAGTTCCATTCTGAAAAATATTCTGGCCTGGGTGTAGTTTAACGTGCACCTGGAAGGAGTAACGCAAGGATAGGGTTACCATATGTCCTCTTTTTCCCGGACATGTCCTCTTTTTGAGACAAGAAAATGTGTCCGGACGGAATTTATAAAATTCTACAAAATGTCCACTTCTGTTTGGGTTCCGAGAAAGAAAATTTATTTTTGTGGCATTAGCGACAACATGTTCATTCGCACTGCAGTTCCAAACTGTTCGCAACTATTAAGCGCATACACAGAGTGAAATTGCCGTTCAAAATTGCGCACTCCGCATGGGTCTGACAGTTGCAAACGATTCGGATCTTCTCTGCGAAGGAACCCGGTTGTCTATCCTGTATTCCACCAGTGCATTCTGTGTTCTGAATTACGTTCTATGGCGTTGCTTTTGATATACTTTGTGGTTTAGGTTAAAGCTGTATTGCGTGTTCGAGATCGTAGGTAGCCTTTTGCTTCCAAATAAATTACGAACTTAAATATAACATAATAGCGAAGAGAAAGTCAGTGTTAAATAAGTGCTCCTGGAGAAATTATAATCATTCAAGAGTATGATGAAAAGAATGTGAGTATTAATGATACATTGTGTTCCGATCAGCTTTGTAATTTTATATTTTTTTTAAAGATTATCAATGCAAACAGAACATACCAGCAGCTGAAGTGTGGTGTGCATATTTATATCAGTCATCTAGTGTTGTTAGTTATTCTGAACTGCTCAAATTGTAGACTTCTTTTTTTCTGTAACTAGTCATAATGCCGACACAGAACCTGTGTTTTCTCTTGTGAACACACAGTGTACAAAAGACAGGAATAGATTTAAAATATCCTGTAATTATACTGTATGTGTACAGTATAATTTCAAAAATTTGAAACAAAAAGCTCTTGAGAGAGATTTCGTCGTCCACCAAATATAGTTGGTTCAAAAATGAATAAGAAAATGTGGAATCAAACTTCAGTGGCCATCAGTTCCTATACTTACAAACTACTTAAACTAATTTATGCCGAGAACAATACATGCCCGAGGGAGAGAACTCGAACCTTTGAGGAGGAGCAGCCGTCCACTCTGCAGCAAGACGCCTTAGAGCACCCGGCCATTACCGCGCGGTAAGAAGGGTAGTCGGCGTGGGCCAATGCGGTGCTGTCGTAGCTAGTGTTCTGGTTATTCTCGGTCTTTCTGTTTTTCGTCCCGAGGGTAAATGTAGGTAAAACGAGAATCGCACAATACAAATTTACTCCCGCTGTGTTGTGTTGTTGTGGTTTTCAGTCCGGAGACTGGTTTGATGCAGCTCTCCACAATACCCTATCCTGAGCAAGCCTCTTCATTTCCACATAAGAACGGCAACCTACATCTGTCTGATTCTGCTTACTGTATCCATCTCTTGGTCTTCCTCTGCGATTTTTTCCCCACACACTTCCCTCCAACGATAAATTCACAATTCCTTGATGTCTAAGAATGTGTCCTACCAGTCTATCCCTTCTTTTAGTCAAGGTATGCCAGAAATTTCTTTTCTCCCCAATTCTGTTCAGTACCTCCTCATTAATTACGCGATCCACCCACCTAATCTTCAGCATTCTTCTGTAGCAACATATTTCAAAAGCCTCAATCCTCTTCCTGTCAGCACTGTTTATCGACCATGTCTCACTCCCATACAAGGCAACACTCCACACAAATGCCTTCAGAAAGGACTTCCTTAGGCTTAAATCAATATTCGAGGTTAACAAATTTCTCTTTTTCAAGAACGCTTTTCTACCCATTGCCATTCTGCATTTTATATCCTCTGTACTTCGACCCTCATTTGTTATTTTACTGCCCAAGTAACAAAACCCATCGACCTCCTTTATTGCTTCGTTTCCTAATCTAATTCCTTCAGCATCACCTGATTTTCTTACACTGCACACCATTACCCTAGTTTTGCTCTTGTTAATGTTCATCTTATATGCACCTTTCAGCACACTGTCCATTCCGTTCAGCTGCTCTTCCAGATCCTTTGCTGTCTCTGACAGAATTACTATGTCATCGGCAAAACGCAATCTTTTTAATTCTTCCCCCTGAACTTTAATTCCTTCTCCAAATTTCTCCTCGCTTTCCTTTATAGCTTGTTCAATGTACAAATTGAATAACAATGGAGAAAGACTACAACCCTGTCTTTACTCCCTTTCCAACCACTGCATTCCTTTCATGCCCTTCAACTCTTACAACCGCTGTCTGGTTTTTGCACAAGTTGTAAATAACCTTACGCTCCCTATATTTTACTCCTGCTTGCTTCAGAACTTGAAAGAGTTTATTCCAATCAACATTGTCAAAAGCCTTCTCCAAATCTACAAAAGCTAGAAATGTGGGTTTGCCTTTTCTTAATCTATCTTCTAGGATAAGCCGTAAAGTGAGTATTGCCTCCCGTTGCCTACATTTCTCCTGAATCCAAACTGATGTTCCCCTAGGTCCCGTTGTATGGGAATAAAAAAATTCGAATTTGAACGTCATTTCTAAGGTAACGGGAAAGAAACCGATCTTTTCTATTGAGACTGGACGTCACTTAAAATATATGATAAGCAGTATTTGTTTCGGGATAGCCGCTCTATTGTTTTCTCGCTCTACTGGTATTTATGGTCGGAGGAAATTGACATTTGCGCGGGAATGGCCCTGTGGTCTAAGGCATCATGCGCACTAGGCGGCCGCTTCTGCCGGAGGTTCGAGTTCTCCTTCTGGCATGCGTGAATGTGTTATCTTTAGTGTAATTTAATCTATGGACTGATGACCATAGCAGATTGGTCCAATACGTTTACAAATATTTTATTTTGGAAACTCACTAGTTTATCTTTGCTTATGCCTCATCAGTTTCAAGGATTATAATCCGAAACCAGAGTTGTACTGTAATTAATAAAATTGTTTCATTAGGCAATAACATGTGTAACGCTTCACCATGTACTGCTAGTTGAGTCATTTAAAACCAATAGATTTTCTTTCTGACTACAGTGACTATGATAGTTCGCAAAGAAAATTCCCAATTTTAATGCCTTCAAGGTCAAGGTAGATCAGTATCCATCAAATGAGAACCTTTGTGACACCACTTCCCCTGCCGCGGTGGATGGCTGAGCGTTCGAAGTAACCTATCTGCGGAGCGTGCCGCTCTGCTTGCAGTCGGAGGTTCGAGTCCTCCCTCGGACATGGATGTATTTGTTGTTCTTAGAATAAGGTAAAGTAGTTTCTAAGCAGAAAGACTGAAGACCAGAGTGGTTTGGTCCAATAGGTTTACAAAGATTTGAACATCTGAACCACCTGACCGCCTCTTCGGGCAGATAGACCCTATATCAAAATTTGTCACTGGGCCGTTTTACCCAACTGTGGCGACGCTCAAATGTTCAAATGTTTGTATAGTCTATGGGACTTAACTACGGGGTCATTAGTCCCTAAACTTACAAACTACTTATGAACTAACTAAGACTAAGGACGGCACAACTATCCATGCCCGAGGGGGGATTCGAACCCCCGAGCCAAAAGAAACAAAACTATCATTTGGAACAAAATAAATATTTTTGGATAAAGTATAGGTTACATAGATAAGTGTTTACAATTAATGCTCCTAGGACCCACGTTCGCAAAACAGTTCAAGTATACACCTTTCTCGCCTTTTTTCAGCAAACGTACTTATTAAATCATCTTTATCGATATAAAATGTCTTCATTTACTTTATACGCCAAATTTTTCAGATTTTCCAGTCGTGGGAAATGAATGTTGTAATAAATAATACGTAAGCATTTTGACCTATTATATTTTCTAAGACGCATCAACATATATTTGTAGTAGCTCTTACTCGAAATTAATGGTCTTAAGAGAATATGTAAGCAGCATACTCAACACATCAAACATACCAGCCTGGAATTTATATCGCTTTCGTCTAAACTGTAATCAATGCACTCATCGACCTATTCAAAGAAGGAAAAAAAAAATATCGAGTATCGTCCATACTTATAAAGAGTTTTCGACCCGGCTATTTTTCCCAAGGAACTATTTCTTTGCTGTTACTGGTATCATCTTGTGTTTTGATTTACGCGTAACAAAGCGGAGATATCTGTAAAACATACTTTCATAATCTTTGTTTAAATGTACAGTATACGCTGATAGCCGCGGTGGAGTAGCCGAGCGGTCTAAAGCACATCGCTGCGGAGCGCGCGGTTGCTCGCCGTGGAGGTTCGAGTCCTCCCTGGGGCATGGATATGTGTGTGTTGTCCTTAGGTTAGTTTACCTAGGTTTAAGTAGTTTGTAAGCTACGGACTGATGACCACGCAGTTTGGTCCGATAGAATTACAAACATTTGAACATTTTTTGAAAATACGCTGATAATCGCGGTTCTGGACCTACAATACGTTAGAAACGAGTCACCGATGGGTATTTAGCTTTATGGTTACATTTGTTGTACATATTTCGGAAAAATAATTATTGTAACATGGGAAGTTAGAGTTTAAAATGAAATTTAATTACGCTTTGGAGTAAGAAAGTGTTGGTAATACACCTTAACTGAAATTCGTATTAACCGATAAAAGTTACTATTAGAAGTAACGTATTCCTGCCGGGATCAAATATTTTTCGCGTTTATCATGAGGTCGTCTTTAGCCATTTCACGCTGAGTTAAATAGAAATACCGCAGTAAATCCATTAAAAGTTTATTTTATTAAATGTGTACTTCATAAAATCTGCATTGACTGATTTTATTTTTCCACGCCAAATGTGTTGCCTGAAGAAATCACTTACTGATATAAGCTCGCTGTAGTAAACAGACTTAATGTATCACCGTCTTTTTAGTAGTATACGATAAAAAATTTACGTCTTTTCAGTTGCGTACGATAAAAAATTTATTAATGGACTCAGCACAAACAGCGTAAAATTAAACATCGATGTACATACATCCAATGTGGGAAAACTTTTATGTATAAAACTGTGGAATGTATTTTTTTATATAAAGGTTCGTATTGTGTGTGTGTATAAATCAAGCCAACGCGTTACTCGTGAGTGTTTACCGAGGATAATTTGTTCGAATAGATAGACCTAGATGTAACGCCGATCCTCTAGATCGACACGCATCGAATGCCCGGCCTTAATCTGAGGCTGTAATTTGGTACCAGAATTGAAGTAAAATTGTGTGTGTTGTACATTTCCGCGACAACGAGTAATGCTGCTTAGATCAGCATATTACTTAGAACTACATAACTTGACCTAAATTATAAAGAAGTAGTATGGCCGGCCACGGTGGCCGAGGAGACTGAGGCGCTCCAGTCACGGTCTGCACGGCCACTAAGGTGGGGGGTTCGAATCCCCCCTCGGGCATGGATATTTGTGCCGTCCTTAGTCTTAGGTAGTTCATAGGTAGTTTGTAAGTTTAGGGACTGATAGCCCCGTAGTTGAGCCCCTTAGACTTTACAAACATTTGAAGTAGTATGTTTTTCCTTGGAGCTAGATAAGGTTTTAGTACTTGTCATTACAAAGGAAATCACGCACAGAATCCGCTTTCTGAAAAAAATGTCAATTTTCGACAATTTCTTTATGGTCTTACAAACCACTGAAAGTACACAATAATAATAATAATAATAATATTATAATAATAAGAATATTTATATTATTATTATCATGTGGCTCATTGGCCTGGTGCAAATCTTTCAATTGGACTCTACTTCAGCGACTTGCGTGTCCCTAGTCTACCCCAGTTATCCAACAGGGAAAAGGACATCTACAGCTTAACGTGGAATCCGAACCACGTGTCTTTTCTGGCGACTCTTCACATCGTTGATATTGAAAAAAATCCGTGTTCCGACCGAGTTTCGAACCCGCGACCCTTCGGTTTCAGAAACAAAAAAAGAAAAAAAAAAAAGTTTATCAATAGATCGGACTCAATTGCGAGGTTATTAGTCCGTAGCTTACAAATTACTTAAACCAAGGTAAACTAACCTAAGTACAACACAAAGACCCATGCCCGCCGAGAGGGGACTCGAACCCCCGACGGAGAACAGCTGCGCGCTCCGCAGCACGGCGCCCTAGCGCGCACGGCTAATCCGCCGCGGTCTTCGGTTTCCAGTCTAGCGCTTTACCCCAAGACCACCGGTCCCCGACAGTACTTAAACTACCTTATGCTAAGGACAACACACACGCACACGATCGAGCGTGCACGAGAGAGAGAGAGAGAGAGAGAGAGAGAGAGAGAGAGAGAGAGAGAGACCAAAGGAGGACTCGAACCTCCGACGGGGAGCAACCACGCGCTCCTCAGCAAGGCGGTTAGAGTGCTCGGCCACTCCACCGCAGCCCTTTCACAATTAAACTTATTTAAAAAAAAAATACTAGATTTACAACAGATGGAAATACGCGCGTATAGACTGAAAAGGAGAAATGTCAAAATTAGTTTTGTCTGAGGACGTGCGCCACGGGAAAACTGAGACGTACATTGTTGCCAATATGTAGATACCTGATTAAGTGTGTAGGGTACGGCCTAAGATGCGTACAGCTTGAGTAAGAATGTGGAAAAAAATTTTATGAGATTTTGCTAACACATGTTGTAGTGTTACTGTGAACTATTTGGGAATGTTTCTTGGTTGATGACTGTAAAGATCAATACTACGTCACTCTTTTGGATTAAAATTCAGTCTTCTTCTTTTCTTCTTTCTTCCCTATATAGAATTATGCCATAACAGGTCCAGCAAGTCTGTACCCCAAGCACATACTTTTAGTTTTCATCTAATGAAGACATCAGAATTTCTTCTCTGGAGATTGTTTCGGTGTGAGAAAGTAGAGAGAGACAAAAAATATTCTAAATAACTTGTCTCAAACTCGACTTTTAATCTTTAACTAGTCTTTTATTCTCTCCTTTAACTACAAAGAGGCACTTCCACACTTTGCACAGAAGCAAATTACACCAATAGTGTTCGTCTACCTCTGAGCTCATCTCCACGTAACATAACAATAACAATGTCAATACAAAAAACATATGAACTCCGTCACGGAATAATAACGGTTTCTGTCCCTCTTTCTCAGTCCACAGAACTTCCAGTTCACTACAGCAAGTGGAAAACATCCACTATTTATCTGAAAAGTAGATAAAAAGATCGGAAAGAAATATCTGACGACTAACATCTCCTAAATAAATACAGGGTGTTTCACTTAGTGTGTTTGCCTCTGTAACTTATAAAATAATAGGTGACGGGAAATTTTAATGCGGTAGGTCAACACAAGAAATGTTACACTTTCTGCAGAGCTATGAACGTAGTTTATTGTATCATTTTCCAAAGAGTTACAGCACAAAAATATAATTTTGTAAATGGACCAATAGTTTTTTCTATCGTGCATTGGATTCGATGAAACCAGCTGCGTCCAAATAAATTTAAACTACATTCCTATCACTGTTAGTTTGGGAGCTACAACCCTTCAAAGTTTAGGGGGCGGAGGCTACGACAACGTTGCTGACTGGCTTGTGGTCATGAGACAGTGGGTCGTGCCCTAGGGGATAGCCATTCGGCCAGTCAGCTACGCTATCGCAGCCTCCGCCCCCTAAACTTTGAAGGGTTGTAGCTCCCAAACTAACAGTGATAGGAATGTAGTTTAAATTGATTTGGAAGCAGCTGGTTTAAACGAATCCAATACAAGATACAAACAAGTATTGTTCTATTTTTAAAAAATGTATCTTTGTGGTGTAACTCTTTGGAAAATGATACAATAAACTATGTTCACAGCTCCGCAGAAAGTATAACATTTGTTGTGTTGACCTACCGCATTAAAATTTCCTGTCACCTATTATTTTATAAGTTACAGAGGCTAACACACTTAGTGAAACACCCTGTATAGTTGTCATTACCGAGCGAGGTGGCGCAGTGGTAACGCACTGGACTCGCATTCGGGAGGATGGTAGTTCAAATCCCCCTCCGGCCATTTTGATTTAGGTTATCCGTGATTTCCCTAAATCACTGCAGGCATATTCCGGGATGATTCCTTTCAAAGGGCACGGCCGATTTCCTTCCTCATCCTAACCCAAAATCTCCGAGCGTTAGCTCCGTCTCTAATGGCCAAGCTCCATCCATTTGTCATTCTTATGTAGGGTCATAGGTTTGCAGTGCAACTCGTTACACTACAATGTCGGGGCCCCTGTATCATTTGTACCATTGATATGGCTGTAGTTACGACCCTGTCCCCGATACACACACACACACACACACACACACACACACGTGTCACGTTACCGATGACAATTCCCGGAGAGCAATCACTGTGTCATTGT
Organism: Locusta migratoria; assembly: GCA_026315105.1. Classification (NCBI taxonomy): domain Eukaryota; kingdom Metazoa; phylum Arthropoda; class Insecta; order Orthoptera; family Acrididae; genus Locusta; species Locusta migratoria. The sequence goes on along the minus strand of CM048744.1, from coordinate 214,553,966 downwards.
CAGCACTGTCGAAGCAGCGTTGAGAACCTTAGAATGCACTTGCTCGCGACCCAGTGCGCCAAAGTCAGGAGCTCGTCCACGGGACAAGCACCAGTGTTGAGGCGTCCTTCGCGGCCTCCCCTCCTCGCGACACCTCCTTTGTCTCCCCACCACCAGCTGAAGATCTTAATACTGTGTGATCAGCGGTGCCCAACTGGGCGTAGCGGGTACCGCAGTTTTCGCTTAACCTCCACCCGGCCTACTCGCAGTCTACGCACGACGCGCGCGCGTGTGTGTTTCTCTCTGGAATACGGATGTCGCTGCTTCAGCGGTGAGTTTCACGTGTTCGTCGGTGGCTTCATCCGCGGACGGTATGAGCTATCAAGAGAAGCATGTTTATTGGTTGTGCAAAATTAACCTTCTCTCATCATGACACGCCAATCATTTCTCCTTTCTTCGGCACCTGTTTCAAAGCACTAACTTCCAAACAGCAAAGTTTTATGTCACCCGTTTTACTTACTTTATTCCACTTTCAAACCCGTCTCAATGGTTTAATCCTCCATCGACAGGTTTTTTATCATGTTAATGTGGCGTGTGAAAAAAAAATGCGTTTCTTCAGAAGTGCCCCAATGTAGTTCTCTGCAGTGCAGATTAAAAGTCATTGTATACATGCGAAAATAAAACAGTTAAAATATTAAACCTATAGTGGTCACAGGCTCTCTTTCGCTGTCGTATACCACCACATATAAACCGTCGCAATTTGTAAACAAAGATGGTTTCTAACAGATGCAATGTACACACAGCAAAACCATATCACATCACATTTTGTCACACTTTTCTCGACAGAAATGGTGTCTAACAGATGCGAAGACGGTCTAGCGTTTCATTCATTGTAAGTATTAGTCACGGTAAAGCTTCACCTAAAATGTTTTCATTTAAAGTAACTGACGAAACCTTTATACGAGATGAAATAAATTTCATATGCGGTAGTGTTTGCATGTATTAATTTTTAGTTACAAAATATGTCTTCAAGATTTGTTAAGGTCTCTAGTATATCACATGCTCTACATTTTTAATGTGATGCCTTAGGCTTCAGATGTAAGATTAACTATGGACTTTGCGTTTGTAGTTTCGGAAAATTACTTTCTTTACGGCGTTTAAGAATGACCCAGCTCTCGAACGTGGTCATTGAATGCATACTTCCGTGAGTAGTCTTATTAAAACGTAATTGATCAACAACTTGTTAGACCCTTGGGCGGTCGAGAAAACCTTACTTCGGTGTTACGTTCGTATGTTGCAATAATTTTAATCTAGCCTGATTGCAACAACAGAGATATCGTTTCCACGTAGGGAATCTATTCTGTAAGTTCCAGGAACTCTGTTAATACGAAATAGTTACGGACATATTGTAACTTAATGAAGATGAAGAATCTAAATGCCAGTAAGGGATTTTAAGATCATTCGTCTGTCACGGAACTTTTGACAATTATCTTAATTTTATTGGTCAAATTCAAGGCTAGCTCATCACTGGGGAAGCAATTTAATTTTTTAGCATAAGCGAAATATTTTTCTTGAAATATGTTTCGTTCGACCTCTTAACTTCAAATCATTTGTGTACAGTAGCTGTCTGATCGTTCTTTATTATACGGCATGTCTTTTTCCTTAGTAGATTTTATTTATATTCCTCTTTTTATTAATCCTATGTACTACAGATACTATTATTTAGGCAGTACTGAAGATGAGTATGTTCTGTATTTTTATAAGGATAACTAGCCTCAACAGTACCGCGAAAAATTTGTTTTCTAATTATTAACATGGATATTTATTTGAATTACATAATTACATAACATCTAACTACTGTTTCTCAGAGTCCAAAGACCTTGATTTACCTTGACTATTTTATCGTTATAGAACAATTATTTGAGTCATAATACACGTTGTGTCAAACAAACCCATTTCTTTCATCGATATTATTTTGATGTACCAATACTGATATCACTCATTAAGTATAAGAACAATCATATTTAAGCATGCTGTAGGCAGGTAACTTAACGTTGACGTATGCTATATGTAAACAATGTTCGTCAACCCCCCCCCCCCCTCCAAATATCTCTCTCTCTCTCTCTCTCTCTCTGTCTCTCTGTCTCTCTCTCTCTCTCTTTCACACACACACACACACACACACACACACACACACACACACACACTTCATTTAGAAAGGAAAACAGTTATGTGTAAACAGGAGGGAGGGAGATTTAGGTTAATTGAATACTCTCAACGTTTTCACTACCTAAACTGTAAACACAACAATGTATTCCCTTCGACAGTTTTTGAAATGTTTTGAATGGAGGGACATTACTGATTGATACTAATAAATATTTGCACCACATTGTGTTGAATAAAAGAAAATGAAATTCGGTCTGCATTTCGTGTCCTTCAAATAATCACATGAAAAATTTAGCGTGAGTTCATATACACTAATATTCCTGACATTAAATGTCCGATGTGTTGACACCAGCTCTCTTGGGTAGATTACGAAGTGACTCCTCCTCCTATGATATACTACACAGTATTGTCTATAGTTCTTTACGGTAGCTGTTATTATTGTTCTTGTTGTTAATGATTATGATCTTGCATTCAATTGAGATACTGGTTTGATGTTCTCTTCCTATGTATAACTGACCTTACTTACCATATTGAATGCATGTTGTCCTTCTACAATTTTGCCATCTACACTTCGTCTGTTAGCAATGTAACAACTCACAGGTAACTCAGGATGCTACCAATGAACCTGTCCAATGTCTAAGCGAAGTTATGCAGTAAACCATTTTCTTCACACTATGATGCAGTAGTTACCCGATCACTCTTCCAGCCTTCAGAATTTTTCACTGAATTTTTCAGTTGCTTCACTTCTTGTCTACACTGTCCATACGATAGACACGAGCGAAACAGCAGAATCCGCGAAAGGTAGAGAATTTAAGAATATCCTTAGAGTGACTTACTTTTATAGTATTTAGGTCGAATCTCGTTCATTGAGTAATCTAAAGATACAATTAACATGGAAAATTACACTTGGCATGTTGGCTTCTGCCTCGAGTTATTAGTCCAATTTTTGTTCGATAAATTCTCAGACGATTTGCCAGCACGAACGCCTGGCGAAACGACAGAAGAATAATGAAACGAACGTCGTGCGAAGAACCCGAGACAGAAGCCAAAAAAGTAGCAAGAAATGGCCGCGAAAGCGAATTTGTTTCCATTAGCACTACGCTCTCTTGTGGCAGGCAGTAATGTGCACATCGTATTCCACGAAGCCACGGCCAGGACAGCCACGTCACACGTCATACGGTATCGATCTTGGCTGCTGCTCAGGCACTGTGGGTCAGACGGAGCTGCATAGCCGTATCGGAATCGCAGGTGGGCGACGCGTGCGGTTGCAGGCGGAGGCGCGTCCTCCGTCTGTGGCGTTTGGTTGGTCAAGCGCCGCGCCAGCCGCCATGGGTTATTCATAGCACGTGCCACGCGCCCAGACCGCGCATGCGCAATGGCAGTCCGTCGCGTCGCTTTCTCCGGGCGGGGAGAGCCCGGTGTGAAACACACCACGCTTGTTCCGCTACCGATCGCACGCCGCTCCAGTGTCGCTTATTGCGGGTAATCGCCGGCCACCCTCGACGTTACTGCCTTACTATGCGTACAGAGTAGTTGCAGTGTACGCAAAGTGTGGGTTTTAATGAGGAGCCTTCACTGGGAACGAGCGTGACATTTTATACATTTTTATGACATTGATCGGTGATAGCTGTCGCTCATAGGCGCCGACTACGGGTATGCTCGGTCGTTCAAGCAAACTATTTTTCCCACGTAACGTTGTGCTGAGTTTGGGAATAGCCGCGGTGGAGTAGCCGAGCGGTCTAAAGCGTCTCGCTGTGGAACGCGGGGTTGCTCGCCGTGGAGGTTCGAGTCCTCCCTGGGACATTGGTGTGTAGGTTAGTTTACCTAGGTTTAAGTAGTTTGTAAGCTACGGACTGATGACCCCGTAGTTTGGCCCGATAGATTTACAAGCATTTGAACATTTTTAGTTTGGAAATACATGTACGTTGCACACTGTGTTTCAGACCGTTCTTAATGTTATTTATGTGATTCACATACAAAATTGTTTTGGTATAAGATATTTATGAATAATAGTAAGATATCTTACCGACATTGGAATCGGATGATTCATATTAGGCATTTTGTCTTATACCAACAAACATCTGCAAGGAAAATTACATAAATAATATTAAGAACATTCTGAACCCCACTATGCAACGCGTACATATCCCCACACTCAGCACAACGCTTCACAAGACAAATAGTTTGCTTGTTTTATGACTACTCTTGGAAGGCATCGCACAGGCCTTATCTCTAGGTGGCGTTGGCATACCCCACTGAAAATTTTAGTATTATTTTTTCTTTACGTTATATTTCTTGACTGTAATTAAAATCGACCCTCTCATCCCATTGACGGGCAGCTGGCTTCTGTAATACACCGCTGTAAAAAGATTATCGTAAACACAAACAACTAATTGAATTTGTAGGCATTAAAATCGACATGTGAGTGAAGTGACCGTTTCTTAAACATTCCGAAGGATAATGGAACGCCACTAGTTACGTCAATATTGTAAACTCAAGGCGGCAACCTTTAATTGTTGTATTAAATAAGTAGAAATGAAGTGGGTTTGGTACGATACGACGAAAATGTTTGTACTACAAATTTAACGTTTATCTTTTTCATATAAGTCAATCGTCTTCAAGGAATCGTTTAATATAAGTCGTGACATTTTTCATCCAGCTTGCTGAATTGGTTTGTGATGTGACAATGGGTTGTGAATCTGTTGGTATCGACAGACATGGTATGATAGCAGAAGTGGACTATTTTGGTAATAATGTTTAGAAAATAAATGTGCAGAAGAAAGAAGACAGGAAGACGATCCTAAGAAAGTGTTTGCGATAATGAGCACAGTATTCACAATAGAGGCACATCATTATCTGATATGCATTTCTCAGTAGACGAAAACTCTGAAAACGATTTTAGTATTTACTACATCAGATTCATATGGTCGCAAAATCCGCTCAGTGGTTTCAAAACGTGAAATAGAAATTATCTGTGAATTTATTTACTGTGTATTAAAAAATCACTTTTCTCCTTTCAGCGATTAAAATGGCCCTAAATTAACACTATATGAGGCAAAAAGAAGCAATACTACAAGTTCTTTGTACGTGGAATTGGAAAAATGTTGACGTTAAAATGAAGATGTCTAGTATGAGGTTTCTCTCCTCCCCCCCTCTCTCTCTCTCTCTCTCTCTTGTTCACAAGAAATACCTGTCGTGTTGGCTGCAGGCCGGAAACCGCCCCCCCCTCTCCCCTAGAAAGCCAATGAGCATAACCCAAGATTTTTAAAAGTCGGCGCCTATGACGTCGCTGGTCAACTATCGGAAATATTTGCTCCACGCAGAGCATGATTTTATTCCAAATATGCTCCTCCTTCTTCTTCTTGCTCCTCTAAGACTCAGCGTAACAGTGCTGGGTGCGTGGAGTGACAACTGACGTTCAACATATACAAATGTAACGTATTTCGAAGACATAGAAAGCAAGTTCCTGTACTTCGATTACCGACTTCCAGAACAATCAATGGACGTTGTTACTTTCAGTATATACGAGGGATATTCCAAAAACAAGGCCCGGTTAAAACAAAAACATCCAAAATCAAACTTGTTTCCAACGCAATTGTTTTGTTGATACCCCTTCCGTCTTTCTCTATTTTTCTACATAATGCCGTACTTACTTAGACATTTGTCATATCATTCAACAAGCTTTTGAATGCCTAAGTGGTAGAAAACGGCCACCTGCGAAGATAACCAGTCTTTAACAACTTCTTTCACTTCATCATCTGTGTCGAAGTGCTTGCGTCCAGGAAACTCCTTTAGGTAGTGGATAGTCGATCGTCACAAATTTTTTCGTCAACCGCATGAGAAAACTCGTCTGAAATCACGGATGGTCGGCCGCAACATGATGCATCGCGCACGTCTCCCCGTCCTTCATTACAGTCTAGCACCCACTTGCGCACTTTACTGCGCACTTTACAGGACCGTACACTTCAGTAATCTGCCGATGGATTTCTGCCGCTGAAATGTTTCTTGCAGACAAAAACCGTTTCACTGCCCTTACTTCACAATCGGCGGACTGATTGATTGTCTTAAACATTGTGAACTGTCAGTATCAAGAGCACACAGCAGCAGTAACAACGATACTGGAGGCGTTTAACGCGCAAGGTATGCCAGGAGTCGGCGCGCATGCGTGTTTTGTCCTTGGCGCCGCTCACGGTGAATTGGACCTTACTTTTGGAATAACCCCCGTACCTTAAATTATGCAAAGGGAGTGATATAAACTGAAACAACCTTATAAAGTCGCAGAAATATTTCGAACTGCGGGTAAACCGAAACTTGCAAATTTTTATAGTGTTTTGAATCGCATGATGTCCAATAGCTAAATTCGAATATGACATATATTTCATTATATTAAGTGAGGGACGACTCTGCCAGGAGGGAAGTGTCTCGAACGAGTGAATTTCCTTGTTCACTTTCCTGTATTTCATGCGTTTGTATGTTTTCGTCAGATTCGTGAAATAACTTTTTCATTTTAAGGTCCCTATCAAACATTTTTATTTTTGAAGTGATATGAACAAAGAGTGTCGCGTAATATGCAAATTCCAATAAAAGTACTACAATAATGTGACGCATTAAATGAGTTTTTTTCTTGATAACATGATTGGGCAACTTGGGCTTTCAAGAATGTGACACACACAAGAAAATCAACATTTCCTTCCCTCGTTTCGGTTTGAACAACTACATTTATTGCTCATTTTTCAGTAGCTTACTTTTCAGTGAAGGAATGTGTGGAAAAGGAAAGGAGGAGACTATGATAAGGTGAAGACGGAGAGATGGTGGCGAGACAGAAGACGAATGAAAGGCTTATGTTCGAAGGACACCCGGCCAGAGGCTGGAAACTGTCCAAGATGATGATGATTCAGTAGTTTTGTAATTTAACGTTATGTAAATCACTCACGCCATATTCACGCGGCTTCGTGTTCTACCAGGGTATTAATATGTTTTTGTCGTCTGGTGTGTCATTAGTGGCTTCCGTTTATGTTCCACCTTCCTTTTACTACCGACGGCCGCCAGTTGTCGGAGGTTCAAATCAAATGTTTGTATAGCTTATGGGACTTAACAACGGGGTCGTCAGTCCCTAAACTTACAAACTACTTATGAACTAGGTAACACTAAGGACGGCACAAATATCCATGTCTGAGGGAGGATTCGAACCCCCGCCCGTAGTGTGTCGGAGGTTCCCTTCAGTGTAACTGACAGCTTAAACGTTTCCGTCTCAGTAATGTCCTCAGATCATTCACATAACAATATGTAATCGTTAAGGTTACTCTCTAAACAATAACTCTAGAACCTATTATATTTATGATATTTTGTGAATTAATAACGTTTTAAAATTAGTAAAAGGTCCAACCACTAATTTTTTGCACTTTGGAATGGCTATTTAATTATTTTTTTTTTCTTTTTAATTCCGCCGCTACGGTTGCCAAAATTCAGCTGGGTACGGGAACGAAGGCGGCCGAGTGTAGGCGTATCCGGCGAACCTACTTCACTCAGTCGACGACAGGCAGTGTGTGTTTACTAATGTTCTGAGACGTGCGTTGTGAATGTCGTAGCTACGGATATGTAGTTTGTGAACAAACTAGTTCAATTGAACTATTCCGCGAAATGAACTTTAGTTCATTTTAGTTCACTTTAGTGAACTGTAGTTCTTTTACTACTTTTTCCACGATCTAGTGCAAATTAGAGGATGCATGTTCAATATCCCTTCCCTTGATCCTGAGTATACCCCCGGACCTAAAAGTAGGTTTTTCATAAGTCCTAACTTATAACTGCGTAAGCTGCATCGGATCGAAAGACCGTAACAGCTCACTTACTTAATTTGATGAACTAGTTCCGAACTGCGTGAAATACAGCAGATTGGAAGACTGAAACAGTTCTGCTAGTTCACTTAAAAGGAGAATTTGCATTAGTCGGGTATGTTTTATTAATCTCCAGGTATTAATGGGTGAGAAGTATGTCTTAACGAAATTTGCACATAGAACTAAGAAAATTCGTGTATGGTTTTCCAATCGGACAGTAAAAACACGTATTTCAAAGATTTTGGAATTTCAACCTGTAATGTGATGATATAATGGGTAAAAGTTTTATTAATAAAGTGAACTATGTAGTTTACTGAACGAACCAGTTCAGTAGAAAGAACTATCCCGAAAAGACCGGTTCTATAAAAGGAACTAATTACTTCCTCTAGTCGTAGCCATTGCTAGCAATAAACGTCATTGTAGCGAGTTACATATTGACTCTCATCCTAGTGTGTAACCAGGTGGTACCGTTGATGGTGCTTGTGTCAAAATTTACATAAATAGGTGAGAGACATAATTTGCAGGTTACACGCCTTTAAGTAGAAAACACGTATATGCATGCGTTGAGTTTGTTACATATTCAAATGTTCATACGTTTGTAAAGCTATGGGACCAAACTGCAGCGGTTATCAGTCTCTAGACATACAGACTACTTTAACTAGTGTTAACGACAAAACACACACACACACACACACACACACACACACACACACACACACAAATACTTCCATGGCTAAAGGAGAACTCGATCCTCTGACGGGGAGAAACCGCGCAATCCGCAGCAAGGCGCCCATTCCCATGCTGTCTTTTGTTGCAACACTGTAGTCTCCTCGTGTATCTAGACATGTACGACCCGCCATTATTCTTGGTTTCAACTATGGCCGCCGGTCAGTAATTTGCGAAAATTCCGTGACCTGTGTCCAGACATCAGATGTCACAACATTTGGGATATTTAATCCCCTCATGCACGAATTATCACACGGAATTGAAACCAAATTCTAAGCATTTTGTGGTGCCGTAACCTATCTTATGCAGAATTCATCATAATTGACCGCAAAAAATTGTTTCATATGACGTCAGTAAGGACGAAAATTACCACATCATATACCGAACATTTATTGGTAGTATCAAAGAATACAGGTGAATTATACATTATTTTGTATTTTTCTTTAGTAGATTGAAATTGTTTCATGTTCTCAGGGCACACAGGAACTCTATCCTTGTCATGGACGTACCCTGTTTCCCGCCGGTATTCCTGATTATGACACCTGTTGTCATTGGGACCACTATTTTTGCCTGACCAGTGCGAGCCATTAAAGAGAATGAGAACACGAGTCAATAATACGAAATGCGACGATTTAGATATATGATAAATGTGTCAAACAATCTATTATGATCCTTGACAAATATTTTACAATATACATACATGCAAAGAAAGCAGTATTTTTCCCACAATATCAATCTTCCTCAATAAGGCATTGTGGCTACACGAAGAGTAGTGACGAAATTAAGTTTCTAGCACGACAGCAATTAATAATGCTTTCTTGCAGACATTATGAGAACTATTATCAGTCCTTATACAATATGTCTGTCCTTTACGATTACCTAAGACCCCAAATGTGCCACAAATTAACCGAAATTCACGCGTTCTCACTGAAGGCTGTGACACATGAGAGGACTAAAGGACTTGGTGACTGAATAGCACGTAGAAACGCTGCTTTATTGCGCTTCAAAGTGGACCAACACGCTATTAAGCAGTAGTTGATGGGTTTACGTCCATCAATATATTACGGGGTTCAGTGTACCTCACGGTCTACGTAGATCCAATTAATTAATAGGTTCCAGGAACGCATTACCTTGTTGGAACTGCAACACTAGAGCTTATTAGCTGTGGTAAATAGTTTAGGCCATCCCTAATGCCACTGTACTCAAATTGAATAGTACACTTGCATTTTGTACCGGCAGTGGCTGCTGCACTAATAGCATATTGCCATAAATCATTTCTTCAGCTCATATGACGCAGGAAAAATAACTCAACGATTGTTAAAATAACGAACCGCATCATATGTTGCTGACAACGGTTGCGAATTTTTATTTTACAGCATACAAGCATTATGTACCTGATTTCGCCTGCATATGCATTTCTCAAAGACATTTCCTACCATATATGTTACAAATATTTTACACACATTTCTTTACATATCTCGTCTGATTCGTAGCGAATTTCGCTTTGCAGTCTCATGAGTATCCTAAGAAAACGGTTAATATTGCCTTGGAAAAAATATAGAAATGTTTCTAGACAGTGGTTCACGTTTTCTTTATGTGAAACTTTATGAACGCTATTTAACCTTATTAACAGGGGGCAATTATTTTATCTCATTTCTATAAGTTCACTGTCATAGCGTCCAGGTTGAGGCAGTAAACATAAACAGATCCAAGTGAAATAAACACAAGAAAACAACACAGGTCGTTATAGCAATTTTTTCGAGTAATTTGTTTCTGATTCCCATTCCCAACCCTACTGGGAGGAGGATATCTTAAACCATTGGTATTAAAAAAAAAAAAAAAAAAAAAAAAAAAAAAAAAAAAAAAAAAAAAAAAAAAAAAAAAAAAAAAAAAACACGTTAAGTCATGGATACCTGCTACATTTGTGTAGAGTCTCCTTTCTCCCCAGCAATACGACGTGACGTGGCTCAACAAATCGTTGAAAAGCCCAATGCAGGAATATTCAACCAACCATGTTGCATGCAAGGACGTAGCCAGGATATTTTCAAAGGGAGCGTCCGATTTTTTAAAAGAGAACTTACAAAGGCTTCAGTTTTTCATTCATTCTGAAACACACACACACACACACACACATATGGCCAGGATGTGACCCCTAAGTGCTCAGCCATGATATCAATGGGATCGAGCTCCGTCTTGCATGTATCACACATTATCGACATCAGGGTCACTTTGAATAATACGGATTAAATCATCTTCACGTATCGTTCGATAGCCACCGTGCCATCAAGGATTATCGCACGTATTATTCCATGACTGGACATTATGCACCGCATAGTCACCAATTGAGGGTGATGAGACTTCCAGATAGCGAAATGCAGATTTTCCGTCCCTCAAACGCGCCAATTTTGCTTATTGATGAACTCATCCAAACCATATCAACATCAAAAACCTGTTTATCAGTTCTGAGGGCAGTAGTGTTGATGAAACGCATGCGCTGTTCCGTGGCCGTGGGGCTTAATGGATAATGGGTTTGAATTTTCTATGGGAACAGAAGCAGATAATCTGTCGCAGTCTCTCCCGATGCAATCCCACTTGTGTAGCTCGTGTGATCTGTTTCCTGGGGCTGATTTGATACAGCGCGTGACTTATCGTTGAATAACAGTTTTTCATCCTTTTCGGACGACCGACATCGCGAACCCTGTCATCATGAACACTACCACTTCTCTAAAACTTGTTATTCAGATTCTTGATTGTTAGCATATTTGGTAAAGCTGTCTTCAGTTTTAACTCGATCAAAACTTTTTCTGTGCCGCAGTAGCGCAGTTATGGCTCGCATAGTATGTCTTCCCAAGCGCTATACGCTCAGGCTCGCTGTGTTGGGATGTATTCACGAGGAAATGGCCAACAACAATAACGCGCAGGCTCATACTATGGTCCGATTAAAATTACGTGCTAGTTGATATACATCGCGTGTGGCTACAGTGTTGCCACATGGATTGCCGGCTACCGCTTGGATGTAGGCGACATACAAACATGGCGGCTCACTTCACAAATGCTGAAACATAGTTTATTATGGGGAGCTGTGTTGGAATGGACCGCCAAGAGTTAATGGAGGCATTGCGAAAATCCCGGTCCACAGCTGACTTTAAGTTACCACTAACTGAACTGCAGCTGAAGACGCGTTTTGTAATCCTCAATTTAATGCTATGGGCAACCAAATTACACTTAATGTACAGGGTGTCCTAAAAGTCTTTCTCTGATTACATAAATTGATAACTCAGGCTAGAAGTAAGATACAAATATGAAACTGGTGTCTAATTGTTTACAAACTATCAAAGTTTTTTCCACAAATCAGTAAACTTCCCCATGAGAACACTTGGTAGCACGTAGCACATCTAGGAGATATTCAATTTCCACCCACACATTAGCCAACGTCACCGGAGGAATCGATTCAACGACCGTGGTTATCCGTTGCCGCAGGGTTTCAACATCTGGTACACGTGTTCGGTAGACCTCGTCCTAGACATATCCCCATAAAAAGAATTATAATGGGGTTATGTCAGGAGAGCGTGGAGGCCAAACCGTTGGCCCACCACGACCAATCCATCGCCCAGGAAAGGTCATATCGAGATAGGCACGGACGTCCAAAGCCCAATGAGGCGGTGCACCGTCTTGCTGAAACAAGATATCGGGGTGATAATGAAGCAGCTGAGGAACAGCATACAGTTGCAACATGTCCAGATACACTGCAGATGTGATGGTAGCCTCAACGAAGAAGAATGGCACGATAATTAGATCGCGCAAGAGCGCGCACTAAACTTTCACCTTTGGACTGCCTCTGGTGCACTCCACGACCTCGCCATGGGGTTGTGAAACCCAAATGCACACATTATGGCGATTCACTACTCCACTGACAAAAAATGTCGCTTCGTCGGAAAAGGAAATTCGTCTGAGATAACGACCATCGTCCTCAATAGGTGATAGCATTTCGACCGCAAAGTCATGCTCATGTGGAAGTTTACTCAGGTGTGAAAAAAACTTTGATAGTTTGTAAACAATTAGACACCAATTTCATATTTGTATCTTACTTCTACCCTGAGTTATCAATTTATGTAATCAGGGAAAGACTTTTCGTACACCTGTACTATATATATGACAAAACTGCGGTGAAGCATCTCCAACAGAACTAATATAATGATTGCTTCGTTCATCGGGGTTAAAGCTTACCCGAATGAACAAACTCAGAAAATTTGCACATAAAGTGCGAAAACGAAACAGTATTTTCATGCTATCATTGGTTACCTTAAAATATCCTCACTCTGGCTAGTGGATACATAAGCTGTCGTGTTACAAACAAATCAGCAGCTTTTCTCAGAACTTTATTCCGGGATATTAACAAGAAAATCAGATTCCAAACGAAAAAACGAAATATAGCATATAAAATAAGGGCGAAATAGTATTATAAAAAAAATGTAACTAGGTATTAGAACTAAAAATTCCGTTAAATTTTATATTCCATAGGGCCCGCAGAGTAGTAAACGTCAACAAGTAACAAAATAATAATAATTAACCAAAACTCTAATATTTAATAATATTTATTTGAATACGACAGTTCCCTTTCGGCTTACATTACCATTTGCAAGTTACTTATGTCCAGATGGCCTGACATACATACATCTAGGCGTCTGTACGTTGTTGTTGTGGTCTTCAGTCCGGAGACTGGTTTGATGCAGCTCTCCACAATACCCTATCCTGAGCAAGCCTCTTCATCTCCACATAAGAACGGCAACCTACATCTGTCTGAATCTGTTTACTGTATTCATCTCTCGGTCTTCCCCTGCGATTTTTTCCTCACACACTTTCCTCCAACGCTAAATTCTGAATTCCTTGATGTCTAAGAATGTGTCCTACCAACTATCCCTTCTTTTAGTCAAGGTATTCCAGAAATTTCTTTTCTCCCCAATTCTGTTCAGTACCTCCTCATTAGTTACGCGATCCACCCACCTAATCTTCAGCATTCTTCTGTAGCACCATATTTCAAAAGCCTCAATCCTCTTCCTCTCCGCACTGTTTATCGTCCATGTCTCACTCCCATACAAGGCAACACTCCATACAAATGCCTTCAGAAGGGACTTCCTTTGGTTTAAATCAATATTCGATGTTAACAAATTTCTCTTTTTCAAGAACGCTCTTCTACACATTGCCATTCTGCATTATAGACTGTCAAATTTGGTTGGTACTTTCAATTCTGATTTAGAATTTTGACAGTTGTAGCCAAAATGAAACCAGAATAAAAAGCACCACCCAAATTTGACTTAATATTTACAGACGCCTATATGTATTTTGTATGTTGGGTCATCTAAACATAACCGCCACTTGAAAATAGCAATGTAAGCCGAAAAGGGATAGTCGTATTCAAATAAATATTATTTTTAAATAAAAGCGTTTTGGTTAATTATTATCTGTTAAATTTAATGAAGATAACAAATTAATTTTTATTTAGAAATTAAAATAACAGAAGACCTCGGGATTCGAACCCACGATCTTCCACGTGGGAAGAAAATACTTTTAACACTGCGCTGTGCAAGTACCATTAATCGTCTACTTGCCAACACACAGCCATTAACAACACTGAATTGTATCCTTCGGAGAGCTCCGTTTCATGTAAATCATAGGAAGTTCATCTAATGTCAGCTGATACCTGTGGTATAAAGCTTGTATATGTGACGTTAAATCACAGCCTGTAGGAAAGCATCCAGTAGCGTGTGGGTATTGCTGTGAATAAGTACGTATTTCGTTAGCACCACTGTCAGTTTCCTGTATGGTTATCATTAAGAGATGAAATACGAAGTACAAATGGCAGAACTCCGTAGCCGAAAAAAAAAAAAAAAAAAAAAAAAAAAAAAAAAAAAAAAAAAAAAAAAAAGCAAGGGACAGACAATGAAATGGGAGAGAACCAACAGTTGTAGTGGCAGTCTGGCAACGGGGATTGGTTCGGGCGTGACGATCAGTGCTCTGATTGGAGGAAAGCCGCTCCAGCGCGTGAACCGTCAACTAGCAAGTAATTTTAATAGGACTATAATTCTCATCATTCCACGCGGCCGTCTGTGTAGTTTCAAAGTCCTAACGCAATCCATTCAAATGAAATCCGGTTCTATTTCATACAACTTTTTGTATCTTGGCCCACAGTGTTAGAAATGTCGTATATTGACATAATCGTAAAAGGTTGGTCCAAAACACTGTCATGTATTTTTAATTTATCTATCACAAGATATCCAAATTTATTAGTCCTGGTATATACAAAATCTCTTGTAACTCCTGTGATAGATAAATATTATATAGGCCAAACTGGACGTAATTTCACCGTTCGCTATAAAGAACACACTAGGGAGAGTGAGAAGAGCCCATCTACTTTTTACTTATTTAAAAGCTGAAAAATCACTCACAGTAGGCACTATATAAAATGCACTCGAAATTTTACATATTATACAGAAGGGATATTAAATGAATATTCTGGAGGAAATTGAAGTATGTATCCAAGCAATTAGGGACGCAAATAATTTATTAAGCCATCAATCCGATTTTAAACACACAAATCACATCCATTATTTTATGTATTGTCAATTGAACGCGGAACAAAGGACAATGCAGCTTCATTCATCAGAGATCGTACTATGTACATCTACATGCGATACTCTGCAAATCACATTTATGTGCCTGGCAGAGAGTTCATCGAACGACCATTATACTATTTATCTTCCATTCCATTCTCGAATAGCGCGCGGGAAGAAAGGACACCTGAATATCTCCGTTCCGTTTCGCATTCGGAGGAGAATGTTGGCGATTGTAGTTTCGTAAGTAGCCCATGCCGCAGCGATAAGCGCCGATATTGTCATGATTCCCATCCAAGATCCTGTATCATTTCGGTAACGATGTCTCCCCTGTATCGTGACAATACGAAACGAACTGCCTTTCTTTAGACTCTTTCTATGTTCTCCGTCAAACCCATCTGATAAGGATCCCACACTGGGTTGCAATACTCAAAAAATGGACGGACAAGCGTAGTGTATGCAGTTTCTTTTGTAATTCTGTTGCATGTTTTAAGGGTTCTGACAATAAAACGCAGTCTCTAGTTCGCCTTTCCCACGACATTATCTACGTGTTCTTTCCAATGTAAGTCTGAAGTAATAGTAATTCCTAGGTATTTTGTGGAAATTACGGCCTTCACTTTTGATTGATTTATCTTGAAAACTAAGTTTGACGGATTTCTTTTCGTACTCATGTGGACGACTTCACACTTCTCATTATTTAGAATCATTTGCCAATTTTTACACCATATGCTCAAATCAACCAAAGACTAAATAAAGATTACCATGTTAAACATAAATGTATCATCCATAATGTCCTCCTAAAATTTCTAATAAAATCTTTTACCATACTTACTACATAGTAACATACATAGAAATAATAAATAAAATTGTGCCATATGTCCTGGTATATACAAAATCTCTTGTAACTCCTGTGATAAATATTATATAGATCAAACTGGACGTAATTTCACCTTTCGCTGTAAAGAACACACTAGGGAGAGTGAGAAGAGCCCATCTACTTTTTTCTTACTTAAAATCTGAAAAATCACTCAGTAGGCACTATATAAAATGCACTCGAAATTTTACATATTATACAGAAGGGATATTAAATGAATATTCTGGAGGAAATTGAAGTATGTATCCAAGCAACTAGCGACGCAAATAATTTATTAAGCCATCAATCCGATTTTAAACACACAAACAGATCCATTATTTTATGTATTGTCAATTGAACGCGGAACAAAGGTGTTCTTTCTTCCCGCGCGCTATTCGAGAATGGAATGGGAGATAAATAATATAATGGTGGTTCGATGAACCCTCTGCCAGGCACTTAAATGTGATTTGCAGAGTATCCCATGTAGATGTACATAGTACGATCTCTGATTGTTAACTTCTACATTTTCTCTTTGAAAGAAAAATTTGTAAACGTGTAGTATTCTGAGCAATTGACAGATACTGGCTATAACTCGTAAAAGAAACATAAAACACCACCTAATAAATAGTCAGTTGAAGCAATTAAGGCTTCTAAATACAGTACGTAATGCACTTTATTATTGAAATTTGTACTAGGATACATACTGATAAAAGGAAATGTTTTTTGCAGGAAGACTCCTGATGGCGGCACTTGGGATAAATAAATAAAATTACGTTACTCCAAAGATCGTTGGCCTGGTGTAACAGTGAATCCATAATTGAATTGAAAAGTAGTCTCTGTGCACGCGGACCTATCCAACACAGCGCTTCTGATATGATTTTATCCAGTCCAAAATGCTGAGCATCGTGTGCTTTTTACGCCAACTAATGCCATCCAGTTGTTTCTGAGTGTTCTGATGATGCGCCAAAAGCGCGAAACGCGTTAAAAAGAAATAAATATTATAATTGCAACAGAGACTACTTTTCAGTTCAAAAATAAAATTACTGTGATTTGGACGAACCTTTTACAACTAAAAAATGTTCAAATGTTTGTATAGTCTATGGGACTTAACTACGGGGTCATCAGTCCCTAAACTTACAAACTACTTATGAACTACTTACAACTAAGGACGGCACAAATATCCATGCCCGAGGGGGGATTCGAACCCCCGACCGTAGTGGCCGTGCAGACCGTGACTGGAGCGCCTCAGTCTCCTCGGCCACCGCGGCCGGCTTTTACAACTATTTCACACTGTACAATAATTGTCACCCTGTACAAACGTAAGCACGTACATGTATTTTAAAGCAGGGGTAGGTATAGTTGTGACAGTTACCTGAGAGCTGACTCCTCCTGCCTGCTTTAGGAACACCCACGTGGCTTAGCGGTGGCAGGCCGTGACGTCAGCAGGCGGTGGCGGCAGCGCCTCGACAGCAAAGCCTCGACAAGGGCGTGTGGCTGACGATAGCAGGGCGGGCTGGGGTGCCGTCTGCGCGCCCGGCGATAAGGGTAGCGAGGCGGCGCTAATGCCTCGCAGCTACACACATTATCCGCCCAGGGGCGTAAAAGGGAAACGTCGGCCGCGCTAATGACGCGGCTTATACACCCGCGACTAAACGAGCCGTGCTGGCCGCCCCACCCACACTAGCGCATTACAATCCTCGTGACCCGTCTGTCTGCCGCCGCGATATGAGGCAACTGCGCTGCTTCTCGTAGAAGGGATGAAATCTGCCGACGTTGTTAGGGGGACTATCCACTGTGTGTTGCCAAGTGCTGCATTGCAAATGCCGCCAGCGTACCTGCTAATAACAGCGAGATTATTGTCCACTGGTAGCGTATTACACTGCGGCAGCAGTTCACGATTGCTGCAGAAGTGCTGCTGACGATAACGTTTCAGAATAGGGCAACATCTTGTTTTTAGGTATTAATCATTCTAATTTATACCGAAAGGGGTATCTGTTAAATATGTCAATTTAGAATTTTTTTTTTTTTTTTTTTTTTTTTTTTTTTTGGTCGATAACATAGCAGATTATAAAGCTAAATGGTTGATTTGATTTGATTTTTTCAGGGAAGCGAAAACAGTGTTGGTCCAACCCGCCACTGCCCGCACCGAAACTAAGTTTATTGTGCGGTATCGCGTCCTGTATATCTAGTAAAGCCAACCAATGCCCTTGAACAGTGCAAGGAGTCCCTTTACCAGTTCTTTATTAGACACAATTTCTTCGGGTCTGGTTGTCCCAAAAGTTCTGTGCCTTTTACTCTCCAATGCAGTGCATTCGAAGATTAGATGTGACGCAGTTCCATCACCGTCATCACAGATCCTACATTTAGGGTCTTCTGTTATTCCCATTGTATGTAGGTGTTTTTTGAAATTCCCATGGCCTGTCAGCTATCCAACCATGAGTCTAATCTCCCTCCTGTTCAGGCCCAGGAAGGCAGAGCTTCTTTTAAAATATGGCTTTGGCATCATTACCTTGCCATGTTTTTGTTGATAGACTTTGGAAGGATTAAATCTGCCGACGTTGTTAGGGAGACTATCCACTGTGTGTTACCAAGTGCTACATTGCAAATGCCGCCAGCGTACCTGCTAATAACAGCGAGATTATTGTCCACTGGTGGATTATTACACTGCAGAAGCAGTTCACGATTGCTGCAGTAGTGCTGCTAACGATAACGTTTCAGAACAGAGCGACAACTTGCTTTTAGATATTATCATTCAAATTTATACCGAAAGGGATATCTGTTAAATAAATATGTCAATTTAGAATTTTTTCTTTTCGTTTTGCTGTCGATAGCATAGCAGATTATAAAACTAAATGGTTAAAGATACACTCTTTGAAAATCAGGATTTTTACGATTAGGTTTCTGTGAATGAATTCTTGACACTGATTACATTAATTCTGGTTATTACTTACAAAGCCACTGCGCAATCTCACTCCATGAAACACTTTCTAGGAATATCGTTCCCCCTCAGTGTTTAAAGTTGTCACTTACAAATGTGGGACTCATTTGCGTAGCGATTAAGCCGTGACGGCAGAGCTCATTTTCTTGAAGTTCCTACCTTTCTTTGTAAAGACTGACCCAGTTATTGTGTGAATAGGTGCACTGTGGACGCAACCTTTTGTCTATGGAGATACCATCTCTCATGAAATGGAGGTAGTATTCTCAGAGGCGCTGTAAAGTCAGTTGTCATAGTCGTCATCTCTAGAAATGAAGCCCTTTTGTTTTGCCGACACAACTGAACGATGGAATTTCTGAATGCCACAAAGAACGTACACGATGCCAGTAGTTAAAACTGTTCTCTCTCTCTCTCTCTCTCTGTATATGTGTGTGTGTGTGTGTGTGTGTGTGTGTGTGTGTTTGTTCTTTTTAGAAACTAGAAACTTCCATTGGAACATTTTGACAAATTTTGTTCGAAGGAGCTTTTGTTTCATTCTTCATTTTAATTTCATACAATATAACATACAAACCATCGCCTATGACTAACTGGGTCTCAATTATTTACAATGATGGTAGAGTGTCTTATTATTTACTACGAATCCACTGGCCAACTTACTTGAAATCTTAATCTACTACTAAGGTTAGCTACTTAAATTTAATAAACTACATGTTGTAGTGTTACAGTTGTGCCGGCATGGATATAAACCTGCATCTGCGGCCAACTCGCCGAGCTAAACCAACACCACCGAGAGAGAAGGCCGCGGTGCTCTCGTGTGTCGTCAGGCAGAGTAGGTTGCGTGCGCATAGCTGACTGGGTAGCCGCTGGGACACGGCCCACTATGCCGAAGCAGCGAGCCAGTGAGCTATGCGCGCGCAACCTACTCTGCCTGACGTCATACGAGAGCGCCGCGGCCTTCTTTCTAGGTGGTGATGCCTAAACCCGGTGAGCTCGCCACTGGCACTGAGCAGGCCAAGAATGACATTGCAGCCCTCCTCAAAAAAGTTATGGTCATTTTCTAATAACCTGAGTAACTAACTTTCGAAGGGCTTGCAAAAAACGATCTGTTTCTCCATTGGCTTATCAAGAGTTAACAGCTTCGACTGGCTGAGGAAGTTTAGGTGTGGCTACTTTTTCCGATGATTGCATTCTTTGCCTTCTGATCCTGAAGGTACTTCTTTCAAATGTTGGTAAATCTATCGTACCAGACTGCGTGGTCATCAGTCCGTAGCTTACAAACTACTTAAACCTAGGTAAACTAACCTAAGGACAAACACAGACACACCCATGCCCCAGGGAGGACTCGAACCTCCGACGGCGAGCAACCGCGCGCTCCGCAGCGAGACGCTTTAGACCGCTCGACTACTCCACCGCGGCGGTACCTCTTTATTATCAAGCGCTGTGTGGCCCTATTACCAGAATTTATGGGATCGTATGATGGTTTTATTGACACGATAAACTTTTTCTTTTAAATTTTTTCTCGACTTACGAGTGGACTGACAGTGATAGTTCACTATCCACTCATATTCTTTCAATTCCTCGTACAGTGACCACTAACTTCTTGCGCAGTTAATTAATACCCTCATAAAATGACGGAATTAATTTTTATTACACCAGAAAATCAAAGTTTGAACAAAATCCCTACTTATTATCATTTATCCTATTTGTTTTTCGATTTCTTCGTGGTTCATGTGATAGTGTTTAAGTACTAGTCAAGTAATTTTCCGCTGTGTTCATAAAACGTTTCTTTCTGTTTTGTTTTCTATATGTGAAGATGATAGAAGCTTTTGAAACGTGGTGCTACAGACGAATGATGAAAATTAGATGGGTAGATCACATAACTAATGAGGAGGGGCTTAACCGAATCAGGGAGAAAAGGAGTTTCTGGCATATACTGACTAAGAGAAGGGATAGATTGGTTGGACACATTCTGAGACATCAAGGAATTGTCAACTTAGCATTAGAAGGAAGCGTGTGGGGTAAAAATCCTAGAGGGAGACCGACGGACGAATATAGTAAGCAGATTCAAAAGGATGTAGTTTACCGAACGTATTCTCTGATGAAGAGACTTGCACAGGACAGGGTAGCTTGGACAGCTGCATCAAACCAGTCTGCGCACTGAAGACAACAACAACAACAACATGTAAATACTTCTTGTATGTCTTCGTTCCTTGCCGGCTCAGGATCAAATAAATTGGCCAACGTAGAGATGTTGTGTCGGTTCATTATTTATAAAATACCCGCTCTTTCTCGTTTAATTAATGTGCAAAACCAGTTCTCATACTTGAACAAGTAATGCTTGTACTGATCTTCAATCCGATATCTCCGGTAAGCCCCGACTGAATCACGCATTAAAATGGCAAGTTGAGTCAAACATCACGACCACACTCTTGCAAGCTAAGTTTGAATTAATCTATAAAGGTGCCAAAAAGATTAAATATTTAAAGTTAGCTCCAACATTATATGCAAACGTTTTTATATCTCCTCATTACTATCAATCTTAAGACTTCCATTGTCGGTGAAATAACACCCACCATGTTTCTGCGAGTTTTGTTTACTGTTGTGTCTAGTTTAATTTGCACCATGTCTACATAACTGAAGTAAGCCGATAACTGAATGACTGGCAGGTGTGGGTGCTAAAACGGAAACCACTTCATCTAATTTAAACAGATTTGTATTACATTCTTGTTTCCATAGTTTGAGACTTAAAAGAAGGAAAATTCTGATGCAATGTGCCGTCCGTGACGAGGTTACTACTGATGGGGAACAATATCGAATAAGATAGGAATGGAGAGTGGGAATGTTATGTTTCCTTTTCAAGAGAACCATCCTAGCATCCATATCAACTGGTGAAGCAAGACAGGGGGAACATATAAATTTCAGTGACTGTGCAAGGATATGAACCATAGATTTTTAATAGCAGCTAAAATTACATATTTATGTCTTTAATTTTTAGAAAAGAAAGCAAGTGACCATGTTGTGAATACGTCCATTCAAAGCAATTATACTGGTTTTTCAGTTGTAATGAATAGTATTTTAAAGGTACATATTTCTTCGTGTTTTTCGCCTCCTTTTCCGCGTTTGCAGTTACACACACAGTAAGTCGCTTGTTGAACTAAAATCATATTTACAAACTCCCAATACAGTTGGAACATCACACACAAAGTTGCTAGCAGACGCCTGTTTTGATAGAAACGAAAGAAAAACACACCTCACAGCACGAACCAAAGAACTCGAAAGCAAAGAAAACACACAGACAATAAACAGAAATAAACAAACGACATACATAGCCTACCAGGCCACAGAAATAGCTATTTTTCAAAAACTTTTGTAAGAAGTGTTACTGTAAATAGTATAAATAGTGTCAATATAAGCAGTGACAGCAAGTGGTAATGTGGTACAAATCACACATGAAGAGGAAAACACAAAAATTCGTGAGTAATCTTAGTAGTCCAATTCATAATCAAAGCAATACAATTGCATGAGAACTGTTACCGATCGTAATTAGTAAAAAAATCAAACCATGTAATGTAATACAAACCATTTCTTGTACAGCTGAGCACTGAAGATGCTTTAGAATAAAGCGAAACGTGTCTGGTCTAAAGTAGACCAGTATTTTTAAGGTGTTGTTGTTCATTAATTTGAATAAAACATACCATATACTTTTTACTTTCTTTAGACTTATGAAACATTAATATCCCATTATTCGAGTGGTTTTATGTCGTGCTGTAGTTGTCAATTCCTTAATGTGAGAAGGCACTGACAAATAGCCGGAGGTAGCGTGTTTAATACTACAAAACTGGATTAGAGCAGGCCATAGCATCTACACGCTCCATGGGCATATGGCGATTAAAAGTAGACTTCATAACGAATATTACCTGGAATTATATTTTCCTTCTGCACCGGAGTGTGCGCATATATAAACTACCTGGCGGATTAAAGCTGTGTGCTGGACCGAGATTCGAAACTTGGACCTTTGCATTTCGCGGGCAAGCGGTCTATCTCCAGAATAGCTCAGTCGGTAGAGTGCTATCCCGCGCAAGGCAAAGGTCCCAGGTTCGAAACCCGGTCTGGCATACAGTTTTCCTGTGCCAGGAATATTCAGGAATATTATCGAGTAACGTCCTGTTAACTGCCAGATCATTTGATATTTCGCGTGAGCGCAGACTGAACGAAAGGCAATCGGCCGTGTCCTTTCGTCTTATGGACTCAACAGAATAGTTAATTATGTAGGAATGGCATGGGGGTTAGTAAAACACGGCTTTTTACTAATGAGGGTTTAGCGTCGCATTCAGTACACAGCTTCATCTAGAGCTCTGTAAACAATAATGGAGAAACATTTGACGACCAACCTTAAGATGACAATCATTGCCCCTGTACTTACAGTAGTATACTTTTTTTATCAATATTATTTCGCAATAGCGAATTTTTCTTAGCGTCACTGTATAGGGTATGGATGTTATACCAAATTGTGACATATGGAAATTTGTGCTGGGCCGGGACTCGAAACTGGGTTTTCCCGCTTTTCGCGAGCGGTCGCCTGAACCACTAGGCTACCCGAACACGACTCCAGGACCGTCCCAAACTTCCATGAATATAGTTGACTCATAAGTGCAGTCAGTGTGGCATATGGAAGTTTGGGACGGTACTAGAGTCGTTTTCGGGTAGCCTAGGGGTTAAGGCGACCGCTCGTGAAAACCGAGAAAATCGGGGTTCGAGTCCCGGCCCGGCACAAATTTTCATGTCACAATTTGGTATAACATGCATACCTTATACAGCGACGCTAAGAAAAATTCGCTGTTCCGAAATAATATTGATAAAAATATCAACACTGTAATTCGTCACCATACAGTTTTTTAGTAGTATACGTTGTTTGCCAAACAAGGAGGAAAAGTCCTTCATAATGAATATAAGAACAAAGTAGTTGCTCTGATGTTATAGGAGCTCTTAGTATAAGATATTTAAATCCCTGCTTAAGTTGATGTAGCAGACAATACCTTAAGCGACGGTGTAATGACCTGCAGCGGGCGTTTATTGATTAGCATATGGAATAAGATTTATGTCAGCCGAAACAATGCCCGCGTCACGGTGAGTCAGTAGGCCCCAATCAGTGTCGTAGCAGCGTGTTAGCCCACGCTGATTACAGGCCGAAATTGCGGTTTTGTTGCTAAGCACAATGAGGATTTAATCTGCACTAACCAACAACTGCTATCTTAATTCTATTATCAGTCGCTCCATTCAAGTTTTTCTCTTCTGTTATGAACATAAACAATGTTCCTCCTCTAGTTCCCGTGACCCGGCGACCGATCAGCATCCCCCATCTTTCAGGCTCTGATCATGTAGTTCATACGCTATATACAGAATACTCGTACATTTTCCCACCTACGTTCTAAGAGTTCCAAAGACGAAATTTGTTTTTGTTATCGACTAGCAAGGTGAAGTTTTTCTTTCACAACTAGAACAGTGAGTTCACTAGGAACCCAGGATTTCATTTCAAAATTAGGAAAATTAAACAAACAAATTCTAATAATATCTTAATAACAACGCATAGTCAAACCTTAATCTACCTTCCTTTTCTATCTGTTAATATTCCGTGTAAAAACACTCGAATAGCTAAATTATCTAAATTTTCTTGCTAAATATTGATTTTAAATTGAAAAAAATAAAAAATAAAATAAAAAATAAAAAGATAAAAAAATAATAAAAAAAATACATTGCATAAAGAATTCGTCTAAAAATAGTTAACGTTTAGAAATTAACCATGTATTATAACAGTGGGAGACGAAGCAATGAAATAATATCGATTGTAAAGTACTTGCATCAGGAAGTAAATAAAACAACGAATAGAATGTAGCACAGGTGTTGAACGGACTACGAGTTCGAGTATAATAAATTTTCTTGAGGCAGAAACTTTTCTATACAGAAATTAGCATAGATTTAGTCGATTTTGCGATAGCTGCGAAGAAATATGTATTTACGATCTATTCCGGCCACGCATTTCATAAAATGGAAAAGAAAGAAAAGAGAAATTACACATATGCAATTTGTATAATTTCAGCATGCATTGTGAATATTTGGATTCATGTACTAGCTTCGTACATGTTGCCCGAAACAATGTGAAAGTTAAAAAAAACTGCAACAACTGTAAACATGGTACAATCTTCAACAACTTCCGCCGATCTTCGCGTTTGGGATCATCTCCTTAGCATTCGTCATAAGTTACATGATGGGTTAAATTTTATTAGTGGCATCGGAGGCGTAGTGCGCTAATGTTGGAACAACGTGTTCGATTTACAAAAACAATTAATTTACTAATCGGACAAGGGTACATACAAGAACCTGTCAAGCAAAGAACAGAACCAGCATTATTTATTTCGTGAACAACACGAAAAATTATTCGCTCTCAACCTGCGTAACTGAGTTTTCAGAGAGCTTAAGAAGGTCATTGCCAACATCAGCGCATTACGCCGCCGAGCCCGTAAGTGAAATTTCACCTAGGTCATGGATCCACTCATCTAGTTTGGTGAGCCGGTCCGAAATGTCTTGCTGTCTCGTTGCAGTATTTACAAATTCGGGAACTTTCATAGTGTCTGACAATTTTTCATTTGCAGTTTTTTTTTTTTTTTTTTTTTTTTTTTTTTTTTTTTTTTTTTTTTTAATTTGAAATACTTGATTCAGTTGCCAATAATTTACATTTATACTTATCTTTATAGGTGGAACAAGTCTAACGGTAAAGTGAATCTGAAAACTGAAAGGTTTTTGAGACGTTGCAAAGTAATGTGGTCGAGACAGCTGAATTATAAAAGACTTATCTTAGTTGTAGGTTCAGAGGCATGTAAAACTTTTTGAATGATTTGCTGGTTGTATTTAGACTTAAAAATATTCATAATTGCAATTTCAACCGTGTGTCCAATATCATGTGGAAATAATTCCATCTTAGTTCATGTCAAACCTCAAATCACTTGGCAAGACCCACTGTAATAAAATTTTACACATCATTAAAGGCAGAAAAAATGTAGCTACATATTTCGTTACAAGATGTAATAAAGGTAAATAACATTTCTGGATTAAAAGCGGGAAATTACGAAAACAGGGTGTTAATTAAAATAAAGCAGAATACGAATGATACAGTTATTTAAAACTCATTTAAATAGAGCGGTTCACACGGATGCATAAGCATTCAACAAATGTCCACGGAACACCAAGTGACGAAAGCTCATTCTGTTTTATATGAAACATTAACCAATACGGACCTTTTTTATTCTAAATTACCAGTGCCGGAAAAAAATAGTACGTGTAATTATCACAATGCAATTCAAAGAGTACAGTGCAGACATACAAAGTCGTAAATCAGAAACACGTTTTTATCATCTATCATCAGATTGAAAGTAAAACAAATATGGAAGACAGCCAAGGTCGTGTTATCGTGAATCGCTATATGAGTTTCACCCCTTGCTTCACATATTCGTTAATGTAGGGCAGTGTGTGACTCGCCATAAGCTGTTTCTGGGTCAGCGTTACCTGATAACTGCACGTCTATAAGTAGTACAGTTAACAACCGTCCGATGGCAGCACCAGTCACATGACCACTCGCAATAGTCGTTCCAAATAGCGCCTTTTGTTACAAGCAAAACAACGATTTTAATAAAACAGCGATGGGAGCTCACTAATGATACACAGTATAACACTTAAATCCTAAAGTATCCAAACGCTTTAATATTGTTAAAGGGCCTGCATAGTACTAGGGAAGTATTACGGACTTCAGACGTAGTTACATCCTTTGCAAAAGAAATGCATTTGCTTGTCATCCATCTCGTCTTTGTAGCATTGTCCTTTTCTTCTCGGTACGCGGAACTTCCGTTTTCTGCTATCAAAAAATGTTGTGCCAGGAAAATACAACAAGAAAATATGTAATGGAAAAACAGAAAACTTTATTTTCCAGTACCACAGAACTACATATATCAAGTCAGTGATTTTCACCGATCTACATTGCAAGAGATCAGAGACTCTTCTCTAAAGAATAATTAATACTTCTCACACGTAACGGATATTTCATAGTGAAAAGCAGTAGCGAAAGTAACAATTTTAAAATTGTTAAGATACAGTGCATTGAATGAAAATGAAATTAATATTCGTTATATCATACCAGATTTCGACGTAAGGGCTCCAGGGCTTTTATTGCAACACCAACACGCTAGATAATCTTTGCAAGATGTCAATATTCTTACAAATCCACATAGAATGGCTCGATTCGTGTTTCGTACAGACCGCAAAGTAAATAAATAATGCTGTTCCTGCGCTATTGTTAACGTGTTCTTGTATGTACCCTTGTCCGCTAAGTAGAATTGGCCAGTTTTCATTGTTTCTTAACAATGTTTTGATACGCAGAACTGTTTCGCTGTTTCAAAACCGCCATGACTCACGATTTCGAAAACGTCGTGTACAATCCGCTGTGTTTCGGACCACATTTGCAGTCGATACTGAAACTGTTTCGACCTGTCGATTTCACTGTTTCCAAACAGCGGTGTTTCGGACCACTAATGCAGGCCGGCGGAACAGACGAATTGTATCGAAACAGTGAGGTTTCATTTTGCTGAAGATCGGCATAGTGACTCACTTACCTTACTACCGGTAGTATATGAATAGTTCTTTTGCATAAACGTAAATTAACATAAAACAACGCTCACTATTTGTATCGAAATACCTGTAAAATTCAACGTTTGTCTGTTCATGTATGGCACGGGAGTCGTATTAAAAACATAGGACTAAGCCTACAACTTCCTTTTCAAAAATAAGAAACAACATAAGCCTGAAATGACAGTCATTGTACTAACAAGGAGATATTGGAAATCTAATCTGATATTGAAGACTTACAATTTTTCCCAAACCGTTAGCTTCTTGCGAGCGAAAACGGAAGTTACCTAGAATCATCACAATGTTGCCTGGACACTAATGTAAAAGAACAGATATTTTTTAAAAGATATAAATACATGCAAATCTAACATTATGTGCCGGTTTTGATAAATTTGACATTTATACTTCGATTTCATGAAAGTTTAGACGGTAAATGAAACTGCGCGATGAGAATATCTCCAGGACTCGAATTTTAAGATAAGGTATATTCAGGTGAATCAGGAATGTGATAACGATGTATAAAAACTTAACGCTTCCCAAATTTTCGTGTGATAGTATTCCTTCTCAATATCACATGTAGGCTAGCACACACATCTATCAAAATTAGGCACTAGAATAGAGGTAAGCAAAATAAATTAATTATAGCTACTTTGGGTTAAATTTTCCTTACGACCTTGGCGGACTCGCGTGATAATGTTGGCAATCGCGAGACGTCGGCAACCGCATGACAACGTCAGTGTTTTGTCATGAAATCTTCGTTTTACGAGGGCTATTACTTTTACTGAGCGAACGAACTTCCATACAAAGACGTGTCAGCCATAGAACACAGGAACAGCATTATTTAATTACTTTTTTATCTATACTAATCAAATCATTCTATGTGGCTTTCTACGAATATTCACATTCTGGCAAAGATTTTCTTTTGTGTCCCAGCCTCGTCGCCGCTTTGTGTCTCGTTTCCGTCGTAGGTGTCGGTGGCCGAGTGGAATGAGACCGACACAGGAATAAAGATAGCACGCTGGTGCAGGTACGGAGGGGAGCAGCCAGAAACTAGAAACACTAGAGTAAATTAGAACGAGATATATATTGAACAGAAGTTATACAATACTTAACTTTTACATAATACTGCAGAAAGCTGATACATAGTTGAGATAGAGTCCTGCCTAGTGCCTAACTGATAGCCAAGTCTTCACTGGTGCCTATCGGATTCCGAAGTCTTTACTGGTTCCTAACTCAGTCCCAAGTGAACGATGTTCAGTGGTGGCTACGAGCGGAGTTGTAGCAGAGGGCGCTCGTGGCTGTCGTCGTAAGAACGCCGCGCCGTGCGTTCAAATGTTCAAATGTTTGTTAAGCTTATGGGACTTAACTACGGGGTCATCAGTCCCTAAACTTACAAACTACTTATGAACTACTTACTAACTAGGACGGCACAAATATCCATTCCCGAGGGGGGATTAGAACCCCCGACCGTTGTGGCCGTGCTGACCGTGACTGGAGCGCCTCAGTCACCTCGGCCACCGCGGCCGGCGCGCCGTGCATGCATGGCGGCGCGCGGCGAAAGTAGGTGGCGCGCACTTTGGACTTGTGCGACACCACATTTTCTACCGTGTTTTTGATGTTGCCAACATCGAGGATTACGAACTGATGACCATAGCAGTTTGGTCCCATAGGTTTACAAATATTTGAACAGTTTGAACATTCATTTCTCGGAATACAAGTCCAGTCCACCACGTTTGTAGAGGCCCAAAAGGCCACGGGTCACTTATACAAATTTATTTAAGGGGCGACCTTAATGAAATTAACAAAAAATGTCAATTTTCAATTTATTTTGTTTGTTTGTTAATACATGTCATGGACAATAAATTCCCAACGTTTCAATGTTTAAATCGCATCCGAAGTGCCTGAAAATTAATTACAAGTGTGATGCGGCCTTACTGCAAAGCTCACATTTAGAAGCAGCACTTCAATACCAGCTCAGTGAACAACGATTCTACGTATTACTTTCAACCAAATATGTGCGGAATACATCTAGAAGGCCGTGATACATACTCTTCGGTTTTATAGATCATCTTCGATTCTGTTACGTATCTTATATAGAGTAACAAACTAGCTGCATCGTTTATGACGAAGCATTTTTTATTTTATTTTTTTCCTTGTGATACTGACGGTGATCTATAAAAGTGCGCCAGTCTTTCTTCATTCAGTTCATCAGACAGAACCTATCCAGTATCAATGACATGCAAGTGCAGTATGGGCTGCATATTCCCACATGTTGTCAACGGATGAACAACCTAATCATCATCTGTGCCACATTAGCTGGTGTAAGTAGGTACAAGCTCAGAGGGATAACAACCATGACATTCACGAGTAGAGGCTTCCAAATTGTATCCTGGATGTTATCAAGCACATTTACAGGTTTGTGGCCGACCATGCCCTTCTCAAAATGTGTTCATGGCAAAACTCAGAATCCAAATGAGTCTCTAAATTCACTAATATGGAAACGTGCCTTAAAACCACATCTGCATTTGCTACAGTTGTTATAATTGCAAGTAATGATGCAGTTCTTGTATTTAAATGATGGGAACGTGGGGAGGATGAAGGTATTAGAAAGAACGAGCTTCAAGAGAGGGTATTTTACTCAAGACACCCTTAGAAAAATAGATTTACAGCGCGTCTCTGCAACTGAAAAGTCAGTTGTAGACCTGGTAAAGGAAAGAAGACAAGCAACAAGAAACCAATAGAGAAGCCTCGAAGGAAAAGACGACGCAGAGTACACATGTGGTGCTTTCTGAAGGAAGTGACACAAAGAAAAATTTTTATTGAACTTAGCCGGCCGCGGTGGCCGATGGGACTGAGGCGCTCCAGTCACGGTCTGCACGGCCACTATGGTCGGGGTTCGAATCCCCCTTCGGACATGGATATTGGTGCCGTCCTTAGTGTTAGCTAATTCGTAAGTAGTTTGTAAGTTTAGGGACTGATAACCCCGTGGTTAAGTCCCATAAGTTAAACAAACATTTGAACATTTTTGATTAAACTTAAAATTACATTTCCTGAAAAGTTTGTTTTTTAAAGTTTATATACCTTTTTCTCAGATTCTATGAATGCTAGAATTTTAAAAGTTTGTACAAATATTTCTGTAAACATAATAGACTTTGTCTCAAGAGCAATTTTTGAAATTCTTATTGCAAGCTGAGATACGGGGTGAATTACTTCGAATTTTGCATGAATTTAAAATTGTACTTGTGGAATTATAATTTAAAAAAAAAGTATCAAAATTCTCCTGTTTTACCTATTCCAATAATCTCATGAGAGGCTTACAACATATGTTATTGTTGTCTTCAGTTGTCTGCAGCTCTCCACAATACCCTATCCTGAGCAAGTCTCTTCAACTCCACATAAGAACAGCAACCTACATCTGTCTGAATCTGCTTACTGTATCCATAGCTTCCTCTTCCTCTGCGGTTTTTACCCCAAACACTTCCCTCCAATGCTAAATTCAGGAGTCTTTGATGTCTAAGAATGTGCCCTACCAATCTATCCCTTCTTTTAGTCAAGGTATGCCAGAAATTTCTTTTCTCCCCAATTCTGTTCAGTACCTCCTCATTAGTTACGCGCTCCACCCACCTAATCTTCAGCATTCTTATGTAGCACCACATTTCAAAAGTCTCTATCATCTTCCTGTTCCCACTGTTTATCTTCCATGTTTCTCTCCCATACAAGGCAACACTCCACACAAATGCCTTCAGAAAGGACTTACTTAGGCTTAAATCACTATTCGATGTTAACAAATTTCACTTTTTCAAGAACACTTTTCTATCCATTGCCAATCTGCATTTTATATCTTCTGTACTGCGACCATCATTTGTTAGTTTATTTCCCAAGTAACAAAACTCATCTACCTTCTTTATTGTTTCGTTGCCTAATCTTATTCCTTCAGCATCACCTGATTTTCTTAGACTGCACTCCACTACCCTAATTTTGCTCTTGTTAATGTTCATCTTATAAGCACCTTTCAGCACACTGTCCATTCCGTTCAATTGCTCTTCCAGGTCCTTTGCTGTCTCTGACAGAATTACTATATCGTCGCAAACTGCAAAGTTTTACTTTTTATTTCCTCTCCCTGAACTTTAATTCCTTCTTCAAATTTTCCTTGCTTTCCTTTAGAGCTTGCTCAGTGTACAAATTGAATAACATTGAAGAAAGGCTACAACCCTGTCTTACTCCCTTTCCAACCACTGCATTCCTTTCATGCTCTTCAACTCTGACAACTGCTGTCTGGTTTTTGTACAAAGTTGCAAATAACCTTACGCTCCCTATATTTTACTCCTGCTTACATCAGAACTTCGAAGAGTTTATTCCAATCAACATTGTCAAAAGCCTTCTCCAAATCTACAAAAGCTAGAAATGTAGGTTTGCCTTTCCTTAATCTATCCTCTAGGGTAAGCCATAAAGTGAGTATTGCCTCCCGTGTTCCTACATTTCTCCTAAACCCAAACTGATCTTCCCCGAGGTCGGCTTCTACCAGCTTTTCCATCCCTCTTTAAAAAAATTCGTGTTAATATTTTGCAACCATGACTTATTAAACTGATGGTTCTGTAGTTTTCACACCTATCTGCCTCTGCTGTCTTTGGAATGGGCATAATTACATTCAACGTATAATGAGTTGAAACAGAGAAATTTTTGTAGATATCTCTAGACTACTTTCTGATAAAAGGAACATACATTTTTTTAAAATAAAACTCTGTTTTTATATATTCAACGTTTTTTGAATGAAATTTAAAGAATTTACTTTCATGTAAAGCGTGGTACAAAATTTCAAAGTTCAAAATTCAAATGTTTATGTAGCTTATGGGACTTAACTATGGGGTCATCAGTTCCTTAACTCACAAACTACTTATGAACTAGCCTACACAAAGGACGGCACAAATATCCATGCCCGAGGGGGGATTCGAACCCCCGACCGTAGTGGTCGTGCAGACCGTGACTGGAGCGCCTCAGTCCCCTCGGCCACCGCGGCTGGCTACAAAATTTCAATGCGGTATCTCCAAACCTGTGGTTTTAGTGCATTTCTGAAATAGTGTGTGTTTTTCATCAACGCCCCCCCTTAAAAAATCCCCGAACAAAAATAGTGTCGTTGGAGTTGGAGTTACCCACGCAGAAAGTGAGTTCTACAGTCTGGCTCTCATCGCTCCAGAGATGACTCTTTTACCGCTGGCGCGAGATTTAAGTCGTAATGAAATGCATGACGTCTGGCTCAGCGCGAGTTACACAGGCTGCTGCGGCCAGCGCGGTGTGCAGAGATGCTGATGCAGGCGTCAGTAATTGAATCAGGGGGAGCGGCCGTGTACTCTGTATTCCCTTACATGCGGCCCCTGGGGACGAGAGAGGGGGGGGGGACGGAGGGGCGGGCAGCATTCTCTCTGCAGCCGCAGGAAAAGTCAAAGTTCGCCCATCCCGACCAGAGGGGCAGATAAAACTCGACCGCCGCCTATGCCGGAAGAAAAAGAAGACGCAGCAGGAGAGGTTAGAACAGTGGCGGCAGATAGCCTCGAGTGATACTTTCCCCTGCGGCCGTAGGCCTCCGTCTTCCAAGAAGCCTTTGTTGTTATATCGCACTGTCGCCTCGTATTCAAATTTCTTGCTTGATTGTTGATACCAGTGAAGTATGGGACGGAGAGGCGCACGAGTCGGTGATAACGCATATCGTATTGTACAGTATGTACAATGTAGTTTAATTAGTTCCAAACTTCGACCATAGATACTAATAGACCGGACAAACAGCGGAACGGCTATACATATGGCGTGGTTCAAACTTAGGACCACGTCATTCTTGACAAAAATTAGCTGGATATAATAAACAACTACACAGTTTCAAGAAATGCCTACCGGCCGCGGTGGCCGAGGGGACTGAGGCGCTCCTGTCACGGTCTGCACGGCCACTACGGTCGGGGGTTCGAATCCCCCCTCGGGCATGTATATTTGTGCCGTCCTTAGTATAAGGTAGTTCGTAAGTAGTTTGTAAGTTTTGGGACTGATGTTCAAATGTTCAAATGTTTGTTAAGCTTATGGGACTTAACTACGGGGTCATCAGTCCCTAAACTTACAAACTACTTATGAACTAGCTACTACTAAGGTCGGCACAAATATCCATGCCCGAGGGGGGATTCGAACCCCCGACCGTAGTGGCCGTGCAGACCGTGACTGGAGCGCCTCAGTCCCCGCGGCCACCGCGGCCGGCTTTTAGCTGCAGAGATCTTGGTGCCATGAAAATGTCATGCCCAGTTCTAATGTTCAAATATTTGTTAAGCTTAAGGGACTTAACTGCTGGATCATCAGTCCCTAAACTTACAAACTACTTATGAACTACCTTAGTATGGTCGAAGGTTCCAAAGCCAGAACTATTATCTCGGTTTCCTTTAACTGTAGAAATCACGTGCGCGAGGCCGTCCCCCGTCGGACGTTCGAATCCACCCTCGGGCATTTTTTTTTGTGTTGTCTTTAGTACATTTTTTAAAATTTTTATTTTTATTTTTTAGCAATCACGTTCAAAATATCAATTGCGTTAATAATTGGCTAAATGAAACTTCCTGGCAGGATCAATACACAGGTAGCAAAAGTTGTGAGAGGGGAGGAATTAAAGCGGGTGGATCTTTCACAAAAAAAAAAAAAAAAAAAAAAAAAAAAAAAAAAAAAAAAAAAAAATCCCCTCACTTTGTGCCGTAAGACACGTATGCGCGAAACCGCAGACTACTTACATAGGCAGCGAAGTATTACATTCAGCTTGTAGGCAAACCAGACAGCTGTTGTTAGAGTCGAAGGGTAAGAAATGGATGCAGTGGTGCGGGAGGGAGTAAGGCAGATTTGTAGCCTTTCCCGAATGTTATTCAGTCTGAATTCTGAGGAAGCTGTAATAGTATGTAAGCATAAATTTGGAGAAGGAATTAATTTACAGGGAGAAGGAAAGCTTTGCGGTTTGCCGACGACATAGTAATTCTGTCAGAGACAGCAGAGGACGTGGGAGAGCTATTTAACGCAATGGACAGTGTCTTGAAATGAAGGTACAAGATGAACATTAACAAGAGTAAAATAAGCGTAATGGAATGTAATATCAGAAGATCAGGCGATGCTGAAGGAATTAGATTAGGCAATGAGACAATAACAGTAGTAGATGATAGTTTCTGAAGAAGCGAAATTTATGACACCCAAAATTAATTTAAATTTTAGCATTTTCTTTCTGAAGGCATTTTTCTGAAGTTAATCACTGTATGGGAGTGAAACGGGGACGATAAGGACTTCAGGCCGAAAGATGATAGAAGCATATGAAATGTATTGCTACAGACTGGAGATTAGGTGGGTAGATCGCGCAGCTAATGAGGAAATGCTGAACGTAATTGGCGAGAAAAGAATTTCCTGGCGTATCTTGTCTAAGAGAACGGATCGAGTCGTGGGACACACTCTGAAACAACAGGGAATAGTCAGTTTTGCATTGGAGAAAAGTGTCAAAAATCAAATGGTTGTAAATCTAAGAGTCGTAACTACTGCGGTTATCAGTCCCCAGGCTTATAAACTATTTAAACAAAGTTAAACTACTCTAAGGAGAACATACACCCATGGCCAGGGGAGGACTCGAACATCAGACGGCGAGCAACCACGCTCTCCGCAGCAATGCGCCTTAGAACTCTCGGCCACCGCGACGACGGAAATGTGTGGGGTAAAAATCGCAGAGGGAGTCAGAGAGATGAATACAGAATACAGGTTCAACAGGATGTGGCTTACCGTTCCCATTCAGAGATGAAGAGGTTTACGTAGGACAGGTTAACGTGCAGAGCTGCATGAAACCATAGTGTGGACCGGAAACCAGTTCACGAAAAAAATTGCTTAATACTTTGCCTTCATCCTGTGAATTGGAAAATGAGACAAGAATTTGAAAAACAAAATGTCGCTGATGTTGATTGCAGTAATAACGTAAAGATCCAAAGTTTGCACAACATACAAAGTCTTGAGGACAAATTCGTAGAAGCCGGAAAGACACACATAATAAAATGAATATCCCTTGTAGTGGTTTGTGGATGCTGTGGGATTGGAAATACTGAACACCTGAGAAATTCTCCCTGGCATTCAACTCCTCCCAAGTATATCAATAACGTTGAAAATGCAGTAGGAAGAACCCGGTTAAAAAATCACAGTGTAACATATACAGCCACGACACTCCCACAGAATTTTGTTATACGCTGCGACAGCAGCGCTCCAAGCGGCCGGCAAGCCACATTTCTGAAAACGATATTGGATCAGTACGAGTAGTGTTGGGTATATTGTTTTTAACATACTTTTTACATTAGGGAACGTATGTAGTGCCATATATACATGTAATCATTTAAAATAACTCCACATTTCTCTTTCTTAGGTTTTCTAAGACCCTTGACAAGGTACGAAACGGTACCTTAGAGGACATTTTCTTTACAATTATCTTGTAACATACAGGCTTTAACTGAATAATTTCATTTTCTATTAAAAATGAAAAATGGCTCGGAAGCACCAGAAGACCTGACCTTCAGCAGAGAGACGTCGCTTTTCTACGCAGGAACGTTAAGATTTGTTTCAGTAAAATCGGTGATAGTGGAACGTAGAAAACGCAAACAGAATGCAATAACTACAGTATTTAACGTAGCAAATCAGCTACCACAGTTGCAGCTGAAGGAGAAACGTCAGAGACGTGTTAATAAAACGACAAAAACAATCAAACTATTTTCCAACAAAGAACACCCCAGTTCCATAATTGTCGCTACATAAGAACCATAAACGGCAAGAATCATCAAAACATTGGCTTTTTAAGCTAAAGTAATTACACTCAAAAGAATATGCACGTATGAGAAAGACGAATGGGATGTAAAAATGTGCGGATCATTAGACTCCACACCGAATTGATACACGTCAAAAAACTGCATGTCATACTATAAAAAAAACCATAATAGAAATGTACTCTTCTCTTATGTTTATGTTCTACTTACTTTCAGCGAAATAAACTGCTAATACACACATATTCGTAATTATTTCTTCATGACGAAATTGTTCTTTATACCACTGAGTCAGTTACATTCGGCTGTTTTTACTTTAATTTCCGTATTATGCGTTCCTCTTGATATTTTACTAATGATTGTAACGCAAAAATTATACTAACTATTTCGTTAATTACGTACAAAAGCGATTATAAACAAACATCACTACTTCGGCAGCTTGCCCACCGCTGGGAGCGCTAGTGTCGCAGCAGCTGTCAGTTGGTAACAACTTTTACAGCAGCGAGTGTCGCAACTATATATGTTAGACTGTGGTAAAACGGTGAAGCCATCTCTCTCTCTCTCTCTCTCTCTCTCTCTGTTACCGCAGCCTGTCTAATCTTCAGTTAGGTCAAACAGCAGAGGCATCTTTCTCCCAAAGAACGTCTAGCAGGCTAAAGGGGAAGAACTTTCGCTGAACTCTCAACAGGGCGGAAAGCGCAGTGAACTCATAAAAGATCCAAAACTCTGCGCCACCGTGTTCGATCACCGCAGCCGAATCCGGATGCAGCTGCCTGGTGGAAACTGCAGAGTCTGTGAAAGAGAAGCTTAAATGTTGAGGTAGTACAGCGCGAGGCAGGAAGGGCTGTACTAGAAAGGCAACACTGTGCACAAGTTTTCTGTATGAAACGATAAAACAAAAACAGCCGCATACTCCTACGTATAAAGAGACAAACTAAACACAAGGAATCATTAATCTCGGAAAGAAAATCCAGATGAACCCCAATACTACTGAACTCAAATGAGAAAATAACAGCAACCAGTCACCTTTCTTACATATTTATTCACCACGACCGGTTTCGAACTGCTTGGCAATTCATCATCAGGCGGTACACATGTTTTATATGTTGCTCATAACATTGTGGAACTCGTTTGGCTGTCGTGAGATGGAACATTATGTGTGAGCTTTGTCTTTGGCACTAAATTACAATATTTACAAGTTTAAAACGTATTCTAAACAGCTACTTACGGTTGGTTCACACTGGTGTTTATGATGTTTCAGGGATTTTAATGCTCAAAAGCTGTCCACAAAACATACTTTACCACAGCACTCGCTTTCCACAAGTTTTACAAAAATAAACAATACAGAGATATATATAGCTAATTGTCAAAGATCACAGTTGATGCACAGATATTATTTTAAACTTATATACCAGTTACAGTTTCAATAGTTAAGTTGTTCACACATTTCTGTTTACATTATTCTCTTACAGTGGTGATTTCTTTATTCCTTAATACTGTAATGGTAGCACTAATGTTACATTTGAAGAAAAATCCATAGACTGCATTTATAAGATTAAACATATTTAGTTGGAGTAGCATTTGGGAATGGCAGCCGGCCGCGGTGGCCGAGGGGACTAGGCGCTCCATTCACGGTCTGCACGGCCACTACGGTCGGGGGTTCGAATCCCCCCTCGGGCATGGATATTTGTGCCGTCCTTAGTCTTAGCTAGTTCTTAAGTAGTTGTAAGCTTAGGGACTGATGACCCCGTAGTTAAGTCTCGTAAGTTCTACAACAATTTGAACATCTTTTGGGAATGGCAAGGAGGGGGGGAGGGGGCTAGGTGTAATGTGATCTAAGTATGTGTAGCCGGCCGCGGTGGCCGAGGTGAATGCCGGGCGCCGTGGCTCAGCGCGCCCGGTCAGAGGGCTCAACGCCCTCTGTAATAAAAAAGCTGAGCCAAGAACTCATCGAACAAAAACGAACATACACGATCAGCGTCCGCAATGAATAGAACCAACCATAGGAAAAAAAGAAAAAAAAAAAAAAAAAAAAAAAAAAGGTGACTGAGGTGCTCCAGTCACGGTCAGCACGGCCACTACGGTCGGGGGTTCGAATCCCCCCTCGGGCATGGATATTTGTGCCGTCCTAGTTCGTAAGTAGTTCATAAGTAGTTTGTAAGTTTAGGGACTGATGACCCCGTAGTTAAGTCCCATAAGCTTAACAAACATTTGAACATTTTTTAAGTATGTGTATGTGTGTTTGGTTTTCTCAGGTTTAAAGAGTCTTTAAAATTTTTGTAGAAAGAGTTATTTACCAGTTCTGTTTGTTCATTTAAGATGGTGTGTGGTGCTTTATTGTTATGGATGAAATTTCTAATTTGTTCTAAAAGGTCAATCTATAATCCTTTGTCTGCAGTGTGTAGTATTTGGAGATTGGTTTTTATGTTTGTAATGGAATGACTGTTTTCAGCGAGATGGGCTGCAAAGCTTGACTTGTTTAAATTTTTTTTAACGGAGTGTATCAATATGTTGTATCGTATTTCAAAATTCCTTCCACTTCCGGAATGGATACAAGTTTAACTACGGAACTTACTTTGTTGCTCATCTTTTTTCTAAACTAGTGTTTGTTCGGTTTAATAGTAGAAGTATTCATTCTAGGCCGTTCAGGAAACGTTTCACCTCGAATACCACCATTTTAGAAATGCCTACTATAAAGGACCGGAATCATAGACACTATTCGTCAATAGTAGTTTGTGATACATAGCAAGTCTTTCGAAATTTATAGTACAAACTAATTTCCTGTTATAGTTTTGCAAAAAGATGCAGTACTGGCATACATTAGATAACGTGTGTGATCACTGCGTTACATGTCGATATTCAGTACAAGTTTCAGATTTTGCATACTTTTCACAATAGTATGAATCGAGCAAATAATTAAAAGCTTCCATAAAATTTCACTCGTATTGTTGAATTTCAGATACTACATTTTCACGTTTTTCATAACTAGTAAATTCTAATATATAATCTCCGAGCAAATGAACTCGCCCGTACCACGTCACCGGCATTAGCGCAATCGAAGGAAAGACAGTCACTAGTGACGGAGCGGTCTAACGTAACGGTGTCACATGTTTTCGAAACTGGAGCAATGGTGTTT
The DNA here is from genome assembly GCA_026315105.1 of Locusta migratoria. NCBI lineage: Eukaryota > Metazoa > Arthropoda > Insecta > Orthoptera > Acrididae > Locusta > Locusta migratoria. Next base: position 214,514,258 of record CM048744.1, on the reverse strand, counting down.
GATCAAGATTGAATGTACAGAGGTCGTACAGCACGCCAGTGTCATCAAGGTCTTCAAGAGGCGTGTGGGGAATCGGCATTGCCGTACAGAAGAGTGGCTCGTTGGGTACGACTGTGATGGTGTTCCCGTAACTCATTACGTTTCTCCATGGATGACCGTCAATGCACAGTGTTACTGGTCGTTTTTGGAGCTTCACCTGCGATCAGCTTTGCAAACACTTTCTGCGCAACCTATCCATCGTTTTGCACGACAATGCGCGGGCGCATACAGCGCAAACTGTGGCTGCTCTGTTCGGTCGATGAGACTGGGAAGTACTGTACCATGTGCCATACTTCCCGAATTTAAGACCTTGTGAATTTAATTTGATTCCTTAGATGAAGGAACCACTTCGTGACATTCGCTTCATAACTGTTCCAGAGATTCGACAGGCAATAGACCGCTCCATTCGCACCATCAACAGAACAGGCTCTGCTAACGGTATACTACGCCTTCCACACCACTGACAATGGCTTCTACACATCGCTGGTGACTACTTTGAAGGACAGTAAGAGGTGCAAACATGTAACGCTTTTGTATCGTTTGTGAATAAATAGTTACCACTATTTAAGTTCCAACCCTCGTACATATATTCAGTTTTAAAAATAATAATTGATTTAGTAAGGCTACGTTTTAACTATCCAATGCAATAAGCAGGCGGACCGGGGATTTCCGGCACAGATTCATTCGGTAGGTGACAACAGGTTTTGAGATCACAAAAAAACTTTTGATTGACTATCCCGTATTGATGCTAGATACTATGCCCATTTCTTTCCATAAAGGTGTTCGCCTCCATAGCTCGGATGTTAGCGTTACTGATAACCACGCATGGAGCCCGGCTTCGATTCCCGGGAGGGAACTGGGTGTTGTGCGATGTCGTCGTCATCATCTTTTCATCATCATCGGTACGGAAGTAGCCCAAGAGGCGTCAAGAGCAATGCCATATGGGATCTTCCGGCCAAAAATGCCATACGATTAGGCCTATTTCAGTTTCCCCATAGGTCCGTCAGACATCAGACAACTGCAGGCGGATGGGATGGGCGGTATTATCTGGCACGTTTGCAACATCAGGAGTCCTCAATTCCTCACACTCCCATTTCAGTTTACATTCTCTCAGTTACATAAAATCACTTCAAATTAATATCAAATAAACATTGCCCGGAGGCGTATTTTGTCTCGATATCTATTAAAGATATGAAACTAAATTAGAGGATTGAATAAAAATTTATGCCGCGGCCGGGATTCGAACACGGGACCTCCTGCTTACTAGGTAAACGCCATAAACATTTTTTTTTTTTTTTTTTTTTTTTTTTTGTGTTCTTCACGTAGATCTATGCTTCGCGGTCGTTGGTTCAGTTCGTTCTTGGTTGTTCGTTGAATGGTTGGCTCAGCTTTATTATTACAGAGGGCGTTCAGCCCCTTGAGCGGCCACGCTGAGCCACGGCGCCTGGCTGACCATTAGGCCTGAGGTATAAGGTGGGATTTCCCGTTAACGTTCTTTCCTGGGGTGCTATTCCACTGTTGGAGAGCCTTAACAATTTGCTACGTATTTATGAGATAAGAAGAGGCAGAGTTGAAATATATGTAGTGGAGGGGGTATGCGTGCAGTCGCCGTAATCATTATCGGCGCAATACCACTCAGTTCGCTTGACGTATGACAAGTTGATGGGCCGTCCATCAGTCCGTAAACTGAAGGCCCGGTACCGAGAGGTCAATTGGAGGCAGGTGTGGGCCAAATCTCTCACGTACTCCTACCATCCGACAGGCGTAGCCTCTGGGACAAGCTGGTCTACAACGTCATGCCGACAAACCAAAGGATGGCCGATATCCGTCTCGTAGTCTCTGGCGATTGTGCCCTGTGTCGCCATCCAGACACCAGGAAGCACGCCGCGGTGGAGTAGCCGAGCGGTCTAAAGCGTCTCGCTGCGGAGCGCACGGTTGCTCGCCGTGGAGGTTCGAGTCCTCTCTGGGGCATGGGTGTGTGTGTTGTCCTTAGGTTAATTTACATAGGTCTAAGTAGTTTGTAAGCTACGGACTGATGACCACGCAGTTTGGTCCGATAGATTTACAAACATTTGAACATTTGAACCAGGAAGCACCACTTTGAATGCCGCCGAACGTGCCGGTGGACTGGTTCACCAACCCAGACATCAAACCGTACCCGCACTCTAAAAACAATTCAACCATTTGGCTGTTGGGTATATGTTCCATGCCATTATTGAACTTCAACTGATGGACGGGGTCGAATTAATGTCGTATCTGTCGAATACACACCACAAGTTAAGGTCACATGATATTTCAAATCTGATGTTTGTTGAGCTATCGTACCAAACTGCGTGGTCATCTGTCGCTAGCTTACAAACTACTTAAACTAAGGTAAACTAACCTAAGGAGGACACACATACACAACACACACACACACACACACACACACACACACACACACACACACACACACACACACGCCCCAGGGAGGACTCGAACCTCCGACGGCGAACAACCGCGCGCTCCGCAGCGAGGCGCCTTATATCGCTCCGCTACTGGTAGTTACCAGCTATTGCAAATTTCTTGTCGGCGCCACTAGTTTATGGGTATGAGAAAGTCTAAGGAAGATAGATGTTAGTGTTTTTTAGTTGTATGGTGTATGTAATGTGTTTAAAAGGGATTGGTACATTTTCCTCCCCCCCCCCCCCCCCCGCAGTATGCAGTAGTGGAAGTGTACGCTATGGGAACAGCTCTGGCAACCATCATTTGAGTTATACCTGTCTATGTCAGTCAAACCTTAAGGTCGTAGATTCTACCAAATACCTAGGAGTTACAATTACGAACAGCTTTGACTGGAGAGAACACATAGAAAATATCGTGGGGAAGGCGAACCAAAGGTTACGTTTCATCGGCAGAACGCTTCGAAGATGCACCAGCTCCACCAAAGATACTGCCTACATCACACTTGTGCGTCCTCTCCTGGAGTACTGTTGCCCCTTGTGGGACCCTCACCAGGTGGGACTAACGGAAGACATTGAGAAGGTTCAGAGAAGGGCAGCTCGTTTTGTTCTATCACGTTACCGGGGGAAAGCGTCACGGAAATGTTGCACGAATTGGGGTGGAAATCATTGAAAGAAAGACGTTATTCATTGCGGCGTGATCTGTTCGCGAAGTTTCAATCACCGACTTTTAGTTCTGAATGTGAAAATATTTTGCTAGCACCCACCTACTTAGGCAGACATGACCATCCCAATAAAATAAGAGAAATCAGATCGAAAACGGAACGATTTAGGTGTTCTTTCTTCCCGCGCGCTATTAGAGAATGGAACGGTAGAGAAAAGTTATGAAAGTGGTTAATGGACCCTCTGCCAGGCACTTGAATGTGATTTGCAGAGTATCTATGTAGATGTAGATGTTATTGGTTAATTTATCAAAATAACAAAACCAGTAAGAAAAAAAGGCGGTTTCCCCAGGTTTGAAAAAAAAAAATAAAAAAAAAAAAAGGAAAAAGAATAAAAGCCTCGGTGGCTTAATGGTCATGGCGTCTGCCTAGTATTCAGGAGGTCCCTGGTTAGAATCCCGGCCGCGGCATAAATTTTAATTCTATGCCTCTAATTCAGTTCAATAACTCCAAACGAATGCTGGACTCGTTTCTCCGATAAAGGCTCCCCGTCCGTATCGAAGTGAGTCTGTGTTGCGCTCCTGACGATCTCGCTGTGGACGGGACGTTAACCTGGGAGCTTTCGTCCACGCGTGCAATACCGCAGCCCGCGGTCGGCAGTATCGCGTTTACGCTGCAGTACCGGAGGCCTTCAAACGCGACCAGCAGCAAAGCTCGCCCAAGACAGGGCTTTACGACGCGCCATCATGCTTGCCCCGTGGTGGCGAGAGCACCAGGTCTGGCCAGGGCGTTCGCCCTGTAATAACCATGCGAGCAGCATACTGCGTCCGTTAAGGCCGCCCTTTATGTCCGCACGAGCTGCGGAACCGCCGCGGTCTGGACAGACGGGACTCGCCACGTATCGATTCGACGGCGAGTTCCGATCCGACACGCTAAGACTGTAACCAGAATGACAAATGCTCTTGTCAACGCAAAACAAAAGGCGCGCATATTCTGGCCGGAGGTAAATATGTAAAAGACGAGAGCTAGCTTTTGAATCGTCATTGGGCTTTGTGAAGTACAGTGTCGTACAGTAGTTACAGTTTACACCGTGCGTCCTTTGTATCACTGATGATCTAATGATGACTATTAAGCCGTTTCTGATAATCAAATTAATAGTAACTGGTTGGTTTATCTTTCGGCATTAGTGCCGTCGACAGGTATCTTTGGTATTCAGAGGCTGTACCCTGTTTTATTATGATATGTTCTTCAACCCGTACACCCCCTTGCGGTACACAAAGCGTACACTCGGACCGGGGTGCCATTTCTTTCAGTTTCTTACGGAATTTTTACCATCTAATTGTCTTAAAATTCATTTCGTGCACCAATCGCTCTCTCCCTTCCCCACCATATACCGCCCCCATTGTTTTCTCACACACTTGATATGTAGATTTTTCTCATTTTTACAGATTTCCAGTTGACGGAAAGGAAAAACATACAACTTGAAGGTACAGGTGGTACATTGGACAGGGAGAAAGAGAGACATTCAGCGTACACCTCGGTCTTTTTCGACCGGTAGCGGAGAGTGCAATTCGTTAATTACAGAACTTCAGACAGATGCACAACGGAGAAAAGACTTCGACTTCCACTTCAACGGCCTTGAGGCTACTGTGGAGGACAGAGCGCTGATACACACCAGAGAGAGAGGGGAGGGCAGAGAAGGGGGCACCCCGGTCCAAAAAACCGTTGTACGGGCTAAATAATAATCGTAGGCTTCATAACTGAATAAACTTCGTAAATGAAATGTAAGATTAAAAAAAAACACTTCATAAATATCGAATGGCCAGTTAAGACACTCTCTGAATACCAAAGACACCTGACGACCAAATTTTGCCGCCAGGTACACCTAGTGACTCAATCAATTAATTAAAAAAAAGATTTTCAAAAATATGTTGCTGTTAACTCAAATTTTAAGCTACAACTACGAAACTTCGGATATGGAATCTTGGTCAGGATTAAGAAAAACATGAGTTACAGAATTTTTGATAATTCAACGAGTAAGAGGGTAAAATAGGGGATGAAAAATTCTTTTTGAAAGCACGTTGCTATTAAGACAATATTGAAGCTAGAGCTGCAAAAATCGATATTTGTATTGTTGATTAGAATTTAAAAAATACGTGTTCCGTTATTTTTGGAAATTCAACCATAAAGGGTGTTAAATTGAAGAGAGGGTGTTTTTCGGAAATCTGTTGCTATTTATGAAATTTCGAAGATACAAAACCAAATAAATTGGTATGTTTTCTTGGTCAGAATTAAAAAGACACATGTTTCGGTATTTTCAGAAAAATAATCATTTAGGGGGTGAAATAAAGGATGAAACCTTTTTTTGAAAAAACGTTGCTAATAAGCCAATTTCGAACCTAGAATTACAAAAAATGATATTTGCATACTTGGTTGGAATTTAAAAGACACAATTTGGGGTATTTTTCGAAATTCAACTATTAAGGGGTGCCATAAGGAGTTAGAAGTAGTAAAATCGAAAGATCAATTGCTTGTAAAGCTCACAGGAATTAACTACGGGATCATCAGTCTGTAAAGCTTACAAACTAATTAAACTAACGTCTTTAAGGACAACAAACACCCATGCCCGATGGGCGAATCTAACCCCGACGGCGAACAGCAGCACTCACCGCAGCATGGCGCCTCAATACGCACAGCCAATCTGCCGCGGCTAAAGTAGTATCACAACATTTCATTATGATAGTACATAAGCTATATCTATGAAAATTTATATTAAGAGGGAGAAACAACTGGTGCTGAGCAATCAGCCTCCACATGCAAAGCAGCGGGCGTTAAGCTAGTATAATCTCTAGACCGAGGTGCCAGACACAGAATGTTGCGAAGCCAACAAGATGGCTCTTTGCCAAGAAGACTGCTCTTTCCCAACAAGACTGAGTTTTACCACACCAGAGAAAAGACACAAATGGAACGAAACTAATCAATAAAATTTTGTACATATTCATGTTTTTGTTAGAATTATGAGTTTATTGGTACCAAGCACATACACTCTAATTAGGTGGCTTAAAAAGTCCCTAATGGAATCAATCAATTTTACTATGAAAGTTCGCTAGCACAGTGGTAGTGTCAGATTCTGAATCCAAAGATGTTCGATCCTCGCCAGGTCCTACGATATTCATCTGTCACTTTTCACTTCTTTCACCTGTGGCAATGTGAATGTGAAAAATATCGAGTAGCACCATGTTTCGGAACCTAAATTAAACTGTCAGTCTCTATAAGTTGCTGGGTAAATCAGGTCGGAGGAAGGCAGCGGCATACCACCGCCATAAAGAACTATGCCTAATAAAGCACTGTGGTGTTCAACCCAATCTTCGGATAGTTGAGTGCTCCACAACCTGTGTCTGCAGGGCGAAATATTTCGTGATGGGGATGAATAGAAAAATGTGCCTAAACTCATGGCATACCTCATAACATCGCTTTGGACCTCCTTTTGATAAGAAAATCCTCATCCACACTAAAACCGGATTCAGAAAGTATCGTTCTTGTAAAACACAGTTACCTCTTACATAAAGTGATGAGTGCTATCGACAAGGGATCTCAGATCGATTACATATATCTCGATTTCCTTAAGGCTTTTCACACTGTACCTCACAAGCCTCTTCTAATCACTCGAACAGTCGTCGGGTGTACTGACGATTCATAGTGTCCGTTTGTTGTTGTGGTCCTCAGTCCGCAGACTGGTTTGATGCAGCTCTCCAAGCTAACCTGTCCTGTACAAGTCTCTTCATCTGAGAATACTGTCGGCAACCTACTTCCCTTTGAATCTGCTTACTGTATTTGTCCCTCGGTCTCCCTCTACGATTTTTACCCAACACACTTCCTTCTAATGCTGACAATTCCTTGATGTCTCAGGATGTGTCCCACCAACCTATCCATTCTCTTAGTCATAATACGCCAGAAATTCCTTTTTTCTCCCCAACTCTGTTGAACACCTCCTCATTAGTTACGTGATCTATCCATCTAATTTTCATCATTGGCCTGTAGCACCACATTTCAAAACCTTCTGTCATATTTTTGTCTGAACTCCTTATTGTTCACGCTTCACTTCCATACAATGCTACACTCCAGACAAATGCCTTCAGAAAGGACTTCCTAAGATTTAAACTAATATTGGATGTCAACAAGTTTCGCTTCTTCAGAAACGCTTCCCGTAGCCATTCTGCTTTCTATATCTTCTTTACTTCGGCCATCAAAGTTATCGTGCTACCCAAGTAACAAAACTCGTCTACTACTTTCATTGCCTCATTACCTAATTTAATTCATTCAGCATCGCCTGATTTTCTGACGCTACATTCCATTATTCTTGTTTTACTCTTGTTGATGTTCATCTTATACCCTCACTTCAAGACATTATCCAGTCCATTCAATTGCCATTCCAGATCCTTTGCGGTCACTGACAGGATTACTATGTCATCGGCAAACTGCAAAGTTTTTATTTCTTCTCCCTGAACTATGTAAATATCTGATAGACAGAGTAACTTGTAATTTCCGACTGTTTGCTGATGATGCTGTGGTGTCGTCGTTAATTGACTGTAACAGCATCAGCGTGACTTAGACTAAATTTGTAGTTGGTGCGAAGAATGGCAGCTAGCTCTCAATGTAGAAAAATGTAAGGTGATGCGCATGAGTAGGAAAAACAATCCCATAATATTCGAATACAGCATTAGTAGTGAGCTTCTTCATGATGTCGCATCGTTCAAATATCTTGGCGTAACATTGCAGAGTGATATGAAATGGAACGAACATGTAAGGACAGTTGTGAGTAAGGCGGACACCCGTCTTCGGTTTATTGGGAGAATTTTGGGAAGATGTACTTCACCTGTAAAGGAGACCGCATATAAAACGCTTGTACGACCACGTCTTGAGTATTGCTCAAGTGTTTGGGACCCGCAGCAGATCAGTTTAAAGGAAGACATAGAGGCAGTTCAGAGGCGAGCAGCTAGGTTTGTTACTGGTAGGTTCGAACAATGCGCGAGTGTCACGGAAATGCTCCGGCAAGTCAATTGGGGATCGCTGGAGGAAAGACGACGTTCTTTTCATGAAATTTAGAGGGCCGCAATTTGAAGTTGAGTGTAGTACGATCTTGCTGCCGCCTACTTACATTTCGCGTGGTGATCACAAAGAGAAGATAAGAGAAATTAGGGCTCGTACGGAGGCATATAAGCTCTATTTGGGAGTGGAATAGGAAAGGAAATGCCTAGTAGTGGTACAGTGTACCCTCCGCCACGCACGTTCCGGCTGAATTGCGGAGTATGTATGTAGATAACGAAAGCATAATATTTAACAAAATAAAATGTCGATTTCTCCAGAGAATTAAGAAGTGATGTGACACAGCAGTGAAGATCTAAAAGGTTAGACTACCTGCTCGAGACATTTGGACCCTTCATAGAACAGCGTGAATTACCTGCGATGCCGTCGGCCAACCTCCAGTAGGAGCAGGCCGAGAAGCAGCCAGACCGTGGTATGCCGGTAGGTGTGGCCCTGAAATGCGGTGGCTGGCAGCAAATTACGGCGAGATGCCTATAGCGCGCCCTGCCGTGGCTGCGGGGTGGGCTAACAGCCTCAATTACACGACGGAATCTCGGCCGCCCTCTGCGCGCCACGGCTAGCCTGCCGTAAGGCGTACACTGCTAGCCATCCCAAACGCAACACCAACATACTCCGCAGATATCGCAGCGAAATTTGAGTACCACGTGCGAAGATCAAATGCTTGAAACCAAAGCCCGAACGAAGTTAGGAAGATGACGAAATTAGTTTAAAATGTTCAAATGTTTGTATAGCTTATGGGACTTAACTACGGGGTCATCAGTCCCTAAACTTACAAACTACTTATGAACTAGCTTACACTAAGGACGGCACAAATATCCGAGCCCGAGGGGGCATTCGAACCCCCGACCGTAGTGGCCATGCAGACCGTGAATGGCGCGCCGCGCGGCCGGCGACGAAATTAGTACTGAATGTTGGCCCACTTCTGGAATATGACGGATGTTACATGCTTCTGCATTGAATCAATGAAGCTTTCAATATGGGGATATGGCACTCCATGCTGTTTCCGCTTTACCGATGGGTTATCTGGGAACGAATGATTCCAAAGGAACGGTTTACAAAAGTGAACTGCCCGCGAAAGGCAAAGGTCCCAGGTTCGAGTCCCGGTTCCGGCCTATAATTGTAATCTGCCAGGAAGTTTGTTGGTTTAATGTGTTTTCGAAATATGTAGCAAACAGTTTTAGTAGTAAAGAACTAATAAAACATAAAGCCATGCAATTTTTCATGCATCTCAGTTGTAGACATAGTTCCTGGGACGTACAGTGATTAAAATTAAGCGACATGTTTAATGTTACACTGGGGGACAAACGTGTTAAGATGTTCGTCTGCCATCAACTCCGATGAGCCGGCCGCGGTGGCCGAGGGGACTGAGGCACTCCAGTCACGGTCTGTACGGCCACTACGGTCGGGGGTTCGAATCCCCCCTCGGGCATGGATATTTGTGTCGTCCTTACTTGTAGCTAGGTCATAAGTAGTTTGTAAGTTTAGGGACTGATGACCTCGTAGTTAAGTCCCATAAGCTGTACAAACATTTGAACATTTTTGAACTCCGATGATTCTCAACTGATCTTAACGAACTTTCCCTCAATGTGTCTGATTTGGTCCAGCTTACAAGATAGGATAGTTTCTATCTCGATTAATAATCTCAATGTTTACTGTATTGGCGTGGTGTCTGTTCTTTCGGACGTCCGAAAGAACAGACACCATACCAATACAGTAAGTATTTATACGCGACGACGGCGTTTGCTTCATCTACTTCACCGCAGATGCGGTAATACGTCCGACCTCGCACGGGAGTCGAGTGTAAGAGGGAATGGACAATGGAGGCACTACAACCGTAGCGTGCGACTTGTGAGAATTTGAGACGGACGGGAGGCGAGCACGGGTGGCCAAGTGATGCCGGGCGCAGTGGCTCAGCGCGCCCGGTCAGGGGCCTAAACACTCTCTGTAATAAAACAAGCTGAGCCAACCCTTCAACGAATAACCACGAACGAACTGAACAAACGACCGCGAACCATAGATCTAACAGATAAAAAAAAGTGGTTAAGGCGACCGCTGGCCCGAAGCGGGAGACCCGGGTTCGATTCCCGGCCCGGCTCACATTTTCACTTGTCGCCATTGCTTAATTTCAGTGCCCAAATGCGGCCACTGTCAATCCTTTATTTCCTATCCTTCTCCCTTCCCTTCCTTTACCTATCATTTGCAAACCGCAATGTCTTTTATATTGAAATTTTTAATCTTTTTATCGAGGTTGGGTAAGTATTCTATAATTGTATCTGTTTATCTTAACATCTGGGCTAGCGGCAAAGTTCTTTGAAGCTCGCTGAGGCACGGATATTTTTCCCTTTGTCTGTTAACGTAGCCTTGAGTTCTCAACGATGTCGGGAATAACCAGAAACTACACTTGGCACGGATTACTGTAGGTTTCGTACCGCAGTTATGCAACTGGGGTATGTTAGGCATGTGGTAGGCACCGAAGTGGTGTCCAGTCGACAGACTTGCATCGGGTTACTGAGCACCAGAAAATAATTATTGATTCGATTTAAAACGTTTCCTTGATGCTGCAGTTTATCTCGCATTACACATTTCTTTTGAAATTTTACTTGCATTTCATTCCATTCTAATTTTGATTTGTATTTGGCGTTAATGTCGCTAAAACGAACATGTGGCTTCACCGATTACGATAATTATTATTTCGTTTTGTTCCCTTTAATGAAAGGGGCGTGTAGAAAAAAATAGGGAAAACCCAAAAGGAAAAGCTGAAAAGTCGAAAAAGAAACGTTAATTGGTAATTTTGCAAAGGGGGGGGGGCACAGCGACACTTTGGATAAGAATTGTATTTTATGCAGTTCCATACCGTTCATGCGACTGTAATAAAATTTTGCAGATTTGTCCTTCAGAACAAGACGAACGGCATTGGCTACATAATAATTCGCACGGTGCATGGCGGAGGGTAGTTTACATTAAACGTAGACACCAGTCAGCATTTTTATTTTCCAATTTCGATGAAATTTTCCTCACTTGACTTTCAAAATGGTCTACTTAAGGTTTCACACGTTCATGGCAGAGAGTAGCTTACTCCAGACTTAGACGCAGTTTGACGGAACTCCATGAATATGGCAGTTACTGTAATGTTGCATATACAAGGAGGGGGGGGGGATGAACAGAGAGAGGGGACAGGAGGATAGGTAAGTAATACAGTGAAAAGCCTGAGGACAAAGAGATAAGAAACAGGCATAGAGGTGGAAGAAATGCTTGGAATGGAAATTAAGGAAAATAGTGTATGTTATATATCAAGTTCCCATGCCTATTTAGCAATTGTGAAGCGTCGCCCGGTTTGGTATTTGAACTATATAAACGAAAGGTAAACTAAGTTCAAACTAAGGTGTGCACACACTTATACTTGATTCTGTTTGTGATCGTTGCTACATATATTCGAATTTAGGTTATGACATATTGTAAATGCCAGCCTATGGCGCGGACGAGTAACGAAATTCTACACTACCAATTGCAGAGTCGTAAATCGATACTGTCGATGACTTCCTGAATGGCTCTTATCAGCCAGTAATGGTTCTGGAGTTCTTGCTGTACACCTTGTCTGTAATATAACCCCCAGAGAATTTGGCGGGTAATCGAGGCCCATGTCAGTGGCCTCTGGATACCCAGAGCGAGATGAGGCTCCCAAAGTGCTCCTCCAGGACATCAAGCACTCTCCTGCTTCGACGGGGTCGAGTTCTGTGACTCGCGGGAGTAGCCGAGCGTTCTGAAGCACAATGTTACGGATCGCGCGGCCTCCCGCGTCGGAGATTCGAATCTTCCCTAGGGCATAGATGTGTGTGTTGTCCTTAAGTTAGTTTAACTTAGTTTAAGTAGTTTGTAAGACTAGGTACTGATGACCAACGTAGTTCGGTCCCATAAGATTTGAAACATTTGAATCGAGTTCTGCCTTACATGAACCACATCTTGTCCAAATCAGGGTCACTTTTGCTAATGGGGATGAAATCATCGTCTATCACCTCCACATGCCGGTCAGTAGTCACCGTGCCATCAAAGAATATCGCAATGGCTAATCCGTTATTGGACATTTTACATCCCACAGTCACTCGTTGAGCCGCGGTGGAGTAGCTGAGCGGAGCGCGCGGTTGCTCGCCGTGGAGGTTCGAGTCCTCCCTGGGGCATGGGTGTGGGTGTTTGTCATTAGGTTAGTTTACCTAGGTTTAAGTAGTTTGTAAGCTACGGACTGATGACCACGATATATTTACAAACATTTGAACATCACTCGTTGAGGATGAAGAGACATCCCGGTCGCGAAATGCGGATTATCCGTCCCACAGATGCACCAATTTTGCATATCGACGAACCCATCGAAATTAAAGTTAACATAGTCGCTAAACCGAACCATTTTCAGCTGTGAATGAGCATACTAATTCCCACCCGTCCAGTTTGAACGTCCTAATTCAAACCGTTCAGAAGTTAAGACGATTTCATTTAATAGAATTCAATGATTGTCGCCATGTATGTGTCTACTGTAAAGAAAATAGAAGTATGTTCTGAATAGAGTTAGTACAAACGATGTAGTACAGGGCTGTTCAAATAAAAAGGTAAGAAACTACTTAGCAACCAAACCGGTAGAAATTGTAATAAGCACTTTTTATTTATTTTAAGTGGCTGTCAGATTACAATGTTTGGCAATTCTGCGGAGTCTGGGTCGTCTGACGATGTCGTGGATTTCTGCCGCTAGTAAGAGTGCGCGACCGAGGCCGTTATAGAGCAGAACGCGCGCTGGGTGGCTCTGGGTTCAACGCCAGGTCGGTGCAGGCGCTTGATCTGCAGCTAGCCTGTCTAGTACGGTAAGCTTCTCTTATTGAAAATAATTAAAGACCGGAACAGCACGTACGCAGTTCCGATTAGCAAAATTATGCGTCTGGGATAATGTAGTGCGATGTCTAGGGACGAGAAGCGTGCGTCGTTTCCTCCACGTAAAAAATTCAAGGCTGTGCCCTCACCAGCCAAAGTGCTGGTCAGTCTTTTTCGACGTCCGGTGCTCATCGAATTCCTCCAGCACGGAAAAACGATTATCAGTGAGGTGTACTGTGAGACACTCCGTAGCCTACGGAAGTCCGTTAGGGGCAAACGGCGTGGGCTGCTAACCGCAGGAATGGTTGTGCTCCATGATAACACGTGTCCACACGTCTACAGTGCCACACAGTGTCCTACCCAATTTTAATTGGGAGCAGATTGAGCATCCGCCCTACAGCCCGGACATGCCGCCCGGTGACTTCGATCTGTTCGTTCCTCTAAAAAAACATCTCAGGGGGACGCCCTTCAATTCGGACGACGAACAGAAGAACACAGTAGAGATTAGCTGTTGTCCGAGCAACAAGAATTCTAGGAACGGGGAGTTCTTTGGCTTGTTAAACAGCGGGATGGTTTTGTGTTTGTAAATCTATCAGACCAAACTGCGTGGTCATCAGTCCGTAGCTTACAAACTACTTAAACCAAGGGGAACTAACCTAAGGACAAACACACACACACACACACACACACACACACACACACACACACACACGCACGCACACCAATGCCCCAGGGAGGACTCGAACCTCCGACGGCGAGCTACTGCGGGCTCCGCAGCGAGGCGCCTTAGACCGCTCGGCTACTCCACCGCGACGGGGATGGTTGTGCTCATGTCTCTGGTGATTACTTTTGAATAAAGAAATCTATTATGTCAGGAGTGTCGTTTCACACCTTTTCATTTGAATATCCCACGCACATTACAGCCTGATGCGGCAATTCTACGGCATGTATAGGGGACACGTACGTAATAAGCAATAAACTTTTGTTTCCTTCATTATTCAGTGTGGAGTTTCAGCAAATAAAAAAAATTTCCAAGGTCGGAAATTATGTGCAAAACTGTTGAAAGAAAGTTGCACATTTTCTCGCTGTACCATCTCATTGTTCATGACGTCATATCCCCTGAACTCTGTCTCGTACCATTTAGTTTTTGCGCACAGAAACTTTGCGGGTGTGCGGAGAAAAACTCACAAAAGTTTCGTCGTTTCGTCGCAAAGGGATATCTGGTTTACGAACCCAAAGAGTACAAACATAAAAAAAATGTTCAAATGTTTGTTAAGCTTAAGGGACTTAACTGCGAGGTCATCAGTCCCTAAACTTAAAAACTACTTATGAACTACCTTATACTAGAGACGACACAAACACCCATGCCCGAGGGGGGATTCGAACCTCCGACCGTAGCGGCTGTGCGCAATGTGACTGGCGCGCCGCAGAGCGCTCGGCCACCACAGCCGGCACATAAAAATAATGATTATTACATACAGAGATTAGAATTAATCGGAAAATATGTGAGGAGATAAAAATAATACTGTATTATCAGCAACAACGGATCTACCAAAATGCCGCGTGCGCATTATCCTGAACTGTTTGCACAGCGTTAAAACAAATAAACGGCACTAAGCATATATAATCATGTAATTTTTTCAAAAAATATTCCGCATACGATGTGAAGTATGTGTGTTGAACGGTATAACGAATGAAAGTGTCGCTCAGACATGCACGCATTTCTGAAGGAACCTGAACGACAGCGAATACATGTGCCAAACATACAAGAAATGTGTTCTCAACTGCGAATATGAATCAGCATCACGTGTACAATTTACTGGTGGCATAAAAGTCTGTGCCGGACCAGGACTCGAACTTGCATTTCCAACTTCTCGCTAGCGGTTGCGTTCGTGCATGCTTGAAGTCCACTTGTCCTGGTAACATCGTTAAAAACACATACTTCACATCATATTTAACTCAAAGCAAAGCATTACACATTTGTAATTAACGTATTTCTCTCCCAGGAATTACACTCACTCTCATAAATAACAGGACATCTTGAGAGACTACATCTACACACATACTCCATAATCCACCCATTGGTGCGTGGTTCCTTCTTCGCTGTTGCAGTTATACAGTTTGTATAGATTTGGTTACCGCTTTTGCGACTGTAATTTCGGGGTAATTTAGACCAGACGCGTTTCGTTTTATTTTAAAGCATCTTCAGTGGTCAAGTTTTTATGTAGCCCTCTTCATGTGGTTTTGTAGCACTCACATTGCCACTTGCTGTCACTATTTTCAGTTACACTTTTCTATAAAAGTTGCCGAAATACCGAAAACTTGCTACTTAATTACAAATCTGACTCATTCAGCCAGACAGTTCGTTTCTTGATCCGTTCATTGTAATTAAGATGTTAGTTCCCACAGTGACCGGAAGGTGGCAGTACTAGTATTGCTCGTCTGACGTGATTCTTATTTCCCATTGTGTACATAGTGATGCTGCGTCCTTATGTGATGCGTTGATGATTCATCTCTTCCGTATACGTAAGACAATAACGTCTGTATATTTGGAATCACTGTAGACTTCACGATTCTTGGATATATTCTACAGAAGAAGAATAATTTATGAGTAACTTATAGTTCAAAATTTGTACCACCATGCATCAAAGGTCTTCCAAAAAAATGTTCAAATGTTTGTGTAGCTTATGGGACTTAACTACGGGGTCATCAGTCCCTAAACTTACAAACTACTTATGAACTAGCTAATACTAAGGACGGCACAAATATCTATGCACGAGGGGGGATTCGAACCCCCGACCATAGTGGGCGTGCAGACCGTGACTGGCGCGCCGCAGTCCCCTCAGCCACCGCGGCCGGCAAAAGGTCATCCACGTAATTCGAGGCGTTATCTTCCATTTCAGTTTATCACTTTATAATGAAACGTAGTAGGGAAATACTAAAAGGTGATGAGACAAAGGTGATACTCCATGCCGAAATATGCTCAGGTCACGGTTTGTCGGCTGAAGAGGCTATTTTAGTGATAATGAACCACGGTGATGACACAATTTGTGCTCCACCAGTGTTTTGGAAAAAAAAGTTTGAAGAGTATTACAGTATCTAATATCCTCGTTATAATGTAAGTCTTTCTATAACATTTCACCACTTCCTCACGAAATTGTTCAACAAATAAGTATTCTGCAACGAGAGTCTGTATTTATCTATATCCCTGTGCTGCTCGGTAGCACAGTGATAGTGTCAGACTATAAATCCAAAAAAAAAATGCGGATTCGATCCCCCCCCCCCCCCGATCCTAAAATGTTTATCTGTCACCTTCGACTTCTTTACCCTCTGTCAGTTTTGCTGATGTGAAAAAAAATCGAGCAGCACCGTGATTCGGAATCCAGGAACCATTGCCTGCCCGATGGGACTTAAAAGTTCCAGCCCATTTAAAGCGTCATAAAACAAAGTGGAAAAAGATACCCGACGTGTGTTTCTGACGGGACGTCGGTGTTCCTCTGATGTACATTTGTAACATTCCCTGGCTGATATTGTTCAGTATCTCTGCTCACAGACAGTAGTAAACAACGGACTGTTTTACGCCTGTATGCACAATTTTGTCAGACGAGTTTTTGTTGCCACAAAAGACGCCGATGTGTGTTCTCACGTTGATAACATTGTTTTCTATTGTTTTAGCTGATAGATACATATTATTCAAGGTATAGAGCTCTTTTTATTTCTATAGTCTTCAAAACTGTGTCTGGAAGTTTTTAGTACTGACAGTGTGTCAGAGGCATTTTGTGCATGTTATTTTTGTAGTTGTCTTTGTTGCTAGGTGTCAGTAAGAAATGGTTTTAATTTTTTTCTTTTATTTACGAATTACGAAATATAAATAAGATACAGGGATAATTACAGTTTGCTTCTTCGCCTTTCAGATCAATAAAAAATGTTCAAATGTTTCTATGCCTTATGGGACTTAACTAGGGGTCATCAGTCCCTAAACTTACAAACTACTTATAAACTAGCTTACACTCAAGACGACACAAACACCCATGCCCTAGGGGGGGGGATTCGAATCCCCGACCACAGTGGCCATGCAGAACTTGACTGGCGCGCCGCAGACCGCTCGGCCACTGCGGCCGACTCAGATCAATATCTAAAATGGTATTTCGATATATAAATTTTGCTACCTGTTGATGGTAAATCCTTGTGTTAACAGAGATGAGCATTTCATGTCATCTCCCAATTGCATTGTATCCTCTTGGACTTTGAAATCCAGATTTTCTATTTTCTTTTATTAATTTTTTCTTTTTGAGTCAAATAAGAACAAAAATATGTGAATATAGTAATGTGCTTTTATTATGTTTTCGTAGTACAATAACCATATATGCTCGAATGTTTGATAGCTTGGGTACGAAAGTTTTTTTTATCATCTGGTAGGTCTATGGTTCGCGGTCGTTCTTTCAGTTTGTTCGTGGTTGTTCGTTGCAGGGTTGGCTCAGCTTTTTTTATTACAGAGGGCGTTTATCCCCCTGACCGGGCGTGCTGAGCCACGGCGCCCGGCTAAACTGAAGGTACCCTTGTAACAGGCTGGGTAAGTCAGTTCGAAGGTCGGAGGAAGGCAACGGCATACCACCTAATAACAGGACCATGCCTGATAAAGCATTGTGTTGCTCACACCAATCTTCGGATTGTTGACTGCTTTGCCTTTTACCTTTTTATTTCTGTACATGAAAGAGATATAAGGGCAAGGTTATGACGATGCAACAGTCATTTATCACTTTACTTGCATTCTGCGATGAGTGCTATCGATAAGGGATGTCAAATAGATTCTCTATTTCTAGATTTCCGAAAGACTTTCGACACTGTATCTCACAAGCGTTTTCCAATTAAATTGCGTGCTTATGGAATATCGCCACAGTTGTGGGATTAGTCTCGTGATTTCCTGTCAGAAAGGACACAGTGCGTTGTAATTGACGGAAAGTCATTGAGTTGAACAGAAGTTTTATCTGTTGATCCCCATGGAAGTGTTATAGGGCCCCTATTGCTCCTTATTTTTATAAACGATTTAGGAGAAAACCTGAATAGCTCTCTTAGGCTGTTCGTGGATGATACTGTCACTTACTGGTTAGTAAAGTCACCAGAAGATCAAAAGCAACTGCATAATGATTTAGATATCAGCATGGTGGAAAAATTGGCAATTGACTCTTAATCATGATAAGTGTGTGGTCATCCATATGACCACTAAACGAAATCAGTTAAGCTCAAGTTACACGATAAATCAGTCAAACCTTGAGGCCGAAAATTCATCTAAATACGAAGGAGTAACAATCACATACAACTTAAACTGAAAAAAACACACAGTAATATTGTATGGGAGGCGAACAAAGGACTACATTCTATTGGTTGGACACTTAACAGATACAACAGTTCTACTAAAGAAACTGCCTACAGTACACTTGTGCGTCCTATTTTGGAATACTGCTGCGTATTATGGTATGCACACCAGGTGGGTGGGACTTACGGACGATTTAGAAAAAGATCAGAAAAGGGCGGCTCGTTCAGTATTATCGCGATATAGGGGAGGGAGAGACACGGAAATGATGCACAAGTAGGGGTGAAAATAATTAAAAGAAAGGCGTTATTTGTTGCGGTGAGATCTATTTGCGAAATTTCTTTCACCGACTTTCTCTTCAGAATGCATATACAGGCTGTCCCAGCTATCTTGTCCACCCAAAATATCTCTGGAACAATAACAGCTATTGGAAAACGACTATCACGGTATCAATGTACGGCTGGGGCCCATGAATGTACATATTTGGAAACATTCTAAACCGAAAGCAAATGTGTTTTTAACAGAAACTTATGTTTTTTTAAATGGACACCCTATATTTTTTCTTCAGCAATCCATAGCATGATAAATCACATAAACAATGGCGTTCCAATTACATCCCGAGATGTTGCGACGCGAAGTTGACGCTTGAAAAACCTGAAATGTGCTGCTAGCGCACGTCCTGAGGCTCAGGTGTGAACCCGATGCTGCCCGTAATCGCAATGTGATTGACATGCGTAATCGCAGTTCCATACTTATCAAGATGTCCGAAACGAATAATACAGTCTGCTGCCATCACATCGCGATTACGGGCAGCATGGGGCTCACGCCTGAGCCTTAGGACGTGCGCTAGCAGCGTATTTCGGGTTTTTCAAGCGTCAACTTCGCGTCGCAATATCTCGGGATGTAATTGGAATATTGCGATGCAACCAACGCCATTGTTTATGTTATTTGCCATGCTATTGATTGCTGAAGAAAAAATATAGGGTGTCCATTTAAAAAAACATAAGTTTCTGTTAAAAACACATTTGCTTTCGGTTTAGAATGTTTCCAAATATGTACATTCATGGGCCCCAGCCGTACATTGATACCGGTGAAAGTCGTTTTCCAATAGCTGTTATTGTTCCAGAGATATTTTGGGTGGACAAGATAGCTGGGACACCATGCATATATTGTTAGCACCTACTTACATAGGGAGAAATGACAATAAAAAATCAGAGCGAATACAGGAAGATTTAGGTGTTTCCTTTTCCCGCGAGCTATTGGAGAATGGAACTATAGAGATAAATCGTAAAAGTGGTTCGATTAACCCTATGCCATTCTCTTCAATGTGATTTGCAGAGTATCCATGTAGATGTAGAGGGCTAAGGAGAGCTTGACCGAAAGCTCGTGCGATTGTAACCACCTTAGCCCTAAAAACTGACTAAAATATCGCTTTGTAAGCTATTGTAGAATGCAAAGAATGGAAAGCTGAAAGGTGGAAAGAGTACATAGAGGAGCTCTACAAAGGAATTCAACTTAGAGACAATGTTGTAAGAAGGGAAGAGGAAGTAGATGAAGATGAAATAGGAGATACTATACTGAGAAAAGAATTTGACAGAGCCCTGAAAGACCTCCTGAAAGACCTAAGTCGGAACAAGGCCCCGGGAGTAGATGACATTCCCTCAGAGCTACTAAAGTCCCTGGGAGAGCCAGCAATGACAAAACCAGTTCACCTGGTGTGTAAGATGTATGAGACAGGCGAAATACCCTCAGACATTAAGAAAAATGTAATAATTCCTATTCCAAAGAAATCAGGAGCAGAGAGTTGTGAAAATTAGAGAACCACGAGTTTGATGAGTCACGGTTGCAAAATTGTAACACGAATTATCTACAGGAGAATGGAAAAACTAGTAGAAGCTCGGGGAAGATCAGTTTGGATTCAGGAGGAACGTAGGAACCCGGGAGGCAATACTCACTTTATGACTTATCTTAGAAGATAGATTAAGGAAAGGCAAACCTACATTTTTAGCTTTTATAGATTTGGAGAAAGCTTTCGACAGTATTGACTGGAATACACTCTTTCAAATTCTGAAAGGATAGTTATTTACAACTTGTACAAAAACCAGACCGCAGTAATTAGACTCGAAGGGCATGAAAGGGAAACATTAGTTGGGAAGGGAGTAAGACAGGGTTGTAGCCTTTCTCCTATGTTATTCAATTTGTACATCGAGCAGGTGGTGAAGGAAAGCAAGGAAAAATATGGAATAGGGATTAAAGTTCAGGGTGAAGAAATAAAAACATTGCGTTTTACTGATGACATAGTAATTCCGTCAGGGACAGCAAAGGACCTAGAAGAGCAGTTGAATGGAATGGACAGTGTGTTGAAGCGAGCGTATAAAATGAACATTAACAAGAGCAAAACAAAAATAATGGAATGCGGTCTTAG
The DNA here is from genome assembly GCA_026315105.1 of Locusta migratoria. NCBI lineage: Eukaryota > Metazoa > Arthropoda > Insecta > Orthoptera > Acrididae > Locusta > Locusta migratoria. The sequence goes on along the minus strand of CM048744.1, from coordinate 214,493,417 downwards.
AAAATCAGACAATGCTGAAAGAATTAGATGGGGTAAAGAAACAGTGAAGGTGGTAGAAGAGTTTTGATATTTGGGTAGTAAAATAACATGCAATGGTCGCAGTACAGAGGATATAAAATGCAGAATGGCAATGGGAAGAATTTTTTTTTGAAAAACAGGAATTATCTAACATCGAATATTAATTTAAGTGTAAGGACGTCCTTTCTGAAGTCATTTGTGTGGAGTGTTGCCTTGTATGGGACTGAAACATGGACGATAAACAGTGTGGATAGGAAGAGAATAGAGGCTTTTGAAATGTGGTGCTACAGAAGAATGCTGAAGGTTAGGTGTGTAGATCGCATAACTAATGAAGAGGTACTGAACAGAATTGGCGAGAAAAGGAAGTTTTGGCATACCCTGACTAAAAGAAGGGAACGCTTGGTAGGACACATTCTAAGACAGCGGGGAATCGTAAATTTAGCATTGGAGGGAAGTGTGTGGGGTAATAATCGCAGAGGGAGACTAAGAGAGGCATATTGGAAACAGACTCGATGGATATGGGTTACCGTTCTTATAAGGAGGTGAAAAGGGTTGCTCAGGATAAAGTAGTGTGCCGGCCGCGGTGGCCGAGGGGACTGAGGCGCTCCAGTCACGGTCTGCACGGCCACTACGGTCGGGGGTTCGAATCCCCCCTCGGGCATGGATATTTGTGCCGTCCTTAGAATAAGCTAGATCATAAGTAGTTTGTAAGTTTAGGGACTGATGACCCCGTAGTTAAGTCCCATAAGCTATACAAACATTTGAACATTTGATAAAGTAGTGTGGAGACTGCAGCAAACCACTCTCCGGACTGAAGACCATAACAACAAGAAGCTATTGTGCTAAAATATACAGTTTTAAGGTAGCCTAGTTCAATCTAAGGACCGTTCGTAAGATCCTAATGTCTGGAGTATAAGTCTACGAGTAAAGTGCAAATTTGAGCGGAAAGTGTCGCGGAGAGGTAGCGCCTCTTAGGTCCCCTGGAGCGCGGCTATTAAGAATGCTGCGGCAAATTCGGCGGCGGCTGCGGAGGCAGGAGGCAGGAGGAAGGCTGCTCTACAGCGGGGCGACCCGTCTCTGCAATTAGGCAGCCTAATGGACGCGCCGTCTCGCCTCGTCTCGCCGGTTACCGCAGCCACACCCCACCCTGCAAGCCTGTCTACACGTTCCGACACTGCGCAGCCGACACAGACGACTCAACTTACACTGCGCAAGCAAAAACCCAACAGGCGGATAGTTTTTTACTCTCGTACGCAATACATGACCACGTCTTGGAAAATGTTCAAATGTTTGTAGAGCTTATGGGACTTAATTACGGGGTCATCAGTCAATAAACCTACAAACTACTTATCAACTAGCTTCCATTAAAGACGGCACAACCATCCTTGCCCGAGGGGTGATTCGAACCCTCGACCGCACCAATCGTGCAGACCGTGACTGGCACGCCGCAGACAGCTCGGCCACCGCGGTCGGCACAACGTCTAGGCCTTGACTTTTTTTTTAACAACAGAAGTACCACCCTTTTACATACCCCTAGTAACACAGAGTAACATATACAGAGAAGCAGCCCCCTCTAAACCACTGTCCTACACTCCCCTCGTAGTTCCGTAAGATGCTAGCAGGTGTCAGGCGGTTCCCTGTCTTAGTACCGGTAGACGACACTAGAGGCGCTTCTGAGGGTAGCGTGGAGGGGAGGGTGAGGGGAGAGATCGTGCCGCCTGCCACGAGGCCACGGCTGTGTCCGGTGTGCCGGCGTTTGAGGGGAGGTGGTGGTGGGGGCAGCTGCTACCTGCCACCTGCTCTGGCCAGTTTAAAGGGCTGCTTCTGACCGCAGCGCCATCATGTGACATCTTACGGAACTGCTTCAAAACCCCCCGCCCCGCACCCCTGAGCGTAGGACCGGGCCCTTGAGGAGGTTTCCCGTCTATATATATCTGTCTGTGCTAGTAATACCATGTGGTTCATTCTTGAGCCACAGGAGGAACCGTGGTATTAGAATGGTCTTTTGGATTTCTACGAGGGGCGTCCAAGCCCCACAATCCTGTAAGCAGCCGTCTGCGAACAGTGAGCGGACCGCGGCAGATTAGCCGCGCGTGCTGGAGCGCAGTGTTGCCGTGCGCGCGGCAGTCCGCCGTCGGCGGTTCGAATACCCTCTCGGGCATGGTTATTTGTGCCGTCCTTAGTATAAGGTAGCTCATAAGTAGTTTGTAAGTTTAGGGACTGATTGATGACCCCGCAGTGAAGTCCCTTAAGCCTTACAAACATTTGAACATTTTTGATCATCATCATCATCATCATCAGAGTCCGTTTATGCCTTTCAGCGTTCAGTCTGGAGCATAGTACCTCTAATAAAATTCCTCCATGATCCCCTATTCAATGCTAACATTGATTCCTCATCTGATGTTATGCCTTTTACTTCAAAATCATTCCTAACCGAATCTAACTACTTTCTTCTTGGTCTACCTCGACTCCTCTTACCCTCCACTGCCGAGCTCATGAGTCTCTTAGGTAACCTTGCTTCTCCCATGCGGGTAACATGACCCCACCATCTCAGTCTGTTCGCTCTAAATCCTTCATCTATAGTGTTCATTCCAAGTTTTTCTTTGATTTCCTCATTATGGACACCCTCCTGCCATTGTTCCCATCTATTAGTACCTGCAATAATTCTTGCTACTTTCATATCTGTAACCTCTACCTTGTGAATTAGGTAACCTGTATCCACCCAAGTTTCACTGCCATGCAACAAAATTGGTCGAAAGATAGAGCGGTGCACTGCTAACTTAGTCTCCATACTTACTTCCTTCTTGCAGAAGAGAGTAGATCTTAGCTGAGCACTCATTGCATTAGCTATACTACACCTCGATTCCAGTTCTATCACTATGTTGCCATCCTGTGAGAAAATACATCCCAGGTACTTGAAACAGTCTACTGTTCTAACTTCGTTCCTCCTATTTGGCACTCAATCTGTTTAAATCTCTTTCCCACAGACATTACTTTCTTTTTGGAGATGCTGATCTTCGTATCGTAATCCTTGCACCTCTGATCGAGCTCTTAAATATTAGTTTGCAACGTTTCAATTGAATCGGCCATTACAAGTAAGTCATCCGCATATGCGAGACTGCTTATTTTGTTTTCCCGTATTTTAATCCCGCCCTGCCAGTCTACTGGCAACAATCAGAACATTTTTGAACAGCGGTCAAATTCAAAAGCGCCTCGGCGGCCATTATGGTGACAAACTTCCGTGTCAAGTTAAAATGTGCGTATAACTCTTTTGATTGGAGAATGTATTCATTCGACTTAAGTCGTCAGAAAACTATGTCTCATAGCTTCAGACTCTACAGCAACTACAGCAACAATCTGTTGAGTGTAAATTTATAACACATACGGTGAAGAAATCGCTCAACAGCGATTCTTCTTCCTAACGAAACCGACTTATAACTTGTAGTTTTTTAGCGTTATAAGTGCAGCATTTAAAAGAAATTTATCGCCAGACACGTTTTTTTGTCATTTTCTCAATATATTCTGTCTTTTGTGCAAACATTAACTTCGGAAGAGTTTCACAACAGTTTACGTCTTTGCTTGAGTGCCTGCTGTATTCTTAAATATTTTGGTTTTTCACAGCATCAAAAAATGAAACAGGGGTGCCTGACACAGCTTGCAGCTGTTCAGGAAGAATCTGCAGGACTTTAAGCGTCGTTTCGTCACTGTGGAGGAAACATGGATTCATTACTTTACTCCTAAGACCAAAAACAACCTAAACAACGGGTTACCATGGGAGAATCAGCACAAAAAAGGCGAAAACCGGTCCTTCGGCCAGGCAGGTTATGGCGACGGTGCTCTGGGATTCGCAAGGGATAATCCTCATTGACTATCTGGAACAGGATAAAGCTATTACAGGTGCATATTATTCATCGTTATTGGACCGTTTGAAAATAGAGCTGCAAGAAAAACACCGGCGATTGGCCCACAAAAAAGTCTTCTTCCATCACGACAATGCACCAGCTCTTTCCTCAGCAGTTATGGTCGCAAAATTATTGGAAATTGGATTACAACTCTTTTCACATTTCTCCGGGTCTGCAGACATGCTTCATCGGACTACTATTTGTTCCTCAATTTGAAGAAATAGCTGGCGGGACGAAGATTTCATTAAAACGAGAAAGCGATTGCAGAAACTAATAGCTATTTTGCAGGATTGGCAGTTTCTATTATTTGGAAGGTATCAACAAATTAGAACAGCGTTGGACGAAGTGTACAAGTCTAACAGGAGACTATGCCAAAAAATAGAAATGGTTTTCCCCAAACACGTTAGTAGTTTCTGTTTTTGCACAGACTTTTCAAATTCCCCTCGTACGTATTGATGGTACATTCAAAAGGACTCAAAGGTGCAAGAAACACACATTTTTTTCTCTCTCTACGTTTTACGGAAGAAGAAACTCCACAATTTTGCATCAAACATTAAAAAAAGTAAGAAAAACAATTTTACAATATTTATCTTTGTAGAAAGACTGAAAGAGAATCAAGACATTCAATTTATGTAACTAGTAATAGTATTTTACTTTTTCTGACATTATTATTATTATTTGAATGTTCCGGCACTTGACTTAACGTTATTCGCCTTCTCACTTCCCAATACAATTTTGTTATGTCTAAATTACTATTGTTCATTTCTGTACACTCTTTTAAATGATCACTGTTCATTAAGGTACCACTCTTGTGACACGGAACACGTTCTGGAGACGGCAGGGTGGAGATCTTGTACAGGTGGGCGACCAAACAGCCATGTCCATTACTCAGCCTCTCGTCTTGGTCCATCTGGTATCAGTTGCTTATCCAAGATGGTTTCCCAGCTTTTCCCCTCACATGGGATTTTATAGATTTTTCTCAATTGTTCATTAAAAATATTGTTGATAATGCGTTTTACTGCAAAATATGACAGGGTAATTTTTCCAATTTGTTTAAAATTTGTGCCCATTTTGGCTAGGAAATCGGCTTATCCATTACCATCTTCAGCACAGTGCGATGGTAGCCACTGAATTGCAATTTTCTTGTTGTATTGCTGTAGGGACTTAATTATCTATTGGATACCTTTCACTTTAGCAATTTTTGGATCTCTTAAGTTAACAATTGCTGATATTGCTGCTATGGAGTCACGGAATATGACTCCTTTTTCGAATGCGTGCAAATAGCTATTTAGCTGATTTACTGCAGTTTTGACGGCTTCAACTTCACCTTCAAAATTAGAGTGGTGTGATTCTAAACTTTGATGAAACAGAAAATTTTGCTGTATATTTCTACACCAAGATTTCCTTCTTTTTCCATTAATGACCCATCTGTGTAGATATGTAGCCACTGATCTTCGGGGTATCTCTGACTGATTGTTTCATTATAGATGGATCTGTTTCATTGTTTTTATTATTATCATTTATATCTAGCTGATACTGTAATTGAGGAAGAAGAATTGGAGAGAGTGACTTCTGGTAGGTGATTCTGTAATCTTATATTTTCTACTTTTTCGATGAAGCTAATCTGTGTTTTTAACTTTCTGTTATTGTTACATGACTCCTTATGTTTTGTATATTTCTGACATTATAGGTAAGTGCCGAGTATTCGTAAATGAGTCGAAACTACAACATTTTGTTTTTGGCAATCAGGGGTCAAAACGTAAGAACAAACAATTTCAGTCTATAACGATAAGAGTTTTGAAATATTTAGGAGCAAATAGTTGACAGTATTGCATAATATGATGTGGACTGACAGTTCACACATTGGCTTTGGAACACATACTTGTTGGACTTGAAACATACGTTTGATATTTCATTCCCCTGTCGTTGATGATAGGAAAAATGGTTTGAACAACGCTTTCTATTTCAATTTTGTCAAGCATTGGTTCCGAGTGCATGCAAGGGTAGATTGTCTCCTTTCTGCACTTTGTAGGGAGCAGGAAGCTCCACTGCTTCTCTGAAAATAAAATCTTGTTCATAACTTCAAAATGGTGCGAGCTTTAATCACTGCAAAGTCAAAAATGTTCTAAAAGACATGAAAAGGCCGCCGATGGGTGGCAGCTTGGACATTGTAATGCATTGCCGATTAGTCAACAACAACGACTCCACCTTTGTTGTCATAATAAAACTACACATATCTGAAAATTTTTGTCTTTACTGTCAGTGACCTGACATCCGGCATGCATGTTACTCAGAATAAGAACAATCATAAATACAACACCTAAAGAGTAGAACAAAGAAAGACGCACTGCATACTGCGCACTTACTAGGCCAAAAACTTAGGTAGAATCGCACATTATCACGTTGTGCGAGAGGTAAATAATTGTCAGCTGTTTCAGATTCTTTTTTCCGTTCATCTGATACGTCTGAATCTCTTGAGTCAATGTTTCCATTGGATCAAAATCGCCGCCTTTCTCTGAAATCGTCTCACTGCCGAATTCGAAACTTTATATCGTCGGCGAAACATCGATAGTAGAGAATATCGGCTTTCGTAAGACCACATCGTCTTGCCGTCGTAGCTTCAATGACGAAAAACCGGCAAAATAAACCACAAACTCACGTCGCTGCCACCAGGAATGCCTCAGCCCATTCGGCTTGACCAAGGATAGAGATACACTGACAGGAAACTTCTGTTGTCGTGTTACGGATCTAGTCTCCGTCAGTCAGACAGAGGAGTGATAATTTTCTGACTCCCCAGTGGCACTTCATGTGTGTACCCGGCGCCAGTCCACAGAAAACTGAAACACACATTGATATAAGACTTTGTGAGATTACCGCCCAATAGAAATACTGGTAATTAATAGCATTTGATAATTAAACAGTATGAAGTTCACTGCAAACATTGACGATGCCAATGCACTAAATGTTACACAATTTTAATCTTATTAATTAAGGTAGCAATGTATGTACACAGTTGGGTGACAACATTTATAGTTAGGCCATAGGTAGAAATTCTCCACGTTGAGATTTGCTGTGTGCTTGTAGCTGACGGGAGGCCAGCGAGCAGGCCGATGTTGGTGGCTTGTTCCAACTTAGGATTTTACATTTCGTTTCCGGTGAGGGGAGAGAGGGACAATGGCGAGTGCCAGGCACAGTGCAGTGCACAAATATTGTAATACTACTGGCATTTGAAGTAATACGATGCAGTTAGGAACCTTTAAGGCCCTCATTACAAAATAGCCTGTTGATAAATAAACAATACATTAGCTGATATAGTCACATCTAACGTAATATATTTAATTGACAATGAAAAGTAATAAATTACCAACGAAGACAAGACAGTTACACAACTAGCATGGCAATGTTTGTTTATAAAAATAACATATTAACTATTTCTCATTTTATTTTCAATTAATCTTTTGTATTTTATCTTGAAGTATTCAGTTAAATCACTTATCTGTGGTATAAGAAATTGCACAATTATGATAAACAGTACAAAGGATGTTTATATTAATATAAAAACGTAAGAAAATATTTGTTTAATGTGTAGTGTAATTATTTCGATTTTAAGTAAAGTTTTAGAAATGTATTGGCTGAGCGCTGTACGTTGGCAAATCGGTTACAACAGCTTACATGGGGAAGTTGATGACGTAGGGGAAAAAACCCTGGCAGTTGAGTTTTGGCGCGTGCGCGCGTGAGGGCAGGAAGTGAGGACTCCAGAGAGCACGTGGTGTGGCTGGCCTGGCGGCGTCGCTCTGCCTCAGTCGGCATGTGGATCTCGAGGTGGTGACTTGAGTTTTGTGTGTGGCAATCGCCACGTGTGGTTGCTCGTCGTACACTGCACCAAGTTAAATCGAGTGCTACTGTGTGTTTGTGAATATTTAGCCGGTGCAACAAGGTGTGCATCGCATTGAATTAAAGTGACTGTGATTTGTTAATGTAACACGTGTCGTCGCATAGGCATGAAGATAAACGGTGTTTGAGACAGCCACATGGTGTGAAAACAATTCGCGACAAATATTTTTTTTGTCTGGGGGCTCTCGAGCTATAACTTTATTTGATAAATGTGCCGATGTACAGACGTATCAGCCACAGGGTTCAAGTATTGTAAAATAAACAACATAAAGTGAACTTTCACGTGTTTTCAAAAATATTAGTTAGTACACCCTTTTCTCTCATGAACTTGAATTTATTATGAATTTGTTTTGTTAATCATATGCAGGGAAGGAAAGCTGCGAACGTGTGATATCATCCCCTAGAAAACGAGTCAAACAGTCGCAATAACAGTTCCAGTGTTTTTGCATGTTTAGGAATTTGGTTCGGAGCTGGTGGTTGTGAGTTTCAAAAATTAAACTTTCTCAATTATAAACTCTCTCACCCCGACCTTCACCCTCGCAACTTCGCGTTTTGTTCTTTTTGTACATTGAGCAAGCTATAAAGGAAAGCAAGGCGAAATTTGGAGGATACAGAAATAAAAACGACGCGTTTCGTTGATTACATTGTAATTCTGTCAGTCAGGAAATGACGTGCAGGGGCAATTGAACGAAATGTACAGTGTGTTGAAAAGAGCATATAAGATGAACATTAACAAGAGCAAAACAAGGGTAATGGAATGCAGTTTTGGAAAATCAGGCGATGCTGAAGGAATTAAATGAAGCATCTAATCACTAAAGGTGGTAAATGAGTTTTGTTACTTCGGCAGTAAAGTAACACACAATAGACCCAGTACAGAGGATATAAAATGCAGAATGGCAATGGGAAGAAAAGCGTTTAAAAAAGAGATATTTGTTAAAATCGAATATTAATTTAAGCATAAGGAAGTCCTTTATGAAGGCATTTGTGTGGAGTGTTGCGTTGCATGGGAGTGAAACATGAACGATAAACAGTGCGGACAAGAAGAGGATAGAGGCTTTTGAAATGTGGTGTTACAGAAGAATGCTGAAGATTAGGTGGGTGGATCGTGTAACTAATGAAAAGGTACTGAACAGAATTGGGGAGAAAAGGAATTTCTGGCTTACCTTGACTGAAAGAAGGGATCGATTGGTAGGACACATTCTTAGACATCAAGTAATTGTGAATTTAGCTTTGGAGGGATGTGTATGGGGTAAAAATCGCGGAGGGAGACCAAGAGATGAATACAGTAACCAAATTCAAATGGAAGTAGGTTGCCGTTCTTATGAAGAAATGAAGAGGCTTGCTCAGGATAGGGCAGGGTGGAGAGCTGCATCAAACCAGTCTCCGGACTGAAGATCACAACAACACTAAATGATGAAACACCGATCCTGGACAGGAAATGCACCATGTCTCAACATAACTAAACCGTTGTGGGGAGTTATAGAGTTGAAACAACATTTGGCCCAAAGTGTCATAATTACTCAAACATCTCGTGAATAACGTCAAGGCACGCACAGAAATTATTTTGTGTGTAAGAATTGGCTTTACTGACACCAAATTGTGCTAAACTATGTGGGTCAAAAATGACCCACATGGTACTACTGGTATAACGGATAAATGTCTTATACTTCTAGGTGGCCTAGGGGGATACAATTTTGGTGTTTTGTACAATTCTATAAGTGATTAAAAGTCATCAGAGGGTTTCGTCCTATGATGAATGTGGTGGGGGGCAGGGACACCCACATGGGTCAGAAATTACCCACGTGGTACATCTGGTGTTGAAACCGTACAGGCGGTTGTATGGAGTGATTTGGCCGAATGCAGAAAACGATATAGAGTTGGCCCACAGGAGATGCGAACTCAGGTAAGGTTTCAGACCCTTGAGCCATGTTGTAGTAAATGTTTTCGTTGAAACATGCAACGTATTGAAGACTGGTAATAAAAAACCGATTGCTTAGGTTTGTTTTGTGGAGGCATGTTATAGAGAAACTACATCGTTCTTTTTTTCCAGAACGTCCTCTTCGAAAATGCCTTCCGGAAGTAGGGACGAAACGTTTAGTTTCGATAATAAGTCCGTCCGACCACGCCATAATAGTCGGGTACATTTTAGTAACGATCAGTTACTACCCGCCATGGTCAATCTCTGTGGAGGCATTACTGAATTAGTATTCACTGAGATTTCTACTTATGTGGCTGCAAAGGGAATTTATATTTGAACAGGTTTGTAGAGCTGATATTGTGATGTCGTTATTTCGACATAATCAAGCAAATTATAGGGAGAATAATACTGATAAGTCAGTCGTTGCAAAAAAAAAAAAAAAAAAAAAAAAAAAAAAAAAAAAAAAAAAAAAAAAAAGACAGAGAGAAACGACGTTACTCCGTATTTCGTGCAATGTTCACAGGTAAAATTTCAGAGCACTTACGCATTATCATAGATGGCATTCGTAACCTGTGTGTATAATTCATTGTTGTCGTCGAGAGTTGTATGCAAAACAGCAACAGAGGCAGCTTTAACGCCGCACATTCTACATGAAGACGCGCATTTAATCAGATTCGTAACCGTACGTTTCAATTTATGTGTGTCTATACTACACTAAATGCTACCATTTTTACCAGTTTTTGGTGGTCCGCATATTTAGAAAGGGAGCTACTTACGAGATTCCAACCGCCAACATTCTCCACCGAATGCGAAAATATATTGTTGACTCCCACTTACAAAGGTAGAAATGATCATAAGAATAAAATACGAGAAATCAGAGCTCGACCGTTAGAGATTCAGGTGTTCTTCCTTCCCGCGCGCTATTCGAGAATGGAATGGGAGATAACTAGTATAATGGTGGTTTGATGAACCCTCTGCCAGACACTTAAATGTGATTTGCAGAGTATCTCATGTAGATGTAGATGTAGAACCGCTAGTATAAGTCTCTGCTTAGCTGTAAACCATTGTACCAGCCAGTATCCGTTCGACGAGGTAATTTCGTTCTAGAATGATGCAGCAGTTGATCCAATATTGTTTTTTAGATTAAAGCTTTCCGAAACAACTGCTTCAAATTAATAAACTTGTAAGAAGCTGGACGTGCCTCTCTTACGAGTGGCCGCAAAATCTTTATTCTGTTTACCGATAAGGAAACGAGGAAAAAAAATAAAACATCTCAGCTGAAATTTAAACAGCGGCCTGTCTAGGGAGAACTTTTATCGTGACGCGGCAAGAAGTTTCCGCATAATGCCTGGGGTAATGCGATTTATATTGAACCGACAAGTCGGAGTTGTCTTGCAAGCCTTTTTGGAGGAGTGTGCTTAGCGGCGCGTTGCTCCCTCGTTAGCAGCTCGCTGATTGGCTGTGCTGACGACGGAGTCAGCCTCTCAACCAGTCGCAAATCTCACCTGAGCCAAGGCGCTCGATCTCTCATTAAGCCGGGCTAAGGAACTTCCCTGGCAATGGTTGTCACTGCTAGTAATCCCATAGCAATCGATAACTGTCAGGACCGGCGTCTCGATAGGTGATATGCTGCAGATGAGAAACAAGCAACCGGCTAAAATCGGTATTTATTTTGTTTGGGATTTAGAGCTTATTTCTCATTTCTTATTAATAACAGCAAATCAAAGGGCCATTGTAGCTGTGCTACACTTTTTGAATGTTGAATAAAACTTTCTAGGAAATAAATTTCTATATATTGTACCAAAACTGCTTTGTCATTTAAATGCTGGCTTTGTCCATTTTCTTAAGCCACCTAGGGCAAAGTCGGGTAAGATGGCTACATTAACGTTTATTATATTTTTTCTGGTTCTTACATTGAAATCAGATATTTCATTTATGGAAAAACGGCTTCTTAATGCAGTGATAGGCAACCACAAAACCATGACGATCTACTATTTCATACCATTGTATCAGAGTGATCTACTTCTTCTAATAATGCAGTCATTCCTCATTTTCTAATATTAAAGTACTGCAAGACAACTATATTCAACAATAAACTTTTACATCATCACTATTTATTCAAAACATTAAAATTACGTATTACATAATATTTTACAAATATTATTTTACATTTAAACTAAAACTTGAGTAGATGTTCAGCTAACAGTACCCTTAATATTTCGTGTATAACGTGTTACACTTAGTCAAATACAAGAGTCAGGGTGTTCGATGGTCAAAATTGTCTGGGTTGATTTTTAATAAAATTCATGTTTGGAAACAAGTACAGCACAGTAAGAAAAAGCAAACAAGTGCAACATTAACTAATACACAGTATTTCTCCCGGCGAATTACAGGCCAACAGTTTTCCGGTTCTGCAATACTTTTGAAAAACAAATATACTACTTGCCATTGAAATTGATACACCAAAAAGAAATTAAGATCGGGTATTAATTGGACAAATATATTATATTAGAACTGACATGTGATTACATTTTCACGCAATTTGGGTGCCTAGATCCTGAGAAATCAATACCCAGAACTACTACCCCTGGGCGTAATAACGGCCTTGATACGCCTGGGCATTGAGTCAAACAGAGCTTGGATGGCGTGTACAGGTACAGATGCCGATGCAGCTTCAACACGATACCACAGTTCCTCAGGGTAGTGACTGGAGTATTGTGACGAGCCAGTTCCTCCGCCAACATTGACCAGACGTTTTCAGTTGGTGAGAGATCTGGAGAATGTGCTGGCCAGGGCAGCAGTCGAACATTCTCCGTATACAGAAATGCCCGTACAGGACATGCAACATGCAGTCATGCTTTATCCTGCTTAAATGTAGGATTTCACAGGGGTCGAATGAAGGATAGAGCTACTGGTCGTAACACACCTGAAATGTATCGGCCACTGTTCAAAGTGCCGTCGATGCGAACAAAAGGTAACCGAGACGTGTAACCAATGGCACCCCATACCATGACGCCGGGTCATACGCCAGTATGACGATGACGAGTACACGCTTCCAATGTGCGTTCACTGCGATGTCCCCAAGCACGGATGCGAGCATCATGGTGCTGTAAACAGAACCTGGATTCATCCGAAAAAATGACGGTTTCTTATTCGTGCACGCAGGTTCGTCGTTGCGGTACACCATCGCAGGCATTGCTGTCTGTGATGCAGCGTCAAAGGTAACCACAGCCATGGTCTCAGAGCTGATAGTCCATGCTGTTGCAAACGTCGTCGAACTGTTCATGCAGATGGTTGTTGTCTTGCAAACGTGCCCATCTATTGACTCAGGGATCGAGACGTGGCTGCACGACCCGTTACAGCCTTGCGGACAAGATACCTGTCATCTCGACTGCTAGTGATACGAGGCTGTTGGGATCCAGCACGGTGTTTCGTATTGCCATCCTCAATCCACCGATTCCATTGGATCGTGACCAACGCGAGCAGCAATGTCGCGATACGATACGATAAACCTCAGTCGCGATAGGCTACAATCGGACCTTTATCGAAGTCGGAAACGTGATGGTACGCATTTCTCCTCTTTACACGAGGTATCACAACAACGTTTCACCAGGTAACGCCGGTCAGCTGCTGTTTGTGTAAGAGAAATCGGTTGGAAAGTTTCCTCATGTCAGCACGTTGTAGGTGTCGCCACCGGCGCCAACCTTGTGTGAATGCTCTGAAAAGCTAATCTTTTGCATATCACAGCGTCTTCTTTCTGTCGGTTAAATTTTGCCTCTGTAGCACGTCATCTTGGTGGTGTAGCAATTGTAATGGCCAGGAGTGTACTTTTTGATGATGTTCTTTGAAGTTCTTGGTAAAAGAAACCTTTTTAATATCTTAGTCACAAATTGTCGCGTCCTCATGCTCTAAAACGCAGAAGTTCTTAGTTTATCGCACAAAAGAGTTTAATGGCTAGAGGTATGAAACTCGATGCCTTCTCCAAACAAGTACTGAACCAATAGTGTAGCAACGAATGGCACGCAGCTAGTGGCTGATTGAACAAATACGGGAAAATACAAAAGTTAAAGGATAAATGTTGATAATAGTTCTGCTCCATTGTTAATAAGTAAAATAAACTAGTATGTCGAACGACCACACATTTTGAGTGCTACGAAAAAAATATTTGTCAATTTTTCTTCTGCACTCTGGGTACTCACGCGATCTACCAAATAAGCACTTGCAATCTACCAGTAGATCGCGGTCGACGTGTTGCTGACCCCTGGCTTAATGTATCCCCTTCGTAATGAAGCTCTTAAAAGTTTTCTAAGACTGAAGATTCATTAGCTAGACCTGTTTTTGTTACTGATAGTACCATTCGTCGACTTGCCCTACAAGTGGGGTAAGATGACGAAAAGAACATTTTATTTAGAAAACAAACTTTTATTGATGCTTATCTACTTATCAAAAGAGACACATACAAACATTTCTCCTTTGCACCACTGTAATTTATGCCCGTACACCGAGCACAGCCTGCTTCATCAATATGGTTTTTTACATATTGACGTAAAGTAGCTTCAGGGAGGTTGAACTCCCTAGCGGCGCCTTTAAAACGTTACTATTTCTTACCCGCAGCATTGCCTCGTTAAATGATTCCTTGCTCCATTTCTGTCATGCTGTCTTAACCGCAGTCGACATTTTGGATTCAGACTTATATATGCACACAGTCTTACACAATAAATTCATTAAACCGTTATTAAAACATCAGTAAATCCACAAGGTTTAAGGTGAATCAACTGCTATTTATTAATACATAAGTATTACTTGCATGAAACATATTTAAACCACTGGAAAAATTGTAACAAATATAGCATCCACTTCCTAGCCTCTGTTTCCTACAAACCAAAATGTTTGAGCAGTTCTATTTCAAGAGATACGACTGCAGAGCGCGCTAAAAAAGCAGTACCATAGTTCACGTTAAACAATCTGTAGATTTATCGGAAAAATTCAAAATTCGTCATTTTAGACTCCTCGTCAACTTACCCGACCTTCCCCTATTACAGAAGACAATGTTCATTTTTAGTAGAACGTGAACTTGAAAATATTCAGATGTTTGTAAATCTAAGGGCCTCAACTACGTTGTTCATTACTCTTTACTCTTACAAATTACTTACACTAACTTAAAGTAACTTATGCTAAGGACAATACAAACACCCATACCCGAGGGAGGACTCAAACCCCCGACGGCGAGCGACCGCTCGCACTGCAGTTTGGGCGTCTTAGTGCGCACGGCTATTCTGTTGCGGCATTATTAGTAGAGGATACATGAATACAGTAATGTTACATTGTTTATTCATGTCGTAATTATTTTAAAATGTTCAAATGTTTGTATAGCTTATGGGACTTAACTACGGGGTCATCAGTCTCTAAACTTACAAACTACTTATGAACTAGCTAATACTAAGGACGGCACAAATATCCATGCCCGAGAGGGGATTAGAATCCCCGACCGTAGTGGCCGTGCAGACCGTGACTGGCGCACCGCAGTCCCCTCGGTCACCTCTGCCGGCCGGCCGTGTAGATCACGATGTTCATTTCAAATACTTCGGTATAATTTTGCTTGCTCTTGATCGAAAGAAGTTTATTCTTATGTCTTAAATAGTCTTTGGCTTATTTAGTTTTCTGTAACATCTTTGATTATATGCAGCGTCACATATACAGATCCATTACAACTGTGCAATAAATTTACAATTTTCATTCAGAACTATTTTCTTATAAATTGCTTGTTGTGTATTATAATTTACAGACTATATCATTGTTCTGCTACTATAATTTATCGCTTGTGGTTGCACGTTTGGAGGATGGTCATGGTAGGATAGATTTATTTTACATACTGGTAGAGGTGCTAGAGAAATTCTAAATTTTCCTTTGTTCATTTAACATTTGTTCTGGGTGTTTAGTCGTGTGATTGCTGAAATGTTATTTTCGTTTGTATTCATGTTTTCTCTAAATGTAGTTTTGAAATGTTCGTCTAATGTAGGCTCTGTCACAGTTGCTGCATTCGATACTGTTAATTCCAGACTGGCTATATCGTTCGGTTTTTTTCTTCTATTTTATCTATGATATTGATTCCTAAAGTGCTGTTGGTATAGAAGCACATTTTAAGATTTGTTTTCTTTTGTGCGTACTTTGTTCTGTTTCATACTTGTCCCCAGTATGGGGTATTACAAATTAGTCTTTTTTTAGTTTCGGTTTTTGTGAATGTGATTTCAGCTTTAATATTTTTCTATATTTCTCTGTTTTGAATTAAATTTTGATTAAGGCGCCTCGCTGTGGAGCGCGCGGTTGCTCGCTGCCGGAGGTTCGAGTCCTCCCTGGAGCATAGGTGTGTGTGTGTGTTGTCTTTAGGTTAGTTTACCTCAGTTTAAATAGTAATCTACGGACTAATGACCACGCAGTTTGGTCCGATAGATTTACATACATTTAAACATAGTTCTGGGTTACAGCCATTACTGATTGCTAATCCAAATACTATTGATGATCCAAAGATAAATAAAAGTAAAAAAAAAGAAACTAATATATAAAAATATATATTTTTTCAATTCACAAATGAGTAATGTTTATTTGCAAAATTTCCATAGCTATGGAAATGTGGGTTATTAGAGAAATTAGTGAAGGGGATCAGTGCAAATTTAATTTGATAAGAACGCTAATAGTTAGAAACAAGATCACTAACATGATGTAAATATCTGTACGGTCTTGCTGAGATAACAGCATATTATTTGACGTGTCGTTTGTGCTGTTACATGGTAGGCAAGTTGTTCCACTCCCCCCCTCCCCAACCCTTTTACCGTTGACACAGTCACAGAGCGAGGTGTCGCCGTGGTTGCCACGCTGGACAAGTGTTCTAGAGGATGGCGGTTCAAATACGCCTCCAGCCATCCACATTCAGATTCTCCGTGATTTACCTAAAGCGCTCCAGGAAAATGCCTGGGCGGTTTCTTCGAAAGAGAACGGATTATTTCCTTCCCCATCCCTGATAAAAACTATCCGACCTAGCGCTCCGTTTGTCATGACCGCGGTGTCGACGAGACGTTAAAATAAAATCTACCTTTCTTCCTTTTTCCTATGCCGTAGTTTTCCGCCGTCATCCACGGTATCGTTTCTATTTCGGATTAACATCATCCGCAGTTTGGAAGTACCTTACGATATGCGGTCGTAATGTAATATAATGATTTGTTCACTTTGAAAGATTGAAAATTGGAGGAAGCACAACAAATTTGCGATATCTTATAAGGAAAAATCTTCCACGACGTCACTGGAAGAGTTGGTGAACTTGATCGAGATAACTACAATTTACTAACGTTCTATAAACTGGGACATGAGCTGATTCCTTAACTTTGTGTTTGCTTAAAGGCGAAATATTAATACCACACAGAAGCTCCGGTGCAAAAATCATTAATTTGTGACTATTTCAACTCTCAGAACCATCGTGACCGTCTCCTTAACCGTCCATATTTACTAGAGAAACTGAGTCCGATTTCCGACAGTACCGCAAGCACATATTGACCGAAATCTCCTACTCTTCTTGCTTTATTAGAATTCTGAACCTTTATTTGAAGTCGATGATTTTTGGCGAAATTAATAACAATAAATCCCCGAAAATCGAGTATTTTTATACCGGATAATTCGAGTGGTTTAATCTGCTGAAACTAGAGACGAAGCAAAAAAATAAATAAAGTTATCCCTCACCAGGTGGGACTGAAGGAAGACATTGAGAAGGTTCAGAGAAGGGCAGCTCGTTTTCTTTTATCACGTTACGGGGAGGGGGGGGGGAAGCGTCACGGAAATGCTGCACGAATTGGGGTGGAAATCATTAAAAGAAAGGCGTTATTCACTGCGGCGTGATCTGTTTGCGAAGTTTGAATCACCGTTATTTACTTCTGAATGAGAAAATATTTTGATAGCACCCACCTACGTAGGGAAACATGACCATCCCAATAAAATAAGAGAAATAAGATCGAAAACGGAACGAATTAGGTGTTCTTTCTTCCCGCGCGCTATTAGAGAATGGAACGGAAGAGAAAAGTTATGAAAGTTGTTAATGAACCCTCTGTCACACACTTAAATGTGATTTGCAGAGTATCTATGTAGATGTAGCCGGTTCTTCTACCTAAAACACCACTCCTATGATTCTCGTGTCAATAGCCTGAAAAAGACGTTTCATATGCTTTGCTATAAAGGACCGCCGGCCGCGGTTGCCGAGGGGACTGAGGCGCTTCAGTCACGGACTGCATGGCTACTACGGTCGGTGGTTCGAATCCCTCCTCGGGCATGGATATTTGTGCCGTCCTTAGTATTAGCTAATTCATAAGTAGTTTGTAAGTTTAGGGACTGATGACCCCGTAGTTAAGTCCCATAAGCTATACAAACATTTGGACATTTTATAAAGGACCTACAAAATGTAATAAACGAAGAGCTTATAGTAGAAGCAATGAACGGAAGGGAAAATGAAAAACTGATTGTATTTCTTAATGAATAAATTTCAGAGATTGTTTCGTTGCATTTTTGTCCTATTTTCGTATATGTGCTCCATGTGCATGAATAAGATACAACTCTATCTCGTGTGTTTTCGGAGATACCACGTACTAGAACCTTTATTTAATTCACCCTTGTCTTATTCTTTAAACACGAGCTTGTTGATTTGTTAGTCAGAGACGAAAGAGGGACACGCATCGATTACGTGGGGAGCATAAACGACAGCTGTTCTGGCGACTTGGCAAAGGTGGAGTTTAGTTTCGTGTATTTTTCCGTTCTGTTTTGAATATCTGTTTCGATTTTACGCAATCTCCGATTCAAATAAGGCAATAGATAGCTGAAATAATGTATAGAAAGTGTTCACAAGACTCAGATAAGTTTTTTAGTATTTATAAAATTGCTTAGAGATTGCTTGAATAACCACTAGATGTTATTAGTATATTATTTATAATTAAAATATGAAATATTTGTACAGTTTTACATTATTTGGAATTACATACCGATATTATAAATACTGTTGTTATGAATTGCCAAATAAGAATAAACATTAAGCTAATATTTATATAAAAGTCCAAATTTTTCAGCAACATTTTTTGTTAATTAATTTTGAGGATTTCACGTTTTTGGCAAATTTGGTATTTATTTTATTTTCGATATAAAATGATACACTTTATTTTGACCTTGTATCTTGAATATATAAGGCAACAGTTTAGCCTCTAATCTAATTTTCATGTTACTCACACGATACTGTGCTACAGAATCTTTATTTTCTCTAATATTTTTAAATATATCAAAGATTTGCGTTGCCATAAATACGGTGACCTTGTTTCTCGCGCTGTTGTTTCAGAAGGGTTAGAAGGATCGAGGGAAAAAGTTCGATATGCACAGTTAATTAGAAATGGCACATGTATTTTTGGTCAGATACCTCTTCAAAGGTTCGACAATCACAAATGCAGCAACAGAAATAATGATTCCACTACGTTTTACTGAGAGCATCGTCTAGTTATACTTGCTTCATAATTTTATATACAGTGTACACATAAAGTCCGAGAACACTTTCAATTATTTATTGCACAAGAAGCAAACGTTGATCAGATATCGTATATATGTCATTTTGAACAAAAACCCTGAAAGTTTTTTTTCTTGTATACCGCAACAGAGTAATTTGGTAAATTGACGATAGTCTGCGCTAGTCCCAAACATGGCATATTCAGGTACGGAACGAGATTTCTGTATGTTGGAATTCGATAAAAACAAGTGTGCTAGAGCTCTTCAATGGATGTTTAGCCGTGGTGGAGCGGCCGAGTGCATTGAGGCGCTATGCTACGATGCGCGAGACCGTTCCCCGTCGAGGGTTCGACTCCTCTCTCGGGTATGGATGTTTGTGTTATCATTAGTATTAGGTAGTTCATAAGTAGTTTGTAAGTTTAGGGACTGATGGCCCCGTAGTCAAGTCCCATAAGCTTTACAAACTTAAAAACATTTTTGAGCGGATGTCTAGGACCAAATACGGTAAGAATCCACCAACAAGGATGGCCATTTACCACTGGCACTACAAAGTCGTTACTACGGGTTGCTTCTGCTTGGTAAAGAGAAGCAGACGTCCCAGTGTGAATGAAGTAAATGTGGAGCAGAGAGATATTCATAAGGTGTCAAAAGGAATAGGCGCGTCGTGCATCCCGTGAATCGAAATGGCTCCAATGACAATGTGGAAAGCCTTGCGAAAGAAGCTGGCTATGAAACCATTCAAATTGTAGCTAGTGTAGAAGCTCAGTGATGTCGACAAACACAAGCGCTTTGAGTTTTGTTCGCTGTTGCCACAACTGAGTGAGAATGGGGATGGCATTGTTGATCGCTTAATTTTTAGCGACAAATCCAGGTTTCACACTAATGGGAAAGTGATTAGGCATAATTGTAGTACAAAGCATCCATACGAAAGCGTAGAATTTTAGCGTGATTTTTAAAAGGTAATTTTGTTGTGCTTTTTCACGTCGAAAATTTTACTGGCCAGTCTTCTTCACCGAGACCACTGACACTGAATGTTCCTATTTGGACATGTTGCAGCCTCATGAGTGTGTTTCCCGATACACCTGTGTGCCACGAGGTTTGCCTGCCTACAGGGGCCGGTCCATGGCCAGTATACCACTTGAACTCGTCACGTTTGCGTCTAGCTCTGACTATGGCAAATTACCAAATTATGCTGAGGCGTAGACATGAAAAAACTTCCAGGTTTTCTCTTCAAAATGATATATGTATGATATCTTTTGTGTCCCAGCCTCGTCGCCGCTTTTGAGTCTCGTTTCCGTCGTAGGTGTCGGTGGCCGAGTAGAAATAGACCGACACAAGAATAAAGGATGCACGCTTGTGCAGATATGGAGGTGAGTAGCCAGTGGGACAGCAGAAAATAGAAACACTAGAGTAAGTTAGAACGAGATATATATATTTCATAGAGTCTTGGTAATACTTAACTTTTACATAGTTCTTGACTGCAGAATGCTGATACATAGTTGAGCTAGAGGCCTGCCTAGTGCCTATCCGAGAGCCAAGTCTTCACTGGTACCTATCTGATTCCGAAGTGTTTACTGGTTCCTATCTCAGTTCCAAGTGAACGATGTCGTTCAGTGGTGGTCACAAGCGGAATTCTAGCAGAGGGCGCTGATGTCGTAAGAACGCCGCGCCGTGCATGCATGGCGGCGCGCGGCGAAAGTAGGTGGCGCACACTTTGTACTTGTGCGACACCACAATATCTGTACAATGTTTGGTTCTTGTGCAGTTAATAATTGAAAGTGTTCCCGGACTTATGTGCACCATGTACTTATGTAATATTTAATCACTTTCACGAAGCATTAATCATTACATCATTGCTGTAATAAATGAGAAACGCTGTAGAATGTTCCACTCAGTAATAATAATAATAACTGGAAAATAAACAACACACGAACAGTGCCAATACAATGAAGTCATAAGCAACATAGTATTGGTATTGCAAATTGATCGTCATGAAGACGATTCATGGTGTTTTAAGAGAAACATTCAGTCTTTAACGGTCGTCATATCAATAAACTCAAATTCACATCATCATGCGATTATTTCGTCAGCCGGCATACGCACAAGTCTTTTTAGAAAGGCGAATAAAATATAGCTTCCCCCTTACGTGTCTAGAGCTTCGTACTCATCTGAAGAGCGACGTTAAATTCGGATGATCTTCAGTTTAGGGACGCGAATATGATAGCGTCGGGCACAGACAAGCTTTCCCACTCGCCAAAATTGGAATTCCTCCGCAGGCGACAACAGGGGATTGAGCGAGTTATGACGGCACTTCTGCTGTGTATTCTCCTCACCGCAGAATTTGGACGCGCCATTCACTCGAATTAGAGTGCAGATCTCTGTCACGTAATCTGTTTTTAACTGTGCATCATTTCAGCGCGATCGCTTGCGAAATTCGTGCCAGCAGTAAAAATGGTGCGAATGGCTCCCACGCTGGAGAGAACTCGGAATCTTTCCAGGCCTTGTTAGATATTGAGCTTGGAAGAGGTGCGCGCACGATCGTGCGTAAATCCCCGATATCAGTTATATATGTTCCTTCGCTTCCAAATCGTTTAGACGGCTATATGGCGTTTTTTTCTGAACTTTTCTGCAATAAATTTACCTGTCAAATCTCTACATTTCGTAATAGCCTCTTTTAACTTGGGAGAGAGAGAGAGAGAGAGAGAGAGAGAGAGAGAGAGAGAAAGAGAGAGAGAGAGAGAGAGAGAGAAGAGGGTAGAAGGGGAAGGATATCTACAGAGGCATCCTCGTCATCGTATTCACATGGTTCTATGCTAAGAACATGTAATCTCAAGTTAGTGATGTTTGATTCATGCTCTTAGTTTCTACGTCGAGCTGGACTCACTTATGTGGATTTATGAATCCGCCTTGATGTAAAACATTTATTTACATAGCCATACTAGTTTCGGCGGTAATCCCCGCCATCAGGAGTGGGTTCTGTACTTATTCTAAATGAATGCTGAAATAACATGGTTACAAAGCTGTGAAACATATTGCAATATAAGGTATACACTTGTTTCGCCGTATCATTGTGTAAATAATCACTTTCGTACCTTTATATCGTTAAGCTATTGCGCGCTCCAAAATGTTTGTTGCCTTTTTTGCGGCGTACATCATATCATCTACAACAGTATGAGCGGCTATTATTAGCAAAAGTGACAACTGTGAACAACCATAGCTTTGTAACGGTATTATATCTGCATTATTTTAGGATACATATAAGGCCTAGTGATAATAGCGGGATTTTCACCGAAAGTGGTATAATATGTAAATAAATGTTTTGCGTCAAGGTGGATCCACAAATCCAAATTTCTAACGCAAACATGGACTAACAGAAGAGATTCTAAAGACAATGGACTCCCTTACTTGGAATTTATATTTTTTTTCAGGGATTTTGACATAATGAAACGGTATAATAGTAAATATCCTGTTTGCTCTTCTTTCGTGGTGCTTCGTGTCACATAACTTCTATAAGTGGAAACAGAAATTTTATTTTTATACGTGTGTTATTGACCAAATATGTCATCTACTCGTTAAGAGGTGTATTCATTAAGAGATGTAATCCTATGTTAAACGTTTTCTATAGTATGACAAGTACGTGATGGTACCTAACAACAGAATAGTTTAATGTAGGGGACATGGGGGAGCCGGCCGCGGTGGCCGAGGTGACTGAGGCGCTCCAGTCACGGTCAGCACGGCCACTACGGTCGGGGGTTCGAATCCCCCCTCGGGCATGGATATTTGTGCCGTCCTAGTTCGTAAGTAGTTCATAAGTAGTTTGTAAGTTTAGGGACTGATAACCCCGTAGTTAAGTCCCATAAGCTTAACAAACATTTGAACATTTGGACATGGGGGAGAAGACAGCTTAACCCTTTCATTCCCACATTATGAATTCAGCTTTGGAAAAATTAAAAAATTCAATGTTTTCTGTATTGTTACAGTGCACTAAACATCAAAATATGTTTTTATATTTTTTGTCGAACTATTATATTTATATGTTACGTATTTCATGCACAACACAGACGTTTGTGTCGAGGTATTTTTATTACTTGGGACGTTATTTTGTTGGTGGATAACACTGCCATATCAATAATGTTAGCATTTCTGCGCCACGGCACCAAAGACAAGTCCATTAACTACTGAAATAAAATAACATGAACCACACTCACGCTCACACTCACAGCCAGATACAGACGGTAACGTAACATAACATCCAAGACGTGTGTATTAATGCCTCAGAAGTGGCTACACCCCGTACCAAACGGCAAAATGTCATACTAGAAGCATTTTGTTCATCAACAACTATGCGACTTTAAGGATTGATACACAAAATACGGTATAAATCAGCTATTAATACGTTGTTGTCCAGGAAAAACACTGGGCATGAAACGGTTAAGAAGATAGTCGGAATACAATCACTTCCCTGTGTACGTTTCTAACCACATTAGTTACAGTTAACCGCAAATACAGACATTGCAACAACGAACGTACGATTTGTACTGTACCTCACAAAATGTGCAGTAATTTACGCCCATGAACAGCAATGCAATCTTGACTTCGGCGAAAGATTTTCTGACGTACGGTACCGTGTCAAATATTCCTGGCGTGTTTCGAATCACATCAGAAGCAGCTACAGTTCTGTCAAGTGATTCTATCTCGGTTTTCAAAGGGGTCTCATACATAAGTGACTTTAATATCCCAAAAGGAAATAGTGAAAGGGCATTCATGACACGTGACCTTGACGTTGGTTACAAAAAAAAAAAAAAAAAAAAAAAAAAAAAAAAAAAAAAAAAATCGTTCAAATATTTGTAAAGCTTCCTAATAATCCTTCCTAGTAATCATGCCCGTTCTCCTTGTTTCCTTGCTGGAAATAAAGAATTTACATTTAAATAGATAGCACAGAGCTTGTAAACTTGTAGGTATGTTAGTTATAAATCAGCTGGAAAAAAGTAATGTGAAACAAAGCGGTAGCACTTCCATCTCCTTAAGCCGACTTCTCCGATCCCAATTACGCATTATTCTTTGGAGCGTTCTTTATGACCTGTTAAATTTTTCTACGCTTTTACGGAAACATTCTGTATATTTAGACATACTATATACGAGGGTTGGAACTTAAATGGTGGCAACACTTCATTCACAACAGATACAAAAGCGTTACATTTTTGCACCTGTTACTGTCGTTCAATGTAGTGACCAACGTTGTCTAGGACCGATTGCCAGTTTCTGTTGATTCTGTTGATGGTGCGGTCTACTGCCTGTCGAATCTCTGGAACAATTCTGAAGCGAATGCCACGATGTGGTTCCTTCATATTCGGAATCAAATCAAAGTCACAATGAAGTCCAGGGAGTATGGTGGATGGTACAGTACTTCCCAGTCACATTGACCGAACGAAGCAGCCACAGCTTGCGCTGAATTAGCCCGCGCATTGCCGTACAGAATGATTGGTAGGTTGCGCAGAAATTTTTTCCGCTTCTTTCGCAAAGCTGGTCTTTGGTGTTGCTCCAAAAACGGACAGTAATACTGTGCATTGACGGTTTGCCGCGGAGGAACGTAATGTGTTAGGATAACACCATCACAGTCGAACACGAGAATCACCGTAACTTTCCGCATACCGAGGCTTTGGCGCACTTTCGACTATCGCGGCGACCCATAATTACGCCATTCGTTTGATCGATGTTTCAGTTTTGGCTCGTACGATGTGGCCCATGTCTCATCCAAAGCTACGATAAGGCATATGAAAGCGTCTCTTTCGCGCTCATGATGGTCCAAGTGCGAATGAGCAGCGTCGTAACGTATCTATTTCTGCATTTTAGTCAATTTATGGGGAACCCATCGTGATGCAGTTTTTCGAATGCCCAGGTGTCCCTTTAGGTTGCCAAGCAGAGCCGTAGGCGGTAATGCGGTTTTGTGGGAGAGCTCACGAATCTTCTGGCGTCGATCATTGTCCATTAAAGCGACAACACTATGCACTTCTTCTTCAGAGACGCTAGCACGAAATTCCCGATACATGTCTGCCACAGTTTGCCGTCCTTCGTTGAAGGCTTTTACCTAACGTGCCACTGTTCCATACGACAATGGTAATTCGCCGCACGCCTCTTGAAGACCTTGATGACACTGTCGTGCTGTACGACATCTGGCACATTTAATCGTGATCCAATTCCGTTGTTCCTCTTTCTGTAACATAGTGACACTGTTACGTTAGACCGCTGCCTCACCAGTGACTGTGTTTCCCTCGATTGTGCGCGTTGGTGACGTTGGACCGGCGGGTTCATTTGTTCTGAAGTAAGGTACGTATGTCAACAATGTATGCTATCAGCGGTAACAGTAGAATCCATTGTACAGTGTCTCCACAGCAGTGTTTCCACTATTTAAGTTCCAACCCTCGTACATAATTTGTTGGAAATTCAACGTAATAAGTTTAATGGTCACGCCTCATATTGAGTTTTTGCACGTCAGTGTAAACAGAAGGAAGTTGTCTTAAGTCTAGAGGCCGCTGACTTCAGCAGTTTTGTACTGTAGGTCTAGAGAGATTTCAACATTTCGAAGCTTACGTACGATAGGGCACGCCTACTTCTTTCAGGCAAGCATGGCGGAGGTTCCTTCGTGATTTGGGCGTTTGTGCTGTGGTATTCAATTGTCTCTCTCATTAACCTGCACAACACTAAAAGCGCACCCATTACAATCACCTCCACTTAACATAGACACTTCAACACACAGTTCTCACGCTTCGCAAAGAAAAGGTGCCTGCGGGCGCGAAGAATAAGGACAATATTTGCTATTGGGCGGCAGAACCTGCCTTTCGGGGTCCCTTTGCCATTCATGCCATACTACATTAATTTTTTTACTGCTAAATATGCAATAAGAGTAATATAAAACATTTTTTTTGTTAAAATCAACACTTGTTTTCAGTTATAAATGACAAAAACTAAACCAGTTAACTCAACTTCCCAATGATAGTAAAGACGAACACTGCTTCCTGCCACGAGTAACGTAACTTAGATGTTGGTTTGTGTATAAACAAGGCGTTATAAATAGCAGTTTCAACTGGCACCGGCAGACCTGATTGGTTGTTGGTAGGGGCCAATGAGATGCTGCATATTTCTTAAGCGGAGATTCGGGCACTACGCGCCCTCACGTTCTAAAAGAAAGCTTCTTTTTTAACCTATACCTAACCTAACTTTCACTTTTAAAAAAGTGATCTGTAGCATAGCCTTCAGAAGGTTAGGTACAGGTCAAACAAGAAGTCTTTTTTTAGAACGTGAGGGCACGTAGCGCCCGAATTACTTGTTAAGAAATATGCAGCATCTCATTGGCTCTTACCAACAACCAATCAGGTCTCCCGGTGCCTGGTGAAACTGCTATGCATAACGCCTCGTGTGTATAACGACGTCTTGAACCGTCTATATTATCTTTGGTCTATGGATTTAGACAACAAATAGCTCAAGGTCAGCAGTAATGGAAATGTAAAGGAATACCTTCCCCTGCCCGAAGCATGGGCCCCTCAAAATTTTAGTACATTTTCAGTTTGATACAGGTCAGGGAACTTTTCAGTTCTTTTGCCAGTGTTAGCGGTGAACGGACTTTCTAACCTGTGGCCATGCTCCATAGGGGCCGATATTCCTCTTCCCCTCTTTGTAAACTGCCTTCTCGCCACTCAGTTGTCACCAAAAAATGTTCAAATGTTGTACAGCTTATGGGACTTAACTACGGGGTCATCAGTCCCTAAACTTACAAACTACTTATGAACTAGCTTATACTAAAGACGGCACAAACAACCATGCCCGAAGGGTGATTCGGACCCCCGACCGCAGCGGCCGTACAGTTCGTGACTGTCACGCCGCAGACCGCTCGGGCACCGCGGCCTGCTCAATTATCACCATTTGACAGTAAACATGCTATTAAACCTACGTTTTCTGTTATTACGAAGCGCGTCCAGAAAGTAAGTTCCGTTTGGTAATAAAATGAAATTGTACACAGATACAAAAGAAATTTTTATTGCACAAAATTCTACAACTCTTAAACTACTTTCCCACATAACTTCCGAAATTTTGTAGGCATTTGTCATAGCGTGGCGCCAGGTTTTGTATACCTCCGTCATAGAAATCTGCCGCCTGTGTCTTCAACCAGTTGGAAACAGTTTCTTTCAGCTCGTCGTCATTGGTGAAGTGATGACCGCCAAGGAAAGACTTGAGATGTCGTGGATCTTGTCATCAATCGCGTGAACCAGTTCTTCTGTAACCAAAGGTGGACGCCCACTTCGTTCTTCATCGTGCACATCACTACGCCCGCCATTGAACTGTTGGACCCATCTTCTCACCATCGAATCACTCATCACATTTGGTCCGTAAACATCGCAATTTTGCCGATGAATTTCACTTGGTTTCACTTTCCTCGCATTCAGAAACCGACTCACCGATCTGATTTCACAGGCGGCGGGATTTTCAATCTACGCTGACATTTCAAACAAAGCGTACGTAACTGACAGCGATCTCCAAATGGCGCACGTTCTTCTCCTTGATACACATCGTCTACAGCGCATGTGTGGAACTGCAATCGCAGCGCTGCAGCGGAGATACATTGAAACGGACGTGCCTCGTATTTCATGAAGTCTGCCCCTGGCCCACATGCCACTTAACCAACCTGGTACAGAAGAAACTGCTCGAATCCAACAATGCACAACGATTCAGCGACACCAAATTGACAAGTGATTGAATTGGCTGGCTATGTTGATAATGATGATCGTGTAATCGGAGTTCTGGAAATAGGGCGAAACTTATAGAACCACTTAGCCTTTTACGGCTGGACGCAGCTGTCGGTAACCACGGCCTTGGTCTGCCCTGGAGAGGTCTAGCTGGTGGGAAACCGTCCAGGATCTTCGCGCGCGCGACGGCGGAGAGAGCAGGTCTGCGTCGGAGGCGACGGGGAACAATGCGCGCGTGGGTGGCGTTGGGAAACGCTTGGCCGGCGCGGCTGACTGTCAGGGCGCCTAATTCTGGCCGCGACCCGCGACGTCGCGACACGGCTGCTGCCGGTGAGTAGGAAGACACCGCCTAACCACTGACACGCTAACATCTGCCCACCCGCATGCCGCCACGTAACTTAACTATCGCCCTCGTAGCGGTAGTACTGTGCCTTTAATAATAATAATCTGGTGTGGCTCATTGGCCAGGTGCAAATCTTTCAATTGGACGCCACTACGGCGACTTGCGTGTGTGCAGCTTACCCCAGTGATCCAACTGGGGAAAGGGAACCTACAGCTTAACATGGTATGCCCGTCAAATCATTTATAATAAAATAATAGTGGTCCTATAACACTTCGCTGGGGTAGTAGTGACATACGCAAGTCTCTAATAAACACTCGCTATCGATGACAACTTGCTGGATTCTATTACTTAAGTAATCTTCGAACCAATTACATATTTCGGCACCTATTTCACATGGCTTTGTTAGCAGTATGAAGTGTGGCAGCATTTCAAACGCCTTTCGAATATCGACAAATAACAGTCTTCCTGTTGCCCTTCATCCATAGCTCGCAAGATGTTTTGAGACAAAAGCAAAGCTTATTTTCACACAGTCGCTACTTCCTAAAGGCTTGCTTATGCATGACGATTTTCTGTTTCAAGGAAATTTACTGTATTACAACTGGGAATATGTGCAAGAATTCTACAGCAAACTGATGCTAATGATATTAATCTGTAATTATGTCAGTCCGTTCCTTTGCATTTCTTATACACGGTGGGAGTCACCTGCGCCTTCTTCCCAGTCGCTTGAAATTTTGCTCCCGATGATGGAAGATGGTGGTCATAATGAACAGCGATCGTTGCCTTGTGGATGTAGCGTCTTCACCGCGGAGCTACTCGCTATTTTACGACCTCTCAAACATCTCAGAGCTCACGACAGGGGGTCGTTCGTCATCTGTAGCGACTCCCTGAGTGGCTTACAGACCCTTAACCAATTTCTTTTCGAGCATCATTTCGTGCGGTCAATCAAAGACGCTCCCTTCACCCTCGGCGATTCAGGCCGTTCTGTAGCTTTTATTTCGACGCCAGGCCACATAGGTATATCAGGCAATGAACGAGTCGATCAGTTGGCAAAGCGGGCCACTATTTCACGGTCCCTGGATATTGGCTTCCCGGAAACGGTCCTCCGATCCCAGTTACAGCGTAAGGTCTTTGGGGATTGGATTTCTCAATGGGCAGACTAGACTGAACTAAACAAGTTCCGCGTTTTCAAGCTCTCTACCAGCGTATGGAAGTCCTCATGGAGGGACTCCTCTAGGGAGTCGGTTGTCCTTTGCCGGCTCCGTATCGGCCAGACCTGGCTCAGGCACTACAACTTCGAGGACCCTCCTCGGTGTTTCTGTGGTACATTGTATTGGACTGACCCAATTCAGCCGCCCAGAGGTGGAGTTTTAATATCCCTTTTCTTTGTGTTTATTTGATACTTCTATTTTGGATTTGTTAAATCCATTGTTTGAGTAAGTTAACACACTGTTGTATCTCTACGATTGGAACAAGGTACTGATGACCTATGTTGTTTAGTTCCTTCCACAACCAAATAACAAAAACAGTGATGGAAGATATACTGATAATGATTTCAACGTCGTCGACCAACAAACTTGGTAGTGAAATAGCTACCAGAGCACCATCTATGCTTACCATTTAATAGGGAATGTTGACAACCATACGGTTCAGTGTGATACCAACGTGTGATAAGAAAGCCGCCATGTCACGGAGAAGCACTTGTTCTTCTTATAGCCTACTGAGCGACTTTGAACGAGGTCAAATTGTGGCCTTCCAAATGGCGGGATGGTTCTTTCTGACAGTTGCCACACAAGATGGATGTGCTGCGTTAGTTGTACAACGATGCTAGTTTCAATGGCTAAGTCAACATTTTCGCCCATAGACGAGGTTCTGGACGTCCACACAAGCACAGACGTCCGCCAAGATTGTCGTATTATAAGGGCAGCAGTGGCAGATCGTACAGATTGCCACGACACAGATAAGAGGGTTTACGAACCAAGAGTCATTCATGCAAACTGTTGCCAACTATTTGAGAGCAGTGAGACTACAAGCCGCAGACCTCTAGCCAGTTTTCTAAGCACGCTACAGAACCGACCTGCAAGGCTCCTCTGATGCCGTCAGATTATCACTTGGAAGGGTGAATGGCGGGCCATGTTCTTTATCAGTGGATGCAGATTCTGCCTGCATGCAACTTGATGATCAGTTGCACCACTACGTAGACCTAGCTAGTCCTGTCTCGTGAAGTCAAAGACACGCTGTCCTTACCCCAAGCCTTATGGTCTGGGTTGCGGTAAGCTACAACTATCGATCACCTTTGGTGTTTGTCGAGTGAACACTGACCAGCTCTCGGTAAGCGCAGAATATTGTAAAATCCATTCTTTTGCCGTTCTTGCTACCGGAAGGTGATGACTTGGTCGCACAAAATAATTCTCTCCCACTCCTGCTCTGTAAAACGTGTAGCAACTTTACTGACCTACACGATCTCTGGACGTGTCTCCATTCGAGCCCATGGATATGGTGGGAGGACAACTGACGCGCGCCATTTGTCATCCCATAAATCTTCTGGAATTACGCGAATAGATCATGCAGGCGTGGGATAATATAACTCAAGACAGTATTCGGCATTTGTATGACCGAAAGGATGCCAGAATCAGTGCCTGCTTTACTGTCCGTGAAGGCTACACCACGTACACGTATGTATGTTTCAGATGAATCGACACCCGGTTACTGAGCTGTAAATCTGATCAATTCATGTACTCCATATGCACTGTCTCAACCATGAATCTTGAGTTACTCGGAACACTGTAAGAGGTTGTACTATTTTTCTATTTCGTGCAGTGTGGTTGTGAGTGCACTTTGACGGAGCAAGGTGAATTCAAAAGTGAGAAAATTCTTGGTGTTAGAATTATGCGTGCATAGGTTGCTAAGATAGTTGGTTCAACATCCACCCTAATAAAGTGTTACACCACATATTGTTAAAGTGGGGACACTTCACCTGTTAGGCTTCAGACCGGATGAAATATTGTGTGATGAGTGATGGATGGGCACTGAATAGCATCGTGGTGACAGGAGTCAAGCGATAGGAGAACTTAAATGTCTTCTTCTGGAGCCCTGTGAGCACTAAAACAACACGAATGTATCTCCACAAGCGGGGAATTTCACAGCGAACTGGATTTTCAAAAACAAGCATCAGTGATGCAGATGACCGTTACAGGAAAACATGTTCTGAGCAGGACAGTAAAAAAAAGGTGACTCCCATATGAGACACGCTGGACCACGTATGTCGATCGGTTGGCGTCTCACGCTCTGCAGTATGGCACCATTTGTATACGGTATGGGTATTGTGGGTCACCATACTGATGTTAGCTTTGTCAACTTTTCAGACATTTGAACCGCCGGTTGTCTTTCAAGTAACCTCAATGGGCATAACTAAGTTCAATGAACCCCTTCCAGTTCTCCCACCAAGGATAAATTCTGGTAATGCTTGTAAATGAATCAAGGCATTTTGCATAGCATTCGTGCAGGATAATGCGCGTTGAGCCTCGTGACTTTAACACGTACCTTTTACTGTCTAACACCCTTTTGGTACCTAGAACAACGGTGATGTATCGTAATAAGTACTCAACGAGACACAAAACGCAATGAGGGGCTACACTGATCGATGGTGGTTCTGTCCCAGAATACAATTCAGAATTGTACCAGAGAGCGCACAACTTGCTTCATGAATGCAACCATCTCCCCCCACAGTCGCT
This sequence comes from Locusta migratoria, assembly GCA_026315105.1. Lineage (NCBI taxonomy): Eukaryota > Metazoa > Arthropoda > Insecta > Orthoptera > Acrididae > Locusta > Locusta migratoria. Next base: position 214,461,345 of record CM048744.1, on the reverse strand, counting down.
AAGATGTCGTCTCATTGACGTCATCATCGATGGCCAACCTGTCCGGGCACTAGTCGATTCAGGAGCTTCCTTTTCTGCATTGTCGAATGACTACCGCCGCAAACTAAAGAAGATAATGTTTTGTGATACAAGAGGAACTGTGTTGAAGGTCGCAAATGGAAAATACGTCCGGCCGACAGAAACATGTGTCGCAAGAATAACTATCAATAACAGGACGTAGCCTTTTGAATGTGTCGTTTTAACAGAATGTAGCCATAACGCCATGCTCGGATGGGACTTCCTTCAGGCATCTCAGGCTGTCATTGATTGCTGAAGATCTGAGCTACAAATTGACGAAACCGTTCCAACGAGTACATGTAACGTTCCCTGGGAGGTTCTTTGCTGTCTAGAATGTTGAGATCCCGCAGTTAACAATGAGAAGAGCTCCAGTCAGCAGCCAAATTGACCAGTTGGACGGTAAAGTGCTTGTCGATCGCAAAAGCTAATCAGTATAACAAAGGAAATCTACATTACAGGTGCTCGAGGTAAACTTTGGATCACTTATTTTAACGCGAAATCGCAACTCCTTCCCAAAGCTATGTGTACTGGAACAGCTGAACCAGTCCAGGACGGTGAGCTCAATATCATAGACGAAGTCTCATGCTCTGCTATTACTGCCGAGAGGAATCTACTATTGCATTGCATGTAGGGCCTGGTCTGGCGCAGTAACAACGTCAGCAGGTGTTATCCATACGACACCAATTTTCAGGTGTATTCCAGGTCAGGCAGGAAAAGAGCCAAATGAAACGGCCCACGGTACAACACCGTATCAAAACTGGGGATCATCCTCCAATTAGCCAGCGTTCGTACAGTGTGTCGCTAGCTGAAAGACGGATAATTCAGAAAGAAGTGGAGAAGATGTTGCACGATGACATTATTCAACCTACAGAGAGTTGCTAGTCGTCTCCAGTGGTCGTAGTGAAGAACGATGGCACGTGGCGTTTCTATGTCGACTATCGGCGGTTGAACAAAATCACAATAAAGATGTCTACCGATTGCCGCGCATTGACGGCATCTAGGACTGTTTGAAAGGAGCTACATACTTCTCTACCATGGGCATGCAGACAGGTTACTGGCAAATCGATGTTGACGAAGCTGACATGGAGAAGAGTGCTTTTATTACACCTGACGGCCTCTATGAATTCAAGGTCATGGCGTTTGGACTATGTAATGCCCCGGCCACATTCGTTTTGATGATGGAAAACTTGCTTAGACATCTTAAATTGGTGACATGTCTTTGATATCTAGATGACACTTTCGTTTTCTCAAGGACATTTGCGGAACATTTCAACCGCGTGTCGACTGTGTTGGAGTGTGTTCAGACAGCAGGACTCCTTCTCAACCCAAAGAAGTGCCTCTTCGTCACCAAAGAGATAAAAATCCTGGGGCACCTAGTGAATGGAGATGGTGTGCGTCCTAATCCAGATAAAGTAAGGGCAGTCAGAGAATTTCCTGCTCCTGAGCACATCCGTGATGTGAAAAGTTTCCTCGGGCTGTGCTCACACTACCGTCGTTTCATAAAAGGGTTTTGTAACAAGGCACGTCCATTGCAAGAACTCCTGCAGAGAGACGCCATGTTTTACTGGAATGATACGAAAGAAAGAGCTTTCGGAGCACTCAAGGAGGCTCTTACTTCCGCACCAGTTCTAGATTTGTACGAAGAGAATGCGGAAACTGAACTTCACACAAACGCAAGTGGTTATGGGATTGGTGCAGTGCTTGTACAAGTTCAGGAACGTGCTGAAAAGGTGATGGCCTACACATCAAGACTTCTTTCAAAGTCTGAGATAAACTACTCCACAACCGACAAGGAGTGTCTCGTCGTTATCTGGGCTATCAACAAGTTTCGGCCGGAATTTATTCGGTAAACCGTTCACCGTCGTGACAGGCTAGAAATGGTGCGGAAGTTAGAACATCCCTAAGTGCTCCGAAAGCTCTTTCTTTCGTACCATCCCAGTAAAACTTTGCGTCTCTCTGCAGGTGTTCTTGCAGTGGATGTGCCTTGTTATAAAACCCTTTTATGAAACGACGGTAGTGAGAGCACAGCCCGACGAAACTTCTCATACCACGAATGTGCTGAGGAGTTGGAAATTCTGTGACTGCCCTTACTTTATCTGGATCAGGATGCGCAATCTCTCCATTCACTAGGTGCCCCAGGATTCTTATCTCTTTGGTGACGAAGAGCCACCTCTTTGGGTTGAGACGGAGTCCTGCTTTCTTAACACACTTCAACAGAGTCGACAGGCGGCTGAGATGTTCCGCAAATGTCTTTGAGAAAACGACAGTCTCATCTAGATAACAAAGACATGTCGTCCATTTATAATGTCGAAGCAAGTTGTCCATCATCCGTTAGAATGTGGCCGGGCCATTAGATAGTCCAAACGACATGACCCTGAGTTGATGGATGCCGTCAGGTGCAATAAAAGCAGTTTTCTCCCTGTCAGCTTCGTCAACCTCGATTTGCCAGTAACCTGTCTGCATTTCCATGGTAGAGAAGTATGTAGCTCCTTTCCAACAGTCTGAGTTGTCGTGAATGCGCGGCAATGGGTAGACATCTTTCTTTGTGATTTTGTTCAGCCGCTGATAGTCGACACAGGAATGCCACGTGCCAATACTCCAAGTGGAACTATGTCATCATATAAGCTCGGTGATTCTATAACTGCATTTTACATTCTAAAGAATGTTACTCAGTGTGACTTATAGGTGTATATTTCTACAAGCCTTGATTTTATAATTAAAATCTCTATCCTGGAAGTTACGGGGGCCGGTAAATATCCCTTTGACCTAGCAAGTAGTTCATTTTGATTATTTCTGTAAAGCGATTAACAAACAAAAGTCCTGTATCTCTAAAACTAAAATTAGTAGACAGATAGCATAGTAGAAACAATAACATGGTTGTTATTTGGCAGTTTAAAACAGCATTTTGTCTCAGCCATATTCATCACCTTTAACCGTTTCATTCCCACATTATGATTTCACCTTTGGAAAAATTAAAGTTCAGTGTTTTCTGTATCAAAATAGTGCACGAAATATCAAAATATGTTTCAAAATTTTTGATCCGGCTATTGTTATTTTATGTCATGTGTTTTATACACAACACAGACGTTTGTATCGAGGTATTTTATTACCTAGGACGTTATTTTGTTGATAGTTAGCTCTGTCAGATCCATAATAATAGCATACTCTTGGCCACAGCACCAAACAATAAATAATTTGCTGAAATAAAATAACATTAAGCACACTCACGTTCACACTCATTGCCATGTGCCGACGGCAACGTAAGACAACCTCCAAGATTGATATATTAATGCCTCAGAATTGGCTACACGTCGTACAAGCGGTAAAATGTACTAGAAGCACGTTGTTCATTAAATTCAATGAAACTTTAAAACTAATACACAAAATACAGTATAAATGAGCATTTAATATTTGTTGTTGAGAAACAACACTGGGAATGAAGGGGGTTAAAAACAATCTTACCACAGTAAAAAATGGACGTTTCAGAACGGCAAGATAGTAACTTTAGAAATGCACTAAAATAGGAATAGGCTATGTAAAAAAATTCAAATAATATTTTTTTTTTAATTTCAGACTAAGGAGCCTTTGATAGTGTATAATAGAACTACTATGCGACGTTAACGAAGATCTTCTCCCTTACACTTGCTGCCCGAAATACTCACTGGGCTGAGAAATTTCAAATTTACCTCCCGTAGCCAAACATACAGTAGCGAATAATTGGCACATTCTGAGTCACGTATCCGTAACGGCATCCGGTTAATTGGCAGACAAATTCAGCACACAGCTGATTGCGCGTTCTCATGCTCGTAAGGTCCCCGTCGTCCCATTAGGACGGTGTATTCAGCTACGTGAATGCGTAATTAGTAATGTTACACTTCTGAATGCCGGATGCTGCTCTGTAGATTCTCACACAAGCACCAAGGAAATAAAGCCATTCGCGTCAAATAGTTCTGAAAGCGCCGTAATTCGGTTACTCCATTTCGCATTTCACCAGAAGATATTAAAGCAAGAAGACGTGCTTGTTCTAGCGACTGTTTCGCAGCACTAAATTACGTGCAAATTTAAGTTTCCAACGTTCACAACCCTTATTTTTCTGGTTAATCAACGACAAAGATTTATGTGAAATGCTGTAAATTTATTCAGATTTATTCATATATGCACGTGGTTACTCACTGCACGATTTCTAGTCGTTTCCGATGCCTTAACTGTAGTATCAAAGTCTATCCCTGTCTGGAAAGCCTGACTTCTGCTGAATCATTCTAGATACGGCTACGCTGTTTGTTCCAAATGATACATGAAGTCAATTATCTATTTATTTATTTACTAGCTTAAACCCGCGGCTCCGCTCGCGTGTTGGTTGATTATGATAGATAATGCGCGATACGTCAAATCGATTTTTAAAGAGATGTATTAAGAGAAATTTCTTTTTTACTGCCTTGTTTATTTATTCTTATATTTCCTTATTCGTATGCTTATCCTTACAGAGAAAGAGCTGAAGACTTTGTAACACGTACATATCAAAGATATAGTCTGTGGCATCACGTTTCACTGTACGTAATAAAAAGTAATATAAAGTCGCAAACGTTATCGCTGTCCTTCAGTCCTAATTTTTTTACAATTTGACGACTTTCAACCACCATATCTTCCACCCCCTAATAGCTATCGGCATGGAACTGCTATGGTGTACAACGGGATATTTCGGACAACAATTACACACAGACCATTCGTTTGTGTTCTGTAGTTTTCGCAATAGAATTAGTAGTAAAGAAGTAACAGATTAAAACTTGGTGCGTGGTGGGGCGGTTTTCCATGAACGTTACTATTTATGTACTCATATATCATGAAGTACGTGTCGTACTGAGATACAATTTGGAAAGTACACTCAACTATATGCGTGTATACTGCCTGAAAAATTTCCTGTGGCTAAAATTTATAGTGTAGAAATTAAAAATTATAACGTCATACTGAATGCCGTAATTTTAGTTCATGAAGAGCGGAACGTTACTGTTTACGTGCTCATATCTCATGAACTACGTGTCGGAATGTGATACGAATTAGAAGCTACATTCAACTATATATGTGTATATTGTCTGTAAAATTTCCTGTCGCTACAATTTGTAGTGTTCAAATTATAAATTGTACGTCGTAGCGAATGACATAGTTTTGATCAATGAACAACGGAAAAGTAGTAAGCGAGAAACTTTTTTCTTTCATCATTTTACTATGGTTTCCAGCGAGAAAAAGTTTAATAAAGGTTTTAAATTATGCTTAAAGTTTGTTGCAAGTCACTGAGTACTGTCATTCTCATACAGTGTATTTCGAAAGTCTCGCCGCATTATATGGAATTTTTTGCGATTTCTATTGGTTATGACGTAATATCTTTTGAACCATGTGCCGTATGTGATTCTTAACCATGCAGCAATTGTTACCACACGTTAAGGAATGTGTGTACCATATTTGGTTTAAATCGGTCCAATGGTTTAGGAGAAAATGAACAGCATTGCCGCAACATGCAGTAGTTTTCACGCATCTCATTGTTTATGATGTCATATCTCGTGAGCTATATATCATACGTAATTGTTACACTTACGGCGACCGTCCTCATGGATTAAAGCTTACGTGTACAAAATTTCATAAAGATTGGAACAAAACTGTAGATTTGTATGCAGCACTTACAAACATACGGACACTCTGCTTTATATATTAGGTGGGAGGTTCAAATGTTCAAATGTTTGTAGATCTATCGGACCAAACTGCGTGGTCTTCAGTCCGTAGCTTACAAACTACTTAAACCTAGGTAAACTAACCTAAAGAGAACAGACACACCCATGCCCCAGGGAGGACTCAAACCTCCACGGTGAGCAACCGCGCGCTCCGCAGCGAGACGCTTTAGACCGCTCGGCTACTCCACCTCGGCGAGGTGTGAGATGTTCAAATGGAAAGGTACTATACGACACTTTGGGTATAATTAAAGTGTCTATTCAAATGTAATCACCAAAGGCCTGAGCACAACTATCCCGCTGTTTAATGAGCCGAACGATTCCGTTTTTCCAGAATTTCTGTAGCTGTGACAAGAGCCAGTCCTCTACTGTGTCCTTCAGTTCGTCACCCGAGTTGAAGCGCTCCCCTATGAGATTTTTTTTTTTTTTTTTTTTTTTTTTTTTGCAGACCAAACACATGAAAGTCACAGGGCTACATGTCCGGGCTTTAGGGCGGAAGCTCAAGTTGCTCCCACTTGAGCGTGGTCAGTATACTTAGTGTGACACTGGAGACGTTTGGACGCGCGTTTTCATGCAGCAGACTCACTCTCTTTGAGAGCAGCCGAGGCCGTTTATTCGTGATGGACTTGAGTAGGCTACGAAGTGTCTCACAGTACACGTAATTGATAATGGTTTTTCCGTGCTGGAGTAATTGGATGAGTATCGGACCTCGGACGTCAAAAAAGACGGTGGGCATCATCTTGTATGCTGACGACACAAGCTTGAATTTATTAGGGTGAGGTGACGACACATCCTTCACGTCCATAGTTGTCACACTAAGTTATCCCAAAGTTGTATATTAAAATTTCAACTGGTTCGATTGTTATGACGTTCCGTACGTTTTCATTTGAACACTCCTCGTACTTACTAGAAAAACCACGCTGTTGCCGAGTAGCTTGTTTCAGTCTTATGTTTATGTCTCGTTCCATCCTCTTCCTGTCCATCCCCACCTCCCCTCCTCCTGATATAAACGATGGTACATGTGATTCAGAATAATATCCTACATTGTGTATTTATTCAAAACTTCCAATTGTCGATCCCCCCCCCCCCTCACTGTACCTACCTTTCTTCATCCTCTCGTATCCTCTGCCCATCTTTTTCTCCCAATTTCTCCAGCGTTCTCCTACGAATGCGAAATTACAAACTGCCGCCAACTTTTATGTTGTTCTTGTTGTCTTCCTTCCGCAGACTTGTTTGATGCAGCTCTCCACGCTATCCTGTCCTGTGCAAGTCTCTTCATCTGAGAATACGTTCCGCAACCTACATCCTTTTGAATCTGCTTACTACATTCGTCCCTCGGTCTCCCTTTGCGATTTTTACCCCACACGCTTCCTTCTAATGCTAACTTGACAATTCCTTGATGTCTCACAATGTGTCCAACCAATCTATCCCTTCTCTTAGTCAGGGTATCCCAGAAACTCCTTTTCTCCCCGATTAGGTTAAGCACCTCGTCATTAGTAACGTTGGCATCTCATTTTCATCATACGTCTGTAGCGCCACATTTCAAAAGCTTCTATCATCTTTTTATCTGAACTCCTCACCGTCCATGTTTCACTCCGATTCAATGCTACACTCCAGACAAATGCTTTCAAAAAGGACTTCCTAACATTTAAATTAATATTGGATATTAACAAGTTTCGCTTCTTTAGAAACGCTTTTCTCCCCATAGTCATTCTGCATTTTATATCTTCTCTACTTCGGCCAATAGAAGTTATCTTGCGACCCAAAAAACAAAATTCATCTACTACTTTTATTGTCTCATTACCTAATCTAATACCTTCAGCATCGCCTAATTTTCTGACATTGCATTCCATTACCTTCGTTTTAGTCTTGTTAATGTTCATCTTATATCTTCCTTTCAAGACACTGTCCATCCCATTCAATTGCTCTTCCAGATCGTTTGCGGTCTCTGACAGAATTACTATGTCATCAGCAAAACCGCAATGTTTTTATTTCTTCTCCCTGCACTTTTATGATGACCAATCAAACGGTATCATAGTCTATTACAAGGTTGGGCAATTAAATGTGGTCCGGGGAACAGAGTTACAGAGGACAAAGAAACGCAGCAGAGAGAAGAAAATGTAGTATCAGCGTGACGATAGCACATGTTGAAAGTGATCACCATTCATCTCTTGGTACTTTCGGACACTAGTCATCAGGTTGATGAAGGTGAATGGAAACTGGACAGCTGGAATTGTTGCCACTTGTTGGGACATGATCTGCTGCAGTTCTTGAATACTTTGAGGGTTCGCACGATACACCTTAGACTTGAGGGTTCCTCACACAAAGTTATCGCACGCCGACAGACGATGTGACCTGGAGGACGAACTAGGGTCGCGACCGCACTGACCTCTGATGACTTCTGTGTCAGACGTGACGATTGATTAAATGTCATCCAAGCTGTATGGGAAGTTGCCCCACCCTGTTAAGAATACCTGTTGGTCTTTTCCTTTAATACTGCCACAAATTGTTTCAAAATTTCCGGGTCGCTTTTATTCGCTCTACTCCACTAGCACCGAACGATGGCTCGCGGAGTATAAAAACTTTCTCCAGTAAAAGGTACACATATATGCCAAATGTAATTGTGATCTGTTATATCACATTTCCATTGTCACTTATAAAGGTCAGTGTATTGAAACAAACGATTTCCGCACTGTCTGAATTTACTGACTCATTTGTAATATAGTTACCTGACATTATTATTGAGGTTTAGGAGGCGATCTAAAATCTGGCGATGATTCTCCTGTGAGATTTCTTTATTTGCCCAGATCACTTATTTACATAATTGCTTGATGACTAGTTTCAACTCATCAAAGAGCCATTTTCGAATCTTAATTTTCCAGGCATAATAAAATGTTTAAAAGATGCAACACTGTGGCATGATATAAATGGTATGCACATATTTATCCATCCAATGTGCCTTGGTGTCACGTTCTATTCTTGTATACAGTTCGCTTTCCCACATCAATAGGCAGCATGTCATGACTGCAAACGTTGCTGACAGACTGATAGATTCAGTTTTAAACACTTGCGTGTGCGTATCTGCATGTAGTTCCAGGCATATTATGCCTGGACAATTAAGATTCGAAAATGGCTCTTTAATGAGTTGAAACTAGTCATCAAGCAATGATGTAAATAAGCGATCTGGACAAATAAAGAAATCTCACAGGAGAATCATCATCATTTGTAATAGAAAAAAATACTAAATTGCGAATTACAATTTTGAGTTAATTCAAAAGAACATATTGAATAAAAAAACTTTCAGTTATTCCAAAATTTTGCAATTCTCCTGCTCAATTGTTGCAATTTTTCTTTCACAGAAACCTCGTATATATCCATTAAGAAGGGCAATGGAATGCAGTCCAAGAAAATCAGGCGATTCCGAAAGAATACATTAGATGAAGAGGTGGTTAAAGGCGTAGATAAGTTTTGTTACTGGGGCAGTAACATAGCTTACGGTTTTAAAAAAATATTTAAAAGTACGTCACTATAATGGATAGTCACAATAGATTAAAAAAGTAACATGTGACTATTTCTGACCTAAGTAAGACACAGACTGTGTCAGAGTCCATGACGATCCAGTTTTGTGACGTGGCCTTTGTTATTGATTTTACATCTCGACAACAAACTTTGCATCTGACATGTTCTCCTAAATGAAAACCTAAACCATTCTGAAGAGGATGATTTAAAACATTGAAACCGGTCAATAAAAATAAATTTATTAGCGGTCTTGGTATAACAGCCTACAGAAGGCGTACTTCAGTTAACATCGGAAGAAAATGAGAGAACGGTTACATGGTTTGTAGGTTGGAAAAATAAATTAGACAAATATTTTTGCAGATAATAGTATCCAATTTATGTAAACTTTTCCAAACAGTTTGTAACTCTATACTTCACACTTTTTAGCAAATATTCAAATGTTTGTAAAGGTTAAGGGACTTAACTGCACTGTCATCAGTCCCTAAACTTACAAACTACCTATGAACTAGCTTATACTAAAGACGGCACAAACATCCATGCCCGAGGAGGTGGGGGGGGGGGGGTTGCCAATCCCCGACGGGGAACGGCCTAGCGCATCGTAACATAGCGCCACAATGCGCTCGGTCGCTCCGCCGCGGCCACTTTTTAGCAGTTTGTAATATTGTACTTGAATGTTTATACTACTTATGACCTATTTCTTGTGTTACACTCTGATTAGTAATGTATACCAATGTCAATCAGTTCCTAGGTGGTGGTCCGAGTATTCCAGGGATAGATGGACTAGCGAATATATATAGAAAGAAATTCAAGTGTGATCAGTGTAACAACTGAAAAGGTATAAACAAGTGTCAAAAATTTATACCAAACTCTGAACATTTGAAAATTTTGGAAAAAAAATTACTGTAAAACGAGGTCCAGCTATACCGGTCTTTCCCTATGTTACAATATTTAACTAGGGATTGGATTCATCTAGGCCGTATGATACTGATAAGGTTTCCACTGCTGGTAATGAAGAAACTGTACTGCAGGACTTGATGACGAAAGATGAAAAGGGAGTGAGGTTAGTGCACGGTGCCGAGTAGATACGGCAGAGACTGTATTTCCAGCAGCGCTGTGTAATCTTGCAGGAGACATGCCTAGATTATACGCTTACACACAAGCCGCGGGAGATGGCACGGGAGAGAGGAGGAGATGATGGAACGGGAGGGGGGGGGGAGGATGGAGTATACCAGCGACTCCCCTGTCTGACGTCAAGGCATGAGTTCTGTTACCACTGAACACACACTCGTCTCGCCCAGTCATACCTGCAGTGTCTAACGGACCCACCGCTCTTGCCGCATGTGGCGTAAATGAAATAAGATGGCACCAGTTCCACTGTGAGATTTAAATTAATATGCCTGAGTCCCACCTGTTACTTCCATCCTTGTCTTATTGCCTGTTCATGGATGTTTACGTTATTAATATCCGGTGACCGAGAGTTGCTCGGGATTTTTTCCCCCTTCTGTTACATAGTTTTAAATAGTGCTACTCACCGCGTTTTTGAGGCTATCGTATCTTCTGTGATACGAAAAACACGAAATTAATTTTTGATATATACAGGGTGTTACACAAAGAACGAAAATATGTTATGTGGACATGTGTCCGGAAACGCTTGATTTCCATGTTAGAGCTCATTTTAGTATTTCTCTTTAAATGTAAATTGAAATAATCCGTGCAGACAATTGTGAAAATACCCAATTGTTTCGTTGGTATGTACTGTACTTCCTCGATTCACCGCCAGTTGGCCCAATTGAAGGAAGGTAATGTTGACTTCAGTGCTTGTGTTGGCATGCGACTCATTGCATGAGGCTTACGGATGAGGCTTCATTCCAAAATTTTCACAATCAATATGTGTGGGCTGACGAGAATCCGCACGCAATTGTGCAATCACGTCATCAACACAGATTTTCTGAGAAACGTTTGGGCAGGAATTGTTGGTGATGTCTTGATTGAGCCTCATGTTCTTCCACCTACGCTCAGGAGCAAGTTACCATGATTTCATACAGAATACTCTACCTGTGCTGCTAGAACATGTGCCTTTACAAGTACGACACAACATGTGGTTCATGCACGATGGAGCTCCTGCAATTTTCAGTAGACGTGTTCGTACGCTTCTCAACAACAGATTCGCTGACCGAGGAATTGGTAGAGGCGGACCAATTCCATGGCCTCCACGCTCTCCTGACCTCAACCCTCTTGACTTTCATTTATGGGGGCATTTGAAAGCTCTGTCTAGGCAACCCCGGTACCAAATGTAGAGACTCTTCGTGCTCGTATTGTGGACGGTTGTGATACAATAAGCCATTCTCCAGGGCTGCATCAACGCATCATGGATTCCATGCGACGGAGGGTGGATGCATGTATCATCGCTAACGGAGGACATTTTGAACATTTCCTGTAACAAAATGTTTGAAGACACGCTGATACGTTTTGTTGCTGTGTGTTTCCATTCCATGATTAATGTGATTTGAAGAGAAGTAATAAAATGAGCTCTAACATGGAAATTAAGCGTTTCCGGACACATGTCCGCACAACATATTTTCTTTCTTTGTGTGTGAGGAATGTTTCCTGAAAGTTTGGCCGTACCTGTTTGTAGCACCCTATATATATATATATATATATATATATATATATATATATATATATATATATTTATATATATATATATAATTTTGAATAATCGCGCTTTTACGAAAAATAAAACTATGTAGTTAAAAAAACAGTGTAAACATATCATTTCATCGAAATCGGTAGAGCCGTTTCCGAGACAGCTAATATATATATATATATATATATATATATATATATATATATATATATATATTGCTCGTTTAAAGCGATAAGATTAATGCGTGATGCAGATGGGTAGTGTAAATATTATCGCTCTATAGTGTTATTCATCGAAAAGACTTTCTGAAACAAAAAAGGAAAGCAGAGAAGGAACTGAACATAGGAAAGGTAAAGGAAGTTTTAGCTTCCGTATTTTTACGTCTCGTTCAGATACGTAGAACTGCCGATTCGTATTCCAACAGATCTGTCCAGTCCAAACGGCACTGGTAGACAGCATTCAGTGTTTCCTCAGCGGAACAATGGCTCCCGCCGATAACCAGTAATCAATGATCGCCTCCTTCCACCGCAGAAGCGACTTCATTAAAGTTCCACAGACAGTAATCCCCTTTTCCTACCGTTATTTGCCCGGATACCATTCGCCTGATTCGAGGCTTTGTCGGTGCCGCGAACGCCGCGGCTGATATTAAATTCCAGATACCTGCCTGATTGAGTCTCTGTAAAGCAATAACACCGCGCGACTCGATAAGGTAGTCAGGCGCCGAGCCACACAGAGCGACTGCGTGGCGCGTTCGTCCCGCTTCTTCCTAATTATCGATACGATTCAGGCGGAGAGGTAAAGATAAATTCATCTTCTGGCTCTTAAGAATTTTGTTTATTATGCCGTTTCAGTCTTAATATTCACTGCGGACATAAAACTCAGCAGTTCAAGGATATTCTGAAAGTGAAATTCACATTTTATTGTCAAGAAGACAGTGCGCCAGACATAAAACAAAGAGATTATGAAAAATTTGGACGATTCCTCAAGCAAGCACAAAGTAAAGGTGTGCTCTTCGCGGAGTGGCCTTTAGTTACACAAATTTACAGGTTTTTCCATCGAAAAGACGCTCACAAGAGAAAGCGGAAATTGGCATGGGAATCATTTGATGAAATGGTATTTCCAGCAAAATTAATTACGCCAAAATCAGTTATTTTGTAAAAGTAATTAAATAGGTATCCGTACTGTAATGCTCTGCGAGAAATCTGCTAAAACACAACGATAAAGTCAACGCTCTCCATTTTTCCGATCCTATCTACATCTATAAATGTGAATGTCTGTTCGGTGCACGTTTATCACGCCTGAACCACAAGACATAAAGAGCTACAAATTTGTACAGCTACTAATGTCTACCCAGGGAAGGCTTTAGGCACGGACACACACACACACACATGTGAATGTCTGTTCGGTGTACGCTTATCACGTCCGTACGACAACACGCAGAGACTTAAATATTTGTACAGTTACTAATTTATAGCTGAGAAAGGTTTAAGGTGCGGTTTTATGGCGATCTGATAGATATTGGGCCGTATGAATAAAATGGAGTATCTACTTTATACTCTGGATTCCAGAGAACATACTCAGATTCGCATGAATAAAGTGAGTCGGAGAATATACTTCAGCCGAGTATGTTCTCAGCGTGAGTAACGGGGTGCGAGAAGTTACTCACAACAGAGAACATTCTCCAATTTCATATGAATAAAACTGCAGAAGTTTCTCACGACGGGAGAACATTCTCAGATTTCTGGAGTGAGCTCTATGGCATACTCCGTGCTGAGTAACTTCTATTAAGGTTACGTTTTACTGAGGTTTATAATGAAAATTACAACAATTAGGTTACTTAGAAAACAAAAACAAGTTCCTTTATATGTAGCCTTTAAGAAATACGAGGCAATCTATAAAGTTAATACAAATAAATACATTTTGTTGACGAGTATCTTCCTCCGGAAAAATCGTGTGACACTTCCAGCATTTTATACAGTGACGAGAGTGATGTAAGAGGTGTTTTCATTACCGACATAAAAATGAAACACAAATGGATTCAGCTGCGTGTTTCCTCATTTGTTTGGTGTGTATATTTACAGTTGTAAACAGTCACATAGCAAAATAATATTGTTTTAAAATACGATCTATTAGTAAGACCTTATGCTGTTAGTTCCAAATAAAGTGTATCCCAGGATTTCACAGTTTCTATCACAAAATAAATGTTGCTGCAATACCAGGTACGCCTACTGAAGTAGCTACTGTTTCTATCCAAACCGGTTGGCTATTTATGATGTGTTTTCTGACTTCGTAATCTTAACTTCTGTCATGTTAGAAGTAAGTAAACACGACAGGAAAATTAATAACTGATTAATTACATACCTAGCAGCGTGTTTCTTGTTCAAAATCGCATGGCCTAACGCTTATGAGCGAACCATTGGGTGTCATATTTAACAAGGCGTATCTCATGTCAGAACACTCCTACAGCATTCCACGTTGTGACAGATGAATATGTGATGCATTCTTATTATATCGTTCGCAAATTGTGCTAACCCTACTTCATTAACAAACGAATTTCTCGCGTGACGAAAATTTTGTATCGCCAGCAGAAACATTTTCGTAAAAAGTGCATATTTAGTATTTATAATATGCTCCTTCACAACAAACTAATATCTAAACACAGTCCAGTTCTTTCTCAACACGTCGATGCCTACTCCATATTTGTACACTTAATAATTTGCCTGATTGGGCTAGTTTAAAGAAATACACGATTGGACAGCTGATCTGTGGCGGACATGACACGCGGAGAACTTACTCAAGTAGGAGGGGAGGTAGTGAGAATGAACTACCTGCTCAGAGCATATGCTTTGAAGTTTTTATTCATACGAATTTGAGAACTTACTCAGAGAACGTTCTTTTGCTCTGAGCATCTTCTCTGAAGCATATGCTGAGTTTTATTCATACGGCCCATTTAGTAAAGCAAGAATATAACGCTAAATGCGGAACAATAATTACTCTTTGAAAATTATATTTACTCTTTAAAAATGGTTTTATTGGTTGCATTGTTGCTTGAGGGTTGATAATGATAAAAGGGTGGAGTATATTGGGATGGAAGGTTATCGGTGTATATAAAGTTCTACGTGTGTGTGTTTGTGTGTGTGTGTGTGTGTGTGTGTGTGTGTGTGTGTGTGTGTTAATATTTCGCTCTGCAGCAAAAACTACAGGACGCAAACGAATGGTCTTTGTGTAATTGTTGTCCGAAGTCTCCCGCTGTACACCATAGCAGTTCCCTGCCGATAGCTATAAAGGGGTGGAAGATATGGTGGTTGAAAGTCGTCAAATTATTAAAAAAATTCGGACTGAAGGCCAGAGATGACGTTTGTGACTCTATAGCAAGGAGGTTACATACAGCGAAACGTGATGCCACAGACCATATCTTCGGTCTATGCGTGCTACAATGTCTTCAGCTCTTTCTCTGTAAGGATAAGCATACGAATAAGGAAATTAAGAATAAATAAATAAAGTAATAAAAAAGAAATTTCTTGTAATACATCTCTTTAAAAAATCGATTTGACGTTCGCGCATTACATCAAGTGATCAGTCTCTGATATTATTACAATCATTATTGTTGAATTTCGTGATTGGTTCCTTCTAAACGAGTGCATTTTTACGTGTGATTTGATCTACATTACTTAACATATTTTTTTTATTTGAATGTTGATTAAAAATGTTTGTTTCTAAAGAAGGTATTGTATTTCATTTCATCCTTCAAAACCAGTCTCATAGCACACTACTGAAAGATAGCTTATCTATCATAATCAACCAACATGCGAGCGGAGCCGCGGGTTTAAGCTAGTTATGGGTGATTTTCTCAACTTAAGAAATAAGAAGTGATAAGTTTAATTGTATAACGACAAAATTTACTGATGATAAGAATATAACAATACAGTATGAAGGAAGAGTTGAAACTACTTCTTAAATACGGAATGAATACATTGGTAGAGGAGACACAAGTGATAGTTTTTGAGCAAGTGAGAGACTTTAAATAGTTAGGATACAATTGTGAATTTTCCAGGTCAAATGATGTAGAGATCAAATTCCCCACATTGTAATTTCTGTGGAACTGTACAAGGCACAGGGCAGTGCTGTATTGCTAACAAAAATAGTGGGAGGACTCACCTAAAGAAGATTTTAGGATAAAGAGCTTCGGGGAAATAGAAAATGGCAATCTCAAAGGGTGCAGGTGGATGACAGGAGAAATGTAGATCCGGAAACTATCGGTATAACAGTTGTAAATTGTCGTAGCTGTGTCGGGAAAGTTCCAGAACTGCAAGCGTTAATAGAAAGCACCGAAACACACATCATTATAAGGCAGCGAAAGTTGGCTCAAGCCGGAAATAAGTTCAGAAGAAGTATTTTCAAAAGATCTATCGGTGTTCAGAAAGGATAGATTAAACAAAATAGGTGGGGGCGTGTTTGTCGCTGTCAAAAGTAGTATTTCATGTAGCGAAGTTGAAGTTGATAGTTCGTGCGAGCTATTATGGGTAGAGGTTGTACCCGAAAATCGTAAGAAGTTAATAATCGGTTCCTTTTACCGGCCTCCCGACTCTGACGATACAATAGCAGAAAGGTTCAAAGAAAACCTGAGTCTAATTACAAAAACGTACCCGACTCACACGATAATAGTAGGTGGTGATTTTAATTTACCCTCGATCTGTTGGCGAAATTATATTTTCAAATCAGGAGGTACGCATAAAGCATCGTGTGAAATTGTACTCAACGCATTCTCTGAGAATTACTTCGAACAATTAGTTCATGAGCCAACTAGAATTGTAAATGGATGTGAAAACACACTTGATCTCTTAGCAACAAATAATCCTGAGCTCATAACGAGCATCAAAACGGATACAGGTATTAGTGAACACAAAGCTGTAGTAGCGAAATTGAATATCGAAAGTCCCAAAGTTACCAAAAATAAACGCAAAGTATATTTGTTCAGGAAAGCAGATAGAAACAAAATACATTGCTTCTTGAAAGACAGCTTCCACTCGTTTCTAACACTAAACGTAGGTGTAGACCAGATGTGGCTCAAATTCAAAGAAGTGGTATCGACAGCAATTGAAAGTTTTATACCTAATAAATTAATAAAAGAAGGAGGCGATCCCCCTTGGTACACAAAACAGGTTAGGACACGGTTGCAAAAGCAAAGGAAAAGGCATACTAAATTTAAACGAACACGAAATCCCCAGGATTTGCGATTGTACTCACAAGCTCGAAATTTAGAGAGGATTTCAATGCGAGATGCCTAAAACATTTATCACAACGAAACTCTTTCTCGTAATTTGACTGAAAACCCAAAGAGATTTTGGTCATATGTTAAATATACTCGGGGAAAGTCACAAACAATACCTTCACTACGTGATAGTAATGGCGATCCTGCCGATGACAGCGCTACTAAAGCAGAGTTACTAAACTTAGCTTTTAGAAACTCATTCACCAAAGAAGACGAAACCAATATTCCAGATTTCGAATTACAAACAGATGCCGTAATGAGTAACATAGAAGTAGATATCATCGGAGTAGTGCAGCAACTAAAATCACTTAATAAGAACAAGTCTTCTGGTCCGGATTGTATACCCATTAGATTTCTATCTGATTATGCTGAAGCAATAGCTCCTTACTTAACAGTCATATACAACCGCTCTCTCATAGAAGGATCTGTACCAAAAGATTGGAAAGTTGCACAGGTCACACCTATATTCAAGAAAGGCAGTAGGAGTAACCCACTAAACTACAGGCCTATTTCATTGACGTCAATTTGCAGCAGGGTTTTGGAACATATGCTGTATTCAAATATTATGAATTATCTCGAACAGAACGATCTATTGACCCAAGGTCAACACGGATTTAGAAAATAGCTCTATATTCACACGAAGTGATGGGTGCTAGCGACAAAGGTTCGCAAATCGATTCCGTATTTCTTGATTTCCAGAAAGCTTTTGACACCGTACCTCACAAACGGCTTTTAATAAAATTGCGTGGTTATGGTATATCGCCCCAAATTTGCAATTGGATAGGGGATTTCTTGTCAGAGAGGACACAGTTCGTAGTAATCGATGGTAAGGCATCGACTAAAACAGAGGTGATATCGGGCGTTCCACAGGGTAGTGTTATTGGTCCTCTGCTATTCCTTATTTACATAAACGATTTAGGGGAAAATCTAAGTAGCACTCTTAGGTTGTTTGCAGATGACGCCGTCATTTACCGTCTAGTAAAATCATCTGAAGATGAAAACCAACTGCAGAACGATCTGAATAAGATATCAGTATGGTGTAAAAATTAGCAATTGACTCTAAATAATGAGAAGTGTGAAGTCGTCCACATGAGTACGAAAAGAAATCCGTTAAACTTTGTTTACAACATAAATCAATCAAATGTGAAGGCCGTAAACTCCACAAAATACCTAGGAATCACTATTACTTCAGACTTAAACTGGAAAGAACACGTAGATAATATCGTGGGAAAGGCGAACCAGAGGCTGCGTTTTATTGGCAGAACCCTTAAAAGATGCAACAGAACTACTAAAGAAACTGCATACACTGCGCTTGTCCGTCCATTTTTGGAGTATTGCAGCCCAGTGTGGGATCCTTATCAGGTGGGTTTCACGGAGGACATGGAAAGAGTCCAAAGAAGGGCAGCTCGTTTTGTATTGTCGCGATACAGGGGAGACAGCGTTACGGAAATGATACAGGATCTGGGATGGGAATCATTACAACAACGGCGCTTATCGCTGAGGCGTGGGTTACTTGCGAAACTCCAATCGCCAACATTCTCCTCCGAATGCGAAAATATATTGTTGACTCCCACTTACATAGGTAGAAATGATCATCAGAATAAAATAAGAGAAATCAGAGCTCGAACAGAGAGATTCAGGTGTTCTTTCTTCCCGCGCGCTATTCGAGAATGGAATGGGAGATAAATAGTATAATTGTGGTTCGATGAACCTTCTGCCAGGCACTTAAATGTGATTTGCAGAGTATCCCATGTAGATGTAGATCACAAATTTTGGAGTACCGGTCAGACTGCTGCACGTGTAGGATAGCCTTCTTGCTTTGGTTGCCCTCGGCGTGCCTGTGGGTTCTGTTCATACTTTGATGTAATCCACGGGGTTGCAGAGGTGTAATGGAGGCCCCACAATTGGAATAAACATTAAGGATGAGAGATGGTAAACAGAAAGCGAGTTTCGCAGTGTTGTGATAACTAAGTTCATTGTACTGAAGTCTCTTACACAGTACGTAGTGCTCAAAGGGAGTGTATCAACACAAACAAAAACTTGTTTACGATTTTCAGGAATGTTCTTTCCGCAGCTGTCTATATAATCGCTGAAACCTTCGCTTACATTTGGAAAAGGAAGAAGAAAACGATCACACAATTTTCTTAGATTTTCTTCTTCTTCTAGCCATGGGCTCACAATGTCATAGGGCCATTTTTACTGTCAAAAATATTGATCTCCTTCATGAAGGATTTGAATTCTTCAGTCATCCGAAATTAACTGTTCCCTCAAATTGTCGATAAGACTCTGACAGAACTGTTTTCTAGTCATTTGGGTGGTAATTCTGCTTGATTCTCTTCTGGGAACCAGTGAAACGTGTTTGAAGTATTCTTCTGAAATAGCTTTCTCTGCTTCCTTCATGCAAACACCTGGCATTTCCTTCAGTTGTTCTGCCGGGAAGTTTCGTATCAGTGCACACTCCGCTGGAGAGTGAAAGTTTCATTCTGGATTTCATCGTGTGTCTTAAAAAACTTTTTGTAAGTAAGACGTAACAGTAACGGCAAAAAATAATCGTATTAGAAACAAACCTGTTACAAAAAATTATAGGCAAATGGATTGAATGAGGGGAACCGTGACTGGTCTTAAGGGGCGTTCACACGGTTCAAGTTTAGTTGAACGAGTTTACTTGATCAACAAAAACTGAAAGCTACTTGAACCAGTTTTCGTTCACACGGTTCTACTGAAATCGATTCAAAATTAGCGGTGCGCGAAGTGGTGCGTACTCTTAACAGTTATGCTAGAAGTAGAGTCGAGAAAAAAGTAAAGGGCAAAAGCGTCGTTTTTGGGTGCGTCAGTGGATATTAAGAAGAAACACACAGGGAGCGTCGGAGGCTTTGTTAAAGGGAACTAGCGTTAGAGGACATGGAAGAATATCGAAACCATTTGACAATGTTGGAAGAAAAGTATATGACACCATTCAGAAATATATCTGCTCTTTTATACCAGAAAAATTTGTTCACATTCAATTCCTCTGTTTCCACTTATTTTTTATTTGGACACTAATGAATGTTCTTTTTTGTACATTGTTCTGACTGTTTTTATTTTGTTTTTTACGTTGACAGTGGTTAAACCGCTAATGTCCATTTCTTTCACGATGCCTCGCAAATCATTTTCCCGCACATCTTTATTTTCGTAAGTATCCATACGATGATTCCACAGGCATTCGCGTTTATGATACAGTTCTTTAAAAAAATCACGCTCTCTGACTACTTGACACCCACTCTGTGAGGTATTTGAAAACGCAGTACTTTAACAATACGGAAAACACCGGCAATCAATCCACATCCGCAGTGAAGTTTTAAAACAGTTATCGGGTTTACACGTGTAACTACGTGAACGGAAAAGTTTGACTCGGTCAAACTTTTCTTGATCCAGTAAATAGTTGATCAACTCAATTGAAACGAAGGTTCATACGAGGTTTTTCATTCAGCATTTGTTGATCAAGTAAACTCGTTCAACTGAACTTGACCCGTGTGAACGCGCCTAAGACATTTTTTTTACAGTTGCAAAAGATGGCTTATTGTTTTATACACTCTCTGTAACTGAGCAACTATGAAAAAAGGACCCGACAAACAAGAGAAGATATACGTACACGTTACATATTACCTGTAAATGTGAATGCGCAGTTTATGATTCGAATGTCAACTGTAAGGTTCGACAGGCGAAACAGTAAAGGGCCAGACAGAAGTAATGATGTGAATGAAGTGAGGCGGAAGAAACGAAAGCACAGTGAGCGAGGCACGTGGCTCGCTCGTTGGGAATTTAGACGCGTCCGTCAGCGGGCACAAACGAGACAGCAGCGCGCACAACAGATGGAGACGGCTCCTTCGGCAGCGGCGTCTGGACAGCTGTCGTATTTTTAAACAGCACGGCGTGGCGGCGCTCTGTCTAGCGACTGAGTGGCAGCCCGCTGTCATCGCTACCCCCCCTCCCTTTCTCTACCCCCCCCCCCCCCTTCGCCACTTCCCCCTCCCTCCATTCTCGTCTTCGCGGCACACGCAGGAATAGCGAGCGGCTTCCCTCTCCCCACGCATTCTCGTCAACCCCCGTGTTCTGCTCCCCCTCGCTTTTTTTGGTGCTCCCGCAGCACTTCCGGGAAGCTCTTAACCCAAATCTCTCCACGAGATAATCGCCGCCGCTTAAGAGGCCTCGAGCCGTCCGTGCGGGCGGCGCTTCAAGCAAACGCACCGTGCACAGGGGAGAGAGCTTCTGTGCATAATTGAGTATCGTACATGCCTAATATGCCGTGCGTGTTACACAGATGGTAGGATAATGGTCGTGAGGCATTTGTGGCCGTTAGATCCCAACTGGGAACATTTTCACACAGCCTGGTGAAAGTCATTTAGCTGACGCCGTTTCTTCGGCGGCTTGCGTGTCAATGATGGTGAAATGATAATCAGGATGACATAACACCCAGTCCTCGAGCGGAGGAAATCTCCAACCCGACCGGGAATCGAACCCGGACCCCTTACGTGGCAATCCACCTCGCTGTCTACTTGACTACGGAGGCGGATCACAGATTTTAAGAGACACATGTACACTGTAGTATTACATTAAAAATTTTCATTCGATAAATAATGTATTTACGATGCTTATCGCTGACCACAGCTTTCTGTGGCAGCTAATTACGTTCGTCTTATATTTTTGAGTTCATCTATCTTTTACGAGCTACCCAGAACGCATTTTGTGCACTTGGTCTTTCATGTTTCCTACCTCATTGAGAACAGTCGCACGTCAGGGACTTCTTCATTATTCAATGTAAGTGTGTGTGAGAGCGTTTTTCTTGTGAAGTATGGTGAAAGTATAATTAGTTACGTATACATCTTTTACTTATTTCAAATGACCCACCTTTAGTAATTCATGAAGTGATTCTATTTTTCCAGCAGTAATCTTAATTATGTAATATGATGCTTGGAGCCATTGTTGGACTTGTATCTGTAATTTACTAGAAACTATTAGATGTCATTATATGTAACTTTTGTGGATGCGACTTTCTAGTAATGCCTGCAAAGAAATATTCGGAATTAAACGAAATCCGATCGATTTAAAGAGCCATTTGTCACGAAAGTTAACTTAACATTTTTTTAAAACGATTATTCAGTTAGTACAATCTGCTCCAAGCCAACCAAGCATCATTTTACACAATGCAGCAAGAGATTTTACAGCTTCATCTGCTACATCCAGTCAACTTAACATAATCATCAAGGTATGAAAGGTCATCGCGGAATCTGCTAGTTTCTTTGTCTAATATTGTGCTCAAGTGTTGTTTTCATTCCAAATTATTACTGCCGCTAAACTTTAAAGTCAGGTTCCGCTTCCTTTTTTGAGTCTTCTAATTATAAAGTTACCTAAATCTGTCAGATCCACCAAATTATTTTCTTGTATTATTGTACCGTTAGTGAACTTCAATAGCGGCTACGAACAGTAACTACTACTCCAACACCTGATCGGAAGAAGGAAAACGCAATATTACAGCACAAAGATCAGCTCCCACAATTGGCGTGTTTTCGTGTAATTAGGTAAAAAAAAAAAAAAAAAAAAAAAAATTATCATTTCGTATCTCCCATGGTAATGTTTGTCATGTGGGATTGTGTGTTATTTTTCTGAATTGAGAGAAAGTGATTGTCTGTCCTACGTGCGTGTCTGCGGCTCAGCGCTAGCGTTTAAGGTAACTTAGTGCCGTGGTGGAGTGGCCGAGAGCAGCGGAGTGCGCGATTGCTCGCCGTCGGAGGTTCGAGTCCTCCCTGGGACATAGATGTGTGTGTGTTGTCCTTAGGATAGTTTAACTTAGTTTAAGTAGTTTGTAAGACTAGGGGCTGATGACTATAGAAGTTTGGTCCAATAGGTTTACGGACATTTGAACAGTCTATCCTCATAATACTATTACACTGTTGATATTCCAATCAAAACTTAACAGTATTGTATGCAGAGTGATTTTTTTCCACCCCGTACAAACTCCGGGAACCTATTCAGGAAATGATGTTAAACAAAAAAGTTCCATGAACTTACGTCCGGAGATACATGGTTTCTTTGCTAGGGAGACCATTTACTCAATTATACGAGGGGTGGAACTTCATTAATTGCAACTACTTATTCACAACAAATACAAAAGCATTACACGTTTGCACTTGTTACTGTCCTTCAAAGTAGTCACCAGCTTAGCTTAGGACCCGCTGCCAGTGATGTGGAAGGCAGAGCCTGTTCTGTTGATGGTGCGAATGGAGAGGTGTACTGCCTGTCGAATCTCTGGAACAGTTCTGAAATCAAATCAGTCTCAATGACTTAAATCCGGAGAGTATGGTGGTTAGAACAGTACTTCCCAGTCCGCAGGCCGTGGTGAAATGACTTAGCGCTTTACGGTGCCTTGCTGGGGAGCACGTGGTACTTTCTATCGGAGGTTCGAGTCCTCCCTCGGACAATAATGTGTGTGTTGTCCTTAGTTCGTAAGCCTAGGGACTGACAACCACAGTAGTTACGTCTCAGAGACTTACAAACAATTTAATTTTGTGGGCTGTCATACGTGAGTGGACTGCATCTTGGCATTTAGAAAATTTTCGGTATAAAAGTTCAGAAACAGAAGTAAAAAAATATAAGGGTAAAAATTGTACATGTTACATTACATTTCTCCCGACGATCAAAAATTATAACGATAATACACCATCCTGATAAAAAAAGTATAAATAAAATATAATATACTAAAACATACTCGTACATTTATACAAAAATGATTTTATTACTTGAATAAAGGTAAAGCAGTTAACAATCCTATGAGTCTAATTCTTTTTGCTGTATTGAATTACAAATTATTTTATCAGTAATATATATTATTTTTACCACACTTCCTAATCTGTTGACGTTCGGTGATATCGTGATATTCTATATGTGTACGTATTTGTACACTTCTATTTTCCAACTTTTCATCCAAAAAGTTGGTTATATTTTTAAATTTTGTACTTATGTGTTTTTTTTCCCTGTACAGTCCTCAGAAGGAGGTTACTAGGTGTTCAAAACTAGTCTAAAATCAATATTCATGTAGTATATCAGTTTGTTGAGTTTTAACAACATAATTATTACCATGCTAGTCATTGTGATACGTTTTGCCTTCATATAACCATAATAACATGGATCATCTCATCATAACTGTGAAATTACATTCAACACACGCCACTTAGAAGAAATTCAAACGTCCACACCACGCGAAGGCAGGACCCAGAATAAGTCTGGAACTAACATGTAGCCTAGAAGTATTCACATAACTTGCCGTTAACGTCAATGGTCCTACCGACCAACCAAAGTACTCGCAATTGCTGTTTGGGTATAGGGTACTTTTTCTCCAACTTTAGCGATAACTGCCTCTCGAGATAAGCAGAACAAGTAATCACAAAACTGAAAGTGACTATTTAACAGGACATTTTCAACGTAGACTGAAATTTAAACATTTGTTATGCCATTTTTTATTGATGTAAGTCCTGTATACATTCATGTAAGACAAATTTTTACTACGTAAGATTTGGTATACAGCTAATGGTCACACAGGCCGCCCTTTTCACGTATCTGAAAATCAGAAACAATGCATAATTGAAAGTATGATTTACTAAACAACGCGTATAATGCTTCGGGGTATTTTCTGTCCTGTTGCAGGATTTACATTTCCTTTTCAGGTAACAGTGACCATTATATTAATAATGCGTAATTTATCGGACATGGGGAGTTAACTATGTTCAGAAACGAGAGGCTGCAGTGGTATCGGAAAAGTCTGCTAACATCCATCGCTTTAATTGCGGAAACCCATGACAACATAGCGCATCGGTAATTTAATGTAATGTTTGAACATTAATATTGACACCCACCACTCTCCGTAATTTTCTGTTTGCCGCGAGAGGAAAAGTGTGCACAGAGCGTTTGAATGGCCTTTTTCACGTAATTGATACGATAAATGTCAAGGTCTATCCTTTGAAATATTTTGCATGTGTCCGATATTGAAGTACACATTCAATTCATGAAGACTGGCAGATAGGTCTGCTTGATAGTCTTTGGAGACATTATCCGATTACTGTCAATGCGTAAATCTTCTCGAACACTAGATGAGTTACCTGAACGCCTAGCTCTTAAAGAAGTACTTTAAATAGACTGTACTAAATAATGGCGTTAGAAACTCTAGAGACGTGCTCAAATAACTACCTAAACCAATAAATACAGTAAAAAATTTTAATACGATGTATGTCCAGAAAGTAACTTCCGTTTGGTTATATAAAACAAACGTGTGCAGATAGAGAAAAAACGTTTATTGTGCAAAAATCTACAACAGTTGACTACTTTGCTACAGAGCTTACGAAATTTTCTAGGCATTTGTCATAGCGTGGCACAACGTTTTGTATGCCTTCTTCATAGGTAGCTGCCTATCAAATGTTTATATAGCTTATGGGACTTAACTACAGGGTCATCAGTCCCTAAACTTACAGACTACTTATGAACTAACTAATACTAAGGACGGCACAAATATCCATGCCCGAGGGGGGATTCGAACCCCCGACCGTAGTGGCCGTGCAGACCGTGACTGATGCGCCTCAGTCCCCTTGGCCACCGCGGCCGGCTTGCTGCCTATGTATTCAACCATGTGGTAACATATTTTTATGTTCGAAATCATTGTTGAAGAATTGACCATCAAGGACAGATTTTAGGTGTACGAAGAGATGAAAGTCGCTAGGAGCGAGGTCCGGGCTGTACGAAGGATGATCAAACACGTCCCAGTGAAATTCCTGTATGAGTTATTTCGTCACATTCCCCGTGTGATGTCGGGCATTATCGTGGAAAAAAAACCGTTTTGACAGTAACCTTCGGGCTTCAAATGTTCGTAATTCTTATGGGACCAAACTCCTTTGGTCATCAGTCCCTAGACTTACAAACTACTTAAACTAAGTTAATCTAACCTAAGGAAAACGCACACACCCATGCATGCCCGGAGGGGGGGGGGGGGAGATTCCAACCCCCGACGCGGGAGGCCGCGCGATCCGTAACGTGGCGCTCCAGACCGCTCGGCTACTCCCACGTGGCTCCTCGTCGCTTGTTCTGTACTGCACAGAGCAATTTATTAACGGTCTTGCAGTAACCGTGAACATTGATCGTTTGGTCTTGTGGTAAGAAATCAATCAACAAAATGCATTTTCTGTCCGAAAATAGTAGACCTCGCAGATTTGCCGATGAATTTCCTTTGGTTCAACTTTCTTGCATTTGGAAAACGAATCACAGATCTGATTTCACGCGCGGCGGCATTTTCAATTACGTCAGACATAAAGAAGCGCTACAAAGCACACGTCGGCAGGAGTGATCTAAAAATGGCGTACATGTCTTCTCCTTGAATCAGTGTAACTTCCCCGCATGCTCAGAACTGCGATCGTAGCGC
The DNA here is from genome assembly GCA_026315105.1 of Locusta migratoria. NCBI lineage: Eukaryota > Metazoa > Arthropoda > Insecta > Orthoptera > Acrididae > Locusta > Locusta migratoria. The sequence continues at coordinate 214,434,688 of CM048744.1, read as the reverse complement.
TGCCGCGGACAGAAACAGAAACGGAACCTACTTTGTGGACGACCCTCGTATTATTACAGAGATACAAGCCGCTTCCAGAAAGCAATTTTCCCGATATTGATTCCTTTAAAGTAGCCGTATTTCACTGAGAAAACCGAGCGAGGTGGCGCAGTGGTAACACACTAGACTCGCATTCTGAAGGATGGTGGTTCAAATCCATCTCCGGCCATCGAGATTTAGGTTTTCCGAGATTTCCCTAAATACCCATGCAAATGCCGGGATGGTTCCTTTGAAAGGGCACGGCCGATTTCCTTCCACATCCTTACCCAAACATTCCGAGCTTAAGCTCCGTCACTAATGACCACGCTGTCGACGGGACGTTAAACTCGAAGCTTTCTTCCTTCCTATCTGAGAAACTTATGTATATGGAACAGATCTATGGCGTGATAGTCAAACGCAGTTCAAACAGGTACCGCCTGGAGCTATTACCGTGGTAGTATTCTCCGGAAATGACGTCTCTTATTCCATGTCCCTCAATGTGTGGGGTTCGCTCATGATGAGTAAACAGGTGGGGCATTGCTAGTGTTGGTTTTCTTCCCGAAGGTCGAAGGTCGTGAAATGTCCATGAGGAAGAACGCAATGGGCGACCTTCCCTCATCAATGATTACCTGATTGAACTGGTTCGGTAGCAAATCCTGGAGGACCGCCACTCACGACTATGGAGCTCTGAAGCCATTTCCTATAGATTCACTATCCTTGTTGCACGAAACTATCACTAAGCACCTGATGTTCAAGGAATTGTATGACAGGTGGCTGTCGAAAACTTGACGCCCGAGCACGAAACGCGAAGCTAAGCAGCACTGACATTTCTGCAGCGATATATCATTATGATGGCGACGAGTTCCTAGACAGAATCATCCCAGAAGATGCGACGTGAGTTTCTCATTTTACGCCGGAAACCAAGCAGCAGTCATTGCAATGGCATTACAATTGATTTGCAGCCAAGAAGAAACTCAAACGACTGTTATGGCTGGAGAGGGAAGAGGAAAAATAATCTTAATATGAAAAAGATCGTTCTTTAGAGAGAGAAAGAAAAATGTTCAAGTTAAGTTTGTAAATCTATCAGAATCAACTGCTGGGTTATTAGTCCGTAGCTTACAAACTACTTAAACTAAGGTAAACTAACTTAAGGACAACCAAAACACCCATGTCCGAAGGAGGATTCGAACCCCCGACTGCGAACTGCCGCGCGCACTGCAACACGATGCCCCAGTGCGCACGGCTAATCCGTCGCCGCAGAGAGAGAGAGAGAGAGAGAGAGAGAGAGAGAGAGAGGAGAGAGAGAGAGAGAAATTGCAGATCACAGCGAATGATGTGGAAATTCGTAAGATTGTCGTTATACTTCCCTTGTTCACTCTAAATACACTGCTGGCCATTAAAATTGCTACATCACGAAGATGACGTGCTACAGACGCGAAATTTAACCGACAGGAAGAAGATGCTGTGATAAGCAAATGATTAGCTTTTCATAGCATTCACACAAGGTTGGCAAATGTGGCGACACCTACAACGTTCTGACATGAGGAAAGTTTCCAACCGATTTCTCATACACAAACAGCAGTTGACCGGCGTTGCCTGGTGAAACCTTTTTGTGGTGCCTCGTGTAAGGAGGGGAAATGCGTAACATCAGGTTTCCGACTTTGATAAAGAACGGATTGTAGCCAATCGCGATTGCGGTTTATCGTATCGCGACATTGCTGCTCGCGTTGGTCGTGATCCAATTACCTTTATCAGAATATGGAATCGGTGGGTTCAGGACGGCAAATACGGAACGCCGTGCCGGATCCCAACGGCCTCGTATCACTAGCAGTCGAGATGACAGGCATATTATTCGCATGCCTGTAACGGATCGTGCAGCCGCGTCTCAATCCCCGAGGTAACAGATGGGGACGTTTGCAAGACAGGAACCATCTGCACGAACATTTCGACGACGTTTGCAGACATGAGTGCCTGCGATGGTGTACGCAACGACGAACCTGGGTGCACGAATGGCAAAACGTTGATCCTGAGGGATCCTGCTCTCTCACTTGTTAAAAATAAATAAATAAATAAACAGAGGGACAAAACTAACCGACCTCATCCATCGAGAACTGATGTTTATTATCGATATCCTGACCGGTTTCATCTTTGGTCGTGTTGGCGCTGTGTGCTTGCTCGCTCGGTGTGTGTTGTCTTTCCTGTATACTCATTGAAAACCGAGGTTTAAAAGATCGTTGCACATTGCTTCCTCACTGCAGTTTCGCCTTGAAAATGGCAGGGTGGTCTCCTGCCGAAATATCGGCCGTCATCAATTTTGGTACCTGGCAGCAGACCCATAAGTTTTTCGAAAACGAAATATTTACTATAATGTTTTCTCAACCATTAGCCAAATATCAAAAGGCGTGAATAACCGTTAAATAAATGCAATAACAGTCCAATTTAATTGATTTAGTGATATAAGCAACAACTTATTCATGATGAACTACTTAGGAAAATGCGTTCATTTGCAGCTCACTTCGCAGTAAGTAAGATGATATAAACAATGGGAAATCTAAATTTCAGTTATGGTCTGATTTTACTATGACCGACAGTTATTGCTATTGCTGACCCTGTTGCATACCAGGACAGGGAACTCTGAGACGGCCGGCCGCGGTGGCCGAGGGGGCTGAGACGCTCCAGTCACGGTCTGCACGGCCATTACGGTCGTGGGTTCGAATCCCCCCTCGGGCATGGCATGGATATTTGTGCCGTCCTTAGTGTTAGCTAGTTCGTAAGTAGTTGGTAAGTTTAGGGACTGATAACCCCGTAGTTAAGTCCCGTAAGCTATACAAACATTTGAACATTTGAGACGTTTCTCTGTCCCTAAGCAGACGTTGACGGGTTACGCATCTGAATTTCAACTGTCGTAGAACAGAAACCAAACGTTTCCGGACATGGGTTACTATTCAAAATTATATGTACTCACTACCCTCTAAAAGTACTAGAAGTAGAAATCTTCCCATTCCATTTTTACTTGGTGTGGTACAGCAACCGTGTTCAGCTGAATTCTTGAATAAAAGAACGTCTTGATTGCAAATATCTTTTATTTCAATGACGCATTTCGCCCGGTTAGGGCATTTTCAGATATCTGACAAAGAAGAAAAATGAGACTGAACTTACGATATTTGTTGTTGTTGTGGTCTTCAGTCCAGAGACTGGTTTGATGCAGCTCTCCACCCTACTCTATCCTGAGCAAGCCTTTTCATCTGCTCATAAGAACGACAACCTACATCCACTTGAATCTGCTTACTATACGCGTCTCTTGGTCTCCCTCTGCGATTTTTACCCCACACACTTCCCTCCAACGCTAAATTCACAATTCCTTGATGTCTAAGAATGTTTCCTACCAATCTATCCCTTCTTTTAGTCAAGGTATGCCAGAAATTTCTTTTCTCCCCAATTCGGTGCAGTACCTCCTCATTAGTTACGCGATCCACCCACCTAATCTTCAGCATTCTTCTGTAGCACCACATTTCAAAGGCCTCTATCCTCTTTCTGTCCATTTACATGAAAATATTTCGAAAAATTTTAGCTACAAACCAATCTGTAACTGTTAATAAGAAATTGTGATAATGTACGGTACTAAAGTTTTATCTACTCTGTGTTAGAGGGTGCTTAGATTAAAATGCGGTCATAGGGTATCTTACAGAGACAATAATATGTAAACCACTGATATCCGGTAACACTGACTGTACCTATACTGACGCAAGTCGTATTAATATGTTGACGACCTAAGGTACAGGGACACCATACAAGGTGAATCTTGCAATATCCATCCAGTTAAACAATGTATCAATCTGTTTTCAACGGTCAATGTTACCGGACATCAATGATTTACATATTATTGTCTCTATAAGATACCCTATGACCGCATTTTAATCTAAGTACCCTCTACCACAGAATAGATATAACTTTCGTACCGTACAATATCACAATTTCTTATTAACAGTTTCAGATTTGTTTGTAGCTAAAAATTTTCGAATATTGTCATGTAAATATTCTAAGTTCTGTCTCATATTTCTTCTTTGTCAGATATCTAAAGATGCCCTAACCGGGCGAAATGCGTCATTGAAATAATATTTGCAATCAAGACGTTCTTTTATTCAAGAAGTCCTAGAAGTTTTTAACGGGAATTTCCGACCACCGTGTAAAAAAAAATCGCACTGACGTGTTTCACGGCTCACTTTAGATTTGTAGTTGTATAAGTTTTAGCTAACATTTTGGACCAAAATGATAATGTAAACAATAAAAATTAATTAATAAGAATGTCTGAAACCCTTTTAGGAAAACAAATTTTTTTAGGTAGTGGCGGGTTTTGAATCACTTCAGCGCCACAGTCCAACGCATTGCCCACTACAGTACGACCAACACTTAGAAGTCGCGTTCTTTAATCTCGTACTATTGATGGCTGTTATTAACTGATGCTAATATGGGATTTGTAGACACTAGATTATCATTTATCGTACGAAGAACGACGTGTTTTTGTTAATTCATCAGTGCGCCATTGCTTTGGAATGAAAACGTCTAAGTTAAAATAAGTAAATCATCAAATACGCAACGCAAGATGGCTTATGCCAGAGACAGTTCAGGGCGAGGAATGTCACGTGACATCTGCGAACGGCTGGTTTTCGTTAATTCAGTGGAGGGTGTCAAAACTCTGTTATTTTTGCAAATATCTCTCAAACGATACGAGATATTAAATGAACATAAGGGAACAAAGCTGTAGAGCATCTTCTCCTCTACAAATTCGGTTATTCAATTTTATCGTCAGATGAACGGTTTATATGCAATTAAAATTACATTACAAACGACCTTTCTTTGGTATTACTAACATATTTCTTGTCGGAAATATTTGAAAAAGCGAGGTTCTGGTCTCTGGTAGCCAACGTTTATGTCTGTAAAATTTGGTGCTAATCGGTTGAACGGTTCGACTTTAAAAGTGAGGAACACTTTACAACCAGACAGACATCGTCAAATCTCCATTATTTTTGCAAATATCTCTGCAACGATGCAAGATATGAAAACAAACATAATAGAGCGAAGTGGTAGAGAATTTTCCTCTCTACCAATTAGGTCATTCAATTTTCGTGTCAGATGAACCGTTCGTTTGCAATTACAATTATATTACAAACGGTTTTTTTTTTGCATTACTACCGTATTTTTTGTCTGAAAAATTTGAAAAAGGGATGTTCTGTTCTCTGTCAGCTTACAATTATGTCTGTAAAATTTGGTATTGATCGGTTGAACGGTTCGTCTTAAAAACGGGGAAAACGTTATGGACAGACAGACAGACAAACATACATCCCAAAATCGCCGTTATTTTTGCAAATATCTCTGAAACGATACGAGATATGAAAAAATCACAAGAGAGCAGAGTTGTAGAGAATTTTCTCCTCTAAAAATTACGTTATTCAATTTTCGTGTCAGGTGAATGGTTAAGCCGTTATTATTATTTAAATTTCGAGCTGTCAAAAAACGATCGCAAAGGCCCACTTTTAGTGTTACTACCGTAACCTAAAGTGGGTCAAAAAAGTAGTACAATAGAATAAGAATGTTTTCACGGACCTATCAGTGATGTCTTCACAGTTGCAACATATTTTCGGGCAGCGGGGGAGTAGCCGAGCGGTCTGGAGCGCCACGTTGCGGATCGCGCGGCCTCCTGCGTCGGAGGTTCGAATCCTGCCTGGGGCATGGATGTTTGTGCCGTCCTTAGTATTAGCTAGTTCATAAGTAGTTTGTAAGTTTAGGGACTGATAACCCCGCAGGTATGTCCCATAAGCTTTACAAACATTTTTGGTGCATATTTTCGGATTGAGGTACGACATGGCTGTACGGGTTTCAAAGAAACAATCCCAACTGTTCCTTTTAAGCAACATAAAGAATTACGCAAAACCTAAATCTGAGTGGAAGGAACAGGGATATGAAACGCCGTTCTTCTGATTGCGAGTCAGGAATTTTACTGCTCTGCCACCTCACTCGCTTTGAAGTTGGCCGTATTGCAATGCAGATGTTTGTTTTGCGAAACATCGAATATATCTCCACTGTTTCCGTTTATTTGACACGGGGATATGATAGACATCCTCGGCCCTATGCGTTTAGTGGGTCAATAACCCCTCGATAAAAAGCAGATCGCTCAAAAAAGGTATTGCTCATTTAAGCTATCATTATGTGTTTCATTTTCGTATCGTATGGCAATGGGAAGAAAAGCATTTTTGAAAAAGAGAAATTTGCTAACATCGAATATTAATTTAAGTGTAAGGAAGTCTTTTCTGAAGGCATTTGTGTGGAGTGTTACCTCGTACGGCAGTGAAACATGACGATAAGCAGTGCGGACAGGAAGAGAATAGAGGCTTTTGAAATGTGGTGCTACAGAAGAATGCTGAAGATTAGGTGGGTAGACCGCATAACTAATGAAGAGGTACTGAACAGAAGTGGTGAGAAAAGGAATTTTTGGCATACCCTGACCAAAAGAAGGGATCGCTTGATAGGGCACATTCTTAGACATCGAGGAATCGTAAATTTAGCATTGGAGGGAAGTGTGTGGGGGTAAAAATCGCAGAGGGAGACCAAGAGACGCGTATAGTAAGTAGATTCAAGTGGATGTGGGTTGCCGTTCTTATGACGAGATGAAAAGGCTTTCTCAGGATAGAGTAGGGTGGAGAGCTGCATCAAACCAGTCTCCGGACTGAAGACCATAACAACAACACAACTAATTATGCCAGATTAATGTGGTGATTTTCCACTATTACTCTGATACATTCCACAATATTCTTATTCAACACAGTTAACGAAAAATAATATTCCGTTTTTAAATCATACCGAAAAACTATTTTTGTGGAAAGACAACTGACGTAATTTACAATGTAGCGGCCAACTCATTAAGGAGTAAAAGTACTGGAATGTATCTAATGTTGCAAGTTCAAAGATATCTTAAATCAGAAAAACTCTAAGACATTGTAAAAAATATCTGATCATGCACCATGCTCTACAATGAAAAATACAGGAAGTCTAAAAATATACCAAGTTGCTTATGCTGTCATTCTCCAAGAAGGCAGTGAGGTTGATCACAAAGCAGTCAAGCACCACCTACTAACAACAGGAATTCGGCGCCCAGGATAAGGTATTTCATAAGGAGAACTATAAGAGGAAAAATGCAGAGTTGAAAGTCATTCTGTGTGCATTACACTATTATGTGAAGAGTTTGTTTATTAGTGCACAGTGTTCATTCATAGTGTCTTGATGGTGAAATCAAATGAAAAGAAAGTTGTCAAAGGGAAAAAAAGCGTGAAGGAAAGCATGTGTTATATTCAATTGTCTAAAAATCAAGAATCGTGTTACTTGATAAGTAAGCGACTCGACTTAAGAAGGTTCCTCAAATATGTATCGCATCGTGTGTTGGAAACGTTTTTCTAGCGAGAACATTGTGTTCCTCAAAAGAACTTTCGAAAAGGCATTACAATCTACGCGTGGGTATTCTCTGCTGCTGATTGTGAGAAAATATCAAGGGGGGAAATTTTTAACCGTCGTACTAACGAAACTTATATTGTGATTCTTCAGTTTCTCCCGGCGTATTTGATGATCAAAATATCCACGGGTGTACTGCCGGTCTAAAGTGTCCAACGGGCACAATATTTCGGCGATCATACATGTCGCCATCATCAGGTGAACTGACGGACTGAGCTCCTGGAAACGAGCCGGCACGGAGATCCGCACGCTACGGCTGCTCGAAGGGAACTGGGTTCTAGCCCGGTAGCGGGCCATTTAAATACCCTCGGCCCGCGGAGCGACCCCTCCGCGGTCCGCGCCCCGCGCCGCGGCCGCGCAGTGGAACCGATTGCGCCGGCGTCTGAGAAGACGTCGGTGTGAGGGCTCTGTCCGCCGTGGTCTGTCACTTCGTTACGTTTGCTAGATTTACTCTTAATTAACCCAATCGCTGGTTCCAAAGCTTTGCTAAGATTATAGCCAGAGTCACGGTTTATGAGGTCGTCGCTTGTGCGAATTTCAATGGCCTCTCTAACGACGCAGTCCCAGTATCTCGACGTCTGTACCAGAATCCTAGTGTGTTCATACTCCATGGCGTGATTCTCCGACAAACAATGTTCAGCGACCGCTGACTTGCTCGGATACATCAATCGTGTGTGCCTCTGGTGTTCAACGCATCGATCCTCGACGGTACGCATAGTCTGTCCAATATATGACTTTCCACACTGACACGGAATCTGGTACACTCCCGCCTTCCTCAAACCGAGATCATCTCCCCACCAGTGCACGAATTTTATTCGGCGGACAAAAAACAGTTCCAACCTGGTGTTTTCTCAAAATGCGGGCGATCTTCCCTGAGAGTGCGCCGGTATCTGGAACGAACGCAGTGCCTACATCCTCCCTTGCGTTTTCATCCGTTTCCACAGGTTGTGTTGTAGTGGTTGGGCGGAGAGCCCGCTGAATCTGCCACTCTGAGTACCCATTTTTTCGAAATACAGTTCTCAGGTGTTCCAATTCCTGGGGTAGACTCTCTGCGTCGGAGATAGTGCGCGCCCTATATACTAGAGTTTTAAGTACCCCATTCCTCTGTGAAGGGTGGTGACAGCTGTCTGCGTGTAAATACAGATCAGTGTGCGTTGTCTTCCGATATACACTATGACCCAGGGTGCCGTCAGCTCTTCTCTTGACCAAGACGTCAAGGAACGGCAATTTACCCTCCGTTTCAGTCTCCATAGTGAATTTGATGTTGGGGTGTATGGAGTTCAGATGTGTAAGGAAGTCAAGGAGTTCATCCATACCATGTGGCCAGATGACGAAAGTGTCGTCCACATAACGGAAAAAGCAAGTAGGTTTCCATAAAGATGATGCAAGGGCTTCCTCCTCGAAATGCTCCATGTATAAATTTGCGACCACAGGGGAGAGTGGACTACCCATGGCGACTCCCTCCGTTTGTTCGTAGTATTCGCCATTGAAAAGAAAATACGTGGAGGTCAAGACATGCCTAAAAAGTTCGGCGGTCTTCTCGTCAAATTTCTGACCAATCAAATCTAGTGACTCTCGAAGGGGCACCCTCGTAAACAACGAAACGACGTCAAAACTTACCATGATATCTGACTCATCCAGCCTGAAGTTGTTAAGGCGTTTCACAAAATCCACGGAATTACGGATATGATGAGGGCATTTACCCACATAAGGACTTAATATTCCCGTCAAGTATTTGGCCAACAAATATGTAGGTGCTCTGATGTTACTGACAATGGGACGTAACGGCACCCCATCTTTGTGAACCTTAGGGAGTCCATAAAGTCTTGGCGGTACCGGGCCTTGAGGTAAAAGTTTCTTGGCGACACCCTCCGGTAAATCCGCATCCTTGAGAAGCGCCTTAGTCTTGTTTTCCACCTTCTTTGTGGGGTCAACGCTGATCTTCCGGTAGGAAGCGTCATTTAGCAGGCTCTGCATCTTTTCAGTGTAGTCCTTATGGGAGACAACAACCGTAGCATTGCCTTTGTCAGCCGGTAAGACAACAATATCAGGGCGCTCCCTCAGGTCACGAATAGCCGCCCTCTCTTTACAAGTGATTTTGGACTTCGTGGGCTTGGATTTCGTCAATGCACGACAAGTTTCACGACGTATTTCATCAGCTGAATCAGGCGGAAGTCGAGCTGCAACCTGTTCAACAGCACTAATAATTTCTGCGACAGGTGTGAACTTGGGGGTAGGAGCAAAGTTGAGTCCCTTCTCTAAAACTGAGACCGCATCATCACTCAACTCCATGCCACTCAGATTGATGACGGTCTTGCACGGAACCTGCAGAGGTGGCTTGTCAAGGAGGCGTGAGAACTTAGCTGTTTGACGTCCCGTGGCCTTCTTATGGGCGGAATCGGCTGCAACCGAAGTAACACCATCAATCCAATCCCAGGAAAAAGACGTGAAGTGACTAGCCAGTTGCAAGTGCAGATGGAATAGTTCCAGAGAGACGAACTCAAGACTACGGCGGGTGAAATGCACTCTCTCACGAAGCAGTGCGAGGCCGGCCCGTTTTTTAATTCTCTTGTCTGCTGCAGAATCGATGTGATGCGTAACCTTAGCAAAATTTGGAACAACATTCTCGGAACGACATCTCTTTAGAAAAGCAAGAGTACTTAAAAAACGACATTTACGGTGGCGCAACTTTTCAAATTTCTTCATGCTGCGATACATCTCCTCCCCGTAAAGGTGTATGATGTGATTCTTCAGTTTCTCCCGGCGTATTTGATGATCAAAATATCCACGGGTGTACTGCCGGTCTATAGTGTCCAACGGGCACAATATTTCGGCGATCATACATGTCGCCATCATCAGGTGAACTGACGGACTGAGCTCGGACAGTTCCCTTCGAGCAGCCGTAGCGTGCGAATCTCCGTGCCGGCGCGTTTCCAGGAGGAGGAAACTTATATTGTTGGAGAGTTGCATCAAACCAGTCTCCGGACTGAAGACCATAACAACAAACATTTTATCTCCATTTCAAAGTATTTTTATGTTATGAGAGACTCCGAAAATATTTTGGGTTGAGGCCAGTCGTGTGAAGTGCGCGCCCCCTTGGTGTGGTGGCGGTGTCCACGCTTAGGCGTCGCCCCAGCCGGTGTCAGGGAGGTGACGTATTAGGCGGCATCGACTGTCCCCGCCCCTTGTTTGCCGGCGGGCCCGGAATAGAACGGACGCCTGCCTTCCGGCGGTCCTCCTGGTCGCCGAGGCGCGTAAATATTGTCGCAGCCTCGTCCGCTTTCCACCCGACCGACACTCCGCCCCCGCCACGTCCGCCCACTCCGTCCGCAGATCACTTTCCTCAGACTCGCACTTCACCGATTGCTCCGTGACACCGTTGTTGTCGGCGTGTATGATGTTAGTTGAGGTAGCCAGTAACAATGTAAAACATATGTGTTGTGTTGTTATGGTCTTCAGTCCGGAGACTGGTTTGATGCAGCTCTCCACAGTACCCTATCCTGAGGTAGCCTTTTGATCTCCTCATAAGAACGACAACCCACATCCACTTGAATCTGTTTACTATACGCGTCTCTTGGTCTCCCACTGCGATTTTTACCCCACACACTTCTCTCCAATGCTAAATTTACGATTCCTCGATGTCTAAGAATGTGTCCTATCAAGCGATCCCTTCTTTTAGTCAGGGTATGCCAAAAATTCCTTTTCTCACCAATTCTGTACAGTACCTCTTAATTATTTATGCGATCTACCCACCTAATCTTCAGCATTCTTCTGTAGCACCACAATTCAAAAGCCTCTATCCTCTTCTTGTCCGCACAGCTTATCGTCCATGTTTCACTCCCGTACACGGCTACACTCCACACAAATGCCTTCAGAAAAGACTTCCTTACACTTAAATTAATATTCGATGTTAGCAAATTTCTCTTTTTCAAAAATGCTTTTCTTCCCTGTAAAACATATAACAAAACATTCGTGAGATAGTATTGTCTCGATATACCAAAGGTATTAAACATGTGAAGAGGCATTGAATTAAAATTTGTGCTGTGGCCAGGATTCGAACCCGGAACCTCTTACTTACTAGGTAGGTGCTTTAGACCAAATTATTTATTTTTCTTTTTTTATTAAAAAAAAGCACAAATTGAAAAAAAATCGGTGATGCGACTAGGTTTCGAACCTACGACCCGTCTTTTTTTTTATCGCCTTCTTCGGCGTCGTTATATATATTTATTCATTTTCCTGTTTCTTTTTCGTTTTAGAAATTGCCAAATTTTGTTAAATTAAGTATTCTTCTTAGAGATTTTAAAACAAATTATAATTTATTTTTCTTTGCTTGAACGTTGTAGTCAGCAGTTCCTGTTTCTACATGTTCTGCATCCAGTTTAGCATTTAACTCTGCGCTAAAATGGAGAGAAAATAGTAATGTATTTAAAAAAAAAAACATACAATAAAAATGTAAAATTTTTCTCGTCGCTAAAAATGAAGAAATAATAACCGTATCCTTTTTTTTTCTTTCTTTTTTGTGTGTGTTTTCCAAGACCACTCAGCTAGCACAGAGTTGCAGCCAAAGCGACTACACGGACTGCCTTAAAGCACATCTCCCTCCACACCACATACTTTAATTCTGCCTCATGTTCCCTGTGAAATGCGTATCAAATGGCCAGGGCTCTCCTACATTGGAAAGCATCCCAGCAAAGAACACGAATGGGAACAATCCCTCTTTGTTCCTCAGGTCGAGGTGATATAAATATGGCCGACCGCGTTGGCCGAGGGGACTGAGGCGCTGCAGTCTTGGTCTGCACGGCCACTACGGTCGGGGGTTCGAATCCCCCCTCGGGCATGGATATTTGTGGATTATCTAGTTCATAAGTAGTTTGTAAGTTTAGGGACTGATGACCCCGTAGTTAAGTCCCATAAGCTATACAAACATTTGAACATTTGATATAAATATGATATTTCTGCAGGCCAGGGCCCTCTTATACTGGAATAGCACCTCAGCAAAGAACGCGAATGGGAACAATCCCACCTTGTTCCTCAGTCTGAGGTGAAATAAATATGATATTTCTGCTGGGGTGCTATTCCAATATAGGAGAGCCCTCGCAATTTGATACGCATTTCACAGGGAACATGAGGCAGAATTAAAGTATGTGGTGTGGAGGAAGACGTGCTTTAAGAGAGTCCGTGTAGTGGATTTGGCTACAATGCTGTGTTAGCTAAGTGGTCTAAAGCGCGTACCTAGTTAATAGGAATTCCCGGGTTCGAATCCCGGCTACAGCATAAATTTTAATTCAGTGCCTCTCCTTATGTTTAATATACCAAAACGTAGCAAATTAGTCTGTACATACGTGGTACAGTCAATAAGTTCTGAGACTTGACGTTGCCGTGTAATGCGGCAGCGTGTGCAACATACAGAGTCGTGTGGATGCCTATCCTGCAGGAGTTAAGTCTCAGAACTTAATGACTATACCTTGCATAACTTTTAAATGACGTGATTCTTCTGTTCCGCAAGGAGTGGCCGAGCGCATTGAGGCGCTATGCTCCGATGCGCGAGGCCGTTCCCCGTCGGAGGTTCGAATCCCCCCTCGGGCATGGATGTTTGTGTCGTCTTTAGTGTAAGGTAGTTCGTAAGTAGTTTGTAAGTTTAGGGATTGATAACGGAGCAGTTAAGTCCTATAAGCTTTACAAACATTTGAATATATGAACTACCTTACGTAACTAGATTTGTGTTGTACAAACTTTAGTATTCTTCAATCGCACTAGAATCGACTTTAAAAACACTATAAATAGTTCAAAATGCAATTGTCAAGGATAAATATAGCATAATGTATAATACTGTTGTCACAAAATCAAGATTCCAATGAAACATACTAGTAAATTAATGTTTAACATAGCAAGCACTCGTGTTGAGAATGCTAGGTACTGGATGCAGATGGTGCAATTTTAAATAAATTGAGCTACGTAGTCAAGGCGCACAAGAACTATAGCACTGAAGGAAAGAAACACAGATTGCAATTCTATCCAGATGCATGACACGCCGCCTCCAAGATCAGGCAATTCGCTGCTAGGAGATAAAAGCGCACATAAGAAAATTCGCGAGCCTATTGTACCGGTGCCAGCTGTAGACATTTCAAATAATTGGTGAGAATCATTTTAGAGGCAGCGTGTCATGCATCTGGATAGAAATGCAGTTTGCTCATTTCGAAATTTCCTTTTAATGCTTTCTACCTTTTCCAAAATGTTAAGGAATGGGTCTTTTGATTGCCTCCGAAATTTTTCAATGCGGTATGGTATAGTCATCAAAGGCTTGGAGAAACATTTTAAACTCTGATAGTACTCCGTAAGTGATGAGTAATATCCGAGATCTTTGTTGCAAACATTGCTGTTTATGTGTGGTTACAAGTGGTTTATGTTTTTAAAAAATCCTGGTTTTGAGACTAACACCAATGGAAATAAAGTGGCGTGTATTCATATCACTCTGTTTTGAGACTTTCCTTTTAGTGTGTCTGAGAGCTTCTCACGTGCCGTTTCATTAATCACTGTTCATCACTGCTCATTACTCGTATGTTAGCATCTGCGACCAGCGGAGATGATTGCAAACGGGGACGTGTGGATAGCTTTAAAACACACGAGGTATGCAAATGTCTGGTTTTGTCTGCCCAGGAGAGAGACATACATTCATTACCAAATGATTAATGTAGGCCTCCACATGGAATAATTAGCAAAGGACAATTTGCGCTTTTAGTACGTCTGACATAAAATGTTGGGCCAGTATCATACATTATGTTGATTAGTTAGTAAGGTAGAGAGGTAAGGTCCACTGCAATGTGACTATGGTTTTATGACCTTTCGTCTTCAATAGAACATTTACAATGTTGACAGGCTTGGACGCACAAGTAATACCATTCATACAGTACTAGAGGTCCCGCGGGAATACTTCGCACCGTTAGTGGAATGACAAAAATGTTGGGGAAAATGGAAGTAAAGTTGAATGTTCACGCACAGCTGTCTTCAGAATCATTCAATGCAAGTCTTTAAAAGCGCAAAGGAAAAAGCTTGATCCACTGAGTGTTGTTAGGTCAAAAAGAAGTCCGTACCTTAATTAGAACCAAAGATATCGTAAAACAAAACCAATTAAAATATTGAAGGACAGAAGGATACAGCATTTGAATAAAAAATAAAGGATGGAGAGACTTAGGTTCATTCTGATAGACGAGCATGTAAATAGAGCAGACATGTGGCTAGAAACGACTGAAACACTCGATACTGCAGACTGTGAATCTCCAGACGTCGAAGAAATGGAAGAAAGTTGCACACATGAAGACTCTTCGAGTGATAGTGCCACGTACCATAAGCAATTACCTCCGAAAGCAACACCAGCAACTACAATTACATTATCAGACAAAGAAAAGACAAGACCCATTCCTAGGTTGAACGAAAGTGGTAAGAAACGTCTGCGTGTCAGTCCAGTTCTAAACGTGAATTGTATAGATGAAAAAAGGAAGTCGCTGGACGACGTAAGAATCGACTGGAAATTGCCACTGAGATAAATGCGCGAGTTTTTGAGCAATATGCGTGGCTCGCCTCGAAATATACTGATATTACGACTGATTCCTTCCTAACACCGGCCGAGTTTTGTCTACGGACGTCTAACAACGTCTGTGATTCGCAGGGCTGTCATATATCGTCTTTGCTTGTATGTTCTTGGTGCACAAAAAACCTATGTTTTGAACATTGTATCAATATTTCGCATTTTGCGCTAATTACAAGAAATAAAGGTTTGACTTATTCTAAACCGTATATGTATTTGTGTCTATTTCATAGCTATTTGGAAAGAATGTTGTAGATAACATATCAGTTACATTTGCCAACGAATTTATTGTTATCGTATTTATTAATTATCGTACGATCGTTTTCACTGGGCGAATCAGCTCTGTCACTGCTGTGGCAGGAGAGCGGCGCGTAGCTAACGCCACCTTGTCCCTAGATGGCGTTGGTATAACGTAGCATGAGAGGTCAAGGTTTTACAACAGGCAGTTAAAAGCGCGGAAACCACGCGACAATAATGTCATACTTCATAAAAGTTTTTACAGACTTCCAGGTCATGTCAGCAGCTAACAGTCTGCAGACTGACTTCCTCCAATGTTAACTCACTGTGGTAAAAATAGTAACACAGGTTTCGACATGACAAGTCTGACCATTCCCTTGTTAGAGGGTTCCAGCGCGTTTTAAAACTGTGTGTGCAGAAATGAACTGCCAGTAGCCGTTTATCTTCTCGCTGCGAACACTTGCCTCGTTAGCACGCCTCAGCACTTGTTGCGCGTTTGTAAACAAACACACAGCCCTGCGTCCGAGTACCCAACAGCTTATTTACAAAGATACTTTCGGCATTCAGTCGAGGTATAAATCTCACTGAGTTCGTTCGGCGCTTAACTGTTGGACTTCTGTAAACACCGACAGCTTTCCTCCAGCAATCGACACTGAAACTCTTAACGGCCGCAAATGTCCCTTCTCTTTTTCCTCCCTCCGTACGTATTTCATTTGGTTTTCCACGCATTTCCGCAACTCAGTATCTCAACTGTCCTTATAAATAAAAGGAGACAGCATTATTCAGCGTGTATAATAATTAATCCTCAATAAAGCCTCTGGTGGAAATAAGCCACTGTATGATAGAAGCTATGTCATCCGGTAGACTTGACCCGTAGTTCTGTTGTTTACGGTCTAATTGCAAATGTTTCATTACGATCTCTCACTGAAATAGTCCTAGTTAAAACAAATGTCTTAAAATGAATTCCTGAAATCAAATTCTACACTTGCTTTATCTTAACAAGTGCAGTACTGCCTGAGCATCTTACAATTTTCTGTCCACTACTTACAGATTGTAATGTGCTGAAGTAGTGTTCAGATATTCAAAATGTTCATATGTTCATAAATCTATGGGACTGAACTACTATGATTATCAGCCTCTAGGCGTATAAACTACTTAAACTAACCGAAGGACAACACATACACCCATGCCCGAGGGAGGACTCACAGAAAGGCGCCTTAGAACGCTCAGCCACTATGTGGACCACCTTCGGAAATCAATCGTTTGGTACTTACTGCAGAAAATGTTTTCTGAATATTTTTCTGATGTGTTAACATAGATACTTAGATTCCTATTATTGAAATGGACACACATACATTCAGTCCGGAGGAAAGGTACATACTTGGAGGGATAATGCTACTGGAAATTGTGAACAAACAACTTCTAATACATATACACTTTTCTTGACCGTTCCCAGTAAACCAGTGAAAACTAGGAACGGGAAAAGAAGCACGTGACAAACATGTTCAAATGTTTGTAAATCTATCGGTCTCAACGGCTGGGTTATTACTCCGTAGGTTACAAACTACTTAAAGCAAGGTAAACTAACCTAAGGACAACGCACACACCCATGGCAGAGGGGGGACTCGAACCCCCGACGGCGAAAGGCCACGCGCACCGCAGCATGGCGCTCCAATGCGCACCGCTAATTTGCCGTGGCAAGCAGGTGACAGTAAATTAAGATACAGTTATCTTATTGTTTGTTTAATAGTGTAAGCTACATCACAGATGTTCAAACAGCATGTAGGCAGATGATGTGTTGCTGGAAGTACATACGTGGCCGAGGTGACTGAGGCGCTCCAGTCACGGTCAGCACGGCCACTACGGTCGCGGGTTCGAATCCCCCCTCGGGCATGGATATTTGTGCCGTCCTAATTCGTAAGTAGTTCATAAGTAGTTTGTAAGTTTAGGGACTGATGACCCCGTAGTTAAGTCCCATAAGCTTAACAAACATTTGAACATTTTGAAGTACATACGAGCTCGTGTTGCCGAAGGGATACTCTCCACAATACAAGATACCGTTTCCCATTAAGCAGTTATCTAAAACAATTGGACCACCGATGAGTTGGTCATCGTAGACTGAGAAGCGTCGTTGAAAATTCTTTTCCACAGTAGCGTGCACATTTTCATCTGCCCTTACGTGAGAGTTTCGAGGGTTGTTGATTTCACTGCGGGCATATGTTGACTGATTAGTGAACAGAATACGTTAATTATCAATGATCCACAGATAGAATTCTTCCCGAGAGGAAGCATCTACTTCATGCAGATACTGAACTTTATGCCGATAAAATGGATAGAGATATCGCTCGTGTACTGTCCGTATCACTCGTTTTTATGGAATACTAAGCTGGGCAGCGATTCTTCTAGAGCTAGTAGTTGGGCTGCGTTGAACTACTTGAAGAATGTTCCCAAATTCATTAAGAGTTTGTTGTACGGGACGTTCAGGGACAACATTTGTGCTGTGAATTGTACCACGCTCACGCATCCGTGAATCACCCTGCTATCTGGCTCACTACGATGCGGAAATATTTGTTGGTATTCTCGTTGAGGAGCTCTGGAATTTCCAATGGACAAACCATAGACAAACGTGTCAGCATACTCTGAATGTGTTAAGATACGTGGTCTTTCCACTACACTAAACTGTATTCTGTGTTAACGTATCAACCTTGTAATACCGCGCACTAAGACAAGGGCTATGGTGGAGTGGTCGGGCGGTCTAAGGCCCTTGCTGCAGATCGCGCGGTCGGAGGATCCAGTCTTTCCTGGTGTGTGTGTGTGTGTGTGTGTGTGTGTGTGTTTGTATTTTGTCCTTAGATAAGTGAGTTTGAGTAGTTTGTAAGTCTAGGAACTGGTAACTATAGCAGTTTGGTCCAATAGATTTACAGACATACAAACAACGACAAGCACTGTCGGACAGAGACTGCACCATGCTCAAGTGAACTGTTTACTAATACGGTTAGTAAAGACGACACTACACTTCTTCCGTTCCTAGTTGTTTTCTTTGGTTTACTCGAAACGACTAAGAGTACTTGTTTATGAGAAGTTTTTTTTTTCGGAATTACCAGTCAAAACATGTACTCTCACTGTGTAGATATGTAATCTCCTCCAGGACTACTGGACCGATTTACACTAAACTCAGTACACATATTCCTTACAGTAAGAACACAATCTATTAGATGGTAAGAAACTCCTATGTTACACAGTTCTGGAGGTATTACGTCATAAGCAATGAAATGTACGAAAAATTGCCGCTTCATGTGACTCCTGAATAACGCAGTTTTATTCATCTATTTCTTTTTCTTATTTTTAAGTGAGAGCACTTAATGGCTTGGACCATACTTGAAACATGCTTTGAAACCATTAAGAAAACTTTTTGCTTAGAGTTTCAACAAAATTATGAGAGAAGGAAGTTGATGGTGGTTGTTGTTGTTGTGCTGGTGACTGGTTTGATGCAGCTCTCCACGCTACCCTCTCCTGTGCAAGCCTCTTCATCTGAGAGTACGACCGGCAACCTACATCTGTCTGAATCTGCTTACTATATCCATCCTCTGCGGTTCCCCCCCCCCCCTCCCACACTTTCCTCCAATGCTAAATTCAAGATTCCTTCATGTCTAAGAATGTCTCGTCGTACCAATCGATCCCATCTTTTAGTCAAGGTATGCTAGAAATTCCTTTTCTCCCCAATTCTGTTCAGTACCTCCTCACTATTTACACACACACACACACACACACACACACACACACACACAGAGAGAGAGAGAGAGAGAGAGAGAGAGAGAGATGTTGGTGATAAATACTAATCACGACATTAAAATAAGCAAAACTAACGTGGTCAAGTTATTCTTATTGACTCGAATAGTTAATGTTGTGAGAATCTCTAGATATCTTGGTAAAAGTAAAATGTTCCACTTGTCTGTCGGCTATTGTCTGACACCTCTACGATATAACCTCATAACTACCAACAAAACTGCAAGTTACTGGGACGTATTACACGCACACATTAAATTTGCAAAAACTACTGAGCACCTTCTTGTAAAATAATGCGTGGAGATACAGTTTGAACGCTGCGTCTGCCATGTGGAGTAGCGCTGCTGCGGTATTGACAGTTAGGAAGCGCTGTTGTGCCGCGAGCACTTTGCTGAAGTGATGCCCTAATGTGCTCTCTAAACTTAGTGCTGAGTAGTCGGCCTTACTAGGCTGCGTCGAGGGAGGCGGGGAAGGCAGGGTCGGGTTGTAGTATCGTTACCATGGCTAAGAGCACTGAAAGGCAATTAAACGTTTCCCATTAAAAACTGAGGAAATAGCTTACAGCGCGCAGAGGGTAATAAAATTACTCAGCTTTTGCCTCATTTGGTTGAGGTAAAGTACAAAGGAAAAGGTTTATCCATCTTTTTCTTATTCGCATGTCCTATATAGTCCTGTACAACATATTGAAGCTGCACAGCTCATCAGCTTAACATCGAAGTTGGCTTATGTTTCCGTTCGAAAATGGCATGTGTCTTGCAAAACCCCACTCTGCCCACATGTTTAATATTGTGCGTGATTTTAACTAAAGCAGTAATAAATTTTATGATTTACAACATTTTATCACAAGGAAAATATTAGGACTACAAAAGACAGCATAAGGTTAGAAATCACAAAGTAATGTTGAAATATACCAAAATATAGAAAATATTTCAAACGTAATGAGAGAAAGAAGACATATTTTTCTGCCATTTATTTTGAATACAAGACAGTAGATCAACAAATTATATTTTTGCATAATCATGAGCTAAAATGTGCGCAACAAGCTGGGTCAACGAAGTAAAAAAAGAGATTTAGAAAGGAACAATGTAAAAACAGTCGATTTGTACAACAGAGTAGCCTTTCGGGAGAAGTATTGAAAATGGAAGGATTCTAAGGCAGGGTGACTAAAAAGACTGGTACAAAATGCTCTGCAGATGGAAAAAATAAACTTACTGAATAGATTAAAACGATCCTAGACGTCAAGGAATCGTGAATTTAGCATTGTAAGAAAGTGTGTGTGCGTGTGTGTATGTGTGTTTGTGCGTGCGTGCGTGCGTGCGTGTGCGTGAGAGAGAGAGAGAGAGAGAGAGAGAGAGAGAGAGAGAGAGAGAGAGAGAGAGAGAGAGTGTGTGGGGGGGGTGGGGGGGGGGGGAGAAAGTCGCAAAGGGAGACCAAGGGATGAATATAGTAAGCAGATTCAGATGAATGTGGGTTGCCGTTCTTATGAGGAGATGAAGAGGCTTGCTCAGGATAGAGTAGGATGGAGAGCTACATCAAACCAATTTCCGGATTGATGAGCACAAAGACAAAGAGACAACGAAGCATAAAAAAACTATTCGTAATAGAAAAAGACACCTTTTTTACGTTAGTGATTAGCCCCAACATTTCTGCAGTTTAAGAAACAACAAATTTCAAATCTGAAAAAGATATAGTACGAAATGATCCAGCAAAAGATGTGATACTTACGCGTGAAGAAAAAAAGAAAAATAAATTACACTCTGACGTGCCTGCAGAGGGTTCATTAACCACTTTCATAACCTTCCTCTTCCGTTCCATTCTCTAATAGTGCGCGGGAGTCGTTCAGTTTTCGATCTGATTTATTTTATTGGGATGGTCATGTCTCCCTATGTACATTCAGAAGTAAAAGTAAAACAGATCTCGCCGAACGCATAACGTCATTCTTTTAATGATTTCCACCTCAAATATTGCAACATTTCGGTGACGCTTTCCCCCCTGTAACGTGATAAAACAAAACAAGCTGCCCTTCTCTGAATCTTCTCAATCTCTTCCGTCAGTCACGTCTGGTGAGGGTCCTACACTGGGCAATAGCCGCGGCGGAGTAGCCGAGCGGTCTAAAGCGTCTCGCTGCGGAGCGCGCGGTTGCTCGCCGTGGAGGTTCGAGTCCTCCCTGGGGCATGGGTGTGTGTGTTTGTCCGTAGGTTAGTTTACCTAGGTTTAAGTAGTTTGTAAGCTACGGACTGATGACCACGCAGTTTGGTCCAATAGATTTAGAAACATTTGATTTGAACTGGGCAATAGTACTCCAAGTGAGGACGCACAAGTGTGATACAGGCAGTGTCTTTGGTGGATCTGTTGCACCTTCGAAGCGTTCTGCCAATGAAACGTAACCTTTGGTTCGTGTTCCCCACAATATTTTCTGTGTGTTCTCTCCACTCTAAGTTGTTCGTAACTGTAACTCCACGGTATTTGGTAGAATTTATGACCTTCAAGTTTGCCTGATTTATCGCGTAATTGAAGTTCAGCGGATTTCTTTTAGTGGTCATGTGTTTTACTTCACACTTTCCATTATTTAGTGTTAATTGCCAATTTCCGCACCATATAGAAATTTTGTCTAAATCGCTTTGTTGCTTTTGATCCTCTGTTGACGTCCACTAACCGATGAACGACATCACCATCCGCGAGCAGCCTAAGGGAGCTATTCAGATTGTCTCCTAAATCGTTGATAAACACAAGGAAGAGTAGGGGACCTATAACGCTTCCCTGGGGAACGCCACATATCACCTCTATTTGTATTGGTTAATAGGTGGTTCTCTTCGAAGTAGTTAATAATGTTCGAACAAAGTATATGTTCCAAAATCCTACTGCAAATCGACGTCAATGAGATTGGCTTGTAATTTTGGGGATTGCCCCTATTGTCTTTCTTGAATATTGGAGTGACTTGGGCAACTTTTCAGTCTTTGGATACGGTCTTTCGCTGAGTGATCGGTCGTATATGATAGCTAACTAAGGAGTTATTGCATCAGCATACTCTGAGAGGAATCTAGTTTGTATATAATGTGGCCCGGAAGATTATTTTTTTATTGACTTAAATTGTTTTACTACTCTAGGAACATCTACTCTGAATTTCGCATGCTGGCAGCTGTTCTTCGTTTGAATAATGGAGTGTTCACTTCGTCTTCTTTGGTGAAAGAATTTCAGAAAGCTGTGTTTAGCTATTCTGCTTTAGCAGCACTATCATCGGTAGTATTACCATTGATATCGCGTAGGGAAGGTATTGTTTGTGTTTTGCCGCTAGTGTACTCCACATATGACCAGAATTTCTATGGATTATCTACGAGATTACGAGACAGGATTTCGTTGTGGAAACTATTATAAACGTCTCGCATTGAAGTCCGCGCTAGGTTGCGAGTTTCTGTAATAGATTGCTAGTCTTGTGGATTCTGTGTCATTTTAAATTTTGCATGCATTTTTCTTTGTTTCTGCAACAGTGATCTGACCTGTTTTGTGTACCACGGGGGGTCAGCCCCCTCTTTTATTAATTTATTTGGTATAAATCTCTCGATTGCTACTGATATTATGTCTTTGAAAGTAAGCCAAAACTGACTTATACTCGCATTTTTAGTTTTGAAAGACTGGAGACTATCACTCAGGAAAGCGTGAGGCGATTTTTTATCTGCTTTATTGAATAGATATATTTTTCGTTTATTTTTCGTGCATTTGGGCATTTCGACATTCAGTCTCGCTACTACAACTCGATGTTCGCTAATCCCTTTATCTGTTTTGATGCTCTTTACTAGCTCAGGTTTATTTGTTGCTAGGAGATCAAGCCTATTTTCGCAACCACTTAGTATTCTAGTGGGTTCATGAATTAACTGTTCGAAGTAGTTTTCAGAAAAAGCTTTCAGAACTAATTCGGACGATGTTTTATATCTTTCGCCGGTTTTGAATACGTATTTATGCCAACATATCGAGGGTAAATTAAAGTCGACACCGATTATAACCGTATGCTTTAGGTACCTGTTCGAAATGTGATTCAAGCTTTCTTTAAACATTTCGGCAATTGCATCGTCTGAGTCTGGGGGAGAGATTCTGCTCCATGATAACGCGCATCCACGCGCCTCCAGGATAACACTAAGTGTGCTCGCCAACTTCAATTGGGAGTTGCTAGACCATCGTCCCAACAGCCTGGACATGTAGCTCTGTGACTGCCATCTGTTTCGTCCGCTACATCTCGAAGGAGTAGCGCTTACAACTCGGACCACTAACTGATGGAAGCAGTAGAAGACTGTCACAGGAATTCTGGGAATTCTGGGAATAGGGACTCCTTCGGCTCGTTAAACAGTGGGATAGTTGTGCCCGGACCAATACATCTACATGAGATACGCTATGTCCTCTGTAACGTGACAATAGAAAACGAGCTGCCCTTCTTTGGAATCTTTGGATGTCTTCCGTCAAACCCTCCTGATAAGCATCTCACACTGGGCGGCAATACTCCATAAAAGAACGGACAAGTGTAGTGTAAGCAGTCTCTATAGTAGTTCCGTTGCATCTTTTAAGGGTTCTCACGACATTGTCAACGTGTTCAAATGTTTAATGTTTGTATAGCTTATGGGACTTAACTACGTGGTCATCAGTCCCTAACCTTGCAAACTACTTATGAACTAACTAAGACTAAGGACGGCACAAATATCCATCCCCGCGGTGGGATTCGAACCCCCGACCGTAGTAGCCGTGCAGAACGTGATTGGAGTTCCTCAGTCCCCTCGGCCACCGCGGCCGGCTCAACGTATTCTTTCCAGTTTAAGTCTGAAGTAATAGTAATTCCTAAATATTTTGTGAAGCTTACGGCTAAACAAAGTTTAACAGATTTCTTTTAATTCCTCTGGTGATTACTTTTGATTAAAGACTTCAGCTATACTCACAATGTTGTTTCGTACCTCATCATTTGAACACCCGCCGCAGAAGATGCAGTCTTGTGAAATCTGACGAATGCCTATGACAGTACTGCAGCGATACGATGCACACAGGCTCTTACTCATGCTGTGATCAAAATCCTTAACGTAATTTGCAGCTCATAATGCCGCCAGCTGTCTGCACTGTCAGTTCGCCAAGCCGGCCGGTATAAACTCGGTAACTTAATCGAGAGGAACGTGCCGCACTAAGCTAGTAGGACGTAATTTCGGAGAGAAAAGAAGTTGTGGTGTCGGCGGGCCGTAATCTGATAATCGGATTACTCGGTCCCGTCTGGAGGGCGGTCTTGGCCGACTATCGGCCGTCGTCAATCCTCTTACTTGTAATACACCCGCCGCGCCCTGGGCGCAACTTCAACTTGGAAGTCTCGCCTCCACTCACTGCATACTGGGAAACAACGTCTCAGGTTCGCCCGTCTTTGTCAGCGACATCAGATACTTCGCGAAACTTTCTGCGGTAACTGAATCTAGAGGAAAAACAGTGAAATTGGGCCGGCCGCGGTGGCCGAGGGGACTGAGGCGCTCCAGTCACGGTCTGCACGGCCACTACGGTCGGGGGGCTCGAATGCCCCCCTCGGGCATCGATATTTGTGCCGTCCTTAGGATAAGGTAGTTTGTAAGTTTAGGGACTGATGACCCCGTAGTTAAGTCCCATAAGCAAAAAAAAAAAAAAAAAAAAAAAAAAAAAAAAAAAAAAAAAAAAAAAAAAAAAAAAAAAAAAAAAAATGTAATATTGGGATAGTGATATCCACATAGATGGAGGGGAGTATCGCGTACGCAATTTATAAAAGGGCCCTGTATTGGCAGAGTTGTAATATGTAGTTTGGATTTTTTTGTGAAAATAGGGTGGCTATACCTAGGAACTAGTCGGAAAACAATGAGCTGGAGAGAATAGAAATGATGTACAAAAGTATTTAACCCCATTACTGGCCACTGTCCCGTTTTTAGGACACAAATATTTTATGTAATTCTCAACGACTAATGTAACTATTAGCTTTGATTGTGGTACCTTAAGGATGAATTGTCTTGTATAGTGCCTGGAAATACGAAATAAATAATTTTAATCTGCCAGGAAGTTTCATATCAGCGCACACTCCGCTGCAGAGTGAAAGATTCATTCTGGAAGCATCCCTTAGGCTGTGGCTAAGCCATGTCTCCACCATATCCTTTCTTCTAGGAGTGGTAGCCCTGCATGTTTCGCAGGAGAGCTTCTGTGAAGTTTGGAAAGTAGGAGGCGAGGTACTGGCGGAAATAAAGTTGTGAGGCGGCATCGTGAGTCGTGTCGGGATAGCACAGTCGGTAGAGTGCTGCCCGCGAAAGGAAAAGTTCCCAGGTTCGAGTCCCGGTTCCGGCACACAATTTTAATCTGCCAGGAAGTTTCAATTTTTCTTTAATTAGCCCAGTTTAGGAAAGGAATTAATTTGCCTGTTTTTTGTAGTTTCTCTTAGCTCCACTTTTTGTCTGCTGGTGGCTGCTGTACACCTATGAATTGTTACTTAGTGGTTTAGATGTGTTTATGAGTATACGGTCATCCACAAAAAATTCAATATTTCTCAGATATTCTAAAGTAAATGCAATATCAAGTTGTTTGGTGTGTCCCAATAGCGGGGCAGTGTTACGTTACATTATCAGTATTTGGTTGAAGTGCCTTATCATGGTACAACCGTCTTATATACGAAAATTACTGCATGCATTTTTGAGATCTGTTTTTTTTATATTGCATCAAATTTTCCTCATCCACATTTTACGATTCCAAGAGGATAAAAACACACCGCACTGACTCACATTTGAAGAAATTCTAGCGGAACGGCATAAGGAGGAAGAGAGTAATTAACTAGTGTTAATTCCTTTCGATGTAGATAAAATGTCAGATGAAGGAGACA
The DNA here is from genome assembly GCA_026315105.1 of Locusta migratoria. Classification (NCBI taxonomy): domain Eukaryota; kingdom Metazoa; phylum Arthropoda; class Insecta; order Orthoptera; family Acrididae; genus Locusta; species Locusta migratoria. The sequence continues at coordinate 214,408,706 of CM048744.1, read as the reverse complement.
TTGACGAAAATGTCTCAAAAATTTGACGGCCTGTAATTTTTGTTCATCTTTTTCTTTCATTTGTCACCCATGGTAGAATATTAATATAAAAGAATGCTGCAAAAATAGCTAAACAAGTTTTGGCAGTTAATGTGTTAATATAATGGCTTTTAAGTAAAAGAAAAGTATTCGCAATTGCGAATTTGAATCAGAATCAACTGTATGATTTTATGGTGACATGTGAAACTTTAGTGCCGGTCTGGGACTCAAACGTTTATTTCCCGATTTTCGCGAGCGGTCACATCACCATTACGTTGCCCGAGTATGCCTTCTGGAACGGCCCAAACTTCTGTATGCGACACAGTGCCTACTGCCCATACCTGCATGCACGTCTGATGGACGTTTGCTTAATTCTAGCGATATTTGGGGCAAGATATAGTCAATGCCTCTCTCTGGCACTGTAAGAATGATTCCACAGACGCTGGCAGCAGTCATTTCTTTCTTCACTGGGTCGACATCAGAGATAATACTCTTTCCACAGTGGCGTTGTGTACGGGAATAGGGAAAAAATACTCCCACAATTTTAGCACTTTGATTTTCGATACTGTCAGCTAATCAAATACAAAGTAATCAAATGTCACGTTATAGAAAGCCATTGTCTCTTCCCCAAATTTAGGAACGAAATTATTTATTTCTTCGTTAGGGTTGTCATTCTCTAATTTGCAAAAAAAAAAAAAAAAAAAAAAAAAAAAAAAAAAAAAAAAAAAAAAAAAAAAAAAAAAAAAAAATGTGTTTGTTAATATGCCTACAAACTTTAGTCAGTCATCTTCGATGGTTTTAATATTGTATTTGGCACACACAAAAATCACCCGAAGAAAAAAAAAGTTACTTAAGTTAGATGTTTTATAGTTTTCAAAATGAAATGCCAAGATCGCACATTTATAATTTATTCAAAGAGAACATTTAGGATTAAGAGACACTAATCCTACCTTGTTAAAAATGGGTATAAAATAATAAGTGCAACATTGCACTTAGTCACTATATAAGTAAGTGACTGATGACCAACGTAGTTTGGTCCCATAGAACTGCAAACATTTGAAATTTTTTACATAATTAACTATTACTATCGTCAAAAAAAAATAATATTAAAATCTCAAGAGGCCATTGCGGCCGATATAAAAGTCTCGATACAATTGGTACGGCTTCCCGAATGTTGACGACTGCTGTTCCGAACTCAACTCCTCGAGCTCGGTCGAGAGAATAAAACGACAGTCAATTGGGCTTTTGTTTACTGTCAACGACCTACATAAACAACATAGACTGGTTAAGTTGTTGCCACACTTGAAGCAAATTGAAAGCTCGGCCGTCATGTTTTACAACGTCACGTAGGCGGAACCAGTCGTCTGCTATAGCAATGAATCATGTCACTGTCACTTTGTGTAATGACTTAACAAACCTTACTCAACCTGATTAATGTTACTTTTATAGGCAAGCTAATATGGATGAAGGATAAATGATAGACAATAAGTATGAGGTAGACAAATCGGAAAGTTTAATTACAAATGTCACATGCACTGTTTCGGCTCAACATCGTCTCATTCATACAAAAAACATGCCTTTTCACTGTCCTTTAAAATGTTTGTAGATCTATCGGACCAAACTGCGTGGTCATCAGTCCGTAGCTTACAAACTACTTAAATCTAGGCAAACTAACCTAAGGACAAACACACACACACACACACACACACACACACACACACACACACACACACATGCCCAAGGGAGGACTCGAACCTCCACGGCGAGCAAGCGCGCGCTCCGCAGCGAGACGCTTTAGACCGCTCGGCTACTCCACCACTAATTTCGTGTACATTTGCCTAATCTGCTTACCTCTTTCCTCCGCAGATTTGGTTTTACATAAATAATGTATTCTAAAACTGAAGTAATGGTTCAATAACAGCTTTATTAGGCTGGAGTAATGTGATTCCTTCCAAAATTCCGAGGATACCATTCAGTGCTCGTAGTTGGTAAATAAAGTAAGTCTGTTTCCCAACATTCTAAATACATCTACATGCATTCGCAAAAGAAAATTTTTCTACCCTAATGACGTTTCATGATTCATCGTAACCCTTTCTGCCACTTAGAAAAGTTTTACACGATCTTTAGAGGGATTGAACAGACTGTCTTTTATACCATTTAATCCGATTAATCCTGGGTTACTCTCCTTTTTAGGATCAAGGAGAACTCCCAAGCAATCTAAACACTTCAGTTTCTTTACTCATTGCCTAATGATACTTCCAGTGATATATTCAACTACTTTTTCGGAATATTATGTCAGCATTTCGTATTCTGGCACATAGTCATGGTCAAACTGAATAGGCCTACTGCTCTCTGAATGACTTAAATCGTGATTTGCAATAGGTAATAAAAGACGTTCCTTGTCTCCTGCTTGAATACATGACTTATCTTCAAATGAAGCTGATTCAGCTATGTGACGTTTTTTTTGGAGATCTCCTTGCTGGCGTTTTTGTTGTTTGAAGATGTTTAGGAAACGAAAATGTCGTCGTAATCGCATTAGCCAGAAGCTAATCATGTATCATTTGTTGCAAACATTATTTCCCCTCAAAATGCGATGAACGTATGTAACCGTATGCAGTAGGTTTCCACTTATCTCCCCTCATATTGGCTAACCATCTTTTTGCAAGTTCTTCATTTTTCAAAGGAAAACTGAAAAAATATAATTACAGCTTACTTTAGTAACATTTAAACACATACACAACCCATAGGACTAATTTATGCAGAAAAGTGGTAAGTAGAAAAGACGAGTACACGACATGTAGGGAAAGGTTGCCGATATTGGACCACTTTTTTATTTTGGGATCCACAGTCTATACTATTAATCTAATCTAAACAAAATATACTTTAAAAGAAGCTATATGCTGTACACTTTCATCTGCTAGTTCTATACTGTGAATAAAAACAAAGCATAAATGGATATTATTTAAAATTTAAAAATGTATAAACGGTCCAAATTAGGAAACCGGTTGCCTAATTTGGACCTTCAGTTGCTTAAATTGAACCACATGGTAAAACAATGACGAAAAAAGGAAATAAAACCCGTAATATTAAGAAAAGCTTCATTTCAACATCTAGCCATTGGTATTCCTTCTTGCTGACGGAGAGAAAGCTGCGTACTTCGTCTCATAAATGAAGAGAACCACCTTTTACCCGCCATTTTCTTTTCTATGTTGAAAGGATGAGGCAATTCATATTTCTGCGCAATGTCGAATGCAAGTTTACGAACATCTTTGATTGTGAATCCAGAAAGCCACTCTTCAAATAAAAGTAGGTGATCTGCGACAATTTTTTTCCATCTCAGTTGTAAAGGTTGATTGTCTTCCGAATAACTGAACTTCATTTGAGAACATGCTTTTAGCATCATCATATCTCTTTAATTGTAGCTTTTGGTACTCGGTATATACGAGCACACTCGTTCATGGTCGCCGTTTCTGTATGTTTCCACAGCTACCTTCATCTTCTGTCCATTTCCCATACATTCCCCTTATTGCATCTTCCAAATCTAAAAAGGTTACCATACTTACTCCTTATTTTTTTAAATTGTTTTGCAGCCTAGAAAAATAAACCTAAAAACGTAACATCTACCTATTACCTATTGTTAAATGATATTAAGTATTATTTGTTACGAGTGATCCTTAAATTGGACCGGTCCAAATTGGGAAACAGCCTTTGGGCCAACTTCGGCAACTCGACGCCATGTAAGTAAAGATAACGTTGAAGGAACAAAAACGCTAAAGTCTAGTTTAACGATATTGAATTATTAGCTAATGAATAACACTTTGAACTATAGTGCTGATAATATATTTACTTGCTTTTAGAGCAGAGGAAAGCTTATGTAGCAGAAAACGTACAGCGACATCGAAGAAAACGCAAGAATGGAAACTGTTCTCACTCCAATGACTATTGGCCACTGGCAACTGAGCCACGTGACTTCGACAATGTTAATGTTTGTCACCAGTTGAGCGAACTTAGAACTTTAAGTAACCAACACACAGTGAAATACGTACGTGGTCCAACTTAGGCAACGGTCCATCTTCTGCAACTCTCCCCTGCTTACTGAAAATATGATATTCGAACAGTCTGTGCGATCCGTACAGTTGTATGCTGCGCATATACTCGGAATGATTTCAGCTTAATAAATAGACTTTGAAGCTTACTAATAGACAAGAAATGTGAAACCAAAACACGCGAATAGCGTCGGTCTAATTTTCGTATTCGGCGCACTAGACGTTGCAAAAAAAAAAAAAAAAAAAAAAAAAAAAAAAAAAAAAAAAAAAAAAAAAAAAGGCTTCCACAGTTCCTGGTTGCTGCCACAAGGAAATGAAATTTAAGAGGGTTGAAGTCAGGAGAGCTTGGAGGCCATGGAATTGGTCCGCCTCTACCAATCCCATCGGTCACCGAATCTGTTGTTGAGAAGCGTACGAACACATCGACTGAAATGTGCAGGAGCTCTATCGTGAATGAACCACATGTTGTGTCGTACTTGTAAAGTCACATGTTCTAGTAGCACAGGTAGAGTGTGCCGTATGAAATCATGATAACGTGCTCCAGTGAGCGTAGGTGGAAGAACGTGAGGTCCAATCAAGACATCACCAACAATTACCGCCCAAACGTTCACAGAAAATCTGTGTTGATGACGTGATTGCACAACTGCGTGAGTGTGAAATATACAATTTGATGACGTTGGAATGGAATTTACATTTCATCTACATCTACATACATACTCCGCAATTCACCGTAAGGTGCGTGGCGGAGGGTACACTGGATTACTACTAGGCACTTCCTTTCCTATTACATTCCCAAATTGAACGAGGAAAAAGAGAATGCCTGTATGCCTCCGTACGAGTCCTAATTTCTCTTATCTTGTCTTTGTGATCTTTACGCGAAATGTAAGGAGGCGGCAGCAAGATCGTACTACACTCAGCTTCAAATTCCGGCCCTCTAAATTTACTTAACAGAAATTCACGAAAAGAACGTCGTCTTTCTTCCAGCGATCCCCAATTGAGTTGCCGGAGCATTTCCGTGACACTCGCGCATTGGTCGAACGTACCGGTAACAAATCTAGCTGCTCGTCTCTGAACCGCCTCTATGTCTTCCTTTAAACTGATCTGCTGCGGGTCCCAAACACTTGAGCAATACTCAAGACGTGGTCTACAAGCGTTTTATACGCGGTCTCCTTTACAGGTGAAGTACATCTTCCCAAAATTCTCCCAATAAACCGAAGTCGGCTGTCCGCCTTACTCACAACTGTCCTTACACGCTCGTTCCATTTCATATCGCTCTGCAATATTACGCCTAGAAATTTGAACGACGCGACAGCATCAAGAAGCTCACTACTAATGCTGTATTCGAACATTATGGGATTGTTTTTTCTACTCATGAGCATCACCTTACATTTTTCTACATTGAGAGCTAGCTGCCATTCTTCGCACCAACTAGAAATTTTGTCTAAGTCGTCCTGTATGCTATTACAGTCAGTTAAAGACGATACCCTCCCATACACCACAGCATCATCAGCAAACAGCCTCAAATTACAAGTTACTCTGTCCAGCAGATCATTTATATAGATGGAAAATAATAGCGGTCCTATCATACTTCCCTGGGGCACGCCTGACGATACACGCGTCTCTGATGAACACTCGCCGTCGAGAACAACGTACTGCGTTCTATTACTTAGGAAGTCTTCCAGCCAGTCACAAATCTGTGAACCTACTCCATAAGCTCGTATCTTCGTTAGCAGTCTGCAGTGTGGCACCGCATCGAACGCCTTTTTGAAGTCGAGAAACTAACTATATATTCTTATATTAGTGCTGATTCAATTGTTCATCTTACTGTAAGATGTAATATATCTTTCATAAATTTGTATTAATATTTTACAAATATTTTTTTACAAATTCTACTGCATCACACATAGTAATGGGCTTTTTGCTACATACCTGTTTACGTCTCTGTAATTAATACACTTAAATTTTGATATAAGCTGTTTGTTGTCTCTTCTCCCACCTGGGGAAGTGTCATTGTGTAATGTATCTTCCATGTCCAAGTGTTTATGTCATACGATAAATAAATAAATGGGACTCGTGTGTCGGTGAGAACACGTGCCGTGCGTGAACTTGACGTGTGATGTCGGACTGCTGGCACCTGACAAACGGGCGATTACCTTTTAACTGGCGGCGAGGAGCGTGGACTCTGACGATAGTTGGAGGGGATTGAGGCAGGGCAGGGGGGGCAGGGTGGTGGGTTAGACGTTACGAGCGTACGGCCGCGGCAGGTTAACGACCGGCCTTAAACGCTGCTCTGGGGCGAAGTGCGCTGCCACGCCCCGCAAACTCCGCCGTAAATCCATCCGCCGGCAGCCGTGCCTCGGTTAGCCGCCGGCGGCTGCAGCCGAGCTGTCGGGAGGGCTGCAGGTGAACCGCCTCCCAGCCCGCCGACATCCTTCATTAACGCTGCTACTATTTGGCGCATTAATCTGCCACATCCGGCCGGTGATCCGTGTAGCGGGCGGAATTACTGCCGAGTGCCTGGCTCTCTCTAGTGGAGAGAGCTGGCTGTGTGGTGTCTCGATACCGATCCCGATCCGGATTAGTGCATCCCAGCATTTCATCAGAACAGCATAAGGCTGTGCTTGCCAACACTTTTAAATACGCGAACCCCTTACAAAGAAAAATATTCGCTTACCCAACCCCTCCCTCAAGCCATTAACACTGCTCTTTGAGCGATTTCAAAACCAATCCACTACGGTCGGGGGTTCGAATCCCCCCTCGGGCATGGATATTTGTGCCGTCCTTAGCTGTAGATAGTTCATAACTAGTTTGTAAGTTTAGGGACTGATGACCCTGTAGTTAAGTCCTATAAGCTCTACAAACATTTGAACATTTTTTTCAAAACCAACGAACGTAAATTTCTTTCTGTTGATACTCTACATCTACGTGGGATACTCTGAAAATCACATTTAAGTACCGGGCAGAGGATTCATCGAACCACCTTTATACTACAAACGTAGGCTTCCGTGGCTGTTGTCATTACAATATAATTCTTACGGGTATGAGGCCTTAAAACACCAATCATCATTGCCGCTTTCCACCAATGGCGTGCAATAATATAACCACCAATAAAGGAAAACCAACGTCCCCCTTCCTCTCCCTCATCCGCTGCTATATAAACCCCAAGCTATTGTATATTCAGCAGTCAGACCGTGATGAAGGCCGCCTGCTACTGTGGCCGAAACGTCGGTAGAGCTTATAAAATGACGACGCGGTCTCATACCCGCGACAATTTCACCTTTATACTATTTATCTCCCATTCCATCCTCGAACAGCGCGGGAAAAGAGAACACCTGAATCTCTCTGTTCGAGCTCTGATTTCTCGTATTTTATTCTGATGGTCATTTCTACCTATGTAAGTAGGAGTAAACAATATATTTTTGCATTCGGAGAAGAAAGTTGGCGATTGGAGTTTCGTAAGTAGCCCACGCCGAAGCGAAGAGCGCCGTTATTGTAATGATTCCCATCCCAGATCCTGTATTATTTCCGTAACGCTCTCTCTCCTGTATTTGACAATACGAAACGAGCTGCCTGTCTTTGGACTCTTTGGATGTCCTCCATCAAACCCTCCTGATAAGGATCCCACACTGGGCAGCAATAGTAAATCCTAGGTATTCAGTAGAGTTTCCGGCCTTCATTGATTTATCTTGTATACAAAGTTTAACGGATTTCTTTTCGTACTCAAGTGGACTTCACACTTATCATTCAAAAATGTTCAAATGTTTGTGGATGTTATGGGATTTAACTGCGGGGTCATCAGTCCCTAAATTTACAAACTACGTATGAACTACCTTATACTAAAAACGACACAATCATCCATGCCCGAGGGGGGATTCGAATCTCTGACTGTGACTGGCGCGTCGCAGAGCCCTCGGCCACTGCTGCCGGCTAAGAACATCACTTTCTGTAAAGTAAGACATCCGGGATCAACAAGGCGAAGTGTATTGCAGGGGAAAAGACTGTCACGGCACCACCGCTCTGCGGATTCGAACTGGGGCTGGCACAGATGCTCGTCCGGGAAAGCGGCGCCTTAAGCCACGCGACTAACACGGTGAGAGTATTTTGAATTTCTGTCCCATTGATAAAATACACTATACAGATCACTGATACGCTTGACTTGTTTGCGTTTTTGATACTTCCAAAATGTTCGTAAGTTTTTAAATTTGAGGGGCTTAAATACTGTGGCTATTAGGCCGTAGGATTATAAACTGGTTAAACTAAAGTAAGAACAACAAACATACCCTTGCCCGAGGAAGGACTCGAACCTCCACGGCGAGCAACCGCGCGCTCCGCAGCGAGACGCTTTAGACCGCTCAGCTACTCCACCGCGGCGCCACGAAGTTTCACTACTAATCTAATTTATGCTATTTTTGATGGCACTCCTGCCCAACTACCGTAGATTTCGTATTTGGTCAAACTTGTTCGCACAGCTGTTTCCATTTTATTCGAAGCATGTTAAGTTGGATTCACATTGTTACATTCAGGCACTAATCTTGAATTGTTCCTCATATTGCTGATGAAACGGTTCTACGATGAGTTGAAGGATCTTATCCCCTGTATTGTGGAAAGTTGAGCTTGCCGTTGATGAGGAAAAATTGCTACAGAAAGCCCCACATGTTACTCGCCCAAATGGTCCGCCTCCTTTCTGTAGTCGATGTTCGTTGTGCCTGTGACGTTCGGCAATTAAAAGTTCCTACCACATACGGTGTCGACGCTTATATACTTTGAAACATATGCGGCATTTATGTGTGAATAGAACTTTGCGTTTATTTTTCATAGACAAATCTTGGTGATTTTTTGCCCAACTGTACTGTGAAGAATGATATCTGGGTTTAAGGACCGGGTCACTTCATGGCTATCTGATATGGAGAGAGTTGTATGCGGTGTGTTCAATAGAATCTGGAATCAAGAAGGAAGGAAGATTAGTGTTTAACGCCCTATCGACAGCGTGGTCATTAGAGGCGAAGCTTATGCTCGGGTTGTTTGGGTAAGGATGGGGAATGAAATCGGCCGTGACCTTTGAAAGGAACCATCCCGGCATTTGCCTGGAGTGATTTAAGGAAATCACGGAAAACCTAAATCTAGCTGGCCGGAGGGGGACTTGAACCACCATCCTCCCGAATGCGAGTCCATTGTGTTACTACTGTGCCAACTCGCTCGGTCTCCCAATGGCCTCCAGAATGTCACTGTAGCCTACATCACAGCAACAGTCTGGTTAGGGTTCCTGCGGGCGATCGTTTGCTGCAGCTGGTTCTCTGGCACCAGCAGTACATGGCAGGTCATGGACAATACTTGTAGTTTCAAAACCATTCCACGTTTTTACCAAATCACTGTACCGGGTGTCGTCTGTCAGGAGTGGCTGAACAGAAGTTGTGGGCTAGATGGGGCGGCTAAATGAGAAATGCGGGCTTACAGGCAGACTTGTAGGTTTATTACGACAGATAACCGTTACAGGAAATGGGGCCTACGAAGGATTGGCGCCCGTCAACATGGTGGTATAGAAGAAGAGGGGGGAAGCGGAGAAGGCAGGAGAAGACGTGTGAACGCGGTGGCGGCTTGCTTGGAAGAGAGCGTCGGCCCGGATCGCCGGCGCCGCGAGGCCTGATGTCCGGCCCACGGGGCGGAACGGAACGTGGTCGCTCCTGATTGGCCACGATGCACTACTGAGTGGCAGGAGGCGGCCTCCCCACGACAGCCGTGCATTGTGGCGACCAGGGAGCCGAATGTCAAGTCAGCGGTTTGCAACTTAGTCGGGCGATGGTTAAAGTCGGAGGGAAAAAATTAAAGATTTGGAAACTTTAAAAAAAAATTAATTAATTTCCCTACCATGTTGCTAGGGGAGGAGCGGCGATCCGTACATCAGTCTGACTCACGATTATTTGTCTTGCATCTTCTCTTGATGAAGCTCCTTGTTGGTGAAACCGCAATCCATGTGTGATCCAAAGTAGATATTCTTCTTCCAATTGGAGAAAGTTTATTCCAAATATACAAACTAAATGAAGGTGCAAACGTTAGTAACTCACCTATATTCAACGAAATGGGTATGTTTCGACAGATGGGGTTGTAGCAAGTTTGTTACATTTTATGACAGATAAAATGATCCCCGCAGGGGGCTCACGGTTCTTTCTCGAGTACGTGCGTGGCGAGCACGAGGCCCCGAGCTAATGCAGTCTTCCTTCCTTCTTTACTGGCCGGACTGCGTTTCCTCTTTCCCTCCATTTCCTTCTTATCCTCACTCCTTCCCCTCCCCATACTGATAATCTTAGTTTAGTCCCTCTATCCCAAACAAACAATCCACCTCCATCAAACGATAAAGTTTTTAAAATATTGTTAACGTGGGACCAAGTACGAAGTGTTCATGGCAGACACAGGTGATGCAAAACTTATTTGTTGTATTATAGGCGGCCGCGGTGGCCGAGGGGACTGAGGCGCTTCAAAAATGTTCAAATGTTTGTAAAGTCTATGGGACTTAACTACAAACTACTTACAACTAAGGACGGCACAAATATCCATGCCCGAGGGGGGATTCGAACCCCCGACCGTAGTGGCCGAACAAACCGTGACTGGAACGCCTCAGTCCCCTCTGCCACCGCGGCCGGCTGAGGCGCTTCAGTCAAGGTCTGTTCGGCCACTACGGTCGGGGGTTCTAATCCCCCCTCGGGCATGGATATTTTGCCGTCCTAGTTCGTAAATAGTTCATAAGTAGTTTGTAAGTTTAGGGACTGATGACCCCGTAGTTGAGTCCCATAAGATTTACAATCATTTGAACATTTGTATGTATAAACGAAAAAGGATGATTGATCATAACAAATAGTACCTCAACAACTAAAATCAATTACTTGAAGCAACGTGTTCAACGGATAAATTTGGCCTCGCCTTTTTCGTAACATAATAAGAAAACGAGAATGACAACAAAGAAGAGAATGGATCGAACTCAATAAATCACAAAGATGTCTATATCTGAAGCAGGATCTGATAAATGTTACCGAGACATGCAGAACGTAAGAATGCTTCCTGTTAGGAAACTGCTGAGTACCTATTTATCTCTCTGATGAATAATTGCAGCAGAATAATAAGACTAGGTTTGTCAGCTACGCCGCGTCGGCGCCCGCCTGAATAAATCTCAATAGAGGGACACGGCGGCGTGTGAGCTCACGTGACTAACAGATATTAATGGCGGGCTGAAGCGAGCCGTCACTCGATATGGCGATCCTGCCTCGCCTCTCGTAATTCACTCGCCATCAACTGCGCCTCTCTGGTGATTGCAGACTGATGGTCGCCTCTGACTAATAGCTATTCTGATTTATTGTTTAAGGGAACAATGCGGCTCGTTAAAAATATTATCGCTGAGAGGTGCAGTTGGTGGTCAACATAATACTGTTTGTACTACATCTTGTTGAAAGGGGGCACCACTTGGTACGTCCTAACACAGAAACCCGACCGCAGTGCACAATTGACATATTAAGTTTCAGACATTACCTTGCATTGTATTATACTTCTTTTCCTGCGACGATAAACACAAATGATTTGTGAAAGTGTGATCTCTCACAAGGAGATCACATGGGTATCGGATTAATTTTTTTTTTTTTTTTTTTTTGTATTTATGGTACGGGAAGTTCAGAACTTGCGGCTGTTTGCTGATATAATTTGCGGCTGTTTGCTGATGATGCTGTGGTGTATGGGAGGGTGTCGTCTGTAACTGACTGTAATAGAATACAGGATGACTTAGACAAAATTTCTAGTTTGTGCGAAGAATGGCAGCTAGCTCTCAGTGTACAAAAATGTAAGGTGATGCGCAGGAGTAGAAAAAACAATCCCATAATGTTCGAATACAACATTAGTAGTGAGTTTCTTGGTGCTGTCGCGTCGTTCAAATATCTAGGCGTAACATTGCAAAGCGATATGAAATGGAACGAGCATGTAAGGACAGCTGTGAGTAAGGCGGACAGCCGAATTCGGTTTATTGGGAGAATTTTGGGAAGATGTACTTCACCTGTAAAGGAGACCGCATATGAAACGCTTGTACGACCACGTTTTGAATATTGCTGAAGTGTTTGGGATCCGCAGCAGATTAGTTTAAAGGAAGACATAGTGGCGGTTCAGAGGCGAGCAGCTAGATTTGTTACCGGTAGGTTCGACCAATGCGCGAGTGTCACGGAAATGCTCCGGCAACTCAATTGGGGGCCGGCCGCGGTAGCCGAGGGGACTGAGGCGCTTCAGTCACGGTCTGCACGGCCACTACGGTCGGGGGTTCGAATCCCCCCTCGGGCATGGATATTTGTGCCGTCCTTAGTTGTAGGTAGTTCATAAGTAGTTTGTAAGTTTAGGGACTGATGACCCCGCAGTTAAGTCACATAAGCTTAAGAAACATGTGAACATTTTTTTTAACTGTAGACGAGCTGAACAGCTTGTCGTAACATAAAACGATGGTCGAGTAGTTTAGCTACTTGGAAAGTCGTTAGTAGCTGTGGAGATGACTTTCCAAAAACAGCGCTGTAGCAAAATGCAAATGTTTGTAGAGCTTATGGCACTTAACTACGGGGTCATCAGTCCCTAAACTTACAAACTACTTATTAACTAGGTAATACTGAGGACGGCACAAATATCCATGCCTGAGGGGGGATTCTAACCACCGACTGTAGTGGCCGTGCAGACTGTGACATAGACGCCGCAGAACGTTAGGGCAACGCGGCCGGCAGCGTTGTAGATCTTCACAAACTGAACAAACAATCACTACAGTCTTTAACTAACAGTGAAGCCAATACTGTAAAAATGTAACTTGTTATGTTTTGTGAGTGAAACCATCACTATTTACAACCTTTTATAAAATATAGAAATTTACGAAAAATACACGTCCATTGTTCATAAAATACTATTAGTTATTAAAATGATGTATCTATTCCAAAACAAGGAAAAAGGTAATATCTGTCACAAAGGGATTCGAACCACCCACTCTAGGGTTGTGAGGCCAGAACGCTACTAGAAAAATGTTGCCACTGATTTAATTATGGGTACTTACATGGACTTGCAAAACTTCAAAGTCGAGTTTCTCGATATTTTTTTTTTTTTAATTTTATTTTGAGTTGGGTCGAACGGCTTTGGGTGATAGTTATCTGACTTCTGAATTTCACGTACATTCGAATTTTTTTATATTTAAAGTCCGATTACCCATGTGGTCTCCTTGCCATACTACCGAAGAGGCCAACTCGATGGTGCGCATGTCAGTTGGAGCATGAAAACGGCTGCACTGTTTGACGTTTGACTAGCGGCAGTACCTGCGGGAATGACAGCGTGCATAAAACTGGATAAAACATCACTGGCTAAAAGGAAAAGTGGGTGAAACCGAACGTTAACTAACAATGACCCACCAGCATTCCCAACGAATGTGACCATGTTACATTAAACTATCACGGCAAAAGGAACCGCCAAAGGGAATTAATATTGTTTCAATAAAAGCAGTACGTCTGGAACATATTTATGAAAACGCTGCAGGTCTTATGTCCTTAATAACGGTAGCGAACGCAAAGCTGCTATGGAAGTAATTCCACGATCATAAAACTTGAAAACTTCATGATTGAGAGTACGTGTTATGGAATGATGAATCATCGTTAACATTGGTTTCTACAACAACCGTTTTTATGTAACTTAACCCTTTAATGCATAGTGCATCCGATCAGCTACACGCCTTATTTCTTCCATTGTCTCTCAAACTGATCAACATTTTACTACAAATTCATTTGTAGCTGCTGTTATACATAGTGTTACATATGCTAGTAGTTCGTCCTAGAAATTATAAATCGCAGAGTACTACTGAATCATTTCGCCAGTTACTTGTATTGCGCTACTCCCAACATATGCGTTTATTTATATTAGTATTCCTCCTTTGCCACTTAAAAGTAGTCGAGAACATACTACTATTGCATTAAGAGTTACTTTCGTAATACTGACATTTACTACATCGGGTACATCATGGAAGCACTATATAGCTGATCAGTTATGAACTTTTCCTTGCAAGTAGTGCAAAATAATTTTAATGATTTTTGTCGATATTTTTCTCAGTATATACGCACTGAGTGTAAGTGTAATTTTTATAGCTTTAAATAAAAAGTCGCGTATTAAAGGGTTAAACCCCAGAAGACACTTACGTCACGGCATGCCTACTTTCCACAGTCAAGAATATGGAATGTTAGGTTATGATTTGGATATTTATATTGCGGTACTGAGCTGTTTCCATCATTAGCCTCACTAGTCTGGTAACAGTGAATGAATAGCTCATCATTCTTGACAACAAACTGCTTACTATGACGAACATATCACTAATAGACACTCTCATTTTCCAAAATGATTAAGCGTCCACACACACAGACAAAGCCGCGGTGGAGTAGCCGAGCGGTCTAAAGAGAAGCGTCTCGCTGCGGAGCGCGCGGTTGCTCGCCGTGGAGGTTCGAGTCCTCCCTGGGGCATGGGTGTGTGTGTTGTCCTTTGGTTAGTTTACCTAGGTTTGAGTAGTTTGTAAGCTACGGACTGATGACCACGCAATTTGGTCCGGTAGTTTAACAAACATTTGAACATTTGAACACAGCCAAAAAACGTTCAGATGTGTTCTGTATAGCGTCAGAAAATTGTTATATACTCTCCCTGGACAGCAAAATCGCAATGTTTCAACATAATTGAACCGTTACAGGGAGTTTTAGAGCTGACTGGAAGGCCAGATTTTGGTACAAGAATGGATAACTTCTATTGGAATCTTTGGAGACTATTATCGGATCTATTCCTCGAAGAATTGCGGCTGTCATGAAAGCAAATTGTGGTCCTATTCCTTACAGATAAATAAAAATGTTTGTTTCTGTTCGATGTTCATATTATTTTGTGCACCGCCAGTATAAACCATAGGAAAAGGAAGGAGTTTTACTTACCGTCGACAGCGTGGTCATTAGAGACGGAGCTCACGCTCAGAGTGTTTGGGTAAAGATGTAGGAAATCGGCCGTGCCCATTCAAGGAAACCATCTCAGCATTTGCCTGGATTGATTTAGTGAATATATATACATGTGGCGTCTGTTCGGAAAGAACAGACGTCACATTCTGATCCAGCAGCTGTTATTATTTAATATTCATAGAATATATGACTTCAACTGCTATTGGGCAAAGCTGAAAATGTGTACCCAGCCGGGATTCGAACCCGGGTCTCCTGCTTTCTAGGCAGTTGCGCTAACCCCTACACTACTGGGGACACAGTGATCACCGCACCTGCAAGGACTACCCATGCACGCCTCCCGTCAGATACAAATTCCCAGCTTCGCCCTGCCCATAGTACTCAAACTCGTAGTTTAACTAATTCCCGTAAGAGTAAGGGCTTCAAACTTGCCCACCCCTCCCCACTAACGATAGGATCATTGCCCGTCACCGCCATATTATATATATATACATGTGGCGTCTGTTCGGAAAGAACAGACGTCACATTCTGATCCAGCAGCTGTTATTATTTAATATTCATAAAATATATGACTTCAACTGCTATTGGGCAAAGCTGAAAATGTGTGGGCAGGGCGAAGCTGGGAATTTGTATCTGACGGGAGGCGTGCATGGGTAGACCTTGCAGGTGCGGTGATCACTGTGTCCCCAGTGGTGTAGGGGTCAGCGCAACTGCCTAGAAAGCAGGAGACCCGGGTTCGAATCCCGGCTGGGTACACATTTTCAGCTTTGCCCAATAGCAGTTGAAGTCATATATTCTATGAATATTTTGATTTAGTGAAATTACAGAAAACTTTAATGTGGATGGCCGGAGGTGGATTTGAACAACCGAATTTCCGAACGCAAGTCCGATATGTTACCACTCGGTATATGACCGCTCGGTATATGAACCATAGGGTGATTACAATCAAGTTTCCAATAACTGGATTACACCCCGCTAGTGTGGGAATTAAAATACTTTTCTTTCGATAGCTTATTCGTAAGTTATCTTTAAATATCTGCGGAAAATTTTATTGCGCTCCGTGCACTCTTTATCCATTGAGGATCGCTCAAAGTGAGAAAGTTTAACTATCTATAAATGTGAATGTCTGTTCGGTGTACGTTTATCACGTCTGAACCACAAGACATAAAGAGCTAAAAATTTGTACAGTTACTAATTTATATCTGGGGAAGGTTTTAGGGACGGTTTTATAGCGACCTGATAGATATTTAGTAATTTGAAGAATATATCGCGAAATGCGGATCAATAATTACTCTTTGAATATTATATTTACTGTGTAAAAATGGTTTTATTGCTTGCCTTGTTGCTCGAGAGTTGATAATGATAAAAGGGTGGAGCATATTGGGATGGAAAGTTATCGGTGTATATAAAATTCTGTGTGTGTGTGTGTGTGTGTGTGTTAATATTTCGCTCTGCAGCGAAAACTACAGAACGCACATGAATGGTCTGTGTGTAATGGTTGTCCGAAGTCTCCTGTTGTACACCATAGCAGTTCCATGCCGATAGCTATAAAGGGGTGGAAGATATGGTGGTTGAAAGTCGTCAAATAATAAAAAAATTCGGACTGAAGGCCAGCGATGACGTTTGCGACTCTATAGCAAGGATGTTACATACAGCGAAACGTGATGCCACAGTTCGTATCTTTGGTCTATGCGTGCTACAATGTCTTCAGCTCTTTCTCTGTAAGAATAAGCATACGAATAATTTTATTTTTTTACTTGAATGTTGATTAAAAATGTTTGTTTCTATAGATTATTGTATTTCATTTCATCCTTCAAAACCAGTCTCATAGCACACTACTGAAAGATAGATTATCATAATGAACCATCACGCGAGCGGAGCCGCGGGTCTAAGCTAGTAACTTCTGAATCTGTAGATATTAGTTACGAGACGCATGACACTACGTTATCCGGATAGTGGCAGTGTGATAACATGATAAAGCAGTTGGCTATGTCATTCTGTCTAAATCTGTAGCTCATTGTGGTTCTACAGCAGGTTAGTTGTTGCCTATGAAAGACTGCTATTTTGTCAGATTTCAAGAGGTGCCCATAATTCAAATTAATTCACACACCTGAAAAAAAAAAAAAAACCTCCATGAATTGGGCGACCCAGCACAGGGAAATTTTTACACATTTTTGAGGATGTATACGATACACGATCACTCGGAAAGAGCCACACGTGTGAGAGTACGGTCACCAGAGTGAGCGCAACGTTGACGCCAGTATCCTACGTACCCTTCTATGGCAGCAAACCACGCTGCAATTCTTTCATGGAGATGATCGTAGCGGTGCCTAATGTAACTGGCGAGATGGCCTGCCATGCAGTTTCCACCTGGTGACTCAGTTGGGCCACGTTTCGTGCCACTCATACAGACAGCCCAATATGACGTTTCATGCGGTCCCAAACATGATGAATGGGAGTCACATCTGGGAATCATACCGGCCAGGGTATTTGACGTACTCCTTGAAAGGCAAGTTGGGTGGTACGGGATACTTGTGGACGTGCATTATCCTGTTGGAAAAGCTTGCGCCTTGTTAGTGAATGAACGGTAGCAAGATGGGTTGAATGATGGTTTTAATGTTGCGTGCATTGTTCAGTGTAGGATATGGCTTCCCACACCATGATGGGCATCTTCGCTCGCGCCCCAGCATCGTTCAGCTCCCCTCCAGTGGTGTCACGATGGACGTTTATGAGAGGACGAATGGAGACGTGTCGTCGTCAGTGATGTCAAGCGCTTCTGCTTCGGTGCCAATGATGGCCATACGCGTGTGTGGCGTCGATCAGAAGAGGGCGAAAATCTGGAGCGTATACGACAGGGGCACACGGGGCTGACACCCTGCATTATGGTGTGGGGAGTCATATCACATGCTGGCCGGTCTCCTCTGGTTACGGTCGTTAGTACATTGAATAATTCACGGTACAATGAAACAACATTCAACCCACCTTACTACCGTTCGTGCACCAACAAGGCGAATGCTTTTCAAACAGGGCAACGCACATCCCCATGTACCCCGTGGCACCCAACGTGCTCTTCAAGGTGTACGTCAACTACCCTGGCCAGCACGATCCCCAGGTCTCTCCCCCATTGTGCTTGTTTGGGCCCGGATGGAAGGTAATCTCGCGCGGTCTGCAAGAACGGCACTCAATCTGATCCAACTGAGGCACCAGGTGGAAACTGCACGGCGGTTCATGCAGCAAAATTACATTCGGCCCCGCTACATCCGTCTCCACAGAATAACTGCAGCTTCATTGCTGAAAAAGGAAGGTATGAATGGTACTGGCGTCGACATGGCGCTCGCTGTGGTAACTGTACTCACGTGTATGTGGCTTCGTCTCAGTGGTCGTGTGTCTTATACATCCTCAAAAATGTGTCAATACAATTTCCCTGTACTGAGTCGACGAATTCACGCGCCCTTCATTTTCCAGGAATGTATTTCTGAACATCAAATGTTCAAATGTTTGTAAGTCTTATGGGACTTAACTGTGGGGTCATCAGTCCCTAAACTTACAAACTACTTATGAACTAACTAATACTGAGGACGGCACAAATGTCCATGCCCGAGGGGGGATTCGAACTCCCGACCGTAGTGGCCGTGCAGACCGTGCCTAGAGCGCCTCAGTCCCCTCGGCCACCGCAGCCGGCTCTGAACATCAAAGCCATGACACCGTCACTACGTCTCTCACTCACCTCGCTATAAGTTTCTGTCTGTGGCACACCAAGCAAATGGAGGAAACTAATGATTACACTCTGTTGATGTACTGCTGACATTGTCATTTTGAGTATCAATAACAGTTTGACTCTTTCCGCTGTCGCCATAGATGTGTATGCCGTACAGTGCTGCCATCTCTATCTCGCATTCAGAATACGTGCGCGCGTATTTTAAGACACAGTACGTTTCTCTGTAGCCGAGGATGAGACAAAAATAGGACGTGTTATAAATTGAAAGTACCTCGTATATCAACTGCAGTTAAAGATGCTATGGAGATATATCAAGGTTGAGCAAACGTTGAACATGGCCAATAAAATGAGGCCCTTAGGTTGGACAAGTAGAGCGGAAGATATTCTCGCCCGCGAGGCACAGGGCGGCAGTATGCGGAAGGGAAGCCAGGCAACAGACCTTCCAGAAGTACGCAGATCGTGGCGGCGCGGCGGCAGGAGGAGCTTCCATTTCCGCTCGAGTGGAGCGCTGCCGTCGCCTCGCCTTGTAGAGAGCCTACACTCGTCTGGAGGCGGACGACGTCGCTGAGATGGGCGGCATTTCTGGCGCACATTCCATTTCAGCTGACCGAGAGATTCGCAAGAAAGAGAAACGGGACGAGTGTGTAAAAGCGAGGTTTCAGCCAACACGGAGGGGAAGGCTAACAGGAAGTACGCAGCATGCTCCTTTATCCGTAAATGAGAAGGAAAGCTATGCAAAGTAAATCACCATTGTTTGCTGTTACATATGTACTAACTAATCGTCTACCACCCCGCATTGAATAAAGTGTTCGGATAAAAATAATCGCAGTTTAACACTAAAAGAAAATATAAAATGAGATTTACAACATGGCTGCCAGTAGGCTTTGAAATGAATCGATGGGGACAGGCAGAGATTTGTGTCGAGCCGGCTGGGATACGAACCCGAGTCTACTACAAATCAGAATGGTCACCAGTTCGGCAGGTACTAACCCACCACAACTCCCAACAGACCCACATTTTTAATTTATCCACAAAGTACTGACTAACAATGAGACATTCAGCTATTGGAAATTCAGTTCGCGATGGGATTTCACATGATAATTCTGTACATCAAATATGCCCACTGACAGAAGTCCTAAAACGCACTACCAGAAAATTCCGAGAAAGGGCGCTGAAGTTTCAAGCGCAGCGCATATACGAGGCGCGTCCAGAATGTAAGTTCCGTTTGGTTATATAAAACTAACGGGTACAGATACAGAAAAAATATTGATTGTACAAAAATCTACAACTGTTAAACTACTTTTCTACATAGCTTCCGAAATTTTGTAGGCAACTGTCATAGCATGACACAAGGTTTTGTGTGCCTTTTTCGTAGAATGTTGCCGCCTGTGTATTCAATCATGTGGTAACACATTCTTTCAGCTCGTCATCATCGTTGAAGTGTTGTCCACCAAGGACAGATTTTAGGTGTAAGAAGAGGATTACTGTCAAAAGATTATTTTTTCACGATAATGCCTGACCTCACACACCGAATGTGACCAAACAATTCTTACGGAAATTTCAATGGGGCCTGTTTGATCATCCTCCATACAGCTCGGACCTCTCTCCTAGCGACTTTCATCTCTTCTAACACCTAAAAACTGTCCTTGGTGGTCAACACTTCAACGATGATAAAGAGCTATTACCACATGGTTGAATACACAGGTGGCAACCTTCTGTGAAGGATGCATGCAAAAACTTGTGGCACGCTATGACAAGTGCCCACGAAATTTCGGCAGTTATGTGGGAAAGTAGTTTAAGAGTTGTAGAATTTTGTGCAATAAAAATGTCTTCTGTATCTGTGTACGATTTCATTTTATTACCAAACGGAACTTACTTTCTGGACGCGCCTCGTATACTCTCGTGGAAAATGAAAGAGGACACTTTGAATTCGTCAAGCCAGCAAAGGGAAATTTTTGACACTTTCTTGAGGATGTATATAACGCATGATTACAGTCACAAGAGCGTGCACAGTGTAGACGCTGATACCGTGTATACCCTCCTTTTGCAGCAATGAAAGCTGAAATTCTCCCACGTACACGATCGTAGAGGTGCTGAATACAGCCTTGCGGAATGGCCTGCCACGCAGTTTCCTCCTGGTGCCAGTTTTCCTGCCGGTCATGCAAACGGCGCAACATGACTTCTCATGACATCTATCTTGACTACGATAATACGATCGTTGCGCTGCTCATAATAGTTTACCCGCATTCCTATTTTCTTATTTATTATCAGACCTACTCCTGTAATACCCCAAACTGATTTTGTATTTATAATCCTATACTCACCTGACCAGAAATCCTGTTCGTCTTTCCACCGAACTTCACTAATCCCCACTATATCTAACTTCAACCTATCCATTTCTCTTTTCAAATTTTCTAGCTTCCCTACCCGATTAAGGGATCTAACATTCCACGCTCCAATCCGTAGAATGCCAGTGTTGTCTTTCCTGATGATCACATCCTCCTGAGTAGTCCCCGACCGGAGATCCGAATGGGGGACTATTTTACCTCCGGAATATTTTACCCGAGAAGATGCCATCATCATATGTTCATACAGTAGAGCTGCATGTCTCGGGAAAAGTAACGGCTGTAGTTTCCCCTTGCTTTTAACCGTTCTTAGTAGCTGTGTGGCAAAGCCACATTAGCTGATGTTAAAAGGCTAGCTCAATCATCCAGACTGTTGCCCCTGTAACTACTGAAAAGGCTGCTGCCCCTCTTCAGGAACCACACGTTTGTCTGGCCTCTCCACAGATACCCCTCCACTGTGGTTGCACCTACGGTACGGCTACCTGCATCGTTGAGGCACGCAAACCACCCCCCTCGGCAATGTTTGTGGTTCATGGGTGTGGATTCCACTCCTATGTTAATCCATTTCCATCTTCGCCCTTTATCCATCGCCTTCTACCTAACTCTGTCCATTTCACCCAGCTTTCTCATGCAGCTCATTTCGTACATATTTCGAACAATATGTCCTACTAAGATAAAATTTTACTGGAACTTGGAGACAGGAACCGTCTGCAAAATGTGAATAGCGATGGTAATACATTTAAACGGTATCAGACGTCGTGCGTGACGGCGCGGTTTTTTGTAAATTTCATATCCTGAAATGTGTATCGTACTATAATATATGGAATTTACATTCAGTGCTCTGCGTGCATCCTCTCTGCATAATATATCGCTAACAGAGCTAGTAGCAATGAGTTAATAAAGCGAAATGATGTGACGGTTTTTCATGAACCTTATTGTTTATGACTTCATATCTCATCAACAGTGTGTCGGTCTATCATGAATTTCGAAGGGACATTCAGCGATATGTTGTCTGAAAAATATCTGACGAATACAAGTAGTAGCGTAAAAGTAATAAATTGTAACGTCATGTCGAGATACTTAGTTTTATTTTGTGGACAGCGATAAACTAACGTATTCCCTTCGATCCTTTTCTGAGGGTTGTCTGCTTGGATAAGTTTCATAAGGGTGTGAAATTAACTGTAAAATTTTTTTTCAAGTCCTCTTTCATAATTTGCATAGACTCTTGACAGACAACATATCAATATTTGTAAATGGCGATTGACTATTTCTATGCAGGCGCATTAATACGCTCGGTCCCTTGCGGGAATCTAGTATAGGCTGGGAGCAAGAGAAAGTAATTAGAATGGAGCACTTCCACCGTAATCTATATCTATATCTCTATATCTATATATAAAAGGCTTGTGTGTGTATGAGCTGACAGACGTTTCTCCATGACCACATACTGCCACCCCCTCGTGGTTGTGGTGGTAGATAGCCCTTGGTCTAATGATGTTAGTAAGGGAGTTTGGTCGCGGTGCGTGTCAGTGGGTGAGTGTGACGAGCAAAAATTCACAAAATATGCTATAAATACACTTAGTAAAAGCTATATACTCTGTGACTTACGAACTTTACGGCACGAGTCAAAATCTGTTTATTCTTTCAATCGTCAGACAATGCGGTCCTTTCAGACTTTAATAAAGACGAGGAATAACAATAAGCAATTTTTTAAATAGAGTACATGTTTCCGTCAACCAGCATTACCGACTATGAACAGACACACAAAACAAAGATAAAAATCCAGGTAGACTCAAAGATAAAAATACTCGTGGAACATTGATCACTGTCGTGGAAGCATGGTGGAAACACAGACATACATTAATGAATGTCTCTTAGACCATAGATATTGATATGCCTGTGCCAGTAAGCTCACTGGTCTGTGCTAATCAGTGATCTCTGATACATATAGCTGCGACACTCTCTGCTGTGAAAGGTGTTATCGTTTGACAGCTGGGTCATTGCAACGATTTTAAATCGTGTTATTGATGTTGCCAACATAAAAACACGAGGCCGCCAGGATAGAAAGTAAAATTTTGCCGAATCAGATACATCCGTTGTTGTCACATCTCATTATGACCAGCACTTTCACGCGAAACTCTTTTGTATAGAGTCTCATGATTCACACAGTCTTACAATTCATTCCAAATTCCTATGCAAGAAGATATTTGTGAAAACTGTTACAAATCAATATTCGCACTTTTCCAATATGGTTTTCAGAAATGTAATTTGCCAGCCGCTTTCGGCGCTGCTGTTGGAATGTGTAACTTTATTAACACAACCTAACATTGAATTTACATTGTTCCGAAGCACGGACATAAATCAATTTCACTCTTAGTATGAAAAACTTTATGATCATTCATCGTTTTCGACCATGACGTCTACTTCAATTTGACATCTTGGCTAGGAGAACTGAGTTTATTGACAGAGAGATCCAGCAAGGATTGCGTTTTTGCTGACCTATGTCCGGAACCCAAAGAACCATGATATACACAGGACCTTCTTTAACAACCGTTGCGAAGCACAGGCATATAAGCTAGTGTGAGATATTGAGTTGGCAGGGAAACGTGCCTGGTTAGCCTAACTGGTGCCGTGCGCCGTGGCTCAGCGCGCCCGGTCAGGAGGCTAAACGCCCTCTCTAATAAAAACACCTGAGCCAACCATTCAACGAACAACCACGAACGGATTGATCGAACGACCGCGAATCACAGATCTACCAGATGAAAATAAAAATAATAATAAAAAAAAATAAAAAAAAAAATTAAAAAAAACCTGGCTAAGGCGACCGTTGGCCCGAAGTGTGAAATCCGTGTTTCCGTGTTACTCGTGGAATGCCGGTGCAGAACTTTGCCCTTGAATTTATTTCAATGTCCTGAAACGGTCGAAATTTTTACATGTTTCGAATTCGTCGTTAGGGGGTGTCGTGCGCGAGTAATGACTAAAGCGGTCACGAACACTGCTCCAGTAGCGTGTGGATAACTAGACGAATTACGTCAACGGGATGCGTGCTAGGTACTGCGTGCAGGCGAAGATGCTCTTGTGTCCGGGTGGTATAGTGGAGAGCGTATTTTTCTAGTAAGCAGTACAGCCATTTAACAAATTTTCAATTTTCCACTTTGGGCGCGGCGGAGCGGCCGAACGCATTGAGGCACTACACTCCGCTGCGCGATGCCTTTCCCCGTCGGGGGTTCGAATCCCCCCTCTAGCAAATGTTCAAATGTTTGTGAAGCTTATGGGACGTAACTACGGGGTCATCAGTCCCTAAACTTACAAACTACTTATCAACTACCTTATACTAAGGACGGCACAAATATCCATGCCCGAGGGGGGATTCGAACCCCCGACCGTAGTGGCCGTGCAGACCGTGACTGGAGCGCCTCAGTCCCCTCGGCCACCGCGGCCGGCACCCTCCTCTAGCATGGATGTTTTGTGTCGTCTTTAGTATAAGGCAGCTCATAAATAGTTTTTATGTTTACGGATTGATGACCCCGCAGTTAGCTCCCTTAAGATTGACAAACATTTGAACATTTCCTCTTTAATTTAATTGTATGCCAAATGGCAGCTAATGTAAATTCTTTTCTGTCTAGATATACAGTGTATGCAGGATGAAAAATGGAATCGTCATTTGACATCATTAATCAAACGTAACTTCGTAGACATAGTACTAGGTTTCATACAACTACACGATCTTAATCCACTTTCACCTACTGGTGGCAATTCCAACTTGTTGCAGGCTCAAGGATATGTTTGTATAACTCCGAAACTGTTTTTCGAATTTTCTTGTGAGACTTTGTATCTAACACTAGCTGAAAACCCGGCTTTACCCAGGTATTTTTTAAATTTATTCCTGTCTTGACTTAGTACCTCTCCTATCCTTTTCTCTCTCTATCTCCTTTTTTATAAAATCATATTTTTTGTACAATAGTCAAGAAATAACGCTGTCTTGCATAATGTACAAAATTATAAGTGCAGTATCCAAACAAAGATAGTAGTCAAAATACAAATGATATATAAAGTTCGTACGTTATCACATTTATTGAATTATATGTTGTACAATTGTATAATTTTTCAGCTATATATTCATTTGTATAAGTGCTGTATGTCTGTAAATTCTCTTTGGAATACAGTTAGTAGTAAAATAAGTAGTACATTAAAACTTATTGGATGATGGAGAGGTTTTCCATGAACGTTACTGTTTATGTGCTCCTATCTCGTGAACTACGTGTCGTACCGCGATACAATTTCAAAGGTATATTCAGCTATAGGTTTGTAGACTGTCTTTAAATTTTCTTGCGACTACAATTTGTAGTGTATAAATTATAAATTGTAACGTCATAACGAATGCTTAGTTTTAGACCACGAACAGAGTAAAAGTAGTAGTAATAGTTTTACTATGGTTGTCAGCGAGGAATAGTGCAATAAAGATTTTAAATTATGTCTAAAGTTTGTTGCAAGTCGCTAAGTAATCTCGTTCTCGTATACCGTAATAATGAAGTCTCGACGCATTATGTGGAAATTTCTTGCTACTCGTATTGTATATGACGTTATATTGTCTTGAACCATATACCGTATGTGGTTCTTACCGTTCCAGAATTGGAACCTCACGCTAAGGAAGATTTGTGTAAAATTTAGTTGAAATCTGTCCAGTGCTTTAGGAGGAAATGGTCAACATTCTCGCGTAATGCAGCAGTTTTTCAGAGATATCATTGTTTATGACGCCATCTACATCTACATACATACTCCGCAATTCACCGTAAGGTGCGTGGCGGAGGGTACACTGTACCACTACTAGGCATTTCCTTTCCTATTCCACTCCCAAATTGAACGAGGAAAAAAAGGATGCCCATATGCCTCCGTACGAGCCCTAACAAATCTAGCTGCTCGTCTCTGAACCGCCTCTATGTCTTCCTTTAAACTGATCTGCTGCGGGTCCCAAACACTTGAGCAATACTCAAGACGTAGTCGTACAAGCGTTTTATACGCGGTCTCCTTTACAAGTGAAGTACATCTTCCCAAAATTGTCCCAATAAACCGAAGTCGGCTGTCCGCTTTACTCACAACTGTCCTTACATGCTCGTTCCATTTCATATCGCTCTGAAATGTTACGCCTAGATATTTGAACGACGCGACAGCATCGAGAAGTTCACTACTAATGCTGTATTCGAACATTATGGGATTGTTTTTCTACTCATGCGCATCACCTTACATTTTTCTACATTGAGAGCTAGCTGCCAATCTTCGCACCAAGTAGAAATTTTGTCTAAGTCCCTGTATGCTATTACAGTCATCTACAGACGACACCCTCCCATACACCACAGCATCATCAGCAAACAGCCGCAAATTACAACTTACAACTGTGTGTTGTACGCGATCCTTACACTTTCGACGACCGTCCTCATTAATTGAAGCTTACTTGGCAAAAACTTCTGACAGTAGGACATGCTTCTGGACCATCTTGTCGCATTTTCAAGTGCTGAAAAACAAGGAAGCACAAAATTGTAGATTTGTATTCAATACCTACACAAAAATATAAGAACATACGGACATTCTGCTTTATTTATATAGATTAGTGGGTCACACGATGTGCCGTGATTTTTCCGGTGGAAGTGGCAGGACCCACAACAGAACACAAAAACAGTTCTCTAAAAATCTCGGTATTCTTCTTGTCTACTCTGAGCGAGGTATGGGCGTTGCCGTGGCCAGCGCATTATTGGCGAACTGTGTCGCTTAGTGGGGCGATGCTACGTGGTCTGCAGAGACTTGGAACCCTCTGGCAGCCGATCTGCGTTCCCGCACGCCCGTGGACTGGTCCGCTACTCCAGATCCTGATAACCCACAGCCGGCCGCGGTGGCCGAGGGGTCTGAGGCGCTCCAGTCACGGTCTGCACGGACACTACGGTCGGGGGTTCGAATCCCCCCTCGGGTATGGATATTTGTGCCGTCCTTAGTTGTAGCTAGTTCATAAATAGTTTGTAAGTTTACGGACTGATGACCCCGTAGTTAAGTCCCATAAGCTCTACAAACATTTGAACATTTGATAACCCACACAAAATACGCCCTATCCATTAGCCGCTTCCAGCAGCGATAGCAAGCTTCCACTGTTGGCTCAAGGCAGCGGACTGAGAAGACAGACCTCGGCAATCGATTGTGCGTGACGTAGGTACCTGGCAGGGAGCTAACAGTACGTGACCTAGTGCTAACGCAATTCACGCATCACCTGAAACTTCCTGGCAGATTAAAATTGTGTGCCGGAACCGGGACTCGAACCTGGGACCTTTGCCTTTCGCGGGCAAGCGCTCTACCGACTGAGCTACCCCGACACGACTCACGATGCCGCCTCACAACTTTACTTCCGCCAGTACCTCGCCTCCTACTTTCCAAACTTCACAGAAGCTCTCTTGCAAACACGCAAGACTAGCACTCCTGGAAGAAAGGATATGGTGGAGACATGGCGCTTGCCCGCGAAAGGCAAAGGTCCCAGGTTCGAGTCCCGGTTCCGGCACACAATTTTAATCTGCCAGGAAGTTTCATATCAGCGCACACTCCGCTGCAGAGTGAAAGTTTCATTCTGGAAACATCCCTTAGGCTGTGGCTAAGCCATGTCTCCACCATATCCTTTCTTCCAGGAGTGCTAGTCTTGCGTGTTTGCAAGAGAGCTTCTGTGAAGTTTGGAAAGTAGGAGGCGAGGTACTGGCGGAAGTAAAGTTGTGAGGCGGCATCGTGAGTCGTGTCGGGGTAGCTCAGTCGGTAGAGCGCTTGCCCGCGAAAGGCAAAGGTCCCAGGTTCGAGTCCCGGTTCCGGCACACAATTTTAATCTGCCAGGAAGTTTCATATCAGCGCACACTCCGCTGCAGAGTGAAAGTTTCATTCTGGCACGCATCACCTCTCAATTACATAAGACTCCTTGTTTGTACGACCACCTTATCCCTTTTCAAAGTTTGTACGACCACCTTATCCCTTTTCAAAGTGCCGAAAAACAAGGAAGCACATACTGAAAAATATGACGCACTAATTCGCTGACTCACGAACGAATATACAATTAAGAGAATAACATACCTCAATAATTTACCTCCAATGAGGCAACGTTAAAATTCAAATTGTTCGTAAATCTATCGGACTCAACTGCGTGGTTATCAGTCCGTAGCTTACAAACGACTGAAACTAAGGTAAACTACCCGAAGGACAACACACACATCCATGTCCGAGCGGGGATTCGAACCCCTGACGCGGGAGGCCGCGCGATCCGTATCGTGGCGTTCCAGACCGCTCGGGTAATCCCGCGTGGGGAGGCAATGTTTTCAGTGCATGCGGAAAACGCGCTTCATTATCATAAACACCTCGTAAAAAAAAAAAAAAAAAAAAAAAAAAAAAAAAAATACTAAACTAAATACCGCATTTGTGTGAAATATTATATCAAGTTAAATATTATATAAAATTAAATTAAATATTATTTAATTATAACATTGAATCATAATAAATTCCTTTTGAACAAATCAGTTTATGAATCATTTCTGTTCTTAAAACGTTTATGGACGATACGATTACGACTTTACTGTTATGATAATATCTACGCATTCAACACGTAATATTCTAATATTCTCTCAAACCACATTTTAACACACAGCCAGAATTATTGGACATGTCAGAGTTCAATTGTGATAGAAATACTCTTATTTTTGAACTTTTACATCTTTAAACTATTATTTTATTGTCTTTTCCATATTTGAATTATCTTTTCCGATAAAATATTACTTATTTGTCTTCCTTTTTCTGCTTTATTACCACTGCCTGTATTGGTTTACGTAAGATCAAGTAACAGTTTCGAATCGTCGTTTTTATTTTTTTTTTCAAATGTCTCTTAAACGGAGCGAGTAACGCAAAAAAAAAAAAAAAAAAGCTCCACACATAGCAAAGTTGTAGAGAATTTTCTCCTCTGCTAATTCGTTTATTCAATTTTCGTCTTACATGAACGGTTAAGCCATTATTTTCATTTAAACATCGAGCTGTCTAAACGATATCGCAAAAGGCCCAGTTTCAATGTTTCTACCTTAAGCTAAAGTTGGCCAAAAACATACATCGACTATGATGCAACCGGTGTTGACTGCATTAGAACTAATTACATGTACCAAAGATAATCCATATGCAACTAGACTCTCGACGATAATACTATTCTGAGGAATTCGGAATTTTTTGAACTTTAGAATAGGACGCCAACATGTATTGAATGAGAAGAACTCTTTAAAGGCGAGTACTGGGCACAATTTAGCAATCTCATCATTGAGAAGTAGTAGCATTTTCTTCCATTTTAGTTATGGACGTATTCTCTACATTTAGGATTTTATTTTATTTGTTATTCTCTGAATTGATTTGTATATTGGTTCATGAGTCGTCCATTTCGTGCGTCGTATTTTAGTATGTGCTTCCTTGTTTTTCAGTACTTCAAATGGGGTAAGGTAGACACGAAACATGTGCTGAGAATAACTTTTATGTAGGCTAATTGACAACTAGTGCGAGATTTGCCTCCATATTTCATCGTGACACAGTTGTACGATGGTTTCAAAACAGATTGTCGGTGACCTAGTCACTTAGCGTTCTGTGTGTTCCAAGAGGGGTGCTGACAGTCTCATCCGGACCGGATGCGTCTATATTACAGATGACTTAACGATGATATCGTCCACAAATGTTGTTCTTCAACATTCTCGTACTAGAGTATCACAAACAAGTTCATTTCTCGTAGATGCAATATATTACAAAATCGCAAGATCGCGTATATGGATTATTCCTTTCCAGATCGCACAAAAAGAGAAAACTGACCATTAAAAATCAATAGTAAATCCTATATGTGTCAATTATTGTATTGTTATCGTTTGATACGATGTGAATTATCCGTAATTAACGATGTAACAAATGGAAGTGCCTTTCAGATATTCATAAGTGGAGATAATTTGCATTGGTCACATCGTAAAACATCGTAAAAGCCTACGGTTTTCAGTCACAATTTAGCG
Organism: Locusta migratoria; assembly: GCA_026315105.1. Lineage (NCBI taxonomy): Eukaryota > Metazoa > Arthropoda > Insecta > Orthoptera > Acrididae > Locusta > Locusta migratoria. The sequence continues at coordinate 214,378,565 of CM048744.1, read as the reverse complement.
ACATTTGTAACAAAGGTATCACCCTGTGGCGAAAAGCAAGACATTCGGGTTCGAGTCCCAGTGCGGCATAACTTTTCACATGTAACCGATAAATTATACATCTGATGCTGATTCTTATTCGCAATATCGAATAGATTTCTGGTTTTCATGAAATTATCTCTGGAATATTTTATACTTGTTAATTTAAATGTCCTCCGAACACGACAGCTAGTCTCTCATGCAGTTGAAGAACCTCACATCTGACTTTAGTCAACAGCATTTCATTGGAAACTGAATGTATGTTGTTGTTGGAGATGTGTGATAATAAAGTAACAATGAGAAACACAATTTTTAAACTATTTTCCATGTTTTAGGTATAACACGTACCAAAAAATGTTCAAATGTTTGTATGAGCTTATGGGACTTAACTACGGGGTCATCAGTCCCTAAACTTACAAACTACTTATGAACTAGCTAATACTAAGGACGGCACAAATATCCATGCCCAAGGGGGGGGGGGATTCGAACCCCCGACCTTAATGGCCGTACAGAACGTGACTGGCACGCCGCAGACCGCTCGGCCATTGCGGCAGGTAACACGTACCAACTAAGTTTTAAATAACTATCAAAGTTGCACGGTTTCATGGATGTAAGCAGAATAACGGAATCATATAATCATCATCGTAAGTCGTTGCGCTTATTGCTGAGCGTCGTGATTCCATGAACTAAGCGTCTCCATCCCGGTCGGTTGTCAGCTTCTCTCAGTCCTGCTGAAGAGGTAGACCGGAGATCTTCTTGATTTGGTCTATCCATCTGCTCGCTGCTCTTCCTCTTGGTCTTGTGCCCTCGATCTTTTCTTGTAAGATTATTTTTTTCTAGTTTTTCTACGTCTCTTCTCACAATATGGCCGAGAAACTGGAGAAGTTTTTCGGCGACTCGAGAAGAAAGGCGTCTGGAGATACTGTGTTGTTCAATAATGGACACACATGTTCTTCTTTCGGTCCATTTTATGCTTAGCACCAAAGCTCAAACACATCACTGCGCTGTTTGTCTCTGGCCTTGAGTGTCCATGTTTCGCAACCATAAAACAAGACAGAAAAAACGATTGTCTCAACTGTCCGGATCTTTGTGCTATTTGTTATTGCTCAGCTCAGCCAATCTTCGTGAGATTCTTCATAGCCACTCGTCCTAGAGTGAAACGGAATCATATAGGAGAAGCTGAACACTGTAGCTCCATCTGATACGAAGTAAATGAGAAAGTAAATGAAATAATTCTTGCCCACAAAGACACACCCAGAAAATACATAACTCAAATTAATACCGTGGCTGTGAGGAGTGAAAAATCTAGGAAAATGTTTGTTCAATATGTCTTTTGGACTAAAGCCAGTGTATTTTCTTAAATTTTTGTTCGTCATTATTGTGCATAAACATGAAGATCAAACGGCTTCTGAATGTGTAGCATGCCATGGATAATTATCCTTGAGGAAAGCAATGATTTTCTACCTTATGTCCATCAACTCTTCATCATTTCCAGCCATCCCTCGACTCCGTCCATTTCCTTCTCCCTTTCTTCTGTCATACTTCCCCTTCCCCCTCCTCTCGCATTTCATCCCCTCTTCCTCCGTATCCTTATCCATTAACCCATTTTTTTGTTGCAGTCATCCCAAATTAAAAACTTAGAGTCTTAATTGAATTTTTGTGGCAACGATGACAAATGTACACGAAGTTACTCTTATACATAAACTAGTAAACGAACGACCCCACATACATCGTTATTAGGATCTCGTTTACCGGTTGTTTTCATTTCCAGTGCTGACAGAATCATGCTTACAATGGTTGTGACACTGTAGCTATCCAAAATGTGTTTCTTAAAGAATAATTATTTTAAACGTGAACCATCCTAAAATGCGATTTCAGAGAACATTGTTACTTTCCTTAGTCATCTCTGGCATATTACCAGTTCACTACGCAGATTATAAGTAGGTAACACTTCACTTTTCCATCTTCGCAGATTATTACGGGATGTCCAAAAGCATGATGCAGAAAATATCATAACCGGTATAGATATGAAATCATCTAATTCGGTTTCACTCTTAACGGCTACGTAACCAAACAATTTTTTATTTTGCGCACAAATAAAATAAAGTAATTTTTAATTATGTAAATTCAATTGATTTCCTTATATAATATTAAAATTCGGAGTTGCAGTTTTCTTGCTCACATATCAATATAATGATTAGAAAAATATTACTACCATTGCAAGACCTCATCAAAACAGCAAAAAATTGTCCAAATGAGATCTTAGTGGAACAAGGTGTAGGTAAACTGACCACTGATACAAACACATGGATTATTGTTGGGAACGCTCAGTTAATGACAGTAATTGTAGAAAACAAAACAGAATAGTTTGACCATAATACTGATCGGTTTATGGGAGAGACACTAAAGCATAAAGTTCAAAATGTTTGTAAAGGTAAGGGACTTATCTACGTTATTCATTAGTCCCTAGGCTTACAGACTACTTACACTAACTTAAAGTAACTTATGCTAAGGACAACAGGGAGAATTCGAACCCCCTACAGCGCACGGCCGCGAGCACCGCACGGCCGTTCTGCCCCGGCAAAACATAAAGGATTGAAGTTTGGTAGTGCCGTGAGAAGTATAAATAGTAGAATACAACGTGGCATAAACATAGTAAGTTGGTACAAATGAATATAGCCCGCAGTTTGAGAATAGACTAACGTAGGAAGCTGCACCAAAGCAATTTTCGGAATGAAGTCGACGACAGTAACAATAATTTTGGCACTTTTCATCAGAAGTTACACAAGACTTTTGCGTTCTTGTTACTTTCGCGATAATTTCTCCAGACTTCAAAAGAATAATGTTACACATATACTCTCAATAGTTAATAAATACGTGAAAGATACAGGGCCAAAGCTGCAGCTGTGGCAAACACATTACAGCATATTCTGACAAGCAAAATACACGAAGCTAGTTCACCTCTCAGTCGTCTTAAACAGAACTTCGGTTACTAGAGGCTTCTGCTTTAAATCAACTGTGTACTGATTTGATTCTACATGTATGTTTCAATACGTGCGGACTTTTCGGCGTGTCACTAACACATCTCTTTAACATAGGGGGTGGAATGTTTCTCGGTCCAAACGTGAACTTCATTAAACAGGATAAATATTCGAGGGGAAACTCTAATTAAGTCTTATGAAGGGTACGTGGGCAACTGAAAAGTCATAAATGAGACAAGTAAATGCTAACGAATCCGTACTCGAGAAAACATACGCCATCCGTACGAACTATATATTTTTGGTCGCTATTTCTGTTGGAGAATGAGAATTTCAGTACCTCCCGTAGGGAATTAAGGTTACGTAGTGTGCCATCTTGAACTATGATGCTTGTAAAGCCTGAAAGAAAGTTAAGGATATTTAGTCTCTCTTTTAACGTTAAATTTCAAAATTTCTATGTAGCATGTTCCCAAATGTATTCCGCATGCCTATTAATCTGGAATATACGTCTTCATCACGCTTTTTCCGTCTCATTTTATTGAACAATTACAATTAAATAAGAATTTTTTATTTTTTTATTTTCCGTACTGCTGTATATCAAAACAACTCATCGAATCGTTAAGAAATTCAGATTGAATCATTACTTAGTGTATGCAGGTGTACTAGGACAAATGTATAGTACATGGTTTTAAAGAACTAGTCAATCTGATCACCTGATTTGGCTCTAAATAGTGTACAAATATGTATTGGGAAAGTAGATCAACAATGCAGTTGTATCTAACCCATTACAGAAGCCCTGCCTGGATGTGGTTTTTACGCTGTTTTCCATATCCTCCTAGGTGAATACCGGGCTGGTACCCAAGTCCCGCCTCAGTTACACGATTCGCAAATATTTCGTAGCACTTTACACTTTCACACATATAATACTATAGCAGGCATTTGGGGTACACATTTCTTCCCGGGGGGCATGGGTTGGCGAAAGGAAGGGCATCCGGCCACCCTGTAAATATTAACACATGCCAAAGTCGGATTTAACAAAGCCGACCCTTCATGTGCGGGAACATGGCCGAAGAGAAGGAAGCATACACGCATTATGCGTGCAATAAGGTAAAATGTCGATTCATCGCTGAAGACGAGCCTATAGAGAAATTTATCATCGGAATTATTCTGACGGAAGACGGAGGAACCAATGCACACACGCAAGGATACTTATAGGACAAAGTGATTAACTTGTTAATTTTGTGTTTGATTTGTAATGGCAAGGTCGCCGTAATAAATTCTATACAGCTTTAAAACGCCGATATTCATTTTGATACGCCCTATATTATTATGGCGGAAAACATGCTGAATACTAGAATTTGACTAAATCATAATCTTCAATCCAGACCTAACCACCAGCTGTACGACACGGTACTACTCTGTTACTGCCGACTAATTGAAGTCCTATATTTACGCTCAGGTCTGAGAATTGAAATCGCTCCATCAAGTCCCTAGGATATATTTGCTATGGTGAGCATTGGTTAAATAATTACTTACAACGGTATGAATAGATACCATCATCACTAAAAGGCTCTCTTCACAGTATTATTAATGGCCGCGGTGGAGTAGCCGAGCGCTCTAAGGCGCCTCGCTGCGGAGCGCGCGGTTGCTCTCCGTCGGAGGTTCGTCTCCTCCCTGGGGCATGTGTGTGTGTGTGTGTGTGTGTGTGTGTGTGTGTGTGTGTGTTTGTCCTTAGGTTAGATTACCTTAGTTTAAGTAGTTTGTAAGCTATGGACTGACGATCACGCCGGCCGCGGTGGCCGAGGGGACTGAGGCGCTCCAGTCACGGTCTGCACGGCCACAACGGTCGGGGGTTCGAATCCCCTCTAGGGGAATGGATATTTGTGCCGTCCTTAGGATAAGCGAGTTGGTAAGTGGTTTGTAAGTTTAGGGACTGATGACCCCGTAGTTAAGTTCCATCAGCTATACAAACATTTGAACATTTGAACTGATGATCACGCAGTTTGGTCCGATAGATTTACAAACATTTAAACATTTGCTGTTAATGTCCTATCAGTGCCTCTAATGGGTCACTATATAAGGAAAGTGTATGTGGTGTCTCTTCGACTTCTTCACATATTCTCGTGCACACACACACACACACACACACACACACACACACACACACACACACACAAATCACGAACAGGAGAGTGAGAGAGAGAGAGAGAGAGAGAGAGAAGCCAAAAGAGCAAAAAGTCGTCATCATCGATTGGAGTCCGGCGTTATTAAAATGAGGTAATTGGCAATCAGGGCAGAACGACGGCTATACGCGCGAGTTCAGTGGCGTCGCCCAGATCTGGCGCACAAAACGATGGCTCACACGTGCCAAAATGGCGTTGTTAATTTCATAGCGTATCCAGGCGCCAACGCAGTGTTCGTCCGGCAATCATTACGCAGACAGAGCATTGTTTAAAAACCGGCGCGTGGTGGCGTGGCAGTATCTAATTTTACACCGCAGTAAAAAGCTATCGATATGAAATGCATATCGATCTCGCTGCTACGCTATAACAGTGTCCAAACAACAGGTAGTTAAACATTTATATGCGTCTGTTTGAGGGAAATTTTAATGGCCACACGCAAACGGCAAATTGGGCTGTAAGATGTCAAAGAGTAACGGTTGTGGTTTGGGTGCTAACTTGATCGCTAATACAGAAGGAGAATTTTTACTTCAGTAGATTTCGAAAGATGCTTAGGAGTTCGTACACAAAACAGCATAAGAGAGCCAACCGCCTCGGATTCGACGGAACCGTCCCGCATTGGAAGACTTAATAAAAGTGTCCAGTAAAACGCCTAATTTGTCCCGTACGTTGCGCATTCCTGTAATTTTCACATTCCACTAACTACATATCAGTTCCATGTATCGTAAGCACTACGAATCAGGATATGAGTGTGATCAAGTGCAATAGTTTACTTGGTTTACAGCGATGACAACTACAACAACCACCGATGAATATATACTTCGTTTGCCGGCCGCGGTGGCCGAGGGGACTGAGGCGCTTCAGTCACGGTCTGCACGGCCACTACGGTCGGGGGTTCGAATCTCCCCTCGGGCATGGATATTTGTGCCGTCCTTAGGATTAGCTAGTTCATAAGTAGTTTGGAAGTTTAGGGACTGATGGCCCCGTAGTTAAGTCCCATAAACTATACAAACATTTGAACATTATACTTAGTTTGATGTGTTGAAAATGTTCAAATGTTTGTACAACTTATGGGACTTAACTACCGGGTCATCAATCCCTAAGCTTACAAACTACTTATGAACTAGCTAAGACTAAAGACGGCACAAATATCCATGCCCGAGGGGGGATTCGAACCCCCGACCGTAGTGGCCATGCTGACCGTGACTGGAGCGCCTCAATCACCTCGGCCACCGCGGCCGGCTGATGTGTTGACAAAAGCAACTATCATAAAAGGATATCGTCTTATTATCAGTTTAATGTTATTTCACTTACCTTAATTCTATCGACAATTCGTATTACCGTAAGTGTGCCTAATATGCACGGTTTACATGGTATCTCCTGCTGGAAATTATCGTATGTCTGGCCAGTATCGTACAGGCACTGAAAACATAGTGTGCCCCATAATTATCATACGAGTTGGCAACACTGCCACTCTCAGTTCTGTAAGGTTGGCAGCGATCTAAAAACCTTTAGCTTTCAGACGAAGCATTCCGGGCGCTGCCGAAATTGTTTAGGTTGTTAGTCCGCACAGAGATCCGACATTGTTGTTTTTATGTTTGCGTGATTTGCCGAGTCCCGTGAACTACTTCGCTTAACATATTTCAAAATATGTTAATCCAGTGCTATGTGATATGTTTCATATCTATTTAATTCTTATTGGCAGGTTTTAGACGACCAGTATTGAAGAAAATCCTATCTCGATTTAGTAAGTGAAGCAAGTTTTTCGTTGTATTGTTATGGTCGTCAGTCTCTGAGGATATTCTTTCATCAACTTGGGCTGCAATGTCACTCTTCTGTTTAATTTTCAATATGCCCAAGGCTCCCTTCCATCATTAGAGGCAGTTGTAGATACTGATTTTGATGCATGATATAAGTGTCGGTGTTGTGCGGGTTCCCTACCTGCCTCATTTACGCTGTCTGCTTTTATCCAGGATGAAAGACAACTCTCTCCAAAACACATGTCTTAGCGTAGAAATAACATATTTGGCGAATTCTGAATATAAATAAATTTACTGGTGCTGAATAATACTAACAGATCCGTTTCAGTCATTTTCTTGATGGACACACAACACATGCCTGCTCCACCGTCACTGAAACATCTAAAACATGGGTTATTTGAAAATTGTTTTTGATTCGCAAGAGGGGTTTTGAAAATTTTGTTTCACACCGAATCATCCATACTGGTGGTTTTATAATCTCTGCCGAAGTTAACTCGTTTCATTGTGTTGTCTCAAGGGTGGTATAGCCGCTTACACCACCACCCAACCACCGCGATCAATTATGAAGAGCGCCAATTAATCACTTAATTAATCTCAGTCTATTAGTTTACATAGTTTAGCTACCGACGGTGCTATAGCATGTTTAATTAAGCCTTGAATACTCCACTTTCGGCGTTATTATCTTGGTTATTGAACTCAAGAGAACAAGCAAATTCTGAAGTATAAATTTTAAAATACGAAACAGACTGTTTCCTTGACCAATTTTATGTGCTATTGATTACTTAAAATTCCTTAACATGTTATTTTATAAACACACTAATGCTATACCAGAAGAATGCAAAATGCAAGTTATATTCTTGGATATCACGAGATGCATAGCCAAATAAAAACTGAAAGAAGAATATTTTATTTTTATAAATATGTAAGAGAAGTGGAAACTTTTGTATGACATAATTTCATTACGCGAGGTATACCCCACCATGTGGAACCATAAAACAACATTCAGAAGGTTTTAAGCGACAGTTGTACATGTTTGTATCCATAGACTTCCATCCGTTATCGTAACGATGGCCTAAAGTACTTAGTGAACATAACTCAGGCCACCTGATGATTCAAAATTTCTATGACACCAAAACGAACCTCTGGTCTCCTGAAGTCTTAGTTTTTTTCTGTTACTTCCTTTTTTCTGAGTTACTATGGTTATTGTAGATACTTACTTCTTTAATTGTTTATAATCGAGATATGTTTGAAGATCGTTGAGCCTTCACTGTAGATGCTGTTACATCTACATATCCATCTACATTGGCATAGGGTTCAGCCAGCCACGTTTATTCTATTCGTATATCTTTCCATAGTCGTATAGCACACGGGAAGAATTAATGCGTAAATCTCTCCCTTAGAGTTTTCATCTCTTTTGTTTATTATGTTGATCATTTCACCCACTGTAGGTGGCAGTGAAAGTATATTTCCGCATTCGAAGGAAAAAGTGAGCAATTAAAATTTCATTACTAGATCTGACCGCAACAAGAAACGTAGTTGTTCTGATAATTTCTAGCCCAAATCCTGTTTCGCTTCGTGACACTCTCAACCCTTTATCGTGAAAATACAAAATGAGCTGACCTCTGTTGCACTCTTTCGCTGTTCTTCTTCAATCCTACCTGATAAGGATCACATACTGTGCGGTAATGCTTCAAAAGAGCGTCTGGCGGGCTATTTCGCAGTTCAGTTCCATCTTCTGATGGTTCTGTCAAAAAAGTAGTCTTTGGGTCACCTGCCCCACAAAGTTTTCGAAATTTAAGTCTGTCGAAATTCCGAGATATTTAGTTACATTCAGATTTGACTGGTTTGTCTTGTAGACATAGTTTAACGGATTTCTTTTAGAAGTCATGTGGACGATATTCCACTTTTCGTTATTAAAGCTAACTGCCATTTTTTGCACCGCTGTTAGTTGTGATTTTTTACGACTTAATAGAAGATAAATCGCAGCATCATTTGAAAACCTGAGACCACATCTCAGGGATTACTACTTATTCCCTAGTTGTTTCTCATTAGAAATAATGGAGAAAGGAATATAGAAGACTTTTTTACATTACATGGTAAAGTCCACATGAAATGATAATCCGCTGAGATGTTATTTTCTTTACTTTGCTCTAAGCTAACTGCAATTTTCAATGTAAATATATTTCTTATTTTACATTATCCTCAGCTAGTAAAGACGAACTGTAAAAGATTGCCCAAAAGCTCTGTTGCCAAGCACCGAAACCACAACATGGTAGGAAAATTAAATTTTATTTTTCAGTCAATATTTTTGTTTGGGACTAATTTTACTTATAACAGAGAACAAAATGGATTTTTTTTAATGTTTTTCGATAGAGAGCAACCAAATGCCACCAGCGATGCCGCATCTCCAGCGAAATATGTCAGGAATTAACATAAAAAACAAGAAAAGTTACTTTTAGTCATGGCATAACTTATCTGAAAACAAATGTGTCATCATACACAGATAAAAGAGTGAGCACCATGCTTAAAACCAGTAATAACTAAGTTATATCAACTCTCTGCATTGGCTGAAATTGTAGTTGTAAGTAACAAGTTTGATTGTTTATTAGCAATTTGATAATTTGGTCTCCTCTAAGACATGATTAAGATGAGAAATTGTACTTATAACATAGGCTCCACACACTGAGGAAATCCAACCCGTGCTGGCTTTGCTAGTGAGTTAAGCACATTGTAGGAAAATACAACACATATATCAGGTGTGAAGTCCATATCGTACCCAGGCAAGAAAAGTGACACAAGTAAAAAATCGGCAATGTATGTATCCGAAGTGGCATAACGTGTCTGAAAACAGTCACATCACTTTCGCCCGGTTTGTCTTCTTTAGGACATTTGTGTCCTTTTCGTTGTTGGCTGGTTAATGATTCGTCATAGCAAGAACAGTGACATTTTTATGAAGTATTGCATTTTCAGTTCTGTCGCTGTTCTTGTTGTCGTGCGATATTTAAAATGGAAACAGTACAACGTATTATGTGGGTTTTTACATATAGAATTCACGTCTGTAATATGAATGGTCGGTATGGTCAACTTGTACTACAGTCTGGTTGAAATTCTTTGCTAGTTGACAGTTAACATGTTAGAGCTGCTTTTCTCCAATCAAAGCGCTCAAAGTCACGCCCGAACCGTTTCCCGTTGCAAAACTGCCACAACAATTGGTCAGTTTAATTTCCTTATCTGACTCTATTTCTTGATTTCTTATCTCGTCGATTCTTCACTTAATGATAGGCATACAAAAAACGACACACGGACAACGGTGTTCACGAAATACGGACACCTACACATACTACCCAGCGCACGGTACTGGATTCCTTCCTATAAGCCGTGATTTAATGTCACATACACAAGTATTTTATCACAGATATCAGATTGCATTTAGAGAAGCTTCGTATCCTTTACTTGAAAACGAGCTCTCCGAAGGCTAATATTCAGGATTATCATTAGGTGTGTACTGTAAATTTAAAGCGACTAAGTATTTGGCTAAGTACGTCAGTAAAAACTAAACGATCAAATAGAACAAAACGAACCAACGTCCGCAAAGGACCGACCGAACCAAAGAACCAGGGGGGGGGGGGAAGTGACAAGATCCTAGCATTTTGTGGGATCGAACTCCATCGAATTAATTACTTTGTTGTTTTTATTAACTGAATTGTTCAATTTCTAATTCCTTCCAGGCATGTCTCATAAGATTAAGGACTTTTTTATTCGCCCTTATTTTTCATCCTTTCGTACTGTTTTTCGATTGGAACCTGCTTGTGTCGTTAATAACCTGCAATTAAGTGCCAAGATGATGGTTCGTAACACGGAAGCTTGTGTAACCACTGGCCAGTGTGACGATATTGTTACATAGGCTAACCAATAATAGCGAGACATTACAGTTTGCTTTTAGCGCTGTATCTGCAATTTTTCTGTTTGAGTTTTGTCATGGAGGTAAGCTTTATTCGTCGTGAACGAAAAAAATCATTATTTTAGCTCTGCTGGAGTTGGTTGAACGCCGACTTGCCGCATACGTCAAGCAGGGGCACTGACTTTTGAAAGTCAGTGTGGGTACTCATGATTTCATTTTGCATTACGTTTTGGGTCACAAAGTTCAAAGAATCGGCCAAGCAGTGACCGTTCAGTTCTCGTGGCTCAATTTCTCTGATTTTTCTTTGCCTCCTGGGAAAAATACGTTATATTTGTTGCTCTGTCAGTAGCAATAACTTTACATGACTTCATACTAGAGAAAAACGCGAGAGATCATCTATTAAAGTGTTAATATTAATTCAGCTGTGGTCTATTGAATATTATAGAAAATAAAATGATTTATTAATTTGAAAATAATCACTATTACTAACTTCAGAAAATTTTAACTAAGTTTCTCTACTCATTTGCTTCTCAGACAAACATAACTCAAACATGAATGCTTTGATTTTGTCATGCATCTCTACTCTTAGACGATCTTTGCCCTGAAACAATGGATTTAGGTTGTTAAAGTGCTAAGTATACCAGTAAGGAACGGTAGGTTTGATATACAGTTTTAATCTTTTCCACAATGCGTTTCTGTCACTTCCATTTTGTAACGGAGAGATATTACCTTGCGAATGGCGAAGAGAACCTCAAAAACTTTGTCGCGACTAAACCAAAGAACTGAGCTGAACTAAGGTATCTGTCCAAGATTTTTTCCCTTTTAGCAGGTGGTTACTCAGGTGGTTTGATTCGGACCTTCAGTTGGGCATTCAACATCTGTCACAGCAGACTCACAACTAAAACTTATGTCCTGGCTCTCTGCTTCCCCGTCTGACATGGCAATTGCTTCAGACACATCCGATAAAATTCCACACAGCAGACTAGATGACAAAAATTGTGCGTCTTCTTCCTGTCTTACAGACGAAGTATTGTACAATGGAATGTCTTGGGCATTCTCTCCCAGAAGCCACAAACGCAGCCGAAGCTTTACTTCTTTAGAGGGAGGATGCTGATAGAAAATGGCCAAGACGTCTAATCAGTGAAAACAAATTTCCAAGGCAGTCCTGGTTCAGCCGTGCTAATATATACTTAATGCCTAGTGACAAAAGATCAGAATGAAGGCCAAATAAAGAATTAATTGACATTCAAGAGTCCTTTCTGCAGTGGTAACAGCTGCCTTCGGTTTCCAATCTGCATTGTTTCACAGTACAAATTCATTTTGCTGTGAATTATTTTTCGGAGCTGCTCGTTTGTTCCATAGGCACTTGCTATGTCTTTTTGTCAACGATTCTGCGAGAATTTAAAATGTCAAACGAGTCATTAACATATTAAACTGAATTAGAGGCATCGTATTTTCTGTCGTGAAACAAAACGTTCCCGCTAACACACTGTAAACAACAAGCTACTGGAGGACTAACGCTACAACTGCCTCCGCGTGCTTCGGCGGTGACGTCATGCGCAGTACGACGAATTTCTACCTCGGACTGCGCAGTCCATTCGGGCCCAATGGCGTAGCTATCATAGGGCTAGGCGGGGCAGTGCCCCGGGGCCCCCGAGCTCAAGGGGCCCCTTGGCCTACGTGAGCGACGTTCGAAAAAAAAGTTACCGTAGATCCTTGAACACTTTCATGTCCCCCAATTACTTCGGATAATCGAAGTTCTACTTTATATAATAATTTAGTTCAATGAAGATTTTCCACTTTGAACTTTTTGAACCCTGACCAACAAACCTCAAACGCACGAAGTGAAATCCAAAAATTATTCGCACCCCAGAATATAAACATAACTAGGTTCTTTGCTTGTCCGCTAAGACGTGGACCCTGCCATCGTCAGCGTTGAAGTCGGAGATGCCTTGCCTGCCAATCTTTGCAAAATAACGGTGAATGGTGGTGAATTACTAGCTGTGTGTTTGACAGTAGACAGTGTGACCACATTTGAATATGAAGTCTCTACAATGTATTATTACAGAACGGTATTATTATGGTATCTCAACTGTTTGTGTAGTGAATTCCCCAAGGGTGTGCTCCATGATCATAGATCCCAATGAAGTACTGTAACCAATTGCACTCTGAAATTCGTGCAAGAAGAAGAGAAAATATGGTTACTTTATCACAATAGTAAATTGTGCATTCAAGCCACTACCCTGTACCCCACTGCCTCTATAATAAGCGAAGATGTCAACTTAGTTACTTATTACTTTTTCCTGGCCACACATTAATATATACTTAATGAGGCCTGGTAGGGGCACGGCTCAAACCAAAGTATTCCATCAAACAAAATCCGGCAACTTTCTTTTCTGAAACCATCCTACACTAATATTTCCCCTAACAGCGCAGTAGTTTAGCGACAATGAGATGTCGGTACGGACAACAGTCCGCCTTCAGTCACCGCCGACTTGACTGTTCCCGGTTTGCTTCGCGGCAGGGGGCCATGTTTTCATGGTTAAGTAATACTTCTTCATTATTTTTTACTAGCTTATGCCTGCGACTTCATTCACCTAGTATGGAGCAACTTCGGAAACTATCCCAAGAGGTCGTTTATCTTTATGTCCTATCCAGGTCCAAATCTATCCCTCTGAAAAATTTCATTCAAATCCGCCCAGTAACTTTTGCGTGAAAGCATAATAAACAAACCAACTTTCAGTCATAATTATATTTAAGGGTACAATTAAATATTATCTGCTGCGTCACACATAATAATTTACTCAGTAGTATTTAGGTTTGCCTTATTATGTCTTCCAGTGGGCGGTAAAGAACTGATGAAGAAGTAGTTTTGCATCTGTACAGTATTAGTGTAAAGAGGGCCCCAATGTCATTTTTGCCCCGGGGCCCTTGGTGACACAGTTACGCCACTGTTCGGGCCCCCCTCTGAATTGCCTGTTGGGGCACATATACAATTATTTATATAGTGTCTGCTCTTTTCGGACATGCCACTATTAACTCTTGGTGGTCTCTTACAGCATTGCCCCACGCTATAAAACACATTAACAACGTTTGTGAAGTGATTCACCGTTTTTGTGCGTCACCCACAGCCGAGTGGTAGCCGGTTGCCTCTGTGGCAACACTGTAGCGCCACGTGACGAACGCCAACTAGCGAGTAATTTTAATAGGACTATAGCGACAATATCGTTTCTATTTCGCAACATTACTGTAATACGGCATATTGAAAAAAAAAAAAAAAAAAAAAAAAAAAAAAAAAAAAAAAAAAAAAAAAAATTCTGTCCATTTAGCTTGATAATGTCAAAGGGAATGCTGTTAGCTAGTTATTAATAACTAGCTGAAAACCCGGCGTTGTCCGGGTATTTATTTATTTATTCGAACCTTGAGTTTGTACTTTTCCTATCTACTCTCTCACTCTCTGTCCATCTTCTTTTTTCTAAAATCATGTTACATTTATCAGAGAATATATAAGAAATCACAGGCAAAAATGCACTCGTTTCGAAGTATCCAATCACGAAATTCAACAATAATGTTGTAAAAAGATATAAAATAGCCAAGATCGTTTATTATCAATTTTTATTAACGACGACCGGTTTCGCTGAACTATGTCAGCATCATCAGGTAAAATAAAATATTTTACAAGGCCATAATCTTGTAATGTCAAACAGTTGTTATATAACAATTTACAGTGCATAGGTGCACTATGTCATTATAGTAAAATATAATTATCACAGTGAGTTTTACTATAATGACATAGTGCACCTATGCACTGTAAATTGTTATATAACAACTGACTGACATTACAAGATCATGGCCTTGTAAAATATTTTATTTGCCCAGATGATGTTGAAATAGTTCAGCGAAACCGGTCGTCGTTAATAAAAATTGATGATAAGCGATCTTGGCTATTTTATATATTTTTACAATATTATAAGTGGATCGCCTCATAACACGTAAACCAACTCAACAATAATGATTGTAATAATATCGGAGATAGATCACTTGCTGTAATGCGCGAAAGGTCAAATCGATTTTTTTTAAAGAGATGTATTAAAAGAAATTTCTTTTTTACTGCTTTATTTATTTATTAGTTCGCTATAAAACCGTGCCTAAAACCTTCCTCAGGTATAAATTAGTAACTGTACAAATATTTAAGTCCCTGCGTTTTGTCGTTTGGACGTAATAAGCGTACACCAAATACACACATTCACATTAATATATATAGATAAATAGCTATCCGATCGCCATAAAACTGAACCTAACGCCTTCCCCGTGTAGACATTATTAACAGTACAAATTGTTAGCTCTTTATGTCTTGTGGTTCAGACGTGATAAACGTACGCCGAACAGACATTCACATTTATAGATATACATGAAATTAAACGTTTATTTTGATGGAAAATTGCAAGATATGGGATAAAATGGATTATTTTGATAAATGTGTAGCGAATGTGAAGCGACACGTTTGATACACCTTTCATAAGCATTTACGCAGTTTCATAATTTCACTGTAGACACTTATGGATATATGAGTTCCTTAATAACAGAAAGAGAGACGCTCTCTTTGCCTCTGCTGCGTATTACCATTTCAGCAGCGCGACTGAGCCGCAATAAACTCGGATGCCCATCGGAAAGCGCCGTTTACGGCAACAGACAGGAGTGAATCGATTCCTCAATTAAAGCGTCATGGCCGACCTTGACATGCAACTGCGTTATACGTCGCATCTTCCTGTGTTCCTGCATTACTGACGCGGCCTGATCTTCAATGTCGAACATTGGCAGCTAATTTTCCTGATCATAAACTTGTGAAGAATGTACCAGTAAATAAATTTGTGATTTGTTAATGTAAGTAGCCGATGCCATTGAAATACGAATTTTCATGGGCTTCCACAGGTAAATTGAGAATAGTTTGGAGAGTAACATAGGCTTAGTTTCATCAAAATCGAATCAGAAGAAATAAAGATATCGTAATTTGAAGTTTTTGTGTATACTATGCTTATATGTATGGGTAGTACAGCAAATCTCCAAGACTACTAAACGAACTTTCATTGGTTTTTATATGTCAACTGAGAGTACCTTGGCGCAACATATAAGCATCATTTCATCAAAATCGGATCAGGGGAAGAAAAGATATCGTAAGGAAGAAAAGATATCGTAATTTCTAATATATAGAAATTACGATACCTTTCTTCCCCTGATCCGATTATATATATTGACCTATGAAACCCCATGAAAGTTCGTTTAGTAGTCTTGGAGATTTGCTGTACTACCCATACTTATAAGCATAGTATACACAAAAACTTCAAATTACGATATCTTTATTTCTTCTGATCCGATTTTGATGAAACTAAGGCTATGTTACTCTCCAAACTATTCTCAATTTACCTGTGGAAACCCATGAAAGTTCGTGTAGTACTTTTGGAGATTACCCTCAACAAATAGACATACACGATGGCTTTTAAGCAACTGATTAAATTGTGATATTTTTATTTTCTGTGATCCGATTTTAATTATTGAAGCCTTTATGTAACCGTACGATGTTCTAAAGTTACGTGTGAAAACCCCCATGAAAAGTCGTCAAGTAGGTTTGGAGATAAGATGTTTTTAATAGTTGAAAAAGTAGACACGACGGTTACTGAAAACAATTAACATTACGATATCTCTTTTTCCCGTGATCCGATTTTGATAAAATTGTGCCTATATGTTGACCCAAACTATTTTCATGTTTCCTGTGAAAACCGCATGAAGTTTCATCCAGTAGGTTTGAAGATTGAAGGGAACAGCGACAGGACTACATTTACAGATTTATTATTAGTATAGATATGTATGTATTAAATCTTACATACAGAGTATCCGTTTGTTTGAATGTAATTCATACAAATCTACAGTTTACATCGATCTTCATAAAATTTTGCACACATAACCTCGAAATCAAGAGGAGCATTATGATCTACCTATGAGTTAGTACTGTTCATGGTGGTTGGTACCTTACAACAGACAAGAATATAGAGCTTTATTCCGATATTGCTGAAATTTGGTACACTTGACCTTCAAAACAAGAATAAGGTTGTCCTCATTAGATTTCATACGGGCCATTGCGAAGGGTGCCTTACAAATTTCTTCGACACCATCTGACTATCACTACGATGCATATTCTTATGTAGAAGGTTTTCATATTCTAAAAGCTACCATATGGTGCATGACAGAGAGTGCATTGGAATACGCGTCGACAACGTTTCATCGATCACCATGGGATTTACATTGGTAATATTACATAAACAATGGGAAGACGAGGTGTACTGACAAGGAGACCTCATGGGTATCAGATTTTACAATTTCTCTATATTTGTGGTACCTGAAGTTCATAATGTAACCCTTTAGTGATCAAATTATTTCCAGAAGTTGTAGACTTTTTATGATTACTTTATTGGGCTTAGTAGCCACAAATATAATCATAGTTTAAATCTGGGAAGTGAGAGTTTAGCCTAAGGGTATAAAAAATTAGAGAGAACTATTGTTCCCACCGAATTTTCGAGTAACTGGACTTCATTATTAAAAAAAATGTAAATATTTTTTTACTACAAAAAGCATATTAAACATTTCATTTACTTCTTTACTAGTTGAAAATGTCCATTGAATTCACTATGGTGGCGTACTATAGTACAAACAGAAGCATGGTGCTACACACAAAGGTACACGACAGTTGCTACACATTTTTTGTCCTCTTTTCTTTGTTTTGGGTGATACATTGGTGGCACCTTCTGTTTGTTGTACCTTTTGTTGGCAAGTGATTTCCAACTTTCGCCAGACAACTTCATCTGGAACTCCAGACACGCCTCTTTTTGGAGTCTGAAACTGAACGGGCCTTGCTCTTTGCTCACGACTTGAGAAGCTGGAGATGAGCTGCCTTGCCAAATGCTACCTAAATGTTAACTTGTCTGCTTCTGTCGTCTGTAACTTCCACGTAATGCAGGCACTGGCATCTGCCAAATCTAAAAGAAAGAAAAATAGTCTGTGTCACCACTTCCATGAACGACGACCTACAGCATACCGTCCGAATAATATCTCTCTCGTAAATATCAAAGCAGACAAATACAACACAATTAGTTTCACACGCCTAAGGAAAGCACACTATACAAAAAACGCTGTTACGGTTGAAACAGCGGCTTTTTTCCCCGCATAAACTACGCTTCTGCATTGACGACTAACAGTGTTGAAAAACAACCACTTTCGCGCGCCTGTTGACAAATCTATATGTAGTTAGCACACTAACAGACATGGTACAAGTTAGAAGTGAGAATACGGAGTACCAATGAACTTATAGTGAAAACAAATAAGTGGGAACTATTCACATCTATTTTTTTTATTCGTAATTTTCTATATTTTATAAAATGTCGATGCAACACTAAAAAGGTTCTCGAGGAAACGGATTTTATAGTTTTGCCAACTACACGTAAATACCAATAATTAAAACAGTTGCAGCATCTGTCGGTGACCCACGTGGGCCAACTCGATACTCTCTGTTTTTTTTTTTTTTTTTTTTTTTTTTTTGTTTTTTTTTTTTTTTTTTTTTTTTTTTTTTTTTTTTAATAAACTGAGCCAAATACTAAACGAAAATCAAAATCAAACATGAAAAACGACCGCAAAGCATCGAACTACCTAAAGAACAATAAAAACAAGGGGGTAGCCCTCTGGACTTGCAACCACAGGGTCGATGGTTCGAATCCTGTCGTGACAGATATTTTTTCTTCATTGTTTTCGAATTCTAAATTCTTACACAATTTTAATGTCTAATAGTAATTTTTAAGAAAAATTCACATCTATTTTTTTTATTCGTAATTTTCTATATTTTATAAAATGTCGTTAACACTGATGACTTCAATTTGAAAAAAAGTAACACTTTTTACAATATCAGCTTCACTATCAGTTGACGACGGTAGTCTTTCATCGTTCAGTTTGTGAAGAGCTACGACGCTTTTTTTGGAAAGTCATCTCCATAGTTTTTCTATCAGATGGCTTTCCAAGCAGCTGACCTACTCAACCATCGTTTTATGTGATGACTAGGTTTTCAGCTCGTCTACATAAACAAAAATGACGAAACATGTGGAGTTAAAGATCACAAAATGTTTTATATAACTGAATTCGAAATCAACGAAAAATTGTCACAGCGGGATTCGAACCACCGACTCTACGGTTATGAAGACAGTACGCTACCTCTTAAGCTACACCGACAGATACAATAACTGATTTAGTTATTGGTACTTACGTGTACTTACAAAACTTAATATTCGATTTTCTCGAATTTTTCAGAGTTGTGTTGAATAGCTTTGGCTGATTGTTATTTGGCTTCTGAACTTCACGTATCATAAATCTCAAAAAATTCTAAAATCCGATACCCATGTCGACTCCTTGTGAGAGAGACAGCAGGAGAGTAGAGGAAATACAAAGAGGAAGGACGGGGAGATACGATATCAGATTATTGGATTAATAAATAAGCGGGCAGCGCCGTGTTTCCAGATAGAATATAAAATAAAATAATAAGTAAAAAAAATATAAAAGTAATTCAATCGACGTTTGTGTATTATTTGATGTTATTCTGTAATATGTTACGCTTACGATTACTTTAAGCGACGTTTCTAAGTTTTGAAGAATTGAAGGTTCGTTATAGAACGGTATCTTTGACAACATTTATTTTAAGATACACTGTGTAAACAAATGTATCCGGACGCTTTGAGAATGTGGACAAGTATTGAATACGGTAGCATCAAAACACTCTACTTAACCAGTTCTAATCCTGGATATCCTCAAAAAAAAAAAAAAAAAAAAAAAAAAAATTCAAATGTTTGTAGAGTCTATGGGACTTAACTACGGGGTCATCAGTCCCTAAACTTAGAAACTACTTATGATCTACTTACAACTAAGGACGGCACAAATATCCATGCCCGAGGGGGAATTCGAACCCCCGACCGTAGTGGCCGTGCAGACCGTGACTGGAGCGCCTCGGTCCCCTCGGCCACCACGGCCGGCTCAGACATAGCGTCCAATACATCGGGTGATCAAAAAGTCAATATAAATTTGAAAACTTAATAAATCACGGAATAATGTAGATAGAGAAGTAAATTTGACACACTTGTTTGGAATGACATGGGGTTTTATTAGAACAAAAAAATAAGTTCCAAAATGTCCTACAGATGGCACTTAATCTGATCAGAAAAGCAATAATTAGCATAACAAATTAAGACAAAGCAAATATGATGGTCTTTACAGGAAATGCTCAATATGTTCACCATCACTCCTCAAAAATAGCTGTAGTCGAGGAATAATGTTGTGAACAGCACTGTAAAGCATATCCGGAGTTATGGTGAGGCATTGGCGTCGGATGTTGTCTTTCAGCACCCCTAGAGATGTCGGTCGATCACGATACACTTGCGACTTCCGGTAACCCCAAAGCCAATAATCGCACGGAATGAGGTCTGGGGACCTGGGAGGCCAAGCATAACGAAAGTGGCGGCTGAGCACACAATCATCACCAAACGACGCGCGCAAGTTATCTTTCACGCGTCTAGCAACACTTTTTTTTTGTTCGAATAAAACCCCATGTCATTCCAAGCATGTGTGTCAATTTTTACCTCTCTATCTACATTATTCCGTGATTTATTAAGTTTTCAAATTTATACTGATTTTTTGATCACCCGGTATATTGGACGCCAAATTTTTATTAATTTTAGAACATTGTACGATTTCGCTTTACTTTGAGAACCAGCGGCATGTTTAATGAATATCTGTCGCTTTTAGTTTCGTGCTTCTTACTGCCATCTGTTACTAGAATGGCGTGCTATAATTAAAAACACTGTGCACAGTGTTGAAATCAATTTGATCCACAAGATCCCATAATGCATCTTTCATATACAGCTGTCAGTACTTGATAGCACTTACCTTAACAAATGAGTTAAAAAAGTATGTGGGACAATTTTGTGTTTTATGTGACACAGACAATGACGGTCCCTCGACGTAGACTACTTCGTAAATATCTAATACTCTCCGTCTGTCTTCAGAACTGTCTAACATTAACTGTAATATATTACCTATGGTTCCTGTACAATTTACTCAAGTTTAGATTGCGGTTGGTTGTTTGTTTTGGTGTTTCGGACATGGAGAGCAAACTGCTTAGGTCATCAGTCCCGAGCTGAGGTAGGGAAGGAATAAGGATAGGGAAGGAAAGAAAAGGAAATGTAGTCCGCAGAGGAAAGAAGGAAGAAATACTGCATTAGATCGCGCCCTGTACTGGCCACGTACGTACTTTTAAAATAACCGTGAGCCCTCTCGGAGGTCTGATTGAGATAATTTCTTTTAACTACAAATGAATCTTCACATAACTTCGGAAACGTTTCATGTCGTTATACAGTTTTCGAGTTACTGCATTTTTTAAAAATTTTCTTTCGTTATTGAAAATCACATTACTGTACTAACAGCGCACAACTGGTTTATTACCGTATCCGAACCATCAGGTAATCCACGCCGTATAAACGTCGTTTTCCAGGTCGCGCAGATGCGCCAGTCCCAGTTCGAATACGACGGCGGATTAACCGTTTAGTAGTCGCGCGGGCCACGTAATTACGTCTGCTGTGTTATCGACCATATGCGTTGTACACATATGTGACGTTTTATAGTTTCGAGCTACACTCAAATGATATTTCATCAGACTTGGTTTAACATCAATGTTCTTGGACTGTATCAAAACGATATTTCTCCACACTGTGCGATCTACACTCCTGGCCTTAATGGCTACACCACGAAGATGACGTGTTACAGACGCGAAATTTAACTGAGAGGAAGGAGATACTGTGATATGCAAATTATTAGCTTTTCAGAGCATTCACACAAGCTTGGCGCCGGTGGCGACACCTACAACGTGCCGACATGAGGAAAGTTTCCAAACGATTTCTCATACACAAATAGCAGTTGACCGGCGTTGCCTGGTGAAACGTTGTTGGGATGCCTCGTGTAAGGAAGAGGAATGCGTCAGACTTTGTCGGATTGTAGCCTATCGCGATTGTCTTTTCTCGTATCGCGATATTGCTGCTCGCGTTGGAAATTATACAGACCACCATTGTTTTTATAATGGAGTGTTATTCTAAGCATGGTTCTTGAGGTTCCTAGCGTTCGAGAGGTGAAATTTTGCTGAATCGCTTTATTTTTCTACTGTGTAAATTTCCTAATGTTACCTTTTTACACGCAGTATGCGCCTCCATATAACGTTAATCGGCGTGATATGCAGGTTGTAAACCGACATTGATTCCAAATTTATCGCAAAAAATTTTCACATGTTTGTAAATCTATGGGATTCAACTGCTTCGTTATTAGTCCCTAGCTTACAAACTACTTAAACTAACCTAAGGACAACACAATACCCATACCCGACAGAGGATTCGATCCTCCGATGGCGAACCGCCGCGCGCACGGCGCCTCAGTGCGCAAGGATATTCCGCCGCGGCTAAGAATTTATCGCATCTGGTGGTTCATGATGGTGATCATAATACAACAAAAATCGTTAGAGATTGAATCAGTCGTACAATCTACAGTCTCCTATGAAGAAAACATCCTGTTAGTGACATTGCTCAATGCTTTCACTTGAGTATGATTCTTGTAACACCTTGTCACTAAACGTTCAGGGCCGCGTGGGCTAAGGCCTCATGCTGCGGATTGGGCGGCCGTTCTCGCCGGAAATTCGAGTATTCTCTCGCGCATGGATGTGTGTTTTGACCATCGTGTAAGTTAAATTAAGTAGTCTGCAAGTGTGGAGACTGATGTGCATAGCAGTTTAGTCCCATAGGTTACAAACATTTGAATTCTGATATTACCTTTAGGAAGTTTTCCGCTCACATGTACAAGGGTTGGAACCTGAATAGTGACAAGTATTTATTCACAACCGATACAAAAGCGATACATGTTTGGACATGTTACTGTCCTTCAAAGTAGTCAGCAGCGCTGTGTAGAACCCGTTGCCATCTATATTAAAGGAGTAGTATACCGTTAGCAGAGCCTGTTATGTCGATGGTGCGAATGGAGCGATCTACCGCCTGTTGAATCTCTGGAAAAGATCTCAAGCGAATAGCACGAAGTGGTTCCTTCATCTTCAGAATCAAAAAAATTCCGGGGAGTATGGTGGATGGTACAATACTTCCCAGTCCCATCTACCGAACAGAGCAGCCACAGCTTGAGCTGTATGCGCCCGCGCATTGTCGTGCAAAATGATGGGTGGGTTGCGCAGAAAGTGTTGCTGCTTCTTTCGCGAAGCTAATAATAATAATAATAATTTCGTGTGGCTCATTGACCTAGTGCAAGTCTTTCAATTGGACGCCACTTCGGCGACTTGCGTGTCCCTAGCCTATCCCAGTTATCCAACCGGGGAAGTGGGACCTTCAGCTTAACGTGGAATCCGAACCACGTGTCGTTTCTGGCGACTCCTCACATCGTTGAGAGGTGAAGGATGGGTCAATGTGCAGACTGAAAAAAACCCGAGATCAGGCCGGATTTTGAACCCCCGACCTTTCGGTTACCAGTCAAGCACTTTACCCCAATACCACCGGGCCAGACTTTGCGAAGCTGGTCGAAAGCAATGCTCCAACAACGAATAGTGCGAGGGGAAACGCAAAAATATTGTAGGCAGAACGACAAACGAACCAAAACTGGAGCACAATTGCACAATAAAGTCTCGTCTTTGTATCACAGTTGTATAAATATTAACATGGAAATCGTTACATATTTATTTAATGTTTGCTGCATGCCTGAGTTCCAGTTCAAATTACCAATTTATCGTACATTAAATTATTTATTAAGCATCATGTTATCAGTGAGACCCATAGAGGTTGGTACAAATTCAAGTAATGTTTGAATATTTTATACTGCGCTGGACGCTGCACCTCGGCCGGTAGCTCCCATTGTCCAGCACTCCCCCTGGTAGGACTTAGCCTGAACTTCTCTAATCCGGAAAAAACCACTACGTACTGGCCTCTCCTCTGCCACAAGCCCACAGCGCTCGCCAATATGAGAAAATTCTGTCCATGGCCTAACTATAAATGTTGCTTCCACAATAAATGTTATATTACTTAATACATATACTGCTACCATTAAATGAAAGATAAAGTATAACATTTTGTGCATTGGCATGGACAATGTCTACAGTGTATTTAATGCCATTTAGGTCTTATATTTTATGACCAAGTGGACGGTAAACTCACAATAGTAATATTGTGCATTGACAGTCTGCCGTGGAGGAACACAGTGACACCCTACGCTCGCTCACAGATGTCTGTTTTTCCCTGGATTGTGCTCAGGCCTGTAATATGGGACGGGCGAGTCCATTTGCTCGGAGGTATGGTAGGCATGTCAACAACAATAATACATTCCATTGCATAGTGTCTCCACAGCAGTGTTGCCACTATATAAGTTCCAACCCTCGTATCATATTATTTGTGAATAATTGCCTGAGCCGGCCGCGGTGGCCGAGAGGACTGAGGCGTTCCAGTCACGGTCTGCACGGCCATTACGGTCGGGGGTTCAAATCCCCCCTCGGACATGGATATTTGTGCCGTCCTTAGTAGTAGCTACAGTAGAACCTCTCAAACTCGATTCCCGAATACTCGACATTCCGTAAAACTCGACAGGGCCGGTGAATTATTATTATTATTTTTTTTTTTTTTTTTTTACTCCGCTCATAACGTAAAGCTTTCAATCAGTACATAGGCCGCCCAAGAACGCTACAGGCTCAGACTAGGTTACTGGGTTTTCCAAGGTCGTTCAATGCACCCTTTACCTGCCCAGCTGGGGCGGGCTATTGTTTGCACACGTAAGCTTTTGTCATGTTTGATGTTGTCCTTGGAATCGGGTGAGGAGCTAACGGCTAAACTAAAGAAGATCGATTTATTAGATGTCATTGGGAGCCGGCCGTGGTGGCCGAGGGGACTGAGGCGCTTCAGTCACGGTCTGCACGGCAACTACGGTCGGGGGTTCGAATCCCCCTTCGGGCATGGATATTTGTGCCGTCCTAGTTCGTAAGTAGTTCATAAGTAGTTTGTAAGTTTAGGGACTGATGACCCCGTTGTTAAGTCCCATAAGCTATACAAACATTTGAACATTTGATGTCATTGGATGGGTCTCTCAATCTTGGATCGAGCTTGAGACCATAACACTTATTCGTTCTTGGAGGAAACTTCTTGATCACGCAGGCAATGATTTGTCGCGTGACGATGGAAGCAATTCTGAAAATAGCGACTTGATTGAACTCATGAAAAGAATCCCAGGGTGTGAAGAGTCTTAAAGCAATGATGTCAATGAATGGATGGATCTCGACGGAGCATCAGAACCATTATGAGAAGATGAAATCATCGCAGCTGTCAAAGGGCGTGACGTAGAAGGGGACGATTCGGAAGAAGAAGAGGAAGAGGACCATCGACAAGAAAGAAAAGTTAGCCACAGTGAGGCTGTGAAATTTGTTGAAGGGATATTGCAGTACTTAGAGCA
Organism: Locusta migratoria; assembly: GCA_026315105.1. Taxonomy (NCBI): domain Eukaryota; kingdom Metazoa; phylum Arthropoda; class Insecta; order Orthoptera; family Acrididae; genus Locusta; species Locusta migratoria. The sequence continues at coordinate 214,353,166 of CM048744.1, read as the reverse complement.
GTAAAATGCGACTGGAATGGAGATTCTGTTCCTCAGGCGACTCCGTGATCAAGCTGCAAGACGCCGCGTGGGGACAGAAAAGCAGTCTTCAATCACAGGGTTTTTCAAACGACTTCAGTAAGTTTTCTTTTATACTTTCCTTCTAGTGTTCAGAAAACTTCCCATAACTAACCGTGATGGACTTTTCATAAGCAGCATAAACAACTTCAGTAATAATTGTAATGAACAATATTTTCAGTTTCTATTAGGCCTTTTGTCTCAATTTTTTTTAAATTTTTCGATTATAAGTTATAAATGTTGATATAAATATATAATTGTATATAATAAATCAATAAATGTACAATTTTAATACTCTAAATAAGCGTTTTTATTCGACTCCTTGTTATTTTTATTTAAGTTCCCTAAAACTCGACAACCTCAAAACTCGACAACCTTTAAGTCCACATTGTGTCGAGTTTGAGAGGTTCTACTGTAGTTCATAAGTAGTAGTTAAGTCCCACAAAGTATACAAACATTTGGAACATTTAATTGCCTGACAATTCAGTTTGACCTCGAGTACTGTGTAGAGATGGTGAACGTCCTTGCGTCTCCCACGGACCTGCCATACTGCTGTAGTTTACTTAAGAGATACACTTTGTCGCATGTTGTACTTATTCTGAATGTTGATGTAAAAGCAGATCTCCCGCATTTCAGTTTAGAAACAGTATCAGAGTTCTAATGAGGTGAGAATGGTGTGTCAGTAATCATGACTGATATCATTCGCTGCTCCATTAACTGGGTGCCAATTCATTACGGCTGTCTGAGTCCGAAATGGACGCCAGGGAGTGCGAGAGAGATATTGGAATAGATGACGCGTCACGGACGTCGGCTTTGAGTGGCAGGCGCATAGAACTGAACTTTTACTAAAAATTGATGGCTTGGCATTTACAGAGTAATTTGAGTCCAGCGAGAGTAAATATATCACTTAACTCTGCTGGCGTGATTATAGACACATTGAGTTGTCTGTCTTTCAATCAGGCATTAATTTTCACTGCATTTGACATAAAATCATTCAGTATTTGAATTCGCTTCTAGAACGGCGAACACAGCTGTGTTCCCCGATGGTGACTTTATATTTTAATGTACATGTTCCTACATCTCACAGATAGTTGCAATGAAAACTTCATACTTTTAACACTTCTAATACACTTCGGTACGAAAAAAGTAATACATATAAGAGTATGTCGTTTTTGGTAGTTAAAGTTCCAATGAAAGCGGATAATACACACATGACTTAACTCCATTAATTAACGTCATAGTAATTTACTATTGAGAAATTCATTCTATGAATAAAACTTTTGATTTTGAACCGTTTTAAATGAGAAATTATGACTAAAGCAGGTGGAGCAAATGAAGTAATTCTATAAATCCTCTTCTAAAATCTATAATTCTCAGCTTATCTTAAATAAAACTGTGAACTACTGTCTTTAACAGTATTGACTATTTTCCGCTAGGGACTGACAATGAAGAAAGTTTGTTGTTTTCTAAATTCAACAGATGATAAATACAACATTGCAGTTGAACCCTTTTACTTAATTTCATGTATCATAACGATGTTTTTGATAGCCTGTAACTGTGTTATACACAATTTATATAAAGAAAACCCACCAGTTACTTGTTTTAACGCTCAGCATTACGCGTTTCGATAATATATTCCCATCTTCAAGTGGTTTTTGTTACATAATTTGTATTTATTGTGATGTCTGCCTTTGTGGTGTTGTGTTTCTCGTGCCATGTGGTTTCGAAATGATGCTGGGATGGAGAATAGTTTGAATAATATACGTTATGATGTTATTTCTGCATTATTTTTGAAAATTAGAAGCTTAATTTTTTTTAACTAATGTGGAAAGAACATCATCCCACATATTATTTACACTATTCTCCATCCCAGTATCGTGTCGAAACCACATGGCACGAGAAACAGAACACAAAGGGAGACATCACAATAAATGCAAATTATGTAACAAAAACCACTTGAAGATGGGAATAAATTATCAAAACACGTAATGCTGAGCGTTAAAACAAGGAACTGATTGAATTTTTTTCAATAAATTGTGGACACTTTCAATAAAGATACCTCGTAGAAAATATAATAAGATGTTTGTTGTATTAATTGGTTTGTTGTAGTTATTAGAGATTAACAATATTTAATCTCTTACATATTTTCTAAGAGTCTTACATTCTTCAGGGAGTGGAGCCCTCCAAATATCAACTCTCTTAATTCCACGGGAATAATGAAAACGGATTTTAAGTAAAGGAGCAATTTTTAATATTTTTGGTCCTAGAGCGGGGCAGCTCAATACCCGAGGGCATTAAAATGTGTAAACTATTATGTTTCCCCTTCAAAATAGTAACAAAGGAACGTTCTTAAATAAAAGACGATCTGCTCAAAATCAATTTATTATAATTAAACATAAAAAAAATTCGATGACATTTCCAGTCATGTAAGTCAAATGATGGTATTCACACAATCTTTTACAAATGTTAAAACAATGAGACACAAAAATGACTGTCCGAGTCAAAGGTCGGAGGTATTGCAAAACAGAATGCTATTAAATTGGTTATACAGGGGCTTGAAATTATCGTTATCCCTAAGCTCCCCAGAGTAAACAGGCAGATCTCATAAGAATAAAATAAGGGACAGAATCCAACAAGTCAGATTCATATAACCCTCTAGCAGGTACGTCACCCACACAGATGATCATTGACGGCAGCGTCTCAGGCTCGCAGGCAGCAGGCGGTGGGAGCGGATGAGCTGAAATTTTTATCCGACCGTAATTGCTGCGACAATGCTCAAATAGAGACTTCTAGCAAAACTAAAACTAAACTGTGGCCGCTCACAGCGTAACCACAGGACAATGTATCGTCCGCGAAGTAAACACACGTTCAACAAGGTCCGAATCTTCGGAATCTCACACAAGCCTAACCAGAGGACCGTTTAAGACGATGTCCTCCCCGCGAATCTAAACGGAGTATTCCGTGTCTCCCGAGGACGCTCAAACAGGAGACTAGCGAGGTCCGTACACTTCAGACGCTCAGACACGAGAGACTGTCCCGAGGTCCTTAACCCTCGGACGCTCACACAGGAGTCCTCCCGAGGTCCGTGCACTTCGGACGCTCAGACACGAGTCTGCCCCGAGGTCCTTACCCGTCGGACGCTCACACAGGAGTTCTCGTACGTCCTCGCGCTCTGCCGCAGCTCACGGCAAGCGCCGGGCGGCCACACCCACGTTCGAAAAGACGCACCAATATCTGCTAACAGCTAATAGTCAAACCAATCGGATAGCGTAGCGCCGTAGACAAATTGTTTAGCTGTCATACTAAAATACTCTGCCGAATCAGAACGCGATCTCTGCGGCTGCCAAGAGGCTCCGCCCACGCCACCAACGCTTCCCGCGCATTTCACCGTTCCTAGGGTGAATGCTCTCCAAGGAATTTCACCTTGCTCCTAGCTACGGCCACACGACCTAAAAATGTTAACGTTGTGCTGTATATACAGCCGCTGGAGCCAAACGCATGGGGCGCCAGACGGGCAGAAAGCTTTCCTCTCAACCTAACCATTTGTCACACTAACTGTGTTCAAATTATGCTGTTTTCTAGGAAGTTTTTTTAGATAACACCTAAGGGCAATACGTCTCCATAAACAGCCCAGGGCCCAGAGCACTCTGCTATTGTCTGTATCCTGCAAATTCCTCTCTTGCGAAACGGCCGAATGACTAATAAGGCAGTCCCCGCTATCGCCCACCGTAAACCGCGGGCCAGCATTGTCTAAAGCGTCCCACACATTTCAAAAAATTCTGCCAGGTATACTCCGCCGCCTGTAGCGTCGGCGCCAAACATGTCAAGCCAGCCCCTCTCGTCCTTCCCCGAAGGCGAGCGAAAGTTAGTGGGAGGGGTAGACCTCCAAGAGCGTCTCTGCTCTGCGTGGTCTGGCCGTGCCCAACACGTAAAACCACTTTTTAGCAGCCAAGCTGCGCCAATAAACACTAAAATCCCGAAATTTTCAAATGAACATAGAATGTACTACAATCCCAGGAGCCCATCATCCCTGATGTGTCCCCAAAGGCACAGAAATCAAAATAAATAAAGATCTACAAAGAAAAATGTTACATATTTCAATAATTAGCATAAAGAGAAAGATACAATAACACAAGGTTAGTATGAAAAATAGACTAATTACAGCCCCCGTCTCACAAATGTTACAAACCAAAAATGAAATATTTCTTTTAAAAAGCAAACCGCTTGCGCTTGTCTTGAAAAAAAAAATAAAAAAAAAAAAAAAAAAAAAAAAAAAAAAAATAAATAAATAAATAAATAAATAAATAAATAAAATAAATAGAGAGAGAAACATACCTCTCATAAACAGTCAGTATTTTTGAAGTAATTATTTCTAGCAAAGAACTTTATAATTACGTAGTAAATATTGCCGTAGTTATACCAATGACGCTGATGCTACAATTCTGTGACGAAAAATAACTGGTAATTTTCCTGGTTAATAAGTTCTGCAGTAACGCTGTGGGATTCTCCTCGTTTATCTCAGTACATTATGACTCACATGAACTCAATGGGCCACTTTCCTCCTGCCGTAGCGTTGCCTCTTACGTGTCTCATTGGAATACAATGGCCGACTATTCCTTACAACTTGACGTATACGTGGGCAGCGTAACCGGGTTCGCGCTCCATAACTCTGCCAGGCTCTACGTTCCTCTTGTAATAGGACCTAGTCTCGTTGGAAGTATGATTCTTTGGTGCAAGACAAATCTCATAGTGTTAACCACGCGTAACATTATCCTTCAGTAATTTAGAAACCCAACCTTTTGTGAATGCGAAACCGTTTGTTAGTCTGACACACATAGTAAGTGACATTGTTAAACTTATCCACTCTCTTACCAGCGGCAGTAGTTGCTTTCTTGAAGTGTACAGCCGTAAATCAACGCTTTGAAAAATTTCGCCTTTCTCTTGTGCAGTCACAAATTTATCAAGGGCGCTGTCAACAATTTTTTTTTTTTTAAACTTATGGGACTTAACTACGGGGTCATCAGTCCCTAAGCTTACAAACTACTTATGAACTAGCTAAGACTAAGGACGGCACAAATATCCATGCCCGAGGGGGGATTCGAACCCCCGACCGTAGTGGCCGTGCAGACCGTGACTGGAGCGCCTCAGTCCCCTCGGCCACCGCAGCCGGCAACAAATTGTTCTCTCTGCTAACGTAGTTCTCTGGTTTTTCTCGTTTTGCTTTATACTATACCAGAAACCATGTAAATGCTAAATGTGTCCCTGCCTCAAATGCCAGTGGAAGTTGAGGGATGACTTGATAACGCAGTAATAATAGCGGAGATGCGCTACTGTAGAAAATCTTCTTGCTTCTTTTGCTTTCTGACTCTTGTATGTGATTCTCACTTCCGAAAACGATAGGAAATTAAAATTTTTCCCATTCACGTAAACCGCAGTGTGAATTTATCACTGGGTACGGAACGCCATGATTAAAAAAAAAATGTTATCGTTAATTTCTATTTTGCTATGCCAAGAGTAATAGAAATGATCCTTTACTTACTATAGTATCTGCAATTTGGATGCTACTATAAATTTGACAGATAAATACATCATAAAATTTATTACACAAAATAAACATGTTTACGACATCCTATAAGGAGGGTTAAAAATATCTGAAGATGTGTCTGAGAATTAGTGGTACGTGTGTACTATATGATATGGTTCGGAAACTCGTCTATAGCATAAATGTGAAATGACCCTTTAATAGGAACTATCTGAAGTTACTTTTAAAAAAATGTAGAGGTTTATAAGTATGTGTTTTCATTCCTCACCTAATAACGCAGCCAGCAGTTTAGCTTTTTCTTGCATTATAGGACCTGTCAAAGGCATGTCTTTTTCTCGTTGTTGGATGAACCATAGGTGAAGAGCTCCACCTACTTTTTCAAAGTCGGATGTTTTCAAAGTATTTCTGTAAGAAAATTTTAGATTTAGATTTCATCCAATCTGAAACTGTAGACACACTAACTTTTCAATAAACTTCCTTGTTCCACTTCTTTAATAGGAGCTAATGTATCATCGAAAATAATCACAACACGCTTCCGTTTAGTAGCCATGGCACAAGATATGTACACAAGTGACGTAAAGAAATGATAACTTGAATGCACGTTTGTTTCGCAGATCCGCATAAATGTGTTCACAGCTACTGACTGGAGTTGGCGTTAAGCTAAGTACTGGGTTATTGTTGTACGCTTGCATGGAGAGAGTAAAGACTACAAAAATAAAATATCCAAATTACAGTAATTACGGGCGGAATTAGTTGTTATTCCGTCAGTGGCGTTTCGGATAATATAATTTAAGTCACATGGAATGAAATAATAATTTCTATGATTATGTAAGGTGACCATGAAGTTGGCATCACGGCATTGCTCAGGGATGTATGTCCAGTCCTTCAGCCAAGTGACAGCTTCTCCCTTAAGCGAATGAAGGTCTTGGAAGGTACCTTTGAACTTCCTTAAAGGACATCCAGTGACGATGTGCTGTAGTGTCTGTTGTGTCCACAGTCGCAGTCGGATCTATCAATCACGCTCCGTTTATGCCTCCAGTAGTAGCATTTTCCATGCCCGGTTGAGTGATGTCCAGTGTCTTCTTGGTATTTCGAATCCGGCTGGACGTTATGTGGGATCTTTTTCGTTTCGTTGTGTAGTTTCAACGCTGTTATTAACGCTGTTGAAATTAAAGAGAGACCGAGTTCCTTATTATACATAAGGCGGAGAAAATATGTGAGACCTTCAAGTTTCTTGAAAATACTTGTGCACATGGATCTATGGTACACTCTTTACTCTGTAGGATATTTGAGTTCATATGAGAACTTTCTAGTCAGCGGCTGATTTCACCAAAATAGATTCCACATGCGACAGTGACAAGAAAGTAACCAAAACTGATTTAATTGATTCAGTACTTCTGTAAGAGTTAACAATGCATTAAGTGTAAATTGCAGAACAGTGCTGTTAGCAAGCAAAGGGGAGAATGTACAACCGTTATTTCAGTAATACCACAGTCTAACATATACAGTCACGACACTCCCACAGATTTTTGTTATACGCTACGACTGCAGCGCTCCTAGCGGCCGGCAAGCTACATTTCTGAATACAGTATTGGATGACTGCGAATAGTATCGTTTATATTTATTTTTACAGACTTTTCACACTAGGGAACGTATGTAGTGCCATAAAAATGGGCAATAATTTAAAATTACCTCCACTTTTGTCTTTATTAGATTTACTGAGATCCCTGATGAGGTACGGAACGGTACTTTGCAGGACAGTTTATTAACGATTATCTTCTAACCTTTAGGCTTTCGTTGAAAAATATCATTTTCAATTAAAAATAAGAAATGCCTAAGAAATACCGGAAGACCTGCCTTTAGCAAAAAGTCGTTGCTTTTCTAATCAGGAACGTTAAGGCTTCTTCACTACAATTCCAGTAAAATCGGTGAGAGTGGAACGTAGGAAACGGATACAGAATGCAATAACTACAGTATTTAACGCACCAAAGCAGCCACCACAGCTGTAGCTAAAGGTAAAAGGTAAAACGTCACAGATCTGGCAAGAAAACGAAAAACACCAATCAAACTGTTTTCAACAAAGACGAACCCAATTCCACAATTGTTACTACAACTGAACCACAAACGGTAACTGTCTTCAAGACACTGTCTTCTTAAGTTAAAGTAATGACACTCAAACGAATATGCGCTTATTAGAAAGCCGAGTGAAGCCTAAAAATGTGTGGATCATTAGACTACACACCGAACTGATACGCGTCAAAAACAGTCTTGTCATAGTAAGAACACACCATAGTAAAAATTTATGTTTCTCGTATGCTATTATTCTACTTACTTTCAGCGGAATAAGCTGTAAAATAACACATATTCGTAAGTATTTGTTCATTACACCTATGAATCACTTAAATTCGGCTGTTTTTGCATTAATTTCCGTGTTATGTATATTTCTTAATATTATACTAATGCTTGTAACGCAAAAACTATACAAACTATTTCGTTAATTACGCACACAAATAATTATAAACAAACATCACTCCTACGGCGGTTTTCCCACCGCTAGGAGCGCTAGTGTTGTTGCAACTGTCACTTGGTAACAACTTTCACAGCAGTGAGTGTCGCGACTGTATGTGTTAGACTATGGTAATACGTAGTGAGCGACAATTTGGGTCGGATGAGAAACGTGTCTGGGTGACCGAGACGGTTGAAGCCAAGAACACTGGGTCGACTAACGATCTGGCACAAATTTAAAATCTCACCGCTGAACTGAATTCATCATTGTGAAACAGCCAACAGGTCTGAAATGCATATCTGTTTGCGTCTGTAAATTATCCAAATAGACAGACAACATTAATATATATAAATGATACTAGCATTTTCCACATTGGTCGTTGAGATAGAATTATTTATTTACGAATATTGCTTATCGACTTCTATGAAAAACTGACCATTCACGTCTAAGGCTCATGAAAAATTTAGAAAATATTACAATGAAAAGTACATAAATAACGAATGGTTAGTTTCAAAGTATACATTAAATACTGATTTGGACACATTTCGATGCCCCGCATGTCATATGATATCTGTTTTGAGTCTGACAACCAGTCGTGTTTTATGTACGATTACTTGTAATATTTCTTACAGACTGCACGAGTCCTCAGGACTTAATAATTGATATGGGTTTAGGAAACATCGATCATGTGGTACACATTATTACCTGTTCAGTTTGCGTAAATTTATACTGACAACAATCATACTGTTAGTCGGAACTGTGACTTTATTTTTCGAAATACTTTCAGCAGCACTGATTGAAGCTGCTGTGTATTAACAATGCCAGAAAGGAGATATGCTAAGTTGATTGTCGATATCAGAAAAACGGAAGTGAAGATGGGAATAGAAAGCTAGCAAAACGATTTAAGTTACAGCAGCAATTATGACTTACAGATAGAAGTAATTATGCAATGTAGTAATAGATAATTTGTTATTGTAGACACGGGAAGTGGTTGAGACTACTTCGACTACCAGCGTTCTTCTTTCCTTACTAACACTTCTGTACAACTTAGAACTAAAATTAGTCATCTAATATAACCATATGATTCATTTAATTCCTCTGGGAAGCTATGAAAAATGGCGCACCACAAAGTTTTGTCTTGGGTCCTTCACTTTTCTTAGTATATGATATTAACTTGCCATTCTATATTCACGAATATGCTAAGCTAGTTCTTTCTTCTGACGATACCAGTATAGCTATCACGCCTGACAAACATTTATTAACTGATGAGATTGTAAATGATGTCTTTCAAAAAGTATTAAGTAGTTCTCTACGAAAGCTCTCTTATTAACTTATGAAATTTGTTATTAATAATACGATCCAATTTAAAAGTAATAGCAGTGTGCTTAGCTACAACACTAGGAGAAAGGGTGATATTCACTATTCAATGTCAAATATAACTTTGGCACAGAAAGGGGTGAATTATGCTGCCAAGAATGTCTTTGATCACTTACCAAGTAGCATCAAAGTGTTTAAATGTTTTTTAAGCTTATGGGACTTAACTGCGGGGTCAACAGACCCTAAACTTACAGACTACTTATGAACTACCTTATACTAAAGAAAGCACAAACATCCATGCCCGAGGGGGGATTCGACCCCCGACGGGGAGCGGCATCGCGCATCGGAGCATAGCGCCTCAATCCGCTCGGCCACTCCTCCGCGGCTAGCATCAAAAGTCTGAGATAGTGAACTAGTGTTTAAAAAGAAATGAAGAGAATTTTTGAATGGCAACTCTTTCTACACGTTAGATGAATTTTTAGATGAAATTTAGTAACTTCACTAAAGAAACACATTTAAAAAATTAAAATTAAAAATACATAACATACTGAGTTTCGCGTATAGACACCATTTATTAAACTGATACATTCCACATAATTTCAAAATGTCGCATTTATGATCTATAGAACAAGTATTATTCTAATCTTTTTCACTGACTTCTTAAAAAGATTAAGCTTACTTAAGTCTCGTCTGTTTATTGGACGGAATAAGCTGAACTTTCAGACTAAGATGACGATGAACTTGATAAAGTTGACACAATTGAGGTAGAATAGCTAAAGATACTTTAAGTGATATTAAAAACATAATTGCCTATTCAAAATTGCAGAATTCACGTAAGGACTCATGACACTACATAGGGTATTGCTACACACGTTAACTTCAGAAGCCTACATTTGCATCCACAAAAGTTCTATATTTCTCAGGGCAACGTAACTCAATGATACGTAAGCAATAATAATTAATAGCAGAAATAAAATAAACTGAAATTCCTGTTGACGGAGGATAGAATTGAGATAAAATATCCTATTAACTAAGGGCACTGAATTTGTTTTACAGCCGGTGATTTAACAGAGTAAGGGAGGAGGATTCGGTTTGGACCTTCACGAGCTTTTATACAATTCGTAAATAAATAAGCATAAACAGATTTCGCATAGAAATAAATTTTAATTGATAACGCAGCAATTTAATATAAACCACAAACAAAATATGCAAGAAAATTTACACAAATAAAGAAACACGACAAATATTTTAATGCTGTCATTCGTGACTAAATGGAAAAACACCCACACAGAGTAATCAAAGACGGAGTTGTAAATACTTCCCTTTATAAAGACTATCCTTTAATATGAGACGACATGGTGATTTTCACCACTGCGACGTCGAAACAAAGAAGAAAAACTAGACGAATTCTTAGCCTTCGCCAAATTCTTGCTTTTCCAGTTAGACATTAAGAAAAACGAGAATGTAGATTTACTCATGTTATGAAGTGTGACGTTACCATTGACAAACAAAAAACTTGACAATTCGCAATAATAAAATTTCATAAAAGTGTGTCCGATGGAGTAATTCTTCAAGAAAAGAATGTACAACTAGAGTCACCTGAGTACTGAATCGGTAAGCACCCTTACTTCCATTGTCAACACTTTGCTGTAGACTGACACTACCAGCATTGTCACTGTTTCATAACTCAACTGTTTCTTGCGAAACACAGCTTGCCCTTTATTCACATGAAGTGTTAAGTGCCATCGACAAGGAATCTCAAATCGATTCCATATTTCTGGATTTCCAGAAGGCTTTTGACACTGTACCCAACAATCGGCTTGAAATTGCGTGCTTATGGAATATACACCCAATTGTGCGATTGGATTCACGATTTCCTATCAGAAAGGACACAGTTCGTTGTAATTGACGGTAAGTCATCGAGTAAAACAGAAGTGATATCTGGCGTTCTACAGGGAAGCGTTGTAGGTCCCCTACTCTTCTTCGTGTTTATAAACGATTTAAGAGACAATCTGAATAGCTCCCTTGGACTGTTCGCGGATGATGCTGTCGTTTATCGGTTAGTGAAGTCAATGGAGGATCAAAAGCAACTGCAAAGCGATTTAGACAAAATTTCTGCATGGTGCGAAAATTGGCAATTGACACTAAATAAAGGAAAGTGTGAAGTAATAAACATGACCACTAAAAGAAATCCGCTGAACTTCAATAACGGGATAAATCAATCAAACCTTAAGGTCGTAGATTTTACCAAATACCTAGGAGTTACAATTACGAACAACTTTGACTGGAGAGAACACATAGAAAATATTGTGGGGAAGGCGAACAAAAGGTTACGTTTCATCGGCAGAACGCTTCGAAGATGCACCAGCTCCACCAAAGAGACTGCCTTCGTCACACTTGTGCGTCCTCTCCTGGAGTACTGTTGCCCCTTGTGGGACCCTCACCAGGTGGCACTGACGGAAGACATTGAGAAGGTTCAGAGAAGGGCAGCTCGTTTTGTTTTATCACGTTATGGGGGGGAAAGCGTCACGGAAATGTTGCAAGAATTGGGGTGGAAATCATTAAAAGAAAGACGTTATTTATTGCGGCGTGATCTGTTTGCGAAGTTTCAATCACCGAATTTTAGTTCTGAATGAGAAAATATTTTGCTAGCACCCGCCTACGTAGGGAGACTAATCATCCCAACTAATAAGAGAAATCAGACCAAAAACGGAACGATTTAGGTTTTCTTTCTTCCCGCGCGCTATTAGACAATGGAACGGTAGAGAAAAGTTATGAAAGTGGTTAATGAACCCTCTGCCAGGCACTTGAATGTGATTTGCAGAGTATCTATGTAGATGTAGATACAACTGATATACTGACATCGGCGACATGAAATATAAGCTATTTTGTGAAGACAGATGAAGCATAAAGCATAAAACATGTAGTGAAGAAGGATAAAAAGATCAAATTTTGCTGAAAACAACTTTTATGCTGTCTGCTAGGTCTGAAACAGCTTTGTCGAGTAACCTGTGCGCAGTAAGCGCCTGTGCTTTGTAATAACATCGTGGAAACGTCCATAGATTGGCGGTAGACTGGGGGCCTGGTATTCGGGGATAATCCCAGGACGCGTCAGTCCCCCGTTGTTGGACGCCCGTGACATTTGCGAACTGCGTGATCGATAGCCGAGCGCCGAATAGTGCGTACTCAGGCGCCTGCCACTGTAGTTGCACGACATTACACTCTGTCAAACAGGGAAGTGAATTGCCTTTGCCCATATCCTTCCATTTCTTAACTGGCAGTACATAAAAACTAAAGTTCAGAGGACTTAAACAAAACAATTCCTTCTCCAAGCAATGTAATTTACTTCCCTCGCGACGACACGTAATAATGAACTAAGTATTCTACACCACTTGGAAATCAGTACAAAAATTAATTTACCTCAACTAACTGGAATTCCTTAAGTGGCTAGTACCTTTATTTCTAACGAGACCATATGGGTATCGGATTTTAGAGTTTTATTTATTTATTTATTTATATTACGTAAGTTCAAAATAATCAGGCAGAGCCATTCAACGCAACTCTAAAAAGTATCGAGAAAATCGACTTTAAAGTTTCGCAAATACACGTAACTACCGATAATTAAAGCCCTGGAAGGATGCACCGCAGTAGCTCAGGTGGTAGCGTACTTGCCTCGTAACCGCAGAGTCAGTTGTTGGAATCCTGCTCTGAAAATTTTTTTTCTTTGTCTTCGAATAATTACACCATTTTATTACCTAATGGTAATTTTTATGGACAATGTACGAATTTTTGTTTATTCGTTATATTCTATATTTTATAAATGGTTGTCAGTAATGATAATTTAAAAAAAATCTCAAATGTTTGTAAATATATCAGACTGAACTTCGTGGTTATTTGTCCATAGCTTACAAACTACTGAAACTAAGGTAAACTAACCTAAGGACAACACAAACACCCATGACCGAGGGAGGACTCGAACCCCCGACCGCAGCACGGTGCTCCATACGCACGGCTAATCAGCCGCGACATTGATGATTTAAACTAAAAAGAATAACAACCAATCCAACTCCTGTGCGAGGAGTGACATCAAGCAGGATATAAACTAATTTACATTATTTTAAATTCAGTTATATGAAACATTTTGGGATATCTAATTCAAAACGTTTTGTCAGTTTTTCTTTATGTTTATGCAGGCGAGCTGAACACCTTGTTGTCACCTAAAACGAAAGGCTTTAGGAGCTGCGCATATAACTTTCCAAAATCGCCGGCCGCGGTGGCCGAGGAGACTGAGGCGCTCCACTCACGGTCTGCACGACCACTACGGTCGGGGGTTCGAATGCCCCCTCGGGCATGGATATTTGTGCCGTCCTAGTTCGTAAGTAGTTCATAAGTAGTTTGTAAGTTTAGGGACTGATGACCCCGTAGTTAAGTCCCATAGACTATACAAACATTTGAACATTTTGAACATTTTCCAAAATCAGCGTCGTAGCTTTTTCAAAAACAGCACAATCAGAGACTCCGTCTTCACCTAATACTGAACCCAGTAGTGTAAAAACCGTAACTTCAACAAAAGTACGTGTATTTTTCATAAAAACACTACCATTACATATCAAAATTGTGTAATATTCGAACACAACGAGAAAAATAAAACCGTCATGTCCGGATACGAACCAGCTATCCTATGGCTACAAAGGCAAAACGCTACCACATGAGCTACACTGAAAGATGCTGAAAGTGCTTTCATTATTGGTACTTACATATGCTTGCGAAACTTCAAAGTCGATTTTCTCGAAAATTTTTGAGAGTTTCGTCGAATGGCTTTGGCTCATTACTTGAGTTCTGAACTTCACGTAGCATAAATATCAAGAAATTCTAAAATCCGATACCCATGAGGTCTACTTGTAAGTCAAGTAGCATTTTTTTCTTTCAATATCTTGGCTATAAATCTTATTGTTACTATGTACACGCTGCACATTTTCAACAAAACGGTCTAATAGAGGTAGTCTCAAAAAGAGCGTATGATTTGAATCTATTGTAAATCGAATTTATTTATTTGAAAGAAGCAAACAAAACACGCTAGTTTCTTCGGGAGGTATTGAGATTATACGTGAAACGCAATATGGGGAATATGAGCGCCCCCCCCCCTCCCCTGCTAGCATTCGTTTTGTCCATGAAAATAACGTCACTCGATCACACATTTACTCATCAACTTTGTCGAGACCGTTTAATTTCTTGTTTGAGTTCCAACAGATTATTGGGTTTGTTTTTGTCAACTCATGACTTGGTGTACCCCCTAGGAAAAAGTCACAAGGTGTCAGGTCACAAGATCGAGGTGGATAGGTGTGGTCTTCTCGTATCGAGATTAGTCTGTCTGGGTTCTTCTCACGCAGCGGAACGATTGTGTCTCCTGAAGTGTGGCAAGTAGTACCGTCTTGTTGGAACCAGAACTTTTCGATGTTCATTTGATACAATCGGGGCCAAAGGAAATTAGTAAGCATCGCACTATGACGAACTCCATTCACCGTGGTAGCCCTTCCTTGGTCTTATTAAAAAATAAAGGACCGATTAAACCCCTACTCGAAACTGCACACCAACCCGTAACTACCGGCCGCGATGGCCGAAGGGACTGAGGCGCTTCAGTCACGGTCTGCACGGCCACTACGGTCGGGGGTTCGAATCCCCCCTCGGGCATGGATATTTGTGCCGTCCTTAGTCTTAGCTAGTTCATAAGTAGATTGTAAGTTTAGGGACTGATGACCCCGTAGTTAAGTCCCATAAGCTATACAAACATTTGAATTTCGTAACTCGCTGGAATGATGCCCTTTGTGAAAACACGTGTCTGTCGTTCTTTTTTCAGGATCCATTGCACAAATTGTTGTCCGTTTTCCATGATCCGTTGGTTTACGTCCCTGTGTTAACTGAACTTTGTACGGGTGTAAATGATGATCTTTCGTTAAGATTCTATGCATTGTTGCCGGACACACATTCATCTAGGTTATAATATCCGCAACCATGCGTCGCCCACCATTCTACATCTACATGATATACTCCGCAATCCACCGTAAAGTGCGTGGTGGAGGGTACACTGTACCACTACTACGCATTTCCTTATTCCACTCCAAAAATAGATCGAGAGAAAAAAGAAGGTATATATCAGCGGCGGCTGGAGATAATGTGCTAATGTGCTGCAGCACACTGTAAATATATTATTAAAATTATGCCATTTTCTTCGAATGCAAGCGAGAAATCGCTGTAAAATTACATCCTTTCTTTTGGAATGCGAGCCAGATATCACAATAAAATTATGCCAATTCCCTTCCGATGCGTATTAGAGTGCTAGTAATAAGGATGAAAACGCATTTTGGAGCGCTCTCGCCGCGATAGCTGGAAACCAGCTTCGTGTGCTGAAGTGGGATCCAGCCGCGCTGGTACGTGCGCAGAGGAGCGGCGCAGTCGTCTTTTCGCTAGTGCTCATGCGCAGACGTGACGTCAGGCCTGGCGACTCATGTGTGCTGAGACCGACTACAGCACCAGATCAATATTTCTCTTCGCGCTGCGTGTAACGATTGTGGAAGAATAGTATATGACGAATATTGCGGCATACAGAGTCAAATAGCGCGCTGGCTCAGGCGTCTTGTGCGTTGTCCCTCAAACCTACCTGTGTGAGGCTCGTATTCAAGTACCTCTGAGTCTAAATTTTTAATTTCTGTAAATAAAATTAATATTTGTAAACGTTATATTTACTACATGCAGTGAATACATGCAGTTGGCAACGCTGTTATAGATTCCCCTGAAGGTCTTACTGTCTATACAGTATTAATTGATATTTAATAAGAGGCAATCATACAAAGGTTGACGTGTTTGAGATAAAACTTCAATCACAAACAACATTCGTAATGTTTAGCCAACATGCGAGTGAAACTGCGCTTTTCAGCCAAGCAGTTTCATTGGTCGCTTGTGTAGAAGGCAGATGACAAGGTGGGGATATTGCTCCGTTATTTCCATTGTCAGTCACGCTATGTACGTTCGCTGAAGAAGTGTTTCGCGGTGTATTTCTTCGTGAAAGTGCGCGTTACGTATTGTGCGAGCAACATGGTGAGTTCTGTCGATGATCTGCTACAGAGCCCATTTTCCAGTAGACCTTTGGTAGAGAAACTGAAAGTGAAAGAGTTTTAAATCTCACTCAAAAGGTATAGAGGTGGCAAGAAAAGTGAGTACACGAGGAAATTTAGTACGAAAATGTGTGGAAACAGTTGGATTTGCGAATGTGATACTCGCAACGCACTTTTTTGCTTTCCATGTTTGTTGTTTGGGAACAGTGATGCGTGGAGTACAGGGGGAGTGAAAGACCTCGGTCATCTTAATGCATTAATAAAAAACAAAGGAAATCATAAACATATAAATAACATACTTGATCTTAGTGCATAAGGTAAATCTAATATTGCAACAATTTTAAGCCGTTCTTATCATGACGAAATAGTGAAACATAATCAGCAGGTTGAGAAAAACAGGTATGTGCTATCTAGGATAGTATAAATTCTGTGGAGTTTTCGAACTGGCTTTGAGAGGGCACGACGAGACAGAAACATCGAAAAACCCAGGTGTCTTTTTGGGTTTGGTAGACTTAATTTCTGATATTGATAATGCAGTAACAGAACATGTACAAGGTAATCAAGTTTTTAAGGGTATTTCAAAATCCATTCAAAATGTGTTGCTCCATTGTATGTTGGAAATTTGCCGTGAAGTTATTTCGGAAGAAATAAAGCAGGCTGAGTTTGTTGCTGTAATGGCAGATGAAGCAACTGATGTTTACGAAAAGACACAGTTAGTATTAGTGCTGCGCTATGAAAATAATGGTGTGCCATATGAAAGGTTCTGGGTTTTTTTCAATCCTGAAGGACATAATGCTGATGCTCTAGCTACTTGTATTTTGAATGTCATAGAGTCTTCCTTCAAAGATGCACCGCATAAAATTATCTCTCAAACATAAGATGATGCATCTGTCATGAGTGGTTGCAAAGGCGGTGAGCAGGTACAAATTAAGCAGTGTATCCTAATGCACATTATGCGCATTGTTATGCGCACCAGCTGAATTTAACTATGGAACACGCTGCTTCACAGAATCAGTCAGCTAGTCAGCTAGAGTGTTCTTTTTCAATATATCAGGCTTCTCAGCCTTCTTTTCAAGGTAATCAGAACGACTTTCCGCCTTAGAGAAATTGGCAGCAAGAAGGATTCCTGCTGGGCCAGCCACTAGGTCCATAAAATGTGGTCCATGAAAATAAATCCTTCCTGCTGGAATGTTTATCAATGCTGGAAAAATCGCCTACCGACCAAACTTGCTGCCAAGCAGTATGACTCCGTCGAAATCTAAAGTATGAAGAATTCCTCTTTTGGCTATCATTCTTCCACAAAGTGATGCCTCATGTAGATATCATGTACAGCCAGTTGCAGGCAAGATCGGTCGATGCAGTAATAGTAAAAGGTTCAGTATCCCGCTTCATACAGACCATTAATAATATAAGAGTTTCAATCGACGACATAGATGCAGCAGCCACAGCAGCAACTACCTCTCAGAGCAAGCGCCGGAAGATAAGTCTTTGTCGACATTCTGACGCACGAGAAGTCTGCGACAGGATTACCACAGACGCCCGTGATCGTTTCCAAGCCCTAGATCATCTAGATGCAGCAAAGCTGCTAGACTCTACAGAGTTTGAAGAATACTCAAGACGCTTCAGGCAGAGAAATTAATGTTGCGGCCAAGCTTATACCATGTTGGAGAAACCCAGGTTAATGACGGAGCTCTCGGTATTGTACGAACGACCAGACTTCAGAAATATTGTAGGAGCTGTACCATTACTACAGTTCATTTCTAACAACAATCTGCATGGCACCTTCTATCAGATATCAAAACTTCTGAAAATAATAGTAAACACACCGATGACAAGTGCTGAGCCTGAAAGATGTTTTTCTTCTCTGAAGAGGATCAAGACTTTTCTTCGGAATAGCATGTCGGAATTAATGCCCTTGCAATGCTCTCCATTGAGAAGAATATGGTAAGCAACATTGAGGGCTTCAACACGAAAGTTACCGACAATTTCTGCATCAGGAGACAACGACGTTTGGACACTGACTGAGTACTACCTATTATTTTAGTATATTTTGTTTCATTTTTATTTTTGTAATATTGTAGCATACTGGTCAAATTTTGTACGAGCCGCCACTGGTATATATGCCTTCATACGAGCACTAATTTCTCTTAACTTGTCTTTCTTATTATTCACGAAATGTAAGCAGGCGGCAGGATGATCGTTCTATTCTCAGCTTCAGATTCAGGCCATCTAAATTTCCTCAACAGAATTTCTCGAAAAGAACGTCGTCTTTCCTCCAGTTATCCCCATTTCAGTTCCCTAGGCATTTTAGTGACACTCGCGCATTTGTCGAACCTACCAGTAACAGACCTAGCTGCTCGACTCTGATCTACTTCTATGTCTTGAGGGGATGTCTTGAGGGAATGGAGATCTTGATTCTGTGTGTACGCTGCACGCCAATACTGTATTTGATATTTTAGAGAAGGCCATACAGGATGCAGACGTGGCATCATGTGGAGCGAAGCGGTGGTGCTAGGACTCCCAGCTACAGAACTAAAATTCTATACTCATTTCTGAGAAACGAAATATCTGTATATATTTCTAGAGTCAGCTTGGCCATTTATCATAATTGCTTTCAATAACTGATCTGCTGCGGGTCCCAAACACTTGAGCAATAGTCGAGACGTCGTCGTACAAACATTTATACGAGGTTTCTTTTACAGATGAAGTACATCTTTCCAAAATTCTTCCAATAAACCGAAGTCGGCTGTCCGCTTTACTCACAACTGTCCTTACACGTTGGTTGCATTTCATACCGCTCTGCAGTGTTACGCCTAGATGAATGAACGACGCGCTGTATCAATACGCTTATTAAGAATGCTGTACTCAAACATTATGGAGTTGTTTTTCCTACTCATTCGAATCACCTTGCATTGTTCTCCATTTACATCTAGCTTCAATTCATCACACCAATTAGAAATTTTGTGTAAGTCATCATGTATGCTATTACAATCAATTAAAGACTGCACCCTTCCATACACCACAGCATCATCAGCAAACAGCGCAAATTACACGTTAGTCTGTCCATCAGATCACTTATATAGATAGAACATAATAGCGGTCCTATCATACTGCCCTGGGGCACGCCTGACGATACATTGGTCTGTGATGAATATTCGCCGCCGAGAACAACGTTCTGCGTTCTATTAGTTGGGAAGTCTTTCAGCCAGTCACAAATCTGTGAACCTGTTGCATACGCTCGTATTTTCGTTAGCAGTCTGCAGTGGGGCACCGCGTCAAATGCCTTTTTGAAATCAAGAATCCTGGAATCAGTCTTTTCCTCAGGAAGTATGCGTTTACAGACTTATTTTTCTTCCTCTCAGTGTTCTTCCACCTCTCGACATTTTTTTACCCTGTATGAACTCTGGTATACTTCTTATCTCGAGAAGCTGTAGCCTGCGCTTCTGATTCAAGCAGTTAATGTTTTGATGCTTTTCTTCCAACACTTAAAAAAGTTTCTACTTAGATTCTCGGCGTATAAACTACCAGAATACAGCCAGTTATGAATTTTAGGATGACCTTCGCCTAATAGATAAAGCATAATCGATTGATATATTAGTAGGAACGTTATTATCACGTAGTAACTGTTTCATACTAACACACACAAGTCGCTGGGTGGGGGTTTCCCAATCTGACAAGTAAATGATAACTGGTAGAAAGCAATATATTAATAAACATGGAAACTGACACGACCTTTGTCCCACAATGCTAACTATGGGTGATTCTTCATACAAGATCAATTTGCAGTACTGTTTGGTAGCACATGCAAGTCACACGTATCTTGTTATTACCCAAATACCGGGTGATCAAAAAGTCAGTATAAATTCGAAAACTTAATAAATCACGGAATAATGTAGATAGAGAGGTAAAAATTGACTCACATGCTTGGCACGACATGGGCTTTTATTAGAAAAAAAAAGTATTGCTAGACGCGTGAAAGATCTCTTGCACGCGTCTTTTCTTGATGATCGTGTGCTCAGCCGCCACTTTCGTCATGCTTGGCCTCCCAGGTCCTCAGACCTCAGCCCCTGCGATTATTGGCTTTGGGGTTACCTGAAATGTATCGTGATCGACCGACATCTCTAGGGATGCTGAAAGACAACATCCGACGCCAATGCCTCACCATAACTCCGGACATGCTTTACAGTGCTGTTCACAACATTATTCCTCGACTACAGTTATTGTTGAGGAATGGTGGTGAACATATTGAGCATTTCCTGTAAAGAACATCATCTTTGCTTTTTCTTAATATGTTATGCTAATTATTGCTTTTCTGATCAGATGAAGATGTCGAACATTTTTAACCTTTTTTCCCCCTAATTAAACCCAATGTCATTCCAAGCATGTGTGCCAATTTTTACCTCTCTATCTACATTATTCCGTGATTTACTGTTTTCAAATTTATACTGACTTTTTTATCACTCGGTATTACCGTCTCGGTTGCCAGGAAACCGAATTCTTGTTGATCACAGCATTCTGTAGAAACACAATGGTGTATGCTGACGGGTCTACCCACGGCGTTGGGGACACACGAATCAGCCAAATATTGCGGCACTATATTTTACCGCCATAACAAGCTCAGACACGATACAGACGCTACCAGATGGCGTGCTCTCGTCATTATTGATATACTGGCATTCGACAATGCCTATTGGAATCACCGCGTACAGCTGTATCGACCCTTTACAACTTGGGAACGTGCCTTACTGGTCCAAATCGGTAAACCTGCATTTTTGTCTACCGCCACATCGCTCGTTGCCGCGTATTGTGCAACGGCGAAAAAAGTTTCATTTTCGTCCCGGCAGCCCCTCGGACGCGGGATCTGTATTTGCATAGAATTTGCATCGCCACCGCTTTAACCAGCGCAGGCAGCCAGCAGCCAGCAGACGGAAAATTCCCATGCCGCTGTGTTCGCGACAGAGATGATGAAATTCCCGCAGTTGTTGACACTGTTGCTCTGGTTGCAGATGACAGCCTGGCGGTCCAAGCGGCGCAGCACCCACGCCGAGGGACTCCTCCCACGCAGAACCCTACCTGCCGCAAGCGCTCGCAGGCCTGCCAACATTCAGCGCGGGCCGAGTCCGCGCAATCTTCACTTTCTAAAATAGCTCTGCTGCGAAACCAGCAATCGCCAGTGGACGTCGTAGCAGAACATCCACAGGACTTTTCGAAAAGGCAGAATCAGTCCGAATCTCAAAGGAGTGTTGGCAGTCGGGTGTAGAAGAAACAGAACCCAAATTAATCTCATCCAGAACTCTGCCCTGTTCCACGGAAGCGCAGCAGGCTCAAAACTAGGGGCGCGCCGACCTCGTAGCTTTCACACTTGACAGCATTGGTGTACGTTGCAAACTGTCAGGGGCCAGAAGTGGACTCATCTTCAAATTCGGACCAAGCATGAGACCAGGAGCCTACTGAAACAATCCAGAGAAATATTTTGTACGTGACTATTTAGCATCTTTTGTACAAGCAATCCAGAAGAGCAAACACTGGCTTAAAACTGAAAGACAGACGTCTATTTTAGGAAGACTTTAGAGAATTCATCCCTTAGCTCCTCGTACAAAGCTGCTATTTTTTCGTGCTTTTTAGAAACTTCGTAACAGAGAAATCACAATTGGACATAAGAAAAAAAAGTATTTTTGCCCAACTTTCAAGACCAGAAGCTATTTTAGAGCAGAAGAATTCGTTTACTGAGGATACTGAACACCTTTTATTTTCGAAATTTCTGAGAAATAATTTGGAGACCTTGCAGAGAAGATATTTTAGAGGAACACTGACTAAACCCAGTTATGAAACCTTACAGAGAAAGAGTGATGTATATAACAAGCATAGAAATCGCACATGAAGATAGTATTTTTCTCCAGCTTCCTCAGTAAGAAACTGCAACACTATTTTGGAGCAAAAATATTCTTTTTGAAGAAAATCTGCCAGTTGTTTTCAACATTATAACTGAGCTTTTTATAAGTCTCCTAGAAAACCTATTTTCGTGAAATACTAATGGAGGAAAATATACTACCAGCAGTAAAGATGATCTGTATTCGACATTGAATTTTTATCGTATTTTCTAAACCATAAATTAATTCAGAATAGAACAGTGGTGATACATTTTATTGCTTTGCAACACAATGCGTAGCAACGTATAGATTTGGAAACCGTGTCAATTTATCTTTCCTGTTTTCATTGCTCATGCGAAAATACTGTATGCTACAATTAAATCTGGTAAAATAACTGGTATTATTGGTTCGGAATATGTAAATCTGAGAAAGTTCAGCCAAAGGTAAAAAAAATATTTATGCACACTCAAAAGTGGCAACCTTTGCGATTAACTGTTAAATTATTCGCAGAAAAATAGATTTTGTCGACGAATATTACTAGACGTCTCTTGTGTTAAGACATTTATGGGAAATACGTAGAAAATTAACACAGAGATATATTTGGTGTCCGGTTTTTGTACTGTTGTTGCATTGGCGTTTTACATACAGTTAATGAGACTTTTTATACTATATTGAAGAGCGAGACGTGGGAGATAATACTTGAAATTTTAACAAACATTCTGCCATTGGTACATCAAGTAGAAGAGTTTCTAACAAGATTTTTGATTCTCAGGTTTATTTTCTAGTCTTTGGATACTGTCTTCAGATAAGAGTCTCTTTTGTGAAACGAGTCATTTTGGTACTACGTCTTGAAGTAATCTGGCCTCTTTTCGGTACATTGTGGGCAAATGAAATAACCAAAGTTAGGGAGAAAAGTAATTTCTGGCATTTCTAATTTCCAGAACATTATTCCATTAGTAACAAAAGTGAGTCACAAGATAGCAGAGTTCTTATACTTTACTGGTTGCGTTTTCCACTGAGACATTGGCGTACCAAGGCGTGCAGGAAGAAAATATAAACCACGAAACTCTCTGGTGCTCACCTTCACGGGACATACTTCCTATTGCGCTGGAGTTGGGACCATTTGGATCAGTCTCCGTGGAGTACTAACGCCGTCGACGTTAACCAGTTGCTTCGACCCTGGTGGAGCGTCGAGTCCTTCTGCACGGAGAAGTGCCGCGACGCAGGAAGAGTCGCGACCTAGGGGCGGCGGCCATAAGCGGCGGACATCGACGGCGCCAGCAAGTGTCTGAGTGACGTAGGCAGCAGCCGGCACATCAGGTCTGTCGCCTGTGTCCTGTCTCGCCACGACCCGCTTGCCCGCTCCACACCCTTCAATGTCGCTCGTTCGTGTAGACACCTACCTGCTAACTGTGTTGCCAGTCATGTGTAAGTAGTCGGTGTCGTACTGTTCCTTTTCTCTCTTCTTTCATTCTCTTTCCCTTTTATCTTCTTTAAATCACAGCTTTACGTTCGCACACACAGTTCAAGCAACATCTACTGCGCGCAACACCGCACACACACAAACACACACACAATGCGACATACTACAATGGTCCGCAAAACACTAGCTCTTTCTCAGAACGGAATGAGGAAGCATCTCATGTAGAGATGCAGAAAGAGACCTCACACGAAAAAGTGTAGCCCAGAAGTACGTTCACTTGTTTCAGTTTGTTGTGTTGGAATTGCTTACAGTAAATGCTCCCGCTTGCCTAACTCATAACTGCATAAACGGCATCAGATCAGAAGACCGAAACATTTTAATTAATTAATGAACTAGTTCCGAACTGTGCGAACTAAGTCGTATCGAAAAACCGAAATTGTTCGGTTAGTTCACTTAAGTTCAGTTAATGAACCCGCGATCGTCAGATCGGAAGACCGAAACAGTTATGATAGTGTATGTCAGTCTTTTTCCTATTAATCGTCATATATAAATTGGGTTAAAACTATATCTATTAACGCAATTTTGCATCTAGAACTAAGAAAATTTGTTTGTGGTTTTTCGATCACATATTAACCCTCTCACGCGTCTCGTCCTGCAATGAGAAAACTTAAATTTTGTTTCAGTTTTGTCAACTTTGACAACTGAGGTGACCGTAAAAGCACATGTACCTCATACGACTAAAAAAAAATACTAAAATTTCTTCTAGACGGCACTGTTAGTCGTTGGGCTAACAAAGAAATTAAAAGTAGAGATTATAAGAAAGAGTAGAGGCAGGCCTTCAGATGAAAGCACAATGTTGTCTGTACATCGAAAAAAAATTATATATATATATATATATATATATATATATATATATATATATATATATATATATATATATATATATATATATATAAGAGCCTCTCATTCGGTACACAACGAATTACGCTTCGCTGGGGTATAACCCTGCGAAGCCAAGTCAGGTGATCCCAATGCCAACAGGTGTCGTGATCGGGACTGCCGACGGAAAAAAAAAATTACATCTGAGAAAAGTGTAAACTGGCCTTGTGCCTTGAAAGCCTGAAATATTTTCAATTTACGAAAAATACAAAACAGTGCCCACTCTTCATCTATTCTTTGATATTATTATTAGATGTTCCATGTGAAATGTAGCAGTTTTCGTACTCACTGTCCTCATTTGAGGATACCTCCCTACTGGTCTATGGAATTATTTCTTTTTTAGTTTTATTTTATTTATTTATTCTTTTTCGATAAATTATGATGCATTCTTCACTAGATACGTCTTAAAATACCAAATAATGTATCAGAAATTTTGTTCAGTGTAGGGTTGATAATTCCTGCATGAGAGGGTTAAATATCTATTTCAAATATTTTGGAAATTCAACCTGTAAGGGAGTGAAAAATAGTTAAGTTTTTTCTGAAAATAAAGTGAATCATGTAGTTAATCGGAACTAGTTCATGTAACTGCTGAAAGCAAACTATTTAGTTCATTTGAACTAGTTCAGAAGTTCCGAAATGAAAGGGTCCGTAAAAGGTACTTGTCTCATCTCTACACGATCGTTATTCAACAATTAGAGAGACAAATTAGTCTTGGAAAAAACTGTTAGTGGGGTAAGCTTGATACTTTTATAGCTTTAAGTTGGAATCACTGGAATTATCCTGATCAGTCGATGTAGCAACATTGCTGTGTTTTTGACCTCAAAAATACAAATTAAGAGGGCGAGTACGCTTGAAAGTTCCATATTAGTTGAACAACGTCCCGTTACTCCTTTTTAACTTGACGAAGACTTTAAACTAGTGAAAACACTGGCATCAGCAGGAAATTCATATTGACGGTGTTTTGGGACACTGAAGGTCCAGTTTTTGTGATTATCTCCAAAAGTAAACATAGTATTTTTAATTTATTTTTTATTTTCTTTTCTTTTTCTTTTCGTAAAAGTAAACGGTAAAGCATTCTAGGCTGATGCAGTGCAACGAATTGGCTCAGCCGTTTAAACGAAAAGGTTTTTCTTGCTCTATAACCCCTTCTCTTTGCTGTGAAACGTTTGCGTGAATTCTGTATGAATAAAACACCATATTTCATTCGTTGAACGATTAAAAGTCTCCCTCTTGATATTTTCTCACTATAAGCAGCAGAGAATACCGACCTATAGATTGTAACGCTTTCCAAAAGTTCTTTTGAGGAATACAATGTTATCGCCAGAAAAACGTTTCCAACACACGACGAAATGCATATTTCTTAGCAGAGTAACTTACCAAAGTCGAGTCGCTTACTTATCAATGAACACGATTCGTGATTTTTATACATTTGAATATAACACATACTTTCCTCCAAGCTTTTTCTCTCTTTAACAGCTTTTCATTTGATATCACCATCAAAACACTATGAATGAACACTGTTGCACTAATAAAGAAACTCTTCACAGAATAGTGTAATGCACACAGGATGTTTCTCACCTCTTTATTTTTCCTCTTGTAGTTCTCCTTCTGAAATGCCTTACTTTAATGCAAAATTCCTGTTGCTAGTAGATGGTGCTTAACTGCTTTGAGATCAACCTCACTGCCTTCTTGGAGAATGACAGCTTAAGCAACGTTGTATGTTTTTAGAATGTCGCTCCTTTTTTTATTGTAGAGCATGGTGCATGATTAGTTACTTTTAGAATTTGCTTGAGTTTTTCTAATTTAATAAATCTTTGAACCTATCGATGTTACATTCCAGTACTTTTACTCCTTAATGATCTTCCGACAACATTGAAAATTACATCACTTCTATTGCCACAGAAATAGTTTCTCGGCATGATATAAAAACGGGATATTATTTTTCGTTAAAATTATGGATTGTATCAGGCTAAACAGAGGAAAATTTCAGCGATAATCTGAATTAATCGGTTATTAAATGGATTGCTAATTGATTGATTGAAATAATCGTCCATCGATTGTTATGTTGTTCGTAACTCCTCTGAGCGGTATCTGGATCTTTTTCTATTGATTCAGTCAATCTCGTGTTGTACAGAACCTACACTGACGCGCAATATTTAAATACTGTTAGAAGGAATGTTTGCTAAGTTACTTGCTCTATTAGCCAACAACACTTTCTGAGGATTCTCCAACCGCATTCTGGGATTTGCCTCAGCTGTGATAAATTTTTTTTTATCATTCCACTTCAGAGCACTACATTTGTATACCCCATACATATTATGAAAGTATTTGCTTCCGTTGATTGATCTATAATGCTGTAATCATAATGCAGGATAAAAGTTCCCGGCTTTCTGCACATGTCAAGTGGTTAGAAGTCGACGAGCTTTCGGCCAAGAATTTCTTCATCATTGTCAAGTGGCATAACTGCTTAGTGGTTGTTAGTACAGGGTATATGCACTAGCTTCTGGCTGTGACGTCACAGGTGCCCGGCGACATCGCCATATATGGGCATGCATTGACGAGGTGATCGATGGGCGAATTTCAACTCTGCGATCGGTGGATCCCGCGTTGAGCTGTAGCTCTCTGTCTCTGTTAAGGGTGTTGTCAGTGGTTTTAATTTAGATGTCAACCTTAATTATATTGTCCAAGAAGCCGTTTGCGCGAGCTGTGAGGGACGTTTCATCGAATTCGATTCATGACCGCTTACTGAAGCATGCTCAGCTAAAGCAGTGATACCAGTGACGTCATAGCAGACAGCTATAGTCCGTGTAACGTAAGAAGGCGGCCCAGTTTTCAGCCGTTCTGCGCATCCACCTCCACTAAAGCAGTGGCAGCCAGTAATGTTCATTCTGTTCAAAATGTTCAAATGTTTGTTAACCTTATGGGACTTAACTACAGGGTCATCAGTCCCTAAACTTACAAACTACTTATGAACTACCTTATACTATGGACGGCACAAATATCCATGCCCGAGGGGGGATTCGAACCCCCGACCGTAGTGGCCGTGCAGACCGTGACTGGAGCGCCTCAGTCCCCTCGGCCACCGCGGCCGGCTGTTCATTCTGTAGGCGCGTGTCTGGCCATGAGTTACGCAATGTTTCTCCCGCAGGCGCAACTGTTGGCGCTCGGCCGTAGCTCCTCCCCTCCACGCTTCCCCTATGCTCCGCCTCTATGGGCGGAAAAGCCTTCTTACGTGATGCCAGCTATAGTGTATATAAGCCCATACTAGCAGCCATTAGGCAGTCCTACCACTTGACAATGGCGAAGGATTGCTTGGCCGCAAGCTTGTGGAGTTTTAACCACTTGACATAGATAGGAACCCGAGATTTTTTCATTCAATATTATCGCTGCGAGACAGTGCACTCTTAAATAATACAGATTTGTGTGTACAGGCCCATACTAGCAACTATTAGGCAGTTGCCCCACTTGATAATGGCGAAGGATTGCTTGGCCGCAAGCTTGTGGAATTTTTAACCACTTGGCATAGACAGGAACGCGAGATCTTTTCATTCAATAATATCGCCGCAAGACAGTGCATTCTTAAATAATACAGATTTCTATGTACTACAGTACCTCACATTTACTTAGATTTATTTGTGTGCGTCATTAAATTGGTTACAGTTTCCGTTATAGCTTACCGAAAACCGCGCCGCGATGTATTCACTCGCTGTGTGTACTTTTTGTGCGTCGCGTGTTCGCTACCTCATCCTGTTCACTTCTTCAATTGCCAAAGACGAGACGCAAAAGTGAAAATGCAGTCGCTTTTGATGCAGGCGCAGAAGTACAACGAATCAGGTCCGCAGCGCTCGTCGCAGTTGGCAGGGAGCGCTCCCCACTGAGCAGCCAGCGTCGCATACCTGAGCCAGTTCCTTTGATCAGCCGGGCTGACAAGTGGCCATTGATTTCTGCAGCTTTCAGCGTTTGTGCGCCGTGCCTGCGCTCCCTTCAAAGCACCAGAAACGACTGCAGCTGTCCATTGTCAGAGGCCGTTTGATGGCACCCGTATCGGCGACAGCCGATTGTATTCAAATGTCATCACCCGTAGCGGTCGCGCCAGCGCGAGTACAGATGAACGGCATTGTCACACCCCATATGTCGAACTGCTGCTGAATATTTCAGTACCGCGGTATTTGAAATATAGTTTTGGCGAAAAGGTTGCATACTGCTCTCATGAAAAATGGAGTTCTTATTTTCGTATTACCCGATCACTTTACAATTGCCGTTTTAGCAGAGGGCGCTGCGAAGTTTTGGCGCGTTCTGCTAGTTGTTGTTTCAAGTGACGCAATAGCGGTGTAAGTCCGATCAATTAAAATTCAGTATCAACGATACTGGATGTCAGGAGAGGCGTTGAATTAAAAATGTTGCCATTGTCTGAGATTCGAACGCAGGACCTTCTTCTTACTAGGCAGACGCTTTAGCCACTCAGCTAATGCAGCCTTATTGATAATGTGGCTGGATGGACTGTAGAAGAGCACAACTCCGTCCACAACACAAACTTTAATTCTGGAGGAAGATGTGCTGCTGCATTATCCGTTAAGGCCGCGTTAGTTGAGTCGTTAAGGCATCTATATAGTAAGCAGTAAGTCCCAGGATTGAATCCCGGCCACAGATAAAATTTTTATTCAACGCCCCTCCCTAAATAAGTACAGGCTTAATGCCCACTGCTCGAATTTCACAGCGGAGCTTATTGCCCTGTATCAGGCTGTACTCTTCATCCGTCGACACCGTTCTCCTTCTTATGTTATCTGCTCTGACTACCTCAGCGCCATCCAGAGTCTGAGCGACCCCTTTTCAGCCCATCCTATTGTGCACCGAATAAACCGCTCCCTTCAGTTATTTGCTTCTGACGGCCCTCGCGTCCACCTCCTGTGGGTGCCCGGCCACGCAGGCGTGCCTGGTAACGAGGCTGCTGATGCCGCTGCCAATGCTGCAACTCTCTTACGTCGGACAGCTACGTACTGTGTCCCATCGCATGATATTGAAGGGGCTCTTTCGCGGCGCCTTATATCGTCGTGGCATAATGTGTGGTCTTCACTGACTAATAATAGGCTCCGGACCATTAAACCGCTGCCGGTGGCTTGGATGACCTCATCACGCCGCTCGCGACGAGAAGAGATCATCTTGGCCCGGTTGCGGATCGGACATTGCCGGTTCAGCCACCGCCACTTGCTCAGTGGTGACCCCGCACCGTTATGTTCCTGTGGCCACCCGCTCTCGGTGCACCATGTTTTATTGTCGTGTTCAAATTTTACTCCTGTTCGGCTTGCACTACATCTGCCGGACACATTGGAAGAAATTTTAGCTGATGACGTGCGGGCTGTTGCTCGAGTATTGGATTTTATCAATTTGACCAATTTGTCAAGGGACATTTAGCTCTTCGCTTTGTTGTTTTTTATTCTATGTTTTTTAGCTGTTTTTATATAGTCTTATTATCCTAGGGTATATCCCAGTTTTGATTCGGGCGCTAATGACCTTAGTAGTTGTGCGCCCTAAAACCACAAAAATGCCCCTTCCTAAATTCAATATCTTTGATATCATCATCATCATCTACTAGAGTTTCCCACCGCTGGCCAGATCTGCTAGGAAGATAGGCCTATCCATCGCTCCCTAACCTCGCACCACGTTTCCTCTTGCAGTTTGTCCCATTCTTCTTTGTTCTGCTTTCCTTTCTTTACTCCCATTAATATTTGCCAATTAAATAAGCTTCTCCGGCGTCAGATAATAGAAAATGACTTCAGCTAGTTACGTTAGAAAAATAATAACAAAAGTTTTAGAAAATAAAATGATAATAGACTAATTAAATTCATATCTATTACTATACAACAGTGGTATCGGGAGGTTCTGTAATGCAAGTAGATGGGCATAAATACCAAAATGTTTCGTTAGAAGTTCTTACATTTTACAAAGAAAAGGTGCACGAAGGATAGGTAAAAACCTTTCCAATTAAGTGGCTGAAACTACCGTTCTGGGTCTTTCACAAACTCATACCATACGACCTGTGGCGCAGCCAGGATCTAATAATAATGGTTTTGCCATTTAATATTAAAATTAAATATCTTTAATATCACATTTTGTAAATTATTTTAAACCTCCCCCCTGTAGGTTGGCGAAAAGTACTAATTTTTCACTCCCCCCCCCCCCGCCCAAAAATTCCGGTGACGCAGTCTGCATCATGACCCTCCCTCCCCCCCCCCCCCCTGTGGGCACCTCTGGCCTATTGAATTTATTAATGGTAAAGGGTTCTTAACATTCGCTATCAGAAATATAAGAAGCTCGCCGATGTAATAACTGTTTAATTCACATGAGGCTATGTGTAAAAACTGAACTAAAATAAAACTATTGTTGTCCGTAGTTTTTTGCTCCCTTCATCAGATTTATCTCGGTGACGCCGCTGATCTGCTAAGCAGCGGATCGCCGCATATGAACAGTCGGCTCGTAACTTCAGCATAGCAGCAACAATAGCGGCAGCATCAGAGCTGGTCGCGGCGGCATTAAAACCGCTCACAGTAACAGCAGCACACGTTCTCAGTGGCGGCATCACGTTGGCGACCCACTGTCACGTTCACTTGTGTTTGGCAAATTATAGTTACGTTGAGATTTATTGCATGTGGACTACTTCAAATTTCTGTTTCGGTCTGCTTAAAAAAAAATTGTCTTTGGGTGGTGCCGGGAGGGGAGGGGCTTCAGCGCCAATAGACCTCCCCCCCCCCTCCCAACGTGGCTGCACCACTGCATGCGACTTCACGTTTATATCTGTAACGGAGGTCCCGAGGAAAAATGTCAGCGAGTAGGGCGCTGTGCTGGCACTCGGCCACGGCGGGCAAAGGACGGGCGCCCTGGGGGTGACCTTTGGGCGGAGGCGTCGTGTGCGGCGTGACGGCGCGTCCCATGTCCAGTGGACAACCCCGCCCCTAGCCGGTCGATACTCCGATATAGACACACGCCGCGTGCTGGCCGCTGCGGCTCAGCCCAGGAATGCCGCCACCAGCCGCTGGTCTCCAGCAGAGGGGCGCACCTTCCCAGAGAGGGGCCCAGCGCTCCAGAGATCTCAACCGACAGTGGACGGTTGAAGCTGGTCGGCTGCGCTCCGCTCACATATTCTCTCCGCCCACTGCCAACCTCAGCGATGTACATCTACATCTACATGGGATACTCTGCAAATCACATTTAAGTGCCTGGCAGAGGGTTCATCGAACCACCATTATACTATTTATTTCCCATTCCATTCTCGAATAGCGCGCGGGAAGAAAGAACACCTGAATCTCTCTGTTCGAGCTCTGATTTCTCGTATTTTATTCCGATGATCATATCTACCGATGTAAGTGGGAGTCAACAATATATTTTCGCATTCGGAGGAGAATGCTGGCGATTGGAGTTTTGCAAGTAGCCCACGCTGCAGCGATAAGCGCCGTTGTTGTAATGATTCCCATCCCAGATCCTGTATCATTTCCGTAACGCATTCTCCCCTGTATCGTGACAATACAACACGAGCTGCCCTTCTTTGGACTGTTTCGATGCCGTCTGTCAAACCCACCTGATAAAGATCCCACACTGGGCAGCAATACTCCAAAAAATGGACGGACAAGTGTAGTGTATGCAATTTCTTTTGTAATTCTGTTGCATCTTTTAAGGGTTCTGCCAATAAAACGCAGTCTTTGGTTCCCCTTTCCCACGATATTATCTACGTGTTCTTTCCAATTTAAGTCTGAAGTAATAGTAATTCCTAGGTATTTTGTGGAGTTTACGGCCTTCACATTTGATTGATGGCCACTACACTCGCTCCGAGGTATTGTACGACCAACAAGGTGTTCAACGCTATGTGGCGCTCCAGACCGCTTGGCTTTGTGGAACAGACTGTCCACTACATGCAGTGCCAGGCAGGTATCAACAGATTTCCTCTCCCGGCACGTGTCACACCGTACAAGTGTTACAAACTCACAGGCGGCGTCGCCTAGTGTTCTCCCTCTCTGTCTAGGCAGAACGCTTCGCTCAGTAGCCTTCCTACTGCACACAGCTTTCTCCAGCATAAACTGACTCTTACATTGGTTCTTGGTAGAATATTTGATACATTTTTAAGGAAACACAAGCCAATTGCCGGTTCATCTAGTACCAAAAATTCTGTAGAATATTAGACAGTTACCTGTGTATATAGAGGGGCTCTTCGAAGGATATGAACTTAGAGACAATATTGTAGGAAGGGGAGAAGAAGTAGATGAGGATGACATAGGAGCTACTATACTGAGAGATGAATTTGACAGAGTACTGAAAGACGTAAGTCGAAACACGGCCTCTGGAGTAGATGACATTCCCTTCGAGCTACTGATGTCTCTGGGAGAACCAGCCATGACAAAAACTGTTTCACCTGGTGTGTAAGATGTATGAGACAGGTGAAGTACCCTCAGATTTTAAGAAAAATGTTATAATCCCCATTCCAAAGAAAGCAGGTGCAGACAGGTGTGAAAACTATAGAACCATCAGTTTAATAAGCCATGGTTGGAAAATACTAACAAATTATTTAGAGAAGGATGAAAAAGCTGGTAGAAGCCGACCTCGGGGAGGATCAGTTTGGGTTCAAGAGAAATGTTGGAACACGGGAGGCAATACTCACTTTACGGCTTATCCTAGAAGATAGATTAAGAAAAGGCAAACCTACATTTCTAGCTTTTGTAGATTTGGAGAAGGCTTTTGACAATGTTGATTGGAATAAACTCTTTCAAGTTCTGATGCAAGCAGGAGTAAAATATAGGGAGTGTAAAGATATTTACAACTTGTACAAAAACCAGACAGCAGTTGTCAGAGTAGAAGGGCATGAAAGGGATGCAGTGGTTGGGAAGGGAGTAAGACAGGGTTGTAGCCTTTCTCAAATGTTATTCAATTTGTACATTGAGCAAGCTATAAACGAAAGCAAGAAGAAATTTGGAGGAGGAATTAAAGTTAAAAAAAAATCTTGACATGTTCCACATCCACGAGGATCTCCTCAACATGGATCTACGGAACGAAAAACTAATTTAATCTAATCTAAATCAGCGAACCAACCAACTGGTAGCAGCCTACACCCGTTCCGACCGACTGCACGCAGCGCCGCCCTGTTCAGGTGTCTGTTTGTCGAACTGTTTTTTGTTTTCGCGTGTTCGCTGTGCAGACGACCTGAGGCATGGAAGTTTGTCGGGAAGCGCTGCACGCGGTACAATTTGTCGGTTGAAATTGTGAGGGAATCGGAGATCAGGTGGTCAGGGACAAACAACCGGCCGGCAAGGAAAGTTGGTCGGCAAGCGTCTAAAACAGCCCAATCTATCGGGTGACCAACGAATTCGTCCAATAAATCGCATCGTGTGTAGGGCCCATAAATGTGAAGGGGCGAGTCAGGAGTCAAGCGGTGCGGCGTGTGGAGCTTCGCAGTAGGCAGTGCCGCCACTGGCGGGTGGTGCTTCAGATGACTGGGGGTGCACTTCTTTGAGAATTGGTCACACCTCTGCGAGTGACGCCCTGGAAAGGGCCCCGGTTCGCTCAACCCCCTCCCCCACTAGCACCTCTTTGGATATATTTTCGTTAAAAGATCTGCAGAATGTCTTACACGGCTAAAAGTTTTGTGTCCCAACTTCGTCGCCGCTTTTGTGTCCCAGCCTCGTCGTAGGTGTCGGTGGCCGAGTGGAATGAGACCGACACAGGAACAAAAATAGCACGCTGGTGCAGGTACGGAG
The DNA here is from genome assembly GCA_026315105.1 of Locusta migratoria. Lineage (NCBI taxonomy): Eukaryota > Metazoa > Arthropoda > Insecta > Orthoptera > Acrididae > Locusta > Locusta migratoria. The sequence continues at coordinate 214,318,660 of CM048744.1, read as the reverse complement.
GGGAGCAGCCAGAAACTATAAACACTAGAGTAAATTAGAAAGAGATATATATTGCACAGAATGTAACAATACTTAACTTTTACATAGTACTGCAGAATGTTGATACATAGTTGTTAGAGGCCTGCCTAGTGCCTGTACAATAGCAAAGTCTTCACTGGTGCCTATCTGATTACGAAGGTCCTAACTGGTTGCTATCTCAGTCCGAAGTGACCGATGTCTTTCCGTGGTGGCCACGAGCGGGGTTGCAGCAGAGGGCGCTCGTGGCTGTCGTCGTGAGAACGCCGCGCCGTGCGTGCATGGCGGCGCGCGGCGAAAGTAGGTGGCGCGCACTTTGTACTGGTGCGACACCACACCCCTCCCCCCCCAAACCGCCACGCCGTCGTGGCGTAGGGCTGAGGGCCACGGCGACGGCAGTGGGAGGAGGGCCTGGGCGGGGGCGTTACTGGTGGGACGGGCGTCGTAGCTGAGGCTGGGATCGAGACGCCGTCCGCGCCCCGGCATCCGCCTTGCGATCCTCCAGGGAACCCACCGAAACCTGGGGAAGGGCGCACCCTGCCGCCCAGATTGAGCAGGTCATCTTCTTCTGAGGTGCGTGGCCCAAGCTGGGGGGGCCCCGCACGGTCCCGGAGTCCCTCTCGGTGATGCTGTCAAAAAGGATCCTAGCCGGTGAAGCAATAGGGTGAAAAAGATACTCAAAATCTCGTGTTGCACGCTTGCCTTACTGAGCCGGTGTTGTTATCATTTACATCCTCTATACCGTCTTTAGCGACTATGATACAGTGTGGTATTTGGGCCTGGGGCGCTTCGCTTTAAACATCTTCAGTAGTCAGTTTTTCCTCACGTGTACAACTTTTCAAAACATGTTTGATTTATGTACAATTCCCTTTAATGACATGAGATGTACTTTCGTAGATCCACTTACTGCGTCTGGAGCAGACAACCCACGAACGCCGTCCTCCGTTGACGTTTGTTAAACCCGGATACCAGATATGCTGAAAAGGTTTGCCTACACACCAGAAGAAAGGAGGCGTTGAAACAAACACTTCACAGGTGTAACCGGTCCTATAGCTCTTCGCTAGATAACTTTTTGTTGTACTTGGGGTGCCGCATTCGATTCCTGCCCTGTAGAATGATTTCTGAATAGAAGAATGTCTCTCCATGACTAAAGCAATAAGTATATACATGTGGCGTCTGTTCGGAGAGAACAGAAGTCACATTCTGATCCTGCAGTTGTTATTATTTAATATTCATAGAATATAAGACTTCAACTGCTATTGGGCAAAGCTGAAAATGTGTACCCAGCCGGGATTCGAACCCGGGTCTCCTGCTTTCTAGGCAGTTGCGCTGACCCCTACACCACTGGGGACACAGTTATCACCGCACCTGCAAGGACTACCCATGCACGCCCCCCGTCAGATACAAATTTCCAGCTTCGCCCTGCCCATAGTACTCAAACTCGTAGTTTAACTAATTCCCGTAAGAGTAAGGGCTTCAAACTTGCCCACCCCTCCCCACTAACGATAGGATCATTGCCCGTCATCGGCATATTATATATATACATGTGGCGTCTGTTCGGAGAGAACAGAAGTCACATTCTGATCCTGCAGTTGTTATTATTTAATATTCATAGAATATAAGACTTCAACTGCTATTGGGCAAGCCCTTACTCTTACGGGAATTAGTTAAACTACGAGTTTGAGTACTATGGGCAGGGCGAAGCTGGGAATTTGTATCTGACGGGGGGCGTGCATGGGTAGTCCTTGCAGGTGCGGTGATCACTGTGTCCCCAGTGGTGTAGGGGTCAGCGCAACTGACTAGAAAGCAGGAGACCCGGATTCGAATCCCGGCTGGGTACACATTTTCAGCTTTGCCCAATAGCAGTTGAAGTCTTATATTCTATGAATATTAAAGCAATAATCACAAGACCCAACGCATATTAATAATCTGTTTCAAGTCATATCAACATATGTCAGCTAATTTAGAAACAAGAGAACGCAAAAATTCGCGCTTCACAATTGGCAATATTGAGTAAATACTGTTATATATCTAATAACAGTAAAGAATAATGAATACAATAAATGATGTTCCCTTATAGCTACGTTATAGCCTTACAGATTTTTATTATTGCGTTATTCATAAGGAAGATTCTCAAATGCTTAGTAGTCTTCTCGTATGCATTTACTCTCGGTACAATCATGGGAACTTTTTAACATTTCTGCTGGCACTGAACTAGACTTGCGCATAATGGTTCGCGAACTAGTTCGTTCTTTTAGTTCGTCCGCTCCCAGCGACGGCTGAGTGGCGTGGTCTGCACGTGCAGGTGGAGGGAGAAGTTCCCCCACCTAGCTGCTTCATGCGCTTGCTGCGTGAGCCGCTAACAATATCACACAGACCAAAAGAAACAGTTTGTGGATAATTTCTCGCTTTTAAGTTTAGAGTTATCTCTATATCTTGGCATTATGAAATTTATTAGTCAGATATTTCTGAGTGCAGAATACTTCAAAACAGAAATTTTGTAGCACTGAACTAAGTAATCTAGCAGGCAGACGCTCACCTCGAAATGGCTCTCATCAGCAGAAGGCAAATGGCTACTGCCCGTCGGTCTTCGGAAAAGAATCCAACGAACTAAGAAGCGAGATACCTTGGACGCAATAGTTCGCGACTGGTAACGCATGGCTTAGTTCGCGACCGATCGCGCATATTTTAGTTCGCGACCGATCGCGCATATCTTAGTTCGCGACCGGCTGCGAAGTAGCTCGCTCTTTTTAGTACGTTCGCTCTTTTTGGCCTTTGCTACCGCTACTTAAAGAGCTCTTTCTTTTGTTATGACAGCTTTTTTATATTATGATCAGTGTTGCCCAAGCGAGTGCTATTACCCGTATTTTTGGACAATTGGACATGAAACACTTTAGCAAATAAACCAGGTATTTACACGAATGGGTGATACAGTGGTATTCAACTACGTTGCATACAGAGTACTCGTAGTAAATATTATTTAGACAGTGCTGAATACCTTAGAAAATTTGTGGCAGTGAACTATGAAACTACTGCTGAGCTGCATCTCAGCTCGAAATGACGGTATCCGGCAGAAGGGACTCAAGCGATTCTGCGCGCTGCGCGTCCTCTCGCTCTTCCCCGCCAGTCTTCGGAAAAGGAGCGGTCGAACTAAGAGGCCAGGGATCTGCGAACTAGTTCGCGTAGTTCGCCTGTGGGAGCGCTCTTCCGAAGTAGTTCGTTCGCGAACTACACAAGACTACCTGTTTGCACTTCTTTCAACTCGAACTGAGGCGTCGGTCTACCAAGCTTAAGGCTGAGTAATTTGTTTCTAAAAGATACTGAACGTTGTTCATTTTTCTTTGGTAATAAACACGAAGAACGTATGAATATGCATGTGAACACTAAAACACAGTAAGTGATTGCAGTGTTAAGTGATTGTAACCAAATGAATCTGTTAAGACGAAGAGGAAGCTACCTTCGGGTCATGTAACACTGTACGCAGCACCCATTCCGAACCTTACGCATGCGCAAAGGCTGCTCTCCCCCACATCTTTTTAAACACTTAAATATTCGTTACAACGGAAAGTATAAATGTAATTTATCCTCAAAATCACGACACATTTGCTGATATGTCCAAAGATATTTGGCAAGTAACAATACTAGTCACTGTTGTTCCCGTATGTGTTAAAATCAGTATTGAGTTTTAAAATACTGGCTTGCAGTATTTTTGTTTGGCAACAGCACTCTGCAAACCCAGATTTTCTTTCGGGGCTCCCTGCTCCCCTTCACCCCGTCTTTACACACTCCAAGTTTTGCCTTCATCGGCGAGCTTCTAGTGCTATCATATGGTGCCGTTGAAAGCCGGTACGGGAAAAAAAATAGTAGTAGCTGAATAAATAATGAAAAACTAGAAAGTAAATAAAAAGATAATAACAAAGAAACACAACTTTTTTCCCTTCTGGGATGGCTGTCCTAGGTGGCCAATTTTGTTTCTTTACAGAACTCGGTTAATCGTGAAAAAAGGAAGGGAGATAATTTTCGTCCCCCTGTCACAAACATAAAGAAAATTTTACCAGCAAGATGTGTACTTTTCAACTGATTACAGTATAACACTCCACATAATGTACATTTAAATTAAAATTTATGTTCACTGTAGCGAACAACTGAACGAGTAAACCGAAAGTGTTTTCTTCAACAAAGAACATGGGAGGTCTCGAACCCACGACTTTTGACAGTGCAACGCGATTCCTCTAATCGCGCGTCTATTCTTGCTACGTGGAGAGTATAGTGACTCCAATATTATTCATGATTGGATCTTCTGAAGACTTTTATAGTTGATGCGTCTTTAGTTTATAGTTATAAGATGTTTTACCAAATATAACGTGTTATTTGTGAATTTTCAATGCGCCAAAAACAAATATGAAGAGCGGATATTGCCTTAATGGAGGATTTGCCGATGCGCAAGGCGAGATGCGCAGTACGTTCATTGTCTTGCTTCGGAACCATTCGTGCGTAACCGCCAGAGCTCGAGTAGCCAGAAGCTGGCGTCTCTACCAGCCCCCAACGCCAGTGTTAAAAGCGGCGTTTCCCCTCGCCCCTCCCTGCCGCGGGAGCGCCAATATGCTGCCTCCGGGGTATTCAGAAGAGAATTTCAACCTCATCCGCGCATGCGCATTGCAGCACTGCGGCCACTGCCACCTATATTAAGCGGCCGCGCTATCACTCGTATACATGCTGTCTCTGCGACGTAAAACGTTCCTCATTCGATAAAAATACTTTGAATGTGCTTATAAAATGATCTGATAGAGGAACGAAATGGAGAATGATAGTTTAAAAACAATTTTTATTTTATTTATTTACTTTTTTTCACGACGAGCTTTATCCGGGGGTTCAGTGAACCAGTGAATCAAGCAGCCCAGCTGGCAGTGGCGAGACGCTTCTCTCTCTCTCTCTCTCTCTCTCTCTCTCTCTCTCTCTCTCTGTCACGCTTTGCTTGCAGCCCAGCTCTAGTCGGGACTCGTCGCTTCTGTTCACGCATCAGCACGACTTTAGGAAGTATCGACCGTGTGAAACTCAGCTTGCCCTATTCTCCCATGACACCTTGCGAGCTATGGATGAAGGACAACAGGCAGACTACATCTTTCTCGATTTTCGAAAAGCATTTGACATGGTACCGCAATGCAGACTGCTAACGTAGGAACGAGAATGTGGAATAGGTACCCAAATCTGTGAGTGGCTCAAACAAAGACACCACATGAGTATCGGATTTTAGAATTTTTTGATATTTGTGATGCGTGAAGTTCAGATCTCAAATGATAGTCATCCAAAGCCATTCGAGCAACTCTCCAAAATTGTAGAGAAAATCCACTTTAAAGTTTTGCATGTAAGCAGAAGTACCAATCATCCCTTTCAGTCCCATATTATGAAATCAACTTTGGAAAATTTAATATTCAGTGTTTTCTGTATTAATACAGCGCAGTAAACAGCAAATTATGACTTTTAAAATATTTAGGTCGAACTATTGATTTTTTATGTCATGTATTTCATGCACAACACAGACGTTTGAATCGAGGTATTTTATTACTTGGTTGATAGTTAACACTGCCAAATCAATAATACTAGTTTAATTTTCGTCACAGCACCAAAGACAATCCAATTCACTGCTGGAATAAAATAGAAAGAACTACACTCACGCTCACACTCTCAGCAACGTACAGACGGCAACGCAACTTGAATTCCAAGATGGACAGATTAATGCCTCAGAAGTGGCTTCACGCCGTACCAAGCGGCAAAATGTCGTACTAGAAGCACATTGTTCACCAACAAAAATACAACTTTGAGGATTGATACACAAAATACGGTATAAATCAGCTTTTAATTCTTTGTTGTCGTGGAACAAGACTGGGAATGAAAGGGTTAAATGAATTGTGGCATCTGTCGGTGTAGCTCAGATGGTACTGGTCTGCCCTCACTACCCTAGGGGCGGTGGATCGAATCCTGTCGTGACAGTTTTTATTATTATTATTATTTTGCGTTCGAATACTTACACAATTTTAATATCTAATGGTAATTTCTACGAAAATTTTTGTTTGTTCGTAATTTTCTATATTTTATAGAAGGTTGTTAATAATGATTGTTTCAATAATTAAAAAAAAAGGGTTTAATTTTTTACAGTATTGGCTTCACTGTTAGTTGACGACGATAGTCTTCAAAATTTCAAATGTTTGTTAAGCTTAAGGGACTTAACTGGGGGGTTATCAGTACCTAAACTTACAAACTACTTATGAACTACCTTATACTAAAGACGACGCAAATATCCATGCCCGAAGGTGGATTCGAACCCCCTACCGTAGCGGCCGTGCAGACTGTGATTGGCGTGCCACAGACCGCTCGGCCACTCAATTGTTCAATTTGTGAAAATCTACGACACTGTTTTTGGAAAGTCATCTCCATAGCTACGAATGGATTTCTAAGCAGCTAACCTACTCAACCATCGTTTTACGTGACTACAAGGTTTTCAGCTCGTGTAGATACACATATACAAAAAATGACACAACACATGGAATCACAGATCCCAAAATGTTTCATATAACTGAATTCGAAAACGAGAAAAATATCTGTCACAATGGGATTCGAACGACAGACTCTATGGTTGTGAGGGTAGAACGCTTATACCTGTGCTACACCGACAGATGATTCAATTTTATTAACTACTGGCACTTAGGTGTACTTTGCAAAACTTCAAAATCGATTTTAAAGAGAATTTTTTTTTTTTTTTTTTTAGTTGCGTCGAATCGCTTCGGCTGGTTGTTATTTAAGTTCTAAACATCACGTACCATAAACATAAAAAAATTATAACATCCGATATCCATGTGGTCACCTTGTAAGACTGCTTAAGCAATAGAATCCAGTACGTTGTGCTCTATGGCGAGCGTGTAACCAGAGATTATGGTATAGTCAGGAGTGCACCAGGGAGGTGTGCTAGTACCGTTAATATTTTCTATCAAATAAATGATCTGACGGACATAGTGAGTTGCAATCTGCGGCTGTTTGCTGATGATGCTGTGATGTACAGGAAGGTGTCGTCATTGAATAATTGCAGTAGGCTGCAGGATGACTTCGACCGAATTTCTAGGTGGTGTGAGGAATGGCAAGCCGGCCGCGGTGGCCGAGGTGACTGAGGCGCTCCAGTCACGGTCAGCACGGCCACTACGGTCGGGGGTTCGAATCCCCCCTCGGTCATGGATATTTGTGCCGTCCTAGTTCGTAAGTAGTTCATAAGTAGTTTGTAAGTTTAGGGACTGATGACCCCGTAGTTAAGTCCCATAAGATTTACAAACATTTGAACATTTGATTTGAGGAATGGCAACTAGCTGTAAATGTGGAAAAAATTAAATACCTAGGAACTGGAACTAGGATATAAAAACCATTGTCGGGAAAGAGAAATCTCGAATTCGGTTTACTGGGAGAATTTTAGAAAGATGTGATTCGTCTGTAAAGGAGACCGCATATAAAACGCATATATGATCCTGTCATGAGTATTGCTCAAGTGTTTGGGATCCCCACCAGATCAGTTTTTAGAAAGACATAGAAGCAGTTGAGACGCAGTCGACCAGGTTTGTTGCTGGTAGATTCGAACAATGCGCCAGAGTGAAAAAGCTTCGGGAACTCAAATGGGAGTAGCTGAAGGAAAGGCAGAATTCTTTTCGAGAAACACTGTTGAAGTAATTTGGAGGACCGTAATTTGGCAGTACGATTCTACTGCCGCCAATCTACATTCGCGTTTCATTAAAGTATAATCATAACATTTAAAAAACTGCAACATCAGTGATTTTCCTGTAGTCACTTATGACATTTACGTCTCAACGTCTGAACCGCAAGACGGGATAGTAGAGTAAATGAAATTGAGAAAAAGAAACGCTTGATACGCAAACTATATTATAGATATGAGAAGCAAAGGACTGCCGCCTCGAAACTAGACCACATTTCAAATCTCTGTCAATAATAATGACAGTAGTTTATAAATCTATGGGACTCAGTTGCGTGGTTATTATCCCCCGGCATAAAAACCACTCAAAGTAAGATAAACTAACTTAAGGACATCACACACACCCGTGCCCGAGGGATGACTCGAACCCCCTCGCGCAATTCAGAACGGCGCCTCAATGCGCACGGCTAATTCGCTGTGGCTCAAACCTCCGCCTCACAACTGGAGACAGTTACGGTCTTCCAAAGAAGTAATCCTTGATTTGCGCTGCACAATTACTTCCTGTATTTTGAGAAGTGTCAGAGCATTTAATGAAAAATAAAATCTCTCTAGGCATGTCTGCATACTATTATAAGCTTGCGAAACAACATAGAAATGTTCCTTGTGATGGACTTTGGTAGAAAGTCTGGGAGATAGTCTACTTGACCTTCATTCTAAACGCAGACTGCATCAAGAGCTCTGAATTAGTCTCAGAATGTTGTCTCGCAAGTTGGCGCGGTTACGGTTGAGCTATAATTAGCAAACGTCAATACAGTGTCAGCGTTTTCTTGATCCGACTCCTACTGATTTTATTTTGCTAAGTAACTTTCGCTTGTTACGAAATATAGTTATGTTAGGGATAACGATCTTATCTGGTACTGGGCTGCAGCCTTACATATATACTGACCTACGCCCTTAAGAGATGAAAGTAAGAGACGACAACCGCCCGGTGTAAAATAAAATTTTATGAAATGTACCATTCACGCACCCATTCAATAACTGAGGCCAACGTCATCCCTCGCAGCTCCATCAGCAATAACGCAAAATGGCCGTAAAAACGGATCACGCCCATTGCTGTAACTCCATGAGAAACTTATCGTGGTGACCAGCCTCTGCGAAAATGCCGATAAAAGGTCACAGTAAAATGTAACGGCTTTGGTGTACTGTATATGCCCAAAGGGTCAATTACGTTGGACTGCCACTTTATTGCTTTATATTTCCAGAAATTACCAAAGACCAGGCAGAGAATGGTTTACAGTTAGAAGCAACTTACTAAAAAAGGAGTCTAATATCCGTTATTAATTTTTTTATACTTCGGTTGAGACGTTCTGAGAAGGTGTATTCGAACATGTTGATACAAGAGAACTAGTTTCGTCAATCGTCTTATCAGGAACGTCAGATAGGCAGAAAAATTTTTCAAATGTTTGTAAATCTATGGGACTTACGTGCTGTGGTTACCAGTCCATAGCATTAAACATTACTTCAACTAACTTACGTATGACTGTTCGTCCATACTGAACTCGGATATCAAATAATTTTGGCTGTTGGTTAAAATGCGATTAGAGAGAATGTTACGCGTTCAGTGCATAGATATTATCACAACAGTACAGTCGTAATTGTAAAAAGGTAAAGCAGTTAACAAACCGAAGATTGGTTTGAACACCAGTGCTTTACTAGGCATGGTCCTATTTGGAGGTGGAATGCCGTTGCCTTCTTCTGACCTTCGAACTGACTTACCCAGCCAGTTACAGGGGGACGTACAGTCTAAAGTGGGTGCCGAACCACTTCGCTACTCGGTATTTTTCACATGAGCAACACTGCCAGTGGTGAAAGAAACGGTAAGGACCTAGCGGGGATCGAACCCGCGACCTTTGGATTTATAGTCTGGCACTCTGGCACTTTGCAACCGAGGCGCAGTCGTAATTTTATGATTTTTTGCAAACATTTCGGAGAAAAATAATAAACTATGGTCGTAATTGTATCCTCCATAATTTATTATTTTTCTCCGAAATGTTTGCAAAAAGTCATAAAAGTACAGGAATATCTAAAGTGGGACGCAAAACATGTCACAGGCGATTTTTTTCATTTGTCTACATACAACTTCCAAACGGAATTGAGGAATATTGCCCGATGCCTCATAAAATGTAAGAGCTCAACACAAGTTTTGGCAAAGTCTTATTATTTGCTGCGATTCATTGTGTCGCAGTTTAATCCTTTAGTGCATAGTGTAGCTGATCAGCTACATACCTTATTTTTTCAATTATCTCTCAAACTGATCAAAATTTTCTCAAATTCATTTGTAACTGCTTCCATACATAGTGTTACACATGCTAGTAGCTCGTGCTAGAAATAATAAATTGCAGAGTGCTACTGAATCAGTTTAACAGTTAGCTGCATTGAGTTACTCCTAACATGTGAATTTGTTTACTTTAGTATTCCTCCTTTGCCTCTTATGTTTTTTTTTTCATATTTCTTATCGTTTCAGAGATATTTGCAAAAATAACGGCGATTTTGGGATGTCTGTGTGTCCGTAACGTGTTCCCCGTTTTTAAGACTAACCATTCAACCGATCAACACCAAATTTTACAGACATAATTGTAGGCCGACAGAGACCAGAACCTTCCTTTTTCAAATTTTTCGGACAAAAAATACGGTAGTAATAGTAGAAAACGCCGTTTTGTAATATAATTGTAATTGCAAACGAACGGTTCATCTGACACGAAAATTGAATAACCTAATTGGTAGTGAGAAATATTCTCTACAACATCGCCCTATTATGTTTTTTTTTTCATATATTGCATCGTTGCAGAGATATTTGCAAAAATAACGGGGATTTGACGATGTCTGTCTGGCTGTAACGTGTTTCCACTTTTTAGGTCGAACCGTTCCACCGATTGGCACCAAATTTTACAGACATAAATGTTGGCTACCAGGGACCAGAATCTCGCTTTTTCAAATATTTCCTACTAGAAATACGTTAGTAACATCAATGAAAGATCGTTTGTAATGTATTTTTAGTTGCATATAAACCGTTCATCTGACGCTAAAATTGAATAACCGAATTTGTAGAGGAGAAGATTCTCTACAGCTTTGTTCCCTTACGTTCTTTTCATATCTCGTATCGTTTGAGAAATACTTGCAAAAATAACGGAGTTTTGACGCCCTCCACTGAATTAACGAAAACCAGCCGTTCGCAGATGTCACGTGACTTTCCTCGCAAAAAAACTCTCTCTGGCATTAGCCATCTTGCTTTGCGTATTTGATGATTCTCTTATTTTAACTTACACGTTTTCATTCGAAAGCAATGGCGCACTGAAGAATTAACAAAAACACGTCGTTCTTCGTACGATAAATGATAATCAAGTGTCTACAAATGCCGTATTAGCATCAGTTAATAACAGCCATCAATAGCATGAGATTAAAGGAGGTGGGTTTTAAGTGTTGGACGTAGCGTAGTGGGCAATGCGTTGGACTGTGACGCTGAAAGACAGTGGTTCGAAACCCGCCACTAACTAAAAATTTTTGTTTTCCTAAAAGGGTTTCAGACATTCTTATTAATTAATTTTTTCTTGCTTACATTATTATTTTGGTCCAAAATGTTTGCTAAAACTTATAAAACAACAAATCTAAAGTGGGCCGTAAAACTCGTCAGTTTGATTTTTTCTCATTATTTTTCTCAGTATATAGTATTTACAGAAGGATGGAAAAGCTGGTAGAAGCCTACCTCGGGGAAGATCAGTTTGGGTTCAGCAAAAATGTAGGAACTCTGGAGGCAGTACTCACTTTACGGCTTATCCTAGAAAATAGATTAAAAAACGCAAACTTACATATCTAGCTTTTGTAGATATGGAGACGGTTTTTGACAATGTTGAATGGAATAAACTCTTTCAAGTTCTGAAGCAATCAGGAGTAAAATATAGGGAGCGTAAGGTTATTTACAACTTGTACAAATACCAGACAGCGGTTGTCAGAGTTGAAGGGCATGAATGGGATGCAGTGGTTGGAAAGGGAGTAAGACAGGGTTGTAGCCTTTCTCCAATGTTTTTCAATTTGTACATTGAGCAAGCTATAAAGGAAAGCAAGCAGAAAGTTGGTGAAGGAATTAGAATGAAAAACATTTTGCCGACGACATAGTAATTCTGTTAGATACAGCAAAGGACCTGGAAGAGCAATTGAACGGAATGGACAGTGTGCTGAAAGGTGCATATAAGATGAACATTAACAAGAGCAAAACTAGGGTAATGGAGTACAGTCTAAGAAAATCAGGTGATGCTGAAGGAATTAGATTAGGTAATGAAGCAATGAAGGAGGTAGATGAGTTTTTTTACTTGGGCAGTAAAATAACAAATGATGGTCGCAGTACAGAGGATATATAATGCAGAATGGTAATGGGTAGAAAAGCGTTCTTGAAAAAGAGAAATTTGTTAACATCGAATATTGATTTAAGCCTGCGGAAGTCCTTTCTGAAGGCATTTGTATGGAGTGGTGCCTTGTATGGGAGTGAGACATGGACGATAAACAGTGCGGACAGGAAGAGGATTGAGGCTTTTGAAATATGGTGCTACAGAAGAATGCTGAAGATTAGGTGGGTGGATCGCGTAACTAATGAGGAGGTACTGAACAGAATTGGGGAGAAAAGAAATTTCTGGCATACCTTGACTAAAAGAAGGGATAGATTGGTGGGACACATTCTTAGACATCAAGGAATTGTGAATTTAGCATTAGAGGGAAGTGTGTGGGGTAAAAACCGCAGAGGAAGACCAAGAGATGGATACAGTAAGCAGATTCAGACAGATGTAGGTTGCCGTACTTATGTGGAGATGAAGAGGCTTGTTCAGGATAGGGTATTGTGGAGAGCTGCATCAAACCAGTCTCCGGACTGAAGACCACAACAACAACAATAGCATCAAATAAAAATTCATGCATTAAAGTGTTAATGGCCACTTCCCAGGAGAAATGTCGCTAGAGAATCCACGACTAGACCCGGCCATTCATTGGGACCAGACGTGTCACCAGATTTCCAGAGAATTCGGAACGAGACACTTGAGCAGTGGACACGCCACTCTGCCTGGCGTGTAGCATCTGCCCCTCCCGCGGAACGAGCCATCGATTGGGCACAGCCGCGTCCGACCCACTGTCGAGCTGCCGCCGCGGGCTGTGTGCGGGGGCACTAGTGCTGTCATCTCCACGTCTCCAGCTGCCCTCTGTTTACCGGGAAGCGGTCTGCCTCGGGCATCAGCAACTTGGGAACGGCGATCCGGACAGGGAGACAGCTAACACGGGCGCCGCGTAGCGACAGGTAGGGGCCAGTCAACGGCAGCACTCAGGCCCGCCGTTGGAGACGAGTTGAGACGTCTTCTACAAAAAGCCAGCAGCCGTTTTTTAAAAGATATACTCTTACAAGGAAATCAGTTTAGGTTTTCCAATCATACTACCTTGATGCACAGCATTCCATATTAGTACAAGGATCACTCTAAAAGAAATGCACCATATGAAAGACATAAAGAGCTAAAAATTTGTACAGTTACTAATGTCTACCCGAAGAAGGCTTTAGGCATGGTCTTATGGTGATCGGATGTCTATATATTTTAATGTCTGTTCGGTGTATGCTTATCACGTCCGAAGGACAAGACGCAGAGACTTAAATATTTGTACAGTTACTAATTTATATCTGAGGCAGGTTTTAGGCATATTAGGTATATTTAGGTATATTTAGTAATTTGAAGAATATAACGCGAAATGTGAAACAATAATTACCCTTTGAAAATTATATTTACTCTTTGAAACTGGTTTTATTGGTTGCATTGTTGCTTCAGGTTTGATAACGATAAAAGGGTGGAGTATATTGGGATGGAAAGTTATCGGTGTATATGAAATTCTACATGTGTGTGTGAGTGTGTGTGTGTGTGTGTGTGTGTGTGTGTGTGTGTGTGTGTGTGTAGGTCCAAGCCGATAGCTATAAGGGAGTGGAAGATATGGTGGTTGAAAGTCGTCAAATTATAAAAAAAATCTGGTCTGAAGGCCAGCGATGACGTCTGCGACTATATCAAATGTTCAAATGTTTGTAAATCTATCGGACCAAACTGCGTGGTCATCAGTCCGTAGCTTACAAACTACTTAAACCTAGGTAAACTAACCTAAGGACAACACACACACCCATGCCCCAGGGAGGATTCGAACCTCCACGGCGAGCAACCGCGCGCTCTGCAGCGAGACGGTTTAGACCGCTCGGCTACTCGACCGCGGCTGCGACTATATAATAAGGAGGTTACATACAGCTAAACGTGATACAAGCCGCGGTGGAATAGCCGAGCGGTCTAAGGCGCCTCGCTGTGGAGCGCGCTGTTGCTCGCCGGCGGAGGTTCGAGTCCTCGCTCGGGCATGGGTTTGTGTGTTGTCCTTAGGTTAGTTTACCTAGGTTTAAGTAGTTTGTAAGCTACGGACTGATGACCACGCAGTTTGGTCCGATAGATTTACAAACATTTCCTTTCTACAATCAGATTCTATGAGTTCGCAAACCCTGAGTAAAATTTTAGTTGATGGCTCTACGAGAGCTTTTTGTTTCACAGCACTCGTTTATATTCCATGAATAAAATAGTGTCAACTTTCGTGCAACTTTAATAACGCACACTTTTATCATAAATCGTGCTGATCACTCTAAAAATTCACATCAAAGTAATTCTTCATTTTAGAAAAATTATTTGTATATCTTGATTTCATATTTAGTATTCTTGTATACTTTTTTAAATTCATTTATAAATTTTTATTCATTTATATGTGACGTAATACAGCCACAAAAACTCACATTGCAATCTGACAACTTGTCAATACTCGTTACAAAAATAGACTAAACATATTGCATTTACATTTTTATATGCGTTGTTAATGTTTTTTATCAATGGCTGTACGCAACAGCAGGCAGTGTCTTCAAGTTCAGCGCGCCGACCTTCGGCTAATTAACGGTAGCGACCAGCTTTTTTAGCTGACGTCGGCGGAGAATTCGTCACTGCGTACTGCTGCAGCACCATAGATACACATGAAACAAACACAAACGAATAAAATGCACACAACTATACATTAATAACATTCAAAACAATATATTATAGAATTAATTACTGAATAACTGCGAAATTGTACTTTATGAAGAAACAGTGGACGCTTAAATACATGTCCCACTATATGAGTAGATATATCCTTCCCGCTTGTTTTCAAACTTAGTTCAACCTGTCCCCATGAGTGATGCCGTCACAGCATATCTTCAAGATGGCTGCTACACTTGACGTTCGTCAGAAGCAACATGCTGCCATTTAATTCCTGTGCTGTAAAAACGAGACAGTGGGAAACATCCACGAGAGGTTGAGAAAAGGTGTATGGAGTTGTTGCTGTCGATCGCAGTACAGTTAGTCGGTGGGCAAGCAGGTTACGTGTTCACGCTGCCAAACAGTGGCTCCAACGTGTTGGTCCAGAATTTTACCGTGGGGGTATGCAGGCTCTGGTTCCAAGACGGCGTAAGGCAGTTGACAGGGATGGGGATTATGTGGAGAAATCAAAATATTGTTCCTAAAGGATGTATCTACACACTGTAAAACTTGCAAACATGTAGAATAAAAACTGTATTAAAAAAAAAAAAAAAAGTTGTGTGCATTTCTTTTCGAGTGACCCTCGTAGTATGTAGGACCGTCAATCACTGGTGCTCGTGCGAACCTTCTAAAGCGTATCACCAGCATGAACGTTTACGTGGTACAGTCAGTAAGTTCTGACAGGGAGACCACATGGGTATCTGATTCTGGAATTTGTTTATATTTATGGTACGTGAGGTTCACAACTCAACAATCAGACAAAGCCATTCGACGCAACTCTCAAACTCAAACAACGTATGTATACAGAAGTTTAAACTACATACACTATATATGTGGTAACTATAGTGAATCGACACTAATTTTAGCTTAAATGCATGGTTACAAAAATCGGATACTAATAGGATGGTGAGTGTAAACAATCACTTATCCAAATCCAGTATCATTTAATATTAAGAAATAATGTGGGTGCTTAAATCTCATCTGTTATAGTTTATCAATTAATCAAAAATTCAAATGCTTGTATAAGCATGGGACTTGACTACGGGGTCATCAGTCCTTAAACTTACAAACTACTTATGAACGAGCTAACACTAAGGTCGGCACAAATATCCATGCCCGAGCAATCATTCGAACCCCCGACCGTAGTGGCCGTGCAGACCGTGAGTGGCGCGCCTCAGTCCCCTCGGTCTCCGCGGCCGGCCATCAATAAATCAGATATTATTAAGAAGTGGAGTGAACGTCATCATAACCCCATTAGGGCATTCAAGTGCCATGTCTGTTGCACAATCAGAGTGGACCTCCATTATGTAGAGCTCTTATATAATGTGATAAAAGTAGTACCAAAGCTTTCAATGACTAT
Organism: Locusta migratoria; assembly: GCA_026315105.1. Classification (NCBI taxonomy): domain Eukaryota; kingdom Metazoa; phylum Arthropoda; class Insecta; order Orthoptera; family Acrididae; genus Locusta; species Locusta migratoria. The sequence goes on along the minus strand of CM048744.1, from coordinate 214,302,477 downwards.
CTGAACTGAAGCTAAGTGCTATAACACCGTGATGAAAGAGGTTCCATTTGAAATCCTTCGTGTCATCATTAAAATAACGAACCGGAAAGTATTCCCTTCTGTCAAGTGCCGGCCGCGGTGGCCGAGGGGACTGAGGCGCTCGAGTCGCGGTCTGCACGGCCACTGCGGTCGGGGGTTCGAATCCCCTCTAGAGCATGGATATTTGTGCCGTCCTAGTTCGTAAGTAGTTCATAAGTAGTTTGTAAGTTTAGGGACATGACCCCGTAGTTAAGTCCCATAAGCTTAACAAACATTTGAACATTTTTTCTGTCAAGTTCCAACAGTGTCTATCTACTTGTTGAGGTTAATAGTAGAGCAATTGGTTACATGAAAACTAAGTTGATATCTGAGCAGTGACTCTAAATGCTTTTAGATGATTTGGTAAACTATAACAGATGATATATAACCTCGCACATTATTTCTTAATATTAGATGATATTGGATAAGTGCTTGTTTACAATCACCTTCCTATTAGTTCCCGATTTATCTTACCCATGTATATTACCAGATATTTGTAATGTTAGAATTTTGAAAAGAACTAAACTGCCAGGTGATCAGTACCCTTGATATTATTGTCAATTCTCTATAGTGCCAATTCACGATAGTTTCCATGAATATTGTACACTTAGTTTAATCTTCTACTTTTTAAATGAACGTTGTTGCATCTGTCATTTTTGTTGTCTTGTACAGGGTCTGAAGATAGTTGCAATGAGTGCCTAAACTAATAATAAAGGCTTCACTACATTAACGGTTGAAGGTGTGTGCTGGTCTATTTATAAGTAACTACACAGTCGTGTCCCAGTCATCTTAGACCAAGATGCACATCGTTTAATACACAGCCAATTAAGTCAGGCATCAATTCTAGGCCGAAAAATTCACACGAACAATTTTATAACGTTCTCCGTAGTTATTCGCCCTACACGAAAACAATCATCACTTGATTACCAACAGCTTCCATATTGTTTTTTCTATCAGCCGTACGTATACACTCAAATGATACTCATAAATGGTATGAAGTTAATAAACACCCTAAACAAGTTCTTTGTACTACATTATTCATTAGTATCCACTTGTTTCAAAATTTGGTTATGACCTACCGTAATTTCCGCTGAGTTGGATACAATCAAGGATTCCAACTTTGTAAGGTTGGTAACACTGGTCTCGTCACAGAGCTATTTTTGATTATGTGAAGAACCTACAGAAAGATCAGTAATCGTTAAGGTCAATCAATGTTCGTTTGAAACCGGTGTGTGACGTACAGAGCCAAAATGCAGGACCACTGGAAACAGATGACGCAAAACGTTCGCACTGACACTTGAGAAAAATCTGTCGATATCGCTACAGCACGTGAAGACTTAATTGCTTCGTTTGTCATGTGAACGAGGAATTAATTATCTAGTCCACAAACAGATACGGAGGGCAGTGACCGATTCCATTTTCAAAGGTCATTCTCTCATGACCGCTTGTCGGTGATCGAACACACCGGATATTTATTGGAATATTTATCGTGGCGACCCTTTCTTGTAATTGTGCGGTTGCGTGTCTGCTATGTAATATAGGTTCATGCTACACACACCACGCAGCTAGAGAGAACCAGTGAAGCGCTGCAAAAAGTGTACACAGAGTGATCACTTTTTGCATTCATAGTGTATTAATTTCAGTTAAATATTTGTTTTACGAAGTTTCATTCATCTTACACGAACTTTCCATACATTCTTATTCAATTGTATGTCATATTAGATACTTATTAATAACATTCTAAAACGAATCCACCTTTGAATCATATCTATAGGAACAACGTTACTGAAAAATTATTTAATAATGGCAAGAAACATTAAGTGTTTTTCATTTAAGTGCTGCTGTTCACGTAACATGTATGATGTGTTCGTAGGTGTGTTTCTGCTTCTACTGCTGTCATTTTTATACCTTTGTAAGCTACTTTGCCTCTTCCATTATTGATAATACTACACAAACGTAAACTATCATTTACAAATGAAATTGAAACAGTCTAATGTCATTTTTTGTAAATTAGAAATTTGTTATGTGGACTGTTTTAATTGTTGTTCTACTATTACATCTGGGTCGTTGTTTAATCTTCAGCAATCGTTACAAAAATTATTTCTTGCTCCAATTGCTTCTGTAAGCCAAGTATGTTAACAAAATGCTATAGCTCGAGACTAAAATCTCAAACGCGTCATGTCAAACACAAAATTATACATATCTTATACAGTGTTTTATTATTCACATCTTCAGTGACACAGGCTCACAAAATCTACTATTATGCTGAATGACAGTAGGAGAAATTTTCAGAACGCAGAGCTTACCTTGAGACAATATGTTCCAAGGGAGGCCTGTTATTGTACAAGAAGCTGAGTACACTAATAATACTGGTATATATCCACTCGTATTTTCGAATTTTTTAATACATATGAGTTTCTATCAGAACATCGGAAAATAGCGGTAACAGTCAGCGCTAACCAATGGTAGGACAATAGCCACATCGAGTTATTAGATTAGATCAGGTGTAGTTTTGTGATTATTGATCCACAGCGTTAATATCTTCTTTGATGTACATTGGTGCGTGGAATTATTCTTAAGCCATTGCAAATACGCATCATTACATGAAACTAAAAATAAAAATATATTTTACAGAACTTATTTAAACTGCTCTCCTTTCCGCACAAGATTTGTACAGATGTAACAATGTAGCAATATTCACTTTATGTGATCTTATTGATAACATACAAGCATCGATCAGTTTTGCTAAGAAATTCTTCAATGGGCTAGGAGTTGGCAAACAACAAATCGTTTAGACTCTTCTCAAACTGAACTTAATTTTGAGTTAAATTCGATATGACAGCTGGCATGTTATTTAAAATGCGTGGTACTGAATAACGGACACCTTTCTAGAACTAAGTAAGTGACTTTAAATCTTTGCGAAAGTCATTCTTATTTCTTGTATTGATTCCATCAGTTGTGCTGTTATAGATTCAATTAGTAATTTTATTAACTAATTTATATAATGGGAAACAGAAGTTAATATCCCCAGTTCATTAAATAGCCCCTTTTAGGGCGTAGTACATCACAAATAATTCTAATTGCACATGTTTGGGGTCGTAAAACTTCAGCTTAGCTTGCGAAATTACTCCGGAAAATAATGCGATACGACGTTATTGAGTGAAAGCATATATCGCTGTTTTGCTATTTTTTTTTTTAATTTTATGTCATCTATGGCTGACAACATTTGCTCGGCAAATATTGATTTGTTTAGATATCTCAAAAATCGTATGGCATTCTCCTCACAGTTATAATTATTATCAGCAATAGTACTTCTATCTACTTGTCATATTTTAGGCATATACTGGCAGGAAATATCTACAAGTTCAAAGCTGCATATAGTATGTTTTGACAATGTATAGTGACAGAATAGGGAAGAAAACATTTATTAATATCGATGAAAATTTCGTTAGCCGACCTTTCCTTGATTTATTATTATTTCGATATTTGTGTCATCTGGAAAGAAAACAAACTTGTCATTCGGTAATGTTCCTAATGAAAGATTATTGATATGCACGAGAAAAAGTAAGGGCCATAAGACGGAAACTTGGGGGTACGCTGCACGTTATTAGAGTCCACTTGGATCATAGTGACACGCTTAATTTTCTGCCATAGATATATGAGTTGACACATTTTACAGAATTTTCTGTTGCACATTAATATTTCATTTACCTTTATCACGTTTGCTCGTCTCTGATATTTTCACGTCGGTCGTTGAGAATGCATCAATAAAGTGTCTGTCTAAAATGGATCGTCACAATAAACTCTTTTTGAGAATAAGTGCAGTTCTATCAAATACGAATACAACTAAATCACTAACGTTTCGATTATCCTTCAGGGGTCTTCTCGTAGGTTTTCATTTTTAAGTGTTTTATAGTGAGGCAGTTTATTATCCAAAACGACACAGAATGGAACCCCACCAAGTTACAGAAGAAGATTATTGCTATTTAGCATCCTGGAGCCGCGGTGGAGTAGCCGAGCGTTCTAAAGCAACTCGCAGCGGAGCGCGCGGTTGCTCGCCGTGGAGGTTCGAATCCTCCCTGGGGCATGGGTGTGTGTGTGTTGTCCTTAGGTTAGTTTACCTAGGTTTAAGTGGTTTGTACGCTACGGACTGATGATCACGCAGTTTGGTCCGATAAATTTACAGACATTTGAATATTTGAACATTTAGCATCCTGGAGTACTGATGGAAGCGTGGTTGATTAAGTAAGTAATCAGTATGTTTCAAAAATAGGTTATCTGATTTCACACAACGACATCCGTTGATTTGATTGGATTTGATTTTTTCAGGGAAGCCAAAACAGTCTTGGTCCAACCCGCCACTGCCCGCACCGAAACTGAGTTTATTATGCGGTATCGCTCCCTGTATATCTAGTAAAGCCAACCAATGCCCTTGAACAGTGCAAGGAGTCCCTTTCCCAGTTCTTTATTAGACATAATTTCTTCGGGTCTGGTTGTCCCAAATGTTCTGTGCCTTTTACTCTCCAATGCAATGCATTCGAAGATTAGATGTGATGCAGTTTCATCACCGTCATCACAGATTCTAGACTTAGGGTCCTCTTCTGTTATTCCCATTGTATCTAGGTGTTTTTTGAAATTCCCATGGCCTGTCAGCAATCCAACCATGAGTCTAGTCTCTCTCCTGTTCAGATCCAGGATTGCAGAGCTTCTTTTAAAACATGGCTTTGGCATCATTACCTTGCCATGTTTTTGTTGATGGACTTTGGTCCATTATTCTACGTGCTGTCTTCTGAGCCAGTTACGTAGCTCCAATTTGATCATTGCCTTGGTGATTGTCAGGACAGGTTCCGGTCCAATAAATGGAGTCTCTGCTCCCATCCTGGCTAATCTGTCGGCATGTTCGTTGTCACTGATCTCCGAGTGGCCAGAGACCCTCAATATGTTTACTCTATTGCTTTCCCCTAGCTCCACCATAACCCTGTGACATTCTGCAACAATTTTACACCTTGTTGCAGGAGCTGCCAGTGATCTCAGGGCTGCCTGGCTGTCTGAATAGATATAGATGCTACGCTCTTTGTAGGACCTACGCAAATTCTCCTCCACACACGCCCTGATGGCAGTGATTTCGGCCTGGAATACTGAGGCCAGTTTCCCTAAAGAGATGACGCCCTTCAGTCTTGGCTGCACCCCGTATACCCCGGCCCCAACGCCTTGGTCTGATTTTGACCCGTCAGTGAACCAGACAATATCCTCCGTACTGTGTCGAACTATTTTCTCCCACTGCTCCCTACTTCCAATTGTTATATTGAAAGGCTTGTCGAAACAGTATGGGGTTATAATATAGTCGGCTGGCATTTCCCCAACCTTTCCTATATTTACCTCACTCACTATTTTAGTGTGTGATTCTGGATATCCCAAAGAGTTCCAGTTGTTGCCAGTTTTGAATCTGTATGCATCAGCCGCTGCCTCCATCTTGACCCAAAGGTGTAATGGGGGCATATCCAGCATGGTTTCCATCCCAGCAGTTGGTGTGCTGCTAATTCCGCTTGTTATGGCTAAGCAGTCTAATCTCTGCACCTTACCAAGCTCCTTAGCAGCAACCTGCTGTTCTACCTTCTTCCGCCACACGACCGCCCCATAGGTGATCCTGGGTCTAATCACTGTGGTGCATATCCAGTGCATACCCTTGGGGCTCAGGCCCCAATTTTTGCCACAAGCTCTCCTGTTACTCACAAGAGTACCTTTTGTCTTGGAGCAAATATTCCTGATGTGAGGGGTCCATGTCAGTTTCTCATCTAGGGTAACCCCTAGATATTTCACTGGCCCCTTCACAGGTAGCGCTTCATTGAAAAGCTGTAGATTCCAACTTGAATGTTGTATATGCCTCTTTGTGAATGGTACAACAACAGTCTTCTTAGGACTAACCCCCAGATCCTGTTTTCTGCACCAGTCTTGCACAATGTCCAATGCATCTTGTGCCATATTCTTCACTGTGTCAGCAAATTTGCCAAGTATTACTATGACAAGATCATCTGCGTATCCTTGGCAAATGTACTGCCTAGAGTTTAATTTTCCAATGAGATCATTCATCACTAGAGTCCACAATAAAGGGGAAAGAACTCCTCCTTGCGGCCAACCCCTAGTAGTGTTGATTAACTTTTTTTTCATTCATCATGGTAGCCTCTACCTTTCTCCCACTGAGCATGGCCCTAGTCCACCAACATATAGTGGGTGTGTGTGTTGTCCTTTGGTTATTTTACCTAGGTTTAAGTAGTTTGTACACTACGGACTGATGACCACGCAGTTTGGTCCGATAGATTTACAAACATTTGAACATTTAGCATTCTTGAGTACTGATGGAAGCGTGGTTGATTAAGTAAGTAATCAGTATGCTTAAAAAATAGGTTATCCGATTTCACACAACGACATCCGTTATTTGCATGAAGACAGAATCTCGGCACGAATTCTTGTTGCGACTTAGGAAGAAGGTAGCCTTTTAAAAATAACTATTATACTTCACAAGGCTATGACTTTCACCTGTACGATCATACTGCGTTCCTAACTGTTCTGTGCGCTCTTCAGATGACGCCAAATTAACATAAAGGTGGCAGTAAATCCCGTCGTACACTTTTGTCTGCATGTCTAGAGTTATTTCATTCACTGCGATTACTGTGAAATGTAGCAGATCACGCAGAGTTGTTGAAGAACGTAAGGTTGAGGGAGGGGGGAAAATAACATATCGTGAGACAAGGCAACCTTCAAGACTAATATTGCACTTTGAGATCCGTCACTGACGTAGTACTCTGAATGGAAATAGCGCCACACAGTGAGAGCTGATTAGCACCTGTTTAAAACAAGAATACGTAATGTATTTTCTTACTTATTACTGGCATTTTCATTCTAACAACGCTAGGTAATGAGAGAGTGAAAAATGGTAACAAAATGAACCAATGACTAATAACTAGCACGTAGGATAACTTCTAGTTTCAAGAAGTAATTTAAAATTTATTCATCGCGTTTGTTTCTATCGACGTAAAAGATATGCGGTGAAGTTGTCATCAGTCTGCAGGTTGGAATCAATACCGAAGTGTTTTGCTACACCTGATACTACTGAGGAAAGTATTCTGTTGCCTTCCTTGAACTTTGTATGTGTCTTAGATACTCCACTATAGGTGATCCTACATTTCAAATTAAACTATAGACTATGGCGCGACTCGGAGTTATCGACATTAACGAACATCACCAGAAGTGTTAGAAATGTTTCGTGGCACGCAATCACGTGGACCACGTTCAACGACCGTGAGTTACGCGGAGCGTCCCATTGTGCTCATTTCACGATGTGTAATGACTACTGAGGTCGCTGATATGGAGTACAGTACCTGACAGCCCAATGCACGTAATATGAAAATTGTATGTTTTTGGGGGTGCCCGGATACTTTTGATCACATGGTGTATTCTAAACGACTTAGATGGACTTAGATCCGGAAGAAGAGCGGTTCAAAACACGCCAATGGGCATCCTGATTTTTGTTTTCCACGGTTACTCTGATTCACTCGAGGCAAATATCGAGATGGTTCCTTTACAGGGTTACGGCCGATTTCTCTCCTTATTCCTGAGAAAAAGTATCAGTGTGTGTGCTCCGTCTCTAACGGCCTTGATACGCCTGGGCATTGGGTCAAACAGAGCTTGGATGGCGTGTGCAGGTACAGATGCCCATGCAGCTGCAACACTATTTCACAGTTCATCAAGAATAGTGACTGGCGTATTGTGACGAGCCGGTTGCTCGGCCACCATTGACCAGAAGTTTTCAATTGGCGAGAGATCTGGAGAATGTGCTGGCCAGGGCAGCAGTCGAACATTTTCCGTATCCAGAAAGGCCCGTACAGGACCTGTCATTAACAATCCGACCCAATTCAAAAGTAACAGCAGTGGCCATAGGTATAACACTAGGAGAAAGGGTGATATTCACTAACCATGGTTAAATTTGGCACAGAAAGGGGTGAATTTTGCTGCCACAAAAGTCTTTGGTCACTTACCAAATAGCATCAGGAGTCCGACAGATAACCAACTGGTATTTAAAAAGAAATGAAAGGAATTTCTGAATGGCAACACTTTGAGATAAAACTTAGTAATTTATGTAAAAAAATTCTTTAATTATTGAGTGTTATGTATAGACTGCGTTTATTAAATGGACACGCTCCACATCATTGCGAAACGACGTATATATGAACTATGGAGCAAGAATTAATCTAATCTGATCTTAATAATTAGGTCCCCATCTTCCAAACAAACAAAAAACCACCAAAACCGAATTTAGATTCAATCTGGACCTCGTACTCAATGCTGCCAAGCACAGATCTTATTGTAAGAGTGCGTCTCAAAAAATGTTCAAATGTTTGTTAAGCTTATGGGACTTAACTACGGGGTTATCAGCCCCTAAACTTTCGAACTACTTACCAACTAGCTTATCCTAAGGACGGCACAAATATCCATGCTCGAGGGGGGATTCAAACCCCCGACCGTAGTGGCTGTGCAGACCGTGACTGAAGCGCCTCAGTCCCCTCGGCCACCGCGGCTGGCATTGCGTCTCATCAATGTACATATCTGAGTAATTGAGGTTCATTCTTGCCACATGGAACAAACTGCCTGAATCCCTGTACTGCCAGTGATTTGTCACCTACTAAGAACTGCAATAGGCCTTACTCAGAAGCACTTAGATATATCGTCGAGAAATTTGTAATTGGGGTTCCAAAGGTCGGCACAGCACTGTGCTAATCATATACACCCCATAACTACTATCCGCTTTCTTACGTTGACGATTTCAGTCGTTACAATCTGCTTGCCCGCGCTTGATGGCATAGTTAAATTTTTCATCTCGCGCATTTCCTTAATTCACTGTAAGCGTCAACTTCCCGGAGCGACAAACGTTATTGAGCCATTAAAGCTCGACTTTTAGAACACTGTTTACCGCTAAGCGAAATTTTGACGAGCTGAGGCGCGGCGTAATCTGCTTCGGGCGATACGGCCTCGGCGCACGGAGTGTCGAGTAAGTGGAGATTGCTCGGGTGTAGAGGCGCACGCGGCGGGCTTCGGCGGCCGTTCCGTCGCCTGGGTCAGCGTCGGGTCCTAATTGGAAGTTCATCTGCGCCTCAGGGGCTTCACTTTGCCTCCAGCCAGTGGACGCTGCGCAATTAAACACCGCCATAAACTGGCCGCCGCCAAATTGCTAAGTATTAATTACGTTAGCTTCTAATGGCGGCGATAATTGCTCCGAGTTTAATGAGAATCGGGGTCCCGCCGCGTGCAGTGTGAGTAGAAACTAAATCGGGGGACTTTCTGAGCCAGGGATCAAAGACGGGACCGGACTCCGGCGTCTAGCTTTTCACTCGGGGAGCTTCGGTCGAAAATGGCTCGCCTGCAACGGAGTCTAGTGGAGCGAGGTAGTTTACACTGCGTAGGCGGCCACCGCTGGAAGACCGCTCGGTCCTCACTGGCCATACGTGTTGGTTTCTGCTCTCATATCGAATTACAGTTACTCCAAAAAGTATTCGTCTAATAGATGATTATATGTTTAAGGGTTGCCGAGGAGGGGTGGCTTGCGTGCCTCAACGATGCAGAGAGCCGTATCGTAGGTGCAACCACAGCGGAGGGGTATCTGTGGAGAGGCCAGACAAACGTGTGGTTCCTGAAGAGGGGCAGCAGCCTTTTCAGTAGTTCCAGGGGCAACAGTCTAGATGATTGACTGAGCTGGCCTTGTAACATCAGCTAATGTGGCTTTGCCACACAGTTGCTGCCAACGGCTGAAAGCAAGGGGAAACTACAGCCGTTACTTTTCCCGAGGACATGCAGCTCTACTGTATTTCACTAAGTGTGCTTGCCTCTGTAACTTATAAAATAATAGGTGACGGGGGCAACAGTCTAGATGATTGACTGAGCTGGCCTTGTAACATCAGCTAATGTTGCTTTGCCACACAGCTACTGCGAACGGCTGAAAGCAAGGGGAAACTACAGCCTTTCCCGAGGACATGCATCTCTACTGTATGAATATATATATGGTGTTTCACTAAGTGTGTTTGCCTCTGTAACTTATAAAATAATAGGTGACGGGAAATTTTAATGCGGTAAGTCAACACAAGAAATGTTACACTTTATGCGGAGCTATGAACATACTTTATTGTATCATTTTCCAAAGAGTTACTGCACAAATATATAATTTTTTTAATGGAACAAATTTTTTTTCTGTCATACATTGTATTCGTTGAAACCAGCTGCGTCTAAATAAATTTAAACTACATTCCTATCACTGTTAGTTTGGGAGCTACAACCCTTCAAAGTTTAGGGGGCGGAGGCTACGCCAGCGTAGCTCACTGGCTGGTGGTCATGAGACAGGACTGGAAGGGTATAGCATACTCTGTGGCTTTCGAGGTCACCTTAGCTGAATGCCCATGATTATTTCCTACGTGGATATCTTAAATTACTTGCGTATGAGACCTCAGTGGACACGGATATGGAATTAGACGCCAGATTTTCAGCTGTTTGTGATGTGACTTGAAACACAGCAGGTATATTTATCAAGAGCTCGTTCGCCGATGTCATGCTTGCTTTGAGGTTGATGGCGGTCAATTTCAACATATTTTGTAACGTGCAGTTATCTGTAATGTAATGATTCTCCTTTCGTTTGGTGTTGTCAGTAAAAATATGAATTAAATACCGCGTATAAAATTGAATGAACTTCGGAGTCAGAAGAGAGCTAAATAATATCGGCATCAAAAATGGCGGTAGAACATTGTTAAAGTTAAGAGAACACTCGAAAGTACCACAACAAAAGAAAATTAGCGAAATGTTTCCTTTACATGCCGTAAAACGCAGAACATCGGACTTCGTCGGAACAAATCATTGATTGCAGATTCTGAAATACTTAATCATACGAATGCAGAGTTGAGATGAAATAAATTGAGCTACACTAGAAAACTATCGCGAAGCGAACCGTAATGACAGCCATCAGTCATTTACGTTCGTCTGTGGCATGCTGAAAATAACGAATAAATATTAGTGGGAAACAGAGTGCGTCCTTTGAGGGGTTGTAGCTCCCAAACTAACAGTGATAGGAATGTAGTTTAAATTGATTTAGACGCAGCTGGTTTCAACAAAACCAATGCACGACAGAAAAAACTATTGCTCCATTTAAAAAATTATATCTTTGTGGTGTAACTCTTTGGATAATGATACAATAAACTATGTTCATAGTTCCACAGAAAGTTTAATATTTCTTGTGTTGACCTATCGCATTAAAATTTCCCGTCACGTATTATTTTATAAGTTACAGAGGCAAACACACTTACTGAAACACCCTGTATGTGTGTGTGTGTGTGTGTGTGTGTGTGTAAAGAGTGGAAACCTTACAGATTGAAATAAAGCGAGGACAAGGACGTCTTTATTGATCAGTGAAAATGGGAATACAATAAAGGAACACAGATTGCCATTTAAATAAACAGGTAAAGCATTCGTAAGTACGTATAGGCAATGGAAGACACAAAATAAGTAATCGTCTACAGAACTGAAAATCACACTTTGAACTTAGAATGTTACTGTTAGTACTTAGTAGGGCCATCTTTCCTCTTTATAATCGCTTGCATTCTTCTGGCATGGATTTCACCAGAGATTCTGTTGTTTGCACTGTAATGTTTCGCCATTCCTCTTGTAGAGCGTTCTGTAGATCATTTCTACTGGATATCTGACGATTTCTGATGTTCTTGTCGAGTAAATGCCACAAATTCTCTATAGGATTAATGTCGGGGGATTGCGGTGGTGTCTGCATCCAGTGGGGCGTGTTATACAACAGCCACAGCTTTGTGTGTAGAGCAATATGTTTTGGTTCATTATCTTGTGTGAAAATTTAATTCCCATTAAGACCCATATGACTCACAGTACTGGATAAATGTGTTTTTAGGATATTTATGTACATCTTGTGGTCCATAATGCCATCAATAAAACACAAATCCCCCACACCGTTTGCACTCATGCACCCCCACACAGGTACTGAACCTCCTCCATGAGGATGTCATATTTCTCTCTTCAAGTTCACAGTTCTTTTTTCTCCACACTGTTACTTGCCCATTAGACTTAAACAGCTCAAATCGACTCTAGTACGTAAATACAACCTTCTTCCAGAAATCTAACCCATCTGATTTATGTTCTCTTGCAAATGCAAGTCGCTTTCATTTGTTAATTTTACTGATGTATGGTTTTCTACGGGCTGTTCGGCCTCCATACCCAGCTTCATGAAGCGTATTTCTTACAGTCTGTCCTGAAACAGACCTTCCTGTACGCACATGAAAAGCAGCAGCAAGTTGTGGAGCGCTCGTTTCGGATTTTTGATGACTTCTCGAAGAAGCTGTCGTTTCTCCATCTTGGACAGAACTACAGGACGACCGCTTCGTGATTTGCTTTCGTACTTTTTGCTCTGATTAAACCTGTATATAATGCTCTTCACTGTATTGGTAAATCTACCGACTGTTTCTCCAATTTCTTGAAAACATTTTCCTTGTCTAAACAACCTAACGCAGATTTCTCTCTCTTACTTTGTAGTTTCGCAACGTTTTCTACCCATATTACGTAAATATCACTCAACGGAGAGACAGCTATTCACTACGCTGCCAGTTCCAACTGTCGGACTTCGGTTACTGTGCTTTAAATTCAGTATGATGATCTAAGACGAAAATAAATTTCAGAGTACACAGTTTATACTATGTACCCAGTAGGCAGTTCATCGTAAGTGCTAACCCATTTGACTTGATTAAGTAGCCACGTCTTTAATAACGTAATGAGTTGGTACCGCTCGCCCAAGCGACGCTACTTTTATACTTGCCCACGACCTCGTTTAGGGAGGGTGACACAGGTTCAAAACCATTGAGTTAAGGACCCGTATTAAACATTAAAATTGTGATTAGTGAACAATAATAGAAAGAAAAAGTATTCAGAGGTTGGACTAAATACTGTAACACCTGACACAGACACAATATTGATATATTGTTGCTATCTGGAGACAACTAGATACAGTCAACTTAGACACGTTTTTGGTAGCCGAGAGATAAACGCTATGTTGCATCGAAGTTAGATACTGATAGAGTTATCTGGAATATCGCCCCTCAAAAAGTAATAACAATGCTTATATATTGAGATTACACAGTTGCTTAACTGTTGTAGCCACGTGGGAGTTGCCCTGTGGTCTATGGGATCATGTTATACACTGAGCGGTCGTTCCCGCCGGGCGTCAGAGTTCTTGCTCGGGTGCGCGCGCTTTATATATATATATATATATATATATATATATATATATATATATATATATATATATATATATATTGTGTGTGTGTTTCCTTAGTGTAAGTTAATTTAAGTGGTTCTTAAGTCTAGGGACTGATGACCATAGCAGTTTGGTCCCATATATTTACAAACATTTGAAACTGTACACAGTTTGTTGTAGCGTTATCAATAGTAGCGTACATATGCTTCTAGACTTACAAGTTACATATTTACACACACGAAAGAAACAAGTTTAAGGCCAACTAGGAAGTCGCTAGACAAGATGTATATACTGGGTGATCAAAAAGTCAATATAAATTTGAAAACTTAAATCCCGGAATAATGTAGATAGTGAGTTAAAAATGGACACACATACTTGGGATGACAGGGGGTGTTAATAGAACAAAAAAAAGTTCAAAAAATGTCCGACAGATGGCGCTTCATCTGATCAGAAAAGCAATAATTAGCATAACAAATTAAGACAGAGCAAAGATGATGTTCTTTACAGGAAATGCTCTATGTGATCACCATCATTCCTCAACAATAGCTGTAGTCGAGGAATAATGTTGTGAACAGCACTGTAAAGCATGTCCGGATTTATGGTGAGGCATTGGCGTCGGATGTTGTCTTTCAGCATCCTTAGAGGCGTCGGTCGATCACGATACACTTGCAACTTCAGGTAACCCAAAGCCAATAATCGCACGGACAGAGGTCTGGGGACCTGAGAGGCCAAGCATGACAAAAGTGGCGGCTGAGCACAGGATCATCACCAAACGACGCGCGCAAGAGATCTTTCACGCGTCTAGAAATATTTTCTTTCTTTCTTTTTTATTATATTAAAACCCCATGTCATTCCAAGCATGCGTGTCAATTTTTGCCTCTCTACCTACATTATTCCGTGATTTATCAAGTTTTCAAATTTATACTGACTTTTATCACCCGGTACATTTAAATGACTGGTCCAAATGAGACAGATTAGTGGAATCTTCATTCTTATAAAGTCTTCAGAGCTGTGGCACATGGTGGGGGGACTCTGGGTTCTCTTTGATAGAATCATCGCGTAGTCTTCACAGCGCCCTCGTACCCCGTCAGTGGCGAAGTTTCAATCACCGACTTTTAGTTCTGAATGTGAAAATATTTTGCTAGCACCCACCTACTTAGGGAGACATGACCATCCCAATAAAATAAGAGAAATCAGATCGAAAACGGAACGATTTAAGTGTTCTTTCTTCCCGCGCGCTATTAGAGAATGGAACGGTAGAGAAAAGTTATGAAGGTGGTTAATGAACCCTCTGCCAGGCACTTAAATGTGATTTGCAGAGTATCGATGTAGATGGCGTAATGAACTTCGTAAGACACGGGATAGCGGCGCACTGTATGACGCTGGAGAGGTCTGAGGCTTCCAACAATGCACTGAGAACCATTGCTACTCAACAGATTCATAAAGTTTACGTATAGTTCCCTACAGAACGTTTTTCCATTTTTGACCAGAACATTGGATATTTACTTCAACAATGTTGGAGCTGTAAATTTGGTTCAAAGTTCTGCTCTAAAGTTTCCCATAACGGTTCAGTGTTGTTGAGACACGGCATTTTTTCTGTCCAGGCGAGACATTTGGTAATTTTCTGTTGCTGTAAAATACGCCTGAAACTTTCTGGCTGTGTGTGCGTTGGCGCATGATCGTTTTGGAATCAGGCTGTGTTTGTTAGCAATATTTTAGACATATGTTGTCGAGGATGGTGAGATTAATTCACAATCATCCGACCAGAGAGGTTAATGATAAGAACAGTTGGATACAACGATATACACTGCTCAAAACAATTAGGGAATCAGGTGAGATATCATACAAAACATACAAATGGTAACGTATTTTATTCGGATATTGGTTACAAAATTCAAATGTTTGTAAATCTTATGGGACTTAGCTACGTGGTCATCAGTCCCTAAACTTACAAACTACTTATGAACTACTTACGAACTAGGACGACACAAATATCCATGCCCGAGGGAGGATTCGAACCCCCGACCGTAGTGGCCGTGCAGACTGTGACTGGAGCGCCTTAGTCCCCTCGACCACCGCGGCCGGCTATTGGTTACAATTGTGATTTGTGTGTGATACAGTAGAATATTTTTACTTAGAGCAAGGCAACATGACGCCTCCGTAACACTGAAGAAAGTATATCCTGTTGCTCTCTAATATGCTGTGTGATCACCACCGACGGCCAGTACAATTGCTTACCTGAATGGCATGGACGGTATGAAGTTATCAGTAGGCTCTTGAGGGATATTTGGCAGTTCTAGCGCGCGTGCAATCTCCAGCTCTAAAACCGTTGTTGATGGTGCTAAACTGGTTACTATGCGACTGCCAAGTGCATCCCAGACATACTCAATCCGGCGTAAGTCCGGGGAACAAGCTGGTCACCCAATTAGTTCAAACCCCTCAGCTTCAAGTATGTTGTCCACCAGTGCAGCTCTGCGAGGGATGAGCGTTATCGTCCACCAGAAGGAGCCTATATCCTATGGCACCAGCGTAGAGCACAACAAACTGTCGAATGATCTCGTCTCTATACCTCTGAGCACTCAAGCTGCATTCTGAACAACATAGAGGTCCGCACGTTGCGTCGGCCAATACTGGGTCCTGCCCACATTCGTCCACCATTAGTTCTTTTCAGCAAAAACACAGACTAATAATTCAGTCATGGTTACCTGATAACTGACAATTACCTGAAAAAAAAAAAAAACATACTGCTGACATAGATACAGAAGGTTCGTGAAGTCACAAAGTAAACATTGCTTTTTATGCGATGTTGCTACATTTAATTATAACCAGACGACTGCCTACGAAGCCAAACTCCAGATTTGCAGGCATCACATATAATTTTTGGGAAACTCCAGGAAGGTGTTGCCTTCTTCAAATTTATTTCATAATAAAAAGTTTTGGTCTAATCGTCCTATTCATACTTTCCAGGACTGTCAAGGAATTCTTCTTTTATGTTTCGCTTTGCAGCTCACCAATAAGGTGGTAATCTTAACCCCTTTAATTCCTCCACTTATTTTCCTGTTTTTCTATGTTTTCATTTAGGTTTAAGATATCTCTTGGTTGATATATCCACTTTTGTGTAAATAGAGTGAACAATTGCCATTCCCACTTATCAGAGGTATTATTTCTGTACATGCTACTCGTACGGCCTTTTTTTCCATCGACTCCTTACATTTTATTTCACAATTACCAGGTTTGCACTGCCTTCAATTTTTAAGTACTGGCGTTGTAGGTGTGGTGAGTGTAGATGATTTTAGTGCATGTGTGTTGTCAATATGACATGGGAAGGGGTTTGAACTCACCTCAACTAGAACAAAGGGGATCACCGTGGTTAGCATATCCGCCCAAATGACGTATCACCGTTAAGGAATGTTTCTGATAAGGTAATTTATTCAGCATCTTTTCAGGCACGATTGCCAAGAATGCGCAACTCACTTCAAATTCTGTGTGGAACTTCCTGATTCAAAATCGGATTACCATCGCTGCAGCTACCGCGTGAATGGGCAAACGAACTTGCTGAGCACGGCATCAATATTCAGCCGCATCTGAATGCGTACTGAACTCGACACAGGCAGCTTATCCCAACCGCTCTTTGGGACGAGTCAGTGTTAACAACCTTTGTATGCGGAAATTCGAGGAGTCCAAACTCACATAAAATGTTTCGTAACCAAAAATATAGAATGATTTTTCATCATCAGAAAAATTAGTCGTCATTGTCAAAACATATGAGTTTATCTTATTGTAACAGATTTTTATTTTATTGACAATTAATTTGTATTAGAATCTGAGTCTAGCTGAGAATATTTTAATGTTTCATATTGATTGTGACTTTGTCCTTTACTCATAACTGTGTGACTACACCATAGATAGTGTCTAAAATATCCCTGCATATTAATTCTTATCCCTATAAAAACAAATGTCTTTTGTTTATGTGTGACATAACGTATTTATAAACGTTGCTAGGTAAAAAGAATGTGTTGTCACACGAAATCAAAATCAAGGCATCCCTCTTTAATGATGACGTTATTGACGAGACGTTAAGCCCCAATCTTCCTTCCTTCCATTTTGGTATCATGGCAGTCAGTAATCTGTAGCATATTATATACTGAGGTACAAGCTGAGAATAGATTTCATCTGTAGCGGCTGTATAAATAAGTACTTGTGTTGAAGGCTGTGTAGAAGAGAAAACAAGAACAACTTAGTTCAGCATGTTCTTTACTGGTAGAAAACTTTCTTTTTTATTTGGGCATAGTGTTGAATTTACATTATTTATTGATATCATAAGTGCAGTACTGGGCAAGTAAGTATCAATATGTCTACCAAACGCTGCAGCTATTTAATTCATAACGATACGTAAATACAGCTTACAGAGAACGTAGAAGAACGTACGTAATTTCCTTTTTTACATACTTTATAGTCAATTGATTGGCCACACGGACGTGTAAACAATAAAAATGGAACATCAAAGCTTCTGAATTAAACACACAGACATAATCGCAACCTTTTAAAAATACATATGTTGCGTTCTGGCAATGTTGTTGGACAAGGAGGCACGATTCACACTGAAGCGTTTCGCAGTGCGTTCATGGGATCGTCTTCAGACTATTCTTCTACCGTCCCACTGTGTAAAACACACATGATATCATTGAACACCTACATATTTCCTCGCTTGCAACGATATCTCGAAGTATTTTGTTACAATGGTCATTTCTTGGTAGGTAGGTGTTTCGAGAGTTGTGGGAAAAATTCGACAAGTGAAATTTCATGAAAAGGCCTTGTCGCAACAAAAAAACGGCGTTTTAAATTTCATCCATGTTTTGCATTCGTGAATCGGACTGTACATACAAAGGTAGTATTAATAAAAAGGCCTTTAGCCAAAATTTTATTTTATGTTTTATTGAGAGAGAGTGCGGCAGCTTTTAGAAAGTGACGAAAATTTAAGTGACAGTTCTGAGAGTTTACAAGACGCGGATGTTGAGGCTAGTGAAAGTGATTTACATTCAGAAACAAGTGACGATGAGGCACTACTGGAATAGCGGGCACGTTATGCATTGTGCGTGCCACTTCAATAGGTAATCAGCTTCTGTTCAGTGCTAGTAATGGTACAGTTATGCCTGTGAAACAATATTACGTAATGACTTCGTTTTGAGTGTATCGTGGGTGATGTTTTATGCAAAACATTAGCTGAATAGACTAAATTAAACGCACAACAGTTCATAGCTTCTCGTTCAAATTTAGTACAACGCTGCAGGGTTCGCTGTATACTACAAGTGCTGAGGTGAAAGCCGATATTGGAATTTCTCTCCATAGTTAATGGATTGGGACTAAAGCTGAAATATCCTATATATTGAAGGAGTCTACGAAAACTGAAGTCAATCGGCCAGACCAAACTACCTCGCTGATTTCCTTCATTTTGTTTTACATGAAAGGTATTCATCCACAGATTTATCACCAAGTATCAGAATTTACATAACTCTCCCCTTTTTCTATGCTCAAACGCGATTTCCTTCTGTATATTTCTTATGGGGATGTCCTTGCGCCGCGGTGGAGTAGCCGAGCGGTCTAAAGCGTCTGTCTTGCGCTATTTCCTTCCAGTCGCCTTCAATACCTAGTGCGGCGGTACGACCTCTTCTTGCATGGGACTAAATACCAAATTTTTAATGTGCCGTGTGAAAGTTCACCACTGCAGATGTAATGTGATATTTAGCTGAGTATATTCACTGTGGAGGTTCGAGTCCTCCCTGGGGCATGGGTGTGTGTGTTGTCCTTAGGTTAGTTTACCTAAGTTTAAGTAGTTTGTAAGCTACGGACTAATGACCACGCAGTTTGGTCCGATAGATTTACAAACATTTGAACATTTGATTTGATGTCCTTGCTGTAAACTAAAGTCAGTCATTTCGGCCGTTCTGTCCGACCGATTTCCTTCATTTTTGTTTTAAACGAAATGTATCCATTCGCAGATTTGTCATCAAGTATCAGAATTAACATAAGTCCCTCCATCCTTTATTTTTATTCAAACGCGGTATCCTTCTGTCCCTGCATTCAATATTTTAATCGGTTTGTTTTACTATATATTCGGTTTTAATTAAGGTACGGACTTCTTTTTGACACAACATCACTCAGCGGATCAAGCTCTTTCATTTGCGCTTTTAAAGGCTTGCACTGAATGATTCTGAAGACAGCTATGCCTGAACATTCAACTTTACTTCCATTTTTCCCCAACTTTTTTTGTCATTCCACTAACGGTGCGAAGTGTTCTTACGGGTCGTATAGTATTAGATCGAAGAAAGTACCAACAGCTGTATTGAAATGCCGCGCGGGAGTAGCCGAGCGGTCTGGAGCGCCACGTTATGGATCGCGCGTCCTCCCGCGTCGGAGGTTCGAATCTTCCCCCAGGCATGGATGTTTGTATTGTTATTAGTATAAGTTACTTCATAAGTAGTTTGTAAGTTTAGGAACTGGTGACCCCGCAGTCATGTCCCATAAGCTTTACAAACATTTCAACAGTTTGTGTTTAAATGTTTTGAATTAATAAAGCTACCGGTTTCGGCACTTCACTAGCACCATCATCAGGCCCTCGTTATGGAACTGTCTCAAGTAACAGTGGTCACAAGTAATAGGAATTGGAATACTTAGTACCGGCTGATCAAAAAGTCAGTATAAATTTGAAAACTTAATAAATCACGGAATAATGTAGATAGAGTGGTAAAAATTGACACACAAACTTGATATTATATGGGGCTTTATTAGAACAAAAAAAAAAAAGTTCAAAAATGTCCGATAGATGGCGCTTCATCTGATCAGAAAGCCATAATTAGCATAACAAATTAAGACAAAGCAAAGGTGATGTTCTTTACAGGAAATGCTCCATATGTTCACCATCATTGCTCAATAACAGCTGTAGTCGAGGAATAATGTTGTGAACAGCACTGTAAAGCATGTCCGGAGTTATGGTGAGGCATTGACGTAGGATGTTGTCTTTCAGCGTCCCTAGAGATGTCTGTCGATCACTATACACTTGAGACTTCAGGTAACCCCAAAGCCAATATCGCGCGGACTGAGGTCTGGGGACCTGGGAGGCCAAGCATGAGGAAAGTGGCGGCTGAGCACACGATTATCACCAAACGACGCGCGCAAGACATCTTTCACGCGTCTAGCAAAACTTTTTTTTTCTAATAAAACCCCATGTCATTCCAAACATGGGTATCAATTTTTACCTCTCTATTTACATTATTCCGTGATTTATTAAGTTTTCAAATTTATACAGACTTTTTGATCACCCGATACATTAGTTGTCGTTTGATACCTGTCTTGCATGGTCTAAGAAATTTAAGGATACCGGACATAACGGCCAAAACTTTTAAATGCACTGTTAATTGTGACAGATACATGTCGTGCGCCTGAAGATGGAGCTTCCGAAGCACCGAAACCAGTCACTTAATTAATTACATACATTTAAACACGGCTAATGTTACTTTCTTCAATTTAACATGTTGGAATTCTCGTGCTTCAAGGTATTCTTCAAAAACCAGAACAAAAGACGTGCTTTTCAAAGAAAAATTCGAAAAAGATAACATGAAGGAAATTTTTAATGTGTGTAAAAAGTACTCGGCGCCGCAGCGGCAGGAGGCGCCGGTAAATATTGGCCCACTTTAGGTTACGGTAGTAACACTAAAAGTGGGCCTTTGCGATCGTCTATTGACAGCTCGAAATTTAAATGAAAGTAACGGCTTAACTATTCATCTGATACGAAAATTGAATAACCGAATTTGTAGAGGAGAAAATTCTCTACAACGTAGCTCCCTTACGTTTCTTTTCATATCTCGAATCGTTTGAGACATATTTGCAAAAATCACTGAGATTTGACACCCTCCAATGAAATTAACGAAAACCAGCCGTTCGGAGATGTCACGTGACATTCCTCGCCCAGAACTGTCTCTGGCATACGCCATGCATCTTGCGTTGCGTATTTGATGATTTACTTATTGTAACTTACACGTTGTCATTTCAAGAAGCAATGGCGCACTGAGGAATTGACAAAACCACACCGTTTTTCGAACGATAAATGATAATCTACATCTACATCTACATCTACATGGGATACTCTGCAAATCACATTTAAGTGCCTGGCAGAGGGTTCGTCGAACCACCTTTATACTATTTATCTCCCATTCCATTCTCGAATAGCGCGCGGGAAGAAAGAACACCTGAATCTCTCTGTTCGAGCTCTGATTTCTCGTAGTTTATTCTGATGATCATTTCTACCTATGTAAGTGGGATTCAACAATATATTTTCGCATTCGGAGGAGAATGTTGGCGATTGGAGTTTCGCAAGTAGCCCACGCCGCAGCGATAAGCGCCGTTGTTGTAATGATTCCCATCCCAGAGCCTGTATCATTTCCGTAACGCTGTCTCCCCTGTAGCCTGACAATACGAAACGAGCTGCCCTTCTTTGGATTCTTTCGATGTCCTCCGTCAAACCCACCTGATAAGGATCCCACACTGGGCTGCAATACTCCAAAAATGGACGGACAAGCGTAGTGTATGCTGTTTCTTTAGTAGTTCTAGTGTCTACAAATGCCATATTAGCATCAGTTAAGAACGGCCATCAATAGTATCAGATTGAAGAACTCAACTGTCGATGGATAGCTGTAGCGTAGTGGACAAGGCGTTGGATTATGACGCTAAAGGTCGGTGGTTCGGAACCCGCCACTCCCTACAATTTTTTTCCTAAAAGGGGTTGAGACACTCTTATTAATGAATTTTTTATTATGTAAGTTATTATTTTGGTCAAACTGTTTGCAACAACTTATAAAACTACAAATCTAAAGTGGGACGTAAAACACGTCAGTGCGATTTTTTTCGCTGAGGGAGGGTCGCGCGTACACTAACCTCGTAACTGCAGGATTAAACCGACTGGGACCGATATACTTTGCAGACACTCTCTTTCCTCCATTCACAAGCGCGCGATTTTCCGTATGTGAGAGGCAGTTACCTGTACCATCTACAGGGCTGCCAAGCAAACTGTGTGACTGCATGAGAGGTAGAGACTCCAGGAAGGCTATTTCCTGAATGGGATTCGTTTCCGGGAAGAAGAAGATGAAACAGATCGTCGACTTAATGAAATGTTTCGGCCGTCTGTGCGGCAGACGAGCCAATGAACCCGTTGTGGCGTCTGCGGTGAGCCTGCCGTAGGTTGGCTGGCCTGCAGGAAATGTCAGGGGCCGGTGGCCGCCATTACGGATATTGCGTGGTCTTGGTCTTCCTGTCCGCTCGCGGGCTCCTCAACTTACACGGACCGTAGCAGTCGACCTACCCTGATTCAGCCCCTATACGCCGACCGCTGCACCACGCGCAAGCAACGTTCACTGCCGCTACGCTTGGCTGCCTTGCTCGCCGATACGGGCAAGATTCTGTCTTAGCTGGAGGAGGACTTTGTGAAGCTATTGGCTACGTTTTTAGAACTAACTCTACCACACTGGTCATACTGAACTTGAAAGTCCATTACCGCAGCAATATGTTTTCGCCATCTGTCCCTGTCTTTAACTATTTCCTTCCAATCGCCCTTTACTGCCGCTACGCTTGGCTGCCTCGCTCGCCGAAATAGGGGCAAGATTCTGCCTTAGCCGGAGAAGGACTTTGTGAAGCTATTGTCTGTTTAGAACTAACTCTACCTCACTGGTCATACCGGGCATGAAAGTCCATTAACGCAGCAACATGTTTTCGCCATCTTTTCCTGTCTTGAACTATTTCCTTCCAGTTGCCTTTTACTGGAGCTACGCTTGGTTGCCTCGCTCTCCGAAATAGGGCAAGATTCTGTCTTAGCTGGAGAAGGACTTTGTGAAGCTATTGTCTACATTTTTAGAACTAGCTCTACCTCACTGGTCATACCGGACTTGAAAGTCCATTACCGCAGCAACATGATTATGCCATCTGTCTCTGTCTTGCGCTATTTCCTTCCAGTCGCCTTCAATACCTAGTGAGGCGGCACGACCTCTTCTTGCATGGGACTAAATACCAAATTTGTAATGTGCCGTGTGAAAGTTCACCACTGCAGATGTAATGTGATATTTAGCTGAGTATATTCACTGTAGTTGTCTGTTTACTTGAATGAACGGATCTTATTCTTGGTAAATAATCAAAAATGCACTGCTTAAATAGTGTAATCAAATCTGCCATCAATTAATTTAATGAAAAACTCACAGTTATAAAATTAGTAAATAGAGTCTTGACGAGAGGAGCCAAAACCAATATCAACATTAATTTAATGAAATGATTCTAGTGGCAGAAAACATAGAAAGTTACTTTTAAAAAAATATAGTTCTTGGTGTACAAGCCAGTTAAAAGGTTCATGTAAACTACTTGATGTGCTGCTGAAACTTGTTCCCTGGCCCAAACTGAGAACTAGTTTGACCTTAAATTACTCTCACAGCCGCAATTTAGAAAAGCAGCAGTCATATGAATTGTAGCTCACAGGAATGACACTTACTATAAAACGAGCCACCACAAATAAATTACTTTATGAAAGTGGCCGACGAAACAAGAACGGAAATGTTAACAATAATCCTGCTTAGTAGTTGCGCATCTTTCGATGCATGCTTGGAGAAACGTTCTCCGAAAAGGAATGCAGGTTCTAAAAACCTAAGTTGAACTAACTGAACAACGAATTGCTGCCATCTCCAGGACAGCCAACGCACGAGTGAGGCTTTGGCGGGCCATGTGGGCCTCCGGCCGGAAATCGGCAAGGCCGAGGGAGCCAGGGGTGGTGGGGGAAATGCAGAGATTCACACAAGGGCACGTACAGGCTCACAGCAGCCTCTTCCCAACCTAACTTGCAATGAAAGGATGTGGAAACCTGTTTTCAGAGCATAGAAAGAGAGGTTGGTAGTAGCCACCTATCGACGCAGGTCCAGAGAGCATCGCCCAAGGCTAAATTTCTCATACTTCCCAGCCACACTAGCACGCCAAAAAATTCTCATACTCACACATGCAGAGACAAAACATTTTACACTCTTATAGGCACGGTGGCGAGACGGAGAAGCCGTTCATGTTGCCACATTAATTGAAATCTAACACAAATGAAGTTAAATACGATTACTAATAATAACATTTAAAAACAAGAAGTGAAAGGCTACGTTACTCCTCATGCCTCAGAAAACGAATAGAGTGTCGTTAAGCGACTTTAAATAAAATACAAGATTAAAATTTAGGGAAGGCGGCAGACAGCCGTCTTTCACGTGTAGACTTCAGCATCCGAAATTCGTCCAATCGTCCGTTCGTCAACCAAATAATATAATCTTCTTGTATTGTGAAATGTCAACGACAGATACTTGCGCAGATAGAAGAAGCATAGGATTCTAGGTTTGCACTTCTTTAAAACTCTCACTTTGAAATAAATGTTTTAAAGTTCCCTTAAAGATCGAACTGTCAAACAGAAGATCATATTTGTGCTGGTTGTTATAGTCACAGATATTAAAAGTGATGTTCAGTGATGATCGATTGAATATATAAGATCGATTGATTAAAATACTAAAAATTGATAAAAGTTTCTTGCTTTATCTGTCAAACAAACAACTTTCCCTAAATGTCTTCTTTCAAATTGAAAGATGGTTTGATACTAAATAATTCTTCAGCTCCTTTTAATAAATATATTTCTTGTAAAATTTCTATAAATATCAAAATAATGATCGTTGGCAGTTGGTTAATTATCGAGACACAATGACATTTATTGCTCTCACCATATACATCATGACAGTTACACAAAGAACGATTTTTTTTTAATTTTCCACGAAAGTTTCTATAATGATGTTAATATTCGCGACGATAACCGCAGAGACCAGCATCTTCTTGCCTCGTGGCCGTCGACCCGCGATTTGAAGTGGCCTTACTCCTTGAGCTCGGCGTCGAAGATGTTGCTCTCGTAGGTTGAATCGCCGTCACAGCACATGAAACACAAGAAACACACGAAAACTCTTTTAAGAATCACATAACATAAAACATTTACATAAAAATCATTTCAAAACATGTTGTGGTAGTTGGCGACACCTGGCATATCGTGTGAAAAGTACATGTGTGTCTACTTTCGGCGGCCGGCCGCGGTGGGCGCTGGGACTGAGGCGCTTCAGTCACGGTCTGCACGGCCACTACGGTCGGGGGTTCGAATCCCACCTCGGGCATGGATATTTGTGCCGTCCTAGTTCGTAAGTAGTTTGTATGTTTAGGGACTGATGACCCCTAGTTAAGTCCCATAGACTATACTACATTCGGCGTTTCATAGGTTCTGTATGCAGATAAATATCACTAGTATTGTGTGTCGTATACGACACGCGGAAAGCGAAGCGGGTATAACATCACCTTCAAACTCGCTTATATAGTCATAATCTGCCATTATAATAGCAATAACCGATCTAACATCTACTTTTGTCTTATATAGACATCGCAAACCGTAGCGCCGTTCTTGGTGCGTTTACACGTTTGTGTGTTTGCATACGTATGCCTGTAACAGTAACTTTGGCTCTTCAGTATTAAGAAAATCTTCGGACGAGGCTTTTGTAAGATACACGGCCCATCATCAGAGATCTCTTTCTGCACAGCAGCAGCGCGCCAAACTTTTGCTGACGTAATTTGCTGTGGCAGTCTGCCGAATCGGATTAGCCACCAACTTTCGCAGCCATACACAACAGTAATTCCTTGTGACGGGCTCTTGTCCTTCCACTTCAGGGCTATCCGTGCGATACAAACACACACCCTGAGTGCGACGGATGCACGAGTGCAATCTACGTTACTAAAGGCAGTAGCTTCTCATTTCATGCGAAATGTTGGGTCAGTAATCAGCGATACAGTTTTTGCTTGCGTGAAGAGGAAAATTACGAAGGGGACTTTTGTGGACTCTACACCTCATTGGTAACATGTTTGGTGAAGACATTACAGCGCTATTTGAGCATACGCTCTCCTCTACATTTTTTTCATTTAACAACGAGTTTTATGAACAATCCGACGGAGTCGCCATGGGGAGTCCTTTGTCTCCCCTGGTGGCCAATGTTTTTTCGGAAGATTTTGAGGAGAGAGCACTTGAGTCAGCTACTATTAAACCAACAGTTTTTTGGCGATACGTTGATGCCACTTTTATAGTGTGGCCTCATGGCGTGGATCGTCCTCAAGATTTTTTACATTATATGAACTCCATACATGAAAACATAAAATTTACTATGGAAATCGAGAAAAATGGTCGTTTGCCATTTTTAGATGTCTTCGTGCGACGCAGAAGTGATGGCTCACTTGGTCATTCGGTATAGAGTAAGCCCACTCATACAGGTTTAATATTTACAAGCTACTAGTTGCCACCATCCGGCACAAACAATGAGCGTCCTCAAGACTTTAATCCATCGAGCCCACACCATCTCTGATGCCGACAGCCTTCACACGGAACTGGTACACCTGCAAACAGTATTCCTAAAGAATGGGTATTCAAGGAAGCAAGTAAACAGAGCGATGCACACCTACAAACGACAGAACAAGGAAGAAGAAGAGGATTTCAAATCGACTGCTTATCTCCCACATATTGGGAATATTTCATTGCAGATAGGCAGAATACTAAGAAAGTATAAAGTAAGAGTCATCTTTTGCTCTCCTCCTAAAATTTCATCGCTGTTGGGTTCTGTCAAAGACGATCTAGAGCTGCGTAAAGCAGGTGTTTAAAAAAAAAAAAAAAAAAAAAATTTCAAATGTTTGTTAAGCTTATGGGACTTAACTACGGGGTCATCAGTCCCTAAACTTACAAACTACTTATGAACTACTTACGAACTAGGACGGCACAAATATCCATGCCCGAGGGGGGATTCGAACCCCCGACCGTAGTGGCCGTGCTGACCGTGACTGGAGCGCCTCAGTCACCTCGGCCACCGCAGGTGTTTACAGGTTTCCGTGTGAGTGCAGTAAGTCATATGAAGGGTGTTTCAAAAAGGTACGGCCAAACTTTCAGAAAACATTCCTCACACACAAAAAAGAAAATACGTTATGTGAACTTGTTTCCGGGAACGCTTAATTTCCAAGTTAGGGCTCATTTTATTACTTCTCTTCAAATCACATTAATCATGGAATGGAAACACACAGCCACAGAACGTACCAGCATGACTTCAAACACTTTGTTACAGGAAATGTTCAAAATGTCCTCCGTTAGCGAGGGTACATGCATCCACCCGCCTTCGCTTGGAATCCCTGATGCGCTGATGCAGCCCTGGAGAATGGCGTATTGTATCATAGCCGTCTACAATACGAGCACGAAGAGTCTCTACATTTGGTACCGGGGTTGCGTAGACAAGAGCTTTCAAATGCCCCCATAAATGAAAGTCAAGAGGGTTGAGGTCAGGAGAGCGTGGAGGCAACTTTGTACAGCAGCAACTTCTGACGCTGAGATTAGGGTTATCGTCAACTACACGAAGAATTGCCTCGTTCATTGCAGGTGTCCGTGTCGTTCTAGGTCTTACCCGGTCGCGAGTATACGCTGGAATGTTCCGTGCTCCCTAAGACGCCGATCAGTTGGTTCGAACGTCTTCCTGTCGGGACACCTTCGTTCTGGAAATCTTTCTCGATACAAACGTACCGCGCCACGGCTATTGCCCCGTGCTAATCCATACATCAAATGGGCATCTTCCAACTCCGCATTTGTAAACACTGCACTGACTGCAAAACCACGTTCGTGATGAACACTAAGCAGTTGATGCTACGCACTGTTGTACTAGATGCTAGTACTGTAGAGCAATGAGTCAACATTACCTTCCTTCAATTGAGCCAACTGCGGTGAATCGAGTAAGTACAGTACAAAATAACGAAACAATAGGGTATTTTGACAATTTTCTGCACGAATTATTTCAATTTACATTTAAAGAGAAGTACTAAATGAGCTCTAACATGGAAATTAAGCGTTTCCGGACACATGTCCACATAACGTATTTTCTTTCTTTGTGTGTGAGGAATGTTTCCTGAAAGTTTGGCCGTACCTTTTTTTAACACCATGTATAGGGCAGACGACGCGCACTGTGCAGGAGCGCATTGTGGAACACCAGCGTCATACTCGGCTACTCCAGCCGACCAAATCCGCAGTTGCCGAACATTGTATTTCCACAGGTCATTGAATGAACTACAGTGAAACGAAAACTGTGACCCACACATCAAACTTTTGGAGCTTAATTATTAATGAAGCTGTGAAAATAAGACTCTCTGACAGTGAGACTTATTAATCGAGACAGCAGTTTCCAAATAAATGCTGCAAGGAATAATGTCATTTAAAAACTTCGTAGTCGGCGTAGTTCCCTGCAACTTAATGACGATGATAATCGACCTGATATCGAAGCGGCAAGCCTCCACCACGGAGGGCGCTGTGAGCAGCGTACGTAGTTATAGTGAACGCGCACGCAAAGTACGCACATGCGCAATGTCGACGGAATTGGGCATAAATAGCACAGCTCAGTGCGTCTTCGTCAGTACTTCTGCGGTACTCACCTGAAGATGGCCAGAAGACTCTGCGCCGAAATATCGTGGCAAGAAGTTAGACATCCGGCAGTTCGCCCGAGATTTTATGGAAAAAATGAAAGGTTGCTTACCTAAATTGCACAGATACCCCTGTGTGCCGGCGAATAACATTAGAGGCTTCTAAAAATTCTAAATATTTAAACATTTCGACCGTTTCAG
Source organism: Locusta migratoria (assembly GCA_026315105.1). Lineage (NCBI taxonomy): Eukaryota > Metazoa > Arthropoda > Insecta > Orthoptera > Acrididae > Locusta > Locusta migratoria. The sequence goes on along the minus strand of CM048744.1, from coordinate 214,273,385 downwards.
GGCATTGAAATAAATCCAATGCCAAACATGAAAATTTATTCTGGACCGGGATTCGAACCCGGATATCCCGCTTTGGTCCAGAGGTCCGAAACTAAGACACAATATAAATAACTGTCTATCTAAAAGTTTGGAAAGTAGGAGGCGAGGTACTAGCGGAAGTAAAGTTCTGAGGCGGCAATCGTGAGTCGTGTCGGGATAGATCAGTCGGTAGAGTGCTTGCCCGCGAAAGGCAAAGGTCCCAGGTTCAAGTCCCGGTTCCGGCACAAAATTTTAATCTGCCAGGAAGTTTAATATCAGCGTACACTCAGCTGCAGAGTGAAAGTTTAATCCTGGAACTGTATATCTGCCCGAAAAGGCAATTGTCAATTTCAATACGAACGCATTAATGCGCTCGATCCCTTGTGGGAATCAAGTATGGGCTGCGAGCAAGAGGAATCAAATGGACAGGGGGCTCTACAATCGTGAAATTGGGTTGGTAGGGAAGCGTGCCTGGATAGTCTAATTGTTTAAGGCGACCGCTGGACCAAAGCGGGATCGAATCCCGGTCCAACACAAATTTTCAGCTTTGCCACTGGATTTATTTCAATGACCTGAAAACGTCCAATTGCTTAAATATTTCGAATTCGTGAAATTATAGCCGTTAATATCAACAAATGGTGTCTGTTCTTTCGGACATGTCCGAAGGAAGAGACAATATTGACTGATGCTAAGGGATATAAAATTAAGAAACATAACATCTGGACATCTTGGCCGTCTCAGGTCCTCGAAATACCGGGTGATCAAAAAGTCAGTATAAATTTGGAAACTTAATAAATGATGGAATAATATAGATAGAGAGGTAAAAATTGACACACATGCTTGGAATGACATAGGATTTTATTAGATCAAAAAATTAATAATAATAAAATAAAAAAAAATAAAATAAAAAATAAAGTACTAAAAATGTCTGACATATGGCGCTTCATCTGATCAGAAAAGCAATAATTAGCATAACAAATTAAGACAAAGCAAAGACGATGTTCTTTACAGGAAATGCTCAATACATTCACCATCATTCCTCAACAATAGCTGTAGTCGAAGAATAATGTTGTGAACAGCACTGTAAAGCATGTCCGGAGTTATGGTGAGGCATTGGCGTCGGATGTTGTCTTTCAGCAATCCTAGATATGTCGGTCGATCACGATACATTTGCGACTTCATGTAATCCCAAAGCCAATAATCTCACGGACTGAGGTCTGGGACCTGAGAGGTCAAGCATCACGTTAGTGGCGGTTGAGCACACGATCAACACCAAGCGACGTGCGCAAGAGATCTTTCACGCGTCTGTGAATATGGGGTGGAGCGCCATCCTGCATAAAAATCGTACGTCCCGGCAGGTGTTTATCAGCCAGGCTGGGAATGATGCGATTCTGTAACATATCGGCGTACCTCTCACCCGTCACGGTAGCACAGCCACTGACGTTTTGCTGACCAGCGGCATCTGTCGGACATTTTTTGAACTTTTTTTCTTTTTTTGTTCTAATAAAACCCCATGTCATTCCAAGCATGTGTGTAAATTTTTATCTCTCTATCTACATTATTCCGTGATTTAATGAGTCTTCAAATTTATACTCACTTTTTGATCACCCGGTATATTCAATGACGCCAATTAAACATTTGTTCCCGACTGGGATACGAATCCGTATTTTCCATTGTAGGCCAACGGTCGAGTAGCTATTGGGCTATTCGGACATACTTCCCATTTATCAACCTACAGTATGACCGAAAGAATAGACACTATATATATGAATCTTTCTGGCATGTTAAAGGTGTCTAGCAGACTAGAATTTGAACCCAGGCCCTGTGTCTTTCACGGGCAAGCACTGCACCAATGCTTTTTATTTTTCTCTTTCTTTCTCCTCGAGCAGATCGATTCCTTACTCTCATGAAGTCGTACTGCCGGATCTGAAGCTGTGAGAAGAGGCAAGGGGTGTGCACAGGTTGCTTAGTTGCTATAGAGGGCTTGCCGGCGAAAGACAAAGGTCCCAGGTTCGAATCCCGGGATGACACGCAGTTTTATTCTACCATTATCAAATCACCGTACACTTCGTTGCAAAGTGAAAATTTCGTTCTGGAACCATAGGCTAAAATTTGGCAGGTGTAATTTCCTCGACAGGAAAGTGACAGATTTATTGTGGCTGTAGAATTACGCCGGATCCCTTATGACAATACCGGTACATCTGCGAGAAAGCGGAACAATCGACGAGGGAAACTGAAATAGAAGTGCGCTCTGCGTTCAGAATAGAAAGTGTGTTCGGATAACGAATGGTTAAGGCAACCACAGGTCCGAAGCAAGAAATCTGAGGTCCAGTTCAGTCGGTCACAAATTTTTAACCATCGCTGTTCATTGCATTTCAAATCTTTGAAACTGCCCAGATGTCCTCTTAACATATCTCGTAAATATGTGTACAGTCAGAACGTTCTGAGACTTGGCGCCTGGAGGATAGCCACCCACACAACACTGTATGTTGCAAACGCTGCCGCATTCCTGGTGGCAGATTGCCGTTTGAGTTGCGGATGGTAAACAACATCTTTCAAAATTAAGAAAGTTCAAATGTTTATAAAGTATGGGACTTAAATTTGCGGTTCTCAGTCCCTGGGCTTACAAAATACTTGAACTAACCTAAGAGAATTTTTTTGTGGTTTTAAGGCACACAACTGCTGAGGACATTAGCGCTGGAATCAAAAGTAAGATATACCCAAGGAGAATAAGCCTATATGGAGCACCTGAAACATAGGATAAAATACAAATGGAAAAGCTAAATGTCCTTCGACAAATTGGTAAAGTTGATAAAATTAAATACTCGAGCAACAGCCCGCGCGTCGTCAGCTAAAATTTCTTCCAGTGTGTCCGCAGATGTAGTGCAATCCTAACAGGAGTAAAATTTGAACAAGACAATAAAATATGGCGCACCGCGGGTGGCCACAGGAACATAACGGTGTGGGGTCATCACTGAGCAAGTGGCGGTGGCTGAACCGGCAATGTCCGATCCACAACCGGGCTAAGATGACCTCTTCTCGTCGTGAGCAGCGTGAGGTGGTCATCCAAGCCACCGGAAGCGGCTTAATAGTTCGAAGCTTATTATTTGTAAGCGAAGACCACACATTATGCCACGACGATATAAGGCGACGGGAAAGACCCCCTTGAATATCATGCGATGGGACACAGTCCGTAGCTGTCCAAGGTAGGAGAGTTGCAGCCTTGGCCGCGGCATCAGCAGCCTCGTTACCAGGCACGCCTGCGTGGCCAGCTACCTACAGGAGGTGAACTCGAAGGCCGTCGACAGCTAACAATTGAAAGGAACATCCGCCCGCTCCGCAGCACGGCGCCTTACATACACTTTCTTTCGTCTCCAGTTAGTATAGTGTTGCGAAACGGATCATCGTGTGCACAGCTGTTGAGGAAACTACAAACCGTCATGAAATCATCACGTTCGTGTTGTGACAGGATTTTTAGCACACTGTCTACGGTAACACGCGAAATGTTGAGGGATTCCGTCATAATTTGGGGCAAGTATCATGGCTGACCCCTACTGCCAGTGCGAGAGCATCTAAAGTTTGCTGTTAGCACGCACCAACGTTACAATTACCTAGATATTACATTCCGTTCGAACTGTTCGTAGCCGACCAGTACGAACGTCAACTTCCAAAGTGGACTGTCCTTGCACAAAACGTAGGTGCCAGCGAAACACTGCACTGCCATCCAATGCGTCCTCACTATACACATGCTGCATCATTTCAAACAGGGTTGGGAAAGTTACTTTTCTAAAGTAACTAAGTTACAGTTAAAGTTACTTCCCTGAAAGGTAACTTAGATACAGTTATAGTTACTATACATCGAAAGTAACTGTATCAGTTACAAGTAACTTTCAAATGTTCAAATGTTTGTATAGTCTATGGGACGTAACTACGGGGTCATCAGTCCATAAACTTACAAACTACTTATGAACTACTTACGAACTAGGACGGCACAAATATCCATGCCCGATGGGGGATTCGAACCTCCGACCGTAGTGGTCGTGCAGACTGTGACTGGAGCGCCTTAGTCCCCTCGGCCACCGCGGCCGGCGCAAGTAACTTTACATTTATTTTTACAGTCACTTTTAAAAATTGTAAATCCGTAATAAACCTTACTCATGTAAAAAGGAAACAAGCTTTAGTGTCAATCAATAATTAAATACATTAATACGTACATAATTAATAATAATGCATAATTAATGTGTTGGTTTATGTTTTAGGAGGCGATCCACTTATAATATTGTAAAAAAATATAAAATAGCCAAGATCGCTTATCATCAATTTTTATTAACGACGACCGGTTTCGCTGAACTATGTCAGCATCATCAGGTCAAATAAAGTATTTTACAAGGCCATAATCTTGTAAAATATTTTATTTGACCTGATGATGCTGACATAGTTCAGCGAAAATTGATGATAAGCGATCTTGGCTATTTTATATTTTTTTTACAATAGCATAATTAATGCTATTAAATAAACTGACCACTTTATCTTTTATCTCATTGCATCTCAATTTCAATGTTTGTTCATTTTCACCAAATGTAGTTTTTCTAACGTTGAATCCCATGAAAGTTACGTTTCATCTTGTTCATTGTTCGCGTCTCAGTGAAAAGTGCCTAATTTGTTTTCTACTGTATATTCGCAGCGTCTTTTAACGCTGAAATGGCAGCAATGAGCAAAAATTTCAAACTGTGTATTCGCATCGAGAACTACGATATGACAGATGAAGAGGGAGAATTAGTTATATGGGGCGCTTCGAGAAAAAAACGAATTGTACATTAGGAGTTTCGAATGCTTTGAATTGTTTTACCACCGCAACCTAATTTGCCGCAAAAGGAATCATTCATCATAAGCTCGCCAAGGCATGAGTGTGTCTTCTTCCGTCTCTATGTCGAAAGGTGTGGAAAATAATCGGAGACTTTATGTGTGACTCGTCACGTGATTGTTGTATACTCATTGTTGCGTACATAATTATAAAATAAAAATGTTAGGAATGGATACTATTAAATGTTTTATCGGCAGTGAAATATATAATCCATACATTTAGAAATAAATATTGTTTCTTTTTTCTCTTCACTTTTTTCTCTTCAAAGCCTGGTATTTTGCAGTCTTGAGATCATTACAAAAAAATATGTTAACGCTGCAAGCGACAAAAAAGTAACGATAATTCCGATAAATCGTTAACCGATAAAAGTAACTTAGTTACAGTTAAAGTTACTTCAGGCGAATAATAACGGCGTTATCGTTCGTTACCTTCAAAGTTCAAATGTTCAAATGTTTGTAGAACTTATGGGACTTAACTACGGGCTCACCAGTCCCTAAGCTTACAAACTACTTATGAACTAGCTAAGACTAAGGACGGCACAAATATCCATGCCCGAGGGGGGATTCGAACCCCCGACCGTAGTGGCCTTGCAGACCGTGACTGGAGCGCCTCAGTCCCCTCGGCCACCGCGGCCGGCCTTTGAAAAGTAACTGTTGCTAGTAACGGCGTTACAAGTAACGCGTTACACCCCAACCCTGATTTCAAACATATCGGCAGAGTTTTACCAAATTCCTGGTAGAACTTGATATTTTAACGTCGCTCAAATTGTGACATGTCAAGTTCCAACTGAAGCATTAAGCTCACCGTTTCGACCGTACGTCTGCTCTCTAGCAGGGACTAGAGTGTAACTGAAAAATTACGATACCAAGGCTCCACTATAGTGCACCACAAGCCCGTCATGCGGCCAATCTCAGAACTTGCTGACTGTACGAAGTGTGTCTGCAGATTTCAACCAAAGGTGTGTTCATTCGGAGAAAGCCTGGAAAAGCAGAAGCTGTAGATGGATATGATTACATCGCGTGTAAGACAGTTTTCCGCGCACAAAACAGAAATAACCATTTAATATATGTACTCTGTATGTGGTAAAATTTAAAACTGTAATTTTTCACAAAATCGAATGAAGAGAGAGGCTTCCGAATGCACATTATAATAATTTGTTCTCAGCTGCCGTCGTAGAAATTACTAATATTTTTCAGAAACAAATATCTTGATATAAAACACATTTACTCCAGCAGAGATCGCTAGTTTATTTGTTGTATTTTACCGGTTTCGATTAACTATGTCATCATCTTCAGAAAGAATTTTATAACCATTTTCTCCTATTTTCACTGCAAAAAGTTATATAGGTTATTAAAATCTGTAAAGTCCTTGTTTGTATACAAATAAGATAGAAGTTAATAAAACATGTACTAAACCTCTGGGACACACATAAAATAAAGAGTTACTTGTGAAAAAGAAATATAATAAAAAACATTGTCAAACGATTAAAATTTGTCATCTGTATTGCACATTTAAAAATTGTGTGTGTTTTTGTCACAAGTAACAAGGAGACTGAACCACGTAAACATTCCACCGGCGTGTTACTATAGGTATCCACCAGGTGGCAGTTGCATCACAAAGAAACAACATGGATACATTTGTCACTATCACATAACGTCTCGCTTTGGAATTGCAATACTTTATACTGTTTTCTTACCCTATATATAAAAGATGTAACAGTTATTTAACACTTCTCATGTCTTGAATCAATAAGAAAGTGAATTCAAAAGTAGCTCTTTGTCTACATTGAGTACAGAGAATAAACCTTTTATCCAGTTTGTTGTTGTTGTGGTCTTCAGTCCAGAGACTGGTTTGATGCAGCTCTCCACCCTACTCTATCCTGAGCAAGCCTTTTCATCTCCTCATAAGAACGACAACCCACATCCACTTGAATCTGCTTACTATACGCGTCTCTTGGTCTCCCTCTGCGATTTTTACCCCACACACTTCCCTCCAACGCTAAATTCACAATTCCTTGATGTCTAAGAATGTGTCCTACCAATCTATCCCTTCTTTTAGTCAAGGTATGCCAGAAATTTCTTTTCTCCCCAATTCGGTTCAGTACCTCCTTATTAGTTACGCGATCCACCCACCTAATCTTCAGCATTCTTCTGTAGCACCACATTTCAAAAGCCTCTATCCTCTTTCTGTCCACACTGCTTATCGTCCATGTTTCACTCCCATACAAGGCAACACTCCATACAAATGCCTTCAGAAAGGACTTCCTTAGGCTTAAATCAATATTCGATGTTAACAAATTTCTCTTTTTCAAAAACGCCTTTCTACCCATTGCCATTCTGCATTTTATATCATCTGTACTGCGACCATCATTTGTTATTTTACTGCCCAAGTAACAAAACTCATCTACCTCCTTTATTGTTTCGTTACCTAATCTAATTCCTTCAGCATCACCTGATTTTCTTACACTGCACTCCATTACCCTTGTTTTACTCTTGTTAATGTTCATCTTATATGCACCTTTCAGCACACTGTCCATTCCGTTCAATTGCTCTTCCAGGTCCTTTGCTGTATCTGACAGAATTACTATGTCGTCGGCAAAACGCAATGTTTTTAATTCATCACCCTGAACTTTAATTCCTTCTCCAAATTTCTCCTTGCTTTCCTTTATAGCTTGCTCAATGTACAAATTGAACAACATTGGGGAAAGGCTACAACCCTGTCTTACTCCCTTTCCAACCAATGTATCCCTTTCATGCCCTTCAACTCTGACAACCGCTGTCTGGTTTTTGTACAAGTTGTAAATAACCTTACGTTCCCTATATTTTACTCCTGCTTGCTTCAGAACTTGAAAGAGTTTATTCCAATCAAGATTGTCAACAGCATTTTCCAAATCTACAAAAGCTAGAAATGTTGGTTTGCCTTTTCTTAATCTATCTTCTAGGATAAGCCGTAATGTGAGTATTGCCTCCCGTGTTCCTACATTTCTCCTGAACCCAAACTGATCTTCCCCGAGGTCGGCTTCTACCAGCTTTTCCATCCTTCTGTATATAATTCTTGTTAATATTTTGCAACCATGACTTATTAAACTGATGATTCTGTAGTTTTCACACCTGTCTGCACCCGCTTTCTTTGGAATGGGGATTATAACATTTTTCTTATAGTCTGAGGGTACTTCACCTGTCTCATACATCTTACACACAATGTGAAACAATTTTGTCATGGCTGGTTCTCCCAGAGACTTCAGTAGCTCTGACGGGATATCATCTACTCCAGGGGCCTTGTTTCGACTTAGATCATTCAGTGCTCTGTCAAATTCATCTCTCAGTATAGTATCTCCTATTTCATCATCATCTACATCCTCTTCCCTTCCTACAATAGTGTCTCGAAGTTCATTTCCTTTGTAGAGCCCCTCTATATACTCTTTCCACCTTTCAGCTTTCCCTTCTTTGCTGAGAACTGGTTTTCCATCAGTGTCCTTGATATTCATAGAGCTGTTTTTCTTATCGCCAAATGTTTCTTTTATTTTCCTGTAGGCTGTATCTATTTTTCCCCTATTTATACAGTCTTCTACATCCTTGCATTTGCCTTCTAGCCATTCCTGCTTAGCCATTTTGCACTTCCTGTCAATCTCATTTCTTAGTCGTCTGTACTCCATTTTGCCTGTTTCATTTACTGCATTTTTATACTTTCTCCTTTCATCGATTAAATTTAGTATCTCCTGTGATATCCAAGGATTCTTTGTAGGTCTTGCCTTCCTACCTATTTTGTCCTCTGCTGCCTTCACTATTTCATCTCTCAATTTTACCCATTCCTCCTCAACTGTTTTATTTTCCCCTGTTTCTGTCAATTGTTGCCTGAAGGTCCCTCTGAAATTCTTAAGAACTTCAGGTTCCTTCAATTTATCTAGGTCCCATCTCCTTATTTTCCTACCTTTCTGTAGTTTCTTCAGTTTCAGCCTACAGTTCATAACCAACAAGTTATGGTCAGAGTCTATGTCTGCCCCTGGGTATGTCCTACACTTCAAAACCTGGTTCCGAAATCTATGTCTTACCATTATAAAATCTTTTATCCAGTATAAAACCGAATCTCACTGACGCATTTCCACAGCCGCAAAACTACGACACAGTAGTCTTACCAGAAGCTCTCTACGCATCAGAAACTACCAGCACCAAAAGAATGGCAAAATTCAAGGAGATTGAAAAACAAGAAAGGAAAATTCTGAGAAAAATTCACGGTGCAGTTTTTAGAGAAAATATCTAACAAAAAAGACCTACGGAAGAACTGTACATACACTCTGAAACAACCACGACACATATAAGAAAACGCAGAGCAAACTTTTTCATGCATATCGTCAGAATGAATGACACCAGACTAACTAAAAGAATATTCAACATAATTTCTACATCGAAACTGGGCACATCTTGGTACAAAGAAACCGTAGAAGACCTGAAAACATTAAACATCTCTATAGAAGACATACAAGACCGCAAAACCTGTAGGGGAAAAAATCAGATACCAAAAAGTTGACTTTAAGTCACAACACAAAAACAACAGACGAAAATGGACAGATGAACAAAAGAAGGCACAAAGTGAAAGAATGAAAGATTTTCGGGAAGAAAAGAAGAAGAAAAAAAGACGGGAATAAATGCTGGATTTTTGTGTTTTTAGCGCTCTCCTTAAGGGGAATGTACGCAAATAATAATAATTATAATATATATATAAAGAAATTGTTTCTGAAGATGATGACATAGTTCATCGAAACCGGTGAAAACCAACAAATAAACTAGCGATCTTGCCCGAAGTAAGTGTGTTTTATATAAATTTTGATCGCTCTCCATAGGCATAATATGCCAATTAACTATGAAAATCTTGATATTAATTGACAAGTGCTGGATTTCGAAAATCGTCGAAGAAAATTAGAACAACAGTCGTGCATCAAAGTAGGACGCACATGGACGACGCGTTATATCACAGTAAATTGTAAGGCAGAGGTGAGGTGTTGGTGAATTGAGGCTGTGCCGCCATTCCCCTGCCTTCTATAGACGGAGTGATGTGAAGCAGTGTGAGCAGACGTCGGAAATTCGGAGCGCTTTGACGTGGGCGGCGGTGTAGCAGTGGCGACCGAACGGCACTGCTCCGATTGCCGTATCGAGTTTCTAGACGAGCGGCCACAGAATCGCCGTTGGAAAGGGCTTGCTCATCCATTCGGAACTCAAGATACGAATGAGATGAGTGCGCGGTTTCCAAGCGCCCGTGACGAGTTCTCTTCGAGGAAGTATAGACCAGAACTACTCGCTCCCTGTTCTGAGACACTGTATTGAAGGGCCGGAGTTTTATCTGCATGCACTTCCATCCCAACTGACTCAATTTTCGCTGTAAACTACATGTCAAGGATGTGATCGGGAGTTTTTTAATTGATAGTAATAAATTACCCTTGTCGGTATATTCTTTTGCTGTCAGTAAGAGAAATGTTATACACCAATTGTATATTTGTGAAAGATATTGTCGCCGGCCGCGGTGGCCGAAGAGACTGAGACGCTGCACTCACGGTCTGCACGGCCACTACGGTCGGGGGTTCGAAACCCCCCTAGAGCATGGATATTTGTGCCGTCCTAGTTCGTAAGTAGTTCATAAGTAGTTTGTAAGTTTAGGGACTGATGACCCCGTAGTTAAGTCCCATAATTGGTACAAACATTTGAACATTTTGAAAGATATTGTCTCTAATTCGAAATATACAAATATCTCGACTGTTACTGGATATTGTATTAAATTGAATGGCGAAGTTGGAAGTTTGTGGTGGACCGGTATTCGGACCCGTGTTTTCCGCTTCGCGCCAGCAGTCGCCTTAACCAATTAGGCTACCTAGACACGCTTCCCTGCCTTCCGAACCACATCTACATGGGATACTCTGCAAATCACATTTAAGTGCCTGACAGAGCGTTAATCGAACCACAAAAATGTTCAAAATGTTCAAATGTTTGTTAAGCTTATGGGACTTACACGGGGTCATCAGTCCCTAAACTTACAAACTACTTATGAACTAACTAAGACTAAGGACGGCACAAATATCCATGCCCGAGGGGCGATTCGAATCCCTGACCGTAGTGGCCGTGCAGACCGTGACTGGAGCGCCTCAGTCTCCTCGGCCACCGCGGCCGGCCATCGAACCACCGTTATACTATTTATCTCTCATTCCATTCTCGAATAGAGCGCGGAAAGAAAGAACACCTGAATCTCTCCGTTCGAAATCTGATTTCTCCTATTTTATTCTGATGATCATTTCTACCTATGTAAGTGGGAGTCAACAATATATTTTCGCATTCGGAGGAGAATGTTAGCGATTGGAGTTTCGTAAGTAGCCAACGCTGCAGCCATAAGCGCCGTTGCTCTAATGATCCCCATCCCAGCTCCTGTAACATTTCCATAACGCTGTCTCTCCTGTATCGTGACAGTACGAAACGAGCTGCCCTTCTTTGGACTCTGTCAAACCCACCTGATAAGGATCCCACACTGGGCTGCAATACTCCAAAAATGGACAAGCGTAGTGTATGCAGTTTATTTTGTAGTTCTGTTGCATGTTTTAAGGGTTCTGCCAATAAAACGCAGTCTCTGGTTCGCCTTTCCCACGATATTATCTACGTGTTCTTTCCAATTTAAGTCAGAAGTAATTTTAATTCCTAGGTATTTTGTGGAGTTTACGACCTTCATATTTGCTTGATTTATCATGTAAACAAAGTTTAACGGATTTCTTTCCGTACTCATGTGGACGACTTCACACTTCTCATTATTTAGAGTCAATTGCCAATGTTTACACCACAGTGATATCGTAATCAGATCGTTCTGCAGTTGATTTTGATTTTCAGATGATTTTACTAGACGGTAAATGACGGCGTCATCTGCCAACAACCTAAGAGAGCTACTTAGATTTTCCCCTAAATCGTTAATGTAAATAAGGAACAGCAGTGGACCAATAACACTACCCTGTGGAGCGCCCGATATCACCTGTGTTTTAGTTGATGCCTTACCATCGATTACTACGAACTGTGTCCTCTCTGACAGGAAACCCCCTAACCAGTCGCAAATTTGCGGCGATATACCATAATCACGCAATTTGATTAAAAGTCGTTTGTAAGGTACGGTGTCAAAAGCCTTCTTGAAATCAAGAAATACGGAATCGATTTGCGAACTCTTGTCGATAGCACCCATCACTTCGTGCGAATAAAGAGCTAGTTGTGTTTCGCATGAACGATATTTTCTAAATCCGTGTTCACCTTGGGTCAATAGATTGTTCTGTTCGAGATAATTCATAATATTTGAATACAGGATATGTTTCAAAGCCCAGCTGCAAATTGACGTCAATGAAATAGGCCTGTAGTTTAGTGGGTTACTCCTACTGCCTTTCTTGAATACAGGTGTGACCTGTGCGACTTTCCATTCTTTTGGTACACATCTTTCTATGAGAGAGCGGTTGTATATGGCTGTTAAGTAAGGAGCTATCGCTTCAGCATAATCAGAAATCTAATGGGTATACAGTCCGGACCAGAAGACTTTCTCTTGGTAATCTAATGGATATACAATCGTATCTTGCCAATTCTTACACCATACAGATATCTTATTCAAATCGTTCTGCAGTTGGTGTGTGTGTGTGGTCCTTAGGTTAGTTTACCTTAGTTTAAGTAACTTCTTGGCAGATTAAAATTGTGTGCCGGAACCGGGACTCGAACCTGGGACCTGGAACCTGGAACCTGGGACCTTTGCATTCCGCGGGCAAGCGCGGTAGTGCGCTTGCCCGCGAAAGGCATGGTCCCAGGTTCGAGTCCCGGTTCCGGCACACAATTTTAATCTGCCAGCGCAAACTCCGCTGGAGAGTGAAAGATTCAATCTTAGTTTAAGTAGTTTGTAAGCTACTGACTGATGACCAGGCAGTTTGGTCCGGTAGATATACAAACATTTGAACATTTGAACTGTCCGTGAAATACGTGGCGTATGGCAACCTTACGCGCCGGTTATCGAATCCGGGCACCCTGCGTGATAGCGACGCTGTCGTTCGAGAGGCGGTAAGGGAAACACGGCAGTGCAACAGACTCGTCGAGCGCCACCCGGTGCGTTTCCGTTGAAATCTGCAGGGTAGTACTCGTCTGAGTTTAAGCATTCTGTTGGTGAGCACGTGTGCTGCCGAGAGCCACACGTCCGGGCGGCGCGGTGTATGCAGATGTAGTCGCGAGCAGGGCAGACCGCGCGGGGCTTTGCCGTCTGAGGCGGCATGCAACATTTATCAGGGGGCGGTGTTTGCGGGCGGACCTCGTTACCCACAAAGCCGTTGTGCGCGCCGCGCCGCTACAAAGCCACCCCCCCCCCCCCGTACCGCCACTTGTTTTCGCTTGTCACCGCCGCTAAAGGCCGGAGGCGCCGATTTCGCCACCGTCCGCTCCTCAGGTCGCTCTGACAAATGACGTGTCCAGAGAGCTGTATCACAGTCGCTCTATCTCGCCCCAACTTAAAAGAAAAATCGCACTGACGTGTTTTACGTCCCACTTTAGATTTGTAGTTTTATAAGTTTTTGCAAACATTTTGGACCAAAATAATAATCCACACAATAATTAATTACTTAATAAGAGTGTCTGAAACCCTTTTAGGAAAAAAAGAAAAACTAGGTAGTGGCGGGTTTCGAACCACCAACCTTTCGCGTCACAATTCAGTTCCTTGCCCACTACGCTACGGCTATAAATCGGAAAAAGGAGTTCTTTAATCTCATACTATTGATGGCCGTTGTTAACTGATGTTAATATGGCATTTGTAGACATTAGATTATCATTTATCGTACGAAGAACGAAGTGTTTTTGTTAATTCCTCTGTGTGCCGTTGCTTTGAAATGACAACGTGTAAGTTACAATAAGAAAATCATCAAATACGCGAGGAATTTTCCGAACGGCTAGTTTGCGTTAATTCAATGGAGGGTGTCAAATCTCGGTTATTTTTGCAAATATGTCTCAAACGATACGAGGTATGAAAAAAAAAAAAGACACAAGGGAGATAAGTTGTAGAGAATTTTCTCCTCTACAAATTCCGTTATTCAATTTTCGTGTCAGATGAATAGTTAAGCCGTTATTTCCATTTAAATTTCGAGCTGTCAAAAGACGATCGCAAGGCCCGCTTTTAGTGTTACTACCGTAACCTAAAGTGGACCAAAAAAAGTCCAGCTGGAGAGTCACATCGGGAGCATACACCCAAAGGATACTTCGTGTCTCTAGTAATGTAATTAGATGCAATAACTATGGAAATATCAACAAATAATACAATTCCTTGAGACAATATTGTCTCCTTATACCAAAAGTATTAAACATAAGGAGAGGCTTTGAATCAAAATTTATGCTGTGGCTGGGATTCGAACCCGGAACCTCCTACTTACTAAGTAGGTGCTTTAGACCCCCCCCCTTTTTTTTCGTTTTGTTCTGTTTTACAGTAAAAAGAAACTTTATTTACACAGATGAACTGAAAATTACATTGAATTTGGACAATAATAGACTGAAAAATTCGTTGTGAACTTTTCAGTGGACCAACTCCACAGTTACCTTAAGCAACTGTGATTTTGAATATCACTTGATTTTGAGTCTATTCTTCAACACTATACATCCACACTGTACTCCTTTTTTCAGTATTTTATTATCTCATTCTAGATAACGGTCTTGCTCAAAAAGTTAGCAAAATCTTTCTTATGGTTCATTGTGTTCTCAATCTTGTGGTGCTCTATGTGCAGATACATCATGAATGCCTCTTTTATCTTTTCTTCTGTGCTGAGTAAGTAGTACACAGTGTGACCCATGAACCAGGTAACTGCGTTCCGTTTGGTCATCGGAAATGGAATTCCATCAGGATTGAGAAAGTCAGCCGGTATTATTGCATTGGGCGAAGGCCGCCTAACACCTGCCAATTTCTGATAAAATAGCGTTCCCGCCTTGTTCCTCAGGCCGAGGTGATGTAAATATCAACAAAAAATACAATTTCTTGAGACAATATTCTCTCTATTCGCGTTCTTTAATGTGGTGCTCGTGTTCCAATGTAGGACAACCCTGGCAAATTGATACGCGTTTTACAGTGAACATGAGACAGAATTAAAGTATATGGTGTGGAAGGAGACGTGCTTTAAGACAGTCCGTGTAGTTGCTTTGGCTACAAGGCTGTTTTAGCTGAGTGATCTAAAGCACCTACCTTGTAAGTAGTATGTCCCAGGTTCGAATCCTGGCCACAGATTAAATTTTAATTCAATGCCTCTCCTTATGTTTAATAACTATGGAAATGTAGCTGTTAAATCATATTGATTGATTCTATTGTCGGTTCTCTCTCAAACATTTCAAATTAAATAAATGTAAGGATAATTGCAAAGTTTGCAATTTTTTAATTCTATATATTCACGATAACCGGTTTCGACACACTGTGGTGTCATCTTGTGGCTTCATTGACAGAAAGTGGCTGTATCAATGCTCCACATAAAATCTGGTAGGTGTAATGGTTGATATTTACCGGGTGATCAAGTAATTAGTATAAATTTGAAAACTTAATAAATCATATAATAATGTAGATAGAGAGGTAAAAATTGACACACATGCTTGGGATGACATGGGGTTTTATTAGAACAAAATGTCCGACAGATGGAGCTTCATCTGATCAGAAAAGCAATAATTGGCATAACAAATTAAGACAAAGCAAAGATGATGTTCTTTACAGGAAATGCTCAATATGTTCACCACCATTCCTCAACAATATCTGTAGTCGAGGAATAATGTTGTGAAAAGCATTGTAAAGCATGGCCGAAGTTACGGTGAGGCATTGGCGTCGGATG
The DNA here is from genome assembly GCA_026315105.1 of Locusta migratoria. Lineage (NCBI taxonomy): Eukaryota > Metazoa > Arthropoda > Insecta > Orthoptera > Acrididae > Locusta > Locusta migratoria. The sequence continues at coordinate 214,257,663 of CM048744.1, read as the reverse complement.
TGGTCTTTCGGCATCCCTAGAGATGTCGGTCGATCACGATACACTTGCGTCTTCAGGTACGCCAATGCCAATAATCGCACGGACTGTGGTCTGGGGACCTGGGAGGCCAAGCATGACGAAAGTGGTGGCCGAGCACACTATCATCGCCAAACGACGTGCCCAAGAAATCTTTCACGCGTCTAGCGAAATGAGATGGAGCACCATCCTGCATAAAACCCCATGTCATTCCAAGCATGTGTGTCAATTTTTACCTCTCTATCTACATTATTCCGTGATTTATTAAGTTATCAAATTTATACTGACTTTTTGATCACCCGGTATATATAAAATCGTGTTTTGGTGGGTAGTCAGAAATAAAATAGTTCACTGGTATCAGCTAAAACAATAAAATCTACAGAAAATAATGACCAATTTAGTGCACATGTCTAGTTGAGCACCTATGTAAAAACTCATAGCTGCGTAGCAAACATTAACAGATGTTTCTGTGGCGGTGGAGAGGGGGGGGGGCGCCAAAGTAATGACGGGCTGAGCAGGGGGGGGAGGGGGGCAGAGGTGGCACCCCTGTCATGATCCGGCACTCAAAGAAGTGAACCCCCAGTCATCTGAAGTACCAGCCGCCACTGATTGTAGGGCTAGAAAGGAGGGGGGGGGGGCTCATATGCCCAATATTGTGTTTCCCTTATAATCTCAATATTTCCTGAAGAGAATGACGTGGTTTGTTTGCTTCTTTCAAATGAATAAATTCGATTTACAGTACATCCAGATCTGACGTTCTTTTTGAGACACCCATTATTAGACCATTTTTTTGAAAATGTACAGCGTGTACGTAGGAACAGAAATATTTATTGCCAAAATATTGAAGAAAAAATGCTACTTCACTCAGTAATCAAGTAATTTACTCTTCTTAGGGAGCGATCGTATTTTATAAATGGAAGGATAGATGCTAAGATCGCAATTTTTTTTTAATTTTATTTATTCACGACGACCGGTTTAGACACTCTGTGGTGTCATCATCTGGTCTGTGGGAAATTACTTAGACCTTGAGGCACCCATGTACATGGTCACACTAATGTTCAAGTACTTAAACGCAGATGTGATTGTTCATTTAAAATACTGAACTTTCCACTAATAGATTTTAACTTCTTAGTAATTGTAAATTACATAATAGATGACTGAGTGACCGGTAATAATTCCTGTTATTCGATTATCACAAATCGATAGATGTCAATAGAATAAAACTTCACTTATAGTTGCGCACTCTGGTGGAATTCATAGAAACATTTGTTGTTATTTACGACGCTGTTATCAGTTTTATGTAGGTGCTCAACCAGACATGTCCACTATGGTGGTTATTAATTTATGTAGACTTTACTATTTTAAATGTGACCAGCTACCTATTTTACTTCTGACTACCCACCAGCACATTATTTTATATATAAATATCAACCATTACACCTATCAGAACTTATGTGGAGCATTGTTATAAGCAGTGTGTCGAAACCAGTCGTCATGAATATATAGAATAAAAATTAAAATAAAAAAATAAAAAACAAGAGATCTTGGCATTTGTCCTTCTATTTATAAAATACGTTGGCTCCCTAAGATGAGTAAATTATGTCAAATTAAATACCTGGACACTTGTTATAGCCTTGTTATACAATACTTTATTTGTACGACCTAGGTTTCGGGTTACGAGCCTATTTTCAAGTACTTTACTGATTCCAAACTTGTCACACCAGTGAAGACAAAGCATTACATCAGGTCTCTGTATCTATCTGTTGTAATGACATTGTATTTAATTATGTTATATCAGTTCAATTCTTGAGGTACAATAATTATTAATAATTTCAGTAAAACATAACATCAGTAAATACAGTGTTGGTACAACAGATAGATACAGAGACCTTAAGTAATGTGATGGTTCGTCTTCACTGGTGTAACAAGTTTGGAATCAGTAAAGTACTTGAATTGATTGAATTTTAGGGCAAAAAACTACTCCTTCTTTTCTCTTGGGGTCCTTTAAGTATCTCTGGACATAACGGCCTTTTAAAGTAACATCTCCACCATTTATCAACATTAATGGTTTCATTATAGTCTGCTAGATGGACTTTCGCGGCACGGAGCCGTATAGTAACAAGTACGTGAGTTCATGCGTTTTTGTTTCGCACACACCAGCTGAAAGTAGAAATGGAAGGCTGACTGACGCAATTTCATGCATGTCGTCCAAGCTATGTTCGGTACTCAACAAAAGAAGATATTGACATTTGGACTTAATGCTTTTCAGTTTCGATCGATTCAATTATCTCTTCATAAGCCTTCATTCCTAAAGTCAATACCGGCCTGAACTATCGTTTGCGCGCATTGTTCGTCTTTGTCACCCATTTTTGCTGATAAGAATTGCTGCAATATTTTCTACTTAACTCTCTCTTGGTATAGATTTGTCTGTTTCAGAGGTAACACGTAAATATTCTTCAAAGAAGAGATTTATGTGTTAGACTTCGTAACAACGTAATATTACAAGTCGCATCTTCAAAGTACGTAAGAACGTAATATTACAAGTCGCATCTTCAAAGTACGTTCCCTCATCTTTTAAAAATAAAGACAACATAGTTGCATAAAAACCTTAATTGGTAACAGGTACAACAATGTTGGAAATGTTGCTCGACGTAGTCACTAAAAAATTGAAACATCTGTCATTTCGTGGGAACAACTTTTGTATTCGTGTGTTGTACAAGTATGACAATATGTTGTTATGTAGTCTTTGGCTGTAAAAATGGGGGGGGGGCGTACTATCTGGATTCACTTAGCACATAGAACTCAGTGGTCCGGGCAGGCACAACTGTTGTTGTACTTTTTTTTTTTTTTTTTTTTTTTTTTTTTTTTTTTTTTTTTTTTTTTTTTTTTTTTTTAGAAAATGCTGCTTACAGCTGTCACACCATCAGACTACAAATTGTTATTGAGGCACTATCGGTTCCGTGACCTAGAGGCAATTCATCAGATGCGTATCTGAAACGATCAACAGTGTCATAACATGCACCACTTCATACGAAGCTAACACAATAGTAAAGCACCAAATATACAGGTAGCAAGAAACGCGAATGCACTTTCAACAGTTTTCCCTTTCCCTCCCAGTGTTAACATAAGGCAACGTCCTCTTTATCTGTTCCTCTCGGCACAACGATTTATCCAAAGATTGTAACGAATACAGCAGGTCTTCCAAAGATTCATTGTAACCATGCAGTGCAGCATTACTCAGAGGAAACAGAGCATTAGGCTAGAATGCATTGACGAAATATATATTTTGCTTCAAGTCTATCGTGGAGTACGAGATTTCCTATTATTATATCTTAGTAAAGGAAAAAAGTAATTTGAGAATTACATTAATAACTTATCGTTAAATGTCTAAATTAGTAGTATACAGTTTGAAAATTTTTCCCAATGATGCCATATGGAGTCTTCCCAAATTTTCCTCCAGAAATAGAAAAAACAAAGGAAAAAAAGTGGCAAATATACATTATTTCAATGTAGTGGAAAGAAATATTTTTGTTTATAAATTAATAAAATTGGGCGTTGAAAGGGTTAAAAGACAGTAGTCTCCACGGCACATAACCGTCAACATTATAATCTCTATCCGTGGGAGGGATTTTCAGTAAATAAAATTTGGGTCATTCAAATATACCGTGTGACTGATGATAATTTGAACAACAAGAAATGTGGGACTATTCTAATATAAGGAACCTTTACAAAATGTCGAGATGATCCATTTGGTGCTACTTGACAGGGGTAGCCTAACCCGCATAACTAGATCATGTAGCTTCTCTCTTCAAACACGGAATCGAGAAGTGGAGTATTTACCGACTGTCATCGGTCGTGTGTGCTGTACAAACGTTTGACATATTATCTACGGTGCAAAGGACAAACTCATTAGCAATTATGGAACTGGAATACAAGCTAGTATTACTCTGGCGACAAGTACAAATGATTCCTTACTCTCGTGCTTCCTGCCTCAGCAGTCCATATCAGTCTGCATTTCACATGTAAATCCCGAGCAAGACCATTTTTTAATTCTCTTCTTTACAAATCGGACAGTCGATGCACTGACGATGAGTTAAAGTGCTTTGAAACCAGGGAACTTGAACCAACTTTACCTAGCAATTCCTAGCCCGAGAGCGCCCGCACCGAATTGAACGGTTGCGTGTACTCATGCATTGCGTCAACTTAAGTTTAACCAAGGCACAAGTTTTTCACGTATCGTAATGTTCATGACCTCATATTACCTGAAGCAGTGCTGAATTGTAGTCTAGGGACCGATGACCTCACCAGTTTGGTTCCTTTACAAATATTTGACCTTTTTTTTAATGAAGTTGATAACTCCACCAGTCCAGTGTGTGAGGTCGCTTTCCGTGAGTCGTTTGTCTTTTTGTCCCCACATGTGTTTTACGTATTCCCATTTTCTCCTTTATTATTATTTCCTATCTGATAACTTAATGCAGTACTATGTTGAACAGATCTGGTGACAATCCATCTCCCAGTTTGACGCCAATTTTTGTCATTTTCACATATATGCATACGCAAACATTTGGCGTACAGGTACTGCATTTCCTCCCGGGTGGTAATGGGCTAGCGGCTGAACACGGCATCCGACCGTTCTTAAAGTAACTACGGCAAATCCGGTGAACCACTTTAATCCTCCTTACGCTGTACCAAGGCGGAAGAAACACAAAACTAGTATAAAGTCCAAGACACAACTTTTAATCTAAACAGAAGCTACCATCTGTGACACTTTGCTTTCTAACTCTGCTCCATCCATTATTAATTAATAAATTAATAAATTATTAAAATTCGTAACTTTTATGGAGATTTGTGATGTAATAGCTACATATTATGTACTATTTTAAAATTCCAGTTACTTTGAGAAGAAGTTGTTGACTTCCACTAACATAGGTAGAAATGACCATCAGAATAAAATACGAGAAATCAGTGCTCGAACTGAGAGATTCAGGTGTTCTTTCTTCCCGCGCGCTATTCGAGAATGGAATGGGAGATAACTAGTATAATGGTGGTTCGATAAACCCTCTGCCAGGCACTTAAACGTGATTTGCAGAATATCCCATGTAGACGTAGATGTAAACCTTGGGCGGAGGGTTTGCAGAGCCATTCCGATCGCAATAAAGATCTGTCCTGAAGAATGAGTCAGCTAACTCGTATTTGCAGATGTATTCAGTGGTACACAAACTCTGACAATAAAGTTCTGTGAATAGTGCTGTAATATTAACGTAGATGAGCAATGAACTACAGTTATCTTACTGTCTTTCGAAATAGTCTCATCTCATAATCATGCACCTCTGAGCTCTTAAGACACGTGTCCTCGAAACTTTGCAGGAAGTCTTCCTGTGGGATTGTGTTCAAAAGCCTCGTCATCTTTCGTTGGTAGCCAATAATATCATCAGATTTCTTTCCTGCCTGTTCTTTGAAATTTTGCGAAGAGCGTACGAATTGTTTTCGCATCGGGTCCTTTTGGAACATTAAATCGTGCTTGAAAACTTCGCCTTGTTGCCGTAGGACTCTCTTCTAACCTGTGGTACTCTAGCACCAGAAAAACGCGTTGTTCAATGGAGTACATGGTTTTAATCTCTTCCTTCGGTACGCTAACTTCCTTTCACGTTTCAATAGTGGAACTGATCGCTCTTGGCTTCGGTCACTATTTATACTAGGCATTACGTATGGCGATTACGTATACATTACATCTGTTAGCAGCTTTTGTAACTATTATTTCAAACTGCCGTATAAACTGCTTACAGCTTTCACAATAAACATACCGTTTACTGTATTCCTCTATCGATCTGTGTTTTCAAGATATTTAATTTTGAAATCAGGGAGTCCTTTTCTGGTCACACTGTACCTCCGTAACATTATAGGTTCATACCTTTTAATCAGTAGATTAATTTTTTTAAATTCTGTCTATAACTACGTGGAGTACTGAAAATCAAATGTTTGTGTCCCTCAGCCGTTATTTAAGCTATTCAGTTACGTAATAGTGGTTTCCTGATATAGAATTCCTTCTTCCTGTATCGGGCCACCCAATAGTCTTAATTAATAATAAATAGTGGTATAATTAACAGTATAAACCCTGTTTCCCGTTAGCGTTCGTGACAGTGGTGTTACTTTCGTAGATTACCGCGTTACACAATCACGTAAGTTCTTCCGTTATCGGAGAAACGTGAAACTCTTCGAAAATTACGTGTCAGGCGTACGAAAAATTTCTCATCAAGATAAAATTTTTTTACTGAGACCATAACAGGCACGGACCGCTGAATTTATACACAGACGCACTCTGGTTTTAAAAAGATAAAGATACACAGCAGACTCGGAATACGCGTTCGCTGTGTTTCCAGTCCTTTTCTACAAATATTTGCACTGATGGCGCGCAGACACGTAAAACACCAGTCGGTCTGGTGCAGAGCTCACACTGTGAACTGAAAAACGTGGACGCATTTGCTGCACCGCTTTTATCTTCCGCCGTCCGCAGCACATAAAAAATTCTCCACCGCGACACAGCGGTTGCGGTCGAAAGCTCACGCCACATCACGTTGAGGGATTTACCGCTCCCGACGGCGACACTGGAAATCGGCGATAAACTAAAATAATGTCCCCGTTTATTCCGTCTGCAATGTAGAATATTTACAACGTTTATCGACACTTTTACACGGTACTCAAGTTTTGAAAACTAACGGTGTTCCTCCACGATAGTCCCACCTGTTGTAGCAAGCGATATTGCACACCATACAGGGAAAGTGAGGGGGAAAAAGTCCTTCGAATGCCGTCTTGGACTATTTGCTTAATCCCCTTTAACGTCTTACAAGGAGACCAGATGGGTATCAGATGTTGTAATTTCTTTATATTTATGGCACGTGAACTTAAGTAACAATCAGCCAAAGCCATTCGACGAAACTTTGAAAAATTCTCGAGAAAATCGACTTTGAAGCTTTGCGCCGGCCGCGGTGGCCGAGGGGATTGAGGCGCTCCAGTCACGGTCTGCACGGGCACTACGGTCGGGGGTTCCAATCCCCCCTCGGGCATGGATATTTGTGCCGTCCTTAGTCTTAGCTAGTTCATAAGTATTTTTTAAGCTTAGGGACTGATGACCCCGTAGTTAAGTCCCATAGACTATTTTGTTAATCGTAGAGCACGAACAGCATTATATATTTACTTCGTTGTCTGTACGAAGCACAAATCAAATCATTCTACGTGGATTTCTAAGAATATTAATATCTTGGCAAATTTATTAAGTTCTACAAACAATTGAACATTTTGAATTTGAAGGTAAGCGTAACAACCAATAATTAAAACAGTTGCGTTATCTCTCGGTGCAGCGCAGATGGTAGCATCATGGCCTCCCAAGCATAGAGTCGGTGGTTCGAATCCCACTATGACATATTTTTTCGTTTCCTAATTCAGTTGTATAAAACCTTTTGGAATTTCACGTGTTCTGTCAGTTTTTGTTCACTTGTATGTAGACGAGCTGAAAACCTCGTCATCAAGTAAAACGATGGTTGAGTAGATTAGCTGCTTGGACAGCCATTAGTAGCTATGCAGACGACTTTCCAGAAACAGTGTCGCAGCAATTAACAAACTGAACAATGAAAGACTACCGTCGTCAACTAATACTAAAGCCAATACTGTAAAAAGTGTAACTTATGTGTTTTTGATTGAAACCATGATTATTAACAACCGTCTATAAAATACAGAAAACTACGAATAAATAAAAATAAGTGCATTTTTCGTAAAAAATTACCATTAGATATTAAAATTGTGTAAGTATTCAAACACAACGAAACAAAATAAAAGTATGTCACAGAGGGATTCGAACAACTGACCCTTGGGTTAAGGCCAGAACGTTACTAGCTGAGCTATACCGACAAATGCTGCAACGATTTTAAAACTTCAAAGTCGATTTTCTTGAGAATTTTTGAGAGTTGCGGAGGATGGCTTCCGCTGATTGTTATTCAAGTTCTGAACTTCACGTACCATAAATATCAAAAATTTCTAAAATCCGATATCATGTGTCTTCTATTTACATCAAATGTCTGAGTGATGCACTCAAACAAATACGAGCTTTTTCCTTCTTTTTTAATCGAAGTTTTTTTCCAACGTTGTCGTCGAGACGTTAAATCCATATCTCTCTTATCCGGAATTGGTTGCGAATCAATTTACACTTACACCTATTTACAAGTGTAGTGAATACCGAAGGTTATTTTGGCCGATTTGATGGCAAGTCTTCTTTTACGGTAACAGTGTTTATACTGTCAATATGTCTGGAAAAAAAAAACGTCTTTTCGCCGCTGTTACAGCAATGGTTCATTACGGTATATGAGAGACACATAGCGAAGTTTCCAACTTTTTTTTACGTTTTTATTTTTACAGTAAAGGAAGCTTTTACCTTTATCAAACTGAATAGCTCCTGCATCATTATCAAGCGTGTGTGTCGACGTATATATTGAATTAACAACGCATTTTGTTACTATTAAAATTTTACCAGAATTAATTTTTTACACACTTTAGCAAATGAGATATTTATAATCAGAAATTTACCTATTTTTTTTTATAAAACAAGGTGACTCAACAATTAAGAGCAGTATAGTGAAGACATTGTTCTGATTAATGCCTTTAAAATTACTCATTATATAAATATAATCCCTCCAAATGAATTAAAAACTGAAAGATTATAACGATATCTGCAATAAATCCGTAGCAGATCCAGATTACTAACATCATTCTGAATTCTCTTTGGAAAATGTATTAGGATCTCTCACTTTCGGTTAACCTCACAAGCAGGAAGTCGGGTTCGTGACCATATTCCGTTATAAACAGTAAACTCAAAGTGTCGAGGAACCCATAGAATTTTGAGGTTTCAAAATATAGTAAATTAGTGATTTATAGAACTGTTAATTACTTTAGGCAAGAACTTCCGTTTTTGCTTAGTCGTGTAACAGGTTTCGTTGTTGATGATAGTTTTATACCTAATTCCTGTAGTATTCCAGTTTCCTATTGTGACTACATAAAAATGAGAAAAACTATGTAATAACTCGTACTGTCCTGTACCTTCATTATGAAGGGTGTTCCCCTAGACATTTATACTGCCCTGGAGAACAGGTCGATAAGGCACGCTGGCACTATCACAACACACTGGTTGTGCGGGCTGCCTATATGTCAGGGGGTTAGAAAATACGTTTTTGTCCGTATCTCCACTCCTATAGCAGCTAGGATGTTATAAACACAACTGTGTTAATTCTTGTACTGCAAACAGTATGTGTACAAAATTTGGATGATGTCGATCCAGTAGTTTCGGTTAAGATTTCAAACGCGTGGACACATACACCCATTTTTATAACATATATTAGCTTAATTCCTGCTGCTTCGCATGCCTAGACAAGATGGTCTGCATTGGTTGTTTCTACTTCTAAATATAAATTTTCATAATTTAACTGTAAAATGATTTCCTAATCAAGTATTTTGATACATCTTACCACCCCCTTTTGCACCATTGATAGCAGAATTCATAATATCCCAAAACACTTTTGTTTTTAATTCTACCCGTGGTTCGAAATCAAAATTTTCGCAATTTTCTGCATCAAAATTGTCTTAGGAACACCCTTGAAAGACGTACCTTATTTCACCCACTTAATAGCTGAATTTCCAAAATTATCGAAACACGTGTTTTTAAAATTCCAATCAAAAATCTAAATCAGAAGTTTTGTATTTCTTGCTTCAAAATTCTCTGAATAACAACGTATTTCCAAAAAACCGTTCATTCCATATACCACCACCTTAGGGATGGGAATATCGAAAGATAAAGAATACCTACAAATTTCAAGTTTTATCGTCTGTAGATTCACTTTTCAGCGTCGTTTTCTGTCTTTAAGAAACGGATCGAGAACACGAAATTTCATTCTTACGCTTTGGCATCTCTCTTGGTAGCTTTACCTTTCAAACTGCAATACGCACTTATTTTTCTTTCTCCGTACGCTTGTTGCAGAAAAACAACTAAAGAATGTGCATCACGTTTCGCTGTATATAACCTCCTTGCTATTACAGTTTCAAAAGTCAACGCGGTTGTTCAGTCCGAATTTTATATAAGCTGACGACTTTCAACCACTATATCTTCCACTCTCTTACAGCTATCGACACGGAACTGCTATGGTGTAGAACGGGATACTTTGTACTACAACACAGAGAGATCGTTAATCCATTGTGTAGATTTTGCTCAAGAGCAAAATATTGACATCCACACATACAATTTCAGATAAGTCGGTAACTTTCGAACCCCTTATCTTCCACCCCCTTATCGTTATTAAAACTCTACCACCATAGTGCACAATGGGAGACTGACACCTACTACCACATACACACACTATTCGCTTGCGATGTGTAGTTTTGGCTGGAGAATCAAATATAGGCACAAACACCTCAATTAGTATAAACGTATATTAAGATAGTCAGGAACCAGCAATGACATATGTATGTTTACTTGTCACAAATGCTCCGCCTTTTTTTTCCGGAATATGTCGCAAAGTGGTAAACTCCCAGTAGTTTCAGGCACTAACTACCACTGTAAAAAGTAAACTTTCACGAACGGAAAGGTCAATATTACTAAAATTTACGGAGTGTTACGCCGTGGTCTTATGGATTTATTATTCAAACCCAACATTTTGTCCCCAACTGCGGAGGACATTTTCATGGGGGATCGTGACACTTTTGTATGTCCGATGCACACCCTGGCTCGCTACTCACTGCAGCCAAACTTCGTTTACTAGGGCTCGCGCACAGAAGTGTGACGTCAGATGTTTTGGATATGCGCGCGCAGTTCGTCGTTGCCGATTGCCGTCGTCCGTTGTTAATCTCATCCCATGGTGGAAGACTTTTATATTTCTTCTTCAACACCAGAATCCAGATTTCATTTAGTTTCACGCCTCCTCCATTCTATTGATGTTATTGGGGTGTTTTACAATTTCTATAGCCTCCCTGTACAGTCTTTCGTGGTATCCATTTGTGGCTGCTAAAACCTGAGTCTTATTAAATTGAATAAAGTGGTCCCGTGATTGAGAAACATGTTCAGCAACAGCTGATCTGTCAATCTCTCTTCTTCTACAGTTACCCTTGTGCTCTTCTAGTCGTTTTTGACTGTTATTTTTGTGGTACCCACGTATACGTCTCCACAGATACACGGAATCCTATTTCCAGCGGTTTGCGAGCATCCTTTGCCGATTTTAGATGATCCTGTATCATCCGAGTAGGTTTGTAAATAACGGTAACATTCAGTTTCGTCAAAATTTTACTGATGCGGTCGGTGACGTCCTTAATAAAGGGTAGGAAGACTTCAGATTCCACAGGAATCTTTTCATCGTTTTCAATTCTATGCGTCGGTCTCAACGCTCTCCTTATGTTTGTGGACGAATAGTCATTCTTATGTAAGACATTACTCAGGTGTTACAATTTCGCGTCGAAAAATTTCGGTTCACAGATGTTCCTAACTCTGTCCTCCTACGTCTTAATAATGTCTCGCTTTTGCTGTGGGTGGTGGTTTGAATCCCGGTGCAGATCACGATATGTCCGTGTGGGCTTCCAATAAACTGTATGGCCCAATCTGCCATTCCCATTTTTGAAAACTGACACGTCAAGAAATTTCAGTTTTCCGTCTGCCTCCTTCTCCACGGTAAACTGAATTCTAGTATTAATCCCGTTAAGGCGTTGAATAAAACGATCTAGCCCTTTAAGCCCGGTTATAGCAAATATCTACATGGAAAAATTCGAGGAGCAGACACTGAAAACAGCAAACAAAAAAGCTGCCACTTAGTTCCGCTATGTAGACGATACGTTTCTTGTGTGGAAGCATGGTAGATAGGAACTAGGCTGTTTTCTTCAACACCTTAACGGGATTAATACTAGAATTCAGTTTACCACGGAGAAGGAGGCAGACGGAAAACTGAATTTTCTTGACGTATCAGTTTTCCAAAAGGAGAATGGCAGATAGGGCCATACAATTTATTGGAAGCCCACACAGACATACCGTTATCTGCACCGGGATTCAAACCACCACCCACAACAAAAGCGGGGCATTATAAAGACGTTGGCGGCAGAGCATCTGTGAACCGGATTTACTCGACGCGGAATTGAAACACCTGAGTAATGACTTACTTAAGATTGGCTATTCGTCCACAGACATAAAGAGAGCTTTGAGACCGACGCATAGATTTGAAAACGATGAAAAGGTTCCTGTGGAATCTAAAGTCTTCCTGCCCTTTATTAAGGACGTCACCGACCGCATCAGTAAAATTTTGACGAAGCGGAATGTTGCCATTATTAACAAGCCTACTCGGAAGATATAGGATCACCTGAAATCGGCGAAGGATGCTCGTAAATCGCTGGAAAGAGCAGGAATTTCTAGGATTCCGTGTAGCTCTGTTAACGTATCCGTGGGTACTACAAAAAGAACAGTTAAAAACGACTACGAGAGCCCAAGGGTAACTTAGAAGGGGAGAGACTGACAGATCAATTTGATAAGACTCAGGTTTTAGCAGCCACAAATGGATACCACGAAAGACTGTACAGTGAGGCTATAGAAATTAAAACAAGAATTTCAATAGGATGGAGGATGGCGTGAAACTAAATGAAATCTGGATTCCGGTGTTGAAGAAGAAATGTTGAAGTCTTCCACCATGGGACGATATTAACAACGGACAACGGCAATCGGCAATCGGCAACGACGAATTGCGCGCGCATACCCAAAACGTCTCTCGTGCAAGCCCTCGTAAACGGAGTTCGGCTACAGTCAGTAGTGAGCCAGGGTGTGCCTCGGACATTCAAAAGTGCCACGATTCCCACTGAAAATTCCTCCCCAGTTGAGGACGAAACGTTGGGTTTGAGTAATAAATCGATAAGACCACGGCATAGTAGCCCGGAAAATTTTAGTGCCACGGTGGAGTAGCCAAGCAATCTCTAAGGTGCCTCGCTGCGGAGCGCGCGGTTGCTCGCCGCCGGAGGTTTGAGTCCTCCCTGGAGCATTGGTGCGTGTATTGTCCTTAGGTTAGTTTACCTTAGTTTAAGTAGTTTTTAAGCTACGGACTGATGACCACACAATTTGGTCCGATAGATTTACAAACATTTGAACATTTTTTTGTTAATTTTAGTAATATTGATTAGCTACCACTGTAACCTAAGGCTTTTTTCACCTCAGTTCGTCGTTACAGTTTTTCGGTAGGCCATTGATAAGTTTCGATTCACAGGAGTGGGTTTTAATCCCACATACCGCTTCTCGCACAAAAAAGAGGGCCTTTCACACTTTGCCCGGCAACAGGTTGAGTGTCCCGTGGTATATCTGGCGCCCACACACGCCCTCACGCACACACGTGTGGTCGCGCCGCTCTTTTTCCTGGAGAACGGCTGCGCCGTCGCCTCCTCAATCGGCCAAACTTGGCCGCAGCGGTCGTAAAGCGATGATTGCGGCGGGGCAGGGGGTGAGTCCTGGAGCTGGAGGCTGGAGCTGGAAGCGCGCCTGCCGGAAGCGTGCGGCGCCGGATGGATGGTCACCCTCCCGAGAGGCCGGCCGCCTTTCCTGGAGACGTCTGGGGTGGAAGGGGGAGGGGGTGGCAGATTGAGGTCGCACGTGCTCACCCGCCGGACGTTCCCCGCGTCTCTCCTGCGTCACCGCTTCTGAGCGGACGCGCGCACTACGCCGCGCTACCACCTGCGGTTCCGCGTTTCTACTTTTAATTACGGTCGAGTTTCGTTAATTCGGAGTTCATGTCTGTAAAAGTATTTTGCAAATTGCTAAAGGAAGGGAAGGAAGAAGGATAGGAAAGAAAGGATTGACAGACAGCCAGGCAGCCCTGAGATCACTGGCAGCTCCTACAACAAGGTCTGAAATTGTTGCAGAATGTCACAGGGATCTGGTGGAGCTAGGGGAAGCAATAGAGTAAACCTATTGTGGGTCCCTGGCCACTAGGGGATCAGTGGCAACGAACATGCCGACAGATTAGCCAGGATGGGGGCAGAGACTCCATTTATTGGACCGGAACCTGTCCTGACAATCACCAAGGCAATGATCAAATTGGAGCTACGTAACTGGCTCAGAAGACAGCACGTAGAATATTGGACCAAAGGCCATCAACAAAAACATGGTAAGATAATGATGCCAAAGCCTTGTTTTAAAAGAAGCTCTGCAATCCTGGGTCTGAACAGGAGAGAGATTAGACTCATGGTTGGCTTGCTGACAGGCCATGGGAATTTCAAAAAACACCTACATACAATGGGAATAAGAGAAGAGGGCCCTAAATGTGATGAAGCATGTGGGCATTGATATTAAGCAATGGCGACAAATGAAAATGTGAGACGGACCGGGAATCGGACCCGTGTCTCCCGCTTCGGGCCAGCCTTTTTTTTTTTTTTTCCTTTTTTTTTTTTTTTTTTTTTTTTTTTCCCTTAGGATTGAACCGGTGACTTTGCAACTTTTTTTCTGTTTGGGGTAACTTGCCAAAGCCACTTTTGACCTTAAAAAAAGAAAAAAAAAGACTTGTCCACTTCAGGCTTTGGCTCCTACCTTATCCTAGTCCCAGTCCAACTAACCTAATTCTAATAAAGGGCAAGGAAAGCTAATAGGCTCCCGAAAGCAGATAGCCGGCCGCGGTGGCCGAGGGGACTGAGGCGCTCCAGTCACGGTCTGCACGGCCACTACGGTCGGGGGTTCGAATCCCCCCTCGGGCATGGATATTTGTGCCGTCCTAGTTCGTAAGTAGTTCATAAGTAGTTTGTAAGTTTAGGGACTGATGACCCCGTAGTTAAGTCCCATAGACTATACAAACATTTCAACATTTTTTTTGGTGCGTGGCGGAGGGTACACTGTACCACTACTAGGCATTTCCTTTCCTATTCCACTCCCAAATTGAACGAGGAAAAAAAAAAAAAAAAAAAAGAATGCCTATATGCCTCCGTACGAGCCCTAATTTCTCTTATCTTCTCTTTGTGATCTTTACGCGAAATGTAAGTAGGCGGCAGCAAGATCGTACTACACTCAGCTTCAAATTCCGGCTCTCTAAATTTACTCAACAGAAATTCACGAAAAGAACGTCGTCTTTCTTCCAGCGATCCCCAATTGAGTTGCCGGAGCATTTCCGTGACACTCGCGCACTGGTCGAACCTACCGGTAACAAATCCAGCTGCTCGTCTCTGAACCGCCTCTATGTCTTCCTTTAAACAGATCTGCTGCGGATCCCAAACATTTGAGCAATACTCAAGACGTGGTCGTACAAGCGTTTCATACGCGGTCTCCTTTACAGGTGAAGTACATCTTCCCAAAATTCTCCCAATAAACCGCAGTCGGCTGTCCGCCTTACTCACAACTGTCCTTACATGCTCGTTCCATTTCATATCGCTCTCCAATGTTACGCCTAGATATTTGAACGACGCGACAGAATCAAGAATGGGATTGTTTTTTCTACTCATGCGCATCACCTTAAATTTTTCTTCATTGAGAGCTAGCTGCCAATCTTCGCACCAACTAGAAATTTTGTCTAAGTCATCCTGTATGCTATTACAGTCAGTTACAGACGACACTGTCCCATACACCACAGCATCATCAGCAAACAGCCGCAAATTACAAGTTACTCTGTCCATCATATCATTTATATAGACAGAAAATAATAGCGGTCCTGTCACACTCCCCTGGGGCACAGTTTTATTAATTCAGAGAACATGTCTGTAAAAGTAGTTCGCAAATTGTTAAAGGAAGGGAAGGAAGGAGGATAGGAAAGAAAGGATTGACAGTGGCCGCGTTTGGGCATTGATATTAAGCAATGGCGGCAAGTGAAAATGTGAGCCGGACCGGGAATCGAACCCGGGTCTCCCGCTTCGGGCCAGCGGTAGCCTTTTTTTTTCTTTTCTTTAATGATTGAACCGGTGACTTTGCACCCTTTTTTTTCTGTTTGGGGTAACTTGCCACTGCCACTTTTTACCTTAGAAAAAAAAAAAACAAAAAAAAAAAAAAAACAAACAAAAAAAAAAAAACTTGTCCACTTCAGGCGTTGGCTCCTACCATATCCTAGTCCTAGTCCAACTAACCTAATTCTAATAAAGGGCAAGGAAAGCTAATAGGCTACCGAAAGCAGAAAAATAATAATAAAGAAAATGAAATAAAATAAAACTCTTGAGATATGGAAGAAAAAAAAAACTGGGAAAACTTATTTTCTTTTGTATTCTTTATTTATTTTTTAATTCTTTATGTATACAGGGTGTTTCACTAAGTGTGTTTGCCTCTGTAACTTATAAAATAATAGGTGACGGGAAATTTTAATGCGGTAGGTCAACACAAGAAATGTTACACTTTCTGCGGAGCTATGAACGTAGTTTATTGTATCATTCTCCAAAGAGTTACACCACAAAGATCTAATTTTTTAAATGGAACAATAGTTTTTTCTATCGTGCATTGGATTCGTTGAAACCAGCCGCGTCCAAATCAATTTAAACTACATTCCTATCACTGTTAGTTTGGGAGCTACAACCCTTCAAAGTTCAGGAGGCGGAGGCTACGACAGCGTAGCTGACTGGCTGGTGGGCAAGAGACAGTGGGCCGTGCCCCAGGGGATAGCCACTCGCCCAGTCAGGTACGCCATCGCAGCCTCCGCCCCGGAGCTTTGAAGGGTTGTAGCTCCCAAACTAACAGTGATAGGAATGTAGTTTAAATTGATTTGGACGCAGCTGGTTTCAACGATTCCAATACACGATAGAAAAAAAACTATTGTTCCATTTAAAAAATTATATCTTTGTGGTGTAACTCTTTCGAAAATGATAAACTACGTTCATAGTTCCGCAGAAAGAGTAACATTTCTTGTGTTGACCTACCGCATTAAAATTTCCCGTCACCTATTACTTTATAAGTTACAGAGGCAAACACACTTAGTGAAACACCCTGTATATATTTATTTAATATATAATAAGAGGTGCGCCGTAGTTTTCCCACCGGCGTAGTTAGAATGGTCCAAACGTGTGTTCTCGTTGATTATTATGTTTCGTTGTGGGTCTCCACTTGGCCACCCGTGCTCGCCTCCCGTCCGTCTCAAATTCTCACAAGTCGCACCCTATGTTTGTAGCGCCCCCATCGTCCATGCCCTCTTACACTCGCCATTACGGATTCCCGTGCGAAGTCGGACGTATGACCGCATCTGCGGTGAAATAACTGAAGCTGACGCCGCGGTGGAGTAGCCGAGCGGTCTAAAGCAGCTCGCGACGGAGCGCGCGATTGCTCGCCGTGGAGGTTCGAGTCCTCCTTGCGGCATGGGTGTGTTTGTTGTCCTTAGGTTAATTTAGTTTAAGTAGTTTGTAAGCGACGGACTGGTGACCACGCAGTTTGGTGCGATAGATTTACAGACATTTTGAAACGCAGTCGTCGCGTTTAATACTTATTGTATTGGTGTGGTGTCTGTCCTTTCGGACGTCCGAATGAACAGACACCACACCAATACAATATGTAAAAGTAGTGTCAGTATTTCAATTTACTGTTTGCTACTTCCGCAATGGCTGAAGCGCAAAACCTACAATGTAGCCATATTCATATTAGTCTTGTGTAGTACGCGAACGAACTAGTTCGGAAGAGCGCTCCCCCAGGCGAACTACGCTAACTAGTTCGCAGATCCCTTGCCTCTTAGTTCGTTCGTTCCTTTTCCAAAGACTTACGCGTAACAGCGAGAGGACGCGAGAGCGCGCAGAATCGCGTGATTCCCTTCTGCCAGTTACCATCATTTCGAGCTGAGATGCAGCTCAGCTGTAGTTCTAATTGATGTTGTTGTTATTGTGGTCTTCAGTCCGGAGACTGGTTTGATGCAGCTCTCCACAATACCCTATCCTGAGCAAGCCTCTTCATCTCCACATAAGAACGGCAACCAACAGCTGTCTGAATCTACTTACTGTATCCATCTCTTGGTCTTCCTCTGCGGTTTTTACCCCACACACTTCCCTCCAACGCTAAATTCACAATTCCTTGATGTCTAAGAATGTGTCCTACCAATCTATCCCTTCTTTTAGTCAAGGTATGTCAGCAATTTCTTTTCTCCCCAATTCTGTTCAGTACCTCCTCATTAGTTACTGCGATCCACCCACCTAATCTTCAGCATTCTTCTGTAGCACCATATTTCAAAAGCCTCTATCCTCTTCCTGTCCGCACTGTTTATCGTTCATGTTTCACTCCCTTACAAGGCAACACTCCATACAAATGCCTTCAGAAAGGACTTCCTTAGGCATAAATCAATATTCGATGTTAACAAATTTCTCCTTTTCAAGAACGCTTTTCTACCCATTGCCATTCAGCATTTTATATCCTCTGTCCTGCGACCATCATTTGTTATTTTACTGCCCAAGTAACAAAACTCATCTACCTCCTTTATTGTTTCGTTACCTTATGTAATTTATTCAGCATCACCCGATTTCCTCAGACTGCACTCCATTACCCTAGTTTTGCTCTTGTTAATGTTCATCTTATATGCACCTTTCAGCACACTGTCCATTCCTTTCAGCTGCCCTTCCAGCTCCTTTGCTGTCTCTGACAGAATTACTATGTCGTCATCAAAACGCAATGTTTTTAATTCATCACCCTGAAGTTTAATTCCTTCTCCAAATTTCTCCTTGCTTACCTTTATAGCTTGCTCAATGTACAAATTGAATAACATTGGAGAAAGGCTACAACCCTGTCTTACTCCCTTCCCAACCACTGCATACCTTTCAAGCCCTTCAACTATAACAACTGCTGTCTGGTTTTTGTACAAGTTGTAAATAACCTTACGCTACCAAAATTTTACTTCTGCTTGCTTCAGAACTTGAAAGAGTTTATTCCAATCAAGATTGTCAACAGCATTTTCCAAATCTACAAAAGCTAGAAATGTAGGTTTGCCTTTCCTTAATCTATCTTCTAAGATAAGTCGTAAAGTGAGTATTGCCTCCCGTGTTCCTACATTTCTCCTGAACACAAAGTAATCCTCCCCGAGGTCGGCTTCTACCAGCTTTTCCATCCTTCTGTAAATAATTCGTGTTAATATTTTGCAACCATGACTTATTAAACTGATGGTTCTGTAGTTTTCACACCTGTCTGCGCGGGATTATTACATTTTTCTTAAAATCTGAGGGTACTTCACCTGTCTCATACATCTTACACACCAGGTAAAACAGATTTGTCATGGCTGGTTCTCCCAGAGACTTCAGTAGCTCCGAGGTAATATCATCTACTCCAGGGGCCTTGTTTCGACTTAGGTCTTTCAGTGCTCTGTCAAATTCATCTCTCAGTATAGTAGCTCCTATTTAATCCTCATGTACTTCTTCTTCCCTCCCTACAACATTGTCTCTAAGTTCATTTCTTTCGTAGAGCTTCTCTATATACTCTTTCCACCTTTCAGCTTTCCCTTCTTTGCTGAGAATTGGTTTTCCATCTGTGTTCTTGATATTCATAGAGCTGTTTTTCTTGTCTCCAAATATCTCTTTTATTTTCCTGTAAACTGTATCTATTTTTCCCCTATTTGTACATCCTTCTACATCCTTCATTTGCCTTCTAGCCATTTTGCACTTCCTTTCAATCTCATTTCTTAGTCGTCTGTATTCCATTCTGCCTGATTCATTTACTGCATTTTTATTTTTTCTCGTTTCGTCGATTAGATGTAGTATGTCCTGTGATATCCAAGGATTTTTTTTAGGTCGTGCCTTCCTACCTATTTTGTCCTCTGCTGCCTTCACTATTTCATCCCTCAATGCTACCCATTCCTTCTCTACTGTTTTATTTCCCCCCGTTTCTGTAGTATTAGTGTTTCCTTTCTGACAGTTGCCATCATTTCGAGCTGAGATGCAGCTCAGCTGTAGTTTTAGTAGCGGTAGCAAAAGCCAAAAGGAGCGAACGAACTAAAAAGAGCGACCTACTTTGCGGCCGAGCTGCGAACTAAAAGGAGAGCTACCGGTCGCGAACTAAAATATGCGCCATAGGTCGCGAACTAAAACATGCGCGGTAGGTCGCGATATAAAATCTGCGCGGTAGGTCGTGAAATAAAATCTGCGCGGTAGGTCGCGAACTAAAATCTGCGCTGTAGGTCGCCAACTAAAATTGCGCGGTAGGTCGCGAACTAAAATCTGCGCGGTAGGTCGCGAACTATAATCTGCGCGGTAGGTCGCGAACTACAATCTGCGCGGTAGGTCGCGAACTACAATCTGCGCGGTAGGTCGCGAAATAAAATATGTGCGATAGGTCGCGAACTAAAATATGCGCGATAGGTCGCGAACATAATTAAAAATCAAGTGAGCCATTTCGAGGTTAGCGTCTGCCTGTTACATTACATAGTTCAGTGCTACAAAATTTCTGCTTTGAAGTATTGTGCACTCTGCAATATCTGACTAATAAATTTCATAATGCCAAGATATAGAGATAACTCTAAACTTAAACGCGAAAAATTATCCACAATCTGTTTCTTTTGGTTTGCGTGATATCGTTAGAGGATCAATCAGCAAGCGCATGAAGCAGCTATGTGGGGGAACTTCTCCCTCCACCTGCATGCGCAGACCACGCCGCTCATCCGTCACTGGGAGCAGACGAACTAAAAGAACGAACTAGTTCGCGGCAGAGCCGCGAACAAAAGTGAGCGCTCCCGATTACGAACTATTATGCGCAAGTTTAATTCATATTAGCCTTGACGACATCCTCTTGTACAGAATCATCAGCAAACAGCTGCAGAATTGCAACACAGTCTTTCCGGCAGATCATTTATATGGATAGAAAATAATAGCGGTCCTATCAGACTTCGCTGGGGCACTTCTTACGCTTCCCTAGTCTCTGAAAAAACACTCGATATCGACGACAACGTACTGCGTTATATTATTTAAGTAGTCTTCTAGCCACTCACACTTTTAGGTACCTATTCCGCAAAATTACAAGTCTCATTGACGTCGGTTTGCAGCAAAATTCTAGGACACATACTTTTCTCAAAAATTATGAACTACCTCGAAGAGAACGACCGATTCACCCATAGTCAACAAGAATTCAGAAAGTATCGTTCTTGTGAATAATGTAGTTAGTGCTGTCGACAACGAATCGAAAAACAGATTACATTTCTATGATGATGATGATGATTGGTGTTTTAGGGCGCTCAACAGCGAGGTTATCAGCGCCCGTTACATTTCTAGACTCCCGGGAGACTTTTTAATCAGAACGTCACGGGTGGCTTCTAATCAAATTAAGTGCTTGTGGAATATCGTCACAATTGTGCGACTACATTCTCGGTAACCTGTCAGAGAGGACACAGTACGTTGTAATTAACGTAATTACTCAAGTAAAACCTAAGTGATATCTGGCGGTCCCTAGGGAAGTGTTATAGGGCCCTAACTGTTTCTTGTCTTTATAAACGATTTCGGAGGAAATGTGGGCAGCCCTCTTAGACTGTTCGGGAATGATGCTGTCGTTTATTGATTAGTAAAGTCACAGGAATATCATAAGCAACCGAAAATGATTTACATAAGATATATATATGGTGGAAACATTCGAAATTGACGCTAAATTATGGTAAGTGTGAACCCATGCACTTGAGCACTAAAAGAAATCCGTGAAATTTCATTTACACGATGAATCAGTTGAATCAATGACCTGTATATTTGACTAAGTACCTAGAAATAACAATTACGAACAACTTAAATTGGAAAGACCACATTAAAAATTGGGTAGAGAAGGAGGACCAAAAACTACGTTTCATTGATATAACACTAAGGACGCAAAACTGTAGTGTTGGCAGTTTCTTTAGTACAACTGTTTTATGTTCTATTTTGGAGCATTTCCGCCCATTGTGGGATCTCCACTAAGAGAGGTTGACGGAGGATGTAGATAATGTTCAGAGAAGGGCAGCTCGTGTTGTATTATCGTGGTATAGTGGAAAGAGTTTCACGGATATAATGCACGAGTTGGCGTGCAAATCATTCCTTGCCTCGACATTTATTTGCGAAATTTATTTCACCAACTATCTCCTCCGAATGCGAACATATTTAGTTAGCACCCAGCCACCTACATAGGGAGACATGATCATAATAATTAAATAAGAGAAATGAGATCGAAAACAGAAAGACTTAGGCGCTCCTCTTCCCCGCGCCCTCTTACAGTGGAACGGCAGAGAAATATAAAAGGGGTCCGATGAACCGACTTCATACACTTAAAAGCGGTTAGCGGACTATTTATATGGATGTAGATGTAGAGCATGAATAGTGGATATATCTCACATAAATGAAATGTGAGGATAAGTTGGAAATACAAATTCTTCAGTGTCTTTACAACAATGAAAATTGTCTACGGCACAGAAACACTGAGTTCTGATTTACTAAATAATCGTTGACTTCCAGAAAAAAAATGAGGTAATTCATAGCTAAACACATTGTCACAGATAACAGTGACATTAGCTATCCTGCAATCGAGTTAAACATGATGCAAGGTTATTGCACACAACGTGGAGTCGGTGTAAGCGGCAGCAGTCGACCGCTTCCGTGTGACGTCGCTGTCCGGAAGCCTGGAAACTCCCTTGGACTCGCGAGAAGCGACAGCATGCGGGACGTATTGTCGCATTCGACTGCTGCATTGTCCCTCTAGGTTGACGTACTAATTGTGGAGTTACGGCTTAAAGCGTAGGTTGTTGTTGTTGTGGTCTTCAGTCCGGAAACTGGTTTGATGCAGCTCTCCACCTTACTCTATCCTGAGCAAGCATCTTCATCACCTCATAATAACGACAAAACACATCCATTTGAATCTCCTTACTCTATTCATATCTTGGTCTCCCTCTGCGGTTTTTACCCCACGCACTTCCCTCCAACGCTAAATTCACAGTTCCTTGATATCTAAAAATGTGTCCTAGCAATCGATCCCTTCTTTTGGTCAAGGTAGAATATAAATTCCCTTTCTCCCCAATTATGATCAGTACCGCCTCATTAGTTACGCGGACCATCCACCTAATCTTCAGCATTCTTCTGTAGCATCAGATTTCAAAAGCCTCTATCTTTTTCCTGTCCGGAGTGTTTATCGTCCATGTTTCACTTCTATACAAGGCAACACTACACACAAATGTCTTCAGAAAGGACTTCCTTACGCTTAAATTAATATTCGATGTTAACAAATTTCTCTTTTTGAAAAATACTTTCCTTCCCTTTGCCATCCTGCATTTCATATACTCTGGACTGCGACCATCATTTGTTATTTTACTACCCAAGTAACAAAACTCATCTACGTCCTTTATTGTTTCGTTATCTAAACTAATTCCTTCAGCATCGCCCAATTTTATTAGACTGCACTCCATTACTTTTATTTTGCTCTTATTGCTGTTCATCTTACATGCTCCTTTCAACACACTGTCCATTCCGTAGGTTATTGCACTGCAAACGTAACACTAACACGACGTAGAGAGGCAAGAGTATGATATGTGAAAATAAGACGTCGAATATGAATAATATTCTGAGGAAAGTTGACTATGTCGAAATATTATTTATTCCTGTCTTCCTCAGTTGCTCAGTAGTGTATTGAACCTTACTGCTTCCTTCCATCTATTGGAATTGAAATAAACCAATATCTTTAGTTTCCTAATGCGTTTCGCTTTATCGTAAACAAGACAACTTCAGAGCGTGAAATATACATTAATTTCTCTATAAACTATATTACTCGCATTTTGGGTTTTTTGTGTGGCTGTTGTGGCGCAAATTTTACTTCAAATATTTGTAGATATTGATCCACATGCGTAGTTCAGGTAGTGCTTTTCCTCCTATTTGAAATTTCGTTATTCCAACACTATGAAACGACTGTATCGTTAATATTGTTATGTTCTTTTGTTGTTCACTTCTAAATGTGTTAACAACCTACATTTCAGTGTGTGCCTGAATACCAGTGATCTCCTTTCTCTCCCCTTTTTTTCTCAAATGTTCAGATGTTTGTAAAGCTATTGGATCAATCTGTTACTGTCATCAGTTTCTAGACTTACAAACTACTTCAACTAACACTAAGGACAACGCACACACATAACCATTCCCGAAGTATGACTCGAACCGCCGAAAGCAGTCGCCAATCTGTAGCATGATGCCTTAGACCTCTCGACACCTCCTGCGCAGCATTTTCTTTCTCTCTCTCTCTCTCTCTCTCTCTGTGTGTGTGTGCTCATTACGGTATATAATAGGCTCTAATGCAACTTCACTACCGTCCTTTATTTATATATACACTGTATTTGTCATTACGATTTTTTCCTTACCTTCTTCTTCTCTCTCTCTTTCTCACAGAAATCGCACACACACACACACACACACACACACACACACACACACTGTTTGTCAGAATTAATTTTGAGAGCGTAATTGTTAATTTTCACGGTAACTTGGCCATGGCAAAATTATATAGGAAAATATTAGGAGGGCGTGGAAATTATAATTACAACCAGCTTTATATACAGAATGTTCCAAGGTAGATTCAGAAAAGAAAATTATCTATACAACAAGCGTCTGAAATGTTTGCAGTACCAAGGAACTCTCTCCAGGAAAAAAAATTACGAACGAAATACGGCTTTCTTGCATCTTTTCTTCAGAGGGTTATTAATTTTCTCGTTATTATTATTACTTCGAAATTTAAATTGTTAAATGATTAAATATCGTAATACACATACCTGTATGCCTGATGGAAATTTTACCGAAATATTAATTTATTTTACTACAAAGAAGCCGCTGTGCTTCTCGGTCTTACCCAGTGTGGTTTACGGGGTTTACCTTTAGCACCGAAGGACTTCAGACGTGTAGTAAATAACTACTTGATAGGGAGGAATAAAATGTGCCGATTTTGAAAGGAAATTTGCCTGCAGAAGAGTGGGCCAGAGGATGACTCCAAGATATTGTAGAGGAATGTTCTCCAATATTGTAGTGTTCATTTCAAATGACTGAAGGTAACGCAGGCGTGCGAATTTTCGCACGTTTCATTGATGACCGATGTTTCCCCATTGTCACGGAAATGTCGGCCACTGTTAACAATCTTGTAAAGTAAACAAAATGTTATGTCTTTGCAATATTTATTCACAATAGCGAATTTATCGCATTTCATTGTGTATGGTATAGATGTCCTACCAAATGGTGACATACGGAAATCTGTTCCGGGACGGGGCTCAAACCCGTGTTTCCTGCTTTTCGCCAACGGTCGCGTTACCACTAGGCTACCCGAACACGACTCCAGGACCGCCAAAAACTTCGGTATGCCACACTGACTGCACATGTGAGTCAACCATATTCATCCCTTCGCACTCGCAGCTTACACGGTACGACTTACAAGCAGCAGATATTTTCTGTGATTTATGAAGGCATTTGAAGGCATTCTTTTACGTACATTTTAATTCTATGGTGTCACGGGAATTGCTGCTAAATGGTTCAAGTCGTACCTTGCTAACAGGAAACGAAGGGTGTCAGTGCAAGGGAGTAGTGAATTAAGCCAATAGTCATCATCAGATTGGTAAGAAATTACAAGTGGTGTCCCACAAAGATCCATCTTAGGGACATTGCTTTTTCTCATGTACATTAATGACCTCTCATCAGTTACACTGCCAGAAGTAGGTTCGTTCTGTTTGCAGATGATACAAATATTGCAATAAATTTCATGTAGAGCATAGTTCTGGAGAGATCTGCTAAAGATATTTTCGTTAACATTAATAAATGGTTTAAACCCAACTCATTGACACTATACTTTGAAAAGAGAGTTCACAACATTTAAGAGTTTCCCGTCCTCTTTCACCTCTGGCAGTATTGCTCATGTGAAAAATACCGAGTAGCAGCGTGGTTCGGAACCCACGTTAAACTGTAGGTCCCCCTATAACTGGCTGGGTAAGTCAGTTCGAAGGTCGGAGAAAGGCAACGGCATACCACCTCCAAACAGGACCATGCCTAGTAAAGCACTGTGGTGTTCAAACCAAACTTCGGATTGTTGACTGCTTTATCTTTTTTTTTTTTTTATATATATATAAATTCAGTTGGGTGGAGCAGACCACAAAACTGCAGAAACGACTTTACCAATTGTATTTGCAACACGAGTGGTATCAGATATAGGAGGAGACATATAAATAAAAAAGCTTGCATACTTTGCTTGCTTTCATTCTATAACGTCCAAAAGCGTCTATACGTATTATTTATGGTGTAAATTCACGGACATCCTGCAGAAGCCTCTTCAAAGCACAGTGGAAACACACTGGACTCCCATTCGGAAGGATGGTGGTTCAAATCCACCTCCGGCCATCCAGATATAGGTTTCCCATGATTTCCCTATATCACTCCAGACAAATACCGTGATGGTTCCTTTGAAAGGGCACGGCCGATTTCCTTCCACATCCTTACCCAAATACTCCGAGCGTAAGATCCGTCTCTAATGACCACGCTGTCGACGGGACGTTAAACTCCAAGCTTCCTTCCTTCCTCTTCAAAGAACTGGATATATTAACTATTGCCTCTCAGTATATTTATTCCTTAATTAAATATGTCACAAATAATATATAACATTTTTCCAACAAACAGCTCAGTTCATACCTTCGGTACTAGGAACAAGAATGATTTACACAAGGACTTAAAAGCACTTTCTTTAGTTCAAAAAGGGGTCCACTACTCATTAACACATATTGTCAATAAAAAGACTCTCTAGTGGCCAACTCCTTCTACTCCACTCACGAATTCTTAAATAGAACCAAATGATGCATTTATCTGTATTCCTACTATCAGTATTATTAAATTATCAGCTTGTAAAAATGTATGTACATGTATTAGTATTGTTATATTATCAACTAGTATAAAAAAAGACATGTTCCACATCCACGAGGATCTCCTCAACACGCATCTATAGAAAGAACCATCTAATCTAATCCCGTACGAGACAGAATGAAAACAACGACGTATTACCCTACGCTGTTATCGTCATTCCCTCGCTAAGGCATTTCTTAAATTACTGTATGGGGTGGGGGGAATTAGAGTGATGAAATAATTATCAAAATTTTTTCGCAATAGCGATTTCCTAATAGCTTAATCAAAAATGTTCAAATGTTTGTATAGCTTATGGGACTTAACTACGGGGTCATCAGTCCCTAAACTTACAAACTACTTATGAACTAACTAAGACTAAGGACGGCACAAATATCCATGCCCGATGGGGGATTCGAACCCCCGACCGTAGTGGCCGTGCAGGGAGTGACTGGAGCGCCTCTGTCCCCTCGGCATAGCTTAATCAGATAAGGTATGGATGTCCTACCAAATATTGACATACAAAAATTTGTGCCAGGCCGGGACTCCAACCCTGGTTTTCCTCTTTTCGATCGGCTTGTTTTGCGAAAAATACCTTTCTTCTTTCATTGTTTAAAAAGTACCACGGAGAATGGTTACTATTTTAATCAAAATGCTTAGTTTTCGTCTTCACATTAAAATATATTAAAAAACACGTAAAAAGTGGCCGGTTTCAGGACAGTTTACTGTACGCCAAGCTTACGTAGACTAATGTACGAAAGCGTATTACTGTAAGGGCAGTTGCAATAATTCCCCACTTGCCACGTCTCCCCAGCAGGGTCCCATCGGAAAGGCTAGAGCGTAATCTCACCGCCAGGTCTAGTTGGCGCAGTCTCAGTCGTTTGACGGCGGTCAGCCCTGGCCTCCTCCCCTGGGTTCTGTGGCGGGTAGTTTTCCGCCGCCAGTGGTCTCGTGTTAAATTGGCAGGGTAGGGCAGACCTCGCGTCGTCAATGGCGATCGGTGCGTCGCGGGTAGTCGCCTCGTTAGGGGCGCCTCAGCTAATGAGGGCCGGTCCGTCCCTGCCTTATCTCTGCAGCCAAGAATAATACGTGGACCGAGGCGTCCAGTGGCCAGCTCTAACTAGCAGTCAGGAAGGCGACACAGCTGGTGACGTCGACCGCGGCCGCTCGTTATTACCGGTAATGACTCACTTTGGACGCCACCGTGTCGCCTTTCGAGATCGATAGTTGTGCACTTTTCATTGGGCTTACGCTCCTCCTGCGGCGCGTGTACTGCAAAAGTGGCGTCAACTACTAAATTCGAGACGCTACCACGCCGTAGCATAGATGTGGGGTGACAGTTACCGAAGTGCAGGCCAGCATTTGCACGGACGAAGAGTGCTCGTGCATATCAACAACTAACACTACGCGCCAATCGTCGACTCCGTTATACTTCGAATAATCATCAAATAATAAATCAATCTCCAGAGACATATTGTGTCTCGAGATATATACAGAGTGACCCAGCTATCTTGTCCACCCAAAATCTCTGGAACAATAACAGCTATTGGAAAACGACTTTCACCGGTATCAATGTACGGCTGGGGCCCATGAATGTACATATTTGGAAACATTTTAAAACGAAAGAAAATGTGTTTTTCAACAAAAACGTATGTTTTTTTAATGGACACCCTATATTTTTTCTTCAGCAATCCATAGCATGAGAAATCACATAAACAATGGCGTTGATTGCATCGCAATATTCCAATTGCATCCCGAGATATTGCGATGCGAAGTTGACGCTTGAAATACGCGAAACGTGCGGCTAGCGCACGTCCTGAGCAGCATGGGGTTCTCGCCTGAGTCTCAGGATGCGGGTTTCGCGTATTTCAAGCGTCAACTTCGCGTCGCTATATCTCGGGATGTAATTGGAATATTGTGGTGCAATCAACGCCATTGTTTATGTGATTTCTCATGCTACGGATCGCTGAAGAAAAAATTTTGGGTGTCCATTTAAAAAAAAAAAAAACATAAGTTTGTGTTAAAAAAAAAAACACATTTCCTTTCGTTTTGGAATGTTTCCAAATATGTACATTCATGGGCCCCAGCCGTACATTGATACCGGTGAAAGTCGTTTTCCAATAGCTGTTATTGTTCCAGAGATATTTTGGGTTGACAAGATAGCTGGGACGCCCTGTATATATACAGTGTGTTCCAAAACGATACGGCCGAACTTTCAGGAAACATTTCTCACACACAAAGAAAGAAAATATGTTATGTGGACAT
Source organism: Locusta migratoria (assembly GCA_026315105.1). NCBI lineage: Eukaryota > Metazoa > Arthropoda > Insecta > Orthoptera > Acrididae > Locusta > Locusta migratoria. The sequence continues at coordinate 214,228,608 of CM048744.1, read as the reverse complement.
GTGTTGGGAAACGCTTAATTTCCATGTTAGAGCTCATTTTAGTATTTCTCTTTAAATGTAAATTGAAATAATTCGTGCAGACAATCGTCAAAATACCCAATTGTTAGTATGTACTGTACTTCCTCGATTCACCGCCAGTTGGCCCAATTGAAGGAAGATAATGTTGACTTCAGTGCTTGTGTTGACATGCGACTCATTGCTCTACAGTACTAGCATCAAGCAATCAGTACGTAGCATCAACTGGTTAGTTTTCATCTAGAACGTGGTTTTGCAGTCAGTGCCATGTTTACAAATGCGGAGTTGGCAGATGCCCATTTGATGTGCGGATTAGCACAGATTAACAACAGATTCGGTGACCGATGGATTGGTAGAGGCGGACCATTTCCATGTTCTCCACGCTGTCCTGACCTCAACCCCCTTGACTTTCATTTATGGAGTCATTTGAAAGCTCTTGTCTACGCAACCCCGGTGCTAAATGTAGAGACTCTTCGTGCTCGTATTGTGCTACAATACGCCACTCTCCAGGGCTGCATCAGCGCATCAGGCATTCCATGCGACGGAGGGTGGATGCATGTATCCTCGCCAACGGAGGACATTTTGAACATTTCCTGTAACAAAGTGTTTGGAGTTCTGTTGCTGTGTATTTTCATTCCACGATTAATGTGATTTGAAGAGAAGTAATAAAATGAGCTCTAACATGGAAATTAAGCGTTTCTGGACACATGTCCATATAACACATTTTCTTTCTTTGTGTGTGAGGAATGTTTCCTGAAAGTTTGGTCGTAACGTTGTGTAACACCCTGTTTATATACGGTATTTTCCTTCTTCTTCGTGTTCTGTGGCGCTACAGCCCGGAGTGCACCTTGGCCTTTCCAGCGAGCTTCCGCCATCCATCACATTCACATGCTACCCTCCTCCAGTTTCTGCATCCTAGCTTTCGTAGATCCTCTTCCACTCCATCCAGCCATCTTACTGGATGTCGACCTCGACCTCTTTGTCCTCCTGGATATCCAAAGAGAATATTCTTTGTCACCTTAGACTCCTCCATTCTTGTGACATGTCCTGCCATCTTATCCTTCCTGATAGTATGATCAAATGTTCAAATGTTTGTACAGTCTATGGGACTTAACTACGGGGTCATCAGTCCCTGAACTTACAAACTACTTATGAACTACTTACAAACTAGGACGGCACAAATATCCATGCCCGAGGGGGGATTCGAACCCCCGACCGTAGTGGCCGTGCGGACCATGACTGGAGCGCCTTAGTCCCCTCGGCCACCGCGGCCGGCTGATAGTATGATATTTGTTACAGGAGCATCGGCATATATAGCGTACAATTCTGCATAGAACCTTGACCTCCATTACTCTCTGTCCTACACAGAGCCAATTATTCTTCTCAGAACTTTCCTCTCAAATATGTCGATCAGCCTTGCCCCAGTTACCGTCAAGGGCCATGTTTTTTGAACCGTAAGTGAGAACAGGTTTAACTGGAGTTTTATAAAGAGTTAATTTTGTTGGGCGGCTGAGGGGGCTTGACTGGAATAAATTACTCGGCGAAATACGCCTTGTTTCCTGATATCAATCTAGTATTAATTACCGTAATTTCCTGTAGATTTATTACTAAGACACAACTCTGCATGAAAGATGTAGTTCAGACCTAAATAAAAAATGAAATTATTTTTTTGCATCGCCAAAGTCTTGCTTCTTTCATTTCCTTCCGGTAAAGTTTAAGCAACCAATATTAATGATTTCAAAATTTCCAAAAGTTTCTGAAACAAATTGGGTAAGAGAGCGAGAAAATACATAAAATCCCGTGCAGCTTGCATGCACTGTGGATTTTCTACGTGAAATTTTAGGTTACCAGAACATATAGAACAGAGTCTTGTATGAAGTTGTTTGTCTATTCGTACCAGTACTTATCCTTCACACCCGTATATCATAAGCATTTTTTGTAATATACTACGATAGAGACGAGTAAAACCCAAAAATACAAATGTATTAGGAGGAGACACACGAGCAATCAGAGTCTATAAAAGTTACAAAGCTGATAACATTTTAGATAATTTTTTTTTTTTCCATCATGAGACGAAAAATTAAAAAAAAATGTTATCTCTTCCATATGATAGTAACTAAATACCTTCGCAAGTAAAGGCGAAGAATTATCGTTATCAGTTTCTTGAATATTACCTAGTCTATGGACCAATTGTAAGAACTTTTCAACCCCTTCGTAAGTTCTACTGTCAAGCAGACAGGTCTGAACGCTTTGTGACCGCAATATATTTCTTGCACGAAATGCAAGTCTGACGGTTCCTCGCTCAGAAGAAGCAGGTACATCTAGTCTTAGCTGTCTTAAAGTACTATTTCGCATATATTGCTCTCGAAGTACTGAAATTACACTGCACTGAATATTACTTACACGAGAGTTTAAAATCGTAACTTCAGAATGTAATAGTCACAGAGGAAAAGAAAGTTATTTCTTAATTAGTCACTTGAAATAACAATATGCTCGCCTATACTGTGCGTAGTATGGATAGACATCCATGGAATAACTACAACGTAAATATACAGTGACTTTTTGCCACTGTTCGACAAAGCATAACGTATTCTGATTCCTTGGTCACGAGTATTTCCACCCTTTCATCTCACAGCTAGGATCACGTCTCCATTTCGCGAACTTTCTTCAGTCGTATCCCATCTTCCTTGGTTTCCATGCCAACACTGATCCAAGCCCTGGGGAGGACGGGGGGGAATGAAAAGCCGAACCGATCTGGCCGCGGGAAGAGATATATGTTCGGCGATACCAGACAGAGATTCGTGAATAAGTCATTGCCAGCTAAGTTATTTTATACGAGATTGCATTCCATTTCGATGTAAAATCATTGAATTATACACGTTTACGTTCGTCACGATCAGTCGTAATAACGGAAATGATTTACATTACATAGTTTTTATACACTGTTCATACTGTAAATGAGCGTGTATGATAACGAAAACTGTTTATTAAGGAATCGGGTTTTTTTCTTTTGAAACATGCTGTGACGAGCAGTAGGGACATTTAGCCTCGCCTGACAGCGATTAGAATCCTTTCACGACCTCTTCACTTCCATATTTAGAGACCATCTTGACCCATGTTCTCTCAATGGACGTCCATAAGATGTGGACTCTGGAACCGGTATTACACGCACACTTTTGTAACGTCGCCATTTGGCGCCAGATTTTTTTTTTAAATCCACCTCATGTTTTGTTTTTTCGGTCACTTGACGCCGCTCTTCGGCAGTCTAACGTAAGTTATAAAATACGAATGTAAGACCTGAGTATGTTATTTAATTTTTCTAGAGTTAGTGTAACATGTAGGACATTTGGTTAGACGTAACAGAAGACCTGTTTTTGTTGTTGTTGTGATGATCTTCATTCCGGAGACTGGTTTGATGCAGATTTGTTTTGAGCAGTGCAATTTGGATATTTGCTTCAGGGAAACGAACACGGATTCTTTACCAAAAGAGAGAGAGAGAGAGAGAGAGAGAGAGAGAGAGAGAGAGAGAGAGAGAGAGAGAGAAGAAACTTGTATAAGCTGACCTTGGGGAAGATCAGTTTGGATTTAGGATGTAGGAACACGCGAGACAGTTCTGGCATTAGGACTTCTCTTCAGACATAGAACAAGGAAATCCCAGGTTTATAGCTTTTGTAGATTTGGAGAATGCTTTTGACAGTGTTGATTGGAATGAACTCTCTCAAATTCTGAAGTCAGCAGGGGTAAAATACAGGGAACAGAAGATTATTTTCAACTTGTACGGAAAAAAATAGCAGCTGTAAGAGTCGAAGGGCATGAAATGGAAACCATGATTGGGGAGAGAGTAAGACAAGTTTACAGCATTTACCCAATGTTACGTAATCTGTACCTCGAGCAAACAGTGAAGGAAAGCAACGAGAAATTTGGAGAAGGAATTAAAGATCAGGGTATAGAAAGACGAACTTCGCGGTATGTCAATGAGATAGTAATGCTGTTCAGAGAGAGAGCAAAGGTCCTGGAAGAGCAATTAAACGGAATGAACAGAGTCTTGAAAGCTGCATGTAAGATGAACAACAGAAATACAAGAGTAATGGAATGTAGTTAAAGGAAATCAGGCAGTTCATAAAGAATTACACGAGGTGACGAAACAATAAATGTGGTAGATGAGTTTAGTTACTTGGGCATTAAAATTAAGTATAATAGTCGCAGTACAGAGGACATAAAATGCAGAATAACAATGAGAATAAATGCGATTCTGAAAAAGATAAATTTGTTGTCATCGATAATTATGTGTTAGGAAGTATTTTCTGAAAGCATTTGGTTGGAATGTTGCCTTGCACGGTACTGAAATATGTACGATAACTAGTTTAACTAGTTCACATATGAAAACGATAGAATTACTTGAAATGTGGTGTTACAGACGAATGCTGAAGATTAGGTAGTTGCATCTCGTAATTAATGAGGGCAAACAATGCACATGTTTACTGCGAGACCATTAGGAAATTGCGCCGCGCAATACAGAACAAGCGCCGAGGATTACTGTCAAAATGTGGTGTTTTTTACACGATAATGACCGACCTCAAACGGCGACTGTGACCAAACAACTGTTACGAGAATTTCACTGGGCCGTGTTTGATCGTCCTCCGTACAGCCCGGACCTCGCTCTTAGCGACTTTCATCTCTTCTTACACCTAAAATCTGCCCTTGGTGGCCAAAATTTTAACGATGATGACGAGATGAAATAATGTTACCACATGGTTGAATATAGATGTTACTTGTGGCAAGAACCACACTTTGGTGATCCAAATTTTAATCTTTTGACAATGTTCTTTTTCTTATATTACATTTTCACAAGTAACTCTTTATTTTATTGCAAATAGGATAACTTTGTAAAAAAATTCTGACGATGATGATGACATAGTTAATCGAAACCGGTAAAAACCAGCAAATAAACTAGCGATCTTGGAGGAAGTAAGTGTGTCTTATAAGAATATAGAGGCGGCAACCTTCTATGAAGAAGGCATACCACGCTATGACAAGTGCCTACAAAATTTCGGAAGCTATGTAAAAAAGTAGCTTAACAGTTGTAGATTTTTGTACAAGAAATATTTTTTCTGTATCTGTACACGTTTGTTTTATAGAACCAAACGGAACTTACTTGGTGGACATATCTCGCACACATGGGTGCCGCGGCGTATTAGCCGTGCGCACTGGGGCGCCGTGCTGCGGTGCGAGCGGCCGTTCGCCGTTACGAGTTCGAGTCCCCACTCGGGCATGTGTGTTTGTGTTGTTCTTAGGTTAGTTTACCTCATTATCAATATTTTCTCGCAATAGTGAATTTCTTTTAGCGTCTCTGTATAAGGTATGGATGTTCTACCAAATGATGACAAAGGAAAATTTTCATATGTCACCATTTGGTAGAACATCCATATCTTATACAGTGACGCTAAAAGAAATTCACTTTTGCGAAAAAATATTGATAATATTATCACCACTGTAATTCGTCACCATATAGTTATTTAACAGATACCTAAGCGAGGCAACGATGATAACAGCGTAGGTTAATGCCTCGGTTGTTTTCATTCTCCCTGGTGCGGGAATACAGATTAAGCTGCGAGTGTTAAGGGATGAATGCAGATTACTCATATGTGCAGTCAGTGTGGCATATGGAAGTTTGGTTCGGTTCGGGTAGCCCAGTGGTTAAGACGACCGCTCGCGAAAAGCGGGAAACCCGGGTTCGTGTCCCGGCCCGGCACAAATTATCATATATCACCATTTGGTAGAACATCCATACCTTATACAGTGAAGCTAAAAGAAATTTGCTATTGCGAGAAAATATTGATAATATTATCATCATTGTAAGTCGTCATCATACAGTTATTTAGTTTACCTTTGTTTAAGAACCAAAACCAGCTCGCAGAAAGATCTGAATAAGATATCAGTATGGTGTAAAAATAGGCAATTGACTCTAAATAATGAGAAGTGTGAAGTCGTCCACATGAGTACGAAAAGAAATCCGTTAAACTTTGTTTAAAAGATAAATCAATCAAAAGTGAAGGCCGTAAACTTCACTAAATACGTAGGAATTACTATTAATTCAGACTTAAACTGGAAAGAACACGTAGACAACGTAGTGGGAAAGGCAATCCAGATTGGCAGAACCCTTAAAAGATGCAATAGAACTGCAAAATACTGCATACACTACGCTTGTCCGTCCATTTTCGGAGTATTGTTGCCCAGTGTGGCATCCTTATCAGGTGGGTTTGACGGAGGACATCGAAAGAGTCCAAAGAAGGGTAAGTCGTTTTGTATTGTCTCGATACAGGGGAGGCAGCGTTACGGAAATGATACAGGATCTGGGATGGGAATCATTACAACAACGGCGCGTATCGCTGCGGCGTGGGCTACTTACGAAACTCCAATCGCCAATATTCTCCTCCGAATGCGAAAATATATGTTGACTGCCACTTACATGGGTAGAAATGATCATCAGAATAAAATACGAGAAATCAGAGTTCGAACTGAGAGAGTCAGGTGTTCAATCTTCCCGCGCGCTATTCGAGAATGGAATGGGAGATAAATAGTATAATGTTGGTTCGATGAACCCTCTGACAGGCACTTAGATGTGATTTGCAGAGTATACCATGTAGATGTAGATGTAGAAGAACCTAGCACTTGAGTCCAATATGTTTAGAAACGAAATTTCCTGGCAGATTAAAATTGTGTGCCGGAACCGGGACTCGAACCTGAGACCTTTGACTTTCGCGGGCAAGCGCACTACCGACTGTGCTATCCCGACACGACTGCCGATGCCGCCTCACAACTCTACTTCCGCCAGTACCTCGCCTCCTACTTTCCAAACTTCACAGAAGCTCTCCTGCGAACCATGCAAGACGCCGGCCGCGGTGGCCGAGGAGACTGAGGCGCGTCAGTCACGATCTACACGGCCACTACGGTCGGGGACTCGAATCCCCCCTCGGGCATTGATATTTGTGCCGTCCTTAGTGTTAGCTAGTTCATAAGTAGTTCGTAAGTTTAGGGACTGATGACTCTGTAGTTAAGTCCCATAAGCTCTACAAACATTTGAACATTTGAACCATGCAAGACTAGCACTCCCGCAAGAAGGGGTATGGTGGAGACATGGCTTAGCGACAGCCTAAGGGATGTTTCCAGAACTGAAGTTTGGAAAGTAGGAGGTGAGGTACTGGCGGCAGTAGAGTTGTGAGGCGGCATTGTGAGTCGTGTCGGGATAGCACAGTCGGCAGTGCGCTTGCCCGCGAAAGATAAAGGTCCCAGGTTCGAGTCCCGGTTCCGGCACACTATTTTAATCTGCCATGAAGTTTCTTATCAGCGCACACTCCGCTGCAGAGTGAAAGTTTCATTCACGGTTAGAAACATTTGAACATTTTTATACGAGGTTTCCCATACTAACGTTGAGATGGAGAGGCTTGCTCTTCGGGTGTAGAACTTCATCAGATCGGTCTCCGGACAACAACAGCTAAATGGCGGTGGACTGCCAGCACTGCATATATATTAGCCGGACTGTCATGTCAACCAACACTGTGTAACTGTTTCAGAGAATATGCGTTAACCTTAGAACAACTACGAGCTTATAAAATGACTGCGAAATTACGATGGCGTGTTTGACACATGCGACCATAAAACAGCGATACGACACCCGCAGCTTGCCTAACGTTTCGGCGGTCGAGACTCTGCTAACTGCGCGGGTCTAACTGCAGCCCGGCCGTAATGTCTTCTTCAGAAAAAGCGGGTCGTTTCCAGTCGCCGTGAATGCGACGCCCGTGGGCGCAGCAGAACAAACACTTTCCGTCAATAAAGCGCCGGCGGCGGTAAAACAAGCGTGGGCACGACATTAGGGGGAACGGCCGCTGTTACTGGGGAACCGGCAAACAAGCCGCACCCAGCTTACTGGCCCAGTGGCATACAATGCCCGCCAGTAGCACACAGTGCCTGCCAGTAGCACAGTGCTGGCCAGGCCCTTTGCCACGTAATGGCGCAGCCCACGACATCACCGCTTTACGACCCCGGCGAAAATGGCAAGCTCTCTAATTATCTGCAGCCTGCTTTCACGACGTGGCGGGAGGGCACCTACCTCCACTTCATTGTGCTTCGCGATGGAATTATGTCCGAAGATTATACATCAACTAGAAACTTTGTTACCATTTGCAGCACTGTTCTTTGGATGGCGACCAGACTTGATATGCCTACATGCATGGCGCTTATGTTGAGCAACGCTCTTTACCACCCGGCAGCAGCATCTTCACTGCACAACTGGTGGCTATATACCGCGCCCTTAAACACATCCGCACCTGTCCCGGGACCTCCTTCCTGATATGTAGTGACTCACTGAGCGGTTTGCAGTACCTTGATCAGTGATACCCTCGTCATAGACTGGTCAGGGCCATTCAGCAGTCGAAACTGGCTCTTGATGACTCTGATCGCTCTGTGACATTCATTTGGACCACGGACCATGTAGGCATTCCGGGCACGAGAGCGTCGACCAGCTAGCCAAATAGGCTACCACTTGCCGCCCTCTGGCGATTGGCCTCCCAGAAGCAGACTTCCGCCCGCTGCTTCGCAATAAAATACGAGAACTGTGGAACGCCGAATGGTCTGCACCATTAGCCACGCTGTCTCTTGGGAGTGGGGGGACATGTACAGGGAAGAGTCCTCTGCAGTCGGGTTGGTCACTGTGTCATCGGTGGCGCAGTGGTCAAGGCGTCTGCATATCCTAGTAAGCAGGAAACCCGGGTTCGAATCCCGGCCGGGCACAAGTCTTCATTCGCCGCACATTGGTATTACATCTAAACCTAGTACAGTGAAGCCATAACAGATTGCAAATTGTGATTTATGTCATTAATAATGGACGCTGTAATGTCGTCAAAAATATATAACTGTGTAACAGTTTCAGAGCATATGCGTCACCATTAGAACAACGAAGAGCTTATAAAATGACTACGAAATTACGATGGCGTGTTTGACACATGCGACCCTAAAACTGCAATACAACATCCGCAGCTCGACTGACGTTTCGTCGGTCAGGACTCCGCTAACCGCGCGGGTCTAACTGCAGCCCGGCGGTAATGTCTTCTTCGGAAAAAGCGGGTCGTTTCCTGTCGCCGGGAATGCAACGCCCGTGGGCGCAGCAGAACAAACACTTTCCGTCAATAAAGCGCCTGTGGCGGTAAAACAAGCGTGGGCACGCCATTAAGGGGAACAGCCGCTGTTACTGGGGAACCGGCAAACAAGCCGCACCCAGCTTACTGGCCCAGTAGCACACAGTGCCCGCCAGTAGCACAGTGCTGGCCAGGCCCTTTGCCACGTAATGCCGCGCCCCACGACATCAGAGCTTTTCGAGCCCGGCGAAAATGGCAAGCTCTCTAATTATCTGCAGCCTGCTTTCACGACGTGGCGGGAGGGCACCTACCTCCGCGTCATTGTGCTTCGCGATGGAATTATGTCCGAAGATTATACATCAAGTAGAAACGTTGTTGCCATTTTCAGCATTGTTGTTGTGACCTTCAGTCCGGACACAGGTTTTATGCAGCTGTCCACCCTACACTAACCTGATTACACCTCTTCATCTCCTCATAAGAACGGAAATATGTACTGCAGTGCTTTCCAAACTTTCCCCTATTGCACAAGGATGGGGCCCCTCCACGCCCACACCAATGTGGTGACCATCACAAAAGTTCTACTGTCACCTCCATAATTAGGTTAGTTTTCTAAGGTCGGGGGTTCGAATCCCCCCTCGGGCATGGATATTTGTGCCGTCCTAGTTCGTAAGTAGTTCATAAGTAGTTTGTAAGTTTAGGGACTGATAACCCCGTAGTTAAGTCCCATAGACTTTACAAACATTTGAACATTTTTTTAGTTTTCTAAGGTGGATCACGGGATGTGAAAACTGCGATGTTATCCGTACGTGTCGGCACGATCACCCATTAATACGGTGCATCTGGAGATAGAATTGGTCAAAAGGTATACGAAGGGTAAAGGAAAAAAAGTGCCAAGGCAAGAGCCAAGGGAAAAAAACCTCTGGGACATTGGGATAGGTTTGAATGGCAGTAGCGGTATGCTATCTGCGACAGATCATGCAAGGTTTGGTAAAGGGTATATCTCAGTACTGTTAACTTTGCTAGGTTCGTCATAAAGAATCAGTCAGTTTGATGCGAAGTTCTGCTGCAGCTGAGCTCCTGTGAAGTCTCCTGGGTCGGCTGCGGCAGAATACCTGTGAACATCGGCTGTGGCAGAATACCTGTAACATAGCCAAGGTTGTCATGGTAGTTAGGCAGTTCGGTCATAGAACTGCCTAAGTGTGTGGGACTGTTTAGGTTTGTTTGTGTTTAGTGCACTGAATATGGTTTCCCTGCCTTGCCTGTAGGTCGGCTGTGGGCTCAGCTGGCATTGCCAGTCAGTTTGCTGTTCTGCAGGGGTTTGCCATATTCATCGTTTTTGCGAGTTGGTGTTCCCTACGACCGTAGGTGGATAGTTTCTGAGGAGAACTGTTTTGGTGCGTTTATGTTTCCACCTATGGTTGTGGTCGTAGTTCCCCAAGCGTAGGATGAAGGGGTTGTTCGAGTGTCTCGAGTTTCTGTACAGTCGTGTGGCGAATTTCTTGAATACCACCGAGAGGCGCTCTAGGCGGTATTCATTGTGAAGATCCATGGTGCGTGTGTATCGTGGAGCGTTGCTGATGATGCGTAGTACCTTTATCTGTATGAGCTGCTGGCGGCGCAGCCGTTTTGGCGCTGCGTATTCCCAGCACGGAGCACCGTACGTCATCAGAGGTCTAATATGTGTCATGTAGAGGTTCCTCGACACCCGGCTATTCAGTTAGCCAAACTTTCCCTCATGGTGACACCCTTTTATAGCTTACAGTTTTGAGAGACACCCTTTCACTAATATAAATACATATGGTAGAATTTAGATGGTTCTAACGGGGGGACGGGAAACGGAAATAAAGTATCGCTTAAATGTAGTTTGTAAACTAAACTGAAATCCTCGTACGCATTTACATGTTTAATGTTGATCCTGACTGCAGTAATTACGTACACTCCTCGAAAGAAAAGGAAACATTAGGAACTACGGAGATGTACAACAGAGTACCACCACAGACAACAATGCCTAACTCACTCAGGAATACTTGCTTCTTCTACATGCGACGAAACTTCCGAAACACGAAAACTGAATTTCGGAAACCGTTTTTCGCTGTCGTGTGTCCATTGTCAGGGCCAGAAACGGTTTTGCTGGATCAATTGAAAACGGCATCTGGAAATTAGCTGTTCGGATTTCTGATTTAGACAGCACAGTGGCTGTTCCCTTTTAGCTCAATATTATCACATTATTTTCAGAAATAAAGAGGATGTATTTATGACAAGTGATGAATTATTATTTTAGTTCTATTGTTAGGTTCTTGGTTCACCACGACCTTGGAGGTCCCGACATATTCGGAAAAAAATGGATAAATATTTGTGACATGTAATAATATGGCCGGCCGCGGTGACCGCGGGGACTGAGGCGCTTCAGTCACGGTCTGTACGGCCACTACCGTCGGGGGTTCGAATCTCCCCTCGGGCATGGATATTTGTGCCGTCCTAGTTCGTAAATAGTTCATAAGTAGTTTGTAAGTTTAGGGACTGATGACCCCGTAGTTAAGTCCCATAGACTATACAAACATTTGAACATTTTTGAAGTAATAATATGAATGTCATTTCTGTTCCAGTATCTGTTACATACAGGAAACTAAGAGAAAAAAATATTAACGCATACCATGGTTCGAACCAACGATCACTGCATTTAAAATACTACTCTCCATTAATCACCCGGCCATACTCCATTCTAAACATCGCTACTAAATAGCTTTAGTCAGTGGACAATTGTGACTGCTTTTACAACCTGTGACAGCTTTTACAGCCACTGTGTCATTGATTGACATGTAATTGTAAGAAACGCTACCGAGGGTGGCGTGGCTTTGATAAATCCATTAAAAAAAACGCTCAGGTGCAGCTTTTTGAGAAGGAAAGCAAACTACAGTGAAGGTTCGTTCAAGCAGCTGCCAGTTCCAGCAAACTGCGCATGGAAAGAACTGTTATCGAGTATCAGCAGCAGCTCTCGCATGCGCAGTATGCTGGAATCTGGCAACTGGCAGTTGCTTGAACGAACCCTGAGTGTCTACTGCTGCTGAAGCAGAGCTGCCGCCTAGCGGCTGAACACGCAATTATTATTCCATTTCACGTAAGAATAACAAACATAAAAGAAATAGGGTCCCGTACTCATATAAGCAACCGCTTTTCCCTCACTTTCCCCTCGTAAAACTGAATTGCTTGATTGGGGGAAACGTGCTGTTAATTTTAACTACAGAGACTCATGTCGGGTGGATGCTAAAGACTTTCCCACGGCCAGCGTCTACATTATCATGCAGAATGATGAATTCACCTCTACGTGTCTTCTTATACCTGGTGTCCGTACATCATCTCTACAATACCAACTTCGGAGGATAATAAATGGTCTGGATAATAAATCATCCTGATCACCCTAAAAATAATAACAATAATAATAATAATAATAATAAAGAAAGAAAAAAAGAATAACTAATGGGCAGTGACAAGGTATTATGTGGTCTAGACTGACTATTTTTAATAAATGCATCACAGATCGCTTTTTTCCACATATTTTAAAAAATAATTGACGGGATTCTGTTAACTGTTTTCGTCAATTATTAACTGAAATGGCCAGTGGACTTACAATGCCGTACACATATGAAAAGTATACATATATTAAAGAACTGCCGTTTCTATTATAGGTCACGAGAATTTGTCGTAAAATTGAATAACTTCGAAATGAAACAAAGTTTGGTCAATTATCAGGGTACAATAAATAAACAGAGACGATAAGTTTGAAAACTGCATTCTTTATTTTCAATGCACATACTACTGCATTACCTGCGTATCGTATGTGATTCAATAAAAGGCAATTACTGTACCTCAAAACAAAGCAGAAAGCATAGCTTACACCACAACATTGGAGTACAGCTTCTTCAGTTAGATGCTTGGCATAATCAATGTTTGGAAGAACGTGTCTGTATTTATTCGAGTTTGTGTACCTAAGCCTCAGTCTACGTGTTACAATGCTATTATATTATTATGTTTGGTTGTTGTGGCTATCTTCCGTAGCAGCTATTAAAACTGACTATAATACATAATCCGTCTTTTGCTGACTGCAATTAAAGACATTTGTTTTACACCAGATGCGTTTCGCTTTTAATTTTAAAAGCATTTTCTGTGGTCTGTAAATCATGCAAAGGTGTGTATAGTGTTTTTTGCATACGTAGATTAAAAACAATTTAATAACTCTTAGGCCTATGTGCAAAAAGTTTTAAAAACTGATATTCAGTGTATTCCCAATGTTGTCTCTTCTTTACATATCACTGCTGTTTCTCAGTCTTTTTGGCTCGAGTTGGTTGGTTCTTGACGTGTGTTTCCGGGTTGTATATGGCACTTTTCACCTGTGTTTGTGGCGTTTCTTCCGTTTCATTTGTCAAATGTTTGTAGAGCTTATGGGAGTTGACTACGGGGTCATCAGTCCCTAAACTTACAAACCACTTATGAACTAGCTACTGCTAAGTACGGCACAATTATCCATGTCCGAGGGGGGATTCGAACCCCCGACCGTAGTGGCTGTGTAAACTGCGACTGACGCGCCGCAGAACGCTCGGCCATCGCGGCCGGCATTTCATTTGTCATCACTTCGCTTTATCACTTCACCACAGTGTTGCTATGTTGTTTTTATCTGTTCATTCCTTTTTCGTGTGGTCTGCGAGATACAAGCGGAACGCATCTGATGTAAAACAAATGTCTTTAATTGCAGTCAGCATAAGACGGATTACCTGTTCCAGTCAATATTATATAATTGTTTACAACACATATAGTTGTTCGTATAGATTACGCACACATGCCGAAATATTCTCCTAAAATTGATCTAATTACATTTCTGCACTGCCCATATCTTTCTAGTGATAGAAAATCAGCATTACTTTTTTTGAGAAAATCAAAACTGCCACAATTAAAAAAAACTGTACTCCTCTGTCAATTTTGAACCTCTTCGGATTTGTTTTTATTGTTAGGGCGTGAGAAACATTTCGTGACAACGAATCATTCATCAAATGGGTTTGACAAAATATTAAGATAAAACTTACGTTTTTTCAGGAAATTGCATTCATTATTGTCAAGATGTGAAACAAATTTCAGCTGCCTTGCGAGTTTTTTACCACGAGGCTGGCCGGCCGCGGTGGCCGAGGGGACTGCGGCGCGTCAGTCACGGTCTGCACGGCCACTACGGTCAGGCGTTCGAATCCCCCCTCGGGCATGGATATTTGTGCCGTCCTTAGTGTTAGCTAGTTCATAAGTAGTTTGCAAGTTTAGGGACTGATGACTCCGTAGTCAAGTCCCATAAGCTATACAAACATTTGAACAATTTGAACCACGAGGCTGAAACTCTATTGATAACTTCCCTTATATTTTCAACAGCAGATTTCACAGAATTTCGCATTTGCTGTCGATATTCGTCCTGTGGTGCGATTCTCGCTGGTGTGCTGGCATGGTCTCTGTCGGTAGTAACGCAGCAGAGATAGGCAGCTCTCCCCGGCCTCGGTACACAGGGTAAGTGAATTACCCGCGCCCATCGAAGCCTGAGCCCCAGGGGTACCAATCTGCGCAGGCGGGGAGGGGATTCACTTTCAAGGCTAACCAGCCGCACAACGCCGCTGCCTTCCGTGATACACGCTACGCGAATTCCGCGTCTTACATCATTAATAACTCCACGTGAAAGCTACTAACTAATTGCCCATTATTTCCGTGTCTGCAGGGAATACTGATGTAAGTTCCGTGGAAATTCCAGTTTATTCGTTGTATTTACTGCGCAGTTGAAGGCTACATCGCCGTAGGCGACGTTTCAGCGAGAGCGTGCAAGAATTTAACAGACATGCGGGGATGCTCGACTGAACAAATGAGGCAGGAAAACTAGAATCGGAGTAGCCAGGTTAAGGAGACAATAGGAATACCATCACATTACTGTGTGCTTTTTATTTATATTACTTACTGTGCAAAGACATTAAATATTTTCCAAAAAATTATATCTGCGATGCTTGTTCCTTTACGTATCCGTTATTGCTTCAGTGCATATCCCTACGTACTTTTGTTTCCGATGGCCAATTTTTTCCTCCGACTTGGAGAGAAAACGGAAGCGCTCGTTGTCTTTCATTCCTTGGCTGTGATACTGAACGGACGTCACTTCTTCTTATCTCTGTAATTATTTTGTAAGTGTGAGATCATCTTATTTTTATTATAATAAGCCAGCAGTTTTATTGTGTTTCACTAAGTGTGTTTGCCTCTGTAACTTATAAAATAATAGGTGACGGGAAATTTTAATGCGGTAGGTCAACACAAGAAATGTTACATTTCTGCGGAGCTATGAACATAGTTTATTGTATCATTTTCCAAAGAGTTACAGCACAAAGTTATAATTTCTTAAATGGAACGATAGATTTTTTCTATCGTGTATTGGAATTGTTGAAACCAGCTGCGTCCAAATCAATTTAAACTACATTCCTATCACTGTTAGTTTGGGAGCTACAACCCCTCAAAGGACGCACTCTGTTTCCCACTAATATTTATTCGTTATTTTCAGCATGCCACAGACTAACGTAAATGACTGATGGCTGTCATTACGGTTCGCTTCGCGATAGTTTTCTAGTGTAGCTCAATTTATTTCATCTCAACTCTGCATTCGTATGATTAAGTATTTCAGAATCTGCAATCAATGATTTGTTCCGACGAAGTCCGATGTTCTGCGTTTTATTCATCTATTGCGACAGTCACTTAACACGGTCGTGAAACTTAAGTGCAAGGCGTAAGATAACCAACCATCTACTTACGGCGGAAAGTTAGGTTTCAATCAATAGTCAACACTGAGTTAATATTTACTTTCATCTAGACTGTATCCGGCATGTAAAGGAAACATTTCGCTAATTTTCTTTTGTTGTGGTACTTTCGAGTGTTCTCTTAACTTTAACAATGTTCTACCGCCATTTTTGATGCCGATATTATTTAGCTCTCTTCTGACTCCGAAGTTCATTCAATTTTATACGTGGTATTTAATTCATATTTATACTGACAACACCAAACGAAAGGAGAATCATTACATTACAGATAACTGCACGTTACAAAATATGTTGAAATTGACCGCCATCAACCTCAAAGCAAGCATGACATCGGCGAACGAGCTCTTGATAAATATACCTGCTGTGTTTCAAGTCACATCACAAACAGCTGAAAATCTGGCGTCTAATTCCATATCCGTGTCCACTGAGGTTTCATACGCAAGTAATTTAAGATATCCACGTAGGAAATAAACATGGGCATTCAGCTAAGGTGACCTCGAAAGCCACAGAGTATATGCTATACCCTTCCAGTCCAGCGACTAGAAAATACAACGTTTAGATGGTTGCGGACATCCATAGATAGTTCATCATCATGTTGTAACGACGTCCTTTCACGAACAACCAAGATTATCAACAACTTTAGTAGAACTCTTTGCAAGATCCCCAAGTGCAGGTGACTATTCAGATCATGGGTTCCTAGTAAACAGTCATGCAGGAAACAAGGAATGAATATGTACATAAACAACAAACCATATGTAAACTTGCACGTATTTTAGTGGAAAGTTGGTGGAAAACAGTCATGCGAGAGAAATCTCCTTACGCCGGCTTCTCCGATCGCAGCTGGTTCCTTAATTCAAATAGTTCAATGGGACTTTCTTTATGCCCTATTAAATTTTGTCAAGCTGTTATTGAAACACCTCGTGTGCGTTTCTCTGTGCGTATTACTGGAAAGTCGGAACTGCATAAGATGCGTTACGGTACAGCGATTTGTAGCACACTACATGTGGAGCGCTATAATCAGTGTTCCATCCCCGTCCCGAACAAAACATTATCTTGTAACTGATAGCACCAATCACCCGTTAAACTCAAGTACAATGAGTCTGCGAATCTATTTCTGTTGATGTTCCGCACGGACAGCACTTTGGCATGGAAGTCATCTCTGGTGTTGTACTAATTCCTCGCAGTAGATCTCTCACTTTCGCAAGGAGATCGTAATTACACGGACTCAAATCGGGTACATACTGAACGTTCTATCCTCAAGAATTTAAGACCCCACTGGCAAATAGGTGATGTATTCAGACGGCGCTATTTGAGCTGTTGCGTTTCTGCTGTGGGCACCGCCCCATGCCCTCGTAGGTGAAATATCACTGAATCGATATCAGTTCGAGTCTATTCGCACAATAAACTTGTTGAACGATGCCGGCTATGCAGAGTGCGGAGTTTTTCTACAATAGCATTCCACTCAATATTTCACTGTAGCAACCGTCACTATAGATATTTTCAGTCTGCACTTCAACTCATTCTTCACCTCTCAACGATGTGAGGAGTCGCCAGAAAACGACACGTGATTCCGATTCCACGTTAAGCTGCAGGTCCCCTTTCCCCGGTTGGATAACTGGGTAGACTAGGGACATGCAAGTTTCCGAAGTGGCGTCCAATGAAAAGACTTGCACCAGGCCAAAGAGCCACACGACATTATTATTTTAGTGTCTCATTGTCCAACAGTCGTATTTCTAGCGACCCCATCAGTGCTTTGCAATTACTAAATAAGTACTGGGATTTGATTTATATCCTAGAGTTCTTCCCTTAGTCTGTCTGCTCATGTCTTCCGCCTTCTTTGTACCTATTTGTCCTTTTCTCTTTATCCTCTTGGGCTTCTCTCTGTATTAGCTAACTTAAAAGCCGTCGTTGTTCGTGTATATATTTATTGCAGTATTCCGTTAGTCCCATGAAAGCTCCCTCCTTTCTTTCTCCATCTCCTGCTTCCTCTTTTCTCTGTCCACTTACTTCTGCTTCTCCCGTCTCCTCCTCGATCTCATCCTTCTTCTTCTACTTCTCTTCCTCCTCCTCCTCTTCCCCTTTCTTCTCCTGCTACTCCTTCTCCCCCCTCTATCCACCAAACCGTCCTTAACCTCTGCCATTGCCTCCCCCACTTTGCTAACTCCTGTAATTTCTCTCTGTTAATTTCGTCCCTTCCCTCTGTATGATAAATGTCTACATCTGACAAATTTCACTTTGATCGGATAAACCAAGTCTGATGTAAGGTCTTCATAGCCAAGAACCGTACGAATTATTACAGAGACAGTTCCGTTCCTCTTTTTTCCGAGGTCTAGTGTGCAAACTTTTTTCACAATAGGATGACGGTATGGATACACATGAAATATGAATCCAATCTGAATGGAGATACCTATACTAAATTATTAATTCCATTGTTTTATAATTTTTTGCTGTTCCTTTGGGTTTCCCGGTTTCACTTTTTTTTATAAACCCCCTGTATTAAAGCAAACTAAACAAAAAAATTATTGAATTGAATCTAGTCATTTCTGAGTTTTAGCAAGACGAACACACCGACGTACTCTGCTTTATATACAACCAGTTGGAAACCCGGTGCTACCGATTCATTTATTTGTTTATTCCTGCCTGGAGTTAGTACTTATCGTAGCCCTTCTTTCTCTGTCCATCTCCTTTTTTCTAAAAACATGTTGTATTCATCGGAGAATATTTAAGAAATAGGGCTGTCGTGCATAATGTACAATATTACAAGTGCAGCATCAAAACAAAGAAAGAAAGATAGTAATCAAAATACAAATTACATATTAAATTCCTACTAACTCATATGTATTGAGTTATATGTAGCACAATTGTATAATTTACAGGTATATATTCATTTGTAAATTTTTCAATTATATATTCATTTTTATAAGTGCTGTATGTCTGTAAAATCTGTTGCGAATACAGTTAGTAGTAAAGAAGTAATGTATTAAAACTTTGTGCGTGATGGGGCGGTTTTCCATGAACGTTACTGTTTATGTGCTCATATCGCATGAACTACATGTCGTACTGTGATGTAATGTCGAAGGTATATTCAGCTATATGTGTGTATACTGTCTGTAAAATTTCCTGCGGCAACCATTTGTAGTGTAGGAATTATAAACTGTAACGCCATACCAAATGTCGTACTTTTACTCCACGAACAGCGAAAAGTAGTAAGCGAGAATCTTTTTTCAAATCATAATTTTACTGTGGCTGTCAGCGAGAAAAAATATATTAGACGTTTGAAATTATATTTAAGGTTTGTTGCAAGTCATTAAGATCTCTCATTCTCATACAGTGTATAAATAAAGTCTCGTCGTATTATGTGGCAGTTTTTTGCGATTCCTATTGTTAATGACGTCATATCTCCTGAACCATGTGGAGATATGAGATTCTTAGCTCTGCAGCAACTGTTACCTCACGGTAAGGAATGTGTGTACCAAATTTGGTTAAAATCGCGCCAGTGGTTTAGGAGGAAATGTATAACTTTGTCGCGTGATGTAGCAGTTTTTTCTCGCATCTCATTGTTTATGTCGTCATATCTCGTGACCTACGTGACGTACGTGGTACTTACACTTATGGTGACCGTTCTCATGGGTTGAAGATATCGTGTGCAAAATTTCACAAAGATTAGAATAAAACCGTAGATTTGTATGCAATACGTATACACAAACACACGTACACTCCGCTTTATACAGGGTGCCCCAGCTATCTTGTCCACCCAAAATATCTCTGGAACAATAACAGCTATTGGAAAACGACTTTCACCGGTATCAATGAACTGCTGGGGCCCATGAATGTACATATTTGGAAACATTCTAAAACGAAAGCAAATGTGTTTTTTAACACAAACATTTTTATTTTTTTATATTTTTTTTTTTTTTTTTTTTTTTTTTTTTTTTTTTTTTATGTACACCCTATATTTTTTCTTCGGCAATCCATAGCATGACAAATCACATAAACTGTGGCGTTGATTGCGTCGCAATATTCCAATTACATCCCGAGATATTGCGATCCGATGATGGCGCTTGAATACGCGAAACGCGCGGCTAGCGCACGTCCTGAGCAGCATGGGGTTCTCGCTTAAGTCTCAGGACTTGTGATAGCCGCGCGTTTCGCGTATTTCAAGCGTCAACTTCGCGTCACAATATCTCGGGATGTAATTGGAATATTGCGATGCAATCAACGCCATTGTTTATGTGATTTGTCATGCTATGGATTGCCGAAGAAAAAATATAGGGTGTCCATTTAAAAAAAAAAAAAAAGTTTGCGTTGAAAAACACATTTCCTTTCGTTTTAGAATGTTTCCAAATATGTACATTCATGGGCCCCAGCCGTACATTGATACCGGTGAAAGTCGTTTTCCAATAGCTGTTATTGTTCCAGAGATATTTTGGGTGGACAAGATAGCTGGGGCACCCTGTATATAAAGATGATGGACCTTGCCAATTAAACTACAGTTGGAGGGCCTACATTTTTTTCTGCCAGTGGAAGTACTTTTTAAATTACGTGATGAATAAAAACGGATAGTTTTCATGAAGTTCAGGGCGTAGTAAGGTATCTCTTACGTCACATACTTTTTGCAACACTATCTGACGTTAGTCTCTTCGGGTACGTGAATGCTACACAGTTGAGCAGAGGTGATACTTGGCAGCGTCGTGTGTCCAAACTGAACGTGACAGCGTGTCTCGGGGGTTGCATCCCTTTGTGACGGGGGCAGTGGATGGTGTCGCACGAGGGGTCGTCAACCCTGCCTCTCCACAGGGACAACGCCCGCTGCGCGCATTTTTCACCTCTCCCTTAGAGACCCATTTTTTCTGCTGCATAAATTGCACTGCCGATGTACGTACGTTTCTCACGCGCGGAGAAAGGAAGTAGAAGAAGAAGAAGAAGGCAGAATGTTCGGTCAGACGAAATAGAGCCAGCTGCAATTGTGAGTGATTAAAACATGTTAATGGAACTGGAAAATTAACGAAGTTAATGAGAAACTAAATTTTCGAATGAAAATGTACAAAAAATCGAGCTTAAAACTAAGACATTCTCCTAAGTCTTCGAATTCCCGGGAGCGTTATCTCGTCAGCATCAGTATGAATAGCAGGCCAAGATCTTGGACATTGATTACCAGGATGGATGAATAATTTCTCCACCCACTTGATTTTGTTCGGAACCTATGGTATTCGAGCCCTACTCGCATTTGTCTGAATTTTCATGTTGTTCTTCTGACAGGTAGGTAAGTTGTTATTTATTTCCTGGCGAATATTCTCTACGGCGACTTCTTTTCCTACTAATTAAACAAAAAAAGAAATCAACTTGCATGTAAATGAAACAACATAAAGGGGAAGAAGATAACATGGAGTTTAATATGAAAGATATTGAGAGATGTAATAAACCTGATGTAATGTTGCTTCTGTATCTTCCACTTCGCTTAAGTAATGGAGTTTCGGACTTCCATTAACTTGATGAATACACCAGGCGATGTTTTGCTATAAAACAATGCTGCATGTTCTCTTGAAGCTAGTGCATTTAATTATTTCCTGTGTACTTTTATTTTTCTGCTAGACGATATTAACATAAATTTCTCTCTCTCTCTCGCTCTCTCGCTCCCTCCATTTTCCTCTCTTCTATTTTGTTTAATTTTTTAAAATTGTGTTAATTAGCCATATCCGCCGTAAACATGCTCAAAATGTAAAGTATGTTCGCGTCGATATTCGCCAAGTAGGCATCGTAACAAATTTCACTGTATGATGTGTATCTTGTATCTGTAAAAACACCGTTTCCGGTGGTGTTTTATTACGTAACGTCACATCGTTAATCTAGGTAAATCATGAAGTAAAAATGTAGAGATACGTGACGTACAAATATAGAAAAAAATATGAAAGAACAAAATTTTTTTTTGTAAAATATAACTATATAATTAACAATTGGAAAGTTAAAACGAGTCTAGAATGTCCAGTTTTGGTAGCCATTGCAGAGACATCGTTGAAGCTATCAGTAGGTAATCGATTGTCCCGCTGGAGACCCTATGTGGGCATCTGAAGGTGAAGTGCCACATTGTCTGGAGATCTTGACCACAGTCACAGCTTGGAGAAGGTGGAAGACTCGAAGGATGAAAGGAAGAGGCACTTCTTCGATGCCCGGGGCGCTTTGGTTTGATCCCTAGGCTGAGGATGGTCGAGATTTGCGAGTAACGCGGGGCCTTCACCGTTGACCCGTGCTGCAGGAAGTGACGATTTTGGTCAAAGAAGAACGTCAGCGTAAACATTCCTGCACTCATGTGTTTGGCCTTGGCTATTTTTGGAAGTGGTGACCCTGGATGCTTCCATTGGAGACTGTCGTTTAGATTCTGGTTTGAAGTGATGACTCGATGAGTCATCTCCAACCACCACTCGCGCGAGTAACGCATTCTCTTCCCGACCACAGCGCTGCAGATGAACAAGACAGTGGGACATTCGACATGCTTCCTGATACGGTTGAAGAGTGCAGGGGGCAGACACTTCGCGCAAGTGCAGTGATGGTGTGAACACTTCAGACGCTCAATCCAACCACGGCTATGGTTTCAAATCAAATGTTCAAATGTTTGTATTGTCTATGGGACTTAACTACGGGGTCATCAGTCACTAAACTTACAAACTACTTATGAACTACTTACGAACTAGGACGGCACAAATATACATGTCCGAGGGGGGATTCGAACCCCCGACCGTAGTGGCCGTGCAGACCGTGACTGGAGCGCCTCAGTCCCCTCGGCCACCGCGGCCGGCTATTGTTAAGACATTATGACTCACACGTCAACCATTGGTAATACCTCAGTACAGCATGATGATGGGAACATCAGCGTGTTAAGAGTTTAACAATAGCAAAATGTTACCTACTTTAATTTGGTGCTGTTTTACGCTTGGCCGGCCGCGGTGGCCGAGGGGACCGAGGCGCTCCAGTCACGGTCTGCACGGCCACTTCGGTCGGGGGTTGGAAATCCCCCCCTCAGGTATGGATATTTGTGCTGTCCTTAGTCTTAGCTAGTTCTTAAGTAGTTTGTAAGCTTACAATATGCAACATCTGATGATGGCAGCCCTTATCTATCGAAACAGGCATTAAAGCGATCTTAGTCAACCAGCGCTTTTATTAGATCGCCCCCAAAAGCTGCCGCTATGTCAGAGTTATAGTCCTCAGATTTGATTGTCGTGCTAAACAGTTATACATGATAGTAGCAAAAGTAACGTGTGTTTGAAGAGTAGTAATAATCTTGATACCTGTCGAAGGAATATAAAATTATGACTATTACTGAATCTCTACTAAATATGCAAAGAACGGTGAAAATGGCCCGCACCGAGTGAAAGAGATTCAGAAAATGGCTGGCATTGGGGTAAAGAGATAGACATATGTGGCTTGTACTAAAGGTGGAAAGAAAACAAGTGAGGTGGTGCAGTAGTAACACACTGGACTCGCATTAGGGAGGACGGTGGTTCAAATCCATCTCCGTCAACCAGATTTCGGTTTTCCGTGATTTCCCCAAATCACTCCAGGCAAATGCCGGGATGGTTCCTTTGAAACGACACGGCCGATTTTCTTTCCCATCCTTACCCAAACTGCTGAGCGTGAGCTTCATCTACATAGATACTCTACAAATCACACTGAAAGCATGGCAGATGGTTCATCTAACCACTTTTATGATATTTCTCTACAATTCCATTCTCTAATAGCTCGCGGTAAAAAGGAACACCTGTATCTCTTTTCGATCTGATTTCTCTTATTTGATTATGATGGTCATATCTCTCTATGTCGGTGTTTACTAACACTATATGTTCGCATTCTGATGAGAAATTTGGTGAAACAGATTTCGCAAATAGACTCGTGCG
Source organism: Locusta migratoria (assembly GCA_026315105.1). NCBI lineage: Eukaryota > Metazoa > Arthropoda > Insecta > Orthoptera > Acrididae > Locusta > Locusta migratoria. The sequence continues at coordinate 214,204,749 of CM048744.1, read as the reverse complement.
TCATTTCCGTGACACTCTTCCTCCTACATCGTGATAATACAGAACGAGCTGCCCTTTTCTGAACTTTCTCTAAATCGTTCCTCAATGCCACCTGCTGTGGATCCCACAATGCGCAGCAATATTCTCGACGGGACGTTAAACTCTAAACTTCCTTCCAGCAATATTTCTAAATAGGACGCACAAGTGTAGTGTAGGCAGTGTAGTAGAACTGTTGCATATTTTAAGTGTTCTTCCAATGAAACGTACTCTTCGGTTCGCTTTCCCTGCAATATTTTCTGTGTGTTCTTTCCAATTTAAATTTTCGTAATTCTCGCTCGTAGGTATTTAGTTGAATTTACGGCCTTTAGGTTTGACTGATTTATCGTGTAAATGAAGTTTAACGGATTTATTTTAGTCATCATATGGATGACTTCACACGTCTCATTATCGTCAATTGCCATTTTTTTCACCATGCGGATATCTTATCTAATTCATTTTGCCGTTACTTTTGATCTTCTTGTGACTTTACTAAACGATAAATGACAGCGTCATCCGCGAACAGTCTAAAAGAGTTACTTAGGTTGTCTCCTAAATCGTTTATAAAAATAAGGAACAGTAGGGCCCTATAACACTTCCCTGGGGATCGCTAGATATTATTTCTGTTCTGCTCGATGACTTTCCGTCAGTTACAACATAATGTGTCCTTTCTGACAGAAAGAAATTTTTCGGAAATCTAGACATACGGTATCTGTTTGACATCCCTTATCGATAGCACTCATCACAGCATGTGAGTAATGAGCTAGCTGTGTTTCACAAGAACGATACTTTCTGAATCGGTGTTGACTATTGGACAATAGGTCGTTCTCTTCGAGTTAATTCAAATGTTTGTAAATCTATCGGAGCAAACTGCGTGGTCATTAGTCCGTAGCTTACAAACTAAGATAAACTAACCTAAGAACAACACTCGCACCCTTGCCCAATGGCCGCGTGGCAGTAGCCGAGCGATCTGGAGCGCCACGTTAAGGATCGTGCGGCCTCCCGCGCCAGGGGGTCGAATCCTCCCTCGGGCATGGAAGTGTGTGTTGTCCTTAGGTTAGTTTAAGTAGTTTGTAAGACTAGGGACTGATGACCAACGTAGTTTCGTCCCATAGGTTTACAGACATTTGAACATTTTTGACCATGCCTAAGGGGGGACTCGAACTCCCGACGGCGAAGGTCCGTGCGCACCGCAGCACGGTGCCCAGAACGCACGGCTAATCCGCCGCTGCTTCGGGGTAATTGATAATATTAGACGACAGTGTGGGTTCTAAAATCCTGCTGCAAACCGACGACAGTTATATAGACCGGTAATTTTGCGTATCACTCCTGTTGCCTTTCTCGAATATTGGAGTTCCGTCTATTGACCACGGTAGCGGCGGGACGTTAAACCCTAAGATGTTTTTTTTTTCTTTTTTAAGTGAAAAATAACTGACATAATTAGTAACAAATCGTGCGCCCCGTCGCATGTAGGAACAGTGTGTTGCCGACAACTTTGTCCCTTCCCTAGCTGTCGTCCGTTCCTGGCACACGTGTGTCACGTTTTAGCGAGGCTGCTTCCCCCCTCTAGAAGGCGACACCTGGTTGCCTACCTTGCGAGGGGCGACGGCAGGTGTGGCAGCTGACGCGATCGGCTAGCGACCGGTTGCTGACAGGAAGTCAATACGCGTGAGGGGCTCTTCTGCCCTCTGCCCTACGTGGGGTGCACTGCTACAGTTGGCACACCTTCCCTCTCGCCTCTCATAAGTACCACCACATCCCCAATCTAATCAAATTGCTTGCTTATGGAATATCGCCACAGCTGTGCGATTGCAGCAGTTATTTCCTGCCAGAAGGGACGCTGTACTTTATAATTGGCGTTAAGTCATCGAGTAGAAAAGAAGTGATATCTGCCGTTCCCCAGGGAAGTGTTATACGACCCCTACCTATAAACGATTTATGAGACAATTTGAGTAGCTCTCTTAGACTGTTCGCGGTAGTTATATAAACGATTTATGGGACAATTTGAGTAGCTCTCTTAGACGATTTATGAGACAATTTGAGTAGCTCTCTTAGACTGTCCGCGGATGATGCTGTCATTTATCGGTTAGTAAAGTCACCAGAAGATCAAAAGAAACTGTAAAATGATTTACATAAGATAACTACATGGTGCAAATATTGGCAATTGACCCTAAATAACGAAAACTGTAAGGTCATCCATATGACCACTAAAATAAATCGTTAAACTTCAGTTACACGATAAATCAGTGAAACATACAGGCCGTCAAGTCTAATAAATATCTAGGAGTAACAACTTAAATCGGAAAGAAGACGTAGAAAATATAGTAGGGAATGTGAACCGAAGACTACCGTTTCATTGGCAGGACACTTAAAAGATGCAACGGTTCTACTAAAGAAATGCCTACACTACACTTGAGCGTCCTATTTTGGATCATTACTGATCATTGTGGGATCCACAGCAGTTGGGACTGACGGAAGATTTAGAGAAAGTTCAGAGAAGGGCAGCTCGTTTTGTATTATCGCGTTATAGGGGAGAAAGCTTCACGGAAATGATGCACAAGTTAGGGTGGAAACGATTATTTATTGCCGCGAGATCTCTTTGCGAAATTTCTTTCATCAACTTTCTCTTCACAATACGAACATATATTGTTAGCACCCACATACATATGGAGACACGACCATCATAATATAAAAGAAATCAGATCGAAAACAGGAAGTTTAGGTATTCCTTTTTCCCGCTAGCTGTTAAGGAATGGAGCTACAAAGAAATATCATAAAAGTGGCTCGATGAACTTCAGTGTGACTTGCTGAATATCCATGTACGTGTAGATGTAGATAGCGGTCAACGCCTAAACAACCGGTTTAAGGTCATACCGTTTTTCCGTATTGTAACTGTTTCTATTAAATTATAGCACAAAAGCTGCCACAACAGCATTAAAATAGTAAATTACATTACCTGATAGGCAGATCATCCCACATCGGTAGGCATCCTGTAATTATTATTTATGAAATGCGTAGGGTTATTTTCGTAATAGCAACTACAAATGTTGCATTAAATATTAATTTTCATTGCATCAGTGACTGTTCACATTAGAAAGACACTGTTATGTATTAAGAATCTGAACAATTGACGGACTAACTCTGTGCCACAACGCACGCGTGTATATACGTATTGTTACTTTCTAGAATGTTCTAGAATAGAGTTGATACAATAGAATTCTTGAATTACATTTCCGCTGTTGATACGTACCTTTTTGCACAGATAAGATGTATAACAGATTTTTAAGTATATGCGAAGATGTTTTAAAAATATTTGTATAACAAATGAACGTAGAATTTAGTTATGTATGTGAAATACGACTTGTGCAGTATGGGTTTGTTTACATAATTAATGTTATTAAATATTATTAACGGGTTGTGACAAACTTTTCAGTGTATTTTAGATAACTTCAATAAATGTTAGCACATTTTTGTAGTAATATGAATAATTGCATAATGATACAAGACAACAATAACACCGTTATCACGATATTTATGTGTACTCTAAATAAACAAAAGTAATTAGGCAGATTATTCAAGAGAGAAAAGTTAAAGTATGACATATTGCAATGTAAATAATGCAGTGAGAGTACTATATTTGTATGCTGCGATATAGACTTCTGGTTCACAGCAGAGCCTGTGAATGTGAAAATGTCTGTAAATTGATGGTGCCGCGGCGGATTAGCCGTGCGTACTGGGGCGCCGTGCTGCGGTGCGCGCGGCCGTTCGCCGTCGGGGGTTCGAGTCCCCCCTCGAGCATGGATGATTGAGTTGTCCTTAGGTTAGTTTAAATTAGTTTTAATAGTTTGTAAGCTACGGACTAATAACCACGCAGTGAGTCCGATAGATGTATAAACATTTGAACATTGGTGGTTTTTCTACTATCAGATGCATAGAAGACAGATATCCTATTACTCATTAATCATATTAACCGTGGGGTTCCTAGGGCTACATCTATTACAATTTCCAGTACAACCTTACCGTAAAATCCGCTCAAGATAACCGGTTTTCCGTTTTTTATTGACATAATGTCCAGTAACAAAGAAAAGTTGAAACATTTTAAGACTTCCTCAGATTTTTGCTTTCTACATACTCCGCAATCCACCGTAAGGTGCGTGGCGGGGGGTACACTATACTTCTACTAGGCATTTCCTTTCCTATTCCATTCCCAAATTGAACGAGGAGAAAGGAATGCCTATATGCCTCCGTACGAGCCCTAATTTCTCTTGGGATTGTGATTACTACGCGAAATGTAAGTAGGTGGCAGCAAGATCGTACTACACTCAGCTTCAAATTCCGGTCTTCTAAAGTTCCTCAACAGAAATTCACGAAAAGATCGTCGTCTTTCCTCCAGCGACCCCCAATTGAGTTCCCGGAGCATTTCCGTGATAGTCGCGCATTGGTAGAACCTACCAGTAACAAACCTAGCTGCTAGCCTCTGTACATCTATGTCTTCCTGTAAACTGATCTGCAGTGGGTTCCAATTGTATTATCAGGGTTGAATGCTACAAAAAAAAAAAAAAAAAACTAATTTTCTCCTACTGATTCTGATTCTTGGCTGAAAATTCATGGTGTAATCAAGGATCGCATTAATACACTACTGGCCATTAAAATTAGTACACCAAGAAGAAATGCACATGATAAACGGGTATTCATTGGACAAATATATTATACTAGAACTGACATGTCATTACATTTTCGCACAATTTGGGTGCATATGTCCTGAGAAATCAGTACCCAGAACAACCACCTCTCGCCGTAATAACGGCCTTTATACGCCTGGGAATTGAGTAAAATAGAGCTTAGATGGCGTGTACAGGTACAGATGCCCAAGCAGCTTCAATACGATACCACAGTTCATCAAGAGTAGTGACTAGTGTATTGTGACGAGCCAGTTGCTCGGCCATGATTGACCCGACGTTTTCAATTGGTGAGAGATCTGGAGAATGTGCTGGCCAGGGCAGCATTCGAACATTTTCCGCATCCAGAAAGGCCCGTACAGGACCTGCAACATGCGGTCGTGCATTATCCTGCTGAAATGTAGGGTTTCGCAGTGATCGAATGAAGGGTATCACAGAATCTTCTTCCTGTTGGTTAAATTTCGCGTCTGTAGGACGTCATATGCGTGTCGTAGCAATTTTAATGGGCAGGAGTGTAGTTTAAATTTTGATGACTATTTATAAACAAGCAACATTTTGAACCACTACTAGAGAAAGTGGCTACATTGGTATTTTTGTCTAGTTACTGACAACAACTTAAAAATTTGTTATTCCGAAGTAGAATAGCTTATCGGTTTTAAGAGGCCTATTTCTCCCGTTTCCAGCTCTTTCTGAGAGCCCACATCACTGTTGTCAATTCTTTGAGCAGAGCTTCAACTTGAATCGACATTTATTAATATTTAGTGATCTATAATTAATTTAGAGTTCAGAGTCGCCTCCAATAGTTTAGTTATTTTCAATAATTGCTTTTGTTTCTTTTTACATTTACGCTCGTCCTGCAGCAAATCCAATATTTTACTCTGAAAAATTTACCAAGGTGACAAAATTATCGTATAAAAACAGTCAGTATCGCTTAAATGATTTTTATTTAGATAACCGGTTTCAAGATTATACCACCGTCATCGGATCTGTCTTTGAATTACGGGAATATTATGTAGAAGAGGAAGAATTGATGTTGGCCAACATGACCTGTTGCTGTAATATTTTGTAAATGAAGGATGAATTGTGTGTTCTCAGTAACTGCTATTTGGACTCGCCACGACCGACCAAAACCAGAATATACATCGATATCGCCGTAACGAATAACGCCTTTCTGTTAATTATTTCCACCCTAACTCGCGCATAATTTGCGTGACATTCTCTCCTCTACATCACGCATCACGATAATAGAAAACGGGCTGCCCTTCTCTGAACTTTCTCTATAACTCCGCCAGGCCCACTTGGTGTGGAGCCTACAATGTGTAGGAATACTCCAAAATAGGTCGCACAAGTGTAATGTAGACAGTATCTTCGTAGAACTGTTACATCTTCTAAAGCCGTCCTCACACGGGACGTGTTGTCCCAACGTGGCGCAGGCCAGACGTGCTGTCTACCTAGTGTGGCTACAGCACGCTCTGAAACGACCCGCTACATCCCACGGAACGTGACGTGCTGCTCATCTTGATTTGCGACCGCAACGCTATCCAATGCCCGTTGCGATCTGCGAATAGATCGTTGTCTTTACAAAGATGAATGTGCGTAAAATTACACGGTATCTGTTAGCGAACGCCGGAAAAAATGAATACTGTAGCTTTCTCATGCTTGGACGTTGCATGCAATACTCTTCCAGGAATTTTAATTTTTTTCTTCGAGAAACGCAATATGGTACATTAAGTGAAAGCGTTTGATATTAATAACAAAATGTACGACTAAATCACTTTTGGCAAAAAATCTTTAAAAAACTGTAAACGGTGAAATCCTTCATCTGCACCAGTTCCACTTGTCTTGCTCTCTTATATTGCTGTTTTTCACGATGTACAAATTCTGAATATACAAGTGTTTTCTTTGGCATTCCTTCGAAGATAATAAGTTCTGCCTGATACAATCTACTTGTTCATACATGCGGGACAACGCCTCAGTTTGACAATGTTCGTTGTGATAATTTTTGCTTTTGTTCAAATGTTCAAATGTCTGTAAATCTATCGGACCAAACTGCGTGGCCATCAGTCCGTAGCTTACAAACTACTTAAACCTAGGTAAACTAACCTACGGACGAACACACACACCCAAGCCCTAGGGAGGACTCGAACTTCCACGGCGAGCAACCGCGCGCTCCGCAGCGAGGTGCTTTAGACCGCTCGGCTACTCCACCGCGGCTTTATGCTTTTAGTATTGTACGTAAACGCTTTTGTTCCTTTACTTTTGCTTCCATAACCACACTCTCTCTTCACTGTGAAACTGAACTATTCCAGCACTGTATTGAACTGCAACAGAATTCAAACACCGTGGCGAAATGGTACCTGTGCCCTTGCTCGAAATACTCAACAAGTTCTCTCGTGGCCAGAGTTCGTTCATGTTTGTAGTAAATAACGTCCATTACTGGTTATTACAATTGTATTAAACTAACAAATAAATTACATGAACTGTAATTAAACCGTTAAAAAAATATCTAAGAGAGTGTAGATACAAACCAGTTATTTACATCTCTTTTCCTCCATAGATCGTAACGATAACCACCACGCTAATCCGTCTTCTTAAAAAGGAATTACAACGAATATCGGATATTACACGTAAATTAATAAGAAAGAACCAGAAACATTAAGGAAACAAAAAAAGAAAAAAAACTACTCTATTTTTCCTCGGGGAAATAGGTCGCTGTATTTAGGTATACTATGTACGTGAAGCATGTTGTAATAGCTTATTTATCGATGACGAAATATCATAAAGACGCTCTTTTGATAGAATGGCGTTGAACTGTAGCATATGAACGATATTCTTTCACGGTATACAAATTATAACACTGACTAACGTTAAATACGATATCCTTTAAAGCTATGAATATATTAGTTTCCGGTAATTTATTGTAACAAATCATACCTAAAATGATGCGTTCTAAAAAGTTCTTTCAGTTTTCAGCTTTAAAAAGATTATATTTATACATCGTACGCGAAAACGAGAGAAGGCACGAAAAACGGAGTTCAAAAAGATGTTGAAATGTTTGTATAGTCTATGGGACTTAACTACGGGGACATCAGTCCCTAAACTTACAAACTACTTATGAACTCCTTACGAACTAGGACGGCACAAATATCCATGCCCAAGAGGGGATTCGAACCCCCGACCGTAGTGACCGTGCAGACCGTGACTGAAGCGCCTCAGTCTCCTCGGCCACCGCGGCCGGCAAAACGGAGTTCCGTTTGCAATATGGCGGATCAAAGTTCTGCTTGTCACGTGAAAACCAGGTAGCTTCTCATTGGCCATGTTCCACTCGACGAAGCAAAAATCTAACATGCTGGATCCTTCATTCCACGCTTTGCAGGGCAGTGGAACGTGGAATTCCACGCAAAGGCACCACGTCCTCCTCCGCGTGCGTTTCCACGTCCCGTGAGAGGACGGCATTAGTTTTCTGCCAATGAATCGCAGCCCGTAGTTCGCCTTTCTGGCAATACTTTGTGTCTTCTTTCCAGTTTAAGTAATTCACATGTGTTTCGCCTAGTTTTACCGTGCTGGCTGCAAAACGATGGCGAGCTTTTCATACCGTTGCGTGATTGCAGATAGATGAGGATTTTGGAAATGATCGTATTTCAATGGCAGCTTTGGCTCTTCCGTGCAACCTGTTTCTGAAACACCGTCAAAGCCATAATCTGAGAAACGTGTGTTGTGGTAACTGTTCCACTACAGTTCCAACCGTCGGCAGGATTAAATTGTATAAAATATTCCGAAGCGGTAAAACGGCATGAATTTCATATGAGAGGAACTCGCTGACGATTATCAATATTTGACGAAAAGAAGTCCCCCTTTTTATAGTTGGAAACTATTGCTGAATGTTGCACACTAGCTACAACACACCGATGCTCAGTGCACAATTTATCGTGAGCGAATCGGCCGGTGCAGGTAGGGACAAACACACACACACACACACACACACAGAGAGAGAGAGAGAGGGGGGGGGGGGGAGACAGACAGACAGACGGACAGAGAGAGAGAGAGAGAGAGAGGTAGAGAGAGACAAAGTGGGATTTTAAATTGCTGATGCGCACAAACGCAGGTGCTACTGAACCTGAAGGCGGAAAATCTGTATGCAGTTTGAGCTTAAAATTTTAGTTTTCTTCGTTAACTAATTATTCAACTACCCCACCCGTGCATGACTGACTATTACAGGGGTTGTTAGTCTACACAATATTCTTTCTGATTGAAATAATGGACATTTCCTTGACTTGAAAAGGAAGGAAAGAAAGCTTGGAATTTCACGTCCCGACAACGGCGTGGTCATTAGGAGACGAAGTTTACGCTTGGAGTGTTTGGGTAAGGATGAGGAAGGAAATCGGCTGTGCCCTTTCAGAGGAACTATCCCATCATTTGCCTGGAGTGATTTAGGGAAATCACGGAAAACCTAAATCTGGATGACCGGAGGTGGATTTGAACCACCGTCCTTCCGAATTTTGACTTGATAGTAAGCAATAAGAACAACCATCTTCCATTTGACATTTTCCAAAAAACCAACTACAACGAACAACGTAGTAAACTGCACAAAACCATAACCGACACAACAAATTTTAATGGCAAAGCAATTTATAAATTCATGTGTGGTAAGAAAAGTACAGCACATTTTCTGTTTGTCAAACTCGACGAAATTTCAAAACATGGGCAAGAGAACACACGGGTATAACAGAAAACAATCTTAGTGGAGGTGTATTTACGTCTATTGAAACTAAATGAAAGGCGTGTTTTGTGCCATACGCGCTTCGCTTCTTTATTTGTGAAATATCATCAGTGACGGTTATTTGCGTTACTCCACGTGTGACTTCATAGAGCTGTTTGTATTGTCTAGGTGGATGTATAATCTGCTGCTTGATTAACACATATATATCATCACTTCACTATAAATTCGTTTGATGACAAGCCAACAAATGTGTCTAAAGTTTTTCTTTGTGTTGTAATGAATGAAATAAAACATCCGAAAATGGCAGTTAAATCTGTCGAAACCAGCAATGAAAATATAATTTATAAGATGTCTTGGCTGTTGTCATTAATAAACTTTCTTTCCTTCTTTTGAAATTCTTCAACATTCCTCATTTTATTTGAAATAAAAGTTTCTGCTCTATTAAGAAATTCGGGTTTAATCACAGAACTGTAATGCCGAAGATTACTGAATTTAATAAGTTATTTTTTGACTATCAATACTTCGTATTAATCTGATTGCAGTTGTAATTTTTTGACGACAGACTATGTTAGCAGCTTTTTCGAGGTCTTTGACGTGTATAAGTTGAGAAATCTTTTTGCAAACTAGTTTGGTTTTTCTTTATTACTTGTTCAAAAACTTTGGTGGCTATTTGTTGAATGATGTGGTTTCTTTATTGATTGATTTCTGTTGTCATTTGGTAAGAGTCAATAGTTGGAACGAAAACTGCAATATCCACTCGGAGACAGGGTTAGTTCGAAAGTTTTACTGAAGCTACCAAGGAGGTTAAAATAAGGGGAGATGGAGCTACTATGCGAAGCTCAGCTTTCGATTGAAGACAGGCCACCATGTTGGGACACAAGGAAATATGTATTCAGATTAAAACACTGGGTGGTGTTGCGTGTTAAGTTTCATACAATGAAAGACTCATTTCTAAGTACATTTTTCATATAGTATACTTTTGTGGTAAAATACAGTTCTTCTAGCAAGCTGAACTATCATTTATTAACGCAGAATCTCATTGGATACGTATGACTCACATATGGGGATAGTACCGAAATGCTTTGCAACAGTTAATGCGAATAACACAGCTTTCTGTCTCTGTCGTAATAAATATGTTTATTAATAACAGTTTGATTTCGGCTAGGTGACTAGCCAACATCAGTGTCATATCATAGGGATGTTTCGCAAGCTGCCGTTTATATTCAAGTTGTACTAGTCTACAGTAATAAACAGTAGCGCTACAGTTGGTTCATACGATTTATTGCGAACGAACGTTGTATTATTACCAGTAATTATATCAACGGTCGCTGTGTACAACCATCCGAATATGAATTGAAACGTAGTTGAAGTTTGGCAACAGTGTTTTTCCACCTTTTTGAGTATATGACCCCCTTCCAAGTAAATATATTCTGGGGACCTCCTGCTATCCTTACGTATCGTAATAAAATGTTTTGTATCTCGTTTCCGCCGGTTGTCCTAAGTGTCAGTGGCCGAGTAGAGAGAGACCGACACAGGAAATAGGATGCACGAGTGTGCAGGTACGGAGTCTGAGGTGACCAGCCGGTGGAACAGCAGAAACTAGAAACACTAAGCGAGATTAGAACAAGATTTATGTTCCGTAGAAATACTTAACTTATTGGGCAGCAGACTAGTGGAATGCTGGTACATAGTTTAACTAGATAGAGGCCTGCCTACGATGAGTCTTAACTGGTGCCTGTCCTAATGCCAAGTGCCCAATGCAGTTCAGTGGTGACCACGAGCGGAGTTGCAGCAGAGGGCGCTCGTGGCTGACGTCGTGAGAACGCCGCGCCGTGCTTGCATGACGGCGCGCGGCGAAGGTAGGTGGCGCGCACTTCAGACTTGTGCGACACCACAAAAGTATGTTTTCTCAGCGGAGTCAAAGTTAACCGTCTTTGTTTCGATTCGGCTTCCTTTAAATTGTTGGACGAATTTATTTATTTATTTATTGTGTATCTTTCGAAATGGAGTGCATTATTTTCTTTTAACGTGATTTCCGACAGGAAAATATATTTTTCTTAAAGGCTAGTCTACACGACGACACCAGGTTGCGACACTCGTTTCATGAAATGAGTTGCGCGCAACTGGTATGTCTGTATACACGGCGCCAATACTATACACTTCAGTTTCGTTCTTTTGTGAGTGCCGTAGTCGCCGTAGAATGAAAGTTATGGTAGCTGTAAAAGTTGTGGTGGAGCTGTTGCTTCTCTGTGTGAAGTCGCTGCATAAAACTAAACATAAAAAGACTAAGAAACGTGTTTGGGTTTGTGACTGGATTAAAAACAAGACGTCAGATCGGTTGCTGAAAAAAATTGTGATACAAGACCCTAGAAGTTATTTTAATCAACTCGGAATGTCACCAGAGCAGTTTACGTTCCTTTTAAACAGAGTTAATAATGCAATAAGGAAACAAGATACTGTTATGCGTGAAGCATTGTCACCAGAACTGAAATTACAAATTGCATTACGTTTCTTGTCAAATATATATCTCTACAATACCTGTACCGTGTCCTCAAATCCACAATTGCCATAGTTAGTTTGTTTAGGTATTTGGAATTGAATGTACTTTAGTCTGCAATTCACTAATCGTCAACCCATCAATATTTAATTTACGAATAATTGCTTCAAGAGCACTAACACGCCGCTGCTTATTCCTGAAACTTTCATCGTTAAAATGGCACGAACACCCTTGCATCGCATATATGTTCAAAAACCGTATTATTTCTTCCTTCCCCCCCCCCCTTTATGTTGTGTTTTATTCTGTTGGTTATCACCTAATCTAAAACCACGCGCAATCAGTTTCGCCATAGTTGGAACGAGCCGAAACTGCTTAGTAGCCAGTAGCGCAGTTTCATGAAACCTAGTGTCGTCGTGTAACCTAGCCTTAACGAGTGATTGGAATTTGAGGCAGTACTCAGAAGTGGATTATGCTCATTAAGGAAGGTCCTACAGTGTGGACCTTCTATAAAGAAGTAGATCTTGTGTTAAAATTTATCTAAATTACTTATTGCAGTAAGTTCTTTTACCTAACAATTGTTTCATGTAAACAGTTTTCAGACTCTGTTATAAAACAATCTATAATTTAATCAGTTCATAATGAATGTAACACAAGAAAATCCGTAATTTTAACTTTAAATATATTTCACTTCGGTATGCTTTTTTGAATTACTGGTCACCTAGTTATTTTAGATTGTAAGTACGTTCTCCTGTTACGGCGAACCTCCCACCCCCCATTTCTCCCCGAGCAAAGCTTTACCTCTTCCCTGTGGGCCTCGCGACTCACAAGTTGGAAATCACTCCTTTACAAGAACTGGTATTTTCAGTTGCAGTACTTTAAAGAAATGCAGAACAAGATTTTTTATCAATAATGACAGAACCAATTTGTATAATTTCTGTAAGTTCAGTACTGAAGAGACGATTTTTATGTTTAATACATACGAAAATTATTTCTACAGTTTCCATGTCATTAAATATTCATATTAAAATTCTGCACCACCAGGTCTTTGTGAAATTTCAAGGCAACCTATATCCCGTAAAAGTAAATATTGGAAGTCGTTGGGGGGAAAACACTGAAACAATTAGAAGTATTCATTTAGCAACAAAATCTTTCTGTGTAAGATAGTAGATGATTTTCGTGTTCTGCTACTACAGCGTTTTTCAACCTTTTCGAATATGCGATCCCTTTTCAAGTGAAAATATTCTGGCGACTCCCTTCCAAATAAAAATAAACATTTTCTAGTGACATCTCCTCCCCTATCCTACATCCATCCTCACGAACCGTAACTGTTCTCAGAGGAAATAAATTAATATTCTTAATTTTACTATAGCTTTATTTAAATTATTGGACGAAGTTTCTTTGTGTGTTTTTCGAAATGATTTTCGACAGAAAAATATATTTTGCGTAACGATTGTCTCACATTTCAGGTAATATTCAGAAGCGTATTACGCTGATATAGAAAGTTTGTAAAGAAATAGTATTTTCAGAATTACTCAGAACTCTTTTACCACTCAATTGGTTCCTGAACAACGTTTTCAAGATTTGACTTTATTCATCATTAACACACTGTATTGTAAAACACTCTACTATCTATTCAAGGAATTCCGTAATTTCAACATTAAATATATTTGAATTAGGTAGATGTTTTTGTATTAATGAACCTATAGTTATTTTATTTTGCAAGTGCTTCCTGCTGCCGCGGCGAAGTGGTCAAGCGCTTTGAGGCGCTTTGCAACGATAAGCGAGGCCTCTCCCCGTCGGGGGTTCGAATCACCCCTTGGGCGTGGATGTTTGTGCCGTCGTTAGTATAAGATAATTAATAAGTAGTTTGTAAGTTTAGGGACTGATGACCCCGCAGTTAAGCCCCTTAAGCTTAACAAAAATTTGAACATTTGAACTTCCTGCAGTGACGGCGACCCTCAAGATGAAAAACATTGTCCTAGCACATAAAAAAAAAAATGTTCAAGTGTTTGTAAATCTATCGGACTCAACTGCGTTGTTATTACTCCGTAGCTTACAAACTACTTGAACTACGGTAAACTAATCTAAGGACATCACAAACACCCTGAGGAGGATTCGAAACCTCGACGCGAGTGGCCGCGCACACCGCAGCATGGTGCTCGAATGCGCGCGACTAAATCGTCGCCGCGCTAGCACTTACATTGGTAATTCAGGTAGGTTTTTTTTTTCCTTTAGTACCACTTCCATCTCAAAACGCAATGAATACACGCTCGTCACCATAACTGTTATTGCCTCCGCGATGTGGCAGCATTGGATCCATTTCCGTGGAGTTAAGCGCATTTCCTCCTATTCTGACCTCCTTGCAAATTATCGATAATGGATGCGGAACGTTAGAAGTTTCGTGACTGTTACATGGTACTGTGGCAGCGCAGCGGAGCGCGGCGCTATCCCGACTGTGCGGCAGTGTTGCCAACTCGTTTTGCAACCATGTCCCTACGTGACGTGTAAAAAAAAACACCTACCTACGTTCACCATGAAAGTCCCTAAGGACTAAAGGACCAAACTGATTTCATAGAAAAAAAAAAAAGGCTGCATACTCATATCCCCCCACTCCAGGATTCGCTACAAATGTTCATTTTCAAGCGACAGCTTTTAAGCTCTGTTAGCACTTCAAAATGGATTAAAACCTAAACTGGTAGCACTGAGCCGACAAGTAAACATCTTTGGTCAACCATAATTACATTCTCCGAAAACAAAAATGATCTAATATATGAAGCAGAGTGTCCGTATATGTGTACGTATTTCATACAAATCTACAGTTTTGTTCCAATCTTTATGAAATTTTGTACACATAAGCTTCAATCCATGAGAACGGTCGCCGTAAGGCTAAGACTCACGTACAATATATAGTTCAAGAGATATGACGTCATCAACAATGAGATGCGCGAAAAACGCTGAATTTGTGACAATGCTACTCATTTTCTCCTAAACCATTGGACCGATTTCAACTAAATTCGGTACACACATTACTTAGCGTGAGGTAACAATTGCTGCATGGTTAAGAATCACATACGGCACATGGTCCAAAACATATAACGTCATAAACAATAGAAATCGCAAAAAATGTTATATAATGCGGCGAGACTTTCTAAATACACTGTATGAGAATGACAGTACTTAGAGTCTTGCAACAAACTTTAAACATAATTTCAAACCTTTATTAAACTTTTTCTCGCTGGCAACCATAGTAAAATGATGAAAGGAAAAAAGTTTCTCGCTTACTACTTTTCCGCTGTTTAGGGAGTAAAACTACGACATTCGGTATGACGTTTCAATTCATAATTTGTACACTATAAAATCTAGCCGCAGGACATTTTATAGGCATTATACACACATATAGTTGTATCATAGTACGACATGTAGTTCATGAGATATGAGCACATAAACAGTAACGTTTCGCTGTTCATGGACTAAAACTATGGCAATCAGTATGACGTTACAATTTTTAATTTCTACACTACAAATTGTAGCGGAAGGAAATTTTACAGTCAGTATATACGCATATAGTTGAGTGTAACTTCTAAATTGTATCACAGTATGATACATAGTACATGAGATACGAGCACATAACCAGTAACTTTCATGAAAAACCTACCCATCAAGCACCGAGTTTTAATCTACTGCTGCGGTGGAGTAGCCGAGCGGTCTAAAGCGTCTCGCTGCGGAGCGCGCGGTTGCTCGCCGTGGAGGTTCGAGTCCTCCCTGGGGCATGGGTGTGTGTGTGTTTGTCCTTAGGGTAGTTTACCTAGGTTTAAGTAGTTCGTAAGCTACGGACTGATGACCACGCAGTTTGGTCCGATAGATTTACAAACATTTGAACATTTGAATGAATATTCAGAAATTTCTACTTGGTGCGTAAATTGGCAATTGACACTAAATAAAGAAAAGTGTGAAGTAATACACATGACCACTAAAAGAAATCCGCGATAAGTCAGTCAAACCTTAAGGTCGTAAATTCTACCAAATACCTAGGAGTTACAATTACGAACAACTTTGACTGGAGAGAACACATAGAAAATATTGTGGGGAAAGCGAACCAAAGGTTACGTTTCATTGGCAGAACGCTTAGACGATGCACCAGCTCCGCCAAAGAGACTGCCTACATCACACTTGTGCGTCCTCTCTTGGAGTACTGTTGCCCCTTGTGGGACCCTCACCAGGTGGGACTGACGGAAGATATTGAGAAGGTTCAGAGAAGGGCAGCTCGTTTTGTTTTATCACGTTACGGGGGGGAAAGCGTCACGGAAATGTTGCACGAATTGGGGTGGAAATCATTAAAAGAAAGACGTTATTCATTGCGGCGCGATCTGTTTGCGAAATTTCAATCACCGACTTTTTGTTCTGAATGTGAAAATATTTTGCTAGCACCAACCTACTTAGGGAGACATGACCATCCCAATAAAATAAGAGAAATCAGATCGAAAACGGAACGATTTAGGTGTTCTTTCTTCCCGCGCGCTATTAGAGAATGGAACGGTAGAGAAAAGTTATGAAGGTGGTTAATGAACCCTCTGCCAGGCACTTAAATGTGATTTGCAGAGTATCGATGTAGATGTAGATGTAGAACTTTTAAAAATTGTTCAGTACTTTTTCGCAATCCCTGTTCGCAATTCCGCTTTGGAAAGGGTATTTTCATTATTAAATGTACAATGGAGTGACGAAAGAAATCGAATGTCTGTGCAATGTGTAAGGGATTTGTTGATCATCAGTTACAACTACAAAGGTATCACTAGCTCTCAGTTTTATGATATCAAAACAACAAAGAATTACTTAAGAAAATTCGAGGAAGTCAAAAATATGATTTTGAAAAAAAAAAAGCTATTGTGGTCGAAATAAAGATTCTCTGTAATACCCCCGGTTTTTTATTTTGGTAACCGTGGCCTATTCTAACCTCCGTGGAAGTTACCGGTTACGCATGCGGAACGTTAAAAGTTTCGTGACTGTTACGTTGTTCTGTGGTAGCGCAGCAGAGCTCGGCGCAATGCCGACTGAGCGACAGTGTTGCCAACTCGTTTTGCAACCATGTTCCTTCGTGTCTTGTAAAAAAACCACCTAAGTACGCCATGAAAGTCCCTAAGGAACGAAGAACCAAACTGATTTCTTAAAAAGAAAAGAAAAAAAAAGGCTGCATATTCACATCTCCACCCCACCCCTGGATTCGCCACAAAGTTCCATTTTTAAGCGCCACCTTTTAAGCTCTGCTAGCGCTTGAAAATGGATTAAAATCTAAACTGGTAGCACTGAGGCAACAAGTAAACAGCTTTGGTCAATCATAATGGCATTCTCCGTAAAAAATAAATAAATAAAAATGAAAGTAAAGGAAAAAAAAAGGTACTTTCATTCTGCTTCGTCGCTGAGTAAAGTAGCTACGTTTTGCAAAGAGATCGGAAATCCGTCCCTACAGTTTGGGAAAAAGAGTGGAAAGCCCCTACGCGACGGGACACGTGGCTACGGTTGGCAACACTGCTGTACTGTGCGGTCTAGCCCGCGGCTGCAGCGAGCACGCGAGCCGCCACTCGACTCGCCGGCAGCCGGCCCTCGCGCTAATGACATCAGCCGCGACACAGGCTGCTGCCCGCGCCAACACCTGCCGCACTGCGCCCCAGCGCTGCCCCACTGCACACCGCTAGAGGGCTGGCGACGGGGAACTGGGCCGCGTTTGTACACCTGCGGACGCCAGCTTTCCAAAGTGGAGGGGGGGCATAGCTTGTGATCGTCCAGATGCGCGCCTCACTGGTCACAACAAGCCACAATCGAACCAGCGCCCTTGTTACCCTGACCGCAAATTGAGACGCGTGTAGGACCTGTCGAGCCACAGGACACTACAGCGCAACGGTCGCGTTCCACTCGTACCTTGCCCGACCTGTACACGTTGCAACGTGTGTCACAAGTATACCCTTCAGCCAGAGTACCACAGGGACGGAATCAGTGGCGACGAGTCCTGTGTTCACTCGTTCACTGAACCCTGGAGAAAAAAAAAAAAAAAAAAAAAAAAAAAAAAAATAGAAAGTCCAAGACATTGAAGGTGAAGGTGAAGCAAGGGAATTAAAATTTGTGATGCGGCCAGGAATCGAATCCAGACCTTCATGCTTTGGCAGACGTCACAAACTATAATTCAGCTCCTGTGTTGCGTAGATAATTGCCACTACTGCATGGAGGACCCTTGGCAGTAGTGACAATTATCTATGGAACACAGAAGCTGTTAATGTTTGTGACATTGAGGGAAGTTTTACTTGGAACATTCTGAGGCGCCTTGCTCGTTAGTGGAGCGGTGGTCTAACTGTAAGACGTTTGCCTAATAAGCATGGGGTTCCAGGTTCGATTCCCAGCCGCATCACAAATTTTAATTTATTGCTTCACCTTCTTCTTCAATAGATATGAAGTTGTTCATACTATTCTTGTACATAATTTTCATGTATTATATGTTGTTGTAAAAATGTGTAGACATTATTATTATTTTACAATTTGTGAATTTATTATATACTGTTTGTAGCTCGCATACGAAATATATATATATCTTCAATATCTTGCACATATTCGAGACGAAAAACAGTCTCAGAATTTCTTAATTTATATAAAAAATAATGAGTTTTTAAAAAAATCATTCTTCGTTTCGTTCTTGTATCAGATCATTTTACACGCATATTCAAAGTATTTTTATCGCATGAGAAACATTTTACGTTGCGCAGACAGCGCGAATAAGAGTCGTAGCGCAGCCGCTTAATATAGGCGACAGTGGCTGCAGGGTTGCAATGCGCATGCGCAGCTCAGTTTCAAATTCTCTTCTGAACCCCCTGGAGGCAGCAATATTCAAGAAAGGCAATAGGAGTGATCCCCAAAATTACAGGCCTATTTCATTGACGTCGATTTGAAGTCGGTTTTTTGGAACATATATTTTGTTCGAATATTATGAACTACCTCGAAGAGAACGACCTATTAACCAGTAGTCAACCCGGATCCAGAAAGTATCACACAGCTTGCCCTTTATTCACATGAAGTGTTAAGTGCCATCGACAAGGGATCTCAAATCGATTCCATATTTATGGATTTCAGGAAGCGGCTTATTATGAAATTGCGTGCTTATGGAATATCTCCCCAATTGTGCGGTTGGATTCACGATTTCCTATCAGAAAGAACACAGTTGTAATTGACGGTAGGTTATCGAGTAAAACAGAAGTTATATCTGCCGTTCCACAGGGAAGCTTTATAGGTCCCCTACCCTTCCTTCTCTTTTGAATGTTGAATGTTTGTTAAGCTTAATGGACTTAACTACGGGGTCATCAGTCCATAAACTTACAAACTACTTATGAACTAACTAAGACTAAGGACGGCACAAATATCCATGCCCGAGGGGGGATTCGAACACCCGACCGTAGTGGCCGTGCGGACTGTGACTGAAGCGGCTCAGTCCCCTCGGGCACCGTGGCCGGCCTTGTGTTTATAAACGATTTTGGAGACAATCTGAATAGCTCCCTTAGATTGTTCGCGGATGATGCTGTCGTTTATCGGCCAGTGAAGTCAACAGAGGATCAAAAGCAACTGCAAAGCGATTTAGACAAAATTTCTGCACGGTGCGAAAATTGGCAATTGACACTAAATAAAGAAAAGTGTGAAGTAATACACATGACCACTAAAAGAAATCCGCTGAACTTCAATTACGCGATAAATCAGTCAAACCTTAAGGTCGTAGCTTCTACCAAATACCTAGGAGTTACAATTACGAACAACTTTGACTGGAGAGAACACATAGAAAATATTGTGGGGAAGGCGAACCCAAGGTTACGTTTCATTGGCAGAACGCTTAGACGATGCACCAGCTCCACCAAAGAGACTGGCTACATCACACTTGTGCGTCCTCTAGTGGAGTACTGTTGCCCCTTGTGGGACTCTCACCAGGTGGGACTGACGGAAGATATTGAGAAGGTTCAGAGAATGGCAGCTCGTTTTGTTTTATCAAGCTACGGGGGGGGGGGGGGGACCGTCACGGAAATGTTGCACGAATTGGGGTGGAAATCATTAAAAGAAAGCGGCGTGATCTGTTTGCGAAGTTTCAATCACCGACTTTTTGTTCTGAATGTGAAAATATTTTGCTAGCACCCACCTACATAGGGAGACATGACCATACCAATAAAATAAGAGAAATCAGATCGAAAACGGAACGATTTAGGTGTTCTTTCTTCCCGCGCGCTATTAGAGATTGGATCGGTAGAGAAAAGTTATGAAAGTGGTTAAAGAACCCTCTGCCAGCCACTTGAATGTGATTTGCAGAGTATCTATGTAGATGTAGATGTAGATATGGGCGCTTCGGCGGCAGAGAGGGGCGAGGGGAAACGCCGCTTTTTACATTGGCGTTTGAGCTGGTAGAGACACCACCAGCATCTGGCTACTCGAACTTTGGCGGTTACGTACGTATGGTCCCGAAGCAAAGATATTGGAGCTACTGCGCACCTCGCCTTGCGCATGGGAAGGTCCTCCGTGAAGGAAACATCCGCACTTCGCAGTTGTTTTTCTCTCACTGAAGGTTTATAAAAAACACGTCATACTTTGTGAAATATCTTAATACTATTATATACTTATACTTATTATTATTACTTATTATATTAATTATATTATATTATTATAATATTATAATTATATTATATTATAATTATATTATAATAATTATTATTATTATTACTTATTATTATTATACTTATTACTATTATTATGTGGCGGCTATTACGAAAGAACAGACGTCACTTCTGATCCTGCAGTTGTTATTGTTTTCGTATTCACAGAATATATGATACCAACTGCGAATGGGCAAAGCTGAAAATGTGCACCCAGCCGGGATGCAATTACACCACGACGACGAGGCTGTTCACATTTGCGTACTATGTGAACGTAATAGGCCTAAGTAAAAAAGACTTAATTCTACAATTGAAACCTTATCTTCTCATTATTCCCTCATTCCGATCTTCATTTAATCGTTACAGATGAATTGATGCTACTATCCCGCATATGGGGCAAGATAAGGGAATTTCTAGTTTATTTTCCAAACTGAGATGTATCTAACTATATGAAACTAGTTTGCAGTTTTCTTTGCGTGTTATTATAATTCAATAGTTCAACAAACAAATTACAATCACAATTATTTTGATTTGTTTATTTTAGTCCCTTTTGTACATGATTAAAGTACAAAATTCAAAATGTTCAAATGTTTTGTGGAAATTTTTCAGCAATCAGTCGTAAAATATGTTAATTTATTCGCAAATCTAGATTTCGACCACTGTGTGGTCATTATCAATGCTTAAAAACAATTACAGTACTTAAAACATCTCGACCTCCATGTTGGAGGCTGCGTTCATACTGACGCAGCTGTTACGTAGTTTTAAGTATTTTAATTGTTTTAAAGCATTGATAAAGACCACATAGTGATCGAAATCCAGATTTGCGAATAAATAAACATAATTTACGACTGATTGCTGAAAAAATTTCCACAAGTCGAATACAGTCGTGGAGCACAATTTCCACCATGGAATTCAAAATGTTCAAATGTTTGTACAGCTTATGGGACTTAAATACGGGGTCATCAGTCCCTAAACTTACAAACTACTTATGAACTACTTACAAACTAGGAGGGCAAAAATATCCATGCCCGAGGGGGGATTCGAACCCCCGACCGTAGTGGCCGTGCTGACCGTGACTGGAGCGCCTCAGTCACCTCGGCCACCGCGGCCGGCGCCCACCATGGAATCTAGCCTATTCAAATGTTTGTAATCTTATGGGACCAAACTACGTTGGTCATCAGTTCCTAGTGTTAGGAACTACTTAAACTAACCTAAGGACAACACACACATCCATGCCCAAGGCAGGATTCGAAACTCGGACGCGGGAGGCTGCGCGATCCGCAACGAGGCGCTCCAGACCACTCGGCTACCCCGGCGCGGCTGGTTAAAGTTGGCTTCCCATCTTGCCCAGCCTTCCTCTACATAAATTAATGCATGCAATCCACTGATGATGACTATGTAACAGAATGTTCAAATATTTGTTAAGCTTATGAGACTTAATTGTGGGGTCATCAGTACCTAAACTTACAAATCTAATATATAAAGCAGAGTGTCCATATGTTTGTACGTGTTGCATACAAATCTACAGTTTTGTTCCAATCTTTATGAAATTTTGTACACGTAAGCTTCAATCCATGAGGACGGTCGCCGTAAGTGTAAGAAACACATACGATATATAGTTCACGAGATATGACGTCATAAACAATGGGATGCGCGAAACACTGCAGCATTTAGCGACAATAATGCTCATTTTCTCCTAAACCATTGGACCGATTTCAACCAAGTTTGGTACATACATTCCTTACCGTGAGGTAACAATTTCTGCATGGTTAAGAATCACATAAGGGACATGGTTCAAGAGATATTACGTCATAACCAATAGAAATCGCAAAAAATGCCATATAATGCGACGAGACTTTCGAAATACACTGTATGAGAATGACACTACTTAGCCACTTGCAACAAACTTTAAACATAATTTCAAACCTTTAATAAACTTTTTCTCGCTGACAACCATAACAAAATGATAAAAGGAGAAAAGTTTCTCGCTTTCTACTTTTTCACTGTTTATGGAGTAAAACTACGGCATTCGGTATGACATTACAATTTATAATTTGTACACTACAAATTGCAGCGACAGAAAATTTTATAGACAGTATACACACATATAGTTCAGTGTACCTTCTACGTTGTATCACAGTACGACACATAGTTTATGAGATATTAGCACATAAACAGTAACGTTCATGGAAAACTGCCCCATTACGTACCAAGTTTTTATCTATTACTTCTTTACTACTGATTGTATTCCCAAGACATTTTACAGACGTACAGCCCTTATACAAATGAATATATATCTGAAAAATGACAGGATAAATAAATAAATAGCCGGGAAACGCCGGGTTCTCAGCTAGTTTCTTATAAACTAACTTATACTACAGACGACACAAACATCCATACCCGAGGGAGGATTCAAAACTCCGACGGGGAATGGCTTTGCGCATCGGAGCATAGGGCATCAATGTGTTCGGTCACTCCGCCGAGGCACTATGTAACAGATGACATCTACAAATCTACATAAAACAGAGTTTCCGCGACTGACTACTGTCCTTCATTGAATTTGAAATAACTGTTAGTTTGATGGTTAACGTTGCGCTGTGAAAAGGGGATGTTAGCCCATTGGTCGATATAGCATAGGAAGGTGAACTACGACATTTCATTGAATACAGTCATCCGTGCCTAATTTTCGCCGCAGATTTGCTTCCCCACATTCGTGAATAATTCACCCGCGAATGAAAGAAACTCGCGCAGTGCAATGCGAAATCTCCGGCACGCGCTTTGCAAGCCAGGGCGTTTTCGGAAATCAGACGGTGAAACAGCGGTGTGGGCTGCCGTTTTGCGTTTCACTTCTGGTCCGGCTCGCATAATGGAAACAGAAAATGATTAGCCGCCCACTGCGCGCCAATCGAAAACCCAAACGCGGGCCCAATATGGACAAAGCGCTGAGCCCACACACGCCCTGATGGAACTCCCATCTGCGGTTTGCCGCTTGTTTATTTGCGTCGGCACGTGTGCAGTGGTGCGCATGCGCATCGATAAGCGAGTAGTCCGCTCCAAAAAACCCTGCCTCCCACCCTGCACCGTAGTCGGTACACGGACGCAGTTTTCTATTTCGCGAAAGCGAATAGAACACGGCATACAAATGCAACCAGGTACAATTCACGAATACAAGTGCTACATTCTTGAGGAGCATTCTTCAAATTTTTACTCGGTATTACTCGTTCAATTTGCAAGTGCCTTTGTAAGTGCGTGTGTGGTAATGGATGTTTGTTCCACTACGTAAGGCATTTTTACCTAGTAGCTCACACTTGTGCGCGTTGGTTGCACAATGGTGCCGGGCGCCGTGGCTCAGCGTGCCCGGTCAGAAGGCTGAACGCCCCTGTAATAAAAAAGCTGAGCCAAGAACAAATCGAACAAAAACGAACAAACTTGATCAACGTCCGCAACGAACAGAGCTACAGATAGAGCAAAAAAAAAAAAAAAAAAAAAAAAAAAAAAAAAAAAAATGGTAGACTGCTAGACTACAAATCCAAAAGTCGCGGGTTCGATCCCCGCCAGGTCTTAGAATTTTTATCCGTCATTTTCCACTTCTTTCACTTCTGGCAGTATTGCTCATGTCAAAAATATCGAGTAGCACTGTGGTTCGGAAACTACGTTAAACTCTGTAGGTCACCCTATAATTGACTGGGTACGTCAGTTTGAAGGTCGGAGGAAGGCAACGGCATGCCACCTCCAAATAGGACCATGCC
This sequence comes from Locusta migratoria, assembly GCA_026315105.1. Taxonomy (NCBI): domain Eukaryota; kingdom Metazoa; phylum Arthropoda; class Insecta; order Orthoptera; family Acrididae; genus Locusta; species Locusta migratoria. Next base: position 214,180,420 of record CM048744.1, on the reverse strand, counting down.
TATTAAAGCACTGTGGTGTTCAAATCAATATTCGGATTGTTGACTGCTTTATCTTTTTAGTTCACAATTTCTATACTTACTAATTTACATATTTTACACTTCTATATGTGGAACATTTACCATAAGTGTAGCCATACAACTTACAAGGAGAATGTAACTTTACTCTTGTGATGTTGCCTGTACACATTAAAAGATTAAGGATTTTTGTTAAAATTTCGATAACAGAAAAGTCGGATGATAATGAGCAAATAATTTAGACAAGGGTAGGTGAAATTAATATACGAAATGACTGAATAGAATGAAATATGGGAATACAGATTGAGGTTGAGGCAACACACAAAGAGAACGTTACAGAGAAAACTTACGGAAAGTCCTCACTGAAGCTACTTTCTGGAAATGTTGATAACAGCAGATGAAAATGTTAACCTGTGAAATTGTTTAGATTAATTTATTTCAGAAAGTATCATAAAATTTATGTACAAACTGTTCACCTCGCAAGTCAGTGTGACTGAACAGTGTACTAAAGTTTGATAATGCAAATAACAAACAAAAAAGTCTGTAAGACTTTCCGAAATTGCTAATACAGATGAAGGTTCTAAAAGGAAAGTAACTGATCGGAATTTAATCATGGAAATTTTAGCGAAAGAGAGGGTGTCTGATCATCATTTTACGACGGAATATCGAGGAGCTGCAAATCTAAAAAAAAAAAAAAAAAAAAAAAAAAAAAATGAATAAATAAGAAACGACGGGACATTATCAAATGAAAACAGGGTGGAGACATGTCTCTTAACAAAATAGGGTAAATTAAAAAATATATATTACTGCCTTCACACATTACAGAAAAGACTGCTGACAAATCCACACGTAACAGCCTCAAACAAGAGAGTGTGTGATCGCGGTTCCGTCCTCTCGGCTCACCGGAAGAAACGAAAGACGAACGAAACATACATTTTCACAAATAAAATATTACGAGACGGAGGGAACCACGGTGACAAGTGTCGCTGACCGATAAAAAATATTAATTTAATTATGTAACGTTACAAGGCCACATGGGTATCGGATTTTAGAATTTATATATATATATATATATATATATATATATATATATATATATATATATATATATATATATATATTCATCGTACGTGAAGTTCCGAACTCAAATAACAAGTAGCCAAAGCCACTCGACGCAATTGAAGGGGGAAAAATGCACGAGTTAATCGACTTTGAAATTCTGCAAACCTGCAAGTGCCAATAACTACAGCAGTCGCTGCATCTGACGATGTAGCTGAGGTTTGTAGCTTTCTGCCCTTAAAACCATACGGTTGGTGGTTCGAATAATGTCGTAACAGATTGTTTTCCGTTGTTCAAAGACACAATTTTAATATCTATTGGTAATTCTTACGAACAAATACACGTATTTGTCTTGCTTCGTAAATTTAAGGTTGTCAAAATAATAATAATAATAATATACAAAATGCAAATTCCATATTTGTGGCAGTACTGAAAAATGAAAACATCCGTCATTTAGATGTAGTCTCACAAATGCCAGGGTGATAATAATCGTAAAAACCTGGAAAACAATTTTCGCCGCAATGAGCACGTTGTAAAATGCTGCATTTTTACAATCGGAATTTTTCTTTGATATGTCAACTGGAAAGCAAATTTCATTTACGTTTATGAAGATTTCTCTTGTATTGCACAGTTTAGAAGCGAACCAAGCATACGTAATCATTTCACCGAATATTGTATGGGAACAGCTGGTGATGAATAATTGAATGAAGTTTGATGCAATCTTCACTATCGCTAATTTTACGACCTCGTTTGATCATGTAGACACACTTCTGTAGGTGCTTAATGATAATTTTTAGTACGGAACTTCATAAATTTTGCTCATTCGAACACAGTCCGTGCGATTATTGGCTTTGGGGTTACCTGTAGTCGCAAGTGTATCGTGATCGACCGACATCTGTAGGGATGCTGAAAGACAACACCCGGCACCAATGCCTCACCATAACTCTGGACATGCTTTACAGTGCTGTTCACAACATTATTCCTCGACTACAGCTCTTGTTGAGGAATAATGGTGAAAATATTGAGTATTTCCTGTAAAGAAGATCATCTTTGCTTTGTCTTAATTTCTTATGATAATTATTGCTTTTCTGATCAGATGCAGCGCCATCTATCAGGCATTGTTTGAACATTGTTTATTTTTATTTTATTTTATTTTATTTATTTTCTAATAAAACCCCATGTCATTTGAAGCATGTGTGTCAATTTTTTTCCTCTCCATCTACATTATCTCGTGATTTATTAAGTTTAGAAATTTATACTGACTTTTTGATCACCCGATACTTCCAAGTCGATGGGGGGGAGGGGGGGCTCACTTTCTTTTGCCGCCATCTCGGATCTCCGAGAGCCTTAGTCCGCCACTTAGTCCGTCACACACAGGTTTAAAAGTAATGACATAGAGAAGCAGCTGAGAGAGCTGAAAACAATGTCGTATTATGCAGTTCCATTTCCGTGGCGGGAGACAGAAACTCGTGTTAACCTCTTCAGTCTGTAAGTGCACATATGTGCACTTTGGTTCGTAAACTGTTTTCTCTGTCCGTGGCGTATTTTGTGTGCTCAGACCGCGAGTGGACAATCGTGTACCTTTTTGCTTTCAAATGAGGCCACTTGCATAGCCCTTGCAGCAGTACTTCTTGAGCTACACGAATCAGAAGTTTGATGTTAGTGAAGCTGGCAGCCCGGCAGCGTCGTTATGACAGCAAGTAACAAGTAAATAATACATAAAGCTTTGTGTGTTCATCTTTGTTGTAGTGAGTGATAAGTGACGTTTGAAGAATCATATGAAATACAGCAAATGTGAATTATTTCAATTTTCCTGGGGAATAAATGCCGATGTTTTCATAGTACACATTTGTGTACCTAGGTTCTTAATGTGCACTTTTGCAATAGCTCTGTACTTCATAACGTACCATATTTTGGCAGCTCATGTGCTAAGTGATAAAGTTATATCACGCATACTAAAGGGAAGTGTTGCAGAATATTCAAATTCTGTATCTAAGGATGATTTATTTGCTGTAATGAATCGGCAGCGTACGAATTCTGACTCCCACGTGATGCTCCTAAAGAATTTCAGTCTCAAAACATTGAAGATTTAATGAATGGTGATATTTAAAAAATACATAAGAGGTTTGACGTGAAGAGCTATATGGTTGGTATTGCTATATTTTAAAAAATTTATTTTTGTTTCTTTCTTTATTTGTAAGAAAATGTGTAAATTTCCACATCAGATTTAATAAAAATGTAGGTTTGTTGCCTATCCACGGTTTGTTCGTTACTTTTTTTGCATGCCTGACATTGGCGCATCTCTGGAGAGGAAAGTGATTCCAGTGGACCGAAAGGAGACTTTGAATCTTTCACTGAATTCTTTCCAGTTGAATTCCGAGAGGTTGTGACAGTTGAATTCCAAAAGTTTGTGACATATTAGACAAACCTCAAATCTGTTCAGACTAGTTCACTTAGTTTCAAACCAACCGCATCAGAAATTTTGCATCATGTTGGGGATAAAGTTGTCATGGGGACTCATAAAAAACCATCTGGCAGTAACAAATACTTGTAAATCTGTGTTGTAAAATTTCGTATTGTAAATAAAATATGTAGGTTGTACAAATACAACATACTGTAATTAATTTTACCCTTAAATACAGTATGTTCCCTTAAGAAAATTTAAGAAATATGTTTACGATTAAGACCCAAGGTACACAATTGTGTACCATTCACGATTAAAAAAAAATAATAATAAAAAAAAATAAAAAAATGATAAGTTTCCAAATTGCAAACAAGAGCCGGCCGCGATGGCTGAGGGGACTAAGGCGCTCCAGTCACGGTCTGCACGGCCACTACGGTCGGGGGTTCGAATGCCCCCTCGGGCATGGATTTTTTGTGCCGTCCTAGTTCGTAAGTAGTTCATAAGTAGTTTGTAGGTTTAGGGACTGATGACCCCGTAGTTAAGTCCCATAGACTATACAAACGTTTGCAACCTAATGAACAAAAAAATTTTGACATTTTCAAAATTTTAACTTAACCTTGGCACTGGGACTGAAGAGGTTAACTTATTACTGCACAACTCACGACTGAGCAGTTGCATTGATGTACCGCTTGGACTAGAAGAAGCGTATATACCAAGTTAAAAGATGTTGTGCCTGTGGGAACCTACAGGGTTGCCACATATTGCAAAGAAAATCAGTCTCATTTCTTTATTGTCGCACCTTGCATATGACAGATGGTTGCAGTCTGCGGTACGGCCATACCCCTTGCCCTTCTGGGCACTTTAGGAAATCATACGTCCAAGTGACGGCTTGCCGAATTCACCGGCCTGTGTGCAGAAGCCGTAGTTAAGCAGACAGCCGCTATCCGGCGACCAAAAGTTGTCCTATAAAAGGTTGGGCCCGAAGAGAAACGACCTGCTATTGGCCGTTGAAATGACGTCAGTGGCGAATCAGTACTGCCAGCGATGGGCGTGAAGCGGCTCTGCGCCGTCACATAGAACACCACTAAACACACAAAAGTTAACTGTTTACGCTTTTCTTATTGCAGTTATGTACCTCGTTAAATGTTTCCGATAGCCGAAGAATGCCACTGGCATGATTTTCGCCCCTGTAATGCCGCTGCTTTCTCTTTCTTCCGCTTCATGTTGAGGTAGCGCAATCGAATAAAAATTCGGGTCCGTAAGAAAATTTTCGTGACCTCCGGCGCCACGTGAGGACATTTATGCAAAATTACGTCGGCTAATCTCTTAGAAATATTTTTTTTTCTTTTGAAAGTATGTCACTTCCGTTAATCTCGTTGAACAGCAGCTCAAACTCTGAGATCTGTCGCACCCTTTCTCCAGGCAGCACTAACAAACCACCTCGTGATAGAAATTATCCATCCATATTCTGCGAGGACGAGGACAAAGTACTTCATTAGACGACATTCCCAGTGAGGTGACATATTTCGCAGCACGGCGTGCAATGTAGCCTGCCAGATATCTGAATACTTCATCTGGGCATTCAATATCTGCCACAGAAGACGGTGCAGCAGCTTCACAACTGAAACTTATTTTCTGTCTTTCTGCTTCCCCATCTGACATGGCCATTGCTTCAGACATATCTGGCATAATTCCTCATAGCAGACTAGATGACAGAAATTGTTGTGAGTCTTCTTACTGTCTCACAGACGAAGTATTAGACACTGGAATGTTTGGGCATTCTTTCACAGAAGCAACAAATGCAGCCAATGTTTTACTTCTTTAGGGAGAGGATGCTAATAGAAACGGCCAAGACCTCTAAACTGTAAAAACAAAACAAATGTTCACGACAGTCCTGGTTCAGCCGTGTTGTTAATATATACTTTATGCCTAGTGACCAAAGGGCAGAATGAAGGCCAAATAAATAATTGACATTCAAGAGTCCTTTGTGAAATGGCAACAGTTGCCTTCGGTTTCGAATTTGCATTGTTTCACAGAACAAATACATTTTGTTGAGAATATTTTTTGGAGCTGCTCGTTTGTTCCATAGGCACTTGCTAATGTCTTTTTGTCAACGATTCTGCAAGAATTTAAAATGTCAAACGAATCATCAACATATTAAACTGAATTAGAGGCATCGAATTTTCTGTCGCGAATCACACGAATAAACGAAACAAAACGTTCCCGCTAATACACAGTAAACAACAAGCTTCTACAGGGCTAACGCTACAACTGCCGCCAGGTGCTTCGGCGGTGACGTCATGCACAGTACGACGAATTTCTACCACGCACTGCGCAGTCCATTCGGGCCCCCTCTGCAGCGACCGATCTAGGAGCTGGCGGTCTGCGTCGTGTCGCCGCCCCATTAGACAGCAGGACCTGTTCCAGCTCCACCGCCGCCCCCTTCGCCAGCAGGACCTGTTCTTCCTCCAGTGCCGCCCGCTCCTCCCTCTACTCTTGCTGCTGCTGTGTCGTGATTGCCGTCTGCTACAAGCCTCGCCGTCGCGACTCCCCACCCAGTTCTCTGACGGTGCAGTTCACCCCACCTGACGACGCAGCCGAGCCACATCTCGTCACGAAATAATGGCTGAGCGCTGGCTCTTGTTGACTCGGCTGCTAGAGTATGTGCGGCCGGGCAGGTATGTGCAGCTGGAGAGGGAATTACAACGATCGCGGCTCAGCGGGAGATCAAAGCGCCGCCGGCAGGCACTGGGGAGGCAATTACACGCTGAGTTTATGTAGGCGCTCACCACTCAGAATGACTCCACCGCCGCTCCGTCCGGAGCCGGTAGCACTTCAAGTCTCAGAACCCAGTTATGAATGTTGGAGCAAACTGTGATACTACCTCAGTCGATTTAACAGTTTCGTATTGAAGTGACACAGTTTAGATGAACTGTAACAAATTTCGTGAAACTCAGTTTTATGGAAAAGAGAATACCTCTGTCACTCTACAAGTACTAATCACGAGCAAAAATTTACCGTACATTTTCTTTTGTTAAAAAACAATAATAAAAATCCTTCTTTGTTTATTGGCCTTTTTCTATTTGTCTCTCACTTTACAAAGTATTACACCATACATTTCTATGGTTGCAATTTTAAAAACTGAAACTAAAATGTAGAAATTTTATGCCTCAGGGCACATTTTGACTTGGGTTGGTACTGCATGTGTGACCGTAATTCGTAATGTCTTCCCTACAACCACCAAGCACAGAGAAAAACTGTTATTGTAAAATCTGTGTCCATCACCCCCAACTTTAGTATAACCCAGCTATTGACAAGCCTATCAGACCTATTAACAGCTGAAATTATTGTAATTTATAGTATGTAAATAAAATTTCACAAGACTGCGAAAATAACTCTTTCGATCCTATATCTGCAGAATATAAATGACACAGAGAAATCTATAAATCCATTAATTATTATCAGGCGACTTGATGAAATTAAGACTGACTCTCAGTTTACAGTTAGGCTCAATATTACTTGTTATAAGCATCATACAAGAAGGCGTGGAAAAAATACAAAACACCATCTTCTCCATTTCGGATGACTAAAAACTTGATTCGCATTTACAATGGCATCTATTTTCGCCTTTTTAGAGTTGCATACCACAGTCGGAAATAAGCTAATGTGTTCAAAAGATGCTGACATGAATGTCACATTCGTTCGAGGGGTGGTGAAAAGGTACGAAACGACTCTGTGGGTATAGTTGAACTCTTCATTCAAAAGTAACCATCAGAGGTCTGATCACAACTATCCCCACTATTTAACGAGCCAAAGGATTTCCTGTTCCGATAATTCCTGTGCCTGTGACAAGACCCAGTTCTCTGCTGTGTCCTTCAGTTCGTCATCGTAGTTGAAGCGCTTCCCTCCGAGGTGTTTTTTCAGCTGAAGTCACAGGGCGACATGTCCAGGCTATAGGGTGGATGGTCAATCTGCTCCCACTCGGAATTGGCCAGTACACTTTGTGTGACCCTGGAAACAAGTGAACATGTGTTATCATGGAACAGAATTACTCGCTTTTTGGGCACTCCAGACCATTTGCTCTTGGTGGACTTGCGTAGGCTACGGAGTGTGTCACAGGACACGTCATTGATTATGTTTTTTTCAGTGCTCGAGGACGTATCGGCCGTCGAAATAAATCATGAGCACTACTTTAAGGGCACAGCTTTATATTCTTTTACCGGAAGGTGGTGATGCATGCTTAGTTTTCCTATACGCCGCACTACGTAAACCCAATCTGTCATACTGAAATTTCTATCAGTTTGGTGGTTCAGATGTTTCGTACCTGTTCATTTGAACTCCCCTCGTACTTGAGAACTTACACTGCAAAATATACATACGTTTCTGCCTAACCCTCAGATTGAGAGTACCACACTGAACTGTTCGATTTTGTCCTTTATTAAAATGTCCTGGCAAAATGTAATTTAGCTATAAATAACATGACTATATAGTATTTACAAATCTCTTTACATTTTATGACTTCAATTTTTTTCAGAAAACTGTTAAAAGTCTCCAAATCCTTAAGGTTTGTCATACTCCTACATGCTTGTCCTTTAGAAATAATTCCAATAAACTGTCTTTAATCGTTCTCTAATACATGTTCTGATACCACATCTGTTTGCAAACTCTTGTCAAATTTGGACTTATGCAAGCGATTGGTGAGTCTCTAGGTGGTGGCGCTATACATAACTGGACAACACTTCTACAATGACAGACAGAAATGTATATATCAGTACTTGAATCGAACCCAAATAAATGCAGGAGGAGGAAATTTTAACAAAGAATCGAAGGAGTACAACATAATTTTATATAGTGATAAATTGGGTGTTAAAAACAATAGATTTAAGCAGCGCAGTGTAGTATGAGCATGTGCTAGACGTAGCTTCTCTTCAGCGGACCAGTAAAATTACAAATAAGAAAGTAAAAGGTGAAAACACATGTAAAGTTAAAATGTAAAGAAGGAAGGTTAAGATGTAACAAAGGTAAAAAGGGTAAAAAAGACGACAGTAATGAGTTCATTATGTATTTATTTGGTTTGAAGTTAACTACTGATGGTATACATTTCTATGTCTGTTATCGTAGAGGTGCTGCCATAGAATGTACGGCACTACCATACTAGTGTCGCTACAATTTTTGTATCAGTATAGTAACAGCACTCGACGAGTGTACATTCATAAACTACGTACATTATTGTCGTAATTACATTATAGATGGCCTTTATTAAATGTCCATTTCATGCTTTTCAAGTTTGAGTATCTTTCATGGTGTGGGCTAGTTTTGTAAATTGCTGTCGTATTTTGATTTTAAGTATGTCTTGATCTGTTTGTACCGTGGTGTGGTGTACTACTTTTATTCAGTGCTCTGAAGAATCTATTCCTATTTGGATGTTTTTCTTGCCAGCTGTCTATCAGCATTTTTAAATTAACTGTAAGTACATTGATAAACATGCCTGCATACCTCCACCAAGACTTCAAGTCTGGCTTTCCATCGTTATATCAAAAGGAAAACATTGCCAGAATTGTGGAGATGGATAGAGGTTTGGGGGAGGGGGAGGAAGAGTAGGTGGAATAAGTGGGGGAGGAGAAGTAGAAGTTTAATCCTCTCCATATTTAATAAGAAGGGACTAAAGCTGTAACACAATGTTAGATTGAGAAAAATTCCAGCAGCTGTGTTTGTACGTTTTTAATTAATAAGGTGATCTATTTATGGATTTCACTAGCACCATCTTCAGACCCGCGTTAGGTAACTAACTTTGATACCTGTACAAAAGAAATTTATGGATATCGGAGATGACGGCCACCCCTTTTGAATGCACCGTAACTTGAAACAGTTATGTAACGGGAGCTTGGAGATGGTGGTAGTAAAACAGTTATGTAACGGGAGCTTGGAGATGGTAATAGTAAAACACCGAAACCTAGCTGCTGGAATTTTCTTCAATCTAACAGGAAGTAGAAGCGTCTGACTCCCAATCCAATAACGTTCGAATGCAGCATTAGTAGTGAGCTTCTTGATACAGTCGCGTCTTTCAAATATCTAAGCGCAGGATTGCAGAGTGATATGTAAGGATAGTTATGAATAAGAGGAACTGCCGTCTTCAGTTTATTGGGTGAATTTTGAGAACATGTAGTTCCTCTGTAAAGGAGACCACTTATAAAACGTTTGTAGGACCACGTCCTGAGTATTGCTGAAGTGTTAGGGATCCGCATCAGACCGGTTTAAAGGAAGACATTGAAGCAGTTCAGAGGCGAGCAGATGGTTCGATGGTAGGTTTGACCAATGCGCGAGTGTCAGAGAAATGATCCGGAAACTCAAATGTCAATCGCCGGAGGAAAGACGACGTTCTTTACGAGAAATTTGATGAGGAAATTTAGAGGGCTGGAATTTGAAGCCGAGTGCAGAACGATCTTCCTGCCGCCTACTTATATTTGGTGTAAAGATCACAAAGACCTGATAAGAGAAAATAGGGCTCGTACTGAGGCATATAGACATTCTTTTTTTCCGTCGTTCTATTTGGGAGTGGAAGAGGAAAGGAAAAGCCTAGTAGTAGTAAAGTGTACCTTCCGCCACGCACCTTAATGTTTCAAATGTTTGGTCATCAGTTCCTAGACTTACAGACAACTTAAACTAAGTTAACATTTTTGCACCTGAGCCCAGTGCTGTCCCGGGTGCCAAACTAACTGAGCATTTTTCATTATTTTTAGTAATCAGTAACTGTTTAAGCTGTAATGCTACGGCTACGAAATATTTATATTTTTGCAGCTCAATTTATCCTCTTTTTCAATAAGTAGGTTTTGACAGGAGAAAGTTGGAAACACATTTTTATGCAAAAAGACGTTGCTAATTATTTTCTGATTTAAAAAAAGTCTTACATTGAATTTAAGACACATAATTTGTTTTTGTGTGATAATCCGTAAAACATTCTGGCATACATAAAGCGACATTACACTCCTGACACCACTAGGAAATTCCTTCCTGACTTCCCAGTCTCTGCTTTGCTTCTATTTGAACTAACTTTGCTTTTTTTCTCCGTCACTGGTATCTGCTGCACAAAATATCTTCCTTTGAGTCTGTCCTTTGTTAGATTAGCTACAGGCCAAATAAGTAACGGGGAATGGAGTTGAGTTCTCCCTCCCATGCTTACATTCTCTTCTGTCCAGTTACAAAACCTGTATCAGAAACTAAATTTTTAAATACTGTAAAAATTACCGAGGCATCCTAGTAATAGTTTTCCCAGTTTCAAAAGACGGTCCGATAAGAATGCGTTCGTCACAGGAAAATTGTATAGTGCCAATTAAAACTAAACTAGTAAATGTTTATCGTAATTGTAGAATTACTGTCTTACAAATTACGGGCAGTCATGGAATCTACTCACAGGAGATCGAGGCCGTAAATGTTAATCAAAGAGCCGCGGCGGAGTGGCCGAGCGCATTGAGGCGCTATGTTCCGATGCGCGAGGCCGTTCCCCGTCGGGGGTTCGAATGCCCCTCGGTCATGGATGTTTGTGCTGTCTGCAGTATAAGCTAGTTCGTAAGTAGTTAGTAAGTTTAGGGACTGATGACCCCGCAGTTAAGTCCCATAAGCTTAACAAACATTTGAACATTTTTTTAATTACACTGAGGAAACAATTTTTTAGTCCCTTGATCGTGCATACCCTCCTGAGAACAGCTGAGTGAGAAACAATGCTTTCACCGAGCCCGCACTCGCTCGCAACAGATCAGACGCTCCGACGACGGACTGTCGCAGGTTGACTTCCCAGTCTCTGCTTTGCTTCTATTTGAACTAACTTTGCTTTTTTTCTCCGTCACTGGTATCTGCTGCACAAAATATCTTCCTTTGAGTCTGTCCTTTGTTAGATTAGCTACAGGCTTAGTTTCCTTGTGTGCTCTTTTGACCAGAAGGTATCCAACGTGAAGAAAAAATATCTTCATACTTCGCTTTTATTTCTGTCCTCAGCACTTGTTATCTCCTTGTATAATATACTAGCTGAAAACCCGGCGTTGCCCGGGTATTGATTTATTTATTCGAGCCTCGAGTTAGGACTTTTCCTACCCACTCTCTCTCTCTATCTCTCTGTCCATCTCCTTTCTTCTAAAAAACATGTTACATTTATCAGAGAATATATATAAGGAATAAGAAATCGCACGTAAAATGCACTCATTACGAAGAATACAATCACGAAATTCAGCAATAATGATTGTAATAATATCACAGATCGATCACTTGATGTAATGCGCAAGAGAAAGAGCTGAAGACATTGTAGCCCGCATAGACCAAAGTGGCATCATGTTTCGCTGTATGTAATCTCCTTGCTATAGAGTCGCAAACGTCATCGCTGGCCTTCAGTCCGATTTTTTTTTATTTTCTTTTTTTTTTTATAATTTGACGATTTTCAATCACCATATCTTCCACCCCCTTATAGCTATATATACACCGATAACTTTCCATCCCAATAAATTCCACCCTTTTAACATTATCAACCCTCGAGCCACAATGCAACCAATAAAATCATTTTCAAAGAGTAAATATAATTTTCAAAGAATAATTATTTTACGAATTTCGCGTTATATTCTTCAAATTACTAAATAGCTATCAGATCGCTATAAAACCGTGCCTAAAACATTCCTCAGGTATAAATTAGTAACTGTACTAATATTTAAGTCTCTGCGACCCTGTCCTTTGGACGTGATAAGCGTACACCGAACAGACAGTCACATTAATATATATATATATATATATATATATATATATATATATATATATATATATATATATAGATAGATAAAAAGCTATCCGATCGCCATAACACCGTGCCTAAAGCCTTCCCCGGGTAGACAGTAATAAGTGTACACATTTTTAGCTCCTTATGTCTTGTGGTTCAGGCGTGATAAACTTACACCGAACAGACATTCACATTTATAGATATAGATATACGCATTTGTGAGGCACATACATGTGAAAAAAAAAAAAGGAAACAATTTTTTCCACCATTTCAACTGCTTCCTGGTAAATGGATAGTAAGCCACCATTTGATCAGAACGATCGACTCCGGTTTTGTAAGTGTTGTAGTCCAATAGTGCAACTGGATACATCTTGTTGATGCGACCCTGTTTAGTACGAACCGACATTGTAGCCCTGTGACACGTTGAAAACATTAACACATCCCTTGTATCTTTCCACTTCAAACAAAGTAAATGGTCTCGCCTCATAAAAATCACAGCCTCCCGAGTCTAAATCGGGATCAGGATGCTGGGTAATACTGTGCAGCCCTAGTTAGAGTCGGGCGCCGACACGGATGTGTCAACCTAACCTAAGAACAACATGCACATCTATGCCCGAGGGAGGATTCGAACCTCCGACATGGGAGATCACGCTATCCATAACGTGGCGCTCCAGACCGCTCAGCTGCTTCCGCTCTGCACCTTACGGGGGAATGCGGATTGTATATGTACAAGGTGCATTCAAGTTCTAAGGCCTCCGATTTTTTTCTAATTAACTACTCACCCGAAATCGATGAAACTGGCGTTACTTCTCGACGTAATCGCCCTGCAGACGTACACATTTTTCACAACGCTGACGCCATGATTCCATGGCAGCGGCGAAGGCTTCTTTAGGAGTCCACTGAAAAATCGCTAAGGCAATAGCAGCACGGCTGGTGAATGTGGAGCCACGGAGAGTGTCTTTCATTGATGTAAAAAGCCAAAAGTCACTAGGAGCCAGGTCAGGTGAGTAGGGAGCATGAGGAATCACTTCAAAGTTGTTATCACGAAGAAACTGTTGCGTAATGTTAGCTCGATGTGCGTGTGCGTTGTCAGGGTGAAACAGCACACGCGCAACCCTTCCCGGACGTTTTTGTTGCAGTGCAGGAAGGAATTTGTTCTTCAAAATATTTTCGTAGGATGCACCTGTTACAGTAGTGACCTTTGGAAGGCAATGGGTAAGGATTGCGCCCTCGCTGTCCCAGAACATGGACACCATCATTTTTCAGCACTGGCGGTTACCCGAAATTTTTTTTGGCGGCGGTGAATCTGTGTGCTTCCATTGAGCTAACTGGCGCTTTGTTTTTGGATTGAAAAATGGCATCCACGTCTCATCCATTGTCACAACCGACGAAAAGAAAGTCCCATTCATGCTGTCGTTGCGCATCAACATTGCTTGGCAACAATTCACACGGACAGCCTTGTGGTCGTCCATCAGCATTCGTGGCACCCACCTGAATGACACTTTTCGCATATTCAGGTCGTCATGCAGGATTGTGTGCACAGAACCCACAGAAATGCCAACTCTGGAGGCGATCTGTTCAACAGTCATTAGGCGATCCCCCAAAACAATTCTCTCCACTTTCTTAATCATGTAGTCAAACCGGCTTGTGCAAGCCAGATGTTGTTTCGGTTTGTTGTCACACGATTTTCTGCCTTCATTAAACTGTCGCACCCACGAACGCACTTTCGACACATCCATAACTCCATCACCACATGTCTCCTTCAACTGTCGATGAATTTCAATTGGTGTCACACCACGCAAATTCAGAAAACGAATGATTGCACGCTGTCCAAGTAAGGAAAACGTCGCCATTTTAAGTATCTAAAACAGTTCTCATTCTCGCCGCTGGCGGTAAAATTCCCTCTGCCGTACGGAGCTGCTATCTCTGGGACTTATTGACAATGAACGCGGCCTCATTTTAAAACAATGCGCATGTTTCTATCTCTTTCCAGTCCGGAGGAAAAAAAATTGGAAGCCTTAGAACTTGAATGCACCTCTTAGATGTAGTCGGAGGTCGACAATGGGGAGATTAACAGAGAGTGGGAGTGGGGGGTGGGAGCTGGCCAAAGGAAGGAATATGGCATGGAAAAACAGAAAACTGGAAGAAACAAATATTCGGGCAATGCCGGGCTTCATTATAGTGGCAGATGAAAATACTGTGCCACATAGTGAACATTTTTGAAACGCTCTTGTGCAGAAGTGTTGCATCTCTAGTATATTTGAGAGATGGCTGTGGCATAAGTTGTGGCGCTGGAAAGGGCGATGTACCTCTGTGAGAGGGCAGCTTTAACCTGGCGACGCCATGTGCCTTATCTTCTGTGGACTCGCTGGCCGCCGCGTCAGCACCAACTACCGTGGACTCTAGGCACTTCCGCTGGCAGCGTGTATTAGCATGCCGCTTCATGCTCACTACACTGATTACGTCAGGTCACATCTCTGCACTATTCCGACTCTGATTTTATCTGTTTGATGCGAAACGTGACCTCTAACTATACGGTGTTGTACACAGGAGTTGGAAAAAGCAATATCGATACAATTCAGGACACTACTCCGTACGTCTTAACACTGAGACGTGACAGCAGTACGCACTTCACGTACTAAGTATCCGGGCATTCATTTTGTCCCTCTGGTTTTTTTGTGTGGTTTTTTTTTGTTTTTTTTTTTTTTTTTTTTTTTTTAACCAGTGAAATGTTCAAATGTTTGTAAATCTATCGGACCAAACTGCGTGGTCATCAGCCCGTAGCTTACAAACTACTTAAACCTAGGTAAACTAACCTACGGATAACCACACACACCCATACCCCAGGGAGGACTCGAACCTGGGTCCTGAGACGTAAGGTTTGCGGTTTGCGGGAGCGATGCATAGTTGGTTGGTGAAGTTACGCAAGAGTAGTCAGTTCAGGTTCCATTTGTTTCAGTTAGGATTTAAACGGTGTTACAAAAAGGTGCGGCCAAACATTCAGGAAATATTCCTCACACACAAAGAAAGAAAATATGTTGTGTGTCTGGAGATGTGTCTGGAAACGCTTAATTTCCATGTTAGAGCTCATTTTAGTATTTACGGATGAGGCTTCATTCCAACGTGATCAAATTGTAAATTTTCACAATCAACATGTGTGGGCTGACGAGAATCCGCAAGCAATTGTGCAATCACGTCATCAACACAGATTTTCTGTGAACGTTTGGGCAGGAATTGTTGGTGATGTCTTGATTCGGCCTCATGTTCTTCCACCTACGCTCACTGGAGCACGTTATCGTGATTTCATACGGGATACTCTACCTGTGCTGCTAGAACATGTGCCTTTACAAGTACGACACAACATATGGTTCCATGCACGATGGAGCTCGTGCAAATTTCAGTCGACGTGTTCGTACGCTTCTCAACAACAGATTCGGTGACCGATGGATTGGTAGAGGCGGACCAATTCCATGGCCTCCACGCTCTCCTGACCTCAACCCTCTTGACTTTCATTTACGGTGGCATTTGAAAGCTCTTGCCTACGCAACCCCTGAACCAAATGTAGAGACTCTTCGTACTCGTATTGTGGACGGCTGTGAAACAATATGCCATTCTCCACGGCTGCATCAGCGCATCAGGGATTCCATGCGACGGAGGATGGATGCATGTATCCTCGCTAACGGAGGACATTTTGAACATTTCCTGTAACAAAGTGTTTGAAGTCACGCTGGTACGTTCTGTTACTGTGTGTTTCTATTCCATGATTAATGTGATTTGAAGAGAAGTAATAAAATGAGCTCTAACATGGAAATTGAGCGTTTTCGGACACATGTCCAGATAACATATTTTCTTTCTTTGGGTGTGAGGAATGTTTCCTGAAAGTTTGGCCGTATCTTTTTGTAACACCCAGTATATTAGATGTTACAATCAGAGGCTGAAGGCCCAACAAGACAGTTCAAATAAGTGTTGCAAGGCAGTAGGCCAAGCTGCACAGGATTGCATAGTACTGGTTATTGAATAAGAGGTAGGTGGAAGACAAAACCCGTCGAAATAAATTCGTTAATTCTTCATCAAACCAACTCAGTTAGCTGCAACAAATAAAAGGAACGCAAGTGAAGAAAGAAACCACATCAAAACTGACTAAAATATCGCAGTTATTCAAATACGACCTCAGAAATATAGTGGGCTCAGCAAACGACCGAGGCAATTTGCTACACAATATGTCGCAGCTCCAATGTTTGACACAGTCGGCTTAAGAGGACATCCTGCCTTGTGAACCTTGGGAAGCCCATATAATCTAGGAGGTACACCACAATAAGAATAAAGACCCTGGCTGGCCGCGGAGGCCGAGGGGACTGAGGCGGTCCAGTCACGGTCTGCACGGCCACTACGGTCGGGGGTTCGAATCCTCCCTCGGGCATGGATATTTGTGACGTCCTTAGTATTAGTTAGTTCATAAGTAGTTTGTAAGTTTAGGGACTGATGAACCCGTAGTTAAGTCCCATAAGCTATACGAACATTTGAATTAAGACCCTAGATATTCTCTTGTGTCAAGGAACTTTTCGTAAGGGTCAGCAGCAATCTAGCGATTTGGTGAATCAGAAAGTAAACACTGGTTACAAAGTTTGTTCCTAGGTGATATTACCTATTTGGTGTCAATGCAGTGCCCTTTGAAAGCTAAAGAGAGATCCAAATTTACTCCCAAGTATATTTGGGTGATCACTGTGATTTAATTTGCGTCCTTTCCAGGAGATGAACAGCTTTTTCGTCCTTCCTTATTGCGCAAATGGAACGCACACCACAGTTTTATCACGAATAGGTTTCAGATAGTTGTCATCGTAGTAGACAGCGAGTTCTTAAAGAGCAGACGTCAGGTTGGTACAGTGGCGGCTGGTTCACTTCTTTCAGTGCCGGATCTTGGATCTTGATAGTGGCGCTACCCCCCCCCCCCCCCCGCTTACCCCCCACCAGCCACGCTTGGCGCTTCGATGTTCCGGCGCCACCCTCTCCTCCGTCACCCTTATAGTTACATTAAAAGATCTGCAGAATGTCTTACCTCGGCTTGTTTTCTCTTGCTTCAACTCGAGCTGAGGCGACGGGCTACCAAGCTCCGTTATTTCACACTTGTCTTCCAACCTTAAAGCTGAGTAATTCGTTTCTAAACGAGACTGAACGTTGTTTATTTTTCTTTGATAATAATTACCAAGAACATATGAACGTGCACGTGAACACTAAAACACAGTAAGCAACTGATTACAGTGTTAAGTGGCCGTCACAAAATGAATGTCACGATGAAGAGACAAGCTACTTTCGCGTCACGTGACACTGTAAGCAGCGACTACCTACTTCTTTTCAAACAGGTAAATATTTGTTACAACGAAGGGTATAAATGTCATTTACCATCAAAAACATTTGCAAAAACGTGCAAATTATATGTGGTAAGTAACAATGCTAAAATCTTTGTTTCCGTATCTGTTAAAAAGAAAATTGGGTTTAAAAGAAATTTTTTGCACTCGGTCTCGAGGCCTCTACCTGTGTCAGCGCATAGCGAAGCCGCTAACCACACGGCTATTCTTGCTAAGTGGAGAGTGGTGACTTCATTATTATTCACTGTCTGATATTCTGAAGGCTTTTACAGTTGATGCGTGTTTAATTTATAGTTATAAGATGTGTTATCAAATATGACGTTTTCGATTAATCTCCAACACGGCAAAAACAAATACGAACGGCGGATGTTGCCTTCATGGAGGATTTACGGATGAGAAAAGCGAGGTGCGCAGTAGCTCCATTGTCTTGCTTCGGGACAATTCGTATGAAACCAATAGAGCTCGAGTAGCCAGGACTTGGTGTCTCTACCAGCCCCCAACGTCAATGTTATAAACGGGGTTTCCCCTCGCCAATACCTGCCGCAGGAGCGTCCATGTGCTGCCTCCAGGCGGTTCAGAACAGAAATTGAACCTGAGCCGCGCATGCGCATTGCAACGCTTCGGTCACTGTCGTGTATATTAAGCGGCCGCGCTACGACTCGTATATGTGCTGTCTCCGTGGCGTAAAACGTTTATCATGCAATAAAAAATACTTTGAATATGTATATAAGATGATCTGATAGAAGAAGGAAACGAACAATGATAGTTTGAGAACACTTTTATTTTTAGTTACTTTTTTTTCACGACGAGCTTCTTTCTGGGGTTTAACTGAATCAGTCAACACATAGGACTTACCGCCACTGGCTTGGATTCTATTTCTTCGAATGTTGACCCTTAATCAACTATAGCTGTGTCATATGCATTGATAAATGACTTGGTACCTGTGTTGAGTGACTGGTCGTTAGTATTTATATTGTATAGCATTGGCGCCAGCACACTTCCTTGGGGAAGTCCATTTTTCTGAGTCCTCTATCGACTCTTCTTATTATTTAGGGTGACATAAAATCGTCTGTTCTGCAGAAGTTACTGACTAAATTATGTCAGGCGGGAATCCCTAGTTATTGTACACAGCTTATTTTTCAGTCTTTTGTGATTCACAGTATCGTAAGCAGCCGTTAGGTCGACGTAGGCAACGCCTGTGATCTGTTTTCTTTCATAGCATTTCTCGATATGATTAGCTAGATTAACTACCTGACTTGTGCATGACTTTCCTGGTCTGAAGCCTGACTGTTCTTTACTAATCTTCTTGTCAATAGAGTCAGAAATTGGATTGGGTATCATTCTCTCCAGGATTTTAAACAGATGGCAGAGGAGTGATACAGGTCTGCAGTTCTTGGTGTTATTCGCCTCATTGCCTGGTTTAAGCAATGCCACGACTTTTGCCTTGCGCCATATCTTTGAAATGTTCATTTCCTTTACACAGGCGTTCATCATGTTCAGTATCCAGTTGATAGTTCAAGAACGGAAGTTTTTTATTTAGTCTCATCTCATGTCATGCAAGCCTATGGCTTTCTTAGTTTTCATCTGATGGATCGCAGTTTCCAATTCTTCAACTGTGAATGGCGTGCGAAGAGAATCATTTTCCTTTCCAGATTGTTTAAAATTCGTTTCTTTGGATCGTTTTGTGGTTTTGCCATTTAGCAGCAACTGGTGTGCTATTTGGTCAGCCATTAAAATTTCTTAATAATTTCCAGACCTGTCGACTATTATGTTTCATATCCAAATTTCCGATCAGATTACGCCATTTTTCTGTTTTTGCTGATGATATGGCTCCGAGAAGTTGTTCTCCTATTTGTATTTCTTCTGAGAATGGATCACTTCCAAAGAGCTGTTCATATTTCGTGAGAAGAGTCTTTGAAACTCTCTCTAGCCCTGGTGTGTATGCTGTTCTACAACACCTTGGAATATGTTTGCGAGAGATACTCTTCACCAGCACCACAAAATATCCATATTTTTCAGGGAGAGGTGTTATTTTTGTGACTTCTTCGTTTAGATTATGGAAAACCGATCCCATCGAGCTTCTTCGAAATTAAAGTATGTATTTCGGAACCCATGGTTACTGGTCACTATCTTATTTTGCTCTATACAACTTCCTCAGAAAAAAATAGAAATATCGATGATGAAGTGCGGATTGCGTCCTTGGATGACATTGATGCCCATTCAAAATATTCGATACTCACTCCATTCTAGCAGTTATTTTTCAGGAGTGTTCTGATATTTCCCTTTATCATTTGTGTGAAATAATGACGGGTACTAGGCTAAGTAAGTCAATTCGTGATTTTCACTATTACGGTACTCAAGTGATTACGGCATAGCTTTGTAATGTTGCACTTGACCCATCCTCATTCGCCTGCATTTCTTCTTAATATTGGCCAAATAAGTAAGGGGGAATGGAGTTGAGTTCTCCCTCCCATGCTTACATTCTCTTCTGTCCAGTTACAAAACCTGTATCAGAAACTAAATTTTTAAATACTGTAAAAATTACCGAGGCATCCTAGTAAGAGTTTTCCCAGTTTCAAAAGACGGTCCGATAAGAATGCGTTCGTCACAGGAAAATTGTATAGTGCCAATTAAAATTAAACTAGTAAATGTTTATCGTAATTGTAGAATTACTGTCTTACAAATTACGGGCAGTCATGGAATCTACTCACAGGAGATCGAGGCCGTAAATGTTAATCAAAGAGCCGCGGCGGAGTGGCCGAGCGCATTGAGGCGCTATGTTCCGATGCGCGAGGCCGTTCCCCGTCGGGGGTTCGAATGCCCCTCGGTCATGGATGTTTGTGCTGTCTGCAGTATAAGCTAGTTCGTAAGTAGTTAGTAAGTTTAGGGACTGATGACCCCGCAGTTAAGTCCCATAAGCTTAACAAACATTTGAACATTTTTTTTAATTACACTGAGGAAACAATTTTTTAGTCCCTTGATCGTCCATACCCTCCTGAGAACAGCTGAGTGAGAAACAATGCTTTCACCGAGCCCGCACTCGCTCGCAACAGATCAGACGCTCCGACGACGGACTGTCGCAGGTTCTACGTGCGTTGGTGCCAATCGATTTCGACAACAAGCAAACATGTCCAGCCCGAGCCCAATATAAGCGGCAAACAGACCCATATTTCAGAGTGGTTGCGTCGTCGATCAGCGGGCGAGGAGAGAATCACTTCCACCGTCTAGAAAGACACACTGCTGCACCAAGACAATTCAGTGGACAGCACGTAACAGTAAAGAAGGTTTAGCTTTAACAGAAATTCTTCTCTCTGCATTCAGTACAAACTGAAAAATCGCCAGTTTCGAATTTTTACCAGTTAAGATCTGTTGACGCATTTAAAACGTAATAGTAAGGGGGATATTATGTAATAGGAAATTAAATCTTTTTTATATATAAAGCAGTATGTCCGTGTGTTTGTGGGTTTGTGTGTACGTACTGCATACAAATCTACAGTTTTGTTTCAATCTTTGACCTTCAAGAGTACGGTCGCTGTGTAAGTGTAAGGATCATGTACAACACGTGTCATAAACAATGAGATGCGTGGAAAACTGCAGTTGCACTTTTGCTACAGAATCAGTGGAGTGATGTCAACAAAGTTTGGTACACACAATCCTTACCGTGTTGTAACAATTGCTATAGGGTAAGAAATACATACGACACATGGTTCAGGAGACATAACGTCATAAACAATTGGAGTTTTAAGAAAACTGCCATATAATGCAACGAGACTTTATTCATATACACTATAAGAATGAGAGTACTCACAGATTTCCAACAAACTTTAAACATTATGGTAAAACTTTACGATACTTCTCGCCGGGTTCCATTGCTTATGTTGGCAACAGATGAATAATGAAGTGTAGAATTGTGTTAATAATTTTCGCGACCTTCAGAGTAAATGTTATTGCTGCTCGTTTCACTCGCAGCAAAATTAATACTGTACTTGCTCTATGGTTGACAGGTTCTCGTATGTACCCTTGTCCGTTCAGAAAAAAAAAAAAAAAAAAAAAATATTTTAATTGAAGTTGTCAATTGAGTTGCCGCCGGTACCATTGGTGCCAACATAATCACTGGAGCCTGGCGAGAAGCGTCGTACAATTTAACCAACATTATTTCAAACCTCTATTAAACTTTTTTCGTTGACAACCACAGCAAAATAATGAAAAGAAAAACATTTCTCGCTTCTGTTCAAGGAGTAAAATTACGCCATTCCATATGGCTTCACTATTTATAATTCCTACACTACAAATTATATTCACAGAAAATTTTACAAACGCTATACACTCACACACAGCTGAATGTACCTTCGAAATTGTATCCCAGTACGACACGACGTCACGACGTTCATAAGATATGAGGACATAAACAGTAGTGTTCACGAAAAACCGCCCCATCGCGCACCAGGATTTAATCTATTACTTTTTTATTACTAACTGTATTGACAAGAGATTTTACAGACATACATAAATTTTACAAATAAATATAAACCTGAAAATTTATAAAATTGTTCAACATTTAATTCTTATACTGCGATGGGTAAAATCTGTCACATCATGCACCAAGTTTTAATACATCCTCTGTATTCCAGTCAGCTTAAGAAAATTCCTGAAATCTGACAGTGCTGTTGACGAATTTGAATTGAAAAAGTGTACACCGATACAAATGGATGCAATTGACTACTGTGTAGCTACAAGGGAAGGAAGACAATGAAACAGTTTACATTCAATGAATACCGATTACTTTCGACAGATCTACCATTTTACTTCAAGAGACTGCAGTTTCCAGTGAGACTTGAATTTTCTATCTCATTTAATAACTGACAGGGAATCTATTAAATACTGCGGAGTGGATTTGACATCTCCATGTTTCTAACACGTACAACTATGTCACTAGCTCAGGGATGGGCTCACGAAAGATCTTATTCATATTACATCCAGGACAAGTAACAAGAAGTATTGTTCATAGACAAGTTTTGAATTAAATTAATGTATGAATGTTACGTATCATTGTTATTTTGACCATTTTCTTTCTCTTCTTTTTTATGTACTGCACTTATAATTTTGAACATAATGGAAGATATCCTTATTTCTTGCATATTATCCCATGTATATAACATGTTTTTGGAAAACAGAAGAGGGACAGAGAGGGAAAGGATAGCAGAAGTACTAACTCAAGGCTTGTTTAAATAAATAAATAAACAACAAGACAACGTTGGATTCTCTGCTAGTTACAAAATACAGGTAACTTCTGGATTCTGGTACACTCACCTGAATTATTTACTCGCTAACTCGGCAGTTGACACGAGAGGTACCATTTAAACACATCTGAACTCCTGTACAAATATTTAAAGAATATATGACATCAACTGCGAATGGCCAAGCTGACAATATGTACGCAGCCGGAACTGTTCTTCAAAAATAACAACGTATATATTGTACAGACATCCAAATATACGATTTAGTTTGTTAATCTGATGAGACCTCTCGTCAGTTGAATTTACTGTAATATTCAATATTACAAAATAAAAATTAATTTTGAAATGATTTTGCTCGTAACGAATAGGTTCATCTTCTGCTTCATAACCAAACAGTCTTTTCTGGTGTCTTAGACGGACAGGTTCCATATCTGATGAAAATGATGCAGAAATGTTGGCGGCTTCTGAAATTTCTCTTGCTGCTACGAGCATTTTTTCAAATCCCAACTCACTTCTGCAATCTTCAAGAAAGGTTTTTGTTTTTAGCAGAGCATTTCTAGCAGCGTTACGATCAGTTTCTTTTGATTGTAGAAGTAAATGTACACTGCAGGGCGGTGGACTGCTCGGGGTCGTGAGGGCGTCCCAGCTGACATGATGGACGGCACGCCAGCTATGATTGGTTGCAAACTGCTACTCGTCTATTCATTAAACGCTTACTAGCAAAATTCTGAAGAGTCGAAGAGACATTTTGACTTGCGTTTTGTCTCTTGCCTGTTCTTCTGCCTATGTTTAGTAATCGGAAATTCGTCGCTCCTGGAACTGCAGCGCAACTGCAAATTAAACCACACCGCGAGCGCACGAGGGTTCGTCGCGTACGACAAGTTTACCGCCTACCAAATTCCAGCGCCCTAGGCAATTGCCTAGTTTGCCTATATATACGGGCCGGCCCAGGCTAACATCGAATATTAATTTAAGTGTAAGGAAGTCCTTTCTGAAGGGCATTTGTGTGGAGTGTTACCCTCTACGGAAGTGAAACATGGACGATAAATAGTTTAGATTGGAAGAGGACTGAGGCTTTTGAATTTAATGCTACAGAAGTATGCTGAAGTTCAGGTGGGTAGAACGCGTAACTAATAAGGTGGTTATGAACAGAATTGGAAAGGAAAGGAATTTTTGGCATACCTTGACTGAAAGAAGGGATCGATTGGTAGTACCAGTGGCGTAACTAGGACTTGGCTTTGGGGGGGGGGGGGGGTAGATCTGCTTGACGAGCAAAATTTTAGTCAGTTTCCAGACAGAATACCATCTACCACTCCCGTTGAAGAAACTAATTCACTCCCATTCAATGAAAGCTTATGGTAAAACACCCAAAGTTTCCAATCTTTACCTTTACCAGATTGCTGTTATACGACTTCTTTCCTCTTTTTCTTTTTTTCTTTTCTTTTTTTTTCTTTTTTTTTCTTTTCGGGTTATGAAGGGGGGGGGGTTCTATCCCCCTCACTCCCCTCCCCATAGTTACGCCACTGGGTAGAACACATTCTTAGACATCAAGGAACCGTCAATTTAGCGTTAGGGGGAACTTCGTGGGGCAATAATCGCAGAGGAAGACTAACAGACGAATATAGTAAGCAGATTCAAATGAATCTGGGTCACCGTTCTTATGAGGAGATGAAGAGGTTTGCTCAGGGTAGAGTAGGTGGAGAGCGGCATCAGACGTGTCTGCGGACTAAATATCGAAACAACAATAATGTACACTACCGTACACAGTTTTTTACAAGACTTATATCAAGAGAGAGAAAAATGAAACCATTGCCTTTTAAATCAAACAAAGAGTTGTGTTTCCATTCAGAAGTAGGTCTCGCAGATACCTTTCTGTGATACGTAGTCCCTTATTCAAAAGGGCTGAGAAACGTTGCGCTATACTCCTGCAGCAGGCACAGTGTGGATGTGCTGTGCTGACAATACACTTGCCCCGTCCGTGCCAGACTATCCCGTTACATCTACATCTACATGGGATACTCTGCAAATCACATTTAAGTGCGTGGCAGAGGGTTCATCGAACGACCATTACACTATTTATCTTCCATTCCATTCTCGAATAGCGCGCGGGAAGAAAGAACACCCGAATCTCTCCGTTCGGGCTCTGATTTCTCATATTTTATTCTGGTAATCATTTCTACCTATGTAAGTGGGAGTCAAAAATATATTTTCGCATTCAGAGGAGAATGTTGGTGATTGGAGTTTCGTAAGTAGCCCACGCCGCAGCGATAAGCGCCGTTGTTGTAATGATTCCCATCCCACATCCTGTATCATTTCCGTATCGCTGTCTCCCCTGTATCGTGACAGTACGAAACGAGCTGCCCTTCTTTGGACTCTTTCGATGTCCTCCGTCAAACCCACCTGATAAGGATCCCACACTGGACAGCAATACTCCAAAAATGGACGGACAAGCGTAGTGTATGAAGTTTCTTTTGTAGCTCTGTTGCATGATTTAAAAAGTTCTGCCAATAAAACGCAGTCTCTGGTTCGCCTTTCCCACGACATTATCTGCGTGTTCTTTCCAATGTAAGTCTGAAGTAATAGTAATTCCTATGTATTTTATGGAGTTTACGGCCTTCACTTTTGATTGATTTGTCTTGTAAACAAAGTTTAATAGATTTCTTTTCGTACCCATGTGGACGACTTCACACTTCTCATTATTTAGAGTCAATTGCCAATCTTTGCACCATAGTGATATTGTGTTCAGATCGTTCTGCAGTTGGTTTTGATCTTCAGATGATTTTACTAGACGGTAAATGTCGGCGGCATCTGCAAACAATCTAAGAGAGCTACTTAGATTTCCCCCTAAATCGTTTATGTAAATAAGGAACAGCAGAGGACCAATAACACTACCCTGTGGAACGCCCGATGTCACTGCTGAGTGAGTGTAGATTTCACAGCAGTCTTGCATAGCAGGTACAGAGCACACCAGTGCTGGAGCTGACCTCACTTGCAGGTGAGATGATGATTACAGTAGCAGGGCAGCCACGGTGGAGTAGCCGAGCGGTCTAAAGCGTCTCGCTGCGGAGCGCGCGGTTGCTCGCCGTGGAGGTTCGAGTCCTCCCTGGGGCATGGGTGTGTGTCTTGTCCTTAGGTTAGTTTACCTAGGTTTAAGCAGTTTGTAAGCTACGGACTGATGACCACGCAGTTTGGTCCGATAGATTTACAAACATTTGAACATTTTTGAAACATTATTTCAAACCTCTATTAAACTTGTTTAGTTGAAAACAACAGCAAAATTATGCAAAGAAAATCATTGCTCGCGTCTGTTCGAGGAATAAAACTACGCCATTCTATATGGCTTCACAATTTGTAATTTCTAAACTACAAATTGTTTTCACAGGAAATTTTACCAACAGCATCCACTATCACACAGCTGCATGTACCTTTGAAATTGTATAAACAGTACGACACAACGTTCATAAGATATGATGACATAAACAGTAACGTTCATGAGAAACCGCTCCATCGCGAATCAGGATGTAATGTAATACTTCTTTATTACTAACTGTATTGACAAGAGATTTTACAGACATACATAAATTTTACAATTTAATATATACCTGAAAATTTATACAATTGTACAACATTAAATTCATGTGCTGCGATGGGTAAAAAACCTGTCACATCATACGTCATGTTTTAATACAATCTCTGTATTCCAGTCAGCTTAAGGAAATTCCTGAAAGCTGACGGTGCTATTGACAACTTTGAACTGAAAAACGTACACGGATACAGGTGGAAGCAATTTACTGTAGTTACAAGGAAAGAAAGAAAATAAAAGCGTTTACATCCCATGAATACCGATTATTTCCGACAAATCTACCTTTTAACATAAAGAGACTGCAGTTTCCAACGAGATTTGCATTTTCTATCTCAATTAATAAATGACAGGAAATCTCTTAAATACTGCGGAGTGTTTCGGTTCAGAAGTAGGTCTCGCAGATACCTTTCTGTGATACGTAGTCCCTTATTCAAAAGGGCTGAGAAACGTTGCGCTATACGCCTGCAGCAGGCACAGTGTTGATGTGCTGTGCTGACAATGCTCTTGCGCCATCCGTGCCCGACTATCCCGTTACATTTGCTGAGTGAGTGTAGATTTCACAGCAGTCTTGCATAGCAGGTACAAAACACACCAGGGCGGGAGCTGACCTCACTCGGAGGTGAGATGATGATTACAGTAGCAGGGCAGTGTCTGGCAGCTCAGCACAGGCCGCCATGTTTGGCGATCAGTGTGCCCGAACCTCGAGGCGTGACAACCCCTCCCCCACCCCCACCCCCTCACTAGTGCTGCGGGTCAGGCAGCGCCTCCTAACGGCCGACCTCATTAGTGCACACGTGCTCGCCTGCACGTACCTCCAACCGCAACACACTGTCCTCATCGTCATCGTCATCATCCGCAGTTCATGTCTCCCACGCCAAAACAGAATCTACATAAAGTCCAGAAATACTTCCAGTTACACCCCTGCCCATTGAAATTGCTGCACCACGAAGATGACGTGCTACAGACGCGAAATTTAACCCAGATAGGGCTGACGTCCTTCCAGAAGGACGAGAACAGCAAAATACCTTTTCATTCTTTAAGAATTCGTGAACAGTGTCGTATTTTATTTCTTTGAGTAGCCTGCTCCCACTGCAGATCAATTTTAGCTTGTGTTGTTGATTGCAAAATGGTTGGATATGGCTTCAAATTTAAGATACATACAGAAGATATTGAAGACTTCCTCGTAGTTTAGTTTGTATTTCTTGAACATTCTTTAATTTTTGTGACATTTATATTTATTAAAATATCATTTAAAATGAAATATATAATGAAATTCACTAGATTAAAATTCTAAAACATTCATTTTGACGTCCATCAAGAAAGATTGCCAGTATGGAAAAACGAATGGTGTGATTGTAAAAAAAAATCACTTATAACGATCTTGTGCAGTCATATGAAGATAATTAACAGCTCCTGAAAAAAAAATTAAACCAAAACTAATTCCGCTTTATCTGGGTTAACCGACAGGAAGAAGATGCTGTGATATGGAAATCTTTAGCTTTTCTGAGCATTCATACAAGATTGGCGCCGGTGGCGACACCTACAACATGCTGACGGGAGGAAAATTTCCAGCCGATTTCTCATACACACACAGCAGTTGACCGGGCGTTGCCTGATGAAACGTAGATGTGATGCCTCGTGTAATGAGCAGAAATGCGTACCATCACGTTTCCGACTTTGATGAGGGTCGGATTGTAGCCTATCAGGATTGTAAATTAACGAAATGCAGCAACCAGTTGCTTGTGGTTATTTAATTTAAACTTTAACCAGCCGGCCGCGGTGGCCGAGGTGACTGAGGCGCTCCAGTCACGGTCAGCACGGCTACTACGGTCGGGGGTTCGAATCCCCCCTCGGGCATGGATGTTTGTGCCGTCCTAGTTCGTAAGTAGTTCATAAGTAGTTTGTATGTTTAGGGACTGATGACCCCGTAGTTAAGTCCAATAAGCTTAACAAACATTTGAAACAACAAACTTTAACCACCAGTTTCGGGCACTTGAGTGCCCTTCTTCTGGTGTATTTTTGTACTGTTGCTTAATGAATGTACGTGCTAGTAAGAGAATCAACGCCAAGTGCAGAGATTATGGAATGAATAACAATCAGCTGCTAACCTATCAGTATTGCAGCTTATCGTATCGCGTCAATGCTGCTCGCGTTGGTCTCGATCCAAAGATTGTTAGCAGAATATGGAGTCAGTGGATTCTGGAGGGCAATAAGGAACGCCGTGCTGGATCCCAACGGCCTGGTATCATAGCAGTCGAGATGAAAGGCATCTTATCCGCATGGCTATAATGGACCGTGCAGCCACGCCTCAATCCCTGAGTCAAAGATGGGGACGAATGGCAAAACGTCATTTTTTTCGGATGAATCAAAAAATGTTCATATGTGTATAGCTTATGGGACTTAACTACGGGGTCATCAGTCCCTAAACTTACAAACTACTTATGAACTAACTAATACTAAGGACGGCACAAATATCCATGCCCGAGGGGTTATTCGCAACCCCCGACCGTAGTGGCCGTGCAGACCGTGACTGGAGCGCCTCATTCCCCCCTTTTTTTCTTATTGATTACGAAATGAAACTGGCGCCTAGAAAATAATCAAATTGTTTTGTTGGCTTCTTCATCAACAGACGTGAAAAACTTAATTCCTTTGAAACCAAATTAAGGACCTTCTTTTTAGGGTTTATAAAAACCCATTCCTTCCATAAAGGAATGAGATGTGTCTCCAAGTAAATTATAATTAATGTTCCTTTTCTTCTTCTGTACTTTCATGGTTGCACATGCGCTGTTTCGGTTCGGATGAATCCAGGTTCTGTTTACAGCGTCATAATGGTCGCATCCGTATTTGGCGACATCGCGGTGGACGCACGTTGGAAGTGTGTATTCGTCATCGCCATACTGGCATATCACCCGGCGTGATGGTATGGGGTGCCATTGGTTACACATCTCGGTCACCTCTTGTTCGTAGGTACTGTACGGGCCTTTCCCGGATACGGAAAATGTTCGACTGCTACCGTGGCCAGCTCATTTTCCAGATCTCTCACCAATTGAAATCGTCTGGTCAATGGTGGCCGAGTAACTGGCTCGTCACAATACGCCAGCCACTAATCTTGATGAACTGTATCGTGTTGAAGCTGCATGGGAATCTGTTCCTGTACATGCCATCAAAGCTCCGTTGACTTAATGCCCGGCCATATCAAGGCCTTTATTACGGTCAGAGTCGGTTCTTCTGGGTACTGATTTCTCAGGATGTATGCACCCAAATTGCGTGAAAATGTAATCACATGTCAGTTCTAGGATAATATATTTTTCCAATGAATACCCGTTTATCATCTGCATTTCTTCTTGGTGTAGCAATTTTAATGGCCATGAAGTCTACTTTGATTCAAGCTTCTCAGGACAGTTTTGAAATTGTTTTATTACATTTTTTACCTGTTATGCATAACAGTGTTACACAAGTGGCGTACATTTGGAGGAATTGCTTTAATAGTGCACGTAGGCAATCCGTCTTCATTATGGAACAGTTCGTTGTATATTTGTCGATTTGGTTGTCCTCCTCACATGTAAATCAAAACGCGACATTCGTTGTCTTGTACGTAATGCTTCATCACATCAGTTACGTAATTTTTTTTCTAGAAGTCAGTTTTCAAGATTTTGAAGAAATTATGATAAACTGTGTTTATTTCTATGATGCGCTCGTTTTAAATAATGACAACCCATGTTGAAGTTACGTGCATATAAATACAAAGTATCACCTATGATATTGCCGTCAGTAGTGGATGCATCGCTAAGGCAGACAAAAATATTTGCCGCCGAGTGGAGTCGAACCCTTTAAACATCTATCCAATCTCTTACAACTCTGCCAAAACCGCTTCGTAAGCACGCTGTCGCAGAGAGAATTTATCACGTGTACATGGTGACAGATCCATATCAAAACTCCTTCTATTTCCTAAACGCTTGCCCATCTTAAGTTCCTACTTGGAGCATTTTCGTGTCTCACCACGCCCTACATGTACCATAAATTTGGAGGAATTCGCCGATGACGAGGAAGCATCCTATCCTTTTCAGTCTGTGTAACCCTCCCCCCTATTTGTAGGAATTATAAATATCTGCTTACTTCTGCAGTGAGAGGTAAAATGATGGGAAAAGCTATTTCGGGTCATCCGTTGCCACGCAGCAAACGGTGGCTTGCGCAGTATGCAAAGTTTCCCATGATGACATACTTACATTTGTCAACTTCGATGGTTAGCGATCAAAGGATATCGAAGTCTGTTATAAAATATCCTTCGCCAGGCACCATATTGTGTCTTGTGGAGTACAAAAGACTTCTCCTCGGAAAAATACATGTACGTACCAAATTTCGTAGTAATCTGTCAATTAAGTTCTTCCTCTCGACAGTTATAATTGAGAGTGCATTCAAAACCTTATGCAATCTGTCCCGATTTTCTAACTGCAATTTGTAATTATTCCGAATTGTGGTTTTACTCGTAGCTTTTCCAGAAACTTAATGAACAAGACGAAAAAAAAAAAAAAAAAAAAAAAAAAAAAAAAAAAAAAAAAAAAAAAAAAAACCTATTATGCTGTTACATTGTTGGAATCGTGAATTTTGGTTTTTAGTTCATACAAAAATTTTGTAAGAAGTAGCACTTATTTTACATTACATGGGGCCCGCAGCGTTGTAAACGTCAGCAAGTGACGTAAAAATAGTAATTGATCAAAACTCTCTCATTTAATAATATTTATGCTGAAACGGGACGGTCATGTTCGAATAAACTGCCATTTTCAAGGGACCTGTGGTAGAAATTGAGTGGTATTTAGGTTGAATAAATTATTTCATTATAGTATAGTATTACAATACAGAGCTTAACGTTCACTCATGCCTAGATGGCCTGACATACGTAAGACATTTAAGGCTGCTGTATATTGACTATCAAAATTAGTTGGTACTTTTAATTCTGATTTGATATTTTGACAATTACAGCCACGATGCCGTATGTTTAAAAAGCATGTAAACGTTATATTTTCGTAATTATAATTTTTATAAGCTTTGGAATTATTTTGTGTATTAAGTTTTTGTAGGTGCTAAGAACATGGACGCGTTTTTGTTGCTTTATTTTATATGGTATATATGAGTAAATTTGTATCATACAAAATACTTCCAAAGATGATACAAATTCTAATAACGTAAATATGACGTTTACATATTTTGTAAACATACGACATCGTAGGTGTAACTGTTAGAATAACAAATCAGAATGAAATGTACCAAGCAATTTTGACAATCAGTATACAGACGCCTTAGATGTATTTTCTATGTCAGAGCTTCTAGACATAACTGTAAGTGAATGTTAAGCTCTATATTCTAATATTATACTGTAACGTAGTAATTTATTCAACTTAAATTCCACCCTATTTGTGCCGCAGGTCACTTGAAAATAATAATTTAAGCCGAAACGGGGCCGTCGTGTTGAAATATATAATATTAAATACCATCGTTTTGGTTAATTTATATTAAGGAGCACTTTGTTGTTTTTTCGAAATTTTTAGAATTTTCGTTTCATGGAAACTTGTCCTGACACTATCAACAAAAACGTCTTTCACAAGCGATTGTCTTTTATACATGGCTAGCTGACTTTTATTTATGTGCATATCCAGTTTGTTAGGAGTTACGATTATATATTCTTTGGTGACCGGATCTTCCCGTTATCAAATTAATCCATGAGTTTTGTGGATCACGTTCAAAGCTTCTAGTGAAATGTGCGCTTGTGCCTGCTGCCAGGATTCCTTTGCACCAAAGCGAACCCCCGTCACGCCAGAATACCTGGTCCTGATCGGTACTGGTCAGTGTGTCACGTTTATCCCCCATCCCCCTCTCGCCACTGCAATGTCCGTTTAAAATTGCGATTATCCGGTTGCTGCACCCAATTAAATTCCACGTGATCCCTCATCACGGGCAACAGGGCTTTTGATTTTCCGCCTATTTCATACCTGTGAGGCAATTTGGACATGATATGGGTGGCGGAGCTGCTGATGGCTAGTAAGACTTGAAAGGCCAGTGCATCGAAAATCTGCATACCATAATGTGAACTCCAGTAACTCACAGGTACATGACTGCTAATAAGCAAATCTGCTCCAGAGGTATATTTCAATTTAGTTTTACTTGTAACATGTGATGAACAAAATAAGAGCCTCCTATTTTTTATCCGTTTTGCTCTCTCAAATACCGAAATGAAAAACCAAATAGTGACTTTCAACAAATCTGCATACTCTTTTGTAACGTACATTTAAAATCATAGAACTATTTGAATTACGTTTTTACATACGTTAGCATTTAAAGACATTCAAATATTTAAAGCCTTTGTTTCTCTCATGAACACTTTCATTCCTATTGTTGTTCCTCAACAGCAACGAAATAAAAGCTGATTTATATCGTACTAGCTGAAAACTCGGCGTTGCCTGTGTATTTATTTATTCTGCCATTTTTCAGGTATATATTCATTTCTATATGGGCTATATGTCTGTAAAATCTCTCGGTAATTGATTAGTAGTAAAACTTTGTGCGTGATGGGGTGGTTTTCCATGAACGTTACTGTTTATGTGCTCATATATTACGAACTACGTATCGTAATGTGATATAATTTAGCAGATACATAAACTATATGCGTGCATACTGATGCTAAAATTTCGCACGGCTACAATTTGTAGTGTAGAAATTATAAAGTGTAACGTCATACCGAGAGCCGTAGTTTTACTCCATAAACAGCGGAAAAGTAGTAAGCGAGAAACTTTTTTCCTTTCATCATTTTACTATGGTTGCCAGCGAAATAAAGTTTAATAAATGTTTGAAATTAGGTTTAAAGTTTATTGCAAGTCGCTAAGTACTGTCATTCTCATACAGTGTATTTCGAAAGTCTCGTCGCATTATATGGAATTTTTTGCGATTTCTATTGGATATGACGTAATATCTTTTGAACCATGTCCCGTATGTGATTCTTAACCATGCAACAATTGTTACGTCACGGCAAGGAATGTGTGTACCAAATTTGGTTGAAATCGGTCCAATGGTTTAGGAGAAAATGAACAACATTTTCGCAAAATGCAGCAGTTTTTCGCGTATCTCATTGTTTATGACGTCATATCTCGTGAACTATATATCGTATGTGATTCTTACACTTACGGCGACCGTCCTCATGGATTGAAGCTTACGTGTACAAAATTTTATAAAGATTGGTTCAAAACTGTAGATTTTTATGCAACACATACAAATATACGGACACTCTGCTTTATATATTAGATTTTGTCTATCAGTCCTTACAGTTGCATTTTCGTTGATGAACAACATACTTCTAGTACGACATTATGTCACTTGGTATGCCGTGTAGCCACTTCTGAGGCATTAATCTGTCCATCTTGGAGGTTGTGTTGCGTTGCCATCTGTACGTGGCTGAGACTGTGAGCGTGAGTGTGGTTCCTTTTATTTTCTTCCAGCAGTGAACTATCTTGTTTTTGTGGCGAAGATTATGTCAGCATTATTGATCTGACAGTGATAACTCTCAACAAAATAAAATCCCAAGTAATAAAATACCTCGACACAAACGTCAATGTTGTGCTTAAAATATATAACGTAAAAAAACAATAGTTTGGTCAAAAATTTTATAACATATTATGTTGTTGTGTACTATATTACTACAGAAAGCAATGATTTTTAATTTTTGCAAAGCTGAATTCATAATGTGGGAATGAAAGGTTATCGGCTGTTTGGGCTGTAGTTTTATATTTTATGCACTATATTGTTCTCTACAATTCATAATATTCAAATTCGGTGAAAATCGAAATGTATCCCTTGGGTAGGTTTACATGTATCATCAGTGTGTGTTTTTGACGAGAAGAAACGTAAGTCGTCAAAAAAAAAAAATATTCGTTTACAATATTTCTAAATTATTTGTTATATGGTGTGAGAATTTACTTTTTGCTGATAATTATGCAGTATACAGGTGTCGTCATTGAATGACTGTAGTAGGACGTAAGATGACTTAATTTCTAGGTGCTGTGAGGAATGGCAGCTAGCTCTAAACGTACAAAAGTATAAGGTGATGCTGAATAGTAGAACAATCCCTTAATGTTCGAATACGGCACTAGTAGTGCGCTGCTTGAAAGAGTCGTGTCATTTAAATACATAGGCGTAACGCTGCACAGCGATATGGAATGGAACGAGCACATAAGGACAGTCGTAGGAAAGGTGATTCAAATTCAAAGTTCAAATGTTTGTATAGTCTATGGGACTTAACTACGGGGTCATCAGTCCCTAAACTTACAAACTACTTATGAAGTAGCTAACCCTACGAACGGCACAAATATCCATGCCCGAAGGGGGATTCGAACCCCCGACCGCAGTGTCCGTGCAGACCGTGACTGGAGCGTCTCAGTCCCCTCGGCCACCGCGGCCGGCTGCTGTGTGTAGATAATGTTAAGAACAAAGGGATTCAGTGAAGTATAAAAAACCTGGCAGTTCGTCTCTCATGCTTCCGCAATCCTTTTCTAGGTTGCTTAAAACCAAAGACATAAAAGAATATCTGAATGAAAAATACTCTTATTACAGAACAAGAAGATTCGAATATATCGTGGCCAGAGAGTGCATATAAAAGGGAACTGAGTTATAGACTTACCTCACAGCATCAAAAACTTTTAAATTAAAAATAATCTTAACATATTCACACAAATATATGGAAGATGACACGATTCATAATGTCAGGTTGCGTAACATTTGACATGGCATAATGTCATCCAAAATGTAAATTCTCATGTCATGTTACATCACAGTATATGCAGTTGAAGTTCAGGGTGCGTGCACCCCACTAGGGGATACTTACCGATGCAACGAGAGCTCACTGAGCTGGAAAATGAGTGTTAAAAGAAAATGCGAATTTTTGTTTAAATGATTCTGAAGCTGTCAGTTAATTGGAGAAGCTATTGTTTCTCTTTAACATCTTCGACTACGACGAGATCATATTCGCCTTGTTTTTCTGCTATGATAAGAGCATTTTTTCACTTTGGTTGCAACTTCTATTCTTACACCATAATTAATGAGCTGTCGTTGTAGACAGGGGTTGGTTAATTTAGAATAAATAAATGTGTGTTACTAACGATTATTTTACTGTTCTTACTTAAAAGCTGCAACTAACATTTATATGTTTATTCAAATATATATTTATTCTAATTCAGCCTGTGGATCACTGTTGCGATATCCCTATCTCAGTTTATGGCCGGCCGCGGTGGCCGAGGGGACTGAGGCGCTCCAGTCACGGTCTGCACGGCCACTACGGTCGGGGGTTCGAATCCCCCCTCGGGCATGGATATTTGTGCCGTCCTTAGTCTTAGTTAGTTCATAAGTAGTTTTTAAGTTTAGGGACTGATGACCCCGTAGTTAAGTCCCATAGACTATACAAACATTTGAACTTTTTTTTTTTTCAGTTTATGATATCGGACACTGAAACTATGACTTGTGGCTAATCTTTCCGGATGACCGATCACGAAGTACATGATACTCAAACATAATGTTCACACACACACACACACACAAACACACACACACACACACACACACACACACACACACACACACACACACACACACACAGGAACTAATATTTACCAATTATAATTCCAAATATGTTCACTTCCTCTATAATGCAAGTGTGACACGAATTACTAGCCCAAAATGTGAAGTATAAAAGCAACTCATGACCCACGCCCAATTATATAGTCGTTATTTCGCGGGATGTAATGTTCACAATGACGAGTCAGTAACTTCACAGATACTCTTTCACAACGCACCATGTATAAGCCCGCGGAATTAATGTAGTTCTTGTCGGCTTATATCATTCGGTAATGGAATGATTGCTTAATTATCATCGTGAGGAGGAGCGGACTAAACTACGTATCAAGTTAGCTGATCAGTATATTGTAACTTAAAGGCCTAACAATAGCGATCATTCGCCTTTATACGGTTTTAAAAACGAAAAAGGAAAGCTCATTGCAAACTCCATGCTGAGCAGTCTTTACTGTAATAATCATTACTCCTTTTACATTAAAAATTTGCGAATTGTATTGCAGTCAAAATGAAGTTAGGGTTAAGCTCTTACGAAAACTTTAATTACTCTAACTGATGGAAAATGATTTGGAAGCCAACTGACGGTTTCAAACGACGCGTTACACGAAACGATAAGTCGGAGGTTAGTAGAAACTAGACTAGGACATAAGCGTCCCACGAGTTGCCTACCTTGTTGTTGTGGTCGTTGTGGCCTTCAGTCGACAGACTTGTTTGATATTATTTCCGCTACCCTGTCCTATGCAAGCCTCATCATCTCCGAATAAGAACGACAATCTACATCCTTCTGAACTTGCTTACTGTATTCATCTCTCGGTCTACCTCTACCAATTCTACCCCACACAGTAGCCTGTAATGCGAAATTGCCGATGCCTTGATGTCACAGAATGTATTCCTTCTCTTTGTCAAGATGTACCAGAAATTTATTTTCTCCCCAATTCTATTAAGCACTTCTTTACTAGTTACGTCATTAACCAATCTAATCTTCATCATTCGTCTATGGCACAACATTTCAAATACTTCTGTCAGCTTTTCGTCTGAATTCCTTATCGTCCTTGTTTCACTCCCGTATAATGGTACATTACAGACAAATGTTTTCAGAAAGGACTTCATGACATTTAAATTAATATTGGATGTCAACATATTCCGCTTCTTCAGAAATACATTTCGTCCTATAGCCATTCTGCATATCTTCCTTACATCGGCCATCATATGCTACCCAAATAGCAAAACTCATCTTTATTACCCTTGTTTTACTCTTGTTAATGTTCACCTTAAACTTCATCAAGATACTGCCCATTCGGTTCAGTTGCACTTAAATGTCCTTTGCAATCTCATCTTCAACCCGTAAAATTCTTATTCCTTTTTCCTCAACTTTAATTCCTCCTCCAAATTTCTCCTTTCATTCCTTCCCAGCTTACTCATTCTACAGAGTGAATAACATTGGGGAAAGGCTACAACCCTGTCATTTACTCCCTTCTCAACTGCTATGTCCCTTTCATGGCTTTCGACTCTGATAAATGTTGTCTGGTTTTTGTACAAGTTGAACTTTTCTTAACTTACATTTTACCCATGTTGTGTGGCGGGGAACCCTGTACTGCTCATCACTGACGTCGCACTATTACCAGCGATGAACACGGTTCTGCAACACATGGTATGACCGTTACAGGCAATGTCGACCTGGGAAGAGGTACTATTCTCTCATTTACAAAAATTCTATGAAACAGCGGAAAGAAACTTAACGTTCAGTCGACAGCGTGGTCATTAGAGACGGAGCTTCCACTCGGAGGGTTTGGGTAAGCATGTTGAAGGAAATAGGCCGTGCTCTTTCAAAGGAACCATCCCGACATTTGCCTGGACTGATTTAGGGAAATCACGGAAAACCTAAATCAGGATGGTCAGAGGTGGATTTGAACCATCATACTCCCGAATACGAGTCCAGTGTGTACTATGAAACAGTCTCAGTTACAATAGATACCTGTTTTGAATGGAAACCTCCTTCTGTCTATAATTTAGACCGTTTTTACGGCGACAGAACGATCTTGGTAGTGGTGCATCAAGATCCATAATAACACGAACGTTAGCTGCCGACATTCTTGCAATGTTTTGGAGAGTCCCGATGATGGTACTCTTACTGTAATGGTGCGAGGAGCTGTTGGGTATCACTTCCGTTCATGACTGGCTGAAGTCGAGGAAACTCAGAGGCCACCACAACGGTACGTCACTGATACACTGCATTCTCATACGCTACTCCACATACTACGCGACCGCGGCAGCATTCCTCTACCAGGCGATACAAGGCCACAGTAATTCCGTCTTCACCTGGATACACGAGGTTTGGAGCTGAAATAGTGGCAACTCTGCTGTGGAGACACTATGCAATGGACTCTACTATTGTCGCTGATAGCAGACGTTGTTGCCATACCTACCTACCTCACCGGCGTGCAAACAATCGAGGGACACACCGTCACTTATGAGCGAGCGGTCTAACGTAACGCATTACGCTCCTCCACGGCAGACCGTCAATGCATAATATTACTTTTCGTTTTTGGAGCATCACGTGCGACTAGCTTTGCGGTGGAAGCGGCAACACTTTCTGCGGAACCCATGCATTATGTTGGACGACAATGCGTGGGCGCATATAGCGCAAGCTGTGGCTGCTCTGTTCCGTCGATGGGACTGGAATGTACTCCACCATGCACCACACAACCCGGACTTGAGTCCTTGTGACTTTGATTTGATTCCGAAGATGAAGGAACCACTTCTTGCCATTCGCTTCACAACTGTTCCAGAGATTCTACAGGCAGTAGACCGCTCCATTCGCACCATCCACAGAACAGGCTCTGCTAACGGAATACTACGCCTTCAAGACCTCTGGCAACGGGTTATACACACCGCTGGTGACTACTAAACAGGTGCAAACATGTAACGCTTTTGTATTGGTTGTGAATAAGTAGTTGCCACTATTATTCCACTCCTCGTATCTTTCTTACGAACATTCATGTGCCTCAAGATGTCCTTGTAGAATGCAGTCGATTTCAGTGAAGTTTTTTCATTCAGCAGCTGACGAATTATTGACACTGTCAATCTCAGAAATGCATCACAGCTATGAAACTTCGCTCTTCGAAAATGATCCATGTATGAAACTGTTAATTGCACTGATGACACGCAAAAAATAGCTTCAACCCGATTTCCGTAATAGTAGTATTGAGATCTTCCGAACGTTACCAATGATTTCGGAAATACGTAACGGGGCACCTTATGTTGGCAGGCCTAGGATACAAAAGATTGTTTGGTAATTGGCGAAAGTGGAATAGGAAATGGTTTAGTTCAGTTTTATCTGGTGTACTCCTACGTCAGGCTACATTACTTGGTGTTAAAGACGTCTTGTTCAGTTAGGTAACTATTGTCCGCTCCTAAACAGGCTCACAGTCATTATGTAATGAGTTGTATACTTCAACAGAATTCTATGCTATAAAGTAGGACCATAATAGAGAGCACCTGATGCGTTCTGTACAACAGTCACAGCATGCTTCGAACATAAGTAAAAATTCATATAATCTGGCTCGCTATGTAGTCGTATTGCCGAGTACCGGTTTGCATAAATCCAGTTGCTTATACCGACAAACGACCGCACTTGTGGAAATGAGCCACATCCGCATGCTGCAGCCTTAGCTTTTCAGGTATTCACGAGGCTGTTGAAAGTGCGAACGCCGTATACACGAGAACATCTTCCCCTTATAACGTCAACCTTTCCAGATCGTTTCCCTCGTTCAGTGCCGTAAATCCTTTAAGCGGTAGTAAAAAGAGCTCGTGACCTAATTTCAGTGGCAGATTACACCTTTAAAGCCCGTAAAAGCTTCCATAATTTTGTGCAAGTACCGCCTATTTATCACACTTCTCTGGGCAGCCTAAATTTAATCGCGTTGCTTTGCGGAAAGTGACATTTTACAAGACTTACTGACTGGTTATTTCCGATACTAAATGCAGAAACTCATTTAAGACCTCACGAAAACTTTATGAACACGGTTAGCTTAGTAGTACGTTTTTACAATCTACTGTAGCGCAAAAATTTAATCTGAATACTTGCATTATTTTGAATAACTTTCGGTGTTTAAACCGTTTGAACAACTTAGACGCAAACTACCGAATTTCCTTCTTGTGAAAATCTCGCCATTTTTAGGATACAACGCAGCAAGGTAGAATTATACAAGAAAATTAATACCCTCGGTAGACGGTGCTACGACGAATAAGAGCATAACCCATTTATACAGGGTGAATCACCTAACATTTGCACCGCAAATATTGCGGAAACGGAAAGTGCGGTTGATGTGCGTTTTTCACAGAATGGATTGGTAGTCAGGTACTCGTATTTTTAGCCAACGAACAGATTGTAATATTACTTATAAAGTGTATTTTTATGCAAACTTACAGCGTTTAAAAGGAACAATGCCTATAGAGATTAAAAAACTAAAAGTAGGGTGCACAGAATGTTCGTTGCAGGACTCTAGTGCTAGTCGTTTACGAGATATCGTCTTTGCAACGTTCCAGCACCGACACAATACCTTGGTAACACACACTAAATAACAACACAAATCCATACACTAGTAACGTGGATTCCAATCAGTAATGCTACAAATGACCATCACAGGTTGTGTTCAAAGTGACCACCGGCAGCAGAATTACTCCTGTCAGTCTGGTATGGAACGACCGCTGCACACGTGCTAGCATTTCAGCGGATATGTCCGAGCAGGCTGCAGTAATACGTCGTTGCATATCATCGGGTGTGGTTGGTATGTCCTTGTAGACAGCATCTTTCAGCTTTCCCCACAGGAAAAAAGTCTACAGGCGTCAAATCAGGGGAACGGGCGGGCCAAGGTATAGGTCCTCTGCGTCCAATCCATCGATTTGGGAACAATTCATGAAGACATGCTGTAGTAATTCGTGCACTATGGGCTGGACAGCCATCACGTTGGTACTATAGAATCCTCCTAGTCTGCAGAGGAACGTCCTCTAGCATCCGTGGAAGATGGTTTGATAGTTCCGTCTATGAAATACGGGCCTATGAGCTGCTAGTTCACTATCCCACACCACACGTTTACACTCCATGGACGCTGACGGTCCATCTGTCGAAGCCAAGAGGGATTGTCAGCAGACCAGTAGTGCATGTTTCTGAGGTTTGCCTGGCCATGGTTAGTAAATTTGGCTTCATCACTAAACAAGATACATGATACTTCTGGAGTATCCTGTCATAAGGCCCATCTACAGAACCTAACATGATCCTCAAAATCGTTTCCATGCAGCTCCTCATGGAGAGAGATGTGATGTGGATGGAACCTATGTCGATGGAGAGTGCGTAGAACACTTGCCTGGCTCATGCCACTCCTCGTGCGATTGCGCGGTAGCTGACATGCGGATCAACTGCAACAGCAGCACGAAGATCAAATTCCCCCTCATCTGTCGTCACTTGTTTCCTTATTTTACGTTGTTACACTACCACTTTCACGTGACTGGTTGAAGAGGTTGATGAGTAATTGCCGAGATGGGTGACGTCTACTGGGATATCTTGTCGCATACACCGTACAAAGATGACTGAGATTCTTCCTATA
Source organism: Locusta migratoria (assembly GCA_026315105.1). Classification (NCBI taxonomy): domain Eukaryota; kingdom Metazoa; phylum Arthropoda; class Insecta; order Orthoptera; family Acrididae; genus Locusta; species Locusta migratoria. The sequence goes on along the minus strand of CM048744.1, from coordinate 214,138,783 downwards.
CTCTCCATACACCATGAGCATGTCGGTTTTTTCTGTATTGGTAAAACCCATCGTCACTAACGAATTACCGATTGGACTGTTACACGATGACTAGCGAGCCGCAGTGCACTCAAGAAACACACATGCACACTATAATCAAACATAACATCATCGTACCTAGCAACTATGCGGGTTGACTGGCACATGCAAATGTCTGTGTGGGAACGTTTCAAAAGACGATAACTCATAAACGACTTGCACTAGAATCCTGCAACGAATACTACTGATATTCTAGTGCACCCTACATTTTGGTTCTTAATGTCTACAGGTATTGTTCCCATTTAAAAAAACTGTCTGTTTGCATAATAAATACACTTTTTAAGTAATATTACAATCTGTTTGTTGGCTAACAATACGAGCCCCTGTGCACCAATCCATTCTGTGAAAACCGAACATCAATCGCACTTCGCCTTTTCGCAATATTTGCGATGCAAGTGTTACGTGATTCGCCTGGTATATAAGCTGTAAACTCCGTCCGACAGGCCTCAGAGGCCCCCTGGGTACTGACCGGCCGCCGTGTCTTCCTCTGCCCGAAGGCGTCACCAGATGCGGTGTGGAGGGAAACGTTGATTTCTACATCTACATCTACATACATACTCCGCAATTCACCGTAAGGTACGTGGCGGAGGGCACACTGTACCACTACTAGGCATTTCCTTTCCTATTCCACTCCCACATTGAACGAGGAAAAAAAGAATGCCTATATGCCTCCGTACGAGCCCTAATTTCTCTTATCTTGTCTTTGTGATCTTTACGCGAAATGTAAGTAGGCGGCAGCAAGATCGTACTACACTCAGCTTCAAATTCCGGCCCTCTAAATTTACTTAACAGAAATTCACGAAAAGGACGTCGTCTTTCTTCCAGCGATCCCCAATTGAGTTGCCGGAGCATTTCCGTGACACTCGCGCATTGGTCGAACCTACCGGTAACAAATCTAGCTGCTCGCCTCTGAACCGCCTCTATGTCTTCCTTCAAACCGATCTGCTGCGGGTCCCAAATACTTGCGCAATACTTAAGACGTGGTCGTACAAGCGTTTTATACGCGGTCTCCTTTACAGATGAAGTACATCTTCCCAAAATTCTCCCAATAAACCGAAGTCGGCTGTCTGCCTTACTCACAACTGTCCTTACATGCTCGTTCCATTTCATATTGCTCTGCAATGTTACGCCTAGATATTTGAACGACGCGACAGCATCAAGAAGCTCACTACTAATGCTGTATTCGAACATTATAGGATTGTTTTTTCTACTCATGCGCATCACCTTACATTTTTCTACATTGAGAGCTAGCTGCCATTCTTCGCACCAACTAGAAATTTTGTCTAAGTCCTCCTGTATGCTATTACAGTCAGTTAAAGACGACACCCTCCCATACACCACAGCATCATCAGCAAACAGCCGCAAATTACAACTTACTCTGTCCATTACGACTGGTTACGACTGTATTTTGTGATTCAGTGCGATATTTATAATCTGGTGTCTCAACTCCTTACTTGAGGTTTCCAAATTGTTTACTTAAAGCGAGGATCCGTGGGGCTACCACAATAGTGAAAAAATCATTCCCGTTGTCCTCTAATATGTTTACCCCAGGCTGCCAGTACACCTGTGTAGCGTGGACAGTGTGCGGTTGTCATCATCTCGTAAGGGATATTTGCCCATTCTTCCATGAGTCTAATAATCAGCTCTGTAGCCGTTGTGGTCTGCCAAGTGCATCGCGGACATGCTCAAAATGATTTAGGTCCGGTGAACAAGCTTGCAACTCTATTGGTTCAGTTCCCCCAGCTTGAAGCATGTTGTCCACCAGAGTAGCTGTGTGGGGGTGAGCGTTATCGTTCCCCGCGGTGGAGTAGCCGAGCGGTCTAAAGCACCTCGCTGCGGAGCGCGAAGTTGCTCGCCGTGGAGGTTAGAGTCCTCCCTGGGGGAAGGGTGTGTGTGTGTGTTGTCCTTAGGTTAGTTTATCTAGGTTTAAGTAGTCTGTAAGCTACGGACTGATAACCACGTAGTTTGGTCCGATAGATTTACAGACATTTGAATTTCGTTATCGTTCACCAGAAGGAACCCATCTCCTATGCCATCAGCGAAGGGCATAACAGAAGGTCGAAGGATCTCGTCCCATACCTCTGAGCAGTCTAATCGCCTTTCTGAACACATACATGCCCGTACGTCCACCAATACCGAAACCGTCTCGTCCACGACCACGAGCTGGTTGTGTTCCCTGCACATACGCAGGATTATTCTGACTTCCACGTTCTCTCCAGATGAAGGAGAACGACGATTGTCCGGCGGAACACAAAATCTTGACTCCACGCCTTTCGTTACGACTCGTATCCTGATGTTGTCTGACAAGTTTCTGCAGGCGAAATGGGGTCTTGATTTTAATGCAACACACGCCGTAGGCCTCCGTGCGTAGAGTCCTATGCTATTCCGGACTGTCTGTGTTGATACGGCGCGTCCTGTCGCTGCCTAGAGGGTGCGTTGCAGCTGTCAATGGGAGGCCGTCAATTGTGAAATTCAGATTCGATTCATACTGCGCATAATAAAAGCTCATGGCCAGAGGTGTTATTTGGCAAAGCACCAAGTTGCACTTCTCAGCCGCTGTCGAGAAAATAGACAATTAAAAAAGCCGTTGCGGTGAAATACTCTCTACGATGAGTAATATTGTACAGAGGCGTGGCGTAGCGGTAGACGCTCGGGTTTGTAATCCAAAGGTCGCCGGATCGAATCTCGCGGCATGCAACTTTTTATTATTATTCATTTTTTTTTTTTTTTTTTTTTTTTTTTTTTTTTTTTTTTTGTAATTTATATATATCGCACGAACCAGAGTGATAGTTGTCATGGAAATATGGAAAGCAGAAAACAGCACGGCATCGAGCACATTTGATGAACCTGATTGACATTCTGAAAAATTGTTCTATCGTTCGTCAGATTTGACTTACACTATACGTATACGTTTCGGAATATTGTTTATACTTATTCCGTTAACTATACGTGGTAAACATGAAGACAATTAATAACATTTGTGAAATACAATTTTGTTTGCGGAAAACATAATGATGCTCGAAGTCGCCAGTTGCATATAATAAGTTGTTTGAAAGTCGTTTGTCGTGGAAAAACTGGTGACTTCCCACATCAAATGTTATTAATTGTCTTCACATTCTTTTTTTTTTAACTGTCGATTTTCTCGACAACGGCTGAGAGGTGCATCTTGGTACTTTGCCAAATAACACCTCTAGTCATGAGCTTTTATTATGCGCAGTATGAATCGAATCTGAATTTCACAATTGACGGCCTCCCCTTGTGAGTAGCATTCAGCCTCCTGTCACGAAGGGCTGTTAACCGGAGTTAACCGTTACCTCTTGCTGATGTTATTCGTGTACAACTTTGGACTTGCCTTCTTTTAAGGTTTGCTGTTGTCTAAAATGGGGTGTAGGTCCTGGAAATTACACTTTAAAATACTTCAATAGTTGCAGAGTCTTGTCTCAGTGTCTGTCGCGCTTCCAAGCTTCCTGTGGCTCTCCATGTTATAGCTACGTTGTTGCATTGAACTAGCTGCTCGCTACACTATCTGAACACAATTGCTTGTGTAATTCGTTTGGTAGATGAAACACAAGTCAACTATAACGCCCTATGCATCATCTTTCCGGTATTACCCGTATCTCGGTTCTTGTGTTTTTGTAGTATTCACTCCGTAGAACAGACATAAAAACATCGAACCGTTCCTTTTACCGATGACAGTACTTCAAAACCTGGATATCCAAACTGATCCCGTAATTATTTTGACCAGTGTATCTAATATATAAAGCAGAGTGTCCGTATATATGTACGTGTTGCATACAAATCTACAGTTTTGATCCAATCTTTCTCAAATTTTGTACACGTATGCTTCAATACACGAGGACAGTCGCTGTAACTGTAAGAATCACGTACGACATATAGTGCACGAGATATGATGTCATAAACAATGAGATGTCCGAAAAACTGCTGAATTTTGCGACAATGCTGCTCATTTTCTCCTAAACCATTGGACCAATTTCAGCCAAATTTGGTACACACATTCCTTACCGTGAGGTAACAATTGCTGCATGGTTAAGAATCACATACGGCACATGGTTCGAAAGATATTACGTCATAACCAATAGAAATCGAAAAAGATGCCATATAAAGCGGCGAGACTTTCAAAATACACTGTTTGAGAATGACAGTACGTAGCCACTTGCAACAAACTTTAAACATAATTTCAAACATTTATTAAACTTTTTCTCGCTGGCAACCATAGTAAAATGATGAAAGGAAAAAGGCTTCTCGCTTATTACTTTTCTGCTGTTTATGGAGTAAACCTACAGCTCTCGGTATGACGTTACAATTTATAATTTGAACACTACAAATTGTAGGGACTGGAAATTTTACAGACAGTGTACACATATAGAGTTGAATGTAGATTCTAAATTGTATCACATTCCGACTCGTTGTTCATGAGATATGAGCACGTAAACAGTAACGTTCCGCTGTGCATGCAATAAAACTACAGCATTCGGTATCACGTTACAATTTATAATTTCTAAACTACAAATTGTAGCCGCAGTAAATTTTACAGACAGTATACAAGCATATAGTTGAGTGTAACATCTAAACTGTATCACGGCACGACACGTAGTTCATGAGATATATGCATATAGTAACGTTCATGGAAAACCGCCCCATCACGCACCAAGTTTTAATCTATTACTTTTTTACTACTAATTGTATTCCAAAATTTATTTTACAGACAGGCAGCCCCTATACAAATGAATATATACCTTAATAAAAATGGGAGCAATAAATAAATAAATACCCGGGCAACGCCGGATTTTCAGCTAATATGTTATAAATGCCAATGTTTGTGTACAAGTATCTTAGTCTGTAAAATTGAGACTAATGTACGACTTGTTGGAAATTTTAACAGTCGTGCACGATGAAATCGATGAGTATCGGACCTCGGATGTCGAAAAAATGGTGAGCATTGTTAAGGCGTTTCGTACGTTTTCATTTTCACACACCTCGTTTAAACTTACGAAGGTAGCCAATGCACTCTGTGTCATCACTGTGTTGCAGTGGCGTAAAAGTCGCGCAACTGGGCACACAATTTAGACTTCCTACAATGATGTAATCCATGGTGATCGACTGGAGCTGCAGGATCTACAACAGTGGCAGTTCTTTCGGACATACATATACGTATTGTTTGTGTGTGTGTGTTTTCGTATTTGCTTCTGATAGACACAGACACAGGGCAAGATAAATGTTTTGCATTTTAAGTTAAATGTTGCACAGCAACTTTAAATACTCTGCCAGGCAAACGAAAGCGTTTGTGTATCAGGCAAATATCTAATTTTATCTAAACACTGCAAAAAGCATCTTGCTTTCATATCAGTATAAAAAAAAATCTGTTCACAGGAAATAATCTGCTTTCAATTGCGATGGAAAAGCAAACCTGAAGTTGCGATGCAGCAAAATCTGCTGTCCTTTGATGTTTACAAATAACGCGTATATCGCGCTGCAAATAAATTCGACGTTTTTAGAACTGCTGTTCCGGGGCGAACTTATTTGCCCTGACAGGGGGCTTTAGCTTCTGTCTCTGCTGTTATTTTCGAGAGAGCGCTTAACGCGACACGAGAGCTCTAGTAATTTGATCGCGAGCCTCTGGTATCGAACACTGAACTTTGTTCAAGGTCCCTAAATGGGCTTGGAGTGGGTTCGTTTGGTAACTATCTATGAAATAACTGGAAAGTGAAGTGGTTGGCAGGACTGCTGGTAAACATTATTTTTGTATTGACGTGGCTCAAATTTCAAGAAAGTTACTACTGGCAGTATTTTTCTAGTAGCTGTCTTAGCTAACCATTGTAAATCTTTCGTAAAAACGGAAAAGTATTATCACAAGAAGATAGTGATGCAAGTATAACAGAGGATTGGGAGATTGTTGCGGATTCACATCTGACCATAAATACTTCGTAAAAGCTGTGCATTCTTACTAAATTGCGGACTTACGTTAGATATTTGTTTGTAATAAATATTACACATCGTGGTACCGTATTAGAACGTCGAAACTTATGTTCCGTTGGTTCGCTGGGATGTAACTGTAAAATACTGTTACGCAGATATGTAACTAATGTATTAGGGAAACAAATGATTTGACACGAGTTAAAACAGATACATCACTTTTACTGGAAATGATCTGGAAAACTAATTATTATTATATTGCTATAGATATTGTGTACTATGTTGCCATTGGCATATTTATCGATAAAATTCATTCTGTATTGGAGACGAATAAACCAAAATAGTTTTGAAGAGAAGACCGAGAAAATAACATTAACATCGCAATGGTCGATTTTAACATTTTATTCCTTCTAACATAGCAAAAATAATAATTTGACAGCATTACAAGAAATACGTCATTATGGTTTATGGTCGATAGCATAGAACAATACTTAGGCGTAATTTATCGTTGGTGTCAGTTTTATAACTGAGCTAAGAACCCCATTTCAGGTAATTTCAGTTCACTTTTGTCATCTAGATCCTTTTATTCTGTTATGATCGTTTGTCAATACCTGTTAAAATAGTAAAAATCAACTCTTGGCAATGTTATTCAAAATCCTAATGGCTTATTTTGTTTTGAATGTGCTGTGGCTCTTTCATGTTTATTTAACATTTTTACAGTGTGACAACAAAAGTGGCTTCATCCTCATTTTAAAACAAGGAAAAACACTGACTACCTGTTTAGACGATTAGTTAAGACAGTAATATATATATAATTTTTCCAAGAGATAATATGAAAATGAGGATGACTCGAATTTTTTGCAAAGCACTTCGTGGCATGTATAGTAAAAAAGGAGATCATGATGTACCAGTAAAACAAATATTCTGACTCATCTTTTTCTTTTAAACTTTGTGAATTGAACAAACCTCAAAGAAGGAATTACGATTTTGTGAGTAATGACTGTAATGCTGATGCCTTCAGAAATGTTAGAATTGTTACAGGCAAAACAATAAATTCTTGTGGGTAGACAATACGTATGACTTAATTATGTGGCTTCTTGTTATTTACATAACGTTTCACAAGTTATATTCACAATCTAACTTCCCATGATAGTCCCATATATATATATATATATATATATATATATATATATATATATATATATATATATATACTATTCGTACTCTGGGAATAACGTATTTTTCCAGTCGCTGGAGCGCTGTTTCGTGATAGGCTACTGAGCTATTGTCTGAGTACAACGTAATTTAGATTAATTTTTACCTCCTTTTTACTATTGGAACTGAATGTAGTGACATGTAATTTGGCATGAAGTAAAAAATAGCTCCAAGTTTGTCTTTCTTCAATTTTCTTACCAACATCAAAGAGAGTGATCGGATACATTACTGAACTGTTTATTTACCTTTCGATTTTAACCTCCTGGTATTTAATTTTTTGTTTTTGTTTTGTTTTGTTTAAATCACGTAAAAGGTTAGTAATCAGAAGAACCCTTAGCTTTAGAAGAATGACGTATACCTGCACAACAATGTGAAATATCGGTCTTTGCACTACCAAACATACCAGTGAATGTTAAACATATAAATTTGTATGGAATTCAATACCTGATCATTTACCGTACATCTCCAGCTAAGAAAAAATCACACAGACTTCATAGTAAACCATAAACTGCAATAAAGTGTTTCTTCTGACAGAAGAGACCAATTCCACAGTTATTGCTACACAGGACACACAATCGGAAAGAATCTGCAAGGTATTCGTTTTTGCAGAAAAATAGTAACAATCTAGGAAAAATATTCGTATAAAAAGCCCAAGTGAAGAATGAGAATGTGTCAAGGTGTCTATCAGAGTAAGAATGGAAAGCAGCAGAAATGCTGTTAATGCTCATCATGCATGGAATATGTATTCATATATTTTTTAATGTAATGCAATCAACCAGTTGCGTAAAAACTCTGACAAAACAATACAAATCACAACATCATTGTGGTGTGAAAGGACATGAAGCAACTCATGTTCCTTCAGTTCCTTCATGTCCTTCACATCACAATGGTGCTGTGATTTGTATTGTATTATATTATTAAGGACAACGTCGTCATTTACCGATTTGAACAACCTTCCTCGTAAGATTTCATTTTGACATCATGTTTCTCATGGAAACTTTTAAATTCATCTGATGTAGTTACATCTAGCGGTGACAAAACAGGAAAAGAACCATAAATTTTGCTTAACCTATATATAAACACCGGTTATACACGTAATCCAAAATACTGTTTTGTGGATAAATTGTAGTTAATGCTAGTTAGTTAGTGAGTAGTTTTATATTTATTTCACAATTATTCACTTCCCTTGACCATTTACTAATTCTTTAAATGCAAATATGTAACAACTGAGCCGGCCGCGGTGGCCGAGGAGACTAAGGCGCTCCAGTCACGGTCTGCACGGCCACTACGGTCGGGGGTTCGAATCCCCCCTCGGGCATGGATATTTGTGCCGTCCTAGTTCGTAAGTAGTTCATAAGTAGTTTGTAAGTTTAGGGACTGATGACCCCGTAGTTAAGTCCCATAGACTATACAAACATTTGAACATTTGATTTTGTAACAACTGATTCGAAGAAATATTCAAATGTTTGTATACCTACTACACCAAAGTGCTATGGTCATCAGACGCTAGACTGATGAACTACTTAAATTAGGTCAGGTAGTGGCAGAACTGAAGTTGTGAGACGGCACCGTGAGTCGTGTCGGGATTGCGCAGTGGTAGAGCGCTTGCCCGCGAAAGGTCCCAGGTTCGAGTCCCGGTTCCAGTACACAATTTTAATCTGCCAGGAAGTTTACTTTAATTTGCTCAATGGACAACACTCACATTCATGTCAGAGAGAGGAGTCGAACCACCGGCGGGAACGGCTGGCCAGTCCGTACCATGACGCCTTAGATCACGCGTCCATCCCGCGCGGCAACTGTTTCGTTACTTCAGTGGAATAGTAGGGGCGCTAGTGTTGTTAAAACTGTCAGAAGAGTAACAACGTTCTGACGGTAACAACTTCCTCATCTACTGTTTGTCACGAATGTGCCAGACGCTGCACTCAGGAGCTCCTTTATAAACAGCGCTGTTTGTTTACGACAAGAAACTCAATTCCGAAATTAATGAGCAGCAGATTCGACGTAGGCATATGATCTCTCCCGAAATTCATTAGTCTTGTTTCTGCGAACTCAGGCTTAACAGTAAACATCCGAATTACTGCTGACGAATATTTTCTTACAATCCGACCATCGTTACCCTTAAAACATTGTTTCCCAATTAAGAGCCACTAGCTTTCTCTTTGATTTGAATGCCAATACTGGCGGCCGACACACCGGCACTCTACAAAGGGTTTAGAGACTACTTCATAACAGGTACTACTACGTCTTCTTCCTTGCAGCAGAACCGATAACCACTCTAGACTTAAAATTGACTTTATACTTCCTTGCGTTTAATATTACGCACCGCCTTAAATTTCGAAAAAAGGTAATAACTCATACACAAGAAACAGTTATTCCTTCTCAAATATCTCATGCCAAGGATTATCAGCATATATTCATGCCGCGTGGATAGCCGCGTGGTCTAATGCGTCATGCTACGGACCGGGCGGACGTTCGAGTCCTCTCTCGAGCATGGGTGTATCTGTTGTTCCTAACGTAAGTCAGTTTAAGTAGTTCGTAAACCTAGGAGATTGATGACCAAAGTAGTTAAGTCCCATAGACTTATAAACATTAGAACGTATCTCCCTCTCCCTCTCCCTCTCTCTGTTTTTTTTTTTTTTTTTTTTTTTTTTTTGAGGGGGGGGGGGGGGGGGGGGGCACTAGGGCACTAGATGTTCGCTGTTTGCAAGGTGAATAGACTCTCTCTTGGCGGTAGTTGATGTAGGCAATCATGAAGACATTTATCATTTACGGTTGGCCCCACAACCCACCATTTCGAGTGTCAATGTAATATGCGCGCACTCCGTACAAACGTTGATTAAAGTAAAGAAAAAAAAAGTGTTCAAATTTTTGTGAAGCTTATGGGACTTAACTGCGGAGTCATCACTCCCTAGACTTCCAAACTACTTAAACTAACTTACAGTAAGTGCAACACACACATTCCCGAGGGAATCGTGCAGGGAAGAGTCCTCTGCAGTCGAGCAGGTCACTGTATCCTCGGTGGCGGAATGGTCAACGCGTCTGCCTAGTAAGCAGTAGATCACGGGTTCGAATTCCGGCCGGGCACAAATTTTCATTCACCACAGTTTGGTATTCCATCTAAACCTAATACAGTGAAGCCATAACATTGCAAATTGCATTTTATTTAATTCATTTGAACGCTGTAATTCGTCAGGTAAAGACGTTAGAAGTAAAAGTGTTCAAATGTTTGTATAGCTTATGGGTCATCAGTCCCTAAACTTACAAACTACTTATGAACTAGCTAAGACTAAGGAGGGCACAAATATCCATGCCCGAGGGGGGATTCGAACCCCCGACCGTAGTGGCCGTGCAGACCGTGACTGGAGCGCCTCGGCGCATGTGAAACGGTGTTCCTCTGAGTCAACTAAGTTACAGGTGATGCAATTAGGCGTTTCTGCGAGATGAATTGCGTGCAACTTTGAATTTGTGGGAATTTTCCTGTTAACTGCCGTGTACCATGTCGACCGCACGTTAGTCGGTAAATAAGGGTCTTGAACGTTTTCCCAGATCTTTTCCCAGTTGTATTCTTTGTACTTCTCCTCTTCCCCTCGGCCACCGCGGCCGGCTATTAAATGTTCAAATGTTTGTTAAGCTTATGTTCAAAATGTTCAAATGTTTGTAAAGCTTATGGGACTTAACTACGGGGTCATCAGTCCCTAAACTTACAAACTACTTATGAACTACTTACGAACTAGGGGGGCACAAATATCCATGCCCGAGGGGGGATTCGAACCCCCGACCGTAGTGGCCGTGCAGACCGTGACTATAGCGCCTCAGTCCCCTCGGCCACCGCGGCCGGCGCGGCCGGCTGTTAGAAGTAGCAGGAGAGGAAGGACAAATACTGACTTAAAGTAAAAGATAATGAATGAAGGCGTATTCTCTTTCCAAAAAATGAACGTGTGTTGCATATGTGTGCGCACTTTGTGCTAACGTCGGCAGGACGACGGTCGCCACTTGGGTTCAGAGACCCGGTCGGCAGCCCCCGTTCCAGAGTGGACGGGCAAATTTTCAGAAATAGCAGCCGTCCGGCGACTCATTACGCAGTAGAGTGACTTCGGCCGGCAGATGGCAAGGGGGGAAAGCGGAGGGGACGAGGAAGGCCGAAGCAAAATTAGCACAAGCGCTGCACCGCACCGTACCGTACCGCCGCCGGACCAGGGGGCTCTCCCTGTAGCGGACGGCGCGGCGCTCAGAACTCCATTACTGGCGCAAATGACTGTACGTGCTGCAGCGCGCTTTCTACCGCTCGACGTCACAGAGGCCGCGAGAACTCGGGGCCTGACTCCTACGTGACGTACTTCATCACCGGGAGATTTAGTGAACACTGTTCTATCGCTCATAGCTCCCATTCCTTTCAGTAGAACATCATTGCCTGTGTAATTATCAGCCGGCCGCGGTGGCCGCGGGGACTGAGGCGCTCCAGTCACGGTCTGCACGGCCACTACGGTCGGGGGTTCGAATCCCCCCTCGGGCATGGATATTTGTGCCGTCCTTAGTATAAGGTGGTTGATAAGTAGTTTGTAAGTTTAGAGACTGATGACCCCGTAGTTAAGTCCCATAAGCATAACAAACATTTGAACATTTGTAATTATCAAAACGTGAGGTACGCCGAGATAATAAGTGTTCGTGCTATGTATACAGGGTGAATCACCTAACAATATTGCGGGATCAGAAAGTACGATTTGTGTTGTTGTTGTGGTCTTCATTCCGGAGACTGGTTTGATGCAGCACTCCACAATATCCTATCCTGCGCAAGCCTCTTCATCTCCACATAAGAACGGCAACCTACATCTGTCTGAATCTGTTTACTGTATCCATCTCTTGGTCATCCTCTGCTATTTTTACCCCACACACTTCCCTCCAACGCTAAATTCACAATTCCTTGATGTCTAAGAATGTGTCCTACCAATCTATCCCTTCTTTTAGTCAAGGTATGCCAGAAATTTCTTTTCTCCCCAATTCTGTTCAGTACCTCCTCATTAGTTACGCGATCCACCCACCTAATCTTCAGCATTCTTCTGTAGCACCATATTTCAAAAGCCTCAATCCTCTTCCTGTCCGCACTGTTTATCGTCCATGTCTCACTTCCATACAAGGCAACACTCCATACAAATGCCCTCAGTAAGGATTCCTTAGGCTTAAATCAATATTCGATGTTAACAAATTTCTCTTTTTCAAAAACGCTTTTCTACCCATTGCCATTCTGCACTTTATATCCTCTGTACTGCGACCATCATTTGTTATTTTACTGCCCAAGTAACAAAACTCATCTACCTCCTTTATTGCTTCGTTTCCCAATCTAATTCCTTCAGCATTACCTGATTTTCTTACACTGCATTCCATTACCCTAGTTTTGCTCTTGTCCTTTTGCTCTTATATGCACCTTTCAGCACACTGTCCATTCCGTTCAATTGCTCTTCCAGGTCCTTTGCTGTATCTGACAGAATTACTATGTCATCGGCAAAACGCAATGTTTTTAATTCTTCACCCTGAACTGATTTGTACTTTTTACAATTTACTATGGAGACGGAGATTAATGGACAGTTTCAGTGATTAAACGTGCAGATGGGACTCTGGGTCATAGAGTATACCGATCGGTATCTCCACAAAGATTTGAATCATCATTCCAGGCAGAAGGGAGGTGTTATTAAAACATTAGTGGACATGGCTAATAAAATCTGTGAGCCAGCTTATTTGCAAGAGGAACTCGATCATTTACGAAGCTCATTTCAGAAAAACTGATACAGTGATAAGGAGATAGATCTAGCACTCCAGCCCAGAAGACAAATGCCTGCTAACCTCCAACAACAACATCAACAACAACCTTTGGCGGGGAAAGTGTTTATCCCATTCATCCACAATATCACGGACCGCATTGGGAAAGTAGTGGCCAAGTTTAGAGTCGAAACAATGTTGTTCAAATGTTCAAATGTTTGTAAATCTATCGGACCAAACTGCGTGGTTGGCAGTCCGTAGCTTACAAACTACTTAAACCAAGGTAAACTAACCTAAGGACAACACACACACCCATGCCTCAGGAAGGACTCGAACCTCCGCAGCGAGACGCTTTAGACCGCTCGGCTACTCCACCGCGGCGAAACAATATTCAAACCCACCAAAAAAAGATCAGTGAATACTTACGATCAACGAAAGATGCGCGACACCCTTTGGCTACTCCGAGTATGTATAAGATTCCATGTAGTTGTGGGAAGATTTATATTGGAACAACGAAAAGAAGTATCAATACTCGTCTAGCGGAACACAAAAGGAACTGCCGACTGGGAATTACGGACAAATCGGCCGTAGCAGAATATGTTTTTGAAAACGGTGACCACAAAATAAAATTTAGTGAGACAAGCGTGCTAGCTAAGATATCGCATTATTATGCACGTATGAATAGAGAGGCTATAGAGATTTTTAAACACCACAATAATTTTAACAGAAAGGAAGAAGGCTTGAAGTTAGACAAGATATGGCGGTCTACTTTGTACCAAAGATGTGACAATCGATTACCTTTGATCGACAGTAATGACGCCAGCCAGAGATAGTTTTACTGTTGACATCACGTGACGAGTGGTGGCGCCCTCTATGCCCTCTATATATGCAGGATCTCCACGGCCCATCAGCCAGTCGTCGACTCACCTCAGAAGATGTCCGCAGCCGGCAACGAAACGTCAGGGGAAGGAATTTCTACTGTTCGACCACGGCCTCTCAGCACGGAAATTTTAATTACAGACAGTACGATTGATGTGTGGTTTTCACAGAATGGATTGGTAGTCAGGGGCTCATATTTTTATACAATAAACAGAGTGTAATATTACTTAGGAAGTGTATTTTTATGCAAACATACAGTTTTTTAAATGGAACACTGGTTGTTTCTATCACACAGTGGAATTGTTGGCACCAGCTGTGTACAAAGAATTTTGAATGACATTTTTATCACGTTTAGTTTGGCAGAACTAAAAGAGATCCGTCAAATTTCGTTTCTACGATAAATCGAACAAATACTGAGGGTCTCCATTCAGGTAAATGCGTAGGAATTACAATCATGGACAACTGTATTTGGGATGGCCATTCAGGGAATATTGTGGGGAAAAGTAACCAAAGAGAACGCTTTGTTGCCAGAATAATTATAACATACAAGTAAAAGACTACCTACAGTAAACTCCTAGGTCCTATGAGAAAATACTGCTGCACGTTATGATGTCTTTACGAGGTAGCATTAGGGAAGATCAAAGAAGGGCTACCCGTTCAGTATTATCACGCAATAACGGAGTGAGACTGTCACGGATATGCGAGTTAGACTGGCAGTCACTAAAACAAAAGTGATTTTTTTTTCGTTCCGGTGATATCTATTTGCCAAAATTTCAGTTACAAGCTTTCTCCGATTGCGAAATTTTTTTATTGATCCCTACCTACAAAGGTAGAGATTATATTCTTAAAAAATAAATAAGTAAATAAAGGAAATCAGCGCTGAAACCAAAATACGTAGACTCAAGTTCTTCCCTTGATCTGTTGAGAAGTGGAGTGGTAAAGAAATGGTTTGAAAATGGTTAGGTGAACTCTCTCCCAGACACGTAGTTTAAATTGCAGAGCAGCGCTTAGATGTAGATGATTTAGATGTAAATATAAATTCTGGCAGAGATATGAGGTGGATGGCATTAGTAATTTGAGAATTCGGATTTTCTATCATCATTCTCATTCTGCAAAGATACACCGTAATATGCAGTGATTACACAGGAAGAAGACGACAGCAAGTGAACGGTAGCATTCTACTGGGGCAGAGCGATGTCTTGAAGACGCGCAACTTACATAATGGTAATGAGATCCCCCCTACCCAGCCAGCCCTATTGTGCTGTTGGTTCATTGTTCCTGCCGAAGTCAGGGGTGACTTCGAACCGCAACTTCCTATGTGATGACGCTGCTCTTCATACAATACAATAACTTTGCCTCAGTCTACGTTTGCGACACCTACAGCTTCTGCAATATTCAAAGCAAAGTAATAACGGTTGTTTAATGCAGGACTGCACTTCCGTTGTTAGCAGTCAGATGGTGACATCACATAAAATATCCATTGAAGAGGCGAGGAGGACAATTGTGTTGCCAGACTGTGGCGTAGCCGATCGAATTTCGCTTCCGGGTCCCTCCGCCTACTCACTGTCCCATGACCGTAACCCTAGTCGGTCTTGCGGCCTGCTTTCGCGCTCTTAATTTATCAAGCCAGTCTCTTAACTTTGCTCCAACACTGACAGATTCTGCAGTTCTGCATCTACATGAGATACTCCGCAAATCACATTTAAGTAGCTGTCAGAGGGTTCGTCGAACCACCTTCATACTACTTATCTCCAATTCCATTCTCGAAGAGCGCGC
Source organism: Locusta migratoria (assembly GCA_026315105.1). Taxonomy (NCBI): domain Eukaryota; kingdom Metazoa; phylum Arthropoda; class Insecta; order Orthoptera; family Acrididae; genus Locusta; species Locusta migratoria. The sequence continues at coordinate 214,123,147 of CM048744.1, read as the reverse complement.
GGGAAGAAAGAACACCTGAATCTCTCCGTTCATGCTCTGATTTCTCGTATTTTATTCTGATGATCATTTATACCCATGTAAGTGGGAGTTAACAATATATTTTCGCATTCGGAGGAGAACGTTGGCGATTGGAGATTAGTAAGTAGCCCACGCCGCAGAGATAACAACCGTTGTTGTAGTGATTCCCATCGCAGATCCTGTATCATTTCCGTAACGCTGTCTCCTCTGTATCGTGACAATACGTAACGAGCTGCTCTTCTTTGGACTCTTTCGATGTCCTACGTCAAACCCACCTGATAAGGATCCCACAATGGGCAGCAATATTCCATAAAAGAACGGACAAGCGTACTGTATGAAGTTTCTTTAGTAATTCTGTTGCATCTTTTAAGGATTCTACCAATGAAACGCAGTCTCTGGTTCGCCTTTCCCACGACATTATCTACACCATAGTGGTATCTTATTCAGCTCGTTCTGCAGTTGTTTTTGATCTTCACATGATTTTATTGTGACTATGCACTCCGTCCTGCCCGATCCTCTCCCAACCAGCAGCGTTACCACTCCTCTCATCCTTGAGCAAGAGGTTCGTGACCTACCACACTAGCCGTCTACATACGCAGTTCGCTGCTTTTCCTGGCGACAAGTGAAATCACTTTCCCGTCAAATTATCAGTTGCTATCCAGTGCTGAAGACTGTTTCAGAACGCTTTTGATGCTGCAGTGAGTATCAATTCATATTCACGGAATTTACGATATTAACTGCGAATGATTGTGTCGTATTTAGTATATAGTTTCTCACTTGGTCGGGTTAAAAGAGAAGGTTAGGTTACGTTAGAATCTATTCCCTGTGAGAAGCATTTTCAATTCCCTGGGGTGCAGTGGGTTCCACCCACATTTTTATGTTTCGAAATTAGTGCTACGATGTGGCTTTTGTTATTCAGAAGGAATCGAATGTATACGAATGAGCTGCTTCTGTCTGGAAAGAAGAAAGTGGCGAGGATTGTGTACTGTCCTCAGTTATTGCTACGGCCTGATAATCTTTACGAAAATGTGAGGTACCGGTAAAAGGAGAAATTTCTGTTACATACTCGTAATATTTCGTGGTGCAGTATTACAGATTTGCTGAAATTATTTGAAGTTGTGCAGACACACACCGGTTAACTTTCATGCTTCAAGTTAGGGAAGTTTATTGGTTATCACGAGTTTCGAGGATTTATTCGCATCTTCTAATGAATTTTTTTACGTAAGTACGGTATTTTTTCGACATTTCAATGTGTGATTTTCTGACACTCTTGCACTGAGGTTGTCTGTGCTTTTTAGATTACTGAAGTTCGGAAAATCGGACGGAATATATATTGAAGTGTGTGTTTTATCGTAATGTTAAAAACCATAATCTGCTTAAAGGTATTGTGCCTCTTCTATTACTCATAATATCAAACATAATATTCGTGACTTACGTCTACTTGTGTAAAAAAATCAGTGTGACACTTTTTGTGTTGTGATTTCCAGTGTAATGGAGCAGACACAATACCAGCAAGTACGAACTTTCAAATTTAGTATATAAAAAACTTGACAAGATTTGATTATGTAGGCTACGATTTTCCTCATTGTAGTAACCTCAAAAAGACTACTTCTGTGCAAGAGCGGCATAAATCACGCATGGAAACGTGACGATGTATTTATGTAAACAAATGCACTAAAAGCGAGAAAAAATCTCGAAATGCGTTGTGATAAGCATAAAAATACACAATGGATGCAGTTTTTCAGTATTTAAATCCATGAAGAACACAGTTATAGGCCACCCAGAAAAATCTGATTGTGATGAACGAAATGAAGTTACATTGATCTTCAATGACTGTCATTCAATATATTTGTAAAAGGCAACTGTGAAATTAAGAATAATTTTGAACACAGAAACCTCTGAAAAGCGGAAGCACACGTAGGCCTGCACCACATTTGCAGGTCAATTCATGGAACAGACTCACAACTTTGTAAAAGAACGCCAGAACCAGTAAGAATAATTTGTGGACAGCTAATACCCGATTATTACAGTGCAAAACAACATAATTGAGACACTACAGTAACATTAATATACGCCACAATCCCGAATTGAACATAGTTTTGGGGTTATAATTTACGCCTAAAATTTCTGATAAACGAATTAACCAACTTGGGGTTTCCAATAAACTGTAGTATCAGACCAAATGTTACGAATTATATCCCGATTGTGATACTTATCGTCTTCTGTGTGCCACAAACTCTCTCTTTCTCACTGTCCGTATCTACCGTGTGAGAACGTCGATCGATTTCACTGAAGAAACCAAACTGATTTGCACCAATTGTAGACTGAAGTTGTGCAGACATACACCGGTTAACTTTCATGCTTCAAGTTAGGGAAGTTTATTGGTTATCACGAGTTTCGAGGATTTAAAAAAATTCGTGGTAAGTGCCAAAAATGAAAAATTTTGTTTTCTTGTGAAAATGTGGGCTACATGCGTAACACTACTCAGTAAAAAGCGGGTTATCTGTTATTCGATGTAGAAGTAGTTCTAACGTTTCTCACAAGAATGCCCAACGATCTATGTGCCACCTGTTGTGAAGTAAAATCTGGGCTATGTGCCTGTGGCCAGAGGTGCACGTGAGCTTTGTTATCACTGCTTAAGTTGAGGTTCCATCGTGTAGCAAGCAGTAACTATTCATTTTGTGCTTTTCTGCAATGGAAATGATAAATAAGCTTAGAGCAGAGGGGAAGTCCTACAAGAACAACCAAAATCTGACAGTGCCTGAGAAACAACCTCCACCTGTTGTGGTAGGTTTAAATACCTCTATAACATCATAGCCCTAGGTTGTCGTTTATTAATAGCTCGAAGTTGTTGTGAGTGCAACGCAGTGAAAAACAGGTTATTAGACTCAGTGTTTGCAATTTCAATGGCCTTCTTTTATCTAGGTTTTATGCTGATCCCCATATCTATGCACAAGCATTGCCTTCAAACAAAAACTAAACATCTTCAATCAGTTTTATGAAGTAGGAGATAACGTCAAGCAAAATTCGTATCTAATGGGAAACATAAGTATTAAATATAGGCGACATGTGTCGTACACAGATTCGACAGAAAGTAGAAGGCAGACAAGTGTATTTTATACGATTCCTGATGGCAAAATGTGATGATAAACAAGTGTGCAAGGAAACATTTACGGAAATCCATGGCATCACAAAGCGTAGGGTTGAAACATTGGTTAAATCGAAAAAGCATAGTGACGTTACGTACGTTGAACGTAGGGAAAATAAAACCAAAGAGAGGAAGTATAAAAGTGATGATGCACAGCGTATAGTTGAACACACAGCAATTTTCCCCCGAGAGGAAAGTCATTACACAAGGGCCAATAATTCACTTATGTGTTTAAGCCAAGATTTGAATTATCAGAGAATGTATGACGTCTTTGTTGACCTTCATCCAGACCACAAACTCCAAATTTTGAACATAGCCCGGTTTTTACAGTAGAGGGTATGGCACAAAGCCCTATTCTTATTTTTATCAGGAAAATATTTTTATCATAATGATAAAAACTGAATGGTCAATTCAACTGTAATAAGTCTTTAAAGATTAACGGTAGACGCAAATTCAGGTGAAAAAAATTCCACATAAAGACAAACTATTGATTTCAGGAGGGTTTTTTTTTTTTTTTTTTTTTTTTTTTTTTTTTTTTTACTCAATACGTTCATTTTGACACTTACAGTCTTTTGTGTCCCAGCCTCGTCGCAGCTTTTGTGTCTCGTTTCCGTCGTAGGTGTCGGTGGCCAAGTAGGAAGACCGACACAGGAATAAAGGAAGCACGCTTGTGCAGGAACGGAGGTGAGCAGCCAGTGGGACAGCAGAAACTAGAAACACTAGAGTAAATTATAATGAGATATATATTGCACAGAATTTATACAATACTTATCTTTTACATAGCTCAGTACTGCAGAATGCTGATACATAGTTGAGCTAGAGGCCAGCCTAGTGCCTGTCCGATAGCCAAGTCTTCACTGGTGCCTATCTGATTCCGAAATGTTAACTGGTTCGTATCTCAGTCCCAAGTGAACGATGTCGTTCAGTGGTGGCCACGAGCGGAGTTGCAGCAGAGGGCGCTCGTGGCTGACGTCGTAAGAACGCCGCGCCGTGCGTGCATGGCGGCGCGCGGCGAAAGTAGGTGGCGCGCACTTTAGACTTGTGCGTCACCACATAGTCAGTCTACAACTGTCGTCCGAAGTCTCTACGTTCGGGCGACGAGTTCAGCTACACCGTGACCTTGCTCATTGTGGAGTACTAATTTGAAACGATCAGCCGTTTTCCGCCAATGTCTGTCGTCAGTAAAACCCACCGATATCGGAGCCACTGTGACTACAGCCTTATCCGGCGCTGTTGGCCGCTCACCGCATGAGCGGGGCGTGAAACAATTAGCCGTGTGAGGGTAGCTCACAGCTCCCCCCCCCTTCAATTACGGCGGTCTGCTGCCGTGGCGAGCACCAGGAATCTAATCAGCGCTGGGCTGCCTTCGCGCCGTGACGTAGGCGTGGCTCGCCGGCACGTGTTTATTTCTGGAGGCTCTTCACGTTTCACTCTCCGCCTAATCCGGTTTCAGCGAATCACCGAAATGTGGAATTACCTCGCTGGTCTCCAGATGCCTATCTCTGGGTGAGCCACGCCCAGGAAACCTCCCGCGTCACTGGGGACGACGTAAGCTACGCACGCTTCTAAACCAACATGGATACCCTGCAGGTCACACTCAAGTGCTTGGCCGAGGGTTCACCGAACCACTATTATGCTATTACTAGCTGAAAACCCGGCGTTGCCCGGGTATTTATTTATTTATTCCTGCCATTTTTCAAGTATATATTCATTTGTATCTCTTGGGAATACAGTTAGTAGTAAAGAGCTAATAAATTAAAACTGAGTGCGTAATGGGGCGGTTTTCCTTGAACACTACTGTTTATGTGCTCAATCTCGTGAACTAGGGGAATGTCGGGTAGTCACGGACACAGAAATGAATTGATAATAAAACAACAATAAACAATTTTTCTGTGTTAACTTTCATCGTAAAATGAAACCAGTAACTTCTTTAGTCATATCACTTAGAACTAAGCATAGATAACAATTTTTTATGAACTATCTTAAATACACTTTTGAATCAGTTTATTGACACTAAAAAATTTGGAGGGTAGCCCCGGACACAGCATTCAGTGGCACTCCACTTGTTTCTTGGACTTGAAAACATACAATTGTAATAAATATCTCAAGAATCTACATAAAATCAGTTTTCATGGTACCAGTCCTTGCAGTTATAGCACTGAATACAGACTTCTTCGAAGATTTCTCCACATGTGATGCATTCTGTCTCTTTTCCTTGATCCTCTTCGGAAAGACTGAATATTTGTCTTTGCCATGAACGTTTCTTTAGTGCATTTGCGTTTTTTGTTTTTTCGGATTGTCCTTTTTATTGCATTTCCTTCTCTATCTCTCTTCTACACCTTTTTTTATATGGAGATGACTGTTCTTCTTATTAAATCTATGAGGGATTTTCAGATCCTTTGCAAGATCAAATGCTGATTTCAAAAACTCTTCTTATGGGTGAAAACCGCCAACGCAGTTAAACAGAAACGACGAAAATTTTTTGCGCGAACAAAATTCACCGTTGCGAGTAGCTCGCTCGGTGCCTATGCCACAACTGACTTGAATGTGTTTTTACTCCACAAGGCGCGCATTTCAAATGCAGTCTTGCCAGAGCAACGTGCTTGGTTTCTTAGAAATTGAAACGTCCGCGGTTACCCGTCGTCCGGGGCTACCCGACCTTCCCCTACGTGTCGTACTGTGATACAATTCCGAAGGTACTCTCAACTATATGCATGTATTGTTTGTAAAATTTCCTGCTGCAGCAATTTGTAGTGTAGAAATTATAAGTTGTAACTTCATACCAAATGCAGTAGTTTTACTCCATAAACAGCGGAAAAGTAGTAAGCTAAAAACTTTTATCCTTTCATTATTTTACTATGGTTGCCAGCGAGAAAAAGTTTAATAAAGGTCTGAAATTATGTTTAAAGTTTGTTGCAAGTTGATAAGTACTGTCATTCTCATACAGTGTATTTCGAAAGTCTCGCCGCATTATATGGGATTTTTTGCGATTTCTATTGCTTAAGACGTAATATCTTTTGAACCATGTGCCGTATGTGATTCTTAACCATGCAGCAATTGTTACCTCGCGGTAAGGAACGTGTGTACCAAACTTGGTTGAAATCGGTCCAATGGTTTAGGAGAAAATGAGCAGCAATGGCGCAAAATGCAGCAGTTTATCGCGCTTCTCATTGTTTATGTCGTCATATCTCGTGAACTATATATCGTATGTGATTATTACACTTACGGCGACCGTCCTCATGGATTGAAGCTTACGTGTACACAATTTCATAAAGATTGAAGCAAAACTATAGATTTGTATGCAACACGTACAAACATACGCACACTCTGCTTTATTTATTAGATTCTATAGTTCCATTCTCTAACAGATCACGGAAAAAAGGAACATATAAATCTTTCTGTATTCGCTCTGATTTCTGTTATTGAATTATAATGTCATGTCTCCCTATGTAGGTGGTGTGCTAACATTATATGTTCGCAATCTGAAGAGAAATTTGGCGAAAGAAATTTCACAAATACATCTTTCCACAACAAATAACGCCATTCGTTTAATGATTTACACCCGAACTCGTGCATCATTTCCGTGACACTCTCCCCCGCATATCACGTTAATACAAAACGAGCTGCCCTTGTCTGTTCTGTCACTAAGCCGTCAGTCAATTCCACTTAGTGTGAACCCCACAATGTTCAACAATACTCCAAAATATGACACACAAGTATAGTGTAGGCAGTTTCTTTAGTAGAACTGTTGCATCTTTTAAGTGTTCTTCCAATGAAACATATTATTAGGTTTTTTATTATTATGTCTGTTCCGAGGGAACAGACGTTGGCGATGATCCGCAGCAGAGATAAGTATATCCACGTATATACTTCGCAAATCGCGAAATTTCCCGACGTCTGCTGCTCCTGTAAGATGGACAAACGATCTGCAACACACGAAAATTTGAGCCGGACCGGGACTCGAACCCGGGTCTCCCGCTTTTCGCGAGCGGATCACTGTCAACGTCCGTTCCCTTGGAACAGACATAATAATAAACATAAACGCCATGACAAGCTTGCGGTGGTAGAATTGTCTGTCTCCCTCTTGCGGTACTCACACTTTAACGTGTGCGAGGATGCGAGGGAAAGAGACATGTGCAACACATGGAAGTTTGAGTCTGGCCGGGAAGCGTGGACGGGTGGCCGAGGAGTTAAGGCGACGGCTCGCGAAAAGCGGGAGACTTGGGTTCGAGTCCCCGTCCGGCACAAATTTTCATGTGTTGCAGATCGTTTGTCCATCTTACAGGAGTAGCGGACGTCGGAAAATTTCGCGATTTGCGAAGTACTTTGGAAAGTTTTTGGTTCGCCTACCCTACAATATTTCCTATGTGTTCTTCCCTATTTAAGTTGTTCGTAATACTTACTCCTAGGTATTTAGTAGAATTGACGGCCTGTATGTTTGACTGATTTATCGTGTAACTGAAGTTTAATGCATTCATTTTGGTGGTCATATGCATGAACTCACATTTTTCATTCTTAATGATCAATTGCCAGTTTTTGCTCTGTGCACATATTTTATCAAAATCATTTTGTAGTTGCTTTTGATCTTCCGATGACTTTACTAACCGATAAATGGCAGCATAATCCACGAACCGTCTAAGAGAGCTACTCAGATGGTCTCCTAAATCGTTTATTAAAACAAGGAACAGTAACGTTATTATAACACTTACCCGGGGAACGCCTTTCTGACATTAGATTACGAATCCAATCGTATAACTGTGGCGATTTTCTATAAGCACGCAATTTGATTAGAAGACGCTTGTGTAGTATAGTGTCAAAAGCCTTCCGGAAATCTAGAAATACGGATTTTATTTGGCATCCCTTATCGATAGCACTCATCACATCATGTGAGTTTAGATGTAGCTGTGTTTCAGAATAATGATACTTTCTAAATCCGTGTTGACTATGGCTCAATAGGTCGTTCTCCTCGAGGTAGTTTATAATATTTGCGTAAAGTATATATTCTAAAATTTACCTGCAAACTGACGTCATACGGATCACTCATATTCCCTGTCTTGCACCTGTGCAACTTTCCAGTCTTCTGGTACGGAAGTTCGCTAAGCAAGCGCTTATCTGTGATAGGTATGGGGCTATTGCATCAGCTCACTTCGAAAGGAACTTATTTGGTATACAGTCGAGACCGGTAGACTTGCTTTGGTTAAGTGATTTAAGTTGTTTTAATACTCCATTGATATTTACTTCTAAATTACGTTTGGTGAAAGCTGTTCTTGATAGGAATTCTGGAGTATCTGCATCGTCTTCTCTAGTGAAGGTATTTCCGAAAGCTATGTTAAGCACTTCTGCTTTAGCATAACTGTCATCAGTATCATCGCCATTTCTATCGTGTAATGAAAGGATTGATTGTATTTTGTCGCTAGTATACTTTACATACCACCAGAATTTCTTAGGATTCTCTACCAAATTACGTGACAGGGTTCGTTGTGGTTACGCTTACTCGTCACTCAATGAAAAGGAGACGAAAAATTTACTGTGTTTGCTGTTGTAACTAGTACGTAGTATATGAAGACCTCAGGGCACATTCTTTGGAAGAAAATCGAATGATATTTTGGTCGTATGTTAAGTATACTAGCGGTAAAACGCAATCAATACCTTCACTACGCGATAGCTACGTTGATGCTATCGATGACAGTTCTGCTAAAGCAGAATTACCAAACATGACCGAAATCCCTTCGCAAAAGGATACGTAGAAAATACTGCAGAAATCACATGAAAATCAGCTGCCAATATGCGTCATTTGGAAGTAGACACCCCTGGAGTAGTAAAGCAACTTAAATCACTTAGCAGAAGTGTCTTCCGGATCCCAATTCCGTACCAATCAGGTTCCTTTCAGAGTACGCTGACGTAATAGCCCCACACCTAGCTACCATATACAAACGCTCGCTCCGCGAAAGATCCGTACAAAAAAGGCCATTTATATCATATATACAACATGTAAAAAGCACACTAAACGTGACGATCTCAACATGTCACAAGTTCAATAATATCACCGTATCTTAGAACGATATAATATGACATACGTAAAGTGTTTCACTGTGTACAATTATAAATCAGACGGCATCTATCGCACAGCACAAACCTACATGGCGACAGATCAATTTGACAACTTCAACTTATGTCATAACCAATGAACTAAAGTTTTGGTGTGTTGTAGCTTTACTTAACATGTTTTCAACATAAGAACTAGTGTTTTTGTCGACGCCTGTCAAATGTTTACCTAAATATGGCCTAAAAAAGCCGAAAACTAGTTCATAAATGAACTTAAATTAGTAGAACAAAAACAGATTGTTTTCAACACTAAAAATCTATCATTTATTTGTGTTGTTATGGCAAGCCTGCCATTGTATCATTAAAACGAGCAGGTCATTGCAATAGACAAATGAGATTCGTCAAGGGAGAATAACAGAACATCAGAAACATGTCAGTGCTTGCAAACTATATTGTATAGTACGAAAACTGGAAACTTCGGCTGATTACGCACGTCTACAGTCACCGTTGTATCTTAAAAGAAGCGTATTTGATTGTATTGTCTTCTATTTTGCAATGCCTGAAACGACAAAAATTTGTAAACTGTATTACAGATATTGCGCTTCTGTATATGTGATTAGTAACATCTAATTGCGATTTAACCTACGATTATCTGCTCTTATATTGAAACGAGTTTGTTTCTTAACCCGTATTTTGGTGATATTGGATAACGCGCAGCAAAATAAAGTAGATATTGAAATTTCTGAACCCAAATCCCCCCCACTAGTTGGTCTGCGGCTTAACGGATTACCGTCAAATTCCGAATTCCTTTCCGTTTGTATGCTGGTCACGTTTCAGATCTGTTGTTCCGCATTTAAGCACCTACTTAATCGGCAAAAAGGGCTGTCATCTACGGAATATTTTTTTCGTTAAATACAGATACATTGTGGAAAACCCGTTAAAGGTAATAAAAGCCATGGCTCGAGATTGGAAAATTAAAGACTGTAGAAGATAGATTAGGTACGTATCCTTTTGTTAGGATACTTCCATATTTTACATCGATTTCGCAATATTTCATACTTGATCTTCAATGTCATCCTAAATTCTTAGCATTACAGCATTATTAAAGTTACATAGAGATAAAGTTATACTCACAAGCGGTTTTAACTTGAACACATTCATTTTTAATGTAATTTTGGTTCTAGCAAGTACTGTGCATTTATATGTGACGTGGACATCCGAAATGCTTTTGCTATTTAAAACATTTCCATCTGCAAACATAAAACACTAGTCAAATTAGAAATAACTGACTTACTCCGCGATATACATGCATGCATGGGTAATGAATTTAATGTTCAAAGGTTTCTAAACTCATAATCATCTGCCAAAAAATTTGTTACTGGTTCATCGATTCTGGCACCGATACATAAATCATATAAAATATGCACATACACATTTGTTATGTTGCACTTTGCAAGTACTTGGAACACAAATAATTTGTTGTCCGAGAATTGGAAACCAAATGTTGACGGAGTAATATAAGCAGCGCCAGTCTGACAATGAGCGAATACTCGTCGCGCAGTATTCCAACTCAATAAGGAGTAAACGCTGAAGCAGAAATGTAAATGCAGCGAATTCCGCACGCTGCGGCAATATTGCATGAAATACCGCACGAGTGCTCCGTAAACAATCTCCTTGGAGAAAGACATTTCTGTGTCGCCTCTTTGTACTTGGATTTGCTCATACGCTAGTATTCTGCTTCTTAAATCCATTTCATCTTACACCAGATTGTTTTTCGTGTGTGGTACAGAAAACTAACAACTGCAACTTGCGGATCCTAAAGTCTGAAGAAAAAAAAAAAAAAAACGTTCAAATGTTTGTGATCCTATGGGAAACATTTACTGTGGTCATTGGTACGTGAACTACTTAAGCTAACTTACGCTAAGGACGAAACAAACATCCATGCCCGATGGTGGACTCGAACATCCGACGGTAGCGGGTGCTTAGGTCGTACCATACTGCTTAGAACCGCGCGCCCATTCCCGCGCGGCATGCATTCTGAAAACATGCGTCAAGTATTAGCAGCTTATTAATAAAAATTTTCAGGTTTGCATACAGACTTTCCTGTTTCTCACCAAATGCCGCGGTAGTGTAGCCGAGCGGTCTAAGGCGCCTCGTTGCGGAGCGCGCGGTTGCTCGTCGTCGGAGGTTCCAGTCCTTGGGGGCATGTGTGTGTGTGTGTGTGTTGTCCTTAGGTTAGTTTATCTTAGTTTAAGTAGTTTGTAAGCTACGGACTGATGACCACGCAGTTTGGTCCGATTGATTTACAAACATTTGAACATTTTCTCACCAGATTATGGTAGGGAATTCTTATCGATTATTGGGGTACAGTGAATGAGTAAATTTCCTCTTGACGTAAATGAAGATTCTGGTAAGTTGAGTCCATAATGGAAATTATGCCTGCCACCACAGTATTGCAATAAAAACAAGAAATTTCCGTCTTCGTGGTGCGATATGAAATATTTCTTTAAAATATTTACAAATCGATTTCGTTCCCATCATGGAATATCATCAGTGCAGATTTCGAGTCATGTTACTAGCTCTTCGCTTTCATGTAAACTAAGTAACAAAACTTTGCAGCATAACTATATGATAATCCGTTCCAGAGATGATAAATTACAAGTGATTTTTAACTGTTCCGTTGTGTGGTATTACTGGTTTGATATCTGTAGCTTAATGTAAAACATGGTCTACTCATTTTTTAGTAAAAAAAAACACGTAGCAGTCACAGTATAACTGACTGTTTTACGTACACCACCTTGTAAACACTAAACCATACCGTTTAAAGGCCGCTTAAAATTGATTCTGATAGGTATCATTAAATAAATTCTCGAACACTAAAACTGAAATACCGATTTTTAATACTATAGGAGGAGGCCAATGAAACTTATATGATTCGATAGCGGTATTGCGTTTGATGTGCACAAAACAAAAATCATGTGTGTACGGAACCGTTAAGAGTGCTTAAAGGGAGTGGATATTTTCAAATGTAAAGGGTTATTAGAAGACGTGCCTTAGTAATAATATCGCAATTTAGTAAAATAATGAAGCCTGAACTTTCCTATTTTTATCGAGATTTATAAAACACTCCTACTTATCCTCTGATACTAGTTAAGGGATAACCTATTCCGTCGCTCGATGCAGTACAATATAGCGCTGATAAAAATCCCCGCTGTTGCATGTTTTGTTGTTGGCACTTGTAGAGGAGGCAGGTTATGAAGAAACTTCAGAATTTTGGCCGAAGTTATTCCTACGAATCGACTAAAATCGCCAAAGATGTGCATTCAACTAACAACTAGGCAAACAGTCTGAAGTTGAGGTCAATTTCAGAATGAATCAAGAAAAAAGTAAAACCGTTTTCATTTAATATTTAATCTGTTTTAGTGTCGTTGCAGAGCAATCATTATCTTAACTATCCATTTTCAGAGTCATTATATATGTAACTCTTGGTATAATATGTAAAGTATTTTTCTCTGTTATGTGTTAACAAACTGTAGTCTATAATGTGAATGAGTAATGAGACTTCAATTTTAGTGTAACAGACAGCCTTTTTGTGCTTTCCGAATGTGCATGTATGTGTTACAGACAATGAAGCATGATGTTGTTCATCCTGATTTGCATGCTTAAGGTGCATTGCTGGACACTTTATTTTACAAAATATGGCACATTTCACGCACGATATGCATGATACGTATGGTAGATACAAGATAATTAAACTATGTTAATAAATATTTGAAATAAGTTGTATGATTTTTTGTGCTGGTTTCCTAGTAGCAGGTTCTGTTTGTAAATGTAGACAAATTTCTTTATATTTTCTCAAAAACATGGAACAGATGAACCATGAAAATTATCATGTAGTAAACAGAGTGGCTAGATTTAGAAACAAATTTTTATTGAATCTATTTCAGATAATGTTATACTTCCGTAAAACTTCAAAGAATAAATGTCTCAATTAACTAAAAGGAAATGACTCACTGCTGACTAAGACCAAACTACATATGAAGGTATGGACAGAGGTGAAAGATGGTTTCAAACAGATAAATACAAACGAACTGACACAAATTAAGTGAGAAAGGAAATGTACGCTAAAAATTGTCACGTCATTGACGTCAGCATTGCAGAACGTATAACTAAACTTATACTGCCTTTTTAGATGGTTTGGTAACTCGTGATCAGCCTAACAATTATTAAAGCTTTTCTGCAGAAAAATGTACTTAATAAACTGACCACTTCTACAGTCTTCAGACTTTTGACTATTTATTTTAGAACATGGGAGTACAGTATGCACTTCAAATTTGTAGAGCCGTAGAAAAAAAAATTCTGCCTATTTCTTGACTTAAACTTCTACTCCTACTAAAAACAATCAATAACGCAAGTCTGACAGTGAGATACATTCAATTATTAACGCAATTTGAATTTTTCTTGGAGAAGTAGTTACGATTTCTGCAACTCTTGCAGGGCGTATAGCAATCGGTAGATCATTTTTCTTTCCACTACATACTTCAACGATCGCTAAAGCAGAGAAATGAGCAGACGTCTGTGTTTTATGGGAAAACCTGTAGTAACACAAGTAGTTTAACTACATGGCACAGTGCGCAATACCTCGATATACCACATGGAAAAGACTTAAATCTATGTAGTAGGTAGAAAAAATCTTTACAAGTGAAATAAGGTCGCGACATCTCTAGGAACAATGATAATTACTACAAAATTGGGGTTCGGTAGAATTAATGTAATTAGAACAAACTGAAACTTCTCAGTAAGGAAACAAGGAAAGAACATCTGAAGTAGAGTGCCGCCCATTAAATTGCGTAATGAAGTGAAAAGTTAGATGGAGCAGGAAGAATACGGTCCCACTGCCTAATTGGATTGTATATGTACCTGCAATTGATGATGACTGTAAATGCTCGAGTACGTGAAGCACATGGCAGGTGTATAGCACTACAGAGAGTAATAGAATTGGTAGGACTGTGGTGATGCACATAATTGGTTGGGTATCAATCACTGTGAGATAATTTCGTGCAGCAAGACCAGTACTTCCATTTCAGTTTCGTTGCTTAAAATTGAATTTTCATCACAGTGAGCTGTAACACGCGCTGTCCACGTTTTATTATTATTATTATTATTTTGAAAAGGATGTGAGAAGTAGAAAAAAGGACAGTCGTCATCATACTCAATTCTACACCGTAAGATATACTGATTGCAACAGAGTCACACTGTTCGCATGTCAGACGACAAACGACACTGACTTGACAGTAATTTTTCCCTCTTGTCCTACGATCTGCTCATTCGAAGATATTAACTCCTACACTGTCTTTAGTGACGAAACTGCGGACAATCGTTGTTTACGACATAGACACATTAAATTTCTGTACGTCTCCTGCTCCTTTTTAGGAATATCACAAAATTCTTTCTGTATGACTTTGACACAAGCATGACAAGTGTATGATTTGTAAAAGTTAAGCCGAGAATGTATGACAAAGGAAAAAATCCAACATCCATACAGCGAAAAAGATAAAAAAAAAAAGAACATGGAAACAAAAACAGGCACGTTGACAAGAAGTTTATGGAACATTAATAGGAAAGACACAATGCATAGTTTTGCACCGCAGTTCTAATTTTTATGGTGCGCATATTACTGATAGCGTTGCGAAGGAAAAGACGCGATGCAGGGTAGGTACAACATTTTAAGGCAGAGTTATGTTCGCTGTATCTACCGTTACTGTGTGCTGCAAGTCAGTACCCGTAAGTCCTCTAACAATCAAACACGCTAACAAAGAAAGAACTATAATTACCCTACATTCATGTCCATTGTAAGGTGATGTTGGAGATCCACTAATTTCCATTGTTTCATGGCTTCGATTCGCGGGCTAAACAGCGTTGTTGTGCATGAAAGAGTCTTTGTTATTCAGCACGCATTGTGCAGTGGCTGTGGCCATCAGGAATACGACTGTGAAGTAAACCATGATATACTGGGATGTGCTAAATGTGAAAGTAAGGGGCACATGGGATTGTTCCAACATGTTCTTTCCTCAACGGGTATCTTCTCCTGTGGATTCTTCTTTGGTAAAATTATTTTCGCAGTGTATTTGGTGCGAACTCTAACATCGAAATTTCTTCAGAACTCGTTAGGAATTGTTTGAAGTCTTTTTAACTCCCGGAAGTGGACGTCAATTTCCGGCGGTTCAAATGCAAGCGATTCTAAGCGCATTTAAGTTCCAACCAATTTAGTGCTATTGATTTATCTGTCTGGTTGCACAGTGATGTAGTGACTACAGATCAAAAGGTCAAGTTTTGTATTGCCGTCGATTTATCTTTCATTCGTCGTTTATTTCCTCTCTTACTATTTTTGTTAACTTGTATCGCGATTTGATGCTCCTATAAGTGGCTGGAGAATTCAGTTCGATGGCAGGAAACGGCATACTACCACGAAACTCACCATGGTATGTTAATAGAAGCTTAAATTTTGTTTGGCTGGATAATTCAGTGTTCAGAGGAAGGTAACGGCGTACTCTCTACAATAGGACTATGTCAAGTTAATTGTAGATCAAATTGTTTGGCGTTTATGATTTACCATATTTTGAGAAGGTTAAAAGTCACTCATTAGTGACTGTTGCTTCCAAAATAAAAAAAAAAGAAAATAATTTTTAATAAACCTTGCCACCCACTGGTCAAGGACTGCTTTCCGTCTTTTCGTTTAGCCGTATCCGTTATCTCTTTGTTGCCATTGCACCTTGTTATGAACTCTTACCTAATTCATGTTAGTAGATCGTGGATCTCGAAGATTCCTTAACTTGCGGACATGAAAGGCAGTTACTAACCTACAGAAGAGCTGAGTGCATGATGACTGAATTACAAATTGCAAGGTATATGTCAGAATCTTTATACAGCCAGGGTATTTGGTTTTTAAATTGGCAGCAAGCACTTGCACCTGAATTGGTTTTATTCACTGGTTTCGGGGCACTTATTGCCCCTCTTCAGACAAATATTGGCACCACTTTATAGTCAGTGTGAACATGCTTGACGAACAGTATCCTTCTATCATGTTCAGACGGAACATATAAAGGTACCAATATACAACCTCTGACACCATTGGGTGAGCAGACCTGTAACATTAACGCAGATAGAATATGAACTACAGTTACCGTACCCTCATTCGAATTAGTCACCTCCCATAATTGTATACCACTGAGAGCTCCGATACATTTCCTTCAAACTTTGTACGAAGGCTTCCTTTGGGAAGATGTTGAAAAATCTCGTTACGTTTCATTGAATACGAGAAATATCGTCAAATCTCTTTCCTTTCGAAGCGAGTTTGAGTCGATAGAATAGGAATAAGACTGGAGGTTTTAGATTGGGCGTATATGGCGAATGTTCAAGTTGCACCACCCTCTTTTTTTGCTAGGAACTGTTTGACCATATTAGCCGTGTGTGGGTAAGTGATGTCGTGCAACTTCAGCATCCATCATACTGGCCGGAACTCATTCCTCCAGACTTCTTCCTCTTTCCTCGACGCAAAACCGCTTCCAAAGAAAAGAGGTTCGATGGTATTTTTGACATCCAACAAAATGTGACGAGGCTTTAGGACAACATCCCCAAGGAAGAGTTCGTACAAAGTTTCTACATGTATCACAGAGTTATGGTGCGGTGCATAGTAATGGTAGGCGACTATTTCGAAAGACCGTAACGTAACTGTAGTTCATATTTCGTCTACGTCAATGCTACAGGACTATTCACAGAACTTCATTGCAAGAGGTTGTGTGTATGGAGAAGGCACCAAATGCCCGAAATAGGCCATTAAAATCGATTTTAGTGTAACTACTTGCTGCTGTTTTATAAACCAAGTGAATGACAGTTTTATTACTTAAAACAACAGCCAAGATCTCTGTATATACAGTTTGTTTCTAAATGATACCGACAGACTTGGTGTGGTGGTAGAGGAAGGCTTGAGGAACAAAATGAGGTAGGTAGCCCGTGTCCGGATACGTCTCCCAACGGCGCTACCGAGCGTCAAAGTTATAAGTGCTGGCATCTGCCTCCCGGCCACCCCTCGGGAGACGAAAGAATCGTTATTTGCACACAGAGACCGCGGGCAGATGCTTTTTGATATTCGGGGTTGGGAGTGATTGTAACGATCGCGGGTGGAGAAGATGGAGCTAGCTGCTGTATGGGTAGGCCCCGTTTCCTACAAATGCAATGCTCTCTTGCCGTCATGGCTTCTCTCGAAGGTTTATTGCTTCTCAAAATCTGCAACACAATCTTCGACGTTGTACGTTAAAGCATAGAATATTGGATGTAACTGACAGAGAATGACAGCGGTACTATGTTGCGTTTTGTAGAGTAATGTCGTATTGTGCAACAGCGATGGGCCACATGATAAGAATAAAGGTAGATATTTCGTTATGTCGACAAATATATTGTATTTAACGAATGGATACCATAAATTCAAGGAAATGAAGAGGATCAACACGTGTAGATACCAACAGTCATCAGACGACAGCCGGCCGCGGTGGCCGAGGGGACTAAGGCGCTACAGTCACGGTCTGCACGGCCACTACGGTCTTGGGTTCGAATCCCCCCTCGGGCATGGATGTTTGTGCCGTCCTAGTTCTTAAGTAGTTGATAAGTAGTTTGTAAGTTTAGGGACTGATGACCCCGTAGTTAAGTCCCATAGACTATACAAACATTTGAACATTTTGAACATCAAACGACAGGGGCCGGTAGCGTCGTTGGATGACGTTTCCGGACGTGCCTCATTTTGTTCCTCAAGCCATCCTCTACCATCCCACGAATTTGTCGGTATACCGGGTAATCAAAAGTCAGTATAAATTTGAAAACTTCATAAATCACGGAATAATGTATATAGAGGGGTAAAAATTGACACACATGCTTGGAATGACATGGAGTTTTATTAGAACCAAAGAAACAAACAAAGTATTGTTAGACGCGTGAAAGATGTCTTTCGCGCGTCGTTTGGTGATGATCCTGTGCTCAGCCGCCGCTTTCATCATGCTTGGCCTTCCAGGTCCCCAGACCTCAGTCTGTGCGATTATTGGTTTTGGGGTTACCTAAAGTCGCAAGTGTATCGTGATCGACCGACATCTCTAGGGATGCTGAAAGACAACATCAGACGCCAATGCCTCATCATAACTCCGGACATGCTTTACTGCTGTTCACAACATTATTCATCGACTACAGCCAACGCCCCCTATAGAAGAAAGCCTGCGCACGACGTCACAACATGGCGGCGGTGAGAGGCTTAGAGTCCTCTGAAAGATTGTAAACATTAGCAGTGCACGGTGTTTGTAGTGCATTCTTTCGTTAAAGAGTGTATTTATTACGTAAATTGGTGTTGGTACAGTGTGACCACTACGCTGGACCATTTGTGTGTGAGAGAACAACGTGTGATCTATTTTTTACTGACAAAGTGCCGTTTCGCTTTTCTGTGCCGAAATGTAGAGGAAATTACGACTGTGGGCCAAAAGTTACGGTCTTTAAACGTCAGGAGAAGAAGAAATGGATATCAAGAATTCCCATGATAATTTGGCTCCTTCTTCAAGTTAATGAGTAAGTTTTCGTTTTTGTTTAACCTTAAAAAAGAGTTTTAAGTCGTGACTGTTTACCGTTGGATATTGCGATTCATTTTACTTATGTAACCACCCCCATCAGCTTATTCTTCTTCGGACGTTTAAAGACGGTAACGTTTGGGTCACAATCGTAATTTCCTCTAAATTTCGGCACAGAACAACGAAACGGCATTTTGTCAGTAAAAAAGAGATCACACGTTGTTCTCATACACACAAATCGTCTAGCGTAGCGATCACACCGTACACGACACCAATTTACGTAATAAATACACTCCTGAACGAAAGAATGCACTATAAACAGCGTGCAATGCTAATGTTTACAATCTTACTCCAAGTCTCTCACCGCCGCCATGTTGTGACGTCGTGCGCAGGCTTTCTTTTATAGGGGGTGCTGCTACAGCTATTGTTGACCAATGATGGTGAACATATTGAGCATTTCCTGTAAAGAACATCATCTTTGCTTTGTCTTAATTTGTTATCCTAATTACTGCTTCTCTGATCAGATGAAGTGCTACCTGTCTGACTTTTTTTCTAATAAAACCCCATGTCATTCCAAGCATGTGTGTCAATTTTTACCTCTCTATCTACATTATTCCGTGATTTATTAAGTTTTCAAATTTATACTGACTTTTTGATAACCTGGTATATTACATAATTGGTTTCGGCAGTGTATACTTCTATGATCCGATCTTTCACTTACACCACTACAATACTATCTTGGCACCAATTATCTTCAACAACACTTTATACGTCTGTTTGGACTTTTTGCGAGTGGATGCCAGATCTGATGACAGCAATACGACCTGCCGAAACCGGTCATCTAAATAATATGATAATTGAAGTAGTCAAGATAGCATATAACATTTCTCTTTATTATGATGACCGGTTTCGATCTACATGGATCACCATCAAGTGAGAAAGTGGGCCATTTCTGTTGCTCCACAACAGATGGGCCAGCTCCTCACCAAGAACGTAATCTGATGATGTTCCATGCAGATCGAAACCGATCATCATAATAAAATAAAATATTATATCCGATTTTGGCTGCTTCATTTATATTATTCAAAATTTGTACATCGCTGTTATTCATTAGGAACAATCTTCCATAAACTATTAAATAGTAGAGATCATTAGCGATCTTGTCTGTTGTTTTATACAACAAATACATTGATAAGATTGCCTCCAAAGGTGACAAACTACTGTGTGCTGGACAAAGTATAGCGAGCGTATTATGTGTAAGATTAGGAGCTGCGCTCGGAGGGAGAGCTAGCGTGTCTGACGGCGTGCTGGGGTTGCGCGGCGGCTGTCTTTTGCAGAATGTCATTGTTCTTCTTCCGGCTGCACAACCTGCGGCGCGAGGAGGAGTCGAAGAAGCGCAAGAAGAAGTGCGCGATGCGGCGCGGCCGCAGCATGTGCGCGGGCGGCGGGGGCGGCAGCGGCAGCGGGGGCGGCGGGGGCGGCGGCGGGGGCGGCACGACGGTGGGCTGCGGCGGCCGCTACACCAGCGCGCTCACGCTGGCGCCCAGCCGCCTGTTCGAGCGCACGCCGCTCACGCCCTCCGACAGCCTCGACGAGATCGCGCTCCAGATTCCCAGGTAGACCACGGTATGATCTCCGCATGGCCGCTCTGCCGCAGGCTCCACCACCCGCCCCTAGTCCCCTACCGCTCCGCTACCCGGCATGCGCATGTGACTGCGGCGCTCCTCACGGCTCTGTGCATGGTCCAGTTCTTTTTTCTCATTTGCAGGTATGACACGAGATGTCGCGCTATTTGCATGTAACTCTGAGCTCGTACTTCACAACGGAAGTTAAAGGAACATGTGCCATTACTATTGCATTTAGGGTTCAAAATATACCGGTTGGTTCAAAAGTATGGAAACCCACGAAAAACTCGTAATTTTTTTTTTCTTTCATAAAATTTTATGTGCAAGAGTTGTAGCCTTTTTTAAACGACTCAAAAAAGGAGGTTCTCAATTCGACTGAATTTTTTATGTTTGTTAAAACCAGTTCTGAGGAAAGAAGGGAAAGCTGAAAGGTGGAAAGAGTATTTAGAGAGGCTCTAAAAACGAAACGAACTTAGAGGCAATACTGTAGGAAGGGAAGAAGAAGTAAATGAGGATTAAATAAGAGATACTATACCGAGAGATGAATTTGACAGAGCGCTGAAAGACCTAAGTCGAAACAAGGCCCCTGGAGTGGATGACATTCCCTCATAGCTACTGAAGTCACTGGGAAAGCCAGCCATGACAAAACTGTTTCACCTGGTGTGTAAGATGTATGAGTCAGGCGAAGTACACTCAGACTTTAAGAAATACGTTATAATCCCCCTTCCACAGAAAGAAGGTGCAGATAGGTGTAAAAACTACAGAAACATCAGTTTAATAAGTCATGGTTGCAAAATATTAACACGAATTATTTACAGAAGGATGGAAAATCTGGTAGAAGTCGACCTCGGGAAAGATCAATTTGGGTTCAGGAGAAATGTAGGAATACGGGAGGCAATACTCACTTTACGGCTTATCCTAGAAGATAGGTAAAGGAAAGGCAAAGCTACATTTCTAGCTTTTGTAGATTTGGAGAACGCTTTTGACAATGTCGATTAGAATAAACTCTTTCAAATTGTGAAGCAAGCAGGAGTAAAATATAGGGAACGAGAGGTTATTTACAACTTGTACAAAAGCCAGACGGCGGTTGTCAGAACTGAAGGGCATGAAAGGGATGCAGTGGTTGGAAAGGGAGTAAGACAGGGTTATAGCCTTTCTCCAATATTACTCAATTTTTCCATTGAACAAGCTGTAAAAGAAAGCAAGGAGAAATTTGGAGAAGGAATTTAAGTTCAGGGTCAAGAATTAAAAATATTGTCAGAGACAGTAAAGGACCTGGAATAGCAGTTTAACGGAATGGACACTGTACTGAAGGTGCATATAAGATGAACATTAACAAGAATAAAACAAGAGTAATGGTGTGAAGTCCTAGAAAATTAGGTGATGCTGGAGGAATTGGATTAGATAACGAAACAAAAGGTGGTAGATGTTACTTGGGTAGTATAATAACAAATGATGGTCGCAGTACTGAGGATATAAAATGCGGAATGGCAATGGGTAGGAAAGCGTTTTTGAAAAAGAGAAATTTAACATCGAATAATGATTTAAGCCTAAGGAAATCCTTTCTGAAACCATTTGTGTGTAGTGGTGCATTGTATGGGAGTGTAACATGGACGATAAACAGTGCTGACAGGAAGAGGATAGAGGCTTTTGATATGGTGCTACAGAAGAATGCTGAAGATTAGGTGGGTGGATCGCGTAACTAAGAGGCTTGCTCAGGATAGAGTATGGAGGAGAGCTGCATCAAACC
The DNA here is from genome assembly GCA_026315105.1 of Locusta migratoria. NCBI lineage: Eukaryota > Metazoa > Arthropoda > Insecta > Orthoptera > Acrididae > Locusta > Locusta migratoria. The sequence goes on along the minus strand of CM048744.1, from coordinate 214,100,956 downwards.
ACAACAACAACAACAACAACACCTTAGAACCTTGGACTGTGACTTCGTTACGCCCAAATAAAACATTCGATAGCAAATTTCTCTTTTTCAAAAACGCTTTTCGGAATTGCCATTCTGCGTTTTATATGCTCCGTACTGCGACCTTCATGTGTTATTTTACTGCCCAAGTAACAAAACTCCTCTACCACCGTTATTGTTTCGTTACCTTATCTAATTCCTTCAGCATCGCCTGATTTTCTAGGACTGCATTCCATTAGCCTTCATTTCCTCTCGCTAATGTTAATTTAATACGCTCCTTTCAACAGAATGTCAATTCCATTCAGTCTCTCGTCCTGGTACTTTGCTGTCTCCAACAGAATTGCAATGTCATTGGCAAAACGTTAGTCTAATATATAAAAATGTATTTGGGTTTGTTTGTTCGTACGTATGTTTGTTCGTATGTCTTGCGTTGGCGTACTGCTCATCCAATTACGATAAAACTTTGTCAATATATTGTAGCACTTTCGCTCACATTACAGGCGTAATTGTTGTTGTTGGTTTCTGGAAGGGACTAAAAAGCGACGGTTATCATCCCACAGGCGTAATTATATTACCCTATGACTCATAGTTCAGGGGATATGATGTCATTAACACTAAAAGGCGTGGAAAAACTGCCGCATTATGAATAACATTTAAATTTATTACTTCCTTGCTACTAAATGTACTCCAACACCATGTTTGCTAACAGTATTCAATTATGTTAACGGATGTACCTACAAAATTATTTCGTTGTACGACTGCTAGTTTAGCAAATATCACGTCGTAAACACAGTGAAGCGTGTGCAAATGCCGCATCATGTTTGTTCGTTTTTATGTTTTGTTTTGCCTTCATCTGACTGCGAAGACTGATCTACAAGACAAGATGAAAGTCACTGTCTGCACAGAATTTTGTATGGTACATGACAGAGGGTAGTTTACCTACGAACTTCGACCCAATCTACTGTTTTATTCCGATCTTGATGACATTTAGCAGCCGGCCGCGGTGGCCGAGGAGACTGAGGCGCTCCAGTCACGGTCTGCACGGCCACTACGGTCGGGGGTTAGAATCCCCCCTCGGGCATGGATATTTGTGCCGTCCTAGGTCGTAAGTAGTTCATAAGTAGTTTGTAAGTTTAGGGACTGATGACCCCGTAGTTAAGTCCCATAAGCTTAACAAATATTTGAACATTTGACATTTTGCACACTTAAAAACAAGAGTAACTTCACCGTCTACGTAAGGTTTCATACGGATCATGGTGGAGGGTACATTGCAATAAGCGTAGACACCACTTCACTGATTTCCGTGAAAGTTCACTGAGTTGAACAATCTTTCACAGGAGACACTGGACTGAGTGGTGGACGAGGAGGAGAGTGACAAACAGGAGTTGAGGAAGGTGGAGACAGAGAGGGCTAAGAGGAGATGAACAGAGAGAAATGTGATGGGTTAGAGAGGGGGGAGGGTAGAAGGAAAGTGGACAGAGAGAGATAGAAAAGACAAGGAGAGATGGACTAACTGAAGGCAAGGATAAGTGAGTATCTGGGCGACGGTGTGTTTTCAGCTATTCCACAATGATAAATGGGGTTTCCCCCTGTCAGAATAGATGTTTGATCTTGGAATGACCTTGAAATCGTGTTCAAGGACAAATTCAGGGTCATTCTTGAACGTAAAATTTTCTGTTATTTCTAAATCTGCAATAAAATTTGGGATTCTCATTAGAATATCATTTTGACATTACTTAAAACTTCGGGGCTGAGGTGCCGGGGTCAATACATAAAACTTTCTCCTGATGTTTCGCCTTCGTCTGCGGAAGGCATCGTCCTAGGTAAAGCGGCGTATAGGAAGGGAATTTCATTTCTGTCTCATTTTTATGATCCACGGCAGACAACAGTCTCTCGAACACAAAAACATGGGTCTGTAATTGCGATCTCATATCTTATACTAGTCAAACAGTACACCATGCATATGGGGCACATCGATGCCGCAGGCATGCTGAAATCTCTACATGACATTAATTGGAAAAGCAAAAGATGGTGAGTTGGAATTTTTTTGGAATGTGCTGGATGTCTTCATTGTACATTTAATCTTTCTTGTTCCAAGAAAGAAGCGATGGGGGCAATAATGTCACTGAAGGAGTTCCAGATTGCTGTGGTTCATGGAATTATGAGCAGAACAAATTGTATATCAATACGAACGTGCAAGATTAGAAATGCAAACAAATTAAAAAATGACGGTGCCTCAAGAAATAAGAGGAAACAAAGTCTGATCACGTGATAATACAAGGACGGATTCGCCAAAATGCACACTGCAGCACAAAACCTGAACATCATATAACAAAATAGCATCGTAACGGTGTCGGTGTGGGACACCGGAATTGCTTTAAAGTACCTCTAGAAATCATACATGGTTCAAGACCGTGTGTCCCAGTGGTTTCGCAGTGAACTACACTCCTAGCCATTAAAATTGCTACACGAGGAAGATGACGTGCTACACACGCGAAATTTAAGCTACTGGAAGAAGTTACTGTGATATGGAAATTATTAGCTTTTCAGAGCATAAACACAAGGTTGGCGCCGGTGGCGACACCTACAACGTGCTGACATGAGGAAAGATTCCAACCGATTTCTCATACACAAACAGCAGTTGACCGGCGTTGCCTGGTGAAACGTTGTTATGATGCTTAGTGTAAGGAGGAGAAATGCGTACCATCACGTTTCCGACTTTGATAAATGTCGGATTGTAGCCTATCTACATCTACATCTACATCGCGATTGCAGTTTATCGTATCGCGAAATTGCTGCTCGCGTTGGTCGCGATCCAATAACTATTTGCAGAATATGGAATCGGTGGGTCCAGGAGGGCAATACGGAACTGGATCCCAACGGTCTCATATCACTAGCAGTCGAGATGAAAGGCATCTTATTCGCATGGTTGTAACGGATTGTGCAACCACGTCTCGATCTCTGAGTCAACAAATGGAGACGCTTGCAAGACAACAACCATCTGCACGAACAGTTCGACGACGTTTGCAGCGCCGGCCGCGGTGGCCGAGGGGACTAAGGCGCACCAGTCACGGTCTGCACGGCCGCTACGGTCGGCGGTTCGAATCCCCCCTCGGGCATGGATATTTGTGCCGTCCTAGTTCGTAAGTAGTTCATAAGTAGTTTGTAAGTTTAGGGACTGATGACCCCGTAGTTAAGTCCCATAGACTATACAAACATTTGAACATTTGACGTTTGCAGCAACATGGACTGTCAGCTCGGAGACCAAGGCTGCAGTTACCCTTGACGCTGTATCACAGACAGGAGCGCCCGCGATGGTGTACGCAACCACGAACCTGGGTGCGTGAATGGCAAAACGTAATTTTTTCGGATGAATCCAGGTTCTGTTTACAGCATCTTGATGGCCGCATCCGGGTTTGGCGACAACATCGCGGTGAACGCACGTTGGAAGCGTGTATTCGTCATCGCCATACCGGCGTGGTGGTATGACGTGCCATTGGTTACACGTCTCGGTCACTTCTTGTTCGCATCGACGGCACTTTGAACAGTGGCCGTTACGTTTCAGATGTGTTTCGACACGTGGCTCTACCCTTCATTCGATCCCTGCGATACCCTACATTTCAGCAGGATAATGCACGATCGCATGTTGCAGGTCCTGTACGGGCTATTCTGAATACGGAAATGTTCGACTGCTGCCATGGTCAGCACATTCTCCAGATCTCTCACCAATTGAAAACTTCTGGTCAATGGTGGCCGAACAACTGGCTCGTCACAATACGCCAGTCACTATTCTTGATGCACTGTGGTATCGTGTTGAAGGTGTATGGGCAACTACACATGTACACGCCATCCAAGCTCTATTTCACTCAATGCCCAGGCGTATCAACGCCGTTATTATGGCTAGATGGTGCTGTTCTTAGTACTGATTTCTCTGGATCTGTGCACCCAAATTGCGTGAAAATGTAATTACATGCCAGTTCTAGCATAATATATTTGTCCAATGAATAGCCTGCGTTTCTTCTTGGTGAGGCAATTTTAATGGCTCTGTTTAAAAATTGAAATCCATGAAAATAAGCGCATAACTCTCGAGGATTACAAATTTGACGTAATTGGTTTACCATTTCCTATAGGTTTACTTTATATTTGACTTCTCGACTCGTAAAACTAATTTGTTACATTATTAATCGACATTTAGCCGTGGCCTACCCATGACTGTATCTTATAGGTTAGGGATATGATAATAATAAGCCATCTTCAGTCACATTGTTTTTATTGTCCAACATGTTTCGGAGCTAGAACTTCATATTCGAGGACTTTATTAATATATTTTGTGTTGCATCTGCTTCAGTTTTTCACTTAACGGCGAAGAACGACACATTTCTAAGTTATTGACGAGAAAATTGACTCAACTGTGTTTCGTTAAAGGACCTTAGAATAGACATGCTGTGAAGTATTGCCAAGTGTTACCTGCATTTGTCGACAAAAAATTATGTTTTGCATCGGTGAAAAATTTCCGCATTTGCACACTTTTTATACAGCACATTTCACAATTTAACATGTTTGTGCCGGTACTACATGTATCGAACTGCGTTATATTAATGCTATGGAGTATTGAAATTATAGCCACGCGGGAGTAGCCGAGCGGTCTGGAGCGCCACGTTGCGGATCGCGCGGCCACCCGCGATGAGGGTTCTAATCCCCCTTCTGGCATGGATGTGTGTGTTGTCCTTAGGTTAGATTAGTTTAAGTAGTTTGTAAGACTAGGGACTGATGACCAACGTAATTTGGTCCAATAGAATTATAAACATTTTAATTTTTATTGAAACTGTAGCTACAATCATTTGTTTGGATTAACAAAGTAGGTTAACAAAATAAATAACATTAATCTGAAAATTGAAAGTAAGTAATTTTTGTTTACATTTGACATATTTACCTTAAAATTAGACACTTACTACGATACAGGATTATTCGAAATATGAACTGCGTTTATTACTAATTTTTTATCGAAAAATGCTGGTAACACTTCACAAGACTTCACTGCGTGTAAATTTTAAGGTCCTTTCATTAAACACACCTAAGACAATTTTCTCGTCAAAAACTTAACAACTATGTCGTTCTTCTACCGTTTGCTCGCCGTAGAGGTTCGAGTCCTCCCTGGGGCATGGGTGTGTGTGTTTGTCCTTAGGTTAGTTTACCTAGGTTTAAGTAGTTTGTAAGCTACGGACTGATGACCACGCTGTTTGGTCCGATATAATTACAAACATTTGAACGTTTTTTCTACCGTTTGGTGAAAAACTGAAGCAGATGCAACACAACATAAAGTACTCGAAAATGGAAATCAAGCTCCGAAACCCGTCGGACAATAAAAACATTGTTACTGAAGATGGCTTTTTATTAACATTGTATATCCATAATGAAATTATTAACTACTTGATTCTTTATGGATTTGTTGTTTACCGATTACTCAAAATGTTCAAATGTTTGTACAGCTTATGTGACTTAACTACGGGGTCATCAGTCCCTAAACATACAAACTACTTATGAACTACTTACGAACTAGGACGGCACAAATATCCATGCCCGAGGGGTGATTCGAATCCCCGACCGTAGTGGCCGTGCAGACCGTGACTGGAGCGCCTCAGTCTCCTCGGCCACCGCGGCCGCCTTACCGATTACTGTACGGAACCAAAAACGAGACACTATTCCAACGCCCTTCTGCAACATTCGACGCAAAACACGGAGTAATTGTATTATTTACATACATGTGGCGTCTCTTCCGAAAGAACAGACGTCATTTCTGATCCTGCAGTTGTTATTCTTTCATATTCACAGAATAAATGACACCAACTGCAAATGGGCAAAGCTGAAAATGTGTACCCAGGCGGCATTCGAACCCCGGTCTCCCGCCTTTTAGGCAGTTGCGCTGACCACTACACCATTGAGGACACAGTGTTTTGTGTCCCAGCCTCGTCGCCGCTTTTGTGTCTCGTTTCCGTAGTAGGTGTTGGTGGCCGAGTGGAATGAGACCGACACAGCAATAAAGATAGCCCGCTGGTGCAGGTACGGATGGGAGCAGCCAGAAACTAGAAACACTAGAGTAAATTAGAACGAGATATATATTGCACAGCATTTATACAATACTTAACTTTTACAGAGATCAGTACTGCAGAATGCTGATACATAGTTGTCGGAGGCCTGCCTAGTTCCTGTACGATAGCAAAGTCTTCACTGGTGCCTATCAGATTCCGAAGGTCTTAACTGGTTCCTATCTCAGTTCCAAGTGAACGATGTCGTTCAGTGGTGGCCACGAGCGGGGTTGTAGCAGAGGGCGCTCGTGGCTGACATCGTAAGAACTCCGCGCCGTGCGTGCATGGCGGCGCGCGGCGAAAGTAGGTGGCGCGCACTTTGTACTTGTGCGACACCACACAGTGACCACCGCACATGCGAGGTGTACCTAAGAAGGCCTCCCGCCAGATACAAATTCCCAGCCTTACCCTGCCTACAGTACTCAGACTCGTAGTTTCGAAATCCCGTAAGAGCAAGTGCCCCAAACTAGCCCACCCCTCCCCACTAATCTGGCGGGAGGCGTGCTTAGGTAGTCCTTGCAAGTGCGGTGATCACTGTGTACTCAGTGCTGTAGTGGTGCCGGGCGCCGTAGCGTAGCGCGCCCGGTCAGAGGGCTACACGCTCTTTGTAATAAAAAAAAAGCTGAGCCAGCAACACATCGAACAAGAACGAACAAAAACGATCAGCGTCCGCAACAAAGAGAACTGCACATATGGAAAAAAAATGCGATGTGGTGAAATTGGAACCGCGCAACTGCCTAGAAAGCAGAAGACCGGGTTTTGAATCCCGGCTAGGTACACATTTTCAACTTTGCCAATTTGCAGCTGATATATTCTGTGAATTAAATTATTACCTGCTTTGTCATTGGGTAAAGGCATTTTAGGTGCGGGATTTAGTACAATATTTCTCGTAAAAGAAAACTGGCCTCTAATGAAATTAATTCCACGTACTGCAGGGTTATTACAGTGTTACTTTCACATAATTCACCTTTTCTCTTGTTGGCCGTCCCATCACAAATCGGATTATCGACTTGCCGACTGCCTTATCAGCGAGTAATGCGCGCCTAAAAGCCAATTTGTATGAGCATAAAGTGAGGCTTGAGCTAACTTTATGTGCTACATAGCGTTTTAACAGATTAAGCCATTAATGAAAAACAAGCAATTTTTTTTTCTTCTCAGGTAGCTTTAGACATAACGTACAAGCTAGAACCGGTAAGCGTCGGAAGTGTTTGACATTTTGCTGAGCTAATCCAGATGTAAACTTGAGTAAGTGAAGAATCATTTTACTTGCAAAAAATATTTGTATTTATTCACGCTTGTTCATTTCTGAGCCGGCCGCGGTGGCCGAGGGGACTGAGGCGCTTCAGTCACGGTCTGCACGGCCACTATGGTCGGCGGTTCGAATCCCCGCTCGGGCATGGATATTTGTGCCGTCCTTAGTTGTAGCTAGTTCATAAGTAGTTTGTAAGTTTAGGGACTGATGACCCCGTAGTGAAGTCCCATAAGCTCTATAAACATTTGAACATTTTTGTTCATTTCTAAGCGGCGTTTACCCTCTGACAATGGCAAATAATGGAATTTTGATTGTTATAAATAAGTTGCCCTCACACGGTTGACATGTGCCAAAGCTGTGACACCCCCCCCCCCCATAAAACAAACTTACTATTTTTTCTATGAAATACTGGCTGTTGTTGAAGACGTTGCCCAAATACATTTCCGTAAATTATTTGAACATAACATACAGAATAAGCCAAATTTTCAGAACAAAAGTAATAGGTGTAGGGCTTAGTAAATTAGAAATACCTTCCGCACTACCACGTCTGGCTCAAGTATTAAGTTGTCAGCAATCGTAAAAATCGAAAGCACTCAGACAAATAATATATAGGGGAGACCAGAGGGCCGGCCGCGGTGGCCGAGGGGACTCACAGTTGGCCTTGGGCCGTGCTAGCGTGCGCACCTGCGCCGCGCGCCGCTTAACGCTCCGCTCCGGGGTTTGTTTACTTCCGCGTCGCGGTATTTGTGTGTATTGAGTCCCGCATTCACGAACCTCATGGCGCACGCTTACCGCCGTGCGACGATCAAAGTAACGTTTCAGGCTGAACATCCACGACCAAGAGCTTTTGAAATCGAACAGTTCATACGAGAAGATCTTCGTTTGAACCCACAAGACGTGATCGGAATACACTTTTCAATCACGGGAAGCATCGTCTATATCAAGATGACGACAGAAGCGCTATGCACTGAAGTTGTCCAACGACATAACACCGGACTGAAGTTCAAGCACTCTGATGGACACATCGGTGCCGTAACGGTCGATCATGTAGGATTCGGATTACGTACTCTACGGGTGTTTGAGCTCCCGTTTGAAGTACCTCAAGAAACGGTCATTGCAGCCTTCCAACCGTATGGTAACGTCGTTGGTCACCTCGCAGAAAAGTGGCAAACATTTACGACCTACCAGGTATTAAATGGTGTGCGTCAGATACAGATTGAGCTGAAGAAACACGTTCCGTCGTACCTGATGATTGGTGGTGTGCGGGCCATCGTTATGTACGATGGCCAGCCACGAACATGTTCAGGATGTGGCGAGGAAGGCCATGTCCGGTCCGAATGTATGCGCCGACGTTTGGTACAGACACCACTAGGTGAGGTGGCCTCAGCAACAACGGTCACGTCCCTACCCGTCACCTACGCTGCAGTTGCACAGAACCACGTAATACAACTCCAGGCTACGCCTAAACCTACGTTGCCTGTACCCAACGCAGAAGAAAATACTGACGACACAAGCACAGCACCGCCTCCAGCGCCCTCACCAGAACCGGCAACAATAGAGGCAACTCCGAATGACTCTGCTGGTATCATGGACATCGACCTAAGTGTGGTGCCGACGTCCGCTTTCGTACAGACGGGTGCGGCGATAGAAGAGGAACAACCAAATTCTGATTCAGAACAACACATCCGAAAACAGCGGTCACCTCGGAGGCGTAAGAAACGCCGTCGAACACCCTCCGCTGACGGCCTCCATCAGACGACCTTTTCGGATACCGAACGAATGTCTGACAGTGACGTACCATTTTCCGACCAGCAGCAGGATGATACTGCCACACTGGACAGTCCTACGGTGACGCACCATACCTCAAATCAGGACATAACATCCTTGATGTCAGCACCTAAGAACGACCTTACCCTCACAGCACCGCTTGGAGCATGCGCCTCGTCCGTTACAGACCAACGCCAGCACACGTCATCGACATCCACATCATGGGCCGACGATGTTGGCGAAGGAGCGGATCAGACAGCTAACGTGGCCGAGCGGGTGCATCCCATGGAGGCACCAGATTTGGTACCCAACTAAGAATTGCGGCAACTGTGGGAGACACGGCAAGTCAGCGACTTTCGGGAGCCGCTGCAACGCCTTCTGTAAACCTTGCAAGTGTCCATCCGCAGCAATATCGTATCGCCACGATGAATATGGCCACCATTCGCGCCCCACACACACTGGCGATGTTTCGAGACACCATCTACTCAAGTGATGTTGATATTGCGCTCCTACAGGAGGTGTTTGTCGCTGATTTTCTCATCCCTACTGGTTACACTGGCTATGTTTCACACGCCTCCGACACCGGCAGCGGCGTCGCCATCCTCCTACGCGATGGCATTCCAGCAGACGACGTCGTTTACCTCCACACTGCTCGGGGAATGGCTCTTACTGTATTTGGAGTGCGTATCATTAACATCTATGCACCATCCGGCTCCAGCCACCGTCGAGACCGCAATACATTCTTCGCCGAGGATATCACGCCGCTATTTATGGGTCCACAGGATGACTTGGTATTTGGCGGGGATTTCAACTCGACACAAGGGCCCACCGACCAACTGCCACAACATTCACCCTGTGCGGCTCTCTCCGTGGTCATCGACAGACTACAACTCGTTGACACCTGGACAAAGCTCTACGGAACTCGCCCTGGCTTTACGTTTTACACCGCCCATTCCTCGAGCCGCCTGGATCGCATATACCTCACCCGCTCTCTCGCAGGTGGAACCCGTCACGCGGAAGTCTGGCCCTTAGCCTTTTCAGATCATGAGGCATATATCTGCGACGTTAGTCTCGTCCGACAGCGTGTGTGGCATAGTCGTGGCCTGTGGAAACTAAACGTGTCTCACCTGACCGCTCCAGACTGTCGACATATCATCGAAAGTGCGTGGGCACAGTGTTTACGCCGTCGTAATGCCTATAACTCCACTCTATCTTGGTGGCTCTCCTGTGCAAAGCCAACGCTGCGCAAGTCGCTGATGAATTACGGCCGGGACATCAAGACATGGCGAAACAACACTTTGAATTTTTATTATTCCATTCTTCGAGAATGTGTGACGATGCCTTTCTCACCAGCCAGGCAGACGATGGTTCACCGTACAAAGGCCCAAATCTCTTTGATAATGCGCCGCCACCTGGAAGGGACTGTCATCCGATCTCGTACAAATGATAGAATAGGTGAAGAACATCCGTCGATGTACCATCTCATCCAGGAAAGACAAAAACGACGCCGGGCTCTGATACACGCCCTGATTGACGCGGAAGGTCACCGGCACGATACCCAATACTCCATCGGTCAGGCGTTTCATGCCCATTTCACAAGACTATATGAAGCTGTTCCGCATTCGCCAGAACTGATTTCAGAAGTCGCACAACTTATTCCAAGTACTCTCCCAGTGGAGGTGGCACGTGAACTCCAGGAAGGCGTGACCACGGATGAAGTACTAGAAGCAATTAAAATGGGGCATAACAATAGGTCTCCTGGGCCCGACGGTATTCCCGTTGAATTTTATAAAAGTTTTGACTATTTGTTAGCACCTACATGGACGGCGATCGCTCAAGAACTAATGTCCCCAGCGACTGATGTCCCTAAAACCTTTCTTTGAAGGCATAATTATTCCTGTACACAAACGGAACGGGTCATCCAGAATACAAGATTATCGGCCTATAACTCTGCTTAACAGCGATATGAAAATATTTACACGGTTGTTGGCCTCACGACTCAAGAAAGTTGCACGGTACGTCACATCCTGCGACCAGACGTCCTTAGGAGGAGACAACAATATCCATACGGCTCTTTGCCGCTATCGAGACATGATAGCACTTGCCCGATATCAACGACTTCCTGGTGCCCTGGCTTCACTTGACTTTAGCCAGGCCTTCGACCGTGTTGATCACTCCTACTTACAGAAAGTTCTCCAGCACATGGGTTTCCCTGGCGACATTATTGCAGTAGTTATGCGCCTTCTGACTGGCGCGACCTCCAAAATCATGTTCAACGGTCGCCTCACCCCACCCGTGGTTATAACACGATCCGTCCGACAAGGCTGCCCACTTTCAACTATATTATACGCCTTTGCTTTAGAACCATTGCTCCAGGGACTACGCCAACGTTTGGAAGGTATGAGTTTACATGGGAACCGATTCTGTTGTACAGCTTACGCCGATGACATCGTCCTTTACCTACGCACTGAGAACGACGTACGGGCAGCCCTGACGTGGGTGGCCACTTATGGCGAGGCATCAGGCAGCTTGCTCAACGTCTCAAAATCCGAGGTCTTGCTCATCGGCGAGGGCCTACCAGAGAGACGCATCGCTCCTCTAAGTGTAGCCACAACCGTTAGATGTCTTGGCATAGATTTTTCAGCCGATCTCCGCCGCTCAGCAGCGATCAACGGTCGGCGATTGCTTCAGAGAATCAGGGGAAGTCTGGCAGATCACCGGCTACGATCCCTCGACATAGTTCAACGTACACAATATGTGAACGTCTATCATGCCTCTCGCATACCCCATGTTGCTCAAGTGCTACCGATCCCAACTCTCCTGGCACGGCGTATATTGGCTGCGTTAGGCTCCTACGTCAGCTCCGGATTGATATTCAAAGTGCAATACGACGCCCTTGCACTCCCGCGGGAACGTGGTGGGGTGGGACTAACACATGTGCCGACCAGAGTCACGGCGCTCTACGTCAGCTCTCAATTAAAAATCTGGCGACGTTGCCCACAGAGTCTCACCGGTATACTATTCAATGCCTTTGCCCCGGACTCTTTGGTAGCCCCAGTGACGATTGCAGCCATTCCAGTTGCCTTCCATCATATCCGACGATTCTTCTTGGACCTTAGTTATGTATACAAATCTTTACCACCTGCTCGTTTGTCTCAGACTAAAACAGTATATGATCTGCTACAACAGTGTCGACCATCCAACCCGATCGAAATTAAGCATCCACAGTATGTATGGCGGCATATATGGAAAGCTATTTACGAACGTTTTCTTGAATCAGACGTCCAGTCAACCTGGTATCTCACTGTGAACGGAAAACAAGTAAACCGACATCGCCTGCATCGGATCCATCTCGCCGATTCGCCCCTCTGCATTCACTGCGGAGTGGACGACACAGACGGCCACAGGTTCCACTGTGGTCAGGCGAACGATGTCTGGACGCTCGCTCGGCGAATTTTGGCGTTCCTTACTCGCCAAACACCCGCCCAGATCGACATCAACATGCTCCTATTTCCGGAGGAGACTTTCTACCCCACCACCAAAACACACTCGGTAAATTGGATTCGTGGCTACACGATCCGATACCTCTTTGATCCTGGCGAGAAATCAGTACTTGGATACTGGAACTTTCTTAATGAACGACACTGCGTCCTAACCCGTAACCCAAAGTACCAGAAATATTTTTCCAACTTTTTACGGAGTGCCTTTCACGACCCGCCTCGCAGCTGGAACGTCCAAGCGATGAGAAGATAAATCTTAACGCAACCAACCTGAACTGAACAGAACCCACAACGGAACATAATAATCAACGAGAAGACACGTTTGGACGATTTTAAGTATGCCGGCGGCATCACTACGGCGCACCTCTTGTCATATATTACAATATATATATATATATACATAAAAAATTAAAAATAAATAAATAAATAAATAAAGAATACAAAAGAGAAGAAGTTTTCCCAGCCTTTTTTTCTTCCAAATCTCATGAGTTTTATTTTATTTTCTTTTCTTTATTATTATTTTTCTGCTTTCGGTAGCCTATTAGCTTTCCTTGCCCTTTATTAGAATTAGGTTAGTTGAACTGGGACTAGGATAAGGTAGGAGCCAACGCCTGACGTGGACAAGTTTATTTTTTTTTTTTTTCTAAGGGCAAAAAAAAAAAAAAAAAAAAAAAAAAAAAAAAAAAAAAAAAAAAAAAAAAAGGGGGACTAAGGCGCTCCAGTCACGGTCTGCGCGGCCACTACGGTCGGGGGTTCGAATCCCCCCTCGGGCATGGATATTTGTGCCGTCCTAGTTCGTAAGTAGTTCATAAGTAGTTTATAAGTTTAGGGACTGATGACCCCGTAGTTAAGTCCCATAGACTATACGAACATTTGAACATTTGGAGACCAGAGGAATGGCGCCACCTTAAGGGAAACCAGGTTTTTTTACCTTATTAAAAGTGTGTCTTTTTCGTACAGAGTGATACTACAGCTTCGTCAGCTAATACTACTTTATTATAATTTTTTTCAGCCGTGTAATTTGTTAAGTTTTATTGTTAAAAATATATTGTGGAAGTATACGCATTAGTCCTATTTACCCTGGGTTCCGGCGTAATGACGCCATACATTTGAAAATCAAGGATAAACCTACACGATGAATGAGTATTAGTAAATAAGTATTACAACTGTTGTAATTTATAATTATCACTCTACTGCATTAGACATTTAGAAGGCTTTAAGTACTTGTTGATGTAAAATTGGAATGAAAGTAGATTTTATACTTTAGACTTGATTAAGACACCGCAAAAGTCAGAAATACAGTTTTTGCCACTTCAAAACTACTACATTCTCTGCATTCTGCAAGTGCCCATTTCACAAAATGTATGCATCTATAGTACACTTCATTTTGTCTAAATTCCCCACCATGACGTCATTGCCCCTGTTGCAAAATATGGCTAAGAACGTCAATTTAAAGCCTAAGATTTTGCGAAACATTTATTAGAGACACGCAATGGAAGCTAAATATCTACAAATTACGTTAATGCGAATATTAAAAAGCACTGACAGCCTATGGAGCTACTTATTTCAATAAAATACAAACTCGAAAGTTAGATCTAAAATGTCGAAACTAACAATTCCTTTCACATGATTAATATCTGTGAAAAGAGGGAGAATTTAATCTGTCTGCTATACAATGCTGCCACTTTAGGCAAGCGTACGTACAGATGATCAGCATCTGTGGTATAAATTATACACGGATGTATTAAGGTTGTGATGTCATACATTTGTTCTCGTTTAATCACACTCGCTAAAAATATATTTGTCTGTGTCACGTACGAATTCGCTGCCCTACTGTAGTAATAAAGTTATTAGATCTATGAAGTTGGTAGCAGTAGTAAACATAAGACACGGAGACCTGCGTTACACGCTATAAAAGCCTCGCGCGGTACTTTAATCAGTCTGTGGAGCGTGTTTCTGGCTGGAATTCAACAATACGTTTAATACAAATAATCTTTCCCTGAGACGCTCGAAATAGTCGAAGTTCGATTTCCCTCCAGGTCACAAACTTTAATTCAGCTTCTGTGTTCCAAAGAAAACTGCCACTACTGCCAAGGCTCTCCATGGAGCGGCATAGCACCTCGGCAATGGACATATTGGTACAATCCTGTTAAGGTGATATAAATATCTATTTAATACAAATAATCAATCCCTGAGACGTATTTTCGTCTCGAATATGTCAAAGACAATAACGATAAATCTGAAGCATGGAATTAAAATTTGTGACGTGGAAGGAAATCGTACTTAGACTATTCCGAGGCGCCTTAGTCGTTAGTGGTGTGGTGGTCTACCGTAAAGACGTTTGCCTAGTAAGCATGGAGGTTCGGGTTCGATTCCCGGCCGCATCACAAATTTAAATTCTAGACTTCAGATTGATCATAATTGTCTTCAAGAATACGTGTTCATTGTTACTGCAGGTTAGGTGGTGGTTACCTGAGAAATTTTTTGTTTAATTTGCAAGATTTACAGTCGTGAAAGTTGTGCGCGACGCTTGCCTAGGCCTCACGATGACCGCCAATAAGACACTCAAGACGAAGTGTCCCGACAACAAGATGCCAAAGCTCAACTAAGCATCGATTATAACTTACAGACATCATGGTACCTCTCTTTGTTGGCAAAGTTTACTTTCATATTCATTACACAAATTATTGTCAATTTTTAATTTTAGTACAAGTGAGGAAAAAAGAAAACGTTCTGGGGGTGGGGTTCTACCCCCTTGTCCCTCCCTCCCCCCTACCCCGCTCCCCGGTATCTACGACTCTGTGTGCAGAAAAATCTAATATATACAGCAGAGTGTCCGTATATTTGTACGTGTTGCATACAGATCTACAGTTTTGTTCCAGTCTTTATGAAATTTTGTACACGTAAGCTTCAATCCATGAGGATTGCTGCATTATGCGACAATGCTGCTCATTTTCTGCTAAACCATTGGACCGATTTCAACCAAATTTGGCACACACATTCCTTGCCGTGAGGTAACAATTGCTGCATGGTTAAGAATCACATACGGCACATGGTTCAAAAGATATTACGTCATAACCAATATAAATCGAAAAAGATGCCATATAATGCGGCGAGACTTTCGAAATGCACTGTATGAGAATGACGGTACTTAGCGACTTGCAACAAACTTTAAACATGATTTTAAACCTTTATTAAATTTTTTCTCGCTGTCAACCATAGTAAAATGATGAAAGGAAAAAAGTTTCTTGCTTACTACTTTTCCGCTGTTTATGGAATAAAACTACGGCTCTCGGTATGACGTTACAATTTATAATTTGAACACTACAAATTGTAGCGACAGGAAATTTTACAGACAGTATACAAATATATAGTTGAATGTAGCTTCTAAATTGTATCACATTGCGACACGTAGTTCATGAGATATGAGCACATAAACAGTAAAATTCCGCTGTTTATGGACTAAAACTACGACTTTCGGTATGACGTTAGAATTTGTAATTTCTGCACTACAAATGGTAATCGCGGGAAATTTTAGAAACAGTATACATGCATATAGTTGAGTGTACCTTATACATTGTATAGCAGTACAACACGTAGTTCATGAGATACGGGCACATAAACAGTAACGTTCATGACAAACCGCCCCATCACGCACCAAGTTTGAATCTGTTACTACTAATTGTATTCCCAAGAGATTTTACCGACATACAGCCCTGATACAAATTAATATATACCAGAAAATAGGCAGGAATAAATAAATAAATACCCAGGCAAAGCCGGGTTTTCAGCTAGTCTATATCTATAAATGTGAATGTATGTTCGGTTTACGTTTATCACGTCTGAACGACAAGACGCAGAGAGTTAAATATTTGTACAGTTACTAATTTATACCTGAGGAAGAATTTAGGCACGGTTTCATAGCGATCTGATAGATATTTAGTAATTTGAAGCATATAACGCGAAATGAGGAACAATAATTACTCTTTAAAAATTCTCTTATTGGTTGCATTGTTGTTTGAGGGTTGATAATGATAAAAGGGTAGAATATATTGGCATGGAAAGTTATCGGTGTATATAAAATTCTACGTGTGCGTGAGAGCGCGCGCGCTTGTGCGTGTGTGTGAGTGCGCGCGCGCGCGTGCTTGTGTGTGTGTGTGTGTGTGTGTGTGTGTGTGTGTGTGTGTTAATATTTCGCTCTGCAGCGAAAACTACAGAACGCAAACGAATGGTCTGTGTGTAATTGTTGTCCGACGTGTCCCGTTGTACACCATAGCAGTTCCATGCCGATAGCTATAAGGGGCTGGAAATCGTCAAATTATAAAAAAAAATTCGGACTGAAGGCCAGCGATGACATTCGCGACTCTATAGCAAGGAGATTACATACAGGAAACGTGATGCCACAGACTATATCTTTGGTCTATGCGTGCTACAATGTATTCAGCTCCCTCTCTGTAAGGATAAGCATACGAGTAAGGAAAAATAAGAATAAATAAATAAATCAGTAAAAAAGAAATTTCTTTTAATACCTATTTTTAAAAATATCGATTTGACTTTACACGCATTACATCAAGTGATCGATCTGTGATATTATTACAATCATTATTGTTGAATTAACAAAGCTCAAGGACAAAAATTAAACGTCGCAGGAATCCATTTACAGCCCTCATGTTTTTCACATGGTCAATTATACGTTGCTTGCTCAAGGGTGGGTAACCCAAAAAATCTCTACATTTACGCTCCAAACAATACTACAAATAACGTAGTTTACCAGAATGCCCTAAAATGAAATTAAAATGAATTGGGACATTACTGTCACCATACGTGTTGAGATATTGCAACACAGGCTATAAGGAATAACGTATGTATTATTTATTGTAAATCATTAAGCACTTCACATAATTTTATTTTTTTATTCGAATTTTGATTAAAATGTTTGTGTCTAAAGAAGGTATTGTATTTCATTTCATCCTTCGAAACGGAGCTGCGGGTTTAAGCTAGTACCATATAAACCATTCTGTTTTGTGCTACATGTTTAGATTATTTCTACATCTTTAACGTCCTGTGCCATAATATCAAGGAATATAATTACACCAGACCAACTGGTGCGTAAATTCGAAAAATAGTAACTGATGACTTCGTCTCTCAGTGGTATAAATGTTTAACCGGTCTGATTAGTTTCGAGTGGAACCGTTTTTGTGCCTCTGTTTCGGCGGGAGGTCAGTAATCGTGTGAATGCCTCCATATAGCAGTGACGTGTGTCAAGTGTGTGCAGGTCGCATCTGCCCCAGGAATGCCCTCCGCTTTGTCGGTGGCCGAGGTGAGGGTTGGCGCTCGGCCAGCGCGTTGCTGGTAAGTTTCCCTGGGCAGTGGCCGCCACAAAGGCTTCGCTGCCAGCCGCGCTGCTTTATACCGGCGCGGCTTCCAACACTCGGCACTAACTCATACCACTGCCGCAGCTGCACCACAGCCACTTCCCGCACCCAAATAACGTGCCTGCTCAAAGCAAACACTGTGCCTGCTGCCCACCTCAAACGAAAAGTTCGCACTGACACAGTCGAAACTTTTTCTAATTAAATGATCAGTGTCGACTTTGCTGGCAAGATTGGCAGTATCTGTCAGGTAGCCCTGTGCGATATTGATAATTTTCTTCCTATACTTTTTTCTTAACATAAAACACACTTACTTCAGCCAAGATCGCTAGTTTGTTGGTTTTCTCTACAGGTTTCGATGAAGTATGTCATCTACAGAATAAATTTTTATAACAATTTTCTCCTATTTTTAATAAAATTATTATTTGTGAAAATGAAATATGAAGACTACATGGAAAGAAGGGGTTAAGTCCAAATTTCACGAAAATGAATTACTGATATCCTTATGAAGTTCATTTTTCAGTTGGGTGAACTGAAATGAATGTGATGGGTTTAGTCACTGAGTTATAGCAAGATCAAAATATGGTATACACTGAGAAAACGGATCAAGTTCAAATGTTCAAATGTTTGTTAAGCTTATTGGACTTAACTACGGGGTCATCAGTCCCTAAACTTACAAACTACTTATTAACTAGCTTATCATAAGGACGGCAAAAATATCCATGCCCGAGGGGGAATTCGAACCCCCGACCGTAGTGGCCGTGCAGACTGTGACTGAAGCGCCTCAGTCCCCTCGGCCACCGCGGCCGGCACGGCTCAAGTCCATCCGAAACACGGAAAGAACGGGTGAAGTCCAGCCGGTGTCGATTTCTCAGCAGTCAGCTGTATTTTTTTCCTGCTGTTACGGAAGTATCATTGTTGACATCGTTAAATACAATTTCATTGTTGATTTTCATATGTATTGTCGAAGCAAACACGGAGCAGATTTCACATTAGCTTCTTTGCTTTATGCTGTGGGAGAACCGAATATCGTGTCGTGATTTGTGCTAACACAGAGTAGCCTTGCCATTCACTTGAATTCTTTGCGGTGTATCCAACTGAGGACGGTGTTTCAACTGGCGATGGAAGATCCAGCTTCAAGCTGCAGTGGTAAGTCCAGAGAAAGATAGAGCTTTGGTAGACAGTCTGAAGTATCTAATAAGCTAAGAGTAATGTCACATGAAATAGGGAAGCGTTGTAACTGCAAGAAGAATTGTACTGATTTGCTAACTGATAAAGAGAAATCTACATTAATATCTAAATTCAATTTGTTGAAGGACTGGAATGAGTATATTTGTCACCTGACAGGACTGATTTCTGTTGACAGTGTACAACGGTGTACCACACTCAAATATAAGAAGAATTTTGTAAGGGGAATTGCAGGGAATTTATATAGTGAAATATCATCCCAATATCACATAACAATCTAACTTTGACAATCTTATTTGTGCATTACACTAAGAAATAAAAAAATAGATTTACAGATAAAAACACGTAAAGGGTCCAGTTTTTTTTTTTTTTTTTTTTTTTTTTTTTTTTTTTTTTTTTTTTATAAATATTGTTTTATAGTTTCAGGGAATACTAAAGAAAGGTCTTAGAATGTACTGTATAAATTACAGAAGCGTATGTCAATAACCAATGAAATTGTAACGTTTTAAACTTTGGAATTACTCTCCTGAAAAGTCTGTAAAATGGACTTAATCCCTTCTTTCCGTGTAGTCTTCATATAGAAAAATAACATTGTCCAACGATTAAAATTTGCATCACCAAAGTGGAGCGTCATCTGTACTGCACATTTAAAAATTGTGTGTGTTCTTGCCACAAGTAATAAGCAGTGTGCTTATTACTTGTGGAAAGAACACACACAATATTTAAATGTGCAGTACAGATGACGCTTCACATGATGACGTAAGGAGTGAGCTTATTCCTTGTGGCAAGAACAAAGACGATTTTTAAATATGCAGCACAGATGACGCTCCACTTTGGTAATGCAAATTTTAATCGTTGGCAATGTCCTTTTTCTTATATTTCAATTCCACCAGTAACTATTTTATTGAAAATATGAGAAAATTGTTATAAAAATGTTTGTGAAGATGATAAGATAGTTCATCGAAACCGATAAAAACCAACAAATAAACTAGCGATCTTCGCTGAAGTAAGTGTGTTTTTTATAAAATTTTGATCGCTGTCCATAGGCTATGCCACGTAACTGTAACTTTTTTCCTTGTTCTTTTAAGGATACTGGAGTAATGTGAACGGGAGTGACTGTAATTTGGTAGTAACGTAGAGAATATCTATCTCTTCATAAAACTTCCTGTCATATTAAAACTGTGTGCCGAAACCGGGACTCAAACCGACTGTGCTATCCCGACACGACTCATGATGCCGCCTCACAACTTTACATTCGCCAGTACCTCGCCTCCTACTTTCCAAACTTCACAGAAGCTCTCCTGCAAGATTAGCACTCCTGGAAGAAAGGATATGGTGGAGACATGGCTTAGCCACAGCCTAAGGGATGTTTCCAGAATCTCTTAATAGTCTCTTTCAAGCATGGCCAAACACCGCCCCTCAGGCACGGACGCCCCTGCTCCGCGCATTGTGCGGCAGAGTGGCGAGCAGGGACAGGAAGAAAGTTTTCTGCTTAGCTATGTAATTATTTGTGAAGTTTTAAGTTATTTTAAGAAGTCGATATATTTACATTTTTGACACAGTACGTGTTTTGGAGTGTTCTCTTTTTTCCTCAGGTTTTTTTCACAATTTTATGCTTTTTAATACTTCCAAATGTTACATTTTCTGCACTTTGTTATTACCACTTACTACATTTTAACATCACAGTTGACAACAATGATACATATGTTTAAAAAGAATTTGCATTTCATTTTTGTACGTATTACCTATATACAAAAAGATCATATAATTCTACAATATTTATTTATTTATTTTTTATCGCAGTGATACAATTTACGTTACGTCATATCTCCGTTGTTTTGAGCTTGAGATTTGAAAACTATCCTTTCTCTTTAAGGAATTCAGTAAAGGTTTCTAAATGTGTTAAACAGCTTAATGCAAATGGTATTGTTCTTCAAGAATGATTTGTATTTCTGCTAATCACATCAATACTGCATAATGTGCTTATTTCATTAAAGAATAAAGTTATTGCTTTGGTGAATGAAGGAAAAAAAGAGCAAATATATATTAGTGCTAAATTCCCGATTATAAAATTACTCTACGACATTGACATCTCCTCTTATTAGCCTCACTGTGTTGTAAAAAAATGCCTTTTTTCGTTTCCCCCTAGCAGCGTTTGCACATGCTGCAGGCATTGCAATGGTGGGGGAAGCAGTGCGCCCGTCAAAACGGCTCGCGCCCCATGTGCGCTACCATCTTTTTAGAGGAACTGGCGGAAAATGCACCCAAAACCAATGTTTTTTGTTAGTTTTTTTATTTGTGTTTTAACCAAAAATATATACTTTTAAGAACGAGACTCTGTAGCCGTTACATAAAATTATTTTTAAAATACAGTACCATATTTATGATGCTATTCATTTAAGAAACATATCTTTCAGAAGAAGCCTACTGTATATATGACGAGTGTGCATGTACAATAATAATAGAATCAAATTTAGGTCACAAAATTACTAAGTTTTTTTCCGATTCGTGTTTTGGATATTTTCTAAAGTATCTCGTAGTGATTCTGTCATACAAACACCAATTGTTACCTAAACATTAAATGGTTTGCTTGTTTTACAGTTCTTGGACCACATTACAGAGCTGCGCTTCCTCTGTTACTTGGTTTACGTTGGACCTGACCGCGGGACAGTCCAGCGCAGAGCAGTGCTGTGCGGTCTCTCTTTCCGCAGCTCTCTCTCTCTCTCTCTCTCTCTCTCTCTCTCTCTCTCTCTCTCTCTCGCTCCCTCCGTTGCCGACACTAGCGACACACGGTCGCGGTAGGGGCGGGGAACTACAGTGTACTCTGGCCATGCCTGGTCTATTTAATAGGCTACGCAACGCAAAGTGGAAGGCTACAAGGGAAATGAAGCATACTGTATTAAAAATAATATTTTTGTGTATGTCCCACAAGTTTATTTTAATTCTTTATCCGGTTTTAAGTTTACAAGGCCATCTTAAGACTTAACTGTTTTATTAAAGAAGTTACAATGTTTAGAAACGGACTTGTAACATGTATTACTCGTTTATACCTAAACATAGGACATAAGATATGTGGTTCACCTGTAAACGGGGATACCGCCCGTCAGCTTTAAACCGTGACGTCATCGCAGAGCGGTAGTTTTAAAGTGCGTGCGTGTTTGTAAAAGGCGTGGTTAATTATGTGGTATTATAGTTTTGAAAATGAAAATCCAAGATCGCACATTCACAATGTTCAAATGTTTGTAAATCGTATGGTACTTAACTACGGGGTCATCAGCCCCTAAACTTACAAACTACTTACGAACTAGGACGGCACAAATATCCATGCCCGAGGGGGGATTCGAACCCCCGACCGTAGTGGCCGTGCAGACCGCGACTGAAGCGCCTCAGTGCCCTCGGCCACCGCGGCCGGCGATCGCACATTAATAATTTATTAAATGACGACCGGTTTCGGTGCACTGTGTCACCATCATCTGGTCACATATATGTTATAAGCTGAACATCTTGTTAAAAAATTGGATATAAAATAACAAGTTATTTGTCCTTAGGTTAGTTTACCTTAGTTTAAGTAGTTTGTAAGCTAAGGACTGATGCCCTCGCAGTCTAGTCCGTTATATTTACAAACATTTGATTTTTTTTTTAAATCCCGAATACGGGTTTTCCGACATGTTGACGTCATGTGTCAAAGCAGACAGGTGGTATCCCAGTCTTCAATTATGCCGGAAATGTCAGATTTGGTTCTACTGTGGTAGTAAAATTAAAATGTGAAAAATTAAACAATTATTGATAAATGTACAGGAAGGTCGGGGAAATAGGAATATACCTCATTTCAAGCTGGGAAATCGTGTGTGTAACTTTCTAAACTACCGTTCATATAAATAAATTGGTTGATAGAGCGCTGAAGAATATTTTAAATAACTTTTACAAGGATCTTACAGTGTGGGAGGTAATGCAAAACAAGGAATTAATTTAATAATTAATCATAATTTGTATTTTTATATCATTATTATTTCGTATATATTATCCTACGCATAGAATGACTGACTGCACTATCACAGGAACACGATATCACTTGCAGATATTGTAGTTGCTGACCACAAAAGAAGACAAGTACGGTTCGGACCTTAGACTACATCGAGCCATAATTCCTTTACTGAACCATACACAGCCCAACTCGTGTATGTTGTTTTCGGCCAATACAAGTTAGTGTGGTTAACACGAGTAGGCGCATAAAGACGCAACCACAAACTCTGAAATCGTCACATATTCAGAAGTATACAATCAAATATTTGTTTCATCCTTCGTTTTCTAACCAGATGTAAATATAAATAATATCAAGGTGCTAAGATGAAAAAATAAAAAGTATGTCTACGGCAGGCGACTTATCCATGACCCTGAAAAGTCTACCATGGTAACCCACGACGATATCCATGCGCTACGACAGCTCTCAGAACAAATGCCAACAAGCTGAAAGAGCACTTTTCCGCGCATTTCATTATTTATTACGTCATATTCCCTGAACTATTTGTTGTAGTCATTTAATGGTACCCACGACCATCGCGAAAGCAATATGTTGTCAAAGTTTCAACACAATAGGTGGAAGAAACATATTTATGTTCAATATATTACACATTTGGTGTGCTACTGTTATGTCCTATCCTAATTTTTCAAAATATCGTATTAAGTATCACTTTCTTGTCTCTGCTGACTTCTAACATACATATCTAATATATAAAAATGAATGTTTGTGTGTTGCTATTTTATGCGTGGCCGTACCGTTCAACCTATTGTGGTGAAACTTTGGCAACATATTGCTTTTCCGATGGTAGTAGGCACCATTAACTGATTATACGACAAATAGTTCAGGAAATATGACGTAATAAACAATGAAATGCGCGGAAAAGTGCTTCATCATGCGACGTCTGCTTCTAAACCACGGCACCGATTTCAACCAAATTTGGTACACATATTCCTTCCATGAGGTAACAATTGAAGTAGGTGTAAGTACTGCTTACGACATATAGTTCAGGAGGTATGTCATAAACAATTATATGGTTGAAACCTGTGGCATCATGCTACATGTTAATGACACCTTATTCATCCCAAAATGTTCATGACATTCTAGACACTTGACCTTCAAAACAAGAAGGTCACTGTCACATAAAATTTTGAATGGTACATGACGGTGGATACTTTAAATATGGACTTCGTCAGATTGTATAGTTGTATTCCGATCCTGATGAAGTTTTTAAATATGATTGAACAATTCATTTTATCCCTAAACTTACAACTGTTTATGAACTAGCTTATACTAAAGACGGCACAAACATCCATGCCCGAGGAGGGGGGGGATTCGAACCCCCGACAGGGAACGGTCTCGCGCATAGTAGCATAGCGTCTCAGTGCGCTCGGCTGCTTCGCCGAGGCTATCAGAGAGAGAAAAGGGAAGGACAGATGTACTAATTGAAGATTGGGTGAAATAACTACCCGGGTGACGCCGGGTATTCAGCTAGTATTTAAATAATTAACTACGATTTACATTGTTTAGTTGTTCGAATAGTTTAAAACCAAGGGAATAATAGATTTTCTACACTGGTAGAAGTTTTTTGTCTTTGTTAGTCGTGCATAAGGATTATTTGTACTGATTTGTATGTTTAAGCTATGTCCGTTCCTGCTCTATAAGATTGGCATTTGAACGCGGTTTTCTACTGATGGGTATTCTGGGCGACGGATAGTACGTAACGAGCACTTGGCTTGCTGGTAGCTCTCACGCTTCATTTATGTGTTGACGGCACCGCGGCCGTACACTGCGGCAGGTGCACGTCAAACGTTCGTTTCGCGAGTGTCGTTTGCAAACATATCTGAGTACAACCGATCCATTGTGGAAGGACACCATCGTTGCAGCGGACTGGTCGACAAACGCGTCGTCGCTTCCTCTTTAATGATGAGTACCGATGTATCTGAATTTGTCTCTTCCCTTTCATATTTCGTACTTTGCGTCGTTTGTGTTTTGGTTCATTCTTTTCTATAGGTAAACCGAACTTTTTGGCGTTCGCTACGGAATCGCTTTTCGGTTAACTGACTTGTCAGCGTTAATTCTCCATTCCAAGCTGAACGCCAGTGAACTTGTAATTTTTCTTTCCATTTCACTAAAACGTTGTCTGATTGTGCTTAACGTCTCGAGATTTGAAGGTCACTTGTTTGTAATACGATCCTTGCGTTAATTTGCGCTTATTTGATGTTCTTTGCTGCGGCGGATTAGCCGCGCCTACTGGAGCGCCGTGTTGCAGCGCGCGCGACCGTCCGCCTCTCGAGCATGGGTGTTTGTGTTGCCCTTAGTTTAGTTTACTTTAGATTAAGTAGCTTGTAAGCTAGGGACTAATAACCAAGCTGTTGAGTCCCATAGTTTTACAAACAAACAGTTGGTGTTCTTTCCAATGTGAACATTATACACTTCATTAGTTTGATATCCTTAGTCAGCGCGACTATGTGAGAATACGTCTATTACTTTTCGGTAACACGACGTCTTTGCATTACTGCACGTCTGTGTCGTTTTCCCTTTCGAAGATTCGCAAATACGTTTGCCACTTGTACGATAAAGTCGCAGAATATCGTTCATGACGTATTCCTAAGCGTCTCGTATTAAATTGTTTCACACATCACCTGAAGTGAGATTGTCGCTTAACATTGTCACATGTAGGGGCTCTGAAAATTAGTATGGCTGATCGGAGGTCGCGGTTTCATTTTGCAATACCTTTTACGTCACCAGGTTCCAATACTGTGTCAAGCAGTAAACGCACAGAACTCGTGGCTCAATTTCTGATCGTTTGCTTCCAGCCTAGCGAAATCAGCAGTCACATTTGTCGCTCCATCAGTAGCAGTAATGCCGCGGCGGAGTGGCCGCGTAGTCTAAGGCACAATATCACGGATTACGTCGGAGGTTCGTGTGTGTGTGTGTGTGTGTGTGTGTGTGTGTGTGTGTGTGTGTGTGTGTGTCTGTGTGTGTGCATGTGTGTGTGTGTATTGCCCTTACAATAAGTTAGTTTAAATAGTTTTTAAGTCTAGCGACCGATGACTTCATCGGTTTCGTTCCTTACGTTTACAAACATTTAAACCTTTAAGTAGCTACAACTTTGTTTGACTTATATTTATCGGAAAACGAGAGAGAATATCCATTCAAATTCATAACAGTACTACAGCTGTATAGACTCATTATTTTAGAAAACAAAAATAATTCATTGATTTTAAAATTATTAATACTGTTAAGTTCAGGAATTTTTAAGTGAGTTTTAAAGAAGTCAGTCAAGTGAAAATGTTAAAATTTCGTTACTGATTTGCGTCTTAGACAAACGTAACTCTTACATGAACGGTTTGACTTTTGTCTAGCATGTCCACTATTGTATACTTTAGCAAGTGCGTGGCCGGCCGCGGTGGCCGAGGGGACTGAGGCGCTCCAGTCACAATCTGCACGGCCACTACGGTCGGGGTTCGAATCCCCCCTCGGGCATGGATATTTGTGCCGTCCTTAGTATAAGGTAGTTGATAAGAAATTTGTAAGTTTAGGGACTGATGACCCCGTAGTTAAGTCCCATAAGCTTAACAAACATTTGAACATTTGAATTTTTGAGCAAGTGCGTGTTATGAACCATCACCTCCTTATGTATCACATGGACCTGTTTCCGTTTTAAACGATCATCACTGACTGTAAGCTAAAGAGAGTGATTAACACTGCCCGACTGCCCGCGATGGCCGCGGCGGAGCGGCAGAGCGCAATGAGGCGCGGGGCAGTTCCCCGTCGGGCGTTCGAGTCCTCCCTCGGCCATGGATTTTTCTGACTTCATTCGTATACGCTAGTTCAGAAGTAGTTTGTAGGTTTAGGGACTGATGAACCCGTAGTTAAGTCCCATAAGCTCTACAAACATTTGAACATTTGAACTGCCACGATGACGTCAGAGGCGCGCCTGAGCCGCCTGCTGTGGCCGCCGACGGCCACACGGTAGCCAACGTGTTAAGTACTGAATCATCAAACATTTTCATTAGTCAAAGGATAAAAATACAGACCCCGGTCGCAAAATTAAAATTATTTAACCTGGTTTCGGCAATAGCTACAATTGCCTTCATCAGAAATTATAAATTAAAACAAGTCACATGCCTCCGTGCAGGCTTGAAGCCCATAGTGGCTAGCTCTGTTTTTAAATTTTGTGAAGTAAACTTTACAGCTTAGTTGTAACTTTTATTATGTGACTTGTTTTAATTTATAACTTCTGGTGAAGGTAATCACAGTTATTTCCCTAACCAGGTTAAATAATTTTAATTTTGCTGCATTTTTATCCTTTGACGTAACGGTCGCTCACAATAGCAGCTATGTTCAAAATTTTATTCTCATCAGTGCTTACAGGCAAAGTCAACTCAATAAAATTCATAATGTCACTGAAAGTCTATTCTTAAAGAAAACAAATATGTTTTTTATATTTTTATTAAGACTAGTTTTTAATCATGGAAGAAGTGTTTTGCATATAAGACGGATCTTATACCCAAGATTTTGCTGCAGATACGGAGGAAAGGAAGAGCTGCAAATCCAAAATAATGAATACTGTTTCTATATGTTCAAATGTTTGTAAATTAGCGGGACCAAACTACTGTGATCATCAATTCCTTGGCTTACAAGATATTTAACTTAAACTTACCTAAGAACAACACATCAATACCAGAGGAAGGACTCGAACCTCCGATGGGAGCAGCCTTGCAGTGCCTTTAAAGGCGCCTAGAACCGCTCAACTTTTCACGCATGGCAATTATTTCTGAACGGAATCACAGGCATGGATGCGAGTCTCTCATTGTTGTTACTCTTATAAATGTTACTCCAAAGATATAAATGCTTCTTATTCCTTCCAAAACTACAGTATTTTTCCTGTAAAATTTCGGAACTGAAATAAAAAAAATCGTCAAACGAGCTTGAGCCAGTCTCGAATTATTAACATCATTTAATATTGTTTAATGTGTCAGTTAACAACACAAGGTCATAAATTTGACAAAGTCATTAATATTTCTGTCTCCGTTATCTTGCATACTCACACATGATATATTTGGAGAAAATGACTTAATTAATGTAAACTCACAGAAATATAACCTATCTCCTCTTATGCTGTGCCTGGCACCCGAAGCTACAGGGTTTTCCACTGAATGAGGTTTCCTAGTATAGGAAATTTTTGCTTGCAGTTCGAACTACTATATGTCTGTCAGTGTCAGCACTACCCATCTCGATGTTCTTTATTTTACTTTTTTCTTAATTTTGACCTCGCCTTCATGGGGTGAATTTTCGGATTAAAGGTAGCTGGGCCGTCTCCGTGTGTTAACTTGACAAACCAGAATGCTGCATTGAGCGGCGAAATAGGCAGTGTAAATATACAACCAATTCCAATGTTCCAACGTTTGTTAAGCTTATGGGACTTAACTACGGGGTCATCAGTCCCTAAACTTACAAACTACTTATGAACTAGCTAAGACTAAAGACGGCACAAATATCCATGCCCGAGAGGGGATTCGAACCCCCGACCGTAGTGGCCGTGCAGACCGTGACTGAAGCGCCTCAGTCTCCTCGGCCACCGCGGCCGGCTAAATATACAACCAGTCAGCAACACTTGTCTGCTGTTTACCCCAGCTATTAATCTAGAAACAGTTTGAAAGTGCAGACAGTTGCTGATATTTTTGGATTCTGATCAGAATGATTATCTTGTCATTGAACAAAACTGAATCCATCCCTCCCCGTTCCCTAGAATAATAAATTACCAACGCCACTGTTGGTCAGGAAACTCATGTCTATGTATTAGCTTCAAGCTCATCAGCCATCTGGTACTGCATACATGAATCTCATATCCGTGATTGTATAATTTATACACCACTCTTCATTATTGTAAGCATCGTGAGTATAGCAAGACAGGCACACTTCGACTCAGAATATAATTTTCCCATCAGTTGTTTCAGGATACCATAGGGCTCTCACAGAGTCACACTCTATGCCACTTCCCGATTAGCTTGAGTAATTATTGTTTAAGAGAGTCAAATGTATTGCTTCTCACTTTCTAATCACTAACAACGATCATGCCATGCGGTGATGGCTGCGTAGTTCGCGACTGCTTCCCTTCGGAGGTTCGAGTCCTCCCTGGACAATGGGAGTGTGTGTTGTCATTATCATACGTTTGTAAGTGTAGCGACGGTTGACCACTGTTCTCGAAATCAAATTTTTGTAAAGCTATTGGACTAACTATCATGGCCGCGGCGGAACGGCCGAGCGCATAGAGGCGCTATGCTGCGTTGCGCGAGGCCGTTCGCCGTCTGAGGTTCGAATCCCCCCACGAGCATGGATTTTTGTGCTGTCTTTAGTATAAGGTAGTTCATAAGTAGTTTGTAAGTTTAGGGGCTGATGACTCCGAGGTAAAGTCGCATAAGCTTTACAAACATTTGAACATTTTATCAGATTTGACAGCGAACTTTGTTTGGCACTTTGTGACCATCTAAATGTTACAGGTGCCACATATGACAGAAAGGTGCAGCAGTAAAAGATACGTGCAGTGTAGAAAGGGAGGTATTAATGGGTAAATAATAGTAAGTACACCTTTCAGCAAAGTAAGTAAACACTAACAGAGGTTTACTGGAGGTGTAAGAATTTGTATTTTCCTTGTTGGTAAGCATCAACAGCTTCTAATGTGTCTTTACTGTATAGATCCTACAAAGCTTGAATGTTGTATCGAAATTCTTGGTTGTAATAGTAGAACTGAACTGAAGTTAGAATCAGAAAGGATTGACCATGGACTAAATACCAATTATCATCAAATTACGTGAAAAAGATGTAACGAGGTTGAAAGTAAAACTCCGAAAACCTAAAAGTACTTTAAATTGTCTCACCTTCTACGATGTATTCCGTTTATTTTTCTTGATAAACTTCGGAATAAAATTATGAAAATTCAAACGTTCAAATGTTTGTAGAGTCTATGGGACTTAACTACGGGGTCATCAGTCCCTAAACTTACAAACTACTTATGAACTACTTACAACTAAGGACGGCACAAATATCCATGCCCGAGAGGGGATTCGAACCCCCGACCTTAGTGGCCGTGCAGACCGTGACTGGAGCGCCTCAATCCTCTCGGCCACCGCGGCCGGCATAAAATTATGAAATCCATTCTTTCACGTCTGATATCGAACAACGAGGAGTGGTACAGAGTGAAATCTTCCAGTCGTAAAGCGCACAAGAGTTCTGCTGCAGTAATAATTTAATATCTGTCATAAGCAATTTCATTAACTTATTGAACAATATACTATGAAGAGTTTCACCTGTAATTACAACAAAAACAATAATCTTCAATTATAGGCGTGCTATAGTCCTCTGAAATGTAATAACGGGATGAATGTAAATGTGAAGATGCAAGGCGAGTTAATTTTTCAATTTGTGAATTTAAGTTTCAGACAGTAAACTGTAGTCTTGTTTGACTAACAAGATAAAAAAAAAATCAAAATATTTAAATGTTTTTATATCTATGGGACTTAAGTATTCTGGTCATCAGTCCCTAGGCTTACAAACTACTTAAACTAACTTCTGTTAAGGACAACAAATACACCCATGCCCGATGGAGGGCTCGAACCTCGGACGGCGAGCAGCGTCGCGCTCCGGCAGCTACGCGCCATGGAACTCTCGTTCACTTCTCCGCGGCAAAGTTAACGCTGTGGTGCGTAGTGTCCACTGTAATGTACGGCTGTTATTGGAAGCTTTGCTGAGCATTCTAGATCGATTTTAAAGTCATAAGTGTATGGAGTCCATTCGCGCGGTCCTTACCGACAGACGATGCACAGTAGGTGTCGCAAGCTGAACTGACGAGCATCAGTTTTTCACCCGAAGTTAAGATAGCGAGAGTGAAGTGCAGCGAGCGTTCCTGAAAGGTATTGCACAAATTTAACAAAAAAAGGGACGAAGTACATATCCATTAAATGCAAGGAGCCTCAACGTCCAAGCTGCTTCGAACGTTTCCATACGAAAAGGAAACACCCACAGAATGGACTAAGAAGGCCTCAAGTGCACAATGACCACATCACTGCACACGAGTATTTTTTTCCTTACAAATAGCAAATGTCAATAAATTTTTGTATTTTATAAAAATAGACATTATTATTTACTATATAAGCCCCATTACAGCTTCCCCCCTATTTGTTAATAATTCATGCATCACAGGGTTAAAAAAGAAATGATTTTCACATATGTATTATTGTAGATTTTATTTTTGATACTGTTTCTGACACTCTTTATATTTGGTTGACGATTCTGCCTTACGCAGAAATTTTTAACGAATCACGTTGCAGCTGTTCAGTTCGCATTTCATACCTGTGATTAATCAGTGACTAGTATCGAGCATTCAGAGAAACTGTCGTGTCATCGCTATACTTGGAGTCAGAGAACGTAAAAGAAAAGATAAATTCTTTCCCATCGCACGGGAATAGCTATGCGCTCTAAGGCGCTTTGTTGCGGAGATTCGAGTCCTGCCAAGCTAATGTGTGTCTTTTGTCCTTAGAATACGTTATTTTCAGTAGTTTGTAAGTCTAGGGAGAGATGACCATTGCAGTTTTGTCCCACGGCTTTACAAGCATTCGAACATTTGATTTTTGAATTCATTCTTATCGCCGTCGTGTCGCTAACTCGGTGAAAGATGGAGTACAAACTTATACACAAGCTAGGATTGTGTCTCTCATGTAAAAATTATTCTTCATCTTCCTTTATCTCTCCATTAAGGTCTGAAAAACATGAAAAATATACAATCACATATAATTTATCTGCCAGGAGCTTAGATGTAAGCCGCGGTGGGGTAGCCGAGCGGTGTAAAGCGTGTTGCTGCAGAGCGCGCGGTTGCTCGACGTGGATGTTCGAGTCCTCCCTGGGGCATGGGTGTGTGTGTTGTCCTTAGGTTAGTTTACCTAGGTTTAAGTAGTTTGTAAGCTACGGACTGATGACCACGCAGTTTGGTCCGACAGATTTACAAACATTTGAACTTATATGTAATTTGGACATATCTAGATTTAATACACGGTACTCGAGGTCTGTCGTCGCGGTTTAGTCAGATTGTGTGCTATATCAAAAGAGGTGATAGGTATAAAATCTGTTCTTTCAGACGATACCACGTCCGCAAAGAACCTATGAGCCCGAGGGGGGGGGGGGGTCGATTAAAAATACGGAAGACCCAGGTTCGAATCCCTTCCCGGCTCTTACCTGCTTATTTCGATGCCATAGTGCAACGTGAGTCATTCGTTTTCTTGCTTTTCCTTCTTCCTTCCTGTAATTAAACGTGTAAACTTAAAAAAAAAGGGTGACGAAAATGTTGTTAGTAAAGGCATAAGAAGATTATTGTTGCTCTCATTTAGATAGATAAAATGGGACTCGGCGGATGGAATCAGATATTCAGTTGTTTAATTTCCTTGCCCTGACGACACAATACAAGCAGTAAATGAATGTTTATAACGTAGCTATGTGGGAATGTGACCGTGAAACATTGGCGGCTGGTACTTCAGATGACTGGGGTTTACTTTTTCAGTGCAGAATCTTGATAGTGACACCGACCCCCCCTTCCCCCCCTCCCCCCACCCCACCCCTCCCTACCTCTCCCCTCCCCCACCCACCCTCACGCACCTCTGCCCTCCCCCTCCCCACCCCTCCGCTCCACCCTTCCCCCCTCCCCGTTGCCACCCCTCCCCCCTCGCCCGGCACGTCAGTGTTTCGGCGTCCTCCTCGTCCTCCCTCCTTTAGATACATGTTCGTTACTAGATCTGTAGAATGTCTTACCTCGGCTAGTTCGTGTTTGCTTCTCGATCTGAGGCACTGGTCTACGAACCTTTGTTATTTCACACTTCTCTTCGAAGCTTAAAGCTGAATAATTTGTTTCCAAAAGATACTAAACGTTGTTAATGTTTCGTTGATAATAAACACCAAGAATATATTAATTCGCACATGAACACTAAAACCGCTCTCTCAAAGAAGGATCTGTACCAAAAGATTGGAAAGTTCCACAGGTCACACCCATATTCAAGAAAGTCAGTAGGAGTAACCTACTAAACTACAGGCCTATTTCATTGACTACAATTTGCAGCAGGGTTTTGAAACATATCCTGTATTCAAATATTATGAATTATCTCGAACAAAATGATCTATTGGCCCAAGGTCAACATGGATTTAGAAAATATCTTTCATGCGAAACACAACTAGCTCTTTGCTCACACGAAGTGATGTGTGCTATCGACAAGGGTTCGCAAATGGATTGCGTATTTATTGATTTCCAGAAGGCTTTTGACACCGTACCTCACAAACGGCTTTTAATCAAATTGTGTGCTTACGGTATATCGCCCCAAATTTGCGACTGGATAGGGGGTTTCCTCTCAGAGAGGACACAGTTTGTAGTAATCGATGGAAAGGTATCGACTAAAACGGAGGTGATTTCGGGCGTTCCACAGGGTAGTGTTATTGGTCCTCTGCTGTTCCTTATTTACATAAACGACTTATGGGAAAATCAAAATAGTCCTCTTAGGTTGTTTGCAGATGACGCCGTCATTTACCGTATAGTAAAATCATCTGAAGATCAAAACCAACTGGACAACGATCTGAATAAGATATCAGTATGGTGTTAGAATTGGCAGTTGACTCTAAATAATGAGAAGTGTGAAGTCGTCCACATGAGTACGAAAAGAAAGCCGTTAAAATTTGTATACATGATAAATCAATCAAGTGTGAAGGCCGTAAACTCCACAAAATACCTAGGAATTATAATTACTTCTGACTTAAATTGGAAAGAACACGTAGATAATGTCGTGGGAAAGACGAATCAGACACTGCGTTTTATTGGCAGAACCCTTAAGAGATGCAACAGAACTACTAAAGAAACTGCATACACTACGCTTGTCCGTCCTTTTATGGAGCATTGCTACCCAGTGTGGGATCCTTATCAAGTGGGTTTGACGAAGGACATCGAAAGGGTCCAAAGAAGTGCAGCTCGTTTCGCATTCTCACGATACAGGGGAGACAGCGTTACGGAAATGATACAGGACTGGGTTGGGGGTCATTACAACATTGGCGCTTATCGCTGCGGCAAGGACTACTTACGAAACGACAATCGCTAACATTCTCCTCCGAATGGGAAAATATATTGTTGACTCCCACTTACATAGGTAGAAATGATCATCAGAATAAAATAATCCCGAACGGAGCAATTCAGGTGTTCATTCTTCCAGCGCGCTGTTCGAGAATGGAATAGGAGGTAAAATAGTATAATTGCGGTTCGATGAACCCTATGCTAGGCACTTAAATGTGATTTGCAGAGTATCCACGTAGATGTAGATGTAGACACAATAAGTAACTTATTACACTGTAAGTGACTAACAAAATGAATCTGTTACGATGAGGAGAGAAGCTTCTTTCGGTTCACATGCCACAGTAAGCAGCACCCCTTACTAACCTTACGAATGTGCAAGAGCTGCTCTCCCCCCACTTCTTTTGAAACAGTTAAATATTTATTACAACGAAGAACATAAATGTCAGTTATCCTCAAAATCGCGACACGTTTGCAATTACGTCCAAAGTAACAATATAAAAGTCATTGTTCCTGTACGTGTTAAAAAGAAGATTGTCTTTAAAAAGTGCTTGCAGTCGGTCTCAAACCCACTACCTTAGACAGCGCATAGCAATGCTGCTAACCACACGGCTATTCTTGCTGAGTGGTGAACAGTGACTTCATTATTATTCATGATCGTATCTTCTGAAGACTTTTTCAGTTCATACGTCTTTAATTGATAGTTATAAGATACTAGCTTAAACCCGCGGCTTTGCTCGCTTGTTGGTTGATTATGATACATAAGCTATCTTTAAGTAGTGTGCTATGAGACTGGTTTTGAAGGATGAAATTAAATACAACATTTTAAATCAACATTCAAATAAAAAATAAAAGTATGTATTAAAAAAATTTCTTTTTTACTGCTTTATTGTTTTTTTCTTATATTTCCTTATTCGTATGCTTATCCTTACAGAGAAAGAGCTGAAGACATTGTAGCACGCATAGACCAAAGATATGGTCTATGGCATCACGTTTTGCTGTATGTAACCTCCTTGCTATAGAGTCGCAAACGTCATCGCTGGCCTTCAGTCCGAATTTTTTTATAGTTTGACGACTTTCAACCACCCCCTTATAGTTATCGACATGGAACTGCTATGGTGTACAACGGGAGACTTCGGACAACAATTACACACAGACCATTCGTTTGAGTTCTATAGTTTTCGTTGCAAAGCGAAATATTATAACACACACACACACACACACACACACACACACACACACACACACACGTAGAATTTTATATACACCGATAACTTTCCATCCCAATATACTCCATATCATTATCAACCCTCAAGCAACAATGCAACCAATAAAACCATTTTGAAAGGGTAATTATTGTTTCGCTATTCGCGTTATATTCTTCAAATTACTAAATATCTATCAGATCGCTATAAAACCGTGCCCAAATCCTTCCCCGGGTAGACATTAGTAACTGTACAAATATTTAACTCTCTGCGTCTTGTCGTTCGGACGTGATAAGCGTACACCGAACAGACATTGACATTAATATATATGGATAAATAGCTATCCGATCGCCATAAAACCGTGCCAAAAGCTTTCCCCGGGTAGACATTAGTAACTGTACAAATTTACAGCTCTCTGTCTTGTGGTTCAGACGTGATAAACGTACACCGAACAGACATTCACATCTATAGATATAGATTTTACCAGATATGACGTGTTTTGATGAATGTTCAATGCACCAAAAACAAACGCACTGGACTCGCATTCGGGAGGATGCTGGTTCAAATCCACCTCCGGCCATCCAGATATAGGCTTTCCCAGATTTCCCTAAATCGCCGCAGGCAAATGCCGCGATGGTTCCTCTGAAAGGGCGCGGCCGATATCCTCCCCCATCCTTCCCCGAAAATCCGTGCGTAAGCTCCGTCTCTAATGACCATGCTGTCGACGGGACGTTAAACCCTGAGCTTCCTTCTTATGAAAAGCGGATGTTGCCTTCATGGAGGATTTGCGCATGCGGAAGGCGAGGTGCGCAGTAGCTCCAATGCCTTTGCTTCCGAATCATTGGTGCTTAATCGTCGGAGCTCGAGTAGCCAGGAGCTGGCCTATCCACCACCTCCAACGGCAATTCTAAAAGCGGCGTTACCCCCTCGACCATCCCTGATGCGAGAACGTCCATATGCTGCCTACAGGGGGGAAGGGATGGTGGTTTCAGAACAGAATTTGAACCTTAGCCACGCATCGCATTGCAACGCTATGGCCACTGTCGGCTATATTAAGCGGCCGCGCTAAGACTCGTATATGTGCTGTCTCCGCGACGTGAAACGTTTTTTATGCGATAAAGGTATTGAATGTGCATATAAAATGATTTGATAAAAGAACGAAACAAAGAATAATAGTTTTAAAACACTTTTTATTTTCAGAATGAAACTTTCACTCTGCAGCGGAGTGTGCGCTGATATGAAACTTCCTGGCAGATTAAAATTGCGTGCCGGAACCAGGACTCGAACCTGGGATCTTTCTCTTTCGCTGGCAAGCGCACTACCGACTGAGCTATTCCGACACGACGCAAGATGCCGCCCCACAACTCTACTTCCGCCAGTACCTCGCCTCCTACTTTCCAAACTTCACAGATGCTCTCCTGCGAACCAAGGTTCGAGTCCCGGTTCCAGAACGCAATTTTAATCTGACAGGAAGTTTCATAATAGCGCACACTCCGCTGCAGAGTGAAAGTTTCATTCTGGTAACATCCCTTAGGCTGTGGCTAAGCCATGTCTCCACCATATCCTTTCTTCCAGGAATGCTAGTCTTTCATGGTTCGCAGGAGAGCTTCTGGGAAGTTTGGAAAGTAGGAGGCGAGGTACTGGCTGAAGTAAAGTTGTGAGGCGGCATCGTGAGTCGTGTCGGGATAGCACAGTCGGTAGTGCGCCTGTCCGCGAAAGGCAAAGATCCCAGGTTCGAGTCCCGGTTCCGGCACGCAACTTTAATCTGGCAGGAAGTTTCACTTTTTATTTAGTTTCTTCGAATGTTCAAATGTTGGCATAGCTTATGGGACTTAACTACGGGGTCATCAGTCTCTAAACTTAGAAACTACTTATGAACTAGCTAAGACTAAGGACGGCACAAATATCCATGCCCGAGGGGGGATTCGAACCATCGACCGTAGTGGCCGTGCAGACCGTGACCGGAGCGCCTCAGTCCCCTCGGCCACCGCGGCCAGCTACTTTTTTTTTTTTTTTTTTTTTTTTTTTTTTTTTTTTTTTTTTTTTTTTTTTTCCCTCACAACGAGCTTTTTCTGGGGGTTCACTGAACCTTTGAACACAGGACGGCCGCCACTGCCGTGAAGTCAAGTGGCATATTCGGAATTGGCTGCCTGAAGACATTAGTGCAGCTATTTCTTTCTGTTATCAGTGAATGTTTTCGCATTTGCCGAAATGGCGGACGCATGATTACAACGACTAGATCTGAAGTTTCGCAATGTTTTTATCATCTGTATGAGAAATCACAAGGGTTAAATACATGCCGCACTTAATAAGATGAGAAATGCGAATATCCATTAACATAATGACAATTATTTTTACTTAACTTGCCGAAAAATCAGCGCCTCCTGAGTATTTCACATTTATTCTGTAGTACTGCAGTAAATCTCCCTTCCACTTCTCTCTCTCTCTCTCTCTCTCTCTCTCTCTCTCTCTCTCTCTCTCTCTCTCTCTCTCTCTCTCTCTCTGTCACTTCGTCTGCCAGCTCTCCTAACATGTCCTTTTCTGTTCTCGGCCCCTTGCACTCCCATCTCACCCACTCCATGTCGTCCTCTCTCTCTTCATTCCGCCTCTTCAAATTATAATGTTCTAATCCCAGGAACTTAACTTCTTTGGCTGAGAGTCCCTAGGGTTAAGAACTACTTTAGGTTAAACTAATGGAAGGACACACACACGCGCACACACACACACACACACACACACACACACACACACACACACACCCATGCGCGAGAGAGGACTCGAACCTCCGACGGCGAGCAACAGCGCACTTTGCAGCAAGGCGCCTTAGAGCGCTCGGCCACTCGACAGCATATCTTCGAAAACCATCTTTGTATATGTAACCTCATTTTTACGTGTGGACTGTTTAATACTAAGTTATCTGACGATGGCCTAAGAAGTCCAAAGCTGCTCATAACAAACAACTGAAAAATATTGTGGAACAAAAGTACTACGGATTTAAGTTTTGAAAAGAGGTTTTTCTTCTAACGTTTGCAAATGAAGTAGGCAACGTGAAATACTCAGTTGAATAATCTTTATTCAAACACAAGATTTATTTGACATTTTGGATAAACGGTAGGTAGCACCTGAAGGAGGCAGCGAGTTACGCGGCCGAAATATTGTGCCAGAACGACGCATACATCCGGCAGTAATCTCGTTTATCCAAAATGTCAAGATCTCGCCGGGAAAGCATGAAGAATTACACAAGATTTATTTGTTAGAAGTGGTTCAAATGTTTGTAAATCTATCGGACCAAACTCCGTGGTCATCAGTCCGTAGCTTACAAACTACATAAACCTAGGTAAACTAACCGAAGGACAAAGACACACACCCATGCCCCAGGGAGGACTCGAACCTCCACGGCGAGCAACCGTGCGCTCCGCAGCGAGACGCTTCAGACCGCTCAGCTACTCCACCGCGGCTGTTAGAAGTGGTCCTATAGAAATATAAGTATTAAATTAGAACAAAACCTTAAAAAATTACTTGAACAGATGTTTTAACTGTATTGTGCGAATGGTAAAAATATCCCCAACTAAGTAATCATTGACGTTGCTCAGAAACTAAGTCAATTTCGCTATTACACAACACGAAATATTCGTCACTCAAAATAGTTCAATTCTTAGTCCGACCTATAAGATATCAACACTCGTTAATTCTCGTGTACAATCACACACACTGCTCAGTTACAATTCGTTAATTCTCGTGTACAATCACACACACTGCTCAGTTACAATTCGTTAATTCTCGTGTACAATCACACACACTGCTCAGTTACAATTCCGAAATGGAATCGGAAAAAGTTAAAGTTCTTGAGCTCTCACACATGAGTGTTTGGCAAAGTTAGAGTGCCGACACGCGTTAAAGTTCCGACAGAGCTGCCATTTGTCGCGCAAACCATGCCGGTCGTCTCTTCTTTCTAGACGAGACATAAAGTGTCCCTCCAGCTCCAAAGGATCTCTCCAGCCACACCGTCCCCGTACTTTACTCGTCCTCTGCAGTCTCCCTGTCCTCATTGGCAGAAAGCCATCCCCTCCAAAAGTAGACCAGTTCTTAGCAGAAAAGATTTGTTTTCACTCAACTTTGACCACTTCCACACTAACGTAACATTTTACAACATTAAATAGAAAAGTTATGCAATAAAGAAACAAAGCACCTTTTTTATTTTTTCTATTTTTATAGGTGACTGTACCTATCACTGCAGGAATAATTGGAGTGGAATCACTGTAATACTTATGCATTCTGTAATATTTACTTACGTGATAATTGCGTCGTATGAACAGAATATCTGGAACTCTTTTGGTAATTGCTATTATTGTTTTCACTCGTAATATGATGTAACACATTTCTTTTCGTAATTATGTACACTTTTTCGCAGGTTATTGTTAACTTTGTTATAAAATCTTGTGTTATTACCACTTCACTTACGTTTAATTGCACTGTACAACGTCTCTGATCCTATAAATTTGTAATACTTCGAACATTTGTATATTGATGTATTTCGTTACAATGATTTCGTTCAATATCAAGCTTTCCCAGTGACATGCTAAAGATTTCTTATG
This sequence comes from Locusta migratoria, assembly GCA_026315105.1. Taxonomy (NCBI): domain Eukaryota; kingdom Metazoa; phylum Arthropoda; class Insecta; order Orthoptera; family Acrididae; genus Locusta; species Locusta migratoria. The sequence continues at coordinate 214,060,851 of CM048744.1, read as the reverse complement.
TGTTCAGAATGCACATTAACCTCTTGCTGAGGTAGATGTTTTCATCTGTGAGTAAAGAGTTGTGATGTTTTGTTTATAAGCGACTGCTCGGCTCTAGCAAGTGGTCAGTTGTAAGTCAGTGTTGGCTAGCGCTTCGAAATTAATAGTTATGTTATGAATCTCTGTTGGAATTGTGATATATTTTGGTAATGTCTGTTGGTAGTTACGTAATGTTAACTATGTATTTCAGTTGCAGGAGAGTGAAGTAAAATTTGGACGTTCACTTTAGAGAAGGAAAGAAACAACTTGTGGAAATTTCATTTCAGCTATTCCTTCTTTATAGCTTGACTAGTACTAGTCCTGGTAGATCACGAAGAACCTGGGAGTGATCTTTTCTTTGCTGAATAGGTGAAAGTTTTTTTGTTGGAAGTGTGTCACCCACTGTTTTCAACTCCCTTGAAGTATGCGGCGGTACTCTCACACTACACAATATTCATGTAAATTCAAAGGCAAACTGGTTAATTATTCATTAAAAATATATATGAACGCCAGGATAAGAGGTACATGTCTTATTGCTTGCAATTGCTGAGTTAGTCTAGAGGATATCGTGATCTGACTGTATTTCGTGATAAACTACTATAACAAGTGTAATAAATCCTTAAATGAATAGTCAAAGACTAAGTATGTGAGTAGTAGCTGAACAAGAAGGCGAGAGTCTGTGTATAGCTCTGGTATTGAACAGACGTGCTTTAGTTGGCTGCTGAGGCATCAAGTTTTGTACGAGCTGTTGGAATAATGCTGTAATCTGATTTTCACAGACACAGTCCTGTCTCACATACATAGTCTTTGACAGAGATGTTACACAACAGAGTTAACCATAGACGTAGTTACTCAAAGAAGTTCATATAACATTTTACAAACAAATATAGATGCAAGACAGGTGAAACAGTATTATTCATTTTGCACAGACATGTTTCAAGCCTACCGACAGATAACAACAGTAGTTAAGGCCCATATGTTTACTAACATTTGAACATTTGGCACTTACAGCAGAGCATCTGCAAAACTGTGCTGCACGGAGGCAAGGCTCGAAACTGTCGCATTGTAGCCAATCATCTTGCAGATCCACAGCAAATATTTAACACCAATAATTAATTAGTGACTGCTATAACGCCGTTTAGTTAAACTTTAATGTCAACTCCATATCACGAGTCAGATAATGTAAATATTTCGATTATAACTGGACTTAGAATATGAAATCATTCCTACAGCAGAGAGCGCTCTTTCTCCCACTCACGTGTCTCGTTCGTCGTTTAGTATGGATGTATCATAATTGTAATTTTGTATCATTGATATACATATCAGTCTCAGAAGATTTTTGTTGTTCTCCAAACATAAGGTAATGTTAATAATAATTGAGAAAGTTAAGTTTCTTTACCTGTTTCACTTTGGTAGTTAGAAAGCTAACCCTCTTCCTTTCATTGAAAGTTATTGACTATTAAAATCAAAGCATGGTATTGACCAAGCTGAGTTTGACTGACAGATTCTTGATTGGTGTGACATTTAATGATAATAGTGATTGTTGTGCAATGCTACACAGGTGAACAAGATACTAAGTTTCTGCAGTCAGTCAGTTAGCGGAATAAATTCTTGCAGTTGCATTATTAGAAATTGATTTGTGTTTTTCAGATTTCTCTCGCAGTGAAATTTATAGTATAGTCAGTGAGCCTTATGCAGACTACGTATTGTTGTTGCTTTGTTAAAAATATCCGTTGCGCTTTCAATCATAACCAAACAATTGGAATTAACACTATAGTGTTAATGAATAATAAATATATTCAACTGATCTTTAATAATCTTGATTGAAAAGTTAGTTATCGTGAATGTTAACTTCCAGATGATGATATTTATTAGTGCTCCATTTAACATCAGATCAGCTTTGAATGAGTAGCTTTAAAGCAGACCAACTTTAGTTGTAGCTGTAGCGACCCTGTTTTTCCTATCAGTAGACCAGCCTATCTTTATCCCACCAAGCAACATACCAGTTTTAGGCTGACAAACTACTTAAACTAACCTAAAGACAAAACACGCACCCATGCACGAGGGAGGAGTCGACCTCCAACGGAGAGCAACCGCACGCTCCACAGCAAGGCGCCTTAGAGCGCTCGGCCATTCCACCGCGGCCCCTAAATGCCAGTTATAGAAACAGCTTCGCTGGAGCCGGCTGCTGTGATGGGCAGCGGAGCGTGAGGGCTTCACACCACCCCATACGTCACCGACGTAATCTCGCCCGCAAATGAAGACTGGCTGGCCTTTCTCTGCGGAACTCCAGAAGGTATCGATCATAATAAAGAGCCCATCCGTCAGGAATCCCCCTCCCTCTTCCTGAGAAAGAGCCGTTCATTCCTCGCTTGCTTAAATTCCAATAGAACCATCCCACTTGTTTCTGTTCTTTTCTTCTTCAGCCACGACCTGTGATCTAGCAGTTTATTTATCCAACAAATCGTGGATTTTAGAAAATAAATTCATGGTAGATCACAGGAAGAATCCGTTTTTACAGTTTCTAACACGCAACTCAACTGAAACTGACATTTTGATTACACATAATGGGCATAGGATAAGTGATACTGAACAGTTCACAATTTTAGTAGTTGATATAGGTAGTAAGATCTCGTGAAAATCCCATGTTCAAAAACTACATACTGTTTTCACCATGAAAAAAGTATCTAAAATAAGAGATAGTTCATCTTGAAAACTAGTTTACTTAGCTAATTTTCATTCGCTTATGACGTATCGTATTATTTTTTGGGGTAATTACTCGGCTTCAAAAATTATGTTGTCCAGGACTGGGCGGATCCAGCAATATGTAGGAGAAGCTCGGGAAGCTCTTATCGACCGCTATTGAATAGCCTGTGAATCCTGCTACTGCTCTCTGGTTCTTATTTGGTGTTAGTAATACTTGGATGTGCGGCTCCGTAGCACAGTGGTAGTGCCAGACTGTAAATCCAAAGGTCGTGGGTTAGATCCCCGCCAGGTCCTAGGATTTTTATCTGTCACTATCCAATTCTTTCACCTCTGGCAGGGTTGTTGATGTGAAAAATACCGAGTAGCACCGTGGTTCGGAACCCACGTTAAACTGTAGGTCTCCCTATAACTGGCTGGGTAAGTCAGCTCTAAGGTTGGAGGAAGGCAACAGCATACCACCCCCAAACAGGACCATGCCTAGTAAGGCACTGTGGTGGTCAAACCAATCTTCGGATGAAACTTCCTCGCAGATTAAAATTGTGTGCCGGAACCGGGACTCGAACCTAGTACCTTTGCCTTTTGCGAGCAGGTCACGGGCCCCAGGTTCGAATCCTGGTTCCTGCACACAATTATAATCTGCCAGGAAGTTTCATATCAGAGCACACTCCGCTGCAGAGTGAAAGTTTCATTCCAATCTTCGGATTGTCGACTGCTTTACCTTTTTTAATACTTGGTTAGCAGCTTCAATACAGTTAATACTAGACGGTAATCGAATCTGCATTTGGATCACACTTCCTGCTGAAGGTTGTGCAATATTATGAAGGCCGCGGCGGAGCGACCGAGCGCAGTGAGGCGCTATCGTATGATGTGCGAGGCCGTTCCGCGTCGGGAGTTAAAATCCCCCCTCGGGCATGGGTGTTTGTGCAACATTAGTATAAGCTAGTTCATAAGTAGTTTGTATGTTTAGGGACTGATGACCCCGTAGTTAAGTCCCATAAGCTCTACAAACATTACAACATTAGAATATTATGAAGCATCCATTTTGAATAAGCTGCCACAACAATTCAAAAAACCTTTTTATTAATCCACGCACTTTCAAGGCTAAAAACATAAATTTCTTCACGGTTCACTATTTCTATTCCTTCTAGCAATTACTGAAATTAAAAAAAATTAAACTAATTTCTGTCTCAAGTTATTGCTACTTTTGACTTACGCTTAGGGTTGTCGTACGTATAGAAAATCCATACGTTTCGCTTTATCTACTCCTACTATTCTATTACAATCTGATATACTGACGCGTCCATGACCATGGAGGCTTGCTCCTCACTTCGGTCCAGTGGATCGCGATAAATATACTGCTCAAAACAATTAGGCGATCAGGTGATATATCATATGCAATATACATATGGTGACGTATTTTATTCAGATATTGGTTACAATTGTGATTTATGTGTGATACACTACGATATATTACTGTCCAACTCCTTACTTGAGGTTTACTTGGCGTTTACATTGAGCGAGGCACTATGGGACTACCACAATAGTGAAAAAGTCATTCTCGTTGCCCTCCAATACAGTGTGTGATCACCTCGGACGCCAAGTACAGCTGCACATCTGCATGGCATGGACAGATTGAGGTTATCAATCAGGTCTTGAGGCACATTTGGCGATTCTTCGATAAGTTGTGGGAGGAGCTAGTGTGGCTGCAATGCGTCTACTAAGTGCGTCCCAGATGTACTATATCGGGTTTAAGTCCGGTGAACATGATGGGCACTCCATTAGTTCAATTTCCTCAACTTCAAGCATGTTGTCCCCTAGTGCAACTATGTGGGGACGAGCGTTATCGTCCACTAGAAGGGTCCACTACCCCATGGCACCAGCGTAGCCCCAAAGAAAGGTCAAACGATCTCGTCTATTTATCTCTGAGGAGTCAAGACGCCTTTCTAAACGATATAGAGGTTCGTACTGCCGCCAATACTGATTGCTGCCCACACCATTCGTCTACCACCGTGATAGTGTGATGTCTCATGAATATAGGCAGGATTGTTCAGAGTTCCTCGTTCTCTCAAGATGAGGGAACGACGATTGTCCGAGTGAACCAACGCTACCTAGATACAAAGCCTGTGCGTTGTCAGCCAAGAGTAGTCATAACACAAGCAAACTATTTGTCTCACGTAGCGTTGTAGTGACAAGGGAAAAGTCTCAGATACGGCCAACCGATTTGGCTCGAATTTGGCAGTTCGCTCGTGTACATTCTAAAACGAATGACCCTAAGGTATTATGGCTCAACACTCCTTAGTTTTTGAGTAAATTACCTGTAAAGGGTATAACGAGCAATCTGTTTAAAATTACGGGATCGACAGATAATTATACAAAGAATTTTTATCATCGTGTATGGGGTCCACGAACACATACTTTTCCTGAAATCGAGGAAAGGATCTTTTACAACTGCCGATTATGCACTCAAATGGTAAACGCTTTTCGCGAGAGCGCCGATAGTGCAACGACCAAGGCTGGAAAGTGGAAAACCCGGCTGCGAATCTCCAGGAAATTGTACGGTTTTTGTGTTTAAATTGTTGTTTTTCGTATCAGAATTTGTAGGGTTAGAAGGGTTAATAAGGTAAGGACATCAGTAAGGATGTAGGCAAATTAATTTCTCAAACTAGTTGTGATAGTAAAGAACTAAAATGTTATTGCTAGTCACTCTAAGATCGCTCTTCCGCTCATTGTTAAGTGTTGAATAATTAGATGCACGGTGCCTCTTATATAAACATTCAAAACAAATATACTCGCGATACCAAGAACGTGTAAGGAATGCAGACTTTCGACATCTATACTGTTTCTTCCGAAGATTCAGCTGACAGTAAACTTACTGTACATACAATACTATCTTTTTTTCCGGGAATTAAATGTGATGCGTACTACACATACCATATGGGGTCCTCCCTTTCCCAACCAAGTTACCTTGTCCATTGCGCTCTTGGCGTTAAAGAATTTAACATAATTATGGGTACATAAGCGGCAGTTGTAAAAGTTTCGTTTTCGATTTCTGGAAAAGTGTTCTTTTGGTGACCACATACATGATGATGAAAACTGCTCTATTTAAATTATTGATCCCATTGTTTTGAGTAGGTTTCTCGTTATGGCCTTTAAGGGTGATTTTCAAAAAAATAGAGGGGTGTTGAGCCAAAATATCTTAGTGTTCTACGTTTTAGGCTGTAGACAAGGGAGCTGCCAAATTTGAGCCGAATCCGTTGGCCGTGTCTGAGGCCTTCTCCTTATGAGTTTTGGATTACATGCATGTTGCCCAGTGTGTTACATAATGTTATTAATGTTATTTATGTGATTCAGACAAATTTGTGATGGCGCTGAATACTTGCGAGGACAGCTGGTGATGTATAATGGAATGTAGTTCTCAACCCCAAGTTTGCAAGACAATGAGCTTGTTTTAAATAATGACGTCCCATGCTGATGATGTGAAGATATAGCCGCGGAGGAGTGGCCAAGCGCATTGAGGCGCTATGCTACGATGCAAGAGGCCGCTCCCCGTCGGGGGTTCGAATCCCCCCACGGGCATGGATGTTTGTGTCGTCTTTACTATAAGGTAGTTCATAAGTAGTTTGTAAGTTTAGGGACTGATGACCCCGTAGTTAAGTCCCATAAGCTATACAAACAATTTTTGATGACGATTAGGCGTCCTCTCCTTGTGAGTCTGTAAAGCAGTGAGCGTGCTCCACAATTTTGCTTACATATGAATGTCAGGGTAACTTGTGCCATCTTCTACGGACTCTTGGCTAGGCTTAAAGACACTCAAGAACATATAGAACGAGGAGAGGATATTGCAAAATGTGGGAAATTAGCGATTTGCGGTTACAGTTTGGACTTTAACTAGAAGAGAAACCGAATATTCGGTTACAGTTTGGTCTGTAACTAGAGGAGAAACCGAATATTCGGTTATGGTTTGGGCCGTAACTAGAAGAGAAACCGAATATTCGGTTACGGTTTGGACCGTAACTAGAGGAGAAACCGAATATTCGGTTACGGTTTCGACCGAAACTAGAAGAGAAACAGAATATTCGGTTACTGTTTCGACCGTAACTAGAAGAGAAACCGAATATTCGGTTACTGTTTCGACCGTAATTAGAAGAGAAACCGAATATTCGGTTATGGTTTGGACTGTAACTAGAAGAGAAACCAAATATTCGGTTACGGTTTGGACCGTAACTAGAAGAGAAACCGAATATTCGGTTACGGTTTGGACCATAACTAGCGGAGAAACCGAATATTCGGTTACGGTCTCGACCGTAACTACAAGAGGAACCGAATATTCGGTTACGGTTTGGACCGTAACTAGAAGAGACACCGAATATTCGGTTACGGTTTGGGCCATTACTAGAGGAGAAACCGAATATTCGGTTACGATTTGGACCGTAACTAGAAGAGAAACCGAATATTCGGTTACGGTTTGGACCATAACTAGAGGAGAAACAGAATATTCGGTTACAGTTTGGACCATAACTAGAGGAGAAACGAATATTTGGTTACGGTTTAGACCGTAACTACAAGAGAAACCGAATATTCGGTTACGGTTTTGACAGTAACTATAGGAGAAACCGGATATTTGGTTACGGTTTGGACCGTAACTAGAGGAGAAACTGAATATTTGGTTATGGTTTGGACCATAACTAGAGGAGAAACCGTCTATTCAGTTACAGTTTGGACCATAACTAGAAGAGAAACCGAATATTCGGTTACGGTTTGGACTGTAACTAGAAGAGAAACCGAATATTCGGTTACGGTTTGGACCGTAACTAGAGGAGAAACCGAGTATTCGGTTGCCGTTTGGACAGTAACTAGAGGAGAAACGGAATATTCGGTTACGGTCTCCACCATAACTAGAGGAGAAACCGAATATTCGGTTACGGTCTCCACCATAACTAGAGGAGAAACCCAATATTCGGTTACGTTTTGGACCATAACTAGAGGAGAAACCGAATATTCGGTTACGGTTTGGACCATAACTAGAAGAGAAACTGAATATTCAGTTATTGTTTGGACCGTAACCAGAGGAGAAACCCAATATTCAGTTACGGTTTCCACCGTAACTAGAAGAGAAACCGAATAATTGGTTACTGTTTCGACTGTAACTAGAAGAGAAACCGAATATTCGGTTACGATTTGGACCGTAACTAGAGGAGAAACCGAATATTTGGTACGGTTTCGACCGTAACTAGAGGAGAAACCGAATATTCGGCTAACCTTTCGGCCGCAAATCAAGTTCCGTTCGGATTCGTGAATAAATAAATAAATTGACGGGAGAAGGCTGCGATACTTGCAGATTTTGAGCAGCACCAGGTGGAGATAAATGGTGAGAGTTTTCCACGCGCGCGGCGTGTCGCCAGCGTTAATGACCAGAGGGCAGGTCCGGCGCGGCCGCCACGCCATCGGCATCAGCTTCTGGCCTGGTCTGCCATTAGCCGCGCCAGTCGGCGCCCCGCATGATGAATTACCGCACTCATGCCACATTCAGCCCACCACACCCACCACCCACCACACACCTCGTCTGCCGGCCGCAACAACCACCTCGTTTTCCGACCAACACAACCACGTTGCCCCTAATGCCTGCCCCCCTTCCTGCCAAGTACCTATTTACAATTCTATTTATTTTAATTTTTTTCCCGTGGTAGGACGGATGATCATCTTATTTCAAGGAAGGAAGGAAGCTTAGGGATTAACGTCCCGTCGACAGCGTGGTCATTAGAGACGGAGCTTATGCTCGGATTTTTGGGGAAGAATGGGGAAGGAAATCGGCCGTGTCCTTTGAAAGGAACCATCCCGGAATTTGCCTGGAGTGATGTAGGGAAATAACGGAAAACCTAAATTTGGATGGCCGGAGGTGGATTTGAACCACCATCCTTCCGAATGTGAGTCCAGTGTCTTACCACTGCGCTACCTCGCTCGGTCATTTCAAGGATACAGGGTATTTATGAATGGTGGAAAAGTCGAATTTTTTTGACAACTTTATTGCATTCTATAGTATTTCCTGACTAGCAATATAATAATAAATTTATACATCCACAGTGTTTTGTTCTTAATGTCAAAGACATTAAGATTTGAATTAAAGTTTGCCGGGAATCGAACTGGGACCTCCATGCTGACAAGTGGTTAAGACGTTTGCCGAGTGATCATGGAGATCCGTGTTCGATTCCCAGCCGCAGCACAAATTTTAATTCAATGCTTTTCCTTTAACTTTAATTTCCTGATTATATTGATATATATAATATAAGGTTTCAAAATTACCTATATATATATATATATATATATATATATATATATATATATATATATATACCAAATTTATAAGTTACGGACATGTGTACCGTCACCGAAAAGCAAACGAAAGTGGTCGAATATACCATCATAATCATTCTCTCTGCCGTGCGGGAGTAGCCGAGCGGTCTGGAGCGCCACGTTGTGGATCACGCGTCCTCCCGCGTCGGAGGTTCGAATCCTCCCTCGGGCATGGATGTGTGTGTTGTCCTTAGGTTAGTTTAACTTAGTTCAAGTAGTTTGTAAGACTAGGGACTGATGACCAACGTAGTTTGTTCCCATAGGATTACAAACATCTGGACATATGAAACATTCTCCTCCTAAGGCTCTTACGAATGAAATAAAACCCATTTTCAGAGACCTGAATGACCCTGTTTTGTTTAATAAATGTCTTAATGGGGGCACTAAGAATTTCAAATGAAAGTTGCAACCATTGCATATGGGAAATATTACCCAAGAATGCTTTTGTAGGACTAAATACATTGAAATTTGGTTTGCTAGATGCAGTGATATGTTTCATTGTTGGGGTGATAGGAAGGATGGAAGTCCTGAGAAATTTAGGTACAAAATGTGGCTCCAGTATGGAAGGTCAATTGCTTGCGTGTGACAGACAACGGGTGTTTGAAGCTGAAATATTCGCTCTTCAAGTTAACAGAGAAGCAAGAAGTGCTGAAAGAAATGCCAAGAGGCGGCTTGAAAATGATGAAATGCTACAGGATGAAGACTATGCTTCGGGAATGTTCTGAGTAACAGATTAATTGTATTCATATCGTCATTAGCAGTTTCCCGCAAGTAGTATTTTTCAGCATTCCGGTACAAATATACCCTAAAGTTTATCCAGAATTGCTCTAACTTTTTTTCTGTAACTTGTTATAGTCCTTACGTATGTAGTACACCTCAGCTTTATTGTAGAATCAACTAAATTGTAGAAAAAATAACATTATTATTAGGAGAAAAATATAAAAATTATAATGTAAAATTTGATTTTTTCACCCTTCTAATATACATAATAGGTGGAATTAAATAGGTATGGTAGATAGACATCATGTCACACATGTCTGGTAAAACTTTGGTCTCCTTCGAATGTATAACATGCTATTAAATGTTACCTCAATTTGAGGAAGCATTTTGAAAAAAAAAAAAAAAAAAGCTTAAATTTCTTTTAACCCTAACCTGGTTAAAATATTCTAAATACTTCTAATTTGTTTGAAAAGTGTGCTGCATTACCTGATATCAACAAAAATATCTGTAAATCATATACATTATAAACAGTGCCTGAAAGAAGTAAGTGTTGCTTTTTACTTCATATTGAACCAGAAAAGTACCCTGTATCCTTAAAGTATTAAAATTCTAAGATCACAATTAATTAATTAATATTTCGACGACCGTTTTTTTATTATAAATACATTGTATTACAATCTCTATACTTATAAGACGCTTTTGTTGTCTGTCTGTCCTCTTATAACTCAAGATCCAGACAACCAAATAACGTGAAATTTGGTACACGCACACAAAATTACATAGAGGTGGTTCTTAAACAGGTTTCGTTCCATTTTTTGGAAAACCAACCGGAAAATTTAAGAAAAAGTGACAGTGCGTTTTCAATGTGTCCGTGTAAATCTATATCTTCGCACTGATCTTGATGAAATTTTGCACAATTGACCTTAAAAACAAGAGGAAGGGCACTGTCTACATAAAATTTCGTTCAGTGCATCGTGGAGGGTACTTAAGGATTTCGCCAAAAGCCACAGTTTTGCTCCGGGCTTGGCGAAATTTTGTACACCTGACCTTGAAAAAAAATGAAGGTTACTGTCTACTTAAAATTTCGTTCTGTGCAGTACTTAAGACTTGAATTGCAATCTCTATACATATAAGACGCATTTGTTGTCTGTTTGTTGCCGGCCGCGGTGGCCGAGGGGACTGAGGCGTTCCAGTCACGGTCTGCACGGCCTGTACGGTCGGGGGTTCGAATGCCCCCTCGGGCATGGATATTTTTGCCGTCTTTAGCAGTAGCTAGTTCATAAGTAGTTTGTAAGTTTAGGGACTGATGACCTCGTAGTTAAGTCCCATAAGCTCTACATGTTTTGTTGTCTGTTTGTTCCCTTATAACGCAAGATCCAGGCTCCCAAATAACGTGAAATTTGGTGTTTTGTACACTTCTACAGAAAACCTTATTTTAAACCCGAGGAAAGCCTTATTTTAAACCCGAGGAAAGTCGAGGACTTGCATCTAGTACAATATTTTTATATATTTAAAAAAACTACGTCTGAAGTAGTCAAATCTTAATTAGATCAAGTCATGTTTTCAAAAAGCTTATGGCTGGGGAAGAAGGGAGGTAGGCATTATCGTTGAGTAACATTTAAAATTATAGAAATTGAGCACTGAACATCACATGTTACAATGGCGTAACTATTGGAGGGGATGAGGGGGGATAGACCCCCCCCCAGAACCCAAAAAAATAAAAGACAAAAAATACGAAATAAAAGAAATAGTATAACAGCAATCTGGAAAAGGTAAATATTGAAAACTTGGGGTGTTTTACCATATTATTTCATTAGATGGGAGTGAATTAGTTTCTTCAACAGGAGTTGTAGATGGTAGTCTGTCTGGAAACTGACTAAAATTTTGCTCGTCAAGCCGATCTATCCCCCCCCCCCCAAAGCCAAGTCCTAGATACGCCACTGACATGTTATGATCGTGCTGTCACGAAGGAGAAAAGTTAATAAGTGCAAACCTTCTCCTGCTAGTTCGACTGGCCGTTTTGTTTATTGACATAGGTCCCTACAGGTTGCCTTTAATGAAGCATTGGATCCATTGGATGTCAACAACTGCCACCCAATCTCACTTCTGACTGCTCTATCAAAAATTCTTGAAAAAGTAATGTATTCCAGAGTAATTTCATATATTAATAAAAATAAAGTTCTAACAAAATGTCAGTTTGGTTTCCAGAAAGGCTTTTCAACAGAAAATGCAATACACATTTTCACTAATGAAATATTAAATGCTCTGGATAACCGTAAATCACCCGTTGGAATTTTTTGTGATCTATCTAAGGCCTTTGATTGTGTTAACTATGGAGTTCTTCTAGATAAGCTTAAGTATTGTGGTATGAGTGGGAAAGTGCACAAATGGTTTAAATCATACCTAACTGGAAGAGTTCAAAAAGTTGATATACGTAATTCACATAATATACAAAAAACAGCCGAGTCCTCAAACTGGGGAACTATCAAGTATGGGGTGCCACAGGGTTCGGTACTGGGACCTTTGCTGTTCTTAATATATATATATTAATGATTTGCATTTCTTTATTCATAAAGATGCCAAGCTAGTTCTCTTTGCTGATGATACAAGTATCGCTATCACACCCGAATCACAGGAATTAACTGATGAAATTGTCAATGAAGTATTTCAGAGAATTATTAGGTGCCATCACACCATTAATTAATATTGACTTCAACCAGAAATCTATAGCTAAGGTAGAATGTTCAAAAATTTTAGGTGTATGTATTGATGAGGGGTTAAATTGGAAGAAACACATTGAAGATCAGCTGAAACGTTTGAGCTCAGCTACTTATGCTATTAGGGTGATTGCAAACTTTGGTGATGTACAACTCAGTAAACTAGCATACTATGCCTATTTTCAATCTCTGCTTTCTTATGGAATCATATTCTGGGGCAATTCATCATTTAGTAAGAAAGTCTTCATTGCCCAAAAGCGGGTCATCAGAATAATTGCTGGAGCCCACCCAAGATCATCCTGCAGACGTTTGTTCAAGGATCTAGGAATCTTCACAGTAGCTTCACAATATATATATTCACTTATGAAATTTGTAATTAACAATCCAACTGAATTCAAATGTAACAGCAGTGTGCATAGCTACAACACTAGGAGAAAGGGTGACATACACTATTCAAGGTTAAATTTAGCTCTGTCACAGAAAGGGGTTAATTATTCTGCCACAAAAGTCTTTGGTCACTTACCAAGTAGTATCAAAATTCTGACAGCCAACTTGCATTTACAAATAAATTAAGAGAATTTCTGAATGGCAATTCCTTCTACACATTAGATGAATTTCTAGATAAAAGCTAGTACTTTAGGGACAAAAATTAAAAAAAAAAATCAAATATTGAGTGTCATGTAATATTATGTATAGACACACTTCATTTGACTGACACGTTCCACATCATTACGAAGTGTCGTATTCATGATCTATGGAATCAGTATTAATGTAATCTAATCTAAGCAGAAAAAGCAGCTCAGACAGTTGGCGATCCTGCGTTGGGTCGTGTGGCTGTGTACAGCGCGTGGTGGGTAGTTGCCGTCTTCCGCCGCCAGGAAGCGACAGCTGCGCTCTCTATGAGCGTCGTAGCGAATCGCCGGTCCGCCGACGCGGCTAGTGTCGCCACTGTAGCGCGGGCGGCATAGGCACCAGGGGCCCGCCTTTACGTCGCGTTCTTACCAACCTGTAACCGCTGCAGAACGCAAACACTGCATTTAACCTCAAAGCAGTGTTTACATACTAATCTTCACAGTCGAGCATATTTGGTAGTTGCGAGTAGCTCTGTAGATGTTGTGAGCAAGTAAATAAGTCGGAAATCGAGGTACATACGCCATTACTGCATGCTGTGTAGGGGTATTCCTCTACCACTACGATACATTTCCCTTCTGGGTGCCAGCAGTTTAAGGAACCAAATAAAGTTTCAGCTCAAGAGCGTCACTTATAGGATGCAAATGCTGTCACAAAAATTCCAAACTCCAGGCTTTTAAAGCCTTCTCGAACGATGGGTCTAGTGTTTAAATTTTCAGGTTGTCTCAGCTGAAAAGAAAAGCAATTTTAAGGCGTGTAAACGCAGTACTGGTGTGTAAACATCAGTTAGAGATTTAATTACTGACTCACCCTCCTAGTATTTAATTACCAGCTAATACAGTTACAAGGAGCCAGCCTCTCCAAGACATAGAATTTTTTTCAAATAATTCGATAAAAATATCTGAAGAAGTCAGCTCCATCTTACGCTAAAAATCGGGCAGACATATCTTCTGTCAATAATTAATCTTTCTCGGAAACAGTAGAATTGTGTTTATTATATGTTGTCAAGTTTACTTACTCTTGTTGTTGTTTTACACGTCAATCTGTTGATATACTAGAATTGAAATATGAAAATGTTTATGAAGCCAAATGAAAAATATTTCTAATATGGAAAATGTTGGATACGAAATTCCAATTAGTATTAGACGAATGTAGCATCTGTTCAGAGCATTGTGGTGAAAATGCACAACAAAATCCAAATACATGAATATTAAGTAGTTAAAACATCCGTAATAAATCAGTGGTAGGTTGCATACCACTTTGGGTTGACATAATGAAATCTGAGATTCTTTCTACATAAATCTGGTCCCATCGTTTGACATAACAACAGCGTTCTATTGAATTTTAATTATAAAGCATTGTAGTGCCTTTTATCTTCGATTATATTTCAAGTCTACCTTTTTTACTAAACCAACTTAGTTCAACAAACTTGTTAAATCGTGTATGCGTAGAGAACCGGATGTATGTAAGAGACTTTCTATTTTGATTCAATTAACGTTGCAGTATTACACTTATCTTAAAATAATACAAAACAAAATTTTCAGTGCAAAATATTTGTGATTACAACGTACGGCTTACTAAGATACGTCATAATATTGAAGATTGACAAATCACTGAACAAATAACCATGAGAAGCGTTCTTTCGTCCTCTTCCTGTGCTATTACGGCATACTACAAAACTTAATATGCTCGTATTCGGATTTCATTAGACAAGATCTTTTCCACATCCATAAGACAAATCCAAGTGTCTGATAGAGATTTGAAAATATTGTTTGTGCAATATCTACTTACGCTAGAAAGTGTTAATATATTCAACACGTTTAGCTTCATAGTATTTTAATGACTAAGATAATGCATTAGTTACACCATATCAAGTGATTGTTGATTGTTACTAAACTGTCATTGGCACCAAAGATACAGTTTTTATTACTTCATTTATGAATAGAAAGACTCATTGAATATGTTGTAGAATATTTGATAGTGTTTGTTGATGGAAGAAAATATGCCACTTTAGTCAGCTTATATGCTTTGTTCCATGAACGTAATATCACATGAGGCAGTTAGATATTTTACTGTATTCTATGAATTTAATGAAGTTACTCTGAAATGTGAAATTAGAGGCAAATTCTGAGCCGGCCGCGATGGCCGAGGGTACTGAGGCGCTCCAGTCACGGTCTGCACGGCCACTACGGTCGGGGGTTCGAATCCCCCCTAGGGCATGGATATTTGTGCCGTCCTTAGGATTAGCTAGTTCATAAGTAGTTTGTAAGTTTAGGGACTGATGACCCCGTAGTTAAGTCCCAAATGTTTACAAACATTTGAACATTTGAGCAAATTCTGATTTGATGGATGTCCTGTAATTGATGTTTCCTCGAATGTGAGTACATGTTAAGAATGTTACATAGATTGTGATTATTTTATTTATTTCAGATAACTGTACCTATTTATGGCGTCTATTCGAGGATTATCTGTTTTCTGGCCGAAGCCGATGACTTCTAATAAAATCAGGTTTTACAAACGATGAGTTCCGTCTAGTGACTTGTGTAATCATGATATTTCGAAGTTGTTTATGCCCTGTCAGTAATACGAATCTGACTGAAACATGTTTTAGATAATGTTACATAGTGTAACAATTTACATTTATATAATGTATTGCTAATTTTTGAATACGGTACGTACATAAAACAGGTAGTATTTAGCACACATTACAAATTGGCCTGATTCAATACGACAAATTCAGGGTCACAATGTTCATCATATCATCTGCATAATATACGTGTAACCACTCCTTTTGTCGAATTCGTAGAAACGTAAGTGCATGTCTTCTAATTCTTTCAAGGACCACTATTTTTGATTTTCAAAGCTATTGTTTAAATATGATTTTTCGTTTTCGGCGTTTTAAAAACATCTACTTTTGTAAGATGTGGATGTCATATTTAGCGTTCGTATAAAAAAATCTGATAACCGAATGAAATTTGTTAGGTGAATTTTATCTTCATTGTGAAATACACCAGAAATCTATGTGGAGAATGTTAGTAATGATTAATTAAAAACTGAAGATTATGTATTTGCTGTGTCGAGGAATGAACTAGAGTGGAATCATTTGAAAATATTACAGGTAAAAAAGAACTGTCAGGCGATTTTAGACCGGTCGTCGTCGTCGTATCGTCTTTGGCCATTGGCGTCGTCATCGGATTTGAAGAGACTGCTTTTAATTAATTTTGTCTTTAATTTTCTTATATGTTCGTGACGTGCCTTGCTGTTAAGATAACCCTTAGCTCATAACATTTCCGAGAATCGGCTTCGTTCCTGTCTTTGATTCCTTTTATGTAATTACTATTAAAATTAATATTTTAGACGCAACGAATACTGTCTGATGTAGTTACATTACTTTGCTATAAAACTGGTATTTCTGGTGTAATAATACGAGTTCATTTCCTAAGTTATTAGCTAAAACTTGACTTGCTCTTTTTGTTTTCTCGGTACAGCGGCTTTATTCTTTACCGCAAACTCAGGCGAATCTGAATGGCATCTTAAAGCCTTAAGGATCTCAGTACTCACTCGAGTATACAATAATTTTTCAGAGAAGCCGACCTTAAGGAAAAGTTTTAATGAGATACCGCAGTCTAGAAAAAATCTAATGACAGAGTTAATTACTACAGAAAAGGCGGGCCGAAAGAAGTATCTGCTGGCAGTGAGGTAATAAACTTACTGCTGTCTCGAACTCCGAAAGGGCGTACCAGAGGAGTTTTTACAGGCAGCAGCTGTTAATCAGCTTACAGGTTCCAAAGGACGGCTTCGCAATGGATGGAGTTAGTTGGATCAGGTGTGCATCTCGTAGAGCCAGTTACTGAGGGACTTCTGTTCAAAGGGATGTTTCCATACGCCTTGCTACGTACTGTGTCAATCAGTTGTTAAATAAAGTAAATAACACATAAATATGGTACTACTGTGCCGTGTTTTCGGATAAATAACGATAGCAAAAGGTGTTACATACACACTCGAGGTACCATATAACAGATCAGTGCATTGTTTCAGAAGTAAGGAAAAGAGTATTACAAATTTAACCCTTAAATGCAGAGGTAGGCAAGTAATCTTGGATGGGTTCCATATACTTTTGAAAATTTTTATCGAGGTCCAAAAGTAAAATTTGATATTACTTCTCAATTTTTTTGAAACCATTCACAAAATACAATGAAACAGAGGCATATTTGTATCAAAAAATCCAGAGGAAGTCATATTCTTTTTAATTTTTTATTTTCACTCTCAAAATAATACAATTTATTTGTACTCACAAAAAGTATGAAATAAAATGGATAGTAAAACTCATATTGAAAAATCCAGTAACAGGTCGTACATTATACATACTTATGATTTTGTATGTGTCTGGAGTCTGTCATATAAATTTTTAAAAAAGAAGTGACCGCAATTTAACTGATAATTTTATATTTATTATCACGACCAGGTTTCAGCCTTAGGCCATTCTCAAGTGATAAAAGTTGTCAGGTTTTCTTATGTCGTGGTCATGATAATAAAAGCAATAAAAACATCTGGAGTTGAGTCCATGTCAGAAGAATGTATTATCCATTTTATGCTTCTGACATGGACTCAGCTCCAAATGTTCTTATTGCTTTTACTATCATGACCACGACATAAAAGTTGTCAGACAGTATTTCTTATCAGTTGTGAATGGCCTAAGGCTGAAACTTGGTTGTGGTAACAAATATAAAATTATCAAATGGCGGTCAATTCTTTTAAAAAAGTTATACACACTATTTTTAAAAATTTTCACTAACAAAGTAAGAAGTACAATTAAAGGTACGTATTTGCGTTTAAAAAATCAATGCAATAAATTAAATGTGCAGTCTTCAACCGATTTCTTAAAGTTAGGTTCACATGCGGAACAACTTACGCGAGTAGTATCTTCAAGGTGGGCTGCCGTTAATCTTCAGCGATACTTATTCTTCAAGAAATTAATTCTTTAAACGAAATTTGACAAATATATGTAGAGCCAGACATAGTAGCCAGGTAGATGGCTAATGTTTTGCAATTTTCATATTTTTCCGTGCCAAGTTCAATCCACACTCCGTCATGGATACATTTTTGTATGTTTACAAGGAAATGTCGTCCCGCAAGTCTATTGTCTCCATTTGGAGTGAAGGCTTTGAAAGGCGGAACAACTTCGCAGCCACATCCGTCCAGTCCATTCTGCTACCGAAGAAACCTTCAAAAGGTGATTTTAAGATCACAAAAATTGTGTTTAAATGGATATGCCCTGACCGCTTAAATAGAGGTTTCAGAGCCAGTAAGAGACTGAATATTTACAGAATTTCCTTGTTCATCAGATAAAGTTCTTGTGCTGCATTCGTGTGTACAGAGCTTTTATGCGGATCACCGGCCAGTTTGCTCCGTTCTGCCACAGCTCAACAGTGTACTCTCCAGCGTTGCACATCATGACAACCATTTATTTAATTTAACCATAATAAACATAAAGGGTCCAATTATTCAGCACTTAATTGTAAAAATCTATTAAAATTATAAGGATGGCTCTTATACGAATTGTTATATACAGAAAAAGTTTTATTAAATTATTTTAATGTGTATCTTATATTTACAAAATATTTTTGTCCGTCCATTTTTTGACCTTCCGCCGTCCGGATATGGAACACAGTCCGCCAGTTGCTGACCGCTGCTTTAATGCATACTGTAGCTGATCAGCGTTTTACCACAAAATCATTTGTAGCTGCTTCTATACACAGTGTTACACATGCAAGTAGCTCGTCCTAGAAATTATAGAGTGCTACTGAATCAGTTAGACAGCTACCTGGATTGAGTTACTCCTACCACGTGCGTTTGTTTACATTAGTATGCCTCCTCTGGCATGTAAAAGTAGTCAAATGTTCAAATTTTGTTAAGCTTAAGGCACTTAATTGCGGGGTCATCAGACCCTAAACTTACAAACTACTTATGAACTACCTTATACTAAACACGACACGAACATCCATGCCCGAGGAGGGATTCGAACCCCCGACCGTAGCGGCCGTGCTGACTGTGAATGGCGCGCCGCAGAACGCTCGGCCACTGCGGCCGGCTAAAAGTACTCAATCGCATAGTACTGTTACATTATGAGTTACTTTCTGGAATGTAATCACACTGCCATTGACTTTGATTGCGTACAATTTGAGTGCCGGGTTACAAATTTTATCACGAATAATACCATAGGCCGGCCGCGGTGGCCGAGGGGACTGAGGCGCTTCAGTCACGGTCTGCACGGCCACTACGGTCGAGGGTTCGAATCCCCCCTGGGGCATGGATATTTGTGCCGTCCTAGTTCGTAAGTAGTTCATAAGTAGTTTGTAAGTTTAGGGACTGATGACCCCGCAGTTAAGTCCCTTAAGCTTAACAACCATTTCAACATTTGAATAATAACATCATCCCGATTAATTACATTATTCAACAGCCGAATTTCAATTTCTCTATAAACTAAATCCCAGATGTGCGGACACCACCAGTATACACGCCTGATACAACCCGATAACTCAGCAGTAGCTGAACATTGTATTCAAATAGCCCATAATATGGATTATGTGAATATTCAGATATTAACGTCTGTATCATCCTTTTGGGATTCAGTTTATAGACAAACCATTGAAATTCGGCTGGGGAGTAATTTAATTAATCGTGATGAAGGTTTGATTCTTGATAAAATTAGTAACCCGGCACTCACAATTATTGTACACAATCAAAGACGACGTCAGTGTGGTTACATAAGCTCTGGCAATACGGCTTCGTACTTCTCTGTCGTCGAAGATAGTCACAGATTATGTTCAAAATGTTCAAATGTTTGTGTAGCTTATTGGACTTTATTACGGGGTCATCAGTCCCTAAACTTACAAACTACTTATCAACTAGCTTATCCTAAGGATGGCACAAATATCCATGCCCGAGGGGGGATTCGAACCCCCGACCGTAGTGGCCGCGCAGACCTTGACTGGAGAGATTATGACTGTGCACAATGTTCTTGGAGAGAACTAAAGCCTTACTCATCTTTGCTACGGTTTTGCAGTGTAGGTGGACTGAAACACTCTGCCCATAGTCATGTTGTCTTAGTATCGCTCTGATGATGGCTGACCGACATACAGCCGAAATATTAGCAATAAGAAAGAAATGGTTACGGCTAAATACCTGTAATTTTATTTATAATGAAATACGCCGATAAAAAATGAATATAACTATTGTTTACCCCTTACATATTTATATAAAACGTACGTGTTTCTTAATTAGCTTTCCTTTTCAAGCTTTAATAGATTCTATTTCGATTAAATCAAGATTAATTTTTGTAGCAAATAATTGATCTCTTTCGGGTTAGTTGGTCCCCTAATTGTCACTCTCCAATGAGCCTTAGCCGAGTATTGTCTTTTATCAAAAAAATACTTTCACAACAAAAATAATTAAAATCGCTTCTGTGATTTCTAAGTTACCGTAATTTTTCAATTTAGCCATCATTTTGGAGGAACATATTCACCCCTTTAATACGCTTGACCACCGCAAAAAATAAAATATTTTTTTAAAAGCCGTGTCTTTCTGTTTTTCATGTATTGAAACATATCCGTATTGGGGAAAAATCGGTAAGCCACACTTCCGTAGGTTTACTTGTGATAAAATACGAAATAAAAATCGCAGACCTTTGACTGAAGAAAAAAACACACCAAGAAAGAGAGTCAAACAAGGAAATGTACGTGAAGTGAGCAGTTGTCAGTTTGGCAACGAGGAACGGTTCAGGCGTGACGTTGAGCACTCTGATTGGAGGAAGGCAGCTATAGCGCGTGAACTGACAACTAGCGAGAAATTTCTACCCTCACTGGAAATCGATATTTTTTACTATCTTTTACTATCACAACTACTGTGGGGGAGTGTCATTAGTGACCCCAAAAATTATTAATACTTCCATTTACCTGGTTTCTTATTTTTTATGGTAATTGTTTTATACACATTCATTTCAACTTCACGTCCGTCGATTGGAATAGATTCACTAGTCTTTATTGGATTTCACACACAAATCAGCAAACACAATGGAATAATGAGAAATAATGTGCACGTAAATACTATACTTGGGTCATCAGTGACCCCAAATCCAATTTCTCCGTATCAGACAATGTCACAATTTACACTACCACGTTTCATTGAGGACAATTGATTTGTAAGTTAATTATAATTTTTTTTTGCCCAAGAGTGGAACCATTCCAGAGACAAATAAGATAATCCAGAAACAAACTTTCACTCTACAGCGGAGTGTGCGCTAATATGAAACTTCCTGGCAGATTAATACTGTGTGCCGGAACCGGGACTCCAACCTGGGACCTTCGCCTTTGGCCCGCAAAAGGCAAGGCAAAGGTCCCAGTTTCGAGTCCCGTTTCCGGCACACAGATTTAATCTGCCAGGAAGTAACATATCAGCGAACACTCCGCTGCAGAGAGAAAGTTTCATTCTGGAAACATCCCTTAGGCTGTGGGTAAGCCATGTCTCCACCATATCCTTTCTTCCAGGAGTGCTAGTCTTGCAAGGTTCGCAGGAGAGCTTCTGTGAAGTTTGGAAAGTAGGAGGCGAGGTACTGGCGGAAGTAAAGTTGTGGGGCGGCATCGTGAGTCGTGTTGAGATAGCTCAGTGGTGGAGCGCTTGCCCGCGAAAAGCAAAGGTTCCAGGTTCGAGTCCCGGATCCGGCACACAGTTTTCAATAAGATAATATTTATTCTGAGGTCAAAAATGACTCCACGATTAATCAGATTATAGTATACTTAGAGAATATATAAAAAAAGCTTTTGTTGCTAAAACGGCTAGGGTACCTTTTTCCAGCTAAGAATCGATGAAGATTTCGGCATTATGAATATTCCGTAATGGTGTTACGATCGTCTATGATGGATATTCACCGAGAAATATTAATGCAAATGTCATCTGCCTGAATTAATGCAACAATTGACGGTCGCGTATTCAAAACCTAACAACACTGCAGACGGTCTGGATATCTGAATGAGTGTATCTGAAGCCATGACCCGTGGAATCCCGGCTGATAGGAACGTGTTCGGCTGTGGGATCACTGACCCCTGACTGGCCTCCGGGGTGGTGCATCCATTAGTGCAGAAGGAAGGGCACGTCCCAGAAGACATCCCTGCTGCAGTCCTACCATCAGCTGGGACTCCCTTAACGACCTGCACCAGGGATCCGCACCTCTTAGGACTATACTACATACTGTGAGAAAAAGCTTCGGCTTTCACGTCATCACTGTACAGTGCCGAATGGTGCAAATATACCGTGGTATCCACAATTAGTACAACTCTTCGAGATAAGGCGCGTATGTTTTTCCATGTGTTTATTACTATGTCTGTTCCAAGGGAACAGCCGTTGGCGGTGATCCGCAGCAGAGATAAATATATCCATGTATCTGCTTCGCAACTCGTGAAATTTCCCAACAAACGATCTGCAACACGTGAAAATTTGTGCCGAACCGGGACTCGAACCCGGGTCTCCCGCTTTTCTCGAGCGGGCGCCTTAACCACGCGGCCACTCGTGCATGCTCCCCGGCTAGACTCAAAGAGGAAAGTGAAACACATGGAAGTTTGGTTCTGGCCAGGGAGCATGCACGGGTGACAGAGTGAAGCCGGGCGCCGTGGCTCAGCGCGCCCGGTCAGGGGGCTAAACGCTCTCTGTAATAAAAAAGCTGAGCCAACCATTCAACGAACAACCACGAACGAACTAAACGAACGACCGCGAACCGTAGATCTACCAGATGAAAAAAAAAAAAAAAACGAAATGTGGGAGACCCCGGGTTCGAGTCCCGGTCCCGCACAAATTTTCACGTGTTGCAGATCGTTTGTCCATCTTACAAGAGCAGCAGACGTCGGGAAGTTTCGCGATTTGCGAAGCATATACATGGATATATTTTCCCATGTGGCTGAATACACGCGGATTAGCGGAATTAACAGGAAACACTGTTAGTTTCGGTCGTCATTTCCGGTCTAATAATGGATTCAGAATGAAATCTTCAATCTTAAGAGGAGATTTGGCTAATATGAAACTTCCTGCAAGATTAAAGCTGCGTGCCGGAACCGGGATTCGAACCTGAGGCCTTTGCGTTTTCGGGGAAGCTCTCTACCGACTGAGCTATCCTGGCACACTTCACGGCCGCGAAGCGTGCCGGGATATCTCCGTCAGTAGAGCGCTTGTCTCAAATGTTCAAATGTTTGTATAGTCTATGGGACTTAACTACGGGGTCATCAGTCCCTAAACTTACAAACTACTTATGAACTACTTACGAACTAGGACGGCACAAATATCCATGCCCGAGGGGGGATTCGAACGCCCGACCGTAGTGGCTGTGCAGACCGTGACTGGAGCGCCTCAGTCTCCTCGGCCACCGCGGCCGGCAGCGCTTGTCTGCGAAACGCAAAGGCCCCAGGTTCGAATCTCGGTTCCGGCATAGTGTTTTATATGCCATGAAGTTTCGTACTAACGGATTGTAAATAACGTGTGATATGCAAGTAATTAACTATATAATTAGATTATCCTCAAAATTTCATTTTAATATAGAAAATTAATAACAAAAATACAAGAAGGATCTTTGGTACATTTGTATTGAGATATTAAGTGAGGAAGATACGCAAATTTCACCAATATTGCTATGATTGTCAATGCATCAAAGATATCTTTACCTACATAAAAATTGAGATGTTTGTGTTAATATTTCACTCTGAATCCAAAACTACACAACGCAGACGAATGGTGTTAGTGTGTACTTAAAGTACCAAGTATCCCTCTGTGCGCTATGGTGATTGAGGGTTAATAACAATAAATGGTTCGAAGATACGGTGGTTGAAAGACATAGAAACACATAATTTTCTATAAGTCGATAACTTTAAACACTCATATCGTCCACTCGTTTCTCGTTATCAACCTTCAACCGTCATATTGCACAATGGGAGACGGATAACTAATTCCATATACAACGACTATTTCTTCGCGATTCCTAGTTTTGGCTACAGAGTGAAATACAGGCACAAATATCTATAAAAATATTACGTGTGTGTGTCAGTATTTCGCTGAGAAACAAAAACTACACAACGCAGACGAGTTGTCTCTTAGTGTAGTTGTAGTCCAAAGTCTCCCGCTGTACACCATAGCAGTTCCATGTCGATGACTATAAGGGGGTGGAAGATATGGTAGTTGAAAGTCTTCAAATTATAAAACATTGGGACTGAAGGCCAGCGATGACTTTTATGACTATATAGCAAGGAGGTTACAAAAGTGAAATGTGATGACGCCTTGGTCCATATGTTTGTGTATGCCGTATACGCTAATTGAACTCGTAGGTGTCGTGGATTAGGTATACAAACTTAGTGAACATGATAAAACTTTCTATTTGATACGTAGGATAACCGGGCTCTTAGTTTAGAAGAGTAAAATGAAGTGTCATTTCGTCCTAAGGGACATGTGTCACAATTCACATGTACATATTTCTTTTGTTTATGTGACGACGCAATCTGTTATTCTGTTTTATGCGGCATTTTTATCGTATTTCTAAGGTTTCTGTAGTAAAAATTTCTCGTAAGAACATTCCAAAATTGCTCGATAGGAAGCCCTTGACTTTCATGGTGTCCAAAAATCATTTGAACTTACGGCACGTTGGTGACGTAACACATACATCTTCGTCGCTATTTCAACAGATTTTATGCCGCATGCATATTTTTCTCTTTCGTTTCTTAGGCCAGCGTAAAATTTTGATTATTGGTAACAGTTTGACGCGTTTATTCCGTGCATTTTAAGTAGGAATAAGGTAGATGTGCCAGTGTTTGCGCTGTACCAATAACTGACATTTTTGTTATGTTATATATTAAGAAAACTACCCTCTTTGGACACATATAACTCAAAGATATGCAACATTCGTTCATTTCTGAAGTTGTCTGCAGTAAAGTAGTATTTTACCTACTTTTTGTTGTTCTGGTTGGAAAACTGTCAAACACGAGAAGGTGTGAGCGCATTAGTTTTTCTATTATTTATAATAGGAATTGTTAAAGTAGTTACTTCTAAACAGTAGTTGTAGTGGCAAAATTTGACTGTCACAAAGCATTTTTTAAATGAGTTCATCAGTAAGTTCCGTGTTTAGCATACCATCCTCAAAACTGAAAATTTTAATTAGAGTAGGCGCGTTTGAGGAGTTGTGACTTTAATGTGGATACAACACTTCGGAAACAAATAATTCGTAGAGAAATACGTCGTATGTGCATATGAGCTCTGCTTGAGAAGTAAATATATTCAATAGATTGTCTGTTAGTAAACTGTCACCTTTCTCATGTCTTTTAACTCTAGGACTATATATATAATTCACGAAGTAGCGAAAAATGCTTTGTGAATAGTAGCTGCTAAAACAGCAACTCATTCTCTTTCCTACGCCACTCGTAAATTAAGTGTGGAATAAATGAATGTTTGCAAGACTTTGTACGGCCAATAAATCATGTCGTATTGTTATACAATCACAGAAGATAAACCTACAAAATATAGCCTTACTTACAACGTGTCTCGAAATTTTTCAACCCATAAGGCGCCTAAAATAATTATTATTATCGCTTTGTGGTATATACCTATGAAAAGTGACTTCCCCTCCTTTCACGTATTTTGCTTTACAACCGTAGCAACAACAGTAATTCACCATTGTTATTAATAACAAGCAGCAGTTGAAAACGCAAGAAATACATCTAATACGATAAATTTCTGAATCATTCACAATCACTAGCAGAAAGATGCGCGTCGAAATCACGTGACTCTCACATATAGATGTTGATAACATGCGCAGAAGGCATTGCTCACTCCAGAGGTATCTACTCTAAGGTATGTGCGTGCTACCACAGCCATATATCACTAGACTGACATATATCACTAGACTGCATGCAGAATCATTGGCGTCGGTGAAGTCTCGACATCATATTTCTATACGATAAACGTATGAGCAGTCGTGTGAGGTATTACAGAAAACACGGATGAACTGACGTAACTAGGCTGTCTTCAGACTTTGGACATGTGTTTTGCATATATCTGTAATTTTTTTAAGCTGGAGTAAGCTTCGCCACATACAGTAATGAGTTGTATTGATTTTCTTTTATTATTAATCTGTTACCAATTTGATTCAACTTCAGATTTTATTTCAGTAGTATGATCATTATTAAACATTAAAATGTTTGTCAAGCTTAAGGGACTCAACTGCGGGGTCATCAGTCCCTAAACTTACAAACTACTTACGAACTACCTAATACGAAAGACCGCACAAACATCCATGCCCGAGGGGGGATTCGAACCCCGGACGGGGAACGGCCTCGCATATCGGAACATAGCGCCTCAATGCGCTCGGCCGCTCCGCCGCGGCTATGATAATTATAATTATAGTGGACTAGCTGAAAACCCGGCGTTGTCCGGGTATTTATTTATTTATTCCTGCAATTTTTGAGCTATGTATTCATATGTATAAGAGCTGTATGTCTATAAAATCTTTTGGGAATACAATCAGTAGTAAAGAAGTAATAGATTAGAACTTGGTGCGTGATGGGGCGGTTTTCCATGACCATTACTGTTTATGTGCTCATATCTCATGAACTAAGTGTCGTACTGTGATACAATTTAGGAGGTACATTCAAATATATGTGTGCATACTGCCTGTAAAATTACCTGCGGTTACAATTTGTAGTGTACAAATTATAAATTGTAACGTCATGATGAATGCCGTAGTTTTACTCCTTAAACAGCGAAAAAGTAGTAAGCGAAAAACTTTTTTCCTTTCATCACTTTCCTGTGGTTGCCAGCAAGAAAAAGTTTAATAAAGGTTGGAAATTATGTGTAAAGTTGGTTGCTAGTCGCTAAGTACCGTCATTCACAAATATTGTATTTACAAAGTCTCGCCGCATGATGTGTCAGTTTCTTGCAACTCATATCGCTTTTGACGCTATATGTCTCTTGAACCATGTGTCGTATGTGGTTCTTACTCATATGGCATTTGTTATCTCACGTAAGGAATGTGTGTGCCAAGTTTGGTTGAAATCGGTTCAGAGAAAATGAGCAACATTGTCGTTTAATGCAGCAGTTTTCCGAGAATCTCATTGTTTATGACGTCATATCTCGTAAACTATGTGTTGCACGTAATTCTTACACTTACGGATTGAAACTTACGTGTACAAAATTTCATAAAGATTGGAACAAAACTCTAGATTTGTACGCAACACGTACAAATATACGGACACTCTGCTTTGTATATTAGATAACACGAACCCTTATTCCTTTGAGAGTGTTTACTTTAACACTCACACTAATGAGTCGTGTTTCCTGCTTTAATTAGCCTGTTAGCAGTTTCGATCAACTTCTGCTTCTCTTTCAATAGTATTACCGTTATAAATCTCGTGGATAACACATAGCTCTATTCTTGTTAGCGTTTTTCAGATAACTACTTATGCTTTAACTCTACGTAATGGTAAAATTTTACCTACAATTCCGGCGGCATCTAATGATTATGTTGGCAACGTCAACAAAACGGTAGAAAGTCTTTGCCAAGATATTAATATTCTTAGAAATTCACACAAAGTGACTTGATTACTATTTCGTACAGACGATGAAGTAAATAAATACTACAATTCCTGCTCTATGGTTGACAGGTTCTTGTATGTACCCCTCGTTTACTAAGTAAGTGCCTTCTTGAAACGAAGATTTCATGACAAAACCTTTTTCGTCGTCATGCTACTGACTAATGTCAATGTCACACGATTGACAATCACGCCAGGCCGCCAAGGCGTTAAGTAAAATTTAACCGTACGTAACACGATCTTCTCATAACACAATTCGACAATGTAGGCCTATGTTCAAACGAATTAGTAAATCTTATAATTCATATCATTGTAGTACCGTACGAAAACTTTTTGACGGTAGGTGAGGCAAGATGGTGGCACAGTTAAGTTTGTTTGTAAATCTAACGGACCAAATTGCGTGGTCATCAGTCCGTAGCTTACAAACTACTTAAACCTAGGTAAACTAACCTAAGGACAACACGCACACACACCCATGCCCCAGGGAGGACTCGAACCTCCACGGCGAGCAACCGCGCCCTCCGCAGCGAGACGCTTTAGACCGCTCGGCTACTCCACCGCGGCATGGTGGCACAGAGGCACGTTTGACAGTCTAGTAATGTAAGTCTGTGTGTGATATACTGTCTTCAGCTGTTTCTCTGCAAGGGGAAGCGCACTAATTAGGAAGATAACAGCATAGTGCATTTAAAAAAAATAATTTAATCAAGAAAGATGCCAAAACGTAGGAAAAAATTTTCGCGTTCTCGATCATGGAAACCACAGAAAACAATGCTGAAAAGTGGCTCTACCGACGAAAGAGAAGCACTGCGCTCCAGTCACGGTCTGCACGGCCACTACGGTCGAGGGTTCGAATCCCCCCTCGGGCATGGATATTTGTGCCGTCCTTAGTATGTACCCCTCGTTCACTAAGTAAGTGCCTTCTTGAAACGAAGATTTCATGACAAAACCTTTTTCGTCGTCATGCTACTGACTAATGTCAATGTCACACGATTGACAATCACGCCAGGCCGCCAAGGCGTTAAGTAAAATTTAACCGTACGTAACACGATCTTCTCATAACACAATTCGACAATGTAGGCCTATGTTCAAACGAATTAGTAAAGCTTATAATTCATATCATTGTAGTACCGTACGAAAACTTTTTGACGGTAGGTGAGGCAAGATGGTGGCACAGTTAAGTTTGTTTGTAAATCTAACGGACCAAATTGCGTGGTCATCAGTCCGTAGCTTACAAACTACATAAACCTAGGTAAACTAACCTAAGGACAACACGCACACATACCCATGCCCCAGGGAGGACTCGAACCTCCACGGCGAGCAACCGCGCCCTCCGCAGCGAGACGCTTTAGACCGCTCGGCTACTTTACCGCGGCATGGTGGCACAGAGGCACGTTTGACAGTCTAGTAATGTAAGTCTGTGTGTGATATACAGTCTTCAGCTGTTTCTCTGCAAGGAGAAGCGCACTAATTAGGAAGATAACAGCATAGTGCATTTAAAAAAAATAATTTAATCAAGAAAGATGCCAAAACGTAGGAAAAAATTTTCGCGTTCTCGATCATGGAAACCACAGAAAACAATGCTGAAAAGTGACTCTACCGACGAAAGAGAAGCACTGCGCTCCAGTCACGGTCTGCACGGCCACTACGGTCGAGGGTTCGAATCCCCCCTCGGGCATGGATATTTGTGCCGTCCTTAGTATTAGGTAGATGATAAGTATTTTGTAAGTTTAGGGACTGATGACCCCGTAGTTAAGTCCCATAAGCTTAACAAACGTTTGAACATTTTTTTAGAAGCACTGCTCCGAGGAAACTATCGTCGACAGAGACTAAAGACGGCACAAACAGCCATGCTCGAGGGGGGGATTCGAATCCCCGACGGAGAATGGTCTCCCGCATCGTAGCATACCGCCTCAATGCGCTCGGCCGCTCCGCCGTGGCAACTACTGTGGTCATCGGTTTCTAGATTTACAAAGTACTTAAACTTAAAACTATCCTGCCTTTCTACCGTTTTGTTGACGTTGCCAACATAATCATGAAATGCCGGCGGGATGGTAGGTAAAATTTTACCGTTACCTACAGTTAAAGAAGAAGTAGTTATCTGAAAAACGCTAACAAGAATAAACCTATGTTATACACGACATTTATAACGGTAATAGTATTAAAAGAGAAGCCGAAGTTTATCTAAACTGCTAACAGAGTAATAAAATAAGGAAACACGACTCATTAGTGTGTGTGTTAAAGGAGACTGTAGATTTCGTAAGAACTCTCGAAGAAATAAGGGTACGTGTTATCCAATATAATAACAATTTTATAATGATCATAGCAGCAGCGGAGCGGCCGAGTGCATTGAGTCGCTATGTTCGGATGCGCGAGACCGTTACCTGTCGGGCGTTCGAATCCTCCCTCGGGCATGGAAGTTTGTGTCGTCTTTAGTATAAGGTAGTTCCTAAGTAATTTTGTAAGTTTAGGAACTGATGACCCCGCAATTCAGTCCCATAAGCTTGAAAAACATTTGAACCACAGTAGTTTGGTCTCATAGGTTTACAGATGGAAACAATTTGATAGGGATACGAGGGGAATAATGGCAGGTGTTACACAGTGCTCTGTGCCGGAGTTAAAGGGCAAGCGTTGTCGTGGACAGTCGCTACTTGCTACCTGGCCAGGTTCTCGCTCGTGCACCATTACGCGTCGTGTAATGAAACTGCTAGCAATCCCGCCCCGCACACCAGCTAGCGTGAATAGGCTCTTGGGCTAGGAGCGAAATGAGACGCGTCTAGCACCAGTGAAGCGACGAGGCGCTAGAGTAAGGCGCGCACCTTGCCCTCGTGTTGCGTATGAGGGGGACGCGAACAAGCCGCAGTGACTGAAGAACTACCTCGAAGTCACCGGCATACAACACTAATCTAAGAGCTGGTGTGTTTACCTTGAACATGCACACCTTGAAACTGCTAAAGTAATTTTATTTTACATTTTGATCTTTATATGTCCTTGCAACTCTAATTTTTTTTTCGTGTCTCGTTTCCGACGGTTGTCCTGGGTGTCGGTGGCCGAGTAAAGAGAGACCGACACAGGAAAATAGGATGCACGCGTGTGCAGGTACGGAGGTGACCAGCCAGTGAGACAGCAGAAACTAGAACACTAGGCTAAATTAGAGCAAGTTGTATATTTCGTAGAAATAAGATAATATTCATCTTTTACAAAGTTCAAGACTGCAGAATGATGATACATAGTTTAGATAGAGGCCTGCCTACTGATGATTCCTAGTGCCTATCCGATAGCCAGGTCTTAACTGGTGCCTATTTTATTCCTAAGTGGCAGATGCAGCAGTCGTGGCCAGCAGAGGGCGCTCGTGGCTGACGTCGTAAGATCGCCGAAAGCCGTGTGTGCATGGCGGCGCGCGGCGAAAGTACGTGGCGCGCACTTCATACTTGTGCGACACCACAATTTTGTTTTATGCTGTTTGCACTTTCGATGTATTACGTCTGTCACTAGTACTGTTTAATATGTATTGTTTTGTATCTTATCCCCTACATATGATTTTTCAACTTTTATTGTATGGCTGTATGATATTAGATACCTATTAATATTGTGATATAGTAAGAATTTCAATTCTGCTCTAATGTTGCCACTGTAATAACCGCTGGCTGTGTGGTCACTGTAACCAAAGTCCACAATAAAGAAGAATAAAGTAAAAGAGCCACAGCGACGCAGGGCAGCGTTATGGTCACTGTAGAATACTCATCAGCCCATATTAAAATAACTGTTCTGTGTAAATGCTATATTCCACATTTTTTTTCCGTTAAAGGACTTTCTTTTCGATGTTCGTCACAGCTTCTGTACGGTATGAAATTAAGTAATTAAGTACTTAAGAAATGGTAATGAGCGTGTTGAAGAAAAGACCCATTGGGTAGACTTTTAGCCGTGTATGTGTGTGTGTGTGTGTGTGTGCGTGTGTGTGTGTGTGTGTTTTGTTCTCCTTAGGACAGATTTATGTTGTCATATTCACAGAATATATGACATCAACTCCGAATGGGAAAAGCTGAAAATGTGTACATTCGAACACGGGTCTCTCGCTTTCTAGGCAGTTGCGCTGACGGTAGGCGTGCTTAGGTAGTTCTTGCAAGTGCGGAGACCACTGTGTCCTCAGTGATATAGAGGTCAGCGCAATTGCCTAAAAAGCGGGAGACCCGGTTTCGAGTCCCGACTGGGTACACAGTTTTAACTTTGCCCATTCGCAATTGTCTTATATTCTGTGAATATGAAAAAATAACAACTGCAGGATCAGTAATGACGCTGTTCTTTCGTAATAGACGCCACGTGTATATAGATTTATGTTAGTTGGAGTTCAAATGTTCAAATGTTGCCGGCCGCGGTGGCCGAGGAGACTGAGGCGCTCCAGTCACGGTCTGCACGGTCACTACGGTCGGGGGTTCGAATCCCCCCTAGGGCATGGATATTTGTGCCGTCCTAGTTCGTAAGTAGTTCATAAGTAGTATGTAAGTTTAGGGACTGATGACCCCGTAGTTAAGTCCCATAGACTTTACAAACATTTGAACATTTTTGTTCAAATGTTTGTATAGCTTATGGGACTTAACTACGGGGTCATCAGTCCCTAAACTTACAAACTATTTCTGAACTAAGACTAAGACTAAGTACGGTACAAATATCCATGTCCGAGGGGGGATTAGAACCCCAGACCGTAGTGGCCGTGCAGGCCGTGACTGGAGCGCTTCAGTTCCCTCGGCCACCGCGGCCGGCTTGAAGGAGTTTTTAAGTCTGCGGACTGATGACCATAGCAGTTTGGCCTAACAGATTTGCAAACATTTCCCTCGGGGTCGATTTTAGCTCATACTTTGCTGGGTATAAAATCTATACAAGTTTTCGATCTTGTGTTTAAAACTAATAGCAGAATAGTAAGTGAATTCCTTTGCGAGACACAGGCTGTTACATCTACCGGACAACAACCGCTTCCGGTTCCGTCGCTACGCATCGGAAATCACGTTGTCATAACAATCGATGTATTTCATACTTATTTCGAAACCTTAATGGCACGATAATTCAAATCACCAAATAAATATATTAATGTGTGTGTCACTGCATTATTTGAAACTACGACAAAGTTACGTAATGTTTATTTTTTAGCGTATAGCAAGGCTGCAGTATTAATTCTAGAGATATAAAAAATACAGTTAGTAGTTGGTGAACTGAGGAAAGGTACATTGTAATTAGTTTAAGATTCAGCAAACATCGAGCTTTTCTGTCAAATATAAACATAGAAGCAGGTCAATTATTTACAGCAAGTGCCGTCAGCTTATTATCATAGTTGAAAACGTAGTGACCTTCGCCAGCTTATTAGCTTGGGTGTAGGATCGACGAAATCTTCTGTGGTTCGTCTGTACTTTCTGGTTGTGCATTTGTGTATTATGCGATTTAGAGTACGTTCTTGGTCTCTACTAGATACACTTTCCAGTACATCTACTACTTTAGGACTTATATCAAATGACAATGGCTTCGTTACTATTTAACTACAGGGTCATCAGTGCCTAAACTTACAAACTACTTATGAACTACTTACGAACTAGGACGGCACAAATATCCATGCCCGAGAGGGGATTCGAACACCCTACCGTAGTGGCCATGCAGACCGTGACTGGAGCGCCTTAGTCCCCTCGGCCACCGCCAAATGAGAATAATTTATAATCAATAACGACAGTGATGAGCGATGTGTACACACTTCAGAGCCAATATCAGTTAAATTAAATAATTTATATTACTATCAAATCCACATTCATTAAAATATCACAACTGGAGGTCGTCGGAAATTTTCTATTCAAATGTTCAAATGTTTGTAGAGTCTATGGGACTTAACTACGGGGTCATCAGTCCCTAAACTTACAAACTACTTATGAACTACTTACAACTAACGACGGCACAAATATCCATGCCCGAGGGGGGATTCGAACCCCCGACCGTAGTGGCCGTGCGGACCGTGACTGGAGCGCCTCAATCCCCTCGGCCACCGCGGCCGGCAAATTTTCTATTTATACAGAGTTTCTTTGGTTCGGGTGTGTCCAGTTCTGATGGAGTTTAGGGCACTCGTACTTTTCTTGGGAGGGTCATTCCTGAAAGGGGTGCTCTGGGACCCGCTTGTGTCTCTGGCTCGTGCGCGCGATGCAGGTATGCTGTTTTTACAGAATACTTCAGAGTGACTAGAAGACAGTGTTTTAAGATGTAGGTGGACATACAGGATGCCATTCACTTTACCAACTTCACCGTACTTAAAAATGCGTTTATTATTCCATAATAAGATGCTTAAGCAGTACTGTCATTCGAAGTTTGGGGTGAAGAAATAAAACATTACGTTTTGGCTATGACATTGTAATTCTGTCAGAGATAGCAAAGTACCTGGAAGAACAATTGAATGAAATGGACAGTGTGTTGAAAGGAACGTATAATACGAACATTAACAAGAGCAAAATAAGGGTACTGGAATGTTGTCTAAGAAAATCTGGCGTTGCTGAAAGAATTAAGTAACAAAATAATAAAGGTGGTAGATGAATTTAGTGAAATAATATATGATACTTGCAGTACAGACGATTTAAAATGCAGAACGGCAATGGGAAGAATAGCGTTTTTGAAAAACAGAAATTTGTTAACATCGAATATTAAGTGTAAGGAATTCTTTTCTGAAGGCATTTGTGTGGAGTGTTGCCTTATACGGGAGTGAAAGTTGGACGATAAATAGTACAGACTGGAAGAGGATAGAGGCTTTTGAAATGTGGTGCTACAGAAGAATGCTGAATATTAGATGGGTAGCTAGCGTAACTAATGAAGAGGTACTGAACAGAATTGGAGAGAAAGGGAGTTTTTGGCATATCTTGACTAAAAGAACAGATCGAATGGTTGTACACATTCTTAGACATTAAGGAATCGTGAATTTAGCATTGGAGGCAAATGTGTGGGAGGAAAATCACAGAGGAATACCTAGAGACGAATACAGTAAACAGGTTCAAATAGATGTGGGTTGCCGTTCTTATGAAGAGATGAAAAGGCTTGCTCAGGATAGAGTAGGATGGAGAGCTGTATCAAACCATTCTCCAGACTTCGTGAATGCGAAGGCAAAATATAGCTTATCGGTTTACATGAATTATAGCTGCTAGATAGCAGTACCCAATTTTTATACAGGGAAACGTTACGATTTGTTAGATTATTTCGTTTTTACATTTTATTTTTATGTATTTATTTACTTTTCATTTTGAGCCAGAATATATGTAGCGTTATCGTGTGTGGTGATACTGTTGAAACACGACCCCGTTTTGTGAAGACGGTTGCAACTGTTATCCTTATGCCGCACATTTTAAACACGCTATTGGTGAACCAATAGGTACGTTAATCCTATCATTATTAAGCTCAGATCTTCAACATGGAAAAAATTGCCCTCACATTCTTTCCATGTTTAAGATTTTTTATTCATTTTTTTTTTTTGTTTTTTTTTTGTTTGTTTTTTGTTTTGATTCTGGAATGAACTATAAATTTCTGTACTATGTTGCAACACATTCGGAACATTATAAAAGATACAAATGCAATACATAATAAATATTAGCAGTGTTGTTATATTTTTTATCCTGAAACTAATAGTTATATATATATATATATATATATATATATATATATATATATATATATATATATATATATATATCAGACTTGTATTAAGAAATCATCTATATGTACTGTAACAAACAATGAATTAGCAAACGAGAAAACCAAGTCTGAAATTGCAATTAAGTTTTTCCTTCCTACTCACTTTTATTTTCATTATGCAATAAATCCTAAATGCTGCTTTAAATATAATTATTTTATTACACTATAGGCCTATTTCGGCTTTTAGCATCATCGTCAGGTGATCTGCGAAAGGCCTAAGAGAAACCAAATAAACTTTCATTTTCAGTTTCACAATTTTGCATTCTACAAAAACATTCTTAGAACACCTGCAACAAACTAGACACACTTTTGTCATCTTGTCCTTTCCCTTTTAAGAGCTTTTAGTCTTCAGACAGATGTGACATCTTGATCCTCAAGAGATTGAACATTACAGGAAGGCTGGACAGCGTGTTGCCTAGAACACTTTCCATTGCAGAGATGATAGGGTTTTGTAAACCCATTATATTATTTGCTCTCTCTTCCACAGCTGGCCTAAGGACCTGCTGACCTAATTCTACGAGATACACCCTTCTTAGACTATGCTTCTTATTGCAGTTTGGGTTGTTCACCATGAAAATTGTTCCAGCAATCAGAGAAGCAATACCTATCGAGGTGAAAAAGAGAGATAACGGCTACCCTCTAGTTCTTCGTTTTACTGAATGATGTCTCGTCATTTGATCAATGCTGTCTTTACCCACTTTTGTTTCGTCGCAGTAGATCTTGATGCTTGTATTTTTATCGCTGACTATTCATCCACCTTGCTTTCACTGTGTTGTGTGGAAAGTAGTAAGAGATTCTCAGTAGGCATCAGTTTGGAGATACATGAAAGCAAGGTTGCCTGTTTTCGGATATGTGATTAAAAACCTACAAGAATATAAATGTCAACCCTGCATCTTTTTACCTGTTCTGGTATGTGTTTTCCGTTACGCTTAATGTTCCCACCAAATTTAACTTGTCATCATTGTAAAGTTCCTCGGTTAGGTCCATGGATGTGTAATAACGATCTGTATCATCTTCCTCTGGATCACATTCATCATCTCTACTTGCTTCATTTATTATAGCAGAAGCTTTTGATCTGTGAAAAACCTCTGATTCTGTTGAGACATTGTATTAGAACTGCGAGTAATGTACAACTGCTCGAACAGCAAGGGGGATTTATTTCAAAACAACAATGGAAACATAATAGAGCAGTATCAACAGTCAGAAAATGTGTAAGGTAGGGTTGGGGAGGGGGGGGGGGGGCGGCAAGAAGTGCCCGCACTTAAATATATCGGGCATATATAAATATTGTGAAGTATTCATTTCGTGACAATAAAGTCCCTGACGTATTTGTGGATTCCGTCTATCGCTGTCACGAAATTAAAAGTAATCACTATAAAGCATATAATGACGACTAGAACGTCATAAATAATCATGCAGCTACATAAAGAGCTACAACAACAGTTCTATTGCATATGTAAATAAGAACCATCAAATGTTCAAATGTTTGTTAGGCTTATGGGACTCAACTACGGGGTCATCAGTCCCTAAACTTACAAACTACTTATGAACTACTTACGAACTAGGACGGCACAAATATCCATGCCCGAGGGCGGATTCGACCCCAGACCGTAGTGGCCGTGCAGACCGTGACTGGAGCGCCTCAGTCCCCTCGGCCACCGCGGCCGGCAATAAGAACCATAACAGATCAGGGTAAAATGTATAAAGTACGTATTTCTGAGTTACAATTATCCTATCAATAAAATTCTTCTGGGTATGATACCGCGTCGTCATTTTGTAAACTTTGCCGACGTTTCGGCCACTATTGCAGGCGGCCTTCATCAGGGTCTGTGTCAGCAAAGTTTACAAAATGACGACGCGGTATCATACCCAGAAGAATTTTATTGATAGTGACAACTGCCGCGGAAGCCTACGTTTGCATACAATTAACCTGTTAATTAAATAGTATACCCACCTAAGTATTTTACAGTACATCTGACTAGCCGGCCGCGGTGGCCGAGGGGACTGCGGCACGTCAGTCACGGTCTGCACGGCCACTACGGTCGGGGGTTCGAATCCCCCCTTGGGCATGGATATTTGTGCCGTCCTTAGTGTTAGCTAGTTCGAAGTAGTTTGTAAGTTTAGGGACTGATGACCCGTAGTTAAGTCCCATAAGCTACACAAACATTTGAACATCTGACGATGGTATTCACGTCGAAACAGTCCCGTCCAATTAAATAATTTATTAGGAAGCAGATTCTCTGGAATTAATACTATACAGTGCCCCTAAGTGACATATACGACGCAGAGGGCCCATAAGATTACGAATCGATTTAAATACGTCACAAAAATTATAAAAGCATGGCAGAATGTACTTCAGATATTGTTCTACAAGAACCAAAATTCTTGTTTCTTCACTCCAACGTATAGATATATTACAGAAATGAAACAAATACTGAGGGCAGTTTTCGTCCTTCCTCCTTACAGGTGCCAGCAAAGAGGTATATGAACAACATAGAGAGGCTATTGGCGAGCTACAGCGCTCTGGGTGGCAGCGCTAAGCAACACTGGCCGCCATATTTGAGAACGTCAGTTTGAAGCAGCAGTGTGAGCAGACGCTTCTGTTTGTAATCTAAACTAACGCGTAAGCGCTATTATTAGTGGTAACACATGCCCAGTGTATGTTCGGTGTACGGCTGCAGCAACCGCAGTCATAAAACAGTAGGAATATCATTCATAAAGAAAGAGATATGTAATTATATAGGTCGTTGTGTATAAGCGTGTATTTGTCTGTAAACATTCATTTATACTTTCATATTTATCAAGTTTCAAAAATATGTTTACTTCACAACCATCAAAAAGCTAGACAGAGGACGGATGTGTCTGGTGTGTTTTAATGTAATGACAGTTGTTTATATAGTGTACAAAAGCGTAATAAGCATTGGGTAAGTAGCCTAGGTATATGAACTGTAATTAAACTATTCGTTACACAGATTTCCTTTGAAAAACAAGGAGTTGCTAACCCAGTAGGCAACCATTATGAGGCGTGATAAGTGGCAGCCTACAAAGTATAGTTACATATGCTACTGTCGTTTTGAAGAAAAGTTAACGTATGCTACGACCGAACGAAAGCGGCTACTGGCAAATGCCATTCCAACACTATTTTCGTTTCCTGAGCACCTAGAGAAACCAAAAGCTGTAAGGAGAGTACCAACGAAACGTAAAATTGTGGAGAGCTTGATAAATACGCAATGTACTTCAAAGCATGAAACATCATTTGAACCACAGGCAGAATAAAGGTAACTGGAGATTTTAAAGAAATTCGCCTGTATTTATAGGGAAGGTACGTCGGCAAATACAAACGATTTATATATATATATATATATATATATATATATATATATATATATATATATATATAAAATAAAAAATGTTCAAATGTTTGTATAGTGTATGGGACTTAACTACGGGGTCATCAGTCCCTAAACTTACAAACTACTTATGAACGATTTACGAACTAGGACGGCACAAATATCCATGCCCGAGGGGGGATTTGAACCCCCGACCGTAGTGGCCATGCAGACCTTGACTGGAGCGCCTTAGTCTCCTCGGCCACCGCGGCCGGCTACAAACGATTATTGACATTATAGTAACATTAAAAAAATGCAGCAGTTTCGACGATCGTAAACATTACATTTACGATGCAGTAGTAAACGAGAAATGCTATTCGTAGTGGGAATTACTTTCCGAAATGCGTCGCCCAGAAATTGAGAAAAAATCAAGACTGGCAATGATTAATATAATATCTATGATTCAGTTGTTAGCAGACGGCCAGTATCACCTGCCGTGACACCGATGTTCTCAAAGATGGCGGCAACCTTTCCAATTGGCTTCAACTATGGCGGCGCTGTGGCCAGTCTATGTTGTATATATAGGTCTTTGGGTGCCAGGGTTAAGGGAAAGCAGAGAAGCCTAAGGTGAGCTACACGATTCCTAGACAGGGGGGGCGGGAAGTATATGTTGTTTTAATTTACGGCAGCCTTTCATGTCGAAAAAAAGAATCGTTGGGCCTTTTTTCCGTCGGCGAAGGTCCGTCACGCCACGATACACGCGATAGTAGGCGAGCGGGCAGCGACGGGATCGATGTCGGGACTGTTTCATTAGACGATTGAAGTGAACTTCAGGTAATTGCGTTGTTACGTCCATATCGCCGCGCAGGTATGCGGCCGAAGCGAATGTCAGACGCAAATAGCCGCTCTCGCACAAGTTCGCGTTTCCTACACGTCATCTGCCAAACGCGGAACACGCGCTGCACGTATTCCAAAAGTGACACCGGCGGGAGAAGTCGATAGTCTGAAGCTGACAGTCATATGATATTACTACGATATATCACCACTGTTTTACATCTGGCACTGAGTAGGCCTAACTAATGTGAAAAATTCAAAGTTGCACTGTGGTCTGCGTTAAGAGACAAGATTTTGAAATACAACTATTTTGACTTACTGGCTGTTACAGAGCACAGAATCATCTACATCATTATACAAATAATGCTAACACGAAAATTGTGGTACAGATTACTAATTTATTCGTACAAGAAGGCCAATGAAAGTTTGATAATTCGAAGATTTCACGAATATAGCCATTAAAAGTGGTAAAAGGAAGTACAAATTTTCATATCTACAGCTTGGATCAAGTTCTACATTCTCCAAAAATCAGTTCATTGAGTGGCTATTCGCCTCGACCAAAGACGCTGTAATGCAGCGCATCTGCAGTATTAAAATAGCGTATTAAAATAAGTAATATCGAAACATGGAGTGCTCCCAACTCACTTTCTTGTGCCGTTCAAATGCTTCATTTTCGCAGTGATTAAGAGTGGTTAAAGGAAATGGATGTTTTCATAAGAATGCCGATATAAATGATGATGCGCCGGGAGAGGCATGTAGCGGTGCACGGGTGGAACTACGAAGTCGAGAATGCCGATATAAATGATGATGCGTCGGGAGAGGCATGTAGCGGTGCACGGGTGGAACTACGAAGTCGACATGTCAGCTCTGGAATTCTGAATATCGCAGTATCGAAATAGCATTATTTATACAACGCCAAGAAATATACGAACACCGAAATTGTAGTTCCATTTCAGATATTAGGCTAATGAAAGTTATATAATTCGAAAATGGAATGAGAAGTATATATATCCGTTTTTATTTGTTGTTATTGTCAGGCATTTTCCTTAACACGTAAAAGATACCGTTTCATACCTCCTAGTGCCGGTTAAATTTTACCAAATATCCCAGCGAAGGATGAAGACAAAGCTGTTTTTATAATTACAGAAATATATCTTAAACTACCGAGATCGAATTCCCATGTATTGAACTGCTTCAAATGTTTGGTTATCTTAAAGGTGAGATACCGTGCTAAATGTTTGAATGTAATAGAGTTTAAACACAAATTCAAACCATTTGTAAAGGTGATTAGATTTCATAAAGTGCTCTCATTATCAAACACTGGATGAATACGGCGTCAGTTAGCATATCATTATATAAATACGCTAACACGAAAATTGTGGTACAGATTACTAATTTATTCGTACAAGAAGGCCAATTAAAGTTACGTAATTCGAAAGATTGTTTGTCGTAGATTTCACGAATATAAATATTATGTGTGCATTTAGCCATTAAAAGTAGTAAAAGGAAGTAGAAATTTTCCTATCTACAGCTTGGATCCAGTTCCACATTCTCCAAAAATCTGCTCACTGATTGGCTATTCGCCTCCACCAAAGACGCTGTAAAGGAAATGGATGTTTTCATATGAAATGAATTCCGATATAAAGGATGATGCGCCGGGAGACGCATCTAGCGGTGCACGGGTGGAACTACGAAGTCGACATGTTGTCAGCTCTGGAATTCTGAATATCGCAGTATCGAAATAACATTATTTCTTGGCGTTGTATAAATATACGAACGCCGAAATTGTAGTTCCATTTCAAATATTAAGCTGATGAAAGTTATATAATTCGAAAATGGCATGAGAAGTATATATATTCTTACGTATTTATTTGTTATTGTGTCAGGCATTTTCCTTTCAAATGTTCAAATGTCTGTAAATCTATCGGACCAAACTGCGTGATCATCAGTCCGTAGTTGACAGACTACTTAAACCTAGGTAAACTAACCTAAGGACAACACACATACACCCATCCCCCAGGGAGGACTCTAACCTCCACGGCGAGCAACCGCGCGCTCCGCGGCGAGGTGCTTTAGACCGCTCGGCTACTCCACCGCGGCGCATTTTCTTTAACACGTAAAAGATGCCGTTTCATACCTCCCAGTGCCAGTTAAATTTTACCAAATATCCCAGCGGCCTCCTATGATAATGCTGGCAACAGAGGCTGAGTAGTAAGAATCCTGAGAGTCTTTATTTTAGAAAATCGCTTGACAACGCAGATGTTTTCTCATGGAATCTTCGCTTTCCGAGGGCAATTATTTTTACTGAGCGGACGAGGGTACATACAAGAACCTGTCACCCATAAAGCAGGAACAGCATTATTTGTTTACTTCATGGTCATGTACTAATCGGGCCCGGTGGTCCTGGGGTAAAGCGCTCGACTGGAAACCGAAGGGTCGCGGGTTCGATCCCCGGTCGGACCTCGGATTTTTTCAGTCTGCATTTTAACCCATCCTTCACGATGGACATCCAAGTCGCCGACGTGGCGTCCAATTGAAAGACTTGCACCAGGCCAATGAGCCACACGACATTATTATTATTACTAATCGAGTCATTCTATGTGGTTCGAACAAATGGGCAAAGATTTTCTATCGTGTTGTTGATGTAGCCAACATAATCACACAAGGCCGTCGACATGATACGTAAAATTTTACCCCCAGTGACCATTGTATACACAATTGATCGATTTTTGACCACAGGCAATACTAGTCTACATAAATACTGTGCACGACACATTGAAGTGCATGGCAGAGGTTTCATGGAACCGCTTTTATGATGTTTCTCTACGATTCCACTCACTAATGGCTCGCGGGAAAAAGGAATACCTGAATGCTTTCGTTTTCGACCTCATTTCTCTTATTTTATTTTCACGATATGTCTCCCTATGTAGGTGGGTGCTAACAAAATATGTCCGTAAATAGATCCCGTCGCAACAAATAACGCCTTTCTTTTAATGATTTCCACCCAACTCGTGCATCATTTTTCTCGGCTATATCGCGATATACAAAACGAGCTGCCCTTCTCTGAACTTTCTCTAATTCGTCTGCCAGTCCCACTTGGTGGGGTCCCACAATGCGTAACAATACTCCAAAATAGGACGCACAAGTGTAATGTAAGCAGCTTCTTTAGTAGAACTGGTGCATCTTCTAAGTGTTCTGCCAACAAACCATAGTCTTTGGTTCGCTTTCCCTACAATATTTTCTGTATGTTCTTTCCAATCTAAGTTATTTGTAATTTACTCCTAGGTATTAAGTTGAATTTACGGCCTCTAGGTTTGACTGATTTATCGCGTAAATGAAGTTTAACGAGTTTCTTTTAGTTGTGATGGAATGACTTCAGACTTCTCATTATAAAGAGCAATTGTCTTTTTACTATTTTTTTTGCACCTTGCAGATATCTAAATCATTTTGCAATTACTTTTGATCTTCTGGTGACTTCACTAACCGATAAGTAACAGAATTATCCGCGAACAACCTAAGAGAACTTGTCATATTGTCTCCTACATCGTTTATAAAAGTAACGAACTCTAGGGGCCCTATAACACTTCCCTGTGGAACGCCAGATATCACTTTTGTTCTGATCATATTAAATGACAAGGTTTAAAACGTGTGCCATACTAAGATGGGAATCCGGATTATCTAATTCTCACGATTGGTTGTCTTAACCGTCTTAGCCTGACGTAAAGGTTTTCTTCCAACCTAGACGGGAATTATTTTTGGTTAATTTTTTTTCAGAAGCATTTAATTACCTTCATTTGATTAAGACTGATATAAGTGCTTTTTTCACAATCACGGCATTAGTTATGCTATATTGCCCTTCTTACTCAAAGGGTGTCAAATGAATGTTTTAGAATTTTAATCTGGTGAATTGTTATTGAACACCACAGTGTTTTACTAGGCATGGTCCTGTTTGGAGGTTGTATGCCGTTGCCTTCCTCCGACTTTCGAACTGACATGCCCAGCCAGTTATAGGGGGACCTACAGTTTAACGTGGTTTGAAACCAAGGTGCTACTCGATATTTTTCACATCACCTACACTGCCAGAGGTGAAAGAAGTGGAAAATTACAGATTAAAATCCTAGGACCTGGCGGAAATCGAACCTTAGGCCTTTTGATTGACAGCCTGGCACTCTACCACTGTGCTACCTAGCCACATTATTATTATTAAAATATCATTTTGAATCAAATATATACATATAAACGTCGCCAAACTTAAAGAATATTCAAGAATTATAATTACCTGACATCTTACACAGGTTGTTTTATAGGAGGCGATCTTTTAAGGTAATGGTTATGAATCCCTTTATGAGATTTTTATTGCCATAGATCGCTTATTGATTTTACATGATGACTACTTTCGACTCTTTAAAGAGTCATTATCAGCTGATACTTGTCCAGGCATGCTAAGAGATATACTTCAGCTGAACCAACATCACAGTGGCAAGTTACAAATGGTATGCACATCATCAATTGAATATGCCTTTGAGTCTTGTTGTTCAAGGCCCTGTGCTATACTGTCCCACATGTCCAGGTAGTGTGTTATCACACAGAAAACTGTAGATGGACGGGTCCATCTACAGTTTTTTTTATGGGACTTAACTACGGGGTCATCAGTCCCTAAACTTACAAACTACTTATGAACTAGCTAATCATAAGGACGGCACAAATATCCATGCCCGAGGGGGGATTCGAACCCCCGACCGTAGTGGCCGTGCAGACCGTGACTGAAGCGCCTACAGTTTTCAGTGTGGTCACACACTACCTGGACATATGGGACCATATAGCACAGGGCGTTGAAAAACAATACCCATTTTGGTAGAACTACAGTCAACGCAACCAGCCTATCTTGTGAGGGTTGAGTGACAGCTATGGACAATCGAAGGAACTGTCTTCTTGACTCAGTGTACAGATTCAACTCCAGTGTCAGGAGACAAAAGGTGATGAATTTTTTTATAGTGTGTGTGTGTGTGTGTGTGTGTGTGTGTGTGTGTGTTAGGTTTCCCATAAATGTTAGCAACTTGTAGTAATGGATGGAAAGACATCGAGTAAACCGGAAGTGGAATTTGACGCAATGTTTCTGTCTGCATAGTATTTTTTTGTGGACCACAGTGATATGTAGCGTATAAGTGCGAAGTGTCTCAAACTTTATATATTTTCACATGATATTTTATTTGCCAC
Organism: Locusta migratoria; assembly: GCA_026315105.1. Lineage (NCBI taxonomy): Eukaryota > Metazoa > Arthropoda > Insecta > Orthoptera > Acrididae > Locusta > Locusta migratoria. Next base: position 214,016,010 of record CM048744.1, on the reverse strand, counting down.
CACTTTTTATTTATTTATTTTTTATTTGTCAAACATATTTCCGTCAGTTTGTTCATTGCAAAGAAGTGCTTCCTTACATCTCATGTTGAACATTACGTTAAAATAGAATGTAATAGGCTGGTGTGGTGGCAGAATGGAAATATATTTTATTTTGATGTTGTAGTAACATAAGTTATAATTTGGCATGTTATAATTTCGTCTTCTGTTGCAAGTGGCCTAAACATCCCACAGTTTCTTAGAGATTGAAAATGCGATCTCACACCCTGAAGAACTTTGATACATACACATCCCATCTTTCATTGTTATCAGTAAATCAATGAAACGGCGGTGAGATTTATTATTGATCGATGAAATTGTGTTCACCATCAGGAAAGTTGCGGAGCTTTAAAAAAATTCGATGGAATGGGTTGTACGAATTGAGTACTGTGAAGCTTTCTACTGTAGCCTCAAGTCTATTTTACAGTTTTACACTTGTTTATATTAGTAAATAGAATCATATATAGTCATAGGTCTAGATCTAACATTCGAAACTACTTACGTTTGTGACCTGTAGTTTAAGATCTAAGTAGTATTAACGAAATGTATAAACGTAACCCAAGGTCTATGTTTGACATTCTAAACATCTTTTGTCACTGACATGTTAGTTAAGATTGAAGATTATATTTATTACTTTTTATATTTGTTGTACACATATATATCCATTAACCAATAACATTACATAAATAGCATTTCCGTCGAGGGTTTTTTTTTTTTTTTTTTTTTTTTTATCGAGATATATTACAGTATCATAGGTCTAGGTTTAAAAATCTGTCTTTTGTATTTAATATGCAGCTTAAGTTCTAATTTGCAACTTTGAAATATATAATCATACCCCAATCTCTAAGACTTGTTTTTGTTAGTATCATATCATATGTAACATGAGGTCTAGGTTAACCTAGGTAAAGGATACGATTGTTTTACGTTGTTTTCAATTACATATTATGTATTGCTGGAATAATAAAGCATTGTAGTGATTTGTTAACATACAGCTCTCCGTATGACAAAATGTATTAAATTGTACTGTATTTTAACTTGAAATTTACAACAAACAGTAATTGTAGCATGGGCTAGGTTAACATGCTTATCCTTTCAGAAGGTATTAAATATACTATGAAGAATTATATGCTCTTAATATATGTGTATTAACAACAGATGGAACCACGAAAAAGTAAAGAAAAAATACAAAACTTGTACAACATAGTCCTTAAGCTGCATATTATATGAAAAGACTGAGATTTTTAAATGTAGACCTTTGATATGATTATGTATTTCGATTTGTTACTACCTAAAGAACACCTCAACATAAATGCTATTAATGTAATTCTTATTTGTTATAGCTGTAATATAACTTTAATATAAACAATCATAATATCTAAGTATATGTATACTGCAAAAGTGAAAAGTGATTTTAAAAAGACGTTTTACTTAAGCCACATGTTAATGAAAAAATATGTTTAGAATGTCATGCTTAGACCTTGGCTTACGTTTACACATTTCGTTATTATTACTTAGACCTCATGCTACATATCAAATACGTAAGTAGTTACGAATGTTAGACCAAGATAATCTGTTTAGAGTTCTTCATTGGGGTACCCTTCTATAAAGTAACACAAGTTATACAATATTTTGTTGTGTTTTAAGGTTCGAAAGTATTTGGTGGTGCAAGCTAACTTGAAATTGGGTTAACATACTGCATAATGAACGAGGAGACAACACTTTTAGAAGTATTTTGTATTACGTTATAACTTCATCAACAGTTGAAAGTGGTATTAATGGCTAATATTTTATGTGATTTTACACTGTATGGTGGCGATTAATAACGAGATGCTGAAATATGTATTGCTCCAAAACTACGTACAGAGTTATACACTACTCCACCCTAATGCTAGCGTTTTTCTATAGATCGTATAGTAAGAACCCTACTAGTAATGGTTGAAACCACAGACACATAGACATAGCAGCACAGAGATGAACGCAAACTGACAATATGATTTACGACCTACGTGTCTGGAGCCACCTGGATTAACCCGAACCTAAAACTTTACAAAAAGTACAAATTAACTTCACCTGTAAAAGAAGAAATTCCGTCGGAAAATTGAGAGTGACGTTACTGCAATTCTTCGGGTATTTCGATGATGACATTTGTGGTCTGCACACAGTTCACTGTTCAGTCAGCTTACAAGCTTCCTAGGGGTTTATTTGCGGACGGAAAAGTTAGTACTGCTTCCTCCCACAAGTCCCCTAAAACCTCCACATCCTTGCGGATGCTGTTGCGTAGCATTGTGCGTTTGTACCGCCCTACAGTACGCACGAGGTGCCGTAGTTGCTGTCCAAGTCTTTATGGAAAGCATAGAGTTCTGACTAACCTGTTATCTTCTATAGTTGTGACCCCAGCGCAGAAGACAGCACACAGGTCGTTGGTTCTTCTACAGCGTATACGTGAGGCTAAAATAAGTTCTGTATGATGGAATCATAAGAAGCGACTCGCGAGATTTTTAATTTTCAGGGATGCCATTTATTAATTAAATAATAAAATAAGAACAACTATTGTTAATACGAAACGGCCTATGCTGCCCGTAGTTCATGTTGAGACCTCGACTGTTATCACAATTATACGAAATTTTACTCATGACCGACGCGGTCCGGCGCGTATAGCGGTCAGCTTGAGACTGAAACTACGGCGCGTTGCGAGAGGGCACCTGACGCTCTATTTCGCGCCAAAACAGGGCCGTCGCGCGCCCTCTGCAAAATCGCTCTTCTCTTGTTACAATAAGAGAAGGCACCTTAAACTTTTTAAACTGTCAAAATCTAGCCTGTCCTTGAGAGATATTTATTACAAATTCTCAGCTCTGAATAATTAAAATTTAGTATACAATAAACAAAAATAATTTCAAAACAAATCACGTGACGTGAAATGCAGCAACCAATGTGAGGAGAGTACCAGTAACATAGACGGGCTTTCCCACGGGAACCAGCACCTACTGTGCCATATGCTACTGCTCCCCACCCCACATTTCAACATATGCTGCACTTCTGTCTTTCTTCCGCGTTTAAGGCACGTACGATGTTAGCAAAGAAACGGCCAGCGGCCAGAAATATGAAGTGGCCACGGGGCAGGAATATCACAAGCTACTCAGGTAAATGATGGGTACTACCAGATATATCAAATGAGAAAAGTCTCTACACAAAAGGCAACAACATCACTTTCTTGTGAGAGTCTGAAACTTGAATATTTTCTTTGTCAATTTGTAGTTCCTATTACTGCCTATGACTGTACGTTTTCTCACTGTCTACAGTTTTCAGGTTCTTTGTAAAAGTACTGCTACCTATTTCTATATATAGCATTGGAGTGTCATCGTTTATGTACGCAAAGCAGGTGACGTCACCAGTATCGATTCAACCACGTCCCAGTTAACTGCTGGTCTCCGCTAGTTAGGACGTGTGTATACGGAGACAAATCAGCAAGCTTAATTACGGATGCACCAGTTTCCTTTGATGCATCAGTGACGTCACAGTGTTTGGAATAAAACTCTTTCTCTCTCCATGGAAACCGTAACTTAGAACCAAATAAAGAATGGATGTTCCCTTCGTTTCATGTTGATTGGTAGCATTTTCCCCCAAAGTATTAAGGAATGCTTTTAGTGTCGTTATTTTTAACACAATTCTTTGATGGACGAATACTTCGATGAAAGAAAAATGCGTCTACCATCTGCTGTCTTCCACTTTCTGTGACCCGATTAAACTGCCAAAGAATATTTTTTAGTATTAATAGATCGAAGTTCCGGGATACTTTCACAGTCTTCAAGTTCTTTGCGCACTTGCATTCCCTGTCTTGGACCTTTTAGATTAGTTTCGGAGAGGGGGGGGGGGCATTGGACCTGTATTCATTATTCACAACATAAACTGAGAACATCACAAGAATAGAATTCTTGGACAATTGCTCTTCCACTTCTGTTGCGGTCTCTGCCAGAATTACTATGTCATCGACAAACCGCAATGTTTTTATTTCTTCTTCCTTCACTTTAATTCATTGAAATACTGGTAACAGAGATGAAAAACATGAATTCACTTGCCAGCAGTAAATCCTGATAAAGGAAGAAAACTCTGAAACTGACCTATTTATTACTCTTTACAGACATGCCCAGGCAGTTGCGTGTTAATGGGCCGTAATGGGTTACTTTCGTTGCACTAAGCAAGATATGAATTATATATAGTAGCGCCGTAGCCATTCTGAGTGGCAGGCTAAATGTAAACTACAGTCTTTACTGCCCAAGCCAGTCAATGTAGATGTGATAAATGTGATTCATATTTCACGGACACAGTTTGATAAACATGCTCAAAATGACCCTGCGGACAATTATTGTGTTGCTTCCCCGTGAGAAAAGATATTAATATAAAGTCACGTCGTATTGAATTCTAATCAAAAACATAAATGCAGTCATGTCAGAGATAACGTGTTACCAAGGATGTCAGTGAACTGCTTTTTACAACAAAGAAATTTTAATATCGTCGTGAACTTATCTCACCTCTTTGTTCGAGTACTACTCAGTCAGTTGTACAATATATAATCCTTCTTTTATTTTGTTCTTGTACATGTCATGTGATTTGAAAGGACGATATCATAATTTTGCGAGAGTTGCTGTTAGATTTTCTTTTCTTTTTCTCAACTATAGTAACCAAGGTCTGTTAAATGATTGTAAATTGTCAGCATTTTCAGGATTTTAGCACCAGTTTCAGCATCTTCAACATCGGCTACTGAACTGCAGTCACCGTCCGCCATTTTATAGTTAATTCTAGTTAATTTGTATTAAATTATTCAGGGACGGGTTTTGAAATAAAATAGGGCTTTTAAGAACTACTTTTCAGCTTGGTCAACTATCCTTGACGGCGGTGAAATAAATTGTAATGATTCATATATTAATGAAATTTAAATACGTAGGTCTACGGACCAAAGGGAAGTGATTCATAGCAGTGTTTTTTTTCTATATTGTGGCGTTAACAGATCTTGAGTGAACAACATGTATAACACTGATATGCAATTCTCATGCTTAAAATTATTACAGACAATCTAGCCAGTGATTAGTGAAACCTGTAATTTTATCGTATTGCAGTGGATTGTTTCAACAGCTTCTTACGTAATACTAACGAAAACATAAAGCCTTAAATATTTTATTAAAATCATTTCTTTAGCTAATGCACTCTATTATCAATAAAAAAGGATATTATAATTCAGTATTTAAGACTTCAGCAAATTTCACTTCAAGTAACAGTATAGCACATTTAGTTTTTTTTTTTTAATTATTTTTTCAATTTTATTCGATAGGAATACGTATGTTCGATAGGGTTCACATCAGGATAAAATGGTGGCCATTATAATCTTACCATGTCATTATCACGAAGAATCGCATTCTAAAGATGAGCACTGTAAGAGCGAAAACTGTCGTCAATTAAGACGAATCACCCACCGAAATTCCGTCGATATGGTTGCACTACATTTCGGAGGATGTTATCCCCATACTACACGCTGTTCCAACAAGCTGCTCCGTGAGCAGGAGCGCACACGAGTGCTCACTACCCTAGCTCGAAGCGGCGGTGGTGGGGGAAGCAGACACGCTTAGTTTTCGTCGAAGGGTAGTTGTGACAACAGCAAAAATGTATAGTTGCCAAATCACAGTGCCTGCTTCTTTAGAGGAACTGTATCTCTTCACTAACAGAGACGGTCGTCCACTATACCACAAAACTTTTATTGCGCAAAATAATTCAATCTGCAGCATTATTACAAAAAGAAGCGGACAGTCCCTATCTTTTATTGTGTGTATCACATCCCTGTCATTTCTACGAGGAAGCAAATTGCGTCCGTATTTTCTTGCACTATCTTTCCAAATTGAAAACCTTAGTATTTTTGCCATTTCTTGTGATAAATGCTGGATCGTCCGACATGCCACCTATTGTTGCTCCTGTTTAGACCGTTCTGAAACTTTTAAGACTGGTATACCTTCAGTTACTCCAGTTATGGCACTGAAGATGGTGTGTTACGCATTTATCTGAAGTAAACTATTATGCCTCGAAGCAAATGTAACATTTCTTTGCATTGCTTTTCTCGGAGAACGAAATCTTAGTTATGAAATTGACTGTAAAATTCGTGTTATCATATTTACGGTTAACATAGTGAAAAATGGGTTCGGTTCAGCATGATAAACAGTCATAATGTGACTGCTTTTAATACCCTAGCAAGAACTTCTGAAACAAATGATGTCTTCATTAGAAAATAACGTCGTTTTTCAGTTTGGTGTGGTTCCTCTGAGGGTTCCTCCGAGCTGAAATATGTTAAGTAGCGGCTATCAGCTGCTGTGGCAGCCTTTGGGAGACCAGAGCGAGCCAAGCCATCGAAAGTTCCTGTATCTCTCTTCATCCTTCATGCCGGAACAACATTGCTCTTTTTCACTCCGTGACATTTGGAAAGTTCTCTTGATGAGAGGCCCGCCAGTCACAAAGTAACAAGGTCGATACGATCATACTTCATAACTGACCTTTTCAGCATAGCAGAACTACAGTCAACAGATGCAGTTTACTTCCTTCCTGGTGCTACGACTGGAACTCCCTTTCTCGTCTTACCCACTTCGTCTGCCCAGGCGTCTTTGCTAACATCAGATTGAGTGACATCTATGGGCAACCTAAGGAACAGTGTTCTTGACGTATTCTTGATGCAATATCAACATTCAACGGCAGTGTTCGAGGTACCTAGGAGCCTGCTGCAACACATTTCCTTACATCTTCATTTTCAACCAGGCTACGTTTTCATAGTTGAACACCTGAGAGAGGGTTTACTCCAGTCACTAACAGCTCTCGGGGAGAGGTAAGACTTAAATCCCGGATCTCTCATTAAAAAAAAAAAAAAAGATACAGACACTCAAACAATGCAGTCAGATGCCACATGCGCTATTTTACTCTAATCTTTTGACATTTATTACGTACGACTAGTTTCGGTAGAACTATGTCACCATTCTCAATAACTTGTGTATCAACTAATTTTTTTTCCATAACAAAACAATGTTTTTCTGCATCTTCACGAAAATGAAATTAAATAATGACTCTGTACTGCCAAAACAATTACAAAAAAATCTATATTCTATATGCCAAGGTTGCTACATCCTTTCTAGAATAAAGAAACAGATCGGTATGAACCAATATTAGCTTTTGTTCAAATTGAACTCGAGGAAGGACGTAGTAACCTTAACATATGGAATGTCGATTTTTATGTAATTGTTTTGGCAGTACAGAGTCAGTATTTAGATTAATTTTTCTAAAGATGTAGAAATTCATTGTTTTATTACGTTAAAAAAAATAGTAGATACGTAACTACTTGAGAATGATGACATAGTCTCGCATAAACTAGTTGCACATAGTAAATGACAAGAAATAAAAGTAAAATAGCTACTGTGGCATGAGAGTGCATTGCTTAAATGTTTCCATCTTAAAAAAAATTTCCCAGTTACACTCTTAAGGGCCGCGCGAGAGTAGCCGAGCGATCTTGAGCGCCACGTTCCGGATCGCGCGGCGTCCCGTGTCGGAGGTTCGAATCCTCCTTCTGGTATGGATGTTTCTGTCGTCTTTAGCATAAGTTAGTTCATAAGTCGTTTGTAAGTTTAGGGACTGATGACCCCGCAGTTAAGTCCCATAAGCTTTACAAACATTGGAACATTGGCACTCTTAATAGGCAGTATGTCTGATTTTACGATTAAAGTACCTTGCCAGGTAAAAGGAGTATTTGTCTGTCTGTCTGTCTGTCTCTCTCTCTCTCTCTCTCTCTCTCTCTCTCTCTCTGTTTTTACTGTGATCATTCCTCTCCATTAAGTTGCTTCTGCAATTCGTACTCGCTGGGGAAAAACATAGTTGCATCATCTTTATCTATTGCGTCTCTAATGACCAAGCTGTCGACGTGACGTTAAACCCTAAGCTTCCTTCCACCTTTATCTAGTGAGAGCAGATAAACATTAATGATCGAATCCACAAATACTAATTATCATCATCCACTGTCATTTTTTTTTTTTTTTTTTTTTTTTTTTTTTTTTTTATTTCATGATGTTGAAACACAGGTATAATTTATGGGTTCCAAACGAATTAAATACTGAAATATAAACACAGTCGCTGGCAATAATGCTATTGTCCTCATTCATTAACTTTTTATTTACTGTTCTTGATTGACAATAACAAGACGCTACGAAAGACCTTAAGGGTAATAATAGATATGAATGAGAAGTTGTAAAAACATGAGACTCTGTGTATAGAGGATGAATGAGATTACATCAACAAGGTTTCGGGCGGTTTCATGGCTTTTTTCTTAGTGTTATAAGGAACTCTCGGTCATCGGTTACTCGTTAGAGAGAAACTGCGTTTCGTTCGATTTCTTTATCTTGGTTTCTGTGTTGCAGTGACAATATATGCTCGGCAGACTAAATATTGACGGTGTCTACTGCGTGTATTCTTTGGAAACAAGCTTGTTACATTTAGGCACGTTATTTGCTGTGGCAACAGTACCGTTCCCTTCGTCCTATAGCTTGCTCCGTTCTGTTTGCTGATGAAAAGTTGGCCAATACACAGGCGTGTGTGCCGGATCGCTGAGAGAAGCGCACGATCGAAACAACGACGATACGCCTGGTTGTTCCCCCTGGCCGCTTTAACATCACAGTACTTGAGTCTGCCTGTTTTTGCTTCTCGTTTTCGTGGGTTGGTGGAATTTGGTCATATAGTTGTGCAGTACTGTTCGCTGTTTTTTTTTTCTTTTTTTCGCAAAAAATAAATATTGGTGGGAAAGAAACTGAATAAATCGTAATGAGATTATTGTTCTAGTGCTTGCAAGAAAATCTCGGAAAATTTTCCTGAAATTATGTATTTGGTTTCCAGATTCGCCGTCTAACGACCACACCACATGTGGGCGTGGCTTTAACTGTTGAATTGAAGTTTCCTAAAGACTGGATACAAATTTCCATTCAACAGTCATATTTATAGCAATCCACTTCATTTAGATGGGGAAGATCAAACATAAATATTTTACTTAGCTTTGTTCTTGAAGACTGACATTTGCGTTGTTGATGCTCAGCATTCAGCTAAATAGTATATGTTTCAGGGTAGTTTTTTTAAATAAGATGCCCATGATGTCAGTGGATATGGAAACTACTTTATTTCCATTAAAATGAAAATTAAACCCGACACATAGTTTTTAACTATGAATTGAGTGCTAAAACATAGCTTCAACTCAAACATTTTCTGCGTAACCGCGTAATAAAGCTAATAACAATATTTTTCAGGTATTAAATAAATAATACAATAATACTTGAATCATTCCAAAATACACAAATTAAAATATCACATTTAGCCTTTAACTATTTAACTCAATGTGTGTATGTGTTTTACGAAATTTGTATTTAATAGTATACGAAAATTAAAAGTATTGTTAAATTTGTTTAAGTTATTTACATTATTTATGTTTTTGAAGAGTCCACTTACCTGTTTTGGCAATATTGTGTAGGTGTACTATTATTGAGACACGCAATTTTAAGGTATTTCAATTTGTAGTCTATTTTTTATAAATGCGGATTTGTATAAAGTCGTCGTAGTTTTCTCTATTTCGAAGATAGTTTCTTAGTACCAAACGGATTATTAATTTTAATGCGTGAAAATTGATCAGTATTTAATTTAGGATCCAGTGATATATAAAACATGGCCTGCCATAATTTATGTGAACAAAAGGTCAATATGTAATAACGTTGTGCGATAGTTTTAACATGTAGTAGTGTTGTTTTTATAAAAATAAGTATCTTCATGGGCTCAGCATATTCCGTAACTAAGTGTAATGCATTTTTAGTGTTTGTAGTTATTATTTACGAAAGTATGGAAATTGAAAATTACGTACAAAGGACAGTTAAATCTATGTTTAAATCAACATACTATTTCTTAAACGTGCTTTACTAATAGTATTAATACTATGTTAAACTAAACGTGAAAATATATTTTACATGTCTGGTGGTGAACTTTTATTTATGTGTCCAATAGTTCGTGTTTGAAATGTTGGCAATGGATTTGTAAGGAGCGTGCAACATAGCAGGAACGTTACAGCCGTATATATTTTTGGCAAATGGCCAAGAAATATATGAGATATTTGCAAAATTACGTAATCAAACGTAATCACATGATGACAGTACATGTGACTTGAACCAGGCCATGTTGAGGTTTCTGAGAAGATTACTCTTTAAAAATCTGCACTTTAAAAGTAGTTCGGGCTTAACATAACTCAAACTAATGATGTGCTAGAAATTTCGTAACAGAGATATGCAACATTCTGCATAAAATGACATATGCCACATTTCTGTGATCCCAGTTAAAAATGGTCGTGATGGGCGCTACACTTCGATGCGCGAGGCCGTTCCCCGTCGGGGGTTCGAAACCCCCCTAGGTCTTAGGTATAAGGTAGTTCATAAGTAGTTGGTAAGTTTAGGGGCTGATGACCCCGCTGTTAAGTCCCTTAAGCTTCAGAAACATTTGAGCATTTGAATTTGATCGTGATGGGGACATTTCAGAACCTTTTTACTTGTTATGTAGACTCAGCAGTCGTAAATCCATATAGTGTGAGGTTTTGAGGTCACCAACCCCCAAAGAAATTTTGCAACAGGCTGGTGTGAACTTTGACTTAATAGGTCGGTTTCATGCCTAGTCCCATGGACACTTGCTTGTATCACGGACGTATCGAAACCTCTCGGTTTGTTAATATTTCATTTGAGTCACTGTAATCTGCGCAAACTGTGCTGAACAGTACTTTAGCGCAGTTCGTAAGAGCTGTGCGAGATTTGTGGAGTGGCTTTGCATGTGTGGTGCTACGTTTCAGTCCGTGACGAGGATCCAGTTAATTTCTTATTGTATTTCTTTTTTAGTTTCAACTCAGTATACCTTAATTGCTCTCTTTTTATGGAAATTCTGTGTCAACGAAAGTGTTTTTAACTCTAACAAGGGCCGGTTTGTCCGCATGTAGGATAAATAAGGAATAGCATTAAGGGGAAACATACCCTGAATGACAATGCCTGGTACGCTGATTTTGCAAACGGCAGCTGGTATAATCCGTTTGCGAAACGGACGGTTTATCAGCAGGAAAGGTAATACGGAACAAAACTGCAGTGACAATGTTCAGTATGCTCATTTTGCAAACGATTCAGAAGACGAGAGTGCGGTAGTGAATCGTCAGTATTGCTAGTCGTTTAAGTACGTCCGTCTTCTATTAATGATGTTAATATGTCATACATCATAACAGGGCTTATTATGCGATGCGACCCCAAATGTCTGCGTATAATGGTACAAGGGTGAAAGTGTAAAATGGTACAAAATGTTTGTGAATAGTGTAACTGAGACATCTTAATTAATAGTAGCCGCTATTTCGGCTTCAAATGATAGTACTGACAATCCAGTAGCCTTTCTTGGCTCATTGTGCTTCTCAAGTAAGCCTTAATGAATTTTAACTCTGTGAAGCTCCTCTCGGCCGGAACTGTACAGACTGGAACTGTGAGCATGATTCTGATTGTTATACAACATTTGGATACACTTCTTCCAAATTGTTTTCTAAAATGTACTGAAGAATTTGTTTTGCAAGTATTTAACTAAAAATTTCTCATTGCTGCACTCATACGGACAACTAAACAGCAGCCGGCCGGGAATGGCCGAGCGCACTAAGTTATCATACCACGGTGAGCGAAATCGCTCTCGTCGTGGGTCGAATCCTACCCTTGGGTACGGATGTTGTGTTCGTCCTTTGGTTAAGCTAGTGTAAGTTAAATGCAGGTCGACGCTACATAACCTAGCAGTTGAAAAGCGCCGTAAAACATCAAATTTAAAACAACAATAAAAACTCTAAAATCTTAACAATGTTTTGCGAGGTCCCCGCACAGTACCGGCGGAAGGGCCGGGCGACAGCCTGGGGCGACAAATTTTAGGGGAGTTTGGGGGTGCGCCAAAATCCTTGCTAAATGTATATTATTGTAAACAGTGAACTAAAAATTAACTTTTTCATAAATTGTGTAGCAACATTGGTTACTACCTCATGCAATAGGGCTCACTCTTTATAACAACCCCGATGTCTTCTTGAATCTCCTACAAAGGAAATCCTTTCATCCCTTCACCTTATTTGTCTATAAAAATATCCACGACAAAGCTAAAGGCTATTGTTGAGAGTTGGGAGTTTTGAGCAATAATAACACGCTGTGACAATTACAACCGTCGCGGTGCCGACAATTGCACTCCTTGCGACAAAGCTATGTCTGCCGCTCTAATAATACACACAAACAATATTGAGTTATCGGCAACCAAAAAGAAATTAGTCCTGTTTGTACTGTCAAATGTCTCGTGCAAGAAAATTATAAATCAGAAGTCATGTACATGCAGTGCAGGCTTCATGGTGTGCGTGTTATTATTTTGTCTCCTGAATTTCGAGTCTCAGTAGAAAAATCGTTGCGTTAATGTGTTCTTTATCAACATGTCGGAGAAAAGAAGCCTACTGGAAATGTATACAGAAAAAGAAGAGTACAATTAGCGGCTGACAATGAGAAACCGTAAGCAGCATTAAAGAAATTCTTTCGTACTCCTGAAACAGACAATAATGGAAATGAAAACGTAGAACCAAAGACTTTACAGATAAAAAGGCACGAACAGTTAACTTTACTTAGCTTTGTAAAGAACTCAAAGGACCATTTGCATTAAAACTGTATGAAGATATAAAATTTTATTACTGGTTTTATTATTTGTATTACGAAATCTTTGAACAATGCTGTTCCAAAATATATTTGTATATTCTTTTGTTCATATATGTATTCTTTCGTAGTTAACGAGGTTGTTTATGTATATATGTGTAAATAAATACTGTATCGCATCATCAAACTTTATTTTACATAAATCGTTGTTTCTTGAATGGTTCTGTAAATTTCTAATCAGTGACGTAGAATATTCTGCATCCTCATGTGTAAATAATTGTTTCGTATATCGTTAACCAAAACTTACTCTTTGTATTTAACTGACAAAAGATCTTACTCACTTTGATAATTGATTCTTATAGAGTTCAAGGAGTTATCCTTTAAAAGCAGCTATCTGTAAGGTAGCATAGCAAATTTAAAGTCGGTAATACCAATGGGTTGTAGGGGGCGCCATACGGATTCTTTGCCCGGGTGATATTTTCCCCTTCCGCCGGCCCTGCCCTCGTAGGCGCGAGGCCGTCGGCGGTTGCCCACGTCGCCGCCGCCTAGCGCCGCCACTGTATATGAAAAACTTTTTTTGCGGGTGTCGGGATACTTACGATGACACGGTGAGTATGTGGCCTTTCCCCTACGATCAGAGCCAGAGAGGTGGCTTACTGGCGGGGTGGCATTGGCAGGATGGAGTTAGCACGCCCGACGTCTGGGCACATAATAAGGAGTATACAGAAAGGAAACTCCCGCTGCAGTCTGTCGTCCAAAATTTAGTGCGCATGCGCGGAATCGGCCATCTTGAAAAGCAGTAAACGTGTGATCACTCCCTACTCTGTGGCGTGGTAATGCGCCGTCTTTGTTTGTTAATTGTGTATTTTAACTGCCTGAATCGCATAGAAGTAATCAAGTATTTGGTGCAGTGAAAAGAAAGAACTGTGTGTCAGTTGTTGGAGCTGTTCCGTTTTTATTACGAGCAGCAATAAAAGAAAAGGCGGCCGATGGTGTTCAGCACCTAATTGCCGCAATAATTCGAATATAAATAAGGATATAAGTTTCTTCACCTTCCCAAAAGTTGCTGAGCAGTAAGTGGACGTCGGTATATGTGTAGTGAAAGTTAAATTTTATCAGTTTCGAATGAGAGCAATGTGTGCATAATTATTAAAAGTAGCCTTGCTTCTTCTCTTGACAATAACTCTCGCTGTTGGAGTTGCTGCAGTTCAACAGCATCGAAATGTTGAAGCAGATTTATATTTTATAAGTTTAACGTTGCAGGGAATAATATAAAATGAATGACAAAGACTAGAGCGTAAGTAGGCAGGTAAAATTTTACTTACGGCATTGGAGGCGTAGTGTGCTAATGCTGGCAACGAATGCTCTTATGATACTCAAACAAATAGATTAAGGGGAATAATTATTTTATGCTGTTCCTGCTCTGTGGTTGACAGATTCCTCTATATGCCCTTCTCCGATCAGTAAATTAATGATACTCCTAAAGCAAATACAACTTTTATATATGCCCAGACGTCATTAGTTCTGTGTAATCACGCTGTACTGCTAGGTCTGACTCAATATTTTGTGCGAATTTATTCGTGTCAAATAAAACCTGGCAGTTGTAAAGTCACTTTCTTGTTTATAACTAATTTCCCACACATAACTACGCGTTATTTGGAATTTTTCTACAGATAAGCACCAAATAAAACGATCGTCGATTCCACTGTACATTTTCGTAGTTGTATTAAAATTTAGGCCTTTTTTTTCGTTGGATTACAATTAGGTGCAAGAAGATGGCGCAAAATAGATGAAAGCCGTTTCCTTTCGTAAAAGTCGGTGAGATTAGCTGCAGTTCGTAAAAAGTCCATTTCCAGCCAAAGTACTAAGTGGCTATAGTTCCGCGTTTACTGCTTTTCAATATGGCGTCGAGCGCAACGCTTGGTAACAGACAGATCAAAGGCGCCGTCCCCAGCTTTCCCTTCTGTATGCTCCCTAATCTGTGCCCGGGTGATATTTTCCCCTTTCGCCGGCCCTGCCCTCGCAGGCGCGAGGCCGTCGGCGGTTGCCCACGTCGCCGCCGCCTAGCGCCTCCACTGTATATGAAAAACATTTTTGGGGGTGTCGGGACACTTTCGATCACACAGTGTGTATGTGCCCCTTACCCTACGATCAGAGACAGTGCAGTGGCTTACTGGCGGGATGGCATTGGCAGGCTGGGGTTAGCACTCCCGCCATCTGGGTGTCGCGTGGCAGCGCGTAATTAGAGGAGCAGCAGGGTGGGAGGGGCGGTCGCTAATTGAAGCGTCGCGGCGCGTGATGGCGCATCGCCCGTGCAGGCGGCGGCCCTCGCAAAACACTGGCCCAGCGCCAGCCTGCATAAGGAGCACACCGCCTGTCTTCAGCCAGCACCAATGACAACACGCACACTGAAACGTGTCCGGAAAAAAAATTGTAAGAAAATGTCTAATATTCTGTGGTGTTGCACAAGTCCAAAGTGCGCGCCACCTACTTTCGCCGCGCGCCGCCATGCACGCACGGCGCGGCGTTCTTACGACGTCAGCCACGAGCGCCCTCTGTTACAACTCCGCTCGTGGCCACCACTGAACGACATCGTTCACTTGGGACTGAGATAGGAACCAGTTAAGACCTTCGGAATCAGATAGGCACCAGTGAAGACTTGGCTATCGGATAGGCACTAGGCCACCGACACCTACGACGGAAACGAGACACAAAAGCGGCGACGAGGCTGGGACATAAAATATTCTGGCTCCTGTTTTGTGTCGAGTAACTTGCTTGCAAAAAAATTGCTGCTTCTACTGTGTGTACCATGTGTGTACATAAATCTGTGAAGTTTCATCTTTGGCAAAGATCATGTATTGCATAGCATTGTAGCTCGCGCAGAGACAAGTGTGGGACTTGTGGTTCAGCTCGCTTAGAGAGCAGTTGAGTTGTGCTTATGGCTCCGATGTACAGCAGAGGCTGCTGTGCCAGCAAGTTGATTTGATTGTATTTGGAATGTATGCTGTATATTTCATTGTAATGAAATAAAAGGTTTCCGCTTGGTAGGCGATGTGAGATGTTTCTTTTATTAAACTTCAAAACATATCGATTTCGTCCCTATGATGGGACATCATCAGTGCAGAATTGCAAGTCATGATGACCTATGTGCTCTGCTTAAAACATTTTTATCAGTCATGTCATTAAAAAAAAAAAAAAAAAAAAAAAAAACATTTAAAAGGTCTTGCCGGTACAAGTCACAAGAATAAAATCAGGTAGCCGCTTACGTACGCCTACGCAGCTTAGCTTGTACATAGATGATCTATGTACAAGCGGCTACCTGATTTTATTCTTGTGACTTGTACCGGCAAGACCTTTTAAATGTGTGTGTGTGTGTTTTTTTTTTTTTTTCTTTTATGATATGACTGATAAAAATGTTTTAAGCAGAGCACATAGGTCATCATGACTTGCAATTCTGCACTGAGGATGTCCCATCATAGGGACGAAATCGATTTGTTTTGAAGTTTAATAAAAGAAACATCTCACATCGCCTACCAAGCGGAAACCTTTCATTTCATTATAATTCTGTGGTGGGCTGGCACAAAATGGAATATAGTTAGAAGTATATTTCATTACTACGAAAACGTTGTACCACTGCTGGAATGAAGGTAATTGCATTTCATGTCATTATGAAAAGTTTGTATTGTGTAGGTAATGTAATGGTGATTATTAATAATAAATAACAAAGATTGCATTAGCTCGGGGCCCCGTGATCGCCACGCATGTGCTCAAGAAACTACCGTGAAACTCCTGGGGGTGGGTCTTGACATTATAAGATGCCAACTTCAAGTCTCTTACATACTCATACCAATATCCAAGAAAAGAACGTAAATGTGTCGAAATATTACCATATAACGTTTAAATGTTAAGAAACTTGAAGGTAGCAACTTAGAATTTCCGAAACTAGTTTAAGTAAATCAATTTGACTCAAGCGATCTCGGCTTCTCTGCCTAAGCTGATTCCATTACTATACTGTGAAGTGCAACGTGCCTCAAGCCTCTGTTCTTAGTCCAGACATAATTAATGTATGTGACTACGTAAAACTCTACATATACACACATACTCCGCCGTCCACCGTAAGGTGCGTGCGGGAGGGAACACTGTACCACTACTACGCATTTGCTTTCCTATTCCATTCCTAAATAGAACGAGAGAAAAAAGAATACCTATATGCCTCTGTACGAACCCTAATTTCTCTTGTCTTAGTTTAAAAAAATAAAAATTGTTCAAATCTTTGTCAAGGTTATGGACTTAACTGCGAGGACATCAGTCCCTAAACGTACAAACTACTTACGCCGGCCAGGGTGGCCGCGGGGACTGAGGCGCGTCAGTCACGATCTGCACGGTCACTAGGATCGGGGGTTCGAAACCCTCCTCGGGCATGGATATTTGTGCCGTCCTTAGTATTAGGTAGTTCATAAGTAGTTTGTATGTTTAGGGACTGATGACCCTGTAGTTAAGTCCCATAAGCTCTACAAACATTTGAACATTTGAACTAACTTATACTAAAGACAGCACAAACATCAATGCCCGAGGGAGGATTCGAATCTCCGACGCGGAAAGCCGTGCGATTAGCAACGTGGTGCTCCAGACCGCTCAGCTACTCCCGCGTGGCTCTTGTATTTGTGATTATAACGCGAAATTTAAGTAGGCAGCAGGAAGATCGTTCTACACTAAGCTTCAGATTACGACTCTCCAAATTACTTCAACAGAAAGAAGCATTTGTGCGGTCGTCCTGCGTGAAAGATTACTTACAGGTTAAATTTAGAATTTCAGCTCTCCGTTTGCTTTTTTTCTATTACTGCCCCGGAATGATCAAAGAATGACTGGATAGTGGGCTTGACCCGCTTATCTATTTTACATACGACCAGATTTTTTTCGGATTCTCGGAAAGATCTATTGCTGCGGTATGGCTGTGCTAATTATTGAATGCTTCGCGCATGATCTTTTCATAGACGCACAAATCTCTACTAACTTTTGCCTGTCATCATTTGCTTGTTCTTATTCGAACCGAGTGCAACAGTCTTTACTATCTCAGTAGCTTTCTAACATAATTATTATACCACGGTGGATCTTTTCCATCCATAATCTACTTTACAGGCTCACTTTTCACTAAGATGGAAAGGTTCAAAGTAAGACAGATTTGTTGTGTACTGTATCAGCAACATTAGACAGATCGTTTAGTGCTGTTTAGGGTCAAGAAGCCTTGATGAACTTAAGTGCAATGTAAATTGCCCACGAAAGGTCAGAAACCTAAACTAGAATAAAAGCAACAACCAGGGGCGGACTAAGGGGGAGAGGGGCTGGAGGGAAGACCGCCCCAGGCATCACATCTTGGGGGGCCTCCAAAAACCTCGAAAGCATTTTTTTTCATTATATATATATATATATATATATATATATATATATATATATATATATATATATATATTTGAGCGCCCTTAACCTCTCGTTCTGTGGCCTCCAAAACTCGAAAGGTATTTTTAAGACTGGTCCTTACCTCTCGTCCTGGGGCGCTTCCAAATCTCAAAAGTTACATTTTAATGTAATACATGCACTTCCAAGTGGACGGGGTGGGGCTCATTTTGTTTTGATGCCGCCCCGGGCATCCGACAGCCTAAGTTCAAATGTTCAAATGTTTGTATAGCTTATGGGACTCAACTACGGGGTCATCAGTCCCTAAACTTACAAACTACTTATGAACTAGCTAAGACTAAGGACGGTACAAATATCCATGCCCGAGGGGGGATTCGAACCCCCAACCTTAGTGGCCGTGCAGACCGTGACTGGAGAGCCTCAGTCCCCTCGGCCACCGCGGCCGGCGACAGCCTTAATCCGCCACTGGCAACAGCACAACAAAAAGTGAATATCTCCCGCCTGGAGTAGAATATGTAGATGAGGAGAACTAGATGCTCTATTAATCTCCTGGATTACAATATTTTAAAAAATGTTTCATATATTTCATGTTTTTACCAATTAATTCAAACTCTAAAATGTTGGAGAGGGGGGTGAAACCATAACCCCTTCTCTTCTTACCCCAAACTGCAATTCTGGGCGCTGTTGTTTCAAATATGTTTGAAACATTGCTACCGAAGCGTCCGAAATTCGATATATTTTGTCTTATGACAAGATGTTTCTCTGTGTTGATCGAGGTACTTATGTGTTATCCAATTAATGATCTTACAGACAACGAATTCAAAAACATTTCGGAAAAAGAAATATATATAACTTCGGATGCTGTATGGGACCAATCTTCAGTTACTGAACATATCATAGGGATTCAGTTTCATTTCTATTCTCCTTTCTAATGTACCGACATTTAATGTCTGTGAAGAGCCTGTAAGAGTGTGTTTTGTTTTACTAAACCGTATTACGTTTCGAAAAACGGTAAGGTGTGAACTTATCAACGGTCTACTTAAAGAGGTGTCATGTGAAAATCCGCACATACGTAAAAATAGTAAATAAAAATTTCTAACTAACAAGCAGACAAACGCAAATTTCCAAACTACAAATGCATGGCGCTCTGGTTCGATCCTTCGTCAATTATAAAATTGTTATTTCTCGCCTATGACGTATTTCACCGCTGCCAGTGATTTATAATGTGATAATCAGGGCCGCGCGGGAATGACCGTGTGACCCACGTATCGGAGGTTCGAGTCCTTCCTCGGGCATGGGTGTATATCTGTTGTCCGTACTATAAGTTAGTTTAACTTACATTAAGTAGTTTTTTAAGTGTAGGGACCAATGACCAGAGTAGTTTGGTCCGTTAGAAATACAAACATTTGAACATGGTTCAGGATTTAGGTAAGGATGGGGCCCCTCCACGCCTACACCAACGTGGTGACCATCACAAAAGTTCTACTGTCACCTCCGTAATTAAGTTAGTTTGCTAAGGTGGATCACGGGATGTGGGAACCACGATGTTATCCGTACGTGTGGGCGCGATCACCCATTAATACGGTGCATCTGGAGATAGAATTGGTCGAAAGGTATACGAAGGGTAAAGGTATGTAAGGGCAGAGGAAAAAAAGTGCCAAGGCAAGAGCCAAGGGAAAAAAACCTCTGCGACAGTGGTGTAGGTATGAAGGGCAGTAGCGGTATGCTATCTGCGACAGATCATGCAAGGGTTGGTAATGTGAGTAATGGGTATTTTCTCAGTACCATTAACTTTGCTAGGTTCGTCATAAAGAATCAGTCCGTTTTGATGCGAGGTTCTGCTGCAGCTGAGCTCCAATGATGCCTCCTGGGTCGGCTGCGGCAGTTTACCCGTTAACATCGGCTGTGGCAGAATACCTGTAACATAGCCAAGTCTGTCAAGGTAGTTAGGCAGTTCGGTCATAGAACTGGCTAAGTGTGCGGGACTGTTTAGGTTTGTTTATGTTTAGTGCGATGAATATGGTTTCCCTGCTTTGCCTGTAGGTCGGCTGTGGGCTCAGCTGGCATTGCCAGTCAGATTGCTGTTTTGCAGGGGTTTGCCATGTTCATCGTGTTTGTGAGTTGGTGTTCCCTACGGCCGTAGGTGGTTAGTCTCTGAGGAGGAGTGTTTTTGGGCGATTATGTTTCCACCTATGGTTGTGATCGTAGTAGGATTTAGGTATGAACACAGCTCTCTACGGGGTAGGTAAGTCAGTTCAGAGATCCGAGGAACCTGGAGGCACACGATCTCTAATAGGAGCATGTGTAGCAGAGCACTGCATTGTTCGAAAAAAAAAATTGGGGTTTATGGGAGCTTTAATTAGCAAATGTATTTAGCAGAAATAATCCTTGTGCCAACGGCCGTAAAATATTTTATTGTTTGGCTTCTACCGGTTTCGCCATCGACTGGAGATTATGAAAGATATTGAACATCAGTTATTACAAAAATACATTTATGCCTCATATGCCAACATCAGTATTACATATTTAAACGTACAATACACGTGATGTTGAAAAGTTGTAGCAAGTATGCCACTAACTCCATAAAATCTCGGGCGAACTGCCGGATGTCCGTAACTTCCTGCCACGATATTTCGGCGAAGATCTTCTTACCATCTTCAGGAGAGTACCGCCGAAGTACTGGCGAAAACGCGGTGAGCTGTGCTATTTAAGAGCAATTCAGCCGACATTGCGCATGCGCGTACTTAGCGTGCGCGTTCACTACAACTACGTACGCTGCTCAGAGCGCCCTCCGTGCTGGAGGCTTGCCGCTTCGATATCACATCGATTATCATCGCCATTCAGTTGCAAGGAACTACGCCGACTACGAAGTTTATCAATGGCGGGATTCCATGCAGGATTTATTTGGAAACCGCTGTCTCGATTAATAAGAATCTCACTGTCAGACAGTCTTATTTCCACAGCTTCATTGATAATTGAGTTCCAAAAGTTGGATGTATGGTCCACAATTTTCGTCTCATTATAGTTCATTGAATGACCTGTGGAAATAAAATGTTCGGCGATTGCGGACTTGGTGGGCTGATGGAGGAGAGTATGACGCTGGTGTTCCACAATGCGCTCCTGCACAGTGCGCGTCGTCTGCCCTATATATGACTTGCTGCACTCGCAAGGAATCCTGTAAACACCTGCTTTATGCAGCTCCAGATCGTCTTTGACAGAAGCCAACAGCGATGAAATTTTGGAAGGAGGGCGAAAGACGACTCTTACTTTATACTTTCTTAGTATTCTGCCTATTTGTAATTAAATATTCCCATTACATGGGAGATATGCAGCCTCTTCTTCTTCCTTGTTCTGTCCTTTGTAGGTCTGCCGGCCGCGGTGGCCGAGGTGACTGAGGCGCTGCAGTCACGGTCAGCACGGCCACTACGGTCGGGGGTTCGAATCCCCCCTCGGGCATGGATATTTGTGCCGTCCTAGTTCGTAAGTAGTTCATAAGTAGTTTGTAAGTTTAGGGACTGATGACCCCGTAGTTAAGTCCCATAAGCTTAACATTCAACTAAGTATTCAACCTTTGTAGGTCTGCATTGCTCGGTTTACTTGGTTCCTTAATTACCCATTCTTGAGGAATACTGTTTTCAGGTGTTCAGTTCCATTTCAAGATTGTCGGCGTCAGAGATGGTGTGTGCTCGAATTAAAGTCTTGAAGACGCCCATTGTTTGCGCCGGATGGTGGCAACTAGTTGCTTGTAGGTACAAATCTGTATGAGTGGGCTGAAAGACAATGATAATCGATCCACCACGGAAGGTGCTCGGAGCAACGTATGTAGTTGTAGTGAACGCGCACGATAGTACGCTCATGCGCAATGTCGGTTGAATTGGTCATAAATAGCACAGCTCAGTGCGTCTTCGCCAGTACTTCCGCGGTGTTCTCCTGAAATTGGCTAGTAGACTCTGCGCCGAAATATCGTGGCAGGTAGTTACTTACATCCGGCAGTTCGCCCGAGATTTTACGCCGGGAAAGCTTTAAACATCACAAGTATTCCACTTTATAAAATGAAGTCCACACTCATTTCACAGTATTGGTATATCTTCATTCTGAAAACTGTTATCGCTATTTAGACTGAAAATATTTCCTGTTTTAGTTACTTATGTAGGGATGAGGAGAATCATTGCTTTTAAGTAGTGCATTGACCTAATTTTGTCTCAAAGATCTCTACGTGGTAGAGAAGCAGAAACTGAGGAATTTTCGACGTTCTGCGCCTAAATACGGGTCCTGAAGTTCAGAAAGCAGCTTCACTCGAGATCTACGTCGCCTCTCTTCCACTGTTACCCACTTCACATTTTTCGAAGTTTATATTGTTTGTTGAATGACGTAGCACTTGACTTACCAGCAGACCTCAAGCTTGTAAGTTACGATACAAGAGTTATAATTATACCCATTCAAAATATATCATTGTCTATTAAGTTCTTCAAAGACTTAATGAGGTTTTTCCTTCAACGAGGACGTCTTTAGTTCGGTAAAACACACTCTGTAAGCAATTATAATACGACCTACAAATTATTCAGCACATGAAACGGCATCACTGAATATTTAAATGTTCCAAATGTTATGGTTTACATGTGTGAGGAAATTTTATTCGGAGGAAACGCTGAGATTATAAAACTTGTCAGTACATTTTTATTCACATTATTGTTACTTCCGAAACCATCTTATCAACATATTAAATATTTTGCATATTTACTACCACAGTGGCATAATTTTCTGGCGTAGTAGGTACTAGTGAATCTTCCGGGAATTTTTGGTTATGATTCATGAAACTTTCGTTTATGACGCTGCAATGGGCAATGCGCCTTTCCTATTGGGCGTGGGAGAATGATATGAATACGGTGAAATGTGGGTGTAATATAAGTTTTCACGTTTCCGAATACATGTTGTGACGGAGATGAAACGTAACGCTCGTTTGACTAGTGTCAAAGATTAAACTTACCTGCCGAATCAACGAAGCAACTGTTGTTAACTAAGTGTCTCTTCCGACCAAAAAAGCAGCTTTATCAGAGCATGTTCTTGAGTCCGGAAGCAATGAATTGAAAATTCCGTGAATCACAATTTAATCGGCAACGGTAAAATATTGGTCGTAGCTATACAAAAAAGCAAGTTGGTATGAACATGGAGATAATTTATCAGAAAGTAAGAATTAATTGAGTAGCCTGTTATCAAAGGCGGACATCTGTCGTTTGCAAATAACCGAGATAAACGCCATTTTTATTACGAAACGTGGAGTTAATATGTATGCATGCTAGTTTGGTCATCAAATGTTGAAATGTTTGTAGAACTTATGGGACTTAACTACGGGGCCATCAGTCCCTAAGCTTACAAACTACTTATGAACTAGCTAAGACTAAGAACGGCACAAATATCCATGCCCGAGGGGGATTCGAACCCCCGACCGTAGTGGACGTGCAGACCGTGACTGGAGCGCCTCAGTCCCCTCGGCCAGCGCGGCCGGCTAGTTTGGTCATCATTTACTTGCAAATGATCACCAAACTAGCATGCATAAGTATTAACTCCTCGTTTCGTAATAAAAATTGCGTTTATCTCAGTTATTTGCAAACGACAGATGTCCGCCTTTGATAACAAGCTTCTCAATTATACTCATTGATGCGTAGACAGTATCTCTAAAGGTTAGACTGATACGTGTTACCTTTAAGAGACTAACTCTTATCTCTGTCAGTTATTATCTCTGCTAATCATGGTCAAACGTCTATCAAACGAATTGTTCACAGTATTATGTCACACGTCTGATACATCAGTCTGTAAGACTCAGTGAAAACAGAATAACATCTGAAAATGTCCGACGCAGGCATGGACGAAAGGTAAGGAAGTACGTTTTATGAAATACGAACATACAGTCCGAGAGATTTTCTAGTAGGGGAAATGGGGCAAACTTCGGACACGCAAACAATGTCGTGCACGTCATGTCGTAGTAAAATATTGGATCTGTCGCTCTCTGGTTGTTGTTTACCTTCTGTGGATGAAGAGTAAGAACTAACATAGCCGCGCGGGAGTGCCCACATGGTCTACGGCTTCGGTCGGGGCGGTCCCTCCCGCCGAAGGTTCGAGTCCTGTCTCGTGCAACTGTGTGTGTGTGTGTGTGTGTGTGTGTGTGTCTGTGGGCCTTAAACTAACTTCCGATAAGTATTTTGTAAGTCTGATGAGCATAGCAGTTAGGTTCAATACGTTCACAAAGATTTGAACATTTTGAACTAACATAACTTTATGTGTTGGTGCCTTTTCGAAGCAAGATAGATTTTTGATTTAATCAATTTGATTTTAATTACAGCTGTGTGATTTAACTGAGTAAGTGTGAGTATTCTTATCACTTTGTAAAATAACTGTAATATATTACTTGGTTTGATACAGGAAACGAATATGATAGTTTGATGTGTCAATAAAAAGTGAAATGTTTTCAACTCATATGAAATGTAAGTAATGACTTGTAGGTGGGGGGGTACGACGATCAAAATGATTCGTATAGCGTCCAAGAACAGTCTTTTTCCATATAAAAAATGGTCAAAAGTTCTTAATCTTGAGGATCCAAACTTGTGTGGTCATAGGTCCCTAGATTTGCAGACTACGTAAGCTAACTTACGGTAAGGACAACACACAAACCCTTAGTCGAGGGAGGATTCGAACTTCCACATAATAGTGGTTTAGATCTCACTCTCATTAATATACCGAAATCTCAGAAGAATGTCAGATAAGGCTACAGGCACACTTAAGCACTTGGAAGATGCTATTAAAGATTCCTACGATGGGAAATCTATAAGGTCATATGTAAAAGAAAAAGGAATTTCCTTAACAGCCCTCAAGGATAGAAAATAGAAACGTAAGAGGCCTCTAGAATAGGTCGCAAATCGGTGTTCACTGTTAAGCAGAAGGAAGAAATCTCAGAATTCCTCAATTATGTCTTTTACGGCGTCGTTACTCTGAATATTTAATAGAGCTGCATATGAATTTGTTGAAAGGGATAAATTATTAACAAATCGTTAACAGTTTCAACCTCATTGCCCGTGTGGCTGGTAGAGATTGGCTAGATAGATTTTTGAAGAGGAATCCAAGAATTTCAGTAAGAAAGCCATAATCTGTTAGTGTGAGCCGGATTAGAGGATTTACTAGGAAACAAGTGTGCCCAAATTCTTCTAGTTTTGAGTGTTTATTTCCTTCATTGTCATGTTGTATTATTGTTTTCCCATGTTTATTACGCTACAATATTTATTCCTTCAGCTCAATTCCATATGGATTTCTCTGGTCATCATAATAATCATATGTAGGCCGGTATTGTCGGTCAAAACAGTATTTTCATGTGATTTACAATGCACACAAGAGCTGATGCATAACACTGTGAAACAACGTTGTTATTTATATATTTCAGTGTATATAAATGAATACTAAAGTTTTTTGTATTACAATTTTGACCCCCCAGACTCTTCCCACATACTCTTAAAAAATCCATGTACTACTTACGACAACCGTCCTTGAAAGTTTCCATTGTCCCTCTTTCCTGGTTTTCATTCCGTAATTTCGTAGTTTCTGATTGTTACTTATTTAAATTATAAAAAAAGTAGCATTCGGCGATTGGATATCCTTACTTTCATCACCCTCCAACCTCTAAAATACAATTCGTATATCACATCTCTCCGGAACGTTTGTAAATCATGTGACGCAAGACGTAGGTACCGACCTACTCAGATGCGGAAAACCACCTAAAGGCCTGATCGAAGCTAAGTGGTAGAACAGCCCACGATATCACCCCTTCCCAGCTTCAACAATACCAGTGTCCGGCTGAATGTAGCTTTTACTGTTAGAAATTGTGAACTGCAAAAAAGAAACTACTGTGTTTACCCACACTGAAGGTACCTCTGCTATCAGATACGCATTCTAAACATATGTTAACAAAGGATTTACATTAATTAGTTACATTCGTCCGAGAGAGAGAGAGAGAGAGAGAGAGATAGAGAGAGAGATGTTTTGTATCACAGTATGGGCTTTCGTCAAAGTTCCGATATCGTACGTTTCTAGAAGGCAATATATTGGTTGACACCTTCTACGTACACTAATGGTCATTAAAAATGCTAGACCAAGAAGAAATGCAGATGATTAACGGGTATTCATTGGACAAATGTATTATACTATAACTGACACCTGATTACATTTTCACGCAATTTTGCTGCATAGATCCTGAGAAATCTACCCAGAACAACCACCTTTATGCGCCTGGGCATTGAGTGAAACAGAGCTTGGATGGCGTGTACTGGTGCAGATGCCCATGCGGCTGCAACAAGATACAACAGTTCATCAATAGTAGCGTCTAGCGTATTGTGACGAGCCAGTTGGTCGGACACCATTGACCAGGAGTTTTCAATTGGTGAGAGATCTGGATAATGTGCTCGCCAGGGCAGCATTCGAACATTTCCCGTATCCAGAAAGGCCCGTGCAGGACTTTCAACATGCGATCGCTAGTTATCCTGCTGAAATGTGGGGTGTCGCACGGATCGAATGAAGGGCAGAGCTACGGCTCGTAACACATCTTAAATGTAACGGCCACTGATCAAAGTGCCGTCGATGCGAACAAGAGGTGACTGCAAAGTTTAACCAATGGCACCCCATATCATCACGCCGGGTGATACGCCAGTATGCCGATGACGAATATACGCTTCCAATGTGTGTTCAACGCGATGTCGGCAGACACGGATGCGACATCGTGATGCTGTAAACAGAACCTGGATTCACCCGAAAAAAATGATGTATTAGCCATTCGTACACCCAGGTTCGTCGTTGCGTACACTATCGCAGGCTTTCCTGTCTGTGATGCAGCGTCAGGGGTAACCGCAGCCATGGTCTCCGAGCCAATAGTCCATGCTGCTGCAGACGTCGTCGAACTGTTCGTGCAGATGGTTGTTGTCTTGCAAACGTCCCCGTCTGTTGACACAGGGATCCAGACGTGGCTGCACGAGCCGTTACATCCATGCGGGTAAGATGCCTGTCATGTCGACTGCTAGTGATACGAGGCCGTTGGGTTCCAGCACGGCGTTCCGTATTGCAGTCCTGAAGCCACCAATTCCATATTCAACTAACAGTCATTGGATCGCGACCAACGCGAGCAGCAATGACGCGATACGATAAACCGCAATCGCGATAGGCTACAATACGACCTTTATCAAAGTCGGATACGTGATGGTAACCTTTTCTCCTCTTACACGAGGCATCACAACAACGTTCCACCAGGCAACGCCAGTCGTTGCGTATGAGAAATCAGTTGGAAACGTTCCTCATGTCTGCACGTTGTAGGTGTCGTCACCGGCGCCAAACCTTGTGTGAATGCTCTGAAAAGCTAATCATTTGCATATCACAGTATCTTCTTTCACTCGGTTATAAATTCCCGTCTGTAGCATGTCATCTTCGTGGTGTAGCAATTTTAATGGCCAGGAGTGTAATATCGCGTATGAAAATCGTGTATAAAAGTCGTATGTGTTAGGTTGGATTATTACCTTAGTTTTACATTGTTATCTGCAACCAAATGACTAGTTGGTTGGATGTTTGGGACATGGGGCCAAACTGCCTACGTCATCAATCCCTCGGTGGGGAGGGGAAGAAGTGAGGATAGGAAAGAAGAGGAAGGGAAATGAAAGGCAGTCCAGGGAGGAAAGTACGAAGAAAGACTGCATTAGCTCGGGGCCTCATGCTCTCCACGCACGTACTCAAGAAAGAAGCGTGAGTCCCACTGGGGGACCAAATAATTATATATGAACTTTTTTCATGGTTTAACACGTTACTTTGTGTGTGAAAACGTGTTTTTGTTTTGGAGGTAACTATTACGTGCCACCTAAATTAAGTTTCACACCAAAAGTAACTTGTTAAGCCAGCTAAAAAAAATTAAAATAAAAAATGTTCATATAGAGTTATTTTGTTGCAGGTGACAATACTAACGGCATTGTAAGTTGTAAAAATGGTCAGTAATAATCGAAAATAAGACCTACGACTTTTATGCCTGTTCTTCGTATCTAGGCTAATGCTAAAATAAGGTCATTTTCACAACTAAAATCAAATAAAAACCCCACTGATGATGGCACAGAGGTACTGAAAAGTGTTCTGGTAGCAAGAAAATACGGTATTTTGCATATCAGGCGGACCACATACCCAATATTTTTACAGCAACCACTATAAAACGCAAGAACTGCAAGTCCAGAATGATGAGTTATTCAGTAATGTTAGTGAACTGTTCTGTGAACAGGGTCAGTATTAAGGAACTACTAAATTAAACGAGTGGCCTGATGCTGAATTCTGAATACATAATCAGCGAAAAAGGTAATATAGTAAGCTATAAACAATTTTCCAGCCATCTCTATGTGGTGGACTTCAGGGGGTAGGAGAGGAAAGTATTTAGTAAAGGTTAGAAAATATGTGTGAAGTTCGTTGGTGTTCTCTAAATGGTATCGTTCTCTATTATTGGATCAATAAATTACACCATATTTCGCTGCGTCCTTTACAATGCCCCAACAAAGATACACAGTTATTAACAGCAGGATTGTTAGATTAAATTAGATTAGATGTACTTTTCGTTCCAATAGATCCATATTGAGTAGATCTCTTGCATGCAGAGCACGTAAGACAAGAACGGTACACAATAAATACTCAAAAAACAAGAACTGATATGTTAGTGCCCCTTGTAGATATCCCAATGAAATTTCCCTTATATAAGAGGAATCGGTCAAAAAACAAAATATTAACCGTATTTATTTTTGAAAGGACATAAGATTTATAAATGTTCACTTTACTTAGTTGCCTATGATAATTTCTTAGGCTATTCTAGCCATGCATCATCATATTAAAAATAAAATATAAGGAAAAAGTTACAGTTGTCATAAACCCTTTATTGTTTGCAACAGTTGGCAGTAGTCCGTTTTATAGCCACAGTCGCTTTTATCGACGTGCCACTCACGGACCGCAGAGGCACTCGACCTGGATATTGATCGAAAGGCGACCAGCTCTCGGAATACATTTCCGCTGAAACAAGCAGTAATACAGTCATGGTTGCGTTCCAGCATCTGTCAAAACTAACAAAAACTTTAGTTGGAAAATTTCCTTGGACGCTACCTTTCCGGAATGCAATGGGTACCAAGTTTCTTTTCTACTGCACTAATGTTTTAGACGTAACCTGTCACTATTAACGGAATAGTGTTCTTCAGCTTCATTGAAAAATTTTATCTGTACTCCCGTAAAGCATGGATGATAATGAGTTACAAATGTTTTAATTTATTTGTAGTAACTACTTCATGAGTAAGTTACTTCTGATAAACTAAAGAGAGTTCAGTACGCTACGTTGTCTGCAAGAGCATAATCACCCTGATGTTTGCTGTGTAATGAAAGCAGATACAATACGACCTAC
This sequence comes from Locusta migratoria, assembly GCA_026315105.1. Lineage (NCBI taxonomy): Eukaryota > Metazoa > Arthropoda > Insecta > Orthoptera > Acrididae > Locusta > Locusta migratoria. The sequence continues at coordinate 213,986,379 of CM048744.1, read as the reverse complement.
GCAAACCGCCACGTATCAGGTGTGATGAATCAGTTTGACGAACCAACGCTTCGGTCTGTTATATCTATATGCACTGTACGTCCTCCTGTCCTCAAACAAACGTTTGTACATGTAGGTAAGTATGCACAAAAGGTCAACGCTTCTATACTGCATTCCGCTACAGACACCTGCACGGGTTCATTCATCCAGAGCGTCTGGGATAAAATGAATCACGAAAATTACAAACATAAGAATGATTTTATCAGTACTGATTTGGCTGCAACGGCATTTAATTGAAATATTACACGAATGTATGAATGTAGCAAAGAAATTCGATCTGGCGCGGTGGAATTGCTGAGTGTTCTAAGGCGCTATGCTGTGGAGCGCGAAGTTTATCTCCGTCGGAGGTTCGAGTCATCCAAAGGACAAGGGTGTATGTGTTTTATGCTTAGGTTAATTGAAGTTAGTTTAAATAGTTTGTGGGCCTAGGGACTGATAAACCGAGCAGTTAAGTCCCATATATCTACAAACATTTGATTTGATTTTGAAATCGCAGGAGTACGTCAGTTATTGACGTAGTACAAAAAATGTTCAAATGTTTGTATAGCTTATGGGACTTAACTACGAGGTCATCAGTCCCTAAACTTACAAACTACTTATGAACTAACTAATACTAAGGACGGCACAAATATCTATTCCCGAGGGGGATTCGAACCCCCAACTGTAATGGCCTTGCAGAACGTGACTGGCGCGTCGCAGACCGCTCGGTCACCGCGGCCTGCTTGACGTAGTACATGCTACTGATCTACATTGTGTGAAAGTCAGTAAATAAGTAAAATTTTATCACAAATTCATATTAATGCCTGACATACAACATTGTTCAACGTGTAGAAACGTACTAAAAGTTAAGTTACTTTCATATGAATAATATCTTCTTTCCAAGGTGCTTATACCTTGCCGTTACAAGTCAATATTAAAGTAAGTCTAATAAGTAAACTATTCCGTGTGCATATTACATAAAAATATTAGGTCACTTCATCCCTCGGTCCGAAGACACCGTAATGAAAAAAAAAAAAAAAAAAAAAAAAAAAAAAAAAAAAAAAAAAAAAAAAAAAAACAGGACGGTGTCCTCGACTGCGAGCGTTGATAGAGGCAACGGTGTGTCCTAGGAAGAAAGATAGGACCGCTGTTATTTCGTATCTACGTAAATGATCTGTCAGACAGCGAGAGCCGCGGTGGAGTGGTCGAGCGCTCTAAGGCTCCTTGCTGCGGAGAGCGCAGTTGCTCGCCGTCGGATGTTCGAGTCCACCTATCACGCGCGTGCGCGCACTCGCGTTTATGTGTGTGTGTGTGTGTGTGTGTGTGTGTGTGTGTGTGTTTAAAAGTAGTTTAAGTGGTTTATAAGCTTAGGAAATGATAACTTTTCCTGTTAAGTCCCTTAGATTTACAAACAATTGAATCTTTGAATACAGCGAGAGTAGCTATCTGCGGATGTTAGATCGTGATGTTGTCATGCACGGGAAGTCTCTTCGTTGAAGTAAATGTAGAAGGATACAAGACAAAGTTACCATTTGCTCAGCTAGCTATAATGTAACATGATGCAGATGACTTCCGGTACATTTTTAGTCGTGTGCTAGTTGACACAGTCGAGTAATTAAATACCTTTGCCTAACGTTGCAGAGCGATATGAAATAGAACGACCTTGAAAGGGCTGTTGTGGAGAAGGCAGATGATCTACTTCCACTTATTATGAGGTGTATTTTGGGAAGATGTGATTTATCTCTAATATCAGCGTGACACAATCAAAAGTACTGTTCAAATGTTTGGGTACTTCCCAAAGCGGTTTAAAGGATGACATAGATTCAGTTAAGAGGCGAGAGGCTAGATTTGTTACTTGTAAGAACCATACGATCTAATGGGCTACCGAGGTGACTGAGGCGCTTCAGTCACGGTCAGCACGGTCACTACGGTCGGGGGTTCGAATCCCCCCTCGGGCATGGATATTTGTGCCGTCCTAGTTCGTAAGTAGTTCATAAGTAGTTTGTAAGTTTAGGGACTGATGACCCCGTAGTTAAGTCCCATAAGCTTCACGAACATTTAATGGTCTACTTTTGTCTAAGCCGCTGGTAGATGTTCTAATCAAACAACAGAGACGTATGAAAATTTGTGTGGATGCGCACGAGGACCACGAGGGTCCATATTTAACTTCTTGACATGGAGTACAATGGCCATAACATTAGGACGTCTGGGAATTTCAGTGGGATACGGCTTGACTAGTTTATGCAGGCTTGAGGTTGGCACAACTGCCTATTCCGCAGTAGCCCCGACATAAATTTTCCCAAGTTGTTTGATTACATTATCTAATACAAAACTTAAATTTTTTTGAACATTGATCATAAGACTCAGCATTCTATTTTAGTATAAATAATTACGATATAAAAGTCATCGCGAAAGATTACTTTCATTTACAATTATTGATACAGTGTCTGTTCTTTCCGGACATGTCCGAAACAACACACACCATTTGTTGACAATAACGGCCGTTAATTTACGAAATCGAAATATTGAAACATTTCGACTGTTTCGGGGTTTGAAATAAATTCAACGGCAAAGTTGAAAATTTGTACTGAATCGGGATTCGAACCCGGATTTTCCGCTTCGGACCAGCAGTTCCCCCGAAACGGTCGAAATGTTTCAACAGTCCGATTTCGTAAATTTACCGCCGTTACTGTCAACAAATGGTGTCTGTTCTTTTGACATGTCTAAAAAAAAAGAACAGACACCATATGTATAATTGTAAATATACCGACAACAGACATTGACAATTTCGATATCGACGCATTCAAACGCTCGATCCCTTGCGAGAATCCAATATAGGCTGAGAGCAAGAGGAATCAGTGGGCAGGGGTCTAGAAGTTCAGAATTTTGGGTGGAAGGAAAGCGTGCCTGGATACCCTAATTGGTTGAGGCGACCGCTGGCCCGAAGCGGGAAATCCAGGTTCGAATCCCGGTCGGGGACAAATTTTCAACTTCGTCGTTGAATTTATTTCAACCCCCTGAAATGGTCGAATTGTTTCAATATTTCGATTTCGTAATTTTATTTATATGATGAAGGGCTTAGATCGAAGAGTAATCACCTTCATAACTGTTCTTGAATCTACGCCCACTAGGGCTTCTCCACTACAATTCCACCAAGGAACAGACCTGAAGATGATCTCTCTGAGATCTAAACCCGACATAACTGACCTTACACTATTACGACTATTTGTATGGAAATCTAATATATAAAGCAGAGTGTCCGTATGTGTGTACGTGTTGCATACAAATCTACAGCTTTGTTCCAATCTTTATGAAATTTTGTACACGTAAGCTTCAGTCCTTGAGGACGGTCGCCGTAAGTAAGAATCACGAACAACACATAGTTCACGAGATAAAATGGGCTGCGCCTCGGTTGCACAGTGGTAGAGTGCCAGACTACAAATCCAAAGGTCGCGGGTTCGATCCGCGCCAGGTCCTAGGATTTTTATCTGTCACTTTCCACTTCTTTCACCTCTGGCTCATGTGAAAAATACCGAGTAGCACCGTGGTTCGGAACCCACGTTAAACTGTAGGTCCCCTTATAACTGGCTGGGTAAGTCAGTTCGAAGGTCGGAGGAAGGCAACGGCATACCACCTCCAAACAGGACCATGCCTAGTAAAGCACTGTGGTGTTCAAACCAATCTTCGGATTGTTGACTGCTTTACCTTTTTTAGGGATAATGCTGCTTATTTTCTCCTAAACCAATGGACCGATTTCAACTACATTTGGTACAGACATTCCTTACCATGAGGTAACATTTGCTGCAGGGTTAAGAATAACATAGAACTCATTATTCAGAAGATATGACGTTGTAAACAATAGGAATCGCAAAAAAACTGCTGCATAATGCGGCGAAACTTTATAAAGACGCTATATGAGAATGAGAGTACTTAGCGACTTGCAACAAACTTTAAACATAATTTCAAACCTTTATTAAACTTTGTCTCGTTGACAACCAAGGCAAAACGATGAAACGAAAAAAAGTTTCTCGCTTACTACTTTTCCGCTGTTTATGGAGTAAAACAACGGCATTCTGTATGACGTCACAATTCATAATTTGTACACTACAAATTGTAGCCGCAGGAAATTTTACAGACAGTATACACGCATATAGTTGAGTGTACGTTCTAAATTGTATCTCTGTACGACACGTAGTTCTTGAGATATAAGCACATAAAGAGTAACGTTCATGGAAAACCGCCTCATCACGCACCAAGTTTTATTCTATTACTCCTTTACTACTAATGGTATTCCCAAAAGATTTTACATGCATACAGCTATTATACAAATGAATATATACTTGACAAATGACAGGAATAAATAAATAAATACCCGGGCAACGCCGGGTTTTCAGCTAGTTATTTAGAACAGCTGCAGCATCACATGGCGACGTCATTTCTTTCGGACATGTCAGAACAGACCGTCTGAATTCTTAATGAAAGGTGAATCCATGGAGGGAAGACGTTCTTTCCGAGAAACACCGCCGACGCATTTCAGAGGGCAGACATTTGAACGGTTCTCCTGTCGCCTGTTTAGTTCCAGCGTAAGGACCACAAAGATAAGAGAAATTAAGAACTCTTATGTTGGCATATAACCAGTCGTGTTCCTATAGTCTGTCTGCCTGGATACCTTCCGCCGCGCACCGTATTTTAGCTTGTGTTAGTATGCTGCCGCAGCCTATAGAACACTAAGTTGCACATGACGAACTGTTGAGGGCACAGGGTTTGTCCGGTAACCCTATTACCAGCAGCGCTTGTTGGGGTTAGTTACACAAGGTAAACAAACGGCGAGGGTCCCCTGCACGTAGCTGCTGTGTTTACATGCAGGGCGGTGTGTTGCGGTATCTGGCGGTGAAAGCGGAGGGGACTCGGGGCTAGAGGAGCAACCTAATTTTGCGCCAATTGCACAGCTGATGCATGGCTTCGGCCAGGATGTGAGGCAGCCGCAGCGATGGAATTATCGGGCAGGACAAAGCGGCAGCTCCACCGTTCTGATTACCTGACGCAGGCCCCGGGTCTGGACTCTGCTGCAACAAGCTCGTGATGATGATTAGTGCTGAGGGCGTTGAACCGCATAGTCATCAGTGCCCTCAACACTGACGTCAGACGTACGAGGCTATTTGCATAGTCAGTTTCTTCAAAAGGGATTAACACCAACGGAGGACTGAGTAGCGGGTACAAATATTTTATGATGTTTTATTGAGTCTGTACGACAAATTTGTGACCCACACAACAGAGTGCTACCAAGTATTTCATCGGAGGAAACTTGACATACCCACCCGTAGCATCTCTTACACGAAAATTCCCATTTTCTTTCAGAATTCTACAGACTTTTTCATCAATTCTATGACCGTTCCAAGATTACCAACAGAATGGCTTATGCAGACTTTAGAACATGGAGAAATTCGTTGACACGTTTATACAGGGTGAAACGCCTAACACTTGCAACGCAAATATTGCGAAAACGGAAAGTACGATTGATGTGCGGTTTTCACATTGGCAGTCAAGGACTCGTAGTGTTAGCCAATAAACAGATTGTAAAAATACCTAGAAAGTGTACTTTTAATTCAAGCATAGAATTTTTCAAATGGAACAATGGTTGTTTCTATCATGCACTGGAGTTTTTGACACCAGCTGTGCCATCAGTGCCCTCAACACTGACGTCAGACGTACGAGGCTATTTGCATAGTCAGTTTCTTCAAAAGGGATTAACACCAACGGAGGACTGAGTAGCGGGTACAAATATTTTATGATGTTTTATTGAGTCTGTACGACAAATTTGTGACCCACACAACAGAGTGCTACCAAGTATTTCATCGGAGTAAACTTGACATACCCACTCGTAGCATCTCTTACACGAAAATTCCCATTTTCTTTCAGAATTCTACAGACTTTTTCATCAATTCTATGACCGTTCCAAGATTACCAACAGAATGGCTTATGCAGACTTCAGAACATGGAGAAATTAGTTGACACGTTTATACAGGGTGAAACGCCTAACACTTGCAACGCAAATATTGCGAAAACGGAAAGTACGATTGATGTGCGGTTTTCACATATGGATTGGCAGTCAAGGACTCGTAGTGTTAGCCAATAAACAGATTGTAAAAATACCTAGAAAGTGTACTTTTAATTCAAGCATACAATTTTTCAAATGGAACAATGGTTGTTTCTATCATGCATTGGAGTTTTTGACACCAGCTGTGTACTAAGAATTTTGAATGACATTATTTAGGATTTAGTTTTGCAGCTTTAACCATTCAAAGTTTTGGGGGCGGAGGTTATGACAGCGTAGCTGACGGGCTGGTGGTCATGAGACAGTGGGCCGTGCCCCAGGGGCTAGTGTAAGGTGATTTACCCTGTATATATATTCCTTTCTGACCCAAGGTTTTGGGTGATTTGACAATAATACAGCAGGTAGGTTTAAGATACGAAATAAATACAGAATGTTATTAGAAAAAAGAAAATAAATTTATTTTTAAAATGTTTGGCTACACAGTTGTCTGTTTTGGGCCGTCACTACAATTTTTTATGATCTGCACCATCTTACAGTAACATGCCTTTCAAAGAAATAAGTAATAACATCACAGGATCACATAAAATCAACTGGTTATATTATATGATAGCTTCAAATGTCAAAACAAGGATTTCAAACCTTGTCAACAACCCTTTTTTGCCGCCATTGTACAGTGTAGAAACATGGAACTAAAACCCGTTATGCACATTACCACAGTCCATCCACGATTGTCTCTTGTAGGCCAGAACTTCCTAGCATGCATCACGAAGAAATAAAGTGAGGAAAACCACAAACGCACAGTTGTGCATGCACGGCATGAAAGGGATATACGCTGAGGCATTTTGAACTGTTTTAGTTTCCGAGTATTTGAAAAAATAGAAGTCGAATTTCGAAAAAGCTGTTCACCTCGAAGAGGGCCATCCATTAAAATAAACTTCGACACCCCCACCCCCCTCCTGCACCATTTCCGGGAGCGGGAAAGTGGGTGACTCTGAAATCTTAAATAGGAACCCTTATTTTTATTGCAGATTTATATTTTTCCCATTAAAATATACGGAACTTACTATGAAACTTTTTGTTTTGCTTTTTGTTTCATGATACGGAAAGGTGTAATCGGCAGAAATAGAAATAAGTTGAAAATTATTGAAAAACTGTAATATCTTGTACAGATAAACATCGGAATCTTTATTTAGGTAGAAAGCAAACACATGGACAATACTGCCAAAAATTGTTGAGAAAGGAATATTTCTACCAGGAAACTGATTAGTATACCTTTGACGCGAGAAAGTACTCTCTCTCTCTCTCTCTCTCTCTCTCTCTCTCTCTCTCTCTCTCTCTCTCTCTCTGAAGTCGTTACCATTATGATACAGTTGCGTAGAGATGTGATAGTAGTAACCATTGAAGTACAATGAACTGTCTGACTATAGACAGAGTGCATGATAAGAGTCTGTGCTTGATTCGATTGTCGAAGGTGTCACATGATAGCATTATCAAAAACTGGACTTTGACTTTCCTAATGTGCTGTGTATTTGTTTGAGATAATTCTGTTTTTCAATAATATTCAACTCATTTTAATTTCTAATTATCACAGTGCCATCTATATAAAAACTAAAAACATGTTTCACACAAAAGTTGCATATATTTTACACGGAGAATCTGAATCTGCAATAAAAATACAGGAGTTGCTATTTAAGATATCAAAGTAACCCCGCCCCTCCCGCCCTGGGGCTGGGGCACTGTGTCGACCTTTACGTCAATGGATGTCCCTCTTGGAGGTGAAAAACTTTTAGTGCTTCTTTTTCTTGATCCGAATTGTATTTTGTCGAACACTGCGAAAAACAGTTTTGAGTCCCTCAGGCTGTATATACGTCAACTAAATTAAAGGAACAATAGGAGTTTGTAAGGTCGTATTTATTTTGACATTAAACAATATCGAAAGGGGACAGAAATTAAAAATGATGAAAAGAATACAGAACGGAAAGACCTACCCAATGAAACGATTTTAGACACACGTTTGGACAACTGGTTCATGTGATCAGATTGGGGTGTGACCCTCTCTAGCAGCAATACAGGCCTAAACAACGTGGCGTGCTGTGAATGACATTTCATTTTGACATAATTACGCTCATTCTTCCTTCAAAGCTGCCCACAAGTCTTAGATTGTCGTTGATGGATGCAGACGTGATGCAAACTCTCCGTGGGGGAGGGGGGTCGCCGTCACAGGAGGAAGTACTTGAACCATAAAATAATTAGCCGTTCAGTAATACAGAAACGAATGCCTATGTCAAAATTATTTAATATTAAAATTACGCTGTTTCTAGCCTAACATTAATTATGAATTCAGTATATCATAGACTTTTATAATACAGGGCGTCAATGATGAATAAACGCTAAGTCTGAAAACACTATTCAGGAACAAATCGTTAGATAAAAGAACATAACACAATCCTGGAAAATTCGAGAAAAAGATCTACTTCTTAAAAATTGTCTGTTAGTGGGACCTTATTTAATGAGTATAATTCGCTTATGAGTCTTGTCCGAAATACGAAACAGTCGTTAAGCAAAACATTTTTCTCTGTTGCAAATCATGCAAATATAGGATAATGTGTTCCATTCCGAAAAAATTGCCGCATATTAGAAAAGGATGAAAACCACTGCCCTAGTCGATCCCAGACATGCATTATGGGATTTTAGTCGGCAGACTGTGATCGGCACACTTTGTATGCGATAACCACTGAGAAAATATGCTGTAGAAGGTCGAGCACGATCGTCCATCATCGCGAACTTAGGGCCCAACACCTCGTAACAACGGCATATGAGGTCTCAAGATTTCGTCATTATGCCGAACAGCAGTTCAACCTAGCCGATTGACCCTCACGATTTCATGAAGATGTGCTCGAGTTTTTAACGTAATCCCTGCCGACACCATTAGGGATCCACGACATTTGGGTGACTAAAGCTTGTTCCACGTCCCGTCCAGATGCGAATGCAACGAAAATCGCTCTCCACATCCAAACGAGACTCATCTGGGAAAAGAAAATTGATCTGTGTTCCCTTTTGTGAATTTACATCAAGAACATGTATACAGGAGATCTCTGGTAATATAGGGTACTATGCTGAAACCGCCTGTACACTCTCGATAGAAACCTTACAACCAAATAACGGAACGCTGTTTCTGTTGTTTGACGTGTCGGCCTTGACCTTGTCTTCGCAATAAATTTTCCGTCTCTAGTACAGTAACTTCCGTCACATTAGAGAACCAGCAGATCGATTTAAACTAAGCAAATTACAGAATCTTCGCACCTGACAACTTTGTTAGCAGACGTCAGTCTTGTCGCCTAATCCAGAATTCCTCAAACCGTGCCAAGCGCTTGGTGCTTCACCAAACAATTTCAAATGCTCATCGAGTAGTTAAGGATTTTGTATTTAAATTATTATTGTTTGAGTTTTAAGAAATAAGTGTCAATCAGTACCAGAAAAAGCAGTAACTGCTTTAGATGCTAATGATAATGTGGAAAGATTGAAAAGAATCTAAGTTTTCAGGCAAAGTCACTCAAAAACGACGAACGCGAATCAAAAATTCTTACGGATAACTTAAATGAGTTTGAAATTCACCAGTTATGTCCGCTTGAATCCCGGAACTCGTATTTTGAAAACAGATTATAGGAAGGGAAGGAATAAAATGTTTAAGTCGTAAACCCATATTCTGTATCGAATAATCTATTCTATTTGACGTCATATCAGTAGGCATACGTGCTTGATTTGACGCCAGATTCCGAGATAATAACAAAATTTCAAACTAAGCAATCGGTCTCAGAATTTTTGTGTACGCCTATTTATGCAAATCACGGTTATCTACATATGTTTCTACTGAAACAAAATACAGTTTCCGTCTCATTGCCGAGCAAGATATTGGGTTCCACTTTCCAAAATGGAACCATATATAGTCATATTGTGCAAATGAAAACTAATCCTTCTCATTGGAACCCTTGATCCTTTCTTCGTAAACCATGTTAAAGCTTGCGACAATGTACTTAAATGCCTGTTTATCTTTGTTTGTGAAAATATTGTGGTTCTGCAATACTCGTTCTGCTGAATTCATTTTCAAAGTTTTGTATTTCTACAGTTTTGTTTTGGTTTCCTTGTATGAGTGTGAAATACTGTATAATGTGAAATTGGTGGATAAAATAAACATCCAATTTGATTAAACTTAATATCTTGTACGCTTAAATTGTGGAACTACCTATCTTCGTCAGTGATATAGTCAAAAATAAAAAAGTTTTGTGCTCCGCCTGGAATTTCAGTTTTTGAAGGTGCTCAGTTCTCAGTTTGAGAACCCCTGGTCTAATCTATCACCTGATCTGTCAGTGTGAGTTTACTTTGTGTGGGGAGCCCCCAGATCTAATGTGTATCGCAAGTGTCCACAAAGAATTCAAGAACTGAATCAGAGCTTGTCAGATAAGATGGCAGTTATTTCAGAGACCGGCTTTGATCCACCATCAGTAATGTGTTGACTAGCGCCCGAAATTGCAAAGAGATGAGCTTCGGTCACTTTGTACATGTGCAACAGTTATACTAGTGCTTTAATTCCTTCTGCTGTGTTGCCCTAGCACCTTCGAACTTCATTCTTCAGGCCGATTTCATTTGCCCCACACGGTAAATGCGTAAGTTTGTTTATCATTCATGCTGAAACGGCTGCATGAGTTTGGAATGGAGGTAGTTCACACCTTGGACTACCACACAAACTATCCTTAGTTAGCCACTGTACAGAGTATGGCGTAGGATACCTTAACCTTAAAACGAGTATTTTTGTTGCTCCTTCACCCTGGCCGGGTACAGATTGTAACGTCTGATGATGGCCTTGTAAGCCGAAAATCGGTTAACTAAGTACAATAAAATTGAGCAACATACATTACATAGTGCTTTTAATAAAGAACGATAATATTCTACCAAGAACCGACGGAAGATTCACTGAAATTGTCTTCATTTACCTTTGCTTTATATTATTTTTTTTATTATTTTTTTTTTTTTTTATTTATTATTTTTTTTTTGAGAAGGGCGTTAAAGACTTACAGTTGTATCTCTGTAGTCAATAAAAATTAGACACATGTAATATGACACTTTTATCGCGAGTCGTATATCAATATTTATTCAGTCACCCTGAATAAAGGTTACTTATGCACCTAACCTATTTGAATGAAATTGTTCCAGATGTTCCTGTATGTAACTCCCGTACATTTTCCCTACTCTTTATTATTTTCTAGCCCCGAATTATTCCATGATTTAGTATGAAAAGGAAAGATGATTAGGGTTGAACATCCAGTCGATATCGTGGTCATTAAGGTCAGCATAAATGGGAGACCATTGAACCACATGTTGGTTTATAGATAATCTGTTTCATCACTTTTCTCCCGTCCTAATTGTATTTCATGACAGTCATCAGACATTTTTCATTTATTCATGATGTATCGTTCTGTATTCTTTGCGATTCTTTCAATTCTGGGTGTAATCCAACTAAGTCACAGCACCTAAGTACTACATTTTTTCTCAAGAGTCTCGCGTGAAAGAGAAATTAATTTTAACAAATGGTTTTTTAAACTTACAGCTTCGTTGTGTTTGCAAGTATTCCTTATACCGTCTAACTGTAACTCGCTTACATTGTTCGAGAAGATGTAATAACACAGAAGTGAATAATATGGTTTCCTCTTCTCGAGACAGATTTATGTTGAGTACACTGCCGCTGCAGAACTTTTTAACCGAATAAAGCGACCACTGGGGAGATGGAAAGAATTAATGCTCGCTTTCTTCCAACTGTAGCTGTTTGCCAAAAAGGTCAGTGCTGCGTTTCGTATACCTCTGTTGCTTCTAACAGCAGGTAAGCAGGGAAAAGGGCATATTACGCCAAATAAGACAGCAAAAATAGCGCTCCACAGCGATTCCAATAAACGAACAGTTCATGTGTATTACCTGTCTCTGAAACGGCTCCAACGATTTCAATGAAATTTTGTATTTATACTGATCTTTTTCTTTTGAAATTCGCCTACGTAGCTGTATTTTTCGTAAATAGAGATTTCCAAAATTACAAAATTATATTGTGCGCGCGCCCGTGTGTGTGTGTTCGTGTGTATGTGTGTGTGTGTGTGTGTGTGTGTGTGTGTGTGTGTTTTTCCGATCACAGAAGATATGTTAGCCTTTAAAACCGGTGTAGCACTGTTGCCACTGGCGCACTACGTCCTGTGAGAGAGCGTCATTATTCATCACAATGACGTGTCGTGTGTCATTAAGCGAGTATGAGATCACGCATCGAATGTGCGTGCGACAACGACATGGCTGTGATAGCATGTGACAGTCATTGCCAACGTCACCTAACCCTATTCTAACCTATGTTTAACCCATATCGGCTGACTGATCGTTGCTCGGGAATTATTTACTTTATTGTTTACTTCATGGTCAATGACGTCTGTAATTCCCGAGCAACGCTGGGTCAACCCATATAGATTATAATAGTGGAAGGTGCACGTTGCATTCTCTTTGAAAACTTACGTGTTGACCGTGAAGTAAATAATTGGTAATGAGTAATAATATCTCGGAAACTGTTATAACCATCTGCATCAAATTTTGGCTGTAGATCTGGTTTAATTTACCTTTATAGACGTCATTCCTGAAACAACAGGATTTTCCCAAATAATTACATGTTATAAATTTTTATTTAGTGAATCTCTGATACCAATCTAACGTTTTGCACTAACATTTTGTATCACGTTTTGAATTTTTACAACAAATGTTAGATACGGTTTTCTTCGGCTATACTAACCGAAACAGTTTCTGCATTTATAGCCAACCTGTGCACTTCAAAATATGTAAGACATTTTGGACACTGAACTAGGCACATTTATGGTTATTTTCGTTTAACGGTTGCGATTCCTGCGTAGGTAGTGTTGCAAAGTACTTATATAACAATACCACTATATAACAGAAAAAACTCTCTGTCGCATGATATTGTTAATTTAAAGAGCGGAGGGACCAGTTATTCAGATTATCATTCAGTTGAAAATCTGAGCACAGCCGAATTCGAACCCGGGTCGACCTGTTTACTAAGCAGACACGATGGACATTTCATTATGGACAAGGTGATCACCACTGCCGTGCATGAAACCATAACACCCATTCCATCTGACGCAAATTCTCACCTTATCCACACGCAGCTAACGTAGTTCCCCAGTCTATTATCACTCGTCACTCACAGCGTTTCGCAGATCACCGTAAAATGTGCACTCGTACTAAGAAACGATCATGTATACAGGGTGTATCAGAAAAAATTGTACAAACTTAAACGGTTAAAAGTACGAGCTTTGAGTTCTCGTATTTTATTCTGATGATCTTTTCTACCTATGTAAGTGGGGGGTCAACAATATACTGTCGCATTCGGAGGACAATGTTGGCGACTGGAATTTCGTAGCCCTCGCCGCAGCGATAAGCGCCGTTGTTGTAATGATTCCCATCCCAGACCCTGTATCATTTCCGTGACGCTGTCTCTCCTGTATCGTGACGATACAAAACGAGCTGCCCTTCTTTCAACTCTTTCGGTGTCCTCCGTCAAACCCACCTGATAAGGATCCCACACCGAACAGCAATACTCCAAAGAAGGACGGAAAAGCGTAGTGTATGCAGTTTGTTTAGTAGTCCTGTTGCATCTTTAAAGGGTTCTGCCAATAAAACGCAATCTCTGGTTCGCTTTTCCCACGACATTATCTACGTGTTCCTTTCAGTTTCAGTCTGAAGTAATATTAATTCCTAGGTATTTTGAGGAGCTTACGGCCTTCAAGTTTGATTGATTTATCTTGTAAACAAAGTTCAACGGATTTCTTTTCGTACTCATGTGGAAGACTTCACACTTCTCATTATTTAGAGTCAATTACAAATTTTTTCACCATAGTGATATCTTATTTAGATAGTTCTGCAGTTGATTTTGATCTTCAGATGATTTTACTACACGGTAAATGACGGCGTCATCTGGAAACAACCTAAGAGAGCTGCTTAGATTTTTTCCCAAATCGTTAATGTAAATAAGGAACAGCAGAGAACCAATAACACTACCCTGTGGAACGCCGGATATCAACTCTGCTTTAGTCGATGCCTTACCATCGATTAAAACTGTGTCCTCTCTGACAGAAAATCCGCTATTCGGGGGCGATATACCATAACCACGCAATTTGATTAAAAGCCGATTGTGAGGTACGGTGTCAAAAGCCTTCTGGAAATCAAGAAATACGGAATCGATTTGCGAACCCTTTTCGATAGCACTCATCACTTCGTGTGAATAAAGAGCTGCCGGCCGCGGGGACTGAGGCGCTTCAGTCACGCTCTGCACGACCACTACGGTCGGGGGTTCGAATCCCCCCCTCGGGCATGGATATTTGTGCCGTCCTAGTTCGTAAGTAGTTCATAAGTAGTTTGTAAGATTAGGGACTGATGACCCCGTAGTTAAGTCCCATAGACTATACAAACATTTGAACATTTGAATAAAGAGCTAGTTGTGTTTCGCAAGGACGATATTTTCGAAATCCGTGTTGACCTTGGGCCAATAGATCATTCTGTTCGAGATAATTCATAATATTTGAATAGAGGATATGTTCCTAAACCCTGCTGCAAATTGACGTCAATAGAATAGACCTGTAGCTTAATGGGTCGCTGCTACTGCCTTTCTTGAATATAGGTGTGACCTGTACAACTTTCCAATTTTTTGGTACAGATCCTTCTTTGAGAGAGCCGTTGTATACGCTTCAGCATAAGCAGATAGAAATCTAATGGGTATACAGTCCGTAACAGAAGGCTTGTTCTTGTTAAGTGACTTAAGTTGCTTCACTACTCCGGGGATATTATTTCAACGCTACTTATTCTGCCCAATGCAGTTATCATTCCGCCGCATCGCTTAGATGTGGAAACGATATAAAATAAGTGTAAACCTATAAGCAGAACGAAATATTGTGACTACGTCGGCACGTCGTCCTGACAGAAATCCCTGCAGTGCTTTTCACCTCCGCAACACTGCTGATTGGTTGACCTTGTAGGTTTCTCGGCCCCCACACTTCCACCCACGCGAGAGCTTCATTAGTAAGCGAGACAGCCACCTAGCTAAAGCCTCTTACCGAAGGCGGCTCATAGCTAGTCTCAACTTTGCGGAAGATGCCGTCACGTCTACAGGCTTCGCCATCGTCTAGGTACAAGTCCCCCACTTCCAAAGGTAACGCTGTGATGCCAGCTTATTACCGAAATTGATTATTACCACCACCGACTCTGTTACAAATTGCCACCCTTTTCCACATTCTCTGTATTTTATGATCCATTTTTTGTCTTATGTATTAGATGAGAATTTACTAGTAACAAAGAAATATTTCATTAGTTAGTGCTCGGGGATTATAGTATACTAAAAGTAACGCACAAATAAAACACTCTGAGCCGCAAGCACATGACTGGTATTACGCGGCACTGTTAGCTGGGTAGGAGAGGTATCCCAATTTTATTAATGTAATCACGAGAGTGAAACATGGACGACAAATAGTTCTGACAGGACTATGATAGAGGCTTTTAAAATGTAGTTCTAGAGCAGAATGCTGCAGACTCAAAAAAAGAACACGCAAATCAAGACAGACCTAAGTTAGTAGAAAGTCTTGCATACATGAAAAGATCGACGCGCGAAGCATACAATAATTACTGCAGCAATGTTTTATCAAAAGATCTTTCCCAGAACCCACAAAAAAAAAATCTTGTCCTCTGTAAAATCGATAAGCTTCGTGCAAAATTTCCAGGTCATGTAGCGCAGAGTTCAGTGGTGCATAGTTATGGGAGGTGACTATTTCGAAGTACAATAAGGTAACTATAGTTCATAGTTCACCTACGTTAATGTTACAGAAGTATTAATTGAACTTTATTTTCAAAGGTTGTAGTGTGTCTGCATGACATAATAATAATTTCGTGTGGCTCATTGGCCTGGTTCAAGTCTTTCAATAGGACGCCACTTCGGCGACTTGCATGTACCTAGTCTACCCCATTTATCCAACCGGGGAAAGGGGACCTACAGCTTAACTTGGAAGCCGAACCATGTGTCGTCTCTGGCGACTTCTCACATCGTTGAGAGGTGAAGGATGGGTTAAAGTGCAGACGCGTTTCGAACCCGGGACCCTTCGTTTTCCAGTCGAGCACTTTACCACAAGACCACCGGGCCCGACTGCATGACAAGATACACATATTTAGGCATAGGTCATGTCTGCTACAATACTGGCAATTATAGAAAGCAATAGATATTGTATTACAAACATTAAAATAAGTAAATAGCAGGCAATATTATGTCCATATACTTCTATATATACATAACGTCACCTGTGAGGCCTATGTTCTGAAGCAGTGTACATGTCAATGTAGAAAAATCCTTGTGTCTACTTTATGGTATGTAGAAAATTGACATTTGTACATAGCTGTAGATAATAATTTAGACGCATTAATTTACATCTACATACTTACTTCCCAAATCACAATTAAGTGCCTGAAAGCGAATTTGTCGAACAGCTTTCATAATATTTCTCTACCATTTCATTCTCTTATAGAGGTTGGAAAGGACGAAGACCTAAATCTTTCCGTTTTCGAACTTTTCTTCCTAAGTAGGTGGGTGCTAAGATAATGAAACAAATTTCGAAAATAGATCTCGGAGCATCAAATAACGCCCTTGTTTGATGATTTTCACTCCCTACTCGTGTATCATTTCCGTGGCTCACTCTTCCCTGTATCCCGATAATACAAAAAAAGCTGGTCTTCTCTGACCTTTAATAGGATAGTTTTTAGTGAATTATTGTGGACTTTTCGTTCGTTCCATAATGTTATTCGCCCATTTATTTACAGCTTATATAATCTTTATTGTAAGGCCATTCACTACATTGGAATGGTTTAATGTGCTATGTCTGTAAATAGTGTGTATATCTTACAGTATTTTTAAATGGTCACATCTATAAAATTAATAACGATCTGCAGTTCTTGCGCTGTATATCAGAGAATTATCTGAAGATGGCAATTTAATTGCCGAAACTTGTTAATGAGTGTAGATATTTCCGTGCGATATTGACTAATACATTTTTGAAGCAAAAAGAGTCTAGTGATAAACATAATTGTGTTTTGCGATCAGTGCACAGGAAGGGTAATAGAACGAGGTAACTTACCATCAAGTGATATTTATCGTTCACCTAAGGACAAGGGACTGATGACCTAGATGTTTAGACCCGTCAACATCACAACAACAACAACAACAACTAAGGAAAAGTCAAAGATATTCGATATAGGAAAATTGATATTTAATACAGACTCATTGCAGATTTATGTTTATGAACGATTCAGAATACAATGTGAGTAGCTCTCTTCGGCTGTTAGCGGATGATGGTGTCATTTACCAGTTAGTAAAGACAGCAGAACATTAGAAGCAACTGCAAAATGATCTAAATATGTGACAGATGCAAAAATTGGTAATTGACTCCAAATTATGGTGAGTGTGAAGTCATCCATATGAGCACTAAGAGAAACCCTTTAAACTTTATTTACACAATAAATCAGTCAAACATGCTGGCCGCAAATTCAACTAGGAGTACAATTACGAACAACATTGGAAAGAACGTGGAGAAAATGTTGTAGGGTAAGGCGAACCAAAGGCTACTTGACATTGGCAGAACACTTAGAAGATGCAACAGTTCTACTAAATTAACTGCTCACACAACATTTGTGCCTCCTGTTTTGGAGTATTGCTGCGCATTTTGGGATCGCCACCAAATGGGACTGACAGACATTTTAGAGAGTTCGGAGAAAGGGCAGATTGTTTTATTTTATTACGGTATGGGGGAAATAGTGTCACGGAAATGATGTACGAGTTGTTGTGGAAATCATTATAAGACGGTCGTTATTCGTTCTGGCGAGATTTCAGTGCGAAGTTTCTTCCACCAACTTTCTACTCCGAATGCGAACACATTTTAGGACACTCCTACATAGGGTGACATGATTATAATAAAATAAGAGAAATTAAATCGAATACGGAAAGGCGTAGGTGGTCATTTTTCCCGCGCGATATTAGAGAATGGAACTACAGAGAAATATCATAAAAGCGGTTCAGTGTACCCTCAGCCATGCACTTAAGTGTGAGGGTATTTATGGAGATGTAGAAAATGTGCCTCCACCATTCGACATTATTGACAGCGATGTGGGACACGTACTATGAAATGAGCGAGTGCTCTCGATTGGTCTGCTTTCAGCCTCTCCTCCTCCGGAGTAAAACAATACTGTGGTGTCTGTTACAGAGATACGCAGCAGTTATGTTGTAAATACGTGAAGCGAGAGGTCGAGTGAGATGGCCGTGGGATTTGGAGGATGGGTGAGGGAAGTTAGGAGACATTTGAGAACTGCCGCGAGGCCGTCGAGTACCCTCGATTCTCGAGGAGCCCGGGGCGCGATCCGAAGCAATCCTTTCCCCCTTCGAAAACACATTTTCCCGAGCGCGGGGAGCCCTGCGAGCAAATTTACCCAAGTCCTAGCAGGATGCTAACGACCGCCGCGGTCGATGCCGTCGCCCCACCTGCATCACGTCGACGCTACGCTGCCGACGCCCACCCTACTGCTTGTTGGCACCGGGCCACATACGACTCTCGCCTAGGGATGGGAAAAAACGACCGGTTAAAACCGATACCGGTATTTTAGTTTTGAATAATCGGTTATTTTCGGTATTTATTTGGTGTCGGTTGTAACCGGTTTTTTTAGTTATTGCCAAGAACCGGGTAAAAAGCCGGTACGACTACTTCCTGTAGTAGTAGTTCAAAACATGTTGTTTTTAAATAATTAAAAAAAATAAAAATTAGTAGACCCTAATATTTAGGGCTATTCCTAAAATTTCCACTGCTGTGAAATACTAGGTCATCGCAGAAACTAAGAAAAGCGATCAGTGATAATTTAAGAACAATGCCAGCAGTCAGAAACGCGCAACAAACGCGTGGCATAAGGAATTAAGAACTCTGTGCAGCTGTTGAGGCATCGATGCACCTGTTGCCGTGTGGCGTGGCCTATTAGACGACGCGCGTGCACCGGCAGTGGACGAGACTTGCCTCCATCTGGTCATGCGGCAGTTCCTTGCTGTCGTCGCCAGACATCGGTTGTGTCTTAAATGGCACCATCCCGAGTGTGGAAGTACTTCACGAAGTGTGGGAGCAGTGAGGTACAATGCTCCATTTGCTTTAAAAAACTGAAAACAGGTGGAGGTACTACAAACAGGCTGTGTCATTTAAGGAGAAAGCATCCAAAATGTTTCTTGAAAGAGAAGGTAAATTCGATTCATATACCTATTATGTATGCTAGGAATAATAACTTTTAATGTATTATCATATTGTTATGCTAACAAGTTTTATTAATGTGATTCCTTGAAAGCGAGGGGCTTTTTTAATAACCAGTATGGGTTTAGGTAACATTGATCATGTGGTGCCTCGCGAGGTAGCCGTGCGGTCTGAGGTTCCATTTTACGGACTGCGCGGCAGCTCCAGTCGGAGGTTCGAGTCCTCCCACCTCCCTCGGTCACGGGTGTGTATGTTGTTCTTAGCATAAGTTAGTTTAAGTTAGATTAAGTAGTTTGTAAGTCTAGGGAGCGATGGCCTAAGCAGTTAGGTCTCGTAAGAACTCACACCCATTTCAACATTCTTTGATCATGTGGCACACAGCTTTCCTAGTTTAATTTGCGTAAATTTACACTGAAAACAATCATACTGTTAGTCGGAACTGTGACTTTATTTTTCGAAATACTTCTGCAGTACTGATTGAAATTCATTTACTGAATAACGAGATATTCGATATTCGTATGCGCTGGCTCACAAGTCCAACTTACGGAGTGGTTGGCTCAGTATTCGCAACTGCCGGATGGAAATACTAGGCCAGTAAATCTGTTTGCTTCGTATATCGTCTTCTACGGACTCTTGGCTAGGCTTACACACACTCAAGAAGGCGTACTATTGGGAGGGGATCTTGAAAAATATGGAAAGACTAGTGATTTGACGTAAAACGTAAATTTATCTAAATTTTAACTAAATTTCATAAGTTTCAGTTTCGGCCGAAACTAGAAGAACCGAAAATTCGATTACGGTTTCTGTTTCGGCCGCAAAGTATGTTTCGGTCGAACTCTACTGGAAATAATAGCAATAAAAAAACGAAAACCGGTTATTTAAAAAACCGGCTATCTTGAGCAATTTTTACGGTGCGGTTAAACTGGAGATGAAAATAACCGGTATAACCGAAAACCGGTTGTTTCAGCAATAACCGCCATCCCTACTCTCGCCCGCCTTCGTAGTGCAGCGGACAGCATGTTTCAAATGTTTGTAGAGTCTATGGGACTTAACTACAGGGTCATCAGTCCCTAAACTTACAAACTACTTATGAACTACTTACAACTATGGACGGCACAAATATCCATGCCCGAGGGGGGATTCGAACCCCCGACCGTAGTGGCCGTGCAGACCGTGACTGGAGCGCCTCAGTCCCCTCGGCCACCGGACAGCATGGTACATTTCCACGCAGAAGGCCCGGATTCGATTTCCGGTCGGGTTGGTGATCTTTCTCCACTCCGGGACTGGCTGTTTTGTCGTCCTCATCATCATTTCGTCATCATCGACACACAAGTCGCCCATGTGACGTCAACTCAAGATTTGCACCAGGCAGGCCAAACAGGGTCCCAGTTGGGGTGTAACTGCCAAAAATGCCACAGGAAATCATCAGCGCCGGATCTAAAGAGCCGCGGTAGAGTAGCCGAGCGGTCTAAAGCGTCTCGCTGCGGAGCGCGCGGTTGCTCGCTGTTGAGGTTCGAGTCCTCCCTGGGGCATGGGTGTGTATGTTGTCTTTAGGTTAGTTTACCTAGGTTTAAGTAGTTTGTAAGCTACTGACTGATGACCACGCAGTTTGGTCCGATAGATTTACAGACATTTGAATTTTGGATCTAAAGAGGGGTTGGGGCAACCGGAGGCGCCAAATTCATATGTTTGGGAAATGATTTACTACATAATATCATTACCCCTTTTCACAAAGCGTCCATCATCAAGTGCATGTTTTCGAACGTTTGGCTTATTTTGACTGCTTTTTGTAAATTCTAATCAGTGGGCTTGTATCTGCTCCTCCCTAGCCTGCCTGTCCACACTGCCAGCTGTTTGGCGTCTGTCCGCCACCGCCAGTTCCCACGGTCGTCCGCCTGCTCTTGAGCTGCAACTGCCTGCACAATGCACGTGATGACCCAGCCAGCGGAATCTAGAAAAATGCGACCATTCTCGCAGACAAAAGGGCACGTGTCTACACGAGCTGAGCCTAATAAACCCGAACTGTTACTCGTTAGGCAACGGTCACTGTTCACTTGTGTGGTTCAACGGTTGTGTGCGAATAATCAGCGTTATTAAAAGTACTAGCGAAATCTATACGTAGAAATAATCGTAGTGGAAACTAACAATTGCCAGACAGGTAAAGAGGAATACAGATTTTTTTTTATTTTTTATTTTTTATGGTGTAATAGTCCAGTCAGATATCCCACAAATGACAAGAAACTTGATATTAAAATGCTAATTATTGTATGCTTATGGACACACCTGCAACCTGACATAGTCATCATGTTTCGGTGGTGTAATGGACAGCCGCGGTGGAGTAGCCGAGCGGTCTAAGGCGCCTCGCTGCGGAGCGCGCGGTTGCTCGCGTGGAGGTTCGAGTCCTCCCTAGGGCATGGGTGTGTGTGTTTGTCAGTAGGTTAGTTTTCCTAGGTTTCAGTAGTTTGTAAGCTACGGACTGATGACCACGCAGTTTGGTCCGATAGATTTACAGACATTTGAACGTTTTTGTAATGGACAGCTTTAGGGTTCTCTGAGGCAGAGTGCGTAAGGTAGTCTCTTCGTAACATGCCGTAATTTATTTATTTTTTCCCATTGTAGTGATGGAAAACTTATTTTTCGCCTTTCTTGTTGTTGTTTGTTAAGCTTAACGGACTTAACTACGGGATCATCAGTCCCTAAACTTACAAACTACTTATGAACTATTATGAACTACCTACCTAAGGACGGCACAAATATCCAGGCCCGAAGGGGGATTCGAACCCCCGACCGTAGTGGTCGTGCAGACCGTGACTGAAGCGCCTCAGTCCCCTCGGCCACCGCGGCCGGCACGCCTTTCTTATCAATGAGTATAATACAAGAATGTTCTACATTATTTTAGTTATCTATATTTCGGTCAAGTATTACGTAATGCAGCGGTAGTGTAGTGTGCTGATGTGACGTTAGTATTTGCTGATCGGGTGACAGTACACTTGCACCTTTTCATGTCAGTAACTTCATATCAACACAAATGTTTCATTATGAAAAGCCCTCTCTAACAGTATATCTTATTTACTGAAAACACAAGACGTACATACAAGAACCTGTCAACTGTAGAGCAGGAACAGCATTAATTACGTACTTCTTTAGAGATGACAAAGACAATATCATTCCATGTGGTTGAGTTTTCAAAGAGTATATGCTTCTTGACGCTGTCGCGTCGTTCAAATATCTAGGCGTAACATTACAGAGCGATATGAAATGGAACGAGCATGTAAGGACAGTTGTGAGTAGGGCGGACAGCCGACTTCGGTTAATTGGGAGAATTTTGGGAAGATGTACTTCACCTGTAAAGGAGATCGCGTATAAAACGCTTGTACGACCACGTCGTTTTGCTCAAGAGTTTGGGACCCGCAGCAGATCAGTTTAAAGGAAGACATAGAGGCGGTTCAGAGACGAGCAGCTAGTTTTGTTACCGGTAGGTTTGACCAATGCGCGAGTGTCACGGAAATGCTCCGGCAACTCGATTGGGGATCGCTGGAAGAAAGACGACGTTCTTTTCGTGAATTTCTGTTGAGTAAATTTAGAGGGCCGGAATTTGAAGCTGAGTGTAGTACGATCTTGCTGCCGCCTACTTACATTTCGCGTAAAGATCACAAAGACAAGATAAGAGAAATTAGGGCTCGTATGGAGGCATATAGGCATTCTTTTCTCCTCCTTCAATTTGGGAGTGGAATAGGAAAGGAAATGCCTAGTAGTGGTACAGTGTACCCTCCTCCACGCACCTTACGGTGAATTGCGGAGTATGTATGTAGATGTAGATATAGCTAACTTAGCAATGCGGTTCAACGTCTTGTTGATTGTATTGTTGCTTTTCACAAAAGTTCCACTTCTATATCTTCTCGAGTTGACAAAATAATTACTGCAGAATTGCAACAAAACCACGTACAACATTGTCACCTTTGATTTATTACAATGTCCTCTGCACCAAAAGTTAATTATTTCTAACCTTTCTCCTTTCCTTCTCTCCTCAGAAGGTATATTAGCAGACTGCGAACCCAAGTGTGAAGTCTGCTCTTTCGAACGAGCAGATGTTGTTGTTGTTGTTGGCTATTAAGGATACACTAAACAGCTAGATAATTAGTCTCGAAAGAACAGACAACACACCAATACGTATGCAGTATATAATAATCACTACTATAGTACGGTGCAGTATATGTACCGTTGTTATGTTGACAACGCAGTCAATAAAGAGGTTTGGTGGTCCAATGCTTTCAGTTACATTTACTAGGGACATTGTTGATTTTTCCCTAACAGTACTGTATTATGCTTTTGCATGTTTTGAGTGTACTTGAGTGAAACGGCTTCGAATCGAAAGAAAGTTGTTGTTTCGAGAGACAAAAAGCTGGAAGAACGTAACAGAATGGACAAAGAAGAACTATTGAAAAACATGGAAAAATGTTCTGAAAAATGCTAAGATCGCTGTTTTTCACCGGTTTCGACAATGCTAAGCAGTGGTACGCGGGGCAGCTGTATAGTCTCTGCTGCTCACAATCAGTGCAACATGTGTGATTGAAATGTTTTTTATGTGTGACGTGCTTCGCCTGAGTTTAATTATGACAAAGCATATTTACATAAAGTTCAAAACAAGAAGAAGCCATCCTTTGTCACGTACAAACTGGGTACACATTTTCGGCTTAGCCCAATCGCAGTTGACGTCATATATCCTGTGAATATAATGACATTGCGTTTGCCGAAATTGTCCCACTCATGCTTAAATTTAGAGCCATACAACTGATTGTTTCTCAGCGCCTCTTCCGCGCCCTTTCTATTCATCCTCGTGGCTGATAATCCAGCATTACCACTCGTCTGTTAGCAGCTCCTGCAGCTTAGGCTGAGCTTGCCACCGCCCCCTGCTCTTCTCAGAGTGATCAGTCAAATGGGACGACGTGGCACTCGGCGCAAGACCGGCAGAAAGCTGGCAAGGCGAGGTTTTTCGCCTGTCTGCTGTGTAGTGTACCCTGGTGGACTGAAGTATTCACGTATCAAGATATACTCGTATCCTCCATATGTGCATTTCATCCTCACCCCTCTCCCTATCCATCTCTTCGCTTCTCCCCACCACCTCTTTCTTTGTTCATCTGACCCTACCTTCCCTTCTTTATGTGCATTTCCATGTCCTCCAGCTACTCTCCTCCTCCCGTCTACGTCAGTTTCCTCTTCCTTCTTCTTCTTAAAACTTTAACACTGAGCCTTGTAAGTTATGTTCAAAATCTTGTATGTACGAAATTTCTTGACAGAATACTTCTGTCACATATTTGCGTTGTTATACGTGCGTTTCCCTATGTGTGATTTTTGTCACATTATAAGGAGTTACTTAAATTTCATAATAAGAAAACATTGTTATAAAAACTTCCAAAAAGTTACAGGTAATGTGTCCCAGTTTTGAATTTTACCTCAGAACAAGAATAGATGTTGAAATGTCTTTCGTACGCGGTGGAGTAGCCCAGCGATCTAAAGCGCCTCGCTGCGGAGCGCGGTTGCTCGCCGTGGAGGTCTCCCTGGGGCATGGGTGTGTGTGTTTGTCCTTAAGTTAGTTTACCTAGGTTTAAGTAGTTTGTAAGCTGCGGACTGATGACCACGCAGTTTGGTCTGATAGATTTACAGACATATGAACATTTTTTTTTTCATAGACATGAACGTACGACAGGAGATTAAGAAAGTAAGGAGTAAACAAATACTATTTTTGAGACAAAATTACCAACGCCCATTTTTAAAATATCTACAGTGTGGTCGGAATTTCCCGTTACAAATTTCTAGGACTTGTAGAGGGTAGTGAGTACGTAACATTTTGAATAGGAACCCATCTCCGGAAAAGTATCGTTTCCGTTCCACGACAGTTTCAATTCAGATGATTATATCATCCAATCCTACTAGAGGAATGTAATTAGTAGAATGTAATTAGTAATGTAATTAGTAGAATTATTGCAATCAATTTGAAAAGAATGCTGAATCGTTCCGTTATTACTTACGCATATTCATTACAATTTACACCTTATGGTTTACATTAGTCGACAACAACAAGAATCTAGCATCTACGCCACCAGCAGCAAATTGCTGATGCAGTACAACAGCGGTTCGATGTGGCGACCATCAATGTCGTTACACACATTGTACCTCGGAAGCATGTTCTTTTCAAATTGATTGCAACATTGTACTGGGTCACGCCTAATTACATTGCTCAAGTAGGAGTGGATGAGAGAATCATCTGAACGGAAACAATACGTTTCCGGACGGGTTCCTATTCAAAATTGTATGTACTCATGTTTGTAAACGTCAGTTTCCGATCCCGCTGTATAGATACCAGAATGGTGCGCTTATTCGGTTAGGTGTCTCGACTGAAACTGAGGCGAATACCGGAACGTTGGTCGAAGCTGTGAAACAGCGGCAGGAAAGAGCAAAGTTCGTAGCGTGAACGATTACTTGGGTGGCGACGAATTTTACGACGCATAAAACGGGGAGCCGTCAATTAGACGAGGCGAGAGCGCTGACACGCGAGGGCTGCCACCTAGTTGAGTAAACAGGCCAGGCCCCGCCGAGAATGTGAAACAAATTTGTAGTTACGGCGCGTAATCAGAGCAGTAAAGCGACGCGTCACAGACAGTTTTGATTGCTTGCCGGGAGTCGTTAACATTTATGTGGAAGAGGCCGTGGGCCGGCTCCAGGGGTGCCCCAACTCTCAGAGGTTGTTACCGCGGCGCGATCACAAGCGCCGACAACTCACTCAACAGGCTACGGAGCGCGGAGGTCAGTGCACCGAGCAGCTAACGGGACCAACGTGGTGCCGTAGCACGACTTGACTGTGCAAAGATTCTCAAAGGATTCTTCAGCTGTTACAAAATTTAACTCGTAGCTGAACGAAGACAGCAGATTTGTTTTAACTTCATCATCATCACCACGACCGTCACCTTCCCGTAACGTCGTCTCATTCTATTTGGGTTTTCACTAACATGACAGAAAATACTGTAGGCGTGGTGGTACTTCCGTGCATGCTCATGCTACCAGATGATGATGATAATGATGATGATGATGATGATGATGGTGTGCCTTTTACGGCACCCAGTCCCCAACTCTTCGGTTGCACAGTGGTAGAGTGCCAGACTACAAATCCAAAGGTCGCAGGTTCGACCAACACCAATGAAAAAGAAGACCGCGGCGCACTTGAGCTACGTCACGCAGAACAGGTCGTTCCTGAATGGCTGGCCGCTATGGCGTAGTGTGTTGTGCCCCAGCGGGCGGCCATTCAGGAACGACCTGATCTTCGTGACGTAGCTCAAGCGCGCCGCGGCCTTCTCTTTCGGTGGTGTTGGTTCTATCCCCGCCAGGTCCAGGTATTTTTATCTGTCACTTTACACTTCTTTCACCTCTGGCAGTATTACTCATGTGAAAAATACCGAGTAGCACCGTGGTTCAGAATCCACGTTAAACTGTAGGCTGGGTAAGTCACTTCGAAGGTCGGAGGAAGGCAACGGCATACCACCTCCAAACCATGCCTAGTAAAGCACTGTGATGTTCAAACCAATCTTCGGATTGTTGACTGCGTTACCTTTTTTCAGACCCTCACTGGGGTTTTGTTCGGCCTGCCTATTGCACGTCTTTTTATCGACGCCGCTTCGGAGATTTGCGTGTCAATGCACTGCCAGGCACTTAAATGTGATTTGCAGAGGATCCCATGTAGATGTAGATGTAGAATGATGAGGAGGACTATACAACACTCAGTCCCAGAGCTGAGAAAATCTCCTACCCAACAGGAAATCGAACCCGAGCCTGCGCGTGGCAACCCACCACACTCCCCACTAGACGACATGAACATTAATGTACACCTGATACACAAAATGATTATCCTGCAATAGCTGCATGCCGGCCGCGGTGGCCGAGGAGACTAAGGCGCTCCAGTCACGGTCTGCACGGCCACTACGGTCGGGGGTTCGAATCCCCCCTCGGGCATGGATATTTGTGCCGTCCTAGTTCGTAAGTAGTTCATAAGTAGTTTGTAAGTTTAGGGACTGATGACCCCGTAGTTAAGTCCCATAGACTATACAAACATTTGTAAAACATTTTTTGTAATAGCTGCATATTGTATTAGGTGACTTTTTGCAAGTTATGAGTACCTTTGAAAAAGATAATTTGGATGCCAAGGCTGGAAAATATTTTTATTTATTATAATCCACCGGTTTCGTCAGTTGCTATCAACAGGAAATCAACAAGATATTTACATCAAAGCCAATAAGATGGCATTTTTACTTCGTACAGCAACGTCTAATTTACAATAACATAATGTGATTGTTTCTAAAAGCCCTTCCATTTTACATCATGTAGTAGGTATACTTTTAATTAATCTTTAACTGTTAAAAATGAGGAAATTCTTTGGTTACAGACTGTAACAGTATGTACAGTTGACATTATTGGAAAAGACGAAAATTTATCAAAAAACTTCAGGTTTTAATTCTAGTTTATCATACACTGATTCTACAATCTTGCATTGTAGTTTTTTTTAATCAAATATTGTAGAATCAGTAGTATGATAAACTAGAATTAAAACGGAAGTTCTTTGATAAACTTTCATTTGTTCCAATAATGTCAACTGTACATATTGTTAGAGTCTGTAACCAAAGAATTTCGTCATTTGTAATAGTTAAAGATTAATTAAAAGTATACCTATTACATGATGTAAAATGGAAGGGCTTTTAGAAACAATCACAATATATTATTGTAAATTGGACGTTGCTGTACACAGTAAAAATGTTATCTCATTGGCTTTGATGTAAAGTACCCTAATGATTTCCTGTTGTTTGCAGTAACTGCTGAAACCGGTAGAATATAACAAATAAAAATATTATGCAGCCTTGGCATAAGAATGATTTTTCAAAGTACTTCACGGCTGTATGTTGCCAACTAAAAACATCATGAGTATCTGTATAAAAGAAAAGGAAATGACATAAATGCTTCATTGTTGAGGAGAGAACATATGTTTGTACAAACTAACGAAATGTTTCCGGCAACTATCTACGTGATCATTACAATAATGAACACTGAGGCTTTAGTGCTAATCAGAGCCGAGATATCAATTCGTGAAATGTCATGGTTTGTTCTCTTCGAAGCGGCATGTTCTGAAATGAGAACAGACAGCCATCACAGTGAACGTCACGCCCCACTGACGGATCGACATCTCAGCTCCAATTAGCAGCAGCAACGTCGAAGATTATTACCATCATAATGCATACGTGTCTTTCGGTGTTGGTGACGTATTGTTAGTTAGCATAATATTGCGCCAAAAATATTCTGTTTACTTCACAGCGCAAGATTTGTAAGATTTTCCGCAGGTGTTCTTCCTAAGTTGGCTGACAATTCTTTTACGGGTTAATAGCCATTTAAAAGTAATTGTATTAATGTATTCTTCGCGGTTATTGTTCTTTTGAAGTAAAAGGAATCACTGCTTAAGTATTTTGGTGTAATAAAACAAACATTATTTTAGCAAAAAAAGTGAAATAGCTCTCTCCCGTTACCGCGTACAGTTTAGTCCCTATTATTATCTATCCATTTCATTTTCGTTTTGATGTAGCGTAATACTTACGATTATCAGATATGTGTGTCCTACAGTTAAATAATTTTTGAGCTTAGTAGACTGATATATTAGGAAACTGCATTCGCAAAATGAGTTACATATGGTGTTCGTAGAAAAGATGTAATTAATTACAGCATCATGCATGATAGAGCAGATTGTCATGAATTTGTTTCCGATGTCATATGTCATGAAATATAGATCATATTGTGACATAATTTCGAAGATAGATGACCGAGCGAGGTGGCGCAGTAGCAACACACTGGACTCTCATTACCAGGCATGGTCCTCTTTGGAGGTGGTAAGCCGTTATCTTCCTCCGACCTTCGAACTGACAGACCCAGCCAGTTATAGGGAGATCTACAGTTTAACGTGGGTTTAGAACCACGGTGCTTCTCGATGTACTAGATGTTTTTCACATTAAGAACACTGCCAGAGCTGAAAGTGGAAAGTGACAGATAAAAATCCTCGGATCTGGCGAGGATTCGAACCCAGGATCGTCGTATTTAAAGTCTGGCACTGTGCTACCGACCCGCACCCTGATAGTTGAAATCCACCTCCGATTATCCTGATTTAGGTTTTCCGTAATCTCCCTAAATCATTCCAGGAAAATGCCGAGATGGTTCCATATAAAGGGCACAGCCGATTTCGTGCCCCATCTTTACAGACAGAGCTTACGCTCGGATGTTTGGGTAATGACCACGGTGTCGACTGGACGTTAAACCCTAAGCGTGCATCCTTCCTTCGAAGGTAGATGATGTAGTATATGTGCATAGTGTCTACAAAATATAACCTCTAACAAATTTAGAAGAATAGTCCTATAACATTAACGTAGATGAACTGTACTTCGAAATAGTTACCAGCCATAACTACTAACTACTAAGCTCTGCGATATATGTCCTGGAAACTTCCCTCGAAGTCTTGCTTTGGGATGGTGTTCAAAGGCCTCGTCATATTTCGTTGGATGTCAATAATATCATCAAAACTCTTTCCTTTCAAAGCGAGTTTGAATCGATGGAATAGAAAGATATGAGATGGATTGATAGCCGGCGAGTATGGTGGATGTTCAAGTTGCACAAAAAATAGCCGGTTCTCAATCCTCCAGACTTCTTCCTACTCTCTCGACTCGAACCCATTTATAAAGGAGAGATTTGACGATATTCCTCACATCCAACGAAACGTGACGAGGTTTATGAACACCATCCCAAAGCAAGACTTCGAGCAGAGTTTGCAGGACATGTATCGCAGAGTTCAGCGATAAATAGTTGTAGGAGGTGACTATCTAGAAGGACAATAGGGGGTAACTGTAGTTCATATTTTCCACGATTGTTTCAAAAGCCCCATAAATAAACGGTATTACAGGATAACATCGATTTTGTGATCTTGTGGCACCTCCTACAGGTTAATGAAATCAAAAATCAATCTGTTCCTGATGTTACTTCTCTATTTTGTTGTATCCTTTCGTGATTGAAGGACAGGAAGAAGAGGACGGTATAGTTATGTTCCCAAGATGGTTAATAGCATACAGGGTGTCCCATTTATCTTGACCACCCAAAATATCTCCGGAACAGCAGCAGATATTGCGAAACAACTTTCAGCAGTATCAATTTCAGACAGCGGCTCATGTATGTAAATATTATGAAACATTCTGAAACGAAAGTATATGACGTTTTTTAACGCAAACTTGTGTGTTTTTAAATGGGCATCCTGTGTTATTTCATCAGCAATCTGTAGCATGACAGTCACGTAAACAATGGCGTTGAATGCATCGCAAAAATGTTCAAATGTTTGTGGAGTCTATGGGACATAACTACGGAGTCATCAGTCCCTAAACTTACAAACTACTTATGAACTAACTAATCCTAAGGACGTCACAAATATCCATGCCCGAGGGAGGACTCGAACCCCCGACCATAGTGGACGTGCAGACCGTGACTGGAGCGCCCCATCCCCTCGGCCACCGCGGCCGGCAATGCATCGCAATACACCAATTACATCCAGAGATAATGCGATGCGAAGTTGACGTTAGCGAAACACGCGGCTAGCCACCACCACCTAGAGAGAAGGCCGCTGCGCTCTCGTGTGACGTCAGGAAGAGTGGGTTACACCAACACCACCTAGAAGACAAGGCCTTACAACAGGCCGTGCCTACGTCACACTTAGAGGCCCCGGCCGCCATCTGACTGGCCGACCGCTGCGCGGCGGTGGGCGTGCCCCAGCCAACAGCCAGTGAGGTGGCGGCCGGGGCCTCTAAGTGTGACGTAGGCACGGCCTGTTGGAAGGCCTTGCCTTCTAGGTGGTGTTGGTTACACGCGCATAGCTGACTCGCTAGCCGCGGTGGAGTAGCCGAGCAGTGTTGCGATGAGAGTCGGACGACTCAAGGCAGCGGCAGAAAGATGTCGAGACAAGCGGACCGAAGGACAACGGATATGAACCACTCATAAGATGAACTCGTCTCGCCATTAAAGCTATTGCCTTTGTACTTTGAACAGATTTAGATTTTATGGCAATCTAGTGACATATATATGAGTAGTCTGAAAATATTCGGAGAAATAAAAGAGAAATGAGGGTTGGAAAAGGAGCTGTATTGGCCTCTAGGGTTTTGGAAATAAAAAATGTGACCGGTGGTTAATAATTTTTTTTGTTTAGGTGATCCCACAGGTGTAAGGAATTGCATGACAACGTTAGTGTAATATTTTCATTAAATTCATTCATACAAATACAGTCCGTTTTGTGGCGCGACATAAAAATTATCTTAGTTTATATGAACAAAGATAAATATTGTGGTGTACCATTTAGATACAAATGTCTCGTGTACGGTATGGATGACATTTCGAGATTCTAAAATCTTTTTGTTTTCCAGATTCCCTGGAAGATGGTTTAGGACAGAATTACATAGATTATAACAAAACAGCAAACAGTCTTACAACTGATACATTTAACAAGTTACAGAAAAATCTTTTGTTTGGTATGTGTTTGCTATTTTTGATCTCCCTTGGAAAAAATTCCAACTGTACGTTTTCGAACACTGGGACTTATTTCAAAGGCAATACAGAAGGTGAATCCAATCAGTTAAAATAAAAAAAAATAAAATAAAATAAAAATAAAAAAAAGCCTGAGGCGAAGAGATGCAAGCTGCATCAGGAGTTTCAGATAAACACACTGCTGGTCATATAAACAGCGCCGCAATCGTAAATAAGAAAATAAAAGAACAATTACCTTTGCGTCACTGCGTTTTATTTTTATTTATTTATTTATTTTTTCAGCTGCGCTGATAGATTTGTTGAATCGGTTGTAGGATTTTCTCTGTATATCACTCTCTGCAAGTTCCAATTCATGTGCAAACTGGCTGACATTTAATCTAAACTCAAGTATGAATTTCGTGTCGACATTTAAAAGGTACCTGTTAATAAAAATGTTTTAACAGATTTCATGGTCATGTGTCACAAAAAAGAATCAATATATAGAAAACCCTAACCGTTAAAATCTGCAATGACACAATGAAGTACACGGCAAAGTGAGGAAATAAATAACCAAAACTTCCATCCCTCTGGAGAAAACACACACAGCTCCATGAAGTCGCATGTAGAATTAACACTAAAACAGCCATTGATGATGGTTCGCAAATAAAGAAGCGAAACGCTTTTCATGTAGTTGCAATAGACAGAAATAAACCTCCTTAAATGTTAAATACTGTTTAATTACTACTTCGTTTCATCGTAAAAAAACTATAGTTATTTCTGTATACATGTAGATAAAAAAAGCTTTGAGTATTAATGATTGTGTAAAACCTGAATTCCTTCCCAGGATATCATTTTAAAAAAAGGGTTCAATATCTTCAACAGTTTATAAGATGTGATGACTGTTACCTCCGCACAATTCAGGTTGCACGTGGAGAGAACTGGTGCGCTAGTCGAGACGCTCCCGCACCATAGATATATGAGCCAAAATCTCGAAAACGGAGACAGGTATCGTCCTGCTCTCAACGTTAAAAATAATTTCGAATTATTGGCTTCATTTCATCCGCAACAATGTATGACCTAAAATGAACAATACGCAAAGTAGCCAGCGACTACATTTTTCGATGTAAACACTTGAAGTGTAATGCAATAGGTTACTTAAAAAATAAGTATCTGAATAACTATAAGGAATTTTGAGAAAATAGACACTTCGTTATCAAGCTGGGATATGAAATTACAATATATGCAAAATCCAGTTTTTTTGCGTGTTAATTTCCTCAAACTTGACGGAGATGCAAAAAAAGTGAAAAAAAAAAAAACACGCACAACCGAAAGTAGTGCCTTTTTTTAATTTTTTAAAGTAAAACGAGAATCTGTAACGAAGAACTAAATGCGGGAACTGATGTAGCTTTGCTTCTTTAACATGCAGTATTTTTTACAGAAAAAAAAAAAAAAAAAAAAAAAAAAAAAAAAAAATCGGAAATTTTATTTTCGTCATGAATTTCGCGAGTCACCGAACAGAGCCGCGCCTTGGTAAACGGCAGCGGCTTGCGTCGTGCTGCCGACTCGACTCCGTCCGCCACGGCCAGAAAAGGGAGGGGGGCCGAGCCGCAATCGCAGTTAACAGCCGCGTCTTGGACAACCCACCGGCTCGGCCCCCCTCCCTTTTCCGGCCGTGGCGGACGGTGGCGAGTCGGCAGCACGACGCAAGCCGCTGCCGTTTACCAAGGCGCGGCTCCTGGTCGGCGACTCGGAAAATTCATGACCAAAATAAAATTTCCGATTTTGTTGCTGTAAAAAATACTGCATGTTAAGGGAGCAAAGCTACATCACTTCCCACATTTAGTTTTCGTTTCGATTCTCGTTTTCCTTCAAAAAATTAAAAAGCGTTACTTTCGGTTGTGCGTGTTTTCTTCACATTTTATTACATCTCTGTCGAGTTTGAGGAAACTAACAAGCGAAAAAATTTGGTTTTTGCATATCTTGTAGTTTCATACCCCAGCTTGATAACGAAGTGTATATTTTCCCAAAATTCCTCACAGTTATTCAGATACTTAATTTTTAAGTAACCTATTGCATTAAACTTGAAGTATTTACATCGAATAATGTAGTCGCTGGGTACTTTGCGAATTGTTCATTTTAGGTCATACATTGTTGCGGATGAAATGAAGCCAGTAAATCGAAATTATTTTTAAAATTGAGAGCAGGACGATACCTGTCTCCGTTTTCGAGATTTTGGCTCATATATCTATGGTGCGGGAGCGTCTCGACTAGCGCACCAGTTCTCTCCACGTGCAACCTGAATTGTGCGGAGGTAACAGTCATCACATCTTATAAACTGTTGAAGATATTGAACCCTTTTTTTAAATGATAGCGTGGGAAAGAATTCATGTTTTACACAATCATTAATTCTAAAAGCTTTTTTATCTACAGGTATACAGAAATAACTATAGTTTTTTACTATGAAACGAGGTATTAATTAAACAGTATTTAATATTTATGGAGGTTTATTTCCGTCTATTGCAACTAAATGAAAGGCGTTTCGCTTCTTTGTTTGTGAACCATCATCAATGGCAGTTTTTTAGTGTTAATTCTATGTGCGACTTCATGGAGCTGTGTGTGTATTCTCCAAAGGGATGGAAGTTTTGGTTCTTTTCAAAAATGTTTGTTAAGCTTATGGGACTTAACTACGGGGTCATCAGTCCCTAAACTTACAAACTACTTATGAACTACTTACAAACTAGGACGGCACAAATATCCATGCCCGAGGGGGGATTCGAACCCCCGACCGTAGTGACCGTGGTGACCGTGACTGGAGCGCCTCAGTCACCTCGGCCACTGCGGCCGGCATTGGTTCTTTATCACATCACATTGCCATGTACTTCACTTTGTCACTGCAGATTTTAACTGTTAGGGTTTTCTATATATTGATTCTATTTTTGTGACACATGACCATGAAAGCTGTTAAAACATTTTTATTAACAGGCACCTTTTAAATGACGAAACGAAATTCATACTTGAGTTTAGATTAAATGTCAGCCAGTTTGCACATGAATTGGAACTTGCAGAGAGTGACATACAGAGAAAATCCTAAACCGATTCAACAAATCTGTCAGTGCAGCAGATAAAATAAATAAATGAATAAAAATAAAGCGCAGTGACGCTAAGGTAATTGTTCTTTTATTTTCTTATTTATGATTGCGGCGCTGTTTGTAAGACCAAGAGTGTGTTTATCTGAAACTCCTGATGCAGCTTGCATCTCTCTCGTCTCAGGCTTTTTTTTTTCATTTTTATTTACTATTATTATTATTATTATTTCTTTTTAACTGATTGGATTCACCTTCTGTATTGGCTTTCAAATAAGTCCCAGTGTTCGAAAACGTACAGTTGAAATTTTTTGTAAGGGAGATCAAAAACAACAAACACATACCAAACAAAAGATTTTTCTGTAGCTTGTTAAATGTATCAACAACAGTTGTAAGACTGTTTGCTGTTTTGTTATAATTTATTTCATTCTGACCGATTTCTGTCCTAAACCATCTTCCAGGGGCTATGGAAACCAAAAAGATTTTAAAATATCGAAGATGTCATCCATACCATACACGAGACATTTGAATCTAAATGGTACACCACAACATTTATCTTTGTTCATATAAACTAAGATAATTTTTACGGCGCGCCAAAAAACGAACTGTATTAGTATGAACGAAATTAATGAAAATATTACATTAACATTTTCATGCATTTCCTTACACTTTTTGGATCATCTAAGCAAAAAAATTCGTTATCACCAGTCACTTTTTTTATTTCCAGATCCATAGAGCCCAATACCGCTCTTTTTCCAAGCTTTATTTCTCTTTTATTTCTCCGAATATTTTCAGCCTATACTTATATATGTCACTAGATTGCCATGAAATCTAAATCTGTTCAACGTACAAAGGTAATAGCTTAATGGCGAGACGAGCTCATGTGTTATGAGTGGTTCATATCCGTTTTTCTTCAGTCCGCTTGGCTCGACATCTTTCTGCCGCTGCCTTGAGTCGTCCGACTCCCATCGCAACACTGCTCACTGGTGCAGCCCTGCGATTGTCGCCGCATCAGCCGCGCGCCGCACTCCAAACTCAAAGTGCGCATGCGCGAGCAGCCAGCCTCTGACGTCACGAGCCGATCCATCGCAGCCGCAAGCAGCAATCGCGCCTTGGACAACCCACCTTTAACAGCGTCTCGCTGCGGAGCGCGCGGTTGCTCGCCGTGGAGGTTCGAGTCCTCCCTCGGGCATGGGTGTGTGTGTGTGTGTTTGTCCTTAGGTTAGTTTACCTTAAATAGTTTGTAAGGTACGGACTGATGACCACGCAGTTTGGTCCGATAGATTTACAAAACATTTGAACATTTGACTCGCTACTTCGGCATAGTGGACCGTGCCACAGCGGCTACCCAGTCAGCTATGCGCGCGCAACGTACTCTGCCTGACGTCACACGAGAGCGTCGCTGTTTTCTTTAGGTGGTGTTGGGCTAGCGCACGTCCTGAGCAGCATGGGGTACTCGTTTGAGGATGTGCGCTAGCCGCGCGTTCCACGATTTTAAGCCTCAGCTTCGCTTCGCAATATGTCGGGATGTAATTGGCGTACTGCGATGCAATCTACGCTGTTGTTTATGTGATTTATCATTTTATAGATTGCCGATGAAATAATACAGGGTGTCCATTTAAAAACACATATTTACATTCATGATCCCCAGCCTGACATTGGTACCGTTGAAAGTCGTTTTACAATAGCTGTTGTTGTTACAGATACATTTCGTGTGGTCAAGATAAATGTGACACCCTCTTTATATCTCACACATTTCGTTCATACCACATGACATATGTATAATATGAGAATTTCCAAAGGTACAAAAAGAGTACGGAGATGTCAATGCGCGAACGGACAGAAAAGAAAGTAAAAATACATAGAATGAAGGAGATTTGAACATGGACCTCCAGCGTCGCAGTTCATCTCCACAGAACAACGACGTTGCATATCTATCACTTTGAGCATTAACTGTTTTTATTTCCTTTTTCGTTCCACAGTTCCATACTATTTTTTACTATTTTGGTGCTTGATCTGTGTTTAGTTCCTGATGGGCTATCCGCTGAGTCATGTTACTACAAAATCTGTTGGTGTCCGATGGGGAGCTTACCTAGTAACTGTGGCACTAAATTTTCTGTTAGACCTACAAATACATTACGGGCGAGTTGCACTTGTGTCCCCGTTTGCATAAGACGTAGTGTAGTTGCGCTGCATCTGCTCTGGGTGGTGCGCTCTGCAAGGTATCAAGTGTAGGCGGCGGCCTGATACAGCTTGTCTCTGTTTGTTGCAGGTGAGTGGCGCGGAGGATCAGCAAACATCCTGGGAAAGGCGATCAGGCGTTCTGGCGGCGCACCAGGTAAGACCGCTGCTCGCCGGTCGCCGCTCCCTGTCCGAGGGCAAAGGGCGCACCGACGCGTCTCAAGAATTCGTACAGGGCAACACTGCGGGCAGGGTCTCTCCGATCTACTACATACTTTCAATGTCTGCCTGCCAGTACCAGGAAAACGCAGCCCTCAGGAAAAGAACTGTATTGTATAAGAAGATTTATGAGCGCTGCACTATATCTAACGTTTCAACCATCAGTGGCGGACAAAGGCTGTTGGAGGCCCCCTCCTCCCGGTACACGTATTACTGTGAAAAAGAATTGGAGGCCCCCCAAGACAAGAGGCACGGGGCAGTTTAAAAATGTAGCTTTCGAGATTTTGAGTCCCCAGTAGAACAAGATGCCAAGGGCGCTCAATAAAATAAAATGAAATAATAATAATAATAAATAAAAAAAAATACTTGCCGAGGTATTTGGAGGCCCCCATAAGACCAGAGGCCTTGGGCCGTCCGCCCCCTCTTAGTCCGCCACTGTCAACCATTTTAGTGGAGCTTCCAGTGATTGAGTGTGAATCGCGTAACTCTTACAAGTGCCCAATCACTTGTTTGACACCCTTGTTAAACTTTTACAGCAAACTCTACGTTTACTGTCATAAGAAGTGTTAATTAAGAGCATCAGTAATAATTTTTTGCTACGATCGTGATGTATTTTATAATTTCTTTTTTTTTTATTTACACATAACTGGTTTCAAGAAATGAGGTGCCATCTTCACATCTTTTTGAATACGTTGTAAGGCCCCGATGGTCCCGACATAAGTCGGTTTTGCTGTAATATTTCGTACATATGTAAACTGGCCACAGATGTATATTGTGAGTGGCACAGAAATCTTTGGAAGTTCGATTGTAGAGTAAGCGGTCTGGCTGCGAGAGAGGGCAGTCAGTAGAAAATCCGTTGCGAGCTGAGTTGCGAAGAGCTAGCTGTTGGGTGAGGTAGTGCGAAGACGCTGTTGGAGAAGGCAGTTGTTAATTATCTGTTGCAGCACGCCATTATTGTAATGCATGATATTAACTTAATTTTCTGAAATATTTCTACTTCATATTTCTTTAAGAATACATAATTTCTAATATTCAATTTGCGTTCTGCGTTCTTATTTGGGCAGGGTCGCCAAGTGCAAGGTATCCAGACAAATTTTATATAAATAAATAAAATTTAATAAAAATTTGCAAGGTATCTGGAATAGATTAATGTTTAATGGAAACTGATCAGCACTAAGTACTTGCAAAACTGAACTTTTAAAAACCGAACAATGTGGTGACTACGACCACCGAGGTAAGCCTTAGAGCCGGCCGCGGTGGCCGAGGTGACATTCCGGCTTGGGCCGTCGTGGAGGGCGGTTGTGCTTACGCTGTGCTCCGTCGCTGCTCACGTCAAGGCAAGTTTACTGTTCATTCTGACAGCGGAATCTTGTGTCTTCGTGTTACTGGGTGATATATTCTCTACTAACGTATTCGTCTGGTGTTTGTGGCTGGGATTTGGTCGTTTTGTTTATAATATGAATTTGTTTTGAATATGGCTACGATTTTAAGGAGATATACTTTAAAGTTTACTTTTGAACGTGGAATTGTGAAACCTGCTGCATATGAAGTTCATAGATTCCTTATTGAACAAGTTAAGATTCCATTAGACGAACTTTACGGAATTAATCTGTCTCAGCTTGCGCCTGTATTTTTTGTAAAACTTTTGAATGTTGATCTGTGTCTGCGTATTGTAGAAGAAAGTGGAGGGACGATGAAATTTTTGCGTTCTGATGGTAATGTGATTGATGTAGAAGTTTCCTTTGGCGGTATGGGTTTGCGCACTGTGCGCGTATTTGAACTACCATTTGAAATTCCTTGCGAGCACGTACGCGAAATTCTGAGTGCCTACGGCCGTGTTCTGTCTGTTCATGAGGAAAAGTGGGGGAACAACTTTCCGTGCCCCGTACTGAATGGCGTGCGTCAAATAAAAATTGATTTGATGAAGCACATACCGTCCTTTATCAGTGTGTCAGGCTATCGTGCACTTGTGATATACGACGGACAGCCCAGGACGTGTGCCATTTGTAATTCGACGGAGCACTACCGGGCGGAGTGCTCGCGCCGTCGGGTGGCTCAGCTGCCTCCCGGCGACTAGGTGACGCGCGCGCCTGGCGTTGTAAACATGCCCCTGTCGTATGCGGCGGCTGCCGCTGCGGTGGCGGCGCCGCCTCCCGTGACAACAAGTGTCGTGCAGGACTCGGCCACCGAAGGCGCTACAGAGGCCGTGCTTCAAGTTGACTCCACCGACTCTACCCGGAGCGAGGCTGAATTACCACAGGTGCAACAGGAAGAGCACGTCACCCCCGCGGATGTGACTGTTTCTCACCAGGCTGTGGTTGACCAACAACCGTCACAGCAAGTGAATGAAACCTCTATGGAAACGGCTTCCAGTCCTTTGACGACCCATGACGTTGTACAAAACATGGAAGTTGAACACATTGTATCTGTACCCTGTAGTTCTCCTCCGATGAAAAACGAAAAGAGGAGGATTGCACACCCGGAAGCGGAAACTGAAGCTCCCAAAACTCGGGAGAAACTTCAGGAAATCAAGAAGAAACACAAGAAGAGGAGAAATGACGGAACAGACGAAAATAAGGAATTGTCCGATAGTTCTGCGTATAGTCAGGACAAAGAAGATAACAGTAAAGCTGGTTCTCACAGAACGCGTGCTCGACGAAAAGGTGTAGACATCGCAACAGCCACCGATTTTGGTCAACGGGTACGGATGTCTGAGAACCAGGAGAAAGGTGACTCGACGGCTAGAATGGACTGGGTGACTGAAATGGAACAAGAGAATAAACGTCCAGCGTCAGCTACTAGTGTTAATCTCCTGTGGTCTCTGGGAACACAAATGCAGAACGACTCCAAGAACTTCACCTAGAATCCTTGCGATAAGTCGCACTCGATGGCGGTTCTGTGTTCATTGTTACTTGATGAATCTGACGTTTGACATCATACTCGTGTTTATGACTAGCCTTTGTGGTCCTTGACTATGGCACACCGATTGCAGATAACGACACAAACGTATAATATATTGACCCTCAATATCAACAGGATCTCGAATCCATTATAATTATCGGCCTTGAAAGATTATTTATACCAATCTGACACTGACATTGCACTGTTGCAAGAAGTACTCGTCAATGAATTTCAATTTCCAGGCTGTACCGAAATTGTAAATGTGGCGTTAGAGAATGAGTGTGGAACGGCAATTTTAGTTAAAAATGGAATACCTGTAGAAACTCTGTGTCTCTTAGAATCCGGCAGGGGAATATCCTGTAAAATTTTTGAAACAACTGTAGTAAATATCTACGCACCCTCTGGCAACAATGCCAGAACTGCTAGAGCTAGCTTTTTCATGGCAGAAATCGTTCACCTACTAAAAGATAATCCAGAAAATCTAATTATTGCAGGAGATTGGAACTGTGTCTTGAACCCCAAGGATCAAACCCCAAACTTTAATTTCTCCAAAGAACTGAATGACTGTGTCCGTGATCTACGTCTAAGCGATGCTTGGGAAGTGCTATACCCATGGTAAAATTTACGCACGTTACCAATGTTTCTGCTAGTAGAATTGACAGACTGTATGTTTCTGACAGCCTAAGGCAGTGTGTAACATCTAT
Source organism: Locusta migratoria (assembly GCA_026315105.1). Taxonomy (NCBI): domain Eukaryota; kingdom Metazoa; phylum Arthropoda; class Insecta; order Orthoptera; family Acrididae; genus Locusta; species Locusta migratoria. The sequence continues at coordinate 213,945,281 of CM048744.1, read as the reverse complement.
CGACGCGATACCTGCTAGTTTTTCTGATCACAGTGGGGTACTTTGCAGTATCAATCTCGTCCGGCAAAAAACGTTCTGGGCACAGGGTCTATGGAAACTGAATGTGAGTGTTCTTAACGACACAGAACTAAATGAATGTGTACGACTGACTTGGGTAGCGTGCCTCAGGGCGCGCCCAAGATACGGTTCGGCAATTGAATGGTGGACCAAACATGCTAAAAAGAAACTACGAATGATGTTGATTCAGTATGCGAAAGAAAAGGCCACATATTTCAAGGACACTATATAATTTTATTATACCTGTCTCAGAGAACTTTACGATCGTCCTGTTTTATCTGATGAGCACTTCATGCAAATAAAGAAAATCAAGGCAATTTTAACACTACTGAAAAGGAAACAGCTCGATGGTTTGAAGGTCAGGTCTAGGTCGCAGTCAACTGTAGCAGAGGAAACTGCTTCTCTGTACCACATCATCAGACAAACTAAACAGAAGGAAGACTTTTTTGGAGAAGCTGCGAGCTGCAAACGGTGAAGTCCTATCTGAACAGCGAGCAATAATGGATGAAATTCACCGATTTTTTCAGGACCTATACACAGCTACTGATTTCAATGAGGCATCTGCTGCAACATTGCTGGACAGTACAGACGCTATTGTCACAGCTGATGACAATAGAGGCTTACTAACAACCTTTTCTAGCGACGAACTGCTGGACATCATAAAAACTTCTCCACTGAATAAGACTCCTGGTCCTGACGGAATACAAGTGGAATTTTATAAAAAGTATTGGAATGTGATTGGCGACGCGTTTACTGACGTTGTAAACGAAGTTATTACTGGTGACTTACCACCCGAATTTAAAGAAGTCGTTATGGTGATGGTTCCCAAAGGGCAGGGGATGAAAGACGTGCGCAAACTGCGGCCACTGTGTCTACTGAACACTGACTATAAACTCGCTGCTCGTGCATTGAAAGCCCGCTTGACAGTTGTTCTGAAAAGAGTGATTGGAAGTGATCAGACGGCTTTACCTCATAGGAGTATAGTGAAAACCGTCAGTGAATATCGTGACACTATTTCCATCTTTTCGGCGACTAAAGTTAAGGGATCTTTATTTTTTATTGACTTTGCCAATGCGTTTGATAGGGTTGACCTCCGTTACCTTTTTAAAACGATGACCACTATGGGATTTGGCAACACAATCTTATAATCATTAAAACATATGATCACGGGAATAACAGCGAAAATTCTTGTAAATGGACAACGCACGAAGAACATTGATATTATCAGGGGATTTACGCAAGGCAGTCCGCTCTCAATGCTGCTGTACATCATATCGATAGAACCTCTTGTCCGAAAATTAAATAACCACCTTGAAGGAATAACAATAATGTCTGTCAAGAAAGTAACCAATGTGTATGCTGATGATTTAGAAGCCATTGTCCGGAGTAATGACGACGTTCAACATCTAAGCGACGCGATTCAGATGTATTCAAGTGCCACTGGCGCGGTCGTCAATAAAACGAAAAGTTCGCTGCTCAGTTTAAATGGCTTTGAAGGAAATGTTTTAGACTGGATTACTACTACAGACCACCATAAGACCCTTGGCGTTAGATTTTATAACTGTCCACTCCGAATGACTTCTGCCAACTGGAAAGAAATGCTAGCAAAAATCAGAGGTTTAACAAGGGAACATAGAAACAGGGATCTAAATTTGATTCAGAGGGTTCAATTAATCAACTGCATTATCCTGTCTAAAGCATTTTATTTAGGTCAAATACTGCCTGTCCCATTAGGTATAGCAAAAAAACATTACAAGAGCCGTGTGTCAAGTGATTTGGCAGGGATGCATATTCAGAGTTGCAGCTAACACAGTGACCTTACCATATGGTGACGGTGGCCTCGGTCTTACAGACATTCGGCAGAAAACGATGAATTTATTTATCAAGAGGACACAAGAAATTCTCCGTAATAGCCCTGAGATTATTACGGCTCTACTCTTCAAAATGACAGAGCCAAAGAGATTAGCTGCCCCCGTCAATTACAAGCTGAACCATGTCAGGGAGTACTTCATTGAGGTTAGTTACAAGACGAATAGCCAGACAACAGGGGAACATAGTAATAGGCCACATCATCATGGCAAACCCCGGACGAGTGCTGTTAGAAACAGAATGGAGAAGAAATATCCTACAAAAGATTGGTGCTCTGTCTGGAGGAATATCAGCAGCAAACTTTTACCATCGGAGGTACGTTCCACGTGGTATCAGGTTGTCAATGCAATTATAGCAACGAACGAGAGACTGAGTATTATAGGCAAGGCTAATTCCAATTTATGCACCACCTGTGGACGTGTAGATACGTTACTTCACAGGTTTACCTGCTCGGGCTACAGTGACCTATGGACAAAAGTGAAGCAGCAGGTGGCGTTCCTCCAAAGAAATGACGGCAGATTCATCACCACAGAAGAATTACTTATACCGGATACGACATACTTCCCACGACAAAAAAACAATACGATAATGTGGATATTCGGACATTTTGTGCACTTCGTAATTCATCGAAGTTTCCAGAACAACGCTGAGGATTATAGTAGTTATACGGCAATGGAGTATCACAAACAATTGAAGAATAAAAATTTCAAGAAGAATTTCGGTAACATGTTGCAAATAGTGTTCCAAAAGGAAGGTATAGGATAAAATATGTTACGCTAGAGGAATACAGCCAGTTGAACTCCAAGAGATAAATGTTTTAACTCTTACATAATGGAACAGAAGAATCAATATACATTTTTGTTATTATTATTATTATTATTATTATTTGATTATTATTATTTTACTCCTGACTAACAACTCCTTAGTTCAACTAACGAGAAGAACAATTACTAGCTCTAGAAGACACAATAGTGCAGACGTAAGAAAAGCCTTGTTTTCAGTTTTTATTTGAGAAACCATTGTTTTACAGTCCTCACAGAGGTGATACAGTTAATTTACTTATGGCGTAGAAGTTCAACGCATATGAAAGAAGAAGTCATAATTTTCTGTTTTGAAAAGCATTTATTTTCAATTCCAATCAGCAGAGAGGCAATTAATTTCGTAAAAAAAAAAAAAAAAAAAAAAAAAAAAAAAAAAAAAAAAGGGTGACTAAGGCGCTCCAGTCACGGTCAGCACGGCCACTACGGTCGGGGGTTCGAATCCCCTCTCGGGCATGGATATTTGTGCCGTCCTATTCATAAGTAGTTTGTAAGTTTAGGGACTGATGACCCCGTAGTTAAGTCCCATAAGCTTAACAAACATTTGGACGTTTTTAAGCCTTAGAAAACATTAATATGTGCAATGGACACGCCCAGGAAATGGGGAAACTCAAACACTAGAATTTATGGCCCTGTCGAAAGGCTGTTTGAAGGCTGTTTGAAGCTTATAAAGCGGTATAACGAATTTGTCAATGTACTTGGAAACTATATAGAAAAATAAAGACATGTCACCGCGGCGGACTAGCCGGGGGCACTGGGGCGCAGTGCTGCGGTGCGAGCGGCTGTTCGCCGTCGGGGTTTGGGTCCCCCCTGTGGCATGGGTGTTTGTGTCGTTCTTAGGTTAGTTAAACTTTGTTAAAGCAGTTTGTAAGTCTATCAGGCTCAGCTGCGTGTTTATCAGTCCGTAGCTTACAAACATTTCGAAAGACATGTCTTATCTTTGTTTCATTCTATTTTTTTCCCCTTTCATACCCAACTCTGACCACAGTCGTCTTACTTTCCAACTCCCCGTCATACTATATACGAGTCAGGATAAACGGTACATGTTTTGATATATGATACTAGTGGTGATTCTGAACAAAAAAACCTCTGATAAACGTATGCTCTTTTCTAAACCATTTTCGGTATAACCAATGAAAACAACTAGGAACGTGAACATTGCAGGTGACAGTAAATTAAGATGCTCTTACGTTACGGTTTCTTTAATTGTGTAACTTTCCTCACAGAACATATTAAAAAAAATCAACAATTTGTCGGAACTCAGAAATGCAGAAATGAGCTCCGATCAGCAACACATCTCAACAAAAGCAGCAAAATGCGGTGTATAGTTGACGGTGGACTGTTCGAATATCTTCTGCGAGGAAAGTTACTCAATGAAACAAACCATAACCTAACATTATCTTAATTTACTATCACGTTCTCTTTTACCAGTCCTAGTTGTTTTCATTGGTTTATCCAAAAACCCTTAAGAAAAAGGTGTATGTTAATTAAAAGTTTTTTTGTTCATAGTCACCAGTAGTCTCATTCCTCAGAGCATGTACCTCTCATCCTAGCTCACTCTGTAACTAGTGTTACTTACTTTTATCGTTAATTATCCATTGTGAGGAGGACTATTCACAATTCCCAGTTCTGCACTTGGGTTATTAAATGGAGTAGAAACGGAAAAAATCATTTTCTTTGTCATTTTCGGATTTTTATCTGATTATAAAATTAGCAATTTTCCGAATAAAATCATATATATTTCACTTGTTAACTCACATGGGAAGTATTAAATTTTTAAAATATGATACACACCGGTTGAAATTGTTAAAAATTTTACGTGCATTACTTCAAGTTCTGATAAAATCGGTAGTGGTGACAAGATTATCACAAAACTGGAATGTCAGGGTCATTTCCAGAAGAGGAAGGACATCACGGTGAAGAAGTTGAAACAAGGTATGAGAGACAAGAAACTTTGATAGTAAAACCATAAGACGCAGGCTGAAAAGACAAAATGATTGATGAAATGCAGCAGTATTATTGGAGGGCCATTAGAAATAATACTGAGGATTTCGTGGAAGTGAAGCAGACAGTATGGACCACCTTCTTGCACAGACTGCCAACTGATGAGAAAACCAGTACACAACCTTTCCCTCGTATCATGGTGTAATTACCGCCATGCCCACTACTCAAACAGTTCATACAGCCATAAACATTTCAACCCAACAGCAGTCATGGATATCATAAAACCTATTTACAGAGACCTGGAAAATCTTCAATTACTGACTATGTGTCACACTCAAAATCCCAATGAGTCGTTCAATAATCTTATATGGCCTCGCTTACCGAACAAGGTTGGCGCAGTGGTAACGCACTGGACTCGCATTCGGGAGGACGGTGGTTCAAATCCACTTCCGGCCATCCAAATTTAGGTTTTCCGTGATTTCCTTAAAATACTCCAGGAAATGCCGGGATGGTTCCTCTCAAAGGGCACGGCTGATTTCCTTCCCTCCCCCGTCTCTAATGACCAAGCTGTCGACGGGACGAAAAACCTTAAGCTTCCTTCCTTCCTTCCTGGCCTCGCTTACCACGAAATATTTTTGTTGGAATGAAGACACTGAAGTGCTCTACGAAATAATCACCATCCGATTTTAAGAAAATGTAACTTCTTACCGGAAGAGTTCACCTACATACTCATACTAACCTGTAGCGTAGCCCAATATTCAGACTGAACATTACAATGAAACATCTAGCTGCGGCAGAATGGCCTAGCGCATTGAGGCGCTACGCTCCGATGCGCGAGGCCGTTCCCCGTCGGGGATTAGAATCCCCCCTCGGGCATGGTTGTTTGTGTCGTCTTTAGTATAAGGAAGGTCATAAGTAGTTTGTAGGTTTAGGGACTGATGTTCCCGCAGTTAAGTCCCTCAAGCTTCATAAACATTGGAACATTTGATTTTGAAACATGTATGAACATTTCGACATTGAAGAAAATTGTAAATTCAGATAACCATTCAGATAAAGACCTTAAATAATCGCATCCGTCTTCCAAGTACTATATTTCACGGATTATTTCGGCTCTGTTTACCAATGCAGCAACAGCCAAGTCAAATCAAATCAAATGTTGGTTAAGCTTATGGGACTTAACTGCGGAGTCATCAGTCCCTAAACTTACAAACTATTTATGAACTAACTTACACAAAAGACAGCACAAACATCAATGCTCGAGGGGGGATTTGAACCTCCGACGGGGAACGCCCTCGCGTATCGGAGCGTAGCGCCTCAATGCGCTCGGCCGCTCCGCCGCGGCCTGCGAAGAAGAAAACCTGATGATGGTTCAGACATGTGTGTGACGATTTTGTCATGTGGTCTGAAGGAGAAACAAATTCTCATAATTTCAAAAGTTTCTGAATATTTTCCTCAAAATCGATTTATAAATATTCTATGCGTTCGGAATGCTGCAGCACTCGGTGTATAAGCAGCAGAGCGAAAAGCCCAATATGGCCGCCGCTGCCTGTACTTTACCTGTACAGGGTGAATCACCCAACACTTGAACCGTAGATATTGCGGAAACGGAAAACTGCGATTGAAGTGCGGCTTTTTTTTCCTATTTTTTTTTTTTTTTAATTTTATTTTACTTTTTTTTTTTTTTTTTTTTACGTGACTTAACTACGGGGTCATCAGTCCCTATGGATGGTAGTCAGGGGCTCCGATTTTTAGCCAGCAAAACATTTTGTAATATTATTTAGAGAGGGTATTTTTAATGCAAACATACAGGGTTTTAATGGAACAATGCATGTAGACATTAAGAACCTAAAAGTAGGGTGCACTAGAATATCAGTAGTGTTTGTTGCAGGATTCTAGTGCAAGTCGCTTGTACAATACCTGTACTAACACACACTAAAGAACAACACAAGTGCATACACTAGTTATGTGGATTCCAAACCAGTAACGCGACAAATAACCATCACAGGTTGAGTTAAAAATTACCACCGGCAGCTGAAATACACCCTGTCAGTCTGGTATGGAACGACCACTGCATACGTGTTACCATTTCAGCGATTATGTCCGAGCAGGCTGCAGTAAAACGTCGTTGCATATCATGGGGTGTGGCTGTTATGTCCTTGTATACAGCATTTCTCAGCTTTCCCCACAGAAAAACGTCTACAGGCGTCAAATCCGAGGAACGGGCGGGGCAAGGTACAGGTCCTCTGCGTCCAATCCATTGCTGTAGTAATTCGTGCACTTTAGGCTGGACAGCAATTATGTAGGTACCATATATTCCTCCTAGTCTGCAGAGGAACGTCCTCTAGCATCCATGGAAGACGGTCTGTTAGAAGGCTGCGATACTTGTGCGCGGTCAGTGTTCCATCTATGACATATAGGCGTTTGAGTTGCTGGTTTACTATCCCACACCACACGTTTACACTCCATGGACGCTGACGGTCCATCTGTCGAAGCCAAGAGGGATTGTCAGGAGACCAATAGTGCATGTTTCTGCGGTTTACTTGGCCATGATTGGTAAATGTGGCTTCATCACTAAACAAGATGCATGATACATCTGGAGTATCCTGTCGTAAAACCAACATACAGAACCTAACACCTCAAAATCGTTTCCATGCAGCTCTTGATGGAGAGAGATGATGCGGCGGTGCAGTAGCCGAGCGGTCTAAGGCGCCTCCCTGGGGCATGGGTGTGTGTGTTGTCCTTAGGTTAGTTTACATAGGTTTAAGTAGTTTTTAAGCTACGGACTGATGACCACGCAGTTTGGTCCGATAGATATACAGACAGAGAGATGATAGGGATGGAACCTATGTCGATGGAGAATGCGTAGGACACTTGCCTGCCTCATGCCACTTCCTCGAGCGATTGCGTAGCAGCTGCCATGCAGATCAACGGCAACAGCAGCAAGAACACCAATTTCCCCCTCGAGTGTCATCTCTTGTTTCCTTCTGTTGTCTCACTGTTACAGTACCAGTTTCACGTAACTGGTTGAAGAGTTAGATGAATAATTGCCGAGATGGGTGACGTCTGTAGGGAGATCTTGCCACATACACCTTATAAGAACCAACGGCATTCTTCCTACTCTCTGCATACACCATGAGCATGTCGGATTTCTCTGAATTGGTAAAACACATCGCACAATCACTACCTACCGCTTATATTGTTACACGCTGTCTAGCGAGCCGCAGTGCACTCAAGGAACACACAAGCAAGCTGTAAGCAAACATAACATCATCGTACCTAGCAACAATGCGGGTTGACTGGCACACGGAAATGTCGGTGTGGGAACGTTTCAAAAGATGACGTAAACGACTTGCACTAGAATCCTGCAACAAACACTACTGATATTCTAGTGCACCCTACTTTTAGTATCTTAATGTCTACAGGCATTGTGCCATTTAAAAAACTGTATTTTTGCAGACGAATGGAAAAACTTTTGGAATTAGACCTCGGGGAAGATCAGTTTAGATTTAGGAGCACGGGAGGGAATACTCACATTACGACTTATCTTAGAAGATAGGCTAAGGAAAGGGAAACCTACATTTTTAGCGTTCGTCGATTTGGAGAAAGCTTTTGACAATGTAGACTGGAATGCACTTTTCCAAATTCTGAAGGTAGCAGGGGCGAAATATAGGGAGCGAAGAGTTATATTCAACCTATACAAAACCCAGACAGCGGTTATTAGAGTCGAAGGGGAAGAAAGAGATGCAAAGGTTGGGAAGGGAGTAAGATAGGGTTGTAGCCTTTCGCCAATGTTGTTCAATCTGTACAATGAGCAGGCAGTGAAGGAATGGAAGGAGAAATTTGGAGAGGACATTAAAGTGTAGGGAAAAGAAATAAAAACATTGCGATTTGCCGATGACATAGTAATTCTGTCAGAGGCCGCACAAGATCTGGAAGAGCAATTGAATGGGGTTGTCAGTGTCTTGAAAGGAAGATACAAGATGAACATTAACAAGAGAAAAACGAAGGTAATGGAATGCAATGTCAGAAAATCAGGCGATGCTGAAGGAATTAGATTAGGTAATGAGACAATAAAAGTAGTAGATGAATTTTGTTATTTTGGTAGCAAGATAACTTCTGATGGCCGACGCAAAGAAGATAGAAAATGCAGAATGGCTAAGGGAAGAAAAGCGTTTCTAAGGAATCGAAACTTGTTAACATCCAATATTAATTTAAATGTTAGGAAGTTCTTTCTGAAAACATTTGTCTGGAGTCTAGAATTGGAGTTCAGATAAAAAGATGATAAAAGCTTTTGAAATATGGTGCTACAGCCGAGTGATGAAAATTAGATGGGTAGATCACGTAACTAATGAGGCGCTTAACCGAATCGGGGAGAAAAGGAGTTTCTGGCATATCCTGACTAACAGAAGGGATAGATTGGTTGGACACATTCTGAGACATCAAGGAATTGTCAACTTCTCATTCGAAGGAAGCGTGTGGGGTAAAAATCGTAGAGGGAGAGCGACGAACGAATATAGCAAGCAGATTCAAAAGGATGTAGGTTGCTGAACGTATTGTCAGATGAAGAGACTTGCACAGGACACGGTAGCGTGGAGAGCTGCATCAAACGAGTCTGCGGACTGAAGAGCACAACAACAACAACAACAACAACAACATGTTTGCATAAAAATACACTTTCCAAGTAATATTACAATATGTTTGTAATACGAAACCCTAACTACCAATTCACCCTGTGAAAACCGCACATCAATCGCAATATTTGCGGTGGTAGTGTTAGGTAATTCACTCGGTATCGAGCTTTGGACTGACCCACACTGGTAAATTTCTTGTCATTACCAGCGAGTCTGCCTACAACAAGGTAAAAATTCTCCGTACTGTATTTCGCTTTTCACAGGCATTACATTTGCCCAAAAGATGTTATCCCTTTTCTAACAGGCCCCTTACAAATGAATATATATTTGTTGAATATATATTTGTTATATAGTTGGGAGACAAGTGTTGCGCACCTCTATTTCCGTCGCCTGCACGTGGCGTTATTTGCACGCGCGTTCAGTTGCAAATTCTGGGAGTAAACCTTGCAGTTGCAGCTGGGAAGCCAGCGCGGCGCGCTGGTATCATTCCGCGCGTTGTTTGTTCAGGCGCGCCGTTTACAAAGGCAGCTTATGTAGCGTAGCGTAGGGGCGCGCTGCGAGGCGCCAACCACACCCAAACACCACTGCACCACACTCTTCCGTCCGTGCAGTCTCGTTTTCAATTCTGTCTGCCACCAGAGGCGAATTACCAGCCATTGATACACTTGAATTATGCTCATCAACATCGAGAGGTCAAATAACTTTTTTTTTTACTTTACGTACTACAATTATATGCATAAAAATCGCACTGACGTGTTTTGCGGCCCACTTTAGATTTGTACTCTTAAAAGTTTTTGTAAACATTCTTGACCAAAATAATAATGTAAACAATAACAAATTAATTAATAAGAGTGTCTGAAACCCTTTTAGGAAAAAAAAATCTAGGTAGTGGCGAGTTTTATACCACTGACCTTCAGCGTCACAGTATAAGGCATTGCCCACTACGCTACGGCCAACACTTTAAATTTGCGTTCTTTAATCTTATACTATTGATGGCCGTTGTTAACTGATGCTAATATGGCATTTGTAGACACTAGGTTATCATTTATGATACGAAGAACGACGTGTTTTTGTTAATTCTTCAGTACCCCATTGCTTTGAAATGACAACGTGTAAGTAAAATAAGCAAATCATCAAATACGCAAGATGGCTTATGCCAGAGACAGTTCTGGGCGAGGAATGTCAGGTGACATCTGCGATCGGCTTGTTTTCGTTAATTCAGTAGAAGGTGTCAAAACTCCGTTATTTTTGGAAATATCTCATAAACGATACGAGATATGAAAAAAAAAACATAAGGGAACAAAGCTGTAGAGAATCTTCTCCTCTACTAATTCGGTTATTCAATTTTAGCGTCAGATGAACGGTTTATATGCAATTAAAATTAAATTACAAACGGCTTTTTTTTAGTATTACTACCGTATTTTTTGTCCGAAAAATTTGATAAAGGGACGTTCTAGTCTCTGTCTGTCTACAATTATGTCTGTAAAATTTGATGTTAATGGGTTGAACGGTTCGTCTTAAAAACGGAGAACAAGTTACGGACAGACAGACACACAGACAGACATACATCCCAAAATCGTCGTTATTTTTGCAAATATCTTTGAAACCATACGAGATATGAAAAAAATAAGAGAACAACGTTGTAGAAAATTTTCTCCTCTACAAAGTCGGTTATTAAATTTTCGTGGCAGGTGAATGGTTAAGCCGTTATTGTTATTTAATTTTCGAGCTGTCAAAAGACGATCGCAAAGGCCCACTTTTAGTGTTACTAGCGTAACCTAAAGTGGGCCACAATGAACGGCAGTGTTAGCGAAAAATGAGTTGACACTCTGCGCGGTGACCTACAGGCCGCGGGTGAGTAGCCGAACGGTCTAAAACGCCTCGCTGCGGAGCGCGCGGTTACTCGCCGTCCGAGATTCGAGTCCTCCCTGGGGCACAGGTTAGTTTAACCTAGGTTCAAGTAGTTTGTAAGCTACGGACTGATGACCACGCAGTTTTGTCCGATAGATTTACAAACACTTGAACATATGTGACCTACAGGAGCGATCCTAAGTTCGAAATGCTGATACAATAACAATATACGGCGAGTCAGAAGGTTTTTTTTCCAATTTCTTAGGTTATTTGGAACAAAAAATGTTAATAGAGAAATGGGATAGGATCCATAATTACGGAGCTGCAAAAGAGTTCAGAAACATGCCATAGTGTATGGAGCGCTACACTTGGGTTCGCAGGACACACGATCAGTCTTAGCTAGACAAGGAAAGCAAGTGGTACATTTGCCTAACTACCATATTTTGTTATCTGCAGGGCCCACAGTGTTAGTGACGTCGTACATCGACATTTTAATAATAAGAATTATATAATTTCAACACTGTATATTCTTAATTCGTGTTACTTACACTATAAGCTTATTTCGACTTAAAAGTCATCTTCAGGTGTAATGCCACATTCTGTTAAGCTGTACATTTCGATATTATTGTGACGTGATATATTTTATTATTATTATTTTTCTTCTTATATATATAATCACGTAACTTTTATTATTGTGCTGTCATATTGTTAAAGGATTAAACATAAGGAGAGACATTGAATTAAAATTTGTGCTATGGCCGGGACTCGAACCCGATACCTCCCACTTACTAGGTAGATACTATAGACCACTTTTTTGTTCTTATGGGTACTTCTGTTGATTGCGGTCGCTGATCTAGTTTGTTCGTTGCTGTTCGTCTTGTGCTTGCGTCAGATTTTTTATTACAGATAGCATTCAGGCCTCTGACCGGGCGCGCTGAGCCACGGCGCCCGGAAACCACTCAGCTAACACAGCGTTGCTGCCAAAGTGACTACACGTCTCCCTCCACACCACATACTTTAATTCTGCCTCAATGTTCCCTGTGAAATGCGTATCAAATTTCCAGAGCTCTCCTATATTGGATTAGCACTCCAACAAAGAACACGAATGAGAACAATCCCGTCTTGTTCCTCAGGCCGAGGTGATATAAATATCAACAAATAATACAATTACTAGAGATAACATTGTCTCATTATACCAAAGATATAATTCAATGTTTCTCCTTATGTTTAATACCTTTGATATAATGAGACAATGTTGTCTCAAGGAATTGTATTATTTGTTTATATTTATAACCATATTGTTGATACTGCAGTCACTGTTTACGGTTATTGGCTCATATGGCCAGTACACTTACCGATGCCTTAGAAGTTTTCATCGCAGGTGTAGGGAGAGATGGTGTCATTTTGGCTCCTGTGACGGTAAAGCAAAAGCTGCTGTTGCCGAAAATACATGAATCCTAATCGTAGGATTACGCGTGCCAAATCATTTAGTGAAATGTATAGAACCTGGCTAGAAACTGGTGCTCTTCTCAATATTCGTATTAATTTCAAAAGACAACGGGATATTCAAAAACAGGAAAACATTCTTCATTCAGTAGAGCGCAGTCCTGGTTCAAGTACAAGACGCCTATCTACCCGATTATACGTCTCACAGACAAAATTATGTAGTATTCTTCATGATAATGGAGTGTATCCTGTACATCTGCAGAACGTTCACCATTTAGATCAAATGTTCAAACGTTTATAGAACTTATGGGACTTAAATACGGGCTCATCAGTCCCTAAAGTTTAAAATTAGGCCACTGTACGAAATAAAAGCTTAATTCTGATAGGAGGTGCCCAGATAAGAGTTTACTGTAATAAAAAAAAGCTTAATTTTAGCAGTGAAATTAGCAGAAGGTCCGTGTGAACTACCGGTTACTCCCTGCTGCAAAACCTTGTTCCTTGGCCCAAATTGAGAACAGATTTGGTTTAAATTTCTCTAATAATAGTAAGTTAACGATACAAACCAGCACAATTAATGTTGTTTCATAAAGGTAGCTAAGAAAAACATTTATGGCGCAACGGAACTTAAACATAGAAATTGCATCTGAGCTTGTTCCCAGCACTGGTGAAAAACAATATTAAATAAAAGGGGAAAGGTGCTCGAAAACTACAATTTATAGGCCAGTCAAAATAATACTGAACTAAACGTGTTTATTCAGGTCGAACGCAAGCAAAATGGGGTACCAATTTTGTTAATACAATAAAAGTGCATCTCCTTACGTAAGTTAATACTGACGATCCCCAGCATTGAATTTCACATAAATTACATATATACAATAACACTGCGAAGATGGCTCTGGTCTGACGTGCCTGATTTGAGATGGTGCGTAGGTATAGCAAAGTGAAGTTGTATTTAGATTAGACAGCGAGCAAACACGCTAACGGTGACACCCGGCTACTTTACATGATCGCACTCCACTGAAGGTGACGTGGTTAAAAATCGGATTCATTACACAAAATCAAGGCAGACTCTTAAGTTGGTTTTATGAAAAGTGGCGTAAATTCAGGTGACTAGCTGCAAACCCCTGAAGTCTGAGTTCGGATCCATGTGGTTCCGGAAACTGATAGAAATGTATAAATTCAATTTCTGAAAAATAAAGAAAATTAACCACAGCATGCAACTACAAGAACTACGTAGAATTCCATAAGGAAGCTACTGAAGTGCAGCAACATGCGATTGGGTGCGTTTACAGAGACGGAAGAAGTCCAGTCTCAAAACCAGGAAAAGTGAAATAATTATAAAGACGGAAAAGTAAGAATAAAAACTACGACTTGCAACCCTTAGATATACATAGAATTTCATAATGAAGCTATTAAAGGCGGTTGTACAAGGGTCGGAGAGAATTACTGACAAAGATTGAGTGCATACTACAAGTTCGGAGCAAAATTAAAATAGGCGGGGAGAGAAGATAGCGAAATGTTAGTGGAAATCAGAAGGATACACGCAAAGTTACTTGCCTGATGGGCATGGAACAAACAATAGTGGAAGCTGCAGACTTTGTTCTAAGAACCAACTACGTGGAACACACATCACTCATGTAAGGAAACGATAAGAAAGATTTTACATGCACTGTACATAAATGAACATATCATCTGTTAGAAATCGGACCCCACAAAGCTAGAAAGAATTTACAGAGATCGTACACAGCCACATAATCACAAAAGGTTTGAATATACCAGCCCGTTATCAAACTGCATCCTGTAACACATACACCGCGTTTATCTGTTGGAAATATCTTTATTCAAAAACTAGAACACATTTCTGTGCACGATCGGAAGGAATATTCCAAAAAATGAATCTAAGTTCAAGAGTCTAAGTTAAACATGCTAGACAACGAATCGCTACCATCTCTGTGGACACACAGCACAACAAACCTTACCTCACCATGATCCCAGCACAAAGTGACCGTCGAGCGACCAGGAGGCGGGAAAATCCATGAAAACAGCGGTGGTGGGGAGAGAAGATAGCGAGACTCGCCCTGGAGAGCGCTCGTCGACTTACTTGTAACCAAAGGGTGTAGAAACCTCTTTGGTCGCATCAGCAGCAGAGGTTGGTAACGACTAACTATCGGCTCTGAGCCAGAGAGAACCATGCTAAGTGAGCTATTACTACCCAAATTCAGACAGTCATTAGATTCTCGCACATCCATTTAAAAGTAAAACATGTACACATTCTCACAGGGACAATAATAAATTATTAAAATAATAAAATCCTAGCAATAATAAATAACATATAGAAACTAATACTTTAAAACTTGATATAAAAATGCTATTCCTCATTCCTCGAAATGAGTGGGGTTCTAGTCTTAACAAAATGCTAATCTAGCGACATCAAAAAAAATTCCAATTTTATAAAAAATATATGGAAGACGACAGACTGTCACTTGGAAACTTGACCGTGCCCATTTTAGACAGTATTTATGGCGCTCTCTGACGTCCGATTCGTAAGTCGTCGAGATTCAGCACCGCCAGGATCACCTCTGAAGATGCCCAGCGCAGCTGTGGACGAAACGTCAGGAACGCAAATGTTTCATGGAAATCAACAATTATGGCATCCGGTCGTAAAAGCCTTCGCTGTATGCATGGTTGCGCTATCGCACCAGGGCGACTGCTATCTGTACCCACTGAATACGGAGCGGTTGTTCGAACGCGAGTACCTTCTGGTAGCTTTGTAGTAGTACAGCGATCCAGTGTTGCAGCGGAGACTCGTTGCGGGCTGCCCCTAACACTTTCCGCCTGGCGCCTACCCCTGATTCTACATTCGCTGGAGCACCAAATCCGGCCCTGGCCGAAAGCCCCCACTTGTCGTTTCCCAGCCCTCGTCCTCTGCTGCGTGTGTGTGTGTCCTCTCTCTACCGCCTGACCTCTCCGCTCTGGGCCTAACACAAAGGCCTCGGAATTTCAGAGCGCTCCGCGGCCAACCCTTTGAGTTCTTGCTCTGCATTATGGAGGCTGGAAATAGAGTGCTCTCCAAGAACATCGGCCGCCCGAAGCAGCTGGAGTACACTGCTGCATCTTGCTTCATTTTTTAACAATAAAAGCAAAATTATATTAGCAATGCACTTTCGTAAAGAAACAAGATGGTTTAATAGCGTTACAGTTCGCAATACAGGAAGCAATTCAAAACGTTTCTTTAGTTTGGGGCCCACAGTGTGGAATATGTCGTTGAGTGACATAAATGACGTTTATATCTTACACACTGCTGTTATAATGCTTTATTTATTTACTATGAGCTCATTTCGGCATTATATTGCCATAATCAAGTTTTCTGTGATACAAACGAGATAATTTATAACAACAGTTACATAAACTGGCATACATTTTTTTTTATAGCTAATACATTTAATTTACTTACATTTAATGTCGTTCTTATTTCTGTCCTTTTTGTTTAAGATGATATTGATTTTATTTAAATTATGACTGGCTTATATGCTTGTAACTGATTCTTTATTTTCTGCTTGATTAAAAAGGACAGCTATTTTCAAAACGTTGTAACGACATTATATGTTTACAAAGTTACTCATAGATCACTGTAGTTATCAGCTACTTTATTTTCCTTGATATCATAACTTTGGTGGTTGATGTTTATGTTGTTACTACGGAGTGAATAACTGTGATATATTTTTGGCTATCCATTTTCGTGCCTGAAAATATGAATAAAATTTTCAGTGTATGAATAAAATTTTCAGTGTATTTTTTTCTGTTTTAGCTGTCTGCTCATTGAGTAAATTTATGAGATTTATGTAGGCATGTGAATATAATTCATGATTGGTCCCTTTTCCGTGATGTGAAGAATTTTTAACGTTTCATATTTTCAGCCTCCAAAATGGATAGCCAAAAATATGTCACAAATATTCAGTCCATAGTAACAACATAAACATCAACCACCAAAGTTATAATATCAAGGAAAATAAATTAGCTGTTAACTACAGTGATCTATGAGTAACTATGTAAACATGTAATGTCTTTAAAATGCTTTGATAACAGCTCTCCTTTTTAATCAGGCAGAAAATAAAAAATCAGTTACTGGCATATAAGCCAGTCATAATTTAAATAAAAGCATTATCATCTTAAACAAAAAGGACAGAAATAAGAACGATATTACATGTAAGTAAATTAAATGTATTATCTATAAATAATTTATGTATGCCAGCTTATGTAACTGTTGTTATAAATTATCTCGTTTACGTTACAGAAAACCTGATGATGGCAATACATAGCCGAATGAGCACATAGTAGATAAATAAAGCATTATAACAGCAGTGTGTAAGGTATAAATGTCATTTATAACAATTCAAAATAAATGAGACACGACGTATTCTTTTGTCTACAGTAATGACGCTATTTCAAAATATGAATGACCAGTAGCTACCTACACATTAAAAGATGTTCGACGTGCTTTCTTTCTCCCTCGCAATATGACCATCGGAAACTGAATTCGTATGAGACTTAGTTCAACATAGTCTTTATATAACCACCTTGATTGGATGGATGTTGGGATGACGGCGTACTATTATCGTTACAAATGAAAACCTACAGCCGATACTTTTGGATTTTATTGACTAGTTTCGAAAATACACTGTTCTCTTCTTCAGACCCTGTATCAGACAATAACAGTTAACAACAATGTAGATGTATGGTATACAGTATTAAGTTTCAAACAAGGCATCTGTTGATTATAATGAAATAACTTTGAAATGCTAATATTGTTCAAAGTGTGTGAGTAAAAATATATAATACAGGCAATAATTGCATGGTGAAAATAAAAGTAACTGTCTCTAATAATCGTCATTACGATTGAGTAGCTGTATCTATGATAGAATTTCAGATAACTGAACAAAATGCTTATTGTATGGTGAAAAACTTTTATAAATTACTCCCATAAGTAGTAGATACTAATATATTTTTATCCACACACTTTGACCAATATTAGTATTTCAAAGTAATTTCATTACAATCAATAGATGTAAGAAAAGAAAAAGTAGCTCAGTTGGTAGCGTGTGCTCCTGTCATGAGGAAGATCTGGGTTAGAAACATTTTCTTAACTTTTATTATTTGAGAATTCCTGACTATCTTTCCTGTTTGTTTACATACAATAGCTCTACTTTGCTTTTCCATTAAACTTCAATGAATTTTTATGTTTCCACAGCGTACACTATCGTCCAATTTTACAATTAAATTTTAATGACAATTCTATAACGATTGTTGTTGTAAAGTGCTTTTGGAGTTATTGGGGGTTTAACCCATTCATTCCTACATTCAACTTTGGAAAATTAAAATTCAGTGTTTTCTGTATTAACACAGGGCACTGAATATCGAAATAAGTGTTTCAAAATTTTTGATCGATCTATTGATTTTTTTATGCCATGTATTCCATGCACAACGCAGACGTTTGTATCGACTTTATTTTATTACTTGGGCATTATTTTGTTGACAGCTTACAGTGTCAGATCATAATCTTCGCCGTACAATCAAAGACAAGACAATTCACTGCTGAAATAAAATAACATGAACCACACTCCCAGCCACGTACAGGCGGCAACGTAACACAACCTCCAAGATGGATAGATTAATGCCTCAGAAGTGGCTACACACCGTACCAAGCGACTTTAAGGACTGATACACAAAGTAAGGTATAAATCAGCTTTTAATACGTTGTTGTCGAGCAACAACACTAGGAATGAATGAGTTAAAAAGAAAATATTGTAATAAAAACTTTAAACAGCCGCTACTCACATTTCGCAAATAAAAAGTTCTTCACATTGTAATTGATGACATTTTAATTGATTTTATTTAAAATTGTTGTATTTTTTAAGGAATTAACAGGTTCCTGAAGGTGGGATCGAACCCAGATCAGATCATAAAAGTCTAAAAGCCAGCTACGCTACTGCTAGGATTTTTTAACCTGCTTTTCTTCTTCAGGTATATCGATCTTTTGCGCACGTAGGTTCGTTTTCTTCTATGTTAATCATTTCGTTTAGGCTCAGTTCTTTTGTTACAGACTGCTGGTAGCCCTCTGACCAAAAGAGCTGAGCTACCACGCCGGCATTGCCTGTGCTACTGCGTTATACTCCTTGTTAATATTCATTGACTAGTATATAATATATAAAGCAGAGTGTCCGTATGTTTGTACGTGGTGCATACAAATCTACAGTTTTGATACAATCTTTTTCAAATTTTGTACACGTAAGTTTCAATCCATGAGGACGGTCGTCGTAAGTGAGACTCACATACGATATATAGTTCACGAGATATGACGTCATAAACAGATGCGCGAAAAACTGCTGCAATTTGCGACAATGCTGCTCATTGTCTCCTAAACCATTGGACCGTTTTCAACCAAATTTGGTACACACATTCCTTGCCGTGAGGTAACAATTTCTGTATGGTTAAGAACCACATACGACACATGGTTCAGTAAATATGACGTCATAAACAATAAGAATCGAAGAAAACTGCCACATAATGTGGCGAGACTTTATAAATACACTATATGAGAATGAGAGTATTTAGTGACTTGCAACAAACTGTAAACATAGGCCTAATTTCAAACCTTTATTAAACTTTTTCTCGCCGGCAACCATAGTAAAATGATGATAGGAAGAAAGTTTCTCGCTTACTATTTTTCCACTGTTTATGGAGTAAAACTACCGCATTCGATATGTCGTTACAGTTTATAATTTGTACACTACAAATTGTAGCCGCAGGAAATTTTACAGATAGTACACATGTATGTAGTTGAGTGTACCTTCTACATTGTATCACAGTGCGACACGTAGTTTATGAGATATGAGCACATAAAAAGAAACGTTCATGGAAAACCGCCCCACCACGCACCATATCAGTAAAGTATCTTGGGAATACAATTAAGTGGTAAAGAAGTAATAGTTGAAGTAGTGGTAAAGAAGTAATAGCTTAACTATTACTTCTTTATCACTTAATTGTATTCCCAAGATATTTTTTCTGATATGCAGCCCTTATACAAATCAATAGGTACCTGAAAAATGGCAGGAACAAATAAATAAATGCCCGGGCAACGCCAGGTTTTCAGCTAATATAAGATATATATGAGCTGCACTTCTAGTTTAGAGGCATTTTTCTCGGAATTTTTTTGGATAGTGCGCTGCATAACTCCTATGAGTGCACGTCCTTAACGTTTACTACTGACATGCGAAGTCTCATCGCAAACTGAATTTCCGAGATCGGACCAATTCTTTGTTAGCTAAAAACACCATTCGCATTCTTTGTAACAAAAATACTGCTGACCATTGTAATCAGACGTTTGCAGCAGTTCTGATTCTGGGAATCCCATTCAGTATTTCCCAGAAGCGCGGAACGTTCTGGTTGCCGTGACCTGTCCATTGTCCCGGTTGTGCCAAATGGAGCACCGTGCAGTCAGGACTATTCTGCGACAGGCGAAGCGCAGACGGACGCGTGGACGGCCGCCACAGATTACCCATAATGCGCCGCGGCGGATCCAGCGGCCATCATTCACCATCAATCAGCAGCCCCAACAAAGCGGACGTCCGCTAATTCTGTTGCGCTGCCCGTCGCGCGCTTTCTGCTACCAAATAATCTCATCGCGGCGTCGAATTTCGGAAATCCATAGCGCCCCAGCAATGCGGACCGTTGCGCGGCATCTACAATGCTTCGTACGTTCATCAAAGCTCCTCCGATCGCAAGCGGATCTCGAAATCGTGGATATGAAACATCGTATGCGAACATACGGCAAACTGATCACAAAACGTAACACTTAAACTATTTTGTCTATATCAAACAAAAAAATCAATGGCCAGAGACGTATTTTGTCTCGATGTATATCAAAGATATTAAACTGAAGGACAGTTACTGAATTAGGATTTGTGTCGCGACCGGGATTCAGACCAGGGACATCCTGCTTGCAAGATTACCCTCTTCTGACTAAACCTATCTTGAAAGTGTAGGTGTAGTTCGTAGAAGATGGTATAGGGGCGGACGGATTTACTAGCCCACACTGTCCGTCCAGGACCCGCAGATTAATTTGACCCAACTTTGACCCACCTGTTTTGTAGAAAGTGCTTTCAACGATGTAGTCCCTGAGCAGCCAGACAGCACACTGGAGTTTTACTGGAAGTGCTATTTAAAGCACTGAAATACCGGGTGATCAAAAAGTCAGTATAAATTTGAAATCTTAATAAATCACGGAATAATGTAAAAATTGACACACATGCTTGGAATGACATGGGGTTTTATTAGACAGAAGAAAAGGTTCAAAAATGTCCGGCAGATGACACTTCATCTGATCAGAAAAGCAATAATTAGTATAACAAATTAAGACAAAGCAAAGATGATGTCCTTTACAGGAAATTCTCAATGTGTTCACCATCATTCCTCAACGATAGCTTTAGTCGAGGAATTATGTTGTGACCAGCACTGTAAAGCATGTCCGGAGTTATGATGAGGCATTGGCGTCGGATGTTGTCTTTCAGCATCCCTAGAGATGTCGGTCGATCACGATACACTTGCGGCTTTAGGTAATCAATAATGGCACGGACTGAGGTCTGGGGACCTGGGAGGCCAAGTATGACTAAAGTGGCGGCTGAGCACACGATCATCACCAAACGACGCGCGCAAGAGATCTTTAACGCGTCTAGCAATATGGGATGGGAGCGCAATCCTGCATAAAAATCGTGCGTTCCAGCAGGTGTTTATCAGCCAGGCTGAGGATGATGCGATTCTGTAACATAACGGTGTACCTCTCACCAATCACAGTAGAAGTTACAAAACCAGAATCACGCAGCTCCTTGAAGAAAAAAAGGCCCAATAACGGTAGATGTTGTAAATCCAACCCATACCGCGAGTTTCTCGTCGTGCAATGGAGTTTCCACGACAGTGCTAGGATTTTCGGTAGCCAAAATTCTGCAGTTGTAACCTTTACCCATTCGAATCCCCTTCCTGTGGCGATAGGATCGTAAAGCTGAACTAGCACATACCCCATTCTGATAATACAGCTTCACTAAAAGCGCCTTTTCACGTAACGTTAACATGCTGCGACTGCTGGTGCATTAATTCTCTCTCTCTCATTACAGCTCCTTTTATACACGATTGTCATGCCCTGGTCACTGACGTTTTGGTGCCGACTGCCATCTTCCGGACATTTTTTGAACTTTTTATTATTTTTTTTATTATTTGTTCTAATAAAACCCCATGTCATCTCAAGCATGTGCGTCAATTTTTACCTCTCTACCTACATTATTCCATGATTTATTAAGTTTTCAAAATTGTACTGACTTTTTGATCACCCGGTATATTGACTAGTTCCGGGTAGGTAATTCATCTGACCTCCCCATCGCACCCCGCCTCAGATGTAGTTGTAAGTTGGCACAGTGGATAGGCGTGAAAAACTGAACACCGATCAGTCGAGAAAACAAGAAGAAGTTGTATGGAACTATGAAAAAATAAGCAAAATGTAAAAACTGAGCAGTCCATGAGAAAGTTAAGCAACGTCCAGCACATTGTTAGTACAGGAGCGCTATGGTCTCACGGCTAGCGTGAGGAGTTGCATTTTCAGAAAATTATTATCTGTCCGTCTGTCCGTCCGATGCGAGGTAACTGGGCCTTAGTTTGTTGACGCTTCGCCTAAACAAACATCTAAACACACGAAGTCAGTCGACTATAGTGCACGGGGGAGAGATTATACCTGTCACATCACTCTCATGCCGTCACCAGTGTCGTATAGAATACATAAGAATTTTTTTCCTGTGGAGGAATCGGTTGACCTGTTAACTTGCGATCAAATGTTTTAGGTTCCCATTGGACAGCCACTTCTTTCGTTTGCTAATTCACAGTTTTGCGGTGCTGTCGCAAAATACAGAGACTAAACAGATTACAGCGAACAGAGACGTCAATGAACGGACTGACAGATCATAATTTTGCGAAAAGAAAAAAAAAAATTAAAAATTTCGTTCAGTGGAATGCTCGAACAACGACTTCTCACTGCACGTCCCCTTACGCTAGCCACAATACCACAGCGTTCCTATAGTCAGAAGGTGCCCGACGTGGTCTTCATTCGCATGGACCGTTCAGTTTTTATTTAAAAAAAAAGTGACTAAGTGCAATGTTGCACTTGTTATTTTATACCCAATTATTTTAACAAGATTACCAGATTATAACGTATATATGACCAGATGACAGTGGCGTAGCTATCATAGGGCTAGGCGGGGCAGTGCCCCGGGGCCCCCGAGATCAAGGGGCCCCTCGGCCTCCGTGACCAAAGTTCGGAAAAAAGTCACAGTAGAGCGTCGTTTATTTTTTTTTTTATTTTTATTTTTTTTTTTTTTTTTGTACCTTCCCACCCTACCATCCATCGATTCCCCCTCCCGTCAAACTAAGCTTCCCACAGTAGCCGCACTGGACCACAGGGTGACGGAACATTGCTTCTAGGGGGGCCTGCTGACAGGCCAGGCAGACAGTCGCTGAGTACAGCAGTCGGCACACTCCAGTCGGCAAGAGTAGCGGCAGCATCAAAGCTGTTCACAGCAACAGCTACGCCTCCCAAGTGTTGCGGCGTGCCGCTCGGCGCAATGTGAAGGCTCGCGCGACTCCAAATACTGTATAAATACATTTACTGTACAGTACTTCTTATTGCCAAGTAGAAGTGTACAGTTCGATTATACGAATAATCGGTTTTCCGAACATCCATATCCCCCAATTACACTTCGGATAATCGACGTTCTACTGTATATAATATTTTAGCTGAATGAAGGATTTTCAACTTCAACGTTTTGAACACTGCCAACAAACTTCAAACGCACGAAGTGAAATCCAAAAATTATTCCCATCTCAGAACATAAACATAAAAAGGTATTGCTTTTCCGTTAAGACGTGCACCCTGCCATCTGCTGAATTACTAGCATTGTGTGACAATACTGTTCATGGTTTGATTCGCGGCAGGGGGCCATATTTTCGTGGTTGAGGAAAACTTCGTTGTTCATTTTTACTAGCTTCTGCCTGCGACTTCATTCACATATTATGGAGCAACTTCGAAAACTATTCCATGGTCGTTTTATCTGTACTTCCTATCCAGGTCCAACTCTACCCCTCTCCAAAATTTCATCTAAATCCACCCAGTAGTTTCTGCTTGAAAGCATAATTAACTTTCACAGTTATAATTATATTAGAGAGTACGATTAAATATTATCTGCTGCGCGACACACAGTAATTTACTTAAGAGTATTTAGGTTTGCCTTATTATGTCTTCCAGTAAGCGGTAAGGACCTGATGAAGTAGTATTGCATCTGTATAGTTCATAGGAGCCGATTACGGGTATGCTCGGTCGCTCAAGCATACCCCAAAATTTGAGTGGGGATGCTCGGAAAATTTTGGTATTATTTTTTTCTTTACCTAATATTTCTTGATTGAAATTAAATTCGACTCTCTCATTTCATTGATGGGCGGCTGACTTTTCTAATACACTGCTGTAAAAACATTATCAAACAACAGGTAATTGAATTCGTAGGCATTAAAATTCATGTTGACGTGTGAGTGAGGAGATCATTTTCTAAATAGTCAGAATGTTAAGGGAATGCTGCTTGTAAGTTCAATATCGTAAACTGAAGGCGGTAACCTTTAATTGTTGTATTAAATAACAAGAAAGGAAGTGGGTTTGGTACGATAAGATGAAAATGTGTATACTACTAATTTAACGTTTATGTATTCTCTTACAAGTCAATTGTCTTCAAGGAATCGTGTTAGTGTTAAGTCGTGACATTTTTCATCCTGTTTACTGAATTGGTGTATGATGTAAGAATGGGTTGTAAATCTATTGGTATCGACAGACATGGTATGGTATGGACTATTTTCGTAATATTGAATAGAAAATAAATCTACATAACAAAGGAGGCAGGAAGACCATCCGATGTTAGTTTTTGCGATAATGAACACAGTATTCACAATACAGGCACATCATTATCTGATATGCATGTCTAAGAAGATGAAAACTCTGAAAATGATTTCTGTACTTTTTAATACCTGCCGGGGCTGCAGGCCGGCAACCACCTCCCTCCTATGGGAAACTCCACTCAGCATACCCCAAGAAGTCGGCGCCTGTGGTATAGTTTTAGTTCAGAGAGGGCCCCAACGTCATTTTTGCGCCGGGGCCCTTGGTGTATTAGCTACGCCACTGCCAGATGATGGTGGCACAGTGCACCAAAACCGGTCGCCATTTAATAAATTGTTAGTGTGCGATCTTGGCTTGTCACTTTGAAAACTATAGAACTGTTTGGTATCACCTAACCTCCAAAACAATGTGTGATATGCTACGTCACGTTTCAATTGTTTTTACGAAGACGCTAGCGTCTGAAGTCGCTGCGTGTCATTGCGTCAGCGTATTCATTCGCTAGTCGCCTATACGCGTAGCGACAACGGACACCAGCGACTAGCGATCAAGTACGCTCTGTGTATGGTTCCTTTTATGCTTCTGCGGAGACGTTTGCAGCAGCTGACGCAGTCCTCCGCCCCATTGGAAAGCAATGGCAGCTGTTCAGTTCCCCAGCAGCGTTTGCTGCGCGCGGCTACACCGGTCGGTGTTCAGCCGTTGGAACTATAACGACTCCTACTGTCGGCAACTATCTGCATGTTCCTAACTGATACGGTCGGGGGTTCGAATCCCCCCTCGGGCATGGATATTTGTGCCGTCCTAGTTCGTAAGTAGTTCATAAGTAGTTTGTAAGTTTAGGGACTGATGACCCCGTAGTTAAGTCCCATAGACTTTACAAACATTTGAACATTTGTTCCTAACTGAAAATGTACCTGCCGTCGACCCTAGCACAAAAATCTTTTAATAACTTATTAAACAAAATAAAACTTCTATGTACTTATGAGAACCCTTACATGCTTTCTAGGTCGCGGTGGTTTAGTGGTTATACCCCTTACCTAGAAAGCAGGAGGTCACGGGTTCGAATCCCGACCGCAGCACAAATTTTAATCTAACACCTCTCCTTCAGTTTAATCGATTATCTACCGCAGCTGTAAAAACGCCATCTGTCGTCGGTATGCTCGAAATACACTTACCTCCAAAATTTTGGAACAACATATAGACATAATTTCAGCGGATTTGTGAGAAACGTGAGATATCGGATTGTAAAACTTCATATGTAAGCTTAGTGTCTGTTTTTCAATCTGTACACGCTGCCTCCGAAACTACAAAACTGGCCGGCCGCGGTAGCCGACGGGACTGAGGCGCTCCAGTCACGGTCTGCACGGCCACTACGGTCGGGGCTTCGAATCCCCCCTCGGGCCTGGATATTGTTGCCGTCCTTAGAATTAGTTCATAAGTAGTTTGTCGCGGGAGGAAGTACTTGTACCATAAAGTAATTAGGGCATCAGTACTAAAAATGTACCTCAGTGAAATTTACCTAATGATAAAATCACGCAGTTATTTGTGTAACATTATGAACTGAAAATAAAAACATACAGCGTTTTATAATATAGTGTGTCTTTGATGAATAACCGGAAAGTCTCAAAAGTGTTTTGAGGAACCAATCGATAGATGAAAGAACATGATACAATAATAAGGCAGCCAACCGTCCCAGATTCTGTCGCACCGTCCCACATTGGAAGACTTAACAAAAGTGTCCCGCAAAATGTCAATTTTTGTCCCGCATTCCGGTAATTTTCACATTCTAACAAATACAGATTATTCCCACATATCGTAAGCACTGCGAATCAGGATACGTACTTAGGATTTATGAGATTATGTGCAGTGCCTTTCGTACTCTACTGTTCATAAAAGAAAGAAATATATAGTACGACGTCCTGGTCGCTCTGGTTACCACTATTAGTTCTCCGAGGTTGCCAGCTATCGAAAACAATATGATCCACACGAAGCATTCCGGGCGTTTGTTTGTAGTACGATTAAAGTTACTTGCTGGTTGACGTTTGTCCGCTGCAGCTACACACTTGCCATGCTGGCTGTCGTTTGTCGACTGCCGACAGACAGCACAAACAAAACAATGGATGTGTGCTGACCATCTGTTGCGGCAGCTTGGTAAACGAGATTAGTCTGGGCGTGACGCTGAAGCGCTCCGATTGGAGAAAGGCAGCTCCAGCACAAACTGTCAACTAGAAAGTAGTTTTAATCAAACTGTGGGTAGTACCAATTACTAGTAATTCTTACCGTCAGTTCCCATCTACATGCACAAAACGTCCCATATTGACTTTGACCATCTTAAGCAAAAACTATTAAAAAATTAACAAACAGATAAATTTAATATAGGCGCTTGCGAAAATGTTTATGAAACTGTAATAAAGATCTAGAATTAAAAATAGAACATCACGAATGTCAGACATATTATTTTAAAAGTAAATGAGTTCTTTTGTCGCCTACGTTTCAGAATAACCAACACACTGAGTCACGTGATTATAGTCCCCAGCCACATCCTCGAAACGTCCCGCATTGGGATTTGAAAAAGTTGGCCGCGTTATACAATAAGTAATTCTGAAAAATTTTAAATATATACACAAGGTGTCCCAGCCATCTTGTCCACCCAAAATATCTCTGGAACAATAACAGCTATTGGAAAACGACTTTCACCGGTATCAATGTACGGCTGGGGCCCATGAATGTACATATTTGGAAACATTCTTAAACGAAAGCAAATGTGAACTTATGTTTCTTTAAATGGACACCCTATATTTTTTCTTCGGCAATCCATAGTATGACAAATCACATAAACAATGGCGTTGATTGCATCGCAATATTCCAATTACATCCCGAGATATTGCGACGCGAAGTTGACGCTTGAAATACGCGAAACGCGCGGCTAGCGCACGTCCTGAGACTCAGGCGAGAACCCCATTCTGCTAAGGACGTGCGCTAGCCGCGCGTTTCGCGTATTTCAAGCGCCAACTTCGCTTCGCAATATCTCGGGATGTAATTGGAATATTGCGATGCAATCAACACCATTGTTTATATGATTTGTCATGCTATGGATTGATGAAGAAAAAATATAGTGTGTCCATTAAAAAAACATTAGTTTGTGTTAAAAAAACACATATGCTTTCGTTTTAGAAAGTTTCCAAATATGTACATTCATGGGCCCCAGACGTACATTGATACCGGTGAAAGTCATTTTCCAATAGCTGTTATTGTTACAGAGATATTTTGGATGGACAAGATAGCTGGGACACCCTGTATATATATACTACTTTACAAAATGTATACATAGTAGGACCTTTCTTTATTAGCATAAGTCGCTTCTGAGTGTTGCCTGAAATGATAAACACTCGTTTAGCAAAGACTTGTGCAACAATTTAAAAGAAAGCTGAAGCAAAAGAAACAATATTAATTCTTTTCCCTTTGAGGTAACAGTTTCTTTTACAGTTCATGGGGAGAGGGTCGCCACAATATTTTAATTTGGAAGGGTGTCACCAAAATATTTTTACTTGAAAGGGTCTTGCAGTTTCGAAGAGATTCGAAAACACTGCCCTACAGAATTCAAGGCTGTGCCCCGAGAAGCCAAGGTGATGGTCACCGTCGTTTTTGACGTCCGAGATCCGATACTCATCGAATTTCTCGAGCACGCAAAAACCATTAACGGTGAGAGACTCCGTAGCCTACGCAAGTTCATCAACAGCACACGGACTTGGTTGCTCACTGAGGGAGTGATTCTGCTCCATGATAACGCGCTTCCACACGTCTCCAGGGTCACACATGGTGTACTGGCCAAATTCAAGTGGGATCAGCTTTAGCATCCGTCCTAGAGTCCGGACATGTCGCCCCGTGACGTCCATCTGTTTGGTCCGCTAAAAAACATCTCAAATATGTAACGCTTCAGCTCGGGCGACCGACTGAAATACATAGTAGAAGACTGGCTCTTGTCACAGACACAGGAATTATAGGAACAGGGAATCTTTCGGCTCGTTAAACAGTGGTGAAAATTGTACCCAAGCCTCTGGTGGTTACTTTTGAATAAAGATATCATTTATACCTACAATACCCCCTCGGGCATGGATGTTTGTGATGTCTCTAGTATAATCAAGTTCATAAGTAATTTGTAAGTTTAGGGACTGGTGACCCCGCTGTTAAGTCACATAAGGTTTACAAACATCTGAACATCAGTTTAGGGTATAGTAGCTGACATACAGAACGCACCCCTATGAACAGAGACAACGAGTCATAAACCTTTTACTACCCTGAGTTATGTATGGCCCGATTCTTATTGATGAGTTCCGATAAGGTCGCAACCTTTGCCGCGGTGGAGTAGCCGAGCGGTCTAAGGCGCCTCGCTGCGGTTGCTCGCGGTTGCTCGCTGTTCCTTGGACATGGGTGTTTGTGTTGTTCTTAGGTTAGTTCACCTTAGTTTAAGTAGTTTGTAAGCTACGCACTGATGACCGCGTAGTTTGGTCCGATATATTTACAAACATTTGAACATTTTTTCGCCACCTTTCACCTACTATGTTTCCTTTGTCCACTTTTTTCTTTCTTTGGAGATAATTAGTTGTCTCAAGTGCAGACAAACACGTATAATATCGACCGCTGTACATTGCTACGTGCATGTTTATAGAAGCGCAAAATTTGTAAATAGCTCAGAAAAACAGTGAGCAAACACCAATATTCATGCAAAGCCCGAAAGTGACTTAATCCAACGGAATCCAGACGAAATAAATATAGTACTATATCAATCTGACCATCTTTCCATCTCCCTTTGGTGAACACATTATGTTTAATATTTTTCACAACTTTTCACTAGCAAGTTTAATATATTTCACCCGCGGTCGTCGCGCGTGAGAAGGCCGAGATGTGTGCGATTTTTGTAGCATGAAATGTTTAATTTCGAAACCTGTGCCGGCGGTTCAATTTGCGAAATCGAGGCCGGCGTGCCTCGTAACGAGTTATTACTCTCGTCGGCGTATTCACCGGAGGTCGCGCGCCGCGCACATAATCACGGTACGGGCACAAACACCCTTGTTTGCCTGCGTTACGCGTCACAAGGAAGGCAAGGACGAGTGCAAGCCTTTCACCGAAATAAGCCGGCGCATAATACGGCAAAAATCGCGGAACTCCAGACAAAGAGCCGAACCATTCATCTGCGTCAACAAAGCTTCAGCAGGCTTAATGTTTCGCTGGAGACCGGCACAGCGCGTACTAAACATTTCGCATTTTTTGCCAGCTGGAAAAAAGGTATATGGCATTACTAAAGGAAACTCATACGCAAATACATTACCGTATCCGCGTTTTATGTTTTGTCGAAAGAGCTAGGAGGACATTGCAAAACGAGATGATTGTGTTGAGCTAATTTCAGGAGACTCCAAACATACAGTTAGGCGTATGGAACCGTGCTGGCTGAATATTGCGGATGAAAATTTCCATTTCGGGGCCAACTGAGCAATTTTACGGTTGCTCTCTCGAATATTTTGTGTAATATCGTTGCGGCTGAAAATGCAAAGTGCAAGCGAATTTCGTAGAGCTGTTACGAGAAGTGCCTTTTGATATTTCGCCGGTAAAAGTTTGAAGTGCGTGGCTTTATTTGGTTTCCACAGCGACATTCGGAACGAGACGCTATATTGAACCGCTTTGCGAAATAGTAACGCGGTAATGACTGGAATGCAGATACGTATTTAAATTCCAGACACTGTTATGACGTATTGTTAGGTCTGATATTTGTTAATGGTATTGTTCCTACTGATAATTCTGCTACTAGCAACACCGTCAGTATACATCAACAGTATGTTCAGCTTTTACTTCAGGTTTCTAACTTCATTTCTGATTGTACTCGGTAGCAGATGTCACGTGGAAACTATTATGGTAATCCGTTTGAAAATGTGTTCTGTTTTCTCTTCAGAATAGGTAGCTTCTCTTAAGACACGATTAATGAACTGTCAAAGCTTAACCCTTTAATGCATGACTTTTTATTTGGAGCTATAAAAACAACCACGATTAATATATAGGGAGGATGTTATGTTGTTGTTATGGTCTTAAGTCCGGAGACTGGTTTAATGCAGCTCTCCACCCTACTCTATCCTGAGCAAGCCTTTTCATCTTCTCATAAGAATGGCAACCCACATCCACTTGAATCTGCTTACCATATGCGTCTCTTGGTCTCCCTCTGCGATTTTTACCCCACATACTTCCCTCCAATGCTAAATTTACGATTTCTCGTTGTCTAAGAAAGTGTTCTACCAAGCGATCCCTTCTTTTAGTCAAACTATGCCAGAAATTCCTTTTCTCACCAATTATGTTCAGTACCTCCTCATTAGTTACGCGGTCCACCCTCTAATCTTCAGCATTCTTCAGTAACACCACATTTCAAAAGCGTCTATCCTCTTCCTGTCCGCACTGTTCTCGTCCATGTTTCGCTCCCATACAAGGCACCACTCCAGACAAATGCCTCCAGAAAGGACTTTCTTATGCTTAAATTAATAATCGCTGTTAACAAATATCTCTTTTTCAAAAACGCTTTTCTTCCCATCACCATTCTGCATTTTATATTCTCCGTACTGCGACCATCAGATGTTATTTTACTGCCCAGGTAACGAAACTCATTTACCATCTTTATTGATTCGCTACGTAATTTAATAACTTCAGCATCGACTGATTTTCTGAGACTACATTCCATTATCCTGGTTTTGCTTCTGTTAATGTTCATCTTATATGCTCCTTTAGATACACTGTCCATACCGTTCAATTGCTCCTCCAGATCTTTTTTTTCCTGATGATCACACCCTCCTGAGTAGTTCCCGCCCGGAGATCCGAATGGGGGACTATTTTACCTCCGGAATATTTTACTCAAGAGGTTGCCGTCATCATATATTCGTACAATAGAGCTGCATGTCCTCGGGAAAAGTAACGGCTGTAGTTTCCTCTTGATTTCAGCCGTTCGCAGTAGCTGTGTGGAAAAGACATATTAGATTATGTTACAAGGCCAGCTCAGTCAATCATCCAGACTGATGTCCCTGCAACTACTGAAAAGGCTGCTGCCCCTCTTCAGACCAATGTATTATGAACAAAAAGTCAATAAAAAAGAGAGTGTAACAATGCTTCATTCGCGGTTTTTTTAAAATGGATAATATCACTTATACTACTCGGGAGATATATCGTCGTTTTGTACAAGGCCGTATGTGATGTAGGCACCATTACTATTTTCCCGTTCTCAAAATACGCTTCTGACTTTCAGGAAAACTGGCAGTCTTCCAGGTGGGAAATCGACGTGGTTGAAAATACATAAAAAGTGAATTACATGCAATTATTCTCCAGTCCCTCCTCTCTCTTAACCGACAATTTAAATTTCTTCCAAAGACGCTCGCTGTTTTCTGTGTGGAAAGCTGTGTCGTCACTGAGTTGTCCGTGGCTTGAGGTAATGCCTGTGATTTGGCATTCTCGGCACATGCCACCGTTGATCTCGGTGTATTGCATTCCGTATCAGATTTCTGAAGCGGAATTTCCCATATATCTGCCTCCAAGCACCACATCCCGCTCTCAGAGTGTTATCGTCCATCGAGCAGCAATAACCACGTCGGAACATTTATGACATGAATTTCCTGGAGTTGAAATGACAGCTCTATCTATGCACACCCGTTTTAAGACTTGTGTAAGCGATTCTACTTCCTGTCTCCGTCAATCATGTAAGCAGTCTTTAACGGCTAGCCAGGCAGTCTTTCATTTGTAACCCTAGAGCGGTCGGGCTGGGTCTGTGAGACCCACTATTTTTTATTTCACTGAATTTGTATGCTTATACTCGCTGATTTGACTCGAGAGCTCCGCTAGCTTCCTTAAACTTACGAGAGAGAAATGTTCAAATGTTTGTTAAGCTTAAAGGACTTAACTGCGGGCTTATCAGTCCGTAAACTTATAAACTACCTACGAACTATCTTATATTAAAGTCGTCACAAACATCCATGTGCGAGTGGGGATTCAAATCGCCGACGGAGAACGGCGTCGCGCATCGTAGCATAGCGCCTCAATGCTCTAGGCCGCTCCTCCGCGACTCCGAGAGAAAGAGTTCAAAATCATGAATAAGGTTTCTCCTTGTTTAGTCATTCTTTAGCAGTACTTCAAAAAGCGCGCGGATCTATCAGACCGAAACCGACCGTTTACGTTATTAATTTCTACCAGTTCTAGTCGATATACATTTGGTGTTCCATTCAGTTTCAAGTTACTTTGTGAATTATTTGTGATGTCCAAACAGCACATTATCATTGTCAATTGTTTCAATATAAGATGGCAAGAGATGCCGCCGTTGATCTCGGTATATTGCATTCCCTATCAGATTTCCGAAGTGTAATTTACCACATACCTGGTTGCAAGTGAAATTGACGATTCTAATGTGGACCCATACTTCCAAATAAACAGTGATTATAGTGAATAGTGAAATAAATGGGGATGAAGGGGAAGATGCTATAAGTATAAGGACAGCAATATTACGATTTATGTAACTAAAATACAACACGTCTGCTTCTCTTTTCTACAAATTTTTCTCATTTGTATTTCAATACAGTTTACTTGTATTTCCAGTGTACTTACATTTATTACTACAGAGAAGTATGCTCCTACTTTTTTTCAAGTTGAACGATTATCCCTACAGCATTTAGCAGGACCTGAACAAAATTAGAACTCTTGATATGATATAAATACACTGTTTGGTACTTGTTACAGGTGTTTTAATTATTAGTGTATTGCATATGCCGTATTTTATTATGTGACATACAGTTTTTCTTATTCTGATGAAGGAACTCCTAGCAGTTGCCGAAACCTAGTCAATAATTTAATCTCTGCGAACGAGAGTTGCTTTACTATCATTTAAATTCATAAACGGTCGCTGAAGCCACGCAGCCATATTAAAAATTTTAACGATACTACCAGAAATTTATATAAAAATACGATTTCAAAAACAAAAATTGGTAAATATCTGTCACCTGGATTCCAAGTCACAAAAGGATTAGGTAACCTTATAGATTTAGAATAAAAAATGTCAGACTTCTGGAATAACAATAAATGACAGAATAATACACTCATTACATTGCAGATGACCAACTGATTACAGGGAATGGCGCCACCCTAAGGGAAACCAGTTTTTTTACCTTATTAAAAGTGTGTCTTTTTTCGTACAGAACAATACTACAGCTTTGCCGTCTAATACTACTTTATTATAATTTTTTCAGTCATGTACCTTGTTAAGTTTTATTGTAAAAAAAATATTTTGTGAAAGTATACGCAGTGGTACCATTACCCTGAGTTCCGGGGTAATGACGCCAAACATTTGAAAATCAAGAATAACCCTATACGGTGAATGAGTAGTAGTAAATGTTACAACTGTTGTAATTTATACTTTTCACTCTTCCGTAGTAGAAATTTAGATGGTTTCAAGTCGATGTAAAATTGGAATAAAAATATATTTTATAGTTTTGGCTTCATTAAGATACCTCAAAAATCAGAAATATAGTTTTTGGCACGTCAAAACTACTACATTATTTACATTCTGGAAGTGTCAATTTCACAAAATATATGCATCTGTACTACACTTCATTTTGTGTGAATTCTCCACCATGGTGTCATTCCCCCAGTTGCAAAACATGGCTAAGAAAGTCAGTTTAAATCCTAAGATTTTGCGAAACAATTAGGTTTGAGACACGAAATCGAATCTACAGATTACTTTAATGCGTGTATTAAAAAGCTCTGACAGCTTGTAGAAGTACTCATTTAAATAAAATACAGGCTCTAAAATTAGATCCAGAACGTGGAAACAAACAATTTCTTTCACACGATGAAAACCTGTCAATCGTTACGGACAGCGACCACAGGAATTACTTCAGTGGTATGTTACGGAGCTAGAACACAGGCAAGTGTACTCTTACTGCTAACGGTTCGTTATAAAGCTGTGGTGGCGCAATTACCCTGGGTGGCGCCGTTACCCTGGTCTCCCCTACGTTTCAGCACCTGCACATCGGTCTTTGGAAACCCAAATTACTGTAGTGAAGTTGCAGTGCTGACGAATATGAGCAAGCTGACAGGCGACAGTTATTAACCAAGTCCACTGTTGCATCCTGTGATAGACGTCCGTCGGTTCTATGTAATACTACTTTGGCGAAATGACACTTTAGACATTACAACGTGATATCAGCGTGCATTAACAGAATTGGGACGAAGGTAAGGTTGCTTCTTGTAATCAGAGGTTGAGAACATGAGAGACAGGTAACTTAACAGACTTTTCCCGATTAATTTTCATGCACTCAGTTTTACGCTTCTCTCGTGTTCACCTGAGCTGAAGCCTTAACTTTCCTTATCGTCGGTGCGCTATTTGAGTGGGGGGGGGGGTTTATAGGTCTCTCAATTGTAAGTTGTTCATTCAGATCAGTATCCCGCATATCATATTACATCATCCGGAATTGGAACACATTTTGCATTTAATGAAACGTCTGATACAAATGAGAGAAAATCCAAACACTGCAATAGAAAAATTGTGATGCGTATTAATCCAATACTTATACTTATTCATTGTTACTGATGGTTAGGTGATGGGTACCTGAGCAATTATTTTCTTTTAATTGGCAAGATCTACTGTGGTGAAAGTTGAGCGCGACGCTTGCGTAGGCCTCACGACGGCCAACCATAAGACATTCCAGACAAAAGTGTCTCGACAACAAGTAAGAAGTCAAAGATCAACTAAGCATCGATTAAAACTTACAGATACACGGTACCTGTCTTTGTTGGCAAAGTTTTCAGTCAAACTCTCATATTCGTTACACAAGTTTTGTCACTAGTAATAATTCCTTCAGCATCACCTGATTTTCTTACACTGCACTCCATTACCCTAGTTTTGCTGTTGATAATGTTCATCTTATATGCACCTTTCAGCACACTGTCCATTCCGTCCAATTGCTCTTCCAGGTCCTTTGCTGTATGTGACAGAATTACTATGTCGTCGGCAAAACGCAATGTTTTTAATTCTTCACCCTTCACCAAATTTCTCCTTGCTTTCCTTTATAGCTTGCTCAGTGTACAAATTGAATAACATTGGAGAAAGGCTACAACCCTATCTTACTCCCTTTCCAACCACTGCATCCCTTTCATGTCCTTCAACTCTGACAGCCGCTGTCTGGTTTTTTTGTACAAGTTGTAAATAACCTTACGCTCCCTATATTTTACTCCTCCTACCTTCATAACTTGAAAGAGTTTATTCCAATCAACATTGTCAAATGGCTTCTCCGAATCTACAAAAGCTAGAAATGTAGATTTGCCTTATCGTAATCTGTCTTCTAGGATAAGCCGTAAAGTGAGTATTGCCTCCAATTAAATCTTTTGCTTTTTTCTTTCTTCTGGTGTATAGAACACTTGCGCCGAATGTATACGCGTAGTTTTGAAACGTCCGCCGGGATGGCTCTGGAGCGCTCCTGCTGGCAGATAGCAGGTAGAGCGTGCATTATTCATGCGGCTGACCCTGGACGGCGCGCGGGGGCAGTGTAGCAGGATGCGAGTACACGCCGCACATCCATAATTTAGACGCCCTAACCAGATTACGGCCGCTGTATGCCGCGTCTCCGACCTATTAGAGAGCGCCTAATCAGCGGTAGCAGGCTGCTTCCACTCTCAACACAACCAGCTGGTCGACACTCTTCTGCCGGATACAAGACTTTGGTGGATCATAAGAGATCATGCTTGGTGCATTAGAAGAATGGATACGTAGATATCTATTAATTACCATCATACGTTTCTCACTCACATCTAATATATAAAGCAGAGTGTCCGAATATTTGTACGTGTTGTATACTATAACGTTTTAACGTATTATTAAATAATAACAGTTCATTCTACCACTTCCAAACAAGATACTTAGCTTTTCAACATTACGATCTATGGGGCTTCTGCTCGCTGCATAATTATTCTCCTTGGGCGTCGTGGTAAAAATAAATACTCGTAGGTACAATTTTTCACTTCTCCTTTAATTTGCAATCAAACTGCTTCTCCATCTCCATCTCCTGTAGGGAGATGCTTGTCCACTGTTGGTCGAGCTGATCTCTACGAGATTACGAGAGTAACTCGTGCGTCCGATCCTTGATTGTCGTGAGTGCATTCGTGTTCTCTCGATAATCCATTTTTGTCCGGGGCAAGTCCCGGAGATAAATTAAATTGGTCCCAATCCCCCGGCTCCGACCAAGGTTTTCGGGAGGTTTTCCTTCGTTGTAAGGAGTATGCCGGAGCTGGTAAGCCCCTCCCACTTATTCCCAACTGGGATCCCCCTTTGCCCCACTATCAGCTTGTCTGATATTGGCTGAATAGAACCGCGACTCTTTATGGGCCGGATCTCAAACAGCCCGCTCCACTCCTCGGAGTGGAGAATGAAAAGAGACAAGTTTTCTTTTCCATCAAAACATTACAAATTCAAAACATCCACAATACATCAGAACTTAGCTGGTAGTACTTCCATTTTCAAAACACAGAGTGACATAGCTTCCAGAGCACATGACAAACGACTAAAACTCGAACTCCCCCGCGCAAGGCGGTGAGGGAAATAATCAGCAATAATGACATTACATTACGCATTGTTCATAACAATTGAATATACTAATTTACAATTAACAAACACACCAGTAAAACATTTCATGTATACAAAAATAATCACAATATAAAATGAAAGCTATACATACAATAATTTTAGATGACACATTTCTTTTCGAATTGAAATCTCCGATCTTGCTGTTTGAGAACGAAGTGCGATGTTAAATGTCAATTAATTTGCTAATGAGTACATCATACATGTTCCTAACATATATTGAACTATCAAATCTCATGGCCATTCTCAAAATATACTGCAAATCTTACGTCAGTCAATATATACGAAGAATAACAATATTCAAATCTCGACTATTTCATTAATTAACACAATTAGCTGACAATACAACTTGTTTATGAGCCTAACATATATACAATGCTATCTGTTTTAATGTCTTCATGTAGATACAAAGGTTTTTACCATTCGTCTGTCTATTTATTGAAATAACATACAATGACAAAACTATTGTTTATAGAACTGTCTGGAAAGAAAATATATGAATCTCTTAATTAATGAAATCTATCACTTGTTTTAATCACAGTATCGCCGAGACACGGTACTACACTGATTCCTAGGCTGTTTATATTGTTTGTAACTTCACACGCAACATATATCACTACTGAACCACACGATTCCGGGTCCGACGCAGACGGTATCGCCGGCCGCGGTGGCCGAGGTGACTGAGGCGCCCCAGTCACGGTCAGCACTGCCACTACGGTCGGGGGTTCGAATCCCCCCTCGGGCATGGATATTTGTGCCGTCTTTAGTCTTAGCTAGTTCATAAGTAGTTTGTAAGCTTAGGGACTGATGACCCCGTAGTTAAGTCCCATAAGTTGTACAAACATTTGAACATTTTTTTTGAGCAGACGCTATCGTACGATAACATTGAGATGAGAGGGCCAGCAGTTTCCTGACAATACAAATCTACAGTTTTGTTCCAATCTTTATGAAATTTTGTACACGTAAGCTTCAATCCATGAGAACGGTCGCCGTAAGTGTAAGAATCACGTACGATACATAGTTAACGAGATATGACGTCATAAACAATGAGATGCGCAGAAAACTGCTGCATTTAGCGACAATACTACTCATTTTCTCCTAAACCACTGGACCGATTTCAATCAAATTTGGTACACACATTCCTTACTGTGATGTACAATTGCTGCAGGGGTAAGAATCATATACGACACAGAAGATATGACGTCATAAACAATAGGATTTGCAAGAAACTGCCACATAATGCGGCGAGACTTTATAAATACCCTATTCGAGAATTAGAGTACTTAGCGACTTGCAACAAACTTTTTACATACTTTCATATTTTTATTAAACTTTCTCTCGCTGACAACCATACCAAACTGATGAATGGAAAAAGCTTCTCGCTTTCTACTTTTCCGCTGTTTATTGAGTAAAACCACGGCTCTCGGTGTGACGTTACAATTTGTAATTTGAACACTACAAATTTTAGCGACAGGTAATTTTACAGACAGTATACACATATATAGTTGAATGTTGCTTCTAAAGTGTATCACATTCCGACACGTAGTTCATGAGATATGAGCACGTAAACAGTAACGTTAATGGAAAACGCCCCATCACGCACCAAGCTTTAATCTATTTCGTCTGTACTACTAATTGTATTCCCAAGAGGTTTTACAGACATACAGCCCTGATACAAAATGAATATATACCTTAAAATGTCAGAAATAAATAAATACCCGGACAACGCCGGGTTTTCAGCTAGTTCCAAATATTCTGTAGTGTGAATATTACCGGAGTATCACTTTCATAAACAAGGTTTGTACAAAAATTATCTAGAAAAGAAATAGTGAAACTGGTAGTCGTCGATCTCGGGGAAGACTATTTTGCACTCCGGAGAAACGTTGGAGGCACGAGACGATATCCATTCCTTTACTTATCATAGAAGTTGTCGGGCGAGCTGGTCTAGCGGTAATTCGAGTTCCTGGAAACCAAGATATTGCGGTGACAGTACTGAAATATTCAGTCTGCCTTTAATCAAAACTTCATTTTCCAATGGTACCATGATTCCCTGCCAACGACACGTGGCTCGGATTGAACTGTAGATCTACGGGGTGGTCGGAAAATCCCGTTACAACCTTCTGGGACTTGTAGAAGGTAGTGAGTACGTAACATTTTGATTAGGAACCAATGTCGGAAACTATCGTTTTCTTTCCACATCAATTTCAATTCAGGTGATTCATCCACTCCTACTTGATTAATGTAATTTGTTGTGACCCACTACAATTGTTGTAATCAATGTGAAAAGAATACTGAATCGTTCCGTTATTACTTACGTATTTCCATTACAATTTACGCCTTACATTAGTTTACAGTAGTCGACAAGAAGAAGAACCCAGTATATACGGCACCAGTCACAACGTACTGATGCATTACAACAGCGGCTCGATGTGGCGACCACCAACGTCGTTACACACACTGTGCGTCCGAAGCATGTTCTGGTGCAGTCTATCCATCCCACCTGGTGTCTCTTCAGTGTCTGTCTGAGAAGGAGACCACATGGGTATCGGATTTTAGAATTTACTGATATTCCTGGTACGTGAAGTTCAGAACTTGAAAAACAATCCTCCAAAGCCATTCGACGCATCTCTCAAAAATTCTGAAGCAAATCGACTTTGAAGTTTTGTAGTTACTCTTAAGTGCCAATAATTAAAACAGCTGCAGCACATACCGGTGCAGCTGAGGTTGCCGGTCGCCGTGTCTCAGCGTGTCCGGTCACGTGGCTAAATGCCCTTTGCAATAAAAAAGCTGAGCCAACCCTTCAACGAACAACCACGAACAATCTGAACGACGACCTCGAACCATAGATCTACCAGATTAAAAAAAAGAGGTGGTAGCGTTCTGGCCTCACAGCAACAGAGTCCAGGGTTCGATTCCCACTGTAATGGAATATTTTTAATTTTAGAATTCAGTTATATAAAACGTTTTGGGGTCTCTAATGTCACGTGTTGTGTCGGTTTTTGTTTATGTGTATGTAGACGAGCTGTAC
The DNA here is from genome assembly GCA_026315105.1 of Locusta migratoria. Lineage (NCBI taxonomy): Eukaryota > Metazoa > Arthropoda > Insecta > Orthoptera > Acrididae > Locusta > Locusta migratoria. Next base: position 213,905,011 of record CM048744.1, on the reverse strand, counting down.
ACCTTGTCGTCATGTAAAATGATGGCTGGGCATGTTAGTTGCTTGGAAAGCCATTAGTAGCTGCGGAGGTGACTTTCGAAAACCGGTGACTTAGTCCTTCAGAAACTGAACAATCGAATACTGCCGTCGTCAACTAATAGTTAAGCCAATACTGTTAAATATATAACTTGTGTTGTTTTATTGAAATTATCATTATTAACAATCTTCTATAAAATATATAGAAAATTACGAATAAACAAAAATACATGCCCTTTGGTAAAAGTTATCATTAAATATTAAAATGATGTAAGTATTCGAACACAACGAAAGAAAAATTGGCCACAACAGGATTCGAACCACTGAGCTTACGGTTGTAAGGCCACAACGCTACTACCTCAGCTACGCCGACAGATACTGCAATTCATTAACTGATTGGTACTTACCCTAATTGCAGAACTTCAGAGTCGATTTTCTCGAGAATTTTTGGGAGTTGCTTCGAATGGCTTTGCCTGTGTGTTGTTTGAGTTCTGAACTTCACGTACCATAAAAATAAAAAAATTCTAAAAGCCGATACCAATGTGGTCTCCTGGTGAGATGTTGATGAGTTACACATCTGAATTCAAACTATCGTAGAACGGAAACGATACATTTCCGGACACGGGTTCCTATTCAAAATGTTATGTACTCACTACCCTCTACCCTCTACAAGTCTTACAAGTTTCAACGAGAATTTCCGACCACCCTGTAATTTCGCCTAGTGGATAACTCTGGTTAAGGACATACTAATCTCCAAAGCTACACCCAGTTAAAATATCTGCACTGCACCATTGAGCTACTCCATATAGGGTATGTGACTTTTGTTTGGATACTGAAATACTTCAATATGTCATTTTTGCCTGTAGCATGTCTTCTTCAAAATGTTCAAATGTTTGTAAATCTATGGGACAACTACTCTGGTCATCACTCCCTAGGCTTACAAACTAACTTCTACGAAGGACAACAAATACACCCATGCCTGAGGGAGGACTCGAACCGCCGGCCGCGGTCGCCGAGCGGTCTGCGGCGCGTTAGTCACATCTGCACGGCCACTACGGTCGAGGGTTCTAATCTCCCCTCGGGCATGGATATTTGTGTCGTTCTTAGTATTAGCTAGTTCATAAGTAGTTAGTAAGTTTAGGGACTGATGACCCCGTAGTTCAGTCCCATAAGCTCTACAAACATATGAACATTTGAGGACTCGAACCTCTGATGGCGAGCAGCGGCGTCTCCGCAGCTAGGCACCTTCGAACGCTCGGCCACTTCGCCGCGGCTGATCTCCTTCCTCTTTAAATTAAGTACTTAACTAAATGAAATTCAAGTAATTTAAAAGTCAGAATGATATCTTTCTCTCTGCAGTGGAGTGTGCGCCGATATGTAACTTCCTGGCAGATAAAATTGTGTGCCGGAACCTGGATTCGAACGTAGAACCTTTGCCTTTCGCGGGCAAGCGCTGTACCGGCTGAGCTATCCCGGCATGGCCTGTCCTCACAACTTTACTTCAGCCAGTACCTCGCCTCCTACTGTACGAAATTGACAGAAGTACTCCTTCGAACGATGGAGAACTAGCACTCCTAGAAGGATGGATACGGTGGAGACATGGCTTAGTCACAGCAATGGAGATGTTTCCAGACTAATAGTTTCACTCTGCAGCGGAGTGTGCGCTGATACACACTACCCGGCAGATTAAAACTGTGTCGGATTCGGGATTCAAACCTTCGACCTTTGCCTTTCGTGGCAAGCGCTGTACTGAATGCGGGTCCCCATTGCGTTACTTCCGCCAGTATCTCGCCTTCCACTATAATATTGTGAGGACGACCCGTGAAGCGTGCCGGGGCAGCTACTCGGTACAACGTTTGACCGCGAAAGGGAAGGGTCCCAGGGTTGAATCCCGGTTCCCGCACACAGTTATAATTTGCCTGGAAATTTCAACTTAGAAGTCCACAAAAGCCCTCCATTTGTGATGCATGTGACGTCCCTCGATACCACGATCTTACTGGCGTAAATACAACCCCCAGCGATATCTTGTTTTGAAAATTACGTTTTCTAAAAGCTATTTATATGTGGGATACCGTACCACATTGTACGAATGTTGTTGTTGCGGTCTTCCGTCCGGGGACTGGTTTGTTGCAGCTCTCCACCCCACTCTATCCTGAACAAGCCTCTTGATCTCCTCATAAGAACGGCAACCTACATCCGTTTGAATTTGCTTACTATATTCGTCTCTTGGACTCCCTCTATACAAATACATCATTAAAATCTCCTGAAATTTTTGTTTTCTAGTGCTCCAAAAAAGTGAATGGGTTTGAAAACCGATCTTAAATATCTCAACCAGAGAGAAGTCTTTGTATGCGTATTTCTGTGAGAATCATTTTGGTAAAAGTAACAATTCGGTAAGAAACTTTCATTCTAATAGATCGTTATGACGTATTAACCTATGCTATGCAATTGTAGAGGTGGAAAGTATTATTTTGGACATGACAGTTTTGTTCTTTTTGCATTTCCGAATTAGCGCATCACTACATGACGCGCCAACTATTTATGCGTAGTTAAAGTAGTTTAGTTGGTGACACTAAAAAAAATTCATTTAGCTTTATTATTTACTGTGCAGCGCTTGCAATTGTCAATTTACTATTTACATAAGTGATTAAGGACTTCCTTATGTGATACATTAACGATTCCTGTCTCATAAAACCGCTTTATCGAGAGCATATAATAAATGCAACTAATTTAATAATATTTTTAATAGTCACTTCTTCCACCAATAATTCCATTTTATTTCACAATGTCACATACTTCCGAAAAAAAAGGACAAAAGTATTAATGGATTCTAACACATGACGCAAAAGTAGCAGACTAATCCAATTCAGAACTTCAGTAGTCTTTTAATGAAGTCTTCTCGGGTAATCATCCGAGTGATGGCGTCCTCTTGTCGCAACGTTTCGATGAGCTTTGTGCTCATCATCTTCTGGCGAAGATGAGCACGAAGATGATGAGCACGAAGCTCATGAGCACGAAGCTCATGAGCACGAAGCTCATAGAAACGTTGCGACTAGACGACGCCATCACTCGGATGATTACCCGAGAAGACTTCATTAATGGAATACGCCGAGAAAGTCTACAATCTCATTTAGTAGTCTTTTTCACAGAATATATTTAGTGGCGTAAAGTAAGCCAAAATAGGATTCCTCTTATTTTCACCCTGTTTCAGTTTCACCAGTCAAGTTTCTTTATAACCAAACAGCTCGAAAACTAAGCATTATAATTTGTGAAATGTGACAAGTGCTTAATTCACGAATATACACGAATTACAATGCATCCTAACCGTAACTGTTTGTAACCATTGATGACTGTACTTTTGAAAATATTATTGTTTCCTTTTGGATAAGCGCTCTTACGATATTTTTTATAACTCCCTAAAATGCAAACTTGTTATTTATTATCCGCTAGTTTCGATTCATCGGTAGATCATCTTCAGGATATGTTCCTGTGTAATATACTGTTTTTTACATTTAGAGGGTTTCTAAACAAATTGCATTTGTCATTATATTACAATTACAAGAAACTCTATTTTTTGCACAGTTCGTGGTGGATCAAAATGTTTATGTTAATTTCAGGCTACTTTCTCTTAAAAATGTAGACTTATAACCTAGAAGTTGAGTCCGATAGATTTACAAACATTTTCATTTAAAAACATTACAAAAACTAAATAATTTAGTAATTGTCGCAAGAAGAAAAAATATAATTAAGTAATAGTAGTAATAAAATGTTACGTTTAATTTTTAATTAACGTAATCTGTCGGTAGCACATATGTGATGAAACGCTTTTAGGAAAGAAAAGAGATATATTTATCTATTGTAAAACGCATTATTATAGTTGACCTGGCGCGGTGGAGTGGCCGAGAGCTCAAAGGCACTTTGCTGTGGTTGCTCGACGTTAAAGGTTCGAGTCCTCTCTCGCTCATGGATTTGTGTGTGTTGTCCTTAGGTTGGTTTAAGAAGTTTGTAAATCTACGGACTGATAACTTCAGATGTTAAGTCCCTTAGATTAACAAATATTTGATTTGATTTAGAGTTAATCTGCATACTGATAGATTTCATAATAGATGAGCTTAGTTTACAAATTTTAGGGACGAAGTTGAGGTATAACACCAGATTCCGTAGCAATCAGATATTACCATGAACGGATTATCTATTCCTGGTCATTTAATAGTACATTTTTTCATCTGCTAACCATTAAATTATTCCTTGATGTCTTAACACTCGTCCCTTGTTTTTGTCACAGTTTTCCATACATACGTTACTTCGCCGATATTAAGAGAATCTCCTCATTCCTGATAAGTCCACTTAATTTTCAACTTTTTTCTACAGACACATTCCAGACGCTTCAAATCCTTTTCTTTCCTATTTTCTTACTGTCTGTATTTCACTACCAGAGAACTATATGCCTAACGTCCAGTATCAGAAATTTCTACCTGAGTTTAAGGCCGTTATTTGAAGCTCACATATTTGTTTTGGCAAGGAATTCTCTATTTCACTGTGTGTACCTGTTGTTTATCTTCTTCCTTTCGGCCGTCTTACCATAATTTGCTAGCTAATTTAGACGTTATTGGCAATCACTTTGCTGATACTTCTGATTTCCTCTTTTTTATTATTATTATTGTCAATCCATGGTATACATTCCTAGTCTGTATAATATTGATCAGGTCCTGTAATTCTTCGTCACATGGGCTGAAGGTAGAAATCGCATGAGCGATTTTCATCATTGATAACCTTAAGCCCTGAGTTTTAATTCCACTTCTGATGCTTTAGTTTATTCTCGTCATTCCTTTTTCGATATATATACTGAAAAGTAGGGGCCAAACAATGAAACCATGTCTTACACTCATTCTAATCCGAACACATTCTACTTATCGGTTGCTGTTGCTCCCTCTCTAAAGATTTGGAGCGTGATGTCCGGGTTTTATGTTTCTTACCCCCTCGAGATCCGGATGGGACCTCTGGGAGTGTTGAGAGCCAGTATACAATAATAAGTGAGTGCGAAGTTACTGCCCAGCTTTCCAGTTGATAGAAACAAACGTAACCGACATAAAAGGAGCAACACAGGTAAGATTTTTGGAATTCGTAGACCATTAGTCAACGTAGAGGAAACTATACATAGTTTATAGTTTCCTTTAATAAAGTTGTTTATTGGAAGTTATTTATTTTCTTTATTTCCATTATTTTGAACTCCGATATGACGAGAAAAATTTGCGTCATTCACCTCTTGTTATTATTATTAACACTCCATAGTTTAATTTGAGGCGCTTTCAGTTCTTATGGTTTTCTGTCAGAAGACTGATCTGATTTAATCTTCGGCAGTGTTCTGAACCACCAAATGTCAAAAGCTTCTCGCCTTTCCTCGCCACAGCTGTTTATGTTTCTCGTTTCATTTCCGAATAAGGCTACACTCCAAACAAATGCCTTCAGAAAGGCTTTCCTAATAGTTAATAATAGTTTGTAAATCAATGTTCAAATGTTTGTAAAGCTTAAGGGACTTAACTGTGGGGTCATCAGTCCCTGGACTTACAAACTACTTATAAATACCCTATACTAAAGACAGCACAAACATCCATATCCGAGGGGCGATTCGAACCCCAGGCGGGGAACCGCTTCGCTCATCGGAGCATAGCGCCTCAATGCGCTCGGCTGCTCCATCGCGGCAATAGTTTGTAAATTTCTCTGCTTCCCATTGCCATTCTGTATTTCATGTCTTTTCTACTCAGAGCATTAATTTACTGGCAGTATAGTTAAATCTTCCTGATTTTATTAGACTACGTGACATTACCTTGCTCTTGTTAATGCTCATCTTATATCCTCCTTTGAAGATACCTGGCCATGGCGTTCAATTGCTCTTCGAGATCCTTCGCTATCTCCGAGATAATTACAGTGCAATCAGCAAACACAAGTTTTTTTTATTTCTTTTCCCGGAACTTTAATTCTGTTCCAAATTTGTCCTTGTTCTTCTTCACGGTTTGCTCAATATACATAATGAATTACATTTTAAACAGGTTACTGCCTGTCTTACTTTCTTACCAAACAATGCTTCCAGTTAATGCTCTTCGACAGTTACGTACAAGTTGTATATAACTCTTTGTTCTCCATTTTTTATCCCTGATACCGTCAGAGTTTTACAGATTGATTCCAGTCAACATTATCGAAAGTTTTCTCCAAACCTACAGAAGTTAAAAACGTCGTATTGTCTTTCGTTAAGCAATTGTCGAAGTTAAGTCTTTTAGTGATTGTTTCTCTCAGGTCATACATTTCTCTTAAATCCAAACTGATCTTCTCCGTGGTGAGATGCAACCAGTTTTTCTATTATTCTGTAAATAATTTGTGTTAGTATTTTGCATGTTAAACTGATAGTTCTGTCATTTCAACTAACGTATGCAGTTGATTCCTTTGGAATGAGAAATATTACATTCTTCTTTAAATATGAGTGCATTTTCCTGTATCATAAATCTTGCGCTCTAGGTGGATTACTTTCGTCATGGCTGGCTCTCCCGCGGGTATTAGCAGTTCAGAGCGAATATCTTCCTCTCTAGCAGCCTTTGTTCTACTTAAATATTACAGTTCCTGCCTGTTTCAACTACCATTATCATATCTCCTAAGTCACTTTTATACTTCCTCTTCCGTTTCTCCATTACAGTGCAGAGGATACCTAACTGCTGAATACTAATTTTTGGTTTGGGGACTGTACGTAGGCTGTCCTGATAATTAATTGTTTCAGTAGTGCAAGAACCTAGAAATATAGTCCTAATTACCAATGTGCGCCGTGGCGGAGCGGCCGAGCGCATCGAGGCGCTTTGCTACAATGCGCTAGGCTGTTTCCCGTCGTGGATGTTTGTGACGTCTTTAGTATAAGGTAGTTAATAAGTAGTTTGTAAGTTTAGTGACTAATGACCCCGAGGTTAAGTCTCTTAAGCTTGGCGAACATTTGAACATTTTTACCACTGTTTCGATTAAGGTTTTCGGAAGGTTTCTTAATTGCTAGAAATATGCCGGAAGTGGTAAGCCGCTCCCACTTATTCCCTATTGGGATTCTCCTTTGCAACACGTTTATGTTATGACATAGACGAAGATTCTGAAGGTAATCCTGTTCGATCGAAACATAAGAAATAAAAAGAAAGACTTCCAACTGTAGACCGATAATCAGACAATAAATAATTTCATCCTGAAGTGTGACATGATAACATATTTAAAGTAGATGTGCTTAGTGCAATGCAGTAGTGTTTACAACACAAAGGCATGCCAGAATAAACACCAAAGTTCGCCATCCGGCAGAGCTCAATAAAGAAATAGACGACATGCGACTAATGAAAATTAAAACAGGGTTTCCTAGCTATGTTTCTCACCCAAAATATCTCTGGAACCACAACAGCTATTGTATAAAGACTTTCACCGGTATCAGTGTAAGGCTGGGGCCCATGAATTTGCATATTTTGAAACATTCTAAAACAAAAGCATATGTGTCTTTAACACAAACTTACTTTTTTTTCTTAATTGGACACCCTATATTATTTCGCCAGCAATCTATAGCATGAAAAATCACAAACAATGGTGTGATTGCATCGCAATACGCCAATTACATCCCGAGATATTGCGAAGCGAAGTTGACGCTTGAAATACACGAAACGCGCGGCTAGCGCACGTATTCGGCAGCCTGGCGTCCTCGCCTGAGTCTCAGGCGAGAACCACATTATGACTCTCAGCCGTAAAACCCTGCAACCAAATCTTTTCTGAGTAATTGCTAATGCATGAACATCTGAACTTTTTCCATCTTTATATTTCCAAATATCCGTTGTCCGTAAGCCGTAGATAATACAGTATATGTGACGTCTATGCGTAAAAATTGTCTACCAATTATGATGTCATCATGTTTCATTTGTTGCCCATAGACTTCTTTTCGGTATTTTTGTCAGAAGGCTTTAGCTCGAATATTCCTTAAGCAACCTTAATGATTGAGACATCATTTTAAAGATATCCTTCACAACTATAACCGAAAAATGTGCAATAGATTTAAAGCCGTTAATTTCGTTAAAAAAAACTTTAATTTGAAAACATTTAATCAGATATAGTACCATTTATTGACAAATGTGTAATTGACGCGAACGACAGTGATTACAGTTGTTCAAAATCAGCATAGTCTGTCATATCATTTAGGCCATACGCTTCGAAGTACAGAAATTAATGACTATTTAATTTTACTACTACGCACAATAGCGTTGTTTACTTTCCTTAAGCAAGCGTTGAGTACTGCGCGGATAAATTCCGTCAAATGAACGTTCCTCATCAGAAGTAAGTACCGTTTGCTTTTGTAATATAGAGTCTATACCTTTTATTTCGTCATTATTTTTCAGCAACATTTCCCGTAACCTGATTTAATGACTAACAATCTGCCTTATGTAGGCAAAATAGAGATTTGCTAGAGATTTCCCTCAAGTCGTATCGTTGGAATGTTCAAATGTTTGTAAATCTATGGGACCAAAGTGCAGTGGTCATCAGTCCTTAGACTTACAAACTACTTTAAGTTATACTAAGAACACACACACACACACACAAACACAAACACACACAAACACACACACACACACACACACACACACACACACAAACACAAACACACACACACACACAAAAACACACACACACACACACACACGGATGACTCGAACTTCCGACGGGAAACAGGCTCTCACTCCGCAGCAAGACGCCTTAGAGCGTACGACCATTCCCTCGTGGCTTATCGCGTATCGCTGGACGTGTGATTAGAACAGCCATTGTCGAAATTACCACTGTTTCTAAGACGTCATAACTTTGTGAGACGTAATAACGATCTCGTTTTCACTGAATGGCCACTTAAATTGGGAACCGGTATTTAAAAAACTAAATTGATCACTTCAATCAAGAGATTAAAATACGTAACATAATTATTATAATTATGAATATTTTATTGCCACCATATTCAACTCCGCGTAAATCAATGAATAAAGTGTTTTGGAATTCTATTTAACGGCGATTCGACGTCCAACAAACGACGCTCATCTGTTTTGACGCCATCACACAACTGTTTCACAATCATTACTGTACTTCACGTACCAGTTGTCAATAATAAAATATATATGCCAACACGACGTGTTTGGGACGGAATTATTCCATTACCTAGTTTATAAAATTTATCTGTTGCTAGGAAGCATCGTTAAACACAATAGCTGTGTCTGTACATTGTCAAAAATAAAACATTGCGCAGTACCACATGTTCCTCAGATGGCTGCACAACTTTTTCGGGGTCTTGGTTTTCGGTTCCTGTATGAGCCAGGAGAATTGGATAAGACGTTTTGGTTTTATCATTTTTCTGGAGCCGGATGTCACCTGTTACAATGTTGTGGAATAGCACACGTGGACACATTTTTGACCTTATCCGTTCTGGTATCTGCGACAACGTAGCACCTCTTACGTCATCCCTTGGCACGATTATGAAAGCCGCTCTGTACTAATTATCGAATCAAAATGATTTAGCTCACATCAATCTGCGTTGCCACTTCCGCCGAATTGTCATTAATAAATGTACACAGTAATTGTTCTATTACTAACGAGACTCATTATATCATCTAAATTAAAAACATTTTGCCTTCCATCTGCTCCTGTTTTCATGCTTACAGAAAGTGGAAGTCACAGCTCAAATATCACGACTCTCACTATTACTTACCTTACTTCTGGGTAGTGGGTGGCATAAAATTCACTCTGTAATTTTAATTGGTGTTACAATTAAGAAATAAAGATTGCATGTTATATCTTCTAGAATTTATATAAAAAAGGTACCTATAGCTTCAAGGTTTTTAATTAATTGATTTTTTTTAAGATGTTGAAGTTATTTCTCGTTAGATTAGAAGGAATAATCGAAAGTTAACGTCAACTTCGGCCTGGTGTTGTGGATACGCCTTGTGAACTTTGCATAGGAATTACATCAAACAAAGACTAATATATACAGATTCTAAAATTTTACTTGATTGTATTACAGCACTTTAACATATACGACATTCCCACCGATTTTTGTGAATACGATATAGGATGTTTATGAATATTGCCATTTAAATTAATTTTGACAACAGGAAACGTATGTAGTGTCATATAAATCGTTAATAACCACAAAATAATTCCAAGTTTGTCTTTATTTGGTTTCCTTAGAACCCTCGAAAGGTATGAAACGGTACATACAAGGACAGTGTATTTACGATTCTCTTGTAATCTAAAGGTTTTTACTGAAAAATTTCATTTTATGTTAAGAACAAAGAATGAATAATAAACAACAAAAGACATGACCTTTTGCAGAAAGGCCTCACTTTTCTACCCAGAAAGGTTAAGTTTTCTTCACTACAATTCCAATCAAAAAAGAGAGCATGGACCGTAAGAAAAGTATATGGAATGCAATAAGTACAATGCTTAATGTACCAAATTATCCCCCACAGCTACAACAGAAGGAGAAATTACATAGACGTGGCAGACATGGCAATAAAACATCAAAAGCAATAAAATAGATTCCCAACAAAACCTAAATCAATTCTACGGGTATAGCTACATCGTAATTGTAATTAAAAGTATATATATTTATAATAAAGATGAGTGAAGTATAAAAATGTTAGAATCATTAGCTTCCATACCAAATTATTACACCTCAAACATAATACCTGTCATATTAGAACACACTGTAACTGCAATTTTCGTTTGCCGTATATTAAAATTCCATTACTTTCAGCAGAGTAAGCTGCAAATATACGCATATTCCTAGGTATTTCCTCATGAATATATGGTTGTCTATATCACAGAGTCGCTGAAATTCAGCTGTCTTTACGTCTTTTCACGATTATTTATGTTTCCCCATATTTTACTAAGGCTTGGAATGCGAAAATTACAGTAACATATTGATTAATTACGCAAAAATATATTATATACGAACTTCCTTCTTAAGGCGGCTTACCCATCAAATGGTCAAATGTTTGTATAGCTTATGGGACTTAACTACGGGGTCATCAGTCCCTAAACTTACAAACTGTTTATGAACTAATTAATACTAAAGACGGCACAAATATCCATGCTCGAGGGGGATTCGAACCCCCGACCGTAGTGGCCGTGCAAACTGTGACGGGAGCGCCTCAGTCCCCTCGGCCACCGCTGCCGGCTTTACCCATCACTACCGTCGTTTTAACTGTCAGTTGTTAACAACTTTGACAGCAGTCAGTGTCGCGATTGTAAAATTATGTTAGACTATGCTATTACAATCAGTAGGTAAAGTAGTCTGATAATTAAAATCGCACCAAGCGTGCACTAGAATTATATACAGACGGATCAGAATAATTATTTACTTGTGAGGGGTTAATAGAGGATCGGGTGTTGATATTACTTACAGGAACACAAAAAAGAAAAAAAAATCGACATCATTACCCAATAAGTCACTGACTCACACTCAGTACAACAACAAGTGAATAAGCAGGGAGTAATAAAAGACTTCAAAATGTCTAAATAAAGTACGTTAACAAAAATTTGAGATCAAAACATTGTATTGTTTGCTATTATCTTAAGATTAACGTTGAAACAAATATTATCTTCTATACATTGCCCTTCTTTTTACAAAAAATTAACTTGGGGAAATTTTATGACCTCGTAACTGCAGTTAAGAACAAAACATTGAGAATAAATCAACAGGATGGGCAGTAACTGATCGGTATACAACAGCGCTTTTTCTTTTCAATTTTTATTTCATATTTTCGATTCTCACTGGTAGGAAGATTCCCTTCTTTGGGTTACGTAGTTATTATCAAGAGTAAATATTTAATGACAATGTCGAATCATAATTTCGGTAAAAGTAAATCTTTATATATAAAGCAGAGTGCTGTATGTTTGTATGTACGTATTGCATACAAATCTACAATTCCAATCTTTTTCAAATTTTGTACACGTAAGCTTGAATCTATGAGGACCATCTTCGTAAGTGTAAGAATTACGTACAACACATAGCTCAAGAGATATGGCATCATAAACAATGAGATGTGCGGAAAACTGCTGCATTAAGCTACAATGCTGCTCATTTCCCTCTAAACCTCTGGACCGATTTTAACTTAATGTGGTACACATATTCGTTACGTGAGATAACAATTGCTGTAGGAGTATGAACCACATACATGGCACAGGAGATATTACATCATAAAGAATATGAGTTGCAAGAAAATGCCACAAAATGCAACGAAACTTTATAAATACGCTATATGAGAATAACAGTACTTAGCGACTTGCAACAAACTTTAAACATATTTCAAACCTTTATTACACTATTTCTCCCTGACAACCACAGCAAAATTATCAAACGAAAACAGTTCCTAGCTTATTAATTTTCCGCTCTTTATGGAGTAAAATTACGGCATTCGGTATGACGTTACAATTTCCAATTTCTACACTTCAAACTGTAGGAGCGGGAAATTTTACAGACAGTATATACGCATGTAGTTGAGTGTACCTTCAAAGTTCTATCACAGTGCGACACGTAGTTCATGAGATATGAACATATAAACAGTAAAGTTTATGGAAAACCGCTCCATCATGCACCAAGTTTTAATCTATTACTTCTTTACCACTAATTGTATTCACAACAGATTTTTTAAAAAGTTATGCAATTGTACAATATATAACTCAATAAATATGAGATCGTACGCATTTTATATGTCATTTGTATTTTGTTTACTACCTTTCTTTGTTTGGATACTGCAATTATAATTTTGTAAATTATGCGAACAGCCTTATTTCTTATTTATTCTCCGATAATTATAGCATGTTTTTAGAAAAAAAGGAGATGGACAGAGAGAGAAGGGATAGGAGAAGTACTAACTCAAGGCAGGAATAAATAAATACCCGGGCAAAGCCGGGTTTTCAGCTAGTATTCATTGTTATTACAAATTTCAAGATAGTGAATTGAAACTGTAATGGATTCATAGGAGTGTGAACAAGAAATCTACCTATAAAACTGCGGATGAATCACTACGATATGGTATTTTCCAAGTGGTTCGGTACAAGTGACCTGTCGTGTCCGGTTCTCGTTGCAGAGGAATCTCAGGATTTCTTACTCTATGCATAGTTACCCCATTGAAAAGAGCTGCACAACATTGCATATATGAACGGTCCTCTTTTTTTTTTTAATCAAAATTGTTGCATTCACTCACGGTAGTTAGTGTCGAAGACAGTAAGCCCTATTTTACTTTTGATCGCATTCGGCACTGCCCGGGCCTCTGTCAGTATTGCTTTTCCATGGAATCGAGCTATCTGCATCTCTCACTGAATACAATGGAACCGCTTCCCGCGCAGATATTATGCTGAACAGGTCGAGCTTCGACATAAGCACGTCACAGTAGTTTTGTATGTGTATGTGGGCTTCCACGAATAACCGCATCCTCTCCTGTGTTCTGATTGTTCTGTGATGCAGACTTTTTACACCGCTGGGGAAATAATTTCACGGAAGCAAGCAACCATTCAGGAGAAAACAACTATATATATATATATATATATATATATATATATATATATATATATATATATCACACACTTTTCTTCTTCTTTCGAACTACAGCCCTTAATATCCTTTGGGCTCCTCAATAATTTTCCTCCGAACCTCCCTGTTTTCTGCTTTTCTATTCCATACTCGGATCTCTAAGTTGGTTAGGTTATGCAAGACATTGTCAAGCTATCTACCTTTCGGCCGATCCTTTCTTCTATTCGGAATACAATCTGGCTTTAAATATTCGTTTTTGCCTCCTTTCATCTATCACCCTCTAAATATGTCCTAACCAGCGTATTCTTTGAAACTTAGTAAATTTAGCTGGCCGCGGTGGCCGAGGGTACTAAGGCGCTCCAGTCACGGTCCGCACGGCCACTACGGTCGGGGGTTCGAATCCCCCCTCGGGCATGGATATTTGTGCCGTCCTAGTTCGTAAGTAGTTCATAAGTAGTTTTTAAGTTTAGGGACTGATGACCCCGTAGTTAAGTCCCATAAGCTTAACAAACATTTGAATATTTAGTAAATTTGACTTTATCTTTCCATTGAACAATCTCTTCTATTTAATGGCTGCACCTTACTGTATAACCCTCGGTCTCTCTCAAACTGTTCAAATGTTTGTGAAGCTATGGAACCAAACAGCAGTTGTCATCACTTCCTTGACTTACAAATTAGTTGCTAAGGACAAACGACACACCCATGACTCGAACCTCCAACGGGGAGCAGACGTGCAATCCTCAGCAAGGCGCCTTAGAGCGCACGGCTTCTTCCACGTAGCTCTCTTTCTCAGGCAGCGTCTTCGTTTCAAATGAACTTAATGTGTTTGTATCTGCTTCTATCAATGTCCACACTTCTAAAACATATGCCTCTGTTCTTTCTCTAATTGACTGTTTCATATATTTATCACCGTTTAAAAGGATACATATGTAACGGAACTAGCTGACAACCTTAAAATATTTATCAGAGGCCTTCAGGCCATTTCTTGTTTTGTACCCTTAAAACTCTACATTACCATGATTTGATTTGATTTTTCCAGGGAAGCCACTGCCCGCACCGAAACTAAGTTTATTGTGCGGTATCGCTCCCTGTATATCTAGTAAAGTCAACCAATGGCCTTGAACAGTGTAAGGAGTCCCTTTACCAGTTCTTTATTAGACACAATTTCTTCGGGCTGGTTGTCCCAAATGTTCTGTGCCTTTTACTCTCCAATGCAATGCATTCGAAGATTAGATGTGATGCAGTTTCATCACCGTCATCACACATCCTACATTTAGGGTCCTCTTCTGTTATCCCCATTGTATGTAGGTGTTTTTTGAAATTCCCATGGCCTGTCAGCAATACAACCATGAGTCTAATCTCTCTCCTGTTCAGGCCCAGGATTGCAGAGCTTCTTTTAAAACATGGCTTTGGAATCATTACCTTGCCATGTTTTTGTTGATGGACTTTGGTCCAATATTCTACGTGCTGTCTTCAGAGCCAGTTACGTAGCTCCAATTTCATCATTGCCTTTGTGATTGTCAGGACAGGTTCCAGTCCAATAAATGGAGACTCTGCCCCCATCCTGGCTAATCTGTTGGCATGTTCGTTGCCACTGATCCCCGAGTGGCCAGGGCCCCACAATAGGTTTACTCTATTGCTTTCCCCTAGCTCCACCAGAACCCTGTTACATTCTGCAACAATTTTAGACCTTGTTGTAGGAGCTACCAGTGATCTCAGTGCTGCCTGGCTGTCTGAATAGTACATTACCATACTACACACTCGAGCCCTCCAAATAACAAGTTACCAGTTTGGTGTATGTGTGTGGTTTTCTACATTATTATTATTATTATTATTATTATTATTATTATTCTTTCACCCAGTTTTGAGGATCCCCCCTTTTTCGTAATACTTGTGGCGCACATACAATCGTGTGGTACATTTTAATGGAATGTATTTTATGTCATGCTGCAAGACTGGAGTGAATATTGGTGCTGAACTGCCATCTATTACAGCTGATGGCGAGGGGAGTGTGACCAGAGTTTTAAAATTTTGTGATTTGTGTGAACTGTGGCCTAAGCTTTTAGAGTGGAAGTTTTCGTGTGAAGCACAGTGGCTGACTCATCTTTTTTTAATCCTGTGATCAGCCAGTCGTTGTCATCTGCTGGGTTCTTGTAACTACTTCTCCACATTTTCTGCCGGCAATGTCCTCATTTTGATTGTCACTGTAATATTTGGTGTTTTACTTTAGCTGAACTCACATTTCGCTGGCTGTCTCTTCTTTTAATTCCTTTGCTGGATATATTCCCGTTTTTACACATTCATGTCATATTACATTCGTTCGAGAGCTAAAGACGTCGTCGTTGTGCGCCGGAAACCCCATGTCCATCTATCCATCCTCTGATTTATGACTGGCAGCAGGAGGCCGGCAAAGTACGGCAAAGATTGCATCTAAACACGCGGAATATCTAGGAGGCGAAATTGCTCTCCATTCCACCGTGGTCGATGTACACCGAATGGGAAACCAACTTCTCTTCGAAGAAAAATCTCTTGCTGGTACCCTTGCTATAACGTCAGTCTTCACACTTATCATTAGAGTCAATTTCCAATTTTTGCTCCATGCAGACATCGTATCTAGCTTCAGCCAGTTTCCAAATTCTGTTACGTGTTATGTTAGTGGTAGGCTTGACGTTTGTTTCTGAAAATGTATAATTGTGATCAGTGCTAAGAGTCGGCTGGTGGCGGCACTCTGGCAAACGTGCAGCGGTTTAGGGAGGGCAGTTTCGTCTTCCTGTGATAGGAACTGCACTGATTTTTCAGACATAAACGCGCACTTGAATGTTTTTCACTCCACGTCGCTGCGAGGCAGAAGATTTGGTCTCAATCTCATCAGATCGAAATATTTTCATTCACTTGGTGCAGTTTGTATACAGTTATGAATAACTTCGCCTTGTTGTCGTATGATTTTGGGTAGAACGTTTAATTCCACATACAACCAAGTTCAGTTACATTTGTGTACAACGTCATATGCTATGAGATTCAGTTCTGTCGTTTGGTGTGAGATTTGACAGGTTTCGGGTTCAGATCCAGCTGGTAAATAACTTAGACTTTAATCGTTATAGTAGAGCTTTATTACAAACATGGTTTAGACACGAGCTTCACTAAGGAACACGCATTAAACCAAAAGTCGTTAGAAGTTATTTCTAGTCTTCGTTTGTCTGGAATGAAGAGTTTAATGTTATTGTTTCGTTACTATGGGCACGTACCTTTGTACTTACTAATGAGAGTTATTTGACTCAGGCATTTACATTTCAGAGTAGGACATAATTAGTAGTTATTTCATGCGACAACAGACACGTTTGTATAATTCAGACAAGTTCCACGGCACCTGGACTGCGTTAACCTCGCTTTATTCAGCTCTACCTACAAGACCATTCATTAGTAAACTGTATGCAAACCTGTTTCCTTTCAGTCTACATCTACGTAAATACTACGCAAATCACATTTAAGAGCATGACAGACGATTCATCGAAAAGCTTTTATGATATTTCACTACCCTTCCATTCTCTAATAGCATGTTGGAAAAGAAGCACCTAAATCTTTCCTTCATCAATCTGATTACTCTTGCTAATAACATCGCATTTCAAAGAGAAAGTTAGTTAAAGAGAATTCGAAAAATTCTCCTTTCTTTTACTAATTCCCACCCCCAACTGGTGCATAATTCCTGTGACACTCTCTTCCCTATATCGCGATAATACAAAACGAGCTGCCCTTCTCCAATCTTCCTCTAAACTCTTTGTGCCACAGTGCGTAGCAATACTCCAACATAGGACGCACAAGTGTTGGGTAGGCTGTTTCTTTATCTTCCAAGTGCCCTGGCAATGAAACGCACTCTTTGGCTTTCTTTCTCTATTTTCTTTGTGTTCTTTCAAATTCAAGTTGTTCTTAATTGTTATTCCTAGGTATTCAGTTGATTTTACGATCTCTGGGTTTGACTGATTTCTTTTGGTGTTTATATGAATGTCTTCACACTTATCATTATTTAAAGTAAATTTCCAATTTTTGCTCCAAGCAGACATGGTATCTAAATTGTTTTGCAGTTGCTTCTATACTTCTGATAACTTTACTAACTCATAAATGACAGCATCAGCCGTTGACAGTCTAAGAGAGCTGCTCAGATTGTCTCCTAAATCGTTTATAAAGATTATGAACAGTAGGGGCACTGTAACACTTCCCTGGGGAACGCCAGATTTCACTTCCGTTTAACACGATAAAGTTCTGTCATTTACTACGTACTGTGTCTTTCCTGATGGAAAAGCGCGAATCCAATCGCACTCCTGTGGAGATATTCCACGTAAGTACAACCATTAATGAAAAAGTATCTCTTTCGTAACTAAACGACAGTATGGCTGCTACTGCGGTAATTTCACTTCGTCATAATTGAATATTATGTCACTCAAATACACGAGTTTATGCACAACGTTGATGTACTATGATGTCACATATATTCTATATCTCTTCGTGAGAAATAAATCTAAATCATTTAAAATAAAATGTTTTCTTTCAGTAACATTTACGATAGTTTTTGTATAATCTTCCGCCAACCACGAGAAACAGTAGTCAGAGCAAATTCAATACATACACACTCTAATATTAAAATCCCTCAGCTTAGGTTAGATGTTACAGGGTTAAATTGTTTCTTGAGTTATAAAAAAATTCTTTTTCGTATTGTCACTTTGAAACATTTAACTGACGGATCGGGGGTGATAACACACACACACACACATACACACACACGCCCACACACACGCACACACACACACACACACACACACACACACACACACACACACACACACACACACCTCTATCAGATGGAATTCTGATACGTATACTACCGGTCAAAAGTTTTCGATCACCTGTGCACAAAACTAGATACTTCATTTCAATGTACAAACACAACGTAAAACCTAAATAGACCAACAACAAAAAAAAATACATTTTCTCTCGCTGTCAGTAAGTACAATACAATACGGTTTATATTTTAGTCTCGTCAAAGTATCCAACCTCTGCCTTCCGAACCGAACAGCTGCACAAACTCTTGGCATTCTGGAAATAAGATTTTCTAGTGTTTGTGCAGGTAATGCAGCAAACAGCTCTATAAATTACTCCATAGCTCGTCAGCCTTAGTCGACCTCAGTTTTCGGACCTCCCTGTCAAGTTCATCCTGTAACAGTTCAATGGAATTTAAGTGTGGTGACTGACTTGCCGAACCCTCGAAACCTTCAGTTCCCCACATTTCTCTTTTCTATTGACATACCCTCTACACAATTTAGAACAATGTTTGGTGTCATTGTCCTGCTGCAGAACAAACCCACGCCAGGCACTTAAATGTGATTTTCAGAATATCCCATGTAGAATAATCCTCTTGGCAGATGGAACTGCACTGTTGATCAGTATCCTGTGATATCCTTCCTTCTTTAGTGTTCCATTGATTCGCACGAGATCACCGACTTCATCACCCGCAAAACATCCTCACACTATAACCGACCTTCAACTATAATTAACGGTAGGTGTCACACACTGACTCTGAATACGTTCTCCACGAAATTGACGATCAAACATTCGACGATGGCTCCCAAATATTTCAAACTTCGTTTCATACGTGAAAAACACCTTGGACCATTGCTGCACGCTCCTGTTATCATGTTGCTGTGCCCATTGCATCCTTTTCACCTTATTTTGTGTCCTTAATAAAAGGTTTTGGCCGCTATGCATCCCTTGAAACCTTCGTAACGAAGACGGCGTTACACTGTTGAGACATATTATTGAGTTACCAGCGAATTTCAGATGCGTTACGAGTCCTC
Organism: Locusta migratoria; assembly: GCA_026315105.1. Taxonomy (NCBI): domain Eukaryota; kingdom Metazoa; phylum Arthropoda; class Insecta; order Orthoptera; family Acrididae; genus Locusta; species Locusta migratoria. Next base: position 213,885,574 of record CM048744.1, on the reverse strand, counting down.
TGACGTTTACTCTGTACACATATTAACTGATCATCCCTGTGTGATATTAGAAGTGGTCTTCCAGATCGCTAAACATTTGCATTGCATCGCTGCAATGTATACACCACTGTAGATTGGGCTGCGCCAACGTCTGTTGCTTTTGTCCTTCTTGATGCAGAGCTACTATTACAGCACGTTTCTCAATTACAGTCCTCTGCTTCCGGCCCATTTGGAGGTAATATGGTTTGAACCTGATCAGATACACAAACATACCGCTAGCTGCTCACAGTGTAATGAAAACTAATCTGAACTGCTTGCTACACGGACAGATGAAGGAATGAGGTCTATTCGAGGGGACACATCTTGGGTAAAGAAACGTCAGTGTTTTCAATACTTTGAGAATTTTCAGCTATCAGTCGATGTTTTTTAAAATTCTTTATTGGCCAGTTGTCATACTTGGCGGGGAGTGAGTTTTTCCACATTGATTGATTGATTTTTCCGGGGAAGCAAAAACAGTCTTGGTCAAACCCGCCACTGCCCGCACTGAAACTAAGTTTATTGTGCGGTATCGCTCCCTGTATATCTAGTAAAGCCAACCAATGGCCTTGAACAGTGCAAGGAGTCCGTTTACCAGTTCTTTATTAGACACAATTCTTCGGGTCTGGTTGTCCCAAATGTTCTGTGCCTTTTACTCTCCAATGCAATGCATTCGAAGATTAGATGTGATGCAGTTTCATCACCGTCAACACACATCCTACATTTAGGGTCCTCTTCTGTTATTCCCATTGTACGTAGGTGTTTTTTGAAATTCCCATGGCCTGTCAGCAATCCAACCATGAGTCTAATCTCTCTCCTGTTCAGACCCAGGATTGCAGAGCTTCTTTTAAAACATGGCTTTGGCATCATTACCTTGCCATGTTTTTGTTGGTGGACTTTGGTCCAATATTCTACGTGCTGTCTTCTGAGCCAGTTACGTAGCTCCAATTTGATCATTGCCTTGGTGATTCTCAGGACAGGTTCCGGTCCAATAAATGGAGTCTCTGCCCCCTTCCTGGCTAATCTGTCGGCATGTTCGTTGCCACTGATCCCCGAGTGGCCAGGGACCCACAATAGGTTTACTCTATTGCTTTCCCCTAGCTCCACCAGAACCCTGTGACATTATGCAACAATTTTAGACCTTGTTGCAGGAGCTGCCAGTGATCTCAGAGCTGCCTGGTTGTCTGAATAGATATAGATGCTACGGTCTTTGTAGCACCTACGCAAATTCTCTTCCACACACGCCCTGATGGCAGTGATTTCGGTCTGGAATACTGAGGCCAGTTTTCCTAGAGAGATGACGCCCTCCAGTCTTGGCTGCACCCCGTATACCCCAGCCCCAACGCCTTGATCCGATTTTGACCCGTCAGTGAACCAGACAATATCCCCCGTACGGTGTCGAACTATTTTCTCCCATTGCTCCCTATATCCAATTGTTATATTGAAAGGCTTGTTGAAGCAGTGTGGGGTTATAATATAGTCGGCTGGCATTTCCCCAACCTTTCCTATATTTACCACACTCACTATTTTAGTTGTGATTCTGGATATCCCAAAGAGTTCCAGTTGTTGCCAGATTTGAGTCTGTATGCACCAGTCGCTACCTCCATCTTGACCCAAAGGTTTAATGGGGGCATATCCAGCATGGTTTCCATCCCAGCAGTTGGTGTGCTGCTAATTCCGCCTGTTATGGCTTTTCCACATTAATAACATCTGCAATTAAACACATGCATTGATAATGGCCAGTTACTGGCCGAAATAATGATTTGCCGATAAAGAATTTTAAAAAAGATCGACTGATAGCTGAATAATTCGCAAAGTATTGGAAACATATCACAGTCGTGGAACGCAAACCATGGAAAGTAAACCTGAACGTCAGCGTTGATGTGGTTAGTCACCAGCGCCCCACAAAACGGAGAACCGGTCAAACAGGCAACAAACAGTGCCGTTCCGTGTTTACATGCTTATGCTTGTTGCAGTATGAGAACAAGGCTATGATAGATTATTTAATACTACATCTCTCTCTTAGCCACAAATCCATAGTTGTGAGAGGTGATCGAAAACGTTTGACCGGTGGTTCAGGTCAGTAAGATGCGAAACACAAGGAGGGTTTTGAAATACGAGGCGCATCCAGAAAGTAATAAAATGAAATTTTACAGAGATACAGAAGAAATTTTTATTGCACAAAATTCTACAACTCTTAAACTACTTTTCCACATAACTGCCGAAATTTTGCAGGCATTTGTTATAGCGTGGCACCAGGTTTTGTATACCTTCTTCATAGAAATCTGCCGCCTGTGTCTTCAACAAGTTGGAAACAGTTTCTTTCAGCTCGTCATCATTGGTGAAGTGATGAGCACTATTTGTAAACCTACGGTTTTCCTGGATCTTGTCATCAATCGCGTGACCAGTTCTTCTGTAACCAAAGGTGGATGCCCACTTCGTTCTTCATCGTGCACATCACTACGCCCGCCATTGAACTGTCGGACCCATCTTCTCACCATCGAATCACTCATCGCATTTGGTCCGTAAACTTCGCAAATTTTCCGATAAATTTCACTGGTTTCACTTTCCTCGCATTCAGAAACCGAATCACCGACCTGATTTCACAGGCGGCGGGATTTACAATCAACGCCGAAATTTCAAATAAGCACAACAAAGCGTACGTAACTGACAGCAATCTCCAAATGGCGCACGTTCTTCTCCTTCATACACATCGTCTAAAGCGCATGTGCGGAACTACAAACGCAGCGCTGCAGCGGAGATAAATTGAAACGGTACTTACTTTCTGGACGCGCCTCGTATGTACTTATCATCGTTCAAAAAATCTCCAGTTATTTAGTTCTGTTTTGATAGGTGCGTTGTACAGCGTTACGAAATTGATATCCGAGCAGTGTTATTCAAACAGTGCAAGTGTGACAAAACTCGATGGCAATCAGTCCTAACTATTGCCTTCCCAGTTTTAAACTGGATTGTTGTACTTCAAGCTAACAAATGTTTTATAACGCTGCATTAGTATGCGGTGGGATAGAAAGTCACAACGAAATGATATAACGTGTAACGGAACCAACAGTATTACAATAATTTGTGATTTTTCATTATGCTAACCTTTTATAAACTCTTTTCACGCGAAATATGAGTAAGACCTCAACCGTGCTACGTCGCCTTTTGTCATAAGAAATTAATTTTGTGTATTGTGGTGCACATAGACCGCTTACAACACACAAGTCTAGCTGATTACGTCATGTCACCACAGCTTGTTTCCAGGTCTGTAATGATGCCGCCAGCGCACTCGTAGGAATGAAAGGAGCCCTTCTCATCATAAGTTCGATAATTTAAAATCTTGGCTATATTTTTGTGTACTGGTATTTAGTTATTAACTCAATTGAAATTAAAATAATTCTATACAATGTAATATATAAATCAGAGTGTCCGTATGTTTGTTCCTGTTGCATACAAATCTACAGTTTTGTTCTAATCTCTATGAAATTTTGTACACGTATGCTCCAATCCATGAGGACGGTCGCCGTAAGTGTAAGAATCACATTCGGTATAGTTGACGAGATATGACGTAATAAACAATGAGATGCGCGAAAAACAGCTGCATTTTGCGACAATGCTACTCATTTTCTCCTAAACCATTGGACCGATTTCAATCAAATTTGGTACACACGTTCCTTACCGTGAGGTAAGAAATTCGGGATGGTTAAGAATCACATAAGGCATATGGTTCAAAATATATTACGCCATAATCAATAGAAATCGCAAAAAATGCCATATAATGCGGCGAGAGTTTCGAAATTCACTGTATGAGAATGGAAGCACTTAGCGACTTGCAACAAACTTTCAACATAATTTCAAACCTTTATTAAACTTTTTCTCGCAGGCAACCATAGAGAAATGATGAAAGGAAAAAAGTTTCTCGCTTACTACTTTTCCGCGTTTGAGGTAAAACTACGGCACTCGATATGACGTTACAGTTTATTATTCGTAATATACAAATTGTAGCCGGAGGAAATGTTACAGACAGTATACACGTATATAGCTGAGTGTACGTTTTAAATTGTATGACAGTACGACACGTAGTTCATGAGATATGAGCACATAAACAGTAACGTACATGGAAAACCGCTCCATCATGCACCAAGTTTTAATCTATTACTTCTTCAGTACTAATTGTATTCCCAAGAGATAATACAGCTCTTATACAAATGAGTATATACCAAAAAAATAACAGTAATAAATAAATAAATACCAGTGCAACGCCAGGTTTTCAGCTGGTGAATATATAAATAGCAGAAAATCCTCGTATTCCATAAAAAATCGACTTTTCGTGTATATAACTGCTTCAAATGTCTGATTACCTTACAAATGAATTTAAGTTATTCAAGCATAGAATCATTATTAAAAAGTTTAGAAATAGGAGAAAAAGTTTCGTGATGTCGCTAAGTATTATGATTCTGGAGTAAAGGATGAACGAAGTTGGAATATTTGAGTGCCATGAGCTTTGCAAGAACAACACAGTGGTTCTAATTGCAGTACTTGCCTTCTCGTGTCAAATTTTACATACGATTATGCCTCTTAATATGTAGCACATGACAGCATTTAATTTTTCTAATTTGTCCGTAATCACGCAAATTGCTAGAAAAAGTTTTTTTTCTTCCAGGAAGCCGTCAGATAGGAGGCACGCAACAGGTGTTGCACCTGTCCCGGCATAGCGTTTTTAGCAATACAATAATGTAGTACTGGTCAGTAATATTTTGGAATATAGTAACACTAGCTGAAAACCCGGCTTTACCCAGGTATTTATTTATTTATTCCTGCCATTTTTAAGTATATATTCATTTGTATAAGAAGGGGCGGTTTTCCAAGAATGTTACTGTTTATGTGCTCATATCTCATGAACTACGTGTCGTACTCTGATACAATTTAGAAGGTACACTCGACTATATGCGAGTACACTGTTTTTAAAATTTCCTGCGGCTACAATTTGTAGTAAAGAAATTATAAACTGCAACGTAATCCCGAATGCCGTAGTTTTGCTTTATGAACATCTAAAAGGTAGTAAGCGAGAAACTTTCCTCCTTTCAGTACTTTGTTGTGGTTGTCAGTGAGGAAAAGATTAATAAAGATTTAAAATTATGTTTAAAGTTTGTTGCAAGTCGCTAAGTACTCTCATTCTCATATAGCGTAGTTTTAAAGTATCGCCGCATTATGTGGCAGTTTTTCGCTATTCCTATTGTTTATGACGTCATATATTCTGAACTATGTGTCATATGTGATTCTTAACCGTGCAGCAATTGTTACCTCACGGTAAGGAATGTGTGTACCAAATTTGGTTGCATCGGTCCAATGGTTTAGGCGAAAATGAGCAGCATTTTCGCTATATGCAGCAGGCAGTTTCTCGCGCATCTCATTGTTTATGACGTCATATGTCGTGAAATATTTATCGTACGTGATTCTTACACTTACGGCGACCGTCCTCATGGATTGAAGCTTACGTGTTCAAAATTTCATAAAGAAAGGAATAAAAGTGTAGATTTAGACACTCTGCTTTATATATTAGACTAGCTGAAAACCCGACGTTGCCCGGGTATTGACTCATTTATTCCTGCCATTTTTTCAGGTGTATATTCATTTGTATAAGGGCTGTATGTCTATAAAATCTCTCGGGAATACAATTAGTAGTAGAGAAGTAATACATTAAAACTTGGTGCGTGATGTGGCGGGTTTTCCATGAACGTTATTGTTATGTGCTCATATCTCATGAACTACGTGTCGTACTGTGATACAATTTAAAATGTAATCTCCACTATATGTGTGTATACTGTTTGTAAATTTTCCTGCAGCTACAATTTGTAGTGTAGAAATTTTAAAGTCATACCGAATACCGCAGTTTTAGGCCATGAACAGCATAACGTTACTGTTTACGTGCTCATATCTCATGAACTACGTGTCGGAATGTGATACAATTTTAGAATCTACATTCACCTATATATGTCTGTACTGTCTGTAAAATTTCCTATCGCTACAATTTGTAGTGTTCAAATTATAAATTGTAACGTCATACCGAGAGCCGTAGTTTTACTCCATAAACAGCGGAAACGTAGTAAGCGAGAAACTTTTTTCCTTTCATCATTTTACTATGGTTGCCAGCGAGAAAAAGTTTAATAAAGGTTTGAAATTATGTTTAAAGTTTGTTGCAAGTCGCTAAGTACTGTCATTCTCATACAGTGTATTTCGAAAGTCTCGCCGCATTATATGGCATTTTTTGCTATTTCTATTGGTTATGGCGTAATATCTTTTGAACCGTGTGCCGTATGAGATTCTTAACCATGCAACAATTGTTACCTCAGGAATGTGTGTACCGAATTTGGTTGAAATCGGTCCAATCGTTTAAGAGAAAATGAGCAGCATTGTCACAAAATGCAGCAGTTTTTCGCGCATTTCATTGTTTATGACGTCATATCTCGTCAACTATACCGTATGTGATTCTTACACTTACGGCGACCGTCCTCGTGGATTGAAGCTTAAGTGTACAAAATTTCATAAAGATTGGAACAAAACTAGATTTGTATGCAACACGTACAAACATACGGACACTGCTTTATATATAAGATTGGTAGTTCGTGTAAGCAACCTGTATTGGTCGACGAAACAGAAATGCGTAGAATTTTTACGTTTGTTTACGTTTCTGCGAGAGCGCTGCTATTGCCCAGGTATAAAAAAAAGAGATGGCGCTGCAGCTTACCGCCGTAAACTGGTCTGAAGACGACGTCGTCACGTGAAGAGCCTCGAAAAATCAGCACGATACTTTTTAACCGTTGCTTCTTCTCTATTGCTGTCGTGTGCGCGCAGCAGTTAGTTACACATAAAATGTTACAGTGCTTTCATGAATAACGTAGCATCAGGAAAGCATTTTCGAGCGTATATCTCGTATAGATATTTTATCCACTAATATGGTCAATTTATTATCATTCATGTAACTTCGTTCTTGTTAACGTTTTGAGTAACCAAGGTGAGATGTGCCTGATGAGAAAAGCTGCTTTCGTAATTCAACATTATCCTTTATCTGGAACTGACAAAACAAGCAATGTTCCGTCTGCATCCTCGTCCCGAAAATGTTGTATTTCTTGTATCTGTGATCGGTTTCTAAACATTCGTTTGATATCGTTCACCTAGAAATGTTTAGTAGTTGGACTGATAGGAAGTTTAAAGGTGAATAACAGAAATAAAATAACTATATGTGCAATAATAGTGAAAAGATCAACTAAAGATCAGGTATAAGAGAAACAAATCGCACTGACGTGTTTTACGGCTCACTTTAGGTTTGTAATTTTATAAGTTTTTGCAAACATTTTGGACCAAAATAATAATCTAAGTAATAAAAAAATAATAAGAGTCTCTGTAACTCTTTTATGAAAAAAAAAATCAGGTAGTGGCGGGTTCCGAACCAACGTCGTTTACCGACATAGTCCAACGTCCTGCCCACTACAGTACGGCTACCAATTAAAAGATACGTCCTTTAATTTCATACTATTGATGGCCGTTATAACTGACAATGTGGCATTTGTAGACACTAGATTATCATTTATCGTACGAAGATCAATGTGTTTTTGTTAATTCTTCAATGCGCCATTGCTTTGAAATGACAACGTGTAAGTTACAATAAGAAAATCATCAAATACGCAACGCAAAATGGCGTATGCCAGAGAAAGTTCTGGGCGAGCAATGTCACGTGACATCTGCGAACGGCTGGTTATCGTTAATCCAATGGAGGGTGTCCAATCTCCGTTATTTTTGCAAATATGTACCAAACGATACGAGATATGAAAAAAAAACATAAGGGAGCTAAGTTGTAGAGAATTTTCTCGTCTACCAATTAGGTTATGCAATTTTCGTGTCAGATGAACGGTTCGTTTGCAATTACAATTATATTACAAACGGCTTTTTTTGGTATTACTACCGTATTTTTAGTCCTAAAAATTTGAAAAATGTAGGTTCTAGTCTCTGGCGGCCTAGAATCATGTCTGTAAAATTTGGTGCTGATAGGTTGAACGGTTTGTCTTAAAAACGGGGAAAATGTTACGGACTGACAGATACAGACATACATCCCAAAATCGCCGTTATTTTTGCAAATATCTTTGAAACGCTACGAGATATGAAACAACAAAAGGGAGAAAAGTTGTAGAGAATTTTCTCCTCTACAAATTCGGTTATTCAATTTTCGTGTCAGAAGAATAGTTAAGCCGTTATTTTCATTTAAATTTTGAGCTGTCAACAGACGATCACAAAGGCCCACTTTTAGTGTTACTACCAAAACCTAAATTGGGCCAATAATACAAACCATAAGTACAGCCCTAAAATATGGAAGCTTCCATTCTGATCAAAACCGTTCCACTAGAATCTAATGTCTGAGTTCACTGATGTTGTGGACGTTGGTTTAAATTTGTGACGTCATGACGATTGCTCGTATTATATTTCCATGGTTGGCACTACCATTAGAAACACGGATACAGTTGCTGCCAGCATAACATAGCACTCTCTTCCCAGGTAGTGTGAATTCTTACCTTGGGAACCGAAGTGTTTTCCCACGCTCCGAAGTGTGTTAAGAAAATTGGTGTCTATGTAGAAAATAAGGTTAAAGATTAACATTCGTAATGTAAAAATGATTATAAATTTACTTTCAGGTTGCTGCAATACTTTCATAGCTGTTGAATGTAGATTATTTATTAAATTTTCAGTACACGTCCCGGGCGCGACCCCTCATCACGGTGACCGAAATACGAGGCGCGTCCAGAAAGTAAATTCCGTTTGGTAATAAAATGAAATCTTACACAGATACAGAAGAAATTTTTATTGCACAAAATTCTACAACTCTTAAACTACTTTTCCACATAACTGCCGAAATTTTGTAGGCACTTATCATAGCGTGCCACAAGTTTTTTCATGCATCCTTCACAGAAGGTTGCCGCCTGTGTATTCAACCATATGGTAACAGCTCTTTATCATCGTTGAAGTGTCGACCACCAATGACAATTTTTAGGTGTAAGAAGAGATGAAAGTCGCTAGGAGAGAGGTCCGAGCTGTATGGAGGATGATCAAACAGGTCCCGTTGAAATTTCCGTAAGAACTGTTTGGTCACATTCGGTGTGTGAGGTCAGGCATTATCGTGAAAAAAAATCTTTTGACAGTAACTCTCTTCTTACACCTAAAATCTGCCCTTGGTGGACAACACTTCAACAATGATGACGAGCTGAAAGAACATGTTACCACATGGTTGAATAACAGGCGGCAACATTCTATGAAAAAGGCACACAAAACCTTGTGCCATGCTATGACAATTGCCTACAAAATTTCGGAAGCTATGTAGGAAAGTAGTTTCACAGTTGTATATTTTTGTACAATCAATATTTTTTCTGTATCTGTACCCGTTCGTTTCATATAACCAAACGGAACTTACTTTCTGGACGCGCCTCGTAACATACACAAATAAATACGCTTTTAAGTTTGCAACGTGAAGACACGACGTGTTAACTGATGTACATTTTATGCTACGCCACTTGTGGCGGGAAAACAAATTTTTGAATCTTTCTTTTATTTTTGGATCACGATGGTTTATTCCTCTACTAAGATTTTGTCTGAAATTAGAAGTAAATTGATTTATGGTTTTTATGTTTTGTTTTTTTAGCGACTGAACGTTTTGCTGGGTAATTTGTTTCCAATGTTCCCTCGATGTGTGGTGTTTTCTTACATGTCCGTAGGAAAAAAAATGTTCAAATGTTTGTGGAGTCTATGGGACTTAACTACGGGGTCATCAGTCCCTAAACTTACAAACTGCTTATGAACTACTTACGAACTAGGACGGCACAAATATCCATGCCCGAGGGGGATTCGAACCCCCGACCGTAGTGGCCCTGCTGACCGTCACTGGAGCGCCTCAGTCCTCTCGGCCACCGCGGCCGGCTGTCTGTAGGAACAGACACCATACATACAAAGGTATGCGCGCCTCGACTGGTGGAAGAGAACTTCAGTGTAGATACAAAAAATCGTCTGATTCTTTGCGGGAAAAAAGACGTATCTCCAAGAAAGAGGGAAAATGGACTGGCAACAGGACAATAGTATTGTAAGTTTGTGTGGGCCTGGATGTGTGTCCGTTAGCTGAAGAGGTTAAGGCGGGTGCCTGCTTAAATCGAGAATTCTGGATCGATACCCTGTCAGGAAATGTATTTCAACTGTCACTATTGAATGTACTTCAATGCCCTTGCAATAGCTAGAAACGCTAGAAATGTCTGTTACATAAGGTGATAATTTTTTTCTGCATTAACTGGCCTAAGTGCCCGGCGTTACAGCTCAGCTTCTATATCTGTTCATCTTCTCCTCCTTCACGTGTTCCCCCCTCCCCGTCTCCCAGTTTATCTCTTCCCTCCTTTATATTGCCGTCCATCACTTCCACCCCCTCTTTCGAGCCATCTCCTGCACCCTCCTCTCTGCCCATTTGCTGCTCGTCTATGTCAGACAATCTCCTACTTCCTCTCATTGTACATTTGTGTTCATCTCTCAGTACCTCCACCACATCTTCCTCCTCCTCCTCCTCCCCTTGCACGGTACCCTCTCCCCTGCTTCGCACGACACCTTTTGTAGACAATAAACGTCCTTTTGTTTCAAATATTTCATAAAATCAGAAATAAACTGTAGAATTATATGAATTATCAATAAACAAAAAAAAAAAAAAAAGGGAAATTCGTCTTTATACAGGATATTTCTAAAACACACAGAAGAACTTAGACTTGTAGTAGAGGACGCTTAGTAGTTAAAGTTTTAGGAAGGAACCCATAACCAGAATGGTCATCCAAGACCACACAAATTCATTGAAATTAATTGCACCTGAACAAACTAATAGTTTCCCCATATGTAAATAAAGCAAAAATATTCTTGAGAAGTTACCTCATTTACCCCTACGTTACTGCTTTTAACGAAAGCCACAATGGGAAAATTTTGATACTTTCTCAGTGCATTTTTAAGTAAGTGGTCTGACTGGATGACTTCATTAAGACGTTTTGTTTGTATAATCTCTGGTGTTATGAAGAAAATATTAGAAAATAAAGTACAGTTTAGAAAATGCTTAGATGGAGTGTTACACTTACCTAGAAAGTTCATATGAAGTTATGTGCAAAGCAATATATCACTTTAATATTCTGTGATGTTTTTACGAAATATTATTTTTAGAAGTAATGTAGGTATAGACTATAAGGGTTTATTTACTTTCATGATTATGGAATTGGTAGGTAATTCTGCATTACTAATTACACAAAGATACACGAAATACTTGTGTTTGTGGCTATGAAACAGTTCCTAAAATCTTCCACAAATCAGACGTCGTCATCAACGTGGAACTGTTAGTGAAGGCTTAGCTATTCATTGATGCTAATAAACTCTAGTTAATGAAATACTCTTTAGAATATATATAATAAGCCGATGGTGGGCAATGGTCCTTACTTCAATCCGGAGACACTCGTGAGCCCTTACGCTTAAGAAAATCAGTGTCAAAAACCTCAGTTTCAGTAATAGAGAGCAGGGAAAGGTTGAGAATTTGTGTCTGACGGGAGGCTTGCTTTAGTAAACCTTGTAGCTGAGGTGATCGCTTTCTTCCCAGTGGTGGAGGGGTCAGCGCAACTACCTTGCAAAGCAGGACACCTGAGTTCAACACCCGGCTGGTTGAAAATTTTCAACTTTACCAATTGGCAGTTAATTTTATACATTCCGTGAATATGAATCTTGTTTACTGCGGCTTTCTGGTTTCCATATTTTCGATGAGATATTCTGGTACTAAACAAGGTAAAAGGGCCAGTCAACAAGGACAGTAAAAGGTATAATGTCTACTGGACTTTTCTTGTATAGTATTTCTATACAGAATATTGTAAGAAAAGAGCTTGTAATAGATGAGCATTGTTTCACTGTATCAAAGTTGAATAAGTGCTCATAGTGAAATTTCCGGAAAAGAATTTCTATGTAGGTGTTCCACAGGTTTTTATGTACAAGTCTTCTCTATACCTCTGTCCCGAACAGCACCTTTCTTGTCGACGAAAGTTAATCTACATCCTTTTCTGTCCCCATGAAGATATTTATGCCGAATTTAACAATGATTGTTCAGCAATTAATCCTGTGGCGCATGAGATGCACTCTAGTGGACGGTTGGTTTTCTTCCTACTTTTGTGCATCTGATTTGGTTTTTTTAGCTCGTAAACACATGGAGCCCACTCTACGGGACCTTTGCAGTATTGCAGTATATACTGCACTGTTAAGTGTCGACGGCTGAAGTGACAATCGTCAGTATTTTGGGCGAACGCGTAAACATGTCAAGATGGAGAGCATGAATCGCAGCGGACGTTTTCGGAACGGTATTCCTTCAGGAGCTTCTACGTCCAAGTCGCATTGAAAGGTTCCATACCAAAAGGAAAATCTAATGGGACGGACTCTGGAAGTCCCAAGGATATGCACATAAAAAGGAAAACACAGTAACCAGTTATACTGTGAAGTAACTATAACAAAATGAATCTGTTACGATGAAGAGACAAGCTACCTTCGGGTCACTTGACACTGTAAGCAGCACCCCCTCCTAACCTTAGGCATGCGCAAACACTGCTCTCCCCCACTTCTTTTCAAGCAGTTTTTGTTATAACGAAGAGTATAAATGTCATTTACCCGCAAAATCGCGACACATTTGCAAAAACATTCAAAGATATATGGAAATAGAAAGTCATTGTTGTTCACATATCTGTTAAAAAGATGATTCGGTTCAAAAAAAAATTCGCTCACAACTGTTCTTGTGACGTGGGCAGTATTGACTTCATTATTATTCATGATCGGATCTTCTGAAGGCTTTTACAGTTGATGCGTCTTTACTTCATACTTATATTTTACTAAATATGAGTTGTTCTTTTATGAATCTTCAATACGGCAAAATCAAATATGAAGAGGGGATGCGTTCACGAACGATTTGCGCATACGCAAGGCGGGGTGTGCAGTAGCTCCATTGTCTTATTTCAGACCATTCTTGCATATCAGCCGGAGCTATAGTAGCCAGGAGCTGGTGTCTCTACCAGCTCCAACGCCAGTGTTGAAAACGGCGTTTCCCCTCGCCCGTCCCTGCCGCGTGAGCGCCCACATGCAGCCGTTAGGGGGTTCAGAAGAGACTTTGAATCTCAGCCGCGCATGCCTATTGCAACATTGCGGCCACTACCGCCCATGTGAAGCGGCCGCGCTAAGACTCGTATACTTCTCTCCGCGATGTAAAATGTGTCTCATGCGATAAAATTACCGGGTGTTCAAAATGTCAGTATAAATTTGAAAACTTGACAAATCACGGAATAATGTAGATAGAGAGGTAAAAATTGACACACATGCTTGTAATGACGTGGGGTTTTATTAGAACAAAAAAAAAAAAATTCTACACGCGTGAAAGAAATCTTGCGCGCGTCGTTTGGTGATGATCGTGTGCTCAACCGCCACTTTCGTCATGCTTGGCCTTCCAGGTCTACGGACCTCAGTCCGTGCGATTATTGGCTTTGGGGTTTCCTGAAGTCGCAAGTGCATTGTGATCGACCGACATCTCTAGAAAGAAAGAAAACATCGGACGCCAATGCCTCACCATAACTCAGGACATGTTTTACAGTGCTGTTCACATCATCATTCCTCGACGACAGCTACTGTTGAGGAATGATGGTGAGCATATTGAGCTTTTTCCTCCAAAGAACATCATCTTTGCTTTGTCTTACTTGCTTTTCTGATCAGATGTAGCGCCATCTGTCAGACTTTTTTTAACTTCTTTTTAGTAAAAACCCTTGCCATTCCAAGCCAGTGGCATAAATATGGGGGGATGAGGGGGATAGAACCCCCCCAGAACCCCCCCACCCCCACACAAAAAAATAAAAATAGAATTGTATAACAGTAATCTGGTAAAGGTAAAGATTGAAAACTTGGAGTGTTTTACCCTAAGCTTTTATTGGATGGGAGTGAATTAGTTTCTTCAACGGGAGTGGTGGATGGTAATCTGTCTGGAAACTGACTAAAATTTTGCTCGTCAAGCAGATCTATTCCCCCCCTCCCCAAAAGCCAAGTCCTAGATACGCCACTGTTCCAAGCATGTGTGTCAATTTTACCTCTGTATCTACATTATTCCGTGATTTATTAAGTTTGAAATTTTTGATCAGCCGGTACTTTGACTCTACATATAAAATTATCTGTTAGAAGAAGGAAACGGAGGATTATGGTTTGAAAACACTTTTTCTTTTATTATTTACTTTTATATTTTATTATTTACTATTTCAAAACGAGCTTTTCTCTGGGGTTAATTGAACAAGTGAACACACAGAACGCGCCGCTCTTGGTTAAGGCGTTAGAGCGTGACAAACAAACGAATACGTAGAGTCGCAATCGTTTTTACAAGCATTATATTGTAGTCAGGATAGTGACTTTTGCGCAGATTGGAAACTTGGGATATTTTCCCCGCAGCTTTCATTGAATGGGAGTGAATTAGTTTCTTCAACGGGAGTGGTAGATGGTAGTCTGTCTGGAAACTGACTAAAATTTTGCTCGTCAAGCAAATCTATTCCCCCCCCCCCCAAAAGCCAAGTCCGAGTTACGCCACTGTTCCAAGCATGTGTGTCAATTTTAGCTCTGTATCTATATTATTCCGTGATTTATTAAGTTTTCAAATTTTTGATCACCCAGTACTTTGACTCTACATATAAAATTATCTGTTAGAAGAAGGAAGACTTTTTATTTTATTATTTACTTTTTATTTTATTATTTACTTTTTGTTTTACTATTTACTTTTATATTTAATATTTACTTTTTTATTCTATTATTTACTATTTCAAAAAGAGCTTTTTTCTGGGAGTTAACTGAACAAGTGAACACACAGGACGCGCCGCCATTGGTTAAGGCGTTAGTGCGTAACAAACAAACGAATAAGTAAAGTGGCAATCGTTTTTACAGGCATAATATTGTAGCTAGGATAGTGAGTTTTGCGTAGAATTCGACCAGTACGGACTCGGTTTCCAGCGTTACGTAAATAAACAGCTAGGCGTGGCCGGCAACCCGCAGCACGCGACGCGACGCGGGGCGGCCTACCTGTGTTGTGGGCAGGGGCAGGTAGGTGGGGCCGACGGTGGCGCCGCCGGCGTGGCGCGGCGGCAGCGCGCGGCTGTTGTGGCGCGCCAGTGCGAGCGCGGAGCGGGGCGCGCGTGGTCGACGCCGCCGACGCCGACGCCGACGTCGACCTCCCATGGGGCGCGCACCATGGGCTCGTCCAGCCGCTACTCCTCCTACAACTGCCTCACGTCGTGGGACAGCTACGACCGCATCCCCAGGTACCGCCAGGCCAGCCCTCTCCGTTTGCAAACAATACTTACCTATCCCACTGTCGCCATACACAGTGGTTGTTGCTGTTATTTCCGATATGTAATAAAGAGGGCAACACTTGTTATGGGAAGAACACCAAACTCCTACAAAAAATTACCATGGCTTTAGTTCGTATACAAAAACCTATTACATAATAATGTAAAGTGATGTTTTTAGAAATAAATATGCCAAGATCGGTATTCAATATTTGTTTTTAACATAACTGGTTTTGACCAACTTAGGTGTCATTCTCAGATCTCTACATTATAAAAAATAGCACATCTTATACATTATTTAAAACTGCACAGTTCATTCGTGTTGACTCATAATTTATAAGAATTTGCGTCCACTCGTCATGTATGATATCTATGTCATACAAACTAGGTGTGTCATATTAAAAAAAAAAAAAAAAAAAAAAAAAAAAAAAAAACATGCACTTTTTCCCCACGTTTTTTCACTACATTTGTCGAGACCATTTATCTTAATTAAAATATTAAATCAGTAATATAATAATGTGATGTCTTTTGTTCAGAAATAAATATGCCAAGCTCCCTATTCAATATATTTTTTAAGATAACCGATTTTCACAAACTTAGTTGTCATCCTTTAGATATCTAGATCGAAAAAAGCACCACTCCATACATTATTTACAACTGCACAGTTAATTCATGTTGACTCATAATTTATAAGTATTTGCGTCCACCCGTCATGTATGATATGTACGTTGTATAAACTAGGTGTGTCATAATTTAAAATCATATGCCAAAGCTCATCACTTTTAAAAATAATCATACAACACTTTTTCCGCACTTATTCATACTACATTTGTCGAGATCAGTTATCTTAATTAAAATATTGAATCAGTAATATAGTAATGTGATGTGATTTGTTCAGAAATAAATATGCCAAGCTCCCTATTCAATATATTTTTAAGATAACCGCTTTTCACAAACTTAGTTGTCATCCTTTAGACCTCTAGATAAAAAAAAGCACCTCTCCATACATTATTTACAACTGCACAGTTCCTTCATGTTGACTCATAATTTATAAGAATTTGTGTCCACTCGACATGTATGATGTATACGTCATATAAACTAGGTGTGCCATAATTTTAAATCAGATGCCAAAGCTCATCACTTTTAAAAATAATCGTACAACACTTTTTCCCCACTTACTCATACTACATTTGTCGAGACCATTTATCTTAATTAAAATATTGAATCACTAATATAATAATGTGATGTCTTTTGTTCAGAAATAAATATGCCAAGTTCCCTATTCAATATATTTTTAGGAAAATCGATTTTTACTAACTTAGTTGTCATCCTCAGATCTCTAGATCGAAAAAAAGCACCTCTCCATACATTATTTACAACTGCACAGTTCATTCGTGTTGACTCATAATTTAGAAGAGTTTGTGTCCACTCATCATGTATGATATCTATGTCATATAAACTAGGTGTGTCATAATTTAAAATCATAAGCCAAAGCTCATCACATCTAAAATCAATCATACAACACTTTTCCACGTTTATCGAGACCAGTTTTCTTAATTAAAATATTGAACAGTAATCTTGGCATAAATATTTCTCAACAAGTATCAACTTAGATCGCACCCATTGTTTTAAAAAATATCGAGCATAATACGACTGTGATGATGAAACTTTCCATTTTAATTAATTTTTAATGAGTTCATGAGTTTCATTTCACATACTTACCATTGTACAGTTTTGAAGTTAGATGTCATATATATGTTAAATCATAAAAACATCTTTGATTGCAAGTATTGCCAAAATATATATGTTGACACAATTTCTATCTAACCATACCCATAAGTGAATAGAAAATATTCTTATGATGAAGCAACCAAAAAATTCAAGCAAGTTCTTGAAAATGACATAAAGCACATTTTGTACAATAGCAAGAAAAGAAAAAAAATAATAATAAAAGAGAAAAGAATTGCAGGCACCTATAATTAACGAAATTCAGAATAAAATCGTATCTAGATTGAAAGAACATCATATATATCTACAATATATTCGAAATAATCACCTCTGTTTAGGCCTGTATTATGAAGTAGCTGTAGTAAACAGTGTGTTAACAAAAGGTAGTAATAGCTGCCTAGTGCACACAGCTTCTATTACATAAAATATTACATTTACAAAGCATGTAGCACCTGTTGAAGCTTCATGCTTGTTTGCATCCAAAGCACAAGACTGGCATGGTGGTATTTCTTATAGAATTCAGTTTTTAATTATGAGACTTTGAATATACAACAATAAGAATTGATAAGAGTTTCATTGGATAGTTACTTTTTGCACTGTGATATCAGTTAGTGCTACTAAGCAACTTGTTTCATAAAGTAATTGAAGAATAGTCATGTTTGCTTTGAGTCTGTTTTCACTGTAACTTAATGTAAGTATTCTTTTTTCACTGAATCAAAATACAGTAATACACAAATACTTTCCAATATTTATGTCATAATAATAGCTACTGATATCTTATCGAACTATTTCACTCTATTCAAAATGAGGTTGGTGTTAGCTTTAGTTGTCGGTAGATAGAACCATTTCAGACTGCAATACATTTATTTTCAGTTATGATAAGGAAAACAATGAATTTAGCCACATTCTAAAGGGAATTAGGATAATTAGTTTGTTAGCATCACTGAACACCTAAGTCTTAATTAACAGTATGATGATGATGATTACATCTAATTTGTGACAGGCTTTAAGAACTGTTTCATAGCCACAAACACAAGAGTATTTTGTCAATATTTGTGTACCAAGTAAGAACAGTAATTCATATATATATATATTTAGTTCCCAATTCTTTATTGCTGAAAGTAAATATACCCTAACTGTCTATACATGCATTTCGGAAAGACTTTATAGAACATTCAAAAACATTAAAGTGATGTATTGCATTGTACATAACATCATGGGAACTTCCCAGGTAAGTGTAATACTACATCTAAGCATTTTCTAAACTGTACCATAGTTTCTAAGATTTTCTTCTTAAATCCACAGATTGTATAAATAAAATGCCAGACTGTAAAGGCATCTAGTCAGATCACTTACTTAAAAATGCTCTGAATAAACATTAAAACTTTCCATTGTACTGAATTTCAGAGGGTCTTTCCTTAAAATCAGTAATATTGGGGTAAATGAAATATAATTTCAAGAATATTTTTGTTTTATTTCCCTAGGGGGAAACTATTATTTTGTTCAAGCGAAATTTATTTCAATGAATTTAAGTGGTCTTGAGAACTTACCAGTAAACAGACTTGTATAGCAAAGAATTTTAAATATCGTCAGGTAGTACATCTTACCGTACTGGAATTGTGTTTATCAGTATTGAATGTTTGCAAAATAAATATGCAAGTGTCATTGATCATGTGTCTTAAAAGTGAAATGTAAACTATGCAGCATGGCAGCATGGTATATGTAGTGAACTTGTGCTTCTGTACAAACATAGCAAAACTATCCCATCATTATGCATGTGGTTTGGCCCTCACAAAATATTTACTTTCATTACTGATACACCAACTTCAAGGATTCTTCTTATTCGAAAGTTTCGTAAATGTCACATTTAGATCTACATAGATATAATGGTAGAAATGTTAAAACAAGCAAAACTATAATAATGGATCCTAAAGAAAATACTTTTTTGCGAATTATGGTATATTTGTGGTAACAAACAAATACATTTACATACTGGAGCTGGAAACCAATTCACCATTATATTTTATATGCTGCATTTTACATTTGTTTTGAAGAATTATCTGAAACAGAAGGAAACAAGCATTTATTTATACTGTGAAAAATATTGAAGTAATTTTTGGGGAATGACAGAACCTCCTTCTGCAAAACGAAAAAGCACCAAACAGCTACAATACAAGAATCATTTATATTAAACACAAATTTTACTCATAAATGTATGTTACAACATATTTCTGAAATGAGAAGATTGAACTTTAAAACATAAATTACAGACCTTACGAAGCAACGAGCATAAATTGCTCATTAAAATTAAATGAAAAGGAGACAGAAATGTGTGATTATCATTTTTCAATCTTAATGTAGATAGTTAGTCCCGAAAACAGATATTGCAGAAAGATCTAAAAGAATTAAAACATTCTCCGCTAAGTAGTATGTAGCACTCAGGTGAAAGGTAGTAATATTTTATAACTTTCCTATTGACAACTTTTCCAAAATAAAAAGTAATCACTGTAAGCAATGAAATTTTGACTTTGGGAAACGAAGATTTTTACTACATACACACACATGTGTTGATAGTGATGCAGTTAGACTACACTTGTCTACTATTTTATAGACTTTACACTCTACACTCATGAAAACTACCAATTCACACAAATATACTTTAAACTTTTTCATGGTACATTCAAGCCTCTTTGTCCCTAACTGAAACGTATTTTAATGTAAACCTGTTTCCTATGCTGAATCTCTGGTTGTCATCTACAATTACTATTTCTTAACATCATGTTACTAAACTGATGAATGTATTCTACATAACCAGCCCCATCCTTTCGTCAAGTTGTGCCATAATTTTTTCCTACTTTGAGAAAGTAGGAACCTTAGTTATTCAGGACCTATCTAACTTCAAACATTTTCTTATATTACTAAAATAAAATAAAAACAAGTCCTATCTCTGGAACCTGAGCTAGTTTTAAACAACGATTTACCATTGTTGAACAAGCAAATTTTATTGGCAAATGAACTCCACTGTCCTGACAGACAAAGAGTTATCTAATGACTTTCTTAATTTTTTGTAAGACATCAGTTATAAATAGTTCTTTTGAAATCGAATGTTATTAAACATTGATAAAATACAATACATACATGTCCACATATTAAATGGCATAACACCATTAATACATATACTCAGTAAACAGAAGTCTGTAACTAAGGTAAAATATTCAAAGTTTTTATGTGTGTGTATTGATGAGAAATTGAATTTGATCAACACATTGAAGATTGACTACAATGTTTGAGTTCAGCAGCTTATGCTATTAGAGTTATTACAAATTTAATGACAAACATTACAGTAAATTAGCTTCATATGCCTTTTTCCATTCACTGATTTCACATGGCATAATGTTTTGGGTAAATTCATCATTGAACAAAAGTGTGTAATTAGAATTATTTCTGGAGACCACAAAAGATCATCTTACCGATACTTATTTAAGGATCTAGGGATCTTCACAGTAGCTTCACTATATATCCATTCACTTATTAAATTTGTTATTTAAAAGCAACAGCAGTGTACATAGCTACAACACTAAGAGACAGAATGATGTACACTATTCAAGATTAAATCTAACTATGGCACAGGAAAAGGTGAATATTCTGCCACAAAAGTCTTTGCTTAGTTACCAATTAACATCAATTGTCTGACAGATAGCCAACCAACATTTAAAAACAATTTGAAATAATTTCTGAATGACAACTCCTTCTACTCAGAAATTAGAAATTTTGCAAAAAATAAATAAAAAAATAGATGTTATGTAATATTATCTTTTACTAAAGTCACACATTCCTCATCATTGGAAAGCATATACACTTACATATTGCACAGCAGGAGAGACTGGCTGCTACAAACGTCATAGTTGTGAATAGACTAAGATGTACACTCATGTTCAAAAAATAACTGTATGCTTTGGAAGACTAGAGATAGTAACTTCCTAATCAGGATATATTCATTAGTATTTTCTGAAGAAATGTCTGTCCCTTGATTCAGTATCCTGTTGGCACAGGGTCTGACAAGAAAGTTGATAATTTGTTCAATTCGTGATGGCACCAATGCATATAAGATGCTATTAGTGTTGTGTGGAATAGCCATTAATGCTGCATTTTCATGGTACCTATTCATCCATGCTTATAATTGGATTCTTCTTTCACTTCTTGGTAGAACAATTCTATATGTCAGGTTCAAAACAATCAATCTGTTTTTCTTCTGCTAATTTTATTTACGAACTAGTTTTCGGCTTAATAGGCCATCTTCAGGTAAACATTTGACAGGGGTCGAAAAGTAACGCTATTGCTTATGATACAAACATTGTAAATAAAGATGTAACACACAAAACTCTTGCTCTTTGCTTATTACATTAGTTGAAGTTGTCAAATTCATCTCTCGCCATGTAGGTTTGTGCTTTGTGATAAATGCCTTCTAATTTAGATTTGTACACAGTGAAACACGTTTTATTACTTCATTCTAAGCTGCAGTAAAATTATTGTGATATATGTTGACATCACTTTTTGTGTGCTGTAAACATGTTTTCATACTGTGTTTACAGTTTCTTCTTGGATGACATTTGACATGGTATACATATGACATAAACGGCCATCTTAATATTTCATCATCTGTTTTAAAATTGGCCAAAGTGAAACACTTTACATACTTACTATTACCCCATTATATGATACAGTATACTGATGTCATGACATCACCTCAATCATTGTACCATAGCATGAGAGCATAGGTTGTGACACAAACATAATAATTTTACTGTTGCATATTGTTGGAGTAATATTAAGTATGTAAAGCTTTTAACTGTCTAAATTAGATGACGGGATATTAAGAAGTCAATTCAATAATGATTGCCATGGCAGAATAGGCATGCGTACTAAGGCGTCCAGTTGCAGTGCGCGCGGCCGTCTACCGTCGGGAGTTCGTGTCTTCCCTCGAGAAAAGCATAATTTACTTTAAGTTAGTGTAAGCACTTTGTAAGCCTAGAGACTGATGACAGACTTAGTTAAGTCCCTTAAATTTACAAATATTTGAAAATTTAAACAATAATTGTTGTTACATCTGCACCACGATCGACAAGAATCATCAAGACATTCTTTTTGTAAACAAAAGTAAACACACTCCAAAGTGCGTGTGTTTAAACGAAAGACGAGTGAAGCGTAAAAAATTTTGAATCTTTAGATTTCATACGCATTGTTATACGTCAAAGAAAGTGCCTGTTATGTAAGAACACACGGTAACAGGAATTTATGTTTCTCATATATTTTTATTCGGTTACTTTCAGCGGAATAAGCTATAGTTACACAGATATTCGTAAATATTGCTTCATGGATAAGTTGTTATTTACATTATTACTGAATCAGTAGATTTATTTCACCATTATTTCTGTCTATCGATATTTTACTAATGCTTGCAATGCAAATAATACAGAAACCATTTGGTTAATTACGTACAAAACTAATAATTAACAAACGTTACTCTTACGGTGCCTTGCCCACCACTATAAGCGGTAGTGTCGTTGCAACTGTCAGTTGATAACAACTTTCACAGCATTGAATGTCGCGACTGTGTATCTTAAACTGTGATTCTACGTTAAATTATTGTCGTATGTTGCTGTTGTGGTCTTCAGTCCGCAGACTGTTTTGATGCAGCTCTCCACGCTACCCTGTCCTGTGCAAGTCTCTTCATCTGAGAATACGATCGGCAACCTACATCCTTTTGAATCTGCTTGCTATATTCGTTCGTCGGTCTCCCTCTACGATTTTTACCACACACGCTTCCTTGATGTCTCAGAATGTGTCCAATCAATCTATCCCTTCTCTTAGTCAGGTTATGCCAGAAACTCCTTTTCTAATGTTCCAATGTTTGTGTAGCTTATGGGACTTAACAACGGGGTCATCAGTCCCTAAACTTACAAACTACTTATGAACTAACTAAGACTAAGGACGGCACAAATATCCATGCCCGAAGGGGGATTCGAACCCCCGACCGTAGTGGCCGTGCAGACCGTGACTGGAGCGCCTCAGTCCCCTCGGCCACCGCGGCCGGCAAAACACTCCTTTTCTCCCCGATTCGGTTAAGCACCTCATTAGTTACATGATCTACCCATCTAATTTTCATCATTCGGCTGTAGCACCACATTTCAAACGCTTCAATCATCTTTTTATCTGTACCCCTTATCGTCCACGTTTCGCTCCCATACAATGCTACACTCCAGACAAATGCTTTCAGAAAGGACTTTCTAACATTTAAATTAATATTGGAAGTTAACAAGTTTCGCTTCTTTAGAAACGCTTTTCTTCATGTAAATAATAAAAACAAACGAATGTACTTTTTAGCTTTGTACCCTAACAGACGTGCCAGATATTTTGCTCCATTTCCGTTGCTAAATATAATGTAGCTCCCTCCGAATGATGGGATACTGGCTATTTCTATTTTTGGAACAGGGCGCCGGATGAGCACGTTTTGTACGGAAATATTCCGGCCCACCGCTTCCGCACACAGGGAGTGGTCATTAATCGGCGACCGCTATATATGGCGCATCAGGCGGCTGCAAATTGTATCGTTTTGTACCGGCCATCCGGCAGTCCGTGTCACTGGCCATTTGGAGCGGACGATTCGCGGAAGCTGACGCTGCGATGGGGTCGTTCACTTCGGCGCGCTCTCTTTAATCTGACTGCTGGGACGGGGGATGGCCGCGTTAGTCGCTTAAGTTCTTCCGTTTCTGCTGGAGCACTTCTTCAATGGTAGCGCGTGCGGATTTAAGTTACAGTTTACTTAAAGTTATGGCCCTCTTGAGAGTAATCGCGAGATCGGAGCGTTTAGCAGTTTCAAAAATAAAAATACTCTCCACCTTTATCTGTTCTTAAAGTGATGTACTGTGTGTTCACGCCGTAGTGCAGCGACCATTTCTGGACTTCACTGCATGGAGTTTATCTTAATGTTCTGCAGGAACCAAATGAGGAAAAATTGTCAGTCATAGAAGAGTCACTACGCATAATTATGTAATATATAAAAAGAAACTTAGGCAAATGACAGGCTTAAGCATAAGTAAATGCAGTCAACAATGTATGGAGACATTAGCTTCTTTTTTAAATCTTTTCTAGGAATTTCTCGAAAGAATAGAAAGTGATGCTACAAGGAAACTCTTCAATTTAGACTTTGAAGTGTGTGGATTACTACAAAATTCTTTGAATACTTGTGGTAGCTTACAGAAATGAAAGTAGCAGAACACTGTACATCTTTCTGCACAAGGGACAAGTAGGTGTGATCTAAACGCAGACATTCTTTCAGTTTTATTTCAACTGAGTGAGAGTTGCTAACTCATTGGAATAAGTTGATTTTGATAACAAATGTCATTATAGAAAACTGATAAGAGGATAGATAAGATCTCACCATTAAGACTATCACAGAGCTGCAGACAGGCAGTAAAATAGGCAATAACATTCACACAACTTAAATTTTCAACCATGCCCTCCATCAGAAAAAGAAACAAACGTATTCACACAATCACTCTGACACATGCGTGTCATGTGTATTACTTTACACTTTTCATTATTTAGTATTAATTGACAGTTTTCACATCATGTAGAAATTTTGTCTACATTACTTTGCAGTTGCTTTTGGTCCTATGTTGACTTCGCTAACAGATAAACAGCAGCATCATCCGCTAACAGTCTAAGGGAGCTATTCACATTGTCTCTTAAATCGTTTATAAACACAAGGAAGAGTAGGGGACCTATAATGCTTTCCTGGGAAAAACCAGATATCACTTCAGTTTTACTCAATGACTTACTGTCAATGACAACGAACTGTGGCCTTTCTGATAGGAAATTGTGAATCCAATCGCACAATTGGGGAGTTATTCTATAAGCATGCAATTTCATTAGAAGCCGCTTTTAGGGTACAGTGTCAAAAGCCTTCCGGAAACCCAGAAATATGGAATAGATTTGAGATCCCTTGTCGATGGCACTTATCATTTCATGTGAATAAAAGGCAAGCTGTGTTTCGCAAGAGCCATACTTTCTGTATGTACGTGTTGCATACAAATCTACAGTTTTGATTCAATCTTTTTCAAATTTTGTACACGCAAGCTTCAGTACATGAGGACGGTCGCCGCAAGTTGTAAGAATCACTTACGATACATAGTTCACAAGATGTGACGTCATAAACAATGAGCCGGCCGCGGTGGCCGAGGGGACTGAGGCGCTTCAATCACGGTCTGCACGACCACTACGGTCGGGGGTTCGAATCCCCCCTCGGGCATGGATATTTGTGCCGTCCGTAGTATTAGCTAGTTCATAAGTAGTTTGTAAGTTAGTGGAGAGTGTTTGTTAGTTAGGGACTGATGAGCCCGTAATTATGTCCCATAAGCTATACAATCATTTGAACATTTCTTGAACATAAACAATGAGATTCCCGAAAAACTGCTGCATTTAGCGAGAATGCTGCTCATTTTCTCCTAAACCATTGGACCGATTTCAACCAAATTTGCTACACACATTCCTTACCACGAGGTAACAATTGCTGCATGGTTAAGAATGACATACGGCACATTGTTCAAAATATATTACGTCACAACCAATAGAACTCGCAAAAAATGTCATATAATGCGGCGAGACTTTCGAAATACACTGTATGAGAATGACGGTACTTAGCGACTTGCAACAAACTTTAAACATAATTTCAAACCTTTATTAAACATTTTCTCGCTGACAACCATAGCAAAATGATGAAAGGAAAAAAGTTTCTCACTTACTACGTTTCCACTGCTATGGAGTAAAACTACGGCATTCGGTGAGATGTTACAATTTATGATTTCTACACTACAAATTGTAGCCGTAGGAAATTTTACAGACAGTATACACATATATAGTTGAATGTACCTTCTAAATCGTATCACAATACGACCCATAGTTCATGAGATACGAGCACATAAACAGTAACATTCATGGAAAACCGCCTCATCACGTAGCAAGTTTTAATCTATTACTCCTTACAAATGGATATATACATGAAAATTGACAGGAATAAATAAATAAATACACGGGCAAAGCCGGCTTTTCAGCTACTCTTTACTTTTGTGTGTACTTATTGCATACAAATCTACAGTTTTGTTCCAATCTTTTTCAAGTTTTGTATACTGAAGCTTCAGTTATCAGTATAAGAATTACGTGCAACATACAGTTCACGACAAATAGCGTCATAAACAATGAGATGTGAGAAAGCTACTGCATTCAGCGACGATGCTGTTCATTTTCTCCTAAACCAATAAGCCGATTTCAACCAAATTTGCTCCACTTATTCCTTACGTGAGATAACAGTTGCTGTAGGAGTAAGCCCCACATACGACACATGATTCAGGAGATATAACGTCATAAACAATAAGAGTTGCAAGACACTGTCACACAATGCGACGAAACTTTATAAATACACTATATGAGAATGACAATACTTAGCGACTCGCAACGAACTTTAAACATAATTTCAAACCGTTATTAAACTTTTTTTCTCGGACAACTACATCAAAATAATGAAATGAATAGAGGTTCTGGATTACTACTTTTCCGCTTTTCATTGACTAAAAATACGGCATTCGTTATGAAGTTACAATTTGTAATTTATACACTGCAAATTGTAGCCGCAGGTAATTTTACAGACAGTATACACACATACAGCTGAACGTACCTTCGAAATTGTATCACAGTACGGCAAGTAGTTCACGGAGATATTAGAACATCAACGCCCCATCACGCACCAAATTTTTATCTATTACTTCTTTGGTACTAACTGTATGCGCAACATATTTTACCGACGTACAGCACTTATACAAAATGAATATAAACCTGAAAAATACAACATGTAATTAAATAAATGCGAGATCGAACTAATTTTATATGTCATTTCCATTTTGACTACTGTCTTTCTTTGTCTGGATACTGCACTTATAATTTGGTACATTATGCAAGAACGCATATTATATAATTTCCGATAAATATGATCTTAGAAAAAGAAAAGAAGACGGATAGAGAGAGAAGGAATAGAAGAATTACTAACTCAAGGCAAGAATAAATAAATAAATACCCGGGCAACGTCGGGTTTTCATTTAGTTTCGATATAAGTGGAAAGGCTATGAACGTGTTCACAACGGTACTCGCTTTTTCCTATCGGTCCCAATACAAACCATACATAGCCTGCGCTTGTCCCCGATTTATGCTGTGTTGTGGTTTGAAACCGACATCCAACGCTCTTCCCCGAGTTACGAGACTGAGTTTTCGTCAACACTAGAAGTAGTTTTTCTCATTTATATCTGAAATCAAGCATTGATTATAACAATAAAATAACTTCTTGTAGTCCTGTTACACTTGTAGTACTAGCAGTAACGTAATTTCTCCAAAATTACAATTGAGATGTGACCAGTTACCATTACAAGCAATAAAATTACGTACACACAGTTTATGATCTACTATGAATCTTTTCCCTTTTATCATCTGATGGATACGATTTTTGACGAGAGGACTATTCTGGCTGGAGTTTATACGAGGGATGTTCAAATGAAAAAGTACTAAACGACACTGTAGGTATAAATGAAGTCTCTATTCCAAAGTAACCACCAGAGGCCCGACCACAATTATCCCATTGTTTAACGAGCTGAAGGTTTCCCCTTTCATAGAATTCCTGTGGCTGTAACAACAGCCAGTCCTCTACTATGTCTTTCGTCGTTCGAGTTGAAGTGGTTCCCTTTGACATATATTTTTAGCGGACTAAACAGATGGAAGTCACAGAGCGATATGTCCGGGCTATAAGGCAGATTCTAAAGCTGCTCGCACTTGAACTCGGCGAGTACACTTTGTGTGACCCTGCAGACGTGTGGACGCGCATTATCATGGAGCAGAATCACTTCCAGGCCGTTTGCTCTTGATGATCTTGTATACGTTACGGAGTGCCTCACAGCAGAAGTGACAGTTAATGGTTTTTCCGTGCTCCAGGAAATTGATGAGTATCGGACGACGGACGTCGAAAAAGAGAGTAAGCATCGCCTTCCTGCTGAGGGCACAGCCTTGATTTTTTTAGGGGAAGGTGATGACACATGCTTCGCATCCCTGGATGACGCACTACCTTATCCCAAAGTGGAATATCTTAATTTCAACCGGATTGGTAAGACGTTTCGAAACTTTTCATTTGAACACCCCTCGTATGTCAACAAGTAAGTGATTTCTGTCGCATATATAGTGTTACATATATCTAAAAATTATATTAATTATACTTACGAAACTAGTTATACTTCACGTATTAAACATAAGGAGTAAGGAGAGGCACTGAATTGAAATTTGTGCTGTGACTGGGATTCGAACCCGGGTAGGCACTTTACACCACTCAGCTAACACAGCGTTGGAGACTACGCGACTACACGGACTGTTTTAAAGCACGTCTCCCTCCACACCGCCACTTTATTTCTGCCTTAGTGTTCCCTGTGAAATGTGTATCAAATTTATAGGGCTCTCCTATATTGGAATAGCACACTAGCAAAGAACGCGAATGGAAACAATCCCGCCTTGTTCATCTCGGGATGATATAAATATCAACAATAATACATTTCCTTGAGACAATATTTTCTCGGTATACCAAAGGTATTAAACATAAGGAGAGGCATTGAATTAAAATTTGTGTTTTGGCCGGGAACATAGAGGCAGAATTAAAGTATGTGGTGTGGAGGGAGACGTGCTTCAAGACGGTCCGTGTAGTCGCTTCGTCTGCAATTCTGTGTTAGCTGAGTGCTCTAAAGTGCCTACCTGGTAAGTAGGAGATCTCGGGTTCAAATCTCAGCCGAAGCACAAATTTTAATTCAATGACTCTCCCTACGTTTAATACCTTCGGTATAATGACACAATATTATCTCAAGGAAATGTATTATTGTTGATATCTAGTTATACTTGTCAAAAGCACGGTAATGTTTCCCTGGCACATATTTTTTTTTGTAACAATCCCAGACATTCCTTGGTTTAGGTATTAGCATCACTGTAGGTGCCAAACCCATAAACTCTAAAACGCTGTTACAGTGTAAAGCTCAGATGTTATGGATGCAAACCTATTTCACTTTTCATGAAACTGTACCACAATATTTCACACACATTGCTTAGGAACCGTAAGAAATCAGATGATTATCGTCGAACTAACGTTTAGTCGTGTACTCCTTTGGAAGGTGCAAAGTAAAAGAATCACAGTGCAACAAAAACAAATATTTACTTAAGCACTGCAACCTGTTACTTGTAATAATAACTGCCAGTACGAAATACCTAGGCACATGTGAAAACTATAGTTATCACATTAGTATTAGGACCTATCGAGATTAACGTCAACTGTACAACAAAATGTATAGTACGAATACGATTAAGCAGTTTGTTGTTAAAATCATAGCTTTATTTCAGTAATAAAAGTGACAAACTACAACTGCTAGGTCCACTTCACATTGATCGTAAGATGAAAACTGCTTCCTGACATGACACAGATAAGGGTTTCATGCGCAGTCTGTATTATCTTTGGTCTACGCCTTCTAACCACCAATCTGATATTCTCGTAGCCATGGTGAACATAGCCGCAGTACGCACTCCTACAGGTTGCATAAAACGTTTTTGAAGCAACAGCTACGATATGATGGGTGGATGTTTTCAGTAACTTTTATTATTATCGTTTCCACCAAACGATTACGGAAATTATACATACGCCAGTGTTAATGCAGTATTTTTCTTTACTAGCGTCAAACGTTACATTGGTAACTAGTTTATGGTTAAATTAACTGTTAATGAGGGGACGGGGTTGGTAGACAATGCTACACAAGCATTGTCTGTTATCTGATGCTTACTATAATGTCTCTCTGAATATTCATTTGTCGCTAACAAATTGCACAATGTGTCACACTGATTTTAAGAAGTTCATTAATTCATTGATCGCATAATAAATCCCGAGTTTTACATTTTCACGCTTCATAATCACCAATTAAGTTAACTCCGCAGTGTTCAAAATCCCTCATTACCGCGAGATTACTGACACGTTTGAGAGCTCCGTTTCCCTTTAACTCTCGTGATGGTAGCTGAGCTCCGAACCCTCTTTCAAGACTAGACAAAAGTCTTTTTCTACACATAAAATCATCGCGAACAAATGCTTGTTATCCTTGGCTGAAAACTACCGTAATCAGTTATAAACTGCACTACCTCGCCAATTAGTGTCCAATCTCAACAACTCGACTTTGCTAAAACAAATATTCGGTGAATAACTTTAGAAAAACAATATTGAATATTTACCAGTTAAGTAACTGAAACATTTACATAAATTCAGCACTTCCCCAATACCATACAGTAGCAAAATTTATTAACATTCTGCTTTTAAACATTTACATTATGAGTCAATATAACAATTTTCTTCCATAATTTATAGTCCACATTCATTCCTCATTCACACTATTACTGAATGCATATCAAATCAATAATGAACAAAATAATACATGGTATTTACAACAGAGAATACTTCTTTTTCTAGAAATTTCATTTTCATTTAGATGCCTTTTAGTCTCTAGATGCCAGTGACATCAGATGGACACTTCTGCAACCGACTGATTGACAACTGGGTGCCGGCTGCAGTGGCCGAGCGGTCTGCGGCGCGCCAGTCACAGTCTGGACGACCCCTACGGTCGGTGGATCGAATCCCCCCTCGGGCATGGATGTTTGTGTCGTCTTCAGTATAAGGTAGTTCGTAAGTACTTTCTAAGTTTAGGGACTGATGACCTGCAGTTAAGTCCTTTAAGCATAACAAACATTTGAACATTTTGACAGCTGGGTAAGCACATGAGTAACTACAACTGTCAAGGCGGCCACACACGTAACAGCATGCTTGTCAAGTACACTTGCGCAAGCGTGCTAGCACAAGCAAGCACATATTGCTCACGCACCTACAAGGACCAAGCATACTTGTACAAGCAACGGTTTGTTTAGATCTGAAAATTTCGAGCTCAGACGATGATGTGCCTGCTTTGGCAGATTTTATGCTCGTGTGAAAAAAAGAAAAGAAAAAAACGTAAAATCGCGTGTAAAGAGTGGTTAAAAAAATGAAAATCTTGTTCACATATAAATTTACTCAGTGAACTGAAGATATATCCTCATGATTGGCATAACTCAGGATGAATGAAGATACATATTTGAATCTTTTGTCTCTCATTACGCCTTTTATCAAGAAGCAGGATAATACGAGGTATGTCCACAAAGTAAGTTCCGTTTGGTTATATAAAACAAACGTGTAAAGAAGCAGAAAAAATATTTATTGTACAAAAATGTACAACTATTAAACCAGTTTTGTACATAGCTACCGAAATTTTGTAGGCATTTGTCATAGCGTGGCAGAAGTCTTTGAATGCCTTCTTCGTAGAAGGTTGCCGCCTGTGTATTCAACCATGTGGTAGCATGTTCCTTCAGCTCGTCATCATCGCTGAAGTGTTAACCACCATGGACAGGTTTTAGGTGTAAGAAGAAAGTCGCTAGGAGCGAGACTGTACGGAGGAGGATCAAAGACGTCGCAGTGAAATTCCCGTAAGAGTTGTTTGGTCACATTCGCCTTGTGAGGTCGGGCGGCAACGTGAAGGGAAGAAGAAGACTCCTTTCATCTCTTCTTATACCTAAAATCTGTCCTTGGTGCTCAACACTTCAACGATGATTAGCTGAAAGAACATGTTGGCCACATGGTTGAATACACAGGCGGCAACCTTCTGTGAAGAAGGCACACAAAACCTTGTCCCATGCTATGACAAGTGCCTACAAAATTTCGGAAGTTATGTAGAAAAGTAGTTGAAAAGTTGCAGAATTTTATATAATAAATATTTCCCTGTATCTGTTCACGTTTGGTTTATATAACCAAACGGAACTTACTTTGTGTACTTACCTCGTATAATGAGGAAGGCTATAACAGCAAATGAAAGACTAACAGCAACAGAAAGATGTTATGAAGACTTAAAATATACTACTATTGTTTCGCAAAGGCACTTGGTGACATTTTTCGCGAGTAGTATGTCATATGCAGCGTCTCTCTTATTTTTATCCTGCTAGTCAAATGTTCAAATGTTTGTGAAGCTTAAGGGAATTAACTGCGGGGTCATCAGTCCCTAAACTTGCAAACTACTTATGAACTACCTTATACTAAAGACGACACAAATATGCAAGCCCGAGGGGGGATTCGAACCCACTACCGTAGCGGCCGTGCAGACTGTGACTGGCGCGCCGCGGACCGCTCGGCCACTGCGGCCGGCTATCATGATAGTCCTTACATTTAATATTCCACAAGCAGGGACGCGTTTCACACAGTGTAATAAATTGCTCTAACAGGTCGTGGTGCATGTCTCTTAATTCAGACATTGCTATTACAGCACCAATTGAAACTTATCGAAAACAAATGATGCAGCCTCACTCAGACTGTCAAATGCTTGCACAAGCATCTTTATTGTCCACACACGCTCAAGCACGCATACACTTGAATGCTTGCACAAGCACGCATAATCGAAATTCGATCCAGCATCAAGCTGCTTGTACAAACCTGATGATTGATGAAATTTATCCTAAACACGCTCAGCATGCTTGTGCAAGCACGCTTGCGCAAGAGAGCTTGTCAAGCATGCTCGCGCATGCATGCTTGTCAGGCCTGCTGTTACGTGTGTGGCCGCCTTAAGAGGCTACACTTTACTCCCAATGCGCATGCGTACTGCGTCACGGCTCTTGGTGCGCTATGCACTGCTTCAGACAGCTCGTTGTCTGTGAAACAAGAGAGCTTGTCAAGCATGCTCGCGCATGCATGCTTGTCAGGCCTGCTGTTACGTGTGTGGCCGCCTTAAGAGGCTACGCTTTACTCCCAATGCGCATGCGTACTGCGTCACGGCTCTTGGTGCGCTATGCACTGCTTCAGACAGCTCGTTGTCTGTGAAACAAGAGAGCTTGTCAAGCATGCTCGCGCATGCATGCTTGTCAGGCCTGCTGTTACGTGTGTGGCCGCCGTAAGAGGCTACGCTTTACTCCCAATGCGCATGCGTACTGCGTCACGGCTCTTGGTGCGCTATGCACTGCTTCAGACAGCTCATTGTCTGTGAAACAAGAGAGCTTGTCAAGCATGCTCGCGCATGCATGCTTGTCAGGCCTGCTGTTACGTGTGTGGCCGCCTTAAGAGGCTACGCTTTACTCCCAATGCGCATGCGTACTGCGTCACGGCTCTTGGTGCGCTATGCACTGCTTCAGACAGCTCGTTGTCTGTGAAACAAGAGAGCTTGTCAAGCATGCTCGCGCATGCATGCTTGTCAGGCCTGCTGTTACGTGTGTGGCCGCCTTAAGAGGCTATGCTTTACTCCCAATGCGCATGCGTACTGCGTCACGGCTCTTGGTGCGCTATGCACTGCTTCAGACAGCTCGTTGTCTGTGAAACAAGAGAGCTTGTCACGCATGCTCGCGCATGCATGCTTGTCAGGCCTGCTGTTACGTGTGTGGCCGCCTTAAGAGGCTACGCTTTACTCCCAATGCGCATGCGTACTGCGTCACGGCTCTTGGTGCGCTATGCACTGCTTCAGAGAGCTCGTTGTCTGTGAAACAAGAGAGCTTGTCAAGCATGCTCGCGCATGCATGCTTGTCAGGCCTGCTGTTACGTGTGTGGCCGCCTTAAGAGGCTACGCTTTACTCCCAATGCGCATGCGTACTGCCTCACGGCTCTTGGTGCGCTATGCACTGCTTCAGACAGCTCGTTGTCTGTGAAACAAGAGAGCTTGTCAAGCATGCTCGCGCATGCATGCATGTCAGGCCTGCTGTTACGTGTGTGGCCGCCTTAAGAGGCTACGCTTTACTCCCAATGCGCATGCGTACTGCGTCACGGCTCTTGGTGCGCTATGCACTGCTTCAGAGAGCTCGTTGTCTGTGAAACAAGAGAGCTTGTCAAGCATGCTCGCGCATGCATGCTTGTCAGGCCTGCTGTTACGTGTGTGGCCGCCTTAAGAGGCTACGCTTTACTCCCAATGCGCATGCGTACTGCGTCACGGCTCTTGGTGCGCTATGCACTGCTTCAGACAGCTCGTTGTCTGTGAAACAAGAGAGCTTGTCAAGCATGCTCGCGCATGCATGCTTGTCAGGCCTGCTGTTACGTGTGTGGCCGCCTTAAGAGGCTACACTTTACTCCCAATGCGCATGCGTACTGCGTCACGGCTCTTGGTGCGCTATGCACTGCTTCAGACAGCTCGTTGTCTGTGAAACAAGAGAGCTTGTCAAGCATGCTCGCGCATGCATGCTTGTCAGGCCTGCTGTTACATGTGTGGCCGCCTTAAGAGGCTACGCTTTACTCCCAATGCGCATGCGTACTGCGTCACGGCTCTTGGTGCACTATGCACTGCTTCAGACAGCTCGTTGTCTGTGAAACAAGAGGGCTTGTCAAGCATGCTCGCGCATGCATGCTTGTCAGGCCTGCTGTTACGTGTGTGGCCGCCTTAAGAGGCTACGCTTTACTCCCAATGCGCATGCGTACTGCGTCACGGCTCTTGGTGCGCTATGCACTGCTTCAGACAGCTCGTTGTCTGTGAAACAAGAGAGCTTGTCAAGCATGCTCGCGCATGCATGCTTGTCAGGCCTGCTGTTACGTGTGTGGCCGCCTTAAGAGGCTACGCTTTACTCCCAATGCGCATGCGTACTGCGTCACGGCTCTTGGTGCGCTATGCACTGCTTCAGAGAGCTCGTTGTCTGTGAAACAAGAGAGCTTGTCAAGCATGCTCGCGCATGCATGCTTGTCAGGCCTGCTGTTACGTGTGTGGCCGCCTTAAGAGGCTACGCTTTACTCCCAATGCGCATGCGTACTGCCTCACGGCTCTTGGTGCGCTATGCACTGCTTCAGACAGCTCGTTGTCTGTGAAACAAGAGAGCTTGTCAAGCATGCTCGCGCATGCATGCTTGTCAGGCCTGCTGTTACGTGTGTGGCCGCCTTAAGAGGCTACGCTTTACTCCCAATGCGCATGCGTACTGCGTCACGGCTCTTGGTGCGCTATGCACTGCTTCAGACAGCTCGTTGTCTGTGAAACAAGAGAGCTTGTCAAGCATGCTCGCGCATGCATGCTTGTCAGGCCTGCTGTTACGTGTGTGGCCGCCTTAAGAGGCTACGCTTTACTCCCAATGCGCATGCGTACTGCGTCACGGCTCTTGGTGCGCTATGCACTGCTTCAGACAGCTCGTTGTCTGTGAAAAGCGAGAGACGTCAAGATGGCGGATGCAGGCACCGTTTTTTTGGAGAGAAACACCAGCAGCAGGCAATTTCCTTTCCAGCGTGCGCCCGTCTACCTGTGGCTTCGATAAGCAACCCCCAAAAGAAAACCTGTCTTGCAATCAGTTCACTCATCTTTGTTTCTTTCTCTGGCTATCCATTTTTCTGAAATAACCATATTTACTCTCGCAGTTAGGTTTTACAGGAGTTCTGTTTCTCAATTTACCTCACGGGGAACTACAATTTAACCGTTCTTTTTAAAAACGGAACCACAGAAGAAACAGTTTTCAGGGCGAAAACATCTGAAATGGTCAGTGGCAAAAAAGATGAATTAACAAAGTGCGGATTTTTTTTTTTAAATACTACAGGAAATTGTATAAGATTTTGCGAAACAGGTGGTCAATAAATTTCTGCAGAGTGTCATTTTGAGTGCTTTTTTCGAAATAGAATTGCCAGTAACAGTATTGCCAACTCATATTATACCGTACGACTACATAATACGTTGCCGTGGCGGAATAGCCGTGCCCGCTAAGGCGCGTTGCTGCCATGTGCGCGGCCCTTTGCCGTCGGAGGTTAGAGTCCTCCCTCTGGCATGGCTGTGGGTGTGTGTGTTGTTCATAGGATAAGTTAGTTTAAGTAGCTTATAAGTTTGGGGACCGTGGCCACTGCATTTATGTCCCATCACTCTACAAACATTTAAATATTTTTGTACAGAACATGTGAAAAATGCCTAAATGAACTAGAAAGCTACTATAGATGCAAATTTCTTTACACAAAGCAACTAAAGATAAATATGGACATCATGGCCTAAGAGTTCCTATACCGTAGGAACAGTACCGCTGGCGCATCATCAGAACACTCAGAAACAACTGGATGGGATTAGTTGGCGTAAAAGCACACGATGAACAGCATTTTGGACTGAATAAAATCACATCAACAGCAGACTATCAGCAGCACATCAGCAGCGTTGTGTTGGCTAGGTCACAGACTGAATATCGATACATCACTTAATCAAACGTTACTGCGTGGACAGCTGATAGTCTGCTACTGATGTGATTTTATCCAGTCCAAAGTGCTGAGCATCGTGTGCTTTTACGCAAACTAATGCCATTCAGTTGTTTCTGAGTGTACTGATGATAAGCAAAAAGCGCGAAACGCGTAAAAAAAAGAAATAAATATTATAATTTGCAAAAGAGACTACTTTTCAATTCAGCCGGCCGCGGTGGCCGAGGGGACTGAGGCGCGTCAGTCACGGTCTGCACGGCCACTACGGTCGGGGGTTTGAATCCCCCCCTCGGGCATGGATATTTGTGTCGTCCTTAGTGTTGGCTAGTTCATAAGTAGTTTGTAAATTTAGGGACTGATGACCCCGTTGTTAAGTCCCATAAGCTATACAAACATTTGAACATTTTCAATTCATATATGGATTCACTGTTGCTACACCAGACTAATGAACTTTGGAGTAACATATACAGAAAAAAATGTACTGTCCATGACTTGTGAAACTGTCTTTCTGAATGCAAATATAGCGATTAAGCTGCGTTTACTTGTGTAAAAGTTGCCTTCCATCATTCCGCTACCACTCCCTCTCTTGAATCTCTTATTAATACCATTGTCCTTCTTCTTGCTGCTTCCGTCAACATTAATTTTTCTTAGAGAATTGTGATTATACCAATATCCTACTTTAAAGATTTTTATTATAATGCTGTTATGGATCCATTTCGGCACAAATATCCATTGTCAGATAATCTGCAAAATAAACAAATTTTATATAATAATCATAGTTTTGTTATATATATAAAAGTATATATAACAAAACTATGATTATTATATAAAATTTGTTTATTTCACAGATTCTGACGGTGGCTATTTGTGCCGAAATGGATCCATAACAACATTATATTAAAAAAAATTTAAAGCAGCATATTGGTATAATTATATGACGTCTCTTAAAGATATATTCTGTGCTGCGAGCCCATTGGATAGAAAATTAATTTTTCTACTTTGTAATTTCTTTTACGTTTTTACTGTTCCCTTTGATTTCTAGGTGTTTAGTCGTAATCAGTAGATTTCTAGATCATAATAAAAACTGCCTGATCACATTTTTACTCGAAAGTAAGTGAACTGCACCACATGAACACGTTGTACAATTACATACGTACTCCGCAAGTGTGTGGCAGAGGATACTACATACCAACGCTAGTAGGGTGACCAGATGGAAAAGAGGACAAACAACTTCAAAAAGGAGGACAAAATAAGGAGGAGGACGGAGAAAACACACGTTCAAATTTAATAAATGAGTTCATTGTTAAGATAAAACATACGTTCGTTAAATTATTGATACTTCACTAAAGATTCATTTTTGCAGAAGTTAGGCTTGCTCAGCCGATAGTTGTATAAAGATCAAAATAAATATTCTTTTGAATTCTATTGGACTGTCCACATACCTTTAAGAGATTCAAGATTCAACCTATTCCTTTCATCAGACCACTGTTTGGTAATTAATGAAAATATTGTTTACGCATTTGCATTGTGGCCCGATGTAGTCAAAAAGCTGTTTTTCACTATTAGTCGAAAAACTGATACTGCCCACAACAGAAAAATGGAAAGACCATACACCTCCCATCATTCATCGACCCGATTTCAACCATCAGTCGCCGACATGGAAAC
This sequence comes from Locusta migratoria, assembly GCA_026315105.1. Classification (NCBI taxonomy): domain Eukaryota; kingdom Metazoa; phylum Arthropoda; class Insecta; order Orthoptera; family Acrididae; genus Locusta; species Locusta migratoria. The sequence goes on along the minus strand of CM048744.1, from coordinate 213,847,456 downwards.
AGTACAAATAAATTGAATGACTAAGTACCACGAAATAAAATCACGGCATTAAAACAATTGTTCGAACTATTTCTTACCTTTATTGGCCTTTGAACGCTAGTTTGGGCTCCCTATATTTTACATTCTTCTTAGAATAATTAGAGTTCTTGAAGGCGTAATTTTGTCCAATAAAGATGATCTGAAAATGTACACTTGCGTTTAGGTAATGCCAGATATATTATGAAATCCACTCGGTTACAGTGAACAGCAATTTAAACTAACAAGTAACATGTGCACGACATGAAACCTATATTGCCAATTGATAAACCAAGAAAAAGTCAGTACGGCAATGAAGATACGGAACGGAAATTTAAGTAATCGTTATTTGCACTCGCTTATGAGTTAATCCATGATACAGTCGACGACCCTGCTGCTGCATTTAGCACTGATTTCGTGCACATTTATGACGAAATCAGTGGCTATTGATAAGGCATTTAAGGAAAGGCAGCAGAACCCGACTACATCTACATCTACATCGATACTCTGCAAATCACATTTAAGTGCCTGGCAGAGGGTTCATTAACCACCTTCATAACTTTTCTCTGCCGTTCCATTCTCTAATAGCGCGCGGGAAGAAAGAACACCTAAATCGTTCCGTTTTCGATCTGATTTCTCTTATTTTGTCATGTCTCCCTAAGTAGGTGGGTGCTAGCAAAATATTTTCACATTCAGAACTAAAAGTCGGTGATTGAAACTTCGCAAACAGATCACGCCGCAATGAATAACGTCTTTCTTTTAATGATTTCCACCCCAATTCGTGCAACATTTCCGTGACGCTTTCCCCCTTGTAACGTGATAAAACAAAACGAGCTGCCCTTCTCTGAACCTTCTCAATATCTTCCGTCAGTCCCACCTGGTGAGGGTCCCACAAGGGGCAAATGTAATTTTATTACGCTAAATTTCGCGAAAAACTAGGACAACGTAAAACTCATTAAAAGAAAGTTAAGATTTCGTAAGAAGGCGTCAATACGAAATATTATCAGATCGCTTACTACACCGATATTAATGTCAGGTAGCTACACAATTTGTAAACGTATGACACAGATCGGAGGCGATACATTTTTGTCGAGGTCTACGACATCGTGGGAAGACTATTACGAAACGCAGACTGATTTAGAGACTATCAATGCCTGTTACGTGGAACAAACACTGCTATTGGGCATTACACATAAATACACTACCCGATCGAAGACATTCGGACACTTACGTAACGTGGATCAGAGCACTAGATGTCACGGCACGTGGACCTGACAGAATAAAGAAGGTACTGTGATGGCCCGTAGAGAAGCGGTAAAACCGTAATGGGTCTACCAGTCGTTACCAGCCGCTCGGGTAATAAATCCGTCAGCGATTTTCAAACATCTAGATCGACACATGCACGGTTCCCCTACAAATCACACTGAAGTGCCTGGCAGAGAATTCTTACTATTTATCTGCAATTCCATTATCTACATTAACATACAAAACTCCGCAATCCACCCAAAGGTGCGTGGTGAAGGGTACTGACAAGAAGATCACATGGGTGTCGGATTTCAGAATTTTTTCATATTTACGGTACGTGAAGTATATAACATAAATAACAATCAAAGCCATTCGACGCAACTCTCAAAAAGTCTCGAGAAAATCGACTTTGAAGTTTTTCAAGTACACGTAAGTACTAATGACTAGAACGGTTATGCCATTTGTTGGTGTAGCTCGGGTGATAGAGTTCTGAGCTCACAACCATAGAGTCAGTGGTTCGATTTCTGCAAGAAGCTGATTTATATTATTATATTTTTCGTTGTGTTTTAATATATAACGGTAAAATTCATGTAAATGATGCTTTCAATCAAAAAACATACATTTTTTACAGTATCTGCTTCACTATTAGTTGACGACGGTAGTCTTTGTTTGTTAAGTCTGTGAAGAGTTACGACAGTTTTTGAAAAATCTTCGCCGTAGATACTAATGGCTTCCGAAGCTGCTACCCTACAAAAGCATCGTTTTAGGCGATGACAAGGTGTTCAGCTCGTCTACACACCCACAAAAATTGACACAACACGTGGAATTAGAGATCCATAAATGTTTTAGGTAACTGAAATTGAAAACAACGAAGAAATAGCTCTCACAAACTTAACAACTACAGACAACCATCGTCAACAAATGATGAAGCCAATACTGTAAAAAATGTAATGTATGTTTCTTGAGTGAAACATTATTTTATAAAATATATAAAATACGAGTAAACAAAAATACGTACATTTTTCATAAATATTACCGTTAGATGTTAAAATTGTGTAGGTATTCGAACGCAACGAAAGAAATAAAAATATAAATCAGTTTTTGCAGGAAACGAACCACCAACTCTATGGTTGTGATGCCAGTACGCCACCACCGTTTTTTTTTTTTTTTTTTTTTTTTTTTTTTTTTTTTTTTTTTTTTTTCATCCCTCCCTCTCTACAGAGAAAGTTTGGCCCCCTGGCCGGACGCGCTGAGTTATTGTTACTTACGTGTACTTGCATAACTTCAAAGTCAATTTCCTCGAGAATTTTTGTGAGTTTGTCGAATGGCTTTGACTGATTGTTATTTAATTTCTATACTTCACGAACCGTAAATATGAGAAAATTCCAAAATCCGACACCCATGTGGTCTCCTTGTCAGTACCATTACTAGTTAACGTGCTTTCTTGTTTGACTCCAATACAGATCGAGGGAAAAATCAGTGTCTGTGTGCATTCGTAAGAGCGCTAATCTCTCTGATCTTTGTGTCTTTACGCGAAATGTACGTCGGCGGCAGTAGAATCGTTCCACAGTCCGCCTCAGATTCCGGCTCTCTAAATTTATTCAACAGTGTTATTCGAAAAGAACGTCGCCTTTGCTCCAGAGACTCACATTTCAGTTCCCGAAGCGTTTCAGTAACATTCACGCATTGATCGAACCTACCAGGTCCACCAGCAGCCCACCTCTGAATTGCTTCTGTAGCTCCGTTTAAATCGATTTGGTGGGGATCCTAAACACTTGAGCAATACTCAAGACGTGGTAGTACAATCACATCTTTCCGAAATTCTCCCAATAAAGCCGAATCGACCATTCGCCTTTCCCAAGACTGACTTGACATGCTCGTTCCATTTCATATCGCTGTGCAGCGTTACGCCTAGATATTTAATTGAGGCGACTCTGTCAAGCAGCACACTACTAATGCTGTATTTTAACATTGCGGGATTATTTCTCCTGCTCATTTGCATCACCTTACATTTTTTCTGCTTTTAACGCTAGTTGCCATTCCTCACACCACCTAGAAATTTGGTCCAACTCATCCTGCATCCAACTACAGTCATTAAATGACGACAGTCTCCTGTACACCACAGCATCATCAGCAAACAGCCGCAGCTTGCAACTGATTCTGTCCGTCAGATCATTTACACAGACAGAAAATAATAGCGGTCTTGTTACACTTCCCTCGGGCGCGCTTGACGATACATTCGTCTTCGATGAACACTCGCCATCGAGGACACTGTACTGGGTTCTATTACTTAAGTAGTTCCTAAGTTTGTACCTTTGTTAGAAATCTGTTCAAAAATGTTCAAATATTTGTAAGGCTTATGGGACTTAACTGCGGGGTCATCAGTCCCTAAACTTACAAAATACTTATGAACTAGCTTATACTTACGACGGTACAAGCATCCATGCCCGAGGGGGGATTCGAATCCCCGACGGGGAACGGCCTCGCGCATCGTAGCGTAGCACCTCAATGCGCTCGGCCGCTCCGCCGCGGGTAGCAATCTTTAGTACGGTACCGTGTCAAATGCCTTTCGAAAATCGAGAAATACTCAGTCTGCCTGTCACCAAAGATTTCACGAGACAAAAAGGCACACTAGGTTTCGCACGATCTATACCACCTTAAGCCAGCTGATACACGAAGCTTTTCCGTCTCAATGAATTTTACTGTATAACTGACAATATGTCTAAGAATTCTACAGCAAACTGATGTTAATGATATAGGAATGTTATTTAGTGAGTCCATTCTTTTGCCTTTCTTATAGAGTGAAATTACCTGTGCCGCTGAAAAAAAAATTTACGATAAAAGCAAGTTAAGTATGGCGCCAGTGCCGCCGAGTACTCTTCGTAAAACCTGATTGGTACCCCATCCGGACCTGGCGACTTTGTTTTCAACTATCTCAGCTTCTTCTTTACACCAGCTAAGCCTTTTACTACGTCCTCCATTTGGGAGTTAGTGCGACCATCAAATGGAAGGAATGCGGGAAGAAAGAACACGTGGATCTCTTCATTCGAGCTCTTGTCTTGATGATCATTTTTCCCTGTATAGTAGTGGGTAAACAGAGCGTTTTCCCATTCAGAGGAGAAAGCCGGTGATCGAAATTTCGTAACAAGATAAAGATAACGATAAACGCCATTGTTGTACTGATTCCCACACCTTCTCGATACTCTCTTCATTGTAAACGTGTTAATACAAAAAGAGTGCCCTATTTTTTACTTTCCCGATGTCACTCCTACTGAGCGAGGCGGCGCAGTGGTAACGCACTGGACTCGTATTCGGGAGGGCGATGGTCCACATCCACCCCCAGCCATCCAGATTTAGGTTCCGTGATTTCCCTAAAATCACTCCAGGCAAATGCCAGGATGGCTCATTTCAAAGGGCACGGCCGATTTCCTTCTCCGTCCTTACCCAAAACTCCGAGCGTAAGCTCCGTCTTTAATGACCAAGCTGTCGATGGGACGTTAAACCCTAAGCTTCCCCCTCCTCCCCAATATTTTGTGTGTGTTTTGTTCCAATTACAGTTTTTCGTAATCGAAATTCCTCGATACTTAGTTGAATTTTCGGCCCGTATTTTTGAGTTTTTTTATTGTGTTCTTTTCTGTGGTGTCGCACAAGTACAAAGTGCGCGCCACCTACTTTCGCCGCGCGCCGCCATGCATGCACGGCGCGGCGTTCTTCCGACGACACCCACGAGCGCCCTCTGCTGCAACCCCGCTCGTGGCCACCACGGAAAGACACCGGACACTTTGGACTGAGATAGCAACGAGTAAAGACTTCGGAATAAGATAGGCACCAGTGAAGACTTTGCTATTGTACAGGCACTAGGCAGGCCTCTAACAACAATGTATCAACATTCTGCAGTACTATGTAAAAGTTAAGTATTGTTACATTCTGTGCAATATATATCTTTCTAATTTACTCTAGTGTTTATAGTTTCTGGCTGCTCCCCTCCGTACCTGCACCAGCGTGCTGTCTTTATTCCTGTGTCGGTCACATTCCACTCGGCCACCGACACCTACGACGAGGCTGGGACACAAAAGCGGCGACGAAGTCGGGACACAAAATTTTCAATTACGACTGTTGTAATAGTAATTCTGATGCATTTAGCGTAATTTATGGCTTTCTAATTTGACTGATTTATCTTATAAACGACGTTTAGCGGATTTATTTTAGTACTAATGTGCACGGTTTCAGACTTTTCAATACTTAGGGTCAGTTGCCAATTTTCACACCACACAAATATCTAAATCATTCTCCTGTTAGTTTTTATCTTCTGTTGGCTGTACTAGAATGTTCACCCAAATCCATTATATTGATAACTAACAGCGTATGGCAAATAACACTACCCTGGGGAACTCCATCTGTTACCTCCGATTTAGCCTATGCCTTTCTATTACTTTTCAACCAAAGTCCTCTTCGACTGGATGTCTCCAATTCTGTTACATATCTGAGATGATAGTCCGTATGCACGCAGTTAAATCAAAAGCTAGGTGCAGTGGTTAAAACCACCAGTATGAGGTCTCTTGTTGATAACATTCATCACTTTGTGAGCAATGAAGTAGCTTGTGTTTTACAAAAATGAATTTTCATAATCTGTGTTGTTCTGCTAGAAAAAATTCATAATGTCTGATTACAGTGTTACATTCCTACCTTGTGCTTCGTGCAACTCTTCGTTTAGCGAGCAGTTTTATATGACGGTTGCGTACATGAACATACTCTGATAATAATAACCGCGTCGGTATACAATCTGAATCGGAAGACTTATTTCTACTATACTACTTAAATTGTGTAAATTGCTTAACTCCACCCCTCCCCCTTGATGATATCTACTGTTATGCTACTTCCGTAGGTAAGTGTTCTTAATCCGAAATCTGAAATATTGACTTCATCTTCTTTGGTGAAGACATTTCGGAAAAATGCGATAAATAAAATTATGGGTATTCAGCGGTAACCATTTTCTTATGCTGATATTTCGGCTATATATTGTTCAGCCATCATCGGAGCGAATGTCAAGACTAGGAGACTCTCGGCAGAGTGTTCCCGTCCACATTGTACGGTATGCAACCGTAGCAAACCGACGGTGAATATATATTAACCTGTCGTGCTCTACATGGAGTTTATATATAATCATAATCTATGGTTAATTTTGACGGCAGAGAAGTACGAAGCCTTAATGCCATCTACGGATATATGTAATCATACTCTTCGTTGACTGTGCCGTTGTCTTTGATTGCGTACATTGTGAGTGCCTGATTCCAATCCTGCGAGAATAAAACCATGATCCCGACTAAGTAAATTACGCTCCCGGCTAATTTCAGTGGCTTCTTTGAAAATCGAATCCTAGAAGAATCATACAGACGATAATATCTTAGCATTCTTGTAATCCATATCATGGCCTTTTTTAATGCAACGTTCAGCCACTGCTGATTTATCAGGTAGTTGCAGGCGGATATACTATCGATGTTCCGCACATCGTGCACGAACTGTGCGCAAAGTGCGTCCGATATACGAACGTCCGCATTGACATGGAACTTCATACACATCCGCCTTCTGCAAAAACCAAAACATATTTTACAGCGCCGACAAGCACGGATATCTTTAATGCCGGCGGAAAAACAACTTAGACTTTGTATTTGGAGAGGATGCGGTCACGTTTTAGGGATAAATTTCCGATGCATGGTTGGAAGGCCTTTGACTTGAACATTCCATCTTCCGGTTTTTCCGGCGTAACTTTCATTTTAATTTTGAATTTTAAGGATTTACGAATCTTCCACATTGCAAAGACAGTTTCTTGAAATACTTTCTCCAGCTGATTACGTTCTTGCTGTTGATGGCCCTGTGGAAGACCTGCAAAGCCTTAAAATTTTGCTTTGCTTGCACAAGATAGAAGGTGGAAGGCTACAATCTGCCGATAGTCTACTATTATTGAGGTTCGCTCCCATGATTGCTGAACGATATTCAGTCGAAATAGTAGTAAAAGAAAAGAAATAGCTACGAATGAATACCCGTAATTTTATTTATCATGAAATTAGCCTTGAAAATATGAAGGGTCGAAACACTGCGTTTAGTAACTCTGTTTTTGCATCTCTGTTATATGTAACACTACCTTTACGATCGCGTGATGAAGCTATAGTTTCTGTCTTTTCCCCTAGAATACTTTACACGAAACGAGTATGTCACCGAGTTTTCTGCAAATTTCGAGACATAATTTTGTTGTGGAAATTATTGTAAGCCTCTCCTAAGGAAGACCTTGCTAAAATTTCCTGCTTCTGTGTAATATTGGTGAACTTGGGGATTTTGTGTTCATTTAAACTTTCTAAACATGCCGAAATGGACTGTTGATGATGTGAAGTTGAAAATTAAAGAAACAAACACAACTAAGCCAAAACCACGACTTATATAGTATCAAGCTGTATCAGACAAAGCTCAGCCAGAAATTGTGGTATAGATACTAAAATGACTTCAGGAAATACTCCATACCGTATGTAGACATGTCAGAGGTCCCACAGCACTCAAAATACACGCCCCCACACCATCACAGACCCTCCAGCAATAATTATTACTGGTCTCCTGGAACCAGCATTGGGCAATTGATCTTCCTTCACCAAGCGACAAATTTCCAATCATTGGATGATTAATGTTTAATGTGCCTAATTCATATGTGGCCGTGAATCATGTGGGATGCAGAAAATTTGTAACCACAAGATCTTGTTCAAGGTGTTTAATTTTCAAGCAAATGATAGTGCCATTTTTGCCACGGTGGGGAACGTGTTACTGCGTTTCCTGGCTCGGACGTTCAACACTGTACTTCTTCATCTGCAAAGTAAATCTCAGCGATTAATTATATATCCGTGTTTCTTAAATGATAAATGCCAATACTCATTGCAACCGCAGTAATGCGTATTATTTAAAATATATGTATAACCGTCTACATTACAGTACAATGCAGATGAGTCAGCAGTGGACAACAAATAATACAACAAAGAGAGAACGTGACCCAGTTTCACAGTAATACATCTACAATCACTTGTTTTAAAAGCGGATTTGCGTGAGTCTTTGATCCTACGTACAGCTTCGACATCAAAGGTTATCTGAGTGCGCCACACTAGCGCTAATTAATTAAATGAGATTTTCGTCTGTAATCTCCATCATGATTCCTTAAAGCAGAAATGTACTGAGGGACAGCGACCATCTATCGTTGCGAAGGGTAGTTGTATAAGATAAATAAGTGTAGCATGAAATCAGGATAAAGGAATCACTTGTGAATTCTAAAACGTTACTAGCTTTTCAGTTACGAATGTCCGTAAATAGTAGGGCACCGTTCCCAAAGCATATACACTGATGAGACAAAGGCACTGGTACTACATCTACATACATACTCCGCAATTCACCGTAAGGTGCGCGGCGGAGTGTACACTGTACCAGTACTAGACATTTCCTTTCCTATTCCACTCCCAAATTGAACGAGGAAAAAAAGAATGCCTATATGCCTCCGTACGAGCCCTAATTTCTCTTATCTTGTCATTGTGATCTTTACGCGAAATGTAAGTAGGCGGCAGCAAGATCGTACTACACTCAGCTTCAAATTCCGGCCCTCTAAATTTACTCAACAGAAATTCACGAAAAGAACGTCGTCTATCTTCCAGCGATCCCCAATTGCGTTGCCGAAGCATTTCCGTGACACTCACGCATTGGTTGAACTTACCAGTAACAAATCTAGCTGCTCGTCTCTGAACCGCTTCTATGTCTTCCTTTAAACTGATCTGCTGCGGGTCTCAAACACTTGAGCAATACTCAAGACGTGGTCGTACAAGCGTTTTATATGCGGTCTCTTTTACACGTGAAGTACATCTTCCCAAAATTCTCTCAATAAACAGAAGTCGGCTGTCCGCCCTACTCACAACTTTCCTTACATGCTCGTTCCATTTCATATCGCTCTGCAATGTTACCCCTAGATATTTGAACGACGCGACAGCATCAAGAAGCTCATTACTAATGCTGTATTCGAACATTATGGGATTGTTTTTTCTACTCATGCGCATCACCTTACATTTTTCCACATTGAGAGCTAGCTGCCATTCTTCACACCAACTAGAAATTTTTGTCTAAGGCCCTCGTGAGCACCAGAAGTGCCGCAGCAAGACGTGACATGGCCTAATCTCTGAAGTAGTGCTGGAGGGAATTGACACCATGAATCCTGCAGGGCTTGTCTGTAACTCCAAGAGTTGCACGTTGCATGGCATTCCAGATGTGATCAATAATGTTCATGTCTTGGGAGTTGGGTGGCCAGCGGATGTGTTTAAAGAAAGGAGAGACACTCTGTAACAATTACTGACAAGTGGAGTGCCGCATTGTTCTGTTGGAATTCCCCAAGTTCGTAGGAATTCACAATGAACATGGATGGAGGAGCCAGGTGATAAACAAGGATGCGTAAGGACGTGTCAGTTGTCAGAGTCGTATCTAGAAATATCGGGGGTCCCATTTCACTCCAACTGCACACGCCATATGCCATTAAAGAACCTCGACCGACTTGAAAGTCCCCTGCTGACAATCAGGGTTCATGGATTCTAGATGAAGACTCCATTTTCGTACGAGTCCATCCGCTCGATACTTTGGCTCATCAGACCAGGTACTACTGGCCATTAAAATTGCTACACCAAGAAGAAATACAGATGATAAACGGGTGTTCATTGGACAAATATATTATACTAGAACTGACATGAGATTACATTTTGATGCAATTTGGTTGCATACATCCTGAGAAAACAGTACCCAGAACCACCACCTCTAGCTGTAATAAGGCCTGGGCATTGAGTCAAACATAGCTTGGATGTAGTGTACAGGTACAGATGCCCACGCAGCTTCACCAAGATACCACAGTTCATCAGGAGTAGTGACGAGCCAGTTGCTCGGCCACCATTGACCAGACGTTTTCAATTAGTGAGAGATCTGGAGAATTTGCTGGCCAGGGCAGCAGTCGAACATTTTCCGTATCCAGGACCTGCAACATGCGATCGTGCATTATCCTGCTGAAATGTAGGATTTCGCAGGGATCAAATTAATGGCAGAGCTACGGGTCGTAACACATCTGGAATAAAATGGCCACTGTTCAAAGTGCCGTTGATGCGAACGAGAGGTGACCTTAACATGTAACCAATCGCACCCCATATCATCACGCCAGTATGGAGATGCCGAATACATGCTTCCAATGTGCGTTCAACACGATGTCGCCAAACACGGATGCGACCATCATTCGTGCACCCAGGTTCGTCGTTGCGTACACCATCGCTGGTACTCCTGTCTGTGAGGCTGCGTCAAGGGTAACGGCAGCCATGGTCTCCGAGCTGGTAGTCCATGCTGCTGCAAACGTCGTCGAACTGTTCATACAGATGGTTGTTGTCTTGCGAACGTCCCCATATGTTGACTCAGGGATCGAGACGTGGCTGCACGATCCGTTAGAGCCATGCGGATAAGAAGCCTGTCATCTCGACTGCTAGTGATACTAGTCAGTTGGGAACCGTATTGCTCTCCTGAACCTAGCGGTTCCATATTCTGCTAACAGTAATTTAATCGCGACCTACGCGAGCAACAATGTCGCGAAACGATAAACCGCAATCGCGATAGGCTATAATCCGACCTTTATCAAAGTCGGAATCGTGATGGTACGCATTTTTCCTCCTTACACGAGGCACCGCAACAACGTTTCACTTTTAGTGTTACTACCATAAGCTAAAGAGGGCCAAAAAGCAGTGTAATCAAAAATGGAAATAAGAACATTTACAATGAGCTACTGAGTACTTCATAAGACTATTTGAGTTGAATGTTCGCTTATGGAGTAAGGTTTTACTCGTTGTTTGCAAATGTTGAAGAAAATGAAAGAGAATTGAGAACGTCTAGAACATATATTTTTCTTTAAAATGTGTTGAGTGGATTAAGCCTGTTGTAGTTATAAAGCAATATTTCTCTTTCATTTTCGCTACCCATCTCTTTGCTAGCTTCCTATCTTTCAAAGCAGACCTGTAATTATTTCAGAGCTAATTGCTTTCCAAGACTAATTTGAAGAGTTATTAAAACTAAAATACGACCTTAGAGCACTTAAGAGTCTTCCTGACATCTTGCCTTGTAATAATTAATATAAAGTGCTTTGTCAGTTCCATTCGACCAATTGAAAGCTGAACACACTCGAGCGTATTTAATTTATGTTCTGGTAAACAAATTGCAGAAAAAACTTAAAAGTGTTTCAGCAAATAAAGCACGTTAATTTGCACATTAGCAAACCATAGATTACTTTCAGCGCTTCGACATCTGTTAAGAAGGTGACGCGAGGAGTGCTTTAACTAGTGTGTTAACCATTCTATGAAGTTTAAGCTTTTTGGCCTAGCCACTCAGCAACGTACCCTACTCTGCGTGACGACAGGCAACAGCTTGGAGGAATTGTCTGAGAGTGGTGTTGATTTGAGTTCCTTTGCTAACAGTAGAATATCGCTTGCAACGCCTCTCTTGGCCTTGTAACTATATCGGACCACAGGCGAATGGTAAACAATGACTAGGAGGATAACTCCAAATTTAAATGCACGCTGTGTTCCTTACTGGCTATAGTCATTCGTAACCAGTAGGGTCAAAGAAAATAAACCGAGAAGAAACTACCAAAGCAAGACAGGTGATAATATTTTAACGCAAAAAGATTATGAAAATGTGGGAGAGTTAAAACAATAGTTTTAAAGAAGTAAAAGTTCAAAAAAGAAGTGTATTTCTCAAAACTAAACACAAATATCAAATAATTTTGGCTGTTTGTTAAAATATGGCCAGAGAGAATATTATGTGTTTAGTGCATACATATTATCACAATAGTTCGTAAACGTATCGTCCATAATTTTTTATTATTTATACTTTTATTATTTTTGTCCAAAGGTTTGCAAGAAATCATAAAACTGCAGACAAATCTGAAGTAGGCAGCAAAACATATCAGTGCGATTTTTTTTTATATTATCATGAAGGGTTGAACATTAACGATTCTAAATTCAACATATTTGTGGATAAAATATTTATCCCAGATATACACTTAAAATACTTCCTTGGTGGTAAGTTACTCACGTAAGCAATGTAACATTTTATGAAATTTATTAATCTTCTCAAAGCCTTTTTCAGGGTCAGACCTAACATGAAATCCTTTATAACTGCAATGGATATTCTTTATGAAATTTTATCACTTATTACTATTTTCTATCTAATATGAAAGTCATTATCTTCTGTTTCTTGTATGATTATAAGGCCAGCACACTATAACTCAGTATTTAATGGAATGATAGTTTCTATTCATACTTGTAACCTATTTCATCTTTCCACATTTTTACTAGGTCGTCAATATAAAGACTGAGTAAAGGGATTATCAGTTTTCTTGGCGTTAAACACCTTCATTTGTTAAATTTTCATATGATATTTTCACACCTGAACGCATAACCTTTTTGTGTTTACATATTTCATACTCATTAATTTGATGTTTGATTATTTTGCGGTTAGGAAAAAACCTTTCATCTATTATATTTACAGAAATGGGCTTTTGTACTTCGTCAAAGAGTTTCTCGTGATCAAGAAGTGCTAGATGTGTATCTAAAATGCTACTACTATCGTAATTGTACAACTTTACCCTGTACGAGTGTAAATAGATGTGCTTGTGTCATTTTAATACTAATTAGGTTCGCGAAAACCATGTCCCATACTAGGTAAGGATCTAAACTAAAGTTACTTCTGTGGCTCCATACGTTCCCATTCATAAAACAACTAGTAATGTATTGTCCAGAACCTTATCCTAAAGGGATGATTCGACAAGTCACTAATTAATGCGCTGAGGCAAATATGACCTTAGTAATGTAAACAGTTTAGTTCCTTCCTTTGTTAGGCGTCACACTCTGCTGCTACTTTAGCCATATCACGTGATGAGGCTGTTATAAAACTGGACTGCCTGGCGTGAGTGGCGAGGCGGGAAGCTATCGATGGTAGCTTTTATTGGGTTTTACTGGTCTATTTTGGAGAATCAGTTGGCAGGCGTTCTCGTGCCGTGCGACAGAGCGCGTGACGCCTTGAGTCAGAGAACACACTAAAAAGCTGATTTTCTGCTTTCGAGTGAACGAAAAAGCCTACTATTTGCATTTAGAATTAACAAAAATGTTTCGACTACAATTTAATTTTCAAGTAGACGAATTTTGGACTGTTACTAATGAAGGGCTTAATGACTGTAAAAACGTAATTTCTGCTAGACATGTTAAGAAACTAGCTAAACTCAGAAGTATTGTTCTTAAAGTACATAAACATAATACCTGTGATTTTAAAATGTCTGATCATAAATTTTTCGATAGAGTGATTAACAATGAAATAAATTTTACCGAAGAGGAAAGTGCTCTCTTGAAAAAAAAGAGTTTAAATAAAATGTAATGCCAAATGTTTCAGACCCAAATGTAATTGAGAATCTAATTGTAGATCTCAAAATTGATCTTGATAGCTTAAAAATTGAAAGTAGTCAGCAGGATAGAGTAGCCCACGATGTATGTAACATTCTGAGTAAAAGCAATTTTTCTTGTCATCCTTATGTAAATTCAGACGCTAAGGTAATTAAAAATATTAATGCAAAGCTTAAACAAAATGAGGCCTTAGTAATAAAAGCCGACATAGGCAGTCCTATTATTGTTTCTAGTAAAGACGAATATGTCTCTAATACTTTGTAATTTTTTGAAGAAAATAATGTTTCTGAACTAGAGGAGGTCTCAACCCCTGTTTTACAGAAAGAAATTAGTTGCGTTGTTGGCGGGGCCAAACACCTGCTAAAGGCATTTCAAAAGAAACAGCTGATAAATATGAATCCACAGGCCTCCAAATTTCACTCTCAGTTTAAGGTGCATAATATTAACCATCCGATTAGAAATATTTAGGCACTTGCCTAATGAAGACATGGTAAATGAACAATAACTGCAATTAAAACAAAAATTTCTTTAACGCTTTCAAGCCGGTGCTCACATCATGGTGATGCTTGTATTCCGGATTTATTCTCTCCTCCAATCCAGTAACATAGTTTTCTCTTTTAATTGATTATACTTCATTCACTTTAGTGCGTTATTTCTGCTGTATCGTGATCTTGTCAGGTTTTTTGAAAAAAAATAGAAAAGAAAAAGAAAAAGAAAATGTATGTACAGTTGCTTACACTAGCTCGCTACTAATGTATGTCATTTTTAAGTAAGTATGCTTCTGCATACGTCTGACGATCTTCTGTCATATTTTCTCCTACTTGGAGCTTTCATTTACTCTTGGAATACAATATTGTAAAAAAAATTGTCTAATCGTTCACAAATGAAAGCTATTAATTATGTCCATAATTTTGTAACATTGCAAGTTGGTACTTCCCACGTGACTAGTGGCCCGCATGTGGCGCGCTCAAGTGCACGTTTACATGGCGACGTGTCTGGTGCCTCGTAGGCAGTTCCTTCATGGACTTCATCCCATAGTGGTGTAATTTGTGTTTTATTTTTATGGTCGGAATGCTAATATTTATTGCACTCGACCTCAGCAATCATGCTTGTAATATTTTGACGTCATGTGTTTTATGTCAGTACCGGTGATTTTACTGTTTCGCCTATGTGAAACTTTTTCCTTATGTAAGATATTTACTCTGTTTTTATCATTTTTAGGTAACTATTTTTATCCTTCTGATGTATTTGTCCTTAGTGGCAACGACACCTAGGTCAAGAACATAAAATTTACGTAACCGGTTGGCTGGTATACAAAATTGTTAAAAAAAATGGAATACAGTTGCCGTTAATCAGCCATGTTCAAAACTGTAAGTTAAATATTTGTTACAACGAAAAGTATAAATGTCATTTACCATCAATCTCGAGACACATTTGCTAAAACGTCCAAAGATATGTCGCAAGTAACAATACAAGTCATTGTTGTTCAAACATTTGTTAAGCTTAAGGGACTTAACTGCGGGGTCATCAGTCCCTAATCTTACTAATTACTTATGAACTACCGTATACTAAAGACGGCAAGAAACATCCATGCCCGAGGGGGATTCGAACCACCGATGGGGAGTGGCATCGTAGCATAGCGCCTCAATGCGCTTGGCCACTCCGCCACAGCCATTGTTGTTCTCGTATCTGTTAAAAAGAAGATTGAGTTTAGAAACATTGCTTACAGTCATTCTCGAACCCACTACCTTCGACAGTGCAACGCGACGCCGCTAACCACGCAGCTATTCTTACGACGGTACTAGTGACTCCATTATTATTCGTTATCGGATCTTCTTTCAAAATGTTCAAATGTTTGTAGAACTTATGGGACTTAACTACGGGGTCATCAGTCCCTAAGCTTACAAACTACTTATGAACTACCTAAGACTAACGACGGCACAAATATCCATGCCCGAGGGGGGATTCGAACCCCCGATCATAGTGGTCGTGCAGACCGTGACTGGAGCGCCTCAGTCCCCGCGGCCACCGCGACCGGCAGGATCTTCTTAGAGTTGATGCGTCTTTAATTTATAGTTCTAAGATATTTGACCAAATACGACCTTTTTCTTATTATTCCCCAATGCCCCAAAGCGAATATGAATGCTGGATGTTGCCTTCATGCAGGACTTGCACATGCACAAGGTGAGGTCCAGAGTATCTCCATTGTCTTGCTTCGGGACCATTCGTGCGTAACCGCCAGAGCTCGAGTAGCCAGCAGTTGGCGTCTCTACCAGCTCCAACGCCAATGTTAAAAGCGGCGTTTCCCCTCGACCCACCCTGCCGCGGGAGCGCCTCCAGAGGGTACAGATGACGATTTGGACCTCACGCGCATGCGCATTCAGCGCTGCAGTTACTGCCGCCTGTATTAAGCGGCCGCGCTACGACTCGTATACGTGCTGTCTCTGCTACGTAAAACGTTTCTCATGCTATAAAAATACTTTGTATCAACAATAATACATTTCCTTGAGACAACATTGTCTCGTTATACGGATTTTACAGGGAACATGAGGCGGAATTAAAGTATGTGGTGTGGAGGGAATCGTGCTTTAAGACAGTCCGTGTAGTCGCTTCGGCTGCAACGCTGTGTTAGCTGTGTGGCTGCCGGACGCCGTGGCTCAGCGCGCCCGGTCAGGGGGCTAAACGCCTTCTGTAATAAAAACGCTGAGTCAATCGTTGAACGAACAGACATGAACGAAATGAACGAACGACAGCAGAATTAAAAAAGTGGCCTAAGCGCCTACATAGTAATTAGGAGGTTCCGGGTTCGAATCCCGGCCACAGAACAAATTTTAATTCAATGCCTCTCCTTATGTTTAATAAAAATACTTTGAATGTGCATACAAAATGATCTGATACAAGAACGGGTGCACGGTCGACAACATAAAGGAGAGCGACACGTAAACAGCGGCAGTGTTTTCCTCACCTGCGTCTTGTAGCGAAACAAGCTGCGGCTGTCTCTCTCTGCCCGGTTTTGGAGCGCGCTGCGCAGCCAGGCGGGTGATGGGTCCTGCGGGCTGGAAGGGCGGCGCGGGCGCGCGGAAAGCAAAGGCTGTCCTCCGCTCCGGACGTTTGGGATGCCTTCGCACCTCGCCTCGCCTCCCCACCCTCTGGTGCTCACGGCAGGCTGGCCACCGCGACCACCGGGGGAGAAAATGCGGCACGCTTTTAGGACCACCGGGCTATCTTTGACTCGCCGGCCAAACTTCCATCTGCCGATACAAGGGCGGATCGGCAGCTCACTTTCACACGTCGTACCTGCCTTGAATGACGTTAACTAGCATTCCTTTGGTCAAAATTCGACCAGTCGGGTAAACTTAAAAAGTAAATAAATAGCAAAATCATAATCAGCCAGACAGTTGCAGTAATAGTAGTTTAATAAACTTGACCAAGGTTTTTACGAATATAAACCCGTCTTCTTCCGAAATATACCTATAAACAATGTGACATCATAGATAAGTACGAAAAGAAATCCGTAAAACTTTGTTTAGCCGAGGTGGAGTAGCCGAGCGGTCTAAGGCGCCTCAATGCGGAGCGCGCGGTTGCTCCTCTCTGGAGCATGTGTGTGTGTGTGTGTGTGTGTGTGTTTTGTTCTTAGTTCAGCTTACCTAGTTTAAGTCTTTTGTAAGGTATGGACAGATGACCACGCAGTTTGGTCCGATAGATTTACAAACATTTTTTTTTATTATTATTTTAAACTTTGTTTACAAGATAAATCAATCAAAGGTGATGCCCGTAAACTCTACAAAATAATAAGAATTACAATTACTTCTGACTTAAATTGAAAAGAACACGTAGATAATATCGTGGGAAAGGCGAAGCAGAGACTACGTTTTATTGGCACAACCTTTAAAAAATGCAACAGAACTACAAAAGACACTGCATACACTACGCTTGTCCGTCCATTTTTGGAGTATTGCTGTCCCGTGTGGTATCCTTATGAGGTGGGTTTGACGGAGGACATCTAAAGAGTCCAAAGAAGGGCAGCTCGTTTTGTATTGTCACGATACAATGGAGACGGAAATAATACAGGATCTGGGATGGGAATCATTACAACAACGGCGCTTATCGCTGCGGCGTGGGCTATTTACGAAACTCCAGTCGCCAACATTCTCCTCCAAATGCGACAATATATTGTTGACTACCACTTACATAGGTAGAAATGATCATCAGAATAAAATACGAGAAATCAGAGCTCGAACGGAGACATTCAGGTGTTCTTTTTTCGCGCGCGCTATTCGAGAATGGAATGGGAAAAAAATAGTATAAAGGTGATTCGATGAATCGTCTGCCAGGCATTATTTAAATGCACAGTATCCGATGTAAATGTAGATAAATTACAAATTCATAATCATTATGCCTGAAATATGCGTCATACCATGCCTATTGTCGAAAACATTGTGAAATACAGAATCAGTATAAAACTGTTACTTCCTATCATATCACAGTAACTGGACATCCTTATGATCTAGACTGAAAGATACGTCTGTGCATTTGGGGTCATTCACGCTTACCGACGGGAAGCAGGAGCGTGCATACCAGGCTCGGTGGCGTATGCGCCGTGGAACATAAACGTTCAGTGGCTTAAGTAGCCATTGGGAGTACGTACATTGAATTTACAAAGATGTCAATAAATTGAATATTTGGATCATCCTTTTTAATACAGGTGGAGTCAGCTGAAAAGTATTTTCTAGGCTTGTAAACGCAGTACTGGCATGTCACCTCACTTCGCGACATGCTTTCTTAGTCACCCTCGTATAATCAATATTAGAAATCGGTACTTCAATTTTCGCAAACGTTCGTCATACTTGGGGTGACCTGTTCAATTATTATGGAAAACAGCCAAGAACATTTCTAATATTTATTCAGATGAGAGGTTTCCATAGATTAAACTGCCATAATCGAATCTTTCATTTCATTCACCACATCACAAAGAAAACATTTTAAAGCTTACTTTTCTATAACATTATTGTTGGCTTGTCATAATGCAAACAAAATATATAAACATCATGTTGAGGTCATACTAAGCTAAACAAAACTGATTAAATTAGCTGCTCAACTGATAATATGGTACTAGATGGCGCTATATACATGACATTTGAGCTTTACCACATTTTGAGTTGGGCAGGTAATTTAGTCGGTTTTAACTTTGTCTTACCACACAACATTACAGCAGAATATTTCTGATACTTTATTTGTTGTTTGTTTGTAAATCTCTCGGACCAAACTGCGTGGTCATCAGTCCGTAGCTTACAAACTATTTAAGGCTAGGTAAACTATCCTAAGGACAACACACATACCCATGCCCCAGGGAGGACTCGAAACTCCATGGCGAGCAACCGCGCGCTCAGCAGCGAGACGCTTTAGACCGCTCGGCTACTTCAGCGCGGCACTTTATTTGTGTTATGACAAGTCAACAGTAATTATGGTGAATAAATACATTATTAAAATCTTTTGTTTGTGATGGGTTGAATGAAACGAATGATTCAATGACAGATAACCTATCGAAACCTGTCATCCGAATAAAGATTATTAACGATCTTTGATGTTTTCCATAATAAATTCAATTTTCGTGTTCCCATATATTTGTGAAATTCGTATACCACACGCATTTTACGTCATAGTACCAAGAATTTATTCACAACAAAAGAAAAACAAATAACTGGCAATATAAACTGCTGGCCACCACAGATGCAATGGCGGAAAGGAATCGAAAAATCCCAGTCAGATTTATTAGTGGGATAATACGTTGTACAAAAATCACATTGAAAGTACAGCTCCATGTAGAGGAAGATGATGAATAATAACCTGGCATGTTTTGCCAGTTGTTATTATGGTCATCAGTCCAGAGCCTAGTTTGATGCACTTTTCCATTTGAATCTGCTTACTGTATTCGACTCTTAGTCTCCCAATCAAACGTTCAAATGTTTGTATAGTCTATGGGACTTAACTACGGGGTCATCAGTCCCTAAACTTACAAACTACTTATGAACTACTTACGAACTAGGACGGCACAAATATCCATGCCCGAGGGGGGATTCGAACCCCCGACCGTAGTGGCCGTGCAGACCGTGACTGGAGCGCCTCAGTCTCCTCGGCCACCGCGGCCGGCTCTTAGTCTCCCTCTGAGAGTTTTGTACCACACAGCTCCAATGCTAAATCTACAATTCCTTTATATCTAACAATTTCTTTTACCAATGGATCCCGTTTTTGAATTAAGGTACGTCAGAAATGTTCGGTACCTCCTGATTAGTAATCCGATCTACCCACGTAATCTTCAGCATTTTTCTGTAGTACGTCATTTCAAAAACCTCCACCCTCTTCCCGTTCGAACTATTGATCGCCCATGTTTCACTCTCGCACTAGGCAACATTCCTCACAAATGCTTTTTACTGGAGACACTTTCGTGTCCAGTATACCAAAAGAACACACATTAATTTTTCTTCGTCTTTCAGAATCTTGTACGTGACTATATAGCCCATTCCATGCATAAATTTTAAATGACGTAATTATCGGAATGAATGAAAAGTCGCCTACCGCGCTGCTGGGCATGGATTTTCCGGTTACGGCCGGTAGCTGTCACGTGATCGGTCTTCATTTACGCTGGGACTGCCGTCCGCTGCAATTTGCGCTCGGGCGTCCGTTCGGTAACGAGCTGTGACGGCGTCTCCGTTACAGCGGGCGTTCCATTTGGCGTTGAGATATGTCCATCCTCTGCCCAGTTCAACGACCTTTTACGTCAGTTTCTAACCAGTATGTTCCCTTATCCGATGAATCGGATAAAGTTACTGCATCACTAGAGATAATATTTACAGGGTGTCCAGAAAAGGACTCCCGGATTTCAAAATTAAATATCTCGAAAACAAAGATCGGTAGTGGAATGCAGTAAACGGTATGTTTATTGTGAAAGCTGTAAGACGTTTATACAGCAGTTTGAACTAATAGTTACAAAAGCTGCTAACAGATGGCGCTGTAATCGCCATACGTAATGCCTAGTATAAATAGTGATCCGGAGCCCAGAGCGATCAGTTCCACTATTGAAGCGTGAAAGGAGGTTAGCGTACCGAAGGACGAGATTAAAACCATGTACTCCACTGAACAACGCGTTTTTCTGGTGCTACAGTACCACAGGTTAGAAGAGAGTCCTACGGAAACCAGACGAAGTTTCCAAGAACGATTTAATGTTCCAAAAGGACCCGATGCGAAGACCATTCGTACGCTCTTCGCAAAATTTCAACGAACAGGCAGCGTAACTGATGATCTAGTGGGGCATGTTGGCCGCAAGCAAACCGCAGTTGCGCCTGAAACTATCGCCACAGTTTCTGAAATTATTCAGCGAAATCCAACGTCATCCGTTCGTAGAATTGCATCTGAGACTGGTTTCAAGCGTTCCAGCACGCAGAATATACTGAGAAAGAGCCTACATATGTTTCCATTCAAAATTCAAACGCACCAGGCCATACCCATAAGAGCTGTGCAACAAAGAGTTGCCTTTGCTAAGCAGATGCTCACAATGATTGATAGTGGAGGATTTGATGTTGGTTGCATCTGGTTTACAGATGAAGCACACATCCCCCAGAATGGATACGTGAATAAGCAGAACTGGCGATTTTGGGGTTCCGAAAAGCCATATTGATGTGAAGCGAAACCCCTGTATTCTCCTAAAGTTGCTGTGTGGGCTGCAGTATGCAGCAGAGGCATTATGGGCCCTTTTTTCATTCGAGAAACGGTCACTGGTGCACGTTACGTTGCAATTTTGGAACAATTTGTCGCCACACAGCAAGCGTTAGGTACTGAATGGTTTATGCAAGATGGAGCCCGACCACATCGAACCGAACAAGTGTTTTGCTTTCTTGAGGAATACTTTGGAAATCGAGTCATTGCTTTGGAATATCCCAAATTTACCAGTGCAGGCATGGATTGGCCTCTATATTCGCCTTATTTGAGTCCCTGTGACTTTTTTTTATGGGGCACAGTGAAAGACATGGTCTACCCGAAGCATCCCGCCACGCTGGACGAGCTTGAATCGGCGATCACTGTGGCGTGTTCGGACCTTACGAAAAGTGATGGCGAATTTCATTCTTCGTTTGCGCCACCTCTGTAGTGCCAATGGTGAAAATTTTGAAAACATTGTGATGTGATTGTTTGCAAAGAGTGTTTTCATACGATTATTTCACTTATATATGCTGATATGAGCTGTACAGCGTACAGCGCCTTCTGTTAGCAGCTTTTGTAACTATTATTTCAAACTGCGGTATAAACTTCTTACAGCTTTCACAATAAACATACCGTTTATTGCATTCCTCTATCGATCTTTGTTTTCGAGATATTTATTTTGAAATCAGGGAGCTCTTTTCTGTTTAATTATGTTGTACTGTTTTCATTATTCGTACTGCAGTGTACGTGAGAAAGTTCAGTATCGAAACGGGACAGCTTGTCGTACGCCTCTTCTTACAAGAGGACCATCACAAGTGTAAATTCCGCGGTGGAATAGCCGTGCGCACTGAGGCGCCGTGCTGCAGTGCGCGTGGCTTTTCGCCGTCGGGTTTTCGTGTCATCCCTCGGGTAAATGTGTTGTCCTTAGGTTAGTTTAACTTGGTTTAAGTAGTTTGTAAGCTAGGGACTAATAATCTATGCCCCATAGATTGGCAAACATTTGAATTTTTGTGAAGTGTAAATAACGACTGTCGTGCCCGGTGGTCTTGGGATAAAGCGCTCGACTGGAAACCGAAGCGTCGCGGGTTCGAAACCCGATCAGACCTCGCATTTTTTCAGTCTGCACTTTAACCCATCCCTCACCTGGATGTGCGATGGTAGCGGTTACGTTAAATTTTATCTCTAAAAATTAGTATATGAAAACGAATAAATGAGTGAGAGAAGTTACAAAAGATGAAAAGAGATCGATAACTATGGTGTTTGACCGTGAAAATGTCGGATAACTCCATTGCGATGGTTTTTTATGCATGGGCATTAGAGTTAACGTGATGAACCAATAAGTTTATACAGGGCTTTCAATCACGGATTGGGTATGAGGCCGATATTCACCTAATGGGACGTGAAAAACCGTCTAAGAACCACCTTCAGCCTGGCCGACATACCGAACCACGTCGCTAATCATGCAGGTAGGTTCGAATCGGGCCGACACATCCGTGTCCCAGAAAGCAGAGCCTTAAACCGCTCGAACACCCGAACTGGTTGCAACTAGGCAACCATTTGGAGCATTGTTTTCAACTTTTTGGAATATGCGACCCAGTTCCAAGTAAAAGTATTCCGGCGACTTCCTTCGAAGTAAAAATATTCTGGTGCTTCCTCCCCCCCCCCCCCCCCCCAAAGAAAAGAAAAGTCACGAATCCTAAAAGAAAAAACAATGACAGTTACTTCAAGGGTAATGAGTTCAATTTTCTTTCTCTTGTTCATTTACCTCTAGATTGGTTCCTAAAAACATTTTTCTAGCTTTGCGATCGTAAACACAGCGTATTATAAAACAATGTACGTTTTGAGAATGAAACTTTCACTCTGCAGCAGGGTGTGTTTTTATATGAAACTTCCTTGCAGATTAAAATTGTGTGCCGGAATCTGGACACGAATATGGGACCTTTGCCTTTCGCGGGCAAGCGCTCTACCACTGAGCTATCCTGACACGACTCACAATTCTACTTCTGCCAGTACATCGCTTTCTACTTTCCAAACTTCACAGAAGTTCTCCTGTGAACTAAGCAAGACTAGCACTCCTGGAAGAAAGGATATGGTGGAGACATGTTTCCAGAATGAAACTTTCACTCTGCAGTAGAGTATGCGCTGAAATGAAAGTTCCTGGCAGATTACAATTATTTTTGGGAAAAATACCTCAGGTTGTGGCTAAGCCATGTCTCCACAATATCCTTTCTTCTAGGAGTGCTAGTTCTGCAAGGTTCGCAGGAGAACTTCTGTGAAGTTTGGAAAGTAGGAAGCGAGGTACTGGCGGAAGTACGGTTGTGAGGGGGGGGGGGTACCGTGGATCCTGTAGGGATAGGTCATTGGTAGAGGGATACCCCGCAAAAGGCAAAGCTCCCAGGTTCGATTCCCGGTTCCGGCAAACAATTTCAATCTGACAGGACATTTCAATTTACGTTCTATTAAATTCTGAATTAATGTTAAGCAGGGCATTCCTTAATTTTATTCGGAAGGATAGTGGTTCAAATCCACCTCCGGCCATCCAGATTTAGTTTTTCCGTGATTTTCCTAAATCACTCCAGGCAAATGGCGGGATGGTTCCTTTCAAAGGGCACAGCCGATTTTCTTCCCCCATCCTTACCCAAAAATCCGAGCGTTAGCTCCGTCTTTAATGACCACGCTGTGGACGGGACGTAAAACCCTAAGATTCCTTCCTTCCTTAATTTTAACTTAAAATAAGTTTCACTTTAGGCCTATGTTTTTGTATTAGGGAACCCTTTGTATTCAGACACCCACTGGGCTGATTGTTTTATGGAAGAACTACTAAGTTTTGTGACGGCGACCGCCCCCCCCCCCCCCACCCCCAGCAAGACTCGATCCCGTTGAATTAGAACACTAATGAGTCAAAATTCCTTAAATCAGCTCTTCAAATTCAAATTTTGCAAACATATGGCTCCAAACAGCTGTGGTAATCGGTCTCTAGATTTACAAACTTCTTGAACTAACTTAAACCTATCATAAGGACATCAAACACACACACACACACACACACACACACCGGGCATGGGAGTAACCGCACAGTTCCCGCCATGGCCCCTAGAACAACCTCACAACCATTCCCTCGCGGCAAGCAGCTCTTCTTCTCTTTCTACGTTGCGGTATGTTTCACCTGCGTCCCTACCTCTTTAGTTCTTCTAACACCCATTTCGGTCTTCCACGTGGCGTACACGTGTTCGCACTGCACTCAGGTCAGTTGAGTGCAAGCTGATGGTGCTTTATAATTAAGACAGCACGACGAGCCGTCATTTATCACCTCGACTATCGAACTGCAACGTTAGCGTTTCACTCCGGCGTCTGTGCCTTTGCGGAAAGCGACGGTGGCTACCGGGAACGTCACGTAAACAGAAATACCCGACGCAACGTGAGAGCAGACGCGCACGCGATAATCCCATTTGGCGACCTCCGGGTCACAGCTGTGTGGTCATTACAGAGACTATAACGCCGACTCTTCCATAATTAATGACGCTGCGCCTTTCCATGTAACTGTCCAATTTAAATCCTCTAAAATCAAGTAAGACATTCTTAAGACTACAACTGCTACATACAGACAATTTCCAAGTGTTACCGATACCCAGCAACCAAAAGACACAAGAAATATTGCTCCATCAAAGCTCCGGGGGATTCGATAGATCACCGTCGGAGATTCGAGTCGTCCCTTGGGTGTGTTTGTTCAAATGTTTTGGAGAGCTTACGGGACTTAACTATGGTGTCATCAGTCCCCAAACTTACAAACTATTGATGAAGGGGATACATACGATGTCAACAACTACCGGCCCATCTCACTTCTGACAGATTTATCAAAGATTTTTGAAAAAAGTTATGTATTCTCGAGTTGCTTCACGTATTAGTATAAATAAAGTTCTAACAAAATGTCAGTTTGGTTTTCAAAAAAGCTTTTCAACTGAAAATGATATATACACCTTCACTGATAAAATATTAAATGCTTTGAATAACCGGACATCACCAGTAGGGATTTTTTGTGATCTTTCAAAGGCTTTTGATTGTGTAAATCATGGGATTCTTCTAGATAAGCTTAAGTATTGTGGTATGAGTGGGACAGTGCACAAATGATTTAAATCATACTTAACTGGAAGAGTGCAGAAAGTTGAAATAAGCAGTTCACATGATGTAGATGAGACAATTAATTCTTCTAACTGGGGAGTTATTAAAAATGGGGTCCCACAAGGTTCGGTCTTGGGTCTTTTGCTGTTCTTAATATATATTAATGACTTGCCATTCTACATACATGAAGATGCTAAGCTAGTACTTTTTGCTGATGATAGAAGTATAGCTATCACACCTGACAAACAGGAATTAACTGATGAAATTGTAAATGATATCTTCCAGAAAGTCATTAAGTGGTTCTCTACAAATGGACTCTCATTAAACTTTGATAAAACCCAGTATATACAGTTTCATACAGTAAATGGCATGACACCATTAATAAATTTAGACTTTGAACATAAATCTGTAGCTAAGGTAGAATATTCAAAATTTTTAGGTGTTTACATTGACGAGGGACTGAATTGGAAGAAACATATTGAAGATCTCCTGAAACGTCTGAGTTCAGCTACTTATGCTATCAGAGTCATTGCAAAATTTGGTGATATAAATCTCAGTAAATTAGCTTACTACGCCTATTTTCATTCACTGCTTTCATATGGGATCATATTCTGGGGCAATTCAACATTGAGTAAAAAAAGTATTCATTGCACAAAAGTGTGTAATCAGAATAATTGCTGGAGCCCACCCAAGAGCATCCTGCAGACATTTATTTAGGGATCTAGGGATACTCACTGTAGCTTCACAATATATATATTCACTCATGAAATTTGTTATTAACAATCCGACTCAATTCAAAAGTAATAGCAGTGTGCATAGCTACGACACTAGGAGAAAGGATGATATTCACTATTCAAGGTTAAATCTAACCTTGGCTCAAAAAGGGGTGAATTATGCTGCCACAAAAATCTTTGGTCATTTACCAAGTAGCATCAAAAGTCTGACAGATAGCCAACTAATTTAAAAAGAAATTAAAGGAATTTCTGAATGGCAACTCCTTCTACAATGTAGATGAATTTTTAGATAATATATATATATATATATATATATATATATATATATATATATATATATATATATATATATAATCTAAAAATTCATCTACATTGTAGAAGGAGTTGCCATTCAGAAATTCCTTTAATTTCTTTTTAAATTAGTTGGCTATCTGTATTAAAAAAAATAAGTTAAAAAGTTACAAAAAAATTCTTAAAATATAGATTGTCAAGTATAGACAAAATGTACTAAACTGACACGTTACACATCATTACGAAATGTCGTATACATGATCTAAGGAACAAGTATTAATCTAATCTAATCTAATCTAGTAGCTTATACTAAAGACGGCACATGCATCTGTGCCGGAGGGGAGGGGGATTCGAACCGCCGACCGCAGTGGTCGTGCAGACCGTGACTGGCCTGCAGCAAACCGCTCGGCCACCGCTGCCGGCTGGGTGTGTTTGATGTTCAAGTAGTCTGTAAGTACTGATGATGCACCGGAATGACGTCTGTTACATGGATTGCTAGTAATTGTGAATGACATCTATTGACCATGTACGACTTCGTCACCACGCTCAGAAACGAAATATTAAATATTGTTGAAAATTATATTTACAGGGTGATTCACCTAACACTTGCACCGCAAATATTGCGGAAACAGAAAGTGCGATTGATGTGCGGTTTCCACAGAATGAATTGGTAGTCAGGGGCTCGTATTTTTAGGCAACAAACAGATTGTTATATTACTTAGAAAGTATATTTTTTATGCAAACTTACAGTTTTTTAAAATGGAACAATGGTTGTTTCTATCATGGACTGGAATTTGTGACGCCAGATGTGTACAAAGAATTTTGAATGGCATTTTTATCACGTTTAGTTTGGCAGCTACAACCGTTGAAAGTTTCATGGGCGGAGGATGTGATAGCGTAGCTGACTGGCCGAGTGGCTAGCCCCTGGGGCACGGCCCACTGTCTCATGACCATCAGCCAGTTAGCTACGCTGTCATAACCTCCGCCCCCAAAACTTTGAATGGTTGTAGCTGCCAAGCTAAACGGATATAAATGACATACAAAATTCTTTGTACGCAGCTAGTGTCAGAAATTCCAGTGCATGATAGAAACAGCCATTGTTCAATTTAAAAAAAAACCTATATGTTTACATAAAAATGCACTTTCTAGATATTTTTACAATCTGTTTATTGGCTAACAGTAAGAATCCTTGGCTACCAACCCATTCTGTTAAAACCGCGCATCAAACACACTTTCAGTTCCGCAATATTTGCGGTTCAACTGTTAGGTGATTCACCCTGTGTAACTGTCTGAAGAAGGAAGAAAGTTCTTGTATGAAATAGTAATGTGAATTTCAACTGAAGTGTCAAGATAAATCAAACTGTGATTGTCAATTCCTTGAAAAATTTCTTTAAAATCTTTCGTCGAAACTTTTCCGTTGTTTTATAAACCACAGAGACGGTTTTTGAATCATTTGTAAAACAATATATCGATTCACAAACTCGAACACACAGTTTCCACATTATATAAACTGATGAGTCCCTAAAACTGTATAAAGTCTTCAATACATCCTGTAATAATCTTGAAAAATATTATTCAGCACAATATTTGACATTTCGGGTGTATTAATGTCTAAAATAACTCTCTTCTACACAGCGACAGTTTTATTTCCCTTCACTCAAACAATATAATAAAATCTATACATATTCACAGAATATATGACTTCAACTGCGAATGGCAAAGGCGAAAATGTGTACCCAGCTGGGATTCGAACTCTGGTCTCCTGCTTTCTAAGCAGTTGCCCCGGGTTCGAATCCCGGCTGGGTACATATATTCGGCGTTGCCCATTAGCAGTTGATGTCACATATTCTGTGAATATGAAAGAATAACAACTGCAGGATCAGAAGTGAAGTCTGTTCTTTCGAAACAGACACCACAGGTATACATAAAATATATATAGTCTTAGAACATTCTTGTAGGTACTCAAGATAGTAACTGAACTATCTGTGATATACATAAGTAACAAAACTTTTGTAATAATACTAATAATTCTTTGTTTCTTCTTTATATCATGATGGCGGTTGGCAACGGCGTTACTTAGCAAGATCTTTTCTTGTTACATAGCTGTCGACCCACGACGTTTGATGGCCAGCTATATCATCTATGGCACCGGCAGAGAAGGTGTTGTTCTCGTGGGTTGCATCGTTGTCACCGCACATGAAACATAAGGAAACAATACACATTGTTTTAAGAATAGGTTTCATTATCATTAAAAATCATTAGCCGGCTGCGGTGGCCGAGGGGACTGCGGCGCGCCAGTCACGGTCTGCAAGGCCACTACGGTCGAATGTTCAAATGTTTGTAAAGCTTATGGGACTTAACTACGGGGTCATCAGTCCCTAAACTTACAAACTACTTATCAACTACTTACGAACTAGGACGGCACAAATATCCATGCCCGAGGGGGGATTCGAACCCCCGACCGTAGTGGCTGTGCAGACCGTGACTGGAGCGCCTCAGTCCCCTCGGCCACCGCGGCCGGCAACTACGGTCAGGCATGGATATTTGTGCCGTCCTTATGGTTAGCTAGTTCATAAGTAGTTTGTAAGGTTAGGGACTGATGACCCCGTAGTTAAGTCCCATTAGCTATACAAACATTTCAAACATTTTGAAATATCATTAACAACAACATACATAAGCATGATTTTTACCTGCAAATCTCGGGTGATTTAAGGCAGTAGCAGGGATAATATTTCGTCCCACTATAATGACCAGAGTAGTTAAGTCTCATACATTTACAAAGATTTGAACATTTCGACTTTTGATTCAATAGAGGACCGGACAACAACCATAACGTGTAGTATGAGGATATGGTTTATTTGCTTTCGTTGCCGTGTTACAGGCTTTGGTTGTGGCGATCACTTCACTATGCTTGTTGGTAATTTGTGTTGAATCACTACAGTTCTACATCTACATAAATTGTCTGCTAATCACATTTAAGTGCATGGCACGGGGTTCATCGAACCGGTGTTACGATATTTCACTACCGTTCTATATACGCGGGAAAAAGGAACACCTAAATCTTTCCGTTTTGGATCGGATTTCGCTTATTTCTTTATCATTTCTCCCTATGTATATGAGTGCTAACAAAATATGTTCGCATCGCCGCAAGGAATAACGTCTTTCTCGTAATGATTTTTACCCCAAATTGTGCATCAATTCTGTGACAATTTTTCACTAAATTTGGATAATACAAAACGAGCTGCACTTTTCTGAACTTGTTCCTGGTATTTACTTATCTTATAATTATCACCAGCTTGTTTAAGTGCCCGATGGCCTGGCTAGATAACATGTTGTATATGCTTGACATCATTCAAGCCGTGGGTGGGATCTAATATCCTGTAATGAATCTGCATAAGGAGAAGAGCCCAGATCGGTAGTTTCAGATTACTTTATTTAGACCGGTTTCGACAGTTCTAAGTTCCCATCTTCTAGTCTAAAGACATTTAAATATTATATGCTAATATAACGTCACATTTATGTTCTGTGCTTGGATATGGGTAGGTCGAAAATAAAACATTTTTTGCGTCTACTATAAAATATGTTGAACCCGTATCGCAAGCCCATCGCTCAGAACGTTTTTTTACTATTTGACACGTTCTCAGTCTGTCCCTCTAGGTGGGGATCCCACAATGGACAGCAATACTTCAAAATAGGACGCACAATAGTAGTGTAGGCAGTTACTTTCTTAGAACTGTTGCATCTGCTAAGTGCTCTGCCTATGAAAGGTAGGCTTTGATTCAGCTTCCCTGCAATACTTTGTGTTTTCTTTCCAATTTAAATCGTTCATAATTTTAATTCCTAACTATTGATTTGAATTTGAAGCCTATACATTTGACTGATCCATCGCGTAAATGTATTTAATGGATTAGTAGTCACTTGATGACCTGGTGAACTTCGTAACACTTACCTGTTAATATAAACCACATGAATTTAAATCATACGTACTTTAGACCCAGTAGCTTTATAAATGGATCATGGGATAGTCTAAGTATCGGCTCGGTAGTGGGCGGAAAGAGTGGGCAGATCACGTACACATGTAAAATTTAGGTTTAAAACATGTATAACAATGACTTGGTTGTTGCGTTACCTAGTTTTATCTAATCGATCCGGTAATGCTTTGAAATTGCTAATAAGTATGTACTCTTGCTTTGAATGTCAAATGTGTAAAATATTTGTCGCAATCGTTCGAATTATATTGATATCCCCAAGAAAAGAGCTCTCTCATTTTTCCACAAATTTTCCTATTTTTTGATCAACTATTCCAATCTTTTACTTCACTCGAACCTTACACTCGCTTTGAACGTTGAATGTGCAAACGTTCATTGCAATCAGATGAATGGTATTGACATCTCATAGAAAAATCTTTACTATTTTTTCTGAATTTTCCAATTTTCCGGGAAACTTTTCCACATTTTTATCTCATAAGAACGTTACTCTTCCTTTGAACAACAAATATGCAATATACCATCGAAAAAACATCTTTCGGTTTCTCGGGAATTTTCAAATTTTACAAGCTTCCTAGGGTTTTTATTTGCGGACGGAGAAGTTAGTACTGCTTCCTCCCACAAGTCCTCTAAAACCTCCACATCCTTGCGGATGCTGTTGCGTGGCAGTGTGCGTTTGTACCGCCCTACAGTACGCACGAGGTGCCGTAGTTGCTGTCCAAGTCTATGGAAATCACAGAGTTCTGACGAACCTGTTGCCTTCTATAGTTGTGTCCCCAGCGCAGAAGACGGCACATAGGTCGTTGGTTCTTCTACAGCGTACAAGTGAGGCTAAAATAAGTTCTGTAGGATGGAAGATTAAGAAGCGACTCGCGAGATTTTTAATTGTCAGGGATGCCATTTATTAAATAAGTAGTTAAATATGAACAACTATTGTTAATACGACACGGCCTATGCTGCCCATAGCTCATGTTGAGACCTCGACCGTTATCACTATTACAAAAATCTTTACTCATGACCGGCGCGGTCCGGCGCGTATAGTGGTCAGCTCGAGACTGAAACTGCGGCGCGTTGCGAGAGGGCACCTGACGTTCTATTTCGCGCCAAAACAGGGCCGCCGCGCGCCTTCTGCAAAATCGCACTTCTCTTGTTACAAAGAAGAGAAGGCACCTTAAACTTTTTAAACTGTCAAAATCTATCCTATCCTTGAGAGATATTTATTACAAATTCTCAGCTCTGAATAATTAATATTTGGTATATAATAAACAAAACTAATTTCAAAAGAAATCACGTGACGTGAAATGCTGCAGCCAATGCGAGGAGAGCACCAGTAATATAGGCGGGCTTTCCCACGGGAACCAGCACCTACTGTGCCATATGCTACTGCTCCCCACGCCACATTTCAACATATGCTGCACTTCTGTCTTTCTTCCGCGTTTAAGACACGGACAATGTTAGCAAAGAAAGGGCCAGCGGCCAGAAATATGAAGTGGCCACAGGCCAGGAATATCATAATTTTCCGGGTAACTTTCCCAAATTTTTAGTGCATAAGAACGTTCCTCTTTCGTTGAACGTCAAATCATCAAAATTTTATTGCAATCGGATGAACGGATCTCTACTTATAGTGTTGAGTACATTTAGAAACACAATGAAAAAGGAACTTGGTTCCAATTTTGCGACTTTCCTTTTTAACTGTCCCTATTTTTCTACTGGAAACTTTCCCAAGACCATAATGAACAAAACAGAAAAATAATTACCCCTCTCCGTCGTGCGAATAGTCATTTATAGTGCTGAATTCAACCAAAAACACGTTGAAAAATGCACTTTCAATTTTTCCCAAATTTTCCAATTTTCCGGTAGATTTTCCAAAAAATTTATTTGATACAAACCCTTTCCTTTCAAGCCGTACTCAAGTGATGCTCTTACAACCATGTAGCAATTGATTCTTATCCATACAAAAAAAATTGCTTTTGGTTTTTTCTAAATTTTCCTACTTTCCGCGTTACTTTTGCAAATTATTAATTGATGGGAACTTTCCTCTTGCTTTCAACATGAAATGTGCAAAATATTATCGCAATTGGACGTACGGTATTGATAGAGCACTGGAAAAAGTACGTTTTTCTCGATTTTCCTCTTTTCCATATTTTATCATCGTTTAAACCTTCCCTGGACTTACACGAATATTTCAAGACTAAAATTAGTCAAATCGGTTCAGCCGTTCTCGAGTTTTAGCGAGACTAACGATATAGTTTTTTCTATCGTGCATTGGATTCGTTGAAACCAGCTGCGTCCAAATCAATTTAAACTATATTCCTATCACTGTTAGGTTGGGAGCTGAAACCCTTCAAAATTTAGGGGGCGGAGGCTACGACAGCGTAGCTAACTGGCTGGTGGTCATGAGACAGTGGGCCGTGCCCCAGGGGATAGCCACTCGGCCAGTTAGCTACGCTATAGCAGCCTCCGCTCCCGGAACTTGGAAAGGTTGTAGCTCCCAAACTAACAGTGATAGGAATGTAGTTTAAATTGATTTGGACGCAGCTTGTTTCAACGAATCCAATGCACGATAGAAAAAAACTACTGTTCCATTTAAAAAATTATATCTTTGTGGTGTAACTCTTTGGAAAATGATACAATAAATTATGTTCATAGCTCCGCAGAAAGTGTAACATTTTTTGTGTTGACCTACCCCATTAAAGTTTCCCGTCACCTATTATTTTATAAGTTACAGAGGCAAACACACTTAGTGAAACACCCTGTATATATGACTTGACACTTTTCATTATTTAGGGTGAAATGACAATTTCTGCTCCATATAAATATCTGAATCATTTTGCAGTAGCGTTTGATCTTCTCTACAGAAGGTGCTTAAAATGACTACTTCGAGCTATAATGCAGGCGTCTATGCGTCGCATCATTTACTGTCCCACTCGTTCCCACATTCCAGGCATCTGTCGTACCTGCTGACACCCTAGCTCTATGCAGAAATAACAGGTTATGAACAATTGTGGCATAAATAATGGCCTTCAGATGACCACATAAGTAGAAGTCAAATGGATTGACGCCAGGAGAACGATCAGGCCACGGTGTCGGTCCCTGACGCCCTATCCATTTGTTTGGGAATCACTGATGTAAAGTTGCTCCGGCAGTACGAGCAAAATGAGGCGGTATTCCGGCATGCATAAACCATATGCGCAGAATAAAACCCCGTGGAGAGTCTTCCACAAACCACGTGCATCATTTGTTAAAAAGGCGCAGTGTAACAATACGTGACATATCATATGGCCTGTGTGAACGTGTTTCCTTTGCTGCACATCGGACACCGACGTGGCTTTGAATGAAAAACAAATGCACACAGACGCGAATAGGAACGAAATGTACATGTGGCTTGTGCGCCCTACACAAATCACTAAACTGCATAGTCAATGGGTCGGTATTCCGTAGACTACAATACATGCGTTGAAATGTGTTATAGAAAATGGATATTGCTGAATTTGTAAGAAAATGTATCATGTTGTGCCTCGTGTTTTGTGTCGAGTAACTTACTTGCAAGAAAATGTGTAATATTGCACCTACTGTGTGTATCGATATGTGTACATAAATCTGTGAAGTTGTGAAGTTTCATCTTTGGCAAAGATTATGTATCGCATAGCTTTGTAGCTCATGCGGAGAGACAGAAACTCAAACTTGTGGTTCAGCTCGCTTACAGAGCAGTTGTGTTGCGTATGTGGCTCCGATGTAGAGCAGAGGTTGGAGTACCAGCAAGTTCGTTTGATTGTATTTGGAATATATTGCATTTCATATAATTGCGAAAAAGGTTGTACCACTTCTGGAATGAAGGTAATAGCATTTCATGTATTTATGAAAAGGTTATATCATTTAGGTAATGTAATGGTGATTATTAATAATAAGTAACAAAGTTGATCTTTCTTTCCTGTTTCATTTACCTAGTTAGAAGATTAACCTACTTCATTTATTTGATAATTACTTATTTGTGGATTTAAAGTGCAGTATTGACTTTTGTAATTTTGTTGAACAGATTTCTTTATTGGTTACGTAGTAAATGATTGTTATGCAACACTGCAGTTAACTGAGTATGATACTGAGTTTTGATAATCAGATACTGATCTGCTTAAAATTCTTAGTCGAACATTAACAAAGTGGTTTGTGTTTTTAATAGCCGGCCGCGGTGGCCGAGGAGACTGAGGCGCTCCAGTCACGGTCTGCACGGCCACTACGGTCGGGGGTTCGAATCTCCCCTCGGGCTTGGATATTTGTGCCGGCCTTAGTATAAGGTAGTTGATAAGTAGTTTGTAAGTTTAGGGACTGATGACCCCGTAGTTAAGTCCCATAAGCTGTACAAACATTTGAACATTTGATTTGTTTTTAATATCTTTCTCGCAGTCAAATTTTTTGATATTGTCGGTGTTTGTTTCATGCAGGTTACATGTCACATTTCCTTTGTTAAATGATCCGTTGGGCACATAATCAGTTTAATGCACTGTTCCTCATTTAACAGTACATACATCAATATCAGGGCCATAATTAAACCAAATTACTGTGTTAATGAACAATGTACGTGTTCAGTTAAATTTTGATGAAGTTATTTGATGACTTAGTGATCTTGACTGTTAAACATCAATATCTGACAACTATTTGGGCTGCAACTAATACCGGATCAGGTTTTGAATGAGTAACTTTAAAATAAACTACTTTTATTGTCTGATTACACAATACATTCAACTTTAAACTTCACGAACACCTTTTAGCCTGTAACACGGTGACAAATGTAAATACACCGTATGTTTATATGACATGTTCTTCCTGGTGTATCGGATCCTCAGAGCTTTCCCACATATTTAGATACAACCTGTATAATGGTTACATTTCACGACATCGCCAAACAACATTAAAGCTGCTGACGATCTATCGTCATATCTTTACAAGAATCTGGTCATTCCACCACAAAGTCAGGACCTGCAGGAGAGTAGTATCACAGAGAACGTTAGTTACCACGTGACTATCCTTTCACCCTGACTTTTCGCCCCCACCTTACGACCTTTCTTTTCTTCTTGTCCTAACGGTCTGTGTCGGCGGCTCGGTGCATTTTTAGGCAGCCATTAGCCTGAACGAGGGACGCGAGAATCGACCCGTTATAAAAAGGAACTAGGTGCATCCGAGCAGGCGACACGATCCAATCGATCCCCTGCTCGAGCTCTGTGATGCCGGGCCACCCGCTGTAGTAATTGTCGATTCCGCTGGGTAAACACGGGAGCAAGTGACTGTCGCCTACTGCTGAAATCCAATTCAGGAATCTCCTTTGAACGACGTTCTCTGGAAACCTTGTGTCTGCACCGGCACAGTACTCTCTCGTCCTATCTTCTGACCTGCTGTACATTGTGAGCGAGTCTACGTTCTGTAACAGTTGTCTAATATAATGTCATATCTTAATATATATATTTCTTCTGTCCGTGTGTTTGTTACCAAACTCCCCCTAAACGGTTGGACCAATTTTCATAAAAAAATTTGTGTTTGTTTAAGGGGATTAGAGAATGGTTTAGATTCACAATTTGGTGCACTGCAAAATGTTTTTTTTTTAAATTAATTTTTTATTTGTAAGTAGTTGTTGATTTTGGAATGTTTTTCATTGGATCCGGTAGACTGCGCTACCATCGCAGCATCAAATACTAAGTAATATTCTATTTTAATTTTAGTTTTCCCGACAGTTAGTGGTGCGATCAGATTGTGTGCTAATTAAAATATTACATCCGGCAGACTGCGCTGCTATCGCAGCATCAAATATTCAGTAATATTCTATTTTAATTTCAGTTTGTGCCGACAGTTAATGCTGCGATCAGATCCAGAAAATATTTCGTAATTTTGTGTTATTATTGTGTTATTTTAAATCGTGTGCTTATTAAAATGTTACATCCGGCAGACTGCGCCACCATCGCAGTATCACATATTCCGTAATATTCTATTTTAATTTTAGTTTGTCCCTGCAGTTAGTGCTGAGATGAGAATGAGAAAAAAATTTCGTATCTCTTTATCACATTTACGTGTATTCCAAACTGGGATGAAATTAAAAATTTGCTATTGTCAGGGCATACATCGATGCATTGCCATGACAAAAAATAAAATCTTGATGAATTTGATTACACATCACTCGGTCTTTGGTGAAACACGTTGTTGGCTTTACTCTGCTGAGTGGCATAAACTAGGTTTTCCTCATGTGGATATTTTGATTTGGTTGGTTGATAAAGTAAGACCAGAAAAAATTTAGTGCGGAATCGGAGTCAGTATATTTTTTATTATTTTTTTTAATTAAATTTACCCGTGTGTTTATTAACAACCACCCTGTTTCATCTTCGATGAGTTGCTCATATTCGTTGTGTATTATTTTACAGTATGCCACGTCTTCGTGGAAGAACAAGAAATATTGGTCTAAAATACAGTATGCACATACTTACACGCTATCAATTGGTCGAATTAAGATGAACACACATTTAATGACGTTAGATATTGTAATAACTTTTTAATAATAATTTTCATCAAAACGGTCCAGATAGTTTCAGCTTATTTAAAAAAAGTTTGAAATTTTGGAATTAAAGATGTGTGTACAGGACAACAGTAGTTGTTATATGAAACTTAACATTCAGATTTAGATGTGCATATTGTCCGCAAAAGTCATGTGAGTATATCTAGTAGAGGAGAGGTAACATATTGTAAGGTCACGATCAATTCCGTAGTTTCACTTCATTTATTAATTAGTTGGGGTTGTCAGCGAAAAAAAGTTTCATAAAGATTTGAAAATATATGTATAATACCTTTTACTGCTGCTTATTAGCTTTATTTATTTATACACTACAGCCGTTTCGCCGTATTTGGCATTGTCAAATGGTATTCCATGTGTTGGTAACACACACACAGCATCTATACCTCTACGTGATTTTTACAGGTACCTTTCTTAGAAAGTCGTTTTTTAATAATTTTTAATGTAATGACTTTCTTATTCGACAGCTGTCAAACAAGAAAGTCATCACATTAAAAATTATTTGACACCTGTCAGATAAGAAAGTCATTACATTAAAAATTATTAAAAAACGACTTTCTAAGAAAGGTACCTGTAAAAATCATATAGAGGTACTGATGCTGTGTGTGTGTTACCAACACATGGAATACCATTTGACAATGCCAAATACGGCGAAACGGCTGTAGTGTATAAATAAATAAAGCTAATAAGCAGCAGTAAAGGATATTATACTTATTACAAATCTCATATTGTGATATATTCACTGCTGCAGGTCCATTAATGAAAAAAATTTAATTTTACTAAGTTTGTAAAATTCATTATGTTTCTAATTTTTCTTGATCTACACAATTCTCCAACCATTTTTAATTGTAGCACTTCAAAAAATGATCAAATGTTTGTTAAGCTTAAGGGACTTAACTACGGGGTTGTCAGTCCCTAAACTTACAAACTACTTATCAACTACCTACAACTAAGGACGGCACAAATATCCATGCTCGAGGGGGGATTCGAACCCCCGACCGTAGTGGCCGTGCAGACCGTGACTGGAGTGCCTCAGTCCCCTCGTCCACCGCGGCCGGCAATTGTAGCATTGTTTCTTAGTTTGTTAATTCTATTTCTCATCACCGCACCGCCATGTTATTGGCTGGCTACTCCCTTCCACGATCGTTTCTGAATAGCCAGTGCCCTGCTACAGTTGGCAGAGGCGTCACCTGAATAAAAGAGCAGCAGAATTCAGAAATGTTCGTATAAGACAGGACGGCGAACCAATGACACGAGTGCCATTACTGGCAGCCGACCAAATAGTTTGGGCACGGCGTCAATTTTAACAATTGACCTGCCTAATTGAAATGCTGATTTGTTCATCTGCATTTGAAGGGATACTACTGGAGTGAATCGTCAATGGGATATCAGTGCCTCTTTAATGCTGCCAGTTCCACGTGATTGATAGATTTTTGTGTGATTGGGCCGATGCGAGCTGTAGAGAGAAGGGGTCACGAATCGAACTCATAGTTTGGCTTTGACGACTTGGACCTTGTTACGGAAATGCTGCGAATAGTACTTGTCGTTAGAAGTCGGAAGTTCGAACTGACCTACGGGATCCAACAATGAAACAGCCGCCACATTTTAACAGGAAAATGTGTTCTTAAGCGGAATCAGACCACGGTAATCGCTGGGTTCACTGTTCACTGTCTTCACGGTGCACTCACTGGTTTAGAGCGAGTGAGTTGCCGCCACTGACAATTGCACCGCAGCAGGCATAGCACTTAATGCTGTGTACCCAGCGTGCTTGGCGGCAAACTGCCTTATTTTAGTGGCTGTGTAGTAAGAATTACATTCGTTATGCAAAACAATGCACGATAAACGAGTCAGTTGTTTAAATCTGTTTTGCTAGTCACCAAAAAAAAAAAAAAAAAAAAAAAAAAAAAACCCTGGGTACACGTCGGGATGCTGCTTGATCGCCATCATTTGTGTAGCTCAAATGTTCAAAATGTTTGTGTAGCTTATGGGACTTAACTACGGGGTCATCAGTCCCTAAACTTAAAACTACTTACAAACTAGCTAAGACTAAGGACGACACAAATATCCATGCGCGAGGGGGGATTCGAACCCCCGACCGTAGTGGCCGTGCAGACCGTGACTGAAGCGCCTCATTCACCTCGGACACCGCGACCGGCTTGTGTGGCTCAAAATAAATTTTTGTGACAATAATTTTTCTTTTTGGAAAGGAAATAGTTTCTTTCACAATTTGCTCACTTTTCTGATTACTTTTCATTTGTAGCACAGCAAAAAAAAAAAAAAAAAAAAAAAAAAAAAAAAAAAAAAAAAAAAAGTAGGAAACATGCTGGCTTGTGTATAAGTTATCATAAATTAATGGCGCTGCAGACATGTAACAGAAAGCAGAAATTTCTAAAATTTACTCTTTCTATTGGCTAATCTCGAAATATAGGTCTATAATAAATGACACTATTTATTCTTAAAAAAATATTCAAATGTTTGTTAAGCTTAAGGGACTTAACTGCTGGGTCGTCAGTCCGTAAACTTACAAACTACTTAAGTACTACCTTATACTAAAGGCGAAACAAACA
The DNA here is from genome assembly GCA_026315105.1 of Locusta migratoria. NCBI lineage: Eukaryota > Metazoa > Arthropoda > Insecta > Orthoptera > Acrididae > Locusta > Locusta migratoria. The sequence goes on along the minus strand of CM048744.1, from coordinate 213,807,760 downwards.
TCAATGCCCGAGGGGGGATTCGAACCCCCGACCGTAGCGGCCGTGCAGACTGTGACTGGCGCGCCGCAGACCGCTCGGTCACTGCGGTCGACTAATGTTCAAATACTGAATTTATAATAATATTATTATTATCACTAATAAATATAAAGAACACACATACACACACACACACATGAGAGAGAGGGAGGGAGAGAGAGAAGCCTTATGCCAGGGCACGTCTTGGGAGTATATATTTTTTTCTTGGGAAACCTGGCACTTATATGTACGAAGGTTTGCCATTTCTGGTATAGGATATCATTTCTAGTTGTTGTCCTGCCCACATCCAGATTTACAAGACCACATGGGTATCGGATTTTATAATTTCTTTATATTTATGGTAAGTGAAGTTCAGGACTTAAATAACAATCAGCAACTCTCGAAAATCATCGAGAAAATAGACTTTGAAGTTTTGGAAGTACGTGTAAGTACCAACAATTAAAACAATTGCAGCGTCTGTCGGTGTAGCTCAGATGGGTCAGAAGGCTGAACGTCCTCTATAATAGAAAGAAAAGGAGAAGAAGAAACAAAGCTGAGCTAATGACACTTCGAACAAGAACGAACAAACACGATCAGCGACCGCAAGGAACAGAAAAGTCCCTTAGAGCAAAGAAAAGTAAATGGATGGTAGCATTGTGGCCTCACAACTATAGAGTCAGTGGTTCGAAACTCGCTGTGACAGATACATATATTTTCCCCTTTTTCGATTCAGTTGTTTAAAACGTTTTGGGATCTCCAATTCCACGTATTGTGTCAGTTTTTATTTATGTGTATGTAGACGATCTGAACACTCTGTTGTCACCTAAAACGATGGTTGAGTAGGTTAGCTGCTTCGAAAGCCATTCGTAGCTTTCCAAAAACAGCATCGTGGCTGTTCACAAACTGAACAATCGGAGATTACCTTCGTCATTAATAGTAAAGCCAACACCGTAAAAAGTGTAACATATTTTTCTGACTGAAACCATCATTATTAAGAAACGTATATAAAATATAGGAAATTACGAATGAAGAAAAACACGCGAATTATTATTATTATTATTATTATTATTATTATTATTATTATTATTTTTAATAGCATTAGATATTAAAATTGCGCAAGTATTCGAACACAACGGAAAAACATAAAATAATTTGCCGCAACAGGATTCGAACCTCCGACTCTATAGCTGTTAGGCCACAACGCTAACACCTGAGTTACAACGAAGGCTGCTGCAAGTGTTTTAATTAGTAGTACTTACGCGAACTTGCAAAAACCTGGAAGTCAATTTTCTCGAGAGTCGCGTCGAATGGTTTTGGCTGATTGTAATTTGAGTTCTGAACTTCACGTACCATAAACATTAAAATAAAATTCTAAAATCCGATACCCATGTGGTCTCCTTGGGGCCGGCCGCGGTGGCCGAGGTGACCGAATCGCTCCAGTCACGGTCAGCACGGTCACTACGGTCGGGGGTTCGAATCCCCCCTCGGGCATGGATATTTGTGCCGTCCTAGTTCGTAAGTAGTTCATAAGTAGTTTGTAAGTTTAGGGACTGATGACCCCGTAGTTAAGTCCCATAAGCTTAACAAACATTTGAACATTTTGGTCTCCTTGGAAGTCTTTTTATTTTATGCCAGATGGGCAACTTCTGTTCCGATGATGATGATGATGAAATAGTAAAGAAAAGAACACACAACATCCATTTCCCTACTGGGAATCGATCCTGGCCCCCTTGCACATTAGTCAAAAACGCTGTTCACAGAGCTACACAGACGAAGATAAACTGTCTTACGAGAGCTTCATCGTCCTTGAATGCAGGCTCGCCACCCCTCAGTCGCTTTGAATCGCTGTTGGCGCATGCTCATTGAAGGTCAATCGTCTTTTTCTCACCTGTCCCAGTTTACTCGACATGTGAATGGAAAGTAGACTACACAACGTTTTACGATGGATTGAAAATGAGGAAAAAAATTGTTTGGGTGCGAATTCCTCTTTCTCCCCATCAGAAACAGAATCGACGTCTAACACGAACCCTCCCTCTCCTTCCCCCACCCCTCTTTAATTCGTCACACTCGTGCCATTTGTCCTCGTTTCCGCACGAGTCCGTATTTTCTGCGCGCACCGCTACAAAGCTGTGGAGACGACAATATTAAGAGAGAAATTTAACGGCCATCAACAAAGGCGGAGTCCAATTATCCTGAGGCCATTAGCCCTCCTCTAACGCCGCTGCCATAAAGAAGGCCAGGAAACCGCCGCCCCGAGCACGAGAAATGCTCGCTGCTCTGTTCCCGTTTCCTGTCCCTTATTGACTGGTCTTTCACGATCGCTCGCTACAGTCACACAGGCAAGGTACCTGTTCCGAACCCGACTTAGGTGGTTAAAAGCAAACGGGTGTAAACGGCCAAAATCATAATTCTGGGAAAATGAACGACAAAGATTGTATCAGATTTAATATTCGTTCTGTTGTCTGCAGTTACCGTCACTCGCAGTCGTTTTTATTGAAACCATACATACGGTGAAATAAATTCAAAATGTTTCATTCAGTACTTCATTCGGTAATATTTCGGCACCATCGGACGCAGAGGATACCGTGCTCACGGGTGCGGTTCCTTTAGGGGGATGCTTGACCACTGTTGGTCGAGCTGATCTCTACGAGTTTACGGCAGTAACTCGGGCGTCCGATGCTTGATTGTCGTGAGTGCACTCGTGCTCTCCAGATAATCCATTTGTAGTCTGGGGCAACGTCCCAGAAATAAATTAAATTGGTCCCAATCCCCCAGTTCCGACCAAGGTTTTCGGGAGGTTTTCCTTGGTTGTAAGGCGTATGCCGGAACTGGTAAGCCCCTCCCACATATTCCCAATTGGGATTCCCTCTTTGCCCCACTATCAGCTTGTCTGATAGCTGGCTGAGTAGAACCGCGACTCTTTATGGGCCGGATCTCAAACAGCCCGCTCCACTCCTCGGAGTGGAGAATGAAAAGAATAAGTTGTTTTTGTTGTTTGTGTTCAGTAATATTTTTAACAATAATTGATCTACGACAGTTCGATTATAAACACTCACTAGTTGACGTCTGTCACGAGGCGCTACAGTGTTACCACATAGGCAGACGACTACATCTAGACTGTAGGCGATTCACGAACAGGGCGGATCACTTTAGACAAGCAGTTAATACTAAGAGGTGGAGTTGCAAAATAGATTTCCCTGTCGACTGTAGGGAGAGTTGCGTATCAAAAGAAAAAATAGAATGAGGCATTAAAGATTAGATATATACTACTGGCCATTACAATTGCTACAAGAAGAAGATATGAAGATGATAAACGGGTATACAGTGGACAAATATACTAGAACAGACATGTGATTACATTTTCACGCACTTTGGTTGCATAGATCTTGAGAAATCAGTACCCAAAACAATCACCTTTGGCCGTAATAAGGGCGTTGATACGCCTGGGCATTGAGTCAAACAGAGCTTGGATGGCGTGTACAGGTACAGATGCCCATGCAGTTTCAACACGATACCACAGTTCATCAAGATTAGTGACTAGCGTATTGTGACGAGCCAGTTCCTCGGCCACCATTGACCAGACGTTTTCAATTGGAGAAAGATCTGGTGAATGTGCTGGCCAGGGCAGCATTCGAACATTTACCGTAACCAGAAAGGCCCGTACAGGACCTGCAAGATGCGGCCGTGCATTATCCTGCCGAAATGTAGGGTTTCACAGGGATCGAATGAAGGGTAGAGCCAAGGTCGTAACTCGTCTGAAATACAGCGGGCACTGTTCAAAGTGCCGTCGATGCGAACAAGAGGTGACCGAGACGTGTAACAAACGGCACCCCATACCATCACGCTGGGTGATACGCCAGTATGGCGATGACGAATATACGCTTCCAATGTGCGTTCACCGCCATGTCCCCAAAGACGGATGCGGCCATAATGATGCTGTAAACGGAAACTGGATTCATACGAAAAATTTACGTTTTTGCCATTCGTGCACGCAGTTTCGTAGTTGCGTACACCGTCTTAGGCTCTCCTGTCTGTGATGCAGCGTCAACGGTAACCGCTGCCATGGTCTCCGAGCTGATAGTCCATGCTGCTGCAAACGTCGTCGAACTGTTCGTGCAGATGGTTGTTGTCTTGCAAACGTCCCCATATGTTGACTCGATCGAGAGGTGGTTGCATGATTCGTTACAGCCGTACGGATAAGATGCCTGTCATCTCGACTGCTAGTGATACGTTGCCGTTGGGATCCAGCACGGCGTTCCGTATTGCCCTCCTGAAACCACCGATTCAATATTCTGCTAGCAGTCATTGTATCGCGACCAACGTGAGCATTATTGTCGCGATACGATAAACCGCAATCGCGACAGGCTACAATCCGACCTTTATCAAAGTCGGAAACGTGATGGTACGCATTTCTCCTCCTTACACGAGACATCACAACAACGTTTCATCAGGCAACGCCGGTCAGCTGCTGTTTGTGTATGAGAAATCGGTTGGAAACTTTCCTAATGTCAGCACGTTGTAGGTGTCGTCACCGGCGCCAACCTTGTTGAATGCTCTGAAAAGCTAATCCTTTGCATATCGTAGCATCTTCTGCCTGTCGGTTAATTTTCGCGGCTGTAGCACAGCAACTTCGTGGTGTACCAATTTTAATGGCCAGGAGTGTATCTTTATTTTTCTTCATAATTTCCAAGTACATTGAGACATTTGTCGTGCCGCTTTATAAGCTTCAGAAAGCCTTCCAGGAAAAAATCTGGGCGCAGCATACGGAAGAAGCGTTGAACGGCTTTTTTCACGTCAGCATTGCTCCCAAAGCGCCTTCTGCCGAGAGTCTTCTTCAAAGCTTGAAACAGATGGAGGTCACTTGGTGCGAGATCAGGACTGTAGGGCCGATGGTGTAGGAGCTACCAATCCAAAGTTACAATATGGTTTTGCGTTACTGTCGCCGAGTGTGTGTGTAACGTATTGTCATCCGAGAGCAGAACGTCAGATATGAAAAGGGCAGGCCGCTTTTTTCGAATCACCTCTTTCAGTTTCGACAGAGTAGCACAGTACCACGCAGCATTGATGTTTGCAACCTTCAAAAAGCCCAGCAACCGAACTCCATGGGCGTCCCAGAAAACGGTAACACTTTACCTGCAGACGGAGTGCTTTTGAACTTTTTTTGGACAATTGATGACGGATGTTTCTACTCCTTAGCCGTTTAACGCTTCTTCCGTATGCAACGCCCTGATTTTTTTTCCTGGACGGGTTTTTTAAGCTTCCGACCTTCCTATCGGTACTCAGCAATAAGAACTGGGCAATACATAACTCAGAGTAGTAATAGGTTTATGGATCGTTGCCTCTGTTCATTGGGGTGAGTTATGTATGTCAGCTTCTATACCCTAAACAGCTTCTCAATCTGTTTAAAATAATTAATCTGCAGTTTAGCCAGTCTATCAATCTGCATATGATGACGTGAAAATATATTTAAACAAACATAAATTTAACCTTTGAATAAACATCAAAATACATTCTAAGATAAAGAAGTTATTCACTCACGAAGAAATTTTTATAATTGAAGTTTATTACTCATTATGGACATGAAAATGCGGATATGGTGCTACTTTATACATCGATAAATAACTGAACGTTTCTCCAACTGTTGTTCATTAGAGGCACAATAAGTATCACACGCACTAGAGATTAAAAGTTCCAAATTATCACAAGTAAATTAATGAATTCCATTGAGCATTGCAGTTCCAAATTAACCCGCGATTAATTACAGTATTTGATATAAAACACAGTTAGTCATCACACGAGTACACGATTGCTGATTTATCACAGTTCCACAGCCCTACTACCGTCCATAGTTTACCGCGTTTCAACCAGATACCAATTTCTGCAGTCACAGTCCCGTAAATTTTCTATGTCCATACATGACTATCTCTTCAAATCGCAAGTTCGTAATGCGGCTTCAGACCGCCCAGCGTCACAACCTTTCACCACCTCGTCCAAGTTACGAGTCCCTTCCCAAGCGTTTCTGCTCTCCCTACTCCCAGAATTGTATCCTTCCGCGCATCCTAACGCCTCATCTTTAAAATACAATTTCCCTTCCAAAATATTATACATGTGAATATCACAGAATTCAATGCTTTGACCACCTCCCTACAAATGTTGTTTACATTTAACAAACAAATATATATGCCAGGAAGTTTCATATCAGCGCACACTCCGCTGCAGAGTGAAAGATTCATTCTGCTGAATTGTTATTTATATCCCCCTAACGTTAGCCAACAGTCACGTGGTTCTATCTTGATACCACACGATGTGAACAGCTGTTCTACTATTTGCTCGGTCTATTAGTATCTGTGGTCGAAAGGAAATTTTCAATCTGCATCCTGTCAGCTCTCGCAGAAAATGCAGAATATCCTTTTATTTCGCCGTCAAATACGATTAGTTTCTGATAGCCATATCAACCATCAACCACCGTTTCATCTTCTACCAACGTGTAGTGAGGGTCCCACACAAGCTTTTTTAAAAAAATGTTTTAAATGTTTGTATAGCTTATGGGACTTAACTACGGGGTCATCAATCCCTAAACTTACAAACTACTTATCAACTAGCTTATCCTAAGGACGGCACAAATATCCATGCCCGAGGGGGGATTCGAACCCCCGACCGTAGTGCCCGTGCAGACCGTGACTGGAGCGCCTCAGTCCCCTCGGCCACCGCGGCCGGCCACAAGCTTTTTACTAAATTTATCAAGAAACTATCCAATCAGTCCCTCAGGGGGGGGGGGGGGGAAGTCGAACTATTCAAAATGTTCAAACGTTTGTAAACCCTTGGGACCACAGTGGTCATCAGTCCCTAGTTTTACAAACTACTTTAATTTACGCTAATGACAGCACTCGCAGCCATGCCCGAGGGATACTCGATCCTTCGACTTGGAACATCCGCGCATTCCGCAAGGCGCCTTAGCGCTCGCAGCCATACCCATGCGGTTCATACTACTTCTCTCAAAATTGACATTTCCTGACTTCACAGGTTGTGGACGCGATTTGACTGATTAATATTCTTCAAAAGTGAAAAGCCAAGGTCGCAAAATATTTATTTAACGATGGCCGGTTTCAGTGAACTATGCTACCATTATCTGGTCATATCAAATTTTATAAGTTGGTCATCTAATTTAAAAAATGGACTAAGTTATAAAATTTAATACGACTAGATTATGGTAGCATATTTCACTGAAATCGCGTCATTAAATAAATAAGTATTTCGCGATCATGGCGTTCCATTTTTGAAGAATGCGTCTCATAACTCATTACCTTACCCCTTCCAACAACAATTTTTAAAGATTTTTTAAAATTATGTTGTTGATGATAAATTCTCGCATATTATTTACTTAAATTTCTCCGTATTTCGTATTAAACATGAATCAGCATGAATCATTATTTAATTGAAGTAAAGTTAAGCTAACCTAAGGACGACGCACACATCAATACCCGAGTGAGGATTCGAACCTCCGACGCGGGAGCGGGAGCGTGGCGCCCCAGATCGCTCGACTACTACCGAGCGGCGGAAGAATTAGCAGGAGGTAATTGAAACAACCGTATATAACAACACGTAATGTGCCTTCATGGGACATCTGTAACTGGAAAAGTGTCATGAATATCTCTTCATTGGCAATAGATTCCAAAATATAAGAAGAAGAAATGGACGCAAGAAAAATGTGAAGATGTCGAGAAGGAACGGACAGTAGGTAGGGCTGACTCAGTGGAAATTCCGCTGTTAAACACAGTTGAGAGATCGATAAGTGGGAAGAGTACATTAAAGGCGTTTGTTAGGTGTGTAATATTACTGGCTTACAGCCAGCACATTAAGGTTTGAGAATTGCTTAGGTACATAAGGCTAGAACCAGTTGGCGACAGGTGGTAGAATCCTGGTGAGAACCACGACAGGTGTTACCAACAGGTCGGGTTCCCATGGGAAAGAGTGCTGCCAAGTGTCCCAGAGTTCTATGGAAGTCCCCGAGCGGCAGGCACTGGACGCCAATTGGCTGTAGTACTGACGGTCACGCGCCAAAACACGGTCATATTTTTATTAATACGAAGTAAACTAATTATTTATTCCATGTCAAATTCACGTTAGGAAAACCCTCAAAACCAAGCTATGCCCTCAGTAGATAACAGACATTACGTCTTGCAATATTAATAAACAAAGCAACTAAATTAAGACGGACGACGCACGGCGGCCATGTTTGCGCGCCAAATGGCGGAGCGAAAGCAGCCTTGCATCGAGCCGACACGGTTCAGTCCAGAACGCGCACTTGTAGGAGCAACATGTAGGTCTCGCATATATTGGCGGTCATAAGACATAGTTTAACCATTTTAGAACAATGCAAAATCTACATCTAAATCTACAGCCATACTCCGCAAGCCACCCGACGGTGTGTGGCGGAGGGTACCTTGAGTGCCACTGTAGATTCTCCCTCCTATTCCAGTCACGTATTGTTCGCGGAAAGAAGGATTGTCGGTATGCCTCTGTCTGGGCTCTAATTTCTCTGATTTTATCCTCATGATCTCTTCGAGAGATACATGTAGCAGGGAGCAACTGCTAGACTCCTCAGTAAAGGTATGTTCTCGAAACTTCGACAAAAGCCCGTACCGAGCGACAGAGCGTCTCTCCTGCAGAGTCTTCCATTGGAGTTTAGCGATCATCTCCGTAACGCTTTCACGATTACCAAATGATTCTGTAACGAAGCGCGCTGCTCTCCGTTGGATCTTCACTTCCTCTATCAATCCTACCTGGTACGGATCCCACACCGGTGAGCAGTATTCAAGCTGTGGGCGAACAAGTGTACTGTAACCTACTTCCTTTGTTTTCGGACTGCATTTCCTTAGAATTCTCCTACTGAATCTAAGTCTGGCATCTGCTTTACCGACGATTAATTTTATATGGTCGTTCCATTTTAAATCCCTCTTAATGACTACTCCCAGATTATTTATGGAATTAACTGCTTCCAGTTGCTGACCTGCTACAGTATAGCTAAATGATAAAGGATCTTTCTTTCTGTGTATTCGCATCACATTACACTTGTCCACATTGAGATTTAATTGCCATTCCCTGCACCATGCGTCAATTCGATGCAGATCCTCCTGCATTTCAATACAATTTCCGTTGTTACAACCTTTCTATATACTACCGCAACATCCGCAAAAAGCCTCGGTGAACTTCGAATGTTATACGCAGGGTCATTTATATATATCGTGAACAGCAACGGACCCACGACACTCCCCTGTGGCACACCTGACATAACACCTACTTCGGAAGACTTCTCTCCATTGAGAATGACCTGCTGCTTTCTGTTATCTAGGAATTCCTCAATCCAATCACGCAATATATTGAACTTTCAGTTAAAACAATGTGTGGCAAGTGTATATTGTCATGCGGTTTACTAGTTGTCTGCATTCTTTAAATAAATTAGCTGGTATCCCAAAAATTTCAGTATTATTCCGTAATTAGATGAGTTACTGGCAATAACATAATAATTTCAGTTTCACTTCAAGAACTCCGACCTGTGTGCTACCAGTTGCGTGGGGACGAAATCTATAGAAGACGTCAGGTTGGTGAACTTTTGAATTTCTACTCTTCACACAGCGCAGTGAGGAGTTACTACAAGCCTCACATACACTGTTATTGCGTTATAAACGCAAACTGTTGTACGTCATCCATGGAAATATGAAAATGATATAGGACCGGTTAACATACCCCCTATAGAAATTTCTCCGTTGTAGGGGAAATACTCGTATTAAAAGGGATGACAAAGGAGATCCAGTAGGGCAGTCACAATATAAAAGAGCTATGGAAATCTAGAAATTAGTAAATAAAGCAGAAGGCATAGATAATGCTCCATCGGAATTTCTATAATCATTGGGAGAACTGCCAACAAAACGACTATTCCACTTAGTGAGTAGAATCTATGAGAATGGCGAAAAACCATCAGACTTACAGAAAGCCGCGGCGAAGTAGCCGTGCGCACTGGGGCACCGTTCTGCGCTGTGCGCGGCCGTTCCCCGTCGGAGGTTCGAGTCGCCCCCCCCCCTCGGGCAAGGGTGGGTGTGTTGTCCTTAGGTTGGTTTGCCTTAAGTAGTCTGTAAGCCAAGAACTAGTAACCGAGCAGTTGGGTCCCATACATTTACAAGCATTTGAACATTGAACTTACAGAAAAACACAACTCTGAAACTAGCAAGCTTAGATAAGTGTGAGAGCTATCTGTCAATCAGCGTAACAGCTGACGAGAAAAATATACAGACAAATGGAAGGAAAATTAGACACTGTACTCGAGAATGGAAGCGAAATTGAAGAAAAACCAAGACGGCTTTATGTGATTTGACTACTTCGGAAAAGTGTTTAGATAATGTAAATTGCTGCAAGATGTTCGGAATTGTGAATAACGTATTAAGGAGATATATGGAAAGAAAGGTGAATATATTATGCACAAGAAACAAGAGAGAATAATACAATTGAAAGATCAAGATCGAAGTGGTACGATTGAGAAAGGTGAATAGACACTGCACTTACTCAAAGGATCAATACATTAAATTTAATTTAAACCCGTTGGGAAGGAAACTATAGCAGTGACTACTGACAGATGTTTGTTGCTTGACTGTTACGCAGGAAACGCTTTGTGCTGCATATTGAACTCTCAAGTGCACACAGAGCAGCAGAGACAAATGTCAAGTGGGTTGCTAAAAGGAAAGCAGCGAGTGAAGTAGTATTCCGAGAAATGTCTCCAAAAAGGAGAAAAGCCCAAGCACTACACAATAACGTTGAAACGCTAGTAAAGTGCTGTCCTTGAAAAGTCGTCATATGAAAACACTCTGAATAACATTAAACATAAAGATCTATGCAAATGTGTAGTGTACGCAAACTTCATTTCGACACTCAGCGGAATATAAATGCATCTAATTATGATAGAGAGCACGGGTTAGTGCAAGAAGGAGAAATATATTGTAAATGGGAAACCGTTTATACACACACACACTTAAAGTGTTTAAAGTAAAATTAGGCTTTGTGTGCAGCAACAAACGAAACTGCATGTAATTTTGTTATTAAATTTGAATATGTTAAATCACTGTCCTTTGTAACTATAAAAATTAGTCCAATTCGAACCAGACCCGTTTCGCTTTATTTTAAAGTGGTCAACATCTACATCGGATACTCTGCAAATCACATTTAAGTGCCTGGCAGAGGGTTCATAGAACCACCGTTATACTATTTATCTCCCGTTCCATTCTCGAATAGCGCGCGGGAAGAAAGAACACCTGAATCTCTCCGTTCGAGCTCTGATTTCTCGTATTTTATTCTGATGATCATTTTTACCTATGAAAGTGGGAGTCAATAATATATTTTCTCATTCGAAGGAGAATGTTGACGATTAGAGTTTTGTAACCAACCCAAGCCGCAGCGATAAACGCCGTTGTTGCAATGATTCCCATCCTATATCGTGTATCATTTTCGTGACGCTATCTCCCCTGTATCGTGACAGTACAAAACGAGCTGACTTTCTTTGCACTCGTCCGACGTCCTCCATCAAACACACTTGATAATGATCCCACACTGGGTAGCAATACTCCGAAAAAGGACGGACAAGCGTAGAGTATGCAGTTTCTTTAGTAGTTCTGCTGCATGTTCAAGGGTTCTGCCAATAAAACGCAGTCTCGGGTTCTCCTTTCACACCACATTATCTACGTGTCCTATTCAGTTCAAGTCAACTAACTATATATATTTTTATTTTATTTTGTTTTGTCTGGCTTTTTTTTTTAACTGTATCATGGTATATTTTGTTTTATTCTCAATGAAATAAACTACTGTGATTACTCATGTTTTTATGTTGCCCTCTTCATGTGTTTCTCCTTGGACTTACATGTCCACCTATGCTGTCACTCCATTTTAAATCAATCATGTTTACCAAAGTCGCCAGCAACTCTCCAATTCTGTGGTCTGGTGAGAGACGTTTGTCTTCTTGTTTTGATTTATGATGTACCATCTGTATGTGTGTGTTTACTTGCTTTAAGTTCATGGACTCGCATTTGTGTCAAAATGGGCGTCTGGTATCAATATGTTTGTATTATTCTGACTGTATTGTGTGTTTCTATAAACATGATTTTAGTTTAACTAGCAAATTTCTGTTTGACTTTGCATGCGTACGTGCTTTTGTGTGTGTGTGTGTGTGGGTGGGTGGGTGGGTGTGTGTGTGTGGGTGAGAGAGAGAGAGAGAGAGAGAGAGAGAGAGAGAGAGAGAGAGAGAGAGAGAGAGAGAGAGAGAGAGATAGAGAATGGGGCGGATTTTGGAAATGGGAGAGGTTTGTCTTTGTGAACTATATGTTTCGTTAATTTAAAGAACATTTGGTTACTGATGTTTACTTGATCGTTTAATATATATTTTTTTCTATTGTTGCTTTTTGAATTTGAAGAGTTAGAATGCCAATTCTGTTCATTGTTTCTTAAGGATATTTCCAATTCTATTGAAATGTTGAAATATTTGTAAATCTATCGGACCGAACTGCGTGGTCATCAGTCCGTAGCTAACAAACTACTTAAACTAAGGTTAATTAACCTCAAGACAAAATACCACCCAGGCCCCAGGGAGGACACGAACTTCCGACAGCGAACAACCGTGCGCTCCGCAGCGAGGCGCCTTAGACCCCTCGGCTACTCCACCGCGGCTCCAATTCTGTATATCAATTTATTTCCATGAGTGATTGTTTACCAGTTTGTTTCGTAAGTTTCTGTGTTATCTCCTCGGTTCGTGTTGTTGTTTTGTGAGTTAGTGGTTAGAGTTATGAATCCTTGGTTTTTTAAGCTAAAAGTTCGATTTTCGGGACATTTAGAGGTTAATTCAGCATTATTTAGGTCTGCCTTGCCACTGTCAATTGGGGGTATACTAAACACAGCAATTCATATCGAGCAACGTGATGTAAGAGTGATACAAAACAAAGTCACTGATGTTCATGCATTGCTGGCAACAAAAATGAACGATATGGTTACGTGAAATATGGTCCTTGAAGGACCCTATAAAGATGGAAAACTCAGATATTTAATTTATTATGACGTTAAGAATGATGGTGGAATTTACCGCTTCGACAGTACGTGCGCGAGGTGCCACTTACACTGTGTTTCGTTCGATATGTTCTCCGGTTAACGCATTCACGGAAATCACGTTCATGATGTTGACCGTAAACGACTGCTCTTGTATGCTTTCACTCGGTAATCCCGATAATTTAAGCAGAGTAATGGGTGACTTGGTGGGGTTGTGCGTGACACCATTTCAGCAGTCCATCATAAAACGTAGTTACGCCAACAGAGTACTGTTTACGACATTAGCCTGCATGTAGCAACGAGAATTTGTCGTGAGGGTCGTTTCGCATGTTATATTCAGTTACCATTCACGACGTCTCTAGAAATTGTACATCTTGAGTGATACTTGACTGAGGTATCGCACAATATAAATGAACAAAATTCACAGATATATTATTTACAAAAAACACATTCTCGATCGCAATAGAATTTTTTATTGCTGTTAGGCAGCTGGTTTCAGTCTGCTTGTGAGACCATCTTCAGCCCAACTGAATAAAATAATGTTACAAATATTAAGAGTGATATAAAGATGATGATATTATGATATCTACTCTAACAGTAGAATAATAACAAAGTGAAATGTTATACCCATGGTAGATCAGGAGCCGTTGGCAGTGGACGTCAACTGCGGAATACTGCAGCTCAAATCAAAATGTTTTTTCTTTTTTTTTTTCTTTTTTTTCTAGAGCTTATGGAACTTAACTGCGGGGTCATCACTCCCTAAACTTACAAACTACGTATGAACTAGCTTATACTAAAGACGGCACAAACATCCATGCTCGATGGGGCATTCGAGCCCCCGACGGGGAACGGCCTCGCGCATCGTAGCATAGTGCCTCAATGCGCTCGGTCGCTCCGTCGCGGCTATACTGCAGCAACGCTCCAGCCTAAAATAAAGTAACATCCGTCCCCCCATATGCAGCATTACATGTACTGATTAATAATATCTTTTGTTACCTTACAGGCAACTTTTACGATATATAAAACGGGATAGATAAAGAAAAGCATTCAGAAATTACATTCGTAAAGATTAGTAGCAATTTAGAGTAAATCTGTTTTAAATAAAAATAAAAACACTTCGTTTTTTTCAATTTATCAATCAGTTAGCTCACCAAATTGATAAAACCAAGTGTTTTCAATTCTAGGTATGAAGTCCAACTGATATGAAAAACACTATTTTATTTTACATCCAAACATGTTTCAGCACCTCTGTGCCATCATCAGTGGGTTTTCCATGTATTTATTGCTTGTTTTTAATGAAGCAATGCCCCATGTGTGTGTGTGGTGGGGGGGGGGGGAGCTTTTCATACATAAGACTGAGCTTCACTGCAGTATTCCGCAGTTGATTTCCACGGCCAACGGTTTTTGACCTGCCCACAGGCGGCTGCCATGGGTATAACATTCCACTTTGTTATTATTTTACTGTTAGAGTAGTTAGCATAATATCATCTTCTGTACATTCCTCTTAATATTTAAAACATGATTGTATTGCAGTTGGCCCTTAAGATGGTCTCACAAGCAGACTAAAAGTGGTCGCCTGACAACGATAAAAAATACACTTGCGATCGACACTGTTAATAAAAAAAAATAGGATATCATGAACGATCGCTATTTCTCCTAAAATATTTTTCACAGATATGTGTTGATGGTGTGTATATGTGGCTCTGAATGTTATTCCACGAGTAGTGAACTCCTGCTACGGAATATGTGGGCTGAAAACGTATATTGGTATAGAAAAATGTTCTTTTTATTTATTTATTTCAAAAAAATTGAATGGGTTTTATTACCAAGTTTCCCCACGTAGAAGTCGCTGAAGTTGAGGCAGCGTTAGACAGTACTCCTAGATTACGTCATAGCTTTTAATCTTTTTATTTCTATCCCATAGGCCTCGAAGTGTGCATCGGGTACCGACCAATCACCGCAAAAAAAGACGTCACGGACTTTGAGTCGGTTCGGTTTTCCAAACAGTAGTCGCTACTTTTCCAACAAAGCCGAAAGTGCTTAACTTCGGTGATCTAGCGGAAACCGGTGTATTCACTGTGGTCCGGCCGTTTGATTGTTACGGTATTTTAAAGTGTTTGAGTATAGTATTTCCAGGTGTGTAGATTAACGAACATTCCATTTCTTGCCTCACACGATGTGGAAAACCAGCTAAAAACACACACCGGTTGACTGATGTATTATTTCATCTGTCGTTAATACACTGCGTTAATTAGATCCAAGCCTGGTGCGTCTTCCTTCTTGCAAGTTAGCACACTGAACGTTATGTACATTGCTTCAAGAAGATAGTGAAAAAGTGAATTAGTATATTATAGAATTCAAAGGCCAGTGGGTTTCAGTGGTTGCAATTTTCGTGATATAAAAGTCAAATATGAACAGCTTCCTTGGGTAAACATATTCGAAGACTTTGACGTGTTCGACATCCTTCACACTTAACTCGCGCCTTTGATTCGATGTCTGCTCAAAACAGTCCACAATTTTGCTAACAAAATTATTTTTAAGCTTACCTTTCACTTGTTTTGCAGTCTTGGCTCGACTGTAGCTGAATCTCACGAAGCGATGTCTTTCATCTCGCCTGTCGTTGCAAATCTTCGTCTTTCGACGGGGTTTTCAACTATGGAAATAAAAATTCGCAGGTGTCTCGTCGTTCTCAGTTGTGCGATGGTCTTTCTAGCCTTGGCTCACGAGTCGTAGGACGAGCTGGGAGGCAACACGATACATACCGAGTTGCTGTGTTAGGATTTCATGACATGATCCAAATGAAATGTCACGTTCTTCTCCACTGTTTAGAAATGTTAGTCTCCTATTGGCACGCACAGTTTCGTTGACGTTTCTGACATGACTTTCGCCGGTAGAGGTAGCAGTGTGACTTGAACGAGGGGCATCTTTGACTTCTGTCAAGCCATTTCTTAATTGTCCAAACCATTCGTAAGTATTCATCACCATAGCCTTCCTGTATCGTGTGATGTGCCTCTATAAATGTTTTCTTGAGTTTCACATAAAATTTATTTGAGGCGTGATAATTAAAGCAGACACGACACTGATGTAATTCTACAATATTTATTGCTTTATTGTGTTACACCACAGAAGTCGGAGACTCAGAATGGGTGACTCAACTTTTGCAGACCACTTACTCGCAGGTATAGAGTCCAATATGAAGTTTTACGCCACATTCACAAAGGTAAGATGATGAACTACCTAGAGAGATTGGAACTCAATAAAAACATATCTACTTGATCAAGTCTGGTACTCAACGTCCAAACAGAGTTCCCTTATCCTCCACTTCTGCAGATAAATACTAATACTCCCACCTATTCATTGTACTTGTTTTGCCTTTAGTTTTATGATTGTCACACATTTATTTACCATCTCTTTCCAAATTTTTACCCAAACCACTATAATTATTCATTGTGACTGCCTTTTTCGCGAACAAACAATGTAATCAATTTTTTTCTCCAATTGTCACTTACTTTTGTAACAGTTGTCTAGTACTTAATTCTTTCATATTGCCGCATACCTTTCTTAGCCAGTTAGTAAATACTTAATAATTTCGCGCCAGTTCTTTCTATACCTTCCTATAGTACGTTTATCTTTGACATGTTTATGTAAATCTTTGATGTGCATTGTGTAAAATTTTGACATAACATTTGTTTATAGTAATCTTTATACCTGATGATGGCGTAACATTCGAAAACTAGTGTGTGTAAAGCAATAAATATTGTTGATTATTATGCGAGTGTCGTGTGTGCTTTAGTGATCATGTATCAAATATTCTACCAACCCACAAAGGAACAGTCAATCTATGAAAATAATGGAGGTACTTCACTCCTCTGACATCTCGAAATTCACTAACTGTGCGACACAATGTTCTGCTCGATAGTACTCATCACTGAAAAATGACTAACAGACATACAATAATGAAACATTGGGCAGTTACACATTCAACACAGGCGTGTGCAGAGATCTTAACCGCATTTCGCTCCAACACTCCATTGGTGCAAAATGAATATTCCAAAATTTTTGAACGAACTTTATACTAGTATACGTCTCTTGCAACGCAGCTGCCTTACAGTTTCTGTAATAGTTGTTGCTTTTTCCCGCCGATTTGAACTCTGCAGCTGATTGAGGAAAAACATGAGCGGAATGTGTGTAAGAAGACAATATTGACTTACAAAATTTCATCAGAAACATTATCTCGCGTGTGCCAATAACGATATTGCCCCCGCATGTCCCAGAATGCATTTGCATATGCCGCAGCTGATATCGACTCTGCACAAGGAAACTGTAATTTCCTGTGACGTCTCGCATGTCAAGTGGCTGCTAGTCGATACGACATGTTCTCCTGGAAGGTAACTACTTTTTAACTTCCCGCAAACTTTTCATGGTGTAGCGCTATAAATCTCTCATCCTGAAACTGGCAGTCTTGTGATTGATGTACTACACAGGTTCGTGCGAAAATTTTTCGTGGAATAAACCTTCGCGAAGAGCACGTGACACCAAGTGTCGAAAACTTTCTCGATACCTGTATCTTCACGCGATATCGGGAGAGAGTGTTTCTTGGTTATTTATTTAACTGTATAGTCGCGAAATAAATAACTCCCCTTAGACGTGTAACTTACAAAACTATTGAAAACGTCACTGGTTCCCACTTATGTGTGTGTATGGTATTTGGTA
Organism: Locusta migratoria; assembly: GCA_026315105.1. NCBI lineage: Eukaryota > Metazoa > Arthropoda > Insecta > Orthoptera > Acrididae > Locusta > Locusta migratoria. The sequence continues at coordinate 213,789,952 of CM048744.1, read as the reverse complement.
AGTGACGAAAAACTTTGGAGCAGCATAATTCATCCCCTTCAGTGCCAAAGTTAGATTTAACCTTGAATAATGTTGATCATCTTTTCTCTTAGGTGCCGTTCACACTAAGGCGATATAAGATAAGCGATATACGATACAGATATTTGAAATCTATAGGGGGGCGACAGAAAAGGCTTACACTAGCGCGATTGCGCAACATATCGTAAGCGACATATGTCTTTACGTACCGCTTTTCGGTCTCCTGAACTATTAGTCGCGAGCGATATTTAGATCTGTGAACGTGGCGGGAAGAAGAGATTTCTGTGCTTTCTTTAAATAATTTATTTGAAGCTAATCGACGCATCTGGAACTATTCCATTGCCGTATACAATAAGACAGATCTGACGAGAACCGCATTGAAGGAAATTGCATCAAATATAAGACACGGGTATGTCTATTGTTTATCTTTTTTATTAAAAGATAAGGAAGTAATCACACTATTACAAAATTAACTCACAATGTAAATATTTAGAACTCTGACACACGAAATAAATATTTCATTTATAATTCAGAAAGTGAAAACTGAGTTTCCTACCACATTTTTATCGCACACGTCGCGCTGATTATATATGATCTAGGATGGGCTCCAGAAATTATTCTAATTGCACACTTTTGTGCAATGAATAATTATTATCCAATGATGAAGTACTCGAAAACATGATACCATATGAAAGCAGTGAATGAAAATAGTTATAGGAAGCTAATTTGCTGAGATGTTTACCACCAAAATTTTCAATACCTTTAATAGCAAAAGTTACTGAACTGAAACGTTTGCCGCGGCGGAGCGGCCGAGTGCATTGGGGCGCCGTGCTGCGATGCGCGAGGCCGTTACCCGCCGGGGGTTCGAATCCCCCCTCTGGCAGGGTTGTTTGTGCCGTCTTTAGTATACGGTAGTTCATAAGAAGTTTGTAAGTTTAGGGACTGATGACCCCGCAGTTACGTCTCATAAGCTTCACAAACATTTGAACATTGAACTGAAACGTTTCTGGAGATTATCAATATGTTGCTTTCAATTAAATTTCTCATCAGCGAACACAACTAAGAACTACATTAATACGAAAATATTGTAATCCTGAAAAAGGCGATGTATATCGTTGAATCCGGTAATTTAAATAAATAAAAAAAGTTGTGATCGTGCCCAAAAGACCTGAAAATATTGTGTACAATACATTAATTTATATTTCTTATATCTTTATAATTTGAAAAGTTAACGGTCCTACTTTACCGCTGCAGTCAGTTTACGTGAGATCCTCGAACCACTCCCTGTCAAAACGAGTTCTCTCAGAGCGCAGACGATATACGCAGTCAGTTTTTTCGAGCCCACACTCGTCGCATCCCGTCGGCAGCGGGCGATTCCTTTGAAGTAGGAGTGGCGCTTTTGTGTCGCGCCGCTCGTTTGACAAAAGCGACACACCACGTGGCTGCAGCACTTCCGGCTGCCTGCCACGCTGGCGGGCACTGAACTCCGGCTTCATCTGCCGAACAGCATCCCGCCTAACGAATGCGGAAGCTACGTACGGCTGCTTTCACCCAATGATGATAGCTGTAGACAAATTTTCAAACCTCAACATGCATATTGTCAAATGTTATTTATTTATCTATTTGCAGTGTGTACCTCATGTGACATGGAGAAATTAATATAAATTAAAACGCTCGAGCTATATGCCACACTTTCCTCATGTTTGACTATATATTTGTAACGATACACTAGAATTTTCTTTTATTTTGTTCTAATTTTTTTTTCTTTTTGATCAGCGATGCTTATCGCTTGCAGTTCCCTCTAGCTCGCAATATAACTGACTTAATTTCGTTCGTCCTTTTTTTTTTTTTTTTTTACTTCCGGACAAGCGATAGTAGCTTCTATCTCTCTCTTGTCTGTTTTCGTTCTGTATGGACATCTTCCATTCATGTATCCATTCAATGTAATTAATTGTGATGCTAGTTGTTGTTAAAATATATTTCTTAAATTTAAAATCATCCCCTCTCTTTGGCTTTTATTTAAATAAATCCCTCCACGTCAAATATTTATTTTCTTATGTTTTCAGCTCCTCGACGTCCGAAATAGTTTAATGTTCAGACGCCATTACGATCGCTTCGCATGTCTTCAAAATTTCACTGCCTATTACTCATTCTTATACAATACCTTGCTTGATTACAGAACCTGCAATAATTTCTTTTGTATTTTCGAATCCCGATCATTTTTTCATCTTTCTATCATTACTATTAACTTCATGTTTTATCCACGGTCATACAACAATGAAAAGCGAAGTGAACTGTCTGATCATTAGACTAGTACGAAAAGTATCTCGAATAATCCTATATTAAATAAGAAAAGATTAACATTTTCAGCTTCTGTAGTACGAAGCATAGGATCCAGCTAGCTGCTTTCCGTAAGTCTTATAACGTGCCGTTGCTTTGTGTGGTGCCCGACTTTAACATTCAACCCGCATTGTATTTGGCTTAATGTTTATAAATGTTAATTTGTTCTGTGTTTTAACTAAATTATTCCAAATTCAAAATTTCGATACAACCAATCCTATGTCCAAATTACATTCGCGGAATCAATTTTAACAAGTTATGCTATCACACAAAAACAAGGGTAACGTTATATATTATAAGAAAGTAATATATCGGTAGCCATTTTAATTCACCACTGTACCTTTTTAATGTTACTCGTTTGACTTCAAAAACTATGTGATATCAGAAACACGTCTTCGTTGCATTAAATAAGAGGAGTGTTGGAAAGAAAAGGTACCAAAAATCTAAACAATCAAACCGGTTAAAATTTGAATACGCCGCTTTGGGAAAACGTAGTGCGACATCTATACACGCAAAGTATCCATCGTCATCTCCCTAAAAAAATTCAAGGCTGCACCCTCACCAGGAAAGGTGAGGATTGGGGGAGGGGGGGGTAGAAAAATTTAAGGTGATGCGCATGAGTAGGAAAAACAATTCCATAATGTTTGAACACAGCGGTAGTAGTGAGCTTCTTGTTGCAGTCCCGTCGTTCAAATATATGGGCGTAACATTGCAGAGGGATACGAAATAGAACGAACATGTAAGTACAGTTGTGAGTAAGGCGGTCAGCCGACTTCGGTTTATTGGGAGAATTTTGAAAATGTTCAAATGTTTGTTAAGCTTAAGGGACTTAACTACGGGGTCATCAGTCCCTAAACTTACAAACTACTTATGAACTACCTACAACTAAGGACGGCACAAATATCCATGCCCGAGGGGGGATTAGAACTCCCGACCGTAGTGGCTATGAAGACCGCGACTGAAGCGCCTCAGTCCCCTCGGCCACCGCGGCCGGCGAGAATTTTGAGAAGATATACATCTGTAAAGGAGATCGAGTTAAAAACGCTTTTACTACGATTTCTTGAGTTTTGTTCAAGTGTTTGGGACCCGTAGCAGATCAGTGCAAAGTAAGTCATGGAAGCAATTCAGAAGCGAGCAGCTAGGTTCGTTACTGGTAGGTTGGACCAATGCGCTAGTGTCACGGAAATGCTCCGGGAACTCCAGTGGGGATCGCTGGAGGAGAGACGACGATCTTTTCGAGAAATTCTGTTTAGGAAATTTAGAGGGCCGGAATTTGAAGCTGAGTGTAGAACGATCTTCCTACCGCCTACTTACATTTCGTGTAAACATCACAAAGACAAGATAAGAGAAATTAGGGCTCGTACAGAGGCATATAGGCATTCTTTCTTCCCTTCGTTCTATTGGGGAGTGGAATAGGAAAGGAAGTGCCTAGTAGTGGTATGCCACGGCGGATTACCTGCGGGTACTGGAGCGACGTGTTGCGGTGTGCGCGGCCGTCCGCCGTCGAGGCTTCGAATTCTCCCTCGGGCATGGATGTTTGTGTCGTCTTTAGTATAAGGTAGTTCATAAGTAGTGTTTAAGTTTAGGGACTGATGACCTCGCAGTTAAGTCCCTTAAGCTTTACAAACATTTGGTACTGTGTACCCTGTGCCACGCACTCCGTGGTGGATTACGGAATACATATGTAGATGTAGAAGGTCATGCTCACCGTCTTTTTCGACGTAAAAGTTCTGATACTCATCGAATTCCTCGAGCTCGGAGATAACATTAGTAGTGACGTGTACTGTGAGAGACTCCGTAGACTACGCAGGTCCATCAACAGCAAACGGCCTGGGCTGCTCACTGTGGGAGTAATTCCGCACTGTAACAACGCGCGTCCACACGTCTCCAGGGTCACACAAAGTGTTATGGCCAATTTCAAGTTGGAGCAGTTTGAGCTTCCTCCCTACGACGTGGACATGACGCCGTGTGACTTCCAACAACCCAAAAATACAGGCTCGGATCGCGCGGTACGGCAACGCCCTATTCTCGGACTCTATTGTTCCGTGGACGCATACACTGAGTTAAAGTCTAAAAAACATTGCCATCTGAGTAACCTAAGCTTACCTTTAATTACAGTAGATGTTCAAAATGATGTGCGGCCTGACATCTCTTGAGCACATTTGCGAACACTCGACGAATTTCGGCTGCCGAAATCTGGGAAATGACTAGTCTTCCAACTCTTCGATGTATGGGGATTGCTTGCATACTCTTCGTCTTTTAACATTCCACAAAGATAAAAATCATAGGGATTTAGATCGGGAGAACGAGGAGGCCAGTCAACTATCCTATTATCAAAACAACTTGGTATTGCTGCCATAGAAGCATTGGCAATGTGTGGTCTGACATTGTCCTGCATGAAATAGCCGTACAGCTTTTCGTTGGTTGAAAGTTCTTGAAAAAATGGATGCAGGATATTGTTCACATACCTGTCAGAGTTCGTTTCGTGAAGAAAGATTCGACTAGTCATTTCCCAGATTACGGCAGCCGAAATTCGTCGAGTGTGCGCAAATGTGTTCAAGAGATGTCAGGCCGCTCTTTCCATAGAGGGACATTATTTTTAATATCTACTGTAAATAAAGGTAAGCTTAGGTTGCTCAGATGGCAATGTTATTCAGACTTTAACTTGGTGTATGCGCCCGCGGCACAATAGAGTCCGAGAATCGGGCGCTGCCGTGGCCGGCGGATGCGGTTGCGGCGGCCGGCAGCCGTACCGCGCGATCCGCGGACGCCTGGCAGGCGTCTTTCGTGAGACATCCTGTATTTCAAAAGGTAGCGCTTTAACTCGGACGACGAACTGAAGGACACATTGAACGACCGGCTCTTGTCACAGACACAGGAATTCTGGAAACAGGGAATTCTTCTAATAGACAATGGGATAGTTGAGGTCAGGTCTCTGGTGACTACTTTTGAATCACGACTTCAGTTATCCCCACAGCGTCGCTTCGTATCTTTTCATTTGAACACCCCTTGTAGAATCCTACTCCTCTAACCGAAGATTGGAGAAGTAACAGAATAAGTTTTGCTGCGTCATATTGAAGATGCAAAGCACCTGACAAGGTACATTCGCAAAGTGTGCCAAGCGCACCCAACACCAGCTAGAGACAAGGCCTTACAACTGGCCGTGCTACGTCACGCGGGCCAGGCCGCGGCCGCCAGCTGAATGGCTGGCTGCTGGGGCATGCCCACTGCCAATAGCTGGCGGTATGAAGGTTGTCATTTTGTACTTTGTGTTTCTATCGTGCACAATGAGAATTCACGCAATCAAGGTATTTGCGGTCTTTCACCAAATTGAGTTACCGTCTTCATCACGTTGACGCGGGAGTGGCCGTGCGCCTTGTTGCGGAGTGCGCGTCTGCTCCCCGTCGGAGTTTCGAGTCCTCCGTCAGGCATGGTTTGCAGTTTTATCCCATTGCTTCACAAACAGTTCAGATGGAGTACATGAAGAAGAAAGAGACATGGTAAACGTCGTCATCGGCTTCATCAAAAAACAGTAAGATGCCACTGTCACTGATCCGCGCACGGGTGGTAGAGTTCTCTAAGCCGTTAGGCTACATATTGCGCTGCCGCTCCGCATCGGAAGTTCCTCTCTCGGGCAATTATATACAGGGTGTCAAAAATGTTTGCAAATCTATCGGACCAAACTGCATGGTCATCAGTCCGTAGCTTTCAAACAATTTAAACCTAGGTGAACTAACCTAAGGACAACACACACACTCATGCCCCAGGGAGGACTCGAACCTCCACGGCGAGCTACCGCCCGCTCCGCAGCGGGACGCTTTAGACCGCTCGGCTACTCCACCGCGGCATACAGGGTGTCCTACTCAACTGTTTCACCCCAGATATATCTGAAAGTACAAGAGATATTGATATTTTACGGTCGTGAAAGTACGGCAGGGGCATATGGAAGTAGGTACTATGAGATACTCTCCGTCGCAGGTTCGAGTCCTCCCTGGGGCATAGGTGTGTGTGTGTGTGTGTGTGTGTGTGTGTGTGTGTGTGTGTGTGGTTGTTGTTGTCATTCTCGTTAGGTTAGTTTACCTTAGTCTAAGTAGTTTGTAAGCTATGGACCTGATGACCACGCAGTTTAGTCCGATAGATTTACAAACATTTGAATGTTTGACACCCTCTATATACAGAGTGAGTCGTAATGAAAAAAAAAATATTTCGTGCAAATTGTCATACACTGAGCTACACACACACATTTGTTTTCGGCATGTTCCTATGTCAGTATAAGACAATGCAAATGAATGGTAAAAATCTGGAAATGTGAAGTGGACTTTTCAGGGTGTTACTGTGTGCTGACATTAGCCAAGGGGACAGATTAGCAACAGGGCACAAGTTCCTTTCCCTATGCCAAGTAGCCATGATACACATACCAGCAAGCGAAAACGTTACGAGATAGATGTGAGTTCTGTCTTTGCTCGCAGTGCACGCAGACCATCGCTTGACGCCACATGCCTCGCCTTCTCGTGAGCAGCTAGACTCGCTGCAACACTCGCATGTTGTGCCCTGTTGCCGATCTGTCCCCTTGGGCAATGTCGGCGCACAGTAACACCCAAAAGTCCACTTTATATTTCCAATTTTTACCGTTCAATTGTGTTGTCATTTATTGACATAGGAACATGCGGAAAACGAACTTATGTTTGTAACTCACTGTGTGACAATTTGCACGAAATATTTTTGCTCATTTATGACTTTACACAGGGTGGTCCATTGATAGTGACCGGGCCAAATATCTCACGCAAGAAGCATCAAACGAAAAAACTACAAAGAACAAAACATATCAAGGTTGAAGGGGGAAAACATATGGCGCTAAGGTTGGCCCGCTAGATGGCACTGCCATGGGTCAAAAGGACATCAAATACATTTTTAAAAGGTACCCCCGTATGCTATTACATATTCGTCTAGTACGTAAATAAATATGAATGTTTTATTTGGAACACTTTTTTCGCTTTATGACAGATAGCGCTCTAACAGTCATAAAGATAACACCTCCAAACAGGACCATGTCTAATATAGTACTGTTTTGTTCAAACCAATCTGGATTGCTTTACCTTTAAACCGCATTTACACGAAATTTGTAACACCCGTTTGAATAAAATTAAATTCAAAATGAACATAGCTTATTTCCTGAAATTGAATAAAGTGATGCAGTGGTTAATGGAATTTAGTCTCCTCGAACAGAAGCACGGTCCCAATCCCGGTTCAGCAAGTTTTCCATTACGTACTGAAGTAGCAGGAAGCGAATGTATAGGTGATTCCTCTGAAAAGACCGCGGCGCAGTTCCAATTCCATATTCCATTTCATCTATAACGACGCCTTCGTTTCAAACTATATTTCCATGTACATAATAATACTCGCCACTATGTGTCCTACTAATTGATCCCTTTTTTTAGTCAGGGTAAGCCAGAAATTCGTTTCCTCCCCAGTTCAATAATTATTCGATCTACCCATCTAATCTTCAGTGCCACATTTCAAAAGCATCTATCTTTTTCCTGTCCGAACAGTTAATCGTCCATCCTTGTTTCACTACCATACAAGACAACACATCAGACAAATGCCTTCACAAAAGACTTCCTTACGCTTAATGTTCACTGTTAACAAATTTCTCTTTTTCAGAAACGCTTTTATTTTTCGTTGGCATTCTGCATTTTATATCATCTGTACTGCGACTATTATGAGCTATTTCACTGCACAAGTAAAAAGACTCATCCACCACCTGTATTGTTTCGTTACTAAATCTAGTTCCTTAAGTATCGGCAGATATTTGCAGACTGCATTCCATTACTCTAATTTTTGCTGCTGTTAATGATAATCTTACATGCTCCTAACCTGTAAGAAAAGGAAATGTAAATAAAGTAACAAAATTACTGAACGTGGCTGCTGTTTTATGTAATAATTCTATGTATCAGTTTGTCCCAATGTGAAAATGACAAATCTCTATGAAATAAATTAATCTTAAAAATTAAGCCTCTGTATCCAATAACGACCACAATTTAAATTAATTTACTCTCCATATGTGAAGTGCAATTTCAGAAATATAATGAATTAAATATAAGGACAGTTTTTTATGCACTGAAGTGCGTCTCTTTGAGAATGAATTAAAATCGTTTCTTTTTGCAGTGAACCGTGCAGCTGTAAATACATGAATGCTTTCAGTTTCGAATGTGCAGGGCATACGGTGAGTTCAAAGCTTTTGCCGATTCACGTGAAATGTCACGACACGCTACCACTTCTACGAATTACCTGCAGCGGGTTGGTGGCGGATTTTGATCTTTCTGCGCTCTAAATTCTGTTTTGACATGAATAAATACGTCCAACCTATACAGAGGAATATTGAAAAATTGTTTTGTTTTACGGGCACATAGGATTTAGGTTGACGTCAACGGATAACTGATTTAGTGGTATTGACCTAAAAATGCTGTAAGAGACGTGGAGAGCAAGTGGATTTCAGACAAGTCTACTGTGATGAAATCCGATATCCTATATGTCCCCACGAGTTTCTTCTTTAACACAAACGTAACTCGAAAGGTAATATTTATCCCCTCATTCACAGTAATAACCACAACAACTATATTATTTTCAATATAGAAACACTTTAATTGGGTATTGAATTTAAAATATATATTTAGAGCGGTGCTAGTATCTCTTCAGAGCTTAGTGTGTTATAAAATCTAACTACGTATAACAGGGTTCACCGTTCCTGCAACAGAAACAACGAGAACTCTGTGCAGAAAACTGATGATAAACTGGATCTGCAGGACTCTAAATGCAAACAGATGACGAATTTTCATAGTCAGCTTGTGGATGACCCATTGCTACCATGTTATTCCCATATGATAATCTCTTTAGGCAGGAAAATAAATCAATGTATAGTGTAAAACGAAAGTGATTGAAGAAAGTTGCATGAATTTAAAGATACAAAGGTTGCAAACTTCAAATTCTGTACATGTCATGTGACCCTTTTTTTTGGGGGGGGGGGATAAAAAGTAATAAAACTTGTTGTACGTAACCGACTTTAATCAAAAAATTAAAAGGTATTCTGATGTAATAGTATTTCTTGGATCAGTACAGCACTACAAGAAATAGAGAAAGAAATTAGAAACTATTTGATTTGCTAAAAACATTCTAAATGTCACACCAAAGGAAATGGTCGGTCCCTATTGCCTACAGGAAAGTTTATCTTTCAAGCCATTAATAACGAGGGAAAAAATTCATCTAATGACAATGCAAGTACAGAAATTCTTCAGTGATGTTTTAGTGAGTAGAACCCTAGTTAACGAAAATCCTATCTCTTATTTTAAATTTTTGCAAGGAAGTAACAAATTAAAAGTTAAGAAACAATATTTCAAATTAAATTTTTAAATATTTGTAAATCTAAGGGACTTCACTGCTGTCGGTTTTCAGTCCCTAGGCTTACAAACTACTTCCACCAACGTATGCTAAGGACAAGACACCCATGCCCGAGGGAGAACTCGAACCTCCGACGGCGAACAACTGCGTGCTCCTTAGCAAGGTCCCTTAGAGCGCTCGGCCACTCTACTGCGGCAACAATATTTCTGTTTTGACCTCTACTGCTGCTACTGTTCTGGTCTTGGGATACGATATGCCAAGTGTTACTGAGAAATGAATGATGTCATTCTTAACAGATGTTCTCATTTTGAAACTAATGAAATTAGCTAGTTTTTCAGTTGAATCACAGCGTTACTTAGATCAACCACTTTTGAAGATACTGCCTTTTTTTACCACGGAATTGAAGTGTTGTTAAACTTACTTCACCAGGAAGCCACGTAAAACACAGGATGTTTCAAAAGAATTCGTTTCGAAAATGTTGATTTTTACTGGAGTATAATGCATGCTAAATTTCTTCGGCTTCTTTGTGGTTGTATGGCTAAAAATAGTTTCAGTGGGTGTCACTTTGATAATCTTTACCAGAAGCTATCGTAAATTTTCTTGGTATTTCATAAAACTAGATCTCCTATATCAGTGGATCCCATCCTGATGGTAATTTCTTCCCAAGGACAACAATATTTTTTTCTTTACTATTCATTATCTGGTGATAATTTTAATTCAAGTTATTTCTTTAATGGAATTATTATACTTCTTTGGGTATAATTGGTTCATTAATTATTGCTGTTTCTGATGTTTTAATGATTACTATTCACGTAGCTATTTCGTAAGAGTGCAATACTGATTATAAAAGTTACCAATAATTACATGTTTTTCAGATGCTAGAATTAACATGTGGCGACCCATTGTATTCGATGATACTGTTCGTGAAACGAATCTACAAAGATCTTCTTCACGTGGTACTCCGCATACCGACCTACTTTGTACCATGCTATTATGAAAATAAAATTGTGATACAGTATCTGTGTTTAAATACCTCACTAAAATGATTTCTAAATGTACATCTACACTCAGCAAGCAACCTCTAGGTGTGTGGCTGAGGGTACTTTTTGGACCATTGTCACTTCCTCCTCCTATTACAATCGTGTATGGTTCACAAAAAATAAATAAATATTGCCGGTATGCCTGTGTGTGGGCTCTGATCTCTATAAATTTATCCTTGTGCTCTTCTCGTGAGATATACGTATGTGGAATTAACATATTGGTTGACTCCTTAAATTTTCAAATGTTGAATTTCGTTTGCTCCTGACGCTAGACAAAAGATACAAATTTAACCACACCTGGTCACAGGGAATATCAATTCCTGTTTCAGTGAGAGATGTATGTGTTACGGCCAAACCCGATTTTAAGATGAACTAGTTTCGCCTAGGCCAAACCAGTTCTCCCTACTTGCAATAGAACAAACCAGTATAGCCTAGGCCAAACTAGTTCATCCTGTTAACGATAGGAGAAACCAGTTTAGCCTAGGTCGAATCGGTTTATCCTAGTTAGAGTTTAGGACAAACTGGTACGTCCTAGTCTAGGGTGACCAGATGATCTAAAGAAGGCAATCGAAGATGGCAGCAAAACTGAACAATACGAATACAGCGACGATGTTGACATTGTGAAAATTAACACAAACGACATTGAAAATGCTAGAAGAAAGGCCACAGAAAATTTACAAAAACAAGCAAAAAGAATGAAAGCTTCAACTGTCAAATCCCGTACAACAGCTAACAATGGATACAACGTAACCATACCTATTTAAGATGTAGATAAAGGCAGAGGTAACCTTCGAAACGTAGTAATACTTCAAAAGACTGATGACGCCCCAAACATGGCGTACTTGAAAAACATTATTGCAGGTATAATTTTATTACGATTTCCCATACTTTTCTGTAAAAAAAGAAGATTTAAAACATTTATTTTAACTTTTTTATTTTTTAGAGCTGATTTCGACGTCTGCATTCAGAATATTTCGGTGTGGCAAGTATTAACCAGTATATTGAAATATCTTTAAGGACTGCAGCCACAAAACATTATGTTGGATCAGGCCAAGGCTTCGTGATATGCAGCTGCATGAAAGACTGTACAACAAAAAATGCATTTGTAAGAAAAACAAAGTACTGTACAATTCTAAGTGCCACCAGAGTAAACCTTGCAAAAATAAGTAAATAAGCAAATTTCAGATAAAGTGATATCTGCGGATGAATATACTGTAAGTTGATACAGATGTGAAATTACTGATTCGTTAATAAATAACTTTTCTAAATCACATTGACTATTCTATTTCTATTCCTTTATTCAGTTTGCTTTGAATAGCTTATAGAAGATACAAAGTGGGCGAAATTAGTTCAGACTAGGGCGTACTTGTTTGCCCTAAAGCATGTAAATTCCAAATAGGATAAACCGATTAGACTTAGGCTAAACTGATTACTCCTATCGTTAACAGGATGAACTAGTTTGGCCTAGGCTACTCTGATTTGTCCTATCGGTAACAGGATGAACTAGTTTGGCGTAGGCTACACTGGTTTGTCCTATCGCATATAGGCAGAACTGGTTTGCCATAGGCGAAATTAGTTCATCCCAAAATCAGTTTTGGCCTGTAACATATGCATCTCCCACGACTTATATAGTATTGAGGCAGATCATAGTTACGTAAAGGTCTCATATGCTAATGTAGCTGATTGAAATAGGTGATGCAAAGTGTTTTGTGTTGTTCTGTTTCCTTACTTGTGGCGCCGTTCATTAACATTATACCTTCGTTTCAGTATTTACTGACGTAAAAGATAGAGTACAGTTAAACCCTATGACACTTTCTGATGCAAGCTGTAATACGTGCATCGTCATGACAATCAGTGAATGTCGCTCACATATTCTGCTATTATATACATCTGGTGTGTCTAGGGTCTGCCTTATTGATCTTCGTCTATAGTCTTACAATTTTCAGTTTGTGAAATACTGTCTTAGTAAGCGACGGAAAACGTAGGAATGCACATTAACTTGTACTCCCAACGAGTGAAAAATCACTTTTATAGAATAGTGAGAATACATATTGTGAAATAGTTCGTATGGTATGCGAACCACGAACCGGGCAGTTTTCGGATCAGTGTTCTGCGTCGCGGCGCCCTCTGTTGTTATTCTAGCCGTAACCGGCCGACGTGCTTCGCATTCAGCCAAGGACCGCACTAACAACCCTGACCAGGTGAATTCTGTCGTTTGCTGTCTTCGCGGAAATAGAAGAGCGACACAATCTGGAAAGATTTGTGGAATATAACTGCGTAAAGATAATATAATATGCAAGAAAACTTTTACTGAAAAAGGAAAATAGGATGATATTCGATACGAATGTTCTTCCTGATGAAAGTGTAGCCTTTGAAGTAAAACATGCGCAACAAATCTGCAAACCTAGCAAAAAGATATATTGAAAAGGATTTATAAATATGGAGTAAACCATGAACAGATTAGATTAGATGATCAGATGTACTTTTCGCTCCAGTTGATCTAAATTTAGGAGATCCTCTAGGTTGTAGAACATGTTAGAAAACAAGATACACAATAAATACTTTAAAAATTAAATCCGATTTGTTTATGTACCGGGTGACCAAAAATTCAGAATAAATGTGAAAACTTAATAAATCACGGTATAATGTAGATAGAGGGGTAAAAATTGACACACATACTTTGAATGATATGGGGTTTTCAGATTTATACTGGTATTTTTATCATCCGGTACTTTGCACAGATTAACAAATGTAATCGCGCTTTTGGATATGGAATAGGTCATAGAAATCAAAATATTAAAAAAAATTTAAAGGACATAAAACTTATTACTACATACTAAATATTGATTATGCCAGTTGCATATGATAATTCATAGGCTATTTTTTAAAATTATTATTGCATAAGTTTAGTATTGAAGTCAGACAACACAATATACATATACATAAATCACCTCAGCTAAAAAAAAAAATCAGTTAAGTAAACAGAGCTGCCCACCAAAAGATCCTTTAAGCTCTTTTCAAATTGAACTTTATTGGGACCTTATTGGCATGTTATTGAAAGTGTGTATTGCTAAATTTTGGACACTTCTCGGAGCCAAAGTAAGTGATTTTGAATTTTTGTGGGAATTAGTCTTGTTTGTAGTATTGATCCCATGAATTGAGCTATTGGTATAAAAAAATATTTTTAATGACAAGTTTCGTTAGAGACTAAATGAATTGGGAGGCAGTAGTTAGTATCCCGAGTTTCTTAAATATCCCTCTGCAGGATGTTTTTGAGTTTACACCGCAAATGATTCGTATCGCACGTTTGGACTCTGTAAACCGTAGCTTTTTCTGATGAGTTACCTCAGAAAATAATCGCGAATGATATTACAGGTTGAATGTACGCATAATACGCTAGCTTTCTTATTATTATATCTCCTATATCTGACGACAGTGGCGTAGCAAACAGGATCTTGTTTAGGAGCTTAAGCATTTCCGTAGTATGCTCCTTCCGTTAAATTTATTATTAAGCTGAGGATGACTTGATTGCATACGTGATAAATGTGTCATGATCTAAAAGAAGGAGAATAAGTGATACATGAATACAAAAGCAAGTGACATTCGACAAAGGTTAATTCTACACAGTGCGCGATAAAATTGCTCTCTCTTCTACGTGCAGTGTACTGTAGATCTCTGAAGAAATGAATCATTCCTAATCGTCATAAAGCGTGAAAAAAAATGAAGTCATGAAGGGGCATGAAGGAGCATAGAAGACACACACACATAGAAAATAATTGCCTGTGATATCGATGTATTGTGTTTTATTCTCTTGTATTATGAAATATCTGAAGACCTGAAATCACTTTTGTATGAATTGATGATTCTGAGAAACACATGAGCCAAGGTGTGCAAATAAGAACGGACGATGGTTTAACGAGACGGTGTGTTCTTTAAATACGGAGCACGATCTCTCACTCTCTCTCTCTCTCTCTCTCTCTCTCTCTCTCATATATTGAGTTTGTTTATGTTCTAGAAGGCGATCCAATTATGATATTGAAGAAAGAGATAAAAAAGCCTAGATCGCTGATCATCAATTTCTATTTAAGACGACCGGTTTCGGTGAACTATGTCAGCATCATCTGGTCCAATAAAATCATTTTACAAGGCCATGGTGTGCGCAACGACGAACCTGGGTGCACGAATGGCAAAACGTCATTTTTTCGGATCCAGGTTCTGTTTACAGCATCATTCTGTAGAGGAGAAAATTCTCTACAACCTAGCTCCCTTATGTGTTTTTTCATATCTCGTATCATTTAAGACATATTTGCAAAAATAACGGATATTTGATACCCTCCATTGAGGGTACGAAAACCAGCCGTTCGGAGATGTCACGTGACATTCCTCGCGTATATGATGATTTTCTTATTGTAACTTACACGTTGTCATTACAAAGTAACGGCACACTGAGGAATTAACAAAAACACATCGTTCTTCGTACGATAAAGGATAATCTAATATCTACAAATGCCATATTAATATCAGTTAACAACGGCCATAAATAGTATGAGATTAAAGGACTCCTGTTTTCAGAATGAATCTTTCACTCTGCAGCAGAATGTGCGCTGATATGAAACTTCCTGGCAGATTTAAATTGTGTGCCGAAACCGGGACTCGAACCTGGGACCTTTGCCATTCGCGGCGCTTGCCCGCGAAAGACAAAGGCCCCAGGTTCGAGTCCCGGTTCCGGCACACAATTTTAATCTGCCAGGAAGTTTCATATCAGCGCACACTCCGCTGCAGAGTGAACGATTCATTCTGGAAACATCCCTTAGTCTGTCGCTAAGCCATGTCTCCACCATATCCTTTCTTCTTGCTAGTATTACATGGTTCGCAGGAGAGCTTCTGTGAAGTTTGGAAAGTAGGAGGCGAGGTACTGGCGGAAGTAAAGTTGCGAGACGGCATCGTGAGTCGTGTCGGGATAGCACAGTCGGTAGTGCGCTTGCCCGCGAAAGGCAAAGGTCCCAGGTTCGAGTCCCGGTTCCGGCACACAATTTTAATCTGCCAGGAAGTTTCAACTCCTGTTTGGATTTATAGCCGTAGCGTAGTGGGCAAGGTGCTGGACTGTGACGCGAAAGGTCGGTGGTTCGAAACCCGGCACTACTAATTTATTTATTTTCCTAAAAGGGTTACAGACACTCTTATTAAATAATTTATTATTTTGGTCCAAAATGTTTGCAAAAACTTTAAAAAAAGAAGTCAACAATCCGAAGATTGTTTTGAACATCACAGTGCTTTACTAGGCACGGTCCTGTTTGGAGGTGGTATGCCGTTGCCTTCCTCCGACCTTCGAACTGACTTACCCAGCCAGTTATATGGGGACCTACAATTTAACGTGCGTTCCGGACCACGGTGCTACTCGGTATTTTTCACATAAGCATTACTGCTTGAGGTGAAAAAAAGTGGAAAGTGACAGATAAAAATCCTAGGACCTGGCGGGGATCAAACCAGGGACCTTTGGATTGGTAGTTGGTACTCTACCACCGTGCAACCGAGGCGCAATATAACTATAAATCTGAAGTGGGCCGTAAAACACGTCAGTGCAATTTTTTTTTATTTTTATTGGAAAGGGGTCGCATATTCGAAAAGATTGATAAACACTGGGTTGTTGTATAGAGAACAGTAATAAATAATTTACAAAAAGCTTCTTTAGGTTTCCGAACCCAGCTCTTGATGGTGGAGATTAGAAAGGGGTGCCTGTATTTTGGTCGACCCTTCGCAAGGCGTCACAAAGAACGCGGAGCGCTCTGCTTGACAGGACAGGGTGAGGTGGCCCCGCGCAGCACACGGGCCCGTTGCCCACGCCGATCTCGCGACGCGACGGCCGTGAATTCTTAATGAGCGCGAGCGGCCCCGCGCCTGACGTACACCCACCAGCGCGACACACTCGCGCGCTCGATAGGCAACCCGCGACACCATCTCGCCGACTCCACCGCTTCTGCTCTCGCACGCCACTACACACGCTAATGGTGACTACGGGGAGATCGTCTTAACCATCGCATCTCACACTGAACTCCAACCAACCTCTTTTTTATGTTCTAGCTGTAAAATTCGGCATCGCCTAGGTATATGTATTATTCCAGTTTTTTATTAGAAACTTTTTGTATGCCATTTCTCTTCCCTCTCGCTTCATCCATCTCATCCTCCCTTAATCTCTGACCATGTCGTAGTCACCACTACTGTCCATCTCCCATGTCTCTCTCCATACCTCCCTTCCCCCTCGCTACCTTTTTGTATCCCCTTCTCCCTACCTTATCTTCCTCGCATGTCTCTTCCTACTCACTCGGTTTGCCAATCTCCTGCTTTTCCTCCCCCTACCTCTGTTCCATCTCACTCTCTCATTTATATCTTACTGTGTCTTCCTTTCCAATTTCTCCCTCATTGCTCCTCTCCATCCATCCCTCCTCCCTTTCACCCTCTCTCTCCTCCGTCAATTCTTATTCACGGAATATACAACATTAGCAACGATTGGATTAAGTTGAAAACGTGTACTCATCTGGTATTTGATCCCAGGCATCTTGCTTGCTCCGCAAATGTTCAAATGTTTGTATAGCTTATGGAACTTATCTACTGGGTCATCAGTCCCTAATCTTACAAACTACTTATGAACTAGCTAATCCTAAGGACGCCACAAATATCCATGCCCGAGGGGTGATTCGAACCCCCGACCGTAGTGGCCGTGCAGACCGTGACTGGAGCGCCTCAGTGCCCTCGGCCACCGCGGCCGGCGCTTACTACGCTTTACCCATTCGTCGTTAATATATACAAGTTGTCCCAGCTATCTTGTCCACCCAAAATATCTCTGGAACAATAACAGCTATTGGAAAATTACTTTCACCGGTATCAACGTACGGCTGGGGCCCATGAATGTACATATTGGGAAACATTCTAAAACGAAAGCAAATGTGTTTTGAAACACAAACGTATGTTTCTTTAAATGGACACACTATATTTTTTCTTCAGCAATCTATAGCATGACGTGAAGTTGACGCTTCAAATATTCGAAACGCGAGGCTAGCGCACGTCCAGAGACTCAGACGACAACCCCATGCTGCCCAGGACGTGCGCTGAAGAAAAAATATAGGGTGTCCATTTAAAGAAACATAAGTTTGTGTTAAAAAAAACACATTTGCTTTCGTTTCAGAATGTTTACAAATATGTACATTCATAGGCCCCAGCCGTACATTGATACCGGTGAAAGTCGTTTTCCAATAGCTGTTATTGTTCCAGAGATATTTTGGGTGGACAAGAAAGCTGGGACACCCTGTATATTTTTCCAGTTTTATATTAGAAACTTTTTGTACTTAATTTCTCTTTCTCTTCATCCATCTCATCCTCACTTAATTTCTGACCATGTCACAGTCAAAACTCCTGTCCATCTCCCATGTGTCTCTCCAAACGTCCCTCTCTCTGTACCCACTCCTCCCTACATTATCTTCCTCACATATCTCTTCCTACTCACTCGGTTTGCCAATCTCTTCCCATTCCTCCCCCTATCTCTGTTCCATCTCATCCTCTCTTTTATATCTTACTATGTCTTCCTTTCCATTTTATCTCTCTCTCTCTCTCTCTCTCTCTCTCTCTCTCTCTCTCTCTCTCTCTCTCTCTCTCTCTCTCTCTCTCTCCCATTCACCCGACAATTAATAAAATGTTCAAATGTCTGTACAGCTTATGGGACTTAACTACGGGGTCATCAGTCCCTAAACTTACAAACTACTTATGAACTACTTACAAACTAGGACGGCACAAAATATCCATGCCCGAGGGGGGATTCGAACCCCCGACCGTAGTGGCCGTGCAGACCGTGACTGGAGCGCCTCAGTCTCCTCGGCCACCGCGGCCGGCAACAGTTTTTAATGACAGCCTATATGATAGGGCAGAAACATGTTTTCCAGCCCCTATCGCCTCTTGTATGGAAGCTAGGAGTTTATAAACCATATGGTAATGATTCTAGGGTTCATCAGTATATGTCCCAAATTTGGATGAAATCGATACATTAGGTTTCGAGGAGATGTGGAACACACATACATACTGCATTTTTATTATACACTAGCTGAAAACCCGGCATTGCCCGGATATTTATTTATTCATTCCTGCTAGTTTTCAGCTATATATTCATTTGTATAAAGGCTGTGTGTCTGTAAAATCTCGTTGGAATACAATTAGTAGTAAAGAAGTAATAGATTAAAACTTTCCATGAAAGTTATTGTTTATGTGCTCATATCTCATGAACTACGTGTCGCAATGCGATCCAGTTTAGAAGCTACATTCAACTATATATGTGTGTACTGTCTGTAAAATTTCCTATCGCTACAATTTATAGTGTTCAAATTATAAATTGTAACGTCATACCGAGAGCCGTAGTTTTACTCCATAAAGAGTGGAAAAGTAATAAGCGATAAACTTTTTTCCTTTCAACTTTTTATTATGCAAGTGAGAAAAAGTTTAATAAAGGTTTGAAATTATGTTTAAAGTTTGTTGCAAGTCGCTAAGTACTGTCATTCTCATACAGTGTATTTCGAAAATCTCGCCGAATTATATGGCATTTTTTGCGATTTCTATTGGTTATGATGTAATATATTTTGCACCGTGTGTCGTTTATGATTCTTTACCATGCAGCAATTGCTACCTCACGGTAAGGTATGTGTGTACCAAATTTGGTTGAAATCGGTCCAATGGTTTAGGAGAAAATAGCAGCATTGTCGCTAAATGCAGCAGTTTTCCGCGCATCTCATTGTTTACGACGTCATATCTCCTGAACCATGTATCGTATGTGATTCTTACACTTACGGCGACCGTCCGCAAGTATTGAAGCTTACTTGTACAAAATTTCATACAGATTGGAACAAAACTGTAAATTTGTATGCAACACGTACAAATATACGGACACTCCGCTTTATATATTAGATATACATTACAAAGAGTGTATTACCTACAATTTATTGAAATCTATTTATTTATAAAGCTGTTGTTGTTGTTGTTATGGTCTTCAGTCCGGAGACTGGTTTGATGCAGCTCTCCACCCTACTCTATCCTGAGCAAGCCTTTTCATCTCCTCATAAGAACGGCAACCCACATCCCCTTGAATCTGCTTACTATACGCGTCTCTTGGTCTCCCTCTGCGATTTTTACCCCACACACTTCCCTCCAATGCTAAATTTACAATTCCTCGATGTCTAAGAATGTGTCCTACCAAGCGATCCCTTCTTTTAGTCAGGGTATGCCAAAAATTCCTTTTCTCTCCAATTCTGTTCAGTACCTCTTCATTAGTTATGCAATCTACCCATCTACTCTTCAGCATTCTTCTGTAGCACCACATTTCAAAAGCCTCTATTCTCTTCCTGTCCGCACTGCTTATCGTCCATGTTTCACTCCCGTACAAGGCAACACTCCACACAAATGCCTTCAGAAAAGACTTCTTTGCCCTTAAATTAATATTCGATGTTAGCAAATTTCTCTTTTTCAAAAATGCTTTTCTTCCCATTGGCATTCTGCATTTTATATCCGTTGTACTGCGACCATCGCATGTTATTTTACTACCCAAGTAACAAAACTCATCTACCACCAAGCTATCAGTCATGATAATTGTTATATTTGTGGGCGTAAAATAAATGTTGTAAAATTTTACACCTATTGAAAGTCAGACATCCACTTGTATATTGTAGCAAAACCATTCTTTTTAAATCTCAACACACAATTGTGTCGAATCTGCACCGCTCTGCTCCTGAAATAATAATTGGCGCTGCTTCCCGAGTGTTAATTTTCCAAATATAAGCGAAACACTGAACCAAAACGAGAAAATTTTATAATTCAATTTAATTTAATAATTAAAATTATAATAAAAAGTAATAATTAGTTGTTGTTCTTTTTCACTTCTCATTTTGGTATCGATCGTCTAAACGCCAGAAAACTTCAGATCCACCACACCAAAAAAACACAATCGTCGAGAAAAAACTTCCACAGGTAGTTACTGAAAAGACGGTTTAGAGCGACAATTAAGTGCACTACCATGTACCGGCGCAAGCGAGTGGAAAAACGAGTGTTTTGGCGTTTACCGCGACGGTGGGCTTCGCACAGTAGTGAGTGACATTACAGCTGGCGGCAGTAGCGGGCAGCTGGCCGAGCCGTCACAGACGTCTCTCAGCTGCTGGTGGGGGGGGGGGGGAGGGAGAGAGAGGGAGAGAGAGAGAGATCTGTGACGGGCTCAATCAGTGGGGCCGCCCGCTGCGAGACCTGACAGACAAAGAGGCCGCGGCGCCCCCCACCACCGGCCCCGCCTCCCCTCCACCGACTGCGGGGACTCCCCTGCCAGGGCTACCAATGCCACTCTCTCTGCCAGCTCCGCCCTGCCGCCACTACAAAGGTCAGGGGTCACGTGGGGGGAGGGGAGGGGGCGGTACGAGTGCCACCGCGAGCCCTTCACCTGTACCGCGCGAGCGCCGAGAGGGTTTGCTGGTATTTATTCCTTTGTTGTAGATACCCACTCGCTCTCAAATAGCTAGAGAGCCGAACAACGCTGAGGCAACGGGCAAACACCGACATTTCTACTGCATTCTATTTCTCAAAATCAACATTAAAATTACTTAAAGCCTACATAAAAGGTAAAACAATCATCAAATCGGAAGTTTCGTTCGAACACCATACCGCATACTGGTATGTTGTAGCGGTGACCAGTGAACTGACGTAACCAGAGAGTTATAGGGTGATTTACATTTTCGATTCCTAACCACGATGAAACGTTTTTATCAATAACTTTGTCAGAGTTGAGATTAGTGACAGATGTAAATCTTTGGATTGTTGATCTAATCCGAGAACTTTGCTTTTATAGTCCTTGGAGAATTCATCAAAAATGTTTTGCATCACTTGCATATGGTATAAACACAAGTGCTGCATCATGCGACGTCTGCTTCTAAACCACTGTACCGATTTCAACTAAATTTGGCTCATATATTCCTTCGATGAGGTAACAATTGATGTAGGGGTAAGAATTGCTTACGACGTATAGTTCAGGAGATATGACGTCATAAACACTTGTATGGTTGAAAACCTGTAGCATCATGCTAAATGCGAATAAGGACACTTTATTCATCCTAAAATCTGCATGACACTTTGGACACTTGACATTCAAAACAACAGGAAGGTCACTGTCACATAAAAGTTTGGATGGTGCATGACGGAGGATACTTTACATATGGCGTTCGAAAGCTTCTACAGTTGCATTTCGATCCTGATAAAAAATTTTTAAATATGATTTAACTTTGCAGTTTATCAGTGCAGTATTAATATATTCCGATTTCAATTTCATTTCAGTTAATTAAGGTGACTATACAGCAAATTTTCAGATTACGGTGAAGTTTCGAAAGAAATAAAATTTCTGAAAAGTTTAGCAGCTCCCTCTGGAAGTTATGATACGTTTTTCAGGGTGATAACATCAAAGAAACATTTAAACAGAAATATTGTCAAACCATGTGAATTTTACGTAATCAATTTAAAGTAAGAATTTTTTTTTAAATATGCTTCAGTGGAAAGCATACATTATTCGCATTTTTAAATGACGGTTTTTTGGCTGTCAGGTTTCATGCATACCAAGCGTACCGAATCATTGGGGTGAAAAACCAACAGAAGGAATTTGTTGTTACCAACGTATGGTTTTAATGCAGAATTGAAAATAAATACATAAATTTAATATATAAAAATTTCTTTGTTTGTCTTTGTGTTCGTATTTTATGCACGGCCATACCGTACATCCCACTGGGATAAAACTTTGACAAGGCATTGCTTGCACTCGCGAGAAGGTTATAGGCATACTAAAATTGACTTCGTATGGAGAATGGTGGGGGATGCTTTCCAGTTAGTAAATTCGTTAATTCGTTCCTTACGCCTTTTCGCTGAAATGGCTGGTCGGATACGAATGAAACATTGAACAGAGGTAGCTTACACAATGACTAACTCATGGGCTACCTTTCGAAAGCCACCGTACGGTGCGTGGCGGAGGGTACCTTACAATGAGCTAATATTGATAGAAATGTGGAATGAAGATAGCTTACACAACGAACTAATACATGGGCTACCTTTTGTAAGCCTCGGTTGGTGCATGGCGACGGGTACTTTACAAGAAACATTCAAATTGTTTGACTGGTCATCATTAAAGTCAGCACATGAATGTATGTTTTCATGATGAAGGTGTTTCTACTCTGCAAGCCAGTGAATTTAGCATGGTGGAGGGGACTTAAATTCTCAATGACCACCAAGGTCAGTCACTTCATGTAGGCGGACTGGATGTAGAAAATACATGTTTCTCACATGGCCAGTTATAGGTTGCTTGATCATGTGTCGAAGAGTTAAGAAATTTGTTTTTGCTGAAGACGAGAAACAAAAAATACTGTCTACCCTAAAGCATTTTGATAATGAAGTCGTCAAAAATCAAATGAATCTCATTTATACTTCTTCTTTATGTGTCGTTAAATTTCAATAAAAGTATTTATTATCGACTACAAAATGTATATTTATTTCTATTATTCATAATTAAACAATCTCACACTTTAAAAAATTTGAAACGTTATTTGCACAATTATTTCTTCTGCGACAGCTACGCGCCGGGTACCAGCTAGTGATTAATATAAGCAGATCTTTTAGTCAGTGGGTGAAGACTGTAGAGTAACAGATATAAAATTTTTATCTAAAGGACTGAGATACGTAGATCCCGTATGTTAAATGAAACGATTTTTCATATATACGTGCAAAGGTATGGGAATCACACACATTAATGTGGAGGTAACGGGATTCTACAGTTCACAATAAGATAGGAAAAAGCGGAAGTTTCTCCTGAAACGCAGATCCAACCGTTACGAAAGCCTTTTCGCAACCAACCAGCCATCAAATCACAGATGACAGGAAAAATGTCAGGGTGGAGTAGCCGAGCGGTCTAAGGCGCGTTGCTGCGGAGCGCGCGGTTGCTCGCCGTCGGAGGTTTGAGTCCTCCCTGGGGAATGGGTTGTGTGTTGTCCTTAGGTTAGTTGCCCTTAGTTTAAGTAGCTTGTAAGCTACGGACTGATGACCACGCAGTTTGGTCCGATAGATTTCCAAACATTTCAACATTTTGACAGCAAGAAAGATGTCGGATTACATCGTACTAAACGAAGTCTGTAAATAATGTTGTTTACTGCTCTCTTATGTACGCTTACTTTATTGCAAGATTAACTTACTGTTTATTTGCCACCGTCAGCAAAAAAATTTGAAAGGATTACAAATTTGTTTTATTTCTTAAATTTGAATGGCTACGACGAGGGAAAGAGGACAGAGAGAAGAAAGGAGGAGATGAAAGGGACAGATGGGGGAAAGTGTAGAGGGAGGAGGAGAGATTTACATATAGGATTACTGATAGATGGTCAGAATGTGGAAATAAACTGCTTTCCTGAAAGATATACGAGGCGCGTCCAGAAAGTAAGTTCCGTTTCAATTTATCCCCGCTGCAGCGCTGCGACTGCAGTTCCGCACATGCGCTGTAGACGATGTGTATCAAGGAGAAGAACTACGCCATTTGGAGATCGCTGTCAGTTACGTACGCTTTGTATTGCTTTTTTGAAATGTCGGCGTTGATTGAAAATTCCGACGCCTGTAAAATCAGGTCGGTGATTCGGTTTCTGAACGCGAGGAAAGTGAAACCAAGTGAAATTTATCGGCAAATTTGCGATGTTTACGGACCAAATGCGACGAGTGATTCGATGGTGAGAATATGGGTCCTACAGTTCAATGGCGGGCGTAGCGATGTGCACGATGAAGAACGAAGTGGGCGTCCACCTTTCGTTACAGAAGAACTGGTTCACGCGATTGATGACAAGATCCAGGACATCTCAAGTCTTTCCTTGGAGGTCATCACTTCACCAATGACGACGAGCTGAAAGAAACTGTTTCCAACTGGTTGAAGACACAGGCGGCAGATTCCTATGAAGAAGGTATACAAAACCTGGTGCCACGCTATGATAAATGCCTGCAAAATTTCGTGGAAAAGTAGTTTAAGAGTTGTAGAATTTTGTGCAATAAAAATTTCCTCTGTATCTGTGTACAATTTCATTTTATTACCAAACGGAACTTACTTTCTGGACGCGCCTCGTACTTCAGCCTGAGTCGGTGAATTGTCTGATGTTTATGAGAAAACGGACGAGCGATAAATTCAGTCATTTCACTAGATTGCAGTAAATAATTATCTCCTGAGAGAAATAATTTTTTTATAACTTTCCTTTTATTCCACACAGCCTTAACAACACAAAACAGGAAATAATTTGCTGTATTTTCCCGGTGAGTCTGTTTTCACACGAATTACATCCATTTACTCCTCCATTAATTTCATATAAGACATCTACAATGCAGCGTAGCGGAATTTAGCTCGTTATGTTTACGCACAGTATCCATTCCGCCACAGTGGATCGCCAAACGGACTCGTTACGCGGGTTGCCTACCGTGTCACGACAAGGCGTCAGTCAGTTCCACCGTTCAATCCCAACGCTTCCGTCTCACGCCTTAAAAATTAAAGTTATGCCCCGATAGCTCATAAAACGGTCATAAAACCATGGAGATTGCATTCCCGACAGTAAAGTTTCAGTTTTTACGCCTCTCAATAATCTTACTGTACGCGACGGTTTATCGAAATTTATTGCTCGGCCCGAGAGCAGCAGTTGAGAGGAAAGCCTGTAGATATTTCGCTTTATTGCGTCTCCACATTTGCCTCTCTGAAGCACTCCTTTCATACTTTGGCCCCTTATTACGCCTAGGTCAAAACGTAATTGCACTATTATCCTGTGATTCTAAATGAGATTACTCCGTTGTTTCGTCAGCTTATCTCCCTAAACTTTTCCTGCTTACGTGCTTCTTTCCTAGCCAGTTACAAGTATGGTTCACTGTGTTATTTTCTTAGCTAAGTTTTGTTATTTTTTATTATAATCCAATATATCAAATATAGCAGTGTAGTACGTAGTCCGAAATTGTGTTGAAACAGTTTTATCTCATAGACAACAACTGTATGCTGCAAACTGATTTCTAAAGGTGGTCAAAGTATATATTTATTGAGTCAGAGGTTCGAGTTCCGGTTCCGACACACAATTTTAATCTGCCAGGAAGTTCCATATCAGCGCACACACCGCTGCAGAGTGAAAATTTCATTATATATATATATATATATATATATATATATATATATATATATGGGACTTAACTACGTGGTCATCAGTCCCTAAACTTACAAATTACTTACGAACTAGGACGGCACAAATATCCATCCCCGAGGGGGGATTCGAACCCCCGACCGTAGTGGCCGTGCTGACCGTGACTGGAGCGCCTCAGTCACCTCGGCCACCGCGGCCGGCTATATATTTATTCTCTCCCCTAGAGAAGGTGAGTATGTGATTACTTGTGATATTATTGCAATGACTTTAAGTGAATACCTGTAATTTGTAAAGTAGTAATTTTATGGACATTGTATATTTCTTGTACGTCTGGTCGTGGTAATTCATTGCATTTCTCAGGGTAGGGTACTAACTACTCACTGCTATCGGACAATATAATTCGTCACAGTGAATGCCCACGTAATTAAATTTGTTGCTAAAATAGGTGCTGGGCTTCAAACGTGAAGAAAACTGAAAACATGTCAACGTTTTTGGTCCCTCTACCACGAATGCATAATCAAATCTGTAACCCTTTTATGCTCTCAGTAACGCTGGACAGCTAATAACGTTCAAGTATGTTGTTGTTGTTGTTTTTTTTTATATATATATAAACATACCTTCACAAAACCATAACTGATGACGGAAATCATCCCCTGAATATCTTGATTGAGTGACACGCGGCATGGATGATATTATACGACGATGCAATATTTTTAGAATACTATCTATTGAAATACCGGAATCGTGATGCAAATGCCGAACACTTATGGTGGATAACTGCCAGTATAGCTGTTTCATTATCTTCTAATATAACACGTTTGCTTCGTTTTCTTTTGTCACTGGTGTCTTTTAGTGTAGCAGGTATCTTCAGCTTCTCCTGTGTTTTCCAAGAATACACCACTTGCCGGCCGCGGTGGCCGAGGGTACTGAGGCGCTTCAGTTACGGTCTTCACAGCCACTACGGTCGGGGGTTCGAATCCCCCCTCGGGCATGGATATTTGTGCCGTCATAGTTCGTAAGTAGTTCATAAGTAGTTTGTAAGTTTAGGGACTGATGACCCCGTAGTTAAGTCCCATAAGCTATATAAACATTTGAACATTTGAATACACCACTTCGTGCTACGGAGATATAAATTTATTTCCTGTTAAGAGGTAAGTTAATCTACTTAGTGTAACGCGCTGTTATATGTTTTCTAGTAAAGGGTGACTGGATTCGCTGCCAAAAATGCAATGTTTGGTACCACGAACTACGCGTTCCTGCCGCGGTGGAGTAGCCGAGTGGTCTAAAGCGTTTCGCTGCGGAGCGCGCGGTTGCTCGCCGTGGTGGTTCGAGTCCTCCCTGGGGCATGGGTGTGTGTGTTTGTCCGTAGGTTAGTTTACCTAGGTTTAAGTAGTTTGTAAGCTACGGACTGATGACCACGCAGTTTGGTCCGATAGATTTACAGTCACATGAATATGCGTTGGTGACCGAGGGAAAAAGTGCCCTTTATGCGGAAGATGCCAGTGATCAAAATTTTACCAGGAAGTTATCAAAATTTTACCTAGTGTGGTACATTTTCGATCGATTTTTCTCAATTCTGTAACCTTTTTTGTATTTATATCAAGATTTGTAATTGTATCTATGTGTTACATATCAATTACACATCCAAGAACAAGTACCGTAGTTAAAAAAAAAATTCTCGATATATTTCCAATTACATTAACGTTTGTCCGAAATGGTCGAAATTGGGTGACGTCTAATGGGATATCTTGCCACTACACCGTACAAGAACGAACGGCATTGTTCCTACACTCTCCATGCACCATGAGCATGTCGGCTTTTTCTGCATTGGTAAAACCCATCATACACTCACGACCTATCGCTTGGACTGTTACACGCTGACAAGTGAGCCGCAGAACACACAAGCATGCTGTAAGCAAACATAACATCATCGTACCTACCAACTATGCGGGTTGACTAGCACAAGCAAATGTCGGTGCGGGAACGTTTCAAAAGACGATATCTCGTAAAACGACTTCCACTAGAACCCTGCAACAAACACTACTGATATTCTAATGCACCCTACTTTTAGTTTCTTAATGTCTAAAGACATTGTTCCATTAAAAAACTGTATGTTTGCATAAAAAATACACTTTCTAAGTAATATTACGATTTGTTTGTGGACTAAAAATTCGAGCCCCCTGACTACCAATCTATTCTGTGAAAACCGCAAATCAATCGCACTTTCCGTTTCGGCAATATTGGCGGTGCAAGTGTTAGGTGATTCACCCTGTATATAAACTTGCCTTGACTTTTGCCCCAACCCTCGTACAATACCCTATTCGTAGTTTTCGAAATATTTCAATGTTTTCAGTTAAAATTATCACCCTGTGTATAGTACGGTACGTATCTGCCAACCTTCAAAACATAAAACAACAGGAGATCCAGTGTAAAAATCGGGAGAATCTTCAAAATATTAGGACATATGTTCTGTCAATAACTGCGGCGCACTTTACTATAAACCTTAAGATAACTGATTTAATCTTTTCCTGTCATAGCACAACGCTACATAATATCTACAAAAAACACTTGCATTAACCCAAAGTTGAATACAGTTCAGGGAAAGTGGTTGATTTTTTCATTAAAATAAAAATGTTCACAGCTGTATTTTTGTGCTATACTGCTACCTGGGAACATTTTATGGAACAAGTGACCCACATGATCATCACATTTACTTGGTAAACCGTACTCTAAAACAAGCAATGTAAATAAGCACTCTGCATGTATCACTTTTCTCGGTAATTTCATCTTTTTATTGTTACTCACACACTTTTCATTTTCTATGCATGTATTCCGGTTCATCACTTTTTCCACCATGTGATGTGAAAATGATACATCGACAAAGAATGCAAAATACAAATAATGTTCCGAAACTGCTCAAAAAAGGAAGTACATTTTTTGCCGAAGAAATACCACAGAAATGAAATCCCGTAGTCACATAAAATAGCTGTTTACACGAAAGTTGCCTCTCTGCAATTCGCGTATGAAACTGATGTACCTAACTATCCACTCAAAAGGTTTCCATCGATTAGAAAAGCACTGAAGTCATTTCACTTACTTAAAATTACAAAACATCATATTCAAAAAGAGCGCCACATGGAAACACCACACGTGTGTTTGCAAACACGTGGAAAGAGCAGAAGTAATCTATATACAAGTCATGCGCAACTCCTAATAGCTACGAATTTCGCCGGACGCGTTGGCCGAGGGGACTGCGGCGCGTCAGTCACGGTTTGCAGGGCCACAACGGTCGGAGGTTCGAATCCCCCCTCGGGCATGTATATTTGTGTCGTCCTTAGTGTTAGCTAGTTAATAAGTAGTTTATAAGTTTAGTTAAGTCCCAAAAGCTATACAAACATTTGATTCTTTACGAATTTCGATACGTATTTAAACTGATAAATGAACAAAGGACTTTTGACCATTGATCAATAAACGAATTTTGGGTTTCAGGATATAAGCTAAAAATGGGAAGAAATAATGGCAAAATGAGGAGACGGGAGAGTTGGCAGGTACGAATACGCTATGAGAACGCAATGATAAACCACCTATGGCGAACCGCCGGAAATATGCAGCATATCAAGCGGTCACTGTACTAGCAACAAGAATTAACTTTTAATGCACAGTAGTCACAACGCTTTTTTTTAATCCACTTGCGTAAACAGTTTAAGTAAAAATATATTCGAGATATAAATGGAAGTATGAATGACTTTTGCCTCCTCAGCCTAGTCGTGAGTTCTTTGTTGTTCTTATTTAAAAAAATGTCATCGGTGCGCTACAAATTATTAACATCAGTTTAAAATTACCCACAGGAATTTGACATCATCGACAACAGCGTAACATTATGAACAGCAGTTTAAAATTATTAGTATTTGTTTAATGTAGATCGACAAGTTCGGCTAGTGTTTAATACTGTGTGTTTACCAGGCGCCCTTGCTCGTGTGTAAAATTCTTCGTGTTGTGTTTTCGGCGGCACCAGTTTTTGTTGTGACGAGCGTGAGACACGAGACGTCACCTGCAGCTACATGAGCGACGCGAACACGCAGCAATTAAACAAATGACAGCGCACAATAAAACTAAAAGGTTTTTTCTTCCGCAGTCGATGGTATCCACCAACCAGCGGCGTACCGCAGTCACATCGAAGAAAGGACGATCGCGGCATAACACTAATTAACAAAATGTAAACCGGACTTTGTTTTGTCACGCCGTATATCTCTAAAAGTTGGAGAGTGCAGTTTACTTTGGAAAAAAATTTAAGTGTATTGCACTTTAGCGAAACAGTTCGATATTCGATTAAGGAGATTGGTGTATCGATTCAGTTTCCACACTTTTTGTACGAGAGAGGTGGGGGAGGAGATACGTGGCTGGAGAAGATGTAGGGAGGCAAAGTGGTATGGGGGTTGTACGTCACATCCAGGAAACATCAATTATTTTGCAATTTGAGCATTTTCCTTGCGATATTATGATCGTCACTTTATACAGCACGTGATTTTATTTACCAGTCATCATACGTTTTCAAGCACATCTCGGCATAAATCTGGTAAGAGCCTCAGATGAAGTCGAGTCACACAATATTAGCGAAATTAAAATTTCAATTTTTCAGTAAAAAAAATAGTGACAGTTAAAAAGGAAAAAATTCGAACCAAGTTCCTTTTCAATGTGTTTCTAAATGTACTCACCACTATAAGTTGAGAACCGTTCATCCGATTGCGATAAAATTTTGATCATTTGACGTTCAACGAACGATTAACTTTCTTATGAACTAAAAATTTGGGAAAGTTACCCAGAAAATTTGAAAATTCGCGAGAAACTGAAAGAGCTTTTTTTTCAATGGGGTATCAATACCATTCATCTGATTGCGATAAATTTTTGCACATTCGACGTTCAAAGCGAGAGAAAGGTTTGAATGAAGTAAAAGTTTGGAATAGTTGTCCAGAAAATAGGAAAATTTGTAGACAACTGAAAGAGTTCTTTTCTTTGGAATATCAATATCATTCGTACGATTACGATAAAATTTTGCATATTTTACGTTCAGAGCAAGAGCACATATGTATTAGCAATTGCCAAGCATTGCCTGGTGGACTAGATGACCCGGTGAACTTCATATTACTTACCTCTTAACATAAACCATATTAATTTAAATCATATGTATTTTAGACCCAGTAGCTTTATAAAGGCATCATCAGATAGTGTAAGTATGGGCTCGATAGTGGGCGGAAAGAGTGGATAATCACGCACACATGTCCCGGATAATGTTCATGTCACATTTGTGGAAGTTTAGGGACGGTTTAAACGGTGATAAAATTAGGAAAAATTTGCGAGGAAAATTTAGATTTAAAACATGTAAAATAATGAAAGATACTTCTGTTGCTCTGCCGTTCTATCCACTTTTTACAAAAGGGGCAATGTATTTTTAAAAGTTGATTATAGCTTCTGAAAAATAGTTAAGAAGCCAAAGATTAAATAGCTTATCCAGAGAGTAATTGTTCGATTTTCGATGTAGATACTTCTAATCAGAAAATATCTTGAATTACACACTTTCTAAAGTGCTCAAACTATCTCCACACCAGATTTTATCCCAATAGATGCAGTGGTTTATGTAATGATATATAACTATATTGGTTCAGCCGTTGTCGAGTTTTAGCAAGACTAATGAACAGTAATTCATTTTTATCTTTAACAGTTCATATACGGGTTTAAATCGTGGAAAGTATATTTCTGAACACACCCAACACAACAACCAAGTCATTATTTTACATGTTTTAGATCTAAATTTTTCCGTATTTTATAACCGTTTAAACCTTCCCTGAACTTCCAAGAATGTGACAAAAACATTATCCTGGACATGTGTGCCTGATGTGCCCACTCTATCCGCTCACTATCGAGTTGATACTTAGACTATCTGATGATGCCTTTATAAAGCTACTGGGTTAAAAACACATATGATTTAAAGTAATATGGTTTATATTAAGAGGTAAGTGATATGAAGTTCACCGGGTCACCTAGTATTCTGAAAGCGATAAATGGCTACTCACCACACTGAAGTCACGATGATTCGCAAGCAGGCACATCTCAATATGCTTCACTCTAATTCGGCTTTTAGTTAAACGAGCCTTCTTCAGACAAACACTCGCTCAGTCATACTCATATATACATGACTAATGCCTCCAGCAGTCTCCGCATAGTGAATGGAGACGGTATATACATGTGTGTGTGTGTGTGTGTGTGTGTGTGTGTGTGTGAGTAAGATTCTCTGATAAAAACAAATATTCCTATGTATTCTGAGCTGAAATGCCTTACAACATTTCATTGTTTATTTCAAGTTATCGGTAGTTATTTCACCATTCGGAATAGCAAACCCCCTCCAATCTTTTGTCCCCCTGTAAGCGTCTTCCTTTATGTTAACTTCTGCGATCCAAATCCTTTTGATACTGCTTACTGAACTTATCTGTTGGTCATCCTGTACAGATTGTATCCGCCAAACATCCATACAGCCACAATTTTAGCCCCCCCCCACCCCAATTCTGTTTAGTAACCTTCTCACTAGTTGCCTGACACATACAGCTAACCTACAGCATTCTTCTGAAGCATTTCAAAAGTTTTTTTTTCTGATCTGTTTATCTACTATGCCTCAATAGCATACTAGGTTATGTTCCAGACAAATACCTACAAAAAAAGACTTTCTAACATTTAAATCTGGATTTTATCTCAACAAATTTCCTTTCTTAAGATATACTTCTCTTGCCATTGCCAGTCTACAACTAACATCCTCTCTACCACGGCTAAAAAACAAAGCTCAGTTATCAGCAGCTCTTGCATTTGTACATCCATAATAACCGAATTTTGTGGAAACCGGGAATCAAATAAAAATAATTTTAAGCGATCTTAGCACTCCAGATTTCTTAGAAAGTTTTAAAAGTTGAGTTATTCCCACACAGTTGACACAATCTGAAGTTTCCAGAGATGTGGTGGATGGACACACAGATTGTCCGGTTCAATTTCCAATCGAATCGGAGATTTTCTCCGCTCGAAGGCTGGTTGTTGTGTCGTCCCCATCGTCACTGACACGAAAGTCGCCGAAGGGGCGTTACCTAAAAGGAGTAGCCCCAGGAAGGCCGAACCCGAACCCATTTGGGAATTAACTGCCAGAAATGCCACACGATCGTCACCAATACCATCCCAAGTGTAAAAGAAGTCGAAGACTTTTCAAAAGTTGCATAACTTAATTTAATTAACGAAAAGTATCAATATTCAAAATAGTTTTTGCTCGCTGCACACCACTACATACGTGAAGCCCAATAATAAATCCACACAAGAAAAATCAGGCCAACGTGTTCAGTTCAAAACTGTAACTGGACTGGTGTGACAATTCTGACGTCACGTTGAAAGTAGCCTGTTATTAAAATAAGCAAGATCCACAAAACGAAGTTAAAATGCTCACTGGTGCTCTAAATTACTTTACAAGTGGCCACAGTAACTGTGCAACGGAAATTGATCTAACTGCCGGCCGCGGTGGCCGAGGGGACTAAGGCGCTCCTGTCACGGTCTGCACGGCCACTGCGGTCGGGGGTTCGAATCCCCCCTCGGGCATGGATATTTGTGCCGTCTTAGTTCGTAAGTAGTTCATAAGTATTTTTTTAGTATAGGTACTGATGACCCCGTAGTTAAATCCCATAGACTATACAAACATTTGAACAAATTTATCTAACTGCTCACTCCTTACAGGAGCAGCCTACGTTTTAACAAACTCAAAATCAAAGTTAAAAATAAATGAATAGATAACTAAACATGGGACGAGGAGCATGAAATCATAAAGCAGAGGTTTAATACTTTAAAATCATAATCTATTCCGTAAAATAACAAGCAAATGGATGTGGGGGGCCCAAATTAAGGACACCCCAAGTACAAAAGTGAATTAAATCATATAATTACTGCTCATATTAAAATTGTTTCTGCCCTCTATGAATATAGAGGTAACGAAGGAAGAATTTTTCAGATACACATTGGGTAGCTGAAAGCACATTCATTCATTCACAGACACGCGCATAAAGCTAGGCAGTACAGTACAAAGGTCGAACACATGAAACCAGTGGTGAAATGAAGCGTTGGCGGCATCTTGACGAGATGGTGGGTGTCTTGATCACAAATTTTAAATTATACAGTGCACTAATCGAACTCATGCGTGGGAAGGCAGTGGCATACTATTCTTGTGTACCACATGGTATGTGACCACAGTGAATTACATAGAATTTAGAAAGGAAATTATTTCAGAATAAGCTAATAGAGCAAACGCGAGAATTCGTATAGAAGAAAGTTAGTACTAATCAAACCATTGCTGAAGGTCGAAGTAACGACCGTTACGAAAGCACGTGGTGCAATCGGTCATACAAGACAGGAAAGACGAAATCAAATCGAAAATCTCAGAAATATTTAGCATTCTCACGGATACAGACGCGACATGAAAAGTTAGTTAAAACAGCAAGGAAATATTAAGTTTACACAAAGGCTGAAGGCCACACATGTGTATTCTAACTTGAGTAAAACTGGACACACAATCGTCACTGGAATGTAAATTTAAATAATAAATTTGCACTGAATTTACTCGAGTTCTGTAAATTAAGAAACACTTCGCCTCGCATAGCAAAAGAATTACTGAAAACCCAAAACTGCCTGATCACAAGGAAATTAAAGTCCTAACATCATGCCTTCCCCTCAGCATGATTCGGCGGAGTACTTACTTCCACAGTCGTCGGAGCCATTCACCGGATGCAGAGCTTTCTAAAAGCAACGCAGAGTGCTTTAAGAGCTTACTGTCTACCAACCCTCGCTATCTGAAGAAGCTGATGCCCTCTACTAGAGCTCCAGAGAGGTCTGTTTTTTTTTTTTTTTTTTTCAGCTCTTTCGTCCAAAATTAGGTTGGTACGACACTGAAAACACGCCCACATCGCCATCTTGCCAAGTAAGCTGGTCTCTGGCCATCCAGCAGACGCTAGCGCAGACGACAAACGAAGCCATGCGTTCTTAACTACAGCAAAACGAGGCCTAAAACGGGAGGCGGCGACTGTAAGCCATAGCGCGGCAGTCAGTCATTACTGAGAGCTCACATTCACAGCAACACACAAGTTCAATCACACGGGTGGAAACACGTATAAATGGAGGGCAAGCATATATAAACATGCGGCATTGATCGTTAATAAAAAGAATAAAATAATTAACACACAAATAGATAGCATTAATGTCGCAGGAACACTTGAGGTTAAGGAATCAATCAAAATTGAACACTGCTACATATTCAGTGAGCGTGTTTCAACGTGATCCACAGCAGAGGGAAAAAAGCTGTGCTTCGCTGTTGTTGTTGTTGTTGTTATTGGGGCTTTAGGGCGCTAAACATCGTGGTCATCAGCGCCCCTGTGCTTCGCGTTAACAGCTACCTAGTGTTTCGAACATATACGCAACAAACATTGTAGAGGCTGAGATTGCGAGAGACCTAGGGATAGAATTACGCGTATATTTGTAGCGATAGACGACTCTAGCAAGGCAGAGGGAGAGGGAAATGCCTTGATGTACAGTGATATTGTACTGCTGCGATAGCATGGCAATACAATCAAATTCTTAATTACGATTGTTTAAGAAAGGTGTAGCCTACTTTCAACATTCATTTGTCGGGCACTCCGTTGCTGCACCTTGCGTAAGTGGTGCAACCACGTTTAGAGGCCTAATTTAATATGATTTTTTTTTTTCTATTTTTCAGAGCATTTTGGCCCACTTTAGGTTACGGTAGTAACACTAAAAGTGGGCCTTTGCGATCTTCTTTTGACAACTCAAAATTTAAATGAAAATAACGGCTTAACCATTCATCTGACACGAAAATTGAATAACCGAATTTCTGGAGGAGAAAATTCTTTATAACTTTGTTCCCTTTGTTTTTCATATCTCGTATTGTTTGAGAGATATTTCCAAAAATAACGGAGTCTTAACACCGTCCATTTAATTAACGAGAACCAGCCGATCGCAGATGTCACGTGACATTCCTCGCCCAGACCTCTCTCTGGCATACGCCATCTTGCGTTGCGTATTTGATGATCTTCTTATTGTAACTTCCACGTTGTCATTTCAAAGCAATGGCAAACTGAAGAATTAAAAAAAACTCGACGTTCTTCGTACGATAAATGATAATCTAGTGTCTACAAAAGCCTTATTAGCATCAGTTAACAACAGCCATCAATAGTATGAGATTAAAGAACACTACTCGTAACTGTTAGCTGTAGCGTAGTGGGCAATGCGTTGGAGTGTGACGTAGGATGTCAGTGGTTCTTCACTGCCTAATTTTTTTCCCCTAAAAGTGTTTCAGACACTCTTATTAATTAATTTTTTATTATTTAGATCATTATTTTGGCCAAAATGTTTGCAAAAACGTATAAAACAAAAAATAGAAAGTGGGCCGTAAAACAAGTCAGTGCGATTTTTTTCTGTTTTTCAGAGCATTTTTTTAATTATTGCCTTTTTGAGCACTTCCTCTACTCGCAGACGTATTTATCCTTATACACAATGAAAGCTGTGCGTGTGTTGTGGATGTTGAACCTATCATTAAATCAAACAGCAAATTGTTCATTAACGCAGCAATTTTGCTTTAATTATGGCCCTGATATTGATGTATATACTATTAAATAAGAAACAGTCCATTAAACTGATTATGTGCGCAACGGATGTTTTAAACAAAGAACAACTGTGACAAGTCACCATTTGAAACAGACACTGACTATACTCAAAAATTTTGACTGCGAGAAAGATATTAAAAAAAAACAACCACAAATCTCTTTCTTAATGCTTGACTGTGAGAATTTTATGCAGATCAGTTTCTAATTATTGAAATTTAGTATCATAGTCAATTAACTATCATTTACTATGGCACCAATAATGAAATCTGTTCAACAATATTATTCAAATCAATACTGCACTTTAAATCCACTAATAACTAATTATTAAATGAAGGAAGTAGGTTAATTTTCTAACTACGTAAATGAAACAGGAAAGAAAGGTCAAGTTACTTATTATTAATAATCAGCAATACATTACCTACATAATACAACTTCTGACTTGCTGGCAAAGCAGCCTCTGCTCTACATCGGAGCCATACACACAACTCAACCGCTCTCTAAGCGAGCTGAACCACAAGTGCTACTCTCTCTCAGTGCGAGCTACAATGCTATGCAATACATGATCTTTGCCAAAGATGAAACTTCACAAAGGACACATATCGATACATACAGTAGAAGCGATATTATACATTTTCTTGTAAGCCAGTTACTCGATACAAAACAGGAGGCACAATATTAGACATTTTCTTACAAAAATAATTTTTATGGACACGTTTCAACAAGACTAGCAAACATCAATCCCGGTCAGTACACACTGCTCACGGTCCGAAATTAGCGACCGGTCAGTACGGGTCGTGGGAAGTTGCCGCCAGTAATGACGTAGCCTGGGAGGAATTCGCTGGACCTGTGGGTCAAGTTCTGCGGAGCACGTGGCGTGACCTTCGGCCGCCTCTCGAGTTGTGTCAAAGGACCGCGACCAGCACGTGCAACTCCCCAGTCTATGGGCTGCCCGCAAGTTCCGAAATAGCCGCTCGTCAAAGGGCGTCCCAGCCACTCGGGACCAACTAGCCACGGTGTTCGGCAGCCCGAGGCAAATGCACGGCCACAGACCAAAACACTGACGTCACACCAGCTACCGCCAAAGTTGAGTTTGTTTATGTTTTAGGAGGCGATCCAATTATGATATTGCAGAAACACCTGTGTGAGGCTCGTATTCACATACCTCTGAGTCTAAATTTTAATTTATGTAAATAAAATTAATATTTTTAAACGTTATATTTACTACCTGCAGTGAATACATGCAGTTGGCAGCGCTGTTATAGATTCCCCTGAAGGTCTTACTGCCAATACAGTATTAACCTATATTTAATTAAAGGGAATCATACAAAGGTTGACTTTTTATTTTAGTATACATCGTTTCCTGTTTATTTTTGTAATATTGTAGCACACTGGTCAAATTTTGTACGAGCCGCCACTGATCAAAGTATACTGGAGGAAACAGAAAGAAGAACAAAAGAGGAAACAATGAAATTGGCGCTTGGT
Organism: Locusta migratoria; assembly: GCA_026315105.1. Taxonomy (NCBI): domain Eukaryota; kingdom Metazoa; phylum Arthropoda; class Insecta; order Orthoptera; family Acrididae; genus Locusta; species Locusta migratoria. Next base: position 213,751,783 of record CM048744.1, on the reverse strand, counting down.
CCTCAGATGACCAGAAGCAAAAGAGAAAAATAGGAGGAAACGATGAAAAGCCTAAATACCTAACGCAAGGCAGTGAAGCTTCTCAATTATCCAGCAACTTTGGCGGTAGAAAGATATAAAAAAAGCCAAGATCGCTTATCATCAATTTTTATTTAAGACGACCGGTTTCGCTGATATATGTCAGCATCATCTGGTCCAATAAAATCATTTTACAAAATGTTCAAATGTTCGTATAGTCTATGGGACTTAACTACGGGGTTATCAGTCCCTAAACTTACAAACTACTTATGAACTACTTACGAACTAGGACGGCACAAATATCCATGCCCGAGGGGGGATTCGAACCCCCGACCGTAGTGGCCGTGCAGACCGTGACTGGAGCGCCTTAGTCTCCTCGGCCACCGCGGCCGGCCATCATTTTACAAGGCCATAATCTTGTAATGTCAATCAGTTGCTATATAACATAATTTACAGTGAATGCTTTGGTGAGGCTAGTGTCAACAGCCGTAATCAATTTCATAAAATGCATTTTTTTAAAAAACCACCAGCTGTTCATTAAATATCTTATACATCTACCAGTTTCGGTCATAGACCATCTTCATGGATAAAAAGTTGTTAAAACAGAATGGTAAAATGCATCAAATAAAATACATCCAACTGAGATAAACAGGAGTCAGTAAAACTAAAAGTGTAAAAAAATTACTGTGGTCATCTTAGATAAAATCTATCAGTCAAACATGACCTCACCTTTTATGTCATGTTTGACTGATAGATTTTATCTAAGATGACCACAGTAATTTTTTACACTTTTAGTTATACTGACTCCTGTTTATCTCAGTTGGATGTATTTTATTTGATGCATTTTACCATTCTGTTTTAACACCTTTTTATCCATGAAGATGGTCTATGACCGAAACTGGTAGATGTATAAGGTTTTTAATAAACAGCTGATGGTTTTTGAAAAAATGCATTTTATAATATACAGTGCATAGGTGCAGTATGTCATTATAATAAAACATAATAATCACAGTGAGTGACAATAGTGAGTTTGCTATGGCTATGGCCTTGTAAAACGATTTTATTGGACCAGATGATGCTGACATAGATCAGCAAAACAGGTCGTCTTAAATAAAAATTGATGATCAACGATCTTGGCTTTTTTATATCTTTCTGCCGCCAAAGTTGCTGGATAACTGGCAAGCTGCACTGCTTTGCGTTAGGTATTTAGGCTTTTCATCGTTTCCTCCTATTTTTCTCTTTCCGTTCTGGTCATCTGAGGACCAAGCGCCAATTTCATTGTTTCCTCTTTCGTTCTTCTTCCTGTTTCCTCCAGTATACTTTGATCAGTGGCGGCTTGTACAAAATTTGACCAGTGTGCTACAATATTACAAAAATAAACAGGAAACAAAATATACTAAAATAAAAAGTCAACCTTTGTATGATTGCCTTTAATTAAATATCAATTAATACTGTATCGGCAGTAAGACCTTCAGGGGAATCTATAACAGCGCTGCCAACTGCATGTATTCACTACAGGTAGTAAATATAACGTTTAAAAATATTAATTTTATTTACAGAAATGACAAATTTAGATTCAGAGGCATTTGAATACGAGCATCACACGGGTAGGTTTGAGAGAGAACGCGCAAGACGCCTGAGCCAGCGCGCTATTTGACTCTATAAGCCGCAATATTCGTCATATACTATTCTTCCGCAGCCGTTACACGCAGCGCGAAGTGAAATACTGATCTGGTGCTGCAGTCGGTCTCAGCACACACGAGTCGCCAGGCCTGACGTCACGTCTGCGCATGCGCACTAGCGAACAGACGACTGCGCTGCCTCTCTGCGCACGTACCAGCGCGGCTGAATCCCACATCAGCACACGGAACTGCTTCCTGCTATCTCGGCGAGAGCCCTCCAAAATGCGTTTTCATCGTTATTACTAGCATTCTAATACGCATTGGAAAGGAATTGGCATAATTTTATTGTGATATCTGGCTCGTATTCCAAGAGAAAGGATGTAATTTTATAGCGATTCCTCGCTTGCATTCGAAGGGAAATGGCATAATTTTAGAAATATATTTACAGTGTGCTGCATTACATTAGGACATTATCACCAGATGCCACTGACTTTGCTACGAGGGTGTTTCGGAAAGTAAATATACACAGTACGCCAGAGGAACAGAAGAGTTTTGGCGAGCAAGTTGGCAACACTGGTGTCAACCTTGAACCGTTAGCTTTCTCCTCGCGGTCGTTCGGCAGTTGAACGTTGCCTCTGGTTCGAGTAGGATGTGTTTAATATGGCTGCGTCGATTCAGAATCCCGCCAAATGCGAAGTGCGCTCCATCATACGTTTTCTTCATGTTCAAATGTTCAAATGTTTGTAGAGTCTATGGGACTTAACTATGGGGTCATCAGTCCCTAAACTTACAAACTACTTATGAACTACTTACAACTAACGACGGCACAAATATCCATACCTGAGGGGGGATTCGAACCCCCGACCGTAGTGGCCGTGCAGACCGTGACTGGAGCCACCGCGGCCGGCGTTTTCTTCATGCAAAAGGTCAGCGACCAGCACATATTGACAAGGATATTGTTTCTGATTGTGGAAATTTTATGAATCGGCAAACTGTAACAAATGGTGTTATTTCTCTGAAGGTGTTCATGACGAAAAAAGACCAGGTCGGCCATCTGTAATCTGTGATGCCTTTCTTCGGAGAACGGAGGAAGCAATTCGTGCGAATAGACGTCTCAAATGTTCAAATGTTCAAATGTTTGTAAAGCTTATGGGACTTAACTACGGGGTCATCAGTCCCTAAACTTACAAACTACTTATGAACTACTTACAACTAACGACGGCACAAATATCCATACCTGAGGGGGGATTCGAACCCCCGACCGTAGTGGCCGTGCAGACCGTGACTGGAGCCACCGCGGCCGGCGTTTTCTTCATGCAAAAGGTCAGCGACCAGCACATATTGACAAGGATATTGTTTCTGATTGTGGAAATTTTATGAATCGGCAAACTGTAACAAATGGTGTTATTTCTCTGAAGGTGTTCATGACGAAAAAAGACCAGGTCGGCCATCTGTAATCTGTGATGCCTTTCTTCGGAGAACGGAGGAAGCAATTCGTGCGAATAGACGTCTCAAATGTTCAAATGTTCAAATGTTTGTAAAGCTTATGGGACTTAACTACGGGGTCATCAGTCCCTAAACTTACAAACTACTTATGAACTACTTACGAACTAGGACGGCACAAATATCCATGCCCGAGGGGGGGATTCGAACCCCCGACCGTAGTGGCCGTGCAGACTGTGACTGAAGCGCCTCAGTCTCCTCGGCCACCGCGGCCGGCTAGACGTCTCAAATTAAAAGAATTGCATCAGATCATACCGGACGTGTCAACGGCAACTCTTTATGACGTTGTGACTGTCAAGTTAAGGGTACAGGAAATTGTGTGTTCAAAAAATGTTAACGGAAGAACACAAAAAAAAGGATGGGCTTTGCGCTCGACTTCCTCACACGCCATGCAGAAGCAGGTGATGAGTTCCTTGATCACATTGTGACAGGTGACGAGACGTGGGTTTATCACCATAAAGCTGAATCCAAGCAACAATAAATGCAATGGCGACATTGGAATTCAGCAAAAGCCAAGAAATGCAAAACGTCGATCTAAGCGAAGAAAATCATGGCTTCTGTTTTTGGGACAGACAAGGCATTCTTCTGTTGGAATTTATGCCTCCTGGAACGACAATTAATGCTGCTGAATATTGCCAGACTTTGAAACGTCTTCGAAGGGCAATTTCAAACAAACGCAGGGGAATCCTGATAAATGGAGTCCGCTTGCTTCATGACAACGCTCGGCCTCACACAGCGCTCGTAACCAAAGCACTGCTCAAAAAATTCAAATGGAATGTATTGGACCATCCGCCGTACAGCCCGTACCCTGCGCCCACCGACTTAAATGTCTTCCGTTACCTGAAGTTACATATTGATGGAAAATCATTCCACGACGATGAAGAGATCAAAGACGAAGTTGAAATGTGGTTCCGACAATGGACGGCAACCTTCTATGACTATGGGATACAATAGCTTGTGTACCGACTTAATAAATGCTTGAATAATGGGGATGATTATGTCGAGAAATAACAAATAATCCAGTTAATAAGATGTAACTGAAGTTTTTTAAATAAATGTTCTATTTAAGGAATGCGAGTCATTGTGTCTTTACTTTTCGAAATGCCCTCGTATTTTCACTATGTATCAGTTTTGTCTCTTATGACAATTCTGACCACGACTTCTTCTCCCTTCTTAATTTGATTATTTCGATTTTTAACGCCTTACGCCCTATTCTCAAGGTGATAAGCAAATCGCGTCTCCAGCCACCTGACAACCAGGAGACTGAGAGACTGAACGACTCGAGCAGTCCATCACGTTCACACGGGTACGACTCTGGTCTCCCATACTGCCGAGTCGCTTGCGATGTGAAATGCAATTAAAGTCAATTCCATTGGATGAGGGTGACATAAGCACCATGTTTTGTGTACCTTGCTGCCTTCAGTACATTATCTAGTGACTCTTATCAGTGTCGATGGTATTATAATATGATTGTTCTTACCGCCAGAACATGCAGATGGGCCCGAAAATGTGCGCTTGCGAAATTTTAATATCTAGCTCAATATGAATAATATTAAAACGAAAAACGTTTGGTATATGCCTTAGATAACTGACATACAAATAATTCACCAAGTTCAAATTCAAACACTTATTAAGCTTATGGGACTTAACTGCGGGGTCATCAGTCCGTAAACTTACAAACTACTTTTAAACAACCTGATACTAAATACAACACAAATATCTATGCCCGAGGGAGGATTCGAAACCCCGACGGGGAACGACCTCTCATATCGCAGCACAGCGCCTCAATGCGCTCGGCCACTCCGCTGCGGTCTTCACAAAGCCACTTGTGATTTTGTTGCACTGCAAACAATACGTACTGTTGTGTGATTATTCTAATCAACATCTATCTCCTACTATTATCTATTCCATGCACGCCGCGGTGGAGTAACCGAGCGGTCTAAGGCGCCTCGCTACGGAGCGCACGGTTGCTCGCCGTTGGAGGTTCGAGTCCTCCCTGGGGCATGGGTGTGTGTGTTGTCCTTAGGTTGGTTTATCTTAGTTTAATTAGTTTGTAAGCTACGAACTGGTGAGCACACAATTTGGTCCGATAGATTTACAAACATTTGAACATTTGAATTCCATGCACCCACGTTTATTCGTTTTAAATCGTACAAGTATTGTCATAGCAATTTAAAATTCACAAGCACAAATTTGTAGGTTGATCAGTATGGGACTAGGAATTCGTCATGAATTAGAATAAATTATACTTTTAGTCCATTTCAAAAACATATTAAAATATTTTTAAATAAAACAACTATGTTCCACTAGTTCTAGTGCATTTGAAATTTTTAAATAGATTTGAAACCTTAAGATGCGGTCCCGCAGACATGTGGTATCTTTTAGGTTAATTTAAGTTTTCTTCTGTGATTCAATGAATTTATTACCTTCTCCTGTCTACGATATACTTCGTGAAAAGCCCGCGAAGGTAAAAACAAAACATATTCGACCTTGCAATGAATTTATCGTTAAACACTTTCATCGCGAAACATTCGTGACAGGAACGAGGAAAGAGAGAAATAACAGTTTCAACATGTTCTGAGCTATTGAATGTTTCACTTCTATAAATCATCGGGAAACTAACAAATATTTTCTAACTTGAATTTCAAATTAAAAAGTTTTTCGTACTTCGCGTAACGAAATGGTACGAACCCAACCAAGAGACTGGCAGACTCGGCGATCAGCATGTCGAGTCTCGTAGTATCCGAGTCACTTTGACGCCGCTAGTCGAGTGTCAGTAATCCCATTTAACTACATTTCCTGCGTATCTTGGTCGCATGGCGACTAGAGTATCCCCGTGTCAATAGGGAGTTATTCTTAAAAATGTCTCTTTCCGTTGAAACTATTTCAGTTATTTCTTTCCTGTACTTTCCTAAAGCCTTCGGTACACGGAAGCATATATCTCAGCGTGTTCGGTCAACGGACCGACTCTATTCTGTTAAAACCGCACATCAATCACACTTTCCGTTTCCGTTATATTTGTGGTGCAAGTGTTAGGTGATTCGCCCTGTAATATATATGGTGTCCCAGCTATCTTCCTTCTTGGTCACCCAAAATATCTGTGGAACAATAACAGCTATTATAAAATGACTTTCACATTTATCGGTGAATGTAAATATTTTGAAACATTCTAAAACTAAAGCGGATTTTTTAGCACAAATTTACTTGTTTTTAAATAGACACCCTATATTATTTCATCAGCAATATACAGCATGATAAATCACATAAACAACGGCGTTGATAGCATCCCAGCACGCCAATTACAACCCAAGATATTGCGAAACGAAATTGCCGTTTGAAGTACGAGAATCGTGCGGCTAGACATATCCTGAGACTCAGCGAAAACCCCATGCTGCTCAGGCACGTGCGCCAGCCACCCGTTTCGCGTATTTCAAGCGTCAACTTCGCTGCGCAATATTTCAGAATGTAATTGGCGCACTGCGATGAAATCTGCGCCATTTTTATCAGTGATTTTTCATGGTACAGATTTCTGTTGAAATAATACAGGATGTCCCTTTAAAAACATATAAGTGTATGTTAAAAAACTTATCGTGCAATGAAGGCTTTCACGACCGGATGGCATAGTTTCTGGTAGAACTTCTGGGTTATAAAGTCGTGGTCCATATAACTTTTCAGTTTCACCTAACGTTTCGTCCAGAGCTGTGCCGGACATCTTCAGAGTTCTTCTTACTTCCCAGTCTTGCCGACTGATGAGTCGGGTGTCTGAGAGCGCCATATATACTGCGAAAAGTGGGCGTGGTTAAGCTGTCACGTTAACAGCAGAGATAGTCCTTGTCAAAGATAAAACATCACTATCGATTGCAATCGGTCAGAGATAAAACATGTCGATCTTTCAAAGCTACTGTCTATATGTCGCTAAGTTTCATAGCTCATTCTTTCCTGTTAAAATTTTCTTTATGTTTATATATTTCAATAGTTTCTCTGTATTGTCATGGATAATAATTCGTCATTGTAGATAAAACTGATGTTTCGGAAAACCTCACTATATGACTTCCAGATTGAAGAGCATCTCTGCCACAGCCGATTTCTCTGTTTTTCCTAGTCGGCAAAGACTTTTGTGTTCCCTCAGCCTAGTTTCTATGCTTCGTTTTGTAGCTCCAATATAAACTTTACCACATGTACACGGAATTTTATAAACGCCACAAGCAGAAAGAGTACGTCGTTTATACTTCACAGAACGGAGTACCTGACATATTTTCTTAGTTGGTCTGGAAACCTCTGAAGTTCTACCGGCAACTAAAAAAAAAAAAAAAAAAAAATAATCATGCTTTCGTTTTAGAATGTTTCATAATATTTACATTCCAGAGCCCCTGCTTACATTGATACCGGTGAAAGTCGTTTTACAATAGCGGTTGGTGTTTCTGAGATATTTTGGCTGAGCAAAATAACTGGGACACTCTGTATATACACAGTAATTTCATGTAGTAAATAGTACTAAGCTCACATTCGCTTGCAAGGAACAATGCTGAACCGCGTGGTGTGGCTTCACCGCGCTGCTAATTTGACCGCCCCGTGCGACAGCTACCGGTTCATTTGGCTCCGTTTTGTTTGCGCATGCGCCGCAGCAAACACATCTGGCCGCACCTACAAAAGCTCCGTCCGCACTAAAATCGCAAATTAAACGCGAAATCCCGACAACAAAAGCGGCGCCGCGTCACGCCGCGTTAGTCAGTGCATTAACAGCAACATGTCAGCCACGGCGATTGGCGGAGGGCGTTTCCGTCGCCCGCTTCCGTTCGCTCCATTCTGCGAAAAACGGACGTAATCTGTGTGTCAGCATTCGTGGAAATTAATTGCTTCTTAGTCGTCCTTTCCGAGAAGTCGATTTCTTACACTTCCTCTCCCCTCGCCCTTCCCCCCACACACGTTATTGACCTCCACCAAAGTTTGGCAGTACTGCCAGTTTTCTCCCTCCAAGACTGCTCGTTGCTGGCTTGTCTAGCTGTGTACCGTCAGAAGGGGTGAAGTCGATCACAAAATTCAGTTTTTCTGTTGTTTTCGAGGGAACCTTTGGGGGGTGAAGCCGATCACTCACTTTTTGAAGACCTATAACGGCTTCACCCAGAAATGGGGTGAAACCGATCGTCTTTTACATTCAAATATCTCCCAAGGTATGGTAGGCTATATTTACATGAAGTTTTGAAATAGTAGAGGGTCTTTCTCAGGGACCAAACACATATTAAAATTAACAAATAGATTATTTGATTATTTTATGGTTAGAACATTGTAATTCCCCCCCCCCCCAAAAAAAAAAGAACCCCTGCACATAAAATAATCTTGCATCATAAAGAATTTTCACTCAGTGTTGAAATGTCAAAATCTAGAAAACTGTAGCGTCCACGACCAATGCCCTTAGGCTACATTTTTTTTTTTTTTTATTTTTTTTTTTACAATTTGTGTGGAGTCTTTTGTACATCAGGAACATCTGTAAATACACTTGATCAATCCATGAACTAAACATTCTTCGTCTACTGAACTAAGAACAGGCTGCCCGCCATACTTACATCTACGTTTGCCCTGTATAGGGCACACCGTAACACTCAGATGCTTTACGAATACTCAACATCCCTATCTTCACTTCCTAAACGGCATTTTCCAGATATAGTGGATTGTAGTTCCTTTTTCCCTCTCTTCCCACCTTCTTCACGTATGTTCGCGGCATGATCGACTTCACCCTACAAAATACGACAGTTCAATTCTTAGATCACTATTCGTCCATGCAAGATACTTCTGCTTTTGCAAATACATAAATCAAATCACAATGAGTTCACTTACCGACTAACAGTCCGAAAACAGCATAATTATATAAGGTCGTATTGTGACAGTTTTGGCCTTGCTTCATTCGCAGGCCACCAAAATGCATTTGTTTATATCCCACAATCCCGCTGAACGGATACTCAGAGAGAAAATTCTACAGGTAAACGCTACTCAGCAACTCATTGGCTTCCAATATGTATGTGTAGGGTGAAGTTCCCGGATGTACCGCCAGGCGGAATTAGTGTAAATTATAATGTTGTATTGCCGGTCACCGGCCGCGGTGGCCGAGGGGACTGAGGCGCTTCAGTCACGGTCTGCACGGCCACTACGGTCGGGGGTTCGAATCCCCCCTCGGGCATGGATATTTGTGCCGTCCTTAGTCTTAGCTAGTTCATAAGTAGTTTGTAAGCTTAGGGACTGATGACCCCGTAGTTAAGTCCCATAAGTTCTACAAACATTTGATTTTTATTGCCCGTCGACTTCCCCCTACCTGATCGACTTCACCCCTTCTGACGGTAGTCTTCCGCGCTAGTCCTCACTGCCAGCATCCTTCACGTTGTGGCACTGCATTGTCAGTCATCAAAACTGTCCCATGTTTAGACCACTACTGCAAGTAGATTTTCCCTGACTATTGCAGAAATGGTGGAATTGTCGGGCAGTTCGTTTCTTGCCGAGATGGAGATAATGAAAATTACAGTCTATTTCTTCCGGTTAGTTCTATGAGGAACGCACTCCTTTGTGGATATGTATCGCAAGATTTTTTCACAAGATTCGCACTCGATGTCTCGCTGTTAAGTGTGGAGTAATATTTATTTTTACGCCAATGGCTTGTAATAAGTCTGGAGATAAAGCACTAACTTCGGCCAACAACTGAGGAGTACATGTCGACCTCGCAGTCTGCCGCAACGTAAAATTACTGTATTACAATATCTCTGTCCATCCAGTTTGTTTAAAACCTGTGCCTATTAAATACTTTATGAATTGACAGTGACCGGCAGCGAAAGCCTACGCTTACACGATTTATGAATATTTAAACATCCTCCAATGACTTTGTCGTGCTCGGGGAAATAGTTAATAGTCACTTAACTCCAGTGATGAGTCCATGAGCGCCGATGCGGGGGGAGGGGGGGAGATGGGTTTGCACCCCCCCCCCCACCCCACGAGCATGAGGGAAACCCCCTAGCCGCGGCGGAGTGGCCGAGCGCATTGAGGCGCTATGCTACGGTGGTCGAGGCCGTTCCCCGTCGGGGGTTCGAATCCTCCATAGGGCTTGAATGTTTGTGCTGTCTTTAGTGTAAGTTAGTTTAGAAGTTCTTTGTAAGTATAGGGACTAATAACCCCGCAGTTAAGTCCCATAAGCTTAACAAACATTTCAAAACCTCCTAATATGTATAATATGAGATTATTTTATTTCTTAGAATCATGTCGGTGATTTTATGCCTCTTCTCAAAACGGATAACGAAGCACGAATCGGGAAATCCAACTACCTTTCTTCCTCTTTTTTTTCCTCCTCTTGGACGTCAGTTACAGATATGTTGCCTCTGTTATATTTCCAGGGTATAACACACTTATAAACACAACAGAAGATGACAAAAGACGTATAACGTTCTATGCACTATCAGACTAATCCTAATCACGTGAACATACGAACGGAATGGGAATTACTGGTGTATGTTAGTCCTACTTTTACGTATAAATGTACAACAAAGTACCGTGTGATAATTTGGATTCTTAGTCATTTATGGATTTTCGTGTTTAGTTTCTTTGTATGCAGAATGCTTCAGAATTTCGTACTTTTAAACTGAATCGGAAAGAAATAGTTGTTTAAAAACAAGTATCTGTAAAAAATTAATATATTTGCGGAAGCAAGAGTGTGGCTACAATGATGACAATGACGGTCTCACAATACGAAATCCCGTCATATGAGGGACATGACATGCTTTTTGAAATGCATTTTTCATAATACGTATTCATTCATTTTGTTCAATTACTCAATCGTTCTCTCTGAATGTATGGGTTAATAATTTTTCGGTTTGGTAGATTGTTCATAAATGTTCCTCAAACTTAGAGATTTTAACATGGGCAGCATAGGCACCCCTAGCTCCCCTTAACGCAATTCCCTAAATAGCCGAGAACGTTAAACTTTTGTATTTAAAAGAGTCCTTAGCCAGATTTGATTCTCAGTTATGATTCTCCTGAATCAGTGTCCAGTGCGTTACCCATTTGACGACAGTCTTTAGTACCGCTAAGCAGTTAATGTGTCAAAACGTAGCAGGGGGAACGGTATTTTGTTGTTGTTATGGTCTTCAGTCCGGAGACTGGTTTGATGCAGCTCTCCACCCTACTCTATCCTGAGCAAGCCTTTTCATCTCCGCATAAGAACGGCAACCCACATCCACTTGAATCTGCTTACTATATGCGTCTCTTGGTCTCCCTCTGCGATTTTTACCCCTCACATTCCCCTCCAACGCTAAATTTGCAATTCCTCGATGTCTAAGAATGTGTCCTACCAAGCGAGTCCTTCTTTTAGTCAGGGTATGCCAAAAATTCCTTTTCTCACCAATTCTGTTCAGTACCTTTTCATTAGTCATGCGATCTACCCACCTAATCTTCAGCATTCTTCTGTAGCACCACATTTCAAAAGCCTCTATTCTCTTCCTGTCCGCACTGCTTATCGTCCATGTTTCATTCCCGTACAAGGCAACACACCACACAAATTCCTTCAGAAAAGACTTCCTTACACTTAAATTAATATTCGATGTTAGCAAATTTCTCTTTTTCAAAGATGCTTTCCTTCCCATTGCCATTCTGCATTTTATATCCTCTGTACTGCGACCATCGCATGTTACGTTACTACCCAAGTAACAAAACTCATCTACCACCTTCATTGTTTCGTTACCTAATCTAATTCCTTCAGCATCGCCTGATTTTCTAAGACCGCATTCCATTATGTTTGTTTTGCTCTTGTTAATGTACATTTTATACGCTCTCTTCAACACACTGTCCATTCCATTCAAATGCTCTTCCAGGTCTTTTGCTGTCTCTGACAGAATTACAATATCATCAGCAAAACGCAATGTTTTTATTTCTTCGCCCTGAACTTTAATCCCTATTCCAAATTTTTCCTCGCTTTCCTTCACCGCCTGCTCGATGTGCAAATTGAATAACATCGGAGAAAGGCTACAACCCTGTCTTACTCCCTTCCCAACTGATGCTTCCCTTTCATGCCCTTCGAGCCTAATAACTGCGGTCTGGCTTTTGTACAAGTTGTAAATAACTCTCCTTTCCCTATATTTTACCCCTGCTGACTTCGGAATTTGAAAGAGTGTATTCCAGTCAACATTTTCAAATGCTTTCTCCAAATCTACAAAAGCTAAACATGTAGGTTTCCCTTTCCTTAATCTATCAAAATGTTCAAGTGTTTGTTAAGCTTATGGGACTTAACTATGGGGTCATCAGTCCCTAAACTTACAAACTACTTATGAACTACCTTATACTAAAGACGGCACAAATATCCATGAATGCTTTGGTGAGGCGAGTGTCAACAGTCGTAATATATTTCATGAAATGCATCTTTATAAAAACCATCAGCTGTTTATTAGAAACCTTATTCATCTACCAGTTTCGGTCATGGACCATCTTCAAGGATAAAAAGGTGTTAACACAGAATGGTAAAATGCCTCAAATAAACTACATACAACTGAGATAAACAGGAGTCAGTATAACTAAAAGTGTAAAAAATTACTATGGTCATCTTAGATAAAATCTATCAGTCAAACATGACATAAAAGGTGAGGTCATGTTTGACTGATAGATTTTATCTAAGATGACCACAGTATTTTTTTTTACACTTTTAGTCATACTGACTCCTGTTTATCTCAGTTGTATGTAGTTTATTTGAGGCATTTTACCATTCTGTGTTAACACCTTTTTATCCTTGAAGATGGTCCATGACCGAAACTGGTAGATGAATAAGTTTTCTAATAAACAGCTGATGGTTTTTATAAAGATGCATTTCATGAGACAAATATCCACGCCCGGGGGGGGGGGGGGGGGGATTCTAACCCCCGACCGTAGTGGCCATGCAGACCGTGACTGGAGCGCCTCAGTCCCCTCGGCCACTGCGGCCGGCCCTTAATGTATCTTCTAAGATAAGACGGAAAGTGAGTATTGCCTCCCGGGTTCCAATGTTCCTCGTGAATCCAAATTGATCTTCCCCGAGGTCAGCTTCTACCAGCTGTACAACGGTATTTTATGTGTGTGAAATACGTGCCAGCATTTTCGCAGCAGCGGCGAAAATCTGAGCGCAGGTGCGTCCGTCCAGCTCGGCTCTCCCGGCAAATTGACAGCCGCGGAAGGCGCCCTTTTAACCGTAACTGCGATTACCTGCTGCTATATTATTCATAGTCGAACGTACGCCCCAGGCCGATCAATACGCGGAGAGCACGCGAAACGGGAGCGGACGCACGATCACATCCGCCGGAAAGAGAACTACGGTTTCCAGAATTACACGCTCCGTCGCCGAGTGCTCGGCAAAGCACAAGCTGTCCCAGGCTAAGTTGGGCATTTCTGCCCTGTCCGCAGTCTGCCGTGACGCAAACAGGTTACAGAAATATTGGCGCCTTATTGCAAGGTTCAGTAATTTCCAGCTTCGGGAAAATCAGATAGGCACTCGTGCTGGTATTTCGCCTTTGAGGAGTTCTGTTTGCGTGTTTTATTGCCTTCGTCGATAAGGAAATATCTGAGAAATGTTTTAGTGTAACCTCTCTATTCGTGATAGGAACAGAAAAATAGCATTCAATCAGTACCTTTAAATCGGAAACAGAAGATACCGCGCGTTAACGGCAACTTAATTCACACCTACACAATTTTAGAAGTATAGAATTCTATTTAAGTTGCTGAAGTAGCACTATTCCAGCAATCCCGTTTGAGTGAAAATATTTAAGCTGTGTCTCGTTAAACACAGAGTGCATATGGGTCAATTTACCTAGTGATCAAAAAGTCAGTTAAATTTGAAAACTTAATCATAAAATAATGTAGATAGAGAAGTAAAAATTGACACATATGCTTAGAACCAAACATCTGCCGTTATCGGGCCTTCGGGCCTTTTCTCTTCGAGGGACTGCGTGATTCTGATTTTGTAACTGCTACCGTGACGGCTGATAGGTACGCCGATATGTTACGGAATCGCATCATCTCCAGCCTGGCTGATAAACACTTGCTGGAACGTACGATTTTTATGCAGGATGGCGCTCTCTTGCGCACGTCGTTTGGTGATGATCGTGTGCTCAGCCGCCACATCCGTCATACTTAGCCTCAGTCCGTGCGATTATTGGCTTTAGAGTTACCTGAAGTCGCAAATGTGTCGTGATAGACCGACATCTCTAGGGATACTGAAGGATAGCATCCGACGCCAATGCCTCAGCATAACTCCGAACATGCTCAGCAGTGCTGTTCACAACATTATTCCTCGACTACAGCTCTTGTTGAAGAATGCTGGTGAACATATTGAGCATTTCCTGTAAGGAACATCATATTTGCTTTGTCTTAATTATTTATGCTAATTATTGCTTTTCTGATCAGATGAAGCGCCATCTGTCGGACATTTTCGAACTTTTTTTTGTTCTAATGAAACCCCACGTCATTCCAACCATGTGTGTCAATTTTCACCTCTCTAACTACATTTTTCCGTGATTTATTAAGTTTCCATATTTATAGTGAGTTTTTGATCACGCGGTATATTACCAAAACCAAAAGAAAAATTTTCTAATTACACGAAAAGAAAAATTGTTTAGGGTGTAATATTAGTTGTATTTGATTACAATGACGTTTTAAATGGCCCAATCCGTCACAATCTGTAGACCAGTGTTATTCACTCTGTGGGTCGCGACCCCCAGGGGACGCGAAGTCTTGTTCGGGAGTTTGTGACATTACAGATACAGAGGGAAGCTGATTGTTTCCATGTGAAAGACGTTTTTTGCTAGGTTGTTGGGTTCCCCAGCTGACCGGCTACCAGTTTGGACCTAGTGAATGGAATACAGCAGGTAGTCAGGGTTTCCATAATGTGCTCGGAAACAGGATGCAACTGTATTGAATGAGCGAGGGCAGCTAACCCAGATTGCAACTGAAATAGGATATAGCCACATACATTATTCTAAAAATCCATATAAAGTCAGGAAATGATGATACACCAAATATAATTATATGAATGGAATCATGAGACTTGCGAGAATCAAACGCTGTAATTACAAGTTCAATATACCTTACACATAAAAAGCCGATAAATTTTAGTACTATAATAATATTATAAGAATTATATATACAATTTTTGATATGTAGTGTTTATCAGTTACAATTTAAGAGGCAAATGGGCAGCATTGCACCACGCTACCTATCTTAAAAGATGTACCACATTATTTCTGTTATCTTCCAATAAACTTTGTTTTCTTGTGTCAGAACATAGATTGCACCACAAAAACACAAAACATGAACCCAGCAAATTGCTTTACATTTATATATGTATTTTATTGTATTTAATATTATTATTAGTAACGTTCGTTTTTCTTTATGTTGTAGACTGCCACTTAAATATTTCATGACCGACGATAAACAGTAGATATGCAACAGATAATTTACATATAAACAATTACAAGTATTTGTGGACAAGAATTGAATATATTTGTATAAAATCCATGATAAATTAAATATTCATTGTGTAACTATACTTCGACGGCGGCAGTATATGTCAACAGTGAGATGCCATGCTTAATGGCTATCTGCACAAAGAGCTTCAGTCTCAACCGTTTGAGTATAGTTAAATATATATTTGTTTGTTAAATGTAAACAATATTTGTAGGGAGGTGGTCAAAGCATTTAATTCTGTGATATTCAAACGTATAATATTTTAGAAGGGAAATTATATTTTAAAGATGAGGCGTTAGGATCCGCGGAAGGATACAAATTTGGGAGCAAGGAGAGCACGCTTTTCGAACGCTTGGGAAGGTACTCGTAACGTTGACGTGGTGGTGAAAGGTTGTAACGCTGGGCCATCTGAAGCCGCGTTAAGTACTTGTGATTTGAAGATATAGGTATGTGTGGACATCATGGGGTAAATTACTATGATCAAAAATAAATTTTTGCCATGCTACGCAAATTCACTCGTCTAGCACTATGCGTTGCAACTTTTCTCTGTAACTTGTAATCTACTAATTAATTGCCTTAGGAAAGCGACAATTTTAATTATACCTTACTGAATTAAATTTTATAGCATTTTGGAGCTTTGGATTTCGTTTTTTAAAAGTATTCACTTTATAAAATGTTTTGTCGTTGCGGGAATAATAGTTTTTTTCCTGTGCCAGCGCCATAACTGAAATGAAGAGCGTCCCACACCTACTGATATAGAGAGCTTTTACAAAGCATATTATTCCCCTGTCAGCGGTTTCCGAATCAGTGAACCGACAACGCACTATGTACGGTCCAAAGAGCAACCAACAATAGTTCACACAATCTGCGCCCATAAAATACTGACTGCAAAACGAGTTATTCAATTAATTTGTATCTCTTGACAATAGTCCACAACCCTGCGTGTTATGCAGTTACCTGTAAAATGTTCGTGTTGATTATTTAATTTTTTATTATTCTGCGAGTTTTTCAGGTAGAATTTCTCGACAATAATAAATTTTGCTCTTGACAGCAGAGTATATACTGAGATCAAACTACACAGCCCCCCCCTCCCCCAACAAAACGCATGACGCTGAACGAAGCATACAAATCAGTTTAAATTGTGGAGTCCAGTGACGCCTATGATAGCTTATCAGCCCAAGCACATTGTATTGTCCTTAGTTTAGTTTACCTTAGGTTAAGTAGTTTGTAAGCTAGGGACTAATAAACAAGCAGTTGAATCCAATAGATTTACAAACGTTTGACATTTGATTTTTAGGGGTATCACGGAAACCTAAATCAGGATGGCCGTAGGTGGATTTGAACCACCACCCTACCGAATGCGAGTCCAGTGTCTTACCACTGCGACTATATATGTTGTGCACGCTGCCGCATTTCAGGTGGGTGATTATCGTTTCGTACGTAGATCGTAAAGGAAACACCTTTTTGAGAAACGTCTCATCATGTCCGCGCAACTGACGGGATCACCACAAATCATGCGATCAATTTGGTCTTGCGACAGGATTGGCGGCACACTGTGCTGGGTAAAACGAGACATCTTGAGGTCGTCCATCACAATTTTGTGGCAAGAACCATGGCTGACGCGAGAGCGTCTACTGATGGGACGCGATTACCACGCACCAACCTTCAATATCCTGGATCGTGAATCCGTTCGAACTATTAGTGCCGACCAGTACGCACACCATCTTCCAAACTGTCCCGTCCTTGCATAAAACGCCTTCACGACCTAAATAGAACACTGCGACTCAGGGCATCCCCACCCTACACCTGCTGTATTATTTCAAACGCTTCGGCATAGGTTTTACCTAATTTATGGCAGAACTTTATGTGTTGCAGATGTCTTCCGATTGGTACATTGAACTCAACATCACAACAACGACCGTAAGTCTGCTTCCAGCCCTTGCACTCAGCCGTCTCTGGCAGGGACTAAAGACTAACATGGTACCATACCACGTCGACACCTTTGCGCTCTAGTGGTTGGTTGGTTGGTACGGGGAATCAAGGTTTTCGGTCCCCCGGTGGGGAGGGGAAGGAGTGTGGATAGAAAAGGAGGGGAACGGAAAGGAAACGCAGTACAGGGAGGAATGAAGAAAGACTGCATTAGCTCGGGGCCCGTGCTAGCCACGTTCAAAAATGTTCAAATTTTTATATAGCTTATGGGACTTAACTACGAGGTCATCTGTCCCTAAACTTACAAACTACTTATGAACTACTTACGAACTAGGACGGCACAAATATCCATGCCCGAGGGGGGATTCGAATCTCCGACCGTAGTGGCCGTGACTGGAGCGCCTCAGTCCCATCGGCCCCCGCGGCCGACGCTAGCCACGTACTCACGAAAGAACTGTAAGCTCCCTGGGGAAGGGGGGGGGGGGCTGTAGTGCATGTCTCAGAACTTATTGACTGTTAACAAGTTTAAAGGTAAGGAGGAAAGAAGCTTAGCGTTTAACGTCCCGTCGACAGCGTGGTCATTAGCGACGGAGCTTAAGCACGGATCTTTGGCGAAGAACGTGGGAATAAATCGGCCCTGTCCTTTGAAAGGAACCACCCCGGCCGTTGCCTGGTTTAGGAATAACAGCGGCGGATTATCCGTGCGTACTGGGGCTCCGTGCTGCGGTGCGTGCAGCCGTTCGCCGTCGGGGGTTCGAGACCTCCTCGGGCATGGGTATTTGTGTTGTCCTTAGGTTAGTTTACCTTAGGTTACGTAGTTTGTAAGCTAGGGACTTAAATTGGAAAGAACACGTAGATAATATCGTGGGAAAGGCGAACCAGAGACTGCATTTTATTGGCAGAACCCTTAAAACATGCAACAGAACTACAAAAGAAACTGCTTACGCTATGCTTGTCCGTCCATTTTTGGAGTATTGCAGCCCAGTGTGGAATCCTTATCAGGTGAGTTTAACGGAGGACATCGAATGAATCCAAAGAAGGGCAGCTCGTTTCGTATTGTCATGATACAGGGGAGACAGCGTTACGGAAATGATACAGGATCTGGGATGGGAATCATTACAACAACGGCGCTTATCGCTGCGGCGTGGGCTACTTGCGAAACTCCAATCGCCAACATTCTCCTCCAAATGCGAAAATATATTGTTGGCTCCCACTTACATAGGTAGAAAGGATCATCAGAATAAAATGCGAGAAATTAGAGCTGGAACAGAGAGATTCAGGTGTTCTTTCTTCCCGCGCGCTATTCGAGAATGGAATGGGTGATAAATAATATAAAGGTGGTTCGATGAACCCTCTGCCAGGCACTTAAATGTGATTTGCAGAGTATCCCATGTACATGTAGAATAACCAACCAGTTGAGTCCCATAGATTTTCAAACATCTGACATTTGATTTTTAGGGATATCACCGAAAAAATAAATCAGGATGGCCGGAGGTGGATTTGAACCACCACCCTACGGAATGCGCCATTTCGATCGGTCGTATAAAGAGAGGAGAGACGGCGGTGTGCAATTGGTCTTTCGCGTTTGTAGCTACAGTATTTTACCGACGAATAAGAGTAGGTCGGGACCACAACAATGGTATGGAGACACCGTGGTAGGAGACGAACCATTGCCTGTTATTCATCGCCTTTCTGGTCCGCTTCCCTTCATCATAAAGGGTGGTACGGAATTCCACCCTTTCACCCAATCCCTCCCTTACAATACGCATTGCCTATTCAGTAGCCACTGACCTTTACAGCCATTGTCCTCCCTTAGTTTCGGAGATTGCCGAGGTCGACATTCCAACAAGATAATACGCGACCAAGACTCTCTCGTCGTCCATCGGACTGCATTACTGCCTTGGTCTCCGTGTTCCGAATCCTGTTCTCTCGAAATCTTGCCGATCGAAAATGGCGGAATGACTGGTCCTGGATACAGAATCCGCTGTTACACCAGTTGAACTTTGGCAATATGTGCACGCGGCAAGTACTCATATACCCCTGTTGCCTGCTCGATTCAGCAACGATGCATGTAGCAGCGGTTACAGCCAGCAGTGGTAGCAACTGTCAGTACTGATTTCATTATATTCCTCACTTCATAAGGACTGGCTTCTGAGTCACGTGGTCTCAGTTTTGTCTATGATTTCTCCGGTCCTTCTTGATGTTCTATTTTGGATCACTACACGGTGTAGAGAGAATATTAGGGACACATGACTTAGACACAATCTTGGGGATTATATCCGGAGTGAATTTTCGCTCAACAGGGAAAGGAGTGCTGCTTGTATAATGGAAATCATACATGGGCGCCGAACTGAGGTTCGAACCTGGGACCAGAGAGCTTTTTGTTTGCTTTTATTTTTATGCTCAGTTCTACCGGCGACGATCTCAGATTATTTCCAAGGCAAAACAGAGCGTACCAAGATTGTTACAACATTTGAACTATATAAGATTGCTGTAGCTTGAAGTACACCGTTTCTTTCAAAATATACATGTTGCATACGAACTGCATCTTTAGCGCAAATTAGCGGTTTGTTTTCGTTAAAATAAATGCAACCAGTTGCTTTTATGGATGTTTTTATTCCGTAACTAGTTTTCAAGCCACTGCAGGCTCATCTTCAGAGGATATGTTACAGGAACATTTACTATCTTCCGCTAAGTGTAGGTTTACGCTGTCATGATGGTTCTGGTAAAATAACTGAACTTTAGTAACCGGGGACAGAATAAACGGAATTAAACGTTGTCACATTTTATGTACTTTGTTTTATTGTAGGTATAAGGTTAACCATGTAGTGCATTGGGCACTGACATTTTTCGCACAAGTCAGCATTTTTGCTACACTTAGCGTAACACATTCACAAGTATAAACATTGGATGTGATCCATTTCTTTTAATGAAAACAAACTGCCAATCGTTCCTATTACAAGACGCGATCACCAACAAGTGGAAAACCTCAGACACGGTCAATCTATGAGGCGCAAACGAAAGGCCCTAAGATACGATGATGAAAACTTCTCTATTTAAATTATCTACTGATCCAGTCATTTTGAGTAGATTGCTCGTCATTACGTTTAGGGGTGATTTTCTCGAAAACGGAAGGATGTTGAGCCAAAAAATGTTAGGGTCCTCCATTTTGGGTTGTACACGAGCGACCAGCGAAATTTGAGCCGTACCTGAGGCCTTCTGCTTGTACTCAAAAAGAGGATCTCCTCAAAAGATTGGCATCCATTTCAGAGTATTAAATCATGTTTTCCGATATACAGTAAATTTATATTCTTCATATGCTGTACTAAGCTGATTAAGCTCTGTCATGGTTTGAAAATGAGCAACATCGCAACCTGCAGCACTGATCATAAATAAATAACCAATTGTCAACTTCAGTGAAGTTTCACAATTGGCAGCTCTAAACTCCCACCTCATAAAAACATACACGTATCTTCCATACCACGAGATCCGCTGCAAACCTTTCGGGACGCACGACTGGAGAAAGCGAGTATGACTGTTCCACGCCACTGCAGTATTCTTTCTTTCGGAAGTGCTGCGTCTGCAAATGGCCTGCTTCTGTGAAGGTGAAGAATTGGCAGAGGTAAAACGGTGTGGGTGGGTCGATATCCAATAACTGGAAATACAGGTATCAGTAAGCCTCGCTTAAGTAAAATATGTAAATTTTCCAATTTTGTCGGCTCTTGTGAGTAACATTAGAGAAGAAAATTTCTGTTATCTAGTATTTAAAAAAATTGCACAATACACGCAAGATCAAAATTCGAAATTCCCAATCAAAACTAGTCAGCTATCTATTCCATCCGCTATCTTGTTTGTAAAAGTTCACAAACAGTAATAGCGAACACTGAAGTTCTCCTATTCTGACTCTCTACTCCACCGATGAAAACCTCAACAAATGTAACTTGAACATATTTCATTACCAAACAAATAAAACACACACACACATACACCGAGAGAGAGAGAGAGATGCCATTTACATAAAATTAAGTAGTAGACTTAACCATAAACACGACACAAGAAAGCTGATGATATATTTCGACAATAAAAAGTTTAATATGTAAGTGGCATATGGTTGCAGATCACACAATGTAGCCGTGGCGGAGCGGCCGAGGGCATTGAGGCGCTATGCTCCGATGCGCAAGGCTGCTTCCCGTCGGGGGTTCGAATCCTCCCTTGGGCATGGATGTTTGTGCTGGCTTTAGTATAAGGTAGTTCACAAGTAGTTTGTAAATTTAGGGTCTGATGACCCCGCAGTTAAGTCCGATACACTTGACAAACATTTGTACTGGTGTTTTTTTTTGTTTTATTTTATTTTTTTTTTTTTTTATTTTTTATTGACAAACTGTAAACAAAGACCTACAAGGATGATGTAGGAAATCTAACCAATCCATCATGTAAAAGAAGGTATATATACAAATATGAAATTAAACTTCCTGGCAGATTAAAATTGTGTGCCGGAACCGGGACTCGAACCTGGGACCTTTGCCTGGAAACATCCCTTAGGCTGTGGCTAAGCCATGTCTCCACGATATCCTTTCTTCCAGGAGTGCTAGTCTTGCATGGTTCGCGGAAGAGCTTCTGTGAAGTTTGGAAAGTAGGAGGCGAGGTACTGGCGGAAGTAAAGTTGTGAGGCGGCATCGTGAGTCGTGTCTGGATAGCACAGTAGGCAGTGCGCTTGCCCGCGCAAGACAAAGGTCCCAGGTTCGAGTCCCGGTTCCGGCACACAATTTTAGTCTGCCAGGAAGTATCATATCAGCGCACACTCCGCTGCAGAGTGAAAGTTTCATTCTGGAAATATGTAATTATTCTACACAATTCTAATTAACGGGATGAACTTGTAGTGTCTATAAAAAACCAAAAATATTTAAGTTATTCAATTTTAAGCAATAAAAAGGAGTCACTGAAGGTGCTACAACTGCAGTGAAACATGTATGGGAATACAACAACAAAAAACCAGTGCTTTGCTCAAGCTAGATCTTTATCCGGAAGCAACTGACATAAATATTTATAAAGCAAACACGGACCGAAAACAGGGCTTCTACATAAAGATGATTAATCTCAGCAGCTCAACGAGGTTGTCAAGTTTTTATAATTCTGGACTCATATTGCTCAAATGTTCAATGTTTGTAATTATATGGCACCAAACTACGATGGTCATCAATCCCTAGACTTACAAACTACTTACACTAAGTTAAACTAACCTAAGGCCAACAGACATATCCTTGCTCGAGGGAGGATTTGAACGTCCGACGTGGGAGGCCGTAACGTTGCGCTCCAGACCGCTCGGCTATTCCCGCGCAGCGACTCGTATTGCCTTCGGTAATCAGTTAACATCCTTTTTCAGTCATGCTCATTGTTTTCCCATAGTTTTTTCCTTATTTTAATAAAGGCGAATGCCTGGTTGGTCAATTTAACCACACTTCGATAGTCTCGCATCCTCAAGGAATCAAAGATTCTCTTTCAATTTAATTGACGTTATAGAAACTCCACTCTACCCCTGACTTCGGTTTCCTATTTGTTAAAGGCGCGCCAGAAGTAATATGCCTAGCGAACAGGCTTTGCTTGGAGCAAATTTCGGTGTGCGAAACGGTCGCGATCTTTCTCTGAAGGGCTCGATAAGAGTATTTCAGTTAGTCGCTAGACTCGCGGATACCGTATGAAGAAAGTAGCTATTCAGACCAATCCAAATTTAAAATATTTCTGACTCATTTTTTGTAACTCACCACTTTGAAGTCACGTGTAAAGGTTCTGCTCAGTTAAAATTATTTTGCGAAGTATAATTCTTTTTTTCGGAGGGGGGGGGGGGGGAGGAAAGACATTTATTTAGAAATCCCAGTCATTCATTCCCTTGAGATTTCTTACTGATGTGTCATGTAACCAGAATTTCATCGTAATATGGAAATCATGTTAAAACTCGAAAATTTCACGCCAGCTTGCCAGAATCATACTGCGCTGTTGGCTTCATGCATTGGTCGTTGACTAAGAGCAATCGTTAGGAATGTTCGGTGCACTGTGTGTGCAGACACCCTTTTATTCTAGAGAACATTTAAGTCTGATTATAGTTCCGCCACAAGTGTCCCTCTCGCCCTTTTTACGAGTCTACCGAGCCTACGACGCCCGACATCTGTAATGAGGGGTGGCCGTCAAATATTTCAACGTTTGGACCTGGTTTCACCTTCGATTCGGCACTTGTTGGTGATGCTCAACAGAGTCCTCCTCTATAAACCCGACAAGTAGTGCAGTTTGCCGGCCGCGGTGGCCGAGGGGACTGAGGCGCTCCCCACTACGGTCGGGGATTCGAATCCCCCCTCGGGCATGGATATCTGTGCCGTCCTTAGTTTTAGGTAGTTCCTAAGTAGTTCGTAAGCTTAGGGACTGATGACCCCATAGTTAAGTCCCATAAGTTCTACAAACATTTGAACATTTGAGTAGTGCAGTTTCCGAATTGCTGTCGGTACATCACGACCTTATAGATCACGCGCCTTCCCCATTTTACACTCCGACGGGCCGCGGCGGATTAGCCGTGCGCATTGGAGCGCCGTGCTGCGGTGCGCGCGGCCGTCCGCCGTCGGGGATTCGATTACCCCCTCGGGCATGGTAGCTTGTGTTGCACTTAGGTTAGTTTAACTTAGTTTAAGTAGTTTGTAAGCTACGGACTGATGACCACGCAGTTGAGTCCGATAGATGTACAAACAAACAAACACTCCGACGGCATGGCTGAATGTGTAATCTGTCTAATCGTGATTTATGCACTGTAACTGGTATACGTCATGCTGTGTACGTGAGTTCTCAGCGCTGGATTCGTGCGCTGAACATGGTCAATTATTTATCGAAATAGATATGCAATATCTACAATCATTATCTCAACGATCAATCTGAATGTCCTCCTGATATTAAATATGACATGTAGTTATTGTTTTCAAAATAAAATGTCAAGATCGCATCGGTTTTGGTGAACTGTGTCACCATTATCTGGTCACATACACATTTTACAAGCTGGTCATCTTGTTAAAAAAAATGGGTCTAAAATTATAAGTGCAACATTGCAGTTAGTCACTATATAAAAAATACAGAAGTTAAAAACATGACAGCTTACAAAATACAAAATTAATGTGCGATCTTTGCTACCAAACGCAGAGAGACGGAGAATAGTGTAAGGGGTATGAGATGGAAAGACAGAGGCGAAGAGGGGACAGGAGGAGAACGAGAACAGAGGCGGAGGAGGAGATTGGGGAAGAAATTAGCACGGAGAGGAACGTGGAACAAGTGGATGACAAAAGGATGGGTTCGGAGGAGATGGAAAGATAAAGAGAATGGTTAGAGGGATGAAGAGGAGGAGAAGGAGGGAGTTGATGAGAATGCTTAGGAGGTAGATAGTAGTAGTTTGTAAGGGATAGGGGACGGGGAAATGGACAGAAGGTAGGAAACGATTGCTTTTCTCACTTCTCGCATTGGAAATTATTTCTTGCCTCCTCAAGAGTAGGTTAATCCTCTGGTCTTTATGTTTGTCCATAAATGGACGAATTTTGTTTAAACAAGTATTTCATATTACAATTGACTGGCTCACTACCCTACAGTAATTCACCCTGAAGCACTCTATACAGCAGAATGACCCGGAAAAAAAGGCAGTGATAGAATCACTGCAAAATACTGAAAGAAAAATATTAAGAAAAATCTAGGGGCCAGTTACAGAGCAGGCACAATACGGAATGCGTCATAATCGTGAAATTTGTACCCATATTGAAAAAATCACTGATGTAATTAGGAAGAGAAGAATAGCTTTTTACGGTCACATACACAGGTTGACTACCAACAGATAGCCAAAAAGACTGTTATTTCAGTGAATCAAAAATGGACAGCACATGGTGCAAAGAAGTTGAAAAGCATATGAACGAGCTCCAAATTACCCAACAATTTATCGAGAAAAGACTACCACTCAGAAAGAAATTAAAGGATGTCATATGTTTCCAGGAAAAACCTAAGAAGAAGACTGGAGCAAAGTAGAAATAAGAGAGAAACATCGGAAAATAATGAGAGAAATAGGGAAGAAAAGAAAGGAGAAACAGCTGAAATAATCGTAGTCCATAGTGGCTCATACGTAAAGAAAAAACTTTTCATAATACACAGCAACAACTACTCAGGCAAGTACTCCTCTGATGCGTAATCTCGATTATTTTTACTTACTTTCCTACTTATTTCTTGTTATAGTGGACCATGACGAAGCTTGGCTGGTGTTGGTTACTTCAAAAATAATTTTAACAGTGAAAATCTAATGACGTCTTTTAAGCATTCATGTTTGCTTCGATTCGTGACAGATACGCGCTGACCGTAAACAGGCACAATAGATCGTTATTGAAAGTGCTGACGAAGAAGGACGAAAACATAGCATTTTGGCATGCGCGCAGCGGGGGTATTTGAGCCTGGCCTTGGCGTGTGTGCGCGCTGTCGCACTGTGTATGGGGCATGCGGGACTCGGGTCGTCCTGTGTCGCCGAGTGGAAGAACAGACGCAGACAGCGTGACGTAACAGAGTGCAGTGCTGCCTCCCTGGAGGGGGTAGCGCTTCGCCGAACTCTAGTCCTCCGTTGTGAAACCCCCACCCCACGCCAAGAAGGCGAGTCCACTCCTCTTACTCTGACACTGTACTCTCACCTATTAGCACTAATTGCTACGTGACTACACGATATCAGTTTTATAATTGCGTCAGCGGAAACACTTCATTCATGACAATCAATTCTTGCCTCTACTGTGATTCTACGTCTACGAACACACGCAGCAATGTACTCAAACGTGTGTGGCGGAAGGTACTCGGTACCATTACAGCTACTTGCTTTTCTGTTACATTCCCATGTAAAACGGGTGGGGGGGGGGGGGCGAATGCTTGTATCCATCTGTACGAGCCGTAATCTCTCTGATTTTGTGTGTGTGTGTGTGTGTGTGTGTGTGTGTGTGTGTGCGAGAAATGTAGGTTGGCAGCAGTAGAATCGTTCTGCAGTCTAATTCAAATTCCGGCGCATTGAGTTTCTTTAACAGTGTTTCTCGAAAGAGCGTTGCCTTCCCTCCAGTGCTCCCGTTTGAATTTCCGAAGCATTGTCGCGGCGGAGTGACCGAGCGCATTGAGGCGCTATGCTACGATGTACGAGACCGTTCCCCGTCGGGCGTTCAAATCCCCATTTGGGTATGGATGTTTTTGCCGTCTTTAGTATAAGCTAGTTCATAAGTATGCTATCCCGCGGTTGTCGACGACGTCACCCGGCAGCATACCCGTAAGTTGTTTGAACATTCATTACGCCGGGAAAAGTTAAGGTTTCACAGTTCATAAGTAGTTTGTAAGTTTAGGGACTGATGAAAAAATGTTCAAATGTTTGTTAAGCTTATAGGACTTAACTACGGGGTTATCAGTCCCTAAACTTACAAACTACTTATCAACTACCTTATACTAAAGACGGCACAAATATCCATGCCCGAGGGGGGATTCGAACCCCCGACCGTAGTGGCCGGGTAGACCGTGACTGGAGCGCCTCAGTCTCCTCGGCCACCGCGGCCGGCTAGGGACTGATGACCCCGCATTTAAGTCCCATAAGCTTTTCAAACATTTGATTTGATTTCCCGAAGCATTTCAGTCACACACGCAAATACATCGAACCTACCAGAGACAAACCTAGCCGCCCGCCTCTGAATTCTTTCTATGACTTCCATTAAACAGATGTGGTGGGACTCCCAAACACTTGAGCAATACTCAAGACGGGGTCGTACAAGCGATTTATAAGCGGTCTCCTTTACAGACGAATCACGAAATTCTTCCAATAAACCGATGTCGACAATACGATTTCCTCACAACTGTCATATGGTTGTTCCATTTCATGTCGCTGTGGAGCGTTACGCCTAGGTATTTAATGGACGTGACTCTGTCAAGCAGCACAGTACTAATGCTGCATTCAAACATTACATGATTATCGCTGCTACCCGTCTGCATCACTTTACATTTTTCAACATTTAAAGCTAGCTGTTATTCCTCACACCACCTAGAAATTTCGCCCAAGTCATCCTTGCATCCTACTACAGTCATTAAATGACAACACCCTCCTGTGAACCACAGGATCATCAGCAAACAGCGGCAGACTGCAACTCATTCTGACCATCCGATCAAATAATAGCGGTCCTATCACATTTCCCCTGGGCACTCCTGACGAAACCCCCAACCTCTTATGGACACTCGCCATCGAGGACAACGCACTGGGTTCTATTACTTAAGTAGGCTTCGAGCCACTCTCGTTTCTGCTTCTTTTGCCGTGTAGTTTCAAACAATGCAATTTTCGTTCTTAATTATGACGTATGCTCAATAAAAGAAAAACTATTTTCGGTCGTGAATACACTTAGAACACTCCACCGAGCGCTCTGAGCCGTGCCAGTCACGATCTGCACGGCCGCTGCGGTCGGGGGTTTGAATCCCCCTCGGGCATAGATATTTGTGCCGTCTTTAGTATAAGCTAGTTCATAAGTAGTTTGTAAGTTTAGGGACTGATGACCCCGTAGTTAAGTCTACAAACATTTGAACATTTTATTTGAGAACACTCCAGTTGTAACTAACGCACGTCCGGCAGTGACCTTGTCCGTCACATATGGCGAGGGAAAAACGCTGCTGTGTCTCAGTGGCTCTGTGAGACATGCGGTGTTCCAGAGTGAATGATCCCATATATCTCCTTCACAGGAGAGGGAAAAGAAACTTGTGAATTTCACTAGATATGTGGCTGGATACACTTTGATGCATAAGAAAAGAAATGACATTCTAGCTGAACTTAATATGCAGTACACATCAAACAAATTAAGCTGACATATTCACAGAATATATGACTTCAACTGCAAATGGACAAAGCTGAAAATGTGTATCCAGCCGGGATTCGAACCCGGGTTTCCTGCTTTCTAAGCAGTTACGCTGACCCCTACATCACTGCGCAACTGCCTAGAAAGCAGGAGATCCGGGTACGAATTCCGGCTGGATACACATTTTCAGCTTTGCCCATTCGCATTTGAAGTCATATAGTCTGTGAATATGAAAACAATAACAACTGCAGTATAAAAGCCGCCGTGGAGTAGCCGAGCGGTCAAGGCGCCTCGCTGCGGAGGTTCGAGTCCTCCCTGGGGCGTGGGTGTGTGTTGTCCTAAGGTTAGTTTACCTTAGTTTAAGTAGTTTGTAAGCTACGGACTGATGACCACGCAGTTTGGTCCGATAGATTTACAAACATTTGAACATCATTTGCAGGATCAGAAGTGACGTCTGTTCTTTCGGAATTGATGCACATGTATATACAGGGTGTCCCAGCTATCTTGTCCACCCAAAATATCTCTGGAACAATAACAGCTATTGGAAAACGACTTTCACAGGTATCAATGTACGGTTGGGGCCCATGAATGTACATACTTGGAAACATTCTAAAACGAAAGCAGATGTGTCTTTTTAACACAAACTTATGTTTTTTTTAATTGACACCCTATATCTTTTCTTCAGCAATCCATAGCGTGACAAATCACATGAACAATGGTGTTGATTGCATCGCAATATTCCAATTACATCCCGAGATATTGCGACGCGAAGTTGACTGTTGAAATACGCGAAACGCGCGGCTAGCTGAGAAGCATTGGGTACTCGCCGAGTCTCAGGATGTGCGCTAGCCGCGCGTTTCGCGTATTTCAAGCGTCAACTTTGCGTCCCATTATCTCGGAATATTGGAATATTGCGATGTAATCAACGCCATTTTGTGTGATTTGTAGGTGATTTGTCACGCTATGGATTGCTGAAGAAAAAATATAGGGTGTCAATTAAAAAAAAACATAAGTTTGTGTTAAAAACACATTTGCTTCCGTTTTAGAATGTTTCCAAATATGTACATTCATGGGCCCCAGCCGTACATTGATACCGGTGAAAGTTGTTTTCCAATAGCTGTTATTGTTCCAGAGATATTTTGGGTGGACAAGATAGCTGGGACACCCTGTATATAATATAAGCCGAGATGGGAAGAACATAAGCCAGACGGAAGAACCACAAAACCTTTAAAGCAATGTAAACCAAGACGCAAAATATCTAAGGATTACCGATGAAGAGATGTCTTGACCAGTTTGATGGAGACGGAACGGACCGGAAGGGCCAATCGTTGATGTAGGTGATGATGTATCTCTCTGTGACACAGTGGCAACAGTCATCAGTGTAGAAATGTTTCTAAATCTGTGGGACTCAACTACTGGGCTATTACTCCGTAGCTTACAAACTACTAAAACTAAACAACCTAAAGACAACACACACATATCCATGCCCA
The DNA here is from genome assembly GCA_026315105.1 of Locusta migratoria. Classification (NCBI taxonomy): domain Eukaryota; kingdom Metazoa; phylum Arthropoda; class Insecta; order Orthoptera; family Acrididae; genus Locusta; species Locusta migratoria. The sequence continues at coordinate 213,721,900 of CM048744.1, read as the reverse complement.
AGGGAGGATTCGAACCTCCAACACGGGAGGCCGAGCGATCCGTAACGTGACGCTCCAACCACTCGGCTACTACCGAGCGGCAGTCATCAGTGTCCCTGACTGAAACGAACCTAATAAGTCTCCGATACCCAGTTGGCATGTTTCATTATGTCTCTGGAAGAACGTATAGTTGTAGCACTGAGAAGGTGATTTTGCGGTAAGTTCACATATTCTCTTTAAGGCGAATTCTCCTAATAAACAGGAGAATATGATTCGTACCTAGATCTGACATGGACTTGAGTTTCTCCCGACTTATTTGTAGCAAAATTTCTGCTAATTATTTACTTGCCTTCGAGTAAAGATTACTAGCACTTGACTAAACGAAATACAAAACGAAATCTGCCCGCAGTAACTTCTCGATCGCAAAGTTTCATTATTTGCAGTTCACAAACGTGACTGGAGACTTGTTCCGTTTCATACAAGTTTGTGCTTGCAGACAGTTTCTCTGCAACTTCCAATGCTTTCTCGCTCGCGATGCATTCGTCTCTCTCTCTCTGCGGAAAGAAGACACTGTTTGCGTGGATCGATTTCGCGCCGGGCTAAATTTATTGGGTCTGTATCGTGTTACAACTTGCTGAGTGCTCTCGCAAACTACTTTATCTAAAATTATACGCCGCCAGAATACGAAAAGAGTCGCGGAAAGTAGCACGTGGAACTCGACTGTTTTTATGTTGTGTTTCAAGCTCTTGTCAGCTTTTCGCCAGCTATTGTTAAACGCAGATGGGCGGAAGTTCGTTGCTTCTTTAGAACTTTCTTAGGACGACGAACTAGGAAATGAGCAAATTGTAAAGAACTCGAATGTTGTATAGAGTACATATTTATTAAGCAACTTTGCTGTTTCGGTAGCTTCACTCGAAAGACGACTCTCGACATTGTTGCGTTTCGAGGTGTTGAAAGTAAACTTATAATGCATCGCAGTCAGGTACAGTCTGTGCAATATGCAATTTAATTGAATGTGCTACATTCTCGACTTAAATCACTACCATTAAGTACAGAAAAAATTAATGAATATATGTTTTAACACCTGGATCAAGTTTAAAATTCGCAACAGAAATCTGTGAATATAGCATTGCAAATTCTTGCTTGAAAGAAACTAATACTTTTTCATGCAAATAGCTCTTACTTCCAAATAAACAGCAAAACGTTTTTGCCATATCAAGTATCCTATATTGAAGAACATATACTTTAAAGATGCTTCAGTATGTCTGAAAGCGATCAAAGATATTCAGGATATATTTATTTATTTATTTATTGTTTTTATTTTATTTATTTTTCAAAGAAATTACAGTCACGATGAGCAACGTGTTGATACATTCTAGAAAAACAGAATAATCAAATCTGATTCATGCAGTGGGCATTGTTAAATACCACAAGAAAATAATTTGCAAACTTCAGTGGAAGCTGACCGTGTATCATAGTTTTTATATGACATATTTATTTGAAATAAGATCCATTGAAACCAAAGAACCACAAAGTCATTACGACCTAGCCGGAACTACAAGAATAACACTTGAATATTTGAGCCGTAGAGTCACAACGTCTGCTAATGATAGGCTGTCCACGAAAGTAAGTTACGCTTTCTCTCATCATAAGCAGATAGTTCCGGTTCGGGTCCAAATTCTGCACACATTTTCATAAGTCACCAATAAACTGTATAGTTGGTGCTGATGCACATTTGAAATTGTGCTCTTGGAAGCTTTAGTAGCCACAGTGACCGTTCCTTCGGACATGCTTGCACATCTGAAAGATATTGGCAATGATTATATCACCAAGGACTATCACTTCATACCGAATGTACTCAGCAATAGAAGTATGAAGAGAAATCGAGAACGTAGTTCCACAGGGTTCAGTTTTGGGTCCGCTCCGAATTCGGTTGTATAAACTAATTTAAACCAATTGCTTTCGAGAAAAGAACGGTTCAGTTGTTCTATAGCAGTGATTTTCAACCTTTTTGAGTTTGGGACTTCCCTCACAAGTGAAAATATTGTTACGACCCCCTTTTCCCAACCCCGCCTTCACCATGTTGTAATATAACTGTGTGTGTGTGTGTGTGTGTGTGTGTGTGTGTGTGTGTGTGTGTGTGTGTATGGACTCAAAGACAGTGAATTTTATATTTTCTTATGTCGATAAAAGTTTCTTCTAAAACTTCCTTTATGCTGACGACTTGGCAATAGCAGCTCAGGGCAAAAACTTTCCAGCAGTCTAAGAGAGATTGGAAAATGCCTTGTCACAGATGTCGGTCTACTACAAGGAAAATTCATTGAAGCCCAACCCAGCAACGACCCAGGCGTGTGCCTTCCATTTGAAGTCTAAGGAAGCCAGGAGGAAATTACAAATTGAAGGGGATGCTTTCCCTATAGAACACAGAGCCCAGCCAAAGTACTTTGGGGTAATACTCGACCGGTCTCTAATATACAAGTCTGACTGTCAGAAGACCCGACAAAAGACAGCGACCAGGAACCAACTTGTGAAGAAGCTGATAGGAAGTAAATGGGGAGCTAGCTCCCACATGATCAGAACGACGGCTGAAGCAGTGTGTTTTCCCACAGCTGAATATGCATGCCCAGAGTGGAACAGATCTGCACACGTGAAAGAGATGAACATCGCCCTCAACGAAACATGTAGACTATACACTAGTTGTTTGAAGGCAACGCCACTGGGACTACTCTACCGAGTGAGGTGGCTCAGTGGTAACGCACTGGACTCGCCCTCGGGATGATGGTGGTTCAAATCCACGTCCGGCCACCCAGATTTAGGTTTTCCGGGATTTCCCTAAATCACTCCAGGCGAATGCCGGGATGGTTCCTTTCAAAGGACACGGCCGATTTCCTTACTCAAATCTCCGAGCTCTAGCTCCGTCTCTAATGACCAAGTTCTCGACGCGACGTTAAACCCTAAGCTTCCTTCTTTCCTTCTTGGGACAACTCTATAAAGCGGCTGGTTGTGAAGCACGTGCAACTCGACGACTTGCAGTAGAACATACTGAAAGACTTAGGCAAGCATTCGATGACAGACACCCTCTCTTTGAAGCACCAGAGCCACTGAGGCGGCTGAAATCCCGAAGAAGTTTTCTGAGGTCTGCCCCCATGGAACCACCAGACAAATATCCACTAACGCAGAAACCCCCAACAGGCTATCACTTGGACTGGAGAAGCTGGAACTCTCTGAACCGTCTCAGAACAGGAGTCGGCCCTGTAAAGACGAACCTACTGAAATGGGGAATTATCGACGAAAGCGACGTCAGATGTAACTGGAGAGAGACAGAATATGGAATATCTGACGCGCAACAACTGCTCAAGGACCTGATCCCTTGATGATTTATGGAACGCTAAAGACAACGCCCCTGACGTGGCCCGATACTGGGCTGATGTGCTGCGACTTGAATTCGGACACGAAAAAGTAAAGTAAGTCTAAAATACAAAAACAAATACAGTATTCTACATTATAGGGTGAATTTTTAGTGTATTTTCTGGAATAGAACACATTATCCTATTTTCATTAATTTCGACGCAAAATATATATTGCAGGGCGAGTTTTCCGCATTTCATGGGCAGCGGTGGAGTAGCCGAGCGGTCTAAAGCGTTTCGCAGCGGAGCGCGCGGTTGCTCGCCGTGGAGGTTCGAGTCCTCCCTGGGGCATGGGTGTGTGTGTTTGTCCGTAGGTTAGTTTAACTAGGTTTAAGTAGTTTGTAAGCTACGGACTGATGACCACGCAGTTTGGTCCGTTAGATTTACAAACGTTTGAACATTTTGAGAATTTCAGGTAAGATTCAGAATCTAATTACGCTCGTTAGTTCTACTGTATAGGAAATTTCTAAAGAAATTGTGGTTTTATTTCGAATTTTTCAAAATTGTTTATTGCCTCTCGTTAATCTAGCTATCTATTGGTTCCTGAAAGCAATTTTCAGGATTTTCGTTTATTCATCGTTAAGATGGCGTAAACGTCGATTCTATTCAAATAAGAATTGATGATGACAAAGAATTATTTAATTTTAGTATAAAATAAATTTTGCAATTTTGGTACAGTATTGCGGTGTCTCTAGTACCCGGACATACACTGGATTGGTCGCTATAGTGTGCAAATACTTCCGCCTTTCACCGTGACCACCTGAAGAAGAAAATGTTCAAATATTTGTAGAGCTTATGGGACTTAAATACGGGGTCATAAGTCCCTAAACTTACAAACAACGTATGAACCAGCTAATACTAAGGACGGCACAAATATCCATGCCCGAGGGGGGGGATTCGAACCCCCGACCGTAGTGGCCGTGCAGAACGTGACTGGCCCGCCGCAGACCGCTCGGCCACTGCGGTCGGCCCCGGAGAACACCCCCTGTTAGAAAAACATGTTTTATAGAAAAAATAAACTCATTTGAGACAATCATGCAGTTGCACAGAGTATTTTTCTAATAGTGAAAAATTTATTCAGTACCAACTATGATCGTTGTTGGTATCTAGCACCATACGGTGGTATACGAGGCGCGTCCAGAAAGTAAGTTCCGTTTCAATTTATCTCCGCTGCAGCGCTGCGATTGCAGTTCCGCACATGCGCTGTAGACGATCTGTATCTAGGAGAAGAACGTGCGCCATTTCGAGATCGCTGTCAGTTACGTACGCTTTGTTGTGCTTGTTTCAAATGTCGGCTTTGATTAAAAATCCCGCCGCCTGAGAAACCAGGTCGGTGATTCCGTTTCTGAATCCGAGGAAAGTGAAACCAAGTGAAATTTATCGGCAAATTTTCGATGTTTACGGACCAAATGCGATGAGTGATTCGATGGCGAGAAGATGGGTCCGACAGTTCAATGGCGGGCGTAGTGATGTGCACGATGAAGGACGAAGTGGGCGTCCACCTTTGGTTACAGAAGAAGTGGTTCACGCGATTGATGACAAGATCCAGGAAAACCGTAGGTTTACAATTAGTGCTCTCGCTATGGACTTCCCGCAAATTTTACTGTTTCCAACCGGTTGAAGACACAGGCGACAGATTTCTATGAAGAAGGTATATAAAACCTGGTGCCATGCTATGACAAATGCCTGCAAAATTTCGGCAGTTATGTGGAAAAGTAGTTTAAGAGTTGTAGAATGTTGTGCAATAAAAATTTCTTCTCTGTCTGTGTACAATTTCATTTTATTACCAATCGGAACTTACCTTCTGGACGCGCCTCGTACATTTCACGTCTCAGGACATATGGCGGCTGACGCAGAGTTCGTAAACCTTACGTCACACCGAGGGCACGGCCTCGTATTCACGGAAGTTACCGAGCGACGCATTTGCGTTTCTGTCGATAACGTCACACTGTATCCCCTCCACCTCCAACCCCTCCCGCCTCCCCACCTCCTCCTCACCCCTCCCCCTCCCTCCCCCCACCACTGTCCCAGAAACGCACACCTGCTACTACCGCCACGCAACAGAAATTCCCGTTGTTTTTACGCCCACCACCCAGTCAGGCGAGCTATTTCGGGAACTCAGCGCTCTATTCTTAGAAGCCACGCTTTGAGTGACCACATTGATTCGACTGACGCACGCTTCCACCTGGTGACCGGCACCTTTAACCGGGACAGATATCACTTATTTATAACGTTTTCGTGGCGGTGGCTCCAACTTTTTCAAACAACAAACGCAACTCTACAAATTACCTTGGTGAATGGCGAATATAAAATCGAAAACAAAACAAAAAAAAAGTTATGTTGGCTCTGTAAACGAGTCCGCTGCCTGCATTTATATGAGTCAAGTTTAACTCTGGAGACACGAAATCTGCGATTATGAAACAGCTTGTACATGCACTTGCATAGATGCACGAACTATAAAACTTTTTCGCAAGACTAAGATAGTAAATGCAGCACTGTACAACATAGAAATTTCAACAGGGAAAGTACAGTGATTTTTTAATTTTATTTATTTATTTTAATTCAAGAAAGGCGTCTAAAATTTCCTGTCATAAGCGTCACCTATTGCAGGATTGACCTTACTGGGCACCATGCTATAGTGGGATGGAATTACGATGTTTGGAAAAATAATCGCACTGACGTGTGTAGATTTGTAGTTTTATACGTTTTTGCAAACATTTTGGGCCAAAATAATAATCTAAATAATAATAAATCAATTAATAAGAGTGTCTGAAACCCTTTTAGGGAAAAAAAATTAGATAGTGGCGGGTTCCGAACCACCGACCTGTCGCGCTACAGTCCAGCACCTTGCGCACTTCGCTACGGCTATAAATCGAAAAAGAAGCTCTTTAATCTCATACTATTGATGGGCGTTGTTAACTGATGTTAATATGACTTCTGTAGACGTTTGATTATCATTTATCGTTCGAAGAACGATGTGTGTGTGTTAATTCTTCAGTGTGCCGTTGCTATGAAATGACAACGTATAAGTTACAATAAGAAAATTATCAAATACGCGAGGCATGTCACGTGACATCTCCGAACGGCTGGTTTTCGTTAATTCAATGGAGGGTGTCAAATCTCCGTTATTTTTGCAAATATGTCTCAAACGATACGAGATATGAAAAAAACATAAGGGTGCTAAGTTGTAGAGAATTTTCTCCTCTACCAATTAGGTTATTCAATTTTAGTGTTCGTTAGCAATTACAATTATATTACAAACGGCTTTTTTGTTTTAGTACTGTATTTTTTGTCCGAAAAATTTGAAAAAGGGAGGTTCTGATCTCTGGTGGCCTGCAGTCTTGTCTGTAAAATTTGGTGCTGATCGGTTGAACGGTTTGTCTTAAAAACAGGGAACACGTTACGGACAGACATACATCCTAAAATCGCCGTTATTTTTGCAAATATCTTTGAAACACTACGAGATATGAAAAAAAAAACATAAGAGAGAAACGTTGTAGAGAATTTTCTTCTCTACAAATTCGGTTATTCAATTTCCATGTCAGATGAATAGTTAAGCCGTTATTTTCATTTAAATTTCGAGCTGTCAAGACGATCGCAGAGGCCCACTTTTAGTGTTACTACCGTAACCTAAAGTGGGCCAAAAAGAAGAAAAAAAGTGTCTCTTCAGTCATGTTGCACATTGTACTTTCAGTAGAGCCTAAACACTTTAATTTCTACTGATTTCAATAAAATTCTGCAGGGTGTGAGACCTCATGGCTAACGTATAAAATTTCGCGACGTTTCAGCCATTACTGTATGTCACCTTACTCAGTGTTTGTCGTCAGGAAATGCAGTCTAACAACCTGAAGCATTTTATTGCGAAATGAGAACAGGCACGGAAGCCTTACTTTGACCTTTTTTTTTTATTGCCAGATTCTATTTTATATTCTATTTACTTTCTCCGTCAGATCACCGAAGTTAAGCACTGTCGGGCGTGGCCAGTACTTGGATGGGTTACCAAGTGTTCAAGTGTTTGTTAAGCTTATGGGACTTAACCACTACTTATGAAATAGCTAATCCTAAGGACGGCACGAATATCCATGCCTGAGGCGGGATTCGAACCTCCGACCGTAGTGGCCGTGCAGACTGACTGGAGCGCCTCGGCCACCGCGGCCGGCGATGGGTTACCGTCCGGGTATGTAACTTCCTGTTGACAATGTTCCCTTTGCCTTACGGCAGCAAAGTCCTTGATCACCACTCTTCGCGCCAGTGTCATGATTTAAATTTCAACCTCTCTGCAGTGTTCCTTGAGTTGGGGCATGGAACACAGTTGATGGTAGTCTGTCGGGTGTGGATGTTAAGCTCGGCGGCCCCGTGGGTGCTTTTAGAGAGGACAACCCTATGTGCCGGCACCGGGTTTCACCAAAAATGTTCAAATGTTTGTTAAGCTTAAGGGACTCAACTACGGGGTCATCAGTCCCTAAACTTACAAACTACTTATGAACTACCTACAACTAAAGACGGCACAAATATCCATGCCGGAGGGGGGATTCGAAGCCCCGACCGTAGTGGCCGTGCAGATCGTGACTGAAGCGCCTCAGTCCCCCTCGGCCACCGCGGCCGGCCCGGGTTTTACCAACGCCCCCTAGATACAAGGCCTAACACAAGCAAACTATTCGTCTTACATAGCGTTGTGCTGAGTTTAGGAATTCTTACTCGTCACACACAGTGTTCCACAATATTCTTAAGGTTATTTATGTGGTTCACGGACAAACTTCTATTGCTATAAGATATTTACGAACTGTAAGTAAGATACTGATATTGGAATCGGACGATTCATATTAGGCGTTTTCTCTCATACCAGCTAAAATCGGCACGGAAAATCACATGGATAACACGAAAAACAATCTGAAACACAGTGTGAAACATGTACGTATTCTCGAACTCATCAGAAGGCTACATAAGACAAATAGTTTGCTTGTGTTATGACAACTCTTGGCAGGCAGCGCAAAGGCCTTGTATCTAGGTGACGTTGGTTTTACCCTCTCCCTTCTCCCCCTCTCCAGCATGAAGACAACACAACACAGCACTACACGCGCGCCTATTACAGCCGTCTACATTTAACAAACACTTCATTACAAAGTTTTCATACTTCGCGAAGAAAAGATGTCTGTGGTCGCGAAGGATTGGGAAAACCTTTCCAATTAGGTGGCTGAACGTGTACCTTCGGATCTCACAGCCATTCGTGTCATGCTACTTTACTTTATACTTACTCCGCTAATAATTTCAACACTGTTGAACTGTGACAATAAAGTTGGAACTACTAGAGACCCTTATTGATCAATAAACGAATATATATTTCGGGAAATTTCACAAACAAAGTGAACAAAAAATTACACATTTACTATTTACAAAATTACTAAGATCAAGCTTTTTATTTATTCTTAATTTGTAGACGACAAAAGCTTCGGATTCATGTTAGCAACAAAAATTCAATCTTTTATGATGACCTCAGCAGTTTGGACTCCCTGTCTAAAACAACTAACCATTTCACATGGAGACCACTTCAGTATCGTATTTTAGAATTTGTTTATATCTATGTTACATGAAGTTCAGAACTCAAGTAACAATCAGCCAAAGCCATTCGACAAAACACTAGCTCAGATGGTAGCGTCCTGATCGGTTGTTCAGATCCCGCTGTTACAAGTTTTTTGTTTTCCTTGTGTTCGAATACTTTCGCAATTTTAATATTTAATAGTAATTTTTACAAGACATGCATGTATTTTCACTTATTCATAATTTTCTAAACTTTTTTAAAAGGATTTTAATAATGACAGTTTCAATGAAAAAAATGTAAGTTACTTTTTACTTGCAGTATTGGCTTCCATATTAGATGATGACGGTTGTCTTTGAGTGTAGAGCTCTGCATTTCGATGAAAACAACCGCTCGAGCAATTCCCGTTTGGTGCCGCTGCTCGACGGCTGGGGCAGGCCCACGCTGCGACACGGCTGCGGCCGTCTAATGCCCCGTGTGGCCGGTCGCCCTCCGCCTCTCGGTTACCGGCGGGAGTGTCGAGCACTGCCGGGCGCTCGAGCGCGCTCATAGTCTCGGCCGGTGACAGCGCGACCGCCGCGCTCTCAGCACTGCGGAATGGCATTAGAAAACGATCTGGCTTTGAGCAACGCAGTCAGCGTTATGGATCAACAAACTATAGGTCGTAGAGGCTCCATTCATGAAACAAAAGGAAGTATTGTGGAGAGAATTAGGAGCGGCATGTCGGAAGATGAGTCGAAAAGTGAAGCTTGGAAATCTTTTGCACTTGTAGTGGATCCTGTCACACAGGTTTCTGCTGGTTTCGTGCAATGTACCACATGCGATACTATATTTTCGTACCAGTCAAGCACAACAGGCATGATTCGGCACTGCAAAAGTAAATGCGGAGCAGAATTACACCGACCACTTGCAGTACCGACTAGCATAAAGAAAGTTCTTGTTGATAGGTTGGTCGATATGGGCGGAATAGATTTGCTACCATTAAATACTTCTACTAAGATTGGCTTCAAGAATTATTCGCAGGAGCTCATCAAAGTTCGCGCCACGTATGGCAAAGTCAATATAGAAGATGTTTTTCCGCACCCTACTACTGTATAGCGGCATATTAAAGAAAAGGCCGACAAAATACGGGCAACAATGGTGCCCAAGGTAATACGTCCTTCAAAATACGCTGCACATAACGCACGATTAGACTACTGTATTACCGTTTAGCTACCAAAAGGAACAAAATACTATATACAGAAATTACAGTTTTTAACGTTGCAGTTACTGGAAGACATGATCACCTCAATGGTCGAAACTCCAGTAGTTTGAAAAATATTTAAAAATAATTCTTGAGACAGGTCTTGTTGAATTTTATACTTTCTATGAGTTTTAACATTTTTATTTTAAGTCGTATGTATTCCAGAAAATTCCCCATGTCACATACAATAATGGGGATTTTCTGGAATACATACGACTTAAAATAAAAATGGTAAAACTCATAGAAAGTATATTTAAAATGTTTAGTATTTGTAAAGTTCGAGGGGCTTAACTGCGGGTCATCAATTCCTAAACTTACAACTATCAAACATCAAATGTGACACATACAGCTATAGTATTTGGGTTATAGAACTGATAGTAAACATCGAAAGACATTTGTAAAAGAAATAAGTAAGTTGTTAATATGAAGCGGTGGTCTCATCTCCGATATACATTAATGACTTGCCATTCTACATTTATGAAGATTAGTTCTTTTTGCTGATGATGCAAGTATAGTAATCACATCCATAAAACGAGAACTAACTGATGTAATCGTAAATAACGTCTTTCACAATATTATTAAGTGGTTCTAAGCAGACGGTCTCTCATTAACTTTTGATAAAACACAGCATATACAGTTCCGTACAGTAAATGGCACAACTCCAGTAATAAATATAGACTTTGAACAGAAGTCTGTAGCTAAGGTTTTTCGAAATTATTCGTTCGTTTTGAAGGGAAACCAGAGTTTTTCAAAATTTTTAGATGTGTGAATTAATGAGAGATTAAACTTGAAGTAACACACTGATTGTCTGCTAAAACGTTTGGGTTCAGCTACGTATGCTGTTAGGTTTTTAGCAAATTTTGGCGATAAGAATCTCAGTAAAACAGTTTACTACGCCTATTTTCATTTACTGCTTTGGTATGGCATCATATTCTGAGGTAATTCACTATTGAGTAAAAAAGTATTCATTGCACAAAATCGTGTAATCAGAATAATTACTGCAGCGCATCCAAGATCGTTCTGGAGACATCTATTTAAGGATTTAGATATCCTCACAGTTACTTCAGAGTATATATATTCACTTATGAAATTTGTTGTTAATTATCCAACCCAGTTCACACACATGTTCACATGTTTGTAAATCTATCAGACTATACTGTTTGGTTATTAGTCCGTAGCTTGCAGACAACTTAAACTAAGGTAAACTAACCTAAGGACAACACAGACACCCATGCCTGAGAGGGGACCCGAACCCCAGATGGCGAACGGCCGAGCGCATCCCGCATGGCTAATACGCCGCGGCAAACCCAGTTCAAAAGTAATAGCAGTGAGCATAGGTATAACACTAGGAGAAAGGATCATATTACTATGCAGGGTTAAATCTCACTTTGGCATTGAAAGGGGTGAATTATGCTGCCACAAAAGTCTTCGGTCACCTACCAAACAGTATCAAAACCTAGCAGATAGCTAACTAGCATTTAAAAATTTATTAAAAGAATAACCGAATGACAACTCCTTCTACTCAGTAGATGAATTTTTAGATATAAATTAGTAAAACTAAAAATTAAAAATAAAAGAATAATAAATAATAATAAAATAATAATAAAAATTGGACATAATGCAGACTTCTATTTGAGTGTTCATTTTGTGAAGAGCTAGGGCGCTGTTCGTGGAAGGACATCTTCATTGCTACTAATGATTTTTCAATCAGCTAATCTACTGAACCATAGTATTAGGTGACAAGTTGTTCAGCTCGTCTATATACCAATAAACAAACACCGGCACAACACGTGGAATTGTTGATCCCAATATGTTCCATACAACTGAATTTGAAATTGTTTACATACTCCATGAAGTTAGTTTTCGAACACGATTTGACTGGTTAGTTGCTTTTTGTTTTCTTATTTATAAAATATAGAAAATTACGAATAAACAAAAAGTGCACTGTTAGGTATTAAAATGGTGGAAGTACTGGAACACAACAAAAAAAAAAGTCACAGACGGAATCGAACCACCGACTGTATGGTTGCGACGGCAGAACGCTACCGCCTTTTTTTTTTTTTTTTTTTTTTTTTTTTTTTTTTTTTTTTTTTATTAGCGGGTCTCCTTCCTCCCCTTCAACCCATCCTTGCACTCGCCAAATGTGGCCTTCTCGGCCTGGCTTCTCCGCCATTTTTATTGATTGGTACCTTCTGTGTGGACTTGTGGCCACTTTAGCGTATAAAATGAATGGTTCTTCTGTGTTGTTGTTATCCTTTGTGAACGGTATATGAGAGTATAAAATCAAATACGTAGAAATAAACTTCCTCTTCCTGAGTCGAAATACTAGCTGATGACTGCAAAATGTAAAAGGAAAGTCCCTTCTCCTGGGATTAATATTAACGGAAATAATAAAATTAGAGAAAAAAAAAATCCTGGTTGAGACAAATTTGAAATCTGAGTCATGATTCAACTTCTGCGGACACAATTCTACTTATCTGTATATCTTTTCTCGTCACGCAGTGCATGCCTTTTCAGGGTTCTGTTGAGGCCTTCACGGCTACCGTAGCGGCCACGGGGCCCACGAAGTCCCCACCGTACTTCACCCTCAACAGCAGTCCCCTACTTCAGCATGCGACTGCGGTTCATTCTTCCTTTAATACCTAATTATCCTACTCCTTGTTTTTCAAACAGAATTTGTAACATATTCCCAAAATTCCTTTTATTATCCTTTTTTTGGTAAATCTTGTAATACTCGTGATGTATATATTCTTTGTAATTCTGTACATTGTCACTTCCTTTGTTAGCGATTACATATTGACAAAAATTGCCAATAATCCAGTGGATGGTGTTGTTCTTTTGTCGAGGAAAAAATATTTTTTCTGGAAAAAAAATGTAATCCAAATTTATTTCTCTACCATCACTTCTCTTTAGAAAAGATATCTGTTTAATAAGTTCCTTCCATATTTCAGTATTCCCCATGCAAAGGAACCGATGATCCAATGTGTCCGTTTTGTGACATTTTAAACATTGGTTTGTGTCACTTAGGCCAATGTCGTATAATTTTTCATTCGTACTTACTATGTCGTTAATTACTCTATACCAAGCCACTTGTGTGTCTGAGGAGAGTACTTTGTTATTTATATTTTTCCAAATAGTTTTCCAGTTTCTGTTTGGAAATCTGGCCTCCATCTTATTTTTATGGTCCTGTGATCTTAGTCTGTGCATCATATATTGATAGTTCCTCTTGGTTTTGTCCAGTAAAATGCAACTCATATAACTAAGCTCCAAGTAATAACTACTTATATGTTTCAATTTGTAATTAATTGCATTTATATTTATTGGTGGCTGCAGACTGTCAGGTTTAAATAGGTTGAATAACTGTGTTGTAATACCTTTAGGCTGGCTTTCAATTAGCTGTAGGGATCTCTTAATAAGTAAAACTGTCGATTTTTTCTGAATATCAGTAAGTCCTAGTCCTCCGTCTTCCGGTTTTAACATTGCTGTCCATACTGAAACCCTAAAAATTGCTCCATGCCAAAGATATTGGCAAACTGTCGACATAATAGCTTTTGCTATTTCCTTTGGCAAAGGTAAAATTTGTCCTACATATATTGCTTTCGAAAGGACTACGCAGTTGATGAGTCTAATTTTTTGCTTGATGTTCAGCTCCCTCATATGATGTAGTATGACTGTGCCCCGAATCCTATCTAAAATCTTCTTCCAGTTGGACGCTATCATTCGCAGAGGGCAGCTGCAGAGAGTAAGCCCCAGGACTGTGTGCTGTTCGACGCGCTGCGCCCATTTAATCTGGGGGTTCGTGATACCATTTAGATTGAGGAATGCACTCTTGGTGCCGTTTATTTGTGCTCCCGATGCGTTGCAATACAGCTGTACGATGTCCGTTAATTTCTCTAAGTCGGTCTGGCTCCTGACGATCACACCAACGTCATCAGCATAAGCGTTGGTTACATATTTCACGCCTGCTAGTGAAATACCTTCCAGACCATCCGTCAACCTTGTCAATAGTGGTTCCAGTGCTGCTACGTACAGGATCATCGAAAGTGGACTTCCTTGAGGGACGCCACTATCAATTGATATGTCCTTAGTATAATGCCCATTTATGGTAATCTTTGTTTTTATACCTTGTAACATATTCTTTAAAATTCTGACATTGCAGTCGTTTAGTCCCATGTAAGTCAAGGTTGATAAAAGGTATCCGTGATTTACTTTGTCAAAGGCTTTTGCAAAATCAATAAAAGCAAGTCCTCCGTGTTCAACCGTGTTGGCAAAAATTGAAACAATGTCCCTGTATTCACTGACGGTCTTTAAGATGTTGCGCCCTGGAAAACATGTCTGATGGCTGCCAATAATTTTTTCGAGAGCAGAACGCAACCTCTCTTTGATGACCCTCGCTACGATTATATAATCGGAATTCATCAGTGTAATTGGTCGCAATTTAAGTATATCTTTCGTTTCCGTATTCCTACCTTTCGGAAGGAGTACAGTAATACTCTGTTTGAAGTCTATCGGGATTGCCACCCCAAGTAGTGTGTCATTGACAATTTCAGTAAATTTACTTCCTATTATGTTCCAGTATGTAGTATAAAATTCAATGGGCAATCCGTCTGGGCCTGGTGATTTTTTAGGGGGCGAGGACTAAAATATCTAAAACTTCGTCTTCTGTTATTGCTCTTTGTATATCCCGGTTATCTTCATCTGTGATGTTGTCCTGTAACCCAGAATCTGCTAAAAACTCCCTTATTACTATTTCCTCTATGGGTCTGTTACCATAGAGTTTAGTAAAATAACTGAAGGGCGCTTGTAAAATGTCTTTTTGATTGGTTAGGACACTGTTATCCTCGGCCCGAAGACACTCTATAAAAGTTTTGCGTCGAAAATTTGCATGGCGTATAAGGTGATAGAGCGAGGCAGTTTCTTCTTCCACAACAGTCGGAGCGTGTGATTTGATTTTTAGGCCGTCTAGCTGTGACCTCTTAATTTTTATGAGCTGAGCCTTTATCCTATTAATTTCCATTATGTTTTCTTGATTCATCGGTTGTTCGTAAAGATCCCGGAGACAAGAGTAATAGAATTCTACCGTGTGTCTCAACCATCTCGCTCTTTCCTTACCGTATGCTATCAACGTGGCTCTAAGTTTCTTCTTTGCTTCCGTGGTCCACCACTCAATGTTCCATCTGTACTTGTGGCGACGCCGTAAAGCAGCCTGCCAGGCCTCATTGATTGTGTCAGCAAGCGCTGTATCTGACAACATGTTAATATTCAGCTTCCAAACCGGCCGACCCCAATATGTTTTCTGTTTCTCTAACTGAACACTGCATCTTACTGCGAGATGGTCAGAGAAGGCGGTCGGTATGACTTCAATTGCTGACACTTTATTTTCCAGGCTCGAAGAAACATAGATCCTATCAATTCTACTTTGTGACCTACTTGTGATATAAGTATATCTGACTAGGGTGGGATATTTAATTTCCCATGCATCTTTCCAGCGCAGGTGAGTAACAAGAGCCTCGAGTTCCCTGGATTTATTGAAATTTGGTCTCTGGTCCTTTTCGTGTAAAACACAGTTCCAGTCACCCCCTATTAAAATTCTTGCAGGATTGTCTTTAAGTAATGTTAAAAGATCACTTTTAAAAAACTTAGCTCTGTCCGCTCTAGCATTATTCCCAGATGGTACATAAACGTTGATAAAAGTGGTGTTATGAAGTTTACACCGAATGCCCCTTCCTGAGTCTAAAAAACTGACATCTTTTACTTCAATTCCCTCCCTGACTAGGATAGCCGTCCCGCAATGGTGTTCATGAGCTATGTTTAAAATTTCTCTAAAGCCAGCCACATAAACGTTCGGTATTTGCACTTCTTGCAATAAGGCGATATCAGTGTCTGATTGGTACAGAAATTCTTTAAGTGCAGCTACTTTAACATCACTTTGAATTTTATTTATGTTTATAGTAGTGACGTTATACGTTTGCTCCATTAGGAGAAGTGCCTAATTCGACTGTCAAAGTTGTTGAAAGGTAATATAATTCTGTCTTTGCTATTCTTTCTATCATTTCTCTTCAAATATAAAATCTTGAATTTTCCCCACTCTGTCCAATAATGAGAATAAAACAATAATGGATATCAGGTACGTATGGATCGGTTCATTGTCAGTATCATCTTTAGAAAGTGCAGCAAGCTTAGTAAAAGACTTCGTCTTCATCTTGCGGCAGATCGTCTACCATATCGACATCCTTGACATCCTCGTTGCCTTCAGACCAGTCCACTTCTGCCTGTGAAGTGCTCCGTCTATGCAGTGAATCATCTTCCGTTCGCGCGACATCGCAGTCCGTTTCGTTTGGTGATAGGGGTTGCGTACTGTCCGAAGGCAGTTGTCTGTTGAGTTCTGGAGGGCGCACAGAAGCATTGCTTGTTACAGAATTTCCTTTTTTCTTGTCACGTTCTTGAATGGCACATAATTTTTCCTTTAAAATAGGTACAACCTTTTCAGCATTTTCATGAGCCACCCGACGTTTTTTGTTTCTCTTCCTTTTCGGGGAGCCCTCTGGAGACAAATTTGGCGATATCTCGTTGGAATCAGCGGAAGATTTCTCAGAAGGTTTACAGTCTTGCTTCCTCTCTGTGTGTCTGTTCTGAACCTCCTGTTGAGGTCCAATGTTCGTCCCTTCCCCTTTTAAAAGTCTAGCGTCTAGACATTTCCTTTTGTCATTTGTATGTCCATTAAGTTGTGTGTCCCCAGAAGAAACTTCATCCTCTGCTGTTCGTATTTTGTTCAAAGTTAGATCGTCATTGACACTGGTGGGACAGTCCGGGTGCGCTTCAGTTTCCATAGGAATTGGGACGGAAATCTGATCCCCTTCCTGTTGTGAAACTAGGGAGACCGGTGCAATTTCGGATCGTTTGATAGCCTGCATTTTCGCCTGTACGGTGGGTGGATTGTCCTGCTCATCAGATATTACTGTCGGCGATTCAATTGCGAGACTTTCGTTTGCTGCCCTGACGTCATCGGTGTCTCGCTGCTCCGCGTTGTTTCCGGGTGCCGGCAGGGCTTCGGCGAGTTGCGCCTGCACAGTTGTCGTCGCCTCGGCGGGGCCGCTGGGGTAGACGGCGGCAGCATACGTCAGCCTGAGGCTGACCGCCTGGCCCGGGGCCGCAGGATCCGCGCGCGGCAGCTGCGCCGGCCGCCTCTTGCTGCACTCGCTCCTCACGTGGTCGGTGGAGTTACACAAGGCGCAAGTCTTAGGCTGACCGTCATATATGACAATGGCACGGTATCCGCATACATTTATATATGAAGGGATATGCCTCTGTAATTCGATCTTGATTTGTCGAACACCGTTAAGTACGGGAAACATATACTCCTCGGACCATTTCTCAGCTATATTAGAGATAATTCTACCATATGGCCTCAGAACTTTGTTTATTTCTTCAGCAGGGACCTCAAAAGGAAGCTCAAAAACACGAACAGTTCGAATACCTAGTCCGGCATGTGACACTAAAACTTCGCTAACTGAACCATCGGAATGGTTAAATTTAGCGACACCGCCACATTTATCAACGATTGAACAACATAATTCGGGGTTTATCATCTTCAAATATACAGAATTTGTCACAAATGATAAATGCACACCCTCTACTTCGTTACCGGTCATCTGAAATTTCTCCATGAACCACCGCCTAATTTCAAAAGCCTTTGGTCTAACAAAATTTCTATCAAAAGTAAATTTGATCGTGTCTTTCCTCAGAACACTTATCGTACTCATTCTGTCTTACTATAGTTCGAAACCATAGTTACTAATGAAGAGAGTAGTTCAAAACGAACCTTACTCGCAGCGACACAGCCGTTGTTTACGTCCGGACGCCGAGCAGCCGCCACACGTCCGTCCAGCACCGCAGCTGTCACTCGAATGCCTGAGCTACACCGACAGATGCTGCAACTCTTTTAATAACTGTTACTTAAGTGTACTTCCAAAAGTTCAAAGTCGATTTTCTCGAGAATTTTCGAAAGTTGCATGGAATGGCTTCGGCGACTTGATATTTCTGGAATTCACGTACCATAAATATGAAAAAATCTACCATCCGATACCCACGTGGTCTCCTTGTCAGTTTTGGGCTTCTTATTGACTGCACAGCATGTAATGTTTCTGCCCATATTTTTGTGAAAACTGATTACGAGAATAAACCCAAACAATGTGAAGACTGAGTGTGGAGATCAGTTGTCTGGAAATGTGAACAACGTAGAGCCATACTTTTTTTTATTACAGCGTCTTCTACCGGTCTTAAAATTACTCAGAACCGAAAGTCTGTATCAACGAACAAACGCCAGTGAAATGAAATTATATATACTGCTGAGTTAAGCTCCAGGGTTTTAAATAATTATACTGGTGTGTTAAGCTGCATGCTTTTAAATACTTTTCGTCGGAACTTATCAAATTAGCCGACTCGCAGCATCTGCCTCCGCCGTTGTGTTCTGTGCCGATGAGTCGGGTATCGTGTGCGGGCGCAACGCTACCGGGTTGGCAGCAGCGGCGCTCATGTAAAGTGGCCGACAGCGCAAATGACGGATTCGCTGGGCTGTCGTGAATTTTTCAGCGCGTGGGCGCCGATGGTTTATCACCCAGCGGAGCGGCCGGAACGAGATTTAAAGCTGGCAATAAAAAGCCGAGGACCGGGCACAGAGATTGCCTGCGAGTCCACGCCGGTCTGAAAGGCTGCCACACTGGCGGCGTTTAGAAGTGAAATCAGCCAGCGGATCCCTTTACAGTTTAAACATCTGCGCGCTTCACAACATCTGAACCGACGAAATTTGTTGTGAAGAGCCGGAAACACAGGTGATAAGCGAAGCAAAAAATTCATTCACGTCACACAGTATGCTGTTCTACCACTATCGAACGAATGAAACACTGCCGTGTTATTGAAAGCGAACATATGGAGTACATGAAATGATTATACCGGGTGATCAAAAAGTCAGTATAAATTTGAAAACTTAATAAATCTCGGAATAATGTAGATAGAGAGGTAAAAACTGATACACATGTTCAAATGTTTGTATAGTCTATGGGACTTAACTACGGGGTCATCAGTCCCTAAACTTACAAACTACTTATGAACTACTTACGAACTAGGACGGCACAAATATCCATGCCCGAGGGGGAATTCGAACCCCCGACCGTCGTGGCCGTGCGGACCGTGACTGGAGCGCCTTAGTCCCCTCGGCCACCGCGAACGGCTGACACACATGCTTGGACTTAATACAGTGCACTAAATATCAAAATATGTGTTTTAAAATTTTTGATCGAACTATTGCTTTTGATGTCATGTTTTTTTTTTTGTTTTTTTTTTTTTTTTTTTGTTTTTTTTTTTTTTTTTTTTTTTTTTTTGCACAACACACACGTTTGTATCAAGGTATTACATGAAACGTTATTTTATTGATAGTTAACACTGTCAGATCAATAACGCTAGAACAATCTTCGCCACAGCACCTAAGACAAGACAATTCACTGCTGAAATAAAATAACATGCACCACACTCACAGCCACATACAGACAACAACGTAACACAACCTCCAAGATAATGCCTCAGAAGTGACTCAAATGTTCAAATGTTAGTAAATCTATCGGAACAAACTGCGTGGTCATCAGTCCGTAGCTTACAAACTACTTAAACCTAGATAAACTAACCGACGGACAACACACACACCCATTCCCCAGGGAGGACTCGAAACTCCATGGCGAGCAATCGCGCACTTCGCAGCGAGACGCTTTAGACCGCTTGGCTACTCCACCGCGGCTCAGAAGTGACTACACGCCGTACTAGACTGCAAAATGTCGTACTAGAAGCATGTTGTTCATCAACAACAATACGACTTTAATGATTGATACACAAAATACGGATAAATCATCTTTTAATACGTTGTTGTCGAGGAACAACATTGGCAATGAAGGGGTTACAGCAATGAGGTAATCTCCCAAATATGCACTTTCCTTTCATACAAAGGTTGCATTATAAAGCTCTTTTAGTAAAAATTACTGAAGTCTCTACGAAACCATGGGATGATAAGATCTTTTTTTCCTTTTCTTAAGTGGTCGGACTTGGTCATTGACTGGTTAAGGCAAACACTTTATCTCTGTGTGGGTACCGCATGCCTTATGACCTACGGTAGACCAGTTTTGGATCTGTGACACCGAACGACAACTGATGAGTAGGTTGAACTGGAAGTAGATTTTATTGGAACAAAAAAAGAAAAACAAAGTTCAAAAAATGTCCGACAGATGGCGCTGGACAGCAAAATGTCAGTCATTGCGCATGAAAAGTGTGTATAAAAGGAGCTGTAATGACAGAGAGAATCAGACGCACCAGCAGTCGCAGCATGTTGACGTTACCTGAAAAGACGCTTTTAGTGAAGCTGTATTATCAGAATGGGGAAGGTGCTATAGGAAGGGGATTCGAACGGGTAAAGGTCCGTTGACAAATGCAGCAGTGGCGAGGGTGATTTCGAAGTTCGAAGCCACGAGTTGTTCAAAAATGTTCAAATATTTGTTAAGCTTATGGGACTTAACTACGGGGTCATCAGTCCCTAAACTTACAAACTACTTACAAACTAGGACAGCACAAATATCCATGCCCGAGGGGACATTCGAACCCTCGACTGTAGTGGCCGTGCAGACCGTGACTGGAGCGCCTCAGTCCCCGCGGCCACCGCGGCCGGCGCCACGGGTTGTATAGACGATAGACCCCGTAGTTGCCAACCGAGCACAAGGCGTAATGATACTGAGACAGTTCAGGAAGAAATGGTTCGTCTATGCACGGGAAAGTCAGCACTCGTGCAGTCGCACGTCGCACCGGCATTCAATACCCTACTGTTTGGTTGGCACTTAGGCGTACCCTCCGATGCTATCCTTACAAAATCCATCGGCATCATGAACTGTTACCTGGCGATTTAGTGAACCGGAGGGCATTTGCGGTAGTGGGCGTTTCAAAAGATGGCGTAAGATGACGATTAGTTGAATAACGTGTTGCGGTCCGATGAAGCTCATTTCACGCTCCGAGGGTCTGTCAACGCGCACAACTGCAGAATTTGGGCTACCGAATATCCTATAACTGTCCTGGAAACTCCATTGCACGACAAGAAAGTCACGGTATGGGTTAGATTTACCACATCTACCATTATCGGTCCGGGTTTCTTCGAGGAACTGCGTGATTCTGAGTTTGTAATTGCTAACGTGACGGGAGAGACGTACGCCGATATGTTACAGAATCTCATCATCCCCAGCGTGGCTGATAAACACCTGCGGGAACGTACGATTTTTATGCAGGATGGCGCTCCACCTCATACTGCTAGACGCGGGAAAGGTCTCTTTCGCGCGTCGTAAGGTAATGATCATGTGCTCAGCCGCCACTAGTCATGCTTGGCCTCCTAGGTCCCCAGAACTCAGTCCGTGGGATTATTGGCTTTGGGGTTACCTGAAGTCGCAATTGTATCGTGATCGACCGACATCTCTAGGGATGCTGAAAGACGACATCCGACGCCAATGCCTCACCGTAACTCTGGACATGCTTTACAGTGCTGTTCAGAACATTATTCCTCGACTACAGCTATTGTTGAGGAATGATGGTGAACATATTGAGCTTTCCTGTAAAGAAAATCATCTTTGCTATGTCTTAATTTGTGATGCTAATTATTGCTTTTCTGATCAGATGGAGCGCCATCTGTCGGAAATTTTTTGAACTTTTGTTTTGTTTTAATAAAACCCCATGTCATTCCAAGCATGTGTGTCAATTTTTACCTCTCTCTCTCTACATTATTCCGTGATATATTAAGTTTTCAATTTTATACTGACTTTTTGATCACCCGGCATTTCGAGACCAATATCTTGAGCATTGCTGAGGTACCAGATGTCAATTCATGGCGAAACACCCGTATTTGTACATGGTGTAACTTCTAAAGGCGGCCGTGCAAGCTATGAATTTGGCATTCGTTAGGTCAGTGGTTTTCAACCTTTCTGAATTTGCGACTCCCTTTCAATTGAAAATATTCTGGCGATCCCCTCACCGAACCGCAAAACGACTCTGTGTGTGGTTTCAAAGACAACAAATTTCATTCGTTCCTTTGATACAAATTTCTTGTAAGAAAATAATAAGCGTAGTACTATACATTAAAGGATGATTTTATATTCATTTTCCAAAAATGGAGCTCATTATCCAAATTTCTGATTAATTCCGATAGAAAAATATGTCTGAAATCACCCCACTCCATATTTTTGTGGCGCTAGCACAGCAAACGTAATAGATATTTTCGTAAAAAGAACGGTTTTGGTTGCACAAAAGCGATATTTCACTTATTTACACGTGACACGTTTCGCCTCTTTTGGGCATCATCGAACGTTCAAGGGGAATTTTACAAACATGTTTAAAAGACAGTAGTTGACTAAAAATATGTAAAATCTTCCCTAAGCGAGAAATACTAGGGAAGCTACATGCTGATAAGACTGCAGGCCACATGACCGGTGGCCAGTGCACACGTGACCAGCAGAATCACTACATTGTACGGTAACCGGCTTCTTAATAGAAGCGACTTATTTACATTTCGTGTGTGCTTTCTCTTGCAGCTCTTTATACTTTAGTGTGCTCGCGTGTTTGTTTATTAAGAATCGCGTTTATTTGTCAGCTCAGTTACTGAATTTTTTATTTATTAGCTCGCGTATATATTTTTCAGATTCGCCGTTAATAAACAGTTCAGCGTTAGGTTTATACTTTACAAAGCTCACTGTTTATCAAACTACTGAGTCCTCTGACGTACTTACTTGGAAGAAACAAAGGTTTTTAGAATGGCTAGGAACTGTGACTGCTGCGAACGGATGGAGGCAGAGTTGGTGACTCTTCGCTCGCAGCTTCAGGCGGTGTTGGCTTCGTTGGCAACGCTTGAGACAGCGGTGGGTGGGCGCCGCTGTTGTGGGCCGCTCGCGGGGGTACAGCAGACGGCCTGTGCGTCTGTTGTGCCCTCCGATCGGCCTGCGGCTGTGGCCAGCCCGCTCACAGCCCGCGAGGAGGTAGCCCCCCAATCCGTGGTGGATTGGGAGGTCCCCTCAGCGCGTGTCAGGCGGCGTAAGACTTCCCGGTGGACCGAAGTGGAGGCCTCCCCGGTTAGTCTTGCCAACAGATTCGAGGCGCTGTCTGTGGCAGGGGATGTTCCTGATGCGGATGGTGTCGCTTGTCCTGTACTCGCCCCTCTGCCCTCAAGATCCGGGCACTCACAGAGGGTGGGTTTGTTGGTAGTTGGGAGCTCCAACGTTAGGCGGGTAATGGAGCCCCTTAGGAAAATGGCTACTAGGGAGGGGAAGAATTCCAATGTGCACTCCGTGTGCATACCGGGGGGAGTCATTCCGGATGTGTAACGGCTCCTTCCGGATGCCATGAAGAGCACAGGGTGCAGCCAACTGCAGGTGGTGGCTCATGTTGGGACCAATGATGTGTGTCGCTTTGGATCGGAAGAGATCCTCTCTGGTTTTGGGCAGCTATCAGACGTGGTTAAGACTGCCAGTCTTGCTTGCAAGATGAAAGCGGAGCTCACCATCTGCAGCATTGTCGACAGGACTGACTGCGGACCTTTGGTTCAGAGCCGAGTGGAGGGTCTGAATCAGAGACTCAGACGGTTCTCCGACCGTGTCGGCTGCAGATTCCTCGACTTGCGCCAAAGGGTGGTGGGTTTTCGGGTTCCGCTAAATAGGTCAGGAGTCCACTACACTCAGGAAGCGGCTACACGGGTAGCGGGGGCTGTGTGGCGTGGACTGGGCGGTTTTTTAGGTTAGATGGCCTCGGGAATACACAAAATGGGTTTCAGTCTCAAAGGGGGCAGGTCAGACACGGGAAGAAAGTAGACATAAAAACCATTGGTGTAACAGTTGTAAATTTTCGTAGCTGTGTTGGGAAAATTCCAGAGCTCCAAGCGCTGATAGAAAGTACTGAGGCACAAATCGTTATAGGTTCTGAAACCTGGCTGACGCCTGAGATAAATTCGGCCGAAATTTTTTCAAAGGGCCAAATGATCTTCAGAAAGGATAGAATAAATAAAAAAGGGGGTGGCGTGTTTATTGCTGTTACAAACGGTTTATCCTGCAACGAAATTGAGGCAGATACTTCCTGTGAATTGGTCTGGGTAGAGGTTATACCTGACCACCGAAATAAATGAATAATTGGATCTTTTTATCGGCCCCCCGACTCAGACGATGCGGTTGCAGAAATGTTCAAAGAAAGCTTGAATCATATTTCAAATAGGTATCCGAAGCATACTGTTATAATCGGTGGCGACTTTAATTTACCCTCGATATGTTGGCATAATTACGTATTCAAAACCGGGGGCAAATATAAAACATCGTCCGAACTAGTTCTGAATGCTTTTTCTGAAAACTACTTCGAACAGTTAGTTCATCAACCCACTAGAATAGTACGTGGTTGCGAAAATACTCTTGATCTCCTAGCAACAAATAATCCCGAGATAGTAAAGAGCATCAAAACAGATACAGGGATTAGCGAACATCGAGTTGTAGTAGCGAGACTGAATATCGAAATTCCCAAATGCACCAAAAATAAACGAAAAATATATCTATTCAATAAAGCAGATAAAAATTCGCTTCACGCTTTCCTGAGTGATAGTCTCCAGTCCTTCAAAACTAAAAATGCGAGTGTAGATCAGTTGTGGCTTACTTTCAAAGACATAATATCAGTAGCAATCGAGAGATTTATACAAAATAAATTAATAAAAAAGGGGGCTGACCCCCGTGGTACACAAAACAGGTCAGATCACTGTTGCAGAAACAAAGAAAAACGCATGCAAAATTTAAAAAGACACAGAATCCGCAAGACTGGCAATCTTTTACTGAAACTCGCAACCTAGCGCGGACTTCAATGCGAGAATCTTATAGTTGTTTCCACAACGAAATCCTGTCTCGTAATCTTGCAGAAAATCCAAAGAAATTCTGGTCATATGTGAAGTACACTAGCGGCAAAACACAAACAATACCTTCACTACGCGATAGCAATGGTAATACTACCGACGACAGTACTGCTAAGACAGAATTACTAAACACAGCTTTCCGAAATTCTTTCACCAAAGAAGACGAAGTGAACACTCCAGTATTCAATACAAGAACAGCTGCCAGCATGCGAAACTTAGAAGTAGATGTTCCTGGAGTAGTAAAACAACTTAAGTCACTAAACAAAAATAAATCTTCCGGGCCAGATTGTATACCAACTAGATTCCTCTCAGAGTATGCTGATGAAATAGATCCGTACTTAGCTATAATTTACAACCGATCACTCAGCGAAAGATCCGTACCCAAAGACTGGAAAGTTGCCCAAATTACTCCAATATTCAAGAAAGGCAATAGGAGTGATCCCCAAAATTACAGGCCTATCTCATTGACGTCGATTTGCAGTAGGATTTTGGAACATATACTTTGTTCGAATATTATGTACTACCTCGAAGAGAACGACCTATTAACCAATAGTCAGCACGGATTCAGAAAGTATCGCTCTTGCGAAACACAGCTTGCCCTTTATTCACATGAAGTGCCATCGACAAGGGATCTCAAATCGATTCCATATTTCTGGATTTCCGGAAGGCTTTTGATACTGTACCCCACAAGCGGCTTCTAATGAAATTGCGTGCTTATGGAATATCTTCCCAATTGTGCGATTGGATTCACGATTTCCTGTCAGAAAGGACACAGTTCGTTGTAATTGACGGTAAGTCATCGAGTAAAACAGAAGTGATATCTGGCGTTCCACAGGGAAGCGTTATTGGTCCCCTACTCTTCCTCGTGTTTATAAACGATTTAGGAGATAATCTGAATAGCTACCTTAGACTGTTCGCGGATGATGCTGTCGTTTATCGGTTAGTGAAGTCAACAGAGGATCAAAAGCAACTGCAAAGCGATTTAGACAAAATTTCTACTTGGTGCGAAAATAGGCTATTGACACTAAATAAAGAAACGTGTGAAGTAATACACATGACCACTAAAAGAAATCCGCTGAACTTCAATTACGCGATAAATCAGTCAAACCTTAAGATCGTAAATTCTACCAAATACCTAGGAGTTACAATTACGAACAACTTTGACTGGAGAGAACACATAGAAAATATTGTGGGGAAGGCGAACCAAAGGTTACGTTTCATTGGCAGAACGCTTAGACGATGCACCAGCTCCACCAAAGAGACTGCCTACATCACACTTGTGCGTCCTCTCTTGGAGTACTGTTGCCCCTTGTGGGACCCTCACCAGGTGGGACTGACGGAAGATATTGAGAAGGTTCAGAGAAGGGAGAAGGGCAGCTCGTTTTGTTTTATCACGTTACGAGGGGGGGGGGGAGCGTCACGGAAATTGGGGTGTAAATCATTAAAAGAAAGACTTTATTCATTGCGGCGTGATCTGTTTGCGAAGTTTCAATCACCGACTTTCAGTTCTGAATGTGAAATTATTTTGCTAGCACCCACCTACTTAGGGAGACATGACCATCCCAATAAAATAAGATAAATCAGATCGAAAACGGAACGATTTAGGTGTTCTTTCTTCCCGCGCGCTATTAGAGAATGGAACGGTAGAGAAAAGTTATGAAGGTGGTTAATGAACCCTCTGCCAGGCACTTAAATGTGATTTGCAGAGTATCTATGTAGATGTAGATGTAGACCAAACTATTTATTACTAAGGTAGCAGGTTATGAAAATATTAAGTTCAAAAAAACAGAACCGTTAAACTTTATGTGGCAATTGTTGGCGGCGGTGGAGTAGCCGAGTGGTCTAAAGTATTTTGCTGCGGAGCGCGCGGTTGCTCGTCGTAGAGGTTCGAGTCCTCCCTGGGGCATGTGTGTGTGTGTTTGTCCGTAGGTTAGTTTACCTAGGTTTAAGTAGTTTGTAAGCTACGGACTGATGACCACGCAGTTTGGTCCGATAGATTTACAAACATTTGAACATTTTGGCAATTGTTGCTCAAGAGTGGGGGGGGGGGGGGCGGGGCAATGAACTTAACTGTGCGAAGCTTCATTTACTAACGCCACAGCTTGGTATTCCATCTAAACCGAATACAGTGATGCCATAACATCGCACATTGCAATTTATTTCACTTACGTAAGAGCCGCTCCCTGCCACAACTATGGTCTCCTTCCGCGCTAGCTATCTCGCTGAAGACCACAACACGTACAACATGTGTAACAAAATATGATTGTTTAAATGGTCTCTAGCATGGAAACAATGAAACTTCCTGACAGATTAAATCTGTTTGGCCGGCCGCGGTGGCCGAGGAGACTGAGGCGCTCCAGTCACGGTCTGCACGGCCACTACGGTCGGGGGTTCGAATCCCCCCTCGGGCATGGATATTTGTACCGTCCTAGTTCGTAAGCAGTTCATAAGTAGTTTGTAAGTTTAGGGACGGATGACCCCGTAGTTAAGTCCCATAAACTATACAAACATTTGAACATTTTTTGAAAACTGTTTGCCGGAATCGAGACTCAAACCTGGGACCTTTGCCTTTCGCGTTTAACCGCTCTACCAACTGAGCTATCCCGACACGACTCACGATGCCGCCCCACAACTTTACTGCCACCAGTACCTCGCCTCCTACTTTCCAAATTTCACCGGAGCCCTCCTGCGAAACGTGCAAGACTAGCACTCCTGGAAGAAAGGATATGGCGGAGACATGACTTAGCCACAGCCTAAGGGATGTTTCCAGAACGAAACTTTCACTCTGCAGCGGAGTTTGCGATGATTGGTCCCAGGTTCGAGTAACCGGTTCCGGCACACAATTTTAATCTGCCAGGAAATGTCATTTCAGCACACACTCTGCTGCAGAGTGAAAGTTTCATTCTGAAAAGGTCCCTTAGGCTGCGGCTAAGCCCTGTCTCCACCATATCCTTTCTTCCAGGAGTGCTAGCCTTGCATGCTTCGCGGAGAGCTTCTGCTCTCTGCTAAATTTTAAAAAAATATGAATTAGTAAAAAACACATGCATTTTTTGTAAAAATTACCATTAGATATTAAAATTGTGTATGTATTCGAATACAACGAAAACAAAACAAAAAGAAGATGTAACAGAGGGATTCGAACAACCGACCCTACATTTGTAACGCCAGAACGCTAACATCTGAGCAACACCGACAAAACATGTAACAACGGGACTCGAACAACCGACCCCACAGTTGTAAGCCCATAACATTACCATCTGAGCTACACCGACAGTGTTGTGTGCTAATTTGGAAAGTAGGAGGCGAGGTACTGGCGGAAGTAAAGTTGTGATGCGGCATCGTGAGTCGTGTCGCGATAGCTCAGTCGGTAGTGCGTTTGCTCGCTAAAGGCAAAGGTCCCAGGTTCGAGTACCCGCTTGCGGCACACAATTTTAATCTGCCAGGAAGTTTCATATCAGCGCACACTACGCTGCAGAGTGAAATTTTCATTCTGGAAACATCCCTTAGGCTGTGGCTAAGCCATGTCTCCACCAAATCCTTTCTTCCAGGTGTGCTAGTCTTGCATGGTTCACAGGAGACCTTCTTTGATGTTTGAAAAGTAGGAGGCGAGGTACTGGCGGAAGTAAAGTTGTGAGGCGGCATCGTGAGTCGTGTCGCGATAGCACAGTCGGTAGTGCGCTTGACCGCGAAAGGCAAAGGTCCCAGGTTCGAGTCCCGGTTCCGGGACACAATTTTAATCTACCAGAAAATTTCATTTCAGCGCACACTCCGCTAAAGAGTGAAAGTTTCATTACGGACACAATGCATTTCCGGACACGAGTTCGTTAGGGTTTTTAGCTTTTTTTCCCAAGAACAATCCTTAGAGTTCGTACACGGCGGGAAAGATCAGCCTGTATAGGCCGCTATCGCGTGTCGCAGGCCTGAATGCACAACATATTTCGTGATGCGATCCCGGGCCACAAGCAACAGAGTTGCCCTTGTATCGAATCGTACGTGGGGCCGTTAATGGCGAATGCACGCTCGCTGTCGTGCCGGCCTGCGCAGACTCATCAGCACTTGCGTGCGGCCGGTCGCACTGGCCACGTCGCGGGCTGTCATTTGGTGTCCCGCTGCAGCCCACATCGACCCGACAAAATGCAGCGCCACTCGCCGAACACAATGCGTGCACGGCTCGTGTCGTCGTTGATTTTTGGTTAGCGTTCCGAGGGGCGTCGCGCTTCCAGAAATTACTCTCCCGATCCGGGAAGATTACGACCCCTGCCTGGTTGATGAACGTGCACATTTCGAGATCGCTCCTACAGGATAACGACTGTTGCATTTGTGTATCCTATGCAGTCAGGCGCGTCATTAGGGGTTTACAAAAAAACACATTAGCCTTTCGAATATTCATGTACCGGGTGATCAAAAACTCAGTATAAATTTGAAAACTTAATAAATCACGGAATAATGTAGATAAAGAGGTAAAAATTGTCAGATATGCTTGCAATGACATGGGGTTATATTAGAACAAAAAAAATTCAAACGATGTCCGACAGATTGCGCAGCATCTAATCAGAAAAGCAATAATTAGCATAACAAATTAAGACAAAGCAAAGACGATGTTCTTTACAGGAAATGCTCAATATTTTCACCACCATTCCACAACAATAGCTGTAGTCGAGAAATAATGTTGTGAACAGCACTGTAAAGAATCTCCGAAGGCATTGGCGTCGGATGTTGTCTTTCAGCATCCCTAGAGATGTCGATCGATCACGATACATTTGCGACTTCAGGTAACTCCAAAGCCAATAATCGCATGGACTGAAGCTAAGTGTGACGGAAGTGGCGGCTGAGCACACGATCATTACCAAACGACGCGCGCAAGAGAGCGCCATACTGAATAAAAATCGTACGTTCCAGCAGGTGTATATGAGCCAGGCTGGAGATGATGCGATTGTGTAACATATCGGCGTACCTCTCACCCGTCACGGTAGCAGTTACAAAACCAGAATCACGCAGTTTCTCAAAGAAAAAAGGGTCGATAACGGTAGACGTTGGCTCTAATAAAACCTCACGTCTTTCCAAGCATGTGTGTCAAGTTTTATCTCTCTATCTACATTATTCGGTGATTTATTAAGTTTTCAGATTTATACTGACTTTTTGATCACCCATTCTATAAGTTACTGGGAGTGAGGGGAAAGCCGGCAAAATATAGAATTCCTAAGTAAAGTTAACAATGTCTGAAATTGAACGTCAAAGTACGAAATGATTGATATTTCATCCCTTGCCTAGACATTGTATACTTCGCCAGAGTGTATATAATACGCCGCGGCAGAGCGGCCGAGCGCATTGAGGCGCTATGTTCCGATGCGCGATGCCGTTCCCCGTCAGGGGCTCAAATCCCCTCTCGGGCATGGATGTTTGTGCCATATTTAGTATAAATTAGTTCATAAGTAGTTTGTAAGTTTATGGTCTGTTGACCCTGCAGTTAAGTCCCTTAAGATTTGCAAACATTTGAACATTTTTTGTGAATAATACGCCGGACCACTAGGTCAATCATTGCAACAGGCACATCTCAGTGCAGACGTCATGTATGAGAATACTGTGGCCAACGGGAAATACCAACACCGCCGGCCGCGGTGGCCGAGGGGACTGAGGCGCTCCAGTCACGGTCTGCACGGCCACTACGGTCGGGGGTTCGAATCCCCCTTCGGGCACGGATATTTGTGCCGTCCTTAGGATTAGTTAGTTCATAAGTAGTTTGTAAGTTTAGGAACTGATGACCCCGTAGTTAAATCCCATTAAAAAAAAAAAAAAAAAACACCTAGAGAGAAGGCCGTGGCACTCTCGTGTGACGTCAGGCAGATTAGGTCGTGACCTACGAGAAAGACAGGTCCCAGCGCAGTCGTCATGCCACGTAAGCAAGGTACTTCCCAGCCGGAGCGATCGCTAGCTCAGTGACTGCCCGCTATGACGCAGTAGGGTCTGCCCCAGCGGCCGGCCAATCGGCTAGCGATCGCGCCGACTCGGGAACTACCTAGCTGATGTGGAAAGACGTCTGTGCTGAGACCTGTCTTCCTCGCCGGTCACGTTAGAATACAGTCCATAATGGACCAAACCAAAACAATACAGAAGCCATTGTTATCGTAGAGCCTTCCATATCTGTTGTTATCGAAAATCCTTCTTTCTGGCATTTATTGCCTCTACATAAATGAAACCATTGCTGCTCATACGCGTCGAAAGCGTGCTCGAAACACTCGTGCCCTCTGTGGACTTTTCTGCAATGTTTGCTTAAATATTGACAAAGATATCGAAAATCAGAACGAAGAAAGTGGGATTGTGCCAAAACAATTCCTACTGTGCTTCTGGGTGCCACTGTGCGAGTTCCGATTCCAGAAGTCCTACAAAGAATCTAACGAGTATCGAAGACATTTTCTACCATGAGATTTCTCTGCGGTCTGCAGATACCTGTAAATCCACAGGAAGCGGCCAAGGAATCGTCTGGAGATTGTGCAACATGAAATGCCAAAACATGAGGTGTCTCTGCTTGAAGAAAAAATGCGATGCAGTTGAACCGTCGCTCCAGCCTCTCCTTCTGCTTTGTATTTTATTGATAAAACTTGTCTGTTTGCTTTCTCCTTTAAGTCTTAAAATCTAAGTACAAATCCAAATTGTAAAATGTAATTTTTGTGGAGAATAAAAGTGAGTAGTTACTGTAACAATTACTTACATCTCAGGTCAGTTTTCATTTCTTTTCGGTAAGAATATCATGAGCTTTATTTAGTATAAAACACACCTCCCACCTGGTAGGGTCCCACAAGGGGCAACAGTACTCCAGGAATGGACGCACAAGTGTGATGTAGGCAGTCTCTTTGGTGGAGCTGTTGCATATTCGAAGCGTTCTGCCAATGAAACGTAACCTTTGTTTCGCCTTCCCTACAATATTTTCTGTGTGTTCTCTCAGTCAAAGTTGTTCGTAATTGTAACTCCTAGGTATTTGGTAGAATTTACGACCTTAAGGTTTGCTGATTTATCGCGTAATTGAAGTTCAGCGGATTTCTTTTAGTGGTCATGTGTACTACTTCACACTTTTCTTTATTTAGTGTCAATTGCCAAATTTCGCACCATGTAGAAATTTTGTCTAAATCGCTTTGCAGTTGCTTTTGATCCTCTGTTGCCTTCACTAAACGATAAACGACAGAATCAACCGCGAACAGTCTAAGGGAGCTATTCAGATTGTCTCCTAAATCGTTTATAAACACGAGGAAGAGTAGGGCACCTATAACGCTTCCCTGTGGAACGCCAGATATCACATCTGTTTTACTCGATGACTTACCGTCAATTACAACGAACTGTGTCCTTTCTGATAGGAAATCGTGAATTCAATCGCACAATTGGGGAGATATTCCATAGGTAAGCAATTTCATAAGAAGCCGCTTGTGGAGTACAGTGTCAAAAGACTTCTCTCTTCGGTGGCTCTTTCCAGCAGCGTTTTATTTTTAACCCTATGCGTCGACATCACCACAATTCAAAAAAATTTACTTTTAGTATATGATATTTTCCAAAGTACCACTTTAAACGACTGGGCTCACATTCCGCAGCATTGACTGCTACGCGACGAGGAACTAAGTTAGATCTTCCTTTCTGTGTAAGATATGTGAATACAGGAAACGCAGTTGAGATCCCAGGTGCTCGCTTGATGTCCTTTGAATACGGGATGAGTCGGTAGGAGGCTAGGAGCTGGTCGCGCGGTACAGACGGCTTCCTGTTCTCGGCCTTTCATGGAGCGCGCTACGACGATGCCGTGCATAGCCTGGCAGCAGTGAATAGCGAGCTCATCGCAAAGGGATCACAGGTTCCTCGCAGCCTGGCTACGGCCTCGCTCCTACACATTCCCCTGCGACTCGCGTATCCGGTATCTCAGAGGCGGGGCGACCTACATCCCGTGCCACCTATTCATTAGATCTCGTTCGTTCTCTCGGATCCAAACTGGTCTACCGTAGGTCATAAGACATGCGATATCCACACAAACTGTTTGCCTTAACCAGTCAAGCACCAAATCTGTGCCGGCCGCGGTGGCCGAGGGGACAGAGGCGCTCCAGTCACAGTCTGCACGGCCACTACGGTCGGTGGTTCGAATCCCGCCTCGGGCATGGATATTTGTGCCGTTCTTAGTATTAGTTCATAAGTAGTTTGTAAGTTAAGTCACGTAAGCTATACAAACAACTTAACAACCAAATCTGTCCATTTAAGAACAGGAAAAAGGGTGTCCAGAAAAGGACTCCCTGATTTCAAAATTAAATATCTCGAAAACAAAGATCGATAGAGGAATGCAGTAAACGGTATGTTTATTGTGAAAGCTGTAAGAAGTTCATACAGCAGTTTTAAATAATAGTTACAAAAGCTGCTAACATATGGCGCTGTAATCGCTATACATAATGGGGCCATTCCGTGCCAAGTGGTCTAATATCGAGAAAAGTTCCCACATGACCCTCATGGATTTTGATGAAATTTGGTATGAACAATCACACATGTTCTCAATGAACACTGGTAAAGTTTCAGTTTCAAAAATTCAATACTTCCGGAGATACAGTCACTTGTTTAAGACCATAGCACAGCTTCCAATAGTGCGTCGTTGAATTTTCAGCAACTTTGAGATGATATATCTCTGGGAGTATTTGTATGAAAGAAACAAAACTTGGCCATCTTATACAACTTTTAGAGCTCTTTAAAGTAAAATATTAAGAAAAGGATGTCTGAGCAATTTTCATATAGAAAATTTGGGGCAAAGTTGGGCGAAAAAATTGCTGGTTAAAAAAAGTGGGAACTTTAGTTTTTTATATCTCCAGAAGTAATTGTGGGATGTACATGAAACTTTGCACACCACAAGGTCTTAAAATATAAAGTTTCATTCTCCTATTGCTTCCCATTATTTCACAAATCTAGGGTAAAGTTGACAATTTTTCAAAAAGTGCTAAAAATGGGTATTTTCAGTCAGATTTTTCAAAAAAGTGTTTTCTCCAAATTCCTTTAGACTATGCTCATTAGAAAGAGCATATTCTAAACTATCTAGAAAAGTGGATTTGGTTTTGCAATGCAAGCATATAAGGCCCTAAAAAGTAGCATAATCCTAGAGGCACACTGGAAGTTTGAACCCATTTTCTGGCACTCAAATTATACCTAAATTTTTTATTATGTCTAATAAATATTTGTTAATGCCTGGGATAAGTGAAATAAGAAGTCCTGATGAATAGGACGTACCTCAAGTCTGAATAGAAAATGTTGGCCGCAAGCAAACCGCAGTTACGCCTGAAAATATCGCCACAGTTTCTGGAATTATTCAGCGAAATCCAATGTCATCCGTCCGTAGAACTGCACTTGAGACTGGTTTGAAGCGTTCCAGCACGCTGAAAATACTGAGAAAGAGCCTACACATGTTTCCATTCAAAATTCAAACGCACCAGGCCATACCCGTACGAGCTGTGCAACAAAGGGTTGCCTTTGCTTATCAGATGCTCACAATGATTGATAGTGAAGGATTTGATGTTGGCAATATCTGGTTTACAGATGAAGCACACTTCCACCTGAATGGATACGTGATCAAACAGAACTGGTGATTTTGGGGTTTCTAAAAGCCATACTGGTGTGAAGCGAAACCGCTGTATTCTCCTAAACTTACTGTGTGGGCTGCAGTATACAGCAGAGGCATTATTTGCCCTTTTTTCATTCGAGAAACGGTCAGTGGTGCACGTTACGTTGCAATTTTGGAACAATTTGTCGCCACATAGCAAGCGTTACCAGGTACTGAATGGTTTATGCAAGATGGAGTTCGACCACATCGGACGGAACAAGTGTTTCGCTTTCTTGAGGAATACTTCGAGAATCGAGTCATTGCTTTGGAATATCCCAAATTGGCGCAGGTATGGATTGGCCTCCATATTCGCCGGATTTGACTCCCTGTAACTTGTGAAAGACATGGTCTACCCGAAGCATCTCGCCACGCTGGACGAGCTTGAATCGGCGATCTCTGTAGCATGTGATCCCTTTCGGTTGAGACACTACGAAATGTGATGGCGAATTTCATTCTTAGTTTGCGCCACCTCTGTAGTGCCAATGTTGAATATTTTGAAAACATTGTGATGTGATTGTTTGTATACGATTATTTCACTTATGTATGCTGATATGAGCTGTACAGCGTACAGCGCCATCTGTTAACAGCTTTTATAACTATTATTCCAATTTGCTGTATATACTTCTTACAGATTTCACAATAAACATACCGTTTACTGCATTCCTCTGTCGTTCTTTGTTTCCGAGATATTTAATTTCGAAGTCAGGGTGCCCTTTTCTGGACACCCTGTATCATCCCATGGCTTCGTAGAGACTTCGGTAATTTTTACTAAAAGTGCTTTATAATGCAACCTTTGTGTTGTGACTAATGCAACAGAAAACTTCCGATAACACAGTTTCTTCACAACATACAAGTCTAAATGAACATTCGTCCATGTTCATTGTTAACAGAAAAGTTAAGGTCCATTCCTTGAAAGGTACAAAAGAAACACTACTTCACTCAGTCCAGAGAACTCGGACCGCAATCCAAAATCAGAAAGTCCAATTCGTTATTTCATATACCAGTCTGTAGAGAAGTAGAAGTTCGAAGTCGGAACAGTGGAAAGTCGTTGGTCGGCAGCAGACGGTCCTCGAGGTAGTCGTGGCTGTCAGCATGACTCACGGCGAACTGGCGTTAGCGCCGCTGTCTCATACAGATATAGCGGACTGCGTCCAGTCAGCAGTCGGCAGAGGGATCCTCGATTGTACGAGTCCGGTGACAGCGACGCTGCAAAATATAGTGCCCTGTTTACATCTTTGACATTAAGATCGACATTTCCTCTCTGGTCGAGGTCACAGCTTTGAATAACCGGACATCACCAGTTGGGATTTTTTGTGATTTCTCAAAGGCTTTTGATTGTGTAAATCATGGGATTCTTCTAGATAAGCTTAAGTATTGTGGTATGACTGTGACAGTGCACAAATGGTTTAAATCATACTTAACCGGAAGAGTGCAGAAACTTGAAATAAGCAGTTCACATTATATATACGAAACAAATAATTCCTCTAACTGGAGAGTTATCAAAAATGGGGTCCCGCAAGGTTCGGTCTTGGGACCCTTGCTGTTCTTGATATATATTAATACTTGTCATTCTACATTCACGAAGATGCTAAGCTAGTACTTTTTGCTGATGATACAAGTATAGGTATTACTCCTGACAAACAGGATTTAACTTATGCAATTGGAAATGATATCTGTTAGAATGTTATTAAGTGGTACTCTCTTAAACTTTGATAAAACCCAGTTTATACAGTTTCATACAGTAAATGGCATGACACCATTAATAGATTTAGACTTTGAACATAAACCTGTAGCTAAGGTAGAATATTCAGAATATTTAGGTGTTTGCATTGACGAGGGATTGAATTGGAAGAAAGATATTGAAGATCTCCTGAAACTTTTGAGTTCGGTTACTTATGTCATCAGAGTCACTGCAAAATTTGGTGCTACACATCTCAGTAAATTAGCTTACTACGCCTATTTTCATTCATTGCTTTCATACGGGATCATATTCTGTTGCAATTCAACATTGAGAAAAAAAAGTATTCATTGCACAAAAGCGTGTAATCAGAATAATTGCTGGAGCCTACTCAAGAGCATCCAGCAGAAATTTATTTAGGGATCTAGGGATACTCACTGTAGCTTCACAATATCTCATGAAATTTGTTATTAACAATCCGACCCAATTCAAAAGTAATAGCAGTGTGCATAGCTACAATACTAGGAGAAAGGATGATATTCACTATTCAAGGTTAAATCTAACTTTGGCTCAGAAGTGGTGAATTATGCTGCCACAAAAGTCTTTGGTCACTTACCAAGTAGCATCAAAAGTCTGACAGAGAGCCAACTAGTATTTAAAAAGAAATTAAAGGAATTTCTGAATGGCAACTCCTTCTACAATGTAGATGAATTTTTAGATAAAACTTTTAAAAAAATGAAAAAAATAAAAATAAAAATAAACAAAAAATGTAACAAAAATCCTTAAGATATTTATTGTCAAGTGTAGACATCATTTACTAGACTGACACGTTCCATATCATTACGAAATGTCGTATATGTGATCTATGGAGCAAGTATTAATCTAATCTAACATCCGGCCGCGGTGGCCGAGGGGACTGAGGCGCTTCAGTCACGGTCTGCACGGCCACTACGGTCGGGGGTTCGAATCCCCCCTCGGGCATGGATATTTGTGCCGTCCTAGTTCGTAAGTAGTTCATAAGTAGTTTGTAAGTATAGGAACTGATGATCCCGTAGTTCAGTCCCATAAGCTTTACAAACATTTGAACTTATCTAACAGCCGGCGTCTCTGGTAAACGCCTGGTCAGCCGCTGCCTGTTCTGCACGGACGTCGATATGGTGGTCTGCTTGTTAGGGGCTCTGCCTATTGGCATGACACTTTATATCAAAGGAAAATACGTGGTTGGGAGATTGTAATTGCTGTAAAAGGGAACAGAAAAATATCACTCAACCCTTTCGTTGCCAGTGTTGTTCCTTGACAACAACGTATTAAAGGCTGATTTATCCGTATTTTGTGTATCAAACCTTAAAGTCGCACTGTTGTTGATGAGAAACATGCTTCTAGTACGACATTTTGCCGCTTGGTACGACGTGTCGCCACTTCTGAGGCATTAATCTGTCTGTCATGGAGGTTGTGTTACGTTTCCGTCTGTACGTGGCTGCGAGTGTGAGCGTGAGTGTGGTTCATGTTATTTTATTGTAGCAGTGACTTGTATTGTATTTGGTGCTGATGCGAACATTATAGTGTTAACTAACGTTCCAAGTGATAAAGTGCCTCGATATAAACGTGTGTGTTGTGCATGAAGTACATGACAATAAAAAAATCGATCAAAATTTTTAACTCACATATTTTGATATTTAGTGCACTGTATTAATTCCAAACATGTGTGGCAGTTATTTTTTACCTCTCTATCTACATTATTCCGTGGTTTATTAAGTTTTCAAATTTATACTGACGTTTTGATCACCCGGTATAATCATTTCATGTATTCCGTATGCCCGCTTTCAACAATAAATCTTGAGTGAATTGGGAAACTCAGGCAGAGTGTACGAGGGACGTTTGAAAAGTCCGTGCAGAAATGTTTGGGGAAAACTATTTTTATTTTTCGACATATTCTCATTTTAGACTTTTACACTTTGCCCAACGCTGTTCTTATTTTTTGACCCCTTCCGAATAATAAGAAGCCTGCAAAATAGCTATTAGTTACTGCAATCTCCTCCTCGTTTGAATGAAATCTTTGTCCCGCCAGTCATTTCCTCAAATTGGGGAACAAATAGTAGTCCCAGAGAGCCAAGTCTGGAGAATTCGGGGGATATGAAACGAGTTGGAAACCTATTTCCAATAATTTTGCAACCATAACTGCTGATGTGTGTGCTGGTTCATTGTCGTGATGGAATACGGCTTTTTCGTAGGCCAATCGCCGGCGTTTTTCTTGCAGATCGGTTTTGAAACGGTCCAATAAAAAAAATGTTCAAATGTTTGTGAAGCGTAAGAGACTTAACTACTTATGAACTACCTTATACCAAAGACGGCACAAACATCCATGCCCGAGAGGAGATTCGAACGGCGTCGCGCATCGTTACATAGCGCCTCAATGCGCTCGGCCGCTCCGCCGCGGCGAAACGGTCCAATAACGATGAATAATATGCGCCTGTAATATTTTTACCTTGTTGCAGATAGTCGATGTGAATTATCCCTTGCGAATCCCAAAAGACCGTCGCCACAACCTTTCCGGACGAAGGACCGGTCTTCGCCTTTTTTGGGCAAGATTCTCCCTTGGTAACTCATTGTTTAGATTGTTCTTTGGTCTCAGAGGCATAGTAATGTATCATCACATATTTTGGAAACATTTTTGCTTCACTTTGTGGGATAACAGCATTCTTATTTAAATGTACATGTAAAAACAGTCTGGAGTACAATGATTGATTTATTTAGTCAGCTAGTTTAGGTCCTTATTGCACCATTTTCAGGACTGTAACTCCTTTGATGTCTTGGAGGCGGGCAGGCGCTTCGGACTCTTCTAGTGCGTCACTAGGAGACTCCGAACCGCCTTCCCACCTCCACGACATCAACGGAATTACGGTCCCGAAGATGGTCCAAAATAAGGACCGAAACTAGTTGACTAAATACATAAATCATTGAACTCTAGACTGTTGGTATATTAATGTATCCATGTTTCATCTACAGTGACGAAACGTCGCTTAAAGTCCTGCGGCCGCGGTGGAGTAGCCGAGCGGTCTAAAGCGTCTCGCTGCGGAGCGCGCCGTTGCTCGCCGTGGAGGTTCGAGTCCTCCCCGGGGCATGGGTGTGTGTGTGTTTGTCCTTAGGTTAGTTTACCTAGGTTTAAGTAGTTTGTAAGCTACGGACTGATGACCACGCAGTTTGGTCCGTTAGAATTACAAACATTTGAATATTTGAAAGTCCTGCGCATTCTTCCCGAACAGTTGCAAACCTTTCTTGCAACACTTCGCAAGATTCCATTTTTGGTCAAGTGCGAGCAATCGCGGCACCCATCTTGCGGATAGCTTTCTCATGTCCAAATGTTCATGCAAAATATCATGGACCTATTCATTCGAGATGCCCACAGAACTAGCAATCAGACGCACCTTAGCTTTTTTGTCATCCATCACCATATCATAGATGGTATCAATGATTTCTGAAGTCGCAACCTCTCCACAGGGCGTCTAGAACGTTCAGTGTCACTTTTGCCCATATGACCACTCAGAAAATTATTAAACCACTTATAAACCGTTCTAATCGAAGGTGCAGTCACCCTCTCTTTAGTATCCTAAGGCGTTTTGCCTTTCATAAAATAATGTTTAACCACAACACGAAATTCTTTTTTGTCCATTCTTTGACAGTCACTCGAATTCCTTCATTCACACGAAGGCCAAACACAAAGAAATAGACCAATATGGCTGAAACTTGGTATGCGTTCTTTCCAAAGATGCTACTAACTGAATATGACCTCGATACGTGTTGGTGGTGGTGGTGCCATCTGTCGGACTTTACACGGACTTTTCAAACGCTCCTAGCACTAATTATCTTTTCCGCCGGTGTATAAGGTTGCCGATGCAGCAGCAGTTGTCTGAAAATTTGTACAACAATTACCATCTCTTGCAAAGTTCTGATTTTGTATCTATATAGAATACTCTGCAAATCACATTTAAGTTTCTGACAGAGTGTTCATTAACCACTTTCATAAATTTTCTCTACCGTTCCATTCTCTAATAGCGCGCGGGAGAAAGAACGTCTAAATCGTTCCGATTTCGATCTGATTTCTCTTATGTTATTGGGATGGTCATGTCTCCCTAAGCAGGTGGGTGCTAGCAAAATATTTTCACATTCAGAAGTAAAAGTCAGTGATTGAAATTTCGCAAATAGATCGCGCCGCAACGAATAACATCGATCTTTTAATGATTTCCACCCCAATTCATGCAACATTTCCGTGACTGATTTATCGCGCAATTGAAGTTCAGCGGATTTCTTTTAGTGGTCACGTGTATTACTTCACACTTTTTCTTTATTTACTGTCAATTGCCAATTTTCGCACCATGTAGAAATTTTGTCTAAATCGCTTTGCAGTTGCTTTTGATTCTCTGGTGACTAACCGATAAACGACAGCATCATCCGCGAACAGTCTAAGGTAGCTATTCAGATTATCTCCTAAATCTATATCTATAAATGTGAATGTCTGTTCGGTGTACGTTATCACGTCTGAACCACAAGACATAAAGAGCTACAAATTTGTACAGTTACTAATGTCTACCCGGGGAAGGCTTTACGCACGGTTTTATGGTGATCGGATAGCTATTTATCTATATATATTAATGTGAATGTCTGTTCGGTGTACGTTTATCACGTCCGAACGACAAGACACAGAGACTTAAATATTTTTACAGTTACTAATTTATACCTGTGGAACGTTTTAGGCGTGGTGTTATAGCGATCTGATAGTTATTTAGTAATTTGAAGAGTATAACGCGAAATGCGGAACAATAATTACTCTTTGAAAACTATATTTACTCTTTGAAAATGGTTTTATTGGTTGCATTGTTGCTTGAGGGTTGATAATGATAAAAGGGTGGAGTATATTGGGATGGAAAGTTATTGATGTATATAAAATTCAACGTGTGTGTGTGGGAGGGGGGTGTTATTATTTCGCTCTGCAGCGAAAACTACAGAACGCAAACGAATGGTCTGTGTGTAATTGTTGTCCGAAGTCTCCCGTTGTACACAATAGCAGTTCCATTCCGATAGCTATAAGTGGGTGGAAAATATGGTGGTTGAAAGTCGTCAAATTATAAAAAGAAATTCAGACTGAAGGCCAGCGATGACGTTTGCGACTCTATAGCAAGGAGGTTATATACAGCGAAACTTGATGCCACAGACCATATCTTAGGTCTATGCGTGCTGCAATGTCTCCAGTTCTTTCTCTGTAAGGAAATATAAGAATAAATAAATAAAGTGTTAAAAAAGAAATTTCTTTTAATACATCTCTTTAAAAATTCGATTTGATGATTCGCGAATTACACCAACTGATCGATCTGTGATATTATTACAATCATTATTGTTGAATTTCCTTTAATCCCTTCAGATATGCCATCTCAGTTCAAAAGACTTCAGTTTACAGTTCGTCTAGTTTTTGCCATGACAATTAACAAATCTCACGGACAGTCATTAAACATCGCAGGAATCCATTTACTGTCCTCATGTTTTTCACATTGTCAATTATACGTCGCTTGCTCAAGGGTGGGCAACCCGCAAAGTCTCTACTTTTACTCTCCAAACAATACGATAAATAACGTCCTTTACCAGAACGCCCTAAAAGGAAATTAAAATGAATTTGCACAATACACTCACCATACGTGTTGAGATATTGCAACACAGGCTATAAGGAATAATGTATGTATTATTTATTGTAAATCATTAAGCACTTCACATAATTCTATCTTTTATTCGAATGTTGATTAAAAGTGTTTGTTTCTAAAAAAACATATTGTATTTCATTTCATCCTTCAAAACCATTCTCATAGCACACTACTGAAATAGAGCTTATCTATCATAATCAACCAACACGCGAACACGCGAGCAGAGCCGCGGGTTTCAGCTAGTCATTTATAAACACAAGGAAGAGTAGGGGACCTACAACGCTTCCCTGTCGATAAGGGGTTTTTTTTTTTTTTTTTTTTTTTTTTTTTGTATGGGACTTAACTACGGGGTTATCAGTCCCTAAACTTACAAACTACTTACGAACTAGGACGGCACAAATATCCATGCCCGAGGGGGGATTCGAACCCTCGACCATAGTGGCCGTGAAGACCGTGACTGGAGCGCCTTAGTCTCCTCGGCCACCGCGGCCGGCGGCGATAAATGATTGTATATCACTGTTCGTGGGACGACTATGAATAAGCGGTGACTGGTGGCGTGTGGCTCGCTCACTGTGCGTGCGCTTCTGCAGGCGTGAAAGGGCAGATCTGCGCCACACAGCCTGCCTGCTAATTACGACTAAAGGCCAAACACGTCCGTTTAATTAAATGCACCGGGGGGCATCCAGCCGGTGGGTGCCATCAAGGCTACTGATCCCCCGCGAACAGCCATCGGAAAGCTTTTCACGCGTAAAAAGCCCTCTAAAGAGACGCCATTTAAACAGCTGTTGACATAATCAGCTGCCCTTTTTTTTCCAGATACTTTCATAGTGACAGAATCGGAGCGCGTCGTATTACCAGGTAGGAGTGAGAGTTGGTCTCGGATTAGATTAAAGCATCGAATAATCTGGCTCATAAACCTGTGAATGGGCACGTTTACAGGCGACTTGCTAGTGGTAACTCACCTACGCAAATAACGAGATCTACATCGACATGGGATACTCTTCAAATCACATTTATGTGCCTGGCAGAGGGTTCATCGAACCACCATTATACTATTTATCACCCATTCCAGCGCACGGGAAGAAGGAACACCTGAATCTCTACGTTCGAGCTCTGATTTCTTGTATTTTATTCTGATGATCATTTCTACCTAAGTAAGTGGGGGTCAACAATATATTTTCCCATTCGGAGGAGAATGTTGGCGATAGGAGTTTCGCAAGTAGCCCACTCCGCAGCGATAAACGCCGTTGTTGTAATCCATCCCAGATCCTGTATCATTTCCGTAACGCTGTCTCCCCTGTATCGTGACAATACGATACGAGCTGCCCTTCTTTGGACTCTTCCGATGTCCTCCGTCAAACTCACCTGATAATGATCACACATTGGGCAGCAATACTCAAAAAAGGACGGACAAGCGTAGTGTATGCAGTTTCTTTAGTAGTTTTGTTGCATCTTTTAAGCGTTCTGCCAATAAAACGCAGTCTCTGATTCGTCTTTCCCACGACATTATCTACGTGTTCTTTCCAATTTAAGTCAGAAGTAATAGTAATTCCTAGGTATTTTGTGGAGTTTACGGCCTTCACTTTTGATTGATTTACCTTGCAAACCACGTTTAACGGATTTCTTTTCGTGCTCATGTGGACGATTTCACACTTCTCATAATTTAGAGTGAATTGCCAATTTTTACACCATAGTGATATCTTATTCAGATCGTTCTGCAGTTGGTTTTGATCTTCAGATCATTTTACTAGACGGTAAATGATGGCGTCATAGAACCTAAGA
The DNA here is from genome assembly GCA_026315105.1 of Locusta migratoria. NCBI lineage: Eukaryota > Metazoa > Arthropoda > Insecta > Orthoptera > Acrididae > Locusta > Locusta migratoria. The sequence continues at coordinate 213,678,022 of CM048744.1, read as the reverse complement.
GAGTTACTTAGTTTTCTCCCAAAGCGTTTGTGTAAACAAGGAACAGCAGAGGACCAATGACACTACCCTGTGGAACGCCCGATATCACCTCTGTTTTAGTCGATTCCGTACCATCGATTACTACGAACTGTGTCCTCTCTGACAGAAAATCCCCCATCCAGTCGCAAATTTGAGGCGATATACCATAACCACGCAATTTGATCCTTTTGAATCTGTTTACTGTGTTCGTCCCTCGGACTCCCTCTACAAATTTTATCCCCATACACTTCCTTCTAATAGCAAGCAGACGATTCCTTGATGCCACGGTGGAGTGGCCGAGCGGTCTAAAGCGTCTCGCTGCGGAGCGCGCGGTTGCTCGCCGTGGAGGTTCGAGTCCTCCCTGGGGCATGGGTGTGTGTGTTTGTCCTTAGGTTAGTTTACCTAGGTTTAAGTAGTTTGTAAGCTACGGACTGATGACCACGCAGTTTGGTCCGATAGATTTACAAACATTTGAACATTTGATTCCTTTATGTCTCAAAATATGTCCCACCAACCTGTCCCTTATCTTAAGGCCATTTCACACCGCGGTCACACTATGTCACGTTACTTAACGTGACAGATGTCGAGTGACAGATGTGCAGTTCACACCGCCACCTACGTCTGTCAGATACTGGGGCATAGTTGCTGCTCTGGTAGTCGGTTAAGTTATAGCAAGTAACAAGGCAAGTGGTTCGTGGTGCGATAGCGCGTTTACTAAAAATGTTCCTTGATTGGATAACGGCGATAGTAATTCGAGTATGAAGAGGAACTCATGCTGTTGTACTCGGTTACAAACCGGTTGCACCCCATCAAACAAAAACGGGAACAGTGCAGCGAGTATCTACATCTACGCGGGATACTCTGCAAATCACATTTAAGTGCCTGGCAGAGGGTTCATCGAATCACCTTTTTAGTACTCATCTCCAATTCCATTCTCGAAGCGCGCGGGAAAAAATAACACCTGAATCTCGCCATTGGAGCTGATGATCATGGCTACCTATGTAAGTGGAAGTCAACAATACATTTTCGCATGCGGAGGAGAATGTTGGCGATTGGAGTTTAAGTAGCCCATGTCGCAGCGATAATCGCCGTTGTTGTAATGATTCCCATCCCAGATCCTGTGTCATTTCCGTAACGCTGTCTCCTCTGTATCGTGAAATGCGAAACGAGCTGCCCTTCTTTGGACTCTTTCGATGTCCTCCGTCAAACTCACCTGATAAGGATCTGTATGCAGTCTCGGAAACGGTGCATAGTTGCCATCGGTGGACTAAAACACGTAGGTAAATAACCGTACTCATAGAAGGAGACTCGATCTTGGTACAGGAGATTATGGAGCGACAGAAATATCATCTAGCCATAGGTGAAAAATCGGACTAAAAATACAAACCAATTACTTTTCTACCCTCATATAGAAATGCCTAACTCCTCGACACTAAAAAATGTTCACATGTTTGTAAACCTATTCAACGAACCTGCTATGGCCATCGGTAGCCAGTCTTACACTCTACTTAAACTAACTTACACTAAGGACAACACATACATGCCCGAGGGAGGACTCGAACCTCCGACGGCGAACAACCGCACGCTCCGCAGCAAGGCTCCTTAGTCATCAGTATGAGCACTAAAAGAAATCTGTTGATGTTCATTCGCGCGATCTATCAGTAAAATCTACCGGTCATAAATTCAACTAAATTCTCAGTAATTACAGTTACGAACAACTGTAATAGAAAGAAGACATAGAAACTAACGTAGGGAAGGCGAACCAAACGCTACGTTTCACTGGCAGAAAAGAAGATGCAATAGTTCTACTAAAGGAAGAGTCCACACTTGTCCATCCTATTTTGCAGTTTTGTTGAGCAATGTGAATCCTTACCAGGTGGATTGACAGAGAACAGAGGAAAAGTGAAAAGAAACAGCTTCTTTCTTCTTATCACTATTCAGGGAAAGTAACGTTACGAAATTGATTTTTCCGGATGGAGTGTAAGTGATCAAAAGAAAAGTGTTGTTCGTTGCGGGGAAATATATTTGCGAAACTTCTCTCACCAACTTTCACTTGTGAACGCGAACATATCGTGTAAGCACCCACCTACGTGAGAATGATTACGAAATGAGATAAATCAGATCGGAAATAGGAAGATGCTCCATTTCCCCGCGTGCCATTAGAAAAAATAACGGTACAGAAACATTACGAAAGCGGTTCGATGAACTCTCTGACAGGCATATTTACATACAGATAGTAGTGAAAATTGTGGTTCTCAATCGGTGATTGCTGTAAACTTGCACAAGTCAAAATATTTTGCCGGAACCGGGACTAGAACCTGGGACCTTTGCCATGCGCGGGCAAGCGCTCTACTACTGAGCTATCCGGACACGACTCAAGGTCTGTCCTATAACTTTACTTCTGCCAGTAGCTCGCCTCCTACTTTCATTCTGGAAACATCCCTTAGACTGTGGCTAAGCCATGTCTCCACCATATCCTTTCTTCCAGGATTGGTAGTCTTGCAAGGCTCGCAGGAGAACTTCTGTGAAGTTTGGAAAGTAGGAGGCGAGGTACTGGCAGAAGTAAAGGTGTGAGGACGGACCGTAAGTAGTAAGCTCAGTAGCAGAGCGCTTGCCCTCGAAAGGCAAAGGTTCCAGGTTCGAGTCCCGGTTCCGGCATACAATTTTAATCTGCCAGTGCACACTCCGCTGCAGAGTGAAAGTTTCATTCTGGAATTAGGGGATTAGGTGAGATATCTAGAATTTGAAGTATTGTCATCGGCAAAAATGAAGTAAAATGGTAGGACGCCTTTCTGCCGGTTCAATGGAGTGGTGACAGCATTAACATTGTGCTCACAACAGAAATTTGCTGCAGAGGGGGTTATTGTTAACTTGTGTTTACTCAACCAAACCAACTACACAAGTATTTGCGTTCACTTAGTGTACTGAGTAGGCCATGCAATTCAGCAACAACATGACTTACCCGAGCTTTGGCATGGAGAGCCATAGTAAGGTTGGAAGCGGGACAGACGCAGGAGTAGGTAGGTGGCTGCAGCTATTGAACTGTCCCAGGTCTAATTTTCAGGACCTGGACGCGATTTCAAACAACAGCAACCATTAAAAGAAGGCAAGGCCAAGGTCAGCTACGGGTAACATCAACAAGAAGAGACGTCAACATCAAGAGACGAACTTCACCTCCGTCGAGACAAGAGGGCCGCGCGGGAGTAGCTGAGCGGTCTGGAGCGCCACGTTATGGATCGCGCGGCCTCCCGCGTCGGAGGTTCGAATCCTCCCTCTGGCATGGATGTGTGTGTGTGTGTTGTCCTTAGGTTAGATTAAGTAGTTTGTAAGACTATGGACTGATGACCAACGTTGTTTGATCCCATAGGATTACAAACATTTGAACATATTGAGACAGGAGGCTGAATACAACTAACGAATGGCGTTGGGTTCTCTTCACAGATGAGTCGAGATTTTGTGTTCAGACGAAAAATCGTCATTCCCTTATCGGGGGAGACCATAGAACTCGGAACAATCCTGCTTATGTGCAGGAAACATCACCATATCGTGGTGGAGGACGATTGGTGCGGGCAGGAGTCAGTACTGGCGGACGTACGGATCTCTATGTCGTTCATAACGGCGCTTTGACTGCTCAAAGGTATAGAGACGATATCATTCGACCTTTTGTTGTGCCATACGCTGTTACCATAGAAGATAGGTTTCTACGGAAGAACGTTAAGGCACGTCCCACAGAGCTGCAACGGTGGACAACGTGCTTGAAGCTGAGAGAATTGAACGAATGGAGTGGCCAGCTTGTTACCGTACCTAAACCCGCTTCAGCATGTGTGGACCGAGCGAGGTGGCGCATTGGTAACACACTGCACTCGCATTCAGAAGAACGGTGGTTCAAATCCACCTTCGGCCATCCAGATTTAGGTTTTCCTTGATTTCCCTAAATCACGCCAGGCAAATGCTGGGATGGTTCCTTTGAAAGGGCACGGTCGATTTCCTTCACATCCTTACCCAAATACTCAGAGCGTAAGCTCCGTCTCTAATGACCAAGTTGTCGACGGGACGTTAAACTCCAAGCTTCTTGGATGCATTGACACACGCACTGCAGCCAGACCAGCACCTCCCACAACGGTTACAGAGATGGATATTGCACTCGTGGAAGAATGGACTAATATGCCTCAAGGGGTGATTGGTAATGTTATACTGTCCACTGCACGCGGTGTGCAACTGAACTGGCCGACCGAGGAAATCGCACATCATATTAGAGGAAACTAGAATGGCTTCTTCACTATTATGGTAACTCCATGGTGCGTCACTGTAAGCAGACGCCAGGTAAAACTCAAGTAAAGAGTTGAGACACGAAAATATCTGACTGTAATACGCACAAATTACAGTTGTAACTAATATCTGAATAAAATACGATATCATATGTATACTGAGTATGATTTGTCATCTTATCCCCTAATTGTTTTACCAAGGTATTTTTCTCACAAAACCCTACAACTGGCTAGTAAAAGGTACAAAACGGAGCCATGATATTTACGGAAGCATTGTGTAATAGATGACTGTCTCTTGCGTCGACCTAGTGTGACTATTCCAATCGTCTCTCCTTCGCCTATACAACTATGTTGAAGTTAACTTGGTGGTGTAGATCTAGCGATTGCATCGATTTCGCTAATAGAAGATGGTTAATTTTCCACGAAGAGTATGTATGTAATAATTTCTGTAGAAAAGGACCACCTCTAGTAAAAACAACGCAATTGTTGTGCCGCTGGTTGAAGGGGACCAATATCACAGTCCATCACACTTCTTTCCGACTGCCTTCCACCAAAGAAGCCATTTTTCTTATTGTTCTGAGACGTTCTCAGTAATTATTCGTGTCACTAGATAAATCGTTACGTGCTATGACAGGTATTTCTACGCGGGCAAAGGCTTAACACTGGAGCTTGCACTCCATTTATTGATTCCTCACTGTAGTCAATACGCCAATGGAAGCCAGGCAACATAAAAGAAATACAAAGGTAAACTATGCGGCCTAGACTGTCGCCCTTGCAAAATGGAATTGCTTGTCGCTGATGTCTGCTACATTATACGATTAAAGCCTGACAGTTTGGTCGAAATGAAAATTGACTAACGTGACAAACGATAAGATATTTTGATTATCTCCTTTCATCGGAAGCTAGTAATTGGCGTCGTAATGACCTCACGGATTGGTAAAAGCATGGAACACTAATTAAGAAAACAAAGCTTCAAAGGTCACCATAGAGTAAAATTTCACATGCCTGCCAGTGCACACCCGCACTGAAATCACCATCAATCCTCGACATGGTGGATTACAATACAGAATTGCTTCATCTGTTCTTTCGGACATGGACTAAATAACAGACGGCGTAATTTTCTATTTTTAGGGTTGTTGCTGAAGCTCAGAAATTCAAAATGATACTCGTAATAGAGTTGTTTGTATAACTCGTTTAAGCTTCTGTGGTCTTTATTTCATTGAGTTGACTAGCCGCAAGTGTTTCTTTTCACATGTCAGGAGGTAGGTTGCTTGGTTGTAAAGAGGTAAGGTGCGAGCGCCAAAACAAAAGAAACTCACTATTGTGCAAACAAGCGACTTATTAGTAAAGTAAGTATCTCAGAAAAACAAATTACAGAGGTCCGTGCTTAAGTCGCTTATGTCAGAGTTTAACAAAGGCAACAGTACAAATTTTCCTCAGGTAAATCAGATCATTATTTTTATTGCTTAAGCAAACAATTCAAATGTTTGTAAATCTATGGGACATAACAGCTTTGATTATTAGTCCCTAGGCTTACAAACTACTTAAACTAAGTACAAAACACACACAGACACCGGGGAGGACTCGAACGTCCAACGGCAGGCAACCGCGCACTCCTCAGTGAGGCGACTTAGACCGCTAAGAAAACCGTGGCAGTAACATAAGAATATTATCACTTTATTTCTAGTGTAATGAAGAAATTATAATCAAACAGTTCGTCAAGGAAACGAATTAAGATAACTTGCAAGAAACTAATAGTTAACACTGTTACAAAATATGCTATAGATGTCACATAGACAATAAATAGAAGTTACTCTATGTGTGATAATAATGATCCTGACCAAATAGCGTATTTTAGTAACGTTAAGCCACTAAATCGTACAGAGCTCACACAGTCTCAAGACAAGAAGGCTCTAAGTTAACAGCACAATCCGTAGATCTAATCGGAGCTTAACAGCTTAGTTTAACTTTAGCAAACAGATACTTAACGGATGGGGAAAGATCACCAATGGATCCCAATGTACAATTTAGAGTCTAAGAATTGATAAGAAGGTTTGTGCCAAATACATCTTCAAAACTGTTCTAACTCGGGAATACGTTACGGAATAAGAAACAAATATACCTTGGGCCTGCACGGATCAGTGGTACGTGGGATTGACTTTCGTAGGCAGGGCCGGCGCAAGCCTAAGTGCCGCCCCGTGCGAGCTGCTCAATTGCCGCCCCAGCTTTTTTTTTTTTTCTTTTACAAAACGTTTGTAGTATTTATTGACAAATTTCATTCTAGCTATTGGGATGACGCGAGCTTATTTGCCGACTTGCCAATTTTTGAAGTAACAGAACGTAAAAAAAAAAAAAAAAAAAAAAAAAAAAAAAAAAAAAAAAAAAAAAAAAAAAATCATATTGTGCAATCTTTAAGGAGAAAAATTCTTAACTTATTAGTAACGTGTATGCGCAATACTAATTGTAAGTTATATGAAAAGCACTTGCCGTATTTATTACATACCAAGTTGCAAGAAATTCGAACGCACCAATTCTTCCGTTCTTACGAAACGCAATGAAAGTGCTTGTGATTAATCTTCACTCCCTCGGCCAACTATCGAAACAAATTCCGTAGCTTCCGTTGTAGAGAACGCAACAATACGTATTGCCTGGAAAGGCGAAGTGGTGACGCGGCAGTGCCAGGAACTAGGTCACGTGACGAGGTACTACGAGGCTACGTTTGAACTAGCGCCCAAGAAGAAGAAGAAAACGCAGGAAGCTCATAATAAGTAAGTTACCGATGATGTGGATAATTGCATTATCGGGCAGCAATTTCTAAGGCATTACGAACAACAGAAAGACATACGAACTTCGCGAAAACTGCTCAACTTTTGTGAAATAGAAATGAGCTTCAAACAAGCAAGGAAGCAATGTTCTGTCTAAGGATTTTCGTTTTAGAAGGTGTCAAATTTAACGTTTTGTTTTGTGCGGAGGAGCAGGCATTGTTGCTAAAATACCATACTTTCTCAGGTTTGCATCGGAATCAAAGCGACCATTAATTTACTTAGATGAAACATGGATTCACACGCATTATGCGGTACATAAATGTTGGCAAAGTGACAGTGTGCTAGTAGTATTCTCAATGTCAACACAAGTGGCGGTCAGAGTTTAATTGTTGTTCATGCAGATGGAGACAGGTGTTTCATGGCTCAAAAACCAAAATGTCCGACTATCACTCAGCAACGGATAGCAAATATTTTCAAAAAATTCGTCGAAACCCAACTTAAGCCACGCTTACTACTAATTTATTCATCCCTTGTAATTACTTGCAGCGTATTTACCCATTCGGAATACTTCTATCCATTGTAAGTATTGGACACGTTTGACTGTAGAAATGTTAAACTATTTTTCCCCATAATACGGGAACGAAAAAACACTCTGAAACTGCCACTGAAGGGCCTAGCAAAATTGCTTCAGGCTTAACGCATAACTGCAGTATCGAACATTGCATTCGAATTTCCAAATTAGATTTCGTCTTCTGCAAAATTAGTAGTGAGTAAACGCACGGCGCGTAACAGGCGGCAGCGCTCCACTGATAGTAATGCTGGCGTGTACGACAGACTGCTTCCCCCTCTCGGTTCCTCCGGCGTAAACACGACGGCGCTGCCACAGTGGAGAGGAAGAAATTAGTCCTCCTCCCACCCCCTGTTCACGGGGCGGCCGGCAGGCAGTCGAAGCGCCATGCTACTGTTCCCGAAGCCGCTCCCTCCGAGGTTTGGTTTCCAATCCGCTCTTGGGCATGAATGTTGAGTTAGTCCAAAAAAAAAAAAAAAAAAAAAAAAAAAAAAAAAAAAAAAAAAAAAAAAAAAAAAAAAAGCCGGCCGCGGTGGCCGAGGAGACTGAGGCGCTCCAGTCACGGTCTGCACGGCCACTACGGCACTACGGTCGGGGGTTCGAATCCCCCCTCGGGCATGGATATTTGTGCCGTCCTAGTTTGTAAGTAGTTCATAAGTGGTTTGTAAGTTTAGGTAACTGATGGCCCCGTAGTTAAGTCCCATAGACTATACAAACATTTGATTTGAACATTTTGAAAAAAAAAATAAAAAAGGAGGCGGCAGATTTGCCGCCCCTCCCCCTCGGAAAGTGCCGCCCTGTGCGGCCGCACGTTTCACACGTGCCTTGCGCCGGCCCTGTTCGTAGGTCAAACCCATTTATGTACCAACATGCAACCCTCCCAGGCTATGGTGTAAGTGTAGCGCAATACATCAGTAGCTATTACTCTGCAAATTTCACATATACATAAGACCAAAAGCTGGCAACTGTTTAAACTGTTGCTTTATTTCAAGGCGTATTCAAACCCTCATTTAGCAGACGCGATAGAGAGAGAAAATTGACAGATTTAGTGGCACGACTCACGAGTCATTACACAGTGTTCTACAGAGCTCACTAGCGGCACAAATCCTGTACATTACGGAAATAAACAAAATGTTAGATGCAGATTTAACAGAAAAGTTTGCGCGAGGCGCTACTTTTAACACAAATCAGTGTACAGATGTTGTAACGAAAGAAAAACACCCATAAGTTTAAACAACCTTTTCGTTTAATGAATATCTATATCCACAAAGATTACCAAAACGATCTGTATGCATGTAGGGGACTTAATTAAGTGTGAACCACCACTAACTTACTCGTACCATGCTTAAACTCAGATTCAAGTTACCTTCACTTTGGTCATAGACTATTTTTCATTTAACAAATCATTAAAGCTACAATTCCAAGTGCATTTGCTTAAGGATAAAGAGTGAGCTGCCTTTTTACATGAATCAGTCCCACAATAACGATAAGTCGTCTGAAGCAAAACCGCTCTTTTACTGGTTAACACCAAATTTACCTTCCACGGACATGAAAATACATTCCTGGCCATTAAAATTGCTACACCAGGAAGATGAAGTGCTACAGACGCGAAATTTAACAGACAGGAAGAAGATGGTGTGATATTCAAATGATTAGCTTTTCAGAGCACTCACACGAGGTTGGCGCCGGTGGTGACACCTACAACGTGCTGACAAGACGAAAGTCGCAAACCAATTTCTCAAACACAGACAGCAGTTGAGCGGCGTTATCTTGTGAAACGTTGTTGTGATGCCTCGTGGAAGGAGGAGAAATGCGTACCATCACGTTTCCCACTTTGATAAAGGTCGGATTGTAGCGTATCTTGATTGCGGTTTATCGTATTGCGACATTGCTGCTCGCGTTGGTCGCGATCCAATCACTGTTAGCAGAATATGGACTCGGTGGGTTCAGAAGGGTAATACGGAACGCCGTGCTGGATCCCAACGACGTCGTATCACTAGCAGGCGAGATGATCAGCATCTTATCCGCATGGCTGTAAGGGATCGTGCAGCCACGTATCGATCCCCGAGGCAAGAGATGGGGACGTTTGCAAGACAACATCTGCACGAACAGATAGACGACGTTTGCAGCAGCACGATCTATCAGCTCGGAGACCATGGCTGCGGTTACCCTTGACGCTGCATCACAGACAGGAGCGCCTGCCATGGTGTACCAAACGACTAACCTGGATGCACGACTGTCAAAACGTCATTTTTACGGATGAATCCATGTTATGTTTACAGCATCATGATGGTCGCATCCGTGTTTGGCGACATCGTGGTGAACGCACATTGGAAGCGTGTATTCGTCATCGACATATCATGCGGCGTTATGGTATGGGATGCCATTGGTTACACGTCTCGGTCACCTCTTGTTCGCATGGACGGCACTCAACAGTGGCCTTTATATTTCAGATGTGTTACGACCCGTGGCTCTACCCTAGATTCGATCCCTGCGAAACCCTAAATATCAGCAGGATAATGTACGACCGCATGTTGCAGGTCCTGTACGGGCCTTTCTGGATACGGAAAATGTTCGAGTGCTGCCCTGGCCAGCACATTCTCCAGATCTCTCACCAATTGAAAACTCTGGTCAATGGTGGCCGAGCAACTGGCTCGTCACAATATGCCAGTCACTACTCTTGTTAAACTGTGGTATCATGTTGTAGCTGCATGGGCATCTCTACCTTTACACCTCATCCAAGCTATGACTCAATGCCCAGGCGTATCAAGGCCGTTATTACGGCCAGAGATGCTTTTTCTGGGTACTGATTTCTCAGGATCTATGCATCCAAATTTCGTGAAAATGTAATCACATGTCAGTTCTAGTATAATATATTTTTCCAATGCATACCCGTTTATTATCTGCATTTCTCCTTGGTGTAGCAATTCTAATGGCCCGTAGTGGGTCAATCTAAGGATAACTACGTGATAACTGCCACAAACAGAAATCAGGTTAAACGCTAAAAGCAGTTTTCAATCATATACAATTCCTTTCCAAATTATAGGAGAATGGACATGACCTAAAAAAAATAATAATAATAAAGGCAAGTCCGGACAATCTCGGCATCGTAATTACGTGTTAACTGTCATTAATCTACATCATAACACTTTATGGCCCACACATCGAAGTGCATTTCGTCTTACACTGCGTCGGAGAAACACAAGCCTACCCAAGTGTGTCAGCAGCGATCGCCTCAAAATTTTTCCAATGACTCGTCCCAGGAATGCTCACTATGGAATCCCATCTGAGGTATCGGGTGTACAACTTGAAGCGACTGTCCAAGATGACAGCTGCAGTACCAGGCCTGTTCCCTTATCAGCCGCCGCCAGACTGAAGACAGACGCATCACAGCCCAACACACTACGGGACTCGAACCTGGGATCTTTGCCTTTCGCATACAAGCGCTCGCCCACTGAGCTATTCCGACACGACCCACGGTCCGTCCTCACAAATTCAATTCTGCCAGTAGGAAACTTTAGAAAGTAGGAGGCGAGGTACTGACAGAAGTGAAGTTATGAGGACGGGATAGCTCAGTGGTTGAGCGCTTGCCCGCGAAATGAAAAGATCCCTAGTTCGAGTCCCGGTTCCGGCACACAATTTTAATCTGCCGGGACGATTCATACTTAAACTAACTTACGCTAAGGACAACATATACACCCATGCCCGAGGGAGGACTTGAACTTCCGACGGCGAGCAGCGGCGCTCTCCGCAGCTAGGCGCCTTGGAACGCTTGTCCACCCCACCGTAGCCTTAACATTGTGGGGGTCGAATATTATCCGCAGTTGTGCAATTCATCGTAAACGCGGCTATTTGTAGCTTTAACGTTCAACCTCGCCCAGTCGTGCAGTCGTTTGTTTCTGTGGCTATGTACCAGGCGCACATCCAATGATATTCAGCTGGCGTAAGTGAAAGCATGGGAAGCTTAAAACAGGTATGTTACTTGGTGTAATTAGGTAAGGCTGTCCTATTGATAGGAAAAACAGGGTCGATACAGGGATTTGGCAATTATGAGCCAGCTAAAGAAGGTCTACGTTAATGATACTCGTTCAAAACTGATCTGATGTTAAATGCAGCACTAATAATTATCATCATCTGGTAGTTAACACTCACGATAACCAACTGTTCAATCAAGCTGATTAAAGATTAGTTGAATGGATTTCTTATTCTTTAACACTATAATTTTGTTTCGTTATGGCCTTAACAATAATAGCTGCACAGTTAATTAAGAAACAGTGCGTTGAAACTGATTGAAAGCGCAACAGATATTTTGAACAAAGCAAGTCTGTATAAGGCTCACTGACAACGCTATAAATTTGACTGCGAGAGAAATCTGAAAAAAACACAAATCGATTTATAATAATACAACTGCGAGAATTTATCCCGCTAACTGACTTATTGCAGATACTTAGTATCTTGTTCACGTGTCTAGTATTGCACAACTATCACTATTATCATTAAACGCCACACCAATAAAGAATCTGTTGATCAAACTCAGCTTAGTCAAGACTATGCTTTGACTTTAATAGTCAATAATTTCCAATGAAAGGAAGAGGGTCATCTTTCTAACTACAAAAGTGAAGCAGGTAAAGAATGTTAACTTTCTTAATTATGATTAGCAACAATCATTACATTACGATTGGAGAACAACAAAAATCTTTTCAGATTGATACATATATGAATGATACAAAATCTTATAAAGACAGAACTGTGTCTGTGAAAATCAGATTACAAAATTATTCCAACAGCTCGTACAGAACTTGCTACCTCAGCAGCCAACCAAAGCATATCCATTCATAACCAGAGCTACACACCGACTCTCTGTTTCTGTTCAGCTACTATTCAGATACATGGTCCTTCACAGAGATGTTACACAACAGAGTAAACCATAGACGTAATTACTCAAAGAAGTTCATATAACATTTTACACACAAATATCGATACAAGACAGGGCGAAACAATATTATTGAATTTGTACAGATATGTTTCAAGCTTGCTTTCCTACATTGCGTTTCAGCGATTTGTATAGAAACCATGCGATGTCCTCTGTACAAGTATCTTTCACCGTCTATTTTTCGCAAAAAGACATGCGTGGATGACGGTTTTAATAGGACAGACACTTGAACGAGTGAGTGCGTTTGTGGATTCGTCAGAGGCCGACCGCGTTCTGCGAAACAGGAATTGATCGTTTGTTCTGGGATGAATTTCTTAACGCGTGGCGCCATTATTTTCGAATGGATTGATTGCGTGATGACGTTGTAGCGGTTATTCAGTTTTCATTTGAACGCCGCGCACAGAATGATTGGTGGTGTGTCAGAGGAGGGAATTAATCCCGTCTGCCAATAGACAGCTACGATTAAAGCTGTGGCGCGATGATTTGTTTCCCGCACGATGCATGTCGTTAAGAATTACTGATTCCGCGTCAGCCGCCAATATTATCTCGCTGAATGCCATCCATGGTGAGAGGTATCGCCGAAAAGAACGTTTCAGAGTGTCAAGACTGCTCGATCTAATTCACAAACTAAACGTACAGTATGCACTGGTCACGCATTATTTTCAATGTCTGTTTTTTTTTCCATTTATGGCACTTTCCTGTGCCATCATTGTCACAGTGGATTTAAAAGGACGTCATCACTACGTTCGTTACCACAGTCAATCTTTCTATGCTGCAGAGTCTACTCTGTTGTGAAACTTCCTTGCAGATTAAAACTGTATGCCAAATCGAGACATGAACTCGGGATCTTGTCTTTCACGGAGAACACTGTTACAGGATTGAGCAATCCAAATACGAATAAAGCTCCCCCTCTCCCCCCCCCCACCCCCCAAAAAAAATCACTGCTTGAGTTCAGGCATGAACTTTCTCCTGTTCTCCCAACTTGAGTTAATTGACTACAAATTTAATTCAAAGGCTCGCAGAAATTTTCACTCATGTTCTGAAACATACCAAAACAAAAAGAAAGAAAGACAAGGAAAGTTCACATTCTGAGGAAAAGAACGTATTATGTTCTTTAAAAACGATTATAATTTAAACTGCGGCTACCTGTGATTTCAGAACACAATGAACGTATCTTACGAATATGAACGTACTTATCTTTAGTCTTCCAAGGTGTCCTGTATTTCATGAACATTAGTCTGCTCCCGCCCATTCACCGAAAAGAGTCAATGCCTCTCTATTACCGTACCAACAAATTTGGTCTTTATCAGAGTACTCCTAACTCCATCTCCGGTATAATCCATCGTAAAATCTTAAACGTGGCTGAAACTTCGAAACTGTTAGTGAATTTGATAAGTCTGAATCAATCATCCAACCAACTATACACGTAAACCTTTACTGGAATCCTTTACCAGTGCCTTGTTCAGAAGGTGTCATGAGGGCGTATTCATTGGGGGTCGAGGGAGAGGGAAGGAGTGGTAGATATCCTCCCCCCCCCCCCACGGAATTCAAAGATATGAATAAACTCTTGTAGAATTTACAGGAAATCTCCGGGAGACAACCTTTTAATTAAATTTATCTAAATTTTACTAAGTTGTAAATTTGTTTTAATTGTTTATGGATTTCTTGCAATTAAACAGTTTTCACACTTAATTCTTTGTAGCATTATTTCTTATTTTCCTCTTTCTGTCTCAGGTCCTTGCGCCCCTCCCTCCCCCCCCCTAGCACCTTCTCCTATCTTGCTGGATGCGACGCCCTTGGCTCATACATGGACCTTGTTAGTTCACGTTCTGGTGAAAAATTGAATAAAGCTAATAACTAGTTTTGATTTACGCATTTGACCAGAGTGTGATGTAACGAGGTCCATAACATCTTCTGAAGACGATAATATTATCGAGACCTAGGTAAATGGTTCCAATGGAATGTATAACCTGTACAGTTAGTTGGCTGACTCAGTAGAATGGCTGATTATTTTAATATCTTCCAATAAGCTCTCATAGTTCGCAGTTGGAATTCAGAAACACTATCTTGCATCGTGGTGTATGGGACGAAATAGCCGACCGCGGTGGCCGAGGGGACTGAGGCGCTTCAGTCACGGTCTGCACGGCGACTACGGTCGGGGGTTCGAATCCCCCCACGGGCATGGATATTTGTGCCGTCCTTAGTCTTAGTTAGTTCATAAGTAGTTTGTAAGTTTAGGGACTGATGACCACGTAGTTAAGTCCCATAGACTTTACAAACATTTGAACATTTTGAATTTTTGGGACGAAATAGTTCAAATGTCTTCGGTTTTAAATATCAGATTGTCGCAACTTATCGTCTTGAAAATAATCACATTGGTTCGTTTTACGTCCCACTTTAGGATTTCTTGTAGTTTTATGGTTTTTGGCAAAAATATGGTTGAGGAATAATAAAATATATCTAACATGAAATTAAATATATAGAAAAAAATGTTTGTCTGTATATCCTCTATCTATTCATAAAACATTATTCGATTGGAATGAATCTTTGATGAACTGTTAACCGTACGCTCGCTTAGGAGATATGACGTCAGAAATAATGAGAGGCCACTGCATGAGAATACCCAGATTGATGCGTCAATTCTTGGAAAATGGGAGTGTTAGGGACGTGCAACAAAGTTTGCATGTAATTTCGGACGCTTATGAAGCTTTTTGTTATTAACACACACAAAATGATGAAACGAAAAGAAGTCTACCGCTCACAACAGTTTCGCTGTACATGCCGTAAAACTGTCGCATCGGGCATGGACTTGTATCAAATGAAGTTAGCATTACAGGTTTGTATGTTACTATTTATTTTTATCTGCAAGTCTCCCTTAATTCTCTTGCATCCAAAATTAAGCAATCTGTTTTCTTAATCCCAATCTATATAAAAGCGAAAGGACACTCACTGACTAATCACGAAATCTCGAAAACTACTTCACCTATGAAACTGAAATTTGGAAGGAACGTAGTTTATAGGTGGAAAACGTCAGTTATAAAGTATTTTGTGACAGCTGCATGGCGGAGAATACTTCTCCTACAGACTCACGAAATCTACAGTTTTATTCCGATCTTCATGAAATTTCGCACGCTTGACCTTCAAAACAAGAGTAAGGTCATCGTCTACCTTAAGTTTCATACGGTAAATGGGGGAGGGTACTAGATTAGATTTCGTAATGATATGGAACGTGTCAGGTTAATGAAAGGTATCTTCACAAATTATTACTTTGTACTAAATATTACATGACACTATATTTGCAACATAAAAATGAATCTCTAAATACATTTGTCACGTCAAACCTTGAGAACGGCTCGACCGATTTCACATATACTTTTTTTTTTTTTTTTTTTTTTTTTTAGAACGAGCGTTGTATGAAGTAAAACTGGAATATTTGAGAACAACAAAGTACGTTTATCAATGTGGCCATGCGTTTCTGTTGCATAGAAATCTATAGTTTTGTTCCGATATTGATGAAATTTTGCACAATCTACCTTAAAAGCAAGAGAAATGTCACTCACTGTCTGCATAAAATTTCCTTCGGAGCATGGTGGAGGATACTGAACTTACGGAATTTCATAAAATACGTTATTTTGCTCCAATCTTCATGAATTTTTGCACATATGACATTCAAACCAAGAAGAAGATCACTGGGTACATAAATGTTTCAATGGTTCATGACAGAGAGTACCTTGCAGAAAACTTTGAAGAGAGAGGAAATGGTGGAAACGAACAGAGAGATGGGAGAGAAAGAAGTGGATGCAGAAAGAGGGGGAGAGGGTGTAGAATAAATAAATACACGGGCAACGCCGTTTACAGCTAGTATATTTTTATTAACATAATTTTTTATTGTTTATATTATTTACAGTTTGATAATTTTTCATTTCTTTATAAAAAGGTATTTTCCTAAGATATATTAATCACAAGATGAACCGCTCGGTTAGCCGTGTGGTCTAACGCACCGCTTTCCGAAACGGTGAGGCGTACCGGACCCGGTTCGAATCCGCCAGGCGGATTAATGAAGGGAGTCCGAATGCCGGCCAGCCTGGATGTGGTTTTTAGGCTGTTTTCCACATTCCCCTAGGTGAATACTGGGCTGGTCCCCAAGTCCCGCCTCAGTTATGCTATTCGCAAACATTTCGTAACACTTTGCACTTTTCCATAAACAACACTATACACAGGCATTTGGGGTACACATTTCCTCCCTGGGGGGCATGGGGAAGCGACTGGAAGGGCATCCGGCCACCCCGTAAGTATTAACACCAGAAATCCCAATTAATATAGCCGTCCCTGCATGTGCAGGAACATGGCTAAGAGGAAGAAGAAGAATATTAATCACGAATTGAAATATCAACCTCTAACAATTTTTCAAACCTCCACTAAATGAATTAATAAATAAATAAATATTATAATCGAGGCAAGTGAAGAACTAAATCTCTATGTGTGTATTAACTTTCAGAGTCACAATATCGAAAAACTTCCAAATACAAGTTACTCGATACTATATTCTTAACAACAATTATTTGAAAATGTTTCCGATCCGACTCATAATAGCCTAGATAGGGAATAATGCCGATCCTCTGGCGGTGCCCGGTTGAGGGATGTTCTGGTCGCTAGTGGCTTACAAGCAAGTCTGTACAATTTGCAGCCGATCGCTTGGACGTCGAGACCTAAAACGTGTCAGATCAGCGTTAATTTTGCAAATATCTCCGAAACGGTGCGAGACAGGGGAAAAAAACATAACAGAGCAGAATTGCGGAGAATTTTCTTCTGGTTTGCATTCAATTTTGGTCTGGGATAAACGGTTAAGGCACTATTAACAACTAAATTTCGAGCTGTCAGAAGACCATCACAAACGACGCCCAACTTAGTGCTACGAACATACAGTGGATCAATTATGACAGACAGTACTCATCCATGGGGTGAATTAAAGTAATTTTTAGCATCCTTGAACGGAATTTTATTCTTCTCTCTGACGTTGACCTGGCTGATTCTCACCGATATTCCTAGTTCAGCTAACAGTCCTCCATAACCACAGCTTGCCGATTCTGTCTGCCTGGATTTTCCGATAGGGCAGCATTTAGCGCAGAGTAAGGTCACCTGTAGTTCGACACCTGTCGGTACCGGACAAAGGCTTACGAGCTGAAGTTACCACCGCCCAAATAATCCTTCAGTAATGTAGTCGCCAGTGAAATTCGGTGACTCTACGTGATCTCTGCACCCGGCAGCCGAAGTAAAAAAAAAAAAAAAAAAAAAAAAAAAAAAAAAAAAAAAAAAAAAAAACCATAATGACAAAACAGGCTTTAAGGACTCTTTCATCATACTGTACGAAGTTGCCTCAGTTCTTCACACGATGTATCTGGATGTATTACTTTGAAGTTCATAACATTAAATGACAGGAATCGGTTTCAGAACTCCGCTCAGCTATTTTCACAGCGGGTACTCAAACTGATGATGCCTGAAAAAAAGCTCCTGTGCGATCAGTCTGGTTTGTGACTCCGAAATATTGGATAACAAGCTGATAAAATGAAGACAACATCCTTCGTTACTGCACAACAATCGTGTATATTTTAATGCTAATGCAAAACAGTTAACAATCGTGTATTTTTTTCAATTTTAATGCTAAAAGGAATCGCCACGTTTATTTTGGTACTGACTATGAGACTTATGCCTCTCCTGTTCAGTAGGTTGCAGCGATTCTAAGCAATCGCGACACACAAAACGAAACCCATCATTAGACTTTTTCAATTTCATTTAGATACGGGCCTTTCGTGCCAGTTTATCATTCCTTTCGGAGCGAGTACTGAGAACAGTAGAGACAGAACTTATCACTGTCGTATTATTATTAATTATGAGTTTAATAAGTGAGCCTCGCTCACGTAAGGAGCTTCCGCTCCTCAACACCCATCTTCCCCATCGTACCTAGTGTGAACGTGTGTGTGAGTCTTCGTATGTATGAGGCTGTAGCTGGAAAGCAGAGATGCTTAGGAAAGTGAAGGATAGCCAACGTAGATATTCTTATTGGACAGAGAGATATCCTGGCAGGTTTGGTCTACAGGTGCCTATTTCTTAAGATCCTCAATTTGGTATAGGAGTCGGTTAAGTTATCAGCCAATGAGAGCGTGCCTCCTCCAAGTTGAATCAATTCAATTCAATTCAAATGTTTGTTAAGCTTATGGGACTTAACTACGGGGTCATCAGTCCCTAAACTTACAAACTACTTATGAACTACTTACGAACTAGGACGGCACAAATATCCATGCCCGAGGGGGGATTCGAACCCCCGACCGTAGTGGCCGTGCTGGCCGTGACTGGAGCGCCTCAGTCACCTCGGCCACCGCGGCCAGCCAAGTTGAATCGGAAAGGCGGTTAGGCCATGCTCGGCAGAGTGGATCTACGCCTTGCAGCGAGTGGATGTGAGTATGATTGTCCCCGTGGATATAGTACACTATTGTCCATTAAAATTGCTACACCAAGAAGAAATGCAGATGATAAACGAGTATTCATTGGACAAATATATTATACTAGGACTGACATGTGATTACATTTTCACGCAATTTGGGTGCATAGATCGCGAGAAATCGGTACCCAAAACAACCACCTATGCGCATTGAGTCAAACAGAGCTTGGATAGTGTGTACACTTACAGATGCCCATGCAGCTTCAACACGATACCACAGTTCATCAAGAGTAGTGACGCGTAATGTGACGAGCCAGTTGCTCGGCCACCATTGACCAGACGTTTTCAGTTGATAAGAGATCTGGAGAATGTTCAGGCCAGGACAGCAGTCGAACATTTTCCGTATCCAGAAAGGCCCGTACAGGACCTGCAACATACGGTCGTGCATTACCCTGTTGAAATGTAGGGTTCGCAAGGATCGAATGAAGGGTAGAGCCACGGGTCGTAGCACATCTGACATGTAAGAGCCATTGTTCCAAGTGCCGTCGATGCGAACAAGAGGTGACCGAGACGTGTAACCAACGGCACCCCATACCATCACGCCGGGTGATACGCCAGTATGGCAATGACGAATAACACGCTTCCAATGTGCGTTCACCGCGATGTCGTCTAACACGGATGCCACCATCATGATGCTGTGAACAGAATCTGGATTCAGCCGAAAAAAATGACATGTGCCATTCGTGCACCTAGGTTCATCGTTTCGTACACCATCGCAGCGTTAAGGGTAACCGCAGCCATGGTCTCCGACCTGATAGTCCATGCCACTGCAAACATCGTCGAACTGTTCGTGCAGATGGTTGTTGTATTGCAAACATCTCCATCTGTTGATTCAGGGATGGAGACGTGGCTGCTTGATCCGTTACAGCCATGCGAATAAGGTGCATGTCATCTCGACTGTTAGTGATACGAGGGCGTTGGGATCCAGCACGGCGTTCCGTATTACCCTCCCGAACCTCCCGATTCCATATTCTGCTCACAATCATTGGATCGTGACCAACGCGTCACCAAAGTCGCGATACGATAAACCGCAATCGCGACAGGCTACAATCCGACCTTTATCAAAGTCGGCATCTTGATGGTACACATTTCTCCTCCTTACACGAGGCATCACAACAACGTTTCACCAGGCAACGGCGGTCAACTGCTGTATGTGTTTGAGAAATCGGTTGGAAACTTTCCTCATGTCAGCACGTTGTAGGTGTCTCCATCGGCGCCAACGTTGTGTGAATGCTCTGTAAAGCTAATCATTTGCATCTCACAGCATCTTCTTCCTGTCGGTTAAATTTCGCCTCTAGCACATCCTCTAAGTGGTGTAGCAATTTTAATGGCCAGGAGTGTATTTTACTTTGTGATTTTGCTTGTCAGTCACACTCCTATGACAATATTGTCGAATAAAGAAAAGTCTTGATATTTTATATCATTACTTTCACAGTTTATGGTGAGAGAATGCTTGATATGGCGTTTTACTCAATGACACAAATTATCCCATAAATTACTTTCTTATTTTTCTTGCCATGTTTGGTTATCAAAGGAAAAATTGTGAACGCAGGTTCGAAGTTGAGAGTACATAGATCATACGAAACTTTAGTTGTCGGTGCTACCAATTTTAAAACAGTGCTTTGTTCGGCATTCTATAAAGTTTCATATTTACTTTCCGTATGTTCCCATTACGATAATACAATTTAATAGTTTACCTGGTTTCTTCAAGTAATGATAGAATCTGCGGAGGTTTCTCGGGGTATCTTGTTTATGCAATGTAAGACATTGATTTTGCCAGATACATTGAGCTCGATAAAGCTAAGACGAAACACAACTTAAACATCTAACCAGAGTTTCCTTCTTGGTGCAACAGACGCCACTATGACCGTTGACCTCTGTTCCTAGAAACGAAGTACGCATTGATTGAAAGTTAAATATTACAGCTCCACTCTTCGTAGAAACAGCGATTCAACGCTACTACGTGTATTTTAATGTGTCACCTACATTACCACTAATAGTAACGTTACAGTTCACCTTAACGGTCTTTACTTCCGACGAATGATACAATCTAAGGCAATAGCAGCACGCTAAATATTATTGTGGAAGAGAACGCGGCCTTTCCTTGTCGTAATTACGAACGAACGCTACATCTGCGGTGCTCTCTTATCTCCCCGAGGACGTTATTAGCCACATTGGTTTCTAAAGGGTTTTATACGTAACTTTTCATGTTATGTAACCTTTCTCTTGAAATAGACTTCCATATTTTTATTAGTCGGTAAGATATTTTCGTCAGATATTCGAAAGCGGTATATATATATATATATATATATATATATATATATATATATTATGTGAATTTTTGGGTAATATTCACCAGTGATCAAAAGAGTATTCGTTTCACAAAAGCGTGCAATTAGTATAATTTCTGGAGCTCACCCAAGATCGTTTTGCAAGCACTTATTTAAGGATCTATGGAACTTCACAGTAGCTTCAGAATAGATATATATTATCTTACGAAATTTATTATTTATAATCCAACCCAGTTCAAAAGTAATAGCAACGTACATAACTACAAAACTAGGAAAAAGGATCTTCACTATTCAAGGTTAAATCTAACTTTGGCACAGAAGAGGTGAATTATTCTGCCACGAAAGTCTTTCGTCACTTACCCAATTACATCAAATGTCTGACGTAGCCAACCAGCATTTAAAAACATCAACTCAGTATATGAAGTTTTTACTTAGAAATTATAAGTTTACAAAAAATTAAATAAAAAAAAAGGAATAAAAATTATGACATATGACGTTATCTTGTACTAAACTAACAGGCAGAGATGGCGCAAGCCCAAGTGCCGCCCCGTGCGAACTGGTAAATTGCCGCCCACTCCCTATTTTTTCTGTGCAATTTTATTTAAACAAACCTGTAGGAAATGTCAGCAATCAATCGCAATTCTTGTTTTTATTTTTCAGATTTACCTAGGTTTCGGCTACTGAGTAGCCAGTCTCAAAGCTTTTAATATGTGCTTACATCTAAACCGTCATGTTGACAGTAACATTAAGCATGATGGCATAGATGTAAACATAAGTCAAAGCATTGATAATAGCCACACTGTGCCCAAAATCTATGTATATCTGGGAAATAAAAACAAAAATTGCGACTGATTGGTGACGTTCGCTACAGATTTGTGCAAAACAGTCGTTGCACACAATCTCAAAAATGGAGTCAAACCAGATTGAAGAAGTCTAGGTAATTTTAAAAGCCTTGTGAATTTACAAAAATATTCAAATTTGTGTCAAATCTTATGGGACATGACTTCTAAGGTCATCAGTACCTCAGCTTACGCACTACCTTACCTAAATTATGCTATGGACAAACACGTTCACCCATGTGCGAGGGAGGACACGGACCTCCGCCGGGACCAGCCGCACAGTCCATGCCTCCAGCGCCTTAGTGCGCTCGGCTAATCCCGCGCGGCATGTACTTACGTTTAACGTAAATAAACATTTTTCATTGGTTGTGAACAGATAAATGTATTCAACGGAAAACAGAATATATTTACAATTTAACGATAATTTGGTTTGAACAATAATATTCACAGTAAATAATCAAGACTGATCATAATATAAAAATTTAAAAAACAAAAATACTAGACAAATCGAACCTTCCAGGCTTTTGCTTGTGCAAACTCATTCACACAATCCTTGTAATTTAAGTACTCTGCAAGCGCATGCTCAGTCGATGCTGTTGCAAGATCATTCTAACGATTTAGGCTCTTCGTTGATCGGAGGTATGTCTTTATCAATTTCAGTTTTGAGAAACTCCTCTCTCCACTTGCATTTGTCACTGGGAGTGTTGGGAGAATTCTGAGAGCAATGTTAACATTAGGGTAACAGGCAGGCAGCGCTCCACTCATAAGAATACTGGCATGCAGTGTTGCCAACTCATGATAATTTTTTCCGTCAGACCAACACTAAAATCCGGCAAAATCCGTCAGAATTAGGTTGTTGTTGTTATGGTCTTCAGTCCGGAGACTGGCTTGATGCAGCTCTCCACCCTACTCTATCCTCGTTACTTTGTTTATGTGTCAGAAAAATATTCCAAAATCCCTCAAAATTAGATATTCCCGGTTTTCTTGCAGAAATAAAGATAAAATTAAAATTAATACTAAACATAATATTTGTTACTTTGTTTACGAGCCGGGCAAGCGTTTAAAAATTAGTCAAACTCCGCCAATGTACTGAACTCACTATCCAAAATTTTCGGAACTGAATCATAAAGCAAAGCACATCATTGTAAGTGTGTTGCTGCTGCTGCTGCTACTACTGAGGCATGTATCATATCTTTGATCCAGACAACTCAGAGCCACATGCCACTGTAATGTTTATTTTACTTAGTTTTCCAGTCATCTGAGATGTTTTTATTGGGTTTTAATTCAACAATTCATAAATACACTATGCCACTGTGTTACATGCAAGAAAGCTTTTCCAAAGACATTGTCACATTTTTTTTTTCAGAAATGTATTAAACCAGCAATATCCGTCAAGAAAAAGTAAATTTCTAATAACATCCGTCAAAAAATCAGCCAACTGTCAAAGCTAATTTCTATCCGTCATACAACTTGAAATTCCGTAAAATTTGACGGGGAATCCGTCAAGTTGGCAACGCTGCAGTGGCATGTACGCCACACTGCATCCTCCTCTCTGTTTCTCCGGCGTAAACACGACGGCGCTGCCACAGTAGCGAGGAAAAAATTAGTCCTTCTCCCTCCCGTTGTTCAACAGGTGCGACCGGCAGGTAGTCGAAGCGCCATTCAACAGTTCCCGAAATCCCTCCCTCCGATGTTTCGTTTCGAATTCCCTCTTGGGAATGAATGTAAAATATGTCCTAAATGAAAATAAATAATGAAAGGGGCCTGCAGATTTGCCGCCCCCTCAGAAAGTACCGCCCTGTGCGGCCGCACGTTTCGCACGTGCCTTGCGCTGGCCCTGCTAAGGCCGATATTACACGGTCATATTTCTTTGTCAAAAATTTACATCATATATTTACATCATAAAAATATGATAGTGAAATAGGAAACTTTGACATATCTCTCCTTTCGTCAAAAAATATTATCATGTCTATAGCCTCGCAGTAGATTTGATCACAAAAGTCGTTTGTCTACTGTTCACTGCAATGCGAAATGTAACCGCTTGGAGCGCTAGCGTCGCTGTAGCTCTTGGACCGCGATTATTTGAAAATAAGCGTCCTCGTTTGAAAACATGACGTAGAAGTTTATTTGATGTGTGGCGTCTTCGACAAAATTAAACGAACTTTCTGAAACAGACGAAGCAACGGAGAAATTCGGCCTGGGTGTACAGCAGAGAATATTAAGAAGATTAATGGTCTCGTGTGTTACATAAACCACAAAATTAATAGAAATATCTGAAGCAGATTTTTATAAGCTCTCCACTCTTCTCAATCTAATAATAATCGATGCTGTTGCTGCTCTGTTGTTGACTTGTTCTCGTATGCGCTGTTGTCCAACCAGTAAGTTGATCCTTCTCATATAACGAATTTCATTGCCAACATAAGCATGTTACGCCGCAACGCCGTAAGTAAAATTTTAACCCCAGTAGCAAAACATTACAGTCACTGTAAACTTGTCTTTTGCCGAATTCAAATTCAAATGTTTGTAGAACTTATGGGACTTAACTACGGGATCATCAGTCCCTAAACTTACAAACTACTAATGAACTGCCGGCCGCGGTGGCCGAGGGGACTGAGGCGCTTCAGTCACCGTCTGCACAGCGACTACGGTCGGGGGTCCGAATCCCCCCTCGGGCATGGATATTTGTGCCGTCCTAGTTCGTAAGTAGTTCATAAGTAGTTTGTAAGTTTAGGGACTGATGACCCCGTAGTTAAGTCCCATAAGCTTTACAAACATTTGAACATTTTGAACTTATGAACTACCCATAAGACTAAGGACGGCACAAATATCCATGCCCGAGGGGGGATTCGAACCCCCGGCCGTAGTGGCCGTGTCTTTTGCCGATATAGTCTTCTTATGTGCGTATACTGATTTTTAATGTGTGGAGCCACTTTACTGAGTAAATACCGATACGCCGTATCATCTGTTCTCCTGTAATTTATATATGATTCTGCACCTTCCGATTGCAGATCGTGCAGTACGAAATGATTTTCACAGTTTCACTCTAGTGAGCCACTCGTTTTTTTTTTTTTTTTTTTTTTTTTTTTTTGTTTTTTTTTTTTTTTGTTTTTTTTTTTTTCCTTCAAAATGCAGTTTTCGTGGTAGCAATGACAGCGCATGACAACATGTGTTTACTGACTGCTATATTGAGATAGGATCAAAAATATTCCGACGGTGTAATATCGCTATTTAGCGTCCACGTCAAAGATTTACATAAAAAAATATTCCGAACTTTTGATGATATTTTTTTTTTTTTGTCAAAGATCTGAACAAAAATTTGAGCCTGTAATATCGGCCTAATAGGTACCACATCATTACGAAATCTCGTATTCGTGATCTATAGATTAGTACTTTTTCTAGTCTCTAATCTAATCTTTGTAGTCGTCCGGCGACCCACTTGAGTACACCTCGCGACCTATTAGTGTGTCGCGACTACAGACATACATTACAAAACTGGCAAACGTCCCTCTGTGACTGAACCTGATGCCGCCATCTTGCCTCACCTCACGTTAAAAAGTTTCCATAACATAAGCCTACTGCTATGATCTTCTGATACGATTTGACGTTGTCAGTTTTAGTGTTTGGTTTGAACGTGATTTCCATGTAAGTTAATACTTTTGCACTAATTGAAATTAACCAGTGGTGGTGCTAGACGAAAACTAGGCGTCGGCGAACTTGTCATTGCGAGGCCCCATTCATTTTGTCAGTAAGGAAGAAAATGTTAAACAAAATTAGCGGAATTATACATCAATATTCGTTATACTAAAATTGTATCAGTATAATATGCAAGTATTATTGCAATGACAAAAATTACAATAAACAAACACAAAGCCGGCCGCGGTGGGCGAGCGGTCTGCGGCGCGCCAGTCAGAGTCTGCACGGCCACTAGGGTCGGGGGTTCGAATCCCCCCTCGGGCTCGGATATTTGTGCCGTGCCGTGCCGTTCTTATCTAGTTCTTAAGTAGTTCGTAAGTTTAGGGATTGATGACCCCGTAGTTAAGTCCCATAAGTTCTACAAACATTTGAACAAACACAAACTAAAATAGAGAAACTTTTCGGCTTTTCGTCTCACTGAATTTTCTTAAACATCACATCATAATTAATTCTAGCCACTGTTTCAGTTTCAATTGATAGCACTGACAACGCAGATAGTGTTTCATGGGTTATTGTGCTTCTAAAGTAAGTGTTAATGAATTTTAACTTTGAGAAACTTCGCTCGGCCGAAGCTGTACTGACTAGAACTGTGAGCATGATTCTGATTGTTACATAAACATTTGGATATACTTCTACGCAAGTATTCAACTAAAAATGGTAGCACTGCTGCCTCATACGGAAATAAATACGCCGGCCGGCCGGGAATGACCGAGCGCACGAAGGCGTCATTCCACGGTGAGCGAGATTACTCTCATCGGGCATCGAATCCCACTCTTGGGTACGGATGTTGTGTTCGTCCTTTGGTTAAGCTACTGTTAGATGTAGCTCATCGCTGCATAACCTAGCAGTTGAAAAGCGCCGTTAAACATGAAATATATTTTTAAAAAAGTAATTTAAATAAACCTAAAATTTAAACAATGTTTTCGAGGCCCCCATAGGCGCGAGGCCGTCGGCGGTTGCCGACGTCGCCGACGCCTAGCGCCGCCACTGAAATTAAGTCAAAGGCGTAAATTGTTGAAACGTGTTATAAGAATGTGTTACGTACGGTTAAGTTTTGCTTAGGGTCCAGGCGGCCTCCCGTGATTATGTTGTCAATCATGTGACGTTGCCAGTCACGTGACAACGCAAATGTTTTGATATGAAGTTTCGTTTACGAGGGCAATTACTTTTACTGCGTGAACGAGGGGTACATACAAGAATCTGTCAACCACAGAGCAAAAACGGCGTTATTTATTTACTTCATCGTCTGTACGAAACGCTAATCAAGTGACTCCGGTGTGGATTTCTAAGAATATAAATATCCTGGCGAGGGCTTTCTACCATTTTGTTGATGTTGCCAACATACTCATGCGAGGCCGCCAATATGATAAGTACAATTTTACCGTTACATACAGTTAAAAAAGACTGTAGTTACCTGAAAAAGACTCAGAAGAATAGAGATATGTCTTCTCTGCGACAAATAGCACATTTATAATGGTCATACTATTAAAAGAAAAGCTCAAGTTGAGCGAAACTGGTAACGGATTAGGCCTAATAAAAATAGGAAACACGAGTCATTATTGTGTCAAAGCAGGCTGTAGATTTCTTAAGAACTGTCAAATGAAGAAGAATACGTGTTATCCACGATAAACAACACTTATACTTATGATGACCCATACGACTGAAAAAAAATTGAAGTTGAATGAAACTGGTACTGATTAATAATAACTGCAAACCAATGCTACTCATGACTGTACGTGTCAAAGCTTACTCCAGCTGCAAAAATTACAACTATATACAAGACACGAATTTTAAAAATGTCATAATTCTAAAGACAGCGTACTTATGTCAGTTCAATGGTATTTTTACAAGTGTTTTCTGTAATAACACAAACGACGGCTGACAAGTTTGTAGTAAAGAAATATGGCGGTGAGACATCACTGACACCAATGATACTTATATGGCATAGGGATGGCGGTTATCGCTGAAACAACCGGTTTTCGGTTATACCGGTTCTTTTCATCTCCAGTTTAACCGCACTGTAAAAACTGCTCGAGGTAACCGGTTTTTTAAATAACCGGTTTTCGGTTTTTTATTGCTATTATTACCAGTACAGTCCGAACGAAACATATTTTGCGGCCGAAACATAAACCGTAATCGAATTTTCGGTTCTTCTAGTTTCGGCCGAAACCGAAACTTACGAAATTTAGTTAAAATTTAGGTAAATTTACGTTGTACGACAAATCACTAGTCTATCCATATTTTGCAAGATCCCCTCCCAATACTACGCCTTCTTGAGTGTGTGTAAGCCTAGTCAGGAGTCCGTAGAAGACGATATACGAAGCATACAGATTTACTGGCCTAGTATTTCCATCCGGCAGTTACGAATATTGAGCCAACCACTCCGTAAGTTGGTCTTGCGAGCCAGCGCATACGAATATCTCGTTATATACACAATTTAGAGACAGTAAATGAACTTCAGTGAGTGCTGCAGAAGTATATCGAAAATAAAGTCGCAGTTCCGACTAACAGTATGATTGTTGTCAGTGGAAATTTACGCAAATTGAACTAGGAAAGCTGTGTACCACATGATCAAAAAATGTTCAAATGGGTGTGAGTTCTTATGAGACCTAACTGCTTAGGTCATCGGTCCCTAGACTTAAAACCTACTTAATCTAACTTAAACTAACTTACGCTAAGGGCAACAGACACACCCATGACCGATGGAGGAGGGAGGACTCGAACCTCCGACTGGAGCAGCCGCGCAGTCCGTGACATGGAGCCTCAGACCGCACGGCTAACTCGCGAGGCGCCACATGATCAATGTTACCTAAACCCATATTGGTTATTAAAAAGGCCCCTCGCTTTCAAGGCATCACATTAATAAGACTTGTTAGCATAACAATATGATAATACATTAAAAGTTATTATTCCTATCTTACATAATAGGTATATGAATCGAATTTACCTTCTCTTCCAAGAAACATTTAGGATGTTTTCTCCTTAAATGACACTGCATCTTTGTAGTACCTCCGCCCGTTTTCAGCTTTTTAAAGCAAATGGAGCATTGTACCCCACTGCTACCGTACTTCGTGAAGTACTTCCAAACTCGGGATGGTGCCATTTAAGACACAACAGATGTCTGGCGACGACAGCAAGAAACTGCCGCATGACCAGACGGAAGGAAGTCTTATACACTGCCGGTGCACGTGCATCGTCTAATAGGCCATGCCACACGGCAACAGGTGCCTAAATAGCTGCACCATTTCGTAAGTTCTTACGCCACGCGTGTGTTGCGCGTTTCTGACTGCCGGGATTGTTCTTAAATTATCACTGTTCGCTTTTCTTAGTTACTGCGATGACCTAATATTTCACAGCAGTGGAAATTTTAGGAATAGCCCTAAATATTAGGGTCTACTAGTGTTAACTTTTTAAAATTATTTACAAAAAACACATTTTGAACGACTACTACAGGAAGTAGTCGTACCGGTTTTTTTCCCGGTTCTGGGCAATAACTAAAAAGACCGGTTACAACCGACACCAAATAAATACAAAAAAACGTTTATTGAAAACTAAAATACCGGTTTTAACCGGTCGGTTTTTCCCATCCCTAATACGGCATTGCCGGTCTAGTAATGTATGTCTGTGGTCGCGACCCACAGTTAAGAAGCACTGCGTGTAAAGCAAAGCGCCAGACGCTGTGGTTTTGCGCGTCTTGTTTCTGCAGCGGCTGTGGGTGGGGCAGGTTGCGCGCGCAGCCGTTCGCTCGTTGCCAGAGGGCGGCGGGGCGGCTGCCACGCGACCGCCCTTCTCGCGTTGCCTAGCAACGCCTCGTCGTCTCCACGAGCCCATGCACGTGCCTCGTGCCTTCCTCCTCTGAGGGCCCGTATTTTGCGCCATAGTCGGAGCAGTCCGCGCGCGCAGTTAATTTGTCTTCTTGAGAGCGGTCGTAGAAGTCTAGGTTAGCAGCAGCGGGTAGAACCAATGTGTTCATCTCCGTGGGAAGCTAGATTAAACGAGATAGTGATAAACGAACGCTGCGAGAATCGATTGTCGGAGGTTAATACGACGAATTATCGCACAGTTCTGTTATGGTCAATATTCTGTTCAAATGTTCAAATGTTTGTTAAGCTTAAGGGACTTAACTACGGGGTCATCAGTCCCTAAACTTACAAACTACTTATGAACTACCTACAACTAAGGACGGCACAAATATCCATGCCCGAGGGGGGATTCGAACCCCCGACCGTAGTGGCCGTGCAGACCGTGACTGAAGCGCCTCAGTCCTCTCGGCCCCCGCGAAGAGATTTTTAATGCACAAAATTCTACAACTCTTAAACTACTATTCCTTCAAACCGTCTTGACTGCAAATTTTTTATTAGTCAATGACGCGTTTCGTCCTTTAGCAGGGCATCTTCAGATTATAATGCGCTCTCCGTGGTGTGACACCGTAAGTTGTTATTGCGGTGTTTATATTTTCCTGGAATGTTTTTTTGGATTTCCTTGTGGCCCTTAATCGAAGCGGTGGTCTCTGATGACACAAGATAAGCCCATGTTTACAATTGCGCTCACGGGCGGTGGGCGGGCGTGGTGTGCTACTCCGCACTTGTGCAGTCAAGACGGTTTGAAGGAATATTTATTCTAACTGATTGCTGTTGTACACCATGGATTGGAAATCATCTTAAACTACTTTTCCACATAACTGCCGACATTTTGCAGGCATCTGACCTAGAGTGGCACCAGGTTTTTATACCTTCTTCACAGAAACAGCGAAATTTGGGGGAAGTCCATAGCGAGAGCACTACGGTTTTCCTTGATCTTGTCATCAATCGCGTGAACCAGTTCTTCTGTAACCAAAGGTGGACGCCCACTTCGTTCTTAATCGTGCAAATCACTACGCCCGCCATTGAACTGTCGGACCCATCTTCTCACCATCGAATCACTCATCGCATTTGGTCAGTAAACATCGCAAATTTGCCGATAAATTTCACTTGGTTTCACTTTCCTCGCATTCAGAAACCGAATCACCGACCTGATTTCACAGGCGGTGGGATTTTCAATCAACACCGACATTTCAAAGAAGCACAACAAAGCGTACGTAACTGCCAGCGATCTCAAAATGGCGCACGTTCTTCTCCTTGATACACATCGTCTACAGCTCATGTGCGGAACTGCAATCGCAGCGCTGCAGCGGAGATAAATTGAAACGGAATTTAATTTCTGGACGCGCCTCGTATTAGAGCGCGTACAGAGCCATGCAGGCATCTTCGTAGCGCTCCATGTATGTAATAGAATAGGTTATGCACCACAAAGTGTCTCGTACACAACATGTAAAATGTACAACGCAGACACTTGTAAATATCAATAGAATTTTCGGGAGAGCACATACACCACTGATAATAGGGATGTTTCCCCGTCAAAACAACTACAAATAAAAGGCGATATTTTTGTTACCACACGTGTTTCGTTGTACTGACAGTAAAACATCTTCAGTGGTATGTAGTGATAGATATTTACAGTTTATTTTGGATATGTGAGTCGAAATCAGTTCGTTAGCAAAACATGTAAAGTAGTAGAATGAAACTTTCACTCTGCAGTGGAGTGTGCGCTGATATGAAACTTCCTGGCAGGTTAAAATTGTGTGCCGGAACCGGGACTCGAATCTGGTACCTTCGCCTTTCGCGAAAGTTTCGGAAGTTTCATGTAAAGTACTGTTTGGTTACTTACGGAAATTTTTCGTCCTGGTTTCCACCTTACATGTACACAAAGAAAATGTCAATACAATTTTCCTCTTCTAGGTTGAAGAATTCATGCTCTACTTTTTTTCGTTTTTCAGTAGTTTATATACACGGGCAACGACAGGAACTAACGCTAAGTATTTAGCTTGAATTGTTGAAATTTGTGCTGCTTTAAACGTGAAGAGAAATAATCATCTCGTGAAATCGTGGACTACAAGAACACTAACGAGTTGGGTGCGGCTGTAGTGGGATTACGCGTCACAGTTGGCGCGCACTTCTTCAGCTGTAATTCTGGGAAGCGGACACTGACACACTTGGCGAATGCGCCTCAGAATCACAGCGGTCTCTAATAAGAGTGTAATGAAGCTGCACTGGGTGCCCTCGGACGCTCCACCAGACTTTGGAGGGCCGTATTTTGCTCCCCGGGGCGCGCTATTCATCAGGCAGAACGCTGGCCTTTGACCTCTCAGGCTGTGCGATTACAGCTCTCAGCTGGGGGCTTCCGGCAGGGCGCCTCAAAGGCGGCAACCCGCGTCGCAGGAGCCGTAGCGCCGGTGGCGAGCTACTCCGCGGAAGCAAGCAGCGAGCACGGCGTATAATGGGGCAATCCGCACGATCCACTGTGTGTGTGTGTGTGTGTGTGTGTGTACACAGTCAAATGCAGCAACGCGCAGCGAGTAGGGCGGAATTAAATCCTTACTTGTATGGAATACAGACGAACTTTCAAGAAATGGGTTGTTGTTTTGTTGTGGTCTTCCGTCCTAAGACTGGTTTCATGCACCTCTTCACGCTACCCTGTCCTTTTCAAGTCTCTTCATCTGAGAATATATCCTTTTGAATCTGTTTACTGTATTCGTCCCTCGGACTCCCTCTACGATTTTTATCCCCATATACTTCCTTCTAATAGCAAGTTGACGATTCCTTGATGTCTCAAAATATGTCCCACTAATCTATCCCTTCTCTTAGTTAGGATGTGCCACAAACTTCTTTTCTACCCAATTCTGTTACTGAAATATAGATTGAGAAACCCTGAGACGGTTTTTCGTGTTGAATATGTCAAGGACATTAAAGGTAACCGTGAAACAATGACTTAAAATTCGTGGTGCAGCCGGGAATCGAACCCGGACCTCCATTCTTACTAGGCAGACGTCTTACCGTTTTGTCTTTTTTGTTTTTTTGTTTGTTAGACCATCGCACCTCTAACGACAAAGACGCCTCGGAATAGTCTAAGCACGACTTCCCTGCACGTCACAAATTTTAATTCTGCTTCTGTGTTCCAAAGATAATCGTCACTACCGCCAAGGCTCTCCATGCAGCGGAGTAGTACCTCGGCAATGGACATAGTGGAACATTCCTGCTAAGATGAGAAGATATACATATATATCAATTGAAATATAGATTGGGAAACCCTGAGACGGTTTTGCGTCTCGAATATGTCCTTGAATGTCTCGAATATGAGCCTTGGCCGTAGTGACAATTATCTTTGGAACACAGAAGCAGAATTAAAATTTGTGACTTGAAGGGAAGTCGTACTTAGACTATTCCGAGGCGCCTTAGTCGTTAGAGGTGGGTGGTCTATCGGTAAGACGTCTGCCTAGTAAGCATGAGGTCCGGGTTCCATTCCCGGCCGCCCCACAAATTTAATTCATTGCTTCACGTTTATCTTTAACCTCCTCATTAGTTACGTTATCTACCCATCTAAACTTCATCATCCGTCTGTAGCACCACATTTCGAAAGTTTTTATCATCTTTTTATCTGAACTCCTTATCGCCACGTTTCACTTCCAGACAATGCTACATTCCAGATAAAAGCTTTCAGAAAGGACTTTCTAACATTTAAACTAATATTTGATGTCAATTTCGCTTCTTCAGAAACGCTTTTCTTCCCATAACCATTCTGCATTTTATATCTTCTGTACATCGGCCATCAGAAGTACCTTGCTACCCGAAATAACAAAACTAAGGCGCGGTGGAGTAGCCGAGCGGTCTAAAACGTCTCGCTGCGGAGCGCGCGGTTGCTCGCCGTGGAGGTTCGAGTCCTCCCTGGGGCATGTGTGTGTGTGTGTGTTCTCCTTAGGCTAGTTTACCTATGTTTAAGTAGTTTGTAAGCTACGGACTGATAACCACACAGTATGGTCCGATAGATTTACAAACATTTGATCAAAACTAATCTACTACTTTTATCGTCTCATTACCCATTCTAATTCCTGCAGTATCAAAAATTTCGGCCGGCCGCAGTGGCCGAGCGGTCTGCGGCGTGCCAGTTACGGTCTGCACGACCGCTGCGCTCGGGGGTTGCATCCCCCCTCGAGCACGGAAGTTTGTGCCGTCTTTAGTATAAGCTATTTCATAAGTAGACTGTAAGTTTAGCTACTGTGAACATGGGCTTATCTTGTATCACTAGAGACCACGGCTACTTCTATTAAGGTAATCTTAAAAATCAGTTTTATGTTTCTCACTGTAATGTTCCAACTGTAATTCGTTGTTACCCGATCATTTGTAGGGCTACAAGGAAATCAAAAAATTCGAGAAAAATAGAAACACCGCAAAACAACTTACGGTTTCACATTTCACACCACGGGGAGCGCATTGTAAGCTTTGTTTACTATTTATACTGTCTTCTCAACACAAAATAAGCCCATGTACCATTATACCCGTTTTGTAATTCCGCCTTGTAATTTTGTGTAAATTCTGTCACGCAGATAATCTGAAGATGCCATGCTAAAAGGCGAAACGCGTCATTAATTAATAATATAATTTGCAATCAAGACGGTTTTTTACTGAAGGAATATTTATTCCATCTGCTGTACATCATGGACTGGAAATCATTTCATAGAAAACTAGTTGAAAACTCGGCGTTGCCCGGGTGTTTATTTATTTATTCCTGCAATTTTTCAGGTATATATTCATTTGTATAAGTGCTGTATGTCTGTAAAATCTCTTGGAAATACAATTTTTAGTAAAGAAGTAATATATTAATACTTGGTGCGTGATGGGATATTTTTCCATGAACGTTACGGTTTATGTGCTCATATGTCATGACTACGTGTCGTACTGTGATACAATTTCGGAGGTACAATCAACTATATGGGTGTATACTGTCTGTAAAATTTCCTGCCGCTACAATTTGTAGTGTAGAAATTATAAATCGTAACGTCATACCAAGTGCCGTAGTTTT
This sequence comes from Locusta migratoria, assembly GCA_026315105.1. Taxonomy (NCBI): domain Eukaryota; kingdom Metazoa; phylum Arthropoda; class Insecta; order Orthoptera; family Acrididae; genus Locusta; species Locusta migratoria. Next base: position 213,643,253 of record CM048744.1, on the reverse strand, counting down.
AGTCCATGAACTGCAGAACGTTACCGTGTATGTCGTCATATCTCATGAACCACATGTCGTACTGTGATACAATTTAGAAGCTACATTCAACTATATATGTGTATACTGCCTGTAAAATTTCCTGTCGCTACAATGTGTAGTGTTCAAATTATAAATTATAACGTAATACCGAGAGCCGTAGTTTTACTTCATAAACAGCGGAAAAGTAGTAAGCGAGAAACTTTTTTCCTTTCATCATTTCACTATGGTAGCCAGCGAGAAAAAGTTTAATAAAGGTTTGAAATTATGTTTAAAGTTTGTTGCAAGTCGCTAAGTTCTGTCATTCTCATACAGTGTATTTCGAAAGTCTCGCCGCATTATATTTTTTGCGATTTCTATTGGTTATGACGTAATATCTTTTGAACCATGTGCCGTCTGTGATTCTTAACCATGCAGCAATTGCTACCTCACGGTAAGGAATGTGTGTACCAAATTTGGTTGAAATCGGTCCAGTGCTTTAGGAGAAAATTAGCAGCATTTTCGCAAAATGCTGCAGTTTTTCGCGCATCTCATTGTTTATGATGTCATATCTCGTGAACTATATATCGTATGTGATTCTTACACTTATGGCGACCGTCCTCATGGATTGAAGCTTACGTGCACAGAATTTCATAAAGATTGGAACAAAACTGTAGATTTGTATGCAATACGTACAAACAAACGGACACTGCTTTATATACGAGGCGCGTCCAGAAAGTAAGATCCGTTTCAATTTATCTTCGCTGCAGCGCTGCAATTGCAGTTCCGCACATGCGCTGTAGACGATGTGTATCAAGGAGAAGAACGTACGCCATTTGGAGATCGCTGTCAGGTACGTACGCTTTGTTGTGCTTGTTTGAAATGTCGACGTTGATTGAAAATCCCGCCGCCTGTGAAATCAGGTCGGTGATTCGGTTTCTGAATGCGAGGAAAGTGAAACCAAGTGTGCCGGCCGCGGTGGCCGAGGGGACTGAGGCGCTCCAGTCACGGTCTGCACGGCCACTACGGTCGGGTGTTCGAATCCCCCCTCGGGCATGGATATTTGTGCCGTCCTTAGTTGTAAGTAGTTCATAAGTAGTTTGTAAGTTTAGGGACTGATGACCCCGTAGTTAAGTCCCACAGACTCTACAAATATTTGAACTTTTTTTTTTAAACCAAGTGAAATTTATCGGCAAATTTGCGATGTTTACGGACCAAATGCGATGAGTGATTCGATGGTGAGAAGATGGGTCCGACAGTTCAATGGCGGGCGTAGTGATGTACACGATGAAGAACGAAGTGGGCGTCCACCTTTGGTTACAGAAGAACTGGTTTCCGCGATTGATGACAAGATCCAGGAAAACCGTAGGTTTACAATTAGTGCCCATCACATCACCAATGACGACGAGCTGAATGAAACTGTTTCCAACTGGTTGAAGACACAGGCGGCACATTTCTATGAAGCAGGTATACAAAACCTGATGCCACGCTATGATAAATTCCTGCAAAATTTCGCTAGTTATGTGGAAAGGTAGTTGTAGAATTTTGCGCAATAAAAATTTCTTCTGTATCTATGTACAATTTCATTTTATTACCAAACGTTTAAAATGTTAAATGTTTGTTAAGCTTATGGGACTTAACTACTTGGTCATCAGTCCCTAAACTTAAAAACTACTTATCAACTACCTTATTCTAAGGACGACACAAATATCCATGCCCGAGGGGGGGTTCGAACCCCCGACCGTAGTGGCCGTGCAGACCGTGACTGAAGCGCCTCAGTCCCCTCGGCCACCGCGGCCGGCATTACCAAACGGAACTTACTTTCTGGACGCGCCTCGTTTTAGAAGTTTTGAGAAAGTTTGATGTGAGGTGGGAGAGAGTCGCAGCTCTGCGTTGTATCCGGGGAGCGAAGCCCTCTCGGATCAGTACGTCACCCTCTAAGCCCGAGTCCTTTCTGATAATTTGCCAGCAAGCTTTCACTGGCGCCTTGTTTCGTAAATCGATATTTCCAATTTACGCGCCCTTATTTCGCCGGAGCGGAAATAAGAAGAAAATATGTTCATCTAGAAGAGCCGGCGACCGACAAATTAGCCGTTCTTCGGCCTGAACCCACGTCGGAAACACCGTTAGTCAAGTAAAGGGAGGGAGGAAAAGGAAAGAGAAATTGGTTCCGAGACAGATTAGATTGTAGTCACCCGATACATCAAGGGGCGCTAGAAGAAGCGAAATTAAACTGGACATCCCAATAAGACTGCAGCACATGTCACTGCCATGAGGATGGAAGACTTCCGAATTTTTTATGCTGACAAAAATAAAGTGGTGGATTACGTTGTGAGTACTCAGAAAAGCGATGTGATAACAGTGTTTTTACTCAGTAGTATTTGACTGCAAATAAGGGTTGCACGTGAGCCGTGGTGAAATAACGGCAGGAAAATGAGGAGGAATAGAGAAAGCAATGTCCGTTGGACGGACTGAGACTGCATATAGAACAGTGCAAAACAACATTCGGCGATCTTAAAGCACGCTTATATTAATACGAGGCGCGTCCAGAAAGTAAGTTGCGTTTGGTTATATAAAACGAACGGGTACGGATACAGAAAGAATATTGATTGTACAAAAATCTACAGCTGTTACACTACTTTTCTACATAGCTTCCAAAATTTTCTAGGCAATTGTCATAGCATGGCACAAGGTTTTGTGTGCTTTTTTCAGAGAATGTTGCCGCCTGTGTATACAACCATGTGGTAACATGTTCTTTCAGCTCGTCATCATCGTTGAAGTGTTGTCCACCAAGGACAGATTTTAGGTGTAAGAAGAGTATTACTGTCAAAAAATGTTTTTCACGAGAATGCCTGACCTCACACACCGAATGTGACCAAACAATTCTTACGGAAATTTCAATGGGACCTGTTTGATCATCCTCCATACAGCTCGGACCTCTCTCGTAGCGACTTTCATCTCTTCTTACAACTAAAACCTATCCTTGGTGGTCAACACTTCAACGATGCTAAAGAGCTGTTACCACATGGTTGAGTACACAGGCGGCAACCTTCTGTGAAGGATGCATGCAACAACTTGTGGCACGCTATGACAAGTGCCTACAAAATTTCGGCAGTTATGTGGAACAGTAGTTCAAGGGTTGTAAAATTTTGTGCAATAAAAATTTCTTCTGTATCTGTGTACAGTTTCATTTTATTACCAAACGGTACTTACTTTCTGGACGCGCTTCGTATTAAACTAGAGGCACGATTCATGAGCGCAGTAAACATAGTGGAATCCAGAAAGTAGTTTTCCATATTACCATTTTAACGAAGACAACGTAGTTACATGAAAAAAATTATTGGCGACAGTTACACTGTATTTGAGTTACTTTTTAATTATGTTTCGATAGTCTCCAGCAGAATTGAGACATCTGTCATATCGTGCGATCTGCTTTCGTATTGCTGTGTCACATAAATCTGCCATCTGTTAATGGAACCAACTTGCGACAGTCGTCTTAAGCTTTTCGACGTTGTCAAACTACACTAGTCATCAGTCCCTATACTTACAAATACTTAAACTAACTTACGCTAAGGACAACAAACACACCCATGTCGAGGGAGGACTCGAACCTCCAACGGCTAGCAGCAGCACGCTCCGCAGCTAGGCACCTTGTAACGCTCGGCCAATCCACCGCGGCTATTCTTATTGTTTTCTTAATTGTGAACGTTTCGTCACAGAAGATATTCAGACATCAACAAGTTATCGGAGCTGAGGAATGTAGAACTGAGCTCCGATCGGCAACACAGTACCTGTCTATACGAGCAGCAAAATGCACTGAATTTGACGGTGAAATTTTGAACATTTTCTGTGATGAAACGTTCACATTTAATCAAACCATACCATAATTGTGTCTTAATTTACTGTCACCAGCATTTTCTCGGTCCTAGTTGTTTTCTTTGGTTTACCCGGAAACGGTTAAGAAAAGGCCATATGTTTATGAGAAGCTTTTTGTTCGGAATTAACAGTAATGTACCTCTCCTCTTGATTCACCATGTATTTGGCGCACGAAACAGAGAGTACCGAAAGCTTACACATTCCACTATTTCCTTTTTGCCGTGAACTTAACGTAACTACGTAAAAAACAACAAAATTGCTCAAAACAAATACTTCTTTTGATAGACAATTAACCCATATTAGTATTGTCTGTGGTCAACATTCGACCAACAGTGATTACAAAGTAAAGAAACTCAAAATTTTAAAAATTTAATTGAAATTATTGGTATGCAGGTTCCTAATTCCCATTTTAACCATGCATTTCCGTTCGCAGCCCTTCGTTGCCTTAAAACTCCTTATATACATAATTTTTGTTCTGTCCACATCTATAGCAAAGCCTCTTTCGAACATATATATGTTTCATTGACGACCTTATACAATTTATATTAAAACGGGAACTTGTACTTTCGTATTCGCGAATTTATATTATTATCATTATTACTATTATCAGTGGCAAAAGTCATATAAATTTCATTTTGATACAAAATCCGCTTCGGCTGCAATTAACTTTTATTTAAAAAAGCACTACCGGTTTCGCGTCCTGTAGACGCATCATCAGGCGCTTAAAATTCCCTAGAAAAAATTTGTGCCATTTTGCCTTTCTCAGCGTTCACGTAAAATTTAAAACAATTAAAAGCTTCTTATCTTTACCTCCTCCTTAAAAAATATAAAACTTGAACGCTGGTTTTTTATCTTTTTTTTTCTTATATTAAAGGTTAATTGCAGCCGAAGCGGATTTCGTATCAAAATGAAAACATTTGGCTGCGGATGCCCGAAATTCAAGATAACATCGTATAAATTTCTTCACGACCTTAAACATAATCAAAATGTCTGTAAATCTATCGGATTCAACTGCTGGGTTATTAGTCCGTAGCTTACAAACTACTTAAACTGAGGTAAACTAAGCTGAGGACAACACACACACCCATGCCCCAGGGACTCTAACCTCCGACGGCGAGCAGACGAATACTTTTCTGCCCCACTCGGTGGCACCAGCTGTGCGGGGCTCCTGACCTCATCATGCACGTCCACCGCCACTCATCAGCCTCAATCAATATTGCACAGCAATCGCGCTGATCTGTGACCACAGCGTGCAGTTTTGATAAGCCAATCGGGGTCGCAGAGTTACTGCAAAGAGGCGAAAGTAAAGCAGAAAATCGCTCTCCTCTCCATCCGATTCTGCTTCCATCCATTCTGACACACCTCGGAGTTTTCCCGTTTCGCAGTAGTTCCACTGTCGTGTGTGACTCCTAAGACTACACCTTCATACTGCCTTTACCAGTTCCGCAATGGACTGGAGTCTGAGGCCAAGGAGGGGTATCTTTAACTAGCAGTGAATGACTTAACATTGTGATCATCTGTTTCAAAGCATTTTGCTCTACCTTAGTTACGTTCTAGAGCAACTATTCTGATTTTACCCATATATGACAGTACGTTGTTGTGGTCTTCAGTCCGGAGACTGGTTTCATGCAGCTCTCCACTTTACTCTATCCTGAGCAACCCTCTTCATCTCCTCATAAGAACGACAACCTACATCCATTTCAATCTGCTTACTATATTCATCTCTTGGTCTTCCTCCGCGGTTTTTACCCCACACACTTCCCTCCAACGCTAAATACACAATCCCTTGATGTCTAAGAATGAGTCCTTCTTTTGGTCAAGGTATGCCAGAAATTGCTTTTCTCCCCAATTCTGATCAGTACCTCCTCATTCGTTACGCGATCCACCCACCTAATCTTCAGCATTCTTCTATAGCACCACATTTGAAAAGCCTCTATCCTCTTCCTGTCCGCACTGCTTATCGTCCATGTTTCATTCCCATACAAGGCAGCACTCCACACAAATGCCTTCAGAAAGGACTTCCTTAGCCTTAAATCAATATTCGATGTTAACAAATTTCTCTTTTTCAAGAACGCTTTCCTACCCATTGCCATTCAGCATTTTATATCCTCTGTACTGCGAGTGTTGTTATTTTAATGCCCAAATAACAAAACCCATCTACCTCCTTTATTGTTTCGTTACCTAATCTAATTCCTTTAGCATCACCTGATTTTCTTAGACTGCGCTCCATTACCCATGTTTTGCTCATGTTAATGTTCATCTTATACGCACCTTTCAGCACACTGTCCATTCCGTTCAACTGTTATTACAGGTCCTTTGCTGTCTCTGACATAATTACTATGTCGTCGGCCAAACGCAATGTTTGTAATTCTCTACCCTGAACTTTAATTCCTTCTCCAAATTTCTCCTTCCTTTTCTTTATAGTTTGCTCAATGTACAAATTGAACCAAATTGCCATTGGAGAAAGGCTACAACCCTGTCGTACACCCTTCCCAATCTCTGCATCCTTTTCATGCCCTTCAACTCTGACAACCGCTGTCTGGTTTTTGTACAAGTTGTAAATAACCTTCCGTTCCCTATATTTTACTCCTGCTGATTTCAGAATTTGAAAGAGACTATTCCAATCAACATTGTCAAAAGCTTTCTCCTAATCTACAAAATCTAGAAATGTAGGTTTGCGTTTCCTTAATCTATCTTCTGAGATAAGCCGTAAGGAGAGTATTGCCTCCCATGTTCCTACATTTCTAATGAATCCAAACTAGTCTTCCCCAAAATCGGTTTCTACCATTTTTTCCATCCTTATGTAAATAATTAGTGTAAGAATCTCTATTCTTTTGATACACCGTCCGGATTCAGCTTTAGAGCAATTTTCAACTACAAACAGCAAGATAATTAATATCAAATCATGTAAATTTTAATATGATACTATTAACTTACTACCATCCAATCAGACACACACAGACTCCCAAGGCGTCATCATCGAAAATAGCAAAATGTATATGTGCAGCCGTATGAGTCACAACTGAATAATAAATCAATCTCAAAATATTCAGTAATTTGTACATGTTGAAATTAAATGAACAAAACTTAATGTCCTATACAATGATTCGTCCTTCCTTAACAGCAAACTGAGAGACTTTGAATTTATTGTCATCGCTTGTGAAGATAAGAGAAAGATCGTCTATGTGGAGAACAATATTATTGAACACAGCTCAAAGATAATAAATGTTTAGTTACAAACGCTTATTATTGTTAATAATTTTTATCTTTTAATTTTATTTATCACGTTCTGTGGGAAGAATTGAGGAGCAAGTGTTCATGGTGCAGGAAGGAGTCAGTACATCACATTGTAACAAAATAGTAGGTAAAGTGAAACATACAGAACGCTATGCTCACGACAGGCCGAAGCATAATAAGAACCAAAGATGTAACACAGAAATTAGTTTAATTCTGTAATTTTTCCAGGAATTCGTCTACAGAATAGAAGGCGTGAGCCATGAGGAAACTTTTCAATTTAGAGTTGAAAAAACCTAGATTACGAACAAAGTTTTTGAATTTTTGTGGCAGCTTATTAAAATTGGATGTGGCAAAATACTGCATACGTTACTGCACAACAGTCAAGGAGGTGTGAAGCAAATGCAGATATGATTTCTGTTTAGTAGTAACTGGGTGGTAGCTGATAATCCTTGGGAATAACCAAACATTATTAACAACAGACATTAAAGAAAATCTGTATTGAGAGACTAATGTCAGTATTCCCAGGCTACTAAACAGATGTTCACAAAAGTTCGTGAACTTCCATCACATAAATTATGCTCCTACCACCCGTTTATGTACAATAAATCCTCTTTTTGAATCAGAGGATTTACCCCAAAAAATATTACCATATGTCATAAGCGAATGAAAATAAGGAAAGAAGACTACTTTCCGTGTTGAACTATCACTTATTTCAAACAAGTGGTGTCTGACTGTTAACTTGTTAAAACTTTGCTTGTTTCGCAACATTATCATCAACACGTACTTCTCATGTACTCCCGGATGAAGATCCCCATCTACCGTTACCTTTCTTATTATGAAATAATAAGAATTACGAATGCACAGAAAGCTTTTCATCAATTTCTCTACTTCTCCCTCAAAAAATAAACGCTATCTCATTCGCCATAATCAAAAGTTACAAAGTAAGCTAACTCTTCTCGTGACAAGCAGTTCGTTGCTCGCCAATCCTGTTCTTGCGAATGAAAGAAGATATTTGGTTGGTATAAAAGTAGAAAAAATATTTATGTACTGAACTGCAGTTTAAGCGACCCTCAAGTTTGCCTGAAGTAAGTATGCTGACTATTGACCCAAAAATATATGTGTCACTACAATGTGATAAATGGAATTTGTATCTAACAAGGAAAGTACTTGGGCTCGAACAAACATATCTGTATAAACGTTTGGTTAAAGTATCTCTACGTACACCTCAATGTGTGGTGGGTGTCGTTTTTATGCAAACCTTTACAATCATGCTATAGATAGCACTGTAGATGTAATTGTAGACGACATACGTAATGCAGATATCTGAACTATAACTTATGTAATAATCGTCGTACATGTTCTTTAGCGTGTTGTCATCAAAAGCCGTGACGATAGTTGCAACTTTAACCTTCTTCTCACAAGACTGTTGGTATTCACTGCCACTGCTTCCATCGCGTCTTCCTGCACTTACCCTAGCACTACCGCTAGCAATGAGTTCTTCGTCATTATCATCCCTATTATCATCATTATGTGTTAGTTTTACAACAGTATCTAACTTATGCTCATAACAGATACGAGAAAGCATGCGAATGATTCATCTTCTACACTAATACCATCTTCACGAATAAAGGATCTTCGTAACTTCATCTCAAACAATCGCAATACTTTAGCAGGGTTGATTATCAATCGCCGCTCCATCTGACGCTTCACCACACAAAAGTCACAAACCGCAACTTCGGAGGCACACTGCACCGTCCCTACTGGCGAACCGACAGGTCAAAGTGCAATGCGGCATGGCACACGCAGAGGCCTCTAACGGACGACTGCAGAGTTTTGCAGGTGCGGGAGTGTCACTAGTGCAAAAAGGGATCTTTACATTATCTCTCGTACGATTTTGATGTATATGTGTTTGTTCGAGCCCAAGTACTTTCCTTGTAAGTAGACAGCAACGACTCTAAAGACAAACACATTTCGTATACAGGTATCTAACACTGTATACACATTGCCGATATCAGTATTCATTAAGTATATTACTGCTCCAATGTTTGAAATTTTTTATGGTCATCTTTGGCTTGGAAGTTGGAAATTATTAAATACTTCATTCACACTATATAATGTTCTTGTTTTGTGAATAATACACATCAAAACGTATAAAAAGTACGTCCGTTATACTTGAATGCTGCATAAAAAGCTCTCTCTTTATTCCACATTACGGCTCAATTTACAAATTTAAAAACGTCGTTTATATAATCGCGGTCACGGCACCTGAAAGAGAGAGGATATTCAGAATGGTAATGAGGAGAACAATGCCCGCCAGGAGCGAGTTAAAACCCCAGCCCTGCCTTAATGTGAACTCCGCTGTGCCGCATTAAACCACCCGAAAGACTTAAATTGGACACCCCCTCTTAAATTCTCAGTCTTGCGAATTTTGAGGCCTAAGATTTTACGAGGAACGTTCTCTGCAATGCAAACTGAATAACTTCATTAATGGAAATAGCTTTATCAGAATCTCATATCCGTCTGAAAACTTAGAGGGAGTTTCGTGTAGTTGCGGAGGCCGTAGTTCGGAAAAATCAAGCGCGTATTTAGGCTTCCATATTTTATCATGGTAAATGCTATGTGGAAGAAGACACGTACTAGGTGACTTCCAGTGGCGGCTCGTACAAAATTTGACCAGTGTGCTACAATATTACAAAAATAAACAGGAAAAAAAAATACTAAAATAAAAAGCGTGACTGACAATGGAAATAACGGAGCTTAGCAATATCCCCACCACGTCATCTGCGTTCTACACAAGTCACCAATGAAACTGCTTGGCCGAAAAGCGCAGTTTCACTCGCATGTTGGCTATACATTACTAATGTTGTTTGTGATTGAAGTTTTATTTAAAGAAATTAAAAATTTGGACTCGGAGGTATTTGATACCAGCCTCACACAACTAGGTTTGAGAGACAACGTGCAAGACGCCTGAGCCAGCGCGCTATTTGACTCTGTGTGCCGCAATATTCGTCATATACTATTCTTCCGCAACCGTTACACGCAGTGCGAAGAGAAATATTGATGTGGTGCTGCAGTCGGTCTCAGCACTCAGGAGCCGCCAGGCCTGACGTCTCGTCTGCGCATGCGCACTAGCGAATACACGACTGCGCCGCCTCTCTGCGCACTTACCAGCGCGGCTGAATCCCACTTCAGCACGCGGAGTTGGTTTCGAGCTATCGCGGCGAGAGCGCTCCAAAATGCGTTTTCATCCTTATTACTAGCATTGTAATACGTATTGGAAGGAAATTGGCTTAATTTTATTGTGATATCTGGATCGCATTCCAAGAGAAAGGATGTAATTTTACAGCGATTTCTCGCTTGCTTTCGAAGAGAAATGGCATAATTTTAGTAATATATTTACAGTGTGCTGCAGCACATTAGCACATTATCACCAGCCGCCACTGGTGACTTCTTTAGAATTATCCGTCGTACTGTCATACTGTGAGACAACCAAAGATTACTATACCATATCAATACACTCATGCGAAAGCCTACAGGTTCCCACAGTACTGCATATAGCCTTGCAGTACGAAGCAGTGAACTTATAGGTAATGTGTAGTTAGTACTATGCATTACGAAATCGTGACGCTCCATGATATTTGGTGAACATGTATCTGTCTTACACTATCCAGTTGTCAGTATTATGTGCTTGCAAAGGATTTAAAATTCTGAAATTTCTAATCGTTTCTGCTAGTTCCTTTCGCAGAAATTCAGTCACGTACAATGGGCACTACCTGTACTAATAACAAAATATTCGACAAATGTAATTAAACGTACTACTGCAACGAAACAAAAGAAAACTACAAGACTTGTGTAAAAGGTGTACTTGAGTTATATTTTGACTCTAAACTAGTGTTTCTCCCACATTACTTTTAATGAATAAATTACTCTGTTGTTGACAAATAAATAAAGGTGAATATACAACACATTCGAGGACTGTGAAATAAGCATGATTTTCCACAAAGGGTACACATCCAGTCCGTGATCTCAAACGGAAAAGAGTATAGATAAGAGGCAAATACAAAACTAAACACGAGAAATAGTGATCAAACGTCATCATTATGTACTTATTAAAGTAATCATTCGTTCATAACTTATTTTCAAAGGACACAAGATTCAAAACAACACGAGCTATACGTACGTAGTTACCAACATAGCAATAAGAGATCCGAACCACTACAGTTGTGTATCCAGTGTTAATAATTGAGATCACTGACTACGTCACATGACGTGCGTGAATCCTGATTGGCAATGCATAATTAATTACTCGGTGCATGCGGTCTGTACACAGAATGTGCTTCGTAACTGTAGTGACTGCAACACGTTCATCAAGTTTGCCCTCGAGTTAGACTGGTATTACATGATCTTATTTGTTTGTCATAGTTGATATCTCAAATATTTACACCAAAGAAACTTGATGGCGTAATAGGGAACTTAGACTTATTTCGCCTTTCATCAAAGAAATATTATTAAATCTGCGGCCTCGCCATAGATTGCGACATGCAATCATATTTTGTTCAGTTGAACAAAATAAGTCAACTTGTATAGCTGCACATTGACTATCTATTGACAAACAAAAAGAGAGCACCTTGCACAGTAGAACAAGTTGTTATTTTCCTCAGTGCATATCTGATATTCACTCCTAATCCCATATTCGTTTTAAAAAAAGGAAGAGTGCATAGAGTTTATTGGTTCGATATTATTATTAAAAAAATAGTGTGACTGACAATTTTTTAAATTTCATATCGCATATAGTAGTATATAGTAGTATATAAATCCCGACAAAAGATATATATTGCACAATCAGGTTTCTCATTGTAAGTAAAGCAAATAAGCGAATTATGCTCGTTGAGCAAGATCCCACTGTATAGTAAATTTGTAAACAATCGAATTTCTCAATATTACTTATGGTATCTTGTAAATTTAGTTTTCACCTAGTACCTGAAAACAAAACCTTTCTTTAATTAATTGTTAACATGTAATATTTATTATAAAACAATCTTTGCTCAATTCAAGTTAGAATTCCTGATCAATAAGGAATCTCATAATTTCAATATAAAATACATTTAACTTTCCTTAGGCCTATGTTTTTGTATTACGAAACCCTTAGTCTTATTCAGGCATCCTCATGGCTGGTTGTTTTATGGCGCAGCTATTTCCTCCTGTGACGACTACCCCTCGAACAAGACTTTGCGACCTCAACCCCCCTCATCCAAACTCTGGGGGTACCTACCCACAGGTTGCAACACACTTTCAAGAAGTACAGTTTATACTGCATCAATTGCAGAGTGTACAAACTTGGTACGTTAATAAGGTGCTTATTACATACTTAACACTCAGATTAACCTAGGCATTCCTTTTGTGTACATCGATATTAAGCGTTTATTTACTTTGTGTTATTTGCATGTACCTTTGATATAATTTCCACAACAATATTTTGCTGGAAATTTCTGTTTATATGCGCTTCTTGTCCTGTAATTTTATTGTCATTAAATCATAAGAGATAGTTAAGATTTACTCAGTTAATGACATTTATTATAATTAGTTAGTGAGCATCCTATACCCTGAGCTACATATCATATACAAATCGAGGAGAATCATTGAGTAGACTACCTATACCTTCAACTATCTATTACCTTTGGCTTGAAGGTAACATATCATTTCTGGGAAATTTTATGTATCGTAATTACATTTATATATTATCCGAGGTTCACATCTTTAGGATTGTATAGCCCTTTTATAATTTCATAAAGTATTTTTCTTACACTAGAAAGAGTGGTCAAATATTCAGAGACCGAGGGTGATCATTAAGCAGGAAGCCTACACCGTGAGCTACTTGATATCTTCGTGGAAAATGCAGTTTTACTTGGAATTGTGAGTGGGAAATTTTCTATATTCATGCATAATGTATAGATTTCGATAAAAGACTTATTGGTTTAAGTTATTCATTCCTGGATGTTGTACAATTATTTTACATATATAATTTTCTTTTACCTGTTTGATGTATAACCAGCAATGTGAAAATTGCGACAGAGTTAACTTACGTATTTACACGTTAGGTGCTACCTCTGTGTTTACAAAATGGTGACAATTCGCTCTCTGGTAGTCATGGTTGTTTATACTTCGTGGAGGTTTTGTATGTCTTTCGATGTTCAATACAGAGTTAATCTCGCCCTCTTGTGACCAGTATTATAAACATGTAACTGAAGCAACGCAATATTGGTCAGTTTACTGACTGCTTCTGACGGGTTTGGATCGATATTTTGACATCACGGTACAAATTCGTACTGTGTTGTAGATCTTTTTCTACAAGTGCTGCATATTACAAAGTTAAGGTAAGAAAACTACTATTTCTGAAAGGATTGTAATTCTCAACAGGATGCCTAAAATATTTTATGTATTTTAAATTTCAAACAAGCTTGTTTTTTCCATGCCAAATTATCAACGCAGCACAGCAACAGTACAGTACCACTATAACATTCCTTTCCACGTTGAGGTATGGGTTGACTTCGAAAATGGTTTAATATTATATGCCTTGTATAAAGCAGCTAATTGGGGGTCGGGTGGGTCGTGTGGCTTTGCTCCAGATCCTTAATCAAATGTACTTTTTAACATATAGTTGAAGGATAATGTTAGTACTTATCATATTTTAATGCGTGACTTTTCTTTATCTATACATTTGAGAATGGTGGTGTAGTACTCTGAAACTAGTCACGGAAAGTAAAAATTTCAATTATTAGTGACTGTGGCTTGAATACTATATGTTGTGGTATGAAATAAAAAGTTTATAGAGTTTTTGCACATATAGCTTTTAAAAGAATTAATGAGTTTCTCAACCACGAATGTATGCTCGTAGGCGTTTTGTAGACTGTATCGAAACAAGCTGCGCAGGGTTAATGATTTACGCCTAAAAGAAACAACCTTCAGTCGAAATGTAGAAAGAATCATTAATACGGGTAAAAAATACCAGAATTCTTATAGCGATGACAGTTTAATTTCTTTACAATAAATATTTTTTTTTTTTTTTGTATATACATGTGGCGTCTCTTCCGAAAGAACAGACGTCACTTCTGATCCTGCAGTTGTTATTCTTTCATATTCACAGAATATATGACATCAACTGCGAATGGGCAAAGCTGAAATTGTGCACCCAGACGGGATTCGAACCCGGGAATCCTGCTTTCTAGGCAGTTGCGCTGACCTCTACACCACTGGAGACACAGTGATCACTGTACCTTCAAGGACTACCTAAGCACGCCTCCCGAAATACATAAATTCCCAGCCTTACCCTGTATGTGACGGGAGGCGTGCTTAGGTAGTCCTTGCAAGACCGGTGATCACTGCGTCCCCAATGGTGTAGAGGTCAGCGCAACTGCCTAGAAATCAGGAGACCCGGGTTCGAGTCCCGACTCGGTACACATTTTCAGCTTTGCCCATTCCAAGCTGATGTCATATATTATGTGAATATGAAAAAAATATGTTTTTCTTCATCATAATAACGTTTCCTTCACCTTTTTCTAAATTTGTATTCAGCAATGAATTTGCATATCATCTTAAGTTTCGTATTACATATAATTTTTATACAACTATTAATTGCTATCATATCACTACACTAATGGCTATATTTCAACAGAGGCAGGATTTTTTTTGATTTTTCAGAAATATTGTGTACCCCATTATAAAACAGATTGGACGCCACTGATGTAGAAGATATGGTCACATGAAATCGCGTCAGTATTTGAAGAGCAAGCCCGTGAGAGTTTTAAATCTGGGAAAATGAATTAAGCATCATATTTGGCGTCAGTCATTTGCATACTTTGATGCATCACTGTACCACTAATTAGGTCAAAAGGTCAAAGAGCTATAAACGTTCAGTTGCTAAAACGTCATTACTAAGAGAGTGGATAAAAGAGGGAAAGCATCATGGTATCATCGCCCGCTCTCCCTTCCGCATCCACCGCTGCCCCCCCCCCCCCTCTCTCTCTCTCACGCACACACACACACAAAGCCAGTTGATCGGCTGCCACTAGCTGCCATATGGCTCGCTGCACCTCATTGTTTCAGATCCGGCGTTCCCGTCAATCGTTCAGTCTTTTCATCACACTAGAGGCCCACTGAAGGCTCTCCTCAATGGTTTACGCAGAGGAGAGCTGTGTGACCTCTGACCTTATTAAAGGACTCGTCTGCGTTAATCGTATTTTCCGGGGCATAAAAATTTTTTTACGACTGAATCCGGAGTTTGTAGCTGAGGTGCGCTGCTACGCTACGGTATGCGTTAAACGAAAATTGAGGATACTGAATAAATAATTAGTGAATAATTTCGTTCTTCAGGCAGAAAGAACAAAGGCTTCGAAGATAACTTTTACGCTTGCAGTGTTAGCACTGCAATCTTCCTTCGAGATTAAAAACGTTTGTATCTCTAAGATTTATGAAATCTCGTCCTACAGCTTGTAACATAATTTTAAACAGCTGGTCCTATTTTGATAACGAAGAGTGGTTCTGGAATTTTTAAAGAGTGTTACTTTTGCGGGACATACTTTATTAGGTCAATCTGAACTTTAATCTTTGTAGAATGTCCCTCTTTTCGACATACTTTATTATGTAAATCTGAGTAGGATGTCCCTCTTTTTTATGAGTGCACCATTCACTACAAGTCCTAAAATGTTCAAATGTTTGTAGAGCTTATGGAACTTGACTACGGGGCCATCAGGCCCTAAACTTACAAACTACTTATGAACTAGCTAAGAGGGGGGGATTCGAACCCCCGATCGTAGTGACCGTGCAGACAGTGACTGAAGCGCCTCAGTCCCCTCGGCCTCCGCGGCCGGCTACAAGTCATAGCTAGGAAGTTTGGCAAGATCGCTTTTGCAATCAAGATGTCCCTGAAAATGTGTAACGGCCCGCAGCGGATTGGACAAGCGCAATGAGGCGCTTTGCTCCGATGCGCGAGGCCGTTCCCCGTCGGGGGTTCGAATCCCCTCTCGGGCATGGATCTTTGTGCAACAGTACAGTACCACTATAACATTCCTTTCCACGTTGAGGTATGGGTTGACTTCGAAAATGGTTTAATATTATATGCCTTGTATAAAGCAGCTAATTGGGGGTCGGGTGGGTCGTGTGGCTTTGCTCCAGATCCTTAATCAAATGTACTTTTTAACATATAGTTGAAGGATAATGTTAGTACTTATCATATTTTAATGCGTGACTTTTCTTTATCTATACATTTGAGAATGGTGGTGTAGTACTCTGAAACTAGTCACGCAAAGTTAGTTTATAAGTAGTTTGTAAATTTAGGGAGTGATGACCCCGCAGTTAAGTCTCTTAAGCTTCATAAACTTTTGAGTATTTGAATGTGAAGGACCAAAGCGGCTACAAAATAATTTAAAAAGAATTTGCAGTTAATTCCATAATTAGGCCTGCCCTCTTACAAAATGAAGCAACTCCTAATCTAAATGCAACATGTTTATACTTTTCATATTTTACACATTTTAGTTTTATATTGACTTTAGTTTTGCAACTTTCTTAACGATAAACAAATTCATTCTCATAAAACACAGAAAACAACCACAACGTTGTCCCGGGCACTGGAGATCCTACATCCAACTCTGAATAAATCTTTTATAAGGAACAAGTAAATCAACAACCTGCTTTCCGTGAAGTAAATCAACAACTTGCTTTCCGTGAAGTTATTTTTATAATCTGAAATTTCGTAAGCGTGGTTGCGTTTAAGAAACTGGCTAAGTGGAAAAATAAATTGCTTCGCATACTGGCTAGTAAGTGGAGTAAAACTGTTTACAGCTTGTACAAATAAGTAAATAAAATACGTAAGAGTTCGTAGTGGACGAGGGTATGTGACCTGGTTTCCTGGAGTCAGAAGTTTCCTGTGCTTTCCTTGGCGTGCTCTCTCAGACTTTAATGCTGAGGGCAGTGACTCGGTTGTGGCCGCAATGGGCCAGCGCAGCCACTGCGCGCAGCGGCCGGCCACGAGCAGGTGATTCCCCGCTCAGGGCTGCCACCCTGACAGTCGGGACGCACGCGAGCCGTGCGTCTGCAGCCGCACGCGATCCGGCGCAGTCCATCTGCTGCTCTGGGGGAGGCAGGCGTCCGCCAGCGCTCTTTACGGGGCTGTAGCTCAGCGTCGCACACAGGGCCGGCGCAAGGCACGTGACAATCGTGCGGCCGCACGGGGCGGCAAATCTGACGCCCCCTTTTTTTTTTTTTTTTTTTTTTTTTTTTTTTTTTTTTTTTTTTTTTTTTTTTTTATATAAGGGCAAACTCAACATTCATGCCCAAGAGGGGATTCGAAACCAAACCTCAGACGGGGTGACTTCGGGAATTGTAGCATGGCGCTTCGACTACTTGTCGGTCGCCCCTGTTGAACAAGGGGAGGGAGGAGGACTAATTTCTTACTCGCCACTGTGGCAGCACCGTCGTGTTTACGTCGGAGGAACAGAGAGGAAGGGAGCAGTCTGGCGTGTGTGCCAATATTCTTATGAGTGGAGCGCTGCCAGCCTGTTACGCGCCATGCGTTTACTCACAGCTAATTTTGCAGAAGACGAAATCAAATTTGGAAATTCGGATGCAATGTTCGATACTGCGATTATGTGTTAAGCCTGAAGCAGTTTTGCGAGTGTTTTATTCTTTCCATATTATGGAAAGAATAGCTGAACATTACTACAGTCAAACTTCTCCAACACTTACAATGGGCCGGCCGCGGTGGCCGAGGTGACTAAGGCGCTCCAGTCACGGTCAGCACGGCCACTACGGTCGGGGGTTCGAATCCCCCCTCGGGCATGGATATTTGTGCCGTCTTTAGTCTTAGCTAGTTCATAAGTAGTTTGTAAGCTTAGGGACTGATGACCCCGTAGTTAAGTCCCATAAGTTTGAATTTGAATTTGAACTTACAATGGGTAGAAGTATTCTGAATGGGTAATTACGCTGCGAGTAATTACGAGGGATAAAGATATTGGTAGTAAGCCTAACATAAGTTGGCTTTCGACGTATTTTTCAAACTTTTTGCTATCCGTTTATGAGTGATAGAAGTTTTATTTTGAGCCATGAAACACCTCTCTCCACCTGCATGAACAATTAAACTCTGACCGGCACTTTTGTTTGACAATACTACTCGCACACTATCACTTTGCCAGCATTTATTTACTGTATACTGTTTTTGTTAAATACATTATATGTTCACAAGCATTGAAAAATGCTGAACGGGATTAGCAGAGCGCTCTAAGGCGCTGCAGTCACGGACTGTGCGGCTGGGTGATTAGTGTGTAAGCTTAGGGACTGATGACCTTAGCAGTTAAGTCCCATAAGATTTCACACACATTTGAACTTTTTTGTAAGTACACAAGGCTTATTAAAATTAGCTAGATTTCTTCAGTTAGGTTTGACTCCATTTTTGAGCTGGTGCCCAACGACTGTTTTGTACAAATCTGTAGAGAATGTCACCAATCAGTCGCAATTTTTGTTTTTATTTTATAGATCTACATAGATTTCGGGCACAGTGTGGCTATTCTCAATGCTCTGAGTAATGTTTACATCTATACCGTCATGCTGAACGTAACTGTCAACATGGCGGTTTAGATGGAAGTACATATTAATGAGATTATTTCTGACGTTCTCTACAGATCTGTTTAAATAAAATTCCCCAAACGTTGTGTATAATAATAATAATAAAAGGGGGCGGCAATTCAGCAGCTCGCACGGGGCGGCACTAGGGCTTGCGCTGGCCCTGGTCGCACAGCTGAACTATGCCCACAAAGTGAGGTGGGCGAAATGCGACCATAAATTTAACGAACGTTTAAAGCAGATTCAGTAGCAATAAGTATCACCTGCACAACAACGATGCGGTTTCTTGGAATCAGTGACGACGAAAACACAGTAATATAAAAATGGCGTACTGATACTGTGCTTGCTTTTAATGTATATATAGGCAAAGTCGGGATTACACTATCAAATTATTGCACAAAGAAATATTGGCCGTAGTTCAATGGGAACGTCGTGCAATATTTTTTGTATCCCATTCTTGTCGCCACTTTTGTGTCTCGTTTCCGCCGGTTGTCCTGGGTGTCGGTGGCCGAGTAGAGAGAGACCGACACAGGAAAATAGGATGTACGCGGGTGCGGGTACACAGTCTGAGCTGACCAGCCAGTGGGACAGCAGAAACTAGAAACACTAAGCTAGATTAGAACAAGTTGCACATTTCGTAGAAATAATACATTACTTAACTTGGAGGGCAGCAGACTAGTGGAATGCTGGTACATAGGCGAACTAGATATAGGCCTGCCTTCTGATGAGTCCTAGTCTTTCCTAGTGCCTGTCTTAATCCCAAGTGTTAACTGGTGCCTATCTGATTCCCAAGTGAGAGATGCAGTTCAGTGGTGGCCACGAGCGGAGTTGTAGCAGAGGGCGCTCGTGGCTGACGTCGTAAGAACACCGCGCCGTGCGTGCATGGCGGCGCGCGGCGAAAGTACGTGGCGCGCACGTCAGACTTGTGCGACACCACAATATTTGATCAGTTCTAAGGCCTGGGCTTAGATTTGATCAAAGAAATCGCTCGTTTCCTGCAGTGAGAAATGAGACCGCTCGGAGCGCTAGTAGTAGTACAGAATCCTTGCCACTCAGCTGTTTCACCTTAATCTCCAATAATATTATTTGGATGTTAGGGTTTGACGACTGACAAAACGTTCGTATTCGTAAACATGTCTACTAGCGGAAAGTTTATGTAGTGTGTTCCAGCAACATCAAAAATTATAGGACTTTATAAATCAGATGGGGCATTTTATAACACGTTACAAGGCCAACTCACACTGTCCGTCATGTCAATTCGCTTAGGGTAATACCCTGCGGGGAAACTGAAGCTATGAGTTACAATCCGTGAAGTAAAAAGCCATAATATACTACCGGAATTTAAGAAGTAACATCCCTAAATCTTATTTACGGCCAAAGAAGACTTTATAATCTTTGTTTTAAAGACACAAAACAATTTTGTAAGGGAAGCTCTATTTTAACCTTTATATTGTAAAAAACTTAGATTCCCCCCTTTGTCAGTATTGAGATTTTCCATTTAACATGTCATTTCATGAAACTTGCTTCATCAACTTAAAATCTTATTCATATACACTATTTGTGTCAGCTTTTTCTGATACTGGACTGCAAATTGTGAAGAATAGAAAGCTACAAAATAATTAGTAGTGAATTACGGCCCGGCTGTATTACCGACGATATAAAAAAATAAAATCCTCCCGTTCCCGAAACAAATTTCATTGAATACTTATCTTTCTTGCAATAACTTCCACTGTTTCATCCAAGTAATTTCCTTTTCTTTTTTGCCTCCAGCACATTTAATGCAGACACAACGTAGTGTAGTATAAGCAACAGCTGAGCATAACACGGCTATTTTCAAGAAACTTTGTTAAAATATTGGATGACAGTATAATACCCCTGTTAGCGTTTCATCCAATACCGCCGTCAAAGAATAGGACCAATATTTTCGTCCAATTCTTTGTTAAATAATTTGGTAGTGCAATACCGGCCTACGCAAGGTTTTCCTGCTCTCCCACATGCCAGGGAAATATCACAGGATGTGCGGCTACTACATAGCTACACTTACCAAGAATTGCCGTATCATTCCATAAAAACAAAGTAAACGCACCAAATTAACAGCAATTACGAAGAATTACACAACTGCGCATAACATTCGATCACCACAATTTAATTCTACATATTATGAATTTTATATTTAAGTCTGAATTAACGAAACCGTGTGGTATAACTGATAGAATGGTGAATTGCCGGTTCATAGTGTCCAACGAACACAATATTTCGGCGATCAGACACGCCGCCGTCGTCAGGTGCACTGACGAACTGAGCTCCTGGGAGGCCGCGAGGCTGCTTTACGTGGACTCCCCACTGCGAAGTGTTTCCGCCGCGGTGGAGTAGCCGAGCGGTCTAAAGCGTCTCGCTGCGGAGCGCGCGTTTGCTCGCCATGGAGGTTCGAGTCCTCCCTGGGGCATGGGTGTGTCTGTTTCTCCGTAAGTTAGTTTACCTAGGTTTAAGTAGTTTGTAAGCTACGGATTGATGACCACGCAGTTTGGTCCGATAGATTTACAGACAGCCATTTGAAGTGTTTCCTCTGCGGTCTGCGCCAGAGCGCGCGTAACTATAGTCGGCGTCAGCTACGAAGGCGGCCCAGTTTTCAGCCGTTCTGCGCATCCCCCTCCATCACCGCAATGACCCAATAACGTTCATTCTGTAGGCGCGTGGCTGGTCGCCAGTTCCACGGTGTTTCTTCCACAGCGCAACTGTTGGCGCTCGGCCGTAGCTCCTCCCCTCCACGCATCTCTTACCGCTCCGCCTCTGTGCGCGGAAGCGCCTTCTTATACGCTACTGGTCATTAAAATTGCTACACCAAGAAGCAATTTCACGTAATTTGGGTGCATAGATACTGAGAAATCAGTACCCAGAACAACCATCTCTGGCCGTAATAACGGCCTTGATACGCCTGGGCATTGAGTCAGAGCTTGGATGGCGTGTACAGCAGGTACAGATTCCCATGCAGCTTCAACACGATACCACAGTTCATCAAGACTAGTGACTGGCATATTGTGATGAGCCAGTTGCTCGTTCACCATTGACCAGACGTTTGCAACTGGTGAGAGATCTGGAGAATGTGCTGAACAGGGCAGCAGTCGAACATTTTCCGTATCCAGAAAGACCCATAGTGGACCTGCACCATGCGTCTTGCATTATGCCACTGAAATGTAGGGTTTCGCAGGGATCGAATGAAGGGTAGAGCCACAGGTTGTAACATTTCTGAAATGTAACGGCCACTGTTCAAAGTGCCACCGATGCAAACAAGAGGTGACCGACCCGTGTAACCAATGGCACCCCATACCATCACGCTGGGTGATAATCCAGTATGGCGATGAATGTGCGTTCAGGGATGTGACCATCGTGATGATGTGAACAGAACCTGGATTAATCCGAAAAAATTACATTTTGTCATTCGTGCACCCAGGTTCGTCGTTGTGTATACCACTGCAGGCGCTCCTGTCTGTGATGCAGCGTCAAGGGTAACCGCAGACATGGTCTCCGAGCTGATAGTCCATGCTGCTGCAAACGTCCTCGAACTGTTCATGCAGTCTTGCAAACGTCCCTATCTGCTGACTGAGGGATCGAGACGTGGCTGCACGATCCGTTACAGTCATGCAAATAAGATGCCAGACTGCTAGTTATACGAGGCCGTTGGGATCCAGCAACGGCGTTCCGTATTGCCCTCCTGAACCCATCGATTCCATATTCTACTAACAGTCATTGTATCGCGACCAACGCGAGCAGCAATGTCGCAATACGATAAAAGGCCACAATCCGACCTTTATCAAAGCCGGAAACGTGATGGTACGCATTTCTCCCCCTTGCACAAGGCATCACGTCAACGTTTCATCGGGCAACGCCGGTCAACTGCTGTTTGTGTATGAGGAATCGGTTGGAAACTTTCCTCGTGTCAGCACGTTGTAGGTGTCACCACCAGCGCCAACCTTGTGTGAATGCTCTAAAAAGCTAATCATTTGCATATCACAGCATCTTCTTCCGGACGGTGAAATTTCGCGTCTGTAGCACGTCATCTTCATGGGGTAGCAATTTTAATGGCCACGAGTGTATGACGGAAGCTGCCACGTCTTACGGAAAATCTCCGTAGCTGAATCACTGTAAATCTCGACACAGCTAAAACGGAGCGAATTTTCAGTATTTCTAGCGGCATATCACTGAGCCGCCAAGATATTTTGAACAATCTGCTTTTTTCGACCGTCGGATTCACCTCAGGTCGTTGGCGTGCAAAATCCGACATTGAAGGCCAGTGACTTGCTCTGCCCGCATCGGGGCTGTACTGGCGCTGGCTGGCAGCCCGACTGCGTTCGCGCAGACGCGGTCTCATTAAAACTAAATTAAAGTCCCCCCAGTGCCGCTTCCGTCGCCACCTGTTCTAGGCAGTTTTTACATCCTCATTGTTATTAAAATCCAATGAAATAGGACTACATTAGCCATAATAGATTTCCCGTCGTATGTTGACTGCAATTAGAGCAGTTTATCATACCAGACGTTTTTTGCTTTATATAAGGCATAACCTGTGGTTTTGTAAATGTGGATGCTCAGGTTTAGATGAGGAGCAGCCTTAACTTTTCGTGTATAATTTACATACCGTGTTAATGTCTCCCCTCTACAGCACACTGTTGTTTCTCTAGTCTTCTTACTGAGATTGAAATATTTTCATCTCAATTTTTTCTTTACATTTGTCAAATTTTACCAATTACTGCGGCATTTCTTTCTTTTTTTTATTTATTTTATTATTATTATTATTATTTAGTCACTTCACCTAAGTTTTTAGTGTAATTACGTTTGTACGTCGTTTTTATGGTTAAGTTTTACTAGTGGGATCTACTTATGATGTGTTTTCCACTTCACCACATTGTAATATCTGTGCATTTTTTTTCCTTTTTCTGTGTACGTAGCTTCTGTTGCCAACATCTGATTAATATCGCCGGCCACGGTGGCCGAGGGGACTGAGGCACGCCAGTCACGGTCTGCACGGCCACTACGGTCGGGGGTTCGAATCAACACCACCTAGAAGACAAGGCCTTACAACAGGCCGTGCCTACGTCACACGTAGAGGCCCCGGCCGCCACCTCACTGGCTGTTGGCTGGGGCACGCCCACCGCCGCGCAGCGGCCGGCCAGTCAGATGGCGGCCGCGGCCTCTAAGTGTGACGTAGGCACGGCCTGTTGTAAGGCCTTGTCTTCTAGGTGGTGTTGTTCGAATCCCCCCTCGGTCATGGATATTTGTGCCGTTCTTAGTGTTAGCTAGTTCATAAGAAGTTTGACCCCATAAGCTATACAAACATTTGTACACTTTTGATTAATATCCGTGCCCGCGCGCGCGTGTGTGTGTGTGTGTGTGTGTAATTTAGAAATTTAGAGTACAGGACGTCTAAAATGTTTGCGAAATAAGTAAATGATGGTTTGGTCAGGTTGATTTGGTTTAAGGGTGGTATGAGTTGCGGACGTGGCCAGTAAGAATATGTGGTTTGCTAGGTTGGGTTGGTCCCGTATTCTCAGTTATGGTTTTCTGGATCTCATCAGTGACCAGACAAAGCTAGCAAACCACACACGTTTCGAGCTCTTTTACCACCTAAAGTAACTGAACAAGAATACATAACCACACCCCCACCCTTACACTCTCTAACATCCTTCCTTGAAAAAAAAAAAAAAACCACTACACTCGTCCCACCTGTAACCCTAGCAAACACTTATTTATCAATATGGCACAAATATCTCAGACATCCTATTTAAAAATATTTGTAAATTTATCGGACCAAACTGCGGGGTCATCAGTCCGTAGCTTACAAACTACTTAAAGTAAGGTAAACTAACCTAAGGACAACACACACCCATGCCCCAGGGAGGACTCGAACCTCCGACGGCGAGCAACCGCGTGCTCCTAAGCAAGGCTGCTTAGACCCCTCGCTATTCCACCGCGGCACTTCCTATTATCTAAATTTATAAATCACACAGATATATGCGCGGCCGCGCGCGTACATTTGGAATAAATGTCGCCAACCCATCCCACACAAAAAAACAGTTGAACAGTCATAAAGAACACAGTCGAAAACACAGCAAAAGTTGATCGCACAAGAACAAAGTAAGCTGATGTGAAACCTTCGTTCCATTACAAAATAATCAGTTGAAAAATAAATTAATAAAAAATGTGACAGAGGCAGGCAAAGTTTGCGGCCTGTAAACAAAAACCTATATCGCATATCGCCTAACCTGAGCCAACATGACGGGAAAAACACTAGTGATATGTGAAGAAGATATATTAACACTGTAAGTAAAACACACAACAACGGAAAGAAAAAATCCTGTAGACAACTTCCATGGAAGTTTGAAACTATTTCTAATCTCTACAGCAAAACAAAATGTACAAACCGATGTATCTACATTTACAGGACTACAAAAGAAGCTTCATAAATGATATGCGAAACGCGTCTGGTGTGAAATGCTTCCTACGTCTAATTGCAGTCAATTAACGTCTATTACGAAGATGACCGCACAACGTTGTAGAATCACTTTATGGTAAGATTGAAAATAAACTGCAGATTTCATTCCACGTCGATGAGACGTTATCTCACGACACCGGAGTGATGTTACGTAACGTAGCCCCCCCTCGCCGGCGGGTGTGGGCGCTGTGCCCGCCAGTGCTGGGTCGATGCAACACCGCCTAGAAGACAAGGCCTTACAACAGGCCGTGCCTGCGTCACACTTAGAGGCCGCGGCCGCCACCTCACTGGCTGTTGGCTGGGGCACGCCCACCGCCGCGCAGCGGCCGGCCAGTCAAATGGCGGCCGGGGCCTCTAAGTGTGACGCAGGCACGGCCTGTTGTAAGGCCTTGTCTTCTAGGCGGTGTTGGTCGATGTCCAGCCAGCTGGTAACTGTGCCCCAGGGCGCGTTTCACCGCTGCCAGCATCGGGCTGGAGGCCGCTCAGCCGTGTGCGCGCCCAGTCCCGTTATCGGCGGTTTGCGAGGCACTAGGCCCGCCACGTGCAAACACAGCCGCTTTTGCCACAGCACAGATGCGATTCGCTGTCCAGTATCCCACAGCTACCACTTTGCTCCGCAAGGAGCCTCACGGAGAGAGGCGTAGAGTACACAGGTCAAACCAAAGAGGGGATCAGTTGAGATATTTAGGTTCTGAAGCATTGTCAGCGACAGAATGAACTCAAATCGTTCGACGCCTTTCTGTCGGTTCTACGGAGTCGAGACAACATTACGGCAACCGACATCGTGATAATAACACAAATTTTCTGCAAAGGGAGGTTGCTGTTGACTTCTATATATTCTACCAAGCAGTGGCGTAACTATGGAGGGGGGAGGGATGAGGGGGATAGAAACCCCCCCCCCAGACCCCGAAAAAAAAACGGAAAAGAGAGAGAGAGAGAGAGAGAGAGAGAGAAGAAAAAAAGAGTAGATGATAGTCTGTCTGGAAACTGACTAAAATTTTGCTCGTCAAGCAGATCTATCCCCACCCCCCCAAAGCCAAGTCCTAGTTACGCCACTGCTACCAAGCAAATTACATCTACATCTACATAAATACTCTGCAAGTCACATTGAACTGCATGGCAGAGGGTTCATCGAAACGCTTTTGCGATTTCTCTCTAAATTTCCATTCTCTAATAGCGAGCGTACAAAAGGAAAACCTAAATCTTTCCGTTTTCGATCTGATTTCTCTTATTTTATTTTGCTGATCGTGTCTTCCTATATAGGTGGTTGCCAACAAAATATGTTCGCATTCAGAAATTACGTGAACGAAATTTCGCGAATAGATCTCGCCGCAACACAAAAGCCTTAATTTTAAGGATTTACACCCCAACCTGTGCATCATTTCCGTGAAACTCTCTCCCCTATATCGCGATAATACAAAACCAGTTGTCATTCTCTGTACTTTCTCTAAATCATCTGTCAGTCCCATTCACCTACATAGACACTTTGTAAATCACATTTAAATGGCAGAGGGTTCATTAACCACTTTCATAATCTTTCTCCAATTTAGTGTGGATCTCACACTGCGCAGCAATACTCTAAAATAGGACACAAAGACCACTGTAGGCAGTTCCTTTAGTAAGATCTTCTGTTTTGCCATTGAAACGTAGCCCTTGGTTCGACTTCCCTACAATATTTTCTATATGTTCTTTCCAATTTAATTTGTTTGAATTGTTGCTCCTAGGTATTTAGTTGAATTTACGGCCTGTAGTTCTGATATATGGTGTAAATTAAGTTTAACGGTTTTCTTTTAGTAATCATATGTATGGCTTCACACTTCTCATTATTAAGGACCAGTTGCCATTTTTTTGCACCATACAGATATCTAAATCATTTTGCAGTTGTTTTTGATCTTCTGGTGACTTAACTAACCGGTGAGTGACAGTATCATTCGCGAACAGATGTCTCTTAAATAGGGAACAAAGCTTTTGGGTTTAGACTATGTTGTGACTTACCCGAAGCTATGGCATGGAGAGATATAAGAAGGTTGCAAGCGGAGAGAGTGGCTGCAGCTGTTGGAGTGACCCAAAGTGTAATTGACATGACCTGGACGCGATTTCAGACTACAGGAACCGTTAAAAGAAAGCAAGGCCAAGATCGTCCAAAGGTAACATCAGCAAGAGATGACCGGTATCTCCAGTAAACAGCCCGTCGAGACTGGAGGAGTATAAACCTCGGGCCAGCTCGCCGAGCTAAGCCCACCGAGCGTGGCCCTGGCACTGGGTAGACTATGATGGTAGACACTGTCCCCCCTTCCTTCTTTAATGCCCTTCTTGTTCTAGCTGCAACTAACACTAATCTACTCTCTACACTACGTCATGTCATGTCGTGATCGATGATCGCCAAATCTACCCCCAGATTATTACAGCCAATAACGGAGACCAGTCTGTCCCTCGTCGGCATGGTTCGGCACGGCAGTCCTGGTTGGGCTTTGATGTTACATCCTGTAACGTTCTGCCTCATTAATTGTTGTGTCCCGTGTTGTCTGCCGAAGTGGCCGGATAGGAACATAGGCTAGATGAGAAGTAAACAAGAAACCATGAGCTAAGAAATACACTTATCTTTTAATATACAGAGACACAGTTACAACAAGTTAGGTCTGTCAACTACTAGAAGCTCCCCTAGCTACTCCTAGGCGATCCATACACACTCACTGCGCTTCTTCTGACGCCGCCCTTAAATGCTGCATGTCCAGAGGGCGCGCTCGCCGTGCGTCAGAAGGCGGGGTCCAGAGGATCCGTAGCCATTGGTTCCTTGGTTGCGCGGCGTCGAAGCTAGTACACGCCGGCGCAGTACGGCCCGTTCCTAGCGCCACCAAACGATGATCCAGGGGTCCTTCGTCGACGATATTACACTAACTCTGTCAAAACATTTGGGAAATGACTTCAGTTCTCAGGTAATTGAGGGTTTGCTCTGAGCGTAATATCTCGTACGTATTAGTGTTCGGTGGGTGGGTGTGGGTGGGTGCGTAGAGCAGAGACAAGGTCATCGACTTTACTTGGGCAGCAGAATCAGGAGTGGCGCTACTTGTTGTAACAATATCAGCAGTCTAAGATGTTATGTG
This sequence comes from Locusta migratoria, assembly GCA_026315105.1. Taxonomy (NCBI): domain Eukaryota; kingdom Metazoa; phylum Arthropoda; class Insecta; order Orthoptera; family Acrididae; genus Locusta; species Locusta migratoria. Next base: position 213,614,939 of record CM048744.1, on the reverse strand, counting down.
ACGTCTACCCATTTTAAAATATACAGTTTCCTGTACCCTATCCCTCAGTCGTGTTACCATAACCTACGTGCAGGACATGTGAGAGTTTGTCTTCTATCGCTTCAGAATATAAGACATAAACTCCTTTTGTCTCCGGTAAACAGCCCGTCGATGCTGTATTAGTACAAACTAGCAGGAACTTGGCTTTCGCGACTAGATATTTTTGTTTTTGTCGCAAATACACATCGGCGAGAACAAAGCGAAGGCGCCTGTTTACTTTTGGCCGCCGAGTACTAGCGTGCGTGACGTCAGCTTCCCCCACCACCGCAGCTCCGAGAGCGATTAGTGAGCGCTCGTGTGCGCTCCTGCTCGCGGAGCAGCCTGTTGCAACAGCCTGATGTACACCTCCACATCCACATGATGGTGCGCCTATTTCCCGAATGGACAAAGATACGCTGGGTAGAGCCCATGTCCTGTAATGAAGTACAGCACACCTCTTTTGGGTTAGAATAATTTAACCCAGATAGCGCTGACATCCTTCCAGAGGGACGAAATTAGCGGCTTACTTTTTCATTCTTGTCGGTAAGAATTCCTGCACACTGTCATATTTTATTTCTTTGAATAGCCTGCTCCTTTTGCAAACCAATTTTAGCTTGTGTTATCGATTGCAAAGTGGTTGGTTACAGCTGCAAAGTTGCAGAAGATATTTAAGACTTCCTCATAGTTCGGTTTAGGTTTCTTGAACTTTTTTCAATTTTTGAAACATGCATATGCACATATATCATGATAAATGTTGGATTGCAGTATTGCAAACCTAATGGCGTGATTTTGAAAAAAAAATCACTTATAACGATCTTGTGTAGTCATTACTCTTGTGTAGTTCGCGAACTAACTAGTTCGGAAGAGCGCTCCCACAGGCGAACTACGCGAACTAGTTCGTAGATCCCTCGCCTCTTAGTTCGTCCGCTTCTTTTCCGAAGACTGACGGGAACAGAGAGAGCGCGCAGAATCGCGTGATTACCTTCTGCCAGTTACCTTCATTTCGAGCTGAGATGCAGCTCAGCTGTAGTTTCATAGATCACTGCCACAAGAAATCTATTTTAAAAATAAAGTACGACGAGTACTCTCTATGCAAAGCAGTTGAATACCATTTTATTACCCATTTGTGTAAGTAACTGGTTTATTTTCCCGAGTATTTGATGTCAAATTGCCCAAAAATACGGGTAATAGCGAGCGGACGAACTAGAAGGAGCGGACGAACTAGAAGGAGCGGGCGAACTAGAAGGAGCGGGCGAACTAGAAGGAGCGGGTGAGCTAGAAGGAGGGGGCGAACTAGGAGTAGCGGGCAAGCTAGGAGCAGCGGGCGATTATGCCAAACGTATCTCGCCTCATAGTTCGTTGGTTTCTTTTCCGAAGACCGACGGGAAATAGCGAGAGGACGCGCAGCAGAATTAAAAATCTCGTGTTTGCCTTCTGCTGATGAGTCATTTCGAGGTGAGCATCTGCCTGCTAGATTACATAGTTCAGTGCTACAAAATTTCTGTTTTGATGTGTTCTGCACTCTGCAATATCTGACTAATAAATTCCATAATGCCAAGATATACAGATAACTCTAATCTTAAACGCGAGTAATTATCCACAAACTATTTCTTTTGGTTTGCGTGATATCGTTAGCGGCTCAAGCAGCAAGCGCATGAATCAGGTAAGTGGGGGAACGTCCCCCTCTACATGCATGCGCAGACTACGCCGCTCAGCCGTCACTGGGAGCGGACGAACTAAAAGAGCGAAGTGTGCTCCGATCGCGAACTATTATGCGCAAGTCTACTCCATAGCCACATGCTGGTGTGCCTATTTCCCGAATACTCTAGGTACAGCGCATGTCCTGTAATGAAGTGCAGCAGATCTTTCTTGGGTAAGAATAATAACCCAGATAGCGCTGATGTCCTTTTAGAAGGACGATAATAGTGGCTTACTTTTTCATTCTTGTCAGTAAGAATTCGTGCACAGTGTCATATTTTATTTCTTTGAATAGCCTACTACCATTGCAGATCAATTTTAGCTTGTGTTATCGATTGCAAAGTGGTTGGATACAGCTGCGAAGTTGAGGTTCCTACTGAAGATATTTAAGACTTCCTCGTAGTTGGGTTTAGATTTTTTGAATTTTCTTCAATTTTTGAGACATTTATATTCACATATATCATATATTAAATGTTGTTTTAATAATAATGATTCATGAGAATAAAATTATAGAAAATTCATTTTGACGTCATTCCAAAAAGAAGGGCAGTACTGTAAAACTATTGGCCTGATAGTGAAAATAAAATCACTTATGACAATGTTGTGAAGTCATATGAAGCTTTCTAGAAAAAATTAAACCAAAAATAATTCCGCGCTATCTCGGTTGAGGTTAACTGGATGTCAATATTTTTTGCCTGGATAATTGTTAATTAAGGTAAAGCAGTCAACAATCCGAAGATTGGTTTGAACACCACAGTGGTTTACTAGGCACGGTCCCGTTTGGAGGTGGTATGCCGTTGCGTTCCTCCGACCTTCGAACTGACTCACCCAGCCAGTTATAGGGGGATCTACAGTTTAACGTGAGTTCCGAACGACGGTGCTTCTCGGTACTTTTCACATGAGCAATACTGCCACAGGTAAAAGAAGTGGAAAGTGATAGATAAAAACGCTCGGACCTGACGGGGATCTAATCGGCGACCTTTGAATTTGTAGTCTGGCACTCTACCTACCACTGTGCAACCGAGGCGCACCAAACCTTAATTACCGAGCGAGGTGGCGCAGTGGTAACGCACTGGACTCGTATTCGGAAGGATGGTGGTTCAAATCCACCTCCGGCCATCCAGATTTAGGTTTTCCGTGATTTCCCTAAATCACTCCAGGCAAATGCCGGGATGTTTCCTTTCAAAGGGCACGGCCGATTTCCTTCCCTCATCCTTACCCAAAAATCCGAGCGTTAGCTCCGTCTCTAATGACCACGCTGTCGGCGATCTTAAATAACGAGCGAGGTGGCGCAGTGGTAACGCACTGGACTCGTATTCGGAAGGATGGTGGTTCAAATGCACCTCCGGCCATCCAGATTTAGGTTTCCCGTGATTTCCCTAAATCACTCGAGGCAAATGCCGGGATGTTTCCTTTCAAAGGGCACGGCCGATTTCCTTCCCTCATCCTTACCCAAAAAACCGAGCGTTAGCTCCGTCTCTAATGACCACGCTGTCGGCGATCTTAAATAACGAGCGAGGTGGCGCAGTGGTAACGCACTGGACTCGTATTCGGAAGGATGGTGGTTCAAATGCACCTCCGGCCATCCAGATTTAGGTTTCCCGTGATTTCCCTAAATCACTCGAGGCAAATGCCGGGATGTTTCCTTTCAAAGGGCACGGCCGATTTCCTTCCCTCATCCTTACCCAAAAATCCGAGCGTTAGCTCCGTCTCTAATGACCACGCTGTCGAAGATCTTAAATACCGAGCGAGGTAGCGCAGTGGTAACGCACTGGACTCGTATTCGGAAGGATGGTGGTTCAAATCCACCTCCGGCCATCCAGATTTAGGTTTCCCGTGATTTCCCTAAATCACTCGAGGCAAATGCCGGGATGGTTCCTTTCAAAGGGCACGGCCGATTTCCTTCCCTCATCTTTACCCAAAACTCCGAGCGTTAGCTCCGTCTCTAATGACCAAGCTGCCGACGGGACGTTAAACCCTAAGATTCCTTCCTTCCTTCCTAACCTTAATTGTTAATTAAAGCACGATCGTCTGGTGGTCAGCCTCGAGTGTTTACTGTTCCCTCGGGGTGCAGCAGAGCCTGCAGCAGATGAGCAGAGAGCGGGCGGGGACCTGTTGCTGGTGCTGGAAGGGTGCCAGGTGCGCGGCTGGCGGCTGGCGGCGTTGTGTACAGTGGCGAGGTCAGGGGCACACGGCCAGGCTGGGGGCACTCAGCGAGAGTGGGCTGATCGCGGCCTGATTCTGATCAATACTCTCGCCTGCGGCACGGCGACACACCACTCGTGTCCACGGCACTCCCTGACGTCGCACTGGAAGCCGCCGACTACAGTGTAAACACCGCCCTGTAACAAGTGTCAGCCGTGGCGGCACTCGCGTCGCGTGTCGTGCTATTTTCTTCTGCTCTCGACTTCCTCCCAGCACTCGCCACGTCCTTGCTGTCTAATTTGTAGCATGTTAGTTTGTTTTTGTGAATTCCTTTATCCCAATTCGTCTAGGCTGATCATCAATCTCCTATTCAACCTTTCTGTCATGTATTGCTCTTGTATTCCATCCTCGTCGCCACTTTTATGTCCCATCCTCGTCGCCACTTTCGTGTCGTTGCCACCGGTTGTCCTAGGTGTCCGAGTACAGAGATACCGACATAGGGAAATAGGATGCACGCGTGTACGGGTACAGAGTCTGAGTTGACCAGCAGGTGGGACAGCAGAAACTAGAAAGACTAAATTAGATTAGACGATCCCCAAGTGACCGATGCAGTTCAGTGGTGATGGACGCGGCCGACCACAGTGTAAACACCGCCCTGTAACAAGGGTGGGCCGTGGCGGATCTCGCCTTTCGTGCTATTTTCTTCTGGTCTCGACTTCCTCCCAGCACTCGCCACGTCCTTGCTGTCTAATTTGTGGCATGTTAGTTTGTTTTTGTGAATCCCTTTATTCCAGTTTGTCCAGGCTGATCATTATTCTCCTATTCAACCTTTCTGTCACGTGTTGCTTTTGTGTCCCATCCTCGTCGCCACTTTGGTGTCTCGTTGCCGCCGGTTGTCCTAGGTGTCGGTGGCCGAGTAGAGAGAGACCGGCGCAGGGAAATAGGATGCATGCGTGTGCAGGTACAGAGTCTGAGGTGACCAGCCAGTGGAACAGCAGAAACTAGAAACACTAAGCTAGATTAGAACAAGAGATATATTTCGAAGAAATATTACAATACTTAACTTGGAGGGCAGCAGACTAGTGGAATGCAGATACATAATTTAACTAGATAGAGGCCTGCCTACTGATGAGTCCTAGTGCCTATCCTATCAAAAAAAAAAGTTCAAATGTTTGTTAAGCTTATGGGACTTAACTACGGGGTCATCAGTCCCTAAACTTACAAACTACTTATGAACTACTTACGAACTAGGACGACACAAATATCCATGCCCGAGGGGGGATTCGAACCCCCGACCGTAGTGGCCGTGCTGACCGTGACTGGAGCGCCTGTCACCTCGGCCACCGCGGCCGGCGCCTATCCTATCCCCAAGTGACCGATGCAGTTCAGTGGTGGTGGAAGAGGCCGACCACAGTGTAAACACTGCCCTGTATCAAGGGTCAGCCGTGGCGGCTCTCGCCTTCGTGCTATTTTCTTCTGGGCTCGACCTTCTCCCAGCACTCGCCAAGTCCTTGCTGTCAAATATGTGACATCTTAATTTGTTTCTGTGAATTCCTTTATTCCAGTTTATCTAGACTGATCAACATTTCTGTAACGTGTTGCCATCTTTCCTCCCTCGATCTATTTTACATTACATTTACATCCATACTCCGCCATCCACCCGATGTTGTGTGGCGGAGGGTACCTTGAGTACCACTATCGGTTCTTTTTTTTTCTTTTTTTTTTCTTTTTTTATGGGACTTAACTACGGGGTCATCAGTCCCTAAACTAACGAACTACTTATGAACTAGCTAATAGTAAAGACGGCACAAATATCCATGCCCGAGGGGGGGATTCGAACGCCCAACCGTAGAGGCCGTGCAGAAAGGGACTGGCACGCCGCAGACCGCTCGGCCACCGCAGCCGGCAGCAATATACTGCTAGACTCTTCCGTAAAGATACGTTCGCCGGCCGCGGTGGCCGAGCGTTCTGCGGCGCACCAGTCACAGTCTGCATGGCCACAACGGTCGGAGGTTCGAATCCCCCCTCGGGCATGGATGTTTGTGTCCTCTTTAGTATAAGGTAGTTCATTATCCCGCAGTTAAGTCCCTTAAGCTTAACAAACTGAACTGAACAAAGATATGTTCTCGAAACTTCGACAAAAGGCCATACCGAGTGACACAGCGTCTCTCCTGCAGTCTTCCACTGGAGTTTATCGATCATCTCCGTAACGCTTTCTCGATTACCAAATGATCCTGTAACGAGGCGCGCTGCTCTGCGTTGGATCTTCTCTACCTTCTCTATCAACCCCACCTGGTACGGATCCCACACCGGGGAGCAATATTCAAGCTGTGGGCGAACAAGTGTAGTGTAACCTACTTCCTTCGTTTACGGACTGCATTTCCTTAGGATTCTCCTAATGAATCTATGTCTGGCATCTGCTTTACTGACGATTGATTTTATATGATCGTTCCAATTTAAATCACTACTAACGCCTACTCCCAGATAATTTATGGAATTAAATGTATCCAGTTGCTGACCTGCTATAGTGTAGCTAAATGATACAGGACCTTTCTTTCTATGTATTCGCAGCACATAACATTTGTCTACATTGAGATTCACTTGCCATTCCCTGCACCATGCGCCAATTCTATGCAGATCCTCCTGCATTGCAATACAATTTGCCATTGTTACAACCTCTCTATATACTACAGCATCATCCGCAAAAAGCCTCAGTGAACTTCTGATGTTATCCGTCATTTATGTTCAAATGTTTGTGAAGTTTATGGGACTTAACTACGGGGTCATCAGTCCCTAAACTTACAAACTTCTTATCAACTAGCTAATACTAAGGACGACACAAATATCCATGCCCGAGGGGGGATTCTAACTCCCCGACCGTAGTGTCCGTGCAGACCCTGACTGGAGCGCCTCAGTCCCCTCGGCCACCGTGGCCGGCATGTCATTTATATATATCGTGAACAGCAACGGACCCACGACACTCCCCTCTGACACATGGTTGGACACTACATTGATATGTACAAAAAAAGTCGGTTACATTCAGCTAATTTGGCATATGATTATGATATTACGATGACTGGTGCATCGAGGATGATCACTATGTGATCGAAATCGATCTGCAAAAACATTAATAAAAAACGACCAATGCTGCAATACTATAGTTATTGTATTCTAGCAATATGTATAAAACGTTTTATCGCTATCAGATCTACGGTATGCCCGTGAATAAGATACGGACAAAAAACGAAATAACAGACATTAATTTCCATGTATTAGAAGATTATTTAGCATTCGTTGCTGTACCAGAGGGTCTGCACGAGCGGAAGATATTTTACGACTTACAAACTACTTGTACTATTTTTTAAAAATGCACATTGCCAAACATCAGCTGTTTATTATAGTTATAACTTTACCGGTTTCGCGTCTAATCCGTCTTCAGAAATGGAAACAAAATGGCATAACTGTAGACTGGGATAGCACCCGTCTGCTTTGACCATGACGTCATCAGGATGTCAAAACATCAGTATACGGGATATCTTAATACTTCAGTATTGTAGATACAAATAATCTTTAGCTATTATAGATAACAGAATGTACCATCGAACACAGGTCTTAGCACAAACATTCTCGCTTTGGCGCTCACATACGAAAAAAAAAAAAAAAAAAAAAAAAAAAAAAAAAAAAAAAAAAAAAAAAAAAAAAAAATTCTCTCGGTTAACCTACACGTAACCATGAAAGAGAAGCTACAGATCACTTTTTAAACACAAAATATTAATCTGTTTTGTTTGTAAAGAAACTGTCGTCTTTAACTCAGCCACCACATAATCACTCACGCCTTCTACAAACACGCACGCACCTCAAAACTACCGCGCTGCGATGACGTCACGGGTTTAAGCTGACGGGCGGTATCCCAGTCTACAGGTGAGCCAACAAACTGATTACGTTGGTACATTGTCTGCTACCTAATCCGTGTCAATCGTTAAAAAAATTTGTATCATGTAATTTGGCATTAAGTCTTGATGACGAAGTCTGTTTAGTTTACTTTTCTGAAGATGATTTAGAAACGAAACCGGTAAAGTTATAAGCACGAAAACAATTGATGGTTGACAGCCGGCCGCGGTTGCCGAGTGGTCTGGGCGTGTCAGTCACGGTCTGCATGGCCGGTGCGGTTGAGGGTTCGAATCCCCCCCTCGGGCATGGATGTTTGTGCCGTTCTTAGTGTTAGCTAGTTCATAAGTAGTTTGTAAGTTTAGGGACTGATGACCCCGTAGTTAAGTCTCATAAGCTGTACAAACACTTGATTTTTGATGGTTGACAATATGCATTTCTTAAAATTTATTACGGATGATACCGAGATGTCAGTAAAAATTTGTAGTTAAACGTATCCTAAGGACAACACACACCCATGCCCAAGGGAGGACTCGAATTTCCGGCGAGTGCGACCGCGCAGCCGCTGCCATAGCGTCTAGAACCGCGTGTTGAGTTCCCATATTCTTACACTGTTCCCATTATGTTAACCAGGGCATGTTCTGCGCCTCTGAATGGTTAGAGCCTACAAGAAAATACCGGCTTCCTTGCTCAGCAAGTAACGCTTAAACAAAACGTTTCTAAGCGTAAATGTTTTTTTCATACACCTTGTGGATAGTCTTGTTCTGAGGCAAGAACACAGCCCGCGAACTCTTTACGTCGAGCTTAGGACGTAAGATATTTCAGCCGAGAGAAACGACAGTGAGCGTTTGAGTCGCGTGTGTTGACTTCATTTGTTGTCGCTGCGCTAGGCGGCGGCGGAGCGGCTGATGCATAATGTATGGCGCGTCCCGCTGCAGCCGAATCTGCCTGAACACACCAGAAAGGCTCTCTGAGTATGCGCGCGTAGGCTTTCTAGCGTCAGTCAGCTCAACAAGTGCCCCGTACGTCTCGAAAAGGAATCATGATCTCTGTAGTGGCTGGATGTTACACCATGCCGTGCGTGTTCATATTTAGTTACCAGCTTACAACACGTCTGCTACGAGATGTTATTAGAACAGAAGAAATATAGCATGTTTCGATTTGTCTCCTATACCAACTTATTACAATTTCACTCAAACTAGCTAAAAAACGGAAATAAAAATCAACGTCCACTGTAGGAACAGTAAATTGTGCAGGAAGAGAAATGCTCTGAAATCCTTTAACTGTCCCTTGCATTCGGCAAAAGTTTTAGAAGTTAATGATATTTCCTTGATGGTCTATGAAGACAAGAAATTAAAATAAAAGTGCTAGTAACGTCTTTCGTTCATCCTAGTGCTACTACAAATACAAACGAGAAGGAAGATATCCAGAAACTGTAAGTTATTGCAAGAAAATAAAATTTGGGGTTGACATTGTAGGCTGCCTCAAGAAGATGTCCAGTACATTCCTTCTATAATACGCTTGACATGGCAGGAATGAATGCATGTATAATATTCAGGGCTGTTACTGGGAAGAAAATCAAAAGAAATCATTTTATTCAACAGCTTGCAGATGAACTGTTTTCTGAGCATTTGAATAATCGTTTTCCTTATGTTACCACAGAAAATAATGGAAATCATGAAAATGAAGACAAAACTCCACAGAAACGCCGTAAATGTGAAATTCTGTAAATGTAATAAAACTATTTACTATAACTGTAAATGTAATAAAACTATGGTTCACGGAAATATACAAGCAAAACTGAATTTAAATGTGTGAGTTAAGTAAAACAATGACGTAGTTAAAATTGCCGTAGCCGGTCGCGGTGGCCGAGGGGACTGAGGCGCTTCAGTCACGGTCTGCACGGCCACTACGGTCGGGGGTTCGAATCCCCCCTCGGGCATGGATATTTGTGCCGTCCATAGTCTTAGGTAGTTCATAAGTAGTTTGTAAGCTTAGGGACTGATGACCCCGTAGTTAAGTCCCATAAGTTCTACAAACATTTGAACATTTTTTTTGAAAATTGCCGTTAACATGAAAAGTTTAATTTTAATGCATTTAGAAGAAAGAAAAACTTGCCATATGCTTACTCGTTTGGCTTCACACCAGTTACAGTGAAATTTATTTATGTGTCAATAAATAATATGATTTGTAATCCTTCCTTATTATTCACAATTCTATTTCTGAAATAGCGTACATTTCTTGTAAACTTTAAAATATAATAAATACATAAAAATGTATAATTAATAGTTCAGAACATTTTTGTTATATTTTATGGGTCAAAATGGCCCCTCTGGGCGTTCTAGAGGGTAGGGAAAGTCTGGGCGTGCGAGTGTTAAATGCCTTTTTATAACAATTTTCTAGAGATGGTAGTAAGAGGGCTGACAAACTAACGCAAGAAAAATAGTATAGTCCATAATATTTGTGGCGGAATAATTACTGTAGCCAAAGAAAATAACTTCAAAGCTCGCAGTAGCTAACTACCCGCACCGCCTCCCATTTCGCTGAAGTTATGGAAAACAAGTCCTCTGACGGGAAAACGTAAACACGTCGCTATGAAGTCGTGCAACCTTTCCAATAATTGGCTGCCACCAGCGGCGCAACTGAATTTTGTGCCGGCTGCTTTATTAAGTTGCCACGGCTGGTGCACGTTCCGCCTCGGTAGGTATCGATGTGTACCGCCCCTTCACCCCTCAAGACTCCTCAGCTTCGCCCGAACAACTTGCTAGGCGCGCGCCTGTTATTGGCTGCCTCGTACACTCTACATAATTTGAAAGCGTCGAGACCGCAAAGCAGAAAATCGCGTTGCGCAAACAACGTCTTGGACCAGAGAAGCGGAAATGAAAGTCTGTTAGACAACACTGATCGTGGCCTTACCGATTAGTTTCGCAATCTGAGTTAACGTCTCAACCGTAACCCCTTCTTTATTTCTCTCTTTTTCGGAAGTACAAGGATTTATCTCATGTTCTAGACTTCAAACAAAACAATATGAAAAGCCACAGTCGCTGTACAACATTATTGCACTATTCACTACCCGACATGACTAGTGTCGACGATCTATGACCACATTTCCAAATGATATTACATGAAGATTGTACAATACTACTTAATATGATGTTGTTGTGGCCTTCAGTCCGCATACTGGTTTGATGCAGCTCTCCAAGCTACCCTGTCCTGTGCATGTCATCTGAGAATACTTTCGGCAAGCTACATCCTTTTGAATCTGCTTAACTGTATTCGTCCCTCGGTCTTCATCTACGATTATTACCCCCACACGCTTCCTTCTAATGCTAAGTTGACAATTCCTTGATGTCTCAGAATGTGTCCAACCAATCTAGCCCTTCTCTTAGTCAGGATATGCCAGAAACTCCTTTTTTCCCCGATTCGGTTAAGCACCTCCTCATTAGTTACGTAATGTACCCATCTAATTTTCATCATTTGTCTGTAGCACCACATTTCGAAAGCTTCTATAATCTTTTTATCTGAACTCCTTATCGTCCACGTTTCACTCCCATACAATGCTACACTCCAGACAAATGGTTTCAGAAAGGACTTCCTACTATTACACTATTTAATTATTTATTCATTTCCTGACATGACTAGTATCGACGATCTATGTCGCCATTTCCAAATGATATTATATGAAGACTGTTCAATACTACCTTATATATGAATGACATTTTATGTTATGGAACAACACTTTTGTCCTTTTGATAAAATTTGAGAAATGATAGACAAAATTCAGCCATTTCTCAAATTTTATTAAAAGGACAAAAATGTCGTTCCATGTCATAAAATGACATACATATTGTCACGCTGAAAACTGTAGGTGGTCCGGCATTCGAAGGCTGGTCGGTAATAGAGCACAACACTTTACACTTAGAACACGTTTATTGCTAACACAAGCTTTCAGTCAGTAGAGCTGCCTCCTGCTTGGAGTGCACTAATATTGTTACATAGAATTTTCTGGAACTTACAAGTACATCAAACATAAGAAACATGTAGAACATTCTAGAAATAGTAAATACAAATAAATAAACTTCTCTGCCCGTGGGAGGATTTGAACTGGGTACCGCAAGCATTGCGATTAGCGTTGCCAACCATTGCACCACGCGTTCCGTTGGAAGATTTACGCCATTACATAAGGCAGCATTGTACATTCTTCGTGTAACATCGTTAGAAAATGCCGACATACATCGTCGAAACTAGTCATGCCATGAAGCGAATGAATAATAGTGTAATAATGTTGTACAGCGAGTGTGCCTTTCGATATCATTTTCTTTTTAAAGTCTAGAACTTAAGATGTACCATATAAAATGTCGATCAATAACAAGCATACACCTGTCTAACAAGAAATATGGAAGTAAGCAGAAATTTTTCAGAACGTAGCAAGATTCTAAAATTGCCAGGTTTAATATAATTTACTAGCATATTATGAAAGCTTGACGTAATCCAACAACTAAATTTGAGATACATCACAAAAAACTGGAATATTTTAACGGTTTTTGTGATGTATCTTAAATTTAGTTGTTAGATTACGTAAAGCTTTCAAAGTATGCGACTTCTTTCAAATTCTGAAAGTAGCAGGGGTAAAATATAGGGAGGGAAGAGTTATATTCAACCTATACAAAAACCAGACAGCGGTTATTAGAGTCGAAGGGGAAGAAAGGGACGCAGAGGTTGGGAAGGGAGTAAGACAGGGGTGCAGCCTTTCCCCAATGTTGTTCAATCTGTACATTGAGCAAGCAGTGAAGGAATGAAGGAGAAATTTGGAGAGGGAATTAAAGTTCAGTGAGAAGAAATAAAAAGTTTATGGTTTGCCGATGACATAGTAATTTTGTCAGAGACCACAAAAGATCTGGAAGAGCAATTGAATGGAATGGACAGTGTCTTGAAAGGAAGATATAAGATGAATATTAACAAGAGTAAAACAAGTGTAATGGAATGTAGCATCAGAAAATCAGGCATGCTGAAAGAATTAGATTAGGTAATAAGACAATAAAAGTAGTAGATGAATTTTGTTATTCGGGTAGCAAGATAACTTCTGATGGCCGAAGTAAAGCAAATATAAAATGCAGTATGGCTATGAAAAGAAAAGTGTTTCTAAGGAAGCGAAATTTGTTAACATCCAATATTAATTTAAATGGTAGGAAGTCCTTTCTTGAAAGCATTTGTCTTGATTGAAGTGGGAGTGAAACGTGGACGATAAGGAGTTCAGATGAAAAGATGATAGAAGCTTTTGAAATGTGGTGAAGAAGATTAGATGGGTAGATCATGTGACTAATGAGGAGGTGCTTAACCGAATTGGGGGATAGATTGGTAGGATACGTTTTGAGACATCAAGGAATTGTCAACTTAGCATTAGAAGGAAGTGTGTGGGGTAAAAATCGTAGAGGGACACCTGGGAACGATTACAGTAAGCAGATTCAAAAAGATGTAGGTTGCTGAAGGTATTCTCAGATGAAGAGACTTGCACAGGACAGGGTAGCGTGGAGAGCTGCATCAAATCAGTCTGCGGACTGAAGACCGCAACACACATACAACAACACACAAAAAACAACGTTTCTCATATGACTCACGGTTTTCCATATAGGTAGATATCTTTCATTTATAAACGATACTATAATAGTGTCTTGAAAGTAAATCATCCTATTTTACAATTATCAATACGGAAGCCGTATTTTTCATTTAATTATCTAATACTACGAGGGTGTTCAAATGAAAAGGTACGAAACTGCACTATGCGTATAATTAAAGTCTTGTGATGGCCGAAGTAAAGAAAATATAAAATGCAGTATGGCTATGAAAAGAAAAGCGTTTCTAAGGAAGCGAAATTTGTTAACATCCAATATTAATTTAAATGATAGGAAGTCCTTTCTTGAAAGCATTTGTCTGGATTGAAGTGGGAGTGAAACGTGGACGATAAGGAGTTCAGATGAAAAGATGATAGAAGCTTTTGAAATGTGGTGAAGAAGATTAGATGGGTAGATCATGTGACTAATGAGGAGGTGCTTAACCGAATTGGGGGATAGATTGGTAGGATACGTTTTGAGACATCAAGGAATTGTCAACTTAGCATTAGAAGGAAGTGTGTGGGGTAAAAATCGTAGAGGGAGACCTGGGAACGATTACAGTAAGCAGATTCAAAAAGATGTAGGTTGCTGAAGGTATTCTCAGATGAAGAGACTTGCACAGGACAGGGTAGCGTGGAGAGCTGCATCAAATCAGTCTGCGGACTGAAGACCGCAACACACATACAACAACACACAAAAAACAACGTTTCTCATATGACTCACGGTTTTCCATATAGGTAGATTTCTTTCATTTATGAACGATACTATAATAGTGTCTTGAAAGTAAATCATCCTATTTTACAATTATCAATACGGAAGCCGTATTTTTCATTTAATTATCTAATAGTACGAGGGTGTTCAAATGAAAAGGTACGAAACTGCACTATGCGTATAATTAAAGTCTTTATTCAAAAGCAATCAGCATAGGCCTGAGCACAACTATCCCATTGTTTAACGAGCCGAGGGATTCCCTGTTCCCAGAATTCCTCTGGCTGTGACAAGAGCCAGGCATCTAATGTGACATTCAGTTTGTCGCTCAAGTTGAAGCACTTCGCTTTGAGATACTTTTTTAGCGGACCAGACATATGGAGGTCACAGGGCGACACGTTCGTGCTGTAGGCCGGATGCTACAGCTGGTCCCACTTCCACTTGGCCAGTACACTTTTTGTAACCCTGCCTTCCAACTCTTCGAGTGTATGGGGATTGCTTACATACACCTTGTCTTTTAACATTCCCCAAAGATAAAAGTCACAGGGATTTAGATCTGGAGAACGAGGAGGCCAGTCAACTATCCTATCATAAAAAACACTTCGTATTGTTGCCATAGAAGCATAGACAATGTGTGATCTTGCATTGTTCTGCATGAAATAACCGTACAGCTTTTCGTTGGGTGAAAGTTCTTGAAAAAATAGACGAATGATATTGTTCACATACCTGTCAGAATTTATTGTTTCGTGAAAAAAGCTTCGACTAGTCATTTCGGCAGCCGATATTCGTCGACTGTTCGCAAATGTGTTCAAGAGATGTCAGGCCGCTCTTTCAATAGAGGGACATCATTCTGAACGTCTACTGTAAATAAAGGTAAGCTTAGGTTACTCAGATGGCAATGTTTTTTAGACTTTAATTCAGTTTATGCGCCCGCGGCACAATAGAGTCGGAGAATCGGGCGCTGCCGTGGCCGGCGGATGCGGTGGCGGCGGCCGGGAGCCGTACCGCGCGATCCGCGGACGCCTGGCAGGCGTCTTTCGTGAGACACCCTGTATTAAAAGAATCTAAGAAAACTAAAGTCAGCCGGTCGGACCAAACTATCCTGCCGATTTCCTTTATTTAAACGAAAGGTATTCATCCAAAGATTTGTCATCAAGTATCAGAATTTATATAACTCGCGCTTTCCTTTTTCTATACTAAAACGCTATTTCCTTCTGTACATTTCTTATTGGAATGTCGTTGCTATAAACTAAAGTCAGTCTGTCAGGCCGTTATATCCGACCGATTTCCTTCATTTTTGTTTTAAATGGAAGGTATACAATCGCAGATTTGTCGTAAAGTAAACTGAAGTCTCTTCAACCTTTATTTTTATTCGAACGCGGTATCGTTCTGTCCATCTACTGGATTTTTCAATCAGTTTGTTTTACGATATTTTCGGTTCTAATTAAGGTATGCAGTTGTTTTTAACCTAACAACATTCAGCGGATCAAGCTCTTTCATTTGCGCTTTTAAACACTTGCATTTAGTGATTATGAAGAAGCTATGCGTGAACATTCAACTTTACTAACATTTTTCCCAAGTATTTTTGTCATTCCAATAACGGTGCGAAGTATTTGCACGGGTCCTCTAGTATTTTATTAATTCTCAGTAACGCGTTTCGTCCTTTACCACGGCATCATCATATTAGAAGGCCCGTGGGGTAACGCCGATTTTGCGCATGCATGTCCGCACCAACTTTCGCTATAAAGTCGTCGTCAACCAACAGTCCCCAGTTGCTGACCCTCTTCTGAACATGGCTGGAAGATTGTCAGCCGAAATACCGTACAATCAGGTCGACGCCGGCCGCGGTGGCCGAGGTGACTGAGGCTCTCCAGTCACGGTCAGCACGGCCACTACGGTCGGGGGTTCGAATCCCCCCTCGGGCATGGATATTTGTGCCGTCCTAGTTCGTAAGTAGTTCATAAGTAGTTTGTAAGTTTAGGGACTGATGACCCCGTAGTTAAGTCCCATAAGCTTAACAAACATTTGAACATTTGAATCAGGTCGACGTTGTCCGGCTTAAAACATGGAACTTCACCGAGATGCATATATGTATTTCAACTTTTTTTTCAGAACGTAATCATTAATTATGGTTTTGCACACATACCAAGAAACTCAGGACGTGTGAATTTCATCCATGCTGAAAGTCAACCATAAGCTGTTTATTAGAGTTATAACTATACTGGTTTGGTCTTACATCATTTTCAGAAAAGTAAACTCAACAGGTTGATTACGTTGATACATCGTCTGTCACCTTATTCAAGTCAATCAATAAAAGATTCGTAACATGTCACTTGGCATTAAGCCTTGATCAACTCTTGCATCAAGACGTAATATTTTATTGATTGACATGGATAAGGTAGGAGACAATGTATCAATGTAATCAGTATGTTAACCCTTAAATACATGATGCTACATATCTGCAACATCGATTGTAATATTGTTTTCTTCGCGTGTAATAGGTATATTGTAAACTAATACGTGTTTAACAGATGCAGCAGAGTTTATAGAAAGTGTCTGTGATGTTTGTTGTGTTGAGATTAGCTGCAGTGTGAACTTCTGTTTGCTTGAGAAGAGAACGGCGGTGTAATAATTTGGCAAATTTTGACGACTTGTTTTCCACATAAAGAGCCAGTATTGGAAGGATAAAAAGATCACACCAACTAAGACAGGTGTGGAGAACCATAATAAACACAAAAAATCGTTTAAGCTATCCATGTTTGAAAATTATATAACAAGTTTCAGTATGTTGCATTTGTACTTAAAAATAGTAACATAGGAAATTTTTAATTACTTTTCCCATTGTTTATATATATATATATTAAACCGAAACCGGTAAAGTTATAACTATAATAAACATCTGATGGTCGACAAGATGCTGCGAGGTGTCCGCATGACCAATATTTCATAAACTTGTTGTTGTAGGCCTCGTGCTTGTCGCACAGCCTCGCAACAGATGGAAATTTAACAACTTTTTCCAAATTCCATCTAAATAGGCATAATGATTTTAAATGCCAATTTAAATCTTCAAAACTGTATTTATTATAGTTTATTTTAAAGGCTCTGTGACCTCCTATCAACTAAAAGAAAATCTCGTTCCTTTTCTGTTCCTTTTTTCCCTTATTTATTCTTTTTCTTCAAATCCTCAGTGCTCCTAAAACTCCGTACGGCATTGCAGTTTCCTTGCCTCTCTGTGTGACGTCACATAACCGCGCGGCCGCACGAAGCCAAAGGAACACCTCGGAGAAGGAAAATATAAAAGGAAAAAAGGACAGAAAATATACAATAAAATTCCTTACACTAAAGTTAAAAGAAAAACAGAAAAAATTTCCTCCCAGCACACACCTATTTGACTCGTCCTTGTTTGTTTAGAGGTTTAAATGTAAGGTTACATTTTGTTGAAAGACAAAAATTTGAAAAATATTTCTGTACCCTTACAATGCATTTGAGACGTTAAAATTTTTAATAATATGAGGGGTAACAGTCCTATAAATATATTTTAAGAAATGCATTGTAAGGGTACAGACATATTTTTGAACTTTTTGTCTTTCAAAAAAACGGAACCTTTCATTTAAACCTCTAAACAAACAAGTACGAGTCAAATAGGTGTTAGTTGGGAGGAAATTTTAATATATTTTTGTTTCCTTTTAACTTCATTGTAAGGAATTTTATTGTATATTTTCTGTTCTTTTTTCCTTTTATATTTTCCTTCTCCGAGGTGTTCCTTTGGCTTCGTGCGGCCGCGGGGTTATTTTCTGTTCTTTTTTTTTTTTTTTTTTTTTTTTTTTTTTTTCCTTCTCCGAGGTGTTCCTTTATGCATGTCGTGTGTGTGTGTGTGTGTGTGTGTGTGTGTACGTCTGCAGATTTGGCAAAGGATAAGTTCCTAAAAGTAGCGATAAAGTTCTTCGCAAATAGTTTTCCAGTTCCAAATAGTCGTATGACTCGACGCTCCCCACGGACTGTACATTTAGTGGCAAATGGCGATGCTGGCCCAAAAATGACCATTCCCATTAAGGACGACCTTTCCAACGCGTGACGTATGCCGTGCTCTAATTTAAAGCGTGAGGCTCGTCTCAAACTCAGATACCCCACCGCCATTATTTATAATGACGTGCTTTGTTAGGAATGCGTAAGGTAAGCGCTTTATTTTCAGAACAAGAAAAAAATTGCATAGGTCACAGAATGATGTAATCATAAGGCAGGGACGTTGGTTTGACGCAATACTTAGCAACCATGCAGTCTTACAATATTGTGTATTTGCTGCAACCTAGCACATTTATGTAGTCGACGACGCTCACAATTCTACCGTGTATATACGCTAAGTTTTAATTTTCAGCAGCTTATTTGAGTAATATC
The DNA here is from genome assembly GCA_026315105.1 of Locusta migratoria. NCBI lineage: Eukaryota > Metazoa > Arthropoda > Insecta > Orthoptera > Acrididae > Locusta > Locusta migratoria. The sequence continues at coordinate 213,596,475 of CM048744.1, read as the reverse complement.
CTAATCAAATTTCGTTTGCCGAAAAAACAAGATTTTTCGTAGAATGAATAAGTACATTATCGTAACAAATGAAATTAATTTGTCCACAATGGCTGCAATCTTCACGAGATTCTTTTAGTTACAATAATGCCAGAAATAATGGTCGCTTTATCCAGATGAACCCGATTTTTATGCTAAACCCGCTAACGGATGGTATTTCTTTCGCAAATTATGTACTGATTCTGTCAGGCTTGATTCCACTATGATTCAACGACTGTCAGCAATCAGTCGTAAATATTTTAATACCACTTTTAATACCAATTTCGATCACTTTATGATCATTATCAATGCTTAAAACAAACAGTTAAAACATATAAAACTTTTCGACCTCCATGTTGGAGGTTACATTCGTAAGCTTTGATAATGATCACACGGTGATCGAAATGGAGATCGGGTAATAAACAAAATATTTACGACTGATCGCTGATACTACAAAAAGATGTACGGATTCTCTTGTCGAGGATGCGTGTAGTTCCTAGCAGCATTATAGAGCAATAGAGAAATGTTTTTTTAGCTAAATCTGAAAGTATGGCCGAAAACCAGCCCTAAATTCCTCAATAAATATTTGTGTAGTTTTTGCCAATTTGCAAATCACAGTGGGTTATTTCAGATTAGTACAAAGTACAGAGCACCTGATACGCAAAAGGTGAACAGCCACATCTCCCTTACGCCCGATAGTTAGGATCAGCAAATGAAGGTAACTTTTTCGCGCGGATTTACGGGCTTTCCCGCCGGAGGTTCGAGTCCTTGGCGTAACTTAGTTTAAGTAGGGTGCAAGTCTAGGGACCGAGACCTTAGCAGTTTGGTCCCATAGTGGTAAAAACGTTGAGCTCTCAACGTTGTTTTTGATTACTTCTAGCATTTCCAGCAGCTATTTTCAAAATTTAATTTAGTTACCTGGCATAGAATGCCTGTGGGGAGTAATCTGAATATGTATAAAAACACACCTTCTTTGAAGTTATTGTTCCAAGATCGCAAACATTACTTCATTTATTTGTCATGACCGGTTTCGAGCGGTTTCGATTATGTACATCATCTTCAGAAGGTTGCATAGCTTTATAAAGGTCTCCATGGTGAATATTTTCTAAAGCAATGCGACCTTCTGAAAATGATGATTGATCATGTACATCATCGAAACCGGTCATGACAAATAAATAAAATATTTGTGATCTCAGCTCAGTAACCTCAAAGAAGGTATATTTTAAACACTAACGACAACAAAACATTAAAGAGCTGAAGCAGTTTTTAGCTGTAACAAAAGGACTTAATTGAGCAATACAGTTATGAGGTGCTATAATACATAAACGATCTCGTAGCTTCACTGTGAGTTCAGTACGGCTTTTCATCTCCGGAATATTAGAAAAAGGAGTGGTGAGTAAATCGCAACAGCCACGTTTTAGTCCCGAAAAAAGGTACTTATTTGATAAGATTCTGATTCTGTCTGTTCTCAGAGTACTTAGACGGAAAAATTTCTCATCCTCATCGAGGATTAAACTCTGGACATCTATGGCTGCACTCTTGCGCTCTACACCGTAACCACCCCGGCGAAAAAGGAGTCAAATATAAAAGAGATATACGTCAGAAAATATTAAACATGCCGAAACGTATCGCCGAAACGTATCTCCGAAACGAACGTATCTCCCGGTAAGAGTTAATCTGTGCAATTCGCCGAATAACCATTTGTTCGTAATATATTTGATGTCAAGTGTAAACGGGTGTAAAATGCTTCGGTCTGCGCGTAAAATCGCATTTAACGCAGTTTTTCCGAGAACACGGCTAAGACATAAACGAATTTTGTCAGTGCACCGAAATACAATCACATCGTACAGATTTCCTATGATAACCGATGCCTCACAGGCTTTATAGCAACTGTTGTAGTTCTGCTTTTTCTCATCTATAATAAGTATGCATCCAGATAGTAACTTTCCCCTTTTTAACAAAAACAACAATATTACATGGAATACAGCAGTTACTATCTATATCAACGCCTAGAAATTTGAACTGTTCAGTTTCACTTATCATGTGCACTTTCTGTGAAATTTAAATGTCAGGTTCCGTTGAATTGTATGTTTTACTGTAATGTAGCATCAATTTATTTTCTACGAACCATGAACGGATTTCTTTAACTGCATTATTTGATCCTGCATCAGTATTGTCAACATCCTTCACTAACACACTAGTGTCATCAGCGAATAGAAATATCTTAGAATTTCTTGTTATGCTAGACGGCATATCATTTATATAAATCAGAAACAACAGCGACCCCAGAACAGAACCCTGGGGTGTCACCTTGCCCCATTGTGACTGTATATCTCAGTCATTTTCAGAGAATCACCTTCTGCTGTCTGTTATTAAAGTATGAGGTGAACAAATTTTGAGCCACTCACCTTACTCAACAGTACCTTGTGACGTTCTTCCCTTCATTAGATTTGTTAATGAACAAATATTAGAAAAAGAAAGATGTGAAAGAATTATAAGCCGGTTGCGTAAAACTCGACGGCTTGCTGAATTTAATTTCCTCGACCAGCGTTACCTTCGTAATCTCTAGTTAATGAAGTGTCAAAGAATTTAAAAGAGCTCTTTCAGCAAGGAGATTTGAGTGGTTTGTGGCAAGCGGAATGAGGACTACTGCAAACACAGAGAGACCCGATATCCCACGGGCGAGAAGGACTCGGTAATGAGGAACGGAACAGCAATTACGGTCGGTAGTGCCGGCATGCGGGAGATACGCAGCAACAGCCGACATCTTGAGAAAGTCACGCCCGCTTGCTTGCGGAGCGACTACACTCAACACGGTGGCGAGCCAGCTGCATTTAGCGGAGCAGTCAACTCACGCACACTGAAAGACGACCGTTTGTCGTCTTCCATATTTTTATAAAATTGTAATTTATTTGATGTCGCTAGATTAGCATTTTGTTAAAACTAGAACCCCAATTTTTCAAGGCACGAGGAATAGCATTTTTATATGATGTTTTAAAATATTAGTTTCTGAAATGTTAGTTAATATTGCTAGGATTTATTTATTTTAATAATTTTTATTATGGTTGAGTGTGGCAATAAATACAGCTTCTCCGCTACGGCACTGTCCCTGTGAGAATGTGTACTTGTTTAACTTTTAAGTGGATGTGTGAGCATCTACATCTACATCTACATACATACTCCGCAATTCACCGTAAGGTGCATGGCGGAGGGTTCACTGTACCACTACTAGGCATTTCCTTTCCTATTCCACTCCCAAATAGAACGAGGAAAAAAAGAATGCCTATATGCCTCCGTACGAGACCCAATTTCTCTTACCTTGTCTTTGTGATCTTTACGCGAAATGTAAGTAGGCGGCAGCAAGATCGTACTACACTCAGCTTGAAATTCCGACCCACTAAATTTACTTAACAGAAATTCACGAAAAGAACGTCGTCTATCCTCCAGCGATCCCCAATTGAGTTGCCGGTGCATTTCCGTGACACTCGCACATTGGTCGAACCTACCGGTAACAAATCTAGCTGCTCGCCTCTGAACCGCCTCTATGTCTTCCTTCAAACCGATGTGCTGTGTGTCCCAGACACTTGAGCAATACTCAAGACGTGGTCGTACAAGCGTTTTATACGCGGTCTCCTTTACAGGTGAAGTACATCTTCCCAAAATTCTCGCAATAAACCGAAGTCGGCTGTCCGCCTTACTCACAACTGTCCTTACATGTGCGTTCCATTTCATATCGCTCTGTAATGTTACGCCTAGATATTTGAACGACGCGACAGCATAAAGGATCTAATGGATGTCTGAATGTGGGTGGTAATAGCTCGCTTTGCATTGTTTTCTCTGGTTGAGTCGATAGTTAGTCGTAACCAACCCCCGATGCTGATGCGACCAAAGACGTTTTTATTACGTACAGTGGCCTACTTTTAACATGCACACTAACTCTACACCACAACTAAAAGTACAAGGGCAAATTCATACTTTAATCAGTTCATTTAATGGACAGGGTCATCACATTGTTTTGTTGGTAAATTTTATCTGTAACAGTCACGCCACAAACGACCTGTGACACTTTCTGGTTTCAATGCAGGCAAGGTTTGACACTTTCTAACCAAACTTAAATCACACATACTACCTTCAACCTGACCATGAAAATCAAATGTTCAAATGTTTGTAAAGCTTATGGGACTTAACTACGGGATCATCAGTCCCTAAACTTACAAACTACTTATGAACTACTTACGAACTAGGACGGCACAAATATCCATGCCCGAGGGGGGATTCGAACCCCCGACCGTAGTGACCGTGCAAACCGTAACTGAAGCGCCTCAGTCCCCTCGGCCACCGCGGCCGGCAACCTGACCACGTTCGAAGACCATGTGTTCTGCTGATCGTGGCAGCATAATGCACCTAATACAATAAACGGTTTTTTTTTTGGGGGGGGGGCGGTGGGGGGGGGAGGTTGGGCGGGCGTTCGGATACATTTGCACCGCAAATATTGCGGAAGCGGAAGGTGCGATTGATGTCCGGTTTTCACAGAATGGATTGGTAGTCAGAGGCTCGTTTTGTTAGCCAATAAACAGATTGTAAAAATACCTAGAAAATGTACTTTTTATGCAAGTATACAATTTTTCAAATGGAACAATGGTTGTTTCTATCATGCACTGGAATTTTTGACACCAGCTGTGTACAAAGAATTTCGAATCATTTTTATCACGTTTAGTTTGACAGGTACAACCATTCAAAATTTTGGGGGCGGAGGCTACGACGGCGTAGCGTGGTCATGAGCCAGTGGGCCGTGCCCCAGGGGCTAGCCACTCGGCCAGTCAGCTACGCTATCGCAGCCTCCGTCCCACGAAACTTTGAACGGTTGTAGCTGCCAAACTAAACGCGATAAAAATGTAATTCAAAACTATTTGCACACAGCTGGTGTCAAAAATTCCAGTGCATGATAGAAACACCCATTTTTTTCCATTAAAAACACTATGTTTGCATAAAAGATAATCTTTCTAAGTAATATCACAATCTGTTGGTTGGTTAAAAATACGAGCCCCTGCCTGCCAATCCATTCTGTGAAAACCGCACATCGATCGCACTTTCCTTTTCCGCAGTATTTGCGGTGTAAATGTTAGGTGATTCACCCTTCATATAAAAATTGATGTATTTGTGTATATATGTGCCACATCTCCTCCGTAACTACTGGATCGATTTCAACCGAATTGGGTGTACATACTGCTTCTAACTCGAAAATCAGCACCATGCGGTTTATAACCTTCTAGCTCTCATATGAGTAGGTACGGACAAAAACCTGGTTTCCAGCCCCTGTCATATAGATTATCCCGGAACAATCGGTGTGTTGTGGATGGCATAGTATCAGCCTGCCTTATCGAACTACGTTCCAGGGCAGTCAGTGAAAGTAACAGAGAGAGAATATGGACAAAAAGACAATGATGAGTTGCATGGGAGAAGATGTGGTAGAGGGGGTATTAAGAAATGGCCAAAGACAAGCAAGGGAATTGGGTTGAGGCTGTGGGGTGGAGGGGAGAAAAAGATGGCCAGAGAGAAAGTAGTTGAAGTTGGCATGAAACATTGGGGAGGAGAAGACTGGCAGATAGAACGGTGAGGAGGTGATGGGGAGGGAGAGAGAGAGAGAGAGAGAGAGAGAGAGACAGAGAGAGAGAGACGGGGAGATGGTCAAAGTTTAAGGGAGTTGACATGAAGAGATGGGGAAGACGAAATGTGTACAGAAAGTGTGTGGAATAAGTCCATGACTTCCATGTGCAGAGGGGCATGGTACTATTTCTATTTCTTTGGATACTAAACTTGTAACTCTGTACATCATGCATTTTTCTTTATATCACTGTTTAACAATTTATAAGCTGTTTTCATGCATATCTTTTCAAAATTTTTATTTTCGTTTCCAGTATGAGACTGGAAAAATACACACCCAGGCAAGGCCTGATTTCGCGGCTAGTAATATGTATATCTGTAATGACCGGTATGTACCTGATTTTGTCTACTAAAGACGAATCCCGGTTCCACCACACGAATTTAATCTTCCAGGAAGTTTTTTCATCGGCGCACACTCCGCTGCAGAGTAAAAGTTTAATTCCCGTTGTTCTTGCATTGCACTACCTGCTCGATCCACTATCTGAAACCAGCTGCTTGTGTAATTAGTTTAACAAACACCAACAACCCCCAGTGCAGCACATTTCTGTTATTACCACTATCTCAGTTGCCGAAATGTTGTTGTTTCTAGTCTGTATACCTGACAGAAAGACGTCGAACTGCTTTAGTTCATTCTGCCGATGACAATACTTCAGAAGCTAAATATCTCAACTGACCCCCTAATTGTATTGACGGGTATATTTTAAAGTTTTCCTGTCGCTCCCTTGAATACACTCCCCCCCCCCCCCTCGCGATAATCGGTCTCTCTCTCTCTCTCTCTCTCTCTAATATATAAAGCAGAGTGTCCGTATGTATGTACGTGTTGCATACAAATCTACAGTTTTGATCCAATCTTTTTCAAATTTTGTACAAGTACGCTTCAGTCTATGAGGACGATCGCCGTAAGTGAAAGAATCAAGTACGATACATAGTTCACGAGATATGACGTCATAAACAATTAGATGCGCGGAAAATACTGCATTTTGCGACAGTGCTGCACATTTTCTTCTAAACCATTGGACCGTTTTCAACCAAATTTGGTACACACATTCCTTACCGTGAGGTAACGATTGCTGTATGGTTAACAATCACATACGGCACATGGTTCAAAAGATATTACGTCATAACCAATAGAAATCGCAAAACATGCCATATAATGCGGCGAAACTTTCGAAATATACTGAATGAGAATGACAGTACTTAGCGACTTACAACGAACTTTAAACATAATTACAAACTTTTATTAAACTTTTTCTCGCTGGGAACCATAGTAAAATGATGAAAGGAAAAACGTTTCTCGCTTACTACTTTTCCGCTGTTTATGGAGTAAAATTACGGCTCTCGGTATGACGTCACAATTTATAATTTGAACACTACAAATTGTAGCGACAGGAAATTTTACAGACAGTATACACATATATAGCTGAGTGTACGTTTTAAATTGTATCACATTCCGACACGTAGTACATGAGATATGATCACATAAACAGTAACGTTCATGGAAAACCGACCCATCACCAAGATTTAATCTATTACGTCTTTACTACTAATTGTATTCCCAAGAGATTTTACAGACATACAGCCCTTATACAAATAAGTATATACCTAGAGAAAATGGCAGCAAAAAATAAATAAATACCCGGGCAACCCCGGGTTTTAAGCTAGTGTAGTTCCTCCTTTTCCCCCCACTTCTTTCGCCTGGAGTCTCTAGGATTCAGCAAAGTCTGCGTGGAGAAAGAGCCCGGTGTTGGCGGTTTTTATTCGGACAGGCGCGGAGCGTCGACAATTATTGATGCGATTTCACTAACGCTCGAAATGACCCACCCCTGAGCAGAGTCTGTGAATGAATTACTGATAGGCGCTCGCTACTGGGATGGGAGAGGGGGGGGGGGTGGTCGGGAAAGGCCACGATTCGACCGCGGGGAAGCCCCGTATCGACTGCTGCCAACTGTCGTCGCTTCCGCCGCCACGCCGCGGAAAAACATCGCGCCTCTCTCTCTTAAGAGGAGACGACGGGCGCAGGAAGGAACCTAAATGCGCGAAAGAATGTCGCGCCATGTTTAAATCATGCGCCGATGAATTATTCATCTGCGTGAAGGGGGTTGAAAAACAAAATATACTGTCGATATTTGTTACAAAGGAAGCAGAGAAACGCGTCGTTGTCGCTCGAGATGCCATGAATATTCAGTTGGCACGACTGTGTTTGTGGAACACGGCTGTATTTTCCGACGCGCAAATCGTAGCTTCACAGAAACAGACGGCAGACGCTTTTTGAGATTGCAGTCGAAATGAGGAAGGTTATGATCACTTAAAGTGCGAGCATTAGAGCAAAGACTTTAGTAAACGAGTACCATAATATGCTCTGCTAAGAGCTTATATTCAGTAAAAGAGATGACGTGTCCAAAGCTCTTACGGTATGTACTTCAGAATCCACGTGTGCCGGCCGCGGTGGCCGAGGGGACTTAGGCGCGCCAGTCACCGTCTGCATGGCCACTATGGTCGGGGTTCGAATCCCCCAAACGGGCATGGATATTTGTGCCGTCCTTACTATTAGCTAGTTCATAGGTAGTTTGTAAGTTTAGGGACTGATGACCCCGTAGTTAAGTCCAAACATTTGAACATTTATGAATCCACGTGTACTGACACATGAAAAGCAAAGAGCTTGCAATACAAGCAGAGGTGCCCCCCGCACCCCGTTGCCCAATGATTCAACCCCAATCCCCACACACAAACATCGACCAACCCCCCCCCCCCCCACACACACACACACACATACGAAAAATTGCGTCCTTTTTTGCCATTTAATATTGAAATTAAATATCTGTTACTTCACGTTTTATATAGTTTTATAGAGCGCCCCTCCCCCCAGGCTGGCCAAAAGTACTAATTTTTCACTTCCCCGCCCCCCCCCCCCCCCCAGAAATTTCAGTGACGCAGTTTGCGTCATGGACCCCCCCCCCCCCCCCCCCTAAATAGAAAAACATAGTATGGAAGGTACCTAAAACGTGCTCGTAGCTTTGCGACGTATTTATGTTAATATTTACTCTGCTGCGGTTCACCACCAACGTCTCTTTCTTTGGTTGAGATAATTTAAGAAATAATAATTTTTCTGATAATTTCTTTTTCTGACTTAATTTTATATAGCCACAGGATCGCAAAGCACGGTTCATATTTATTTGATATATTTTATCGGTTATTCAACGTTCACAAGAATTCTTTGTTTACCTTTCATGGTAAATGAGGCGTCGTATAATATAGACCTACGCTTCGGCTACTGTTGCAGGTGGTCTTCATCAGGGTCTGTGTCTGACCAAAGACCCTGATGATGACCGCCTGCAACAGTGATCGAAATGTAGGTAGATTTTATAAATATGACAACACAGTCTCACATCCAAAAGAATGTCATTGACAAGGTTTCTCACTCTTCATTAATTGTTTGGCAGATCTTCAAAATTCGCATGAGTCTGTCACCCCAAGCCCGACCATTTACGTTACTGATTTCTACCAATGCGAGCCTAATTTTATTTCTAGTTACTATGTGAACTATTTGTGATGTCCAAACACCCCATTATAATTGTTAATTGTTTACAAAATAAATTGCAAGAGAATAATTCATTCAGTGAAATCTGGAAATTTCATACGATGGTAAGAGTAAAATTGACGATTACAATGCAAACCCAGACATAGGAGAAAAAAAAACAGTGAGCATTACAGCAGTAGTGAATTAAGTAGGGATGAAGGCGACGATGCTATAAATGCAAGGACAGTAAAACTAAATACTTCTTAAAAAGTTTGCAAGGTGTGATTCTGCTTGGCACATGTACAAATGTTTTGCGGCGGATGTTAGGAAAAGTGATGATTTTAGAGAACGATATCTAACAAACTGTTCATTATGTTCACAACTTCGATTTATATAACAGAAATTCAACATGCCTGCTTCTTAGTTCTCATTCTGATTTGTATTTCAGTTCAGTATACTTGTATTTCCACTGTAATTACATTTATTTCTACAAATAAGTATGTTTTACTTGTTTTACAGTAATTGTTCTGAAATTCAGTAAGTTAAAATAAAGTCACTATAGAATTTAGTACGACCTACACAAAATTAAAAAAAAAAACTGTCATTTGATTAAAATAAACTGTTTGGCACTTGTTATAAGTGTTACCATTTCTGAGTCCCACAACTCAGGCCACCCAGTACCGAAAATATTTTTCGACCACCAGTTTCGAATATAGCACACATTTTCTGGGAGGCGTAAGACTATAGTCCCCATCACGAACGAAGGCGGCCCAGTTTTCAGTCGTTGTGCGTATCCCCCTCCAGTACCGCACTGGCAGCCAACAATGTTCATTCTGTAGGTGCGTGGCTGGCCGTGAGTTCCACATAACTGCCGAAATTTTGCAGGCATTTGTCATAGCGTGGCATCAGGATTTGGATACCTTCTTCATAGAAATCTGCCGCCTGTGTCTTCAACCAGTTGGAAACAGTTTCTTTCAGCTCGTGAAATTTGGGGGAAGTTCATAGCGAGAGCACTAATTGTAAACCTACGGTTTTCCTGGATCTTGTCATCAATTGCGTGAACCAGTTCTTTTGTAACCAAAGGTGGACGCCCACTTCGTTCTTCATCGTGCACATCACTACGCCCGCCATTGAACTGTCGGATCCATCTTCTCACCATCGAATCACTCATCCCATTTGGTCTGTAAACATCGCAAATTTGCCGATAAATTTCTCTTGGTTTCACTTTGCTCGCATTCAGAAACCGAATCACCGATCTGATTTCACAGGCGGCGGGATTTTCAATCGCCGCAGACATTTCAAACAAGCACAACAAAGCGTACGTAACTGACAGCCATCTCCAAATGGCGCACGTTCTTCTCCTCGATACACATCGTCTACAGCGCATGTGCAGAACTGCAATCGCAGCGCTGCAGCGGAGATAAATTGGAACGGATCTCACTTTCTGGACGCGCCTCGTATTTCTTCCGTTCGCCCCTTTATGCTGTATTTTGTTCTGTATTGGTTATAACCTAACCTAAAAACACGCGCAATCAAGTTTCGCCAAAGTTGGAAAGTGCTGAAACTGTTCAGTTTCGCCAACGACTTGCGCGAACGCCTGCCGCGCATGCGCACTAGCCGGTAGCGCAGTTTCATGAAACGTACTGTCGTCGTGTAAACTAACCTTTAGGGTAAGAACTTTCTGGGCGTGTCCACACCTTAGCTTGAAAAATTATCACCCAGTAGTGCCGCTTTAAGCAGCGAAATCGATCTCGATAATAGAGACTAGTTTACACGACGACACTAGGTTTCATGAAACTGCACTAATGGCCAGTGCGCACGCGCGGCAGGCGTTCGCGCAACTCGTTGGCGAAACTAAACAGTTTCGGCACCTTCCAACTTTGACGAAACTGATTGCGCGTGTTTAATTCGGTTTTTGAGCATATATACGATGCATTGGTGTTTGTGCGATTTCAACGATGAAAATCTTAGGCATAAGCAGCGGCGTGTTGGTGCTCTTCAAGAAATTATTCTTGAATTAAATGTTGATGGTGTGACGGTTAGTGAACTGCAGACTAAAATACATTCAATTCCAAATACCTAAAGAAACGAACTATGGCAATTGTGGATTTGGGAACACGGTACAGGTACTGCAGAGACGAATATCTACACGACAAGGCACGTAATGCAATGAAATTAATTTCAGTTCTGGTAACAATGCTTCACGCTTAACAGTTTCTTGTTTCTTTACTGCATTACTAATTCTGTTTAAAGGGAAAGTGAACTGCTCTGGTGACATTCTAAGTTGATTAAAATAACTTCTAGGGTGTTCAACCACAATTTCTTGGAGCAAGGTCGCTGAGCAACCGAGCTGACGTCTTATTTTAATCCCACACTCACCCTAAACACGTTTCTTTTTCTCTTTATGTTTAGTCTTAAGCAGCGACTTCTCACAGAGAAGCAATAGTTCCGCCACAAATGTTACAGCTACCAAAACTTTCATTCTACGGCGAGTGCGGCACTTACAAAACGACGAAACTGAAGTGTATGGTATTGGCGCTGTGTCTACATACATATAGGAAACCAGTTGCGCGCAATTGATTTCATGCAACAAGTGTCGCAACCTAGTGTCGTCGTGTAGACTAGCCTTTAAGCGAACGCGTGCGACGCATGCGCACTAGCCAGTAGTGCAGTTTCATGAAACGTAAAGTCGTCGTGTAAACTAGCCTTTAGGGTAAGAGCTTTCTGGGCGTGTCCATACCTTAGCTTGAAAAATTATCACCCAGTAGTGCCGCTTAAAGCAGCGAAATCGATCTCGAGAATAAATCCCCAATCAACAGCTTGCCGTGAACTACAGTGGTAGAAGTGTCAGTTGGGTTAGAATGAGAGCGCTGGCCTCGTCTCGGGCGTGCGTCAGAACCGCCTCCGCTCGTTACGGGCGGACGTTGGCGTTTCTGGCAGAGGGGCAGGTGCGCACAATGACGCCAGGGCTTTCTGCAGCCGCGGCTGCCGCCGACAGCGCCGTCACCCGCAGGCTCCTCAATTAACAGGGGTGGCCAAGCGCGCCGCAGCCGTGCCACTGCTGTCCGTCCCTTCCGCCTCTGGACACCCCTCACTGACACCGGCTGCCCGCACGCCGCCTCCCTCCGCAGCCTGTTTCGCAACTCTGGCCGATCCTCGTTGGCGGACTAAAGGCTCGTCTACACGACGACACTAGGTTGCGACACTCGTTGCGTGAAATGAGTTGCGCGCAACTGGTTTCGTTTATGTCTGTAGACACGGCGCCAATACGACACACTTCAGTTTCGTTGTTTTGTGAGTGGCGTACTCATCGTAGAATGAGTGCGCCTCCGTAGTCTAGTGGACAGCGTGATGGGTTAGCACGCAGGGGGCCCGGGTTCGATTCCCGGTCGGGTTGGAAATTTTCTCCACCCGGGGACTGGGTGTTGTGTTGTCCTCATCATCATTTCATCATCATTGACACGCAAGTCGCCGAAGTGGCGTCAGATAAAAAGACTTGCACCAGGCAGGCTGAACACGACCCCAGTTGGGGTCTAACGGTCATTAATGCTACACGATCATCATTATCATCATCGTAGAATGAAAGTTTTGGTAGCTGTAGGAGTTGTGGCGGAGCTGTTGTTTCTCTGTGTGAATTAGCTGCATAAGACTAAAACATAAAAAGAATAAGAAACGTGTTTGGGTAAGTGACTGGTTTAAAAATACACGTCAGCTTGGTTGCTCAGCGACCTTGTTGAAAGAAATTAACTTAGAATGTCACCTGAGCAGTTCACGTTCCTAAGATACTGTTATTCGTGAAGTATTGTTACCAGAACTGAAATTACAAATTGCGTTACGTTTCTTGTCAAGTAGACATTCGTCTCTACAGTATCTGTACCGCGTTCCAAAATCCATAATTGGCATAGTTCGTTTGTATAGTTATTTCGAATGGAACGTGTTTTAGTCTGCAATTCACTAATCGTTAACCCATCAATATTCAATTCACGAATAATTGTTTCAAGAGCACTAACACGCCGCTGCTTATACCTGAAATTTTCATCGTTAAAATAGCACCACACCCAAGAACCGCATATATGTCTAAAAACCGAACTATTTGTTCCGTCCCCCTCTTTTTGTTATATTTTGTTCTGTTTTGGTTATAACTTAACCTTAAAACACGCTCAATCAGTTTCACCAAAGTTGTCGTCGTGTAAACTAGCCTTTAGGCTGGTTTATACGACGACACTACGTTTCATGAAACTGCGCTACTGGCCAATGCGCATGCGCGGTAGGCGTACGCGCAACTCGTTGGCGAAACTAAACAGTTTCGGCACCTTCCAACTTTGGTGAAACTGATTGAGCGTGTTTTTAGGTTAAGTTATGATCAATACAGAACAAAATATAATATACAGGGGGGAGCGGAAGAAATAATTCGGTTTTTAGACATATATGCGTTGCGTAGGTGTTTGTGCGATTTTAACGGTGTGTTAGTGCTCTTCTGGCAATTATTTGTGAAGTTAAATATTGATGGGTTGACGATTAGTGAATTGCAGACTAAAATACGTCCAATTCGAAATACCTATACAAACGAAGTATTGCGACTGTGGATTTCGGAACACGATACAAGTACTGCAGAGACGAATATCTACTTGACAAGAAACTTAATGCAATTTGGAATTTTTAGTTCTGGAGCAATGCTTCACGCATAACGGTAACTTGTTTCTTTGTTGAATTACTAACTCTGTTTAAAAGGAACGTAAAGTGCTCTGGTAACATTCTAAGTTGATGAAAATAAATTGTAGGATCTTCAATCAAGTTTTTTCAGCAAGGTCACTGAGAAACAGAGCTGACGTCTTTTTTTTTTTTTAATCCATTCACGAAGCCAAACACGTCTCCTATTCTTCTTACGTTTAGTCTTATGTAGCGACTTCACACAGAGAAGCAATAGCTCCGCCACAACTCTTACACGTACTTTCATCCTACGACGACTACGGCTTTCAAAAAACTACGAAACTGAAGAACATAGTATTGGCGTCGTGTCTACAGACATACACGAAACCATTTCACGCAACCATTTCACGCAACGAGTGTCGCAACCTAGTGTTGTCGTGTAGACTAGCCTTAAGGCTGTTGGGAGGCACGAAGCGGCGGCGAAACAAAATGAGCCCCCCCCCCCCCCTTCCACTTGGAAATACACGTGTTACTATGAAAAAGAATTGGAGGTCCCTTCCAGGACGAGAGACACTGGACAGTCTAGAAAAAAAATAGCTTTCGAGATTTGGAGGCCCCAGGAGAACGAGAGATCCCAAGCGTACTAAAAAAGAATCTTAGAACAGCAATCTGGTAAAGGTCAAGATTTGAGACTTGGGGTGTTTTACCATAAGCTTTCGTGGGAAGGAAATGAATTAGTTTCTTCAACGGGAATGGTAGTCTCCATCGTTTCTTCGGGTTTGCTGCCGGATTTTGAAGTCAAACTGACCCAATATTTCAGAGGAACACCTGTCCGCCATCCTCAGGGGAATTGCTGCTGCTGCTGGACTCGCCGACAACTGATGCCGAGGGCATGGAACGCCGTCCTATATAGGCCTGAGAGTGGTGAATGCGCATGCGCGGCCTGCCACAGGTACTGCACACAGACAGGTCTTGCGGCGCTGCCGGTGGCGGAAAGGCGGTGCTAGCGATATATCGCAGTCATGGGTTGTCTTCCAGCAATCTGGTGGGTTGCATAAAAGATCGATGTTTTTTCATATTTGATAAAAGCGGGTTCCACGCCCTGCTAATCGGAAAACCCTTGTCTCTATTAATTAAATCATTGAAATCAGAATGTCAGAAAATCAAACCTGTCTGTGTGCAGTACCTGTGGCAGGCCGCGCATGCGCCTTCACCACTCGCAGGCCTATATAGGACGGCGTTCCATGCCCTCGGCCTCACCTCCTTGAATATCTCCAGCGTATCCGTATCCTCTATACCACCCGTAAAATTGACTCCCGCAACCCCCTGGTCCACCCCATCCTTACCAACCCTGGGCCTCTGCCACGCCTCTACCACGTTATACCCCTTCCCTTCATCTCCACACCCTCCATGTCCTCTCCCAGGGTAATTTCCGCCGCCTCCCCCTTCCTGATGACGTCCTCCGTTCCGACGTCTACCCGTCCTACCAGCTCTGATCCCCCACCCATAGATAAAGTGCCCCCTCTCCTTCCTCCCCTTCCGCTCCCCCGCTTGGCTACCCCCTCCCTGCCCTGGAGTCCCTACGGCTCTTCCCTGCCGCCCCCCTTTTCTTCCCCACCGGTTTTTTTCCCTCTCCCCCACGCTTTGCTCCGCCCCCTTTTTATCGGGGTCCTGGACCGACAGTTTTACAAGTGCTACGTCAAGTGTTGTGTATTGTGCTACAGTGAAGTGTGTGTTTTTTAACTGCGTCCACCGCAACCAGACAAGTGTCGCACCGTGTATTTTACTTAGTGTCTCCGTGTACTCGCCGTCCTGTGTTCTTGTCGTCCAACATGTGCTTTTTAAGTCACCGTGTCTCCTCGTTTTTAACTGACTACATCCGGTTTTTGTTCACCTGTCAACTGTTTGTACCTCCAATTGTCGCCATGTATGTGTCATTGTTCCTCCGTTGATTTTTCGCCTGTCATGTATTTTAAATTTTCATCTCATCAATGTATTTTATTCTCTCGGCTGAAGAGCAGCCTCTGGAGCTGCTGCCAGCCTACTGGTGTAATCGCTGGTGTGGAAATACAATAAAGAAAAAAAAAAAGAAGCCCTCGGCCTCAGTTGTCGGCGAGTCCAGCAGCAGCAGTTCCCCTGAGGATGGCGGACAGGTGTTCCGCCGAAATATTGGGTCAGTTTGACTTCAAAATCCGGCAGCAAACCCGAAGAAACTATGGAGACTACCATTCCCGTTGAAGAAACTAATTCATTTCCTTCCCCTGAAAGCTTATGGTAAAGCACCCCAAGTTTCAAATCTTTACCTTTACCAGATTGCTGTTATATGATTTTGTTTTGTTTCGGGGGGGGGGGGGGTTCTATCCCCCTCATCCCCCCCCCCCCTCATAGCTACGCCAGTGGAACCTTATGAACAACAATAGTGTTATTTTAGTTCAATTTCCACACGTAGAGTTTAATGTTAATTAAATTATAAATACCGTTTTCTTTGGTTAGTAACATAGTAGCTGCTTAAACCAGCTGATTAAATACACTCCATTTCCACCACGTTGCGAGCCTGCTCCTGCTCATTTTATTTACAAATGTTCAACTGTTTGTAGAGCTTATGGGACATAACTACGGGGTCATGAGTCCATAACTTACAAACTATTTATTAACTACCTTATTCTAAAGACGGTTCAAACATCCATGCCAGAGAGGGAATTCGAACCTCCGACCGCAGCGGCTGTGCAGACCGTGACTGGCACGCCGCAGACCGCTCGGCCACTGCGTCCGGCTCATTTTATTTCTTGTGCAATTGTTTTCGTAGTATAATTGGTTAAATTATAAAAAGTGTAAAAACAAGTCATAGATTCATAAATTCAATAGGCTTTATTATTAAAAAATTAGCTCCCCCAAAACAAAAACTTGGCTGCGCCACTGCTGCAAGATAACATGGCTGAAATGGAAGAGAGTAAGGAGTCGAAGGACTAACATTATAATGGAATAAATAGATACCCTGGCAACAGCGGGGACTAACGCTGGTAGCTAATATTTTCCAAGTTATTGCTGCGTGTGTGACGTTTTCAGAGCATGGAAAAACAGCTCATTCAAATAAACCAGCCGTGTGTGTGTGTCTATTCTCTTTAATGTTTCATTGGGGCGGCAGAAATTAAATCCCGTTTCAATTTGTTTATTAAATTACAGGAATGTGTCTATTAATTAAACTGATGAGCTCATTGGCCTGATTGGAAACTTGTATATTAGCTTCTTTCATAAAAACATGTGGCTCATTCACAAGTACAGTTGCCGTTTCTCTCCTTTCGTGTGGGCCGTGTTTGGCGCCGATATGAATAAGCGCGATTGGTGCTTTGATGAGCTGTGCCCTTCGCAGAAAGCGACAGGGCCTCAGATTGGCTCCCTCTGCGGGTATTCCCTCGTTAAGCGCCTATTGTGCTCAACGCAGCTTGTCGTAAATTTCATGACATTGGAGCTGCCCCCACAAAACTGATAGATCACGTGTGTGGCTCTCCGCTACTTTCTTCTGCAAGGTCTACGAATAAAAAAAATGTTGAAATCTATATAAGGCTGTGAGACCAAGCGGCATCAGTCCCTAGACATACAACAACGTAAACTGATTAATTATAACACACACACACACACATATATATATATATATATATATATATATATATATATATATATATATATATATG
The DNA here is from genome assembly GCA_026315105.1 of Locusta migratoria. Taxonomy (NCBI): domain Eukaryota; kingdom Metazoa; phylum Arthropoda; class Insecta; order Orthoptera; family Acrididae; genus Locusta; species Locusta migratoria. The sequence continues at coordinate 213,578,934 of CM048744.1, read as the reverse complement.
GTGAACCTAAATTCGCGCACTCGGGCTTCGCAGCGCGATTCCTCACATGCTAGCAATAAAAAGATGTCTCTCTTAAAAATTTCGTTCAGCTCATATTTTCGGCAGTAAATGGACGGCAAAGACTGAAGGCCGTTTCACACCGCGATCACACTATGTCACGTTACGTAACGTGACAGATTTTTAAAAAGATCTGTTTCCGTAGTTTTAAATGGCGTAATTCACACCGACCTCGCAGAGCTTCACAGACGGCCACAGACGAATCTGTGGGCTCGTCCCGCGACCGATCTTTTCAAAACACGTGTCAACGTCTGTGGTCAGTGGCTCGCGCATGCGCACTGGCCCGCTACCCCGCCGCGCGCATGTCCACACCTATCGCGCAATTTCATGCTGTTTGCTAGTTTTGTTATTTGTTACGGAGCAGTTAATTGAAGCCGTCAGAACGATTCCACTGTAATGCGACTGATAAGTGACAAAATTTTATACATTTAACATAAAAATGAACAATTTTAACATTGCAGTTTCGTTGCTCTAAATCTTCTGTTCCGCAAAACTTTATAAGATTGAAATAAATTATATCAAAATTATAAACCAAATACATAGCGTCAATCTTTCTCTGTTGGAAACCTCATGTAGTTGGTCTCTTTTTACTAATATCGTTACTTATCAATGTTAGGATCTCTTCATAGTCAGGTTTAGATAGCCTAAAGTATGTTGTGAATCTGTCATCATCTAGCTCAAAATCCTTCATCAGATGATGATTCTGCGTTTTATTGGCTGAAACCTTAAAAGATTCAACAGAACTACTAAAGAGACTGCATACACTACGCTTATCCGTCCTCATTTGGAGTATTGCTGCCCAGTGTGGGATCCTTATCTGGTGGGTTGACGAAGGACATCGAAAGAGTCCAAAGAAGGACAGCTCGTTTTGTATTGTCACGATACAGGGGAGACAGTGTCCCGGATATGATACAGGATCTGGGAAGGGAATCATTAAAACAAAGGCCCTTATCGCTGCGGCGTTGGCTACTTACGAAACTACAATCGCCAACGTTCTTCTCTGAATGCAAAAATATATTGTTGACTCCCAATTACACAGGCAGAAATGATCATCAGAATAAAATACGAGAAATCAGAGCTCGATAGGAGAGACTAAGGCGATTTTTCTTCCCGCGCTCTATTCGCGAATGGAATGGTAAATGAATGGTATAAAGGTGGTTCGATCATCCCTCTCCCAGGCACTTAAATGTGATTTGCAGAGTATCCCGTGTAGAGGTAATTACTCGCCGCACTGCTTCCGTCTTTGGTTGATGGGGTGCACCCAATGCATGAGTTCCTGTTCACTAACTACTATCGCCGTCATCCAAGGCACATTTTTAGTAAACGTGCTATCGCACCACAAACCACTTACTATGTTACCTGCTTCAACTAAACTGACTGACAGAGCAGAAACGATGCCCCAAAATCTGACAGACGTCGGTGGCTGTGTAAACTGCACATCTCTCACTCGACATCAGTCATGTTACGTAACGTGACATAATGTGACCGCGGTGTGAAATGGCCTTGAGATTGCAAGTCACAGGCACCAGCTCCTGCCGCTAGACATCCCCTCCAGCAACTTCGAGGCCCTGTAGCGTCATCGGATGACGTTTTGAGGCATGGGCTTCTATGCTCACTTTGTTCCTCAAGACACCTCCCACATCCTGTAGAGGTTTGTTGGTGTAGTAATTCTGAAACACACTGACGTATGGGGACGGCCGCGGTGGCCGAGGGGACTGCGGCGCGTCAATCACGGTCTGCACGGCCACTACGGTTGGGGGTTCGAATCCTCCGTCGGGCATGGATTTTTGTGCCGTCCTTAGTGTTAGCTAGTTCATAACTAGTTTGTAAGTTTAAGGACTGATGACCCCGTAGTTAAGTCCCATTAGCTATACAAACATTTCAAAATTTTTTGACGTATGGGACACACACCGATCTCAATCTTCGACGTCCATTTACTGCCGGAAATATGCGCAGGAAGACATTTTGTGATAGACTTTTTTTATTGGTAGCATGTGAAGAATCGCGCTGCGAAGCCCCAGTGTGCGAATTTAGATTCACCCTACATATATATAATGCCCGAGAGAGGACTCGAACCGTCGACAGGGAGTAACCCAGCACTCCACAGCAAAACGCCTTAGTGCGCACGGCCATTCCAGCGCAGCTACGAATAAAGAATACCTAGTCTGCCCTCCAGTACACTGACTTCAAAGTACTTACGATGCACAAAGTACAGGTTGCAGCAACTGTTTGAAAGTTTCGAAGGCAAACTAAACAATAATACAATATTAATGTTGTTTGTAGTACTGCGATGAGATACGGCGGCGGAGTGACCGAGCACATCGAGGCGCTATGTTCCGATGCGCGAGGTCGTTAGTCGTCAGAGGTTCGAATCCTCCAAATGTTCAAATGTTTGTATAGTCTATGGGACTTAACTACGGGGTCATCAGTCCCTAAACTTACCAACTACCAATGAACTAGCTAATACTAAGGACGACACAAATATCCATGCCCGAGGGGGGATTCGAACCCCCGACCGCAGTGGCCGTGCAGACCGTGACTGGCGCGCCTCAGTCCCCTCGGCCATCGAATCCTCCCTCGGGCATCGATGTTTGTGTTGTCTTTAGTATGATTTGTGTTATAAGTATTTTGTAAGTTTTGGGACAAATGACGTCGCACTTAAGTCCCTTAAGCTTGAGAAACGAACTACGATGATGTGGCAGAAGTCATGGGGTAGGGGAACGGCAGGTAGTATTGGCCAGTTGTTATTTCGGCTATTCACTACTAGGTAGCAGCACGGTACAGAGTGTAGTCTTTACCACCGGCACTATGAACATAGGGTTTGATTCCTAGTGTAGTTTCGTCTGTGAGTGATTATTGTTTGTATGTTCTCCTACGAGTTCTTGCCTAGAATAGTTTCAACATCACCCTGAATCATTATAGTTAAGAATATGAAACTAGAATTGGTGTTAGTTTACTCTATTCATATAAGACACTGAAAAGCGCATTTCGTTTGTTCTAACAATGTTTCGAATGTTACCATGTTTTCATATTAGTGTGATCCGGGTAGAATGGGCAGAACGGGCTACGGAACTGGTTCCCCCCCCCCCCCCATTTTTTTTTGTCTGGAAGAATGGTGATAGAAGAGAGAATGATACGAAAATGCTGTTGGAAGTATACTGGAAAATAAATCTTACGAAAGAGCAGCAACTGATAACATGTACGCCGGCCGCGGTGGCCGAGGGGACTGAGGCATTTCAGTCACGGTCTGCACGGCCACTACGGTCGGGGATTCGAATCATCTCTCGGGCATGGATATTTGTGCCGTCCTAGTTCATAAGTAGTTCGTAAGTTTAGGGACTGATGACCCCGTAGTTAAATCCCATAAGATTTACAAACATTTGAACATTTGAACATAACATGTACCTAGAAGCACTCTGCAAAGAAAAAACTATGGCAAATAATTAGCTAACTGATATGAAACAAAAAATAACGGTCTTGTGAGGCAACCTTTGATTAAAGATGTGTTTAGATTTAAGACTAATTCCCGTGTCCAAAACAGATGTATTGAAAGTGGACTACGATCTGGTAGAAAAGTTAAATTTGAGAAGACAAATTGGCTGGAGAAGACTTTTATGCGTTTTATGGAGAAGCACTCAAATTTGACCTACAGAAAACCACAATGAACTATCCCGAATTTTTTAATACGGGTGAGACTGTCGTATCGTGTGAACATGAAAAATGACACGTACTTACAGTAAAAGGCAAATGGGTTAGTTTAAATTGTTTTAGAAGTTAGAGTAGAGGCTGAACAGGTGCCTTATTTTTTCAAGATACAAGGTGAAAATAAATTGCTTCATTTTAAACAAATATCAAAAATAAAATAAATACCATATTTGCAAAAAAAGTGAAATCCTCAAAATTAATAACTAAAAAATGTTGCTTCGAAAATTTGGAACTTCTAACTTCCATGTTACTCACATGATATATAATTTTCATATTATATAAATGTTATCTTAATAACAACTGATGTTTATTCTTATTTGTCAATACATAACAATAGTATTTTACATGACAAATTTGAATAAATGAAATCTAATTTTATATAATATCGGTATGTAGTTCCAAATTATGTAAAACTATAAAAAATATTTCATTTGTTAATTATAAATTGCAAATAATTTTGTGTACATACTTATTGGCTGTATATGTATCTTATTGAAAGATCACCAGATGATGGGCTATGCGCGAAACATGTTGTGAATGACAATAAATAATCTACTGATAACATCTTTTGATTATTCAAGCAATCTCTAGCAATTTTAGAATCATTATTAAAAAATTGCACTGACGTGTTTTACGGCCGACTTTAGATTTGTAGTTTTATAAGTTTTTGCAAACATTTTGACCAAAATAATAATCTAAATAATAAAAAATTAATAAGAGTTTCTGAAACCCTTATCGGAAAAAAAATTAGGTATTGGCGGGTTCCGAACCACCGACCTTAAGCGCCATAGTCCAACGCCTAGCCCACTATGCTACGGCTATCAACCGAAATAAAAATTCGTGAATCTCATACTATTGATGGCTGTTGTTAACTGATGCTAATATGGCATTTGTAGACACTACATTATCATTTATCGTAAGAAGAACGATGTGTTTTTGTTAATTCTTCAGTGAGCCATTGCATTGAAATGACAACGTGTAAGTTACAATAAGAAAATCATCAAATACGCAACGCAAGATGGCTTATGCCAGAGAGAGTTCTGAGCAAGGAATGTCACGTGACATCTGCGAACGGCTGGTTTTCGTTAATTCAGTGGAGGGTGTCAAATCTCCGTTATTTTTGCAAGTATGTCTCAAACGACACGAGATATGAAAAAACATAAGAGAGTTATGATGTAGATTATTTTCTCTTCTACCAATTAGGTTATTCAATTTTCGTGTCAGATGAACGGTTCGCTTGCAATTACATTACAGACGGCTTTTTTTTTTTTTTTTTTTTTTTTTTTTTGTGGCGGGGGGAGGGTTTCACTACCGTATTTTTGTCCGAAAAAATTGAAAAAGGGAGGTTCTGGTCTCTGTCGGCCTACAATTATGTCTGCAAAATTTGGTGATGATCGGTTGAACGATTCGTCTTAAAAACAGGGAACACGTTACGGACAGACAGACGGACAGACACACAGACAGATATATATCCCAAAATCGCCGTTATTTTTACAAATATCTCTGAAACGATACGAGATATGAAACAAACATGACAGAGCAAAATTGTAGAGAATTGTCTCGTCGACAAATTCGGTTATTCAATTTTCGTGTCAGGTGAATGGTTAAGGCGTTATTGGCCCACTTTAGATTACGGTATTAATACTAAAAGTGGGCCTTTGCGATCGTCTTTTGACAGCTCTAAATTTAAATGAAAATAACGGCTTAAATATTCATCTGACACGAAAATTGAATAACCTAATTTGTAGAGGAGAAAATTCTCTACAACTTTGCTCTTATGTTGTTTTTTCTTTTTTTTTTTTTTTTTTTTTTTTTTTTTTTTTTTTTTTTTTTTTTTTTTCCATATCTCGATCGTTTGAGACATATTTGCAAAAATAAAGGAGATTTGACACCCTCCAACACCCGTTGTCATTTCAAAGCAATGGCGCACTGAATAATTAACAAAATCACATCGTTCTTTGTACGATAAATGCTAATCTAGTGTCTACAAATGCCATATTAGCATCAGTTAACAACGGCCATCAATAGTATGAGATTATAGGACTCATATTCTGATTGATAGCCGTAGCGTAGTGGGAAGGCGTTAGACTGAGGCCAAACGTCGGTGGTTCGGAAACCGTCACTTCCGATTTTTTTTTTTTTTTTTTAGCTGTCAAAAGACGATCGCAAAGGCCCACTTTTAGTGTTACTACCGTAACCTAAAGTGGGCCAATACTGCTACGAAATGCCGTCCAACACGCACTGCACAGTGGCTTGTCGCCACCTGCTGGCTAGCCCCTTTTAGCAAGTGTCTCCCGCCTGCCGCCTGTGCAGGGCAGAGGCCACAAATCCGCGCCCTTGCCGCGGCCGCCTTCCGTGACGACGGCCTCCCTCGTAAACGGCGTCCGCCCTCCGCCCCACCCCCGGGTCTCCTTGTGACGTCACGGCGGGTCACGTAGCGCCGGCCTTTACGACGGCCAGTCCGGTCCTTACGAGCGACCGGGCCGGGCCAGGCCGGACGTCGCGTTGCTGCCGGACGCAGCCGGCGAGTGGACGCCGCGCCTTGCCGTGTTTACGGCGCACCGCCGCCGGCTGCCCGCTCCCCTATTTGACGGCGGCCGCTGCTAGCGCAGCGTCGTAACCTGCCTGCCCCATACCACACCCCCCACCCCTAGCAATTAGTCCCGCGTACACTCACCAGATGTCACCCAGAATGCAAACGAGCTCTCTGCGCTATTCTGTTACGGGTTATTAACCCTTTCGTTCCCGCATTATATGAATTCAGCTTTGGAAAAATTAAAATTCAGTGGTTTTCTGTATTAATACCGTATACTAAACATCAAAACGTCCAGAATCACACACTAAAATAGTGAGTGAGGTAAATATAAGAAATGTTGGGGAAATGCCAGCCGACTATATTAAAACCCCATACTGCTTCAACAAGCCTTTCAATACAACAATTGGAAGAAGGGAGCAGTGGGAGAAAATAGTTCGACACCGTACGGGGGATATTGTCTGGTTCACTGACGGGTCGAAATAAGACCAAGGAGTTGGGGCCGGGGTATACGGGGTGCAGCCAAGACTGGAGGGCGTCATCTCTCTAGGGAAACTGGCCTCAGTATTCCAGGCCGAAATCACTGCCATCAGGGCGTGTGTGGAGGAGAATTTGCGTAGGTGCTACAAAGACCGTAGCATCTACATCTATTCAGACAACCAGGCAGCCCTGAGATTACTGGCCGCTCCTGCAACAAGGTCTAAAATTGTTGCAGAATGTCACAGGGTCCTGGTGGAGCTAGGGGAAAGCAATAGAGTAAACCTATTGTGGGTCCCTGGCCACTCGGGGATCAGTGGCAACGAACATGCCGACAGATTAGCCAGGATGGGGGCAGAGTCTCCATTTATTGGACCGGAACTTGTCCTGACAAACACCAAGGCAATGATCAAATTAGAGCTACGTAACTGGCTCAGAAGACAGCACGTAGAATATTGGACCAAAGTCCATCAAAAATAAACATGGCAAGATAATGATGCCAAAGCCATGTTTTAAAAGAAGCTCTGCAATCCTGGGCCTGAACAGGAGAGAGATTAGACTCATGGTTGGATTGCTGACAGGCCATGGGAATTTCAAAAAACACCTGCATACAATGGGAATAATAGAAAAGGACCCTAAATGTAGGATCTGTGATGACGGTGATGAAACTGCATCAGATCTAATCTTCGAATGCATTGCATTGGAGAGTAAAAGGCACAGAACATTTGGGACAACCAGACCCGAAGAAATTGTGTCTAATAAAGAACTGGTAAAGGGACTCCTTGCATTGTTCAAGGGCATTGGTTGGCTTTACTAGATATACAGGGAGCGATACCGCACAATAAACTTAGTTTCGGTGCGGGTAGTGGCGGGTTGGACCAAGACTGTTTTGGCTTCCCTGGAAAAATCAAATCAAACATCAAAACGTCTTTTAAAATTTTTGATCTAACTATTGTTTTTTATTTAAATTGGATTCCTTTATCTGGAGGGGTGTGCTCAACGGCCACAAAATCACTTTTATCAATAATGAAAGGAGCAGCATAGTCGTAAAATCTTTTCAGGCAAATCGATTTCGGTTTTCCAAGAAACCATCTTCTGTGCTGTCAGCAAGTTCAAAACACCATTGTACATTTCACAAAAATGCCGTTTTGAACTTGCTGACAGCACTGAAGATGGTTTCTTGGAAAACCGAAATCGATTTGCCTGAATAAAGCAAAAGATTTTACGGCTAATACTGCTCCTTTCATTATTATGTCATGTGTTTCATGCGCAACACAGACGTTTGTATCGAGGTATTGTATTACTTGGGACGTTAGTTTGTTGATAGGTAACACGATCAGATCAATAATGATAGCATAATCTTTGCCACAGCGCCAAAGACACGACAGTTCACTGCTGAAATAAAATAACATGAGCCACACTCACAGCCACGTACAGACTGGAACGTAATACAATCTCCAACTCGGATAAATTAATGCCTCAGAAGTGGCTACACGTCGTAACAAGCGCTAAAATGTTGTTTGTCAATAACGATGAGTCTTTAACGACTGATACACAAAATACGATGTAAATCATGGTGTCCGGGAAGAAGGGACGATTATTGAAATGCTATAGAAGAGTCGTCCCCAATATTTTTTGTACTGGGACCCCCAGTCTTTATGGAATAATTTTGAAAACAGGGTGTCCCAGCTATCTTGGTCACCCAAAATAACTCTGGATCAACAACAGCTGTTGTAAAACGACCGGTATCAATGTAAGGCTGGGGCTCATGAATGTACATATTTTCAAACATTCTAAAACAAAATCATATATGTTTTTTAACACAAATTTATGTTCTTTAAATGGACACCCTATATTATTTATTCAGCAATCTATAACATGGCAAATCACAAACAACGGCGTTGATTGCATCGCAATACGCCAACTTCCAAATACATGCCGAGATATTGCGAAACGAAGTTAACGCTTGGAATACGCGTCCTGAGACACGGGCGAGAACCCCTTGCTTCCGTTTTATGATCTTTGAAAATATGTACATTCATGAGCCCCAACCTTACATTGGTACCGGTGAAAGTCGTTTTACAATAGCTGTTGTTGTTCCAGAGATATTGTGGGTGAGCAATGCTCGTTGAGTTGGTGCTAGGCACGAAAAATAGACAATCACATTCACATAACTTAAATTTTCGGCCATGGCCTTCACGTTTTATATCTTTCCTTTTCTAATACGTTCGACAAACGTGGTACTAATATGTATATCTTAATGAATATATTGTAGTTTACATTATAGGTTTAATGATATTCGCCGCTTTTTACATTTATTTCATGATCATTAATATATCTTGAGAATTTACAGATTCTTGAAAGGTAAAATATAATAATTTTTGCTTCAATAGAATTTGTTTTAAAAAACATTCGTCGTTCTTAAGCGTGGATCTCTCGCGTTTAGGGGCTTTATTGTCGCTCAGACGTAAACGTTCACACCAGTGAGTGTCGCGACTGTACGCATATGTTGAACTGTGATCAGTATATAAATATGGAGGGAACACGTATTGTATTCATTACTATGAATCATGTTTTTTTAGAACACAGACACCAATAAAACCATTTTCAGAAAAGTTGAAATGTCATAGGGTTGTCGCGCGAGAGTAGCCGAGCGGTCTGGAGCGCATCGTTACGGATTGCGAGGCCTCCCGCGTCGGAGGTTTGAATCCTCCCTCGGGCATGGATGTGTGTATTGTCCTTAGGTTAGTTTAAATTAATTTAAGTAGTTTGTAAGACTAGATACTGATGACAACGTAGGTTGGTCCCATAGAATTACAAACATTTGAATCAAAGGGTTAATAGGTTTTAAAAATAGTAATTGGCTGCGTCCGTTACGATCAACGACTCCTCTGAATTATAATGCGCAGTTCCTATAGGCAACCATTCTTTCTTCCCTCGCTGCGGTACCGAGCGAGGTGGCGCAGTGGTAACGCACTGGACTCGTATTCGGAAGGATGGTGGTTCAAATCCACCTCCGGCCCTCCAGATTTAGGTTTTCCGTGATTTCCCTAAATCACTCCAGGCAAATGTCGGGATTGTTCCTTTGAAAGGGCACGGCCGATTTCGTTCCACATCCTTACTCAAACACTCCGAGCTTTAGCTCCGTCTCTAATGATCACGCTGTTGACGAGACGTTAAACTCCAAGCTTCCTTCCTTTTTCCAAGCCACGGTGCAGTGGCTGAGAGCTCTGTGGCGCCTTGCGGCGAAGCGCACGTTTGTCGACGTCGGAGGTTCGAGTCCTCCCTCGTACATGGGTGTGTGCGTTGTCCTTAGGTTAGTTGAAGTAGTTTGTAAGCCTAGGGACTGATAACCACATAAGTTAATCCCATAGATTTACAAGCATTTGAACGTTTTCTACCTCCTTAAGACTCGTACACGTGGATTCGTGATGTCCTTTCATTGTTCCACTTCCATGAGTGTCTCTGGTGTCTGCTTTAACTATTCCTACACCTACGTGACCGTGCAGTTGTTCCGATCCCCTTCATCAAGATAAAAGCCGTGTGTGATGCGACTGATAACTGACAAAATTTTATACATGCAACATAAAAGTGAACAATTTTAACGTTGCAGTATCGTTGCCATAAATCTTCTGTTCCGTAAAACTTTATGTAAGCCTTTGGAAAATTGCCTATTTCAGATGAGCGATAATATTTAGTCGGAACAAGTCCGCTATTGTAGAAAGAGAAAAATTAGTGCCTAACCTCCTGCTGTTGTTATGCATTGACCTCAGCTGTTAAATGTGATCAACAGAAATATATGGACAAATCGTTTAATTTTTTCAGTCCTAAATAGCTGCTAAGCAACTCTTCGACACTAATCCTTTACAAGCGCCTTAGCTATTCGTGATTTAATTACCAGAAACGTAAGTAATTATTTTTTTCTTCTTTGCAGAGTCCGCGTGGAATATTACGTCAACGAGAACACATTCAAGGAGCGCCTGCAACTGTACTTCATCAAGAATCAGCGGTCGAGTAAGTACCTATGATAATATTTATATCAGTGAAGACAATACAGTAGATCATTTACAATGATTGACCATTGTGCAAGCTGAGGGTGCTGATAACAACTCCGCAGAAAGTGGATAAAGAGGAGTGGCGATCGTGCTGATATATATATGTAGAGAAGTGAATCTATTGGAGAGTCCTTTTAATTATCATTGATGCGTTTTACGCTTTTGGATCATCTTCAAAATTTAATTTCGTTGCCGAACTTACTCTCAGATGAAGAGACTTGCACAAGACAGGGTAGCGTGGAGAGCTGCATCAGACCAGTCTGCAGACTGAAAACAACAACAACAGACTTTCACAACGTAATAATAGTTGATTCTCTTCACTGGTTTGCGGTTGGATATCATAGTTCTCCTGACATGATATTCCAGCGGCCAGGTGGACCACTGGAATATCATATCAGAAGAACGACGAAATTCGGCAACAAACCCGTGACCATCAATATTCATATTTTCTTAAACTAAGAAATACGCAGTTTATAAAAATTTGATGATAAGTCAAAAGTATGAAAGCATCATTGATGATTGAAGAAACTTGGAACAGAAACTGTCTCTTCATTCCTAGAATCTTTTGCTGCACGAAGCCATGATTGAGTGGAAACACGTGTACCTGAATTGAGGTGTACAAAGGCAATTAAATATTTTCAATTAAACTGATGAAAGAAACCAAATAGTAACGAATGACATTTTCAAATGAACGATATACTCAGACAGCTATTATTACATATTAGTAGGCGACAGAGTATGATGCAGTCATTAAAGTCATTAATATTATACAGAAGGTAAACATGTTTTGAAAATTTCAAAATTAAATGTATATAGGACTGGACAACTAGTGGTTCGTAATCTTCTTACTGACATCGTGGTACATTTGAACAATGGATTCACAACAGCTAACGTATTGAAAAACATCTGAGACAAATGCTTCCTTAAACAAATGTTGGAATACATACAGTTGGTAAAATAGGTATTTATCTTCAGATAAAAATGTCCGGTGAAGACTGAAAACATTATTTTAGATCTATACTTGAAGAAAGTGCGACAAAAAAATCCTTGTCCAATCAGAGTTTTTTCTCCGACGAGGGGTAATAGTGTGCCGGCCGCGGTGGCCGAGGTGACTGAGGCGCTCCAGTCACGGTCAGCACGGCCACTACGGTCGGGGGTTCGAATCCCCCCTCGGGCATGGATATTTGTGGCGTCCTAGTTCGTAAGTAGTTCATAAGTAGTTTGTAAGTTTAGGGACTGATAACCCCGTAGTTAAGTCCCATAAGCTTTACAAACATTTTGAACATTTAGTTACAGTGTGCTTTATACAAGCAACCTGAATAGAGGTTCAGTGTTGAGTTTCCCGCAAAGCAATTAAGACGGAAAAAAGTTTCAAATGTTTGTATAGCTTATGGGACTTAACTACGGGGTCATCAGTCCCTAAACTTACAAACTACTTACGATCTAACTAACACTAAGGACGGCACAAATATCCATGCCCGAGGGGGGATTCGAACCCCTGACCGTAGTGGCCGTGCAGACCGTGACTGGAGCGCCTCAGTCCCCTCGGCCACCGCGGCCGGCCAATTAAGACGGAGTGTTAGGCCATGAAGAGTAGCATAATGTATATCTGCTATTTTCTTTAATCTCTGAGCATTCTGAGCCTCTGTTTCAAACAGCGACGTGGTGCTCGTGTTAGACAAGGATCGGCTAAGCACAAATAATTCGAACATTTAGGAATGACTGCTGCTACATTATAGGAAACCAGCTTGCAGGATAAACTCTTCTGACCTCTGATGATGGAGGAACTGAAGTACCAGGAAAGAGTGCGAAGATTAAAGCACCTCGAGTTCACGTGCACTGAAGATAGCATCTCCTGTTAATCCAGTATTATAATCGCGCCATAAACAATATTAAAGCCACAGTGCACCAATTACAGCGAGGCATGGAAAAGGCGTCTCTCATTAGCACGTTTCATAATGTCCGGACTGCTAAATGGATATTAAACTTCAAAGGCCCGCTCTAATTACCAGCAAGCGTGGCATCGGACCCTGGGGTGTGGCTCGTGCTTTGTTCTTTTCACGTCAAGCTAATCGGTAAATCAATGCGACCTATAAATGCTATACACGCACACCTGTTTTATTATTCGTTGCATTCATAAAAAACAGAAAGTAGCTTTCTCTGGCATTAATATATTTCTTCACACTCTACTTTACTTTTGCTTACATTTTCGACATGTTTAAGTGCCGATGACACAGTCTTCTGGATTTAGAATAGGAACACTGTAAATAACAAATATGGAATGTCTGAGATGAAATCATTACAACCATGACAGGTGTATTGTGTCTGCAGTAGAGACTCAAATCTGCCCCGGTCAAGCACAAATTTCCAACTTCATCACTGACTTTATTTCAGTGCTCTCAAATTGTCGAGATGTTTTCAAATTTCGAATTCAAAAATAATTTACGGCCGTTTATGTCTGTTCCTTCGGATATGTCCTAAAGATTAGACACTGTATCAATAATTACATTCTCAGTCAAGGTACATCTTATTTCGCCTACCACAAATTTGTCGATACGTTTCTGGCGAGATATGATAAGCTCACGTCCCATCTAAATTATAAATTAATTATAAATTATAACTGTGTTATTTATAAAACAGCTCAAAATTGACTGAGAAATTTACGAACCTATGGAACAAAATGATGATCACGCCGACAATGGTGAAAGTGTTATTATGAAGAAGTAATTAATACAAATTTTAGAAATCTATAAATGTTTCGATAATAGCATAGGCGTAAAAGTTCATCAGGTTTAACAAGCTGAAGGCTTCAATGCTCTAGCCTGTGTATCTTGCAATTTGTCTGAACCATTATTTCCAAGTTTTAAGTGCGTACCGTATGATAGAAATCTATCTATACATATTATAAAACAGAGTCCTCCCGCCACGTGTCCTCGATCAACTCAGAAATTAATGAACGGTTTTCTTTAATGGATCAATCTAATAAATTAGGAAAGTTTGTGTGTGTAATTCATTAAATTGCATGGCCAAATCGTGCCTATGCGTACGCTATGCTTCCAGGAAGTTGAATGCCATGTGTTACGATAATACAGAAAAGCAGTGTAATCATAAATTACACATTAAACCACGTGATATTGACATTATAATAGTATTATCATCGATATTGTTGAAAGTTCTCTTTCTGGCTGCTGTCCGTAACGTTTTGTAAATATCGTGGAATACTAAAGATAATTGGGTTTGCTTTGGACAAAGGACACCTCTCATCATTTGCGTTGTACATATATTTATAAATGGTTTGCAGTCGCAAATCATTTTTTTCTCTTTCATATTTGTTACCCATCTCCTTGTTAGCTTCTTATCTGTCAAAGGAAACCTGTAAATTGCAATGCTAACTGCTTTCCTGCACTTCTTTGAGGAGTAATTTAAACGACAAACGGCCCTAGACTCATTAAGAGACCTTATCACAATTGATTAGTAATAAGTAATATTTATTGTTTTGTCAGTTCGACTAGTCTAATTGAAAGTTGAAGACATTTAATCGTATTTAATTTATATTTTGGTAAACGAATGCACAGAAAAATAAAAATGTTTCAGCGAATAAAACACGACAAATCATAGACTGATTACTCTCTCTGAAATGACCATTGTTAAAAATGGGGACTGAGTTTTCGTTGGTTACCGCAATGAGAGATGTAGCTTGTGTTATTAGCCACTCTATAGAACTCAAATTCGTTGTACTAGGAGAGAGTGGTCATAAGAGTCCGCTAAATCTCTATAGTTATAAGACTTATTTGTTGTCTGTCTGTCCTCTTATAACTCAAGATCCAGACAACGAAATTTGGTACACATACACAAAATTACATGGGGAAAGTTCTTAAAAAGGTTTCGTTTCATTTTTTGGTAAATAAACAGGGAAATTTGAGAAAAAGTGAAAGTGACTTTTCAATGTGTCCATGTAAATCAATAACTTCGCACTGATCTTAATGAAATTTTGCACAATTGACCATCATAACAAGAAGGGCACTGTCTACATGAAATTTCGTTCAGTGCATGGTGGGCGGTACTTATGGATTTCACCAAAATACACAGTTTTGCTCCGATTTGATGAAATTTTGTACACTTGACCTTGAAAACAAGATGAAGGTTACTGTCTACATAAAATTTCGTTCGGTGCATGGGGGAGAGTACTTTACTTACAGATTTCGATTGTAATCTATACATATAACAAGATTTGTTGTAAAACCTTAGTTTAAACCAGGGCAGAGCCGGGTATTTGCAGCTAGTACAGTAGTAAACACCCTCAGCCGCGCAGGAATGACCGCACGATCTGAGGCGTCATGTCATGGATTGCGCGGCCGGTCCCGTCAGAAGTTCGAGTTCTCCCAGAGGCATGAATGTGTGTATTGTTCTTAGCATAGGTTACTTTAAGTAGTTTGGTCCCTTCGGTTTACAGTCCTTCGAACACTGGAAATACCCTTAGGAAAAGCTATATATTCTGTGACTTAAAAAATTTACCGTCAATGTGAAAATGCGTTTATAGTTACATAATACGATGCATGCACCGTTTTGTCATTCAGACCTAAAAGCGATCAGCACATGACTACTTACAATATTTATTGATTTACTAGCTGTAAACCCGGCGTTGTCCGGGTGTTTATTTATTCTACACTCTCGTAGTCCACCTCCCCTTCCCTCCTCTCTCTGCATCCCCCTCTTTCTCTCCCATCTCTCTGTTCGTTTCCACCTTTCCCTCTCTCGGCAAAGTTTTCTACAAGGTACCCTCTGTCATGTGCCATACAAAGATTTATGTACCCAGTGATCTTCCTCTTGGTTAGGACATAAGTGCAAAAATTCATAAATATTGGAGAAAAACACTGCATTTTGAAAAATTCCGTAAGTTAAATACCCTCCACCACGCACCGAACGAAATTTTATACAGACAGTGACATTCCTCTTAGTTTTAAGGTAAAGTGTGCAAAATTGCATCAATATCGGAACAAAACTACAGATTTCTATGCAATAGAAACGTAGGGTCACATTGAAAAACGCACTTTGTTGTTCTCAAATATTCCAGTTTTATTTCTTACAACCCTTGTTCTGTGAGCAACGAAAACAACAAAATAAGGAACTGTGAGATCGGTCGAGCCGTTCTCAATTTATGGCGCGACCGAGGTATTTAGAGATCCATTTTTATGTTGCAAAGTACCCTCCCCCATGCACTGTATGAAACTTAAGGTAGACGGTGACGTTCCTCTTGTTTCGAAGGTCGAGCGTGCGAAATCGGAATGAAACTGTAGATTTCGTGAGTCTGTAGGAGAAGTATGCTCCGCCATGCACCTATCACAAAATACTTTCGTAGCTGATGTTTTCTACCTATAAACTACATTCCTGCCAAATTTCAGCTTCATAGGTAAAGTAGTTTTCGAGATTTCGTGTTTAGTGAGTGGATGCAAGAGATTGCAGACAAAAATAAATAGTAATATGCATATTAGTAATGCTAAGTTTTTGTTGTTGTTGTTTTGTTAAAAAGTTCATGCCTGATGTTACAGTTTTACGGCGTTTACAGCGAAACTGTTGTGAGCGGTAGACTTCTTTTCGTTTCATCATTTTGTGGTGGGGGGGTCAGTTCAAAACGCTTCATAAACGTCCGAAATTACATGCAAACTTTGTTGCAAGTCCGTAACTACTCGCATTTTCTAATAATTGGCGCATAAATCTGCGTGTTCTCACGAGGTGCCCTCTCATTATTTATGACATCATATTCTCTGAGCTATATGTCGTGCTCTTCTGTTTTTGGTCAGGAACCTTCGTGGGCGTACGGTGAACATTTCACAAAAGTTTCATTACAATCATGAATGGTTTATGAACACATAGAAGACATACAGATAAACATTCGTTTTTCATATATAGATTTATAGTAATCACGTTCTGCAGACTGCATTTAGCAGTATGTTTCCATGACCATGAGATAAGTTAGTACATAAGATTGCAACAAAGGAGTTGTAATTTGCAATCCACTTGCAAACGACTAGCATAAGCACAGGTAAAAAGAACCAACAACGTAACATGGAAATTAGGTTAACATTTAAATTTTCCAGGAATTCCTCCCTCGGCAGAATAGTGTGATGCCCAATGGAGGACTAGAACCTCCGGCGGAGCAACCTCGCAGTTCCTGAAGTGACGCTAGAACAGCTCGGCCATTTATTACACCTGAATATTACACCTTTCTGCACAAGGAGGTGTGATCCAAATGCAGATTCCATTCCTGTCAAGTATTAACTGTATTTAAACTGCTGATCCCTGGAAATAACCAAATATTATTAACAACAAACGACATTACAGAAAAGTGCTGGCCGCGGTGGCCGAGGGGACTGAGGCGCTCCAGTCACGGTCTGCACGACCACTACGGTCGGGGGTTCGTATCCCCCTTCGGGCATGGCTATTGGTGCCGTTCTTAGTCTTAGCTAGTTCATAAGTAGTTTGTAATCTTAGGGACTGATGACCCCGTAGTTAAGTCCCATAAGTTCTACAAACATTTGAACATTTGATTTGAGAAAAGTGTACTGAGAGGACAGTCAGAATTTCCAGGTTACTTGAACAGGGGTCGACTAAAGGTACGCGTGCTTACCCAACATATTGCTCGACCTGCACTTTTCTCCGTAAAAAAACCCTTTTTGAGTCCCAAAAACTAACACCATACGACTTAACCGAACGAAAATAAGCAAAGTGGACTGTTTTTCGTGCTGTACTATCACTTATTTCAGAAAGTGTTCAAATGGTAGATAACGCAGTATTTAGTTTCTAAACAAAATCCTGATCCACGACGGCTTACTATCTATCTGAACGCATAGAAATTTGAACTGTCCAGTCTCACTTATAATGTGGCCATTCTGTGTAATCAAAATGTCAGTTTTTATTGAATTCACTGTTAGAAAGTGAAAAAACTGAGTCTTACTCTGATTGAGCATCAATTCATTTTCTACAAACAATGAAATACATCAGTTTTTAATCTCTCGGAGATATTTCCTCAATCCATATACAAAGTGTCATACAGACTCAGAATCGCAACGGAAGAGTAAAAAGAAACCGGTACTCCATTAATCTGGTACTCTGTTACTCGTCCTGACCACAATCAACATTAAAATCATTTTAAATACGCCAAGTTACCTTTTAATATTGCTTACATGCTGCAGACAACAGGCTGCTACAACACTAGATACTTCGACAGAACTATTACCTGACTGCAGGAGGGAGGCGATCTAAATCAGTTAGACAATAACTCCCAAACAGTTATGTAGCGAAGAGCGCCTTTCAGAGAGTCTTTTATTTTCTTACTACAGGTTTTGATTAAATAAGTCATCATCTACAGATCAGCGTTGTCTATTAATATTCGTCATTTGCTTGTACATAGTTAGTGGTAGACTGCCAGACTACGAATCCAAAGGTCGCTAGTTCGATCTCCGCCAGGTCCTGGGATTTTTATCTGTCTTTTTCCACTTCTTTCAACTCTGGCAGTACTGCTCATGTTAAAAATACCGAGTAGCACCATGGTTCGGAACCCACGTTAAACTGTAACTGGCTGGGTAAGACAGTTCGAAGGTTGGAGGAAGGCAACGGCATACCACCTCCAAACAGGACCATGCCTAGTAAAGCACAGTGGTGTTCAAACCAATCTTCGTATTGTTGACTGCTTTAACTTTGTTACCTTTTTAGTTGAAGTAACGTTAAAATTTTCATGTTCAAAACAGTACACGAAGCCAGAAAAGTGAATTTAAAAATGTATTATTTCCATTTTACCTACGGCCGGTGCTTTAAAATGTATTTTGCGTAGTTTGGGAGATTTTATCTACTTCGACAGAAAAAAGTTGCTGTACATACTGTGCTAGCCGCGAGACTCCAGGGCGGGGTGCTAGCGTCCTCTTAATTTGGAATATCGGGTAGGACGTAGTACATTCCCGACAGCATTGATAATACTTGAATTACATATGTGAGCATCGAAAAAGGATATTCGACAGTAGTATCGTCGCTACTCCGTTTTTACCTCTTTAAGAGAATACCTTCTAAAAAATGAGTTCTGCTATATCTGCCGGTAACTTTCGTTGGTTACAGTGCAACCAGTATAGCCTGAGCAGCGCATTTGTGGAGGGAGCGGTTTTAAATATGGAGCGCAGCCCTCCGTCTTCATTAGGTCCAGAACTGTGCGGCCCCATCAAAATTTAAAACGCCCACCTGGCTGACATTTATCCAGGCAACGTCAGTGCAGTGCTGCACGTGTGCCGTTGCAGCTGCAGTGTGTTAACACGTGTTGCGTGCAGTGGCGATCCTCACATACGAAATGCAGTCGATTTGGCTAGCCAGTGGACACCCGAACAATTCAGTGCCCTCAAGGTATAAAGCACTACAATTGGCACACAGTTCACACTTATTTTCTAGACATCATTATTGAAATTACTCTTCTTTTGTAAGAATACTGTAAAAAATGTTGAAAAAAAGTATATTTTGAAAGTGGCCAAGTGTATAAGGATATATTTTAACATATTGCCTTGTATTTTATATTGTTTATTTAGTTTGCCAGCTATCTCAGTAAATGGATGAAACATAATCCTTCTCAGGGACCTGATTATCCATGTTAAATTTTAGTTGAAGATCTTCAACAGGTGCGAGTATTCTTACAAAGTAGTCCCACATAAAATGCCATAAAAATAATATTCAATTGCAAATGAAGTCATTGTGGAACCTATCCTTTATATTAAAATTCTGAATATTATTGTCAGTTACGTATATCATCGACACTTTAATTGAATGTGCAACTTGAAGTAAAATCGCAAAGTCTGAATTCAGTAAAGCTAAATGAAAACGGTCTTTTAACTTTTTAAGATATGGCTATCAGGAAATTATTTAATGAAATATTATTCACTTCTCACTCAGAATAATAACAACAGTAACTCTCAATACATATGCACTTCGTAATTTAAGGATCTTTGTAAGATACCACGTTTTACCATACATTACCACAGAAGTTGGCGTAATTTTTATATAAGTCTAGTTTGGTTTTGCAGAGCTGAAATAGAAAACTATTATGTTTTTTATTAAACCTTATTTTTCACCCGTCCTTGCTTTATCAGTTAGGAATTCTATATTTGCCACGTAATGATCAGGATATTTCTAACTAATTAAAATTCGTACACTTATTTCATTTAATACATATATTTTAAGACTTTAAAAATGTTCAAACACATTTACAGACCACATTACAAAGTTTCCTTCATTTTCATCAAAAACAATCTCGTCACGATTATGAATCGACCAGCGCAGATAAGAGACAAGACACAAACAGATACAACAAGACACAACAAGCTACAGCAAGATTACTTTTTAACATTACATACATTTATATATTTTAATTGTACAAAGATAATAACACACATTAAAATAATTATTCTTTGTTACGAGTGTATACACAGATACCTTTTATTACATGCTGCGTCTATATTAGTGGTAGCACTAAACTATTCAGTCGTCGATTTCGGTAAAAATTGGAAGGACATTACACCGTGTACAGTGTGTACACTGTTTACACTGTGTGTGAAAATGTCCGACAGATAGCGCTTCATCTGATCAGTAAAGCAAAAATTAGCATAACAAATTGAGACAAAGCAAAGATGACGTTCTTTACAGGAAATACTCAATAGGCTCACCATCATTCCTCAACAATCGCTGTAGTCGAGGAAAAATGTTGTGAACAACACTCTAAAGCATGTCCGGAGTTATGGTGAGCCACTGGCGTCGGATGTTGTCTTTCAGCAACTCTAGAGATGTCGGTCGATCACGATACACTTGTGACTTCAGGTAACCCCAAAGCCAATAATCGCACGGACTGAGGTCTGGGGACCGGGGAGGCCAAGAATGACGAAACTGGCGGCTGAGCACACAATCATCACCAATCGACGCGAGCAAGATATCTTTCACGCGTCTAGCAATATGGGGTGGAGCGCCATTCTGCATGAAGATCTACGTTCCAGCAGGTGTTTATCAGTCAGGCTGGGGATGATGCGACTCTGTAACATATCGACGTATATATCACCCGACACGGTAGCAGTTAAAAAACCAGAATCACGCAGTTCCTCGAAGGAAAAAGGCCCGATAACGGTAGATGTTCGGTTCTAATAAAACCCCATGTCATTCCAAGCATGTGTGTCAATTTTTACCTCTCTGTCAACATTATTAAGTTTTCAAATTTATGCTGACTTTCTGATCACCCAGTACTTCTTTCTATATTCAAATAACTTTTCCGTAGATTTGTCAGCAGGCAAAGTTCCAAAAAATAGGTCTATTATTCATTGACAACTAGTTTTGGGCTGGCCTGAGCCCATTTTCAAGTCATCCTAGGCGACAGCGATGTCAAATATTATAAAGTTAATTGCTTTTTACATACTATTACACAATCTGACGAAAGTATTATAAACGTATTCTCAGAAGTTCTTTTGTCACCTTTTAACATTCAGTCATCCCACACCAAAAATTGCCTCCCTTAAAAGCCTGACCACCTGTCGATGACTTGTTTATATTTACCCATGTTCCCTTGTCCTTTATTTTCAAAGTCTCGCAATGTCCATCAGAGACATGGACCTTGTCAGAAAACTGATTTCCCATGCATATCCCCACACACACTCTCAATCCTCCATCTCCTTCCATCAACCAGCCACAATGGACTGTCCTCCTTGTTACCTAGACTGGAACAACTGAACCCCACGCAACCTATAAAACAACTTGGTTCATCTCTGTGCCACTCCCAATACAATCCTCTGCCACAGGCATCATAGTTCTGTGGCAGACCCCAAAGCAAGATGTGTGCAAACCAGCCACCAAGCGCATCTAGTCCTGTCACAAGCTTGTCCTACTGACTCCAGGCCATATTCTTCGTTTAACTTAGCTCTCATTCGCACAGATTTTTGCATTGGTATGACTGCCATCTGACTATCCATCACAATGAATGGTTGCCGCTAAATTACGACTAGAACCCAGGTTCACTATCCAGTGGTTCGACATGCAGTTCGATTTCAATGGCTGAAACTGTATCAGCTGTTTCCCCTCTGCCAGATTTTCTGTTGTTGTTGTTGGTTTTAAGGGGACTAAACAGCTAGGTCATCAGTCCCCAGATTTTCTGAACTAGCCTCCTTACAACACCTACAAAGGTCTCGTAACCATTCCGTCTTCAACGTACCCTACAATCCATTCACCTATAACTCAAAATTACAGCCTCCCCCCTCCACCTCTCCATCCTACATTCCAGTTTATGTTCAAATGTTTGTAATCCTATGGAACCAAACTACGTTGGTCATCAGTCCCTGGTCTTACAAACTACTTAAACTAATCTAGGGGAAACACACAGACATCCATGACCGAGGGAGGATTCGAACCTCCGACGTGAGAAGCCGCACGATCCGTAACGTGGTGCTCCAGACCGCTCGGCTACTCCCGCGCGACTCCAGTTTATGAATCTATCCTAATTGCTACTTTTTCCTGCTTCTCCACTTCCCATTCTC
This sequence comes from Locusta migratoria, assembly GCA_026315105.1. Classification (NCBI taxonomy): domain Eukaryota; kingdom Metazoa; phylum Arthropoda; class Insecta; order Orthoptera; family Acrididae; genus Locusta; species Locusta migratoria. The sequence goes on along the minus strand of CM048744.1, from coordinate 213,556,561 downwards.
CCCTTTACTACATTCCAAAGCTGCATGGCTCATTTTGACCTGTATTCTGCAACAGGCAGTGCGAATACTTCTATCCCCACTCTTGCCCTGCATCCTTTCCTTGGCCTTCCCCATTCCCATCCCATCCCCATTCACTGCTAAAATAATTACACATATTAAAACGAACCCTCATACGGTTAAAATACACGAATATATAATATTATAACTTGTTATTTCATATTTTGTCTAACTGCAAGTTGCACTTTCTGTTTAACCTCCATGTTTTAAAAAAATGACCACATATTAGATTACATACAACCAGAAGTTGATGACATAGCCCATCGAAACCGGTCGTCAATAAAGTAGTTAATCATACTGCGATTTGCCGTTTTTCCTTTTGAAGATAAAATAAACAAAGATGTTAAAAAGATGGAGTCCAATTTCTGCTACAGCTGATTATTAGACTCATTCGGAATTTTACGAAGAGCAATTAAACGGAGTGGACAATGTCTTGAAAGGAAGGTATATGATGATCATTAACAACAGTAAAACGAGGGCAATAGAATACAGTGTCATAAAATCAGGCGTTGCCGAAGGAAATTGATTAGGTAATGAGACAATGAAAGAAGTAGATGAGTTTTGTTATTTGGGTAGCAAGATAACTTCTGATGGCCGAAGTAAAGAAGAAAAGCGTTTCTCAAGAAGAAAAATTTGTTGACATCTAATAGTAGTTGAAATGTTAGGAAGTTCTTTCTGAAAGCATTTGTATGGAGTGTAGCATTGTATGGGAGTGAAATGTGGACGATAAGGACTTCAGACAAAAAGAAGCTTTATAAATGTGGTCTTACAGACGAATTATGAGGATTCGAAGGGTAAATCACGTAAATAATGAGGTGCTTAACTGAATCGGGGAGAAAAGGGGATTCTGGCATATCCTAACTATGAGAAGGGATAGATTGGTGGGACACATTCTGAGACATCAAGGATTTGTCAACTCAGCTTTAGAAGGAAGTGTGTGGGATAAAAATCGTAGCGGGAGACCGAGGTATGAATACAGTAAGCAGATTCAAAAGGATGTAGGTTGCCGTACGTATTCTCAGATGAAGAGGCTTACACAGGACGGGGTAGCGTGGAGAGCTGCATCAAACCAGTCCGCGGACTGAAGATCACAACAGCACGTTCTCAGTATACTCCTGAAAAAAAAAATAGAAAATCTCCAAAGACTAGAGAAAAGAAGTTCAAATTCACAGGACATGTACATTAATACCGGGTGATCAAAATATTAATGTAAATACGAAAAAAAAATTGACACACGCGCTTGTAATGATATGCGGTTTTATTAGAACCAAAAAAAATTAACAATAAACTTTTGCTAGACGCGTGGAAGAGCTCTTGCGCGTTCGTTTGGTGATGATCGTGTGCCACTTTCGTCATGCTTGGCCTCAGAGGTCCCCAGACCTCAGTCCGTGCCATTATTGGCTTTGTGGTTACCTGAAGTCGCAAGTGTATGGTGATCGACCAACATCTCTAGGGATGCCGAAAGACAACATCCGAAACCAATGCCTCACCATAACTCCGGACATGCTTTACATTGCTGTTCACAACATTCACAACATTCCTCGACCACAGCTACTGTTGAGGAATGATGGTGAACATATTGAGCATTTCCTGTAAAGAACATCATCTTTGCTTTGTCAAAATTTGTTATGCTAATGATTGCATTTTTGATCAGATGAAACGCCATCTGTCGGACATTTTTTGAACTTTTGTTGTTTTGGCGTCGGATGTTGTCTTTCAGCATCCCTAGAGATGTCGGTCAATCACGATACACTTGCGACTTCAGGTAACCCCAAAGCCAATAATCGCACGGACCGAGGTCTGTGGACCTGGGAGGCTAAGGATGACGAAAGTGGCGGCTGAACACGCGATCATCACCAAACGACGCGCACAAGACATCTTTCACGCTTCTAGCAATACTTTTTTTCTAATAAAACCCCATGTCATTCCAAGCATGTGTGGCAATTTTTACCTCTCTATCTACATTATTCCGCGATTTATTAAGTTTTCAAATTTATACCGACTTTTTGATCACCCGGAATATATAAATCATGTGTAGAATAGCATATGAACCATGTCGGCTCGCGGGTTCTAGCCCAACATCACCTACCGGTAAAGTGCACCTCAGGCTCTCGCCAATATAAACCGGATGTAGTGCATCCCTAGACGTGCACAATGCCTCGCAGATATATTCGCGAACAGTACGGTCAGATCAGTGAAACTGAAATCTGCATGAGAGAACATGATGCTGCAGTTCGACAAGAACGAATAATAAGTTTCATCTGGTCCGTGTAGCTCTAAAATCAGAAGCTCATTCACCTTTATTCCTTTGACTACATGCGGCCGAAACTTTTTATAGAGCCATACTCAGTGTTAGGCACCGCAGGGCCATAAATGAAAAGCGCCGGTATTTTTGCTGGCCAGACCCCTACCTTCGTCCATTGCCTGCGCTCACTGGCAGCCCTGGAGACTGACCGGCTCTCTGATTGGACAAAGCTGGCGCCACACACTCGCCGGATTAACTGGCGCGCCGCACTCCCCGGCTGCGCTTTCATTTAACGCCGCCATTACGGACAGTATCCGGATTTTTACGCGCTGGGACGACGCCAGAGGCACGCACACAGCGCCCTCCCGGCGGTGCAGTGGGCCAGTTAACACGCGCAGAACTACGCGGCCGGCTACTCTCCCTCGTGCCTGCTCATTCCCGCGCCGCTATTTTACCCAGTTTAGTCGAGGACTTCGTAAAGGGAGGCCAGCGACAACCTATAACGACGTCACAGCCTGAATGGTACGCAGAGGCATAAGCGTTCCGGGGCTAGCAGCTCGTTGTGTGATTTGTAATATGTAACTGTGGCACAGACGTCTAAACTGTCATAAATTGTACATTCCACGCAGATTTCACAACTGGTATATACCTGAGCCGCTGAAATATATAGAAAATCTCCAATGACTAGAGAAAAGAAGTTCAAATTCACAGGACATGTACATTAATACCGGGTGATCAAAAAATTAATATAAATACTAAAACTTAATAAATCAGGGAATAATGTAGATAGAGAGGTAAAAATTGACAAGCTTGTAATGACATGCGGTTCTATTAGAACCAAAAAAAAAATTAAAAATAAACTTTTGCTAGACGCGTGAAAGAACGCTTGCGCGCGTTGTTTGGTGATGATCGTGTGCTCAGCCGCCACTTTAGTCATGCTTAGCCTCTCAGGTCCCCAAACCTCAGTCTGTGCGATTATTGGCTTTGGGGTTACCTGAAGTTGCAAGTGTATTGTGATCGACCGACACCTCTAGGGATGCTGAAAGACAAAATCCGACGCCAATGCCTCAACATAACTTTGGACATGCTTTACAGTGCTGTTCACAACATTATTCCTCGACCACAGCTATTGTTAAGGAATGATGGTGAACGTATTGAGCATTTCCTGTAAATAACATCCTCTTTGCTTTGTCTTAATTTGTTACGTTAATTATTACTTTTCTGATCAGATGAAGCGTCATCTGCCGGACATTTTCCCCCTAATAAAACCGCATGTCATTGCAAGCATGTGTGTCAATTTTTACCTCTCTATCTAGATTAGTCCGTGATTTATTAAGTTTTCAAATTAATACTGACTTTTTGATCACCCGGTGTATCTAAATCTTCTGCAGAATAGCATATGAACCATGTTTCATGGGTTATAGCCCAACATCGACATCGAGGCGCAACCCCATCTACCGGTAAAGTGCACCTCAGGCTCTTGCCGCCATAAACCGGAGGTACTGCATGCCTAGACGTGCAGTATGCCTCGCGGACATATGCGCGAACTGTACGGCCAGATCAGTGAAACTGAAAACTGCATGAGGGAATGTGATACTGAAGTTCGACAAGAACGAATAATAACATTCATGTGGCTCCATGTCGCTCCAAAATCAGGAGCTCGTTCACCTTTATTCCTTTCGCTACATGCGGCCAAAACTTTTTATAGGTCTCCACCCAGTGTTAGGCACCACAGGTCCATAAATGAAAAGCGCGCTAGTATTTTTGGTCGCCAGACCCCCCCCCAAACCCCTTATATCCATTGCCTGTGCTAACTGGCAGCCCTGGCGACTGCCCGGCTCTATGTTTGGACAAAGCTGGCGCCACACACTCGCCGGATTAACTGGCCGGCCGCACTCCCCGGCTGGGCTTTCATTTAACGCCGCCATTACGGACAGTATCCGGAGTTTTACGCGCGGCCCGAGGCTGGGACGACGCCAGAGGCACGCACACAGCGCCCTCCCAGCGGTGCAGTCGGCCAGTTAACACGCGCAGAACTACGCGGCCGGCTACTCTCCCTCGTGCTTGCTCATTCCCGCGCCGCTATTTTACCCAGTTTAGTCGAGGACTTCGTAAAGGGAGGCCAGCGACAACCTATAACGACGTCACAGCCTGAATGGTACGCAGCGGCACAAGCGTTCCGGGGCTAGGAGCTCGTTGTGTGATTTGTAATATGTAACTGTGGCGCAGACGTCTAAACTGTCATAAATTGTACATTCCACGCAGATTTCACAACAGGTATATACCTGAGCCGCTGAACTATATAGAAAATCTCCAATGACTAGAGAAAAGAAGTTCAAATTCACAGGACATGTACATTAATAACGGGTGATCAAAAAATTAATATAAATACGAAAACTTAATAAATTAGGGAATAATGTAGATAGAGAGGTAAAAATTGACAAGCTTGTAATGACATGCGGTTCTATTAGAACCAAAAAAAAAATTAAAAGTAAACTTTTGCTAGATGTGTGAAAGAACGCTTGTGCGCGTCGTTTGGTGATGATCGTGTGCTCAGCCACCTCTTTCGACATGCTTGGCCTCACAGGTCTCCAGACCTCAGTCCGAGCCATTATTGGCCTTTGGGGTTACCTGAAGTCACAAGTGTATGGTGATCGACCAACATCTCTAGGGATGCTGAAAGACAAAATCCGACTCCAATGCCTCACCATAACTCCTGACATGCTTTACAGTGCTGTTCACAACATTATTCCTCGACTACAGCTATTGTTGAGGAATGATAGTGAACACATTGAGTATTTCCTGTAAAGAACATCATCTTTGCTTTGTCTTAATCAAACGACGCGCACAAGAGATTATTCACGCTTCTAGCAATACTTTTTTCTCTTTTGTTCTAATAAAACCCCATGTTATTCCAAGCATGTGCGTCAATTTTTACCTCTGTATCTACATTATTCTGCGATTTATTAAGTTTTCAAATTTATACCAACTTTTTGATCACCCAGTATATTTAAATCTTCTGTAGAAATTATTAGCATATGAACATGTCGTCTCGCGGGTTCAAGCCCAACATTCGATACCGAGGCGCAACGCCACCTACCGGTAAAGTGCACCTCAGGTTCGGAGGTACTGCATCCCTATAAGTGCACTATGCCTCGCAGACATATATGCGAACGGTACGGTCAGATCAGTGAAATTGAAAACTGCATGAGAGAACGCGATGCTGGAGTTGGACAAGAACGAATAATAAGTTTCATCTTGTCCGTGTAGCTCTAAAATCAGGAGCTCATTCACCTTTATGTCCTTTCGCTACATTCAGCCAAAACTTTTTATAGGCCTCCACCCAGTGTTAGGCACCACAGGACCATAAATGAAAAGCGCCGGTATTTTTGCTGGCCAGACCCCTCCCCCTACCTTCGTCCATTGCCTGCGGTCACTGGCAGCCCTGGCGACTGGCCGGCTCTCTGATTGGACAAAGCTGGCGCCACAGACTCGCCGGATTAACTGGCGCGCCGCACTCCCCCGGCTGCGCTTTCATTTAACGCCGCCATTACGAACAGTATCCGGATTTTTACGCGCTGGGACGACGCCAGAGGCACGCGAACAGCGCCCTCCCGGCGGTGCAGTCGGCCAGTTAACACGCGCAGAACTACGCGGCCGGCTACTCTCCCTCGTGCCTGCTCATTCCCGCGCCGCTATTTTACCCAGTTTAGTCGAGGACTTCGTAAAGGGAGGCCAGCGACAACCTATAACGACGTCACAGCCTGAATGGTACGCAGAGGCATAAGCGTTCCGGGGCTAGCAGCTCGTTGTGCGATTTGTAATATGTAACTGTGGCGCAGACGTCTAAACTGTCATAAATTGTACATTCCACGCAGATTTCACAACAGGTATATACCTGAGCCGCTGAAATATATAGAAAATCTCCAATGACTAGAGAAAAGAAGTTCAAATTCACAGGACATGTACATTAATAACGGGTGATCAAAAAATTAATATAAATACGAAAACTTAATAAATTAGGGAATGATGTAGATAGAGAGGTAAAAATTGACAAGCTTGTAATGATATGCAGTTCTATTAGAACCAAAAAAATTAAAAATAAACTTTTGCTAGACGCGTGAAAGAATGCTTGCGCGCATCGTTTGGTGATGATCGTGTGCTCAGCCGCCACTTTAGTCATGCTTAGCCTCCCAGGTCCCCAAACCTCAGTCCGTGCGATTATTGGCTTTGGGGTTACCTGAAGTTGCAAGTGTATTGTGATCGACCGACACCTCTAGGGATGCTGAAAGACAAAATCCGACGCCAATGCCTCAACATAACTTTGGACATGCTTTACAGTGCTGTTCACAACATTATTCCTCGACCACAGCTATTGTTAAGGAATGATGGTGAACGTATTGAGCATTTCCTGTAAATAACATCCTCTTTGCTTTGTCTTAATTTGTTACGTTAATTATTACTTTTCTGATCAGATGAAGCGTCATCTGACGGACATTTTCCCCCTAATAAGACCGCATGTCATTGCAAGCATGTGTGTCAATTTTTACCTCTCTATCTAGATTAGTCCGTGATTTATTAAGTTTTCAAATTAATACTGACTTTTTGATCACCCGGTGTATCCAAATCTTCTGCAGAATAGCATATGAACCATGTTTCATGGGTTATAGCCCAACATCGACATCGAGGCGTAACCCCATCTACCGGTAAAGTGCACCTCAGGCTCTTGCCGCCATAAACCGGAGGTACTGCATGCCTAGACGTGCAGTATGCCTCGCGGACATATGCGCGAACAGTACGGCCAGATCAGTGAAACTGAAAACTGCATGAGGGAATGTGATACTGAAGTTCGACAAGAACGAATAATTACATTCATATGGCTCCATGTCGCTCCAAAATCAGGAGCTCGTTCACCTTTATTCCTTTCGCTACATGCGGCCAAAACTTTTTATAGGTCTCCACCCAGTGTTAGGCACCACAGGTCCATAAATGAAAAGCGCGCTAGTATTTTTGGTCGCCAGACCCCCCCCCCCCCCAAACCCCTTATATCCATTGCCTGTGCTCACTGGCAGCCCTGGAGACTGGCCGGCTCTCTGATTGGACAAAGCTGGCGCCACACACTCGCCGGATTATCTGGCCGGCCGCACTCCCCGGCTGCGCTTTCATTTAACGCCGCCATTACGGACAGTATCCGGATTTTTACGCGCGGCCCGAGGCTGGGACGACGCTAGAGGCACGCGAACAGCGCCCTCCCGGCGGTGCAGTCGGCCAGTTAACACGCGCAGAACTACGCGGCCGGCTACTCTCCCTCGTGCCTGCTAATTCTCGCGCCGGTATTTTACCGAGTTTTGTCCACGTGCCTGTGTTTTGATGTCTGCTCACAAAGATATTCACTTGAACGTCACCTTTACAAATAAGGATTCCTACTTTAGCTACATAAAAAAGAATAATAAATAAAAATAAAAATCAAAAAACACGCAGCACTCATAGGTATAACATAAACATACACCAAAGTCGAAAAAAGGCCACTGGAGTAGACGACATTCCGTCAGAGCTGCTGAAGACTCTGGGAGAACCAGTCATAATTGTCTCACCTGGTGTGTAGGATTTATAAGAGAGGCGAAGTACCCTCAGACTTTAAGAAAAATGTTATAATCGCCATTCCAAAGAAAACACGCGCAGACAGATGTGAAAACTACAGAACCATGAATTTAATAAGTCATGATTGCCAAATATTAACACGAATTATTTACAGAAAGCTCGAAAAGCTGGTTGATGCCGACCTCTGGGAAGATCAGTTTGGGTTCAGGAGAAATGTAGGAACTCGGGAGGCAATACTGACTTTACGGCTTATCCTAGAAGATAGATTAAGAACAAGCAAACCTACATATCTAGCTTTTGTAGATTTGGAAAAGACTTCTGACAATGTTAATTCAATTTATGAAGCAAGCAGGAGGGGATTTTTATCTGTCACTTTCCACGTCATTCACCTCTGGTAGTATTACTCATGTGAAAAATACCGAGTAGCACCGTGGTTCGGAACCCACGTTAAACTGTAGGTCCCCCTATAACTGGCTGGGTAAGTCAGTTCGAAAGTCGGAGGAAGGCAACAGCAAACCCCTCCAAACAGGACCATGCCTAGTAAAGGACTGTGGTGTTCAAACCAATCTTCGAATTGTTGACTGCTTTACTTACTTACAAAAACCAGACTGCGGTTGTCAGAGTTGAGGAGCATGAAATGGATGCAGTGGATGGAAGGGAGTAAGACAGGGTTTTAGCCTTTCTCCAGTGTTTTTCAATTTGTACATTGAGCAAGCTAAACAGGAAGGCAAGGAGATATTTGGAGAAGGAATTAAAGTTCAGGGTGAATTATTAAAAACATTGTGTTTTGCCGATGACATTGTAATTCTGTCAGAGACAGAAAAGGACCTGGAAGAGCAGCTAAACAGAATGGACAGTGTGCTGAAAGGTGCATATAAGATGAACATTAACAAGAGCAAAACTAGGGTAATGGTGTGCAGTCTAAGAAAATCAGGTGATGCTGAAGGAATTAGATTAGGTACCGAAACAATAAAGGAGATAGATGAGTTTTGTTACTTGGGCAATAAAATAACAAATGATGGTCGCAGTACAGAGGATTTAAAATGAACAATGGCAAAAGAAGAAAAGTGTTTTTTAAAAAGAGAAATTTGTTAACATAGAATATTAATTTAAGCATAAGGAAGTCCTTTATGAAGGCATTTGTGTGGAGTGTTGCCTTATATGGAAGTGAAACATGGATGATAAACAGTGCAGACAGGAAGAGGATAGAGGCTTTTGAAATGTGGTGTTACAGAAGAATGCTGAAGATTAGGTGGGTGGATAGCGTAACTAATGAGGAGGTACTGAACAGAATTGTGGAGAAAAGGAATTTCTGGCATACCTTGACTAAAAGAAGGGATCGTTTGGTAGGACACATTCTTAGACATCAAGGAATTGTGAATTTAGCGTCGGAGGGAAGTGTGTGACGTAAAAACCGGAGAGGAAGACCAAGAGATGAATACAGTAAACAGATTCAAGTGGATGTGGCTTGCCGTTCTTATGAAGAGGCTTGCTCAGGATAGAGTAGAGCGGACAGCTGCATCAAACCAGTCTCCGAACTGAAGACCACAACGACAACAAATGTACACAAATTCATTCCTTTATCGTAACACTTTCTCCGCTGCGATGGGATTTCCGAGCGCTCTAAGGCGCCTTGCCATCGAGCGCGAGGTTTCTTCCATTCATGCGTGTTTATATTGTCCTTAGTTCAAGTAGTTTGTAACCCTAGGGATTGATAACAACAGTGATTAACCCATCAATGCATAGTGTAACTCGTCAGCTACACACTTTATTTTTCCCATTATCAATCAAACTGATCAAAATTTTACCACAAATTAAATGTAGCTGCTTCTATACACAGTGTTACATATGCTAGTAAGTCGTCCTAGAAATTATAAATTGCAGAGTGCTACTGAATCATTTCGACAGTTAGCTGCAAGGAGTTACTCTTAACATATGCGTTACTATAATATTTTTCCTTTGCCATGTAAAAGTAGTCAATTTCATAATACTGTTACTTTGAGTTACTTTCTGGAAAGTAAGTACATCATGGAAGCACTACATACCTGACCAGCTATGAACTTTTTGTTGCTCGTAGTGCCTAATAATTTTAAGCATTTTTTTTTTCAATATTTTTCAGTATATACGCACTACACATTAATCGTGGTACTTTTTATATGTTCAAAATGTTCAAATGTTTGTAAAGTTATGGGACTTAACTACGGGGTCATCAGTCCCTAAACTTACAAACTACTTATGAACTACTTACGAACTAGGACGGCACAAATATCCATGCCCGAGGGGGGATTCGAACCCCCGACCGTAGTGGCCGTGCTGACCGTGACTGGAGCGCCTCAGTCATCTCGGCCACCGCGGCCGGCGTACTTTTTATAGCTTCAAATAAAAAGTCATGCATTAAAGGATTAAATCACATAGATTTGCAAACATTTGCAATTTTTCTACATCTATAGCGTGGCCCATGAAAGTTGTAAATAAAATTGAAAGTTGTCAATTAAATAAAGATTGTTATAAAAATTGCTTCAATTGTACCCGAGTGTCTTCTTTAGGAAACGTGTCGTATGTTGTCGTGTGCGTTACGGGTAATTGTTAATGAGTCTGCACTGTCACTACAACTTCGTTAATTTGACTAAAAACTTTATCAAAGTGATAAAATGTGACTTTGAACAAAAACTAAATATTTAATACAAACAAATTCTAACACTGTGGCTTTATTCATTGAGTTTAAGCAATTAAAACTCTGGTAGAAAACAGAATGACTCATTAATGACTGCAGCTGCTGCAATAACTCCAGAATTTGCAGGTGTGCAATGCGAATCAACTAAGTACACAAATTCAAAATTTCTCCATCACTGGAGTAAAAAAAAAAAATGATTAGGGTAAAAGATTAACACGAAAGTCTGAAGGTTTGAAAATGTTTAAATGTTTGTAAGTCTTAGGGACTTAACTACGTTGGTCATCAGTCCCTAGGCTTACAAACTACTTACACAAACTTATACGAAGGACAACAGAAACACCCATACCAGAGGGAGGACTCGAACCCCCGACGGCGAACGGTCGCGCGCACCGCAGCTGGGGGCCTTAGTGCGCACGGCTCATCTGCGCGGCTGAAGGTTTGATTTTAAAATGGATCACTTCATGGTTACTTCATGATAATGGTCATGAGACGTTAACATAATAATGAATTTGATGTATACAGTACCGGCATAAACATGCCAGTTGTGAAAATGTGTTGTAAAATGTGTGCAAACGCGGAAGTTATTTCACCAATGGCAGGGGATAATTTACAGAAACTCATTATGTTTTGCAATCTTTTTTTAAAATCTATTTTCCACATTAGTACGCTCAAAAACCAATTAGTACGTTAAACAATGTAATCAATATTATCCTAAACATATTTTGTCACTTATTTCAAACAGAGAAATGATACTAAATACCTGCACTACAAATTGGATTATTTAGAAAATGAAAATAAAAAGACGAAATTTAGCCTTTCATGCTGAATGTCTGTCAGAGAGGGACAAAAAGTACGCGGAGCAGCTAATAATGAAATGATGATTCTCCTTGCCTTCATTTTTCAGCATATCACATCAGTTTCAATCCTCGTTTTACCTCACCATCCGTAGAAAAAATTATCATTATTATTGCACATAAAATGATTCGTCTCTTCAGAGCTCACAGTGCAATTATGAATCTCCATCACTGCCTACATAACAGGTTGCCACGGCTCACTCGGTTGCGAGGCAACGAATCCTACTACTGTGCAACACACACCAAAGAGTGTTCATGCGGAGCCAAAGATATCAGCTGCAGACATTCAACATCGCAGAGAGATTGACTAACTTCGTCTACAGGTCAGCGGTATATAATAATAATAATAAGTCGTCTTCAGCCACAATAATTTTATTGTTTTTATTGTAAGACGCGTTTCTGGCCTATAACTCCATTGTCGGGGACTTTATTACTGTATTTTTATGTTACATCTGCTTCAGTTTTTTCACCTAACTGTAAAAGAACGACACAGTTGTTAGATTTTAGCGGGAAAAGTTGTAGCAGGCGTTAATGCAAGGATCTTATAATAAACATACATTGAAGTATTGTGAAGCGAGGATGCTAAATTTCAGACAAAATATCTTGTTAGCCTAACTCGGTAACTAAACATTTGCGGACCTATGTTCATGAGTACTTTTTTCTTTACATTTACCTGTAGAATAATTTATTTAAATATGTGCATATCTTCGTGAATCACTCTGTATATAGTGGTATTAAACTGTTTCCGTAATTATCCTCAATTTTGTATGAATATCTAACCAGCCTCGACCAGAAATTGATTACTATGAATAACATATTGCTCACAAACACTGTCATATTTGAAAATAATAATGCTCCCACTCATACTCAGCCAAAAATTGCTTGCTTTGTACAGCATCAGATAATTATCAGCCTTCTCCCAGACAGCAAATTCGGCATGTCTCAACATAGTTTAACCGTTGCGGGGAGTTACAGACCAGAAAGTGAGGACTAAATTCACAGCTGCAATATCGTTGAAGAAATTTCTGGGTTTAGGAAAGGCATATTAGCAACCGTCAGCTGTTTATGATAGTTATAACATCACCGGTTTTGGTTCTAAATCATCTTCAGAGAAGTAAACTAAACTGACGTATTAAGTTTATACATTTTCTGCTACCTTACCCATGCTGACAAGCAAGTCAATCAATAAAAAAAATTCGTAACATGTTACTTGACATCAAGTCTAGATGTCAAATCCGTTATTTGTCATCAAGAATTGATGCCAAGTAACATGTTACGAATTTTTTATTGAGTGAATTGTATATCAGCGTGGATAAGGTAGCAGATAATGTATCAATCGGGATGTTCTCTGAAGATCGTTTAGAACCGAACCCGGTCAAGTTATAACTATAATAAACAGCTGATGGTTAATAATATGCATTTCCTGAAATATATTACTGCTCTTAACCCTCATATCAGTAAAAATTTGATAATTGGTGGATGTTTTGTAACAAGAATTGGTAACATTCTGTTGGAAACTATGAAGACACTTTACGAATCTGTTTCTCGAAGAACAGCAACTGATCTCAAAGCAACTCTTTACAAATAAATAAACGTTTTTTTGAATAAAACAATTCTGGGTATTAGGCATCGTCATTCTTAAAGCACTTTGCTAATGAATTGCCGACGTTTCGACCACTGTGCAGTGTTCCTCTTCAGGGCGGTTTACTGTTGGATGCTGCTGAATGTACACCCTTATATACTGTGAATTTTTCGGTTATCTAATACCGACGTCATGCATCTAAGATGGTGATTGGCTGGCAGCATCGTAGCAGCAGGCTCTTACGATTGCTATCCAGTGAGTGATTGGTAGGCAAAATCTTATGTCTGGTTGGAAGGCAACAGCCAATCAGCAACTAGCAACCAGGGGATGGTGTTTCCTGCTGCTTAGATGAATGACGTCGGTGTTAGATAACCGAAAAAAATCACAGTATATAAGGGTGTACATTCAGCAGCATCCAACAGTTAACCGCCCTGAAGAGGACCACTGCTCAATGGTCGAAACGTCGGCAATTTATTTGTTGCGTCAGCCAGCGGCTCCATTTGACCCGGGTTCTGCAATATAAACAGCGGCCACACTAGGACTGACGCGCGGCCTGGACGTTCGCAGCAGGAAACACCATCCCATGGGTGCTCGTTGCTGATTGGCTGTTGCCTTCCAATCGGGCATAAGATTTTGCCTACCAATCGCTCACTGTGTAGCAATCGTAAGAGCCTGCTCATACGCTACCGCCAAGTAGTCACCATCTTAGATGCATGACGTCGGTGTTAGATAACCGAAAAAAATCACAGTATATAAGGGTGTACATTCAGCAGCATCCAACAGTTAACCGCCCTGAAGAGGACCACTGCTCAATGGTCGAAACGTCGGCAATTTATTTGTTGCGTCAGCCAGTGGCTCCATTTGACCCGGGTTCTGCAATATAAACAGCGGCCACACTAGAACTGACGCGCGGCCTGGATGTTCGCAGCAGGAAACACCATCCCATGGGTGCTCGTTGCTGATTGGCTGTTGCCTTCCAATCGGGCATAAGATTTTGCCTACCAATCGCTCACTGTGTAGCAATCGTAAGAGCCTGCTCATACGCTTCCGCCAAGTAGTCACCATCTTAGATGAATGACGTCGGTGTTAGATAACCGAAAAAAATCACAGTATATAAGGGTGTACATTCAGCAGCATCCAACAGTTAACCGCCCTGAAGAGGACCACTGCTCAATGGTCGAAACGTCGGCAATTTATTTGTTGCGTCAGCCAGCGGCTCCATTTGACCCGGGTTCTGCAATATAAACAGCGGCCACACTAGGACTGACGCGCGGCCTGGACGTTCGCAGCAGGAAACACCATCCCATGGGTGCTCGTTGCTGATTGGCTGTTGCCTTCCAATCGGGCATAAGATTTTGCCTACCAATCGCTCACTGTGTAGCAATCGTAAGAGCCTGCTCATACGCTTCCGCCAAGTAGTCACCATCTTAGATGAATGACGTCGGTGTTAGATAACCGAAAAAAATCACAGTATATAAGGGTGTACATTCAGCAGCATCCAACAGTTAACCGCCCTGAAGAGGACCACTGCTCAATGGTCGAAACGTCGGCAATTTATTTGTTGCGTCAGCCAGTGGCTCCATTTGACCCGGGTTCTGCAATATAAACAGCGGCCACACTAGAACTGACGCGCGGCCTGGATGTTCGCAGCAGGAAACACCATCCCATGGGTGCTCGTTGCTGATTGGCTGTTGCCTTCCAATCGGGCATAAGATTTTGCCTACCAATCGCTCACTGTGTAGCAATCGTAAGAGCCTGCTCATACGCTTCCGCCAAGTAGTCACCATCTTAGATGAATGACGTCGGTGTTAGATAACCGAAAAAAATCACAGTATATAAGGGTGTACATTCAGCAGCATCCAACAGTTAACCGCCCTGAAGAGGACCACTGCTCAATGGTCGAAACGTCGGCAATTTATTTGTTGCGTCAGCCAGCGGCTCCATTTGACCCGGGTTCTGCAATATAAACAGCGGCCACACTAGAACTGACGCGCGGCCTGGACGTTCACAGCAGGAAACACCATCCCATGGGTGCTCGTTGCTGATTGGCTGTTGCCTTCCAATCGGGCATAAGATTTTACCTACCAATCGCTCACTGTGTAGCAATCGTAAGAGCCTGCTCATACGCTACCGCCAAGTAGTCACCATCTTAGATGCATGACGTCGGTGTTAGATAACCGAAAAAAATCACAGTCTATAAGGGTGTACATTCAGCAGCATCCAACAGTTACACGCCCTGAAGAGGACCACTGCTCAATGGTCGAAACGTCGGCAATTTATTTGTTGCGTCAGCCAGTGGCTCCATTTGACCCGGGTTCTGCAATATAAACAGCGGCCACACTAGAACTGACGCGCGGCCTGGACGTTCGCAGCAGGAAACACCATCCCATGGGTGCTCGTTGCTGATTGGCTGTTGCCTTCCAATCGGGCATAAGATTTTGCCTACCAATCGCTCACTGTGTAGCAATCGTAAGAGCCTGCTCATACGCTTCCGCCAAGTAGTCACCATCTTAGATGAATGACGTCGGTGTTAGATAACCGAAAAAAATCACAGTATATAAGGGTGTACATTCAGCAGCATCCAACAGTTAACCGCCCTGAAGAGGACCACTGCTCAATGGTCGAAACGTCGGCAATTTATTTGTTGCGTCAGCCAGTGGCTCCATTTGACCCGGGTTCTGCAATATAAACAGCGGCCACACTAGAACTGACGCGCGGCCTGGATGTTCGCAGCAGGAAACACCATCCCATGGGTGCTCGTTGCTGATTGGCTGTTGCCTTCCAATCGGGCATAAGATTTTGCCTACCAATCGCTCACTGTGTAGCAATCGTAAGAGCCTGCTCATACGCTTCCGCCAAGTAGTCACCATCTTAGATGAATGACGTCGGTGTTAGATAACCGAAAAAAATCACAGTATATAAGGGTGTACATTCAGCAGCATCCAACAGTTAACCGCCCTGAAGAGGACCACTGCTCAATGGTCGAAACGTCGGCAATTTATTTGTTGCGTCAGCCAGCGGCTCCATTTGACCCGGGTTCTGCAATATAAACAGCGGCCACACTAGAACTGACGCGCGGCCTGGACGTTCGCAGCAGGAAACACCATCCCATGGGTGCTCGTTGCTGATTGGCTGTTGCCTTCCAATCGGGCATAAGATTTTACCTACCAATCGCTCACTGTGTAGCAATCGTAAGAGCCTGCTCATACGCTACCGCCAAGTAGTCACCATCTTAGATGCATGACGTCGGTGTTAGATAACCGAAAAAAATCACAGTATATAAGGGTGTACATTCAGCAGCATCCAACAGTTAACCGCCCTGAAGAAGACCACTGCACAGTGGTCGAAACGTCGGCAATTCATTTTCTGAGTGCTTTAAAAATGACGCGGCCTAATACCCAGAATTGTTTTATTCGAAGTGACACCGGCCGTGGAAGCCTACGAAATTAAATAAACATTGTGTTCGGTATTCGTATCAGTTTGTCCTTCCTTGTACTTACTAGTTTAAAGTTACAACACCGTGCAGACTGCTTCCCTCGTTCTTAAGTACTCGGCACGTAAATATAACGAACGAACTGATAACATCTCCTGTGCTCGCCTGTAAACTCATATCACTCACCTACGCGACACCTGTAAGTTTCCGTGGACCTGCCACGAGAGTAATAAAACTAGTCCACTACTACAGCAAAACCATTGCACTTAAACTTCATGCTGCCTTTTATCCACCTCTCAGATCTGTCATTGCTCGCACGCAACCTCCGTCTCCTAATAAATTCAACAAATTTTCCCGACAAGTTTGTCGCCACGCCAAGCGTCACGCAACGCAAATGAGTACGAATTTGTATCGTAAAAGTAAGCGCCTGTTAAACTGGGCCAAGCGGCACAGTAGTTGCGAAGCAGAACTCGAACTCTTGTGCATCCGGCTTCAAATCCCCGACCGAAATTTCAGATTTACGTTCACCGAATTTTTGCTGAATCGCATTTTGGTACATAACTGTTTTCCGAAATTTTAATGTCTACTAATAAAAATGAATACATTGAAATACCGTTTATGCGCCTCTTCAAACGTCATTTGATTTTCTCAGGGAAGCCAAAACAGTCTTGGTCCAACCCGCCACTGCCCGCACAGAAACTAAGTTTATTGTGCGGTATCGCTCCCTGCTGTATATCTAGTAAAGCCAACCAAGGCCCTTGAACAGTGCAAGGAGTCCCTTCACTAGTTCTTTATTAGACACAATTTCTTCGTGTCTGGTTGTCCCAAATGTTCTGTGCCTTTTACTCTCCAATGCAATGCATTCGAAGATTAGATGTGATGCAGTTCCATTACCGTTATCACAGATCCTACATTTAGGGTCCTTATCTATTATTCCCATTGTATGTAGGTGTTTTTTGAAATTACCATGACCTGTCAGCAATCCATCCATGAGTCTAATCTCTCTCCTTTTCGGGCCCAGGATTGCAGAGCTTCTTTTAAAACATGGCTTTGGCATCATTACCTTGCCATGTTTTTGTTGATGGACTTTGGTCCAATATTCTACGTGCTTTCTTCTGAGCCAGTTACGTAGCTCCAATTTGATCATTGCCTTGGTGATTGTCAGGACAGGTTCTGGTCCAATAAATGGAGTCTCTGCCCCCATCCTGGCTAATCTGTCGGCGTGTTCGTTGTCACTGATCCCAGAGTGGCCAGGGACCCACAATAGGTTTACTCTATTGATTTCCCCTAGCTCCACCAGAACCCTGTGACATTCTGCAACAATTTTAGACCTTGTTGCCGGAGCTGTCAGTGATCTCAGGGCTGCCTGGCTGTCTGAACAGATATAGATGCTACGGTCTCTGTTGCACCTACGCAAATTCTCGTCCACACTCGCCCTGATGGCAGTGATTTCGGCCTGGAATACTGAGGCCAGTTTCCCTAGAGAGATGACGCCCTCCAGTCTTGGCTGCACCCGGTATACCCCGGCCCCAACGTCATTCAATCTGCGAGCCACGTGGTTACGAAATTGTGGCCTCGTTAGTTGAGTTCATGATTTTGCTATTATCTGACCAGAAAGTGTGAAAGTGTGAAAGGGACTAAACATCAAGGGTTATCAGTCTGTGTGTGTGTATACATATCTTTGTTCTAAACTTTGGAAATCTAGGAGAAAGGCAAGCTTCTGGAGACACTCTCTTGCGGCTTGTGTACGGGACTTTCTTTTAATTTTGGCCAACTTTGGATTACGGTAGTAATGCTAAAAATAGGCCTTTGCGATCGCTTTTTGACAGCTCGAAATTTAAATGCTAATAACGGCTTATACGTTCATCTGACACGAAAATGGATTAATTTCTAGAGAAGAAAATTTCTTACAACTTTGCCCTTTTATGGTTTTATAAATCATGCATAGTTTGAGATATTTGTAAAACTATCGGCGATTTGACACTTTCTGTTTATAACGTGTTCGAATTTGTTAGATCGCGCCGTTCAACTGATCAGCTCCAAATTTTATAAACGTAATCGTTGTCAGCCAGCAACCAGAAATTCTCTTTTCAAATGTTTCTGATAGAAAATAGGTTAGTAACACTAAAAATAGTCGATTGTGACGACGTTTTGACAACATTAAATATAGTTGCAAGTAACTATTAAACTTTTGTGGGAAAGACATTTTTATATATTGCACAAAAGCTGCTTTTATTTTAAATGATGACTAGTTTCGGGATTTGCACATTTTTTTACGCCACCTATTACACCAAAGTAATTACAACAAACAGCGTGACCTAAGCAATATCCAAATAAAACTATATATAAATGTAAGTACGTACGACTTATACATCAATATAACATTGCCATATTCAAGTACCTTCCTATAAAACACACTTTGTTCTCTGTAATAGGTGGCTTAAGAAAATGGACAAAGCCCGAAACTAGTCAGTATTTAAAATAAAAGCAGCTTTGGTGCAATAAAAATGTCTTTCTTACAACATTTAAGAGTTGCAAAACTCGACACATCAAAAACTTTTAACTCTTAAACGTTCATCTGAGACGAAAATTGACTAAACGTTTTTTTTAGAGGAGAATATTCTCTACAACTTGACCACGGTGGAGTGGCCGAGCGTTCAAAGGCGCCTTGCTGCGGAGCGCGCCACTGCTCGCAGTCGGAGGTTCGAGTCCTCCCTCGGGCAAGGATATATTTCTTGTCGTTAGCGTAAGTTAGAGGAAGTAGTTTGTAAGCCTATGGACTGATGATCAGAGTAGTAAAGTCCCATAGATTTACAAACATTTAAACATTTTCTACAACATTGCTCTCTTAATGTTAAATCAATAACTCGCACCGTTTCAGAGATATTTGCAAAAATTACGGCGATTTATTCTGACACTTGATTATACGTAAACCAATACAGGCAAAGAAAAAAACTTGAAAAAAGGGGCAAACTTCCACGCCAAAACATGTCATAATATTTTAACGATGAAAGACAATAAAAATATGGGAGAGAGATAAAAATAATTGTTTAAAGAGGTAACAGTTTAAAAAATTATGTTCGTCAAAGCTAAACCCAAATATAAAATAATTTTGGTTGTTTGTTAAAATACTGTCGGAGAAAATATTGCGTGTAGAGTGCATAGCTAGTTATCAAAATAGTAGAGTTGTAATGGTATGGCCCATAATTCTTTTATTTATATTTTTATTATTTGTGGCCGAAATGTTTGCAAAAAATCATAAAACTATAGAAAAACCTAAAGTGGGCCGTAATACATGCCAGTGAGATATTTTTTTTTTTTTTTAAAGAAAGGATTGCATGGTCGAAGAAATGTAATTATTCAATTATCATAAAATGCCCTTTAGTGTGAAATGGAAGAGGAAGCTTGGCCTTCACCAGTTTGATGTAATCCGATGGTGCATACAAGGGCGGAAAGCGAAATAAGCCGGCCGCGGTGGCCGAGGGGACTGAGGCGCTCCAGTCACGGTCTGCACGGCCAGTGCGGTCGGGGGTTCGAATCCCCCCTCGGGCATGGATATTTGTGCCGTCCTTAGTTGTAGCTACTTCATAGGTAGTTTGTAAGTTTAGGGACTGATGATCCCGTAGTTAAGTCCCATAAGCTTTACAAACATTTGAACATTAACCCAAATAGAATCTCTACCAGGGCCTTCATCTAACCCTACATCTACTTCTGTTACAGCTCCATTACCCCATGCAGAACTTGGTGCATTATCAGTGCCCTCATCCACCTCTAAGTGCAGATCTACCTCTGCTTTACGTCATTTACCTCAAGCTGCACCTAAATGCCGTCCAAGAAAACGAAAAAAAAAATAGTTGTCATCTCTACACATAACAAGTACATCCGTGAAAATAGCCCTGGAAGAAAAGAGAGACAAAGACAATAGAAGAAGAAACAGAAAAATTAAAAAAGATAAAAAATTAAAAGAAAATGCGATTACAGAATGCGTCCGGCGGATGTTCTGGAACGAAACAAAGAGAGGATCCTAGAATGGACTTCTACTACTCATGTTCGAACTCATCCATTGAGATTGAGTACGCCGACAGTAATTCCGATTATGTCGATGAAAGATATTGTATCCTTTGTGTTGAAGTTGGAAAGACTGAATTGTAGTGTCAATGTTCTCGATGCCAAGAGTGGCCTCATGCACAGTGTACGGGCGTAAATTACAGGGAAGCAAAGGAGAAATGCTATGTTTGCGACTTTTCTGATAAATAGATAACTTTCAATAAAATGTCTTTGTTTCCTAAATAAAATGTTCATTTCGTCTTCTTGCCCTTACCGCAAAGTCATCTTACCGTCCTCGTAGGGTACGTTGACGAATCGTTACTATCACTAACAAAAACAGGTCAATCTAAAAAAACTTCAGTTTTAGGAAATCTTCAAGGGCTTGAATCTAAAGGGGATACATGAAGCTATCATTTTACCTTAAATAAAGTATTTCATGTCAACATAAGGACTTTCCCCAACATTGTTTTGTGTGTACCAGTGTCGCTAGTGAAACGTCAAGGAGTGCAGCCGTTTTCGTCACAGATACTGTAGCTTCGCACCATCGAGTGAGAGATCACGCATTTCACCGATCGATTTTTGTTGACCGTCGCAGAACAAGCGAGAGCAAGACTGCGTATATCAGTTGTTTAATGCGTTCGCGTCTCACAATGAGACCACATGCGTATCGGATTTATATTTTTTTAAATATTTATGATACGTTAAGTTCAGAACTCAAATAAGAATCAAAACAACAGGCCTATTGCAAGTAGGAGTAACCCACTAAACTACTGGCCTATTTCATTGAAGTCAATTCGCACCACGATTTTGGAACATATCCTGTATTCAAATATTATGAATTATCTCAAACAGAATGATCTATTGACCTTAGGTCAACTGCGATTTAGAAAATATCCTTCGTGCTCTTTTCTCACACGAAGTGAAGAGTGCTATCGACAAGAGTTCTAAAATTGATTCCGTATTTCTTGATTTCTAGAAGCCTTTTGATACTGTACCTCACAAACGGTTTTTAATGAAATTGCGTGGTTATGGTATATTGCCCCAAATTTGCGACTGGATAGGGGATTTCCTGTCAGAGAGGACACCGGTCGTAGTAATCCATGGTAAGGCATCGACTAAAACTGAGGTGATATCGGGCGTTCTACAGGGTAGTATCATTTCCCCTCTGCTGTGCCTTATTAACATAAACAATTTGGGAGAAGATCTAAATAGCTCTATTATGTTGTTTGCAGATGAAGCCGTCATTTACCGTCTAGTAAAATCATCTGAAGATCAAAAACCAACTGCAGAACGATCTGAATAAGATATCAGTATGGTGTAAAATTTGGCAATTGACTCTAAATAATCAGAAGTGTAAGTCGTCCACATGACTACGAAAAGAAATCGGTTAAACTTTGTTTACAAGATTATTCAATCAATTGTGAATGCCGTAAACTCTACAAAACATCTAGGAATTATTATTACTTCAGACTTATACTGGAAAGAACACGTAGATAATATCGTGGAAAAGGCGAACCAGAGACTGCGTTTTTTTGTCAGAACCCTTAAAAGATGCAACAGAACTAGTAATAAAACTGTCTAACGTTATTATCTTTCGTGCGTGAACGTTAGTCAGTTTTATTATCACAGTTTTTATACACTTGGCTTCTCACTCGATGCTAAACAGAATTCCTAGTACCTTTATGATTATTACAGGTGAATATATTTCAGTGTAAATTCCGTATGGTGTAATACTTAACTCTGATAATAATATAAGCAAGGTATCCTATGCTAGAACCATTCTGTATTAACCTTAACCATGACAATTGTTACGTATATATTACATTATTCTATAACTGTCAGATATTTTACAACCGTCCCTATGCGGATAAGATAGTTACTTTCATATTCACCATACAGTTAATTAGTTAATGCCTATAATAATAATAAAAAAATTAAAAAATTTACCCACACTTTGACCAGTATTAATATTTCAAAGTTATTTCATTATAATCAACTGGTATCATGTTTGTTACTTAAATTATTTTCGATACATTTATGTTGTTGTTGACTATTGTTATTGTCTGATGCACGGTCTGAGATGAGAATAATGGACTCTCGAAACATGTAACTGATTAAAGTTTAAAAAGTAACGGCTGAAGATTTTTCATTTGCCAAAGTTACCATCTTTCTTACGTGTAACACAGGCCGATCCTTCATAGCAATATCGTTCTCAGTGCCGAGACTGCACATTGAGGAACAAACTGGAATGAGCGATGTGGAAGCCCCAGACACCGGCGATGGTCTTTAGATGGTGAGCGCGGCCTTTTTCTTAAGGAAGTCGATCAGCCCTCTACTGCGTGGCAGGTTCTCGGCGCCGCACATCACTCAAAGTCTGGATGAGTGAGTGCGGGGGAACCTCTCCAACGGAATCTTCGCAGCAACAGGTTGAGGCACTGGCGGGCAGACAGCAACCATTTTTCAGCTGGAAATGTAGGCGTCAGGCCGCAAGATTGCTTCATATAACACTTTACGGAGAATACATTGTGGTTCTTTTGTGCTCAGAAGTCACGATGTCTTCTACATTGATCATTTTTAGTCGTTCAGTGACGAAACGTGATGTAGTGTTATTGCTTGCCTGACTATTTGGGGTGGAAAAAATAGGCCGTACTGAAGTAAGAGAAAGGTTTTTCAAAATAAGTAGTAATGAAACCTACAGTTTATACGAACCGGTAATTAAAGAAAATATTAAAAGAAATGCTATGGCCAAACATTTAAAAGATTAAAGTATTTCGCGGAACAAGCAACCTACAGAATTCGACTAATAGTTACCTTTCACAGCGGTGTAGAGGATCTAGTTGATGAGCTGTAATAAAAATAATTTGTAAACCGCGTAACTATTCGCCGACATTGGATGGAGGTTCGGAATATTTAGATTCGATCCCCGTGTAGCATAATTTTAATCAAAATGATTTAATGAATGAAAGAATATTAATAAATAATACATACTAACGGCTGATCAGACTTCGGTACGTTCTGTACGTAAAAGTGATCGCAGGTTCTATGCCATTAAATATTGGGAAAAAAATTGAATAAATTCAAAGATGCACTGGCAGCTACACGAGATACATTATTTCAATATATCTGATACCCGAACCATGCAAAATCGTAATAGTTCGCTTTAACTGAAAACAGCATAATTAGAGGGAGGAACTGGTAAAATAATTAAATGAATTTACAAATTACTGAAATTAATTTCGACTGATGGGATTTAGTAATAAGAACAGAAAGCAGATAATGCGTACCTGAGTTTCCAGTTTATCAGTAGATCTTGTACACAGTATAACAATAGTTAATAATGCTCATTGCAATCAAATAATTCCGATCAGGACAAAGCCAGACAAGAGAAAAAGAAAAGAGAACACAGATATCATTCTTAATATACTATTATCATTCCAAGGATAAGTGAAGGTAACACTAATTTTATTCTTTGAGCTTTCTAAGTACATCTGCTACGTAACCTATAGATTCCAACGAACATTGGTTATATTATATTACATATTATTTGCTTAAATTATTTCATTTTAAAAGCAAATTATTTATGGGGATTTTGCTATATAGTAATCTTAAACCGACGATTACGGTTGGTAAAACAATAGTGCACATGAAAATAAATTTATCTGCTATACTGAGAGTAGTAAAGTTCTCACAAAACATTACGAAAACTATCTTACCGTGTTCCTACAAACTTTTACGCGGTAGTGTAACCTTCGGACGGACACGGACTATATACAATGGTCAAAACAACTACGGGATCATTTGTGATATCTGGTTCTGAAGTACTGTCATCGATAAAATTAACTAAAACAGTTCTTTTGTGTCTCGTCGCCGCCGGTTGTCCTAGGTGTCGGTGGCCGAGTAGAGAGAGACCGACACAGGAAAGTAGTCTGCACGCGTGTGCGGGTATAGTGTCTGGAAGAGGGACGTATGGAAGAACAGTGAACTTGCGTCTAGCTATAAAGTTAAGCACACGGACCCCGGATGAGAATGACACGAGTTCTCACACTGACCCTCTTAACTGGGTCACAGAGTGTACCACGGTTTCACTGCAGTGCTTTGGACGATAGGGGGCGCTTGGTGACATGTATCTCAATGTGTATGAGCGGGCACCTCGTTCTCGCCAGCTCGGTTTGTAGAATACGGGACCATTCAGACGCACCTTGTATGTAAAGACAGCACGTTACATTTGTTTATGCTGAGGGTCAATTGGCATTCCCTACTCCACGCGTCGATGAGCCGCAGAAGCTGGTGAATTTCGCTACCCTATTTACAATGTCGCGGCTTTCCTACCTACTGAAGAGGACTAAGTGAAGAAAGTCACTTTTGACATCAAATGAAGAGGGCGTCCTGTTATCAAATGAAGTAACCCTACCGCTTTCATAAATATTGAACACTTAACAGCCACTGTAAATGCATTGCCCTACTGTCAGGATGGCAAGCCTTAACTACAAATTAACTTTGTATTGTCAGGATAGCATTTTACAAGCAATCTTATAAATATATGGGATGTGAGATCTTTTCCTTGGATATGAGGCGTAAATGATACAGCGTTTACACAAAACACATTTGTTATAAACAATTAAACTATACATCATTCTTACTGTGAACTAGGAGACTCAGCAAGTGTTGGCGGCGGTGATGACGCGTTTCGCAGCGTCGGCCGTGGATGTCTGGTTACGGTGGCGGCGTATCTGCTTCTCGCTGGCCAGTAAAAAGCGCTCGCCGTCGAAACTAGTACTGTGCGTTAACAGGCCGAGAATTATACGGAATTACCTCGTGGCGGTGCTGTAACATTTTCCCATCTTCTAGAAAGTGTTGTGCTGTGCTACGACCAGAGGTAGTGGCGCGACTAGAGGTATTGCGCCCTTGCCCTGGGGTCGAACCGGTGGTCTCCAGGCTGCACGTCTTTGAGTGGCAGAACCTTTAACAGAGATCACAGGTGACTTTCACGATCAGACCGCATCCTATCGTTCTGGCCATCCTCGGTGAGTACTTCTGTTATCCTTGATCTCCTTCCAGCCATCCTCGGTGAGTACTTCTGTTGGCCTTGATCTCCTTCCAAACTTAGTTACTGGCGACCAGATTCTTCCATCTTCAACTGTCACTGCCGCTGGCTGTTCATGACTAACACTCCAACTTCTGCTACTGCGGCTGCTAATAACGCTGCT
This sequence comes from Locusta migratoria, assembly GCA_026315105.1. NCBI lineage: Eukaryota > Metazoa > Arthropoda > Insecta > Orthoptera > Acrididae > Locusta > Locusta migratoria. Next base: position 213,530,861 of record CM048744.1, on the reverse strand, counting down.
ACTGCCAATCTGACGATACTATATCATACTATCACTCTCTGGCGTCGTCTTCATGGCCGTGGTTTTTATTTGATGGAATTGGCTGGAGGTCGTTGTCTTCTGTCACGTTGTACAGTTTCTAAAAAGGTTCCATCTGTCTATCTACATAGATACTCTGCAAATCACATTTAAGTGCCTGACAGAGGGTTCATTAACCACTTTCAATACTTTTGTCTACCGTTCCATTCTCTAACAGCGCGCGGGAAGAAAGAACACCTAAATCGTTCCGTTTCCGATTTGATTTCTCTTATTTTATTGGGATGGTCATGTCTCCCTAAGTAGGTGGGTGCTATCAAAATATTTTCAACTTCAGAAGTAAAAGTCGGTGATTTAAACTTCGCAAACAGATCACACCGCAATGAATAACGTCATTCTGTTATTGATTTCCACCACAATTCGTGCAACATTTCCGTGACGCTTTCTCCCCCTCCCCCTCCCCGTAACGTGATAAAACAAAACGAGCTGCCCTTCTCTGAACCTTCTCAATATCTTCCGTCAGTCCCACCTGGTGAGTGTCCCACAATGAGCAACTGTACTCCAGGAAAGGACGCACAAGTGTGATGTAGGCAGTTTCTTTGGTGGAGCTGGTGCATCTTCAAAGAGTTCTGCCAATGATACGTAACCTTTGGTTCGCCTTCCCCACAATATTTTCTGTGCGTTCTGTCCAGTCAAAGTTGTTCGTAATTGTAACTCCTACATATTTGGTAGATTCTGCGACCTTAAGGTTTGACTGATTTATCACGTAATTGAAGTTCAGCGGATTTCTTTTAGTGCTCATGTCTATTACTTCACACTTTTCTTCATTTAGTATCAGTTGCCAATTTTCGCACCTTGTATAAATTTTGTCTAAATCGCTTTGCAGTTGCTTTTGATCCTCTGTTGACTTCACTAACCGATAAACGACAGCATCATCCGCGAACAGTGTAAGGGAGCTATTAAGATTGTCTCCTAAATCGTTTAGAAACACAAGGAAGAGTAGAGGACCTATATCGCTTTCCTGGGGATAGTCACATTGCTCTGGAGCTCAATACACTAGGTTACTGGCTTCTGGTCACGTTGCTTCTAGAAGTACGAGATGGTCACGTTTGACAGTCTGTTCTTTCACTTGATGAGGTCGTTGGATGGCCTGATCGCCGATTTAATGGCTTCTGCTTGTGGAGAGGGCGATGGACTCCTTGTCGCGTTCCGCTACACGTGAATAGCTGGAGATACAATGGCCTTGCCGACTACAGCGTTAGCTGGCCGACGCACTGTCGGGATGCAGCACAGGTTTGTTGTTTTACTCAGCCGTGCCTGACTGAACTAAACTAAGTTTTAATTTTTACTTCCTGTATTATTCACTTTCGTTTATTACTGCATTTTATTTCACTAATTCATTTACACACTTTACTGCACCCAACATTTCTCTACCCTTCGGAAAAAGTCTTCGTCGAATTTATGATTCAAACACTTATAAACCGCCTAATTCAACAGTGGTACAGCATCATCCGTCTCTTCTCAGGACCCAGAATAACTGTGAACGGACCTATGACACTTGGTGCTGGTCCCTTCATTTGCGAAACAACTACAAGGAAGGTGTTCACTGCCGACAGCGGTCTCGATATTCGGCAGCAAGAATGGAGGGTAGTCGGCAACTGCGGGCCCCACAAAGTGGGCGTCTGCCCAGCCGGAGGGCCCGGTAATAGCGCCGTAACGAAGTTACTCCCGGCTATCACTGCGCCACGCCGTACCGTCGCCTCCGGGTCGTCCTTCGCCGATCCAACAAAGGCGGCTGCCTCTTCAGACGGGTGGACACCGAGGCCCGGAACTAGGGGAGTTTCTCGGCGCTGCCACTGACCGCCTTGACGTCAGCTGCGAGCAAGCCTTCGCATCTTATTTACAGTCAATCATTACAGCAATACACGCACTACGCGATTCTTCTTTGCCTTTTATTTTTTGGCCCACTTTCGTTTACGTTGTTGTTGTTGTTATGGTCTTCAGTCCGGAGACTGGTTTGATGCAGCTCTGCACCCTACTCTATCCTGAGCAAGCCTTTTCATCTCCTCATAAGAACGACAACCCACATCCATTTGAATCTGCTTACTATACGCGTCTCTTGGTCTCCCTCTGCGATTTTTACCCCACACACTTCCCTCCAATGCTAAATTTCTGATTCCCCGATGTCTAAGAATGTGTCCTACCAAGCTATCCCTTCTTTTAGTCGGGGTATGCCAAAAATTCCTTTTCTCGCCAATTCTGTTCAGTACCTCTTCATTAGTTAAGCGATCTACCCACAGTTTACGGTAGTAACATTAAAAATGGGCCTTTGCGGTCGTCTTTACTATTCATATGACACGAAAATTGAATTGCCTAGTTTGTAGAGGAGAAAATTCTCTAAAGCTTTGCTCTCTTATGTTTTTTTCATATCTCGTAGAGTTTTAAAAATATTTGCAAAAATAACGGCGATTTTAGGATGTATGTCTGTCTGTCTGTCCGTAACGTGTTCATTGTTTTTAAGACTAACCGTTCACCCGATCTGCACCAAATTTTACAGACATGATTGTATGCCGCCAGAGACCAGAACCTCACTTTTTCAAATTTTTCGGACAAAAATACGGTACTAATAAAAAAATCCGTTTGTAATATAATTGTAATTGCAAACGAACCGTTCATCTGACATGAAAATTGAATAACCCAATTGATAGAGAAGAAAATTCTCTACATCTTAGCTCCGTTATGTTTTTGTTTCTCATGTCTCTTATAGTTTGAGACATATTTGCAAAAATAACGGAGATTTGACACCCTCCATTGAATTAACGAAAACCAGCCGTTCGGAGATGTCACGTGACATTCCGTATTTGATTATTTTCTTATTGTAATTTACACGTTGTCATTTCAAAGCAATGGCGCACTGAAGAATTAACAAAAACACATCGTTTATCGCACGATAAATGATAATCTACTGTCTACAAATGCCATATTAGCATCAGTTAACAACGGCTATGAATAGTATTGAATAGTATGAGAATAAAGGACCCATCTCTTGTTTGATAGCTGTAGCGTAGTGGGCAAGGCGTTGGTCTATGACGTTAAAGATCGGTGGTTCGGAACCCGCCGCTACCTAAATTCTTTTTCATAAAAGGGTTTCAGACACTCTTATTAATAAATTTTTTATTATTTACATTATTATTTTGGTCCAAAATGTTTGCAAAACCCTATAAAACTACAAATCTAAAACACGTCAGTGCGATTTTTTATTTTCCTCCTCCTCCGCAGTTGGAGTTGTAGTTTGTATAAGTTAGGTTACCAGCTGTAAAGAAGTGGATTAGACAAGCTTACGACAGCATTGACCTCTCCATTCTATGGAAAACACTAGAAGAGCTTGACATTCCACCAAAATAGATCCGAATAATAGAAATGGTGAGGATTTTCCGCCTTATGCAAGACAACAGCTTTTAATTGTTTTTCCCAAACATGTTTCGGCACATTTTGTGCTATTATCAGTGCGGTGGTTTATTTTTGTTCTGCAAAATTACACGTACTGTACAGTGGTCTTTTAAATTACATCTAAAATATTCTTGTAGGTTCATTCGTTTTGAAATTTGCTTAGGTTATCAGACAAATATAACTTTTTCAGTTCAGTGAATTTGTCTGATAACCTATGCAAAATTCAAAACGAATGAACCTACCAGAACATTTTAGATGTATCTGAAAAGACCATTGTACAGTAACTATAATTTTGCCGAACAAAAATAAACCACTCCACTGATGATAGCACAAAATGTGCTGAAACGTGTTTGGGAAAGCGATTAAAAGCAGCTGTCTTGCATACGGCGGAAAATCGTCACCATTTATCCAAGCAAGCACGGAAGAAAGAAGAGCAGCAACATCAAAAAGACGCATAATAGAAGCTTGCTACTCCCAATCAACATGCCAAGTGACGTTCGGCAACCATCGCCACCATTCGGTATTCAGACTGGACTGCGACTAGGAGATCCACTGGCGTCATTACTATTCAACTTGGCCTTGGAAAAGGTGAGCCTCGATTGTGTTCGAAACAGGGAAATGGATATGGTGGGAAAAACAGTTCTGGCATTTGCTGGCGATGTTGTGATCCTTGGCGACACCCAGGAGCAAGTAAGTGCTGGCACTTCACGATCGCAAATTGAAACAAATAGGACTGGTAGTGAACGAGAGTAGAACAAAATACCTCGTTGTCTCGCGACATCAAGCTCTTCCTCCTTCCATTATTGTTGACTGGCATGCTTTCGAACGAGTGACAGAAATCAAGCACCTGGGAGCCATATTAACCAGCAAATATGAAGCAACGTAAGAGGTGTAACAACGAAGAGCAAACGCTAATCGCCTCTTCTTCTGACTAAACAACCTTTTCAAATCCAGGATAATATCACAGAAAAACGAGATTCGGTTGTACATGGCACTAGTACGACCGGTAGTGCTATATGGTTGTGAAGCTGGGCAAATTCAGCAGCAACTGAAGAAGCAATCTGTGCGTTCGAGAGAAGATAATCCGGAAAATATATGGACCCGTATACACTCCCATAGAAGGTAAATGGGAACGAAGAACAAAAGACCTTTACCAATGGTATGGAAAGTCACACATCGGCCGAATATTATGGCAGAAGAGGCTACAATGGTTTGGGCACATATTCCGATCCGACGGATCCCTCCCAAACTGTGCTCTATGTTCCCAACCTGCTGGAAGATGCACAAAGGAACAACCAAAGACCCGATGGAAAGATCGGGTATTGGGAGTCCTCAAACAAGTGGAGCCGACAGCGATAGAAGATGAGGCAGGGGACCGACAACGATGGACCGCCATCTGTAATGAATGTGTACTGTATTGAGATTGTGACTGACTGATGTTTTATTTTTATTTTGTTTTTATTTTTGTAATGTATACATTTCTTATACTCTGCAGTCTTTATTCCTCTATACCTGTGATTGTACCCTTTTTTATTCTGCTGTAGGTCTTAAAGGGCCATGAATGCAATAAGTGATGATGATCATGATGGTGGTGATGAAAAGACATTAACGTAACCTATACAACCCATATATCTGTATGTACAGGGTGAGGCACTCAAAACTGTTTTTCAAAATATTTGGGAAAAATACAGATCAGATTAAAAAAGATGTGATAAAAGTTGTTCACTTCGAAGAGGGCCCGCCGCGGTGGAGTAGCCGAGCGGTCTAAAACACCTCGCTGCGGAGCGCACGGTTGCTCGCCGTGGAGGTTCGAGTCCTCCCTGGGGCATAGGTGTGTGTTCGTTTGATCGTACGTTAGTTTACCTAGGTTTAAGTAGTTTGTAAGCTACGGACTGATGATCACGCAGTTTGGTCCGATAGATTTACAGACATTTGATTTTTGAAGAGGGCCATCCATTAAAATAAAGCTCGAACCCCTCCCCCTGCATCACAGCCGGGTGTAGTGAGGGGGATGATTTGGAAACCATAAGCAGGAACTCCTATTTTTATTGTAAATTAGGATTCTCCGTGCAAAACATATGTAACTTTTTTGTTACACAATAGCTGGCACTGTAATCGGCAAAAATAAGAATCACTTGAAAATTGTGGAAAACTGTAATGTCTCAGACAAATACATATCACTGAATTCACTTAAAAGTTAGTCACGATCACAGTAATTGTTAGGTCTCTATGGTCCCGACATAGTCGGTTTTATGTAATATTTTTACATGTGTAAACTGGCCACAGATGTATATTGTAAGTGGCACAGTAATCTTTGGAAGTTAGATTGTAAGTAAGCGCTCTGGCTGCGAGAGAGGGCAGTTAGTAGCAAGTCTGTTGCGAGCTGTGCTGGGAGTCAGTTGCGGAGAGTTGCCTGTTGGGTGAGGTAGCGCGAGGACGCAATTGGAGAAGGCAGTTGTTAGGTATCTGTTGCAGCACGCTATTATTGTAATGCATGATGTTAATTTAATTTTCTGTAATATTTTTCTATTTCATATTTTTTAAGAATACATAATTTATAATATTCAATTTGCGTTCTGCGTCCTCATTTGGAAGTTAGTTTCCCCTTCCTTTCATTTTCTTCATTTATGATTATTGTTGAACTTAATTACTACCTACATATCATGTCTAAAAATTTTAATACTGAAATACTGCATGACGCGAGCTGTTTCCTGTTTCCAGTTTTGTAATAAGAAGATACGAGATAAGTCAATTTTTATTTTTATCTGTGTCGCAGTCAGATTGTTTCCCCCCTTTCATTATGCAAGTTCATCAGTTTCGTTGTACCCTTTGGGAGTACTTTATACAGGGCCGTAAATTCTAGTGTTTGAGTTTCCCCATTTCCCGAGCGTGTCGGGGAAATGGGGAAACTCACTTTAGAATTTATGGCCCTGTATAAAGTACTCCCAAAGGGTACAACGAAACTGATGAACTTGAATAATGAAAGGGAGGAAACAATCTGACTGCGACACAGATAAAATAAAAATAAAAATTGTCTTACCTCGCATCTTCTTATTACAAAACTGGAAACAGGAAACAGCAAGCAGCTCGCGTCATGCAGTATTTCAGTATTAAAAATTTTCAAAAATGATATGTGGGTCGTAATTAAGTTCAACAATAATCATATGTAAAGATATTACATAAAAGCGACTATGTCTGGACCATAGGGATCTTACAAGGTTACCGTTTCGACCATTTAAACGGCCCTCCTGAGACCACAACCATGGTGTTGGTCACAAGTTGCGGGGGCCAAATGTTGACCTCTATCATTCACGGAGATTCTGCTCACCGCAACTGGTGGCCAACACCATGGTTGTAGAGGTCTGAGTAGGCCGTTTGAATGGTCGAAAGGGTAACCTTTAAATTAATTGTGCCCTTGACTGACATTTGAGTGAATTCAATCATTCTGATCGCAGATAAGTACACATTACGAAAATCAAAGTATAGTTTTCAGTATTCATGATAAAGCTCTCATGTACCACCTCCACAATCGAATTAAGCACAGACTCTCCCTATGGTCAGACTGTTCATTGTACTTCAGTGATTCGAACTGTACCCATTTCTATGCAGTTTTTCCACGATGTTAATAGTTACAGAGAGAGTAGATATCATTTTCTCGTACTTGTGATGATAATTGACTTTATTGTTCCAATTATTAAACGGTTTCAGTCAATTACGCTCGCCTCCAAGGCCTTCTCCAAAGTGGAGAAGATTCGCAACACTTGCCACGCAGATTTTCAAATATCTCATGGCGGCAACGCGAAATCAGACCCCGAATCAGACTGTCAGGCAGCAGTTAGAGTAGATATTAAATTTAGCTCATGGTTCAGGATAGTTTCAGGGGTGAGACAAGGCTGTAACCTGTCACCACTGTTGTCCATACTATTCATGGATCATATGTTGAAAACATTAGACTGGCAGGGCGGGATTAAAGTAGGTGAAAACAAAATAAGCAGTCTCGCATATGCGGATGACTTAGTTGTAATGGCCAATTCGATTGAAAGGTTGCAAACTAATATTTTAGAGCTCAATCAGAGGTGCAAGAATTCTGATATGAAGATCAGTGTCTCCAAAACGAAAGTAATGTGTGTGGGAAAGAGATTTAAAAAGATTGAGTGCCCAATAGGAGGAACAACGTTAGAACAGATAGTTTCAAGTACCTGGGATGTATTTTCTCACAGAATGGCGACATAGTGAAAGAACTGGAATCGAGGTGCAGCAAAGCTAATGCAGTGAGTGCTCAGCTAAGATCTACACTCTTCTTCTAGAGGGAAGTCAGTACCAAGACTAAGTTCGCAGTGCACCGCTCTATCTTTCGACTAACTTTGTTGTATGGCAGTGAAACTTGGGTGGATACAGGTTACCTTATTCATAAGGTAGACGTTACAGATATGAAAGTAGCAAGAATGATTGCAGGTGCTAATAGATGGGAACAATGGTAGGACGGTGTCCATAATGAGGAAATCAAAGAAAAACTGGGAATGAACACCATAGATTAAGCAGGTAGAGCGAACAGACAGATGGTGGGGTCATGTTCCACGCATGGGAAATAAGGTTACCTAAGAGACTCATAAGCTCGGCAGCGGAGGGTAAGAGGAGTCGAGGGAGGCCAAGAAGAAAGTACTTAAATTGGGTGCAGAATGAGTTTGAAGTAAAAGGCGTAACATCAGACTATGCATCAATGTTAGTGTTTAATAGGGGATCATGAAGGAATTTTATTATAGGTACTATGCTCCAGACTGAACGCTGAAACGCATAATCAGTCTCTAATGATGATGATGATGGTGGTAGTGGTGGTGATATATTACACTTATATTTGCACGTATTGTGTCTGCTTGGATATCACAACACAAAAATTGTCACTTACACTGGTTTTTGTTCACAGTTAGGCCTAAGTTACGATTATTATGTTGCACATTCTGAGTAATGGAAGAGGCACAATACCTTTAAGCAGTTATGGTTTCGAACATTAGGATAAAACACACACCTCAATATTTATTTTGTCCGATTTTCCGAACTTCAGTAACTAACCTAAAAGAGACAACTGTAGTGCAAGAGTGTCAGGAAATCACACATTGAAACGTCGAAAAAAGTACCATACTTATGTAAAACAAATGCACTAGAAGATGCGAATGAATCCTCGAAATTCGTTGTGATAGCGATCAACTTCCCTAACTGGTGCAGTTTTTCATTATTTAAAGCATGGAGGTTGACTGGTGTATGTCTGCACAACTTCAAATAAATTCAGCAAAACTATAACATTGCTTGTCAATGACACTACGATATATCACAAGTATGTAAAACAAATTTCTCCTTTTACCGGTACCTCACATATTAGTAAAGATTGTCTGGGAGTAGCAATAACTGAGGACACTACACAATCCTCAACACTTTCTTCTTTCCAGGCAGGTGTAGCTCATTCGTATGCGTTCGAAGTATTTATTAATAACAAAAGCCGCACTGAAGCATTAATTTCGAAGCATAAAAATGTCGGTGGAGTCAATTGCACCCCAGGGAACTGAAATTTAATATACTTCAGACACAGATTACAATCAAACCTAACCTAATTTTCTCCTTTAACCGGAGCAAATGACAATCTATATTGGATGAAGTGTGACCACGCCGTCGGTCGATGTTTTCAGTCGAACTCGGGAAATGTGTCTGCCGCCGACTTTCGCACAAGATCTTCTCATAAATTCATACAACAAAATGAAATGAAAATTCTGTCCACCTATAAGAACCCTCACAAGCAGTGGTGGACTAGGGGGGAGGGGAAGGGGGCGGACCTCCCCGGGCCTTCGGTCATGGGGGCTTCCAAATGCCTCGAAAGCAAGGTGTCTTTTTTTTTTTTTTTTTTTTTTTTTTTTTTTTTTTTTTTTTTTTTTTTTTTTTTTTTGGCGCGCTTGGTATCTCGTTCTGCTGGGGCCTCCAAATATATTTTTATAGTAGTATATGTATTTACAAATGGACGGCGATGTGCCTCAATTTGTTTCGCCGCCGCGCCGGGTCTTCAACAGCCTTAGTCCGCCACTGCTCACAAGGTCTGCTGTTGTAACTCTTTTGATACATTGGTAGTATGTCAAAGACGAAATTTAGATTTCTTTTGAGCGTGACCAAAGTGTATAACCACTGCTGGGGGGGGGGGGGGGAGGAAGAGCATGTGGGAAAACCCTACGTGCAAGCATTGTTCAAGGCCCAGCGTAAGCTACGACCGGCTCTGTTTTTACTTGTCGTTGCAGCCATCCCCACAGGCAAACATCTAAAATGGTGAGGTCCGGGGACATTTGTGCCCAAGAAACGTGTCCGTATCTACCAATCCATCTTCCGGGAAATCTTAGGTCTAGATGATGTGTCATGTGCATTGTGCAGGACTCCCGTCATACTGGAAGAATATAAGCGTTCTTGTAACGAAAGGAATCTCCTCCAATAATGCTGGAGGCTCATTATCAACAATGTTTAAGACGACGTGGAGAAAAAGTACGCCAATTCAACTGAAACTGTGAAACTTAAAATTTTTTGAGCTATTATGCCGTGGTCTTGTGAATTTGTTATTAAAATACGATAAATTGTATGGCTTAATCCCACACGCACAGTTATCTGCACCGGTATTCAAACCACCACCTACAGTAAAAGCGGGGCATAATAAAGACGTTGGCGGATAGGACAAGGAACATCTGCGAACCGGAACTACTCGCGCGGAATTAAAACAACTGACTGACTCTTTACTCAAGGATGGCTATTAGTCCACAGAGATCAAAGGAGCATTGAGACCGTCTCGTAGAACTCAGAACGATGAAAAGGAACCTGTAAAATCTTAAGTCGTCCTGCCTTTTATTAAGGACGTCAACGACCGTCTCGGTAAAAGTTTGACGAAATATACAAACCTACTCGGAAGATACAGGATCACCTGAAATCGGCAGAGGATGCTCGCAAACCGCTGGGAAAAGGAATTGATAGGATTCCGTGTAGCTGTTGAAACATACCACAAAAAAAAAAAAAAAAAAACAAAAAAAAAAAAAAAAAAAAAAAACGAATAACTGGAGAAGGGGAGAGATTGACATATGAGCTGTTGCTGAACATGTTTTAACACCAGGAGACAACCTTTTTTTTTTTTTTTTCAATTTGATAAGGCTCAGGTTTTGGTAGCCACAAACGGATATCATGAAAGATTGTACAGAGAGGCTATAAAAAGTGTAAAACAGCCCAGTAATTACAGTAGTGTAGAGGCGGGCGTGACACTGAATGAAATCTGGTTTCCCGTGTAGAAGAACAAACGTAAGCCGCGGTGGAGCGGCCGAGCGCATTGAGGCGCTATGCTACAATGCGTGAGGCCGTTCGCCGTCGTGGGTTCGAATCCCCCCCTCCGCATGGATGTTTCTGCTGTCTTTAGTATAAGTTAGTTTATAAGTAATTTGTAAGTTTAGGGACTGATGACTCCGCAGTTGAGTCCCATAAGCTTTACGAACAATTGAAGAAATGTAAGTTTTCCACCGTGGGACGATATTAAAAACGTACAAGAGCTATCGGCAATGGTGAAATGCGCGCGCCTAACCAAAACATTTGACTTCACACCTCTGCGCGCGAGCACACGTAAACGGAATTCTGCTGTAGTCAGTGATGAGCCAGGGTGTGTGTTGGAGGTTAAAAAGAGCCACGATCTGCCTGATAAGTCCTCCTCAGATTGGGAAGAAACATTGGGTTTCAAGACGCAGACTTATTAGCTCAAAAAATTTTGAAAACATGTGCATGAAATATCACCACACATTAAAAGCGCAGTGTTTTTAAATTGTATTTCCCACAATGGCATGTCGATTTTCTTCTGACAACTGATGTGAATTACGAGCGTTGATTTGATTTGATTTTCTCAGGGAAACCAAAACAGTCTTGGTCCAACCCGCCACTGCCCGCACCGAAACTAAGTTTATTGTGCGGTATCGCTCCCTGTATATCTAGTAAAGCCAACCAATGCCCTTGAATAGTGCTAGGAGTCCTTTTACCAGTTCTTTATTAGACACAATTCTTCGTGTCTGGTTGTCCCAAATGTTCTGTGCATTTTACTCTCCAATGCAATGCATTCGAAGATTGGATGTGATGCAGTTTCATCACTGTCATCACAGATCCTACATTTAGGGTCCTCTTCTGTTATTCCCATTCTATGTAGGTGTTTTTTTAAATTCCCATGGCCTGTCAGCAATCCGACCATGAGTCTAATCTCTGTCCTGTTCAGGCCCAGGATTGCAGAGCTTCTTTAAAAAATATCAAATGTTTGTATAGTCTATGGAACTACGGGGTCATCAGTCCCATAACTTACAAACTACTTATGAACTACTTACGAACTAGGACGGTACAAATATCCAAGCCCGAGGGGGGATTCGAACCCCCGACCGTAGTGGCCTAGCAGACCGTGACTGGAGCGCCTTAGTCCCCTCTGCCACCGCGGCCGGCGAGCTTCTTTTAAAACATGGCTTTGGCATCATTATCTTGCCATATTTTTGTTGATAGACTTTGGTCCAATATTCTACGTGCTGTCTTCTGAGCCAGTTACGTAGCTCCAATTTGATCATTGCCTTGGTGATTGTCAGGACAGGTTCCGGTCCAATAAATGGAGTCTCTGCCCCCATCCTGGCTAATCTGTCGGCATGTTCGTTACCAATGATCCCCGAGTGTCCAGGGATCCACAATAGGTTTACTCTATTGCTTTCACCTAAATCCACCAGAACCCTGTGACATTCTGCAACAATTTTAGATCTTGTTGCAGGAGCTGCCAGTGATCTCAGGGCTGCCAGGCTTCTGAATGCTACGGTCTTTGTTGCACCTACGAAAATTCTCCTCCACACACGCCCTGATGGCAGTGATTTCGGCCTGGAATACTGAGGCCAGTTTCCCTAGAGAGATGACGCCTTCCAGTCTTGGCTGCACCCCGTATACCCCGGCCCCAACGCCTTGGTCTTATTTTGATCCGTCAGTGAACCAGGCAATATCCCCCGTGTCGAACTATTTTCTCCCACTGCTCCCTACTTCCAATTGTTATATTGAAAGGCTTGTTGAAGCAGTATGTGGTTATAATATAAGCGACTGGTATTTCCCCAACCTTTCCTATATTTACCTCACTCACTATTTTAGTGTGTGATCTGGATATCCCAAAGAGTTCCAGTTTTTGCCAGTTTTGTGTCTGTATGCACCAGCCGCTGCCTCCATCTTGACCCAGAGGTGTAATGGTGGCATATCCAACATGGTTTCCATCCCAGCAGTTGGTGTGCTGCTAATTCCGCCTGTTATGGTTAAGCAGGCTAATCTCTGCACCTTACCAAGCTCCTTAGCAGCAACCTGCTTTTCTACCTTCTTCCACCACACGACCGCCCCATAGGTGATCCTGGGTCTAATCACCGTGGTGTATATCCAGTGCATACCCTTGGGGATTACGAGCGTTACTGAAACCGTCAAGAGTGAAAGTGACTTCAGCAATGAAGAGTAAAAATGGGATTATACTTAACTTGGCATGTTACCTATGTGCAGAGTGATCTGTTTATAATATTATTAAAAATACACCTTCTTCGTGTTGTTAAGCCAAGATAGCCAATAAAATATATTTCTCTTTACCTGATTCGATTAATTAAATCATCATCTTCAAAACGATTTAACATCTTCAAAATCTGCAACATGGTTGCAGTGCAGTAACAGTGCAACATAATCAAATTGTGAACAAATTTCAGCCGACCAGTTGCATAATATGGTTTATATACGTGAACCGTGACATAGGTTTCGGCAGTAATATTTTTGCATTCTTCAGAAGATTTACAAATCATCTCAACATAAAAGTTGTTTAGTAGTGTTCTTACGCCTCTGTTAGTACTCAGTACTCACTCGGCATTTGTGTGGTGTTGCTCCACAGTTTTTATCTTGTAAACATTACAGTTTTAATATTTTAAATTTTATCACATGACATGGATATAGTCACATATCGACATTTGATTCTGTTTTATTTTACAACATCTTTTATATTGAGCTAATTTATAAATCTTCTGAAGAAGGCAACATTATTTTTGACGAAACCTAGGTCATGGTTTACGTATACAGGGTGAATCTAAATTCGCGCACTCGGGCTTCGCAGCGCGATTCCTCACATGCTAGCGATAAAAAAAATGTCTCTCACAAAATTTCGTCCTGCGCATATTTCCGGCAGTAAATGGACGTCGAAGATTAAGGTTGGTGTGTGTCCCATACGTCAGCGTGTTTCAGAATTACGCTACTACACCAACAAACTTGCAAGGGATGTATTTGGCGTCTTGAGGAACAAAATGAGCATGGAAACCCAAGCCCGGAAACGCCATTCAACGACGCTACGGAGAGTCCAAGTTACAGGCATCAGCTCCTGCCGCTAGACATCCCATCCAGCAACTTCGACGCTCTGTAGCGTCACTGGATGACGGTTCCGGGCATGGGTTTCTGTGGTCACTTTGTTCCTCAACACACCTCCCACATCCCCTAGAAGTTTGTTGGTGTAGTAGTGTAATTCTGAAACACACTGACGTATGGGGCACACGTCCATCTCAATCTTCTACGCCGGAAGTATGCGCAGGACGCAATTTTGTGAGACATTTTTTTTTTTTTTTTTATTGCTAGCATGTGATAAATCGCGCTGCGAAGCCTGAGTGCGCGAATTAAGATTCACCCTTTCACCCTGTATAAACCATATATTGGAAATGGTCGGCTAAAATTTGTTCACAAAAAGGGTTTTTCGTCGATATGTAAAATGTTCATGGTCAACATATTAAAATATACGTTACCAAAATGAATCGTCATATCAGATTTAAAGATAAAATATCGCTGTTTCCCACGTCCCTTTTGGTGATGTATATTTCAGCATGTTGACCATGTTTTGTTACTCATTTTACATTTCGACGAAGAATCCTTTATTTTGCATGTTCGCCTAAGTCGAGATGTTAATCCTTATATTTCCTGTGTTGTTCCTGGTTAACAACGTATTAAAAGTTGATTTATACCGTATTTTGTGTATCAATCCTTAAAGTTGCATATTTATTGATGAACGACATACTTGTGTTGAGTTGCCGCCTGTACGTGGCTGAGAGTGTGAGCGTGAGTGTGATTCCTTTTATTTCAGCAGTGAATTGTGTTGTCTCTGGTGCTGTAGCGAAGATTATGCTAGTATTATTGATGTGACAGTGTTTACTATCAACAAACAAACGTCCAAGTAATAAAATACCTCGATACAAACGTCTGTGTTGTGCATGAAATACATGACATAAAAAATCAATATTTCGAAAAAAAAATGTTTGTAGAGTCTATGGGACTTAACTACGGGGTCATCAGTCCCTAAACTTACAAACTACTTATCAACTACTTACAACTAAGGACGGCACAAATATCCATGCCCGCGGGGGGATTCGAACCCCCGACCGTAGTGGCCGTGCAGACCGTGACTGGAGCGCCTCAATCCCCTCGGCCACCGCGGCCGGCTCAATATTTCGACCAAAAATTTTAAAACACATATTTTGGTGTTTACTGCTCTTTATTAATATAGAAAACACAGAATTTTAATTTTCCAAAGCTGATTTCATAATGTGGGAATGAGAGGGTTAAATCCTGTTGAAGATGATGATATAAACATCGAAACCGGTAAAAAGGAGTAAATATATTTTATTGGCTAGCTTGGCTTAAAAACCTGAACACGGTGTATTTTTAATAAAAATGGGATTACTTTGCAGTTGTCAAGTATCCAACGCGAAAATTCCATTCGAGTACGCTTGAATGAGATTAAATGATACGGAGACGTTTATATGAAGGGCAACCACAAATAAATGTTTATACAGAATTAAATGTACTTTCAGATAGTTAAAAATTCACATGTTAAAATAAAATTGGAACTGGCTTACTGTGTGACTTGGCTTGTACATCATTTAAACTGACGTAATCGATAGCCAAGTTGCCGTTGATGTAGGAGGCTTCAGCTGATTCACCGTAACCATGAAAAGTTCACACGACGGAAGTCGCAACCTTTCATGGGTATGAAATAACCACAGATTATTTCATTAGTTTGTTCTCTGAAAATCGGCTTTGGAACAATGTTCGCAGAACTGACCGCAGTTAGTACAGTTCGGTCTAGTAATTCGTTTTGCGCTAATCCTACAGCATGCTTTTGTTTACGCTCTTGACGTAATGTACGAGGGTTTTCGGAACTGCAGCATCGATTGTTCTTCGAACTGAGACAGCCATAGTCCATCGGCTGTTAGCAGCACTTCAGCCTGCCTATCACGAACGAATTTCCATTGCAAGCTCCAATACTTCCACCAAGCAACGCTATCTGTATAGGGCAATCGGTGCATTATCGTTACTTTCTGTGTGCGTTTTAAAAAGGATGACCTCAGGAAGCACTGTTGATTGTAGCCTTTGGAGAAGGGAAAAAAAGTCGACGGTAAGGTTCACCATCTGGAACTTCCGTCAGATGTGTCAGCGGCATCTGCTTAACCCTTTGTGGCCCAAAGAATCAAATTGAGTTTTGATACACTTTTATTTTGTATAATTACATTATCAATCATGTATAAAACTAATATTTGAAGTGAGAAAAATACTCGAGTTGTGAGATTACCGCCCAATAGAAATACTGGTAATTAATAGCATTTGATAATTAAACAGTATGAAGTATGCAAACATTGACCATGCCAATGCACTAATGTTACACAATTTTAATCTTATTAATTATGGTAGCAATGTATGTACGCAGTTGGCTGACAACATTTATAGTTAGGCCATAGGTAGAAATTCTCCACGTTGAGATTTGCTGTGTGCTTGTAGCTGACTGGAGGCCAGCGAGCAGGCCGACGTTGGTGGCTTGTTCCAGCTTAGGATTTTCCAGGTTCGTTTCCGATGAGGGGAGAGAGGGACAATGGCGAGTGCCAGGCACAGTGCAGTGCACAGCGTGAAATAAAATATTCTAATACTACTGGCATTTGAAGTAATACGATGTAGTCAGGAACCTTTAAGGCCCTCATTACAAAATAGCCTGTTGACAAATAATACATTAGCCGATATAGTCACATCTACGTATAATTGACAATGAAAAGTAGTAAATTACCAATGAATACAAGACAGTTACAGAACTAGCATGGCAGTGTTTGTTTATAAAAGTAATATATTAACTATTTCTCATTTTATTTTTCAATTAATCTTGTGTATTTTATCTGGAAATATTCAGTTAAATCACTTATCTGTGATATAAGAAATTGCACGATTGTAATAAATAGTGCAAAGGATGTTTATACCAATATAAAAACATAATAAGAAATTTGTTTAATGTGTAGTGTAATTATTTTGATTTTAAGTAAAGTTTTAGAAATGTATTGGCTGAGCGCTGTACGTTGGAAGTCGGTTAGAACAGCTCACATGGGGAAGTCGATGACATAGGGAAAAAACCCGGCAGTTGGGCTTTTGGCGCGCGCGCGTGGGCAGGAAGTGACGAGTCGGGAGCGAGTGGTCTAGCTGGCCGGGCGGCGTCGCTCTAACGGTCGGCATGTGGATCTCCAGGTGAAGACTATAGATTTTTGTGTGGCAACCGCCAGGTGTGATTGCTCGTCGTAGACTGCACCAAGTTGAATCGAGTGCTACTGTGTGTTGTGAATATTTAGCCGGTGGAACAAGGTGTGCATCGCACTAAATTAAAGTGACTGTGTTTTGTTAATGTAACACGTGCCGTCGCATAGGCATGAACATAAACGGTGTTTGAGACAGGTACATGGTGTGAAAACAATTTTCGACACATATTCATTTTGTCTGAGGGCTCACGAGCTATAACTTTATTTGATAAATGTGTCGACGTACAGACGTATCAGCCACAGGGTTTTAATATGGTGTAATAAACAACATAAAGTGAACTTTCACGTGTTTTCAAAAATAGTAGTACACCCTTTTCTCTCATGAACTTACTTTATTATGAATTCTTTTGTTAATCATATGCAGGGAAGGAAAGCAGCGAAAGTGTGATATCATCCCTCAGAAAACGAGTCAAACAGTGGCAATCACAGTTCCAGTGTTTAGGAATTTGGTTCGCAGTTGGCGGTTGTCAGTTTTAAAAATTAAACTTTCCCTATTTTAAACTCTCACCCCGACCTTCACCCTCGCAGAGTGTTTACAAATTATTTTTTAGAAGACATCGTTACGTAGTGAAGCCACTGTTGCAGTATATAAAGTTCTGCAGGACATGGATCAAAGTAAAATATTAGTCTACTCTACAATGCATAACCTTTTCTAACTTAACCAGAACTATGCCAACTGAGAAGATAATACAGCGCAAAACGCAATACATGTAACCTCACGATACTCTGCAACAGTTAACATCGGGCGCACACTGCGCAGTTCAATGTTTTTGTGGCTTTCCCACGCAGACGTATTACCCGAGGCGGCAGCGAGTTGATTGTCTAGATGACAGACGGTACAACTCTCCCGTGCCGAGGTGGGTTTTACATAGCAGCCATTGAGCCGCTTTCGAGACATTATTTACATCTACATCTACATACATACTCCGCAATTCACCGTAAGGTGCGTGGCGGAGGGTACACTGTACCACTACTAAGCATTTCCTTTCCTATTCCACTCCCAAATTGAACGAGGAAAAAAAGAATGCCTATATGCCTCCGTACGAGCCGTAATTTCTCTTATCTTGTCTTTGTGTTCTTTACGCGAAATGTAAGTAGGCGGCAGCAAGATCGTACTACACTCAGCTTCAAATTCCGGCCCTCAAAATTTACTTAACAGAAATTCACGAAAAGAACGTCGTCTATCTTCCAGCGATCCCCAATTGAGTTGCCGGAGCATTTCCGCGACACTCGCGCATTGCTGGAACCTACCGGTAACAAATCTAGCTGCTCGCCTCTGAACAGCCTCTATGTCTTCCTTCAAACCGATCTGCTGCCGGTCCCAAACAATTGAGCAATTATCAAGACGTGGTCGTACAAGCGTTTTATACGCGGTCTCCTTTACAGGTGCAGTAAATCTTCCCAAAATTCTCCCAATAAACCGAAGTCGGCTGTCCGCCTTACAACTGTCCTTACATGCTCGTTCCATTTCATATCGCTCTGCAATGTTACGCCTAGATATTTGAATGACGCGACAGCATCAAGAAGCTCACTACTAATGCTGTATTCGAACAGTATGGGATTGTTTTTTCTACTCATGCGCATCACCTTACATTTTTCTACATTGAGAGCTAGCTGCCATTCTTCGCACCAACTAGAAATTTTGTCTAAGTCATCCTGTATGCTATTACAGTCAGTTACAAACGACACCCTCCCATACACCACAGCATCATCAGCAAACAGCCGCAAATTACAACTTACTCTGTCCATCAGATCATTTATATAGATAGAAAATAATAGCAGTCCTATCACACTCCCCTGGGGCACGCCTGACGATACACTCGTCTCTGATGAACACTCGTCGTCGAGAACAACCTACTGCGTTCTATTACTTAGGAAGTCTTCCAGCCAGTCGCAAATCTGTGAACCTATTCCATAAGCTCGTATCTTCGTTAGCAGTCTGCAGTGTGGCACCGCGTCGAACGCCTTTTTGAAGTCGAGAAAAACAACCCGCCAGTTGCCCTTCATCCATGGCTCACAAGATGTCATGTCAGAAAAGGGCACGCTGAGTTGCATATGAACGATGTTTCCCAAACCCGTGCTGATTCATGGAAAGAAGTTTTTCCGTTTTAAAAGGTGGGAAACAATTTGTACGCAAAGGTTTAAAGGGGTGAACACAAATGAGAGCAGAAATTTTTTAAACTAAAAAATAAATGGCTGCAAATAAGAACTGGTACATCCACTTAGTTTTCCTTTTGTCTAAGGAGTTATTGATAGCCGGGCGCCTTGGCCGAGGGGACTGAGGCGCTCCAGTCACGGTCTGCACGGCCACTACGGTCGGGGGTTCGAATCCCCCCTCGGGCATGGATATTTGAGCCGTCCTTAGTCTTAGCTAGTTCATAAGTAGTTTGTAAGCTTAGGGACTGATGACCCCGTAGTTAAGTCCCTTAAGTTCTACAAACATTCGAACATTTTTGAGTTATTATTAAAGCACTACGTATGGACTAAATGAAATGATTACATTTGCTCATATTCATTGATCCTACTGTCGGTTCTTGGTGAAACGTTTCAAATTAAATAACGGAACACCTGTTATTGCCCTGTTTCACAAAACTGTATTTGTACGACCTAGGTTTCGGGTTATGAGCCTATGTTCAGTATTTCACTGATTCCAAAGTTATTACACCAGTGAAGACAAACCATTACGTTACTACAGGTCTCTGTTTATCGACTTTAACATTGGAAGAAAATACTATTTACATTGCAATTTAGGAACTATTACTCATTTGCACTCGTGCGTCGCATGGACAGTATAAGGTTATCAATCAGATCTTGAGGGATATTTGTCCATTTTGCCATCAGTGCAATATCGAGCTCTGCGACGGTTGTAGGAGGTGCTGGTCTGGCTGAAATGCGTCTTCCAAGTGCATCCCAGACATGTTCAGTCGAGTTTAAGACCGGTGAACAAGCCTGCCACTCCATTCTTGTAATTCCCACAGCTTCAAGCATGTTGTCCAATAGTGTAGCTCTATGTGAAAGAGCGTTATCGTCCATCAGAAGGAACCCAAGGCACAACAAAAGGACGAAGGAGCTCGTCTCCATACGTCGAAGGAGTCAAAGCGCCATTCTGAATGTCATGTCCGTACGTCTGCCACAGCAATTGTCGACCACCATGATAATGTTTCCTGTAGATAAACAGCATTGTTCCGAGTTCCAAGTTTCATCGAGATGAGGAAACGACGATTATCCGACTTAATACAAAATCTTGACTCTCCTGTGAGTAGAATCCGGCGCCATCCATTAAGAACCTAGTCCTGATGTTCCTCCGGCAAGGTTCTGCGGGCTAAACGGTGTGGTAGTTTTAATGGGACACATACCATAGGCCTCTGTGCGTACATGCCACATTCTCGAAGGCGATTTCGTTGTGTTGATATTGCGAGTCCTGTTTGAAATCTGGATCAGCACAACTGGCTGGTGAGTGGGACAACTGGACCCCAAGGCATAAATAAAATTTTCTCGAACATTGTTCACAAAGCTTTATTATGATAAAAATTAAAATGTGACATTACCATAGCAATAAACAAAGACATTCACTATATAAACAGGGCTTGGCAAGAATTGAACCACATTCATTAATTTATACCAAGATAGGTTTACAAATTTATATCACCAAGCAATAATGAAAATCAGTTAAAGAAAATATGGAATTAATCACTCAGAACAAATTGTATTGAGATAAAGGCAACTTCCAAACGACTTTCTTTTGGTTTTCGGGATTTATCAAAACAACGCCAGTACCAATACAGGAGAAATTTAAGAGTACTGGATCGTGAACACACAGTTTATAAATACTCCAAGGCAGTAACCCGAGGTACAGTTTAACGATTGAATTCATAAAAACAAATCATTAATTAAATTAGAAATCAAATTCATAATTTGGCTCAGGCACTCAACAAAACAATGTAACATTAGCTACTACACAGTATCCAGAGTACACAATCACAAGAACTCAACTGGTGTCATTTAAGGAAGATTAGTTACAACCATCTTATTATTCGTTAGGTTACACTTAGTCCACATGGGCCCCGGTCCCCCACGGACAATGATCGATCACAGTCCAACAGGAGAGTCAGGATACCCGGGAACCTGGTCTAGAACAGACTAAGACTTCGGGTGAAAATCTGTTTGATACTTAACGTAACACATGTCACAAATTTCACACTGCAATTACATAATCGGCGCATTATCTGACACTGACAAGGAATAATACACAAAGGCCACATAGGACAAAATATTTACCCGCAGACGGGGTTGGAATGTTCGCTAAATGCTGTTTCCGACAACCGGGTAGAAGCTTATGATCAGCAAACGCAAGGAACCGGCCGCTGAAAGACAGCCACAAATTTTGATGCAAATCTCAAGTACAGTCAGCGCGTTCCAACCCGTCTACAATTAGCATGCTATCCTATTCGACAACACCCTCCAAAAGTAACACAAGGAATTACAAATCACTTTACACTGTTGCTGCCTGGAGGGAGCGTTGCAATTGAGATACTTTCAGCCTCCTGTCTCTACGGGCTGTTAACAGGAGATAACGGTTATATCTTGTTCATGTTACCCGTGGACGACCTTGGACTTGCCTTCTTTTAACGTTTTCTGTCGTCTGAAATCGCGTCCAGGTCCTGGAAATTACACTTCGGGACACTCCAGTAGTTTAAGCCACTTCCTTATGTCTGTCCCGCTTCCAACCATCCTGTGGCTTTCCATACTGTAGCTTCAGGGAAGACAAGTTGTTGTTGCATTGCACTACCCGCTCATTACACTATCTGAACCCAACTGCTTGTGTAATTCGTTTGGTAGAGTAAACTCAAGTCGACACCAACCCTCCCTGCAGCAATTTTCTGTTGTTAGGACTACCTCGGTTGCCGTGATGTTGTTGTTTCCACTCTGTAGAACCGACAGAAGGACGTCGAACCATTTAATTCCATTCTGTCAATGAATATACTTCATAGATATCTGAACCGATCCCCTAATTATGTTGACCAGTGTATTATCAACTTATATCAAAAGATCCAGCTCACAGGTCAATTAAAGGAACTGGAAGTCGTGCAGTCCTTCACCTATCTTCGGTCAACCATCTGTAGCACAAGTAGTTGTGAAGAGGAGATAAGAAGACGAATCACGCTAGGACGAGTGGCTATGAAGAAGCTCACGAAGATCTGACAGAGCAGAGTAATAACAAATAGCACAAAGTTCCGGCTAGTTGAAACACTCGTGTTTTCTGTCTTCTTTTAAGGCTGTGAATCATGGAGACTCCAGGCCAGAGACAAACAACGCATTGATGCGTTTGAGCTTTGGTGCTGGCGTAGGATGCTACGCATAAAATGGACCGAAAGAAGACCAAATGTGTCCATTATTGACCAACTGAATATCTCCAGACGCCTTTTTCCTCGAGTCGACGAAAAAATTCTCCAGTTCTTTGGCCATATTGTGAGAAGAGACGGAGAAATTACAGCGTTCAAATGAATGAAATAAATCGCAATTTGCGATATTACGGTTTCACTGTATTAGGTTTAGATGAAATACAAAACTGTAGCGAATGAAACATTGTGCCCGGCCGGGATTCGAACCCGGGATCTCCTGCTTACTAGGCAGACGCGTTCACCACTCCGCCACCGATGACACAGTGACCAGCCCGACTGCAGAGGAGACTTCCCTGCATGTCTCCCGCCACACACAAATCTCCATTCGCCACGCTGTCTCTTTCCTGTACCACAGCCTTTTTATTCTATAATGCTCGCAGCCACAATACTGTATTCCCGCATCAGGGAGAACAGACCATGAGGTATCGACAATTAATTTTCGTCAGGAGCCCAGCCTCGGCTTGTATACATTCCCTGATGCGGGAATACAGTATTGTGGCTGCGAGCATTATAGAATAAATACGCTGTGGTATAGGAAAGAGACTGTGGCGAATGGAGAATTGTATGTGGCGGAAGACGTACAGGAAAGAGTCCTCTGCAGTCGGGCTGATCACTGTGTTCAAATGTTCAAATGTTTGTTAAGCTTATGGGACTTAACTACGGGGTTATCAGTCCCTAAACTTACAAACTACTTATCAACTACCTTATACTAAAGACGACACAAGCATCCATGCCCGAGGGGGGATTCGAATCCCCGACCGTAGTGGCCGTGCAGACCGTGACTGGAGCGCCTCAGTCTCCTCGGCCACCGCGGTCAACGATCACTGTGTCCTAGGTGGCGGAGTGGTCAACGCGTCTGCCTAGTAAGCAGAAGATCCCGGGTTCGAATCCCGGCCGGGCACAAATTTTCATTCGCCACAGTTTGGTATTTCATCTAAACCTAATACAGTGAAGCCATAACATCGCAAATTGCGATTTATTTCATTCACTAGAAAAAAATAATCTTACAAAGAAAGATCGAGGGCCCAAGACCAAGAGGAAGAGCAGCGAGCAGATGGATAGACCAAATCAAGATGATATCCGGTGTACCTCTTCAGCAGGCACTGAGAGAAGCTGACAACCGTCCGGGATGGAGACGCTTGGTTCATGGGGTCACGACGCTCTGCAATGAGCACAACGACTTATGATGAATGTAACTTGTAAGATGCACAGTATATACCTAATGATTTTAACTTTCACTTGCAGACGAGAGCTTTGAAAATGCACGCAAGGCCCAAAACTAGTCATAATATCTAAATAAATGACTCAGAAGAATGTAAATAAACATAATTTCCGGGCTGATGGGCCGTAGTGTTCTAGTAGCGCGCGTCTCTGGTGCGCCAGTTAAATACCAAGCAAGGCCAAAGCGATAACAGATAGTAAACAGCTGAATCAACACTTACGTAATGAAGCGCCTCAGCACATGTTGCCTATGAGGGCTGCATACACAGCCAGGCGTAAGCAAAGTCACAGTACTTGCACTGCAAATATACACAAATATCCCCCCCCCTTCAAACCCCCCAAACACTATTATACATAAAAACAATCTGTTGCATCCTTGAGCCAATGGTACTCGATGTACCCTTGTCCAGTTCTCGTCTGACGCTACAAATGTAGTAGCGCTTGAATGTTACTTATTTAGGTACTGCAACTGTCAGTAGCTGGAAGACCCTTGAAGATGTCTCCCGCAGTTGGAGACGAAACGTCGGGAGGAAGTTTTACATCTGGACCACGGCCCATCAGCCCGGAAATTTTACCTGAATACAACGCCGGCCGTAAAAGTTTACATTGTATGATAAAAATGGTGTCTGTTCTTTGGCCTTATTCACTCAGTTTTTACAGTTTCCGCACGTCTCATTTGCGCCGTTGTACGTCCTCCTACTGCCCTGGTAACTGTGGCTAGAACGTCGCGCTGCAGTCAGCCGCTGACCGCTTCGTCAGTGTTGCTGGGCGCTAACCGCCCGCTGTGAGAGAGCCAGTTTATCGAGCAGCTGGTCTCATTTGCATGCCGGCGCTCTGCCCTGTGTGTACGCACCGACTCATGATTTATTCCCCACGCACCACGCATACTGCGTGCAAATATCCAAGCAGCTGCACGCGACCGCAACCTGCCCGTCACAGACGCTGTTTAATACGGGCGAGGCTATCGCCAAATCTTTGGTCATGATTAAAAATTCTGCTGTAGTGCATGTATCAAATGACCACTGTAAATAAGATCGTAACACGTGGACACAAAAATTGCAGTAACTATTTTTATTTTTAACTCTACAAAGAGACCGATGAAACTTTTATAAATTTGTAGGTACCCTGTAGCAGATGTCCAGAAAGGAAACATATACAGGGTGTTACAAAAAGGTACAGCCAAACTTTCAGAAAACATTCCTCACACACAAAGAAAGAAAATATGCTATGTCGACATGTGTCCGGAAACGCTTAATTTACATGTTAGAGCTCATTTTAGTATTTCTCTTTAAATATCAATTTCATTCCAACGTGATCAAATTGTAAATATTCACAATCAACATGGTGAGCTGACGAGAATCCGCACGCAATTGTGCAATTATGTCATCAAAACAGATTTGCTGTGAACGTTTGGGCAGGAATTGTTGGTGATGTCTTGATTGGGCCTCATGTTCTTCCACCTACGCTCATTGGAGCACGTTATCATGATTTCATACGGGATACTCTACCTGTGCTGCTAGAACATGTGCCTTTACAAGTACGAAATATATCTGGACACTGCGACAGCTAGACCAAACCACAACAGTGCACTGTAGCCACACTCGTAAACACAGTCGTCATCGTAAACATGTCCCTACAGATGCTGCTCGCCGACAGTGGCCCATGTTTGTTACAACACGCAACTGAACGTCGGAGGTTTCAAGCGTCAACTTCAGGTTACAATATCTCCGGATGTAATTAACATTTTACAATGCAAAAAATGGCACTGATTACGTATTTGTTTATATGTTCAGATGTGCTAACATAACTAACGGGGTTCCATTTAAAAAACGTGCATTTCTTTAATTTTTTTATTTTATTACTATTATTATTATTATTATTTTATTAACCAGTTACACTAGCCCCTCTCTCCACGTTCGGTCTGTGGAATCGGTTCGTCAGTATTTGATGTGGTTTACGAAATATATCCAGCGGTAATGTTAGGTGACTCACCCTGTGTGTGTGTGTGTGTGTGTGTGTGTGTGTGTGTGTGTGTGTGTGTTTACTTACACCATTCAAACAGGGGATGCGATGTAAAATCTTGAGATGTGCATGTGGCGGAGAATGGAGAGGATAGCTGGATAGATAGAATAAGGAATGAAAGCTTCATATTCACAAAATATATTACATCAACTGCGAATGGTCAAAACTGAAAAAGGTACCCAGCCGGGTTTCGAACCTGGGTCTCCCGCTTTCTAGGCAGTTGCGCTGGCCACTACACCAGTGGGGACACAGTGATCAACGCACCTGCAACGACTACCTAAGCACGCCTCCCGTCAGACACAAATTCCCAGCTCTACCCTGCCCACAGTACTCAAACTCGTAGTTTCAGAAACTAATTCCCGTAAGAGTAAGGGCTCAAAAGTGACGGGAGGCGTGCTTAGGTAGACCTTGCAGGTGCGGTGATCACTGTGTCCCCATTGGCGTAGTCATCAGCGGAACTGCTTAGCAAGCATGAGACCCGAGTTCGAATGATGGCTGGGTACACATTTTCAGCTTTCCCCATTCGCAGTTGATGTCATATATTCAGTGAGTATGAAAGAATCCGCCCGTGGGGGGGGGGGGGGATTTGAATCCCGACCGTAGCGGCCGTGCCGACTGTGACTGTCGCGCCTCAGACCGCTCGGCCAACGCGGCCAGCGAATCCCCCTCGGGCATGGATGTTTGTGCCGTCTTTAGTATAAGTTAGTTTATAACTAGTTTGTAAGTTTAAGGACTAATGACCCTACAGTTAAGCCCCATAAGCTTAACAAACATTTCAACATCTGCCCCTTCTCTATTACTACCTTACCTATCTGTGACTGATGAAGATAGAGTGCGAATTATTCGCACGTGTCAAGTAGTTAAATATTAATTCATGGTCTGCACTTAAAGAAGTATTAACCTCTTCAAGGAAAAATACGTCTTTTGCAAATAATAGAATTTATTTAGCAATATCACACTCGTGGCGCATCTTCCGATTTGATCCTTAAAACTGCGAAGGCTGCATTAATCCACATAAAATAGTTCAAATCCTTTGGGTAATCGCGAATAGTCGCTTATGTCTAATTTTTTAAACGTTAATCTTAGAAACTGCCTGCCTGGAGCTCATCTGGCCTCATCATGCTATGGTAGTTTTAATAGTATGACGTAGACGATTCACCTAAATCCCGTTATTATAAAACATTTTAATCATACCTATGCGATTTTCGCAGTTGTCTTGACACAAGAAATAATCCGCTTTACACCATCGGTTTAGACGATTTTACTGGACTAATGCCACCTCCGAAGTTTTAAAGATCAAATCTAAAGTTTCACCTTTGGTGTGCTAAATAAAATTCATTATTTGCAACAGAGATGTATTTCTCCTTCAGCAATTACGCGATAAATCAGTCAAACCTGAAGGCCGTAAATTGTAGCATATACCTAGGAGTCACAATTACGAACAACTTTGACTGTAGAGAATACACAGAAAATATTGTGGGGAAGGCGAACCAAAGGTTACGTTTCATTGGCAGAACGCTTCGAAGATGCACCAGCTCCACCAAAGAGATTGCCTACACCACACTTGTGCGTCCTCTCCTGGAGTTCTGTTGCCCCTTATGGGACCCTCACCAGGTGGGACTGACGGAAGACATTGAGAAGGTTCAGAGAAGGGCAGCTCGTTTTATCACTTTACGGGGGTGGGGGGGAAGCGTCACGGAAATGTTGCACGAATTGGGGTGGAAATCATTAAAAGAAAGACGTTATTCATTGCGGCGTGATCTGTTTGCGAAGTTTCAATCACCGACTTTTACTTATGAATGTGAAAATATTTTGCTAGGCCGGCCGCGGTAGCCGAGGGGACTGAGGCGCTCCAGTCACGGTCTGCACGGCCACTACGGTCGGGGGTTCGAATCCCCCCTCGGGCATGGATATTTGTGCCGTCCTTAGTCTTAGGTAGTTCATAAGTAGTTTGTAAGCTTAGGGACTGATGACCCCGTAGTTAAGTCCCTTAAGTTCTACAAACATTTGAACATTTATTTTGCTAGCGCCCACCTATTTAGGGAGACATGACCATCCCAATAAAATAAGAGAAATCAGATCGAAAACGGAACGATTTAGGTGTTCTTTATTCCCGCGCGATATTAGAGAATAGAAAGGTAGAGAAAAGTTATGAAAGTGGTTAATGAACCCTCTGCCAGGCACTTAAATGTGATTTGCAGAGTATCTATGTAGATGTAGCTGAAAATACTGTTGCGATCACTATGGAAGTTCTCTCACATATGTGTGTTTTCATGAAGAAGATTTTTATACGTCATAAGTACAAAATGTTCAGATGTTAGTAAATCTATGGAACTTATTGCTTGGTTATTAGTCCCTAGCTTACAAACTACTTAAACTTGGTAAACTAACCTAAGTACGACACAAACACCCATGCCCGAGGAAGGACTCGAACCCCCGACGGCGAACGGCTGTGCGCACCGAGCTTCAGTAAGCACGGCTGTTCCGCCGCGGCTACGTCGGTTATCACCTTCTACATCTACATCTACATGCATACTCCGCAATTCACCGTAAGGTGCGTGGCGGAGGGTACACTGTACCACTACTAGGCATTTCCTTTCCTATTCCACTCCCAAATTGAACGAGGAAAAAAAGAATGCCTATATGCCTCCGTACCAGCCCTAATTTCTCTTATCTTGTCTTTGTGATCTTTACGCGAAATGTAAGTAGGCGGCAGCAAGATCGTACTACACTCAGCTTCAAATTCCGGCCCTCTAAATTTCCTCAACAGAATTTCACGAAAAGAACGTCGTCTTTCTTCCAGCGATCCCCAATTGAGTTGCCGGAGCATTTCCGTGACACTCGCGCATTGGTCGAACCTACCGGTAACAAATCTAGCTGCTCGCCTCTGAACCGCCTCTATGTCTTCCTTCAAACCGATCTGCTGCGGGTCCCAAATACTTGAGCAATACTCAAGACGTGGTCGTACAAGCGTTTTATACGCGGTCTCCTTTACAGGTGAAGTACATCTTCCCAAAATTCTCGCAATAAACCGAAGTCGGCTGACCGCCTTACTCACAACTGTCCTTACATGCTCGTTCCATTTCATATCGCTCTGCAATGTTACGCCTAGATATTCGAACGTCGCGACAGCATCAAGAAGCTCACGACTAATGCTGTATTCGAACATTATAGGATTGTTTTTTCTAGTCATGCGCATCACCTTACATTTTTCTACATTGAGAGCTAGCTGCCATTCTTCGCACCAACCTGTATGCTATTACAGTCACTTACAGACGACACCCTCCCATACACCACAGCATCATCAGCTTACGTGCATGACGGAGAGGGTACCCACTGTTCGACCGATTACCATGAAAATTGGCAGATATTTGTAATTTCTCTTGGTTTGGGGGAGGGGGGAGGAGAAATGGACTGAGTTTCGAGGAGATTGGAAGATGGAGAAATAAAAAGAGAAGAGGGGCGAGGGAGAGAGAGAGAGAGAGAGAGAGAGAGAGAGAGAGAGAGATCAACTGACAGAAAAGCGTGATAGGCTGTGAGAGGGGTAGTAGTAAATGAACATAGTGAGAGGCGGAGGATTAGATGGACATACAGAGACGGTGGAGGAAACGGATCGCTGGGGCAGGGGGCAAAGGTGGAAGGAGGAAAATGTTGAAATGTTTGTATAGCTTATGGGACTTAACTACGGGGTCATCAGTCCCTAAACTTACGAACTACTTATCAACTACCTTATACTAAGGACGGCACAAAATCCATGGCCGAGGGGGGATTCGAACCCCCGACCGTAGTGGCCGTGCAGACTGTGACTGGAGCGCCTCAGTCCCCTTTTTTTTTTTTTTTTTTTTTTTTTTTTATTAAGGGAGTGGGGTGTGGGTTTTGGGATGTATGCATTCTTTATTTTGTTTTATTATTTAAACTTCATCAAAATAAAAAAGCCTTTTCCTGGCAGACATAGAAAATTTGAATAAGGAAATAAAAGCTTCTGTATTATTTTCCACGCGCCTGTCACCCCCTTTAGGGTAATCTCTCTCTTGTATATATATATATATATATATATATATATATATATATATATATATATATATATATATATATATATTTGCGCTCTATACTAATGGATTTAGCGTGTCCGTGCACAACTAAAAACTAAAAACAGTAAAGTAAAGAAAACTCTCTGTGGGGAGTGAGTTTCCGGGCGGTCGACTCCAGTGCTTCTGCCGCCAGGCACGTCTTCTCGTTTTATTGTAAGATGTAACCGTTTCATCATGTTCATCATATGACTCTTCATCGTTATCATATCAGCTTCTCATACCCGGGACATTACAGCTCCTTGGAGGATCTCGTAACGCACTCCCCAGAAAATTAGAAAAATATTGTTGATACTTCGGGTTCCGTATCAGCGCCATATGTTGTTCTTGTAAATGGTTCCAGAAGTCCGGCACATGCTTCGCGCCGTCGCGATGCAAATAATACACCGCCTGGGCTCGAATCCACGTCACCGCGTTCGTTTTGGTTCGTGGGTAATACGTTCTGTCTGGAAAAAGGACAATCTTTGGGTCGATATTTTGCTGTCCGACGCGCAGTAGAAAGCCAATCATCTGCGTCACCAGCCGCCATACTTCCGCAGAGGGCCCGCACATGAGACGATGAGCATCGTCGTCTAGAACCTGGCATACTTGGCATAACGGAGTGTTCACCATATTGATGGCGTGCAGGCGGGATCCAGTAACTTGTTTACCGTTAACCAACATGTACCATGTCGTTCTTGTTTCCGTGTCAAGTGTGGCATGATGAACTGTCCGCCATACCACCGGCCACTGGATCGTGGGGTGCCGTGCTTCTACAGGGTTGGCGGGGCGCCTGCTCGTAAGTATCCGGTAGATGTCGCGCGCTGTCGGAGATCTATTTATTGGGAGTTCTGTCATAATATAGCTATATTCAAGGAAAAACTCTCTGATATGTTGAAACGGCGAAGAAATGTTCTGCACCATCACCGGCGCTTGCCGAGAAGCTGGCGCCAGTTCGTCTACCAAGATTCCTGACAGACTCTTGTGCTGTCTTCTCCATGTTTTCAATGTCGCGCTAATATATAGCGCCACCGATCGATCGTGAACGTGAACAAGTCCGAGGCCACCTCTAAGAGTTGGTAATGTCAGAGCCTCATACCGGATCTTGAATAGGGCTCCCGTGCTGACAAAGTATCCAAACGCTGCCAGTATGCTTCGGGCGATCATCTTTGGCATCGGTAGAATCTGTGCATAATGTGGAATGCGCGACGCCAAGTATGTATTTACATAAATGACGCGTTGAATCATATTTAATGTCCGCAGTGCGTTCGCTTTGACACCATTTCGTATGGTTATGAGCAACCTCTTGAAGTTGAGCGCGACCGATCGTCGTACATCATTCGTGAAGACGATTCCCAAATACTTGATCCTGTCCCGTAACGGGAATGGGGCTACGCAGTCGGCAGGTAGTCCTGTACCTATATTCAAGGCGACGGATTTGGCCACATTCATACGGCTACCCGTAGCGGCACCGTATCGATTGATCCAGTCCAAAGCCGCGTTAACGTCATTGCCGTTTCTCACCACCAATATAAGGTCGTCGGCATATGCTTTGCAACGAAATGTGTAGCCACGCATCGTAATTCCTGTCAGGCGTTGGCGGAGGCCGCTGAGAAGTGGTTCAAGAGCCATGGCATATATGATCGTGGACAAAGGACATCCTTGTCGAATCGATCGCTGGATAGTTAGGGGTCCAACCAATCGTCCGTTGACAAGCACTTTAGAAGGAGCCCCATGTAGTAGTCGCATCACTATAGTTATGAAGGGCGGCGGGAAATTCATTTGCGTCATCAGTTCCTTAATGTAGGTGTGGCTGACTCTGTCGAAAGCACGATCGAAGTCTATAGAAATCAGAGCTCCACGTAGACGACATGCTTTCGCCAGTGCGATCGAATCGCGGTATTCACTAAGCGCCGTCTGGATGTTGTTGTCACTGCCGAGGGATGTCTGGTCTAATGACACCACGCGATGCAGAACTTTTTTAATTCGTGTCGCCATCAGTCGAGTGAAAATCTTGAAATCACAGTTAAGTAGTGTTAGGGGGCGATATTCTCCGATTCTTGTGCTGCGTGATGTTTTAGGTATTGGGATGATGACGCCCTCTACAAATGCTGGCGGAAGTGGCTCTTCAGGAGACATGAGTTCGCGACAAATTTCCGTCCAATAGGGAGCAATCAAGTGTTGGAAAGCCCGATAAAATTCCAAAGGTATTCCGTCAGGCCCTGGCGACTTGTTGAGTGCGCCCTTGCCTATGGCATCGATCACTTCGTCCTCAGTAATGTCCTCCAGCAGTATCGCTTGCGCCTCTTGATCTAGAGTCCCGAATAGCGTGTTAGTGACTTCGTGGAGGGCCTCCCGCTCTAGTTCTTCTGCGGTGTATAATCGGGTATAATAATCAGCGAAGGCACGTGCTATGTCATTTTGTGACGTGAGATGGGAGCCATCATCAGTGTCAACGGTATGTATTAGGCCCCTGCGACGTCGCTTACGTTCCTGAATAATATGGTGCATCGATGGATGTTCACCCTCAACACGATCCATTGTCCTTGCACGGACCGCTGCACCTTCCAGATGAGAGCGCATAAGAGCGACGATTTTAGCCTTAGCTCGTTGAACCATCATTTGTCGTTCCGGTGAAGGGGCCTGATATGTGCATTCTCTTAGTATAGTGAAATAAAAGTTTAAAGTTTGCCATTTCCACCGTGATTGTTCGCGCCCCAACGCAATGAATGCACGCCGTATCGCCGGTTTTGTGCATTCTAACCACCATCTTAATGTCGTAGGGTAAGTCCGTCGTCGCCTTACGCAATTATTCCAAACTTCTTCAATAACTTGATGACACTCCGGAGCTTGAAGATGGGCCACGTTCATCTTCCATATACCATGGCCTCGCCACACTTGTTGCCTTTGGAGGCCGATCGTGCAGATATAAACCGAGTGGTCAGTGAAGGCCGCTGGCCATAGCTCTGCGTCATGGATGTCACGTTGGAGGCAACGCGTAACGTAGACGCGATCTATGCGGCTGCCGGAATGGCTGGTTACGTAAGTGTACCCGGTTCGATCTCCATGTACATATTCCCACGTATCTACCATCCGAAGTTCCTGTGTTAAAGTTCTCAATTCTGGACAGGGATTATAGTGTGGGAACTGGTCCTTCGGCGACAGCACACAGTTGAAATCGCCGCCAAGGATGCATTCAGCGTGTCGCCCTAGAAAGAGCGGAGCTATTTCTTCGGCAAAGAAGTGAGATCGTTCTCTCCGTTTGTCCGTGTCGGACGGTGCGTAGATGTTGATAAAGCGCACTCCAAGTACTGTTATAGCCATTCCTCGTGCCGATGGTAAGTATATGACATCCTCCGCTACAAGACCTTCCTTTAGGAGCATCGCTACGCCGCTACCAGTGTCTGAAGCTGGTGACATGAAGATGTTGTAGCCATAGAAAGACGGGAAGTCGTCGACGTATACTTCTTGTAATAGAGCGATGTCTATGTCTGCTGCGCGCAGCATATCCTTTAGGAGGGTAGTCTTGATTTGCGACCTTATATTATTGGTGTTGATGGATGCTATGCGGTAGGCTTGTTGTTGTCCTACTCGTTGTTGGGCGTGCATAGTAAGAGTGCATTGTTATTGCTGGCGCGTTCTCCTTCGGTGGTGCCAGTGAAGCGGCAAACTTTAGTTATGACGGGACTCCGTGGGTGGTGTCATCGCAACCGCGGTGCCCGCGGTTAGCGGAGCCTGGATTTCATCGACGTCGTCGAGTTCACTTGTCCAAGAGGGGCCCTGTGTCCGGAACTTTGCAGCCACAGCCGCTGGCACCGTATTTTCGTTTATCGTGCGAAGTTGTGGGACTTCTTGCGGGACGTCCGAGATGGTCTCACTGGTGTGTCCTGGGTCCTCAAGTTCAGCGTTGTGATGTTGTTCGTCGTCAGAGGCTCCGGTACTCTCCATCGTGGCGTCCTCATCATCTGCCCGGTCTGTACGTAGGAAACTATCATCTGATGGTGTGCGACGTCGTTTCCTCCGTCGTTTGGGGGATCTCTGCTTGCGTTGTCGTACATCCGCATCCGCATCCTGTGCAGAGGCTTGGTCGTCCGGTGCATTGGACACAAAAGCGGCCGTGGGTGGCACCAGCCGATCGACGTCCATAGACGCCTCCGTTGTAGCCACATTAGTCTGTTGTGGTTGGTCCGGAGCGGGTTCCACGACTGTCATCTTGGCAGCGTTGTCATCATCTTGTGTCACCTCTACTGTGGAATCATCCACCACTTGATACTCAGTATCGTGCGACGGAACATCTTGTCGAGTAACGGCAGAGTAAGTAAGAGGTATAGAAACGGTCGTGGGTGGTGGTGCAGTTTCGCCCGCCGGAACTTGTGTGATCCTCCTTTGGATGCATTGCGAACGTAGATGGCCCTCCTTGCCGCAGCCAGAACAGGTCTTGGGCTGACCGTCGTATATAATTATGGCTCTGCAACCTCCGATAGTGAGGTAAGACGGAACGTGCTTTGTAAGGTCAATCCGTACTTGTCGCACCCCATTCAGCACGGGGTATTTCGTAAATGTGGTCCATTTTTCGTGAACATGGCTGATAACACGTCCATACGGTTGTAAGGCATTGACCACTACATGTTCCGGAACCTCGAAGGGCAGCTCAAAGACTCTTATAGTGCGGATTCCTGCGTGGTCGATCGAAACTGCTCCAACATTGCCATCGGCATGTTTAAATTTTAGTCCATCCGCATGGTCACGTACAAGTTTGTCACATACTGTGTCGTTGCTCAATTTCAGATATACCACACTGCTCGTGATAGAGAAATGAATTCCAATCACATACTCGGGATCGATTTTTAGCTCTTCCTCTATAAAACGTTCGATTTCAAATGCTTTGGGTCGTGCGTATCCAGGCGTGAAAGTGATCTTGATAGTTGCCTTCCTGTATGAGTGTTCCATTGCGTGTCAATAAGTAGTCACTCGCGAGAAACACAAACGGTAAACAGCCGCGCGCGCGCCCGAGACTCCGCGGCGGGACGTAAACACGTCCACCTCACCGCACCGCTGCCTAAAGCAGACTGACCAAATACTTGAGCAATACTCAAGACGTGGTCGTACAAGCGTTTTATACGCGGTCTCCTTTACAGGTGAAGTACATCTTCCCAAAATTCTCCCAATAAACCGAAGTCGGCTGACCGCCTTACTCACAACTGTCCTTACATGCTCGTTCCATTTCATATCGCTCTGCAATGTTACGCCTAGATATTCGAACGTCGCGACAGCATCAAGAAGCTCACGACTAATGCTGTATTCGAACATTATAGGATTGTTTTTTCTAGTCATGCGCATCACCTTACATTTTTCTACATTGAGAGCTAGCTGCCATTCTTCGCACCAACCTGTATGCTATTACAGTCACTTACAGACGACACCCTCCCATACACCACAGCATCATCAGCTTACGTGCATGACGGAGAGGGTACCCACTGTTCGACCGATTACCATGAAAATTGGCAGATATTTGTAATTTCTCTTGGTTTGGGGGAGGGGGGAGGAGAAATGGACTGAGTTTCGAGGAGATTGGAAGATGGAGAAATAAAAAGAGAAGAGGGGCGAGGGAGGGAGGGAGAGAGAGAGAGAGAGAGAGAGAGAGAGATCAACTGACAGAAAAGCGTGATAGGCTGTGAGAGGGGTAGTAGTAAATGAACATAGTGAGAGGCGGAGGATTAGATGGACATACAGAGACGGTGGAGGAAACGGATCGCTGGGGCAGGGGGCAAAGGTGGAAGGAGGAAAATGTTGAAATGTTTGTATAGCTTATGGGACTTAACTACGGGGTCATCAGTCCCTAAACTTACGAACTACTTATCAACTACCTTATACTAAGGACGGCACAAAATCCATGGCCGAGGGGGGATTCGAACCCCCGACCGTAGTGGCCGTGCAGACTGTGACTGGAGCGCCTCAGTCCCCTCGGCCACCGCGGCCGGCTGGAAGGAGGAGATTGACAGATGGAAAGTTGTAATAAATATACGATGTAATAAAAGTTGATACTGTGAATTACACTTACTGTCCATTATACAAGGACACGGAGAGATAATGTATAACGTTTGTAAATCTATCGGACCAAACTACGTGGTCATCAGTCCGTAGCTTACAAACTACTTAAACTAGGGTAAACTAACCTAAGGACAAACACACACACACACACACACACAGGGGGAGGAGAAATGGACTGAGTTTCGAGGAGATTGGAAGATGGAGAAAGAAAAAGAGAAGAGGGGCAAGGGGGAGAGGGAGGGAAGGAGAAAGAGAGAAAGAAAGAGAGAGAGAGAGAGAATGAAATGGTGAAGCATGTAAAATACGTCACCATCTATCTACGAAGTGTTTGTAGCACAGTTGTGTGAACACAGGTTGTTGCGAGAAACTTGTCGCCTGCGCTGTGGGATAGACATGGCAGCCGTACACTGTTGATGGGTTCTTCCTGCGCGACGCCAGGTACCGCCCGGAACAGGTAGCGGCGGCGCAGATCGTAAAAGCGGCCATTGTCCCAACACACGGCAGATTTACGCCGCACCTGCGGACGGGCGCACTCGTAAACGCGCACGCCAACTCTGAATTTCTAACAGTCGCCGTTCCGTGTCGCCTGCAGGCGAGCGATATAGTGCGAGCTACAGTGAAATATCAGGCGCACCTAAAAGTTAAACTGTCTGCAGGTGTGTGCGGGAATATCGAGGTTGTGTACCTCACCTAATTCTGTGGTGAGGAGAGAAATCGATACACACTGTAAAACAAAAGCCTTCCGCTGCATCTCTGTGTCTGTCCTCGATAAAGTCGGAACCTACTGAACGGATTTTCATACGGTTTTCGCCAATGGTCAGTGTGGCCCATGAGGAAGGTTTAGGTGCATAATTCAATAAGATGCGAGCAAAAATCCGCGAAATAGAGCAGTTCAAAGTGTTCTAATGTGTGTAAATCTATCGGACTCAACTGTTGGGTTATTTGTCCGTAGCTCACAAACTACTTAAACTAAGGTAAACTAACCTAAGGACAACATACACACACACACACAGAGCCATGCCCGAGGGAGGACTCGAACCCCCGACGGCGAGCAACCGTGCACTCCGCAGCGAGGCGCCTTAGACCGTTCGACCACTTCACCGCGGCAAATAGAGCAGTAAATACTCTTAGGAAAAGTTATATATTCTGTGACTTACTAACTTCACTGTTTGTTTCATAATATATGACATGCACGGTTTAGTCATTGAGACTAACACCGACAAGACATGACGATGTAAAATATTCACATCCAATACAGAAGTTTTGAATCTCTCGGCGTAGTTCGCTGTCACTCTTTACTGATTGTCAATACAGGGTGTTTAGGAGGAATACCAAATATTTTAGGCGGTGTACTATAGACGAATTGGAATTAAAAAAAAATATTGACAGATACTTCTGGTATTAGGTTTCCCAAACAAATTAAAAGCAAAGGCATATGATAACATTTTCACTGATTTTTTTCCTCGGTTTTATATGATTGAATTAAAACCAAAACTTATGTATTATATACATTTTTATTTAGTTAACCGGTTTTTGCCCCACAATGCTATCTTCAGTCTGAAGATCGAAAAAAATACCAAACATATCAGTACGATCATGAATTTACTGCAATGAATTCATTGTTTTGTGCCATTATTAGTTGGTAGTTATATTTTTAGATTCCCGGTATCTTCTGTTAGTCCATGTCTCTCCGTGTCTCGCTGCGGAGCGCGCGGTTGTTCGCCGTCGGAGGTTCGAGTCCTCCCTAAGGCATCGGTGTGTGTGTGTGTGTGTGTGTGTGTGTGTGTGTGTGTGTGTGTGTGTGTTTGTGTTTATCCTTAGGTTAGTTTACCCTAGTTTAAGTAGTTTGTAAGCTGCGGACTGATGACCACGCAGTTTGGTCCGATAGATTTACAAACGTTATACATTATCTCTCCGTGTCCTTTCCATCTGTCAATCTCCTCCTTCCACCTTTGCCCCCTGCCCCAGCGATCCGTTCCCTCCACCGTCTCTGTCTGTCCATCTAATCCTCCGCCTCTCACTATGTTCATTTACTACTCCCCCTCTCACAGCCTATCACGCTTTTCTGTCAGTTCCTCTCTCTCTCTCTCTCTCTCTCTCTCTCTCTCTCTCTCTCTCTCTCTCTCTCTCTCCCCTCTTCTTTTTTCTTTCTCCATCTTCCAATCTCCTCGAATCTCAGTCCATCTCTCCCCCCCTCTCCCCAACCATGAGAAATTACAAATATCTAATATCTGCCAATTTCCATGGTAATCGATCGAACAGTGGGTACCCTCTCACGTAAGGTGATAACCGTCGAAGCCGTGGCGGAACAGCCGTGCGCACTGAAGCGCGGTGCCCATAGCCGTTGGCCGTCGGGGGGTTCGAGTCCTTCCTCAGGCATGGGTGTTTGTGTTGTCCTTCTTCTCAAATGGGCCTTCAACCTTAACCCAGCGAACAATGGCTACAGTAAGCCACCCAGAGCCACCAAAAACTTCAGTACTTTTAATACTAAAATCAAATCTAGCTCCAACAAATGTAATAGGACCATGCAAAACTTCTTCTTGCGCAGTAGTTGTCACTCCATCAGATCCAGGTATGGTGTATTATCATAGTTAAATAAAGATATCCCTTCCTTTTATCCCTTAAAAATATTGATCGGGGCACTTCGTGTCATGTCCTTAAGAGCTCGAGAGTACTACAGTTTTAATGCGTGGAGACTAAGTGCGTAACCTTGAAGCAGCTTCCGAGCTGTTCCGCCTGGCGTGGACGCTTCGTGCAGATATTCCACTCGACCCAAAGATATTCCACTCGACGGCGACAGTGGCGCGCCAGGCGGAACAGCTCGGAAGCTGCTTCAAGGTCACGCACTTAGACTACACGCATTAAAACTGTAGTACTCTCGAGCTCTTAAGGACATGACACGAAGTGCCCCGATCAATATTTTTAAGGGATAAAAGGAAAGGATCTTCATATTTTGTTTCTGATAAGCCATTGTGTTTGAGAACAAGGAATAGAAGACGTGTTGCTGCCAACGAGGGAGTTCATATTTGGGTTAAGGTTGAAGGCCCATTTGAGAAGAAGTTTAATATTCAAGGAGATGTTGTGGTGTATTATCATAGTTAAATAAAGATATCCCTTCCTTTTATCCCTTGAAAATATTGATTGGGGCACTTCGTGTCATGTCCTTAAGAGCTCGAGAGTACTACAGTTTTAATGCGTGGAGACTAAGTGCGTGACCTTGAAGCAGCTTCCGAGCTGTTCCGCCTGGCGCGCCACTGTCGCAGTCGAGTGGAATATCTTTGGGTCGAGTGGAATATCTGCCGCAAGCGTCCGCGCCTCTAGTTTTAACGAGTGCGCGGACGCTGAAAAATCAAATAATCAAACAAGTAGTTTGTAAGCTAGGGACTAATAACCAAGCAATTAAGCCCCATAGATTTACAAACATTTGAACGTTTTGAATTTATGACGTTCACAAATATTCTTCATGAAAACATACGTAAGAGAACATTCATAGCGATCGCTCAAACGGTATCGAAGTCGGCTATACGCCATACGGTGCCATTAAAAATGTATTTGCCAAATGTAATGTTGATATGTCAATTATTCCTATAGTCAGTTATGATAGTGTGTGCATTCGAAAATGATGATTTTGCATTTTTTTCCGAATTTCCTGTCTTTCATTTGTAATTGTTGCGTATTTTATTTTTACTGGCCACTTTTACAGGAGCATAATAAGCCAAAGTAATAATAATTATGCATATGCATAGTTTGAATACTGAATTTTGATCCTGTTGAGGTAATTCGAAAATACGACAGAAAAAAAGAACCTTCCGTTTTTCCAATTTTTCCAAATATTTCTTCCACAGAAACATTGCCAATTATGAACAAAAAAAAAAGGAAAACACAAAAAATCTGCAAAATCGTTGAAACTGTTATTTAGTGATCATTTTTCATACACATTGCAACCGATTACATACTATGTCTTGTCCACAACACAATTTACGACTCACGTGGGCCGATTTTTTGTCATTTTCGAAGGCTGCAAAAGGACATAGATATTAATATTCCATCACACATTTCTCTGAAATATAACAAATAACTTTACATTTACCAAAGCTTTGTTAAAAGAAAATCTCCTTTAAAGTTGCTTGTCAGTCATGCAGACTTTAGTATGCACTTGTCCTTGAAACAATGATGGACCGGGAATATGTGTTCTAATCAACATGTTTTATCTATAATGACGTTTATCTGACAAAAATTATATTAAAGGGGGAATTTTTTTAACAAAGATTTGGTAAGTGTAAATTACGTTTTAGCAAAATGTGTGATGGAATATTAATACCAATGTAGAAACGCTTAAGGCATTAATAAAGTGCTAAGTGTGGTGACCACAAAATTCAAATATTTTCATACATTATAAATTGCAGATTTGTGTAGTGATACTCCTCCAGGAAAGTCGTAATGACTGTAACAAAACAAATCATAATCCACTGGGACATATTGAAAGAGAAGACAATTTACTGCCAATGGAAACATTGATTCAACTGGAAATGGTTGTGGCATTGAAATAAATAATTGTAAAAGAGTTTTTATTATAGTCGACATGATAGGTTGGGGAAATGCCAACCGACTATATTATAACCCCATACTGCTTCAACAAGCCTTTCAGTATAACAATTGGAAGTAGGGAGCAGTGGGAGAAAATAGTTCGACACCGTACGGGGGATATTGTCCGGTTCACTGACGGGTCGAAATCAGACCAAGGCGTTGGGGCTGGGGTATACGGGGTGCAGCGAAGACTGGAGGGCGTCATCTCTCTAGGGAAACTGGCCTCAGTATTCCAGGCCGAAATCACTGCCATCAGGGCCTGTGTGGAGGACAATTTGCGTAGGTGCTACAAAGATCGTAGCATCTACATCTATTTCGACAGCCAGGCAGCCCTGAGAACACCGGCAGATCCTACAACAAGGTCTAAAATTGTTGCATAATGTCACAGGGTTCTGGTGGAGCTAGGAGAAAGCAATAAAGTAAACCTATTGTGGGTCCCTGGCCACTCGGGGATCAGTGGCAACGAACATGCCGACAGATTAGCCAGGATTGGGGCAGAGGCTCCATTTATTGGACCGGAACCTGTCCTGACAATCACCAAGGCAATGTTTAAATTGGAGCTACGTAACTGGCTCAGAAGACAGCACGTAGAATATTGGACCAAAGTCCATCAACAAAAACATGGCAAGGTAATGATGCCAAAGCCAAGTTTTAAAAGAAGATCTGCAATCCTGGGCCTGAACAGGAGAGAGATTAGACTCATGGTTGGATTGCTCACAGGCCATGGGAATTTCAAAAAACACCTACATACAATGGGAATAACAGAAGAGGACCCTAAATGTAGGATCTGTGATGACGGTGATGAAACTGCATCACATCTGATCTTCGAATGCATTGCATTGGAGAGTAAAAGGCACAGAACATTTGGGACAACCAGACCCGAAGAAATTGTGTCTAATAAAGAACTGGTAAAGGGACTCCTTGCACTGTTCAAGGGTATTGGTTGGCTTTACTAGACATACAGGGAGCGATGCCGCACAATAAACTTAGTTTCGGTGCGGGCAGTGGCGGGTTACACCAAGACTGTTTTGGCTTCCCTGAAAGAATCAAATCAAATCAAATCATAGTCGACATGATAGACTAGAGAGTGTCCGCAACTGCATAGCATTATTTCAAATGTGTCTACAGTGTCTACAGTTGCACATATATTTGTTTAATCAAATGTTTCGATCACTTGGACCATCTTCAGATGTGAAAACAAAAGTAAAATAAAAATGTACAATTTAAAAGAATTCGTAACTGGTTTCTTTATCTAACAAGTTTTATTATTCTTATCTTTTCTGGTCGCCTAGAATAAAGAATTTGTTGTACAGTGTGTGACTTTGTGCCAGATACCACGATGATAAAATACGATCAGTGAACATCTCAGGCATTGTCCAAGCAGAAATAGTAGTATTAGTTCTATGGCGTCAGTGGTGAACATGTAGTGACTCTGTTTACCTGTCGTTTGTTGCAGGCCTGCGCATCAGGATCGCGAACCTGGTGTTCAAGCTTCTCACGTGCATGCTGTACATCGTCAGGGTCATCACCGACAACGACCCCACGCACGCATCATGGTGAGTACACTACTAACGATTCTCTTTATTAGAAGATCACGACACCCAGTCAGTGGTTTTGCAGAAGCTCCAGAGATCGCAAAATTCCTTGTAGAAGACATTATTTTGAAGCATGATATCTGATCGTGGAAAAGTATTCCAGTCAAAACCAGTATCAGAGGTAATGTCACGGAGCAACATTGTCCACAGAATGACTACTGCATACCATTCTCAGACAAATGGTCTTACGGAACGTTTTAACAAAACGTTAGCCGACATGCTGTCGATGTACGTCGATGTTGAGCAGAAGGATTGGGATACAATTCTGCCAGTCGTGACATTTGCTTACAATACCGCAAGACAAGACACCACAGGCTTCACTCCGTTTTTCCTGCTCCATGGCCGTGAAGCTGAGACGACAATGGATACACTGTTCCCGTTCCAACCGGACGACATTCAGGATGACTATGTTAAACAGCTCATCACCAGGGTCGAAGAAGCAAGACAGCTGGCTCGCATACGGACACTGGACGCCCAGGAGAAGGGCCGTCAGCGGTATAACGACAAGCACCGACCTGTTGTGTACAGCCCAGGAGATCTGTTATGGATTTTTTCCCCTCTACGGAAGGTTGGACTGTCAGAAAAGTTATTGAAACGATACTTTGGTCCGTATCGTGTCATACGCCGCCTGTCAGACGTCACATACGAAGTTGAGGATTATGAGCCGTCGTCGAAACGTCAAAAACGAAGAGACATTGTTCACGTCCTGCGCATGAAGCCTTACTACGATCCTGAAGAGCAGGTAGACGACAATGGCTTCTTGTTCAAGGACTTCAAGGACGGTAATGTTCCTGATGAAGCCACGACAGGAACGTCTGTCGTCGATAATCGCGGAGAAGGGAAGGATTCTCTTGAACTGTTATACAGAGGACCCATGACACGGTCAAGATCCAGGACATTGCAGCTGGCTCCAGAGGAGAGGGATCATAACAGCGGTTCGCTGTTTCTCCAGGAGAGGGACCAATGCCGCGAGAGACCACGAACACCAACTGCCGGCGTGGCGCAGGGGATAGCGTCACGGACTATGGAGCAGAAGGTCGCTGGTTCAATCCCGCCCACCAGCAAAAAATTATTTCTTTGTAATTTACAATTCCAGAAGGTTCTACATCTTCCTTATGTTCACTTGTAAATTCTACTTGTTTCTTATGTTAACTGTTCTTCTAATTTCTGTAAATTCTGTGTATAAATAGCAGAACACTTTGCCTAAGAGGCAAGTCAGTGCTGCGTGTGTGTTGAGTTCGTAATAAACGTGCTTTCAGTATAAGTGCTGTGTTTAGTTGCCTTCGAAGTCAAGCCTACTTCCATTGCAACGTGACAATATTACTGCATGTGAAATTAATCGTATTAAAATTGTTCCATACCTCTTAGTAACTTATTATGAAATAATGAATTTAGGGTTTCCCTTTTACTCTGCAACATGCTGTGTTCCACCGACGACTGGCTGATTGTGGGACATCTTCTGTTGAATTGTGTCTCTTAATTCTTCTAAAGAA
Source organism: Locusta migratoria (assembly GCA_026315105.1). Lineage (NCBI taxonomy): Eukaryota > Metazoa > Arthropoda > Insecta > Orthoptera > Acrididae > Locusta > Locusta migratoria. The sequence goes on along the minus strand of CM048744.1, from coordinate 213,487,309 downwards.
AATAAGAAAACATACATTTGTTAATTGATAGTGATTTTTCGTAACTACATTCTTTTTAAAAACACACTGATACGTAAGCAGGACTAGAACCTGAAAATATAATTTGGCTCATTTCGAATTACACTGTATGTGGCCAAAAAGCCGGGAGGGGCACCCCTTACAACTACAATAAAAAAATGTAACAGTACAATTTTTGGTGTTTATTTTTGGCTTTTACTAATGACAAAAACCTTACAGAGATATTTATGTGTAAAAACGGTTCTGAACAGAAAAATGTTGAAAATGACATCCATTGTGAAGGTCTTAAGAGCAATTAAAACTTGATTTTACTATGTAAGTTCACTGAAAATTTTAAAGTACTCGTGGAATCTGCTAGAAAACTTCATGAAAACATATCTTTTTTTTCCATTTTTAAAATTTAAGAAACCTGACAAGAAGATCGGAAATGTGTACACCCTCTCCTGTCAGCCCCTTTCCAAGCCATTGTTATTCCTAGTGTGTAGGAATATTATCGAAATAAAGTACACTTAACAGTCAAAGAGACTACTATTCCATTGATCTCTATACAAAATGGATGTATAACTCTACTGTCTGGGCACAGAACTGCAGCATGCCTGCACATTCAGATATTTATACGCGTTTTCGTATTGTCCTCCATGTTTAAATTTGGCGTACGATTTTGCATCAGTTATTACGCGACAAAGAATTGCTTGCTTACTTCTTGATTGGAAATGTATGTCAATATGCGATGTAACAGGCTAATCTTGAAGCGTAAATGAAACGTATTTTCTTCTCGTTTTCTTTTAATGCTTCATAGCAGCCAATTTGAAATCGGCAAGAAACTAAATATTAATATCTATGGCTGGCACGGTAAGACAACTGAAGTAGAGGTCTGCATTATGTCCGACTTTTACCGGCGAGTCTCGCTCGCCCCTCTGTCTCTCGGGAGTACGTGGCCGAGCGTCCTCTTTAACCGGTTGCGGGCAACCGAGCGCCAGCGCTCGGCCGAGCGCGCCGAACGCTCGGTCGGTCACCAGTAACCGGCGCACTCAGCGCCAGCCAGCTGCAGTTCGTCAGACTGGTTACATTAATACTTCTTCCATAGATCATGAATACGACACTTCGTAATGATGTGGAACTTGTCAGTGTAATAAAAGGTGTCTGTACAAGATATTACATTACACAAAATGTTATATGACACAAATATATTTTGTATTCTTTTTCTTCTTATTATTATTTTTTTTATTTTTTATTTTTAGTTTTACTAATTTATATCTAAAAATTCATCCATTGAGTAGAAGGAGTTGTCATTCAGTTATTCTTTTAATAAATTTTTAAATGCTAGTTAGCTATGTCAGGTTTTGATGCTGTTTGGTAGGTGCACACTGCTATTACTTTTGAACTGGGTTTGCCGCGGCGGATTAGCCATGCGGGATCCGTTCGCCATCTGGGGTTCGGGTCCCCCCTCAGGCATGGGTGTCTGTGTTATCCTTAGGTTAGTTTACCTTAGTTTAAATTGTTTGCAAGCTACGGACTATAGTCCGATAGATTTACAAACATGTGAACATGTGTGTGAACTGGGTTGGATAATTAACAACAAATTTCATAAGTGAATATATATACTCTGAAGTAACTGTGAGGATGCCTAAATCCTTAAATAGATGTCTCCAGAACGATCTTGGGCGCGCTCCAGTAATTATTCTGATTACACGATTTTGTGCAATGAATACTTTTTTACTCAATAGTGAATTACCTCAGAATATGATGCCATACGAAAACAGTAAATGAAAATAGGCGTAGTAAACTGTTTTACTGAGATTCTTATCGCCAAAATTTGGTAAAACCCTAACAGCATACGTAGCTGAACCCAAACGTTTTAGCAGACGATCAATGTGTTGCTTCAAGTTTAGTCTCTCATTAATTCACACATCTAAAATTTTGAAAAACTCTGCTTTCCCTTCAAAACGAACGAATAATTTCGATGAACCTTAGCTACAGACTTCTGTTCAAAGTCTATATTTATTACTGGAGTTGTGCCATTTACTGTACGGAACTGTATATGCTGGGTTTTATCTAAAGTTAATGAGAGTCCGTTTGCTTAGAACCACTTGTGAAAGACGTTATTTACGATTACATCAGTTAGTTCTCGTTTTATGGTTGTGATTACTATACTTGTATCATCAGCAAAAAGAACTAATCTTCATTGCCGGCCGCGGTAGCCGAGGGGACTGAGGCGCTCCAGTCACGGTCTGCACGGCCACTACGGTCGGGGGTTCGAATCCCCCCTCGGGTATGGATATTTGTGCCGTCCTAGTTAGTAAGAAGTTCATAAGTAGTTTGTATGTTTAGGGACTGATGACCCCGTAGTTAAGTCCCATAGACTATACAAACATTTGAACATTTTTTTTGAACTAATCTTCATCAATGTACAATGTCAAGTCATTAATGAATTTCAGAGATGAGAGACCACCACTTCATATTAACAACTTAGTAATTTCTTTTACAAATGTCTTTCGTTGTTTACTATCAGTTATATAACCCACATACTACAACTGTATATGTCACATTTGATGTTTGATAGTTGTAAGTTTAGGAATTGATGATCCCGCAGTTAAGTTCCATGAACTTTACAAACATTAAACATTTTTAAATATATTTTCTATGAGTTTTACCATTTTTATTTTAAGTCGTATGTATTCCAGAAAATTCCCCATTACTGTATGTGACATGGGGAATTTTCTGGAATACATAAGACTTAAAATAAAAATGGTAAAACTCATAGAAAGTATAAAATTCAAGAAGACCTGTCTCAAGAAGTAAATTTTTAAATATTTTGCAAACTACTGGAGTTTCCACCATTGAGGTGATCATGTCTTCCAGTAACTGCAACGTTAAAAACTGTAATTTCTGTATGTAGTATTTCGTTTGTTTTGGTAGACAAGCGGTAATACAGTAGTCTCATCTTGCGTTATGTGCAGCGTATCTCCTTGTGGTTATCAGACCACAGATCAGCGTTTAAAGAGCACATTTTGTTCTTTAAAGCACATATTAGCTTGGACACCATTGTCACCCGTATTTTGTCGGCCTTTTCTCTAATATGCCGCGATACAGTGGTGGGGTGCGGAAGAACATTTTCTATATTGACTTTGCCATACGTGGCGCCAACGTTGATGAGCTCCTGCGAATAATTCTTGAAGCCAATCTTACTAAAAGTATTTAATGGTAGCAACCCTAATCCGCCCATATCGACCAACATATCAACAAGAACTTTCTTTATGCTAGTTGGTACTGCAAGTGGTCGGTGTAATTCTGCTCCGCATTTACTTTTGCAGTGCCGAATCATACCTGCTGTGCTTGACTGGTACGTAAGTATAGTATCGCATGTGGTACATTGCACGAAACCAGCAGAAACCTGTGTGACAGGATCCACTACAAGTGCAAAAGATTTCCAAGGCTCACTTTTCGGCTCCTCTTCCGACATGTCTTCCTTCTTCAGGACCAACGAGCCGCTCCTAATTGTCTCCACAATACTTCTTTTTGTTTCATGAATGGAGCCTTTACGACCTGTAGTTCGTTGATCCACAACGCTGTCTGCGCTTCTCAAAACCAGGTCGGTCTCTAATACGATTCCACAGTGTTGAGAGCTCGGCGGTCGCGCTGTCACCGGCCGAGACTACGAGCGCGCTCGAGCGCCCGGCAACGCTCGAGCGCCCGGCTGTGCTCGACACTTCCGCCGGTAACCGAGAGGCGGAGGGCGACCGGCCGGCCACACGGGGCATCAGACGGCCACAGCCGTGCCGCAGCGTGGGCCTACCCCAGCCGTCGAGCAGCGGCACGGAACGGGAAACGCTCGAGCGGTAATTTTCATCGAAATGCAGAGCTCTAAACTGAAGTTCAACATACAGGTAGTATAGAGTGGCGTACGCAAACACAGAGAGATGGAAACATTCAGAGTACGACGCTGCAGTCGGCAACGTCTGTATAAGGCAACAGGTGTCTCGCGCATGCTTTATATCGGTTACTGCTGCTTCAGTGGTAGGTTATCACGAGTTAAGTGAGCATGAAAGTAGTGTTGCCGCGCGAGAGATGGGGCACAGCATCTCCAAGGAAGCGATGAGGTAGCGATGAGATTTTCCCGCACGAAAATTTTCTGAGTGAACCGTCAATATCGGTAATGCTGTGAAACTTCAAATCTCCGGCATCGCTGCGACTGGTATAAAAGCCGGTAAAGAACTGGACTGAAGCGAAACGTTCAACGTGACAGTAAAGCAATCCTTCTGCAAACTGCGGTGTATTTCAATGCTAGGCCACCAACAAGTGTCAGCGTGCGAACCATTCAACGAAACCAGCGATATGGTTTCTCGGAGCGAAGGCCCACTCGTGTACACTTCCTGATTTAACGACACAAAGCTTCACGCCTCGCCTGGACCCGTCAACACAGACATTGGACTGGAAACACGTTCCCTGGTCTGATGAGTCTTGTTGCCAGTTATTTGAACCGATTTACGTGTACGGGCATGGAAATAGCCAAATGCATCAATGGACTCTGCATGTTAGCAGGATATTGTTCAAGCTTGTGGAGGCTATGTAATATTGTAGGGCGTGTGCAGCTGGAGTGATAATGGAATCCCTGATACGTCTGGATACGACTCTGGCAGGTGACGCTTGCATACGCATCCCGGTGATCACCTGCATTCACTAATGTCCACTGTGCATTACTACGGACTTGGACTATTCGAGCATGACATGCGACTGCCCACACGTCCATAATTGCTACAGAGTTGCTCCAGAAATACTCTTCTGAACTCCGAAGCCTCCGCTAGCTACCACACTGACCAGACATTAACATTATTGGGCATATGCGTTGCAACGTGCTGTTCAGAAGCGATGTCCACCCCCTCGTACTCTCACGGATTTATTCACAGCTTGCAGTATGCCTGGCCTCAAGTATGTCAAGTACGTCCGGCACTGCTTCAGACATTAATAGAGTCCATGACACGTCGTGATTCGGCACTTCCGCGTGCTCGCGGAAACCACACGGTATTAAGTGTTCAAATGTTTGTAGCGCTTATGGGACTTAACTACAGGGTCATCAGTCCCTAAACCTACAAACTACTTATGAACTACCTTATACTAAAGACGGCACAAACATCCATGCGCGAGGGGGGATTCGAACCCCCGACGGGGAACGGCCTCGCACATGGTAGCATAGCGCCTCAATGCGCTCGGCCTCTCCGCCGCGGCCGGTATTAGATGTACCAGTGTCTTTGGCTCTTTATTGTAAATAGGGCATGGCGATAAAATTAAAATTACACTTGCTAAATGGTTATTTACGGGCATGTCGAAACCTTGACTACTTTTCGTAAAACTATCGTTATCCAGTTTTGAAAAGAACAGAGATTTTACTCCTGAAAGTGGATGTTGTATTTGCGCTTCGAACTACATTCAGCTGTAATATGCCTTTTCCCGTCCTATTTTTAAACTTCCTCTAAATAGCTGACCACATTCGACGTGGACTACTTCATACCAGCAAGATTAAAATCAAGTAGCGGTAGACAAGCAGTAAACGAACTAGTCTATCCACTCCCGCTTACTAGCTCAGTCGGCATTGTGACACAAACTAACTGTAAAATTTAATAATTAATCTTACAACCCTAACCCGCCAAAACGAATGACATTATACTTACTTGTCGCTGGAATGACAAGGTACTAGCGATAAAAAGTTGTGATGAGTGTACAATATCGAGGTTTGAATCCATACTGGGGGGGGGGGGGGGGCAGGCTCGGGTAGTCGAAGTCGTTGACTATCCCTTAAACCGGGAACTCTGAATCAGAGTCCCGCTTCGTCAGAAATGTCTGTTCAAATCAAATGTTTGTAAACATTTGTTAATAATATATCGACCAAGATTGCTTGTTGTCTATATTTCATTTTTCTTTAGATGACCTGTTTCGACAATCTTGTTATCTTCAGAACTGCAAATCTAAATGTGTACAAAATAACACTTCATGTTACATAGATATTGATGTCTAAGTTATAAAAGTCACATATGTATTTTAATAGTGGTATATTAAGTACATATAAACTAATCTGTCAAATTTAAAATTATTTGCCGTAGCTCATCACTTAAAAAGAACACATTTTGTCTCACTTATTCACACAGTTTGTAGAAGCAGCTATAAACAGTGCGAATAAGCGAGAAAAAATGTGTTGTCTATTTTTTTTTAATGAGCTATGGCAAATAATTTTAAATTTTACACATCAAGTATATATGTACCTAACATACGTAGGGATGCTTAAAAGTAACGCATCCGACTTTTTTTCGAAAATACCTTACGGCTTTTGAAACAAACCAAACTGTACTACACTACCACATCTCTATTCACCATTTCTACATATTTATTTCTCATCATAGTCACCCTGGTGACGCACACATTCCTTCCAACGAGAGACCAGTTTGTGGGTCCCGTCACTGTGGAAGTTTGGACCTCGTTGTCTGAACCACCGCCTCACCTCCGCTTGCACTGCTTCATCAGTTGTAAAGTGGACACCGCGAAGGTGTTCTTTAAGCTTTGGAAAGAGGTGAAAATCGGATGGAGCCAAGAGTGGACTGTATGGAGAACGATCAATGACAGTGAATCCATGGCGGCGGTTCGTTGCAGATGTCTCAGCGCTCGTGTGCGGTCTGGCATTGTCATGCTGAAGGAGAGGGTATTCCATGTGGGGACGAGTTCTTCGAATGCCTGCTTTCAGTTTGCGGAGAGTCTCGCTGTACCGTGCGGAGCTTATGCTGGTGCCTTTAGGCATGAACTCCATATGGACGACACCTCAAACATCCCATAAAACAGTGAGCATGTAGTTGCCTGCCGACGGCATGGTCTTGCACTTTCTTGGGGGTGGTGATCCGTGGTGGCGGTACTCCTGTGATGATCGCCTGCTTAGGGGGTCAAAATGGTGCACCCAGCTTTCATCAAAATCAAGATGTTGAAATGTTTGTAGAACTTATGGGACTTAACTACGGGGTCATCAGTCCCTAAGCTTACGAACTAGCTAAGACTAAGGACGGCACAAATATCCATGCTCGAGGGGAGATTTGGACCCCCGACCGTAGCGGCCGTGCAGACCGTGACTAGAGTGCCTCAGTCCCCTCGGCCACCGCGGCCGGCAATGTCTTAGGTAATTTCAAATGTTCAAATGTTTGTAAATCTATCGGACCAAACTGCGTGGTCATCAGTCCTTAGGTTACAAACTACTTAAACCTAGGTAAACTAACCTAAGGACAAACACACACACACCCATGCCCCAGGGAGGACTCGAACCTCCACGGCGAGCAGCCGCGCGCTCCGCAGCGAGACGCTTTAGACCGCTCGGCTACTCCACCGCGGCTTAGGTAATTTGAATGTCTGCTTATACTAGCAATCAACTTAGTCTAATCACCCATTGTTTCGTATCACTGCATACTCGTTGGTGCAACAGACCTCGCTGGTGACCAACAATCAGAGTTCGAAAAACTGTCGTAAACCTGAGACTTCCACGACCACTGAAGGAGTTCCCACAGGCTGGGTGACGTCAGAGGTAGTATCTAGCGCCGCGCTCCGCCCCCTGGGTAATTAGGGCGAGGCCAGTGGGAGGCTAGGCCGGTCACGCGACGGCCACGTGGCACGCCCACGTGTATCGCCGGCTCTTCTGGTGCATCGGCCGATGCTATCTGCGCGGTCGCGGGCACGCCCGCCTCCTACGCAGCCGGCGCCGCTTTTAGCACGCACCGGGATCCCGGTCGAACGCTTCGCCACGTCACGCTGACTGTGACACGGTTTACAAACAGCGTAGAAACACACCCGGAAACAAACTAGTACACCATCTTAGAGTTTTGCAATTAACTCAATATTTCCAGAATGGATCTTTCACTCTGCAGCGGAGTGTGCGCTGATATGAAACTTCCTGGCAGATTAAAACTATGCGCCGGAACCGGGACTCGAACCTGGGACCTTTGCCTTTCGCGAGCAAGCGCACTACCGACTGTGCTATCCCGACACGACGACTCACGATGCCGCCTCACAACTTTACTTCCGCCAGTACCTCGCCTCCTACTTTCCAAACTTCACAGAAGTTCTGCGAATCTTGCAAGACTAGCACTCCTGGAAGAAAGGATATGATGGAGACATGGCTCAGCCACAGCCTAAGGGATGTTTCCAGAATGAAACTTCCACTCTGCAGCGGAGTGTGCGCTGATATGAAACTTCCTGGCAGATTAAAATTGTGTGCCGGAACCGGGACTCGAACCTGGGACCTTTGCCTTTCGCGGGCAAGCGTACTACCGACTGTGCTACCCTGACTCGACTCACGATGCGGCCTCACAATTTTATTTCCGCCAGTACCTCGCCTCCTACTGTCTAAACTTCACAGAAGTTCTCCTGCGAAACTTGCAAGACTAGCACTCCTGGAAGAAAGGGTATGGTGGAGACATGGCTTAGCCACAGCCTAAGGGATGTTTCCAGAATGAAACTTCCACTCTGCAGCGGAGTGTGCGCTGATATGAAACTTCCTGGCAGATTGAAATTGTGTGCCGGAACCGGGACTCGAACCTGGGACCTTTGCCTTTCGTGGGCAAGCGCACTACCGACACGACTCACGATACCGCCTCACAACTTTACTTCCGCCAGTACCTCGCCTCCTACTTTCCAAACTTCACAGAAGCTCTCCTGCGAACCATGCAAGACTAGCATTCCTATAAGAAAGGATATGGTGGAGTGATGTATGGAAGGTTCGAGTCCCGGCTCCGGCACACAATTTTAATCTGCCAGGAAGTTTCATATCAGCGCACACTCCGCTGCCGAGTGAAGTTTCATTCTGTTCACGTATAGTTTGTGTCATGTAGAATGCCCTTCTGTGCATAGAGGCGGAGTGAAAGGAGAGGTGAGAAGCTAAGACCAATCGGCAGCAGTGGGGGCAGGGAGAAAAAACATTGCCGGCCGCGGTGGCCGAGGGGACTGAGGCGCTCCAGTCACGGTCTGCACGGCCACTATGGTCGGGGTTCGAATCCCCCCTCGGGCATGGATATTCATGCCGTCCTTGGTGTTAGCTAGTTCATAAGTAGTTTGTAAGTTTAGGGACTGATGACCCCGTAGTTAAGTCCCATAAGCTATACAAAAATTTGAATTTGAAACATTTAGAGAAAACATTGTCCTCATTTATGGCCAGTCTCGCGCTGAGGAATGAATATAATTGGCTGGCATTGTGGTAATGGAGAGGGATGCGCAGGACGGCTGTAAACTGGGCCGCCTTTCTACCTCAAGCGAACTATAGCTCTGCAATGGGTGTGGGTTGACGAGTCACAAACGTTAGTTGTTATCCCATCATACCTCACATACGCCAGGAGGTCGTGTTGGCAAAGGGAAGTTGCTGCAAGTCTTGCACGTAGAGTTTCACTTCATTGTGAAGTCTAACATTATCTTGTTGAAGCAACACATCACCTTCCTGTTGCAAGAATGGCAAAAGACGGGACTTACAGCATGTGCAAGTACCTAGCGCTGGTCAGCATTCCCTCCACAAACTGGAGTTGTAGATTATCGTATCCCACACTAATTCGGATGGTGCCGCTGTTGTTATGGTCTACAGTCCGGAGACTGGTTTGATGCAGCTCTCCAGTAGAGCTGCATGTCCTCGGGAAAAGTAACGGCTGTAGTTTCCCCTTGCTTTCAGCCGTCGCAGTAGCTGTGTGGCAAAGCCACATTAGCTGATGTTACAAGGCCAGCTCAGTCAATCATCCAGACTGTTGCCCCTGTAACTACTGAAAAGGCTGCTGCCCCTCTTCAGGAACCACACGTTTGTCTGGCCTCTCCACAGATACCCCTCCGCTGTGGTTGCACCTACGGTACGGCTATCTGCATCGTTGAGGCACGCAAGCCACCCCACCTCGGCAATGTCTGTGGTTCATGGGGGTGGGGTGCCACTGTATCTGGCGCGAATGCACTCTACGAAACAGTGCCCGCCACATTTCGAACAACACTTGCCTTCACGCAGAAGCTACTTTCATCGCTGATGACCTCGACCAGCCATTCCATCTTCCTCCTGCGCACAACGGTCTAGCCATGTACATGGATGCTTTGGCGAATGTGGAGAACATTCCCCAGTCCTACTGCTTATTAACTGACCGGCAACAGTTCCTGTTGATACTTCTGGGCTGACAAATATTCTGTACGAAAACTCGCGATTCCGCGAAGCGAACGCGATCAGATGGCCTGATATTTTCCAGCGAAGAGGGCGCGGTTTCTTGCCTGGCATTTGAAGCACTGGCATGTGCTTCAGACCTTGCAGGTGCGGTGATCACTGTTTCCCTAGTGGTTTAGTCGTCAGTGTTATTGCGTAGGAAGCAGGAGACCAGGGTTCGAATCCTGGTGGGTACACATTTTCAGCTTTGCCCATTCGCAGTTGATGTGATATAGTCTGTGAATATGAAAAAATAACAATTGCAGGATCAAAAGTGACTTCTGTTCTTCTGGAACAATGCCTCTAATCTTTCTAGAAAGTAGCTCATTATGCAACAGCAGTACGTGATAGTCTATGTTTACATGCCAAAGGAGGAATACTAAAGTAAACATGTTAGGAGTAACTCACTGCAGCTGTCTGATTCAGTGGCACTCTGCAAGTCCTGCCAGATTAGCCGTGCTCACTGGGGCGCCGTGCTGCAGTGCGCCCGGCTGTTGACCATCGGGGGTTCGTCCCCCCTCAGCCATGGGTGTTTTTGTTGTCATTAGGTTAGTTTAAATAGTTTGTAAGCTACGGACTAATATCTGAGCAGTTGAGTCCGGTAGATTTACAAACATACTTGCGCAATTTATAATTGCTACTTGCATATGTAACACTATGTGCAGAAACAGCTACAAATGTATTTGTGGTAAAACGTTTATCAGTTTAAGAGATAATCGAAAAAATAACATATATAGCTGATCATCTAGACCAGAGGTGGGCAATGGGCGAGCCGCGCTCTCGGAGCCGCCTGCCTGAGCGGGAGCAGAGCCGCGAGCAGCTGGCGTCCATCACGTAGTTCCTGCTCAAAAGACTAGATGGCGTTACGCGCAGCCAGTGCTCTAACGTAGCCGCAGAAATGCACCTGGCTGAGTGCGTTATAAAATTACTTATATAGATAATAGTGCAAACTCTTCAGTATCCAACTCGAATGAACATATTCCACTGCTAGGGGTATCTCCTGAAAAATGCTATTATATTTATAAGTGAGTAACTTATAAACATAATACTGGAAACTCTTCTATGAAACGTCCAGCGTGTGCAGTCGAGCCGGCAAATATCTTATAAAGATATGAGCGATTTTTTGTTTTGTTTCAGAAGACACCGCTAACAATGCCATCAGTTTGTTCGAATTTTGTACTTCAGAGTTTTCGTTATAATCTATGATATTACGTTATGGTACAGCACGCTGTGGAGTTGGCTAGTCAAATCGGCGCGGTAAAGCGGCGTTCTATTTTCCAGTTTAACTTTAGTTGGGAGTGTGATTACTTGTTCACTGAAAGCAGAGGAGGAGCAAAATGTTTGGTAAGTGGTAAAATACTAGGCATAAAAAGTACGATTTAGAACGCCACTATAGAACACATCACTTCAACCAGTATGGAAGTGTAGAAGGTGAAATGCGAGTGAATCTTCTGAATAATCTACGCGAGGAAGGAAGTAAAGTAGAGGTATGTTTGTAATGCCTTACCTACTTACGAGATAACTTAATCACAGTGTTTTGTTTAATACCAAACTCTCACGGAACTGCGTGCGCCAGCAAGCATGCAAACCTCTAGCGGCAACTAGGATAACTACCGGCCGAGCGAGAACGCTGCTCTTTCTCCGGCCTGAGCCAGAGCGCTGCTCATTGAGACGATTTATGCCCACCTCTAATCTAGACTATGCATCAAAGGGTTAAAATTGACGACCCTTACATTTTACTGATTTCTCGTTTAAATAAAGGTTAACACACTTTCTTTTTCCCCATACTGATATCTAAATGAGTTTGCAGCGGGTTTCATACTCTGATCACTTCACTAGATGATAAACGATATCATCCATACACATCCTAAGAATGCTGAACGTATATCAGTTAAATCGTTTATGAAGACAAGGAACAGTATGGGTCGTTTAATACTTTCACAGGAAACAGGTATCGCTTTTGTTTCACTCGATGGCATTCCATCAGTTACTACGAAATGTTTCCCAATGCGAAACTAGTTACGCTATCTTTCCGTTTGATAGGTATATAAATATTCTAACTGCTACCTAGCATGTTTAACTGTCCTGGACTGCTTATTATTTGAATATCGTACTAAGCTAATATGCCAACTTCATGGTGTTGAGATTTTAATCAGTAGCAGTTTAAATGATCACACGGTTCTTATTGGAGTGTGCCGTAATCATGAAACAGCTCTTTCGAGCATCACATACACCTTCTCAAAGGCTGACGTTTAATTGTGTCGGCGCAGTGTGACCTCGTTCGCATTGAAGTTACAGAAAGTAGCGCCAGTTAATACGCCGTCTGAGGCGATCTGCTGTCCCGTGGAACAGTAGCGCAGTCCTCGGGGCGACAGCAGCGCCTCTTGCGGAGCGCTCAGGCGACACTAACTTTATTACGTCCCTAGCGTTCCGGGTCAGCTGCCCAGGATATCTGCTGCCGTGCAACAGAAACGCCGCCCCTTTAGATTGTGTTCCCACCGAAACGAAAACAATCTGCAGTATAAAGAATGAAAAAATATTTTTGTGTCAAATTTACAACTCCTGTATCGTCTAGATCAGTGTTTTTCGATCTTTTTGTGTATGCGACCCCCCCCCCTTTCCAAATAAAAATAATATGGCGATCCACTTCCCCCATCCCGCCCTTACCGTACTGTAAAATAAGTATATGTGTGAACTCAAAGACAGCGAATTTTATAATCAAAATATCCACGGGTGTACTGCCGGTCTATAGTGTCCAACGGGCACAATATTTCGGCGGTCATACATATCGCCATCATCAGGTGGACTGAGCTCCTGGAAATGTGCCGGCACGGAGATCCGTACGCTACGACGGCTCGAAGGGAACTGGGTTCTACCTGTTGATAAACAGCAGACGTCCAGCAACTGTTGTTATTCACTTGGTTTTTAAATGATATGCGACCACTTGCAACTTAAATTGGTTTAAACGACTGGTTTTATGCACTTAGTGCTGTTCTTCAGACATGTGTCAAAATCATTCACTAGATTTAAAGGAGAGAAAATAAAGGGTAATAAATAAATAATTATACGTTATAAAATGGATGTGTGTGTTTGTGTGTGTGCGTACGTATGTATGTATGATTCACATCAGCTCCTAAAATACTGGACCGCATTCCACAAAACTCGGTGTACATATTCATGACAATCAGAAAACAATCTTTGTGCGCTTAAGAACTACCTAAGATACATAGTTCAGGAGTAATGACGTTAGAAACAATGAATTTCACGAAAATCTGCAACATCATGTTACAATGTCATCTCCTAAAATAATGGACCGATTCCAACTAAGCTTCATAAAACCAACTACGATAGAATTCAGGAGACTTGACATATTAAACGCTGATTGTCACAAAAAATGCCCCACCAAACAATGGAAATTTATTCGTCAACATTTGACAATGAGGCATTTAGAGCCTTGCAACTACATATACTTTCAAACGTATGCCAAAGTTTTTCTCTATGGCAACCGCATAAAATGATAAAAGTGTTTAATAGCAAACTACTTTTCCACAGTTCATGCAGTAACTCTACTGCATTCACTGTGACGTTACAGCTAATTACTTTTACTCTACTAATAGTATTCGCGAGACAGTTTGTAGACGGTTAAAGATATAGCATTGTACCTTCGAAAATATATAATAGTATGAGACAGAGTCAATGACATATGAGGTCATAAATAATTCATGAAAAAACAGCCTGTCACTCACGTGGTTTCGATTTATTACTTATTTACTAATTATTCTATTCGCGATTTATTTTGCGGACGGTATGCTCATATACCACTGACTGTATATCACAGTACGACACGTCGTACAGTAGATACGACATCAAAAAGAATGAAATACACCAAAATCCGCCTAATCACGCAAGAGGTTGTAATTTATTACATCTTTGCTACCAACTCCATTCGCAACACATTTTGCAGTTTCTTTGTTTTCCTCTCCACAATCCCGTAAAATTATAATGAAATAATGTTTTGCCAAGGTCGCAAAAGTATTTACATTTTCATTGAAGAACGACTTCGGCACACACAAATGTATCATCTTCTGTTCGCTGACAGGATGTTACATTTACACTGTTATTGAAAATTTAGACATTACGGTTTAGGTATCATGAGTAATTTAACCTGAAAATTATATTATTGTAGGGTACATAGTTCACGAGACAACACGTCATGAAATTCGTAAACGAAACAAACGGCTAGAGAGCACGGTGGAAGACGTTGCATAGAAAGGAAAGAGTATAGACTAACATAAGAAAATAATAAATGCACACTGGATGAAGATGGAAACGACCGCTAGTAAATAAATAAAAGCTAGCTGGTGAGGTTAATGAGGAAAGACAGTTACCGATATCGTTAAGCCGTGCCCGGGCGATTGCATGTCGGATTTCCATAATCCGGCAGCTCGTGAGCACAGCACAGCCTGCAACAGGTCTGGACAGATAGCCGGCCAGGCTATCCGCAATTTGCACGATTATCGCCCCTGGCGTGCCTGCTTCCCGCCGAGCAACAAGTTGCCGCCTGCCGCACAAAGACCCCTCATCCATCTCCTTCCCACACTTGCCACGTATCCGACTCGTGACTGGATATTTTTTGTCAGCGTGAATGCAGCTACGGGCAAACAGTACCTCGATCGCCGATTTAATCATACTGCTGTGATTACAAAAGTGATAGTAGGCCGTGCGGTCTAATGCGCCTTGTTATGGGCTGCGCGGGCGCTCCCCGTCGGAGGTTAGAGTCCTCCGTCAGGCATTTCTGTGTGTGTTGTTCTTAGAGTAAGTTAGTTTAGCTTAAGTAGTCTGTAAGTCTAGTGGCAGATGACCTGATCAGCTTGGCCCCGGTACGTTTAAAAAACTATTTGAACTAACCATATTCACAGAATGTATGACATTAACTGCGAATGGGTAAAGTTGAAAATGTGTACCCAGCCGGGATTCGAACCCGGGTCTCGTGCTTTCTAGGCATTTGCGTTGATCCCTACACCACTGAAGACACAGCGGTCGTCACACGTGCACTGAATTACTCAACCACGCCTCCCGTCAGATACAAATTTGCAACTTTACCCTGCCCACTAGAACTCAAACTCGTAGTCAGTACTAATTCCCGTAAGAGTACCTACGCACTGAAGAAAGGATCATTGACCGTCATCGGCAAATTGTATAAGTTATATGCCGGTCGCAGTGGCCGAGCGGTCTGCGTCGCGCCAGTCACAGTCTGCACGGCCGCTACGGTCGGGGGTTCGAATCCCCCCTCTCGGGCATGGATGTTTGTGTCGTCTTCAGTATAAGATAGTTCATAAGTAGTTTGTAAGTTTAGGGACTAATGACCCCGCTGTTAAGTCCCTTAAGCTTAACAAACATTTTAACATATATATAGCACGACAGTTTCGAGCCCTATTTAATGGATATAGTACTCCGATATAGGAACCTGAAGAAAGAATAATGTAATGCCGAAAATGGTAGTGAACTAATATTTGGATGTTGTGAAGCCCAGTTATAAAAAAGCTTTCACTTTGTCTTTTCTAAAAGTGGAGCAAGGATACTTGCGTTCGAACTGGCTCGAAATTTCCCGATGCAGTGCAGCGTTCGATACAGTATCGAGCTTCTTCGATCAGTCACATATTTGACTCGCATGGCGCAAGGGCAAGAGAGAAAGATTCTAACTTCCTTGGGAGAAAGGATTACCCAAAAAGTTTCGAACTAGCCACAATAATAAGCTATGCCACAGCTTAAAATCTGACAGTTTCCTGAAACAGTGGGAGGAAACAACATTAAATCCTAACCACTGTAGTCTGTTTGAACAAATTTGCAATAAGAGTTCTCCTACTGTACCGTTATGGGTGATTATATTTACATTTGTATTGGTATTGAAAAGGTAATATCCATAGGCGAAAGTCTTCGACCTACAAAAAATATGAGGGTTGGAACTTAAATAGTGGTACCATGCTGTGGAGACACTATGCAATGGATTCTACTACTGTCGCTGATAGCACACGTTGTTGACACTCCGACCATACCTCCTAGCAAATGGACTCGCCCGTCCCACGTCATCGGCTTGCTCACAATCTAGAGAAACACAGTCACTTGTAAGCAAGCGGACTAAAGGAAAGGAAATGGCTAGTAGTGGTACAGTGTACCCTCCGCCACGCACCTTACGGTAGATTGCGGAGTATGTATGTAGACGTAGAACGTAATGGCGTCATCATGTTTTCTAAACTCTCTCTCTGCGTGTGTGCATGCGTGCGTCGTTTGTGTGTGTGTGTGTGTGTGTGTGTGTGTGTGTGTGTGAGTGTGTTTGTTTGTCCTTAGTTAAGGAAGGAAGCTCGGAATTCAAGCCGCGGTGGCCGAGGGGACTGAGACGCTCCATTCACGGTCTGCACGGCAACTACGGTCGGGGGTTCGAATCCCCCTTCGGGCATGGATATTTCTGCCGTCTTTAGGATAAGCTAGTTGATAAGTAGTTTGTAAGTTTAGGGACTGATGACCCCGTAGTTAAGTCCCATAAGCTGTACAAACATTTGAACATTTTCGAAATTCAACGTCCCGTCGACAGCGTGGTCATTAGAGACGGAGCTTACGCTCGGAGTGTAAGGATATGGAAGGAAATCGGCCGCCACTGTGGTCGCGGCATTTGCCCATTAGGGAAATCACAGAAATCCTAAATCTGGATGGCCGCAGGGGGATTTGAACCATCGTCCTCCCGAATTCGAGTACAGTGTGTTACCAATGCGCCACCTTGCTTTGTGTTCTTAGTTAAAGTGTTCATAAGGCTAGGGGCTAAGGACCATAGCTGTTCGGTTCAAAAGCTTTACAAACATTTCAACAATTGATGTGGACGGTATGGAACGGTATGAATGTATCGAACGCCATTCAGCAGTCAAGAAACACGGCATCTACCTGGGATCCTGTATCTACTGCTCTCATTATCTCGTAGGTGAAAAGCTCCAGCTGGGTTTTACAACCTCAATAATTGCACCGTAGCTTTCGCAAACCATGTCGGTTACAAAGGAATGTTTAGACTGAATTCAGAAAATTTTGGAAATATCCAAGGACTGTCGCGAGGACATCCACCAGAGAATAAAATAGTACAATAACCGTCTGGTATGGTGCGGTCGAGGGGCGGGTGGGGGGGGGGGGTGGAGATTACTATGGATAACGGTGACGTTGAGGACGAAAAAAAACTACAGGTTGAGGCGGGATGAAGTCTAGCTACGGATTATTTATTCGACTTTATACCTTAATTTTTTTTTAATTTAATTGAATTTTACCAGAGTTTCGAGTACCCTGGTAAAATTCAATTAAATTTAAAAAAATGAAGATATAAAGTCGAATAAATAATCGGAAGATTATGATTTCTACACGTGAATTATGTCTGCAACAACACATCGAAAACGATGCAATCAGAAAAACTGAAAAAATTAATAATTGCGGTATCTGAAAGAAGAGACGCTGGTATGTGGTACTCGAGCAGTTCTAATTACAGATGCAGTTGCGGTATTTTTGTCTCTTCTAACGGTAGCTGTTCTGAACAAACAATACGTACGCATCTTTATCGTGGCCGGGACTCGAAGGTAGATCTCCTGCTTACAAGGCAAGTGGGATACGCTCGCGCCACCCAAGTACAGGGATTTGACCCACCTGCACAGACTATCCGTCCGTGATTCTCATAAATACAAGAAATTAACTGACATTACCTGACATTCTTCAAAAATGTTCAAATGTTTGTAGAGCTTATGGGGCTTAACTACGAGGTCATCAGTCCCTAAACTTACAAACTACTTATGAACTAGCTAATACTAATGACGGCACAGATATCCATGCCCGAGGAGGGATTCGAATCCCCGACCGTAGTGGCCGTGCAGACTGTGACTGACGCGCCGCAGAACGCTCGGCCACCGCGGCCGGCTGACAATCTACAAAAGTCAAACGTCAAGATCTCGAAATATTCTTTATCGAAAGACGATCGCTTTGGAGGACTTTGCCACCAGCATCTGGTCATGTCATAGTTTATAAGACGGTTATATTATTTAAAAAATGGGGATTCAATAAAACGTGAGTCATAGCAGTTAGTCTAAATCTAAAAAGCTTGCAAGCTGTGATGTTTTATGTTATGTATTTTTATATTTATACTGCTATTTCACACGTTTTATTTAATCTCCATTTTTTAAAATAAGATGTCCATCTAGTTCATCTACATCTACATCAATACGCTGCAAATCACATTTAAGTGCCAGGGAGAGGGTTCATTAACCACTTTCATAACTTATCTCTACCGTTCCATTCTCTAATAGCGCACGGGAAGAAAGAACACCTAAATAGTTGCGTTTTCGGCCAGATTTCTCTTATTTTATTGGGATGGTCATGTCCTCCTAAATATTTTCACATTCAGAAGTAAAAGTCGGTGATTGAAACGTAGATCACGCCGCAATGAATAACGTCTTTCTTTTAATGATTTCCAATCCAATTCGTGCAACATTTCCGAGACGCTCCCGCCCCCCCCCCCCCCCCCGGTAACGTGATAAAACAAAACGAGCTGACCTTCTCTGAACCTTCCCAATATCTTCCGTCAGTCCTACCTGGTGAAGGTCCCACAATGGGCAACAGTACTCCAGGAGAGGACGCACAAGTGTGATGTATGCAGTCTCTTTGGTGGAGCTGGTGCATCTTCGAAGCGTTCTGCCAATGAAACGTAATCTTTGATTCGCCTTCCCAACAATATTTTATGTGTGTTTCCTCCAGTCTAAGTAGTTTGTAATTGTAACTCCTAGGTATTTGGTAGAATTTACGACCTTAAGGTTTGACTGATTTATTGAAGTTCAGCGGGTTTCTTTTAGTGGTCATGTGTATTACTTCACACTTTTCTTTATTTAGTGTCACTTGCCAATTTTCGCACCATGTAGAAATTTTGTCTAAATCGCTTTGCAGTTGCTTTTGATCCTCTGTTGACTTCACTAACCTCCACCCACCATTTTCAGAGAAATCCATCACATCGTTCATCGATTCCCAGAACCAGGCCACAGCTTTATGCCATGCGACACAGCGTTCGGTAATATAGAGAAGTGTTTGAGGAAGCTGGAAAGAGTTTTTCTTCCAGTGGACTATACTCGAATTCTCAAAAGAACCAGCCCCAAATTTCATGTCACTGAAGTAAACCAGAAATTTATTTTTATTTTTGTTGACAAGAAATCTTTTGTAAAGAACCCTTACGTATCATTATCGAACAAAAAAATAGAAAAATATTTAATCAATAAGTACAAAATATTCCTCTATGAACAGCCATACATCGGTAAATGGATTATTCAATACAGTGCGACCGTAGGGATGACTGTCTTCGATAATGCGCAAATTTGCAACCAAGAAACTGAGAGTCTCATAACAATGGACCACCTTCATCAAGCTTATGATTGCTTTTCTCCCGCTTAAAGGCCAATAGTTTAAAGATGTCAAAGAGCTGTCCAGAAAGTGTGTTGGGCAAAACGAAATGTGGTTCTATGACCAGCTGACGTCAGATGCTTCAAACGATCCTGAGGAGACTGTAGGAGAGTTAGAAGACTGAAGAAGAACTGTAGGAGTTAATGTATTATGCCATAATGTTGTACTTTCTTTATTAATAAATGTTTTTTTATAACTGAAATATAGTTAATTATAAAGAAAATGGTCATACAAACAGTTTTTCGTTCACTTTGTAGCAAAACGGAGGCAGCTCCAAAATTCAAAACTCTATTGCACGTACCTGAGTGCATGCATTTGTGTGTATTCTCATCAGTAGTATTGGACACCCCATAGCCTAAAGCAAGGCTGCAATTTTTTAGTTTTGTTGAAAACGGAATTTTTAAAACCTTTTTTTTTTTCAATTTGTCACAAACTGCGCCAAACCCTTCAATTGTTGCTGTGGTCCTCAGCCCTCGTCCCTCGGTCTCCCTCTACGATTCTTACCCCACACGCTTCCTTCTAGTGCAAAGTTGACAATTCCTTGATGTCTCAGAATGTGTCCAACCAATCTATCCCATCTCTTAGTGAGGATATGCCAGAAACTCCTTTTCTCCCCGATTCGGTTAAGTTTGTTCAAATGTTTGTAAATCTATCGGACCACATTGCGTGGTCATCAGTCCGTAGCTTACAAACTACTTAAACCTAGGTAAACTAACCTAAGGACAAACACACCCATGCCCCAGGGAGGACTCGAACCTCCACTGCGAGCAACCGCGCGCTCCGCAGCGAGACGCTTTAGACCGCTCGGCTACTCCACCGCGGCGATTCGGTTAAGCACCTCCTCATAGTTACATGATCTACCCATCTAATAATGTTCATCATTCGTCTGTAGCACCACATTTCAAAAGCTTCTATAATCTTTTTATCTGAACTCCTTATCGTGCACGTTTCACTTCCATATAATGCCATACATCCGACAAATGCTTTCAGGAAGGACTTATTAACAATTAAACTAATATTGGATGTCAACAAATTTCGCTTTTTCAGAAACGCTTTTCTTAATAAAGCCATTCTGCATTTTATGTCTTCTTTACATCGGCCATCAGAAGATATTTTGCTCTCCAAGTAACAAAACTCTCCTACTACTTTTATCGTCTCATTACCTAATATAATTCCTTCAGCATCGCCTGATTTTATGACAGTACACTCCATTACCGTCATTTTACTCTTGTTAATTTTCATCTTGTACCATCCTTTCAAGACTCTGTCAATTCCAGTTAATTGCTTTTCCAGGTCCTTTGCTGTCTCTGACAAAATTACAATGTCATTAGCAAACAGCAAAGAGCTTTTCCCCCTCCCTGGACTTCAATTCACTCTCCAAATTTCTCCTTGCATTCCTTCTTAGCTTGCTGAATGTACAGTTTGAACTTTGGGGAAAGGCTACAACCCTGTCTTACTCCCATCCCAACCACTGCGATCCTTCGACTTGCTGTCTGGTTTTTGTACTGATGATGATGATCGTGTGGCATTTATGACCGTTAGACCCCAACTGGGGTCGTGTTCAGCCTGCCTGGTGCTAGTCTCTTTATCTGACGCCACTTCGGCGACTTGCGTGTCATTGATGATGGAATGATGATGAGGACTACACAACACCCAGTCCCCGAGTGGAGAAAATCTCCTACCCGACCGGGAATCGAACCCGGGCCCCCTGCGTGGCAACCAACCACGCTGTCCACTGGACTACGGTTTTTGTACTAGTTGAATATAGCTCTTCGCTCGCTATATTTTACCCCTGCTGAATCCAGAATTTCAAAGAGTGTATTCCAGTAAACATTGTCAAAAGCTTTATCCAGATCCACAAATGCTAAAAACGTAAGGTTTCCTTTTCCTTAACCTAAGTCGTAATGTGAGGATTGCCTCGCGTGTTCCTAAATTTCTCCTAAATTCGTGTTAGTATTTTGCAACCATGATTTTTTTAAACTATTAGTTCTGTAATTTTCAGATTTGTAATTTTTTTTAAACTGATTGTTCTGTAATTTTCAGTTTTGTCAGCACTTGCTTTCTTCGGAATTGGAACCACTATATTCTTCTTGAATTCTGAGGGTATTTCCCCCGTCTGATACATCATACCTATCAGGTGGAACACTTTATCCATAACTGGCTCGTCTAACGACAATAGCGACCAGCATAGGAAGAAGAAATAAGACTGGTACGGAAAGTATGCTACACCACACAGTGGTAAGTGGCTAGCGTAATATGGATGTAGACGAACATGGAGAAATTATTTACGTAGCCGTTACCGAGTGTAACGGGGGAAACAGCCTGCATTCGCAGACGAAAGACAATCTCAAAGACTCCCGTCGCGCTGGCCGATACCCCGACCCAAGTCAGGCAGATTCGAACATCAGATGGCATATCTAGACGACCCGGAAAGGGTTGCTTTAAGCGGGGCGGGTTCATTAAAATACCGGCATATGTTTAAACCGCTGTGTAGGGCACCTTAATTGTCACGAAGGGGGCCACCACTGTATGAATAAACTAGTCCCCTGAACAAGGATGTAGTCACGCCACCGGAGAGCTCGCTTGCGTGACGTTCTTTACTCACCTCTGGTGACAGTTGGTCTGACTTCGCAGTCCTCCTTCCCGCGAGAAGCGAAATGAGGTCAAGATACGACACGAGATTTTAGGGCAGACTGGTCGCAAAGTTGGAGTATCTCTGATATAACTCTGCTAGCTGTACTCGGCCACGCGACACTGTGATTTGTTACAGATAAAATGAAAAAGAAAGGAAAAAGAACTCAGAAACACATTACATGTGTAATCTCATAATGCTTTGTGAATGGAAATTCCCCCTCTCTCTGCCCCTCTCCACACTTTTTTCTGCCCCCTCTACCCCTCCCTCTACCCCCCTCTCTTTCTCTCTCTCTCTCTCTCTCTCTCTCTCTCTCTCTCTCTCTCTCTCTCTCTCTCTCTCTCTCTCTCTCAACTCATTCTTTCTCTTTTTCTATGCACCTCAACCACCCCTTCTCTTCCTCTCCACATCACGCTCTCCCTGTTCATCTCCTCTCTACGTCAACATCCTTCTCCTCCTCTTACAACTCTGCCTAATCTAAACTAATTTACTGTTACGTTTCGCCGGCCGCGGTGGCCGAGGGGACTGAGGCGCTCCATTCACGGTCTGCACGGCCACTACGGTCGGGGGTTCGAATTCCCCCTCGGGCATGGATATTTGTGCCGTCCTTAGGATTAGTTAGTTCGTAAGTAGTTTGTAAGTTTAGAGACTGATGACCCCGTAGTTAAGTCCCATAAGCTCTACAAACATTTGAACATTTGTTATGTTTCAAATCTTATATGTCTGTCTCTCTTAGGACCTTTTGCACATACAGGGTCGGCGCTGTGTTAAACGCGAATTTGGCATGTGTTAGGGTGGCCAGATGCCCTTCCTGCCCCACTCCATGCCCCCCTGGAGGAAACGTGCACCCCAAATTGTGTGTAGTGCTAAATGTTTGAAAGTGTAAAGTCTTACAAAATGTTTGCGAATCATGTAACTGAGGCGGGACTTGGGGACCAACCCGGTATTCACCTAGGGTGATGTAGAAAACCGCCTAAAAACCACATTCAGGCTGGCTGGCACTCCGACCCATTTCGTAAATCCACCGGGCGGGTTCGAACCGGGGCCGGTACGCCTCCCCGTCTGGGAAAGCGGTGCGTTAGACTACACGGATTACCGAACGCGTGTTCAAAATCTTATATCTGCGCTTTGAAATGTTGGCACAACATTGTTTTGTTATATATGCCAGTTTCTATGTATATAATACTCAAATATAGCTCCTATTAAATTATATAAATGTTATAATAAGAAATCAATGTTACGTAAAATCGCAGTTAACTTGGATATATAGAGTCCACCAGAAAAATGTATACACACTTTGTCAGGCTCTAACGAAATATCGATATTGCCGTTTGATTTGAGAAACGGGTAGTATGATCTTTGGTTCAACAGCGTATCAATGGGGTGGGAGGGGGGGGGGGGGAGGGTATGGACAGTCGCCCCTCTCGAACTTCAAACTTTGAAGGGGCAAGACACGGTTTCTCACCCTCCCCCCTAATATTCACTTCGTATTATTTGATTTTTAGACAGAGCCATTGAAGAAACTATGCTGCCGTCGGTAAATGTGGGACAACTTTTTGATTGCAGGGGCACTTCAAAATCAAAGTTTAATACTGACTTTGATTCTGAAGTGTCTCTGACTTAGACCTTGAGAAAGATGGGTTCAGTCGTTTTATTGTTGACGTGTAAATTTTGTTTAGATAACACATCAGTGTGAATGTACACCATTTTGCTAGGTTAATAATTGTTGTAATAGCAGTGAAGTCATGTAAAAAATTACTACAGGTCTGAAGATGGCGTCTAGCACGCCGAAACAGGTCACGTAATTAAACGAAAAAAGAGATATTGGCTGAAAACCTCTTATTAAACAATTCTAGATCGCCCCAATAGTCTGTTCATTATATTTACATATTTCTAACATTTCTGTTATATTGGGTCTTTTTTGTTCTTAACAATCTACAATCTATTGGTTTTAATATGTAGTTTAAGGTCTAAGTTGTAACAATCGAAATATATCTCTGTACTCCAAGGTCTAGATCTGACATCATAATCATCTTTTGTCTTAAACATTTTTTTTATTTTTTTTTTTTTTCATGTATTAAGAGTGCTGGGTACTTTGAGAAAGAAAATGTCTTTTACAACCCAAGATAAATTAGATATTCTAATTGATCTCGGTACTTGGTTTACTGACGGATTTCTTACCCCCGTCGGGGGTTCAAATCCCCTCTCGGACATGGATGATTCTGCTGTCTTTAGGATAAGGTAGTTCATAAGTAGTTTGTAAGTTTAGGGAATGATGACCCCGCAGTTTAGTCCCATAAGCTTGACAAACATTTGAACATTTTGGCTTTCTTACAATTCATCTGGGTGAAAACAGAATTACCGTAGCTTAAACGGTTCAATATTTGAGGTGAACAGCTTAGCTGAATCACGCTGCATAATTCAGATAAGTATCTATGTTTGTGGAATTTGCTTCAAGCGTATTGGTTTGTGTGAAATGTTTATAGTCTGATTATTAGTCGACAGCTGCAAGTGCTTTTTGCATTTACATGTTTCGATCCATTAGGATTGTCTTCAGAATCTTCGTAGTTGCGATTGCAAAACTTCTCGTCTATGTTATGACATTTAATGACAGTAAATGTCATAACATAGACATGCAGTCGCCACTACGAAGATTCGGAAAATGATCCTGATGGATCGAAACATGTAAATAAATAAACTAAAAACTTGTAAAAGGTGACTGATAATCAGACATTAAATTATTTCAAACTTGCGGTACTCCGCAGTGAACTCTTTGAACTGTACATTTGTTTGTATTACATTTATCCACAAGCCGTGTTTTAGTTTCTGAGTTTTTTGGAAGGTCAGTCTTTGCACTTCGTGTTTTTGTCGCCGTTCTTACTTTTATCCAGTCGTCCCGGCGATGCTTCGCATTTGTTAATATGTACGTACTCTTTCTTTGAACGTCAAATGATCAAAATTTTATCCCAATCGGATGAACGTTTCTCAACTCCTAGTGTTAAGTACATTTAGAAACACATTTAAAAATGAACTTCTTTAAAATTTTACGACTTTCCTTATTAATTTGTGTCTCCCCCCCCCCTCTCTCTCTCTCTCTCTCTCTCTCTCTCTCTCTCTCTCTCTCTCTCTCTCTCTCTCTCTCTCTCTCTCTATTTTTTTTTACTCAAAATTTTTCCAAGAGCATAATGAATAGAAAAACATTATCCCTCTCCGCCGTGAGAATAGTCAGTTATAGTGCTGAATTCAATCAAAAACACATTGAAAGACGCACTTTCAGTTTTTCTCAAATTTTCCAATTTTCCGATAGTTTTTTCCAAAAGATTTATTTTATACAAACCTTTTCCTCTTAAGTCGTGATGCTCTTACAACCTTGTAGCAATTGATTTTTATTTGTTGGAAAAAATTGCTTTCGGTTTTTCCTAAATTTTCCTATTTTCCGGGCAACTTTTCCAATTTCTATTTGATGCGAACCCTCCTCTTGCTTTCAAGATGAAATATACAAAACTTTATCGCAATTGGACGAACGAGAGAGAGAGAGAGAGAGAGAGAGAGAGAGAGAGATTCACTAAGTGTGTTTGCCTCTGTAACTTATAAAATAATAGGTGACGGGAAATTTTAATGCGGTAGGTCAACACAAGAAATGTTACACTTTCTGCGGACCTATGAACATAGTTTATTGTATCATTTTTCAAAGAGTTACAGCACAAAGATATAATTTTTTTAATGGAACAATAGTTTTTTATATCGTGCATTGGATTCGTTGAAACCAGCTGCGTCCAAATCAATTTAAACTACATTCCCATCACTGTTAGTTTGGGAGCTACAACCCTTCAAACTTTCAGGGGCAGATACCACAAACGCTGCGCATAATGCAATGCGCCTTCTAAATGTGGTGCGGCCGAGTTGTAACGTCGCCGGTGTCACGGAGCGAGAAGCTTCCTCGATGCGACTGCCGACTGTCGCCGCGCACGGCCGTATACGCGACAGTTGGAGCCACACAAACAACCACAGTTACTGACATCGGATGACGATGGCATACACGAACAACTGCGCATCGAGGAAGCTTCTCGCTCCGTGACACCGGCTACGTTACAACTCGGCCGCACCACATTTAGAAGGCGCATTGCATTATGCGCAGCGCTTGTGGTATCTGCCCCTGAAACTTTGAAGGGTTGTAGCTCCCAAACTAACAGTGATAGTAATGTGTTTAACTTGATTTGGACGCAGCTGGTTTCAAGGAATCCAATGCACGATAGAAAAACTATTGTTCCATTAAAAAATTATATCTTTGTGCTGCAACTCTTTGGACAATGATACAATAAACTATGTTCATAGCTCCGCAGAAAGTGTAACATTTCTTGTGTTGACCTACCGCATTAAAATTTCCTTTCACCTATTATTTTATAAGTTACAGAGGCAAACACACTTAGTGAAACACCCTGTACATAAATGAATTGCTGTTCGTTAGTCTCGCTAAAATTAGAGAACGACTGAACCGATTTGGCTCATTTTGGTCTTGAAATATTCGTGTAAGTCCAGGGTAGATTTAAACAGTGATAAAATATGGAAAAGTTGCCCAGAAAAGAGGAAAACCGGGAAAAGCTGAAACAGCTTTTTCAAGTGAGGTATCAATACCGATCGTCCAATTGCGACAAAATTTTGTACATTTCATCTTGAAAGCAAAAGGAGGGTTCGCATCAAATAAAAATTTGGAAAAGTTGCCCGGCAAATAGGAAAATTTAGGAAAAACCGAAAGCGATTTTTTTCTACGGATAAAAATCAATTCGTACATGGTTATAAGAGCATCACGACTTGACAGGACAAGGTTTGTATAAAACAAATGTTTTGGAAAATCTACCGGATAATTGTAAAATTTGAGAAAAACTGAAAGTGCATTTTTCAATGTGTTTTTGATTGAATTCAGCACTATAATTGACTATTAGCACGACGGAGAGGGATAAGTTTTTTTCTTTTCATTATGATCTTGGAAAAGTTTTGAGTAAAGGAAAAAAAAAAGACAGAGACAATTAATAATCGTAAAATTTTAACCAAGTTCCATTTTCAATGTGATTCTAGATGTACTTAAC
The DNA here is from genome assembly GCA_026315105.1 of Locusta migratoria. Classification (NCBI taxonomy): domain Eukaryota; kingdom Metazoa; phylum Arthropoda; class Insecta; order Orthoptera; family Acrididae; genus Locusta; species Locusta migratoria. Next base: position 213,459,912 of record CM048744.1, on the reverse strand, counting down.
GCTAGAAGATGAGAAACGTTCATCCGACTGCGATAAAATTTTGATCAATTGACGTTCAACGAAAGATGAACGTTCTTATGGACTAAAAGTTTGGGGAAGTTACCCGGAAAATTTGAAAATTCACGTAAAACTGATACAGCTTTTTTCAATTGGATATCAATAGCATTAGTCTGAATGCGATAAAATATTCCATATTATTTGACCTTCGAAGTAAGAGTAACGTTCTTATGAAATAAAAATTTGGAAAAGTTTCCAGGGAAATTGAAAAATTCAGAAAAAAGTAGAAAGAGGTTTTTCTATGAAATATAAGAACCACTTATCTGATTGAGATAAAATTTTGCACATTCGACGTTTAAAGTGAGAGTAAGGTTTGAGTGAAGTGAAAGTTTGCCAGGCCAGGAATTAGGAAAATTTGTGGAAAACTGAAAGAGGTCTTTCCTCAGGGATATCAACACTATTCGTACGATTTGTGCAGTTGCTGATTCTCGCAAGTCGATTTTGTCGAATATAATAGCATTGGTTTATGTAAGTGGTTGTTGTAAGTTCTTCAAAAAAATCAAATGTTCAAATGTTTGTTAAGCTTATGGAACTTAACTACGGGGTCATCAGTCCCTAAGCTTACAAACTACTAATCAACTAGCTAAGACTAAGGACGGCACAAATATCCATGCCCGAGGGGGGATTCGAACCCCGACCGTAGTGGCCGTGCAGACCGTGACTGGAGCGCCTCCGTCTCCTCAGCCACCGCTGCCGGCGTAAGTTCTTCCACAGACAATAAAAATGTGAACACAAAAGTTTTCTTTGCACTTCCCCACGAGCCGATACACCGAGATCGATCAAACGATTTCTCAGCGGTTTCCGAGTAGAGACGGTATGAAACTAGACAATGGTGGTAGCGATGTTAAAACTTGTCTGGTCAGTGCCCCCGGGACGCCTTCCCCGGTTGGCATTGTCCTCGCCTAACTCTGCAGGGCCACCGCCACCTGCGCCCGCAGACGAGGTCAACGACCTGTCCGCGGAAAGTTAGCGCGCTAACAGCTGACCGCGCAATGCTTTTAGGGGCCGGCGCCGGCAAATCGCGGAGGAAGTGCTGCGTCGCCATTAGCGCTAGATTTCATTTAAGCCAATTAAATCCGCAGCTCCAGCGAACGGCGCAACTCTTCCTGGAACTGGGGCGCCCGTGCTGGGACACGGGCGAAAAGTATATCGGACAGGTAACCTGTTTTCATAGAAAGTGACGAGTGCTAATGAACTGTGCGGCTGGCTCTCGGCTTGTAAAGATAATTATCTAAAATTAAATCGGGGTTGAGGAAAATCTGTTTTCTCTCTCTCTCTCTCTCTCTCTCTCTCACTTTTAACCTAGCCCAGAGCGTTGAATTTTTATAAGATTTTTTTTTTAATTCTTATGATGAATCCCGCGTGACCTCATTGAAGATAGTGCACGTGCACATTGGCCATTTAGGCTAGTGTGAGTGTGTGAGTTAGTGTCATTTTACGAGGGTGAGTTACTATAACCTCTTCAGTCTGTAAGTGCACATATGTGCACCTTGGTTCGTAAACTGTTTTCTCTGTCTGTGGCGTATTTTATGTGCTCAGACCGCGAGTGCACAATCGTGTACCTTTTCTTCTTTCAAATGACGCCACTTGTATAGCCCTTGCAGCAGTACTTCTGGAGTTACAACAATCAGTGACGGCTCGTACAACATTCGACCAGTGTGCTACAATATTACAAAAATAAACAGGAATCAAAATATACTAAAATAAAAAGTCAACCTTTGTATGATTGTCTTTAATTAAATATCAATTAATACTGCATTGACAGTGAGACCTTCAGGGGAATCTATAACAGCGCTGCCAACTGCATGTATTCACTGCAGGTAGTAACTATAACGTTTAAAAAGATTAATTTTATTTACAGAAATTAAAAATTTAGACTCAGAGGTATTTGAATACGAGCATCACACAGGAATTGAGAGACAACGCATAATACGCCTGAGTCAGCGCGCTATTTGACTGTGTAAGCTGCAATATTCGTCATACACTATTCTTCCGCAGCCGTCACACGCAGCGCGAAGAGAAATATTGATGGGTGCTGCAGTTGGTCTCAGCACACATGAGTCACCAGGTCTGACGTCACGTCTGCGCATGCGCACTAGCAAACAGACGACTGCGCCGCATCTCTGCGCACGTACCAGTGCGGCTGAATCCCACTTCAGCACACAGAGCTGGTTTCTAGCTGTCGCGGCGAGAGCGCTCCAAAATGCGTTTTCATCATTACTACCATTCTAATACGCGTTGGCATAATTTTATTGTGATATCTGGCTCGTATTCCAGGAGAAAGAATGTAATTTTACAGCGATTTCTCGCTTGCATTCGAAGAGAAATGGCATAATTTTAGCAATATATTTACAGTGTGCTGCTGCACATTAGCACATTATCACCAGCCGCCACTGACAACAATCAGACGTTTGATGTTAGTGAAGCTGGCAGCCCGGTAGCGTCGTTATGACAGCAAGTAACAAGTAAATAATACATAGAGCTTTATATGTTTATCTTTGTTGTAGTGAGTGACAAGTGAAGTTTGAAGAATCATCTGAAAGACAGAAAATGTGAATTAGTTCAATTTTCCTGGGCAATAAATCCTGATGTTTTTCTAGAAAAAGACAGAAAATGTGAATTAGCTCAATTTTCCTGGGCAATAAATCCTGATGTTTTCCTAGTACACATCTGTGTACCTTGGTTCTGAGTGTGCACTTTTACATAGAGCTCTGTACTTCATAATGTACCATATTTCGGCAGCTCATGTGATAAGTGATGAAGAGATATCACGCATACTAAATGGAAGTGTTGCAGAATATTCAAATTCTGTGTCTGAGGATGACTTATTTTCTGTAATGAAACGACAGCGTACGAATCTGACTCCCCACGTGATGCTACTAACGAAATTCAGTCCGCCGGCCGCGGTTGCCGAGGGGACTCAGGCGCTCCAGTCACGGTCTGCACGGCCACTACGGTCGGGGGTTCGAATCCCCCCTCGGGCATGGATATTTGTGCCGTGCTTAGTATTAGCTAGTATGTAAGTAGTTTGTAAGTTTAGGGACTGATGATCCCGTAGTTAAGTCCCATAAGCTATACTAACATTTGAACATTTTGAAATTCAGTCTCATAACATTGAAGATATTTTAAAAAATCCATAAAATGTTTGACATAAAGAGATATTTGGTTAGTATTGCTATACTTTAAAGAAATGTATTTTTGTTTCTTTCTTTATTTGTATGAAAATGTGTAAATTTTCACATCAAATTTTAAGAAAAATGTAGGTTTGGTGCCTATCCATAGTTTGTTCGTTTTTTTTTTTTTTTTTTTTTTTTTTTTTTTTTTTTTTTTTTTTTTTTCATTGGCGTATCTCTGGAGAGAAATGTGATTCCAGTGGACCCAAAGGAGACTTTGAATCTTTCACTGCATTCCTTCCAGTTGAATTCTGAGAGGTTGTGACATATTAGACAAACCTCAAATCAGACTAGTTCACTTAGTTTGAAACCAACCGCATCAAAAATATTACTTCATGTGGGGATTAAAGTTTTAATGAAGACTCATTCAGAACCATCTGGCAGTAACAAATACTTGTAAAAAGTATTGTAAAATTTATATTGTAAATAAGATATGTAGGTTGTCCAAATACAGCATATTGTAATTAATTTTACTCTTAAATACAGTATGTTCCCTTAAGAAATATGTTTACGATTGAAACCTGAGGTACACAAGTGTGTGCCATAAACATTCAAAAAATGAAAATTTTCCAAATTACAAAAGACAGAAATATGATGCCTATGCAACCTAATAAACAAAAATATATTGACATTTTCAAAATTTTAAATTAACCTTGGCACTGGGACTGCAGAGGATAAGCCCCAAACTGAAGTAGATACATTACTGCGTTTACAAGCCTGTCAAATTATTTACTTTTCAGCTGACTTCACACCTGTAAATTTAAACTCTCCTCCCATCGTTCCAGGAGGCTTTAAGAGACTGGAGCTTGGAGTTTTTGTGGCAGCCTTTGTATCATGTAAGTGACTGTTGAGCCGTAACTTTATTTGGTTCCTTAAACTGCTGCAACACAAAAGACGGATGTGTCGTAGTGACTACCTCAGTTCGCAACTTACTGACTCGCCCTCGTATGTCAAATTGGTACATTCATTTCAATTTTCAAGTCGTTGTTTCCTTTCTTCTCTTTTTAAAGTAAAACTCTCCTAACTACATACTCTTTATTTATATTACGAAAAGTAATAATAATAAATTTTCTAAACAATCTTACTATGTTAATACAACTCGTTTTTTTATTATTATTTTTAGTGTGTGTGCAAAAAGCCGGTTTGCACCGTGATCTTCTTTAAACTTGATAACCCCCAGGGGCTAACGGTTCTTTGGTGAGTACGTGCGTGGCGAGCACAGGGCCCCGAGCTAATGCAGTCTTCCTTCCGTCTTTACTTCCCGGACTACATTTCCTTTCCCCCCTCCCCTCCTTTCCTATTATCACTCCTTCCCTACCCACCGGGGGACTGATAACCTCAGTAGTTTAGTCCCCCTATTCCAACCAAAAACACAACACACACAACAAACTCGATAAGTTAAATCTAAGAATGGAAGAAGGAGACAAGATACTGTTATTCTTTGTCGTGGTAAAGAGTGGATTCTTCAGGCCTATGTTATACTATTTTATGGAACATTGTTCCTTGCAAAGTAACAGCGATCAAAAAATTTTCCGAATAATATAATAATTATAGCAATATAATTCTTATTTTATTGTGATGACCGGTTTAGATCAATAACAATTATCAAAAATAAATGTTCAAATGTTTGTGAAACTTATGGGAGTTAACTGCGGGGTCATCAATCCCTAAATTTAAAAACTACTTATAATGTAGCTTATACTAAAGACGGCACAAATATCGATGCCCGAGAAGGGATTCGAACTCCCGACGGAGAACGGTCTTGCTCATAGTAGCACAGCGCCTCAATGCGCTCGGCCACGGCAATAATAACAATTATCCTCAGATCGTTACCTTGCTTAGAAACTGGTCCATCTTTTGAGACGCACCAATACATTAAACTATCAAATTTTCTTTCACATAGATCTTTGATGTGGCGAAAAACGTGGTGTTATGCTGTCATCAAGTTATACGTCAAAGTCACGCCACAATTTCTGACGGTGGTTGATTACTGTGCTTTGCAGTTGCATATACTTCAATTGCAATAGCTGTACTTTTGAAAGAAGAACAGAAAAAAGGGGCAAAGCAAACGTACTCGGGTGCATCGAGAGTGATTTGAAACTTTTATGTCATTTAGAATTGCTGATTCGGATTATTTTACGAGCAATATGTATTCTGAGGCAGTTATTACGCCGCGCGGTAGTAGCCGAGTGGTCTGAAGCTCCACGTTACGGATCGCGCAGCCTCCCGCGTCGGAGGTTCGAATCCTCCCTCGGTCATGGATGTGTGTTGTCCTTAGGTTAGTTCAACTTAGTTTAAGTAGTTTGTAAGTCTAGGGACTGATGACCAACGTAGTTTGGTCGCATAAGAATTACAAACATTTGAACATTGAATTTGAGTAGTTATTACACAGTTCTATCCAAACAAGTGATGGAAGATAACGTAACTGGAAACAGCAAAAAAATTTAAAAATTATAAACAGGGTTTATTATTTTTGAAAAAAAAACTTTATTTCTTATCATGTATCAACGTGGGTGAAAGGCAAAGGTCCCAGGTTCGAGTCCCGGGTCCGGCACACACTTTTAATCTGCCAGTAAGTTTCATATCAGCGCACACTCCGCTGCAGAGTGAAGAGTTTCAGTCTGAAAACATCTCTTAGGCTGTGGCTAAGCCATGTCTCCACCATATCCTTTCTTCCAGAAGTGCTAGTGTTACATGTTTCGCAGAGAGCTTCTGTGAAGTTTGAAAAGTAGGAGGCTAGGTACTGGCGGAAGTAAAGTTGTGAGGTGGCATCGTGAGTCGTGTCGGGATAGCTCAGTCGGTAGAGCGCTTGCCCGCGAAAGGCAAAGTTCCCAGGTTCGAGTCCCGGTTCCGGCACACAATTTTAATCTGCTAGGAAGTTTCTTAACCTCCAAAATGTTTGCAGTACCAAGGGCCACTCTCCAGGACAATATATAAAATAATAATAAAAGAGATAATGCAGGCGTGCACATCTCCGTATTTACATAGCATTTCGTTTCTGGGCGATGATGCCTCATTTCCACTATTTAAATTTTATAAAGCAAAGAAAATGTGACGTGATTTTTTTTCATTGTTCACAACAAACCACAGAGAATCTCTCTAATGTAATCAAAAAGTTTGGTTTTGCTCTCCACAATAAAATTTATAAAAAAACCGTAAAAAGTGGTAGAAGGTAGACCAGTTTACGGTACTATGAGAAATTACCATTGTCGCTAAAAACAGTGTTCTGAACTTCTTCCTCCAGTCCATTACCTGGTGTTTAATTCTGTGATTAGTGGTAGTGCAGCAGAGTTTCATTGTCATTCACAAAGATTCTCTTTCTTTTATGTTCGGAAAACAGCGTCTTGTTGTTTGTTCGAATATCGCCCTAGAAGGTTTTGGCAAACAGCCGTATAGTCCGTAGTCATCGATGTAGTGAAGAATTGATGAGAACCTCTCTTGCGTAGTGCTTACGAAAAATTGAGACTGTCGTGGAGGAGATGGCATGGAATATGATTATTACTTCACCTTACCTTAGTGACATCCGTCAAAATGACGGCTACGTTCAAATTGTCAGTGAGCTGTGACGTTTTGAGGAACAACTGATGAAGAAGTGTACACTGGTAGAGTGTTGGTTTGGAGTCACACTCGCCGAATTGAAGGGTGTACTAACAAAAGATCAAAACCCCTGAATGACGGGTGTTAGTAGCGAGCGTTAAAAACAAATGTTAGTAACACATGATTAAAAAAAAAAAAAAGGTTGCCGCTTGATGGTGCGTCACTAGATCGTCGGAATATTCGTCAGTGGGCGCACAATGTTTGGGCAAGGCAGTGAGTGTTTGGGGAACAGGCCAGCTTGGTGCCGGCCAGTTGTCCGTCTCGTGAACAGGCCGCTCTGGTATTGCGGCAACTCAGATACTGTCCTGTCGGGCAGACTGACGCGCCCGCAACACGCCCGGCAACAGGGGTAGTTCCACACCCCGCCCTTCCTCTGTTCAACAAGCGGACAACGACAGCGCCATGTTTGCCGGTGCCTCAGCTGCACAACGACCAAGCCCAGACCTGTACTGTTTACAGGGGAAATGTTCTGCAGTGCGAGAATGGCCGTCCACTCTAAGATGCGAAATAAATATTTTATACGTTATATACACACTACTGGCCGTTAAAATTGCTACACCAAGAGGAAATGCCGATAATAAACGGGTAGTCATTGGACAAATATATTATACTAGAACTGGCATGTGATTACATTTTCACGCAGATTGGGTGCATAGATCCTGAGGAATCAGTACACAGAACAACCACCCCTGGCCTTGATACGCCTGGGCATTGAGTCAAACAGAGCTTGGATGGCGTGTACAGGTACAGATGATCATGTAGCTTCAACACGATACCACAGTTCATCAAGAGTAGTGACTGGCGTATTCTGACGAGCCAGTTGCTCTGCCACCATTGACCAGACGTTTTCAATTAGTAAGAGATTTGGAGAATGTGCTGGCATGCACAAAGGTCCGTACAGGACCTGCAACATGCAGTCCTGCATTATCCTGCTGAAATGTAGGGTTTCGTAGGAATCGAATGAAGGGTAGATCAACGGGTCGTAACACATCTGAAAAGTCACGGCCACCGTTCAAAGTGTCGTCGATGCGAACAAGAGGTGACCGAGACGTGTAACCAATGGCACCTCATAACCATCACTCCGGGTGATACGCCAGTATAGCGATGACGAATACACGCTACTAATGTGCGTTCTCCGCGATGTCGCCAAACACGGATGCGACTATCATGATGCTGTAAACAGAATCTTGAGTCATTCGAGAATATGACGTTTTGCTATTCGTGCACCCAGGTTGGTCGTCGCGTACACCATGCTGCTGCAAACGTCGTCGAACTGATCGTGCAGATGGTTGTTGTCTTGCAAAGGTCCCCATCTGTTGACTCAGGAATCGAGACGTGGCTGCACAATCCATTACAGCCATGCGGATAAGATTCCTGTCATATCGACTACTAGTGATACGAGGCCGTTGGGATCCAGCACGACGTTCCGTATTGCCCTCCTCAACCCATCGATTCCATATTCTGCTAACAGTGATTGGATCGCGACCAACGCGAGCAACGATGTCGTGATACGATAAACCGCAATCGTGATAGGTTACAATCCGACCTTAATCGAAGTCGGAAGCGTGATGGTACGCAAATTCGGAGGCTTAAGTCTTCAGCGCGTCCTGTCACATGCACTTTGCGTAGGGACCGTGACACTAAAATTAAAACATTTGCAATTCACAGGAAGGCTCTTGCCACTCTCCATTCTCAGTTGCTAATGGAAATTCTTGTATGCAAAATGAATGAGACATAGGGAAATACCCTCCCACTACAAGAAGAATACAATTCCAGTCCCAAAGAAAAAAGTGCAGGCAAGTGTGAAAATTACAGAACTAACCGTTTATTAAGCCATGGGTGCAGAATACTAACGCGAATTATTTACAGACGAATGGAAAAACTGGTACAATCCGAGCTCCGGAAAGATCAGTTTGGATTTAGAAGGAATTTTGAAACACGAGAGACAATACATTACGACCTATCTTAGAAGACAGGTTAAAGCAAAGTAAACCTACATTTTTAGTATTTGTGGATCTAGAGGAACCTTTTGACAATGTTGACTAGAACACACTCTTTCAAATTCTTAAGGTAGCAGGGCCAAAATGTAGGGAACGAAAACTAATATACAAGTTGTGCGAAGACCAGACAGCTATTACTAGAGTCGAATAGCATGAAAAGGTCGCAGTTGTTGGGAAGGGAGTAAGACATGGTTGTAGCCTTTCCCCAAAGTTGTTAAGTCAGTACGTTGAGCAAGCAGTGAAGGAATACAAGGAGAAATTGGGAGGAGTAGTTAAAGTTGACGGCGTAGAAATAAAAACTTTGCGGTTTGCCGATGACGTTGTAAACATAGCAGAGGACCTGGACGAGCAATTTAACGGAATTGACAGTGTCTTGAAAGGAGGGTTTACGATGAACATTAAAAAGAGCAAAACAAGGATAATGAAATTTAGTTTCAGCGATGCTGAAGAAATTAGATTAGATAATGAGACAATAAAAGTAATAGATACGTATAGTTGTTTGGGTAGCAAAATAACTTCTGATGGTCGAAGTAAAGAAGATATAAAATGCAGAGCGACTATATGAAGAAAAGCGTTTCTGAAGAAGCGAAATTTAATATGATGTTAGGAAGTCCTTACAGGAAGCATCTGTGTGGAGTGGATGATAAGGACATCAGACAGATGGTAGACGTGTATGAAATGTGGTACAGACAAATGCTGAAGATTAAATGGGTAGATCACGTAACTAATGTGGAGGGGCTAAACATGAATGGGGAGAAAAATTTCTGGCATACCTTGACTGAGGGAAGGAATCGATTGGTACGCCACATTCTGAGACATCAACGAATCTACATATACTCCGCAATCCACCGTAAGGTGCGTGACTCTCGCGCATTGGTCGAACCTACCAGTAACAAACCTAGTTGCCTGCCGCTGAACTGCTTCTATGTCTTCCTTTAAACTGATCTGCTGCGGGTCCCAAACACTTGAGCAGTACTCAAGACGTGGTCGTACAAGCGTTTTATACGCTGTCGCCTTTACAAAATTAAGTATATCTTCCCAAAATTCTCCCAATAAACCGAAGTCGGCTGTCCGCCTTACTCACAACGGTCCTTACATACTCGTTCCATTTCATATCTCTCTGCAATGTTACGCCTAGATATCCAAACGACGCGACAGCATCAAGAAGCTCATTACTAATGCTGTATTCGAACATTATGGGATTGTTTTTCCTACTCATGCGCATCACCTTACATTTTCCTACGTTGAGAGCTAGCTGCCATTCTTCGCACCAACTAGAAATTTTGTCTAAGTCAGCCTGTATGCTATTACAGTCAATTAAAGACGATACCCTCTCATACACTACAGCATCATCAGCAAATAGCCGCAAATTACAACTTACTCTGTCCATCAGATCATTTATATAGATAGAAAATATCACACTCCCCTGGGGCACGCCTGACGATACACTCGTCTCTGATGAACACTCGCCGTCGAGAACCACGTACTGCGTTCTATTACTTAGGAAGTCTTCCAGCCAGTCACAAATATGTGTACGTATTCCATAAGCTCGTATCTTCGTTAGCAGTCTGCAGTGTGGCACCGCGTCGAACACCTGCTTGAAATCGAGAAAAACACAATCCGCCTGCTGCCCTTCAGCCATAGCTCGCAAGATGTCATGTGAGAAAAGGGCAAGCTGAGTTCCACACGAACGATGTTTCCTAAACCCGTGCTGATTCATAGAAAGAAGCTTTTCCGTTTCAAGGAAATTTACTATATTCGAACTGAGAATATGCTCCAAAATTCTGCATGAAACTGATGTCAGCTTAGCATTAGAAGGAAGTGTGTGGGGTAAGAATCTCAAAGGGAGGCCGAAGGATGAATACAGTAATCAGATTCAAAAGCATGTAGATGACAGTTCTTATTTAGTGACAAAGAGGCTTGCGCAGGCCAGGGTAGCGTGGAAACTGAATCAAACCAGTCTGCGGACTGAAGAGCACCACAACAACAAAAACGTTGGAAGTGAGAGAAGGTCTAAAGTTGCTTAAATTATCCACCCGAATCGGCGGAATCTGGCTTTCTGTGTGTACACGTGAATCTACATTTCCGGACATTAAGTTCGGCGACTGTGTTTTGTAACAATTTTCTCGTGTCGTTTGACTAAGCTGTTGTAGCACAAATTTATCGTCGAACTTGTTACCCAATAACGTTGTCACGCCAGGCAGGAAGCAAGCGCTTATTAGCACAGTCGGCGAGAGCGGAACGCATGAATTATTAATGCGGCGAATACTTGTCTGGGACACGGCACCGTGCGATGCGAAATTCAAACATGAGGAGCTGGCGTTGGTCGCGAGGAGTGGGGAGGGGTGGGGAGGGGGGAGGGGAGGGGAGCGAGCAAATGGTAGACGCACAGGTGACGACTGGGTCATTAGCAATAACACGAGCCGGCGGGGAGCGCGCTTGTAGTCGAATGCGCCGACAACTGACTGGCGTTCACGAGCTCTGCTGGAGGTGAATGTCAGGGCTCCACAACACTCCATCATCATTATCATCAGCAGCACTATCATCACTGTGTTCTTTTCCTCCTTCTCGCCGTTCTTTGTGGTTTAGGTTGGGCGGAAGTCGCCGTCTCACTCCTAATACTATGCAACCATTAGCAAAGGAAATACAGGAGTAGAGACCCAGTTTCTCACGCATTACTGGCAAGGTGTGTGACATGAATATTATCATCAACAGCATTCAGGAGCAATAGAGGATTTACAGCGGATTTAGCTTCTATTTTAAGCACACTATACCGTCTAATGTTTGGACAAGAACTGTTCTGTTGTATCACGGGCCTCATGCAACTACAAAAAGCAGTACATTTGTTTATGGCGATCATCGACAGCGACATATTTTTCAGGAAATGCATTGTACACTTTGCTGTCATGTAAAATTTAATTTATTGTGCTACCGGTTTCGGGACTGTCCCATCTTCCAGGCATTTTTATAATAGTACAAAAATTAGTTAAGCTTCAGTATGACACAAATATAAAATATAAAGATCTTCATCCATGGTCGAAGTACTTACAAAATTACATGAGCAGTTTAGTTTTATACATTTTCCGATTAAGTTGACAGCGAAGTCATATCTATAAAACCAATTAAAATACAAGTTAAAAGTGATAGTGATAACGACAACATCAAGGGATTCCTATACTTAACGTAAATAAAAACAGCACTATTTCGTAATACAACAAGTCACAGATAAAATGTAACAGACTCAGAGAACAGGGAATGTCAAAGATGTAACAAATTGCCAATGTGCTCGCTTCTATTATCGTTAATACATGTGTAACGAAATTTACACAGTTTTTTTACAATAATAAATTATTATAAAAATATTTAATCGCTTTCATATAGAATTTTGGTAACTTGTAACATCTTCATTGACGACACTGTTCACCATTATGTAATTGAAATAATAGCATAGGTGTTGTAACAGAGGTACGTCATACCTACCGGTACATTTTGGAATATGATTGCTTTCATTTCTTGTAATCGTATAAAACTATTACTGTTACTGTGTAAATTTCGTTACACATGTGTTAACGATACAAGAAGCGAGTACATTGGCAATTTGTTACATCTTTGACATACCCTGTTCTGAGTCTGTTGCATTTTATCTTTGACTTGTATTACGAAATAGTACTGTTTTTATTTGCGTTAAGTGCAGGAACCCCTTGATGTTGTAGTTATCACTATCACTTTTAACTTGTATTTTAATTGGTTTTAGAGATATAACGACGCTGTCAACTTAATCTGAAAATGTATAAAACTAAAGTGCTCATGTAATTTTGTAAGTACTTCGACCATGGATGAAGATCTTTATATTTTATATTTGTGCCAATCTGAAGCTTAACTAATTTCTGTACTATTATAGAAATGCCTGGAAGATGGGACACTCCCGAAAGCGGTAGCACACTAAATTAAATTTTACATGACAGCAAAGTGTACAATGCATTTCCTGCTTCAAAAAGCAGGAGTGAGAATATAAACTGGTCAAAACAATTAGGAGATCAAGTGAAATATATAGGTTCTGAAGTACTTGTCATCGGCAGAATGAACTGAAATGGTTCGATGCCTCTCTGTCCCTTCTACGGAGAGGAGACAACAACAGTGGTAATAACAGCAAGTTGCTGCAGAGGTATTTGGTGTTGTGTTAACGCCACCAAACGAATTACACGAGCACTTGGCTTCAGATACTGTAGTGAGCCGGTAGTGTAATGCAGTAACATCGTGACTTACCCGAAGAGCATGGAGAGCCTAAGCCCCTTTTACACGACAAACTTTCCAGTCCCGGCTGACCAATCGAGACGAGTGGGTCTATTGCAGCGCCCTTGGCAGTAGTTTCCGTTTGGACGTAAATACCAAAACTGCAGAGCTGTCTGCTATGTAGTTTCGCAACTGAATGAAGAATTGAGGCTACGAGTGCAGGAAAAGGATAGTGAGTTTATTAATGACAAAGGGTAAGTCATAGTTGATGTTCTCCTCAAATGACATGTAGCAAATTTTGTACCCAATTGAGCAAGTAAATAATAAGAAAAGTGTCATTAAACTTTTGAAAACTTGTTTATCTGCTGAAGAAAATTTATACTGGCAAACATATGAAACAATATCGAAAATGCAGTAAAAAGCGACTATTTACTTTAGTTTTCATATCTGGTTTTCTTGCTAACACTCAAAATAACATCGAAAATAATTTTCTCATTCAATAATTCTGGCATTTTGTTGATATAATTTTCTGTAAAACACGTTTCTATATTTACGATTGTGTATGTATACATAGTGTAGGTTTTTTCCCCATAATTTTTTTTTCTGCTTTCAGGTATATCGTCTCTTTTGTAGGAGTAAAAAAAACGGTATTAGGTTCTGGTGCAACTTTTTCGGGGAGATGAAAACACAAACAACAGAATGAGGTTAAAGAAGGTGTGAAAGCATATTTGTAAAATGACTGCGCTCGACCAGAATAGTTTAACTTCCGATGTTAGTAGACACTACTTCAGTTACTTGCTTCTGCGCATGCGCATTCTACAGCACACTCGAAAATTTAGAACTCCACATTCTGCACAATCTATAGATTATTGACGTCATAGACGCACCCGTGATGGGGTTGGTTGCTGATTTAGATGTAGGCACGAAGGATGCACGCACTTCGAGTAGTCAGTCATTTTTCACCACAAAGTCGATCGTGTAAAATGGACTTCGGAAGTTGGGAAGCGTGACACAGAGGGAGGTGGCTGCAGATATTGGAGTAACCAAATGTGTAATTTCCAGGACCTAAACGTGATTTAAGACAACAGGAACCGCTGCAATCCCTGCAATTAACGTAACGTAAATTGACTTTTTGTGTTATACTTCCTTTTAATTCCTTCTTGCCCATTTTTTGTCAGGAATTTACGATGAAACTAAATAAAGGCGTTTATTAATTAAAATAAGACAGTCTAGATCGCAATTTATTGCGTTTATTGCTGGCAATAAACCAACTTCAGGCCTTTGGCACCTTGTTGATGGAGGGTGGCTCCGACCACCGCCACCGTCCATCAACAAGGTGCCAAAGGCCTGAAGATGGTTTATTGCCAGCAATAAACGCAATAAATTGCGATATAGACTGTCTTATTTTAATTAATAAAATTTTCAAGATCGCTGTTCCAAAAAAAAAGTGCTTTCAAAAATAAAAGGCTTTTATTGTTTTGTGGTTGCTTGAGAGATAAAAGATATTGTGTATGTTTTATTCATAAGTAAATAAAAAAGTATTTAACTACGTGAAAAATCGTGAATTTCTAAGGCTGCGTTCAGGCTGCCGCATTCAGGAGTTTTCGGTAATCAGTTTACCTCTCTGGATTCTTTTCCTAGACACAAAGAAATATTACTGCCACGCATTACAAACAGTTTTATTTGAAGCTACAAGTTTCGATTTTTCCAGTTATTGTAGAAAAATTTCAAAGGCATTTTTCCACATATCAGATAAAAAGGATTTTCACGCTAGTAGAAATTCTTGTAGAAACACAGTCAAGTGTACTTTTGTTGATCGGGAAAGCTTTCTTGAAAACTCATCACGTTTTGAGTAGTAACTTTACAAAGCACAAAGAAGAAATTGATCAAGTACAACGTGACAACAGGATATCTGATTTTAGGTTTTGAGGGAATATCAAATTTAGCGCGACATATTTACTGGCTGTTTGATTGTTGTTCAGTGCGTTCTTTAACAATGAAACAGCTACGCCGGATACAGTATTGTTTGTCCACGGTAAGTTGGCGATTCGTGCGCTGGCTGTTGGGAGCGGCAGGAGGCGAATACCATGGCTGCAGGGAGGCGAAAAGCAGTGAACAGAAGGCAGCTCGCAGAGTTGAAATTGTTACCCTCAACAAAGTGTGCAGTAATATGTCGTGCATCAGGGGCAGCGTAACGTTGACAGCGCTTCAAAATAAATGAATGTCCTGCACCTAGTGCAGATGTTTTCTGCTCCTCGCATCACCAGTTAAAATCGTCTTCACTCGTCGATTTAATATACTTCCATCTAACTACCAAAGCACTACTAGTTTCGGCGCGCTATGGCATCTTTCTCAAGAGCCTATGATTACAAAAAAATATTACAATGATTCAATCACATTAAAAAGTGAAAAGTTTAAAAATTTATCACAAAATAAAAAAGAGTATTGGGAGTATGCAACTTTACATTTATCAAAATGACAATCAAACCATGTGCGCCGCGCGGGAATGGTCGTATGATCTGGGCGCAACGTCGCGGAATAAGCAACCTCTCCCGCCAGGGGTTCGAGTCCTCCATCGGGAAAGGGTGTCGTGTTGTCCTTAGAATGAGTTAGTTTAAGTACACTCCTGGCCATTAAAATTTCCGACTTCGATAAAGGTCGGATTGTAGCCTATCACGATTGCGGTTTATAGTATCGCGACATTGCTGCTCGCGTTGGTTGCGATCTAATGAGTGTTAGAAGAATATGATATCTGTGGGATCAGGATGGCAATACGGAACGCCGTTCTTGATCCCAACGGCCTCGTTTCACTGGCAGTCGAGATGACAGGCATCTTATCCGCATGGCTGTAACGGATCGTGCAGCCATGTCTCGATTCCCGAGTCAACAGATGGGGACGTTTGCAAGACAACAACAATCTTCTGCACGACCAGTTCGAAGACGTTTGCAGCAGCATGGACTATCAGCTCGGAGACCATAGCTGCGGTTATCCTTGACGCTGTACACAGAAAGGAGCGCCTGCGATGGTGTAAGGAACGACGAACCTGGGTGCATGAATGGCAAAACATTTTTTTTTTTTTTTTTTTTTTTTTTTTTTTTTTTTTTTTTTTTTTTTTTGATGAATCCAGGTTCTGTTTACAGCATCATCATGCTCGCATCCCTGTTTGGCGACATCGTGGTGAACGCACATTGGAAGCGTGTATTCGTCATCGCCATACTGGCATATCACCCGGCGTGATGATATGGGGTGCCATTGGTTACACGTCTCGGTCACCTCTTGTTCGCATCGACGACACTTTGAACGGTGGCCGTTATATTTAAGATGTGTTACGACCCGTGGCTCTACCCTTCATTCCATCCCTGCGAAACCCTACATTTCAGCAGGATAATGCACGACCGCATGTTGCATCTCCTGTACGGGCCTTTCTGTATACGGAAAATGTTAGACTACTGCTGCCCTGGGCAGCTCATTCTCCAGATCTCTCACCAACTGAAAACGTCTGGTCAATGGTGACCGAGCAACTGGCTCCTCACAATACGCCAGTCACTGCTCTTGATGAACTGTGGTATCGTGTTGAAGCTGCATGGGCATCTGTACCTGTACACGCCATCCAAGCTCTGTTTGACTCAATGCCCAGGCGTATCTAGGCCGTTATTACGGCCAGAGGTGGTTGTCCTCGGTACTGATTTCTCAGGATCTATGCACCCAAATAACTAGAAAATGTAATCAAATGTTAGTTCTAGTATAATATATTTGTCCGATGAATACCCGTTTATCATCTGCATTTCTTCTTGGTGTAGCAATTTTAATGGTCAGTAGTGTAATATAAAGTTATGGACTCTTCATTCAAGTGTATAAAGCCGGGACAAGTTGTGTAGAGACATTTGCTTGTACACTTTATTAGCGTGGATAGTATTATCGAAGCTGTCTTCGCAGTGACGAATATCATGATTTCATTACATTTGAGTTGAACTTTTTTGATTTTTTTTTTTTAATTTCTCTTTTAAAACTATTTTTTAATATCTCTCCCATATTTTCATTATCTCTTTCCGTTAAAATACTGTCTCCTGCTTTGCCATGGTAGCAAGTTTATTATCTTTGCGCCGGCCGCGGTGGCCGAGGTGACTGAGGCGCTGCAGTCACGGTCAGCACGGCCACTACGGTCGGGGGTTCGAATCCCCCCTCGGGCATGGATATTTGTGCCGTCCTAGTTCGTAAGTAGTTCATAAGTAGTTTGTAAGTTTAGGGACTGATGACCCCGTAGTTAAGTCCCATAAGCTATACAAACATTTGAACATTTGAACATTATCTTGCCTGTACTGCTTTACGTAAAATCAAGTGACAGGAGTCAAAAGGCAAACATTTTAATATTTTTGCAAATAACTCTGCAACGGTGCGATATATGGAGGGAAAAAATAAATAAATAAATAAAAAATAAAAAAAATCAGAACAAAATTTTGCCCTCTAAAAATTTCGAGCTGTCAAAAGGCGAATCTAAAGACCCACTTTCTTATTACCTTAACGTAAATTGGGCCAAAGTCAGAACCATCAAACCACAACACACACAGACATGCGCACGCATTGGTGTGTGTTTATCTGCCGTCGCGCCCCCTTAACCCAGAAGACGCAACTTCCTTAGGTAGATGGCATCGATTCCGCGAAGCAGCCAATTTGTGGTTGGCACGCTGGCGGTGCAGAGACGCGGTCATCCCGGCAGGTAATTGCTGCCCGAGTACGACCCCTACCCGCCGGAGCTTAGCCGCAGCTCTCCGCCAAACACCTGGTTGCCCGTGGCTGACCGTCTGTCTGGAGGTCGCAGCTGCCGGTGGCGCCTCAAAGCGGCAGGCGCGGGAACCCGTAACGACGTTTCATTACGTACGTCGCAAATGTCCGGCTCCCTTCCCTGTAATTGCTGAGCGCCAACGTAGCAGGCACCACATCCAGGTACTAATTACTCCACACGGCACACACGGCTTCAGCCCGCAGAGTTTATCATCCACCTAACTCTGCGAATTCGCAGTCCGATCGAAAGTGACATGACACCTATATTCACAGATTATATGACATCAACTGCGATTGGGCAAAGCTGAAAATGTGTACCCAGCCGGGATTCGAACCCGGGTCTCCTGCTTTCTAGGCAGTTGCTCTGACCCCTACACCACTGGGGACACACTGATCACCGCACCTGCAAGGATTACCTAAGCATGCCTCCCGTCAGATACAAATTCCCAGCTTCGCCCTGCCTAGAAAGCAGGATACCCGGGTTCGAATCCGGCTAGGTACACATTTTCAGCTTTGCCCAATCGCAGTTGATGTCATATATTCTGTGAATATTAAATAATAACAACTGCAGGTTCAGAAGTGACGTCTGTTTTTTCGGAACAGACGCCACACGTATATATAGGACACCTATATGTTGTCATTGGCCTAGATTAGATTAATACTTGTTCCATAGATCATGAATACGATATTTCGTAAGGATGTGCAACGTGTCAGGTGACTAAAAGATAACGTTACATTACATGAAAAATTATTACGAGGAGGAGTTTCTCCTGTTGACCGAGATCAGAGTTATGTATGGAAGGAAAAAAATAGAATGAGACGTTAAGGGGAGTCGTACCGCCCTATCTCCACAATTTAGAATCTATATAGCCGCGGTGAAGTAGCCGAGCGGTCTAAAGCGTCTCGCTGCGGAGCACGCGGTTGCTCGCCGTGGAGGTTCGAGTCCTCCCTGGGGCATGGGTGTGTGTGTTTGTCTGTAGGTTAGTTTACCTAGGTTTCAGGAGTTTGTAAGGTACGAACAGATGACCACGCATTTTGGTCCGATAGATTTACAAACATATATATATATATATATATATATATATATGTTTGTCTGCATGAGCTCTATATGTTCATAAACCACTCATTCGATTGCAATGAGACTTTGGTGAATCGTTCACCGTACGCCCACGAAGGTTCCTAACCCAAAAAACAAAAGAGCACGGCACATAGCTCAGGGGATATGACGTCATAAATAATGAGAGGCCGCCGTGTGAGAATATCCAGATATATGCGTCAATTATTGGAAAATGGGAGTAATTATTAGGGACCTGCAATAATGTTTGCATATAACTTCGGACATTTATAAAGCGTTTTGCAACTGATCGCCCCCCACCGCATCCCCTCTCCACACACACACACACACACACACACACACACACACACATAAAATGATGAAACGGAAAGAAGTCTACCGCTCACAAAAGTTTCGTTGTAGATGCCGTAAAACTGTCGCATCCGGCATGACCTTGTAAACAATATAGTTGCAAGAAACTGCCACATAACGCGACGAGACTTTATGCACACACTGTACGAGAATGACAGTATTTTACGACTTGCAACCAAATTTAAACGTAATTTCAAACATTTATTGAACTTTTTCTCGCTGACAACCATAGCAAAATTAGGAAAGGAAAAAACTTTCTTGCTTACTACTTTTCCACTGTTTATGGACAAAAAATAAGGCATTCGGTAAGACGGTACAATTTATAATTTCTACACTACAAATTGTAGCCGCAGGAAATTTTACAAACACTATACACACATATAGCTGAATTTGCCTTCGAAACTGTATCACAATACGACACGTAGTTCATGAGATATTAGCACATAAACAGTAACGTTCATAGAAAACCGCCCTATCACGCACAAAGTTGTAATATATTACTTCTTAACTACTAATGATATTCGGAACAGATTTTACAGACATACAGCACTTAAAAAAAATTAATCAATTTTATTACGTATAACTCAATACATATGAGATCTTGTGAATTTATATGCCATTTGTATTTTGATTGCTGTCTTTCTTTGTTTAGATACTGCTCGTATAATTTTGTACGTTATGCAAGACAGTGTTATTTCTTACATATTCTCTGATAAATATAACATGTTTTTAGAAAGATGAGATGGACAGGGAGAAGGGAAGGACTAACCCAGAGCAGAAGTAAATAAATACCCGGACAACACCGGGTTTTTAGCTAGTTGGCTATATAAATTTCCGTTTTCGCAGGAACTGTTGAGTATATAAATGGGGTGTTTTTATCACACGTTCTCGCATGTTTTGTGACTGTATTGCTATACAATCATTTGGAAAAAGTTATGATTTTTTCCGTAAACATGTAATTTTTTGGTGGAAATTATCGTAATTCTAATTTCTTGAATTTTAACTACTACAGTAAATACTACTAGAGCCACAACATCATTGTACTATCTATTTTATGTCTTAGAAATTCACTGATGTAGATTCAGTAGTTTCTGAGAAAAAGGGAATTTATATTGAAAAATTTCATTTTAAGAACATTGCGTTTAACCCTTTGTGACACAAGGAACCAAACTGAGTTGTGAAACAATTTTATTTTGTATAATTACATTACAAATGAAAGTTAAGTCCCATAGACTTTACAAACATTTGAACATTTACTTACAAATGAAATATAAGTGAAGTGAGAAAAGTACTAGAGTGTTTACAATTTTTTGTAGAACATATGATTACGTAGTGAAACAACTCGTCGACTACACAAAGTTCTGCAAGACATGAACCAAACTAAAATATTAGTCTACTCTACAGTGCATACATAACCTTTCGTAACTTACAAGAACTATGAGAACTCAAAAGATAATACAGTGGAAAACACAATATACGTAACCTCACGATCCTCAGCCATACACCAGCATACACTGCACAGCTGAATGTTTATGTTGCTTTCCCGCGAAAACGTGTTACCCGAGCCGCAGAGAGTTGAATATCTTGACAGCGTGTAGTATACTCCAGTGCCGTGGTGGTTGTACAGAGCAGCCAGCCGCGGTGGAGTAGCCGAGGGGTCTAAAGCGTCTCGCTGCGGAGCGCGCGGTTGCTCGCCGTGGAGGTTCGAGGCCTCCCTGGGGCATGGGTGATTATGTGTTTGTCCTTAGCTACGGACTGATGACAACGCAATTTGGTCCGATAGATTTACAAACATTTGAACAGACCAGCCACCGAGCCGCCTTTGAGATATTAAATAAAAGGTGGTCTCAGTGTGAAACCAGTTGTACGCAAACGGCTAAAGAAAAAATTTTAATATACATAAAAATGTTAATATACATAAAAATGTTAGAATACTCGTGGATGGTAGTCCTCATCTCCTCCATCTTCCTCACCCAGTGCTGCCTTCCTTCTCTTGTATATCGCTTCTTTTGACATATTGTTTATTGCAATCTCTGCCTTCACAATTCGCAGTTGGTCCATCACTTTTTCAGCGGTGCTGTAACCTGTATGAATTCCAAGATATTCCAAAACCTGTAGTCTTCCAGAACAGCCATCATTAAAAGTAATAACGGCGTCAAAAACACAAAGTTCAAAGACTGACCTTACAAAAAACCCAGAAACTAAAACACGTCTTGTGGATAACTGTTGTTTTCAAACACAAACAACTGTACAGTTCAAAGAGTTTACTGCGGAGTACCGCTAGTATAGGGAACTTAACTAAACGAAAGGAACTACAGCCTTCTAGACTATACAGTTTCAAAGATAAATGCCAATATGCGGAACGATGGAAAACAAATTTCTCAGAAATGTCAGTGCATCATAATTTAAATATTTATTTAAAATATTAAATAATCGAATATTTCAATAAAACCAAGACAAAATTAAGTATAAACATCCAAATTTTCATAATTTGCATAAAAGGAAAAATGTGTAATTTTGTCATTTTGGATGCTACAGCTCCCCTTAAGATGAGACATATCTTTATTTTTCTACATAATTTCCAAGTACCTTGAGACATTTGTCATACCGCTTTATGGGTTTAACCGTTCATCTGAGACGAACATTGAATAAACGTATTTGTTGAGGATAAATTCTCTAACCATTGCTCTCGTATGTTTTTCCTGTAACTCGCACCTTTCCGAGATATTTGCAAAAATAACGGCGATTAGCACTGTCTCTTGATTTTACGTAAACCAGTACAGGCGAAGAAAATAAACTTGAAAAGAGGACAAACTACCACGGCAAGAAAGTTGATAATATTTTAACGCAAAAATATACTGAAAATATTTGAGAGATATTAAATTAATATTTAAAAGAGGTAATTGTTCAAAGAGTATATTTGTCACAGCAAAAATCAAATAATTTTTGGTTGTTTGTTAAAATTCGACCAAAGAGACTATTATGTGTTAGTGCATAGATATTATCACAGTAGCAGAGTAGTAATCGTATCGTACATAATTTCTTATTATTCATGTCCGAAAATGTTGCAATAAATCAAAAACCATAGCAAACTTAATGTGGGCCGTAAAACACACCAGTAAGATTTTTTTTCTCAATGATGAATTACTCCCAAACATGATGCCATATGAAAGCAGTGAATGGAAATAAGCATAGTAAGCTAATTTACGGAGGTGTTTGTCACCAAAATTTCCAATAATCGTAACAGCATAACCTGCTGAAATTAAACGTTTCTGTAGATCATCAACGTGTTGCTCCCAATTCAATTTCTCATCAATTCACACACTTAAAAGCTTTGAATATTCTACCTTAGGTACAGGCTTCTATTCATTTTGCAAGGCCAAAAGCGTCAGGGAGAAGATATGCAACCTCCATATGCAGGCATTGCATCGCGGTATGGGCTTCTGACAAAGTTTCGAAGGCGTAGTTTTCTTAAAGAGACAGCTAATATATTGTGAATCTTCCGGTTTTGGCGGGGCAAAGACTCTAGTCAAAAATAGGACGGATACTCAGCAGACACAGAGTGAAAATGATTTTTTGTCCTCCACCCAAGGCAGCTGCACTCGTAGGCTCCGTCAAAGACGATTTGCTGCTCTGAAAATCTGGAGTCTACAAAATTCCATGTGAATGTGGCCTTTCGTACATCGGACAAACAACTCGTGTACTGTCCATGAAAGATGTACAGAACACCAAAGATACACACGACTTTTACAACCTAACTATCCGGCAGTGGCAGAGCACTGCAGTGACACTGGTAACAGTGTGTTGTATGACAACGTTGGAAATTTGGCAACACATTATCTTTTTGGGATTCAATAGTAAAGGAGGCAATTGAAATCCGCTTGACGACGAATTTAATTAATAGAGATACTGGTTTCAATCTATAAATCATGGAATCTGGCACTTTCTGTAATAAACTCACAAAGACATCGTCACAGTGCAGCTCATAATGATACATCGACATGCCAACACAGATCGACTGCGGACTCATAGATTCAACTCGTGCATTATGAACGTCTTTGCCGCCAACCAACGTCTCTGGCGCGTATGTATCTGTGGCCGCATGCGCAGTCGGACGATACGCGAGTATGAAGGGCCGAAGCGACCTCTGGAGCGTCAGTCTTTCGGCTGAACGTTATACTGCCGAAATATTAGAAGAAGGAGAAGTCTTGCGCCTGCACTCCCGAAACTTGATTTGATTTGATTTTTTCAGGGAAGCCAAAGCAGTGTTGGTCCAACCCGCCACTGCCCGCACCAAAACTGAGTTTATTGTGCGGTATCGCTCCCTGTATGTCTAGTAAAGCCAACCAATGCCCTTGAACAGTGCAAGGAGTCCCTTTACCAGTTCTTTATTAGACACAATTTCTTCGGGTCTGGTTGTCCCGAATGTTCTGTGCCTTTTACTCTGCAATGCAATGCATTCGAAGATTAGATATGATGCAGTTTCATCACCGTCCTCTTCTGTTATTCCCATTGTATGTAGGAGTTTTTTTTAATTCCCATGGGCTGTCAGCAATCCAACCATGAGTCTAATCTCTCTCCTGTTCAGGCCCAGGATTGCAGAGCTTCTTTTAAAACATGGCTTTGGCATCATTACCTTGCCATGTTTTTGTTGATGGACTTTGGTCCAATATTCTAAGTGCTGTCTTCTGAGCCAGTTACGTAGCTCCAATTTGATCATTGCCTTGGTGATTGTCAGGACAGGTTCCGGTCCAATAAATGGAGTCTCTGCCCCCATCCTGGCTAATCTGTCGGCATGTTCGTTGCCACTGATCCCCGAGTGCCAGGGACCCACAATAGGTTTACTCTATTGCTTTCCCCTAGCTACACTAGAACCCTGTGACATTCTGCAACAATTTTAGACCTTGTTGCAGGAGCTGCCAGTGATCTCAGGGCTGCCTGGCTGTCTGAATAGATATAGATGCTACAATCTTTGTAGCACTTACGCAAATTCTCCTCCACACACGCCCTGATGGCAGTGATTTCGGCCTGGAATACTGAGGCCAATTTTCCTAGAGAGATGACGCCCTCCAGTCTTGGCTGATTTTGAGCCGTCAGTGAACCAGACAATATCCCCCGTACGGTGTCGAACTATTTTCTCCCACTGCTCCCTACTTCCAATTGTTATATTGAAAGGCTTGTTGAAGCAGTATGGGGTTATAATATAGTCGGCTGACATTTCCCCAACCTTTCCTTAGTGTGTGATTCTGGATATCCCAAAGAGTTCCAGTTGTTGCCAGATTTGAGTCTGTATGCACCAGCCGCTGCCTCCATCTTGACCCAAAGGTGTAATGGGGGCATATCCAGCATGGTTTCCATCCCAGCAGTTGGTGTGCTGCTAATTCCGCCTGTTATGGCTAAGCAGGCTAATCTCTGCACCTTACCAAGCTCCTTAGCAGCAACCTGCTGTTCTACCTTCTTCCACCACACGACCGCCCCATAGGTGATCCTGGGTCTAATCACTGTGGTGTATATCCAGTACATGCCCTTGGGGCTCAGGCCCCAATATTTTCCACAAGCTCTCCTGGTACTTACTAAAGTACCTTTTGCCTTGGAGCAAATATTCCTGATGTGAGGGGTCCATGTCAGTTTCTCATCTAGGGTAACCCCTAGATATTTCACTGTGCTCTTCACAGGTCGCACTTCATTGAAAAGCTTTAGATTCCAACTTGAATGTTGGATATGCTTCTTTGTGAATGGTACAAGAACAGTCTTCTTAGGACTAACCCCCAGATCCTGTTTTCTGCACCAGTCTTGCACAATGTCCAATGCTCCTTGTGCCATATTCTTGACTGTGTCAGCAAATTTGCCAAGTTTTTCTATGACAAGATCATCTGCGTATCCTTGGCAAAAGTACTGCCTAGAGTTTAATTCTCCAATGAGATCATTCACCACTAGATTCCACAAGAAAGGGGAAAGAACACTTCCTTGCAGGCAAGCCCTAGTGGTGTTGATTACCATTTTTTCATCCATCATGGTAGCCTGTACCTTTCTTCCACTGAGCAGGGCCCTAGTCCACCTACATATAGCGGTCCTGAAACTTAATGTAACAGCTAATATATTGCGTTCTCCTACGTGTATCTTGCGAAAAAGACCGCGAGAGTAATTAGAGTGGTAGAATCATAAACGACTTGAACTGTAAAATGAGGAAGTGACTGTTGTACACAAAGTAGTCTACGCCACATATCGTAAGGTTGATTGCGGAGTATAGGCGTAGATGTTCGAGAGATACTCAAAAGAAAAGGTACGAATCGTCTTAACAACCAAACTGGTTGAAAATATAATATGCAGCTTTGGGCTATCGTATTTGGACATCTAGGGGCGGGGACCATGCATATTTGGGACATTGCAAATGGATTCATATGTACTAGGAAGAGGAGGCCTAGTAAATTACTATGGAATAAGCAACCAGTCCGGAAGAAAAAGAAACCAATATCTCCTTTGGCAGTGAATGATATATGATATGAAAGATTTGGTCACTTGCCAGGTTATTGGCCAAATCTAGGCTTTGTCTTCAGGTTTACATGACTGTAAAACATGGAAATTGTGTGATTTTTTTCGGACTTTGTACCAGAATAGACTTTTTTTTCAAACGTTTCAGATGAAATTGTGCAAAATACAAACAAACAAAAACTACAACCGGAGGAACAACATTGTAGTTGATATACTGTAGGACCCAAGCGCCTTTTTTGGGTAATGTTACTTACAAGTAAGAAACTATATTTTGAAAAAAATATCATAAAATTGTTTACATGGCCATGAAAGTCGCATTTAAGTAAGTTAATACGGTTTTATCGCACGACTTCTGTGTATCAAATGAAGCGGTAGTGTAACAAACTGAATCGGATATTTTGGTTCACAAATTCGGGACAATAGGATCTCAGCGCCACTACAGTTCCTAACTTATCGTTCTCAGATTAACCTGTCAGTTATCTATATTACAGCTTGATTAATTTTCGGATAAATGGAAACAAAATTGTACCAAAATTCATTTCAGTCGAAGTTAAGTGAATGAAATATTGACAAACAATCTCAGCACATCTAACGCCATTCAGTTGGAGTCTGAAAGCGGATTTTCCGCTTTTGATTAATGATTCAGCGGTTTGTGTAGGGACGAATTTCAATTCAAATATTATGAAAACGAGCTTAATCCGATTACCGTTACCAAACACTCGATATTCTATCTGCTTCGTTGAATGGCTGCCCTGTTTGAATTGACTGTTGACAGCGATGCAAAGCACCGCGTA
Source organism: Locusta migratoria (assembly GCA_026315105.1). Classification (NCBI taxonomy): domain Eukaryota; kingdom Metazoa; phylum Arthropoda; class Insecta; order Orthoptera; family Acrididae; genus Locusta; species Locusta migratoria. The sequence continues at coordinate 213,433,357 of CM048744.1, read as the reverse complement.
AATGACTGCTACTCTCTTGTAAATTCCGTGAGGCATGAAGAAAAGATGACCTATTCTGACGCACAACTTTTCACATTGAAATAACACTGCCACTATTTCGGATAAATGAACGCAATGTTATAGAGAGACTTTTTAATGACCAGTACATCGTAGAGTACAGTTCATGTTTGGGAATATAGTGAACAGTACACCTTGTGATCCGCTTCTTCTCGCACGGTACCAGTTTCGTAGCTCATTTACGGTGATGCGACATAAAAAGTAACTGGATAGCGATACGAAAAGATGACGGTAGTATTGCGTACAACAAAGTCACAGGGAGATAAAAAATTTAACGTTCCGTCGACAGCGTGGTCATTAGAGACGGCACTCAAGCTCAGATTGCTTGGGTAAGGATGTGGAAGGAAATCGGCTGTGCTCTTTTCAAAGAAACCATCCCGGCATTTGCCTGGAGTGATTTAGGAAAATCAGAGAAAACTTAAATCTGGCTGGAGGTGGATTTGAACCACCGTCCTACCGAACACGGGTCCAGAGTGCTAACACTGCGCCATCTCGCTCGGTTGCTTACACAAGGTATCTACATCTACATGGATACTCTGTAAGTCACATTAAAGTGCATGGCAGAGGGTTCATAGAGCCACTTTTATGATATTTCTCTATAGTTCCATTCTCCAATAGCTCGCGGGGAAAAGGAACATCCAAATCTTTTTGTTTTCGATCTGATTTCTCTTATTTTATGATGATGATCTCGTCTTCCTATGTAAGTGGGTGCTGACAATATACGTTCGCATTCAGAAGAGAAAGTTCGTGAAAGAAATTTCGCAAATAGATCTTGCCGCAACAAAGAACGCATTTCTTTGAATGATTTCCACCCCAACTGGTGTATCATTTGCGTGACATCATTTCCTTGAGACAAACATTGTCTCTTCATACCAAATATATTAAATATAAAGAGACTCATTGAATTAAAATTTGTGCTGTGTCCGCGATTCGAATCCGGGATTTCCTTAAGAAATAATATGGGGTATCCATTAAAAAAAATTAATTTTGTGTTGTGTTTATTCAAGTTTTAGAGTGTCTCATAGTATCTACTTTCAAAAGCCCCTGCCGTTCGTTCATGAGCATAAAAGTCGTTTTTCAATATCTCTTGTAGTTTAAGAGATATCTGGGGTGAAACAGTTGAGTGGGACATCCTGTATATTAAAAATCTCAATTTTTACGACTAATTTACGCTCTTTTTAACACGATGTGCATCACGGCAAAACCTCTGTACGTTTCATTTCTGTTTTAAGTAACATAAAACAATAGCTCTGCGTTACGAACACTTCTCTTAAGACGTAGCATTATAGCTGAAGCAGGCCTTACTTTTTCAGCGGAAAGGCGTCTCTCTGTATTCTAACCTCCTTGGCCGTTATACCGGGTGATCAAAAAGTCAGTATAAATTTGAAAACTTAGTAAATACACGGAATAATGTAGATAGAGAGGTACAATGACGCTACATGCTTGAAATGACATGGGGTTTTATAAGAACAATATATATTGCTAGACGCGTGAAAGATCTCTTGCGCACGTGGTTTGGTGGTTATCGTGCGTTCAGACGTCACTTTCGTCATGCTTGGCCTCCCAGGTCCCCAGAGCTCAGTCCGTGCGATTATTGGCTTTGGGGTTACCTGAAGTCGCAACTGTATCGTGATCGACCGACATCTCTAGGGATGCTGAAAGACAACATCCAACGCAAACTCCTCAGCATACCTCCGGACATGCTTTACAGTGCTGTTCACAACATTATTCCTCGCCTACAGCTATTGTTGAGCAATGATGATGAACATTTTGAGCATTTCCTGTAAAGAACATCATCTTTGCTTTGTCTAAATTTGTGATGCTGATTATTGCTTTTCTGGTCAGATGAAGCGCAATCTGTCAGACATTTTTTGAACTTTTGGTTGTTGTTGATTTGTTTTTTGTTCTAATAAAACCTCATATCATCCAAGCATGTCTGTAATTTTTACCTCTCTATCTACATTATTCCGTGATTTATTCAGTTTTCAAATTTATACTGACTTTTCGATCACCCAGTACACACTGGGTGTACAACTCACTACAACTATTCCAACCACTAAGATTCCCTAGAACAATAATTTTTTGGGGCAGGTGTTCGGTACTTCAGACGACTGTATGACGCGTCGCTCTCCTGTGTTTTCGCAGTTACGGCTGCCCGCCGGGCAACAACTCGGAGTACATGCGGTCGAGCAACCTGACGGACGAGGAGTTCCAGGAGAACCCGGTCATCAACTGGGACGCCATCCTGTGGGTGAACCGCTCGCTGCTCATGTGGATCGTCCAGGTCATCCTGGCCATCATCAGCCTCACCGAGGCGCTGCTGCTCGCCTACCTCGGCTACAAGGTCAGTACACTACACACTTTATAGCAGGCTTGACTAACTAGCAAGCGAAGCGTCAACCTCTTGGCTTAAAGAAAATGCAGGGTTCTGCGTATGTCCCACATAAACTCCTAATGTTCAAATGACTCTTCCTGGCAGATTAAAATTGTGTGCCGGAACCAGGACTCGAACCTGGGACCTTTGCCTTTCGCGGGCAAGCGCTCTACCGACTGAGATATCCCGACACTTGCAAGGTTCGCAGGAGAGCTTCTGTGAAGTTTGGAAAGTAGGAGGCGAGGTACTGGCGGAAGTTGTGAGGCGGGATCGTGAGTCGTGTCGGGATGCACAGTCGGTGCCGGGCGCCATGGCTCAGCGCGCCCGGTCCGGGGGCAGAACGCCCTCTGTAATAAAAAAGCTGAGCCAAATGTCAAAGGAACAACCAAGAACGAAATGAACTACCGACCGCGAACCATAGATCTACCAGACGGAAAAAAAGGTAGAGCGCTTGCCCGCGAAAGGCAAAGGTCCAAGGTTCGAGTCCCGGTTTCGGCACACAATTTTAATCTGCCAGGAAGTTTCATATCAGCGCACACTCCGCTGCAGAGTGACAGTTTCATTCTGCAAATGTTCAAATGTTTGTAAAGCTTATGGGAATTAACTGCGGGATCATGTCCCTAAACTAACAAACTACTTATGGACTACCTTATACTGAAGACTGGACAAACATCCATGCCGGAGGGTAGATTCGAACCCCCGATGGGGAGCGACCTCGCGCATCGTAACATATCGCCTCAAATGCGCTCGGCTGCTCCGCTGCGGCCTAATCTAATGCACCGATTTCAACATCATTTGGTACAAATATTTCAACTTTAGCGAACAATCACTAAGGGTGATACATAGATCGGGAAATATGACGCTTAACGCAATGAAATGCATGAAAAAACCGCCCCATCACGTCAAAAAGAGAAATTTGTTAACATCGAATATTGATTTAAGCCTAAGGAAGTCCTTTCAAATATTCAAATGTTTGTATAGTCTATGGGTCATCAGTCCCTAAACTTACAAACTACTTACGAACTAGGACGGCACAAATATCCATGCCCGAGGCGGGATTCGAACCCCCGACCGTAGTGGCCGTGCAGACCGTGAGAAGTCCTTTCAGAAGGCATTTGTGTGGAGTGTTGCCTTATATGGGAGTGAAACAAGGACGATAAACAGTGCGGACAGGAAGAGGAAGCATTTCAAATGTGGTGCTACAGAAGAATGCTGAATATTAGGCGGGTGGATCGCGTAACTGAGGAGGTACTGAACAGAATTGGGACCGGCCGCGGTGGCCGAGGAGACTGAGGCGCTCCAGTCACGGTCTGCACGGCCACTGCGGTCGGGGGTTTCGAATCCCCCCTCGGGCATGGATATTTGTGCCGTCCTTAGTATTAGTTAGTTCATAAGTAGTTTGTAAGTTTAGGGACTGATGACCCCGTAGTTAAGTCCCATAGACTTTACAAACATTTGAACATTTTGAACAGAATTGGGGAGAAAAGGAATGTCTGACATACCTTGACTAAAAGAAGGGATCGATTGGTAGGAAATATTTTTAGACATCAAGGAATCGTGAATTCAGCATTGGAGAGAAGTGTTTGGGGTAAAAACACCAAAGAAAGACCAAGATATGGATACAGTAAAGAAATCCAGACAGATGTAGGTTGCCGTTCTTATGTGGAGTTGAAGAGGCTTGCTCAGGATAGGGTATTGTGGAGAACTGCATCAAATCAATCTCCGGACTGAAGACCACAACACACACACGTATGACGTTCTAATTTATTAAGTCTTTACTATTATTGAACTTGCTCATAGTTGGCGGCCAAATGGTAAGTATCGTCAAACGTACAGTTTTGGTGAATTTTTCTACTTAAACTAACTGTAAGTTACACTAAAGACAGCACACACACACACACACACACACACACGCTCGAGCGCGCGCACGCTTCCGATGGGGACTCGAACCTCCGGCGGGTCGTGACACACAATCCGTGACGCTGAGTCCCTTACCCCGCGGCTCACTGGCATTATTTTAGTAATTTCTTGGAGACATTCTTCAACTCTTATCCCTATTGACAGCTATTAATATACGAGGGTTGTAACTTAAACAATGATTCATTCGTAACCGATACAAAAGCGTTACATGTTTGCACATGTCACTGTTCCTCAAAGTAGTCACCAGCGTAGTGCAGAACCCGTTGCCAGCGATATGGAAGGCATGTTCATGGGGCGAATGGAGTGGTCTACTGCCTGTCGAATCTCTGGAACAGTTCTGAAGCGAATGTCACGGATTGGTTCCTTCATCTTCGGAATCAAATCAAAGTCACAAGGACTTGAGTCCGGGGAATGTGGTGGATGGTACAGTACTTCCCAGTCCCATCGATCGAACAGAGAGAGCAGCCACAGTTTGCGCTGTATGCGCCAGCGCATTGTCGTGCAAAATGATGGGTGGGTTGCGCCAAAAGTGTTGCCGCTTCTTTCGCAAAGCTGGTTGTAGGTGATGCTCCAAAATATAACAGCAATACTGTGCATTGACAATCTGCCGTTAAGGAACGTAGTGCGTTAGGATAACACCATCACAGACGTACAGGAGAATCACCATAACTTTCAACATAATGGGGCTCTGACACAATTCCGACTTTCGCGACGATGCATAATGACGCCATCAGTTGGATTAGCATTTCAGTCTTGGCTCGTACGATGTGGCTCATGACTCAGTGTTAACGACGCGGCGAAAGAAAACCTTTCCTTCGCACTCACAGAGGTTCAAATGCGTGTGAGCAGCATCGTAACTTATCCCTTTCTTCATTTCCGACAATTAATGCGGAACCCATGGTGATACAATTTATCGCAAGCCCAGGCGTTCCTTCACGATGCGAAAGACAGTTATATGCGCTAATCCGGATTCGTGGGCGACCTAACGAATCGTCTGGCGTCGATCACTGTCCACTAACGCGGTAACAGTATGCACTTCTTCAGAGGCGTTAGTTTGCCGACCTTCGTTGAAGGCTTTTACCCAACGTGCCACTGTATTCCCCGCACGCCTCTTGAAGGTCTTGATGACACTGTAGTGCTGTTAAGACCTCTGACGCATTCAGTCTTGATCCAACTCCGTTATTCCTGTTTCGAACTCATGGTGACACCGTTACAAGTGACTGTGTTTTCCTCAGTTGTACCCATGCCGGTGACGTGCGACGGGCGTGTCCATTTGGTCGGACGTAATGTAGGTATGTCAACAACGTGTGATATCAGCTACAATAGTAGATTCCATTGCATAGTGTCTCCACAGCAGTGCTGCCACTATTTAAGTTCCAACCCTCGTATTTCACCTTTAGGAAACAATCACTTTGGGGTTAACACCACTTACCACACTTAGTTCAGGAGATAGGACGCCTAACGCAATGAAATGCGTGAAAATGAGCCCACTCACGCATGACGTTGTAATTTATTACGTCTTTACTACCGACTACATTCACAACACTGCATAGTAGATAGATTCCTTATATTGAACTATACGATCCTGAGAAATTAGATTATTGTAGGAACGTATATTTAGGGAGATATGGCTGCAAGGAAACTAGACTGAAATGGATAGAATGCGAAAGACAGAGAAGAACAAACATAAGGAAGAAACACACACCCGGGCAAGACTGGGAACTACAGTTACTCTTTAACCATTTAGTGACCAAATTATTTCCAGAAGCTGTAGACTATTTTTATGAATACTATTTTGGGCTAAGAAGCCATACAAAAAAATCATAGTTTAAATCTTGAATGTGAGAGTTTAGACTACGGTATAAAAAAATTAGAGGGAACTGTTGTCCACACCGAACTGTAACTGGTCTTGATAATTTAAAAAAAAATTACATACCTTTATTTTTTTTACAAAAAGTATATTAAACATTTGATTTACTTTTACATTAGTTCATATTGTCCATTGAGTTCACTAAGGTGACGTAATTGGAACTTAGAGAAGCATGGTGCTACACACAGAGGTACTCGACAGTTGCTAGACATTATTTTTGTCCTCTTTTCTTTATTTTTGGTGCTACATTGGCGGCACCTTCTGTTTGTAGTACCTATTGTTGACAAATGAGTTCCAACTTTCGCCAGACAACTTCATCTGGAACTCCAGACACGTCACTTTTTGGTGTCGGAAAATGAACGGGCCCTCCTCTTCGCTTACGACTTGAGAAGCCAGAGATGAGCTGCCTTGTCAAATGCAATCTAAATGTTAGCTGGTCTGCTTCTGTAACTTCCACATAATGTAGACATTGACAACTGCCAAATATACAAGAAAGAGGAATAGTCTGTGCCACCACTTCCATGAACGACGACCAACAGCATACCATTTTCGCAGCTGATCAAATCGATCCACAGTCAATGGACAGAATACCTCACTTCTGCTTGTAGCGGCCATTTGAGCAGCAGCTGAATAATAGGTATTTCACTGTATTGTTTTCAAAGAAAACACGTTTTGCTACTGCAAATGAAGGGTTTCATTTTTATAATTCACCCATACGCGTTTCGCCTTTGTCACAAGGCATCATCAGTGTCCTGAAATATTTACATGTTTTTGTTTACACATAAAGGTTAGGTTTCTTACATATGTACAAAACAATCCGTATATGATTTAAAACATTTCGTTGTTTGCTATAAGTTGTTGTTTGCTGTAAGTACACCATTTTTTTGTAAACAACGAACTGCTTTAAATCAGAAACGGATTGTTTTGTACATATGTAAAAAAAAACTAAAATTTATGTGTAAACAAAAACATGTAAATATTCCATGACACACACTGATGATGCCTTGTGATAAAGGCGAAACGCGTATGAGTGAATTATAAAAATAAAACCCTTCATTTTCAGTAGCAAAAGGGGTTTTATTTAAAAACACTACAGTGAAATATTTACTTCACTTCTCCTTCGATCTTTTGTTCAAAATTTGCGAAGTATTTTGTGACTCAAAATTTTCATCAGAGTCAGCATCGACATCTGAATCTTTTACATCTTCTGGTAAAGTGTACAAAATTCTCAAAACCTCTTCTGGCATGAAAGCATTCTAAACAATAATTACAATTGCCGATTGCACAGTCATACACATTGCACTTCACACACGTTCACTGTGAAACATAGTTCCCACTAACTTACCTTGTAATATTTATGTAATTTTCATTGATATCCAGCAAATGTACAGGAATACTATCTCCCCCGTAAATATGAATGTAGACAAATACAACGCAAGTCACTTCACAAGCAAAAGGAAAGCACACTATACAAAAAACGCTGTTACGGCCTAAACAGTGGATTGTTTTCCCGCGAAAACTGCGCTTCTGCATTGACTAACTAACAATGTAGAAATACAACCACTTTCACGCTCCTGTTGACAAGCAAGGGGCGCGTCCAGAAAGTAAGTTCCGTTTGGTTATATAAAACTAAAGGGTACAGATACAGAAAAAATATTGATTTTACAGAAATGTACAACCGTTTTTTGTGTGCCTTTTTCATAGAATGTTGCCGCCTGTGTATTCAACCATGTGGTAACATGTTCTTTCAGCTCGTCATCATCGTTGAAGTGTTGTCCACCAAGGTCAGATTTTAGGTATAAGAAGAGGATTACTGTCTAAAGATTTTTTTTTCACGTTAATGCCTGACCTCAGACACCGAATGTGACCAAACAATTCTTGTGGAAAATTCAATGGGACCTGTTTGATCATTCTCCATACAGCTTGCGATTTTCTTCTTACACCTAAAATCTGTTCTTGGTGGTCAACACTTCAACGATGATAAAGAGCTGTTACCACATGGTTGAATACACAGGCGGCAACCTTCTTTGGAGGATGCATGCGAGAACTTGTGGCACGCTATGACAAGTGCCTACAAACTTACGGCAGTTGTGTGGAAAAGTAGTTTAAGAGTTGTAGAATTTTGTGCAATAAAAATTTCTCCTGTATCTGTGTACAATTTCATTTTATTACCAAACGGAACTTACTTTCTGGACGCGCCTCGTATATGTAGTTAGCACACTCTGAAATAGGTGGTAGCACAAGTTTAAGTGGGAACACTGAAGTTATAGAGAAAACAAATAAGTGGGGACTATACTTCCCACTGGTCACGAAAGGGTTAAATAACTTCATTTAAATTGCGCTGATTTTAATGCATCTTAGCCTTACACCATCTGAAACAAATAAATACAATGCAAAGGAACACATATGAGTCCCTTGTTAGACATGGACGTTTCCTTGCAGAGAACTCATAACGGCCGCGTCTAGGTCTTTTCCGATACGACGTGTAGAACCGCCGTGTGTCCTAAGACGTCTGCAGAAGTTGGTTTCCACGGTGGGAAACGCCCTCGGTCCAAATCGGGTGCGGGATTGCTTGCGTCCAGGGAGTCGGAGGGACTCCGGTAACAGGCCTGATTTGCGGAGAAGTGGGTCTGCCCTAGTGGCCGACAGCGTAGGCGTCTGGCAGCTGCAGCGTCCGTCTAGCTGGCCGAAAACTCTCTCTTTGCTTACAGGATCTTAGAATTACTGTGCAGTGCCCTGTATCGTCCGTATAATGTGGATGTCAGCGTGCTGGTCAAAGATAATCGTACACACACGCGGTGGATAAAATTACACGAACATCTGAGATAGACAAAATTGATTATAAGATGTAATCAGTCTTACGCTGACTGCAATAAAGAGATTTATTTTACACCAGACGCGTTTCGATTTTTATTTTAAAAGCATCTTCTGTGGTCTGTAAATGATACAAAATATTTGTACTTTTGTTTTAGATACATAGATTAAAATCAGATATTAGAAAACTTTGTACGCGTTAGTCCTACGTGTTTCTAACTTGATATTTGGTCTACTCACGGTGTTGTTCTCCCCTTTACATCTCACTGCTGTTTCTTTGTTTTTGTGTCTTTTCTCCCGTTTCATCACAGCACATGACACACTTCATTTATTTGGACTGCATACAGATCTGTATGCAGTCCAAGTAAGTGAAGTGTGTCATGTGCGGTGATGAAACGGGAGAAAAGACACAAAAACAGACGACAAGTTTTGTGTCCTACCCTCGTCGCCGCTTTTGTGTCTCGTTTCCGTCGTAGGTGTCGGTGGCCTTGTAGAAAGAGACCGACACAAAAATAAAGGATGCACGCTTGTGCAGGTACGGAGGTGAGCAGCCAGTGGGACAGCAGAAACTAGAAACACTACAGTAAATTAGAACGAGATATATATTGCACAGAATTTATACAATACTTAACTTTTACATAGCTCAGTACTGCAGAATGCTGATACATAGTTGAGCTAAAGGCCTGCCTAGTGCCTATCCGATAGACAAGTCTTCACTGGTGCCTATCTGAATCCGAAGTGTTAACTGGTTCCTATCTCAGTCCCAATTGAACGATGTCGTTCAGTGGTGGCTACGAGCGGAGTTTTAGCAGAGGGAGCTCATGGCTGACGTCGTAAGAACGCCGCGCCGTGCGTGCATGGCGGCGCGCGGCGAAAGTAAGTGGCGCGCACTTAGACTTGGGCGACACCACAAAAAGTGCTGTACACAGCAAAAAAACACACACCAGGAACAAATCAACTCTTGCCAACAAGACGGAGAAACAGCAGTGAGATGTAAAGAAGAGAACAACACCGTGAGTAGACCAAATATCAAGTTAAAAACACATAGGCTTAACGTGCACAAAGTTTTCTAATAACTGATTTTAATCTATGTATCTAAAACAAAATGTACAAACATTTTGTATCATTGACATACCACAGAAGATGGTTTTAAAATAAAAAGCGAAACGCCTCTCGCGTAAAATAAGTCTCCTTATTAGAGTCAGTATAAGGCGGATTACCTCTTATAATCAATTTTAACAGCCGCTGCGGAAGATGACCACACGACCAAACATAGTAGAGAGACAAAATATTTACTAGCAAGCAGTTGGCACACCATTGGCTTTGAGAACAGCTGAAACTCTTCGACGAATAGAATGTTACCAGAATGAAACTTTCACTCTGCAGCGGAGTGTGCGCTGATATGAAACTTCCTGGCAGATGACAATTGTGTGCCAGAACCGGGACTCGAACCGGGGACCTTTGCCTTTCGCGGGCAAGCGCACTACCAACTGTGCTATCCCGACACGAATCACGATGCCGCCCCACAACTTTACCTCCTGGAAGAAATGACTGCTATTCTTGCATGGTTCGCAGGAGAGCTTCTGTGAAGTTTGGAAAGTAGGAGGCGAGGTACTGGCGGAGGTAAAGTTGTGGGGCGGCATCGTGAGTCGTGTTGGGATAGCACAGTTGGTAGTGCGCGTGCCCGCGAAAGGCAAAGGTCCCCGGTTCGAGTCCCGGTTCAGGCACACAATTTTCATCTGCCAGGAAGTTTCAGAATGTTACCAGTTTTTGCAATGTTTGTCAACAATTTTTCGAATACGCGAACCCCTTCTAAGTATAAATATTGTTATTGATATGCTGTCATTTTTTTTTCAGACATGTCCGAAAAGAACAGGCATCACATCAAAATAATTATAAATTTCCCCCCAACAGGCAACCGATAATTTCAATACGGAATTCATTAATATACTCGATCCCTATCTGGAATACAGTGTTGGCTCCGAGCAAGAGGAAGTAGGGGGCAGGGGGCACTACCATTGCAGTGCTACAAAAGTTGATAATTTGGGATGGAAGGGAAGCGTGCCTGGATAGTCTAATTGGTTAAGGCGACCGCTGGCTCCAAGTGCGAAATCTGGGTTTGAACCCGGTCCAGCACAAATTTTCAACATTGGCATTGAATATATTCCAAAGCCTTGAAACTGTCGAAAAGTTTAAATATTTCGAATTGGTATAAACATTGTGTCGCCCCGACCCCTGTAACGGAACCGTAACACAACTACGTATGTCATCTGAAAGGGAACGAAATTAATTTTATTTCGTTGTTACAATGTTCCTTTTTAAAAAAAAGAATGTATCTTTCTATAAATATAATTTTTTGCATGTTTTTTTTTTAAAAGGAGCACGTCCTATTTTATATGATTTGCGACAAAAAATGTAGATTTTATTGTTGAGGGATAATGATATGAATGAAATTACCCATTTCTGATAACTTTAACATTCACATATTTCATTGACATTGGTTTTGGATATAGGGATGTAGTATATTTGATATTCTCGTGGATTTGGAGATATCCAAGTTTTGGCTTTTCTTGGTAGTGTGTGAAAATGTGTAGACATTAATTTCATTTGCAACATTTTACACATATTGTTAAGTCTTTCACCATTCTTGTTTGTTCTAAAATGTGCTGGACATTCATCTACGATATTCTTAAATATCTTTTCCTTTCCATCTTGGACACTGAAGTCGCAGAGAATTATTTTAACACTGTGTCCAGCTATACTGGAGATTTGAGATTCTGAAAGATCCCAAAATTAATTTAGTTTTTTCCGTATTTCTCCTGTTTTGGTTTATGTATGTATGACGGGTGGTAAGTGTGTAGCTTTTAGTCACGCACTTAACTGTCAAGATGGACATTTTTTTTTACTTAAAATCAAATACAGTATTTGTTTTTTACATTATATGCTGTTCCAAACAGTGGCATGTTTTACATCATTATTACTGCTGATTTGCGTTTTGCTGATGACATTGTAATTCTGTCAGAGAGAGCAAAGGACTTGGAAGAGCAGATGAATGGAATGGACAGTGTGTTGAAGAGAGCGTATAAAATGATCGTTAACAAGAGCAAAACATAGATAATGGAATGCTGTCGTAGAAAATCAGGCGATGCTGAAGGAATTAATTAGGTAACGAAACAATGAAGGTGGTAGATGCGTTTTGTTACTTGGGTAGTAAAATAACATATGACGGTCGCAGTACAGAGCATATAAAATGCAGAATGGCAATGGGAAGAAAAGCATTTTTGTAAAAGAGAAATTTGTTAACATCGAATATTACTTTAAGTGTAAGGAAGTCTTTTCTGAAGGCATTTCTGTGGAGTGTTGCTTTGTACGAGAGTGAAACATAGACGATAAACAGTACGGACAGGAAAAGGTTAGAGGGTTTTGAAATGTGGTGCTACAGAAGAATGCTGAAGATTTAGGTGGGTGGCTTGTGTAACTAATGAGAAGTTCCACAAATGGGGAGAAAAGAAATTTTTGGCATACCTTGGTAGGATATATTCTTAGACATCGAGGAATCGTAAATTTAGTATTGGAGGGGAGACGAAGAGACGCATATAGTAAGCAGATTCAAATGGATGTGGGTTGCCGTTCTTATGAGTAGATGAAAAGGCTTGCTCAGGATAGAGTAGGGTGGAGAGCTGCATCAAACCAGTCTCCGGACTGAAGACCATAACAACAATATGCTGTTCCATTATGCTTATTTCCATTTATAAATTTGATATTATTATTATTATTATTATTATTATTATTATTATTGTGGCGCTTGAGCTCATAACCCATTAAGGAGTCGTCAGTTGACACGATTGAAACTTGTATGAGGGTATCGCAAAAAAAAAAAAAAATTCAAATGTCTGTAAATCTATCGGACCAAACTGCGTGGTCATCAGTCCGTAGCTTACAAACTACTTAAACCTAGGTAAACTAACTTACGGACAAACACACACACACATGCCGCAGGGAGGACTCTAACTTCCACGGCGAGCAACCGCGCGCTGTGCAGCGAGGTGCTTTAGACTGCTCGGGCCGGCCGCAGTGGCCGAGGGGACTGAGGCGCTCCAGTCACGGTCTGCACGGCCACTACGGTCGGGGGTTCGAATCCCCCCTCGGGCATGGATAAATGTGCCGTTCTTAGTATAAGGTAGTAGATAAGTAGTTTGTAAGTTTAGGGACTGATGACGCCGTAGTTAAGTCCCACAAGCTTAACAAACATTTGAACATTTGAACATTTAGACTGCTCGGCTACTCCACCGCGGCTAGGGTATCGCACAGATATACAACAGCACTACCAACAGGTATGGCGAGAACCTCCATTTATGTTCTCTTTCTTATTTTTTTATTTCTGTCTGCTAAGGTCATCGGTCGTTAGATCTACAGACTACTTAACTAACCACAAATAGCCATGCTCGAAAGACGACTCTAACCTCGTCCGGTAGTATCCGCGCAATCCATGACATGCCTTAGACCGTGCAGTCAACCCCGCACTGCATTTGTGTCTCTAAATGGCACTTCTGGCAGTGTTTCGACATCGTTGTCGCATCCCTGTGCATGTCAAAGTAAGTCATGGAATGAAACAGGTATTATTATCTCGGCAACTCGTTCCTTGGCGAGACGCGAGAGCTCCCCTAAACCCGCGATAGCCTCGCGGCAGCTCCTCTCGGTGGAAAAAGCGGAGCCGAGTGCTTTTGTGGCTGAATAGTCACTTTGCCGCGAGAAATCTGGTTTGCCGGCGCCAAGAGCCGCGAGCGGAGCAGAGCAGGGGCTGCTTAAGACGCGTGGCTGCGGCTGAGTCTGAGGCCCGGGGCGAGGCATAGGCAGAGACGGCGCTACAGGCGGTGGCAGTGCGTCACGCCTCAACGCAATTTTCGCCCCGCCGGGCCCGCGGGAAATGCCCCGCTAACGCTGTTTGCTCCGCGGCGAGGAACTGCGCAGCAGCCAAGGATCAGCCGCGCTGAAATACGCTGCCGCCACAGAATTACCTCACCTGCAGGGGCGATTTTATACTTGGGGGACAGTAATGCTGCTGATGATGAATACTATTAAAAATATTAAATTGAAGAAGAGGCATAACCCAGGACTTCCTGCTTACTAGGCAAGCACTATAACTAAGGGTGTCTCACGAAAGACGCCTGCCAGGCGTCCGCGGATCGCGCGGTACGGCTCTAGGCCACCGCCACCACATCCGTCGGCCACGGCAGCGCCCGATTCTCGGACTCTATTGTGCCACAGGCGCATACACTGAGTTAAAGTCTAAAAAACATTGCCATCTGAATAAACTAAGCTTACCTTCATTTACAGTAGATGTTCAAAATGATGTCCATGGAAAGAGCGGCCTGACATCTCTTGAACACATTTGCGAACACTCGACGAATTTCAACTCACGAACTCAGATACTGTTGCTCGACGTCGTTACTTTAACTGGCTGTGCACGATGGGGAAGTTGATCCTGAGGTGCTTTATTTTTCTGAGGAAGCATGGCTGCGTTTCTCAGGTTACGTAAATTCGCAGAACAATCGACGTTGTAGCTCAGAAAATCCACATGACTTACATCAAAAACCTGTTCATGACGTGAAACCTGGAGTGTGGTGTGCAATTTCCGGCCGCGGTGGCCGAGGGGACTGAGGCGCACCAGTCACGGTCTACACGGCCACTAAGGTCGGGGTTTCGAATCCCCCCTCGGGCATGGATATTTGTGCCGTCCTTAGTATAAGGTAGTTGATAAGTAGTTTGTAAGTTTAGGGACTGATGACCCCGTAGTTAAGTCCCATAAGCTTAACAAACATTTGAACATTTGTGGTGTGCAATTAGTGCGAGGAGAATAACTGGGCCAATCTTTTTTCTCGAAACAATAAATTCCGACAGGTATGTGAACAATATCCTGCATCCATTTTTTCGAGAACTTTCACCCAACGAAAAGCTGTACGGTTATTTCACGCAGGACACTGCAATACCATAGATTGCCAATGCTTCTATGGCAGCAATACGAAGTGTTTTCGATGATAGGATAGTTGAGTGGCCTCCTCGTTCTCCAGATCTAAATCCCTATGACTTTTATCTTTGGGGAATGTTAAAAGACAAGGTGTAAGCAAGCAAGTGGCCTCCTCGTTCTCCAGATCTAAATCCCTGTGACTTTTATCTTTGGGGAATGTTAAAAGACAAGGTGTATGCAAACAATCCCCATACACTCGAAGATTTGGAAGACGGGATTCGACTAGTCATTTCCCAGATTTCGGCAGCCGAAATCCGTCGAGTGTTCTCAAATGTGTTCAAGAGATGTCAGGCCGCTCTCTCCATACACGGACAACATTTTGAACATCTACTGTAAATAAACGTAAGCTTTGGTTACTCAGATGGCAATGTTTATTAGACTTTTACTCAGTGTATGCGCCCGCGGCACAATAGAGTTCGCGAATCGGGCGCTGCCGTGGCCGGCGGATGCGGTGGCGGCGGCTGGGAGCCGTACTGCGCGATCCGCGGACGCCTGGCAGGCGTCTTTCGTGAGACATCCTGTACTATGCCACCGCAGCGTAACGGATACGATCATTGCACGGACTGTCCTAAAGTACGTCTCCCTCCACTCCACAAACTTCAATTTTGCCTCGTAGTCCCATATATAATTGTCAAATTTTCCGGGCTCTCAAATAGTGGAGAAGCACCCGAACAATGAAAATTAAGATTTTGCCTTGTACCTCTGGAACAGTTGATATACATAGGGGAAAATGTGGCAGAATTGCTCTGTGTAGTGGAGGAAGACGTGCTTTAAGGGGTTTAGAACGTCAAGCGGGCCGATTCGAGGCAGGAAGGCTGGACATTTTAATTTCCACTGTCTGTACTTTTACAAATAAATTCACGACTTTTTATCAGCATGACTGGGAAGGATGCAGGATTCACACTCATGAGCAGTGGCAGCTCTAAAACATAATGAAATAATTTTTATTTACATGTGAAGTTTCATTATTTTTGCACTAACTATTGGCTGCATTCCTTGCTATAGGTACACTTTCCTTAATAAGTAAGAGAGATTCTTGAATGAGTTTTAACATAGCATACAAACGATACTGACAGGTGTATGAAACTCTAGAATTTATTTAATTTATGAGAAACTGAACGAGCTGTTACATTTAAAATTTTATGTTTGGAAAAAACTGAAATGTTAACAAACTTATCACATTTTTAAATATATTTGAAAAATTCTAGAGTTTCATAAACCTGTTTGTATGTTGTGCAAAAATCATTGAAGAATCTCTCTTACTTATGACGAAAAGTGTATCTATAGCAACAAATGTAGTCAATAGAAAGTGCAAAAGGAATATGAAAAAAGGAACAACTTCCTTGATGTTCTGCAAAAGTTATTTATTCGTCACAAATCAGCTTTCGGGTTCTCAGGCTATCATCAGGTGACAACTGACTGTGGTATACATGTTTTCAAAGATGTTACAAACATGTTACGATTTACAAAGATGTTATCACAGAAAATCGATACTTCACAGGAAAGTTCATTACAAGTACATATTTAAGAAAGTTATTGATATTTATATAAAAATATAATAAGTATGTGTAAAAGATCAAAAACATCAAAATGACATGATTATTTTTGTTGAAAAGAAAGTTGGAAACTAAAACTTATTTCAATAGAGTTTTAAAGGGGAGCTGGATCTGATCGTTTAATACTAAACTGGCATCCTGAGCAAAATTTTTATTGATTTCCAATATTTCCAGTAGTGTCATCTTTCTGCTTGTCTTCAGGGGACGTAGGATTTCACAATGTACATCGTAATCATGGTTTCCTCTGAACAGATGTTCAGCAAAGGTTGAATCTGTCTGTTTTCACCGCGAGCTCCTCTCGTGTTCTGACAATCTAATAGCTACAGCCCTGCTGGACTGACCAACATGATTACGATGTACACTGTGAAATCCTACCTCCCCTGAAGACAAGCAGAAAGATGACACTACTGGAAATATTGTAAATCAATAAAAATTTGGCTCACGATGCCAGTTTACTATTAAACGATCAGATCCAGTTCCTCTTTACACCCCACCGAAATAAGTTTTATTTTCCAACTTTCCTTTTCAACAAAAATAATCATGTCAGTTTTGTTCTTTTAAACATACTTATTATATTTTTATATAAATGTCAATAACTTATTTAAATATGTACTTGTAATGAAATTTCCTGTGAAGTATCGATTTTCTGTGACAACATCTTTGTAAATCGTAACATCTTTGAAAACATTTGTACTACAGTCATTTGTCACATGATGATGGCCTAAGAAGCCGAAAGCTGGTTTGGGACGAATTATTTTTATCTATCGGACCAAACTGCGTGGTCATCAGTCCGTAGCTTACAAACTACTTAAACCTAGGTAAACTAACCTACGGACAAGCACACACACCCATGCCCCAGGGAGGACTCAAACCTCCACGGCGAGCAACCGCGCGCTCCACAGCGAGACGCTTTAGACCGCTCGGCTACTCCAACGCGGCTTGTGACGAATAAATAATTTTGCAGAACATCAGGAAGTTGTTCCTTTTTGATATTATCATGTTCTGTCAAGCACCGACGGAAATCAATTACTTATTGAAAAAAAAAATTCACATGTACATAAAAATTATTTCATTATGTTTCATAACTCCCACTGCTATAAGTGAGAATCCTGAATCCATCCCTGTCATGCCGACAAAGTTTTGTGAATTTATTTCTAAAAGTATTTCTGTGCAATCGCCGTATCCTTTCGGTCACGGTGGCTTCGTGGTTATAGAGCTTGCCTAGAAAGCAGGAGGACCCGGTTCGAATCCCGTCCGTGACACATAATTCAATGCCTCTCCGGCAAATTTATACAAACTCATGCTCATAAATTAAGGATAACTGCAGATTGTGGTGCCGCCCAACCTGGCACTACACAAAACTTGCACTAATAGCATAACACTGATCTGTAATCCACGGTATTGGTGATAATTTGAGTAAACCGCCCCGAAACACATATGCAACAAAACGCCACTGTTCCCTGCACATGTACCCCGACATGAATGTGGGATATGGTCACCATGCACACGTACACAGGCCGCACAACGGGTTCGCATAATCTGGATCAGGTGGTCGAGGAGCTGCTGGGGTACAGCCTCCCATTCTTGCACCAGTGCCTGCCGTAGCTTGAGGGGTCTGAAGACGTTGTCCGATTATCGTGGTTTAAAATGCAGGTAAATTTAGCACATCCTACGACTCGTTCCACGTCTAGAAAATGTTGATAGTATTTTGCTAGTTAATCGATTCGTTGTTTATAATTTAATTACAGTGATCTTTTAAAGTAACTAAAGGTAAAGCAGTCAACAATCCGAAGATTGGTTTGAACACCACAGTGCTTTACTAGGCATGGTCCTGTTTGGAGGTGGTATGCCGTTGCCTTCCTCCGACCTTTGAACTGACTTACCCAGCCAGTTATAGGGAGACCTACAGTTTAACGTGGGTTCCGAACCACGGTGCTACTCGGTATTTTTCACATGATCAATAACTCCAGAGGTGAAATAAGTGGAAAGTGACAGATAAAAATCGTAGGACCTCGCGGGGATCGAACCCGCGACCTTTGGAGTTTTGGTCTGGCACTCTACCACTGTGCAACCGAGGCGCACTTAAAGTAACTACTGGAAAATAATACTAAAGACTGCATTTATTTAAAGACTGCAAACTGAATAAAACTGAACAATCATTTAAACTGTTGTTCGTCCATGATCCATGAAGAGGATGTAATTGCATTGCTTTTTTTCCCAACTGAAATATTGCAATAAATTTCTTCGGCCTTTTTCATTGCATGTGTTCAAGACTATTGTATATTCAGACTTCCTAACTCTATTAGTAAAGTATGTTCTAAAGTAACATCTTCTAACGCCCGTCACCCCTTTTCGGAATGACTCAAACTGAGCCCTAATATTTTCCTGAATCACGGAAAGTTTTATTAGTTCACAGTCTATAACAAAGTCCTTCCACTGTAGGTGAAGTTGAACTTATATGCTGGCTGAAGTCCATTGCGTTGTGAGCTGTCTTCGGCATTCACTAAAAGATATGATGTTACAGGATCTTTTAGTAAATCATAAAGATGTCAGTTGATATGGAAACGATTTTATTTCCACTTAAACAACGTTTAAATCAATCACATTGTCGTACAATCAAAAAATGCAGCGGCAAGCCAACAGAGCCGCTTACAGGTTTGTGACTGCTAGAAGACTAACAAAACATGGTTTCTCTCAAATATCTTTCTACGTAACCGCGTAATAAGATTGATGACAAAAGTTTTGTAATTCACAATTAAACAATATTCTTTTACATTAAATATGCCAAAATACAGAAATTAAAACATTACATTTAAGCTTTGACTATTTATCTCAACGTATGTACATGTATCATGAAATTTGTATTTAATGTGGTACACAAATTCAAAGTCATCCTTTGACTAGTGTTTACAGTGCTCAAATTATTTACATTATTTGTGTTTTCGAAGTGCACACATATTTGTTTTGCCAATATTGTGTAGGCGTACTATTATTGTGACATGGAATTTTAATGTATTTCAGTTTGCGGTCAAATTTTTTATTAATTCGGATTTGTATATGGTTGTCGTAGTTTTGTAAATTTCGAAGATAGTTTCTTAGTACCAAACGGATTATTAATTTTAGTGCATGAAAAATTATCATTATTTAATTTAGGATCCAGTGATATATAAAACATGGTCTGCCCTAATTTATTTAAACAAAAGGTATATATGAAATCGTGTTGTGCAATAGTTACAACATGTAGTATTGTTGTTTTTATACAAATTAGTATCTATATAGGTTCAGCAATTTCCGGAACTAAGTGAAATGCATTTTTAGTGTTTGCAGCTATTATTTGCGAAAGTATTAAAAATTGAAAATTACGTAAAAGGACAGCCAAAGTTATATTTAAATCAACGTACTATTTTTTTTAAAAGCGTTTTACTAACAGTGTTAATAGAATTTCAAACAGAAGGCGAAAATATGATATTTTACATGTCCGGTAATGAAGTTTTATTTTAGGTGTCAGATATTTCGTGTTTCTATGTTGGCAACTGATTTTTAGGAGTGTGCAACATAGCAGAAACGTTACAATCTGCACCATCCATTTCGTCTATTACAACATTGGACGACGTGAATGTGCTCTGAGTTGCTTTCTGATTTCTTGGCAAGGATGAAGAGAAATCTGTTTCATTGTTTTTGTTTGCAAAAGAATCTAATGTAGTTTGTAATGTCTTTGTAACATCTCGAGTATTGGTTTTGGATGAACACTGTGTGTCCAATTCTCTAAATTAGATACATAAGTAATTAATGATGCTGTGTCGGGTGACTTATCCCATACTCCCTTCAATATGCTCTAAAGTTTGTAAACGTTCAATTTC
Organism: Locusta migratoria; assembly: GCA_026315105.1. NCBI lineage: Eukaryota > Metazoa > Arthropoda > Insecta > Orthoptera > Acrididae > Locusta > Locusta migratoria. The sequence goes on along the minus strand of CM048744.1, from coordinate 213,412,878 downwards.
AGTTTTCTTTCTTTTTTTTTTTTTTTTTTTTTTTTTTTTTCCTATGGACAGGTTTGCCATAAGATGAATTTTGACATTCTTGAGGATCGTCAAATAAATTAATAATTTTCACTAGTAAAAGTTCAAATGTTTGTAATTCTATGGAGCCAAACTACGTTTCTCATCAGTCCCTAGTCTTACAAACTACATAAACTAAGTTAAACTAATCTGAGGGCAACACACACATCTATGCCCGAGGGAGGACTCGAACCTCCGATAGCGAGCAACCGCTCGGTCCACAGCAAGACGTCTTAGAACGCTCTGGCACTCCACCTCGGTTTCTACTAAGATTTGGCACATCACTTTAGTCGTGTTTTAAAACTTTCAAATTTTTAACGGAAATTTTTTTCGTGATTCTTAAACCAGGTGTTTGCTATAACTAAACTATGTTCCGTATAAAATTCTACCAGGCGATCTCCTCTTTCATTCCTTTTGCCCAGTCCATATTCACCTACTATTTTTCCTTCCCTTCCTTTTCGGTAGTCCGAATTCCAGTCTCCCATAACAATTAAGTTTTCCTCTCCCTTAATTGTCTGAAAAATTTCCTTTAGCTCATCATACATTTCTTTGATCTCCTCGCCGTCGGTAGAGCTAGTTGTCATATCTACATCTACATCGATACTCTACAAATCACATTTAAGTGCCTGGCAGAGGGTTCATTAACCACTTTCATAACTTCTCTCTACCGTTCCATTCTCTAATAGCGCGCGTGAAGAAAGAACACCTAAATCGTACCGTTTTCGATGTGATTTCTCTTATTTTATTCCGATGGTCATGTCTCCCTAAGTAGGTGGGTGCTAGCAAAATATTTTCACATTCAGAAGTAAAAGTCGGTCATTTCGCAAACAGATCACGCCGCAATGAATAAAGTATTTTTTTAATGATTTCCACCCCAATTCGTGCAACATTTGCGTGACGCTTTCCCCCCCGTAACGCGATAGAACAAAACAAGCTGCCCTTCTCTGAACCTTCTCAATGTCTTCCGTCAGTCCCACCTGGTGAGGGTCCCACAAGGGGCAACAGTACTCCAGGGGAGGACGCACAAGTGTTGGTGGAGCTGGTGCATTTTCGAAGCGTTCTGCCGATGAAACGTAACCTTTGGTTCGCCTGCCCCACAATAATTTCTATGTGTTCTCCCCAGTCAAAGTTGTTCGTAATTGTAACTCCTAGATATTTGGTAGAATGTACGACCTTAATGTTTGACTGATTTATCGCGTAATTGAAGTTCAACGGATTTCTTTTAGTGGTCATGTGTATTACTTCACAGTTTTCTTTATTTAGTGTCAATTGCCAATTTTCGCACCATGTAGAAATTTTGTCTAAATCGCTTTGCGGTTGCTTTTGATCCTCTGTTGACTTCACTAACCGATAAACGGCAGCATCATCCGCGAACAGTCTAAGGGAGCTATTCAGATTGTCTCCTAAATCGTTTATAAACACAAGGAAGAGTAGGGGACGAATAACGCTTCCCTGTACTGTACTATTGTGGTCGATGTTGGTTTCGTATCTGTCTTGACTACGATAATGCAATCACTGCGCTGCTCATAATAGTTTACCCACATTCCTTTTTCCTTATTCACTATAGGACCTACTCCTATAATACCTCCAACTGATTTTGTATTTATAATCCTTTACTCAGCTGACCAGAAATCCTGTTCCTCTTTCCTACGAACTCCATTAATTCCCACTATATCTATCTTCAGCCTATTCATTTCTCTTTTTAAATTTTCTAATTTCGCTACCCGATTCAGGGATCTAACTTTACACGCTCCGATCCGTAGAATGCCAGTGTTATCTTTCCTGATGACCACATCCTCCTGAGTAGTCCCTGTTCGGAGATCCGAATGGGGAACTATTTTAACTCCGGAAATGGCATCCAAGATGATGCCATCAACATATATTGATACAATAGAGCTGCAGGTCTTCGGGAAAAGTAACGCGGCTGTAGTTTCCCCTTGCTTTCAGCCGTTCGCAGTAGCTGTGTAGCAAAGCCACTTTAGCTGATGTTACAAGGCCAGCCAGCTCAGTCAATCATCCAAACTGTTGCCCTCTTCAGGAACCACACGTTTGTCTGGCCTCTCCACAGATGCACCTCCGTTCTTGTTTTACCTACGGTACTGGTATTTGTACCGTTGAGGTACGCAAGCCACCCTACCTCGGCAATGTCTGTGGTTCATGGAGATGGCAATACGGGGTATCCATTAAAACACATAATACATTTTAGACAGTCTCGTAGTTACTTTCTGCCATATGTTCATGCCCGTGAAAGCCATTTTTTGATATCTATTGTTCTTTGAGACATACCTGGGGTGACATATGTAATGTCTGTGGTTCATGGGGATGGCAATACGGGATATCCATTAAAATACGTAATACATTTTAGACAGTCTCGTAGCTACTTTCTGCCGTACGTTCATGTCCGTGAAAGCCATTTTTCGATATCTATTGTTCTTTGAGAGATACCTGGGGTGAAATATGTAAGTGGGACACAATGTGTAGCGATACAGGTCGATGTTTGTCGCTAGGTAAATCTGAAGTATAGAAGCTACTTTCGACTTGGTTAATAACCACAGGCATAGTACACGGGATAAAAAGGCGGTCAGAAAGTGGACCAAGAGGACTTAAGAAATTTCTCGATTACTGAAGATCTTGAGTAACGCGAGAAATAAAAAGAAATTTGACTTCAAATCGCCGATCTCCGTTAAGCGTTCGGACCTGGTATGCATCTGTGATCCACTGGAGACACGGGACACGCATTGTTAATCACAGATGGTTTCAAAACGGACAAGAACTACCGCAGTTTGTAAATGCAGGACCATTTCAACCTTTTTCTGAGCAAATAGCCCTTACCAATATCCCTATTTGTCTTTTACTTATTCGTTTCACTGCCAAATAGAAGAAATACATTTTGATGTTGTTCGGTTACGGGGTTTTATTTCTTTAATGTCCTCTCTCTCAAGTTATCAGCTGTAGTAACTCTATAAGCTCGTTTTAAACAACGAAGGAGCAGAGTGAATGGACACGTAAACAGAGGGTGCTTGTTCTAACTGGCTCGTTAACTGGAGTAAATTAACACGCAAATTCAGACCGGTGTGCGTGCTAATGGGCCAGTTTACACGCCAAGCACAACACACAGCTACGTAGTTTAATGTTCAAATGTTTGTAAACTTGAAACTTCCTGGCAGATTAAAATTGCGAGCCGGAACCGGGACTCGAACCTGGGACCTTTGCCTTTCGCGGGCAAGCGCACTACCGACTGTGCTATCCCGACACGACTCACGATGCCGCCTCACAACTTTACTTCCGCCAGTACCTCGCTTCCTACTTTCCAAACTTCACAGAAGCTCTCCTGCGAACCATGCAAGACTAGCACTCCTGGAAGAAAGGATATGGTGGAGACATGGCTTAGCCACAGCCTAGGGGATGTTTCCAGAATGAAACTTTCACTCTGCAGCGGAAGTAAAGTTGTGAGGCGGCATCGTGAGTCGTGTCGGGATAGCACAGTCGGTAGTGCGCTTGCCCGCGAAAGGCAAAGGTCCCAGGTTCAAGTCCCGGTACCGGCACACAATTTTAATCTGCCAGGAAGTTTCATATCAGCGCACACTCCGCTGCAGAGTGAAAGTTTCATTCTGGTTTGTAGATTTCTTTGATCATCGGTCCCTGCGCTTAAAAACTACTTAAAGACAAGACACATACCCATGCCCGAGGGAGGACTAGAACCTCCTACGGCAAGCAACCGCGCTATCCGCAGCAAGACGCATTAGACCGCTCGGACACTATACCGCGGCTACTTACTGTAGCGACTTGTTTGTTACTTCCCACGAATAAAATGGGACGAAGAGACGTTGAGGAATATGTGGTTTAGATTTGAAATAAGAAACACTGAGTACCGTTTGTATGACGGTTGGAACTTCGAATAGTGGCAGCACTGCTGTAGAGACAATGTGCAATGGAATCTTCTACTGTCTCTGATAGTACACGTTTTTGACCTTACCTCCGAGCAAATGGACTCGCTCTTCCCCCGTCTCCGGCGTGTGCACAATCGAGAGAAATACAGTCACTTATGAGCGAGTGGTCTAACGTGTAACCGTGTCACTATGTTTTCGAAACAAGAACAACGGATTTGGGTCAAGATTGCATGTGGCAGAGGTTGTACAGCACGACACTGCGAAAGAAGTGGAAACACTTTCTGCGCAACCCACCCATGATTTTACACGAAAATGCGCGGGCGCTTGAGCTGTGGCTGCTCTGTTGGGTCGATGTGACTGTGTCGTACTGCACCATTCTCCATACTCCCCCAGACTGAAGTCTTAGTGACTTTGATTAGATTCCAAACTTCCAGACGTGACATAAAAAAGTTGATTAGGTATGTGCCCATATCAGTATTGATAAACAGTGCCATTAGAACGCTGTGTAAAGTTATAGGGCCACAGATAGTGATGTGGTCATTCATTTATTGACGCGTTTCGATTAAATCGTCTTCAGAATCGTGGAGGGGGGGGGGCGTTAACATACTAAAATTGTATGGCGTCAAGGCCCTGCTGAACTTTACTCCTAATAGCACTAGTCCTAATAGCACTGTTTATCAATTAATAGATTCCAAACTGTCCCAGAGATTCGACAGGCAGTAAACCGTCGCATTTAAACCATCAACAGGACAGGCTCTTCAAACGGTATACTACGCCTTCCAAATCGCTGGCAACGGGTTTTACACAACGCTGGTGACTACTTTGAAGAACAGTAACAGGATCAAATATGTAACGCTTTTCTATCGGTTGTGAATAAATAGTTTCCCTCGTATATTAACAGCTGTCAATAGGGATAAGAGTTCAAGAATATTTGCAAGTATCTTATACAATCTATGAAAATAATGCAAGTGAGCCGCGGGGTCAGGGGTTCAATGACACGGATTTCACGTCCCGTCCCGCCGGAGTCTAGAGATCTCCCTCGGGCGAGCGCGTTCGCTTGTGTGTGTGTCTTGTCCTTAATGTAGTTTAGTTTAAGTAGATAAATCCACCAAAATTGCATGTCCGCCGATACATATCATTACAGTGGCATTATTGACGTTAGGTATGAGCAAGTTCAATAATACATGACCAACAAATCGCACAGTACCCGAGTTCACGCCGAAATTTAGAGTATGCCTTCCACAAAGAAAATGTTGAAAACTATCATATACGGCTCACGAATGTACATTAATTCGAAACATAATAGAAAAGAGATGATTTAAGAAATAATTACGATGATCACTGAAGACTACGAGATAACACAGCGAATCGCAACTCCATCCGTTGTTTTCGGAACGAAGCCCTACAAACTTTGCTATTGTCCACAAAATCGTAAATTATTTTCGGAAGCTTATCTCTCGATCTGCACAATAAATCTACCATCGCAAACCTGATGCAACATTAAGAACTGCCTTCTTTTACGCACTTTCTTAATAAACTGCAGAAAAGCCGTTCTTTCGACCTACAGGGAGACAGGTGGAGCCACTTCCTTTTCTCGTTTGAATTCCCGCTGACTGGCCAAAGTCGATATTTGGCCAGAGCCTACTAAGATCTTTGTGCTAGACACTCCATGTTGTCAGTAAACTCGTTATTGCAGCAACCAAAGACTACCGTTAATATTGACCTTAAGAGGTAATCCGTCTTATGCTGACTGCAATTAAGACATTTATTTTACGCCAGAGGCGTTTCGCTTTTTTTTTATTTTAAAAGCATCTTCTGTAGCCTCTAAATGATACAACAGTTTGTACAATTTCTTTTGTATACATAGATAGTTCTTAAAACTTTGTGCACGTTAGGCCTGTTGTTGTTGTTGTGGTCTTCAGTGCGGAGACTGGTTTGATGCAGCTCTCCACAATACCCTATCCTGAGCAAGCCTCTTCATCTCCTCATAAGAACGGCAACCTACATCTGTCTGAATCTGCTTACTGTATCCATCTCTTGGTCTTCCTCTGCGATTTTTACCCCACACACTTCCCTCTAATGCTAAATTCACAATTCCTTGATGTCTAAGAATGTGTCCCACCAATCTATCCCTTCTTTTAGTCAAGGTATGCCAGAGATTTCTTTTCTCCCCAATTCTGTTCAGTACCTCCTCATTAGTTACGCGATCCACCCACCTACTCTTCAGCATTCTTCCCCGCCATTTGTTATTTTACTGCCCAAGTAACAAAACTCATCTACCTCGTTTATTGCTTTGTTACCTAATCTAATCCCTTCAGCATCACCTGATTTTCTTACACTGCACCCCATTACCCTTGTTTTGGTCTTGTTAATGTTCATCTTATATGCACCTTTCAGCACACTGTCCATTCCGTTCAATTGCTCTTCCAGGTCCCTTGCTGTATCTGACAGAATTACTATGTCGTCGGCAAAACGCAATGTTTTTAATTCTTCCCCCTGAACTTTAATTCCTTCACCAAATTTCTCCTTGCTTTCCTTTATAGCTTGTTCAATGTACAAATTGAATAACATTGGAGAAAGGCTACAACCCTGTCTCACTCCCTTCCTAACCACTGCATCCCTTTCATGCCCTTCTACTCTGACAACCGCTGTCTGGTTTTTGTACAAGTTGTAAATAACCTTACGCTCCCTATATTTTGCTCCTGCTTGCTTCAGAACTTTAAAGAGTTGTAAATAACCTTACGCTCCCTATATTTTGCTCCTGCTTGCTTCAGAACTTTAAAGAGTTTATTCCAATCAACATTGTCAAAAGCCTTCTCCAAATCTACAAAAGCTAGAAATGTAGGTTTGCCTTTTCTTAATCTATCTTCTAGGATAAGCCGTAAAGTGAGTATTGCCTCCCGAGTTCCTACATTTCTCCTGAATCCAAATTGATCTTCCCCGAGGTTGGCTTCTACCAGTTTTTCCATCCTTCTGTATATAATTCGAGTTAATATTTTGCAACCATGACTTATTAAACTGATGGTTCTGTAGTTTTCACACCTGTCTCCACCTGCTTTCTTTGGAATGGGGATTATAACATTTTTCTTAAAGTCTGAGGGTACTTCGCCTGTCTCATACATCATACACACCAGGTGAAACAGGTTTGTCATGGCTGGTTCTCCCAGAGACTTCAGTAGCTCTGAGGCAATATCATCTACTCTAGGGGCCTTGTTTCGTCTTAGGTCTTTCAGGGCTCTGTCAAATTCTTCTCTCAGTACAGTATCTCCCATTTCATCTTCATCTACATCCTCTTCCCTTCCTATAATATTGTCTCTAAGTTCTTTTCCTTTGTAGAGCCCCTCTATGTACTCTTTCCACCTTTCAGCTTTCCCTTCTTTGCTGAGAACTGGTTTTCCCTCCGTGTCCTTGATATTCATAGAGCTGTTTTTCTTATCTCCAAATGTTTCTTTTATTTTCCTGTAGGCTGTATCTATTTTTCCCCTATTTATACATTCTTCTACATCCTTGCATTTGCCTTCTAGCCACTCCTGCTTAGCTATTTTGCACTTCCTGTCAATCTCATTTCTTAGTCGTCTGTACTCCATTTTGCCTGTTTCATTTACTGCATTTTTATATTTTCTCCTTTCATCAATTAAATTTAGTATCTCCTGTGATATCCAAGGATTTTTTGTAGGTCTTGCCTTTCTACCTATTTTGTCCTCTGCTACTTTCACTATTTCATCTCTCAATTTTACCCATTCCTCCTCTACTGTTTTATTTTCCCCTGTTTCTGTCAATTGTTGCCTAAAGCTCCCTCTGAAATTCTTAAGAACCTCAGGTTCCTTCAATTTATCCAAGTCCCACCTCCTTATTTTCCTACCTTTTTGTAGTTTCTTCAGTTTCAGCCTACAGTTCATAACCAACACGTTATGGTCAGAGTCTATATCTGCCCCTGGGTATGTCTTACACTGTAAAACCTGGTTCCGAAATCTATGTCTCACCATTATAAAATCTATCTGGTATCTCCCGGTGTCTCCTGGTCTCTTCCACGTATACAACCTTCTTTTGTGATTCTTGAACCAGGTGTTTGTTATAACTAAATTATGTTCTGTGCAAAATTCTACCAGGCGGCTTCCTCTTTCATTCCTTTAGCCCAGGCCATATTCACCTACTATCTTCCCTTCCCTTCCTTGTCCTACTACCGAATTCCAGTCTCCCATAACAATTAAGTTTTCCTCTCCCTTAATTGTCTGAATAATTTCTTTTAGCTCCTCATATATTTCTTCGATTTCCTCATCATCGGCAGAGCTCGTTGGCATATAAACCTGTACTACTGTTGTCGGTGTTGGCTTCGTATTTTTAAACTGATATTCAGTCTACTCACGGCGTAGTCTCTTTTTTACATCTCATAACGAAACTGTGATGAAGTGATAGACAAAACGAAAGGCATTCCTCTTAAAAAATGTTCAAATGTTTGTTAAGCTTATGGGACTTAACTACGGGGTCATCAAACTTACAAACTACTTATGAACTACTTACGAACTACTTACGAACTAGGACGGCACATATATCCATGCCCGAGAGGGGATTCGAACCCCCGACCGTAGTGGCCGTGCTGACCGTGACTAGAGCGCCTCAGTCACCTCGGCCACCGCGGCCGGCTCCTCTTAAAACAGGTGATTGCAAACTATACGCAGTTTCAAATACGTGAAGTGAAATAACAAATGAAACGGAAGAAGCGACACAAAAATCGGCGAAAAGTGCCACACACAAGCGAAAAACACACGCTAGCAACCAACTAACCCCAGGCAATAAGACGGAGAAACAGTAATGAGACGTAAAGAAGAGACAACGCCATGAGTAGACTGAATATCAAGTTAAAAATACTTAGGCCTAACAGGCACAATTTTTTAAACTGTTTTTAATCTTTGTATACAAAACAAACTGTACAAACTTTTGTATCACAGAAGATGCTTTTAAAATTAAAAAACTAAACGCGTCTGGTGTAAAATAAATCTCTCAATTGCAGTCAGCATAAGACGGACCACCTCTTACAGTTAATATTAACAGCTGCTGCGGAAGATGGCCACACAGCCAAACATAGCACCGTTATTAATTTTACAACTTCAACGACACCCAGAAATTAACTAATAGCACTCTCCCTCTCTCTCTCTCTCTCTCTCTCTCTCTCTCTCTCTCTCTCTCTCTCTCTCTCTTTCTCTCTCTCGCACACCCAGGGACAGTAATACAAGAGTGACAATAAAAGCAAAGAAATGAAACGCTACAATACACGGTATCTCTATGATTTGCCACAAATGTTATAACGAGACACCGCGTCATGAAAGTATTACGGGTGAATCTCATTACATAATTATTACGATAAAGCGCTATAGTCACTACTAGTACAAATTTATGAGAATTTGGCTTATTATTGAGTTTGAGCGTAAGAGTTTGTGGTGCAATTAACAGAACGACAGTCCCGTCTTATGATTACTGATGTTACATACACCACACTGCGTTAGTCTGACTAGCCGTTCTACCTTATCAGATAACACTGTTGGTAGCTAGGTAACCATAACGTTATGGTTGATTAGTGCTGTTATATTATACACATCCATGTTGTGCGCTACAGTTCGAAATGCTCTGGGAACAAGGAGCACTTGCATCAGAGATAGGGTTGCCAACTCCCGTATTTTTCATAATTTTTGCCGGCTGCGGTGGCCGAGGGGACTGAGGCGCTCCAGTCACGTTCTGCACGGTCACTACGGTCGGGGGTTCGAATCCCCCCTCGGGCATGGATATTTGTGCCGTCCTTAGGATTAGCTAGTTCATAAGTAGTTTGTAAGTTTAGGGATTGATAACCCAGTAGTTAAGTCCCATAGATTATACAAACATTTGACCCGTTTCCCGTTTTTATTTTATACGGGAGGTTGTATCTCCTGTATTTGAGGAAAATGACACCGATTAAGATTTAGACCTGGCGCATATTTTTCAAATCTCGTTGCTGGACTATCGGTACAACATTGATTAATCGATACGGCATAGTATTATCGACACAGTTACTACAGCGTTTATAGGAAACACAAAACAAAACACATTCTCGGTGCCGCAAGTCACGTTGCGATTATCTTGTTTCTTTGTCGTTCTGCCTCATCCGAGTTACGTGAAATGGAAGATTTTAATGAAGGCTGAATTACAAATAAGTGTCAATTTTTGTTACACATGTGATGAATTTGTCAAATTTGTAAAGAACGCTCGCAAACTTCAGACTGCTGCCAAAAGTGTAAACAAATATAGTTTAAAGTAAAAAAAAAATATTTAGATCTTCAGTTTATAATTGTTATGAGGACGTTTTGTGATTGGTCCATGCAATAAAGCATTTTTAAGATGTAAATAAATTGTGTTAGGCCTATTCATTTTGTCGAGTCGAAGTCTCCCTTATTTTGAGCAAAAAAGGTTGGCAACCCTAGTCAGAGAAGCATGAAGTCGACTGAATAATACGTATGTAAACTTCAGCCGCTAATCAATAAAGAAAGAAAGAAAACATTGTGATACGCCACATATCACTCCCTCGCAGCGGTACCACTGTTTCTCTGGATATAAATATTGTTTCTTAAACTGAATAATATTACAAGATTTTGTTATCGAGCAGTTTCGGTAGCTCACCTCGTGATTAAATCAGAAAGATTCTCGTTCCTCTCCGGGAAATGTCAGACTGACTGACAGTGTCAAATGTAATTACTATGTGCTAATTGCAAACGACTACGGAAGTCCTTTGATGTGCGGCGAACTCGAAGTAAATGAACAACAGTACTGCCTTTAAAATTGAGTCGTTGTTTACACAACACTCAATTAAAGCAATTACGTGGACGCGTCATCAATCACATTTGACATCAGACACGCCCTTCATTAATTTTCCGTCAGCTCACAACAACGCGTTTCGACTCTGCCCGCAATGTCGGCTGCATCCATACAGTTCCGTGAATGTCTCGAGCAATGTACTCGTTGCTAAAACTACTGTGATGCCATTCGCAGTGCATCGTTCTACCTCCCTCTCCGATGTATACAGTGACAGCTACTGAATTTTTCAGTTAAGCTCACTTCCCAGCATGTTGTAACCACCAATTAAATCTATAATTAAAATTAATCACTCTCAGGCTGTTGTCAGTTTGCTATTTTCATAGCCGATAAATATTTAACAGTATGATTAAGAAAGAAAATTACCGTTAAAGATGATCGCTGAGCCTCAGACAAGCAAGTAGAAAAGAAAATCACATTCTTTAAAGCTTTACATGTTCGGTCACAGCATTCCCCAGGAAAATAGAGAACAGAGACAGTTACATAATCACAGAGGTGATCGTGTGTTGTTGTTGTTATTTAGAGGGGTCTGAGTGCGCTGTCATCAGTCCCTGATCGTGTGTGCGTGAGTTGTAACTGTGTGTGCGCGCTCTCTTTTCGTGGTAAATGGTTTTGCCGAAAATGTAATGTAATGTGATGTGTAAGTTGTTGGAAACATTACTTTCTTTGGTCCTGTAAAATTGCTGACTTTTGCCGATACATGCGAAAATTATTTTCATTCCTGTAGTTCGATTTAAATGTCCTCACAATTAGTCCTTTAAGTCTTCGGTGTACTCATAACCAGATCAAATAATTTCTTTCTAACGTCAAAACACCCACATACCTCATAAAGTAAACTGCCTCAAAAATGTTTCCTGCTCATTGAATAGTCTCTTTATAGTTGAGGCGGCCAATTCCAAAATTTAACTTGTCAAAAAAATCGAAAATAGAGATACTGTTTGTTCCAGAATCTTTGTTAGCATTGTTTGTAATGTGATAAGAGTTTCTTCCATAACTTCTCATGCTCCATGTATATTAAGCACTGAAAGTTGCATTCTGTTCCGAAACTTTGTGTGTTCACTACATATTCTTTATAGCTTTACATGTTCCATCAGAGCATTCCCCAGGAAAAGAGAGAACTTCGTATGTCCAATATAAATTTCAAAGTTTCTTATATAAATGTTTATCCATTATGTCTGTAATGAATGTACTAAAGCAAAGTACGCACAAACGGTCGTATTAGTTAAACGATTCGTTATTGTTTTTAAATCCGAGAATACTGTAAAGAAACCGTTAATTTAACAGCATGCTGTAGGACGAAACAGAGCTATATAGATTATGTTAATAACCACATAACAAGTATAAGTAGGTACCTGAGAACAGTGTGTATAAATAATTCAAGCGTTTCAAGAACAAGGCACTTTTGCACTCGGTTTCGCCCAATGGACAACATGCAATTTTGTTAAGTGCAGTTTCTGTAAAGATGCATAGCGAAATGGAAGGCCAAGGGGCTAGTGTCCGAGTTTGCGAACGGATAAGTCTTAAGCTGTACTAGGAAAAAAAAGATAAGTTACACAACCATTGTATGGTAGATTATGACCAACAAACGCTGCGCGGAATGGCCGCGTGGTCTAAGGCGTCATGCTACGGGCTGGGCGGCCGTTCCCGCCGGAGGTTCGCGTCCTCCCTCGGGAGGAGTAGTTATTAATGTTGCTAGGCAAAAGCCCAACATTATCCGATTATTTATTAGTTGAATCTTCTGTTAGTTCTCTTCCCTCCTCTCTCTATTCATGTCCATTCCCTCCCCCCTCCACCGCACCCCCCCCCCCCAAAAAAAAAAAACTGTTCATCTTCACCTCTCCCTCTCAAATGTTCAAATCTTTGTAAATCTATCGGACGAAACTGCGTGGTCATCAGTCCGTAGCTTACAAACTACTTAAACCTAGGTAAACTAACCTACGGACAAACACACACACCCATGCCCCAGGGAGGACTCGAACCTCCACGGCGAGCAACAGCGCGCTCCGCAGCGTGACGCTTTAGACCGCTCGGCTACTCCACCGCGGCCCTCTCCCTCTACCTACCTTTGCTTCCTCCTTCTCCTCTCTTCTCTCCTTTTAGACCTTTATCGGCATTTTAGTAATTTAGAATGAATTTATAGTAATGATTATTACTCAGTTTTACTTTAAGCGTTTTTAATACTCAATGAGATTGACCATTATAAAATTTTCATTTCAATACAGTGGCTCATCCTTCAATAAAACACACACACACACACACACACACACACACGCCCGAGGGATGACTCGAACCTCCGGTAGGAACGGCCGCACAATCGGTGTCATGGTACCTGAGACTGTGCGTCTTTCGGAAGGTATCTGCATGGCGTGTAGTACAGTAGCTAACCTGGACGATAAACATTCCAGACAAGAGCAGTTATTTTGATGTGTGGTGCTGAAGATCAGGGGGGTAAACAACTATTAAAGAGGTACTGAATTAAAGTGGCGGAAAAAGAAGTCGGTAGGCAGAACCAATTTTGAGTTACCAAGGAACCGCAGGGTTGTAGATAAATGGCAAGAAAACTAAAGCGATGCGCTGTAATAACCGAAATGAAGCACTATTTATTTTTTTTCAGGGAACCAAGCGATCGAGTAATTCAACAGTTTTGCTACATGATGAGTACACCCCTAAGGGGAGAACTATGGAAGATACAGGAAACATAGTAAATAAGACTAAAAGGGCATTTCCAATGCTGAGACCAATCTAGAAATCAAGCGAACTTAACACCTATACAAAACTACGCATCTTCAATAAATACAAATGTCAAGTCAGTACTGCTCTATGGGTGTGAATCATGGAAAACTAACAAACCAATATAGACCAAGATATGAAAATTATCAGGACCAACAACCACAACAAACACCTCATCCAAACAAAGAAAACTACCATATCCAGGAAGCCATAGCCGAGAACAAACAAGTAATAAATGAACAGACAAACATTAATGAAAACTCACTGCTAAATCTAGTCAAAGACATGAGACAGTAATCAAAGAGAGAAAAGAATTGGCACACACACACACACACACACACACACACACACACACACACAAACAAACAAACAAACGAAAAATTTAATAATAATGAGAGAAAAATAATTAAATAATATATCAGTATCTGGCGCTGTCCTCAATGCAGTCACATAAAACAAACACACACACATACACACACACACCACACACACACACACACTGACACAAAGCAAAGATACGACAAACACATACTCAACAGTTGGCAACACCAGCAAAAACAAAAACAAAAATGGCATGTGCCTAGTGGTGCTAACTGTGAAGTGCTGGAACAACAAACACAGCAAAATGCACAGAACTGAAGCATAACAGCTGGAAGCAACCAATGAGCACCGAATGTAAAGCTATATCCAAGAAATATTGTAAGTACAACATCCAGATATCAATACTATACTTAAATAACGCATCAAAACTGTTCGTAACCTAAAAATACTGAGAAATGTAAATATCAAATATTGTAAAACATAATCATGTATATATTACAGGCCACAGATGATGCCTTCCAAATAAAGGCGAAATGCATATGGCAATAAAATATTTTATTAAATCAGTCACATAGACAGATAACTGAAATACCTACATTATAATATCATAATATAGCATCTGTGGGAAAAACAGGACAAAAGGAACTAAAAATGTAACTAACAAAGAGCTGATTAGTAAACTTGAAACATTTGTAAACAGAAGTTTAAGGAATAACTTGAATATGGTGACCATAAGTAGTCTCCAAGGAAGAACTATGGTGAAGAACCCATCAGACACCGACTGATATTGAGATACGCAGTAAGAAATGGAAGTGGATTGTGAGTACATTACGGCGTGATAAAGACAACGTGGCAAGACAAGCCCTGGAATGAAACCCACAATGTAGCAGAAGAAGAGGCACACCAAGGAATACATGGAGGAGGAGTGTAATAGCAGAAGGGGCCGAGAAAGGAGGGAAGACCCGGACTGAGATCAAGACACTGCCGCAGAACAGAGTCAGATGGCGCAAGTTCGTTGATGCCCTATGCTCCGCTTACGAGGAAATAAGGACCCTCTTCTGGTATTGGAGGGAATTCAGAGGGGGAGGGGGGAATTGGAAAAGTATGCAGATTCAAGTAGCGCAGTTATGAGATTATGAGGCTTGCTCAGTTGATTCAGAATGGTCTTTGGACTAAAGACCACATAAATTAGGGTACTTCACCATCTCCTTTTTCTTTTTAACCATATTAATCTTTCATAACCTCTCAAGAAAATGAAAATGGTAGTGTATACCATTAATATGTCCTCAAATTGAAAAGTATTAAAAATCTAGTATTTACTTGTGCCGATTGATATCTTCACTAAACGTCAGAGTCGTGTCGCAAGTGTAATTCCAGAGCGAAGTAAGCTGTAATTAAAGCGTGTGCATCGCAGTATCGGAAGCAAAAATGCAGAAACAGCGTTCATTCGGCTACTAGGCACTCCCACTCCACATGCACGATATTGCTTCTGGGTTCTGGCATCACGTCGGCTAATGTAGTTCCTCGTTTCGCTATTCAACTCGCCTTACACGATGAAGAATGCGAGTACCGTTAATACCAGTAATTGTCTCCCACACAACGTTCCACTATTCGATGTAACAGTCCCCGAGGCCATTGTTCACGACTGCCCCGTTAAAGAGAGCGCAATATTTCGCCTTCGCTAATCGGCCCAGGTTGTAGACACGATCCGCAATAAACGCGGAAAATCTATCGTTCAGCCGTAATCCACAACGCAGCTGCCCCGCTGTGCGAAAGAAAAATGCACAGAGATTTGATCGCGATCCTTTGCACGCTAGCTGTCGGACACAGAGGTAAGGAATCCAATAGCAGCTGGCCAGACCGAGTAAATGTTTACACTCGGCTTGGCGGAGGGAAGCGGCGGAGTGCTTTATTACCACGAGGTTGAGTCCGCGCTGTCTGACAATGTTTTTCTTCCCCGTCTCACACAAAACCGCTCGTCGACGTTTACCAACACAAAATCACATCACCGACCAAGTGAATGGCGCGTTCCGTATCTTCAGTTACAATTTTCCTCTTTTTGTAAATGCCAGGTTTCTCGTAAAGCCGCGGTGGAGTAGCCGAGCGGTATAAAGCGTCTCGCTGCGGAGCGCGCGGTTGCTCGCTGTGGAGGTTCGAGTCCTCCCTGGGGCATGGTAGTCTGCGTGTTGTTCTTAGGTTAGTTTAGCTTAGTTTAAGTAGTTTGTAAGCTACGGACTGATGACCACGCAGTTTGGTCCGATAGAATTACAAACATTTGAAAATTTTTTTCTCGTAAAGTTAAATCATCAGACTAGGCATCTTAGTTACGCACAAGAAATATACACAGAAGAATGGAAAAGCAAAACCATTTTTAGAGGACGATTCGCTCGCCTTAGGAAGGTAAACAAAAACCACCAGAGAGAGAGTTCGGGCGCTAATGACCTTAGTAATTGTGCGCCCTATAACAAAAAAAAAAAAAAAAAAAAAAAAAAAAAAAAAAAACCAGAGAGACATTTCCGACGTCCTTAATAATGGAAAAAAGAAAGCTGGTTTAGCACAGACGAAAAGGCGTGCGTTGATTCCTATAGTTCGGAAAAAATGCATCTTAGTTGCATATTTATTTGTGAAAATTCATCTCCAAATGGACCAGGATTAGCAACTGTTATTAAGAAATATTTTATTCTTACTTTCATCGCCGTCGATGTTGCACATTTCAAATGTTTGTAGAGCTTATGGGACTTAACTACGGGGTCATCAGTCCCTAAACTTACAAACTACTTACGAACTAGCTAATACCAAGGACGGCACAAATATCCACGCACGGGGGAGTTGCATGTTTATTTGGAAGTTGTGACTAGTTTCGGTATATTTCGTCAATTTTCATACTTCTTGTCTGTGCTTCAATTATAAGTAACCAAATGACTATAAAATTATAGCGTGATGATTTCTTTTTTTTTTTTTTTTTTTTCACTTGCATGTAACTACTGCATACAAACTAATATTTTTCATAAAGCTATAATTTAAAAATCAGTTGCTTTCTTATGGTTTAAAGCAAAAAATAAGTTTCAAAATGGAAGAAATGTACCTAAACATGTCACAACTTGCAAATAAACGTGCAACGAGTTATATGGTGCTTATTTTACATGCGTGTTCTTTAAACATGAGATAGTATACTAAGACAAATAAGGAAAAACAAACCAAGAAAATAGTAAATCAAAGAAAACTAAAATGATTTGTAATATGGAAACTTCCATCATCATTGCCATTTCACATGAGGGGCGATCGGTACATCATCCATGCAGCCCTTCGCCATATAGCTGATTCATGTATTGCTATTACATTCCAATGCAAGTTCTCAGAGCTTCTTATTTTGTTGTTGAATTTGTCTTTACATATGGTAGTTACTACTTATTATTTCCCAATGTTAGGTCAGGGCTCTTAGAAGGTGTTGATGTTTTAACGTACTAAGAGCTACGTTGCACGTACTATTTATCCTCCATTTTTAAATAACGTAAAATGATCACTTTGTGTAATTGTATATGACCAGGTGATGATGGCATAGCCCATTGAAACCGGGGGTCATAAAATAAATCATTGTGTTGCTATTTTGGTTTTCTAGTTTTGAAGATAAGATTCATATTTTCATAGTTTCATCATCAATTTAAGCTTTCAACTGAGTGCAAACTTTCTTAAATACTTCTTGCTTTCTATGTTTATGCGTTATTTGCATGCTGTTTACCATTTGTCATGTGATTCGCACCAGCTCTTTCTATTACCATACGATGACCAGTTATTTATGTCGTCTTTCATCAATGTCAGTGTTTGTCTTCCTCTGTGATTGAATCTAAAATTTCTGTACTTCTATTGGTTTTATAGTGTTACGCGTACGTACAGTCATTGATTTTGTAGACAGTCAACATTTCTGCAGGTATCTGGTCTCACGTGGTGTTAGGTTTGTCCCACTCTTCATGTTCTCGCAGTTCACGTTTAATTTCTAATGTGTAAAGTCTTGGCCGAATATGTGGCAAGGTATTACTTTATTTATTATTTAACATGCCCCATTACATAGTAATATTACATGCTTGATGGTTAGATTCAGGCGCTTACATCAGGTATTTTTGCAAAGACAAGTAAAGTACATAAGTTGACAGGGTTTATAAAAAAACAAACGATTTTATACATCAGGAATTCTTATTGAATTACAAAAATTGTAAAAGTCTGTAGCGAATTTATGTGCCAAGTCATATTTACTGACGGGCCATCCTTCTCCTTTGGCAACTTTTTTTTTCCTGAGATGGTCCCTCTCTTTCAATAAATTGCAGCAGTCGAAAAACACGTGATCAATAGTTTGGACAGCACTGTTACATATGCACGTTCCGTCTTCAATTATTCTGAATCGCTGATAATAGGCTTTCAGTTTCCCATGAGCCGTTAACATAGCTGTAAAATTCGGAGATATTGGAAGTTTAATCATTAAACGTTGTCGTATCGTAGGAAAATACGGTTTAGTGCTTCCCCCGGTTTTTGTTCTTTGCCATTCAATGTCTCATTTGTTCCTAAACTCTTCTCGAAGTTTCTTCTGTACGGAACTTTTAGGTATTTGTTGTAGCGTATTGATTGTCGTGATCGAGCTGCTCTCTTAGCAAGGTTGTCAGCTAGTTCATTTCCCCATATCCCTTTATGTGCCTTAACCCATTCGAAATACACCAGCCCGTTGTGTGTCTTCAGCCTTCTGATTTTACATCTTATTTCTTCAATCAAGCCGGCCGCGGTGGCCGAGGGGACTGAGGCGCTCCAGTCACGGTCTGCACGGCCACTACGGTCGGGGGTTCGAATTCCCCCTCGGGCATGGATATTTGTGCCGTCCTTAGTATAAGGTAGTAGATAAGTAGTTTGTAAGTTTAGGGACTGATGACCCCGTAGTTAAGTCCCATAAGCTTAACAAACATTTGAACATTTTTTCTTCAATCAAGAAGTTGTGGTTCTTTGGATTTCGCAAAGAGTCCAAAGTAATCCTGCTGTCGGTATCAATTACTGCAGGTGTATCAGTATCCGATGAGATTTTTTATGAACTCAAGAGCATTGAGGATGGCAAACTGTTCCGCATGGTTGTTTGATCATTCATTAGACAGTTTAAGCTATATCTGGTAAATGAGCTTCTTATTAACAAATATGCTATCCCCGAATCCACTCCGTCGTCTGACTTGCTTCCATCTGTGTATACTTCGACAGCGTAGCAAGGTATTACTGTGCAGGGTCGTATGTTCAGGTGTTCCGACCTCACCACGCATTTGAACAATTTCTGAAGCTTTTTTTTTTTTTTTTTAAATTCATCCTCATGCGGGAGCGGCGTATTAGCGAGAAACGTTCGAAAAGTGTGCTATTATGTCAGGTTTTTTCTTCTTCCTTGATGTCACTAAGATTAATTTTCGAGTAATGGATGAACAATGCTTCATGTCAAACAAACAGTTTTTAATTGTAATACTTGTCTTACGTTAAACTTGTTGTTGTGGTCTTCAGTCCGCAGACTGGTTTAATACAGCTCCCCACGCTACCCTGTCCTGTGCAAGTCTCTTCATTTGAGAATACGTTCGGCAACCTACATCCTTCTGAATCTGCTTACTGTATTCGTTCCTCGGTCTCCCTCTACGATTTTTACCCCACAAACTTCCTTCTAATGCTAAGCTGACGATTCCTTGAAGTCTCCGAATGTGTCCAACCAGTCTATCCCTTCTCTTAGTCAAGATATGCCAGGAACTCCTTTTCTCTCCTATTCGGTTAAGCACCTCCTCATTGTTGTTGTTGTTATGGTCTTCAGTCCGGAGACTGGTTTGATGCAGCTCTCCACTCTACTCTATCCTCAGCAAGCCTTTTCATCTCCTCATAAGAACGGCAACCCACATCCACTTGAATCTGCTTACTATACGCGTCTCTTGGTCTCCCTCTGCGATTTTTACCCCACACTCAATGCTAAATTTACGATTCCCCGACGTCTAAGAATGTGTCTCCTCATTAGCCACGTGATCTACCCATCTAATTTTCATCATTCTTCTGTAGCAACACATATCAAAAGCTTCTATCATCTTTTTGTCTGAACTTCTTACCGTCCACGTTTCACCCCCATACAATACTACACTCCAGACAAATGCTTTCAGAAAAGACTTCCCATCATTTAAATTAATATTGGATGTTAGCAAGTTTCGCGTCTTTAGAAATGCTTTTCTTCCCATAGCCATTCTGCATTTTATATCTTCTCTACTTCGGCCATCAGAAGTTAACTTGCTACCCGAATAACAAAACTTAACATTTGTAAAACTGGGAATCCGGCTGAATGGGGACCGGATAAACGATGTTCTTGTTCCGTACATTTGTCGGACAAGAAATATATCTCAAAAGTGCGAAGAAGACAAGAAATGGAGTGGTTTTCTACATAAACGGCCACAAGGAATATGTTATAAACACTGGCTCAAGAAGGGACAATAAGCTACTTCAAGAGCGACTAGCTCTCATGTAAAGAAGGGAGCCTTGGAAGAGAAAAACTGTAGACGAAATGCAAAATCAGAATGCCGGGTGATCAAAAAGGCAGTAAAAATTTGAAAACTTAATATATCACAGAATAATGTAGATAGAGAGGTAAAAATTGACACACACGCTTGGAATGATATGGGGTTTTATTAGAATCAAAAAAAGAAAGTTCAAAAAATGTCCGACAGATGGCGCTTGACAGCAAAACGTCAGTGACTGCTACCATGACGGATGAGAGGTACGCCGATATGTTACAGAAGCGCATCATCCCCAACCTGCCTGATAAACACCTGCTGGAACGTACGATTTTTATGCAAGATGTCGCTCCACCCCATATTGCTAGACGCGTGAAAGATCCATTGCGCGCGTCGTTTGGTGGTGATAGTGTGCATTTTCGTCATGCTTGGCCTCCCAGGTCCCTAGACCTCAGTCCGTACGATTATTGGCGTTGTGATTACCTGAAGTCGCAAGTGTATCGTGATCGACCGACATCTCTAGGGATGCTGAAAGACAACATCAGACGCCAATGCCTCACCATAACTCCGGACATGCTTTACAGTGCTGTTCATAACATTATTCCTCGACTACAGCTATTGTTGAGGAATGATGGTGAACATATGTAAAGAACATCATCTTTGCTATGTCTTAATTTGTTAAGCTAATTATTGCTTTTCTGAACAGATGAAGCGCCATCTGTTGGACATTTTCTGAACATTTTGTGTTCTAATAAGTCCCCATGTCATTCCAAGCAGCCGGCCGCGGTGGCCGAGGGGACTGAGGCGCTCCAGTTACGGTCTACACGGCCACTACAGTCAGGGGTTCGAATCCCCCCTCGGGCACGGATATTTGTGCCGTCCTTAGTATAAGGTAGTAGATAAGTAGTTTGTAAATTTAAGGACTGATGACCCCGTAGTTAAGTCCCATAAGCTTAACAAACATTACATTACATTCCAAGCAGGTGTGTCAATTTTTACCTCTCTAACTACATTATTAGGTGATTTAATAAGTTTTCAAATTTATACTGACTTTTTGATCACTCGGTACATGCAACAAATTACGGAATAAGTCTCATTGAATAAACGGGACAGCGGTTGGTCAAGAGTCTGAAGGAACTGAGATACCAACAGGTACATGGTCCGTGCCATGTGCTTTGGTGGAAAGTCCTGTGGCTGGTTCGATGGGGTTCGTGAACATATTCCGTAATTCTGAAGGAACTGAGATACCAACAGGTAAGTATAGTGAAATATTTATTCTATTACAACCAGTTTCGGCATTCCACTATGTAATCTTCAGGTCCCTACATCGGAGCATGATATCCAAAAGTAGGGATACTAAAACTGGATACGTGAACTTCGTCTCTTAGTTGGAAACAACAACAGCAACTGTTGCTGTTGTTGTTTCGACCAAGTCCACGTATCCAGTTTCAGTATGCCTACTTTTAGATATCATGCTCCAATGTAGGGACCTGAAGATGGAATAATGGAATGCCGAAACTGGTTGTAATAGAATAAATATTTCACTATACTTACCTGTTGGTATCTCAGTTCCTTCAGAATTACGGAATATGTTCACGAACCCCATCGAACCAGCCACAGGACTTTCCACCAAAGCACATGGCACGGGCCAAGCCTCTTCGCAGGAATAAAAAAGAAACGAATGTCTTGACAGCCAGATATTAAGTTTTAAGCTGTACAGCACGTAGATATTAACCGTTACACCTGCCGCACATCCCGAAATGAAGGAATAGGCGCGGAAGCGGAGCTTATACCTGAAAGCCGTGCAAGTGTCGGCGGTGAGCTTATTCTCGTGCCGTAAACTCCGGCAGCGGCACTCGTTCCCGGCGGCGAGATCTCGGCAGAAAGCCATTACCAGGGCGGGCGTGGCTCTTAATGCCCCGTCTGCTGGGTCACTGACTGCCGCCGCCGGCTTATACGGCACAGGCGGGCGTAACGAAGCGGCGCAGCGCGGCGGAATATAAAAGCACGCGGCCGTCACGTCACAGATCATAATCTCCGCACACTTCCGCTGCGGAGCAGAGCCATTCCGCGACGCAAAGTGGTTCCCCGCCCCGCCGGCGAGACAAGAACGCTGTTGCACCTCCTGCCCAGCCAAGATCCTGCACTTCCATAAGCCGCTGAAAGCCATAGTGCGGGGCGGGAACTGAAGTACAGTACGATGAACAGGGTGTGGCGGTTGTTCACTGCCGATCAGAAGTGGACGGAATGCGTGAAGGAAGGAAGCTTAGGGTTTAAAGTCCAGTCGACAACTTGGTCATTAGAGACGGAGCTAACGCTCGGGGTTTTGGGTAAGGTTGGGGAAGGAAATCGACCGTGCCCTTTTTTGAAAGGAACCATCCCGGCATTTGCCTGGAGTGATTTAGGGAAATCACGGAAAACCTAAATCTGGATGGCTGGAGGTGGATTTGAACCACCATCCTCCCGAATACGAGTCCAGTGCGTTACCACTGCGCCACCTCGCTCGGTCGGAATGCGTGATATAGTGTCCCGATATATTGGTTCATTATTGCGAACACTACACTACAGCTGCATACTCCGATAATTAAGACTGATTTACATGTAGGCGACTCCATCCGGAATCTGGTGCAGAGTGGCCACATTAAAATTATTAGAATTGGAAGAACCAGCTTTGGCCGCATTGAAATCTTTGTTTTTTATATACAATACAGATTTCGGTCAGTGTCTGGCCATCCTCGGTGCATGAATCCAAGCCCTGTGGGCCCAGAAAAACTTGCACTTTGCATATTGACATCAAGTAGGCAGTACATAAGTAGAATGTCAAACATAAACTCGAGTTTGACATTCTACTTATGTACTGCCTACTTGATGTTAACATGCAAAGTGCAAGTTTTTGTGGGCCCACAGAGCTTGGATTCATGCACTGAGGATGGTCAGACACTGACCGAAATCGATCTGTATTGTATATATAAAAAAAATAAAAAAAATATAAAAAACTAGCTTAAACCCGCGGCTCCGCTCGCGTGTTGGTTGATTATGATAGATACACTATCTTTCAGTAGTGTGCTATGAAACTAGTTTTGAAGGATGAAATGATATAAATACCTTTTTTACAAACAAACATCTTGAATGAACATTCAAATAAAAAAATAAGATTATGTGAAGTGCTTAATGATTTACAATAAATAATACGTACATTATTCCTTGTAGCCTGTGTTGCAATATCTCAACACGTATGATGGGAGTAATGTCCAAATTCATTTTAATTTCATTTTAGGGCATTCTGGTAAACTAGGTTATTTCTAGTATCTTTTCGAAGAATCCAATCACGAAATTCAACCATAATGTTTGTAATAATATCACAGATCGATCACTTGATGTAATGCGCGAAACGTCAAATCGATTTTTTAAAGGGATGTATAAAAAGAAATTTCTTTTTTACTGCTTTATTTATTTATTACATATATTTCCTTATTCGTATGTTTATCCTTACATAGAAAGAGCTGAAGACATTGTAGCACGCATAGACCTAAGATATGATCTGTGGCATGACGTTTCGTTGTATGTAACCTCCTTGCTGTAGAGTCGAAACGTCATCGATGGCCTTCAGTCCGAATTTTTTAATGATTTGACGACTTTCAACCACCATATCGTCCACCCCCTAATAGCTATCGGCATGGAACTGCTATGGGTACAACGGGAGACTTCGGACAACAATTACTCACAGACCATTCGTTTGCGTTCTGTAGTTTTCGCTGTAGAGCGAAATATTAACACACTCTCTCTCTCTCTCTCTCACACACACACACGTAGAATTTTATAAACACAGATAACTTTCCATCCCAATATACTCCACCCTTTTATCATTATCAACCCTCAAGCAACAATGCAACCAATAAAATCATTTTCAAAGAGTAAATATAATTTTCAAAGAGTAATTATTCTTTCGCATTTCGCGTTATATTCTTCAAATTACTAAATATCCATTAGATCGCTATAAAACCGTGTCTAAAACCTTCCTCAGGTATAAATTAGTAACTGTACAAATATTGAAGTCTCTGCGTCTTGTCGTTCGGACGTGATAAGCGTACACCGAACAGACATTCACATTATATATATATATATATATATATATATATATATATATATATATATATATATATATATATAATAGCTATCCGATCTCTATAAAACCGTGCCTAAAGCCTTCCCCGGGTAGACATTAGTAACAGTACAAATTTTTAGCTCTTTATGTCTTGTGGTTCAGACGTGATAAACGTACACCGAACAGACATTCACATTTATAGATATAGATAAAGATTTAAATGCGGCCAAAGCTGGTTCTTCCAATTCTAATAAGACAGATTTCTTTACCACAAATCATTCTAAATATTTTACGTAACTTTTGTGGGTGTAGTTTACAAATGAAACACGAAATAATTCAATTTCTTCTTTTATTCAGATTTTAAACACTAGCTCCAACTGACTAACTTCAACTAATTGCATATCACTCGCGTGCTTCTATATATACATCCTTGACAATACGATGGGTTTATAAATTGTTGTAATTAGTTCATTACAATTACTACCTTTTAATTACACACACAGAGCGAGGTTGCGCAATGGTAACACACTGGACACGCATTCGAAAATATAGTGGTTCAAATCCACCTCCAGCCATCTTGATTTACGTTTTCCGTGATTTCCCTACATCACTCCAGGCAAATGCCGGGATGGTTCCTTTCAAAGGGCACGGCCGATTTCCTTACCCATCCTTACCCAAAACTCCAAGCTTCCTTCCTTTATTTTTATTTATTTATTTTTGTTACATGAAAGTTAATGTTTATAGACCAATTTTTCGTTAGATACATATCTTTTGTACAACAAGGACGTTATTTCTACCTGAGTTATTAATTGCGTAGCACAGAAATTACCTAAAATGTTCGTATGGCATAATCTAATTGTGGCACCAGTAATTATCTTGCTGTACATTCACAAATGTTTAGTATCAGCACAAAAGTGCACAGAGATGATTTAGGTTACAATCTGATCCTTTCTACATACATTTTGGGTTTGAATTAATTTTCTGTGATTTGCTTAATTGACAAACGTATTAACTATAACAACGGCACATTGATACATCTTCTAGATCTTTCTATATTGTTGACTGTTGATTTTTAATTAAACAATAATACTGATGCTAAATTTTTACGTTAATTAGCGCTATACTAATCTTAAATTAATAAACATTAAAAAATATTCCATTAGGATTCTGACAAGTATATGTGTATTCCACATCCACTTATAGTCAATATGATTTCTATCACTCTGTTTTCTATATTGTCGTTGTATGAGTACATAGAGCCAGTTTGCTCACAATTTTACATTTTTAGATACATTGATTCATACCGTTCTGTGCTGTTCAATGCAAGTGAGTAATTGAGTTTGGTACCTATCCTCACCATTTTTCTATACGTTGCTGTTTTTGTTTCATAGATTAGTTATTTTGTCCTAATTTATTAGAAATAAAAATTAAATGATATAAAATATAATAAAAATTGAATAAATCAAAATTTGATTATATGGCAGTCAACACCACTCCTGGTAGAAGTTACGTCCTTTTGTAATTTTATATCTTTGCCATCTAAGTAAGTTCTTGTACTTATCGTATGTCATTCATTAGGCCATTATGTTACTTGAGGGCCATCTATGTCTATTTTTATTTTTGCTTGTTCTTCACATTTTTTATGAGCCAATGTATAATGAGATTTATGCATTTGTCTGCTGATTTTCTATTTGTGTATGGCCTTAAAATGTCACTAATGAGATGCTGAAACTGGTTGCCAGATAATAAAGTATGGCATCCCCCTAGATACGCTGTGCGTAAACCAACATGTGAAGCGTATGTGCCCGGCTTTTAATGGTTTGACGTTTAGTTTATTCTTCCGTCGGCAGGCATGCCATTGCAGAACAGATTTTCGAACAGTCACTTGTGAAATTCACTTGATTTTATTAACAGTAAACGCGATGAATGTTGTCCAAGGAAGTGTTGCGTAGCAAAATGTTATTCCTGGAATTTTTCGCGAATATTTGAGTTTTCCAAGTTATTTTCTCTCAAACTTCACACCATAATAAGTTTTAATGCAGATAGATACTTAATGCCTATTAAGTATTATATGGTCAATATTCTGATATGACAATCCAATCGATAATTCGATACACGTCGGTTCATTTAACCAGAGATATAACTATATAAACGAAGTGCACACACGTGAGTTTTGTGGTATGTCCGAATCTATTTACAAATATTTAAAGATCTAATGAGAATAAATGAAAACGCATTTTAACTCTCTAAATAGGTTAATTCCGTTTCATAATTATAGTTCCCGTAATTATTTGAGTCAAATTAAATTCCATTCCACATAAACACGTTCAACCAATAAGTGACGAATGCAATAGATGATTTAGATATGTATATCTCAGACTGAACGCGACGTTAAATCTCCCGTATAACCCTCAATAATCGCATTAAATTACTAACTTCGTACAGGGTTTAACTCCGTTATATGAATATACTTTGATCGTGGTAAAATTTAGCAGCTCACAAATTACATAGTAAAATTGAAAAACACTTCACCAAGATTTCGGATTCTAGTAGGGGTGCTTTCATCAAAACATTTTATGTGAAGACAAGAAAAGAAAAAAAAGTTTACATGAGACGAGTTACAGTAGAGTAAGAAGTGCTCATGTCACGTAAGAGTAATATCGGTGGTCGATAATAAAAATAATATAACATTAACCTGTAGACAATTGCTAGTTGGCTTGTAACACGATGCATTACAAGCCGCTGCATAGTGGCATTGAGCTGCTATGCTCCGATGTGTGAGGCCGTTCCCTGTCGGGCGTTCGAATACCCTCTCGGGCATGGATGTTTGTGCTGTCTTTAGTATACGTTAGTTCATAAATATGTAAGTTTAGGGACTGATGAACCCGCATTTAAGTCGCAAACGCTTTACAAACATTTGAACATTTTTTTATCCATTGCAAGTTGCAGTGTCAGGATTCATGAATGATGCAACCGAAATATTACATTCTTCTGCTATCTCTACTTCTCGATTGGGAAGAAAAAATTTTGTAGACATTCCCACAAGAACGTCTTAGTAGGCGTCAAAGTTTTACGTAAACGACGGTCATCTTTAACTCGACAAACATTTCTGGCACAGAGAAAGGCTTAACAATCAACACATTAGGCTTCCTGCATCCTTTGATGCGTCTCTGTAAAGGTTTTCTTGAGCTTCGCTCCAAATTTAATTCAGCCGCGTTGCTCCCCAACTTTGCCATCTCGAATTTTGCCAACTGTTAAAGTTCTACTCAAAACAGGGTGTTACAAAAAGGTACGGCCAAACTTTCAGGAAACAATCCTCATACACAAAGAAAGATTATATGTTATGTGGACATGTGTCCGGAAACGCTTAATTTCCATGTTATAACTCATTTTATTACTTCTCTTCAAGTCATATTAATCATGGAATGGGAACACACAGCAACAGTACGTACCATCCTGACTTCCAACACTTTGTTACAGGAAATGTTCAAAATGTCCTCCGTTAGCGAGGATACATACATCTACTCTCCGGCGCATGGAATCCCTGATGCGCTGATGCAGCCCTGGAAAATGGCGTATTGTATCACAGCCGTCCACAATACGAGTACGAAGAGTCACTACATTTGGTACCGGGGTTGCTTAGACAAGAACTTTCAAATGCCTCCATAAACGTCTTCCTGTCGGGACACATTCGTTCGGGAAATCTGTCTCGATACAAACGTACCGCGCCACGGCTATTGCCCCGTACTAATCCATACATCAAATGGGCATCTGCCAACTCCGCATTTGTAAACATTACAGTGTCTGCAAAAACACGTTTGTGATTAACACTAACCAGTTGATGATACGTACTAATGTGCTTGATGCTAGTACTGTAGAGCAATGAGTCGCATGTCAACACAAGCACTGAAGTCAACATTACCTTCCTTCAATTGGGCCAACAGGCGGTGAATCGAGGAAGTACAGTACGTACTAACGAAACAATTGGCTATTTTGACAATTGTCTGCACGAATTATTTCCATTTAAATTTAAAGAGAAATACGAAAATGAGCTCTAACATGGAAATTAAGTGTTTCCAGAAACATGTCCATATAACATATTTTCTTTCTTTGTGTGTGAGGAATGTTTCCTGAAAGTTTGGCCGTACCTTTTTGTAAAACCCTGTATAACACTGAACAATAACATACATACATCGTAGGCGTGTGCAGGGGTGCCAACCGCATTTCGCTCCGACACTCCATTGCCGTTAAATTACGAATGTTCCTAGCTTTCAGTACAGCCCTCGTACACTGTAACACAGTTACACGGTAGCGCTGCAACAATAAGGTTAGCGAAAAGGGGGGATTCGAACCCCCGACCGTAGTGGCCGTGCAGACCGTGACTGGAGCGCCTCAATCCCGTCGGCCACCGCGGCCGGCGAAAGGTGTTCCAGGAGGTATGCACTAATGAAAATACATTTATATCACTATTAAATCTTCAATTATGCATGTTCATTTTTCAATTAACGTACTACATGAAAAAGGACAAAAAAAATTAAAATCTGCATAAAAGAAGAGATAAGTTACGAATTCCATGACATTCCGCTTTATTTTGGACTGTGTCCGCAAGTATATATTATTGCCTTTGTAAATTAAGCTTCAAATCCTACTACTAATTGCTACTCTGGCTTTGAGCCACGATTAAAGAGCAAAATGTAATTGTTGAGACATGCTCAAAATTGACAAAGAATTAAGTAATTATCACTTGTGTTTGTTCAATTTAAATTATAATCGACGCGAGAAACATTGTAAGAAATAACATAATTAGAACAATTACTGAAATCGTAACACTTTTTTTTTTTTTTTTTTTTTTTTTTTTTTTTAAATTTCTGTTTCGTCTTAAACAGGTTATTCCTTAATCGGAATTTCAAGAAAAAATATTTCTCTAAAATTTACAAAATAAATAATTGTATTTCAAATGAAATAATTATTTGTAATATTTTACACCATCTTCTATCTTCTGTTTGGTCCTTTCTTCGAATTTTCCACTTTTTTGGAATATATTGTAACCATTAACAACAACAGCTCCTAAATACTTCTATATAATATAAATAAATAAACAAAAATATAAATAAATGAAAAGACTTATCAATTTTTACTGCCATTTTGGATGCACCTTTTATTTATTTTAATTTTTGAACTCAAGTCTTCATCAGAAACCTCGAGAATTCCCTAAAAACACTTTTATTTGAATAAAATGACTGTAGTGTACAATAGAGCCCGCCATCTTAGATGAGCAATCTTGTATTTTCCACTTTTTTAACTCACACTTCATCAGAAGCCTAGATAATTCCCTAAGTATTACTTTCATATGAATAAACTGACAGTGGTTTACATTGAGCCCGACATCTTGGATCCGCCATAGTTCTTTCTTTTACTTTTCGATATCATATTCTTAATCAGAAACTGGACAAGCCCTTACATACCAAGTCTGGTATAACTTCAACCAGTCCTTATATTTTTACAATCTTTTTGGGATTCTGAAGCACCGTCCGCCGCCAAGGCCACCAATATGAGCACCTGTAGTCCCATAATGCAAGGTCAGCTCTGAGGCCCTCCTGACACCAGGTAATGAATAGCTACGCTAAAAGCACTTTACGTGTATATCGATAACTAAATCCCAATATTACTCTGCGACGGTCGTCAGTTTATTATTACCAATAAGCGACCATTTGAGACCCAAAATCATTACTTCTGCGTTCCTTTGTTATAGAAGGCATGTGACAATCCAACGCACTGCCTCACTACATAATACACGATTACCTTTGTATTCTTGTTTTCTGTTCCCTTTCATTGATTTGTTTTTCTTTATTATTTACTGCCGCGCGGGAGTAGCCCAACGGTCTGGAGCACCATGTTACGGGTCGCGCGGCCGCTCGCGTCGGTGGTTCGAATCCCCCCCCCCCTTGGGCATGGATATGTGTGTGTTGTCCTTAGGTTAGAATGAAACTTTCACTCTGCAGCGGAGTGTGCGCTGATATGGAACTTCCTGGCAGATTAAAATTGTGTGCCGGAACCGGGACTCGAACCTGGGACCTTTGCCTTTCGCGGGCAAGCGCTCTACCGACTGAGCTACCCCGACACGACTCACGATGCCGCCTCACAACTTTACTTCCGCCAGTACCTCGCCTCCTACTTTCCAAACTTCACAGAAGCTCTCTTGCAAACACGCAAGGCTAGCACTCCCGGGAAGAAAGGATATGGTGGAGACATGGCTTAGCCACAGCCTAAGGGACGTTTCCAGAATGAAACTTTCACTCTGCAGCGGAGTGTGCGCTGATATGGAACTTCCTGGCAGATTAAAATTGTGTGCCGGAACCGGGACTCGAACCTGGGACCTTTGCCTTTCGCGGGCAAGCGCTCTACCGACTGAGCTACCCCGACACGACTCACGATGCCGCCTCACAACTTTACTTCCGCCAGTACCTCGCCTCCTACTTTCCAAACTTCACAGAAGCTCTCTTGCAAACACGCAAGACTAGCACTCCCGGGAAGAAAGGATATGGTGGAGACATGGCTTAGCCACAGCCTAAGGGATGTTTCCAGAATGAAACTTTCACTCTGCAGCGGAGTGTGCGCTGATATGGAACTTCCTGGCAGATTAAAATTGTGTGCCGGAACCGGGACTCGAACCTGGGACCTTTGCCTTTCGCGGGCAAGCGCTCTACCGACTGAGCTACCCCGACACGACTCACGATGCCGCCTCACAACTTTACTTCCGCCAGTACCTCGCTTCCTACTTTCCAAACTTCACAGAAGCTCTCTTGCAAACACGCAAGACTAGCACTCCCGGGAAGAAAGGATATGGTGGAGGTTAGTTCAACTTAAAGTGGTTTGTAAGTCTAGGAACTTATGACCAAATAGTTTGGTCCCATAAGAATTACAATTTTTTATTATTTACTGGTTCGAAACCTGAAATTTTCCGTGTATTTACTTGTTCCAGACGGCAGTTAGTTCACCTCCACCCTCTCTAGAATCTGTATTTTAGGAGTTAAATTTTCTTAATTACGTAAATATACAGTTCCCACGTAAGTAGTGACCGAGGTAGCCAATACTTGTGTTTACTGTCAATTACGCAATAGTAAATTCGTTTGAAACCAGTTGATTTAATGAATAAACTGTCTGCTTTAGGACTGGCGGCCATGTTGTTTTATTACGTGAAATCGCATTAAAATATAGTTTGCTCATTAATGAAAACCTCGACTGTACATTCAAAATTAATGTTTTGCAAATAGTTATATTTGCGCTCAGTCGCAATTAGGGCAGTGTATCCACTTGTCACTTTAACGAGTAGTTGAACTTGCTTACTTCAGGTAGACTTCATCGTGGGTGATTATAACGTGTACAGGACGCTAATTACTTACATGCCTTCTATAACAAAGGAACGCAGAAGTAATTATTTTGGGTCTCAAATGGTCGCTTATTGATAATAATAAACTGACGACCGTCGCAGAGTAATATTGGGATTTAGTTCAAATGTTCAAATGTTTGTATAGTCTATGGGACTTAACCTACGGGGTCATCAGTCCCTAAACTTACAAACTACTTATGAACTACTTACGAACTAGGACGGCACAAATATCCATGCCCGAGGGGGGATTCGAACCCCCGACCGTAGTGGCCATGCAAATATATATATATATATATATTTACAACAAACAGCGTCACCTAAACAGTAACCAAATATAAATATATATATATATATGATTGTAAGTAATTACAAGTTGTACAGTCAATATAACATTACCATATTAATGTATTTTCATGTTAAACACACTTTGTTCTCTGTAATAGGTG
This sequence comes from Locusta migratoria, assembly GCA_026315105.1. Lineage (NCBI taxonomy): Eukaryota > Metazoa > Arthropoda > Insecta > Orthoptera > Acrididae > Locusta > Locusta migratoria. The sequence continues at coordinate 213,380,599 of CM048744.1, read as the reverse complement.
ACTTAGAAAATGGGCAAAGCCCGAAACTAGTCGTCAGCATTTCAAATAAAAGCAGCTTCGGTACATATTTTAAAAAATGTCTTTTCTACAATATTTAAGAGCTGCAAAACGCGACATATAAAAAACATTTAACCAATGCTAATGCTGGCAGATTTCAACCCCACCATTTGTGGCTGGATGTATCAAATATTTCCTAGACTGTTAGTTCCTTTTTTGTCCTTTCTTTCCACAGTTGCTTTATTATATTATAATATAGACATTTATGTTATCCATCTATGCAACTGAATAATAAGTTTTTTTTATTGCCATATGCATCTCGCCTTTATTTGGAAGACAATAAATATTTGGTGCATCCTGATTTACATGTAGTGCTGATTGGTGACTACAGGTTGACAAAATGGCATGCTCCTAGTGGTGCTAGTGGTGGAGTGCTAGAAAACATAAACGCCAAAAGAACATAGTCCGAAACAAAACCTGAAGTCACCAATCAGCACTACAAGTAAGTCAGGATCCACCAAATATTGCCACTGATGATACCTTCCAAATAAAGGCGATAGGCATTTGGCAATTAAAAAACACCTATTATTCAGTCGCATAGACGGATACCATAAATATCTACATTGTAACTTCCAAGACTCTTTGAGAAGAATGAATGGTTTTCCAATACAGAATACCGACTATGATACAAAATGCAGTGATGGCGATGCTAAGTAATATAGTGACCTGTTTAATATCAAAATTGAGACTGGCGCCCTTCTAAAAGAGTTGTAGAAGTTAAGTGGAAAGCTAGATTACACGTTTTTGCCTTAGCAAGAAAGTACCAAAAATCAATCTGCAACAACTAAATTAGTTGTTTAGTCCTCTACATATTCAACAGTCAATAGTACTTTTTTTTGTCGAACTGTCAGTAACTTGGTAGAGACATTTGGTGAACCTCCATAAAGCCCATCCTAGGGGTCAAGCCCGGCCCGATCCAAAATTATGGATCCTCCTTAGCTTCGCGACTAAAGCCTCCCTTAACTTAAAGATATTTATATTTTCTAATCTAATTTCATTACGTTTGTTGTTCTATGGAACTGAAGTATGAACATCAACGAACAAACAGTTACCGATACTTGAAGCTGCAGGAACGAGACTTCTGAGACTAGTGGAAAAGAACCATTGCTACGGGAAGAAATGATGCGTATGGATCAAAGCAGAATACCAAACAAAACCTATGAGTACAGACACAAGAATAGAAAAAGAATAGGAAGACCGAAAAGAAGATGGTGCTATTAGGTTTAGATGAATTGTAAGGTTGTTTTCAAGTGGTCAAGTGGTGATACAGCCGCAATGTATTTAGAAAAAAATTATCTTTATACCAAAAGCTGTACAATATTTTTATTTATTTAGCCTCCACCGGTTTCGGCTCTGCCATCAATAGGAGGTTGTATAAGCTACATGCAAAAAAAAAAAAAAAAAAAAAAAAAAAAAAAAAAAAAAAAAAAAAAAATTGCTATATGGTGCTATACAATCTCTCAACTTTGAGTCAGATATAAAACTTTAAAAAAATAATACATATTAGACCTCAATTATTACAAGACTTTATTTCTCCCAAATACGGAAACTTCAAAATTAAAATCAGAATTGTGATTTTTTTCATTGTAATACACCCTTAACATATATCTGCTGTTGAAAAATAGTGACACGCTACTGTTCATATTATGAAATTTATGTATAGTTAATAGCATTGGTATGTGCTCAAACTGAGAACTGTTACTAGTGAGTATACTTCTATATCATAATAAAATTCAGACATTAAATGATAACATTAATGGAATGGATGGATGTTTCCCAAAGAGCTCCAAGTTCTAACTCCATGTTACAAATACACTGATTCTATAGTCTTTGGTGACAAAATTTGTTAACATTCAAGATTTGTCTATAACATCTGTTCGTGGATTTCCTTGTTCTTAACAAATCGAAATATATAATCATAACATAAGGCTGTGCCTAACATTCTACAATCTAATGTTTTTAATATTCAGCTATTGTTAAAAGTTTTAACTATCTAATTGTATAACTGTACTCTAAGGTATAGATCTGACATTCTTTTAGAAAAGTGAACTTCGAATGCTTATGTTATTTATACTTTTATTTATGTATCCCATATTTCTGGTAGTAAGTGAATTATTGCAAATAAAGTGATTCCTCACAAACTGCCTGTTTTGCAAGTTCTTTCAATTAGTCGTAACTGGGGCGACTTCTACCCTCATGAACCTATTCGGGTTACTACCCGACTAGGGTTACGTAGGGCGTATCATAATTGAGAAGTGAAAGCTAGTGTAAAGGCAGATTGATAATTTCTTGTCTGTGCCCGGGCTTCAGGAACGAAAGTCAAAATAAGTTACCTTGTGGAAAGATGAACAGAAAGTTTGACTTTTAGAATGATTGACAGTTGGTTTCCATGGCTTTGAAGAATTTGAGAATATTGGCTACAGTTTCTGTATAAGCAAAAATTTTGAAATACTGATTCCTCTTCATTTCAAAATAGCAGTAGCACTATAAAATAGTTATCAGCTCTAAGTGCATGACCCAAAGTCCAATTTCTTTTCTGTTTCAGGGAAATATCTGGCAGCAGCTACTGTCCTTCCATTTTATCCTCGAACTCGTCAACACGATACCCTTCACACTGACGGTAAGTCACTTTGGCACCTGAATTTATTTCAGTATCGGTGTGTATCACAAAATGTTAATGTTCTAAAATTATGATCAGATAACAAATGTTAAATTAACGCTTACAGTTCTCAGTGAAATAAATAAAAAACAATAATTTAGTAAATAACCCTGTTTCTTCTTTTACCCCATCAGGGTGCACTCATAGTTTTCATTATTTCTTGATTTACTCTCTTGGGATTAACTATTACAGTGTAATTAAAATCCTTTTTCGATAAATGCAAGGCAGAATCTTAAATCTTATCGTATTACCTCGATAATTTTCAAAATCTTACCCATCGCTTTAGATTTTCTACAAAACTATGGCACAGAGTGCTGCCCTGTTTTACCAGTTTTTAAAAACTTTCACAAAACTCTGCTCCACTTTCATTGAATTTTACGTATTTCATAATTTGTGACGTCTGCTCACAATAACTTACATTATGATTGCAATGACACATTATTTCTTCCCTCATTTTGGATCCAATTATTTCTAAAAATTCATCTCGGATGCCATGAAATAAGTTCACTGATTTGTGACTGGCTGGAAGACTTCCTAAGTAACGCAGTACGTTGTTCTCGACGGCCAGTGTTCTTCAGAGACGAGTGTATCGTCAGGCGTGCCCCAGGGGAGTGTGATAGGACCGTTAGTATTTTCTATCTATTTATAAATGATCTGATGGACAGAGTAACTTGTAATTTGCGACTGTTTGCAGATGATGTGGTGAGTGGGAGGGTTGACTAAAAAATCATACAGGATGACTTAGACAAAATTTTTAGTTGGTGTGAAGATGGCAGCTAGCTCTCAGTGTAGAAAAATGTAAGGTGATGCGCATGAGTATGAAAACAATCCCATAATTTTCGAATTCAGCACTAGTAGTGGGCTTCTTGATGCAGTCGCGTCGTCAAATATTTTGGGTGCAACATTGCAGAGCGATATGAAATGGAACGAACATGAAAGTAGTTGTGAGTAAGGCGGACAGCCGACTTCGGTTTATTGGGAGAATTTTGGGAAGATGTACTTCATCTCTAAAGGAAGCCGCGTATGTAAAGCTTGTACGACCACGTCTGTGATGTTCGTGTGTTTGGGACCCGCAGCATATCATTTCAAAGGACGACATGAAAGCAGTTCAGAGGCGAGCAGCTAGGTTTGTTACTGGTAGGTTCGACCAATGTGCGAGTGTCACAGAAAGGCTCCGAAAACTCAAATGGTAATCGCTAGAGGAAAGACGACGTTCTTTTCGAGAAATTCTGTTGAGGAAATTTAGAAGGCGGGAATTTGAAACTGACTGTAGAACGATCCTCCTGCCGCCTACTTACATTTCGCGTAAAAATAACAAAGACATGATAAGAGAAATTAGGGCTCGTAAGGAGGCACATAAAATTCGTATTTCGCGTTCTGTGTCACGATAGTTGAACCTCTTCTAGTCCACTGTGCAGAAAGTGCGTCGTTTTATTGTCAAGAATGTAATTCTGCAGTTTTAGACTCTTCTGGACACTGATTGGCACCATATTAAGCCCCATTTGTAGCAGTACTGCTGGTACTGCTATGTAATGATGTGATGTACTGAATTAACATATTACAAATTACGGAGGGATAAAAAGGGGGGATTGGGCAATGTCTTTCTAGTTCCAGAAAGTTAATTATTTAAAAGTGAATACGAAAGTTTCCAAATTTCTTCCTTCTTTCACCCTCGGACCTGTTACCAGAACACTTCGTGCCAATGTTTCTATTTGTGATTGAAGAAAGCACTGCACGTGAAGGGCCGTATTGCTTCCTACCTCGTCAGGGTATGAAGACGAGAGTTTCTGTCCACTAACCTGGTATCTTCTTTCGCTGCTGTTATCCCCTCCGCAGAAGCAGCACTCGGGTCGTGGATACGTTTATTCTTGATGTGAGGCTGAAATAGTAGTGTAATGTGACTAGGCTTTAATTCTAAAATGAAGTATGTCACACGAACTTTCAGGATGCCAGTGGCTTTTCTTGTTTTATTTATAATTCACTGTTCCTTTACAGTAAGATTCACAATCATTTAACAATATGAAACATTTTTACGCGAAACCCGCACGCGATTTACATCGACTCTTAGGTGTTAACTGTCTGAGGCCTCTCGCTCGACTCTTAAGATGTTAACAGTGCGACACCCTTTGCTCGATTTGCATAGTTGTTAAGTGTCCGAGGCGCGTAGCTCCACTACGTGTCGCAGGAGTAACACTTCGCGTCTGTGGCTACATTTTGGAGCCAACGGAACATTCTAGAGTGTTAAGCCTATTATCTTTCTATTAAACTAACATCTAAATAACAGAAACGAAGCCTAATACGAGATAATTATATTGAATAAACAGACATATTTGAATTAATTGCAGTATATTAAGTCTTAATAAAAACGCTGTAGGGTTTTGGCGGACTGATAATACTTGTAGGAGTCAATCAGATTTTAGAAGGGAGTATGGGTGGTGTTTTTCCACGGGATACTTCTTCACCAGACCATATGCTCTAAGTTTTACTCATACTACATATTACGCATTGCTCTTCCAACATAGCAAAGAGATCTTACAGAATAAAAATATGAAAGAGCACGTAAATGGCTACAGATCAGTCCCTTCACATTGTATTTCAGGTGAACTAATTCTGCATATTTCTCTCATCCATGCCCTTGACATTAATGCAAGCGCAGTACTCATACGGTAATTAGTTTCCGTGTTATAACGTGTTAAATAGCGAAAGTTTAATTACAACCGCTGACAATTTCGGTGAATAGTCCTGTAACATTAATGTAGATGTACTACAATATACAGTTACTGTTGTGACATGACAGATACAGGAGGAAGCTGATTGTTTCCATGTGAAAGGCGAGTTTTGCCAGGCTTTAGGGTTCCCCAGCCAGCCGACTAACAGTTTGGATCTAGTGAATGGGATACAGCAGGTAGTCAGGGTTTCCCTAATGTGCTCGGAAATAGAAAGAGCTTGTCTTGGATGAGCGATGGCGCCTAACGCAGATTCCAACTGAAATACAATATAGCCACAAACATTATTCTAAAAATCCATATAACATCAGGGAATGATCATACGGCAAATATCAATGGATTCATGAGATTTGAGAGAATCAAACGCCATAATTACAATTTCAATACCCCTTACAGATAAAAAGCCGATAAATCCAAGTCCTATAATAATAGTATAATACGACTTATATTTACAATTATTGATACTTAGTGTTTATCAGTAACACATTAAGCAGCAAATGGGCAGCATTGCACCACGCTACCTATCTTAACGGACGTACTATGTTATTTCAGTATTCTTTCAGTAAACTTTGTTTTACTCTCTTGTTCTGCTTTTCGTTGAGGTAATAATATTCTTGTCAGAACATAGATTCCACCAAAGAAACACGAAATATGAACCCAGCAACACACATTACATTTACATATGTATTTTATTATATTTAATATCATGGCCGACTAAAAATAGTAGATATGCAGAAGATAACTTATATATAAACAATTGTAACTATTTGTGGACAAGAAATGAATATATTTGTATAAAAAGCCATGATAAATTAAATATTAATTGTGTAACTATATTTCGACGGCGGCAGTATATTTGAACAGTGAGACGCCATGCATAATGCTTATCTGAGCAAAGAGCTTCAGTCTCAACCGTTTTTTAGTGTTATTAAATATATGTTTGTTAAATGTAAACAACATTTGTAGGGAGGTGGTCAAATCATATAATTCTGTGATATTCAAATGTATACGATTTTCGAAGGGAAATTGTATTTTAAAGATGAGGCGTTAGGATGCGCGGAAGGATACAATTTTGGGAGCAGGGAGAGCATGCTTTTCGAACGCTTGGGAAGGGACTCGTAACTTGGACGTGGTGGTGAAAGGTTGTGACGCTGGGCGGTCTGAAGCCGCGTTATGAACTTGTGATTTGAAGAGATAGGCATTTGTGGACTTGGAAATTTACGGGACCGAGACTGGTCTTTGGTGAAAACTGATAAACTATGCACGGTAGTTGGGCTGTGGAACTGTGATAATTCAGCAATCGTGTACTCGTGTGATAACAAATACTTTAATCGTGGATTAAATTGGAACTGCAATGATCGATGGACTACACTAATTTACGAGTGATAATTTGGAACTTTTACTCTCAAGTGCGTGTGATACTTATTGTGCCTCTGATGAACAATAGTTGGGTAAATATTCAGTTATTTACCGATGTTTAAAGTGCGACCACCTCCACATTTTCATGTCCAAAATGAGTAATAAACTCTATTTATAAAGAATTACTTCGTTAGTGAACTACTTCTTTATCTTAGAATCCATTTTGTTGGTCATTTAGAGGTTTAATTTATGTTTGTTTAAATATATTTTCTCGTCATCATATGAATATTAATAGACTGGCTAAACTATTAATTATTGATCTTGTTTAAACAGATTGGGTAGTTGTTTAGGGCATAGAAGCTGACATACATAACTCACCCCTATATACAGAGACAACGAGCATATAAACCTTTTACTACCCTGAGTTATGTATTGCCCAATTCTTATTGGTAAGTACCGATACGAAGGTCGTACTGTCCTTCGAAATGGTCACCTCCCATAACAATGCACTTCTGAGCTCTGCGATACATGTTCTGGAAACTTTCCGCGAAGTCTTCCTTTCGGATGGTATTGAACAGCTTCGTCATGTTTCGTTTAATGTCGGGAATCTCGTATAATCTCTTTCCTTTCAAAGCAAGTTCGAGAAGAGGATAATAGGAAGAAGTCTGGTTGATTGAGATCAGGTGAGTATGGTGGATGTTCAAGTTGCACGACAACGCTCGTTCAAATACAGTCAATGTCGTCAAACAGCTACTGGCAAAAAAAAAAAAAAAAGGGTGGGGGCTGGTGCAACGTGAACATCCACCACGGTCGCCGGATCTCAATCTTTCAGTCATCGTCATATTCCCTCGACTACAAACTCGATTTCAAAGAGATCTGACGAGTGACGAGGCTTTTGAATAGCATCACAAAGGAAGACTTCGTTCAAAGTTTGCAGGACATGTATTACAGAGCTCAGAGGTGCATAGTTATGGGAGGTGACTATTTCGAAGACCAGTGAAGTAACTGTAGTTCATAGTTCATCTACGTTAATGTTACAGCACTATTCACCAACTTTACTGGCAGACGTTGTATAACCATCCAGTGTTTGATGCATTTCTGTAGATACGTGTTCGAAAATAATCCCACTAACTTTCTGTGTAGCTTCACACTTATCTGATACACAGTCGAATCTGAACTTCCATTTGATCATCTATAGGTCAACCAGCATGGTATGCATAAGTAACCCTTGCAATCCTTGGAGAGAGGAAGGTACGTTACGAGCAACATCTGAAAAAATATTGGAATCTAGCCCGGTACACTATATTTTAAAACTGTGAAAAATATTGTTTTTAATGGTCTTACATAAGATTCCATGTTTGAAAATTTTTAGTGAAACATAATCCTAAATTTAAGCCTTGATAGTAGATATCTCTTAGTAGCTCTTTAAAAAGATTGTTTTTAAGAAAAGTCCTCATTTATATATATATATATATATATAAAGCCCCCCCCCTCCACCTTCTGGTAACATGCACCACGAAAAATGCGCTGGCATTGCTAGCGTTAAGGACTTCACAATACCTAGAGAAGACGGTGCGTTGGTATAAGGCAACACATTTTTTTTCCCTTCACAAGTGTTACCACCGGAATCTCTCACCAATAAATATCACTGTCTGTTGAACGGAACTGGCCACAAGATGCATTATCGTATGCTTTGGGTACTCCGCGCAAACGCCCGAGGGTGCATTCGTTCCGCGTACTTAATTTTTCGTGCTGGGCGTGCCACACGTATGGGAAGAGCGTTGCACTTTCTGTATCTTGCTATTATGTTCTTAAAACATTAATAAGGACAATATTTAAAATTATGGTAGTTTATCAGTGGAAATCATTTTTTAATATCGTCACTGAACATTAATACTAATGTATGTCGTAAAGAGGTATTGCTTTTAAGAAACATTTAAGACGAAACTCGACAAAACTGAGAGGTGGTGTGCCTCTAACTTTATGAGAAATAGATTTTTGCAAGTATGTTATGACGATATTTCGAATAGCACTTCCAATAATACATCTGCTGCATTTCAGATGCAAGTTTACGGTGGGGTATACTGTTTTTCTTAATTTTGTAGTCTTGCGTGTAATATATCGTAGATATTATTTGTTGTACCTCTTTCCCCCTTCAGCATACTGTCTTTTACTTTATAGACGAATCGGTCTGATGATGGAGTAGATCGAAACCGGTCAACCTATTATCAAATAAACTGTAAAGACATTTTGCGAACGTGATTTTACAATAGGAACCAATGTTTTCCTAACTTATTTCAGAAATATTTCTCAAAAGATGGATCACTTCACAATTACTTTCGTTTGCGACACCTGGGTAGTTCTGTAGTGAGGGTGCATGTCAAGTGACTGAGGGTGTTATCCTGATTAGTTTTTAATTATTTTTCATTTATATTTATCATGTTTCACTGGACCTAATTGAGGAGCACATCTTCATAGTCAAGGAACGGGTCAGTTCATCAGACTGTAACAAAATTGATAAAGTTAAACGTAAAGCAATCGTAAGTACACGATAGGTCTAAGCATAAATGAAAGAAGCAACAACATAACAAAGAAATTAAGTTAATTTTTTTTAATTCTTCCAGGAATTCTTCGACATAATAGAAAGAATAAGCCGTGAGGCAACCTTTTCAGTTTAGCCTTGAAAGACTAAGAATTACTACTAAACATTTTGAATCCTTGTGGCAGCTTATTAAAAACTATGTTTTATATGCCAATCTACAGCTGCGATATACTTTGAAAAAATCATTCTTAAGGCTGCAAAATATTTTTATTTGCTATATTCTACCAGTTTGCCGGCCGCGGTGGCCGAGGGGACTGAGGCGCTTAAGTCACGGTCTGCACGGCCACTACGGTCGGGGGTTCGAATCCCCCCTCGGGCATGGATATTTGTGCCGTCCTTAGTTGTAGTTAGTTCATAAAGTAGTTTGTAAGTTTAGGGACTGATGACCCCGTAGTTAAGTCCCTTAAGCTCTACAAACATTTTATACCGGTTTCGGCAGATACTGCCAATAAGCGGAAATCAACACACTAAATGGGAGAGAAATACATGACAGTTACATACAATTACACAACATGGAATCGCACATTTTTTTATATTGTTGGTACTTACATATGTACATCAAAACCAAGAAGATGACATTATTACTGAGTACAAAAACGTCTAATTTATAATAAAATATTGCGATCGTTTCTAAAAGTCCTTCCATATTAAATCATGCAGTAGGAATTCCTTTAATTAATCTTTAACTTACAAATGAGCAAATTCTTTCGTTACAGACTCTAAGAAGGTGTACATATCAGATTATTAGAAAACATGAATGTTTATCAAAGAACTTCAGGTTTTAATTCTATATTATCATACGACTGAGTCTACAATCTTGGTTACAGTTTTGTAAACAATGAAAATGGCGTCTACGCAGATGGAGCATGAAGGTATACATGTAAAAATAGAATAATCATTTTAGGAATTTTATCAGGTAAAAATAAGAAGAATAAAAAAATTAAAAAAAGTTTGAGTAGCATCGTATATATAGTCACTATCAAGCACAGTATGGGATTTATCAAAAGTGATAAAATATCTTGTGATCGTTAAAAATTTGATACGTAACACAATCATCAATTAAAATTCTTAGTACACAGAACAGTCATTAACACAAATCTGATGTTTTAGGTTTCTTTACGATGTGTGTATGCTTCAACTTTGACCTTAGGTCACTCATGGCATAGTTACTAGGTGATTAACTTTCGTACATTCAAAATAGGTCTAAAACCGGTAGAATATAACAAATAAAAATATTTTGCATACTTGGCATAAGACAATTGTTTTTATTTTAGATTGCTGACAATGGATGCAACAGAACACTGCAAACCTTTCTGCACAAGGATCAATGAGGTGTTATGCAAATGCAGATTCGATTTCGGCCTGGTATTAACAAATAGAAGCTGCCAACTTTATTATTAACAAGAAACTACGTTAAAGAAAATTCGTTTTGAGAGGCCAACGGCAGAATTCCCAGACTTATTAAGAGGGGACGACAAGAAGTTCGCGAACTTACCCCACATATTGCTCGACCGCTAATTTCTGCGCAATAAATAACCTTTCTACAACAGAGGAGCTACAAAAGAAGACACCAAGCTATTCTTGTTAAACTAAGACTTATTTTAGAAACAGTTCTAATATTCAGCAACGCAGCCCTTCAGATTTTGAACAAGATAGTGAACATGGTTTTTCCACGCAGCTTACTATCTGAAAGCCTTAAAATCTAAAGTGTTCAGTCTCACTTATCATGTGCCCATTGTGTGTAACTGAAATTTCAGTTTTTGTCGACTTGTGTGTTAGACACTGTAAAAACTGTGTTTTACTGTGACTAAGCATCAATTCATTTTCTACAAACCATAAACTTATTTCTTTAACTACCAAGCTAGTATCATCAGCAAACAATATCTTAAAACTACCTGTTAAACTCGAAGGCATATCATTTATATGACTGAGAAACAACTGTGGCTCCAGAACAGAACCCTGGGACACTCCTCCCCCCCCCCCCCCCTAGCACTTTACTGTGCCCCATTTAGAATGCATATCACAGCCGTTTTCAACACTGCTGAGAATCACATTGTGCTGTCTTTTATTAAAGTAAGAAGTGAATCAATTGAGAGCTCCTCTCCTTACTCCGTAATGTTCCAACTTCTGCAACCATATCTTGTGATCAACACAAACGCTTTTGTTAAATTCAAGAATACGCCTAGCGTTGGCAGTTTATTATTTAATCCCTATCGCGCCTGACAGAGAAAAGTAAATCTTACAATTATTAGTTGTTAAACCAATTCTGAAACCAAATTTTCATTTGAAAGCTAATTACGGGATCTGAAACGATCAATTAACCTCGAATGTACAGCATTTTCAATATATTATCTTGATTTAAAAATGAGAAAAGAGTGCGCCTCATTCGCTATATCATGTTGATTGTTTTGTGTTGCAGCTTCTATGGCCGCCACTGCGCAACCTGTTCATCCCCGTGTTCCTCAACTGCTGGCTGGCCAAACACTCGCTCGAGAATATGTTCGTAAGTATCCATCACACTGATGACGTCCAGTATCGAATAACAGTAAAGGACTAACCACTCTTATTAACGATTTCGTCAGAGAACTTCAGTTGAAAAGAACTCATTTTCTTTCAAATTCGGACTTTAATTCAAAGACAGATTTACCTTTAAACTCAAATACTATTCCTATTGTAGAAAATACAGAAAATCATTAAGGTAGTGTATGAAGGTAAATTGTTAATACGTTTTTCGTGGTCAGGGATTTATATAATGATTACAAGCGTATATCCAGCAGTGTAGAGACGTAGCAGAAAAAAAAATCATCATAGAGGCATCTGTCAACGTATATTTTGTCCTTTTTAGAACATAACTACAACATTTACATAAATGAATATTACACACATTTTTTCTCTTGTCTTTATCTATCTGCATAGTCTCAGTTCAGAAGGATGTAGGCTTTTTAGTGTACAAATACTACACTCTTCAGCCTAGTGGTGTTAAAGTGCGGGAAAACTGTACAGTGTAACTTAAAGAGTAAAGCGTGTGTTTTAAAATTATTTTAACATAAGTTTAATTGATAATTACAACTGTTGATAACTTTTACATTTTTAATGAAAATGAATAGTGGCCCAGAAAGATAAAGGATGTTAACAAGGCATAGGAGAGAAAAGGAATTTTTGTGAAGTTGTATGATATATAGATAAAGGATTACAGCTGAAATATGAAGACGGGAGGGTACGTTTATGTGGGACAGGCGTGGTAGGATACCGAAATGAAGGTGGAATGTAGGTCGGACCTTGTTATGAAGAGGGAATTTCTAGGTATGGTAGAGGCTTATACGGAAGTTACAGCTGTTGTAAATATCAAGATGGATTCCATTGTATAGGGGCAGAGACATTTGAAGAGACAGTTGAGAGAAAGTAAGTATTGTATATGTATCTGTAAAGTAGGTGGGATGTCTCTATATAACTGCAGCAGGACACCAGGATTACGAAGGGAATTGACGAGGCTATTGGTATCGTACACAGAAGTGATTAATGTCGATGACACTATGGTAAAAGTTATTACGAGAGGAACGTTTATATATTTATTTTCCATATTGGGAAACTTTATTAATTTGTCGAAGATCTATGTTCTGCTCATCCGTTTATTTCCCGACATTACACCAACTGATATGTGATGAACTAACATACGTACCATCAAAACTGAATAAACTCCGATTCGAGCAATGACAGTCGTGTTTTGTGCAATGTCAGTCTTTGTTTTCATGTTTTAATCTGATTAATTGGAACGGTCATTTTGAGATATAAACTTTCACTTTCAGCATAAACGGTGTCCCATTTTAATCTATACCGGCCGATATCTCTGGAGCGGCACGATACCACAGAAAAAGTCTCTAACAAAAGTTGTAAGGTTTGAACGGAGTCATGGAATGGTTATCTCGAAATGACCTTTTGCCCTGATTTCAAGGTCAAACCAAGGTAAAGTTTCCCAGGATAGCAGTATCTCTAGAACGAAGCGGGATCGGGAAAAATTTTCAGTGATAATCTACTATGGCTTCTGAATTTTCTCCATTAGTGAAATAATCGTGAACTTAAAATAGCCTTGAAATTCTCGCTTCGCTCTCGAGATACTGGTAACATGGGAAACTTACAGTGGAGAGCCCCTCGATGACAATTGGTTTTTCGAAAAAAATTCCCTACAATTTCATGGATAATATGAAAATGGCTTGAAAAATGTACTTGACCTTGATTTGGCTTTAAGAACATGGTCCAAGGTCATTTATTATTTCCATTACCTGGACTCTTTCAAAACTTACAACTTTTACCAGAGATTTATTCATTTATTTATTGCAGAATTGTCCCGCACGAGAGATATCGGACGGTATAGATTAAAATGGGGCACCTTGTAGAAGATTCGTCTCAACAATGTATCTAACGTCAAAATGTTTCTGCTACTTGTTTCTTGTGATCGGACAAACAAAGAGAAGGAAATCGCATGGAAAGGCTTTTTCCTTTTTAAATAACGGGTCAGAGTTCATAGTATTGACACTGTCAGAATCCCTTTGGTCTCAGAGCTCTTTGCATGCGGCACGATGACGTTACTGAATGTACAGATTCCAGAATGAAATTTTCACTCTCCAGCGATGTGTGCCCTGATATGAAACTTACTGGCAGATTAAAACGGTGTGATACGCAGGGATTCGAACTCAAAACCTTTGCCCTTTAATGTCAAGATAGGTAGGAGATGAAGTACTGGCGGAAATAAAAGCTTTGAGGGCGATCCGTGAGGTGTGTAGTTAGCTTAGTCGGTAGAGTGATTGCCCCATAAAAACTGAGGTCCTGCGTTCGAAGCCCGGTCTGGCACACAGTTTTAATCTGGTAGGGAGTTTTATTGTACAAATTATTCATTTGTTAATTTTTCCAGCTTTCCTCACCCTGGATTACCTTTTGTGCTCGCACTCATACCACAGAAACATTTACTATTGCGAAAAAACGACATGCCGCTCTTAAGTAGACAAGAGTTACAATCCGAGGACTGTGGATTTCGGTCATCTTTCTGATGATGTAGACTCCCTTCCACGATCACTTACTTGGTTGAAACAAGACACTTTTTCCTCAGGACTTCAATGACAATCAGTTTAAACAAATTTTGTGTCATAATATTCTTAACGTAGTTGCAAATCTGTGCCTCGCTTCCGAAATCAAACTCGAGCACATCTGTCATACCTGCTACAGTTAACACGTTCTGAGACTGACGGCATGACGACCCTATGGTGCACTATGGCGCATAGGTGGCGCCGTGGTATGGGACCAAGTCATTCTCTTGTCCATGCAAGAGACAGTTCAGTGCATGTACTGGAAGCAGACGTACACTCTTTGTTGTGATGGGGAATTGAAAGCAACAGTCGGACCTTGAAATGTCACATTTTGAGCAACTCTCAAACATAAAGTTATGACAGAAATCAGACAAACCCGGTGCCGAAACGTTTGAAATGATGCAGAAACTGAACGGTAAAAACGCATTGAGTCGCAGTGTTGTATTTAGGTCGCACCGACGTTTTGTGTAAGGACGGGACAGTTTGGAAGATGATGTATTCTTCGGCCACGAACAGTTGGAACGGAACGCAAAATCCAACAAGTTGCGACGCTGGTGCGTGCTAACCGCTGGCCATCGGTAGACGCTCTGGCAGTGGCAGTAGGGGTCAGCCATGGTACTCGCCACAAAATTCTGACGGACGACCTCAACATGTCTGGTGTTACCCAGCACAGTGTGCCACGAATCCTGTCGCAAGACTAACGTGATGATCGCTTGACCATTTGTGGTGACCTCATCAGTTGTGCGCGAATGACCCGATGTTTCTCAACCGGATAAATGGATACGAAACATAGTGTTTCCCTTATTACCGCAACTGAAACAACAATTAGCCACTTGGAATGCAGCAGCGTGTGTTACATACAGAGTCGTGTGGGTGCCTGCCTTTCAGGCGTCAAGTCACAGAACTTACCGACTGTATAAAAGCGGTTATTTATTTATTTATTCTTATTTATTATTCAAGCTTTGAGTCAGAACTTCCCATATCCCTTCTCTGTCTGTCCATATCCTTTCTTTAATTACATGTCATATTTATGGCAGAGTATTCAAGAAATAAGGCTGTCTTGCATAATGTACCAAATAACTGCAGTATCCAAACACAGAAAGGCAGTCATAGAGATGCAAATGATATTTAACCTTAATAGATTCATTTAATTCAAAACTTGATTGTAAACAATATTTCTGGTTAGTTGCCAAAATCTAATATGAATAATTTTTTGGTGAGCCCACCCCTGAGCAAGTGACAACGTTGTCCGTGTGAGAAACATAGACAAGTCATATCCATTCCACAGTATTGAATAGATTGTCCCGTGATTTATTAATCGTGATATAAAACGCAGTCTCACTGAAAATTGCATTCCCTTGAAGTTAAAAGCCAAATCGGTCGCAAATAATGTATGTACACTATTTCATTCTCTTCCTTTCCGTGTAGCTCTATAGAAGTCACTTGCTTTCGCCTAGAGCCGAGAACGCTTCACAGTTGTCAACAGCACTGTCAGCTTTCAGGAATTTCTTTCAGCTGACTGGAATGTGTCTTAGTAGTAAATACGTAAATGTATTAAAACGTGGTGCATGATGAGAAAGATTTTCACCCATCGCAGTATATACGATATCATATTTATTGATTTACATGATGTAAAACCGTATAATTTTGTAGGTATATATTCATTTATATAACTGCAGTATGTCGGTAAGGACACAGTTAGTAGTAAAGAAGTAATAGATTAAAACCTGGTGCTTGATGGGGCGGTTTTCCATGAACGCTACTGTTAATGTGCTCATCTCATGAACTACGTGGGGTACTGTGATGCAATGTCGAAGGCACATTCAACTGGATGTCTGTATAATGTCTATAAAATTTCCTGCGGCTTCAATTTGTAGTGTAGAAATTATAACTTGTAGCGTCATACCGAATGCCGTAGTTTAATCCATGAACAGCGGAAAAGTAGTAAGCGAGAAACTTATTGTTCCTTTCATTATTTCGATGTGGTTGTCAGCGAGAAAAAGGTTAATAAAGGTATGAAATTATGTTTAAAGTCTGTCGCAAGTCGCAAAGTACTGTCATTATCATACAGTGTATTTATAAAGTCTAGTCGCATTGTGTGGCAGTATCTTGCAACTCCAATTGTTCGTGACGTCATATATCCTGAACCATGTGTTGCATGTGCTTCTTACCCCTACAGCAATTGTTAACTCACGGTAAAGGAATATGTGTACCAGAGTGGTTCAAATCGGTCTAGTGGTTTAGAAGAAAATGAGCAGCATTGTCGTTTAATGCAACAGTTTGTCGCCTATCTTATTATTTATGACATCATATCTCGTGAACTGTGTCCTACAAAAACATTATTTATCAGGTTCGTAGAGTTGAATATTAGGAAACTGCCTGAGAAATGTGTTGTAAATAACTGTATGGTGACGAATTACTGTGCAGATATATTTATCAATATTTTTTCGCAAGAACGAATTTCTCTTAGGTGTGGATGTTCTACCAAATGGTGACATGTGAAAATTTGTGCCGGGCCGAGACTCGAACCCGGGTTTCCCGCTTTTCGCGAGCGGTCGCATTAACCACTGGGCTACCGAACACGACTCCAGAACCGTCCCAAACTTCCATATGCCACACTAACTGCACATATGAGTCAACTACATTTCTTAGCACTCGCAGCTTAATCGCTTTGTACAGTGACGCTAAAAGAAATTCGCTGTTGCGAAAAAATATTGATAAATGTGTTGTAAATGGAGTTGGTAGTAAAGACGTAGTAAATTACAATCTCATGCTTATTAGGGCGAATTTTAATGCATTTCATTGTCTTTGACATCATAGCAGCTGAACTATGTAGTAATATGATATTATTTTGAAGGTGCATCCAGTGGTGTCAAATGTCTGCAAAATTTTTATGCAGAATTAGTAGGAAAGACGTAATAAATCAACGTGTCACGCGTGATGAGGCGGTTTTTCATGAACCTAATTGTTTATGACTCCATATCTCATGAACTCTGTGTCGTACTATGATAAAATTTCGAATGTACTTTCAGTGGTATGTGTGCATTTTGTCTGTAACATTTCTCACGAATACAATTAATATTGTACGAGTAATAATTTATGAAGTCATGCCAAATGCCGTATTTTACTGCATGAACGCCGAAATAGTAGTAAGCGACAAACTTTTTTTTTCCTTTCATCATTTTTCTGGGGTTGTCAGCTAAAAAAAGTGTCCTAGAGATTTGAAATTATGTTTAAAATTTGTTGCAAGTCGCTAAGAGCTCTCTTTCTCAAATTGTGGACTGATAGTCGCATTATCACATGCCGCAAGACGGAAGTATGCATTATGACGTCATATCTCCTGTATTATGGGCTCTATCGCAAAATTCTTTTAGCTGACGTCTTCTACCTATAAACTACATCCCTGCCAAATCGCAGCTTCATAGGTGAATAGTATTCGAGATTTTGTGTTTAGGAGTGAGTGATTGAATGCGTGTCCTTTCGTTATATAGATAGAGATAAGAGTTGCTGTTGCTTGAATTAGCTGACTCGTCTCTTGTTTGCTGGCAGAACGACCTGCACCGGGCGATGCAGAAGTCGCAGTCGGCGCTGTCGCAGCAGCTGATGATCCTGTCTGCGACGCTGCTGTGTCTCGTCTTCACCAGGTAGGTGGCGCGTGCGTGTGAAGTTTCTGCAAGATATCATTACCATCAAGTACACACGAGGCACAAGCTGCGAACAGGACCATCATCACGAAGTTGTTCCACGAAACTACGGCCTTGCAGGCGGTTGTCATTAAATACAGAAACAGCCATTACGGTAATTTCCAATCATGCTTAAAATAGAAATAGCTAGGCGTGAAATTATATATATCGAACGTACAACTCTAAATCGATTACTTGGCTATTAATGCGTGACTTATGAAGTATATTTTGTTCTTATTCATGGGAACGTATTTTATTGTTTCTATGTTCGTGAGTAACGGTGAATTTTTCTTTTATTTATTATGATTTAAAAGACTTCATAGTCAAAGCTACGCAAAGAAAAAGGAAAACTGACACACACATTTAGTGACTATTTTGCGAACAACTTTTTTACTGATATTCTGCAGCAATTTATTATGCGATGAAATTCATATCTATAATTTTCATTTATACAAATAATTTTTTTTATCTTTTGTCCTCGCTCATCTCAGAAATATATACTGTATGGATAACTAACGCAAATGCCACATTACATTACATTTCAATGTATATCATTCAACAAATTTCTACGAAAATGTCATCATGGCTTCAAATTTCGTCAGTAATATTTGGAGCAATGTCATTTACGTTGAATTTCGTCAAAAATATTGAGCTATTTCCTATGAATGTCTCACGATTCCGCAGTAAAAATATTCACGACATCGCAGCTTTGCGTCAGCACTCGTCAAAATAGTATGTAAACGAACATATTTTGTCATCTAGCTCATCAATGCCCTCGTAATCGATTTTCACACACACACACACACACACACACACACACACACACACACACCTCGCCGGCCGCGGTGGCCGAGCCGGCTACGGCGCGTCAGTCATGGTCTGCACGGCCACTACGGTCGGGGGTTCGAATCCCCCCTCGGGCATGGATATTTGTGCCGTCCTTAGTCTTAGCTAGTTGATAAGTAGTTTGTAAGTTTAGGGACTGATGACCCCGTAGTTAAGTCCCATAGACTATACAAACAGTAGAACACAGCTCTCATTCTACTGCAAGTGGCAACTTAAATCATCCGTCGACAGTGATACGTCAGCAAAGAAACAATACTGCTTTAAACTGCTGGATTTCATTTGTGACACATAGAGGAACTTTAAACGTTCACACTACAAACAGACTTTATTATTCTTGTTAATCACTAGTTCCGCCGTAATTTTTGGGTGTTGATAGTGTATATCCCACTTCCACTATACAGCTTTTCTTATGCAGTGTTAATGCAAATAATACCGACTTTCCCTTCCCTGTCACATTTGGAAAATCAAAGATCTTGACCTCCATCTATGTTAATAGGAGAAACATTGTAATAGAAACCTTTTACTGTCTGAACATACTTGTCTCAAAAAGTACTTAATAAATTTGCTTGGGGATTTCACAGGCGAATTGAGCGATGTTTGTGGCAATATACAGATATTATTTCATCAAAAGAACAAGGTATTGTCTTTCAAACGCTTATCTGTAAACGGCATATCTATCTGTTAGAACAAATTACTCTCCAAAATTATTATGGCTTTTCGACAGGTAACTTCAACGTAGATTGCGAAAATATAGAGCGTTTGTTTCATCACAATCGGATGAGAAAGACAGATACTGTAATTTAAAATTTCAGGATTCTGCTCTGCTTATTAGTATGACGCAGTACACCAAGAAACCAAGAGACGGCGCTGTTACTCTCAAATGTTCAAATGTTTGTAAATCTATCGGACCAAACTGCGTGGTCATCAGTCCGTAGCTTACAAACTACTTAAACCTAGGTCAACTAATCTAAGGACAAACACACACACACACACACATACACATACACACCCATGCCCCAGGGAGGACTCGAACCTCCACGGCGAGAAACCGCGCGCTCCGCAGCGAGGCGCCTTAGACCGCTCGGCTACTCCACCGCGGCGCGCTGTTACTCTCTTTAGCTTACAGTGGCAGCAGTCTTTTTTTAGGAAGCGTAAGTCACCAACAGAATTACGCATCAAAATCAAAATACAAATAAAAACTATCAATTTACTGGACCGCATTATACGGATTTAGTTATTATGCTTCTTCTATTATTTATTCACGTTTCGAAATAAAGAAAAAGCCGTTCTCTGGCTCCTATGTACTTATTTTTCCTGACCCGTGTCGCCTTTTATTTCAACGAAACCTCAGCGAGCTCTAGAAATTTCAGTTTTGGTTCTATATGTGTTTATAGATCATTCCAATCTTCTCTTAGTTCATGTCACCTTTTTTTTCGTTGTCCACATTCTCTTTCCTACTTTCTCTGTCCATCTCCTTCTATCCCTCCCCCGCACCCAACTCCCTCCCCCCCCCCCCTCTCTCTCTCTCTCTCTCTCTCTCTCTCTGTCTTCATCTCCACTCTCTCCGACAATGACCTCCCCACCTCCTTAGTCCATTGTCACCTCCATCTCTGAAAATTACACCGTGTGATCAAAAAGTCAGTATAAATTTGAAAACTTAATAATCACGAAATAATGTAGATAGAGAGGTAAAAATTGACACACATGTTTGGAATGACGTAAGGTTTAATTAGAACAAAACAAAGTATTTACTAGACGCGTGAAAGATCTCTTGCGCGCGTCGTTTGGTGATGATCGTGTGCTCAGCCGCCACATTCGTCATGCTTGGCCTCCCAGGTCCCCAGATCTCAGTCCGTATGATTATTCGCTTTTGGGTTACCTGAAGTCGCAAGTGTATCGTGATCGACCGACATCTCTAGGGATGCTGAAAGACAACATCCGACGCCAAT